>CM031235.1:249362221-252242221 GCA_018340775.1 Taxus wallichiana var. yunnanensis | reverse complement strand
TAACTTGTAATTTTTCCTTCCTTATAAGCATCAAATCACAAGGTTCAATATAACACAACTTAAAGGAAGAAACAAACTTGAACGTTTCCATCCACTGCTAGGATCAAAGCTACAAGCTCTCAAATTTGAAGTGCATTATCAAAATAAAGAGGTAGAGGGTATCTCAGCATGACAGAAAATCAAATAAGAAGATTAAGTGAAAATTACAACTTCCATGTCAAAATTTAATTCAGTTGTCAACGAAAAATGCAAATTGCAAATCTCAATTACAGTCTCCAAGTAAAGTACGTGTACCCACTATACTCTCATAGTCTGGATTTTCAAGTTTGAGTACACTAGTGAGAATAAAAAAGAGCAAAAATCCTTTTCAAAGTAAGTATAATTCGTACTTTTACATACTAGGCACGCTTTGAATCACTAGTTTTGAATTTATTAGTGCAAGAAATGGAGTATGTTAAATTATATCAAGAATACAATCAAGGAATGAAACCATTTTAGCTTTCAAATGGGAAAAGAAGGCTATCAATCAAAATAGGGTTGCATGCCATATTAGAGAAACAACATCAAATGTACGATACTCCAATTACAACATCATAACGATACACCCTTGCAAATATGAGAATGAAGTGTAAGATATGTTTTCCTTCTTTATCGAATTTGACAATGAGAAAATCATTATGATTGTAATAGATACCTTTCCAAAGATCAATAAGTGTCCATTATGTTTCAAAATACGTATGATAGAATTTTCACATCTTTAAAGAAATCAACATGAGACGGAGCTTCTACATAAAATCACCATCAAACTCATGATGGAAACACAGGTGGTATATATGCTTGACAGAATCCGAACATGGATTACAGTGACATAAAAATTGCAAGGAAATGATACACTGAATTATTTCAGGTAACCATCATAAAAATTTATTAGAGTACAGTGCATGAAGAGCTAAAAGGAATACAAAGGAGAATAGAACTCAATCTGAACAAGTACAACAAAAGAAATGAAAGGTACATGCATTTCATTTTGTGCATAGAAAGCTAATATAGGGATTCAAGTGCCATTGAAGAGAATCTATACCTCAAATGTATACCCATTTCGAACATACAAAATAAGATTAGTAAAGCCAAGCTATCTCGTGGACTAAACAAGCACGTAAAGTTCGAGCATCTTACAACAATAGATTCACAAAGAAATTCATAGATCTGAAGAGATTAAGCTCTCTTAATGCAAAATCCAAAGTCGACCCAAGATCGGGAGGACAGGGAACAAAGATTTAAGAGTTGAACCGAGGTGGAAGACCATGTCCAGAATCATACAACTAAAACCCAAGCATGAAACAAATATATCCATGGTTCCTTTTTGAACAACATAAAAATTACCCGAATACACAAAATTGATCCAAAATGAAACTTATGGAAATACCTGAGAATGCATACAATGGAATGGCAAAACAAGTTGTACCTAGAAACTATCATACCAACAAAAGTCGGAGCTTCCTTTACAAACCAAGTTTCAACATCAAAACTCTAGATCTATCTTTTCTAATGAAAGGCAAAATACCCATTTAGCAACCCAGAAGAATATAAGCTATTATGTCATTATGCACTTACCAAATACCAAAGTACAATTATATCATCTAAAGAAGAATGCAGAGCAAATTCTTACCTTTAAATTGGCAACCATGGTAAAATGGCGAGTAAAAAAATCAACCCCAAATTTGAATCATAATCTATAGAACTAGGAAAAATTCCGAGCAACATAAATATCCACAACGCCATAGAAAATAGATCTTTGAAAGCACAAAATCATTGAGCTCAAAACCTTCATTAATGGCAGAAGGAAAATTTTCACTCGGGCCATTTAGTTCGAATGAAGCTCAACATCAAATGAAAAATGATTAGGGTTTCCTCTATTTTTCTTCCTCAACTCGTGAAGAGTTAATTTAATCAACCACGGTCCAAAAAGATGCACGTGGCCATGTCTCAAATAACCCTAACCTCACCATAGTTAACCTTGAAATAATTTCTCTACCGATAATGCCAATGAGGGTCTATCCATCGTCAAAGGGGACCAAATGATTAAATCTTGTCATTCATGTTAATCATTCTTTTGAGTATACAAATAAATATCAAAGGTACCAAATAATCAAAAATGATTATGCCTTAAGAAAATGGTCGATGCCATGATTAACCGAAAGGGGTTAAAATTTATACATGCAATAAACTATACAAAGGAGCCCCCTAAGAATTATGTGCAATGATGGGCCTAAAGCGGGTCAACAATTCACATATATGCCAAAGTCAAAAGGAGACTAAGGATACCTTTAAACCTTAGAATAAAGTGTAAACCACAACATGTCTTTGAACAAAAAAAGGGTCCTAACACTATAATGTGTGTCGTTTGACAAATCAAATGGAGGGGGCATATATTATGATGATCATGATTAAAACAATTATATGCCATGGTTCGAAGGAGTCCAAAATGTGTGCTAAACAAAGAATTAGAAAAGGTGGCCGTTCCACATGAAGACAAAGTATGCACATAGAAAAGGTGGTCCCCACAGTGGAAAAGTTTGGAGGTTGAATAAATTATACTTGCAATATGAGCCCCGTAAGACAAGTAGATGTCAACATCAAGCTTGCAGGTGGTTCCCACACATGGGGTGGATTTTGCAAAGTGTTAAACAATAAAATAATTATTTTTGCTCACACGGGGAGGTTAATTTTTACATGTGCATCCAAGGGGGTAGAACTAAAGAATTTCAAATTTATCTTTACAAGTGGATCAAGTTACAAGTGTCACATCAAAAAGATCGCATGCACATTAGAGAATACTTACACATGAAGCAAGGGCTATTATTAGCTAAATTATTAGTCCTACTTTATTAAAAATAGAACAATCGACTATAGTTTGATTGGAATGTATTTTTGTAATCAAGGTTATTAATGCCTCATTGTATTAACATGTTTATTCTATTCTATTTTTAGGATGGGTAGGATGAATAAACTTGCTATATATTGTGTATAGTTTCAAGGCATAGAGGAGACTTTTGGACATAGGAGTGCTAAAGTAGATTTCGCTAGTTTTACCCTTCGAATGATAATTGATTTATGCCTTTCCAATTATTTGTAGTGTTGTGTATACCTTATTATTTCTTGTGAATGTAAAATTCCTTGATTAATCATCTTACCTTGCTACAAATTTAGTTATTTATGCATAATATTAGTGTGCATGTTTATCTTAACAGTATTGTTGTGAATCATTCCCTCAATACTTCAAGTGTTTTTGCCTTAATATTCTGTTGAAAACTATTGGTTTGTGCATCCAGAATCCATTCTCAAATTATTTGTGCATGTACTCAGTCAAATCCCTCAACAAGTTTGGTGTATCACCCCAATTTCAATTCATTTACAGTCATCTTTTTACCCTCAAAACCCCAAAAAATTAGTTTATGATACATCAAAAAGTATTCTTCCTTGATAGTAGAGACTCACCTCAAAATAGGTATACCCATAGACTTGAGGTGTTTCCATTGTATCTACAAAAGAGAGAGATCCAGAGCAAGCTTAGAACACTTGTAGTCATCTCTCTACAAGGTGCACTTTTGAGAGAATAGTTTTTGGCATGATCTATGGGGGACCGAACAGAGCTCAAATTTCCACTTTTTGAAGGTGTTTCATCATTCAAGCAGATCAGACACCATGCATAGTAGTTTTGGATAGAACTACTATTGATGAATTCAAACAATTGAAGATTTAGAGCATAATTCATCTAGTGACTTCTGTAAATATGATTTCAGATCAATACAACACTTTTCAACATCATGAAATTTTCAGCTATTTTTTTCAGTATTTCTCAAGCAAATCAAATATGTTATTTTACTTTTACCAACTCGTGTTTTTAAGCGTAAGACATGTTTTTCATAGTTTCAATTTTATGAGGTCCCGCAGACCATGAACTCTCATTTTCAGTAATATTATCACCAATCCAACAACCTTTTCACCCACCTTCTCCTTCAGATCAGTTTTATAACCCCTATCAGAATGAATATCCTTATAACCCAAACCCCGTCCATCAAAATGATTATCAATATGAGGGTTATGTTGTTCAAGATCAAGGTTATATAGAGGGTTATGTTGATTATTCACAACAAGAAGATCTTAGAATCGAGTTTAATAGTTTGAAGCAACAATATTTAGCTATCAAGGAACAAATTGAGAAATCAAAAGCAATGAAGAATGATAGGTGTCAAGATAGGGAAATTTGTCAATGGAATGTTCCCACTTACCTTCTATATCAAAACCTCCTATACATCCTCCTTGCCAACCAATGCATCTATTCCTCAGTTTCCTAATTATCAAGCTGTTGTAATTCCTACTTTTTCTACCCCAGAATCATATACTGAAGTCAAAATTAAGTGTCCAATTTGGTGTTCGATGTTGTTCTAAAAGCAGATCTTATACCCCAACAAAATTTTCTAGTTAAAACTGAAATTAAGCCCACTCCTCCTCCTTTGACCATACTTATTGTCTAAGAAAAAGAGAATCAAAAGATCATTCGAAGGGACAACCAACTGAAGACAATAATAGGATGGAATTTTTGTATAATTTACATGGATCGGTGTCAAAGTTTCAATTTAATTCCATTCAAGAGTTGGAGAAGGAAACCATGCAAAAGGTACAACCTATTTTTCAAACAGATCAAGAGCAGTTGGAAGATGATAACAATTTGCATATTCTAAGTGTAGTGTGCATGAAGGAACCATAGCCACACATCTTACAACCTTATCGGAAGAGGATAGATTAGTTTCAAATAAAAATAAGTTTGAGTTCCAAGGAAAATGTGATGCAAATTTACAACTTCAAGAAGTTGATTTCTTGTCAGATTTGGAAAATTGCATAGGTGAAGAGAAACCTATAGAACTCACTGATTTTACTTGGTAGGCTATGGCTCGATGCTATGCAATTTGTTGCCTCTACATTATAGCATTGTGTCAAATTTCTACATGAGGGTTTCAAGTATACTATCCTTCGTGACCATCATCCATACAAATATTACAACCATGAGGCAAATACTACACTTCCTATTCCAATAGCTGACACTACGGATGAACCGCAACCCATAGATGAGATACCACATTTACCACCACTTGAAGGTGTTATCTGCATGATAAAATCCATATGAAATACATCTATTCCTCCCTCTCGCTTCTACCAATGTCATGATTTTTATCAAGGACCTTTCTTTACAACAAACATCACTCTAGCTTCTCCACCTATTCATGTACCGCCTCCACCAAGACAACCTCCTTTCACATGGACACTTTTCATTAGCGATTCTTATTAGGACCATATTCCATTCGATCCTACTTGTGATGACATAGTATGTACACATGATGCCTTGACTCATCTAGGCTTTGTTTTTGAAGACCTTTATCCTCCATTGCATTCTACTCACCTTTATCATGGATTCATTCACATTACTTCTACTTATGGTCTCGCATGTCTTTCATCTCACATTTTTTCTTATGTGAAGTCCTCACTCTTCACTACTTACATTAGGAAAATGTATGCTTGATTACATTTGGGGTACGTTAGATCCCGATCACACCGATATATCATTTCTAATTCCCTTTAGTAATGCATTCATTTGCAATAGTTCCTTTCCCGACTATATGTAAATCCTCACTCCCTAGTATGCACACAAGTTTCCATTAGCACCCTTCACTAATGTGGAATATGCCATGGGTATGTATAACCTATGTCTCAATGGCTCATTACGTGATCAACTTGACACTATTTCTTACCAAGTTTCTGATGCTTGTTCATTTGGTTTTGACCATGACAACAACGACCTCTTAGATGATATTACATGATTGTCTTCTACATAATATGCACTTGGGGGGCATCAAACTTATTCCCCTCCTAACATTAACAAATATCTAATTCTCTCATCATTTCACATCTAGACCTATATACATGCCACACACATCCTGTTACACACCCTAATACCATCATTACCCGATGATGCACTCTTGTGATTTGGTTCACACTTGAGTGTTGATGGTATCCTATACACATTAACCTCACACACTTCACAAAGTAAGAACTACACATTACACATCTTTGCACATGTTACCCTTTTATCATCTCACAACATACATCTTATATCTTGTGCTTCATACATTATGCACATTTTACACATTTATCATCTACACATCTTACATTACATACTATACATATTATACTTCACACTACATGTTGCATTTCACATGTCATTTACTCATTACTACATCTACTACATATATTGCACATTCTACTCATCTACTTATACGTGTCGCACTCAATACTCTATGACGCACTCTAGTCTCATGGTCCATATTGGACTATTTATGGTATACATCACAAATGGACCACATAAAACTCATACATCCAACCATTCAATCTTATTTTTCTCATGCCACATTCCTATATTAGTTATATATCTATAGGTTACATCATCACTTCTTCTAACATCCATTAGTGATATATTCTTTAGGCTAAATAATCAATTATTCTACTCATCTTTTTGTGATATACGCTTTAGGATACATCATCACACATTCTCAAACCTCACCTCTTCATCACATATCATCACTACACATTCATTACATCATGCTACACACATCATCTCATTTGAACATTTCTTGATGATGCACTCTTGTTTACTATTCATTCTAGACTGCTCAAGGGGCATAAAAAAATGAAAATCACTATATAACATTCCATTCACTTAGGTGGCATGTAGATCCTATCATTCACTTTGAATTCCATTCCATCCATGTAAAACATATTGCATATCTTAGTAAAATTTATTTTTGCTTTCATTTACTTGTAAATGTTCACTATATTACACATGTTAGATAGATTTATTGTATGTAAATATCTTTATCATATAGACATGTGCATTCACTTAATTTTTAATTGTGATTGAAGATTATATAGGTACATTACACGCAGCATGGATGCTTGGCGTAGTGTCTAGTACCATTCCCATAGTGGATCCTGGGGCATCCACTTTCATATATTAAAGGTGTTATTGTTTCATAGCACACTAATTTATTAGATCATACACGCTTTGACATACTATTTATCTTCCTAACATGATAAGGGGTGCTCCATGTGCAACATTTTTTTAGGACTATTTTCCACCATGGTTATCCATTATATTGCTTGTACTTACTTGTCATTGTATGTCATAGATTGAGGGATTTTCCTTTGTCTTGTGTGCACACTTCTTTGTTTATGGCCACTAGGGCCTTAATTATCTTGCGACACCGTGAGGGGTGTCCTATGTTTGAAACCTACTTATTCACCTCTTATGTTGTTTTCTTGCGTGTTTACTTGTATCCTAGGTTAAATGTTGTCTTCGTAGCTCACACTTGTCTTCTACATGCATGCTTTTTCATACTAACACCCGTTTTCTAGTCATTTGTTTTCATGTGCCTTGTTTCTACCAAGCACATCCCCTTCCCCTCAGTAGGGTACAATTTCAGTGGTTGGTCCTCTCTTGGGCCGCATTCTCCTTCAGCGATGTCTCATGTTCCCCCAAAGAGAGGGGATGTCATTTGGGTGAATCAATCACCCCATAAAGTAGTCTACAAATAGTACACAACACAACACAAAACTAGTACAACAAAATTTAGGGATCAAAATATAACTTGGGTCCTTAGTACAACGATTCCTTTCTTGGATCACCTATAATTGGGAGTAGTTACATAGTGAGTGGATTCAACACAGTCTACATAACTCTACACAATGGTTTTTACAGAGAAAGGTGTCATTAGCACATACGTTAGTGCACACCATCTACATTGGTGTTTTTTTCCATGGAGTAATTAAAGGCTAGAGAATAACAATAGACCTTCCTCTTTACACTACTTATGCCATGGCATCGGATCTCCCAAAAAACCAAAAAGTTAAAAGATATCTATAGTTTTGGGAAGTAGTTAAAGGTTGGATGACGACACCAAACAGTTTCTTCCTACACTTCTTCCATTACATTGGTGTGAGATCTCCCAAAACACTCGTGCACATCGAAATCATCTACATGATCCTTTCTACACTCTTTTCTCATCACGGATCAGGTGCACATGTTCCTTTTTGTATTTTCAGCATTTTCTTTTACATACATCCTTACATGTCTTTTATACATATACATTCGTATCTGATTACTTGATTGTCTTCTTTTTTACGAGTTCGTCCGTATGGGAAACAAATAGTCAACAACACACATATCAACATATACAAAAGTGTTTCCACCTTAGGTTCATTCTCATCACCTTTTTATACTTTTGCATCTTTAGTCTCCATGCTTTTTCTAGTCCCTCGACACACTTTCTACATCAATCTACATGGATATCAGGTATGCATATCTATCTACTTTATGTTACCGAGAATTCTTCTCACCAACATAAAGTAGGGGAAAATGTAGACACAAAATCATGTACTTTGGGTAATTATCTAGTCTCGATCATATACTAGTATTCATATGGTTCCTAGGTAAGAAAATTACTAATTACCCCATGTCTTTGACCATCTTTTTTTGCTTTATGCTTTTGATTTCAGTCTTGCACTCTTACTTTCTTAGTTTGTCTTTTCACCTTTCAGCATTTTTCATTCTGGACACTAGCACCCAGCCTAGGACACTAGTGCTAGGAACCCCTGTCCCTTTTAGGCACCCTTGACCTCTTTGTCTGTGGTAACAATTTTTGGGTCCTTTCTAGTTGTTTGAGCATCTTATATTTTTGGTATTCTCCTTTTCGAGACTTAATTACAAAATTAAAGTGAGGGAATCTTATAAATATAAATTTATGTGATCATAAGAAGGGACCAAGCACTAAACATCTACTATCTCCAAATAAGGTTGCATCAATCAAAGGAATCTATAGTTACGTTTGCATCCATATAGCTCCATCACAAGGGACAAAAGGTGGTTCATCTGCATCACACTTTATAGGAGGGGATTATGTTATTTCCATGCACAGATTATTTACATTCTACATCTTGTTACTTTCTTGCTTCTCACAAAGTGTGATTGGCACAAGAGCAACCTAGGGCACAATTCCACACACACACATAACTAAATTGGATCTCGAGATATAGTGTAGTGCTCAAAGTGATAAGTCCATTATTTTGGTAGTTGAGGAAAGTCCGAGCCCTTTATTTACATATTTATTTTTAGGGTTTGAAGCTTTATTTGGGGTTTTGCAGGTGATTCATTCATTCGAGATTTATAGGTACTTCGGTGACATTACGGTGACCTTGAGATGATCAAGAGCGAACAAGTGTGAACATGTTGCGACACCTCGGGGAGGTTTTTTGAGAATCTACGTAGACCATGGAACTAAGAATTGAGACAAGGGTGCCCACACGTGCCACTACCACTCTCAAGGTGCCCTGGTCCCATCAAATCTGCTAGATCTCGTAAGTTTTAAGGATTCTATATGAAGATCTCCCATCTTTTTCAACCCGTCTCCATTGCAAAATAGTTCGGGTGATCTCAGAAACTCTTCAACTTTGGAATTATCCATAGAAACACAAATAAAATTTGTTGTCCTACTTTCTATTAGAAAATGACAGAGATATCTAGTGAATGAATTATGCTTATGCTTAGAATCCACAATTGCGGAAAGGAAAAAATTTAAGCTCATAAATACCAACAAAAATTATTCTCGAAAACCTCCGCAGAGAGGAAAACCCAATCGGGAAGGGCAATTGGTCTTTCTTCCCATTTTTATTGGCCGTTTCAAAATAAACAAGTACATAAGTTAAAATAAGTATGAAAGAGAAGTAGACAATATCTCACACTTCCTACCAAATACTTGTTTTCTTTGTCTCAACACTCCTTTCTTCTACAAAACACAATTCGCACTAAGAACATCTTGCTCACTTGCTTTCATGCTTTGATGATCCTATTATCTTCTACAAACATGTATTTATAGCCTCTCCCATGTCCTCCCGTGCACTGGAGGATGGGAAAAGTCATGGAGGAGAAGAGCCACGAACAACCTTCCAAATTATGGGTTGTTTGTTTCATATTTTTGTTTTCTATCCAAAAGAGCCAGGACCACCACCCAATACAAACCGGTGGTCCCAAGACCACCACCCTATTTGGGTGACAGCTCTGTAATTTCCGCTCTACACAGAGCAATGTCCTGTTACTAAAAAGATAGAACCTTCGTGTTTCATTTTCCCTTCTTTGTGTTGACTGTTTTGATGAAGTAGATTCATTTTGGATCCCTATGGATCACACCTCCCCTACTTAGGAGGCTTTTGGTCCCAAAAATCTTAGTGGGGGAGTAGATGAGGAAATAATTCCCTCACTTGATCCTTTGAGTACCACCAGGCCTGCCTTGGTGTCTTCCCTTTTAGTCCAATCTGCCAAGACTCCTGTGGGCCTCTCCTAGTCTCTCTGACCTTTTGTTGCAGCACTACATCCTCCTCCAATTCACCTCGTGAGTCCAAGACGCAATCCTCAATGGAAGGTAGCAATTGTAGACCTTTGTCTTCATCTAGCATAGATGGCTCCTATAGGTGCAATTTCTCACAGTTTACTATAGAGTACATCCTCATAAATGGTGGCAAGTCAAGTCGAAAAGCATTTTCTCCAACTTGCTCCAATATGGTGAAGGGCCCATATCGTAGTGGCTTGAGTTTCCATGCTTGACCTTGTAATCTCTCCTTGGTAAAGTAAAGCCAAACTCTATCTCCAACATGGAACTTATGTTCTCTCCTATGTTGATCATGCCTAGCTTTGTACTTGGCTTGAGATTTATCTAGTTGTTCTATGACTTTGAGATGGATTTTTCGGATCCTCTCAATGAATTTTTTTGCTCTAGTCACCTCTGTGTCTTGTGTCTCCTCCTCATCCTATTTCCTAACTACTATGTCCAGCAAATTTGTAGGTAGATATCCCAAACATGCTTCAAATGGTGACTTCATAGTGGATGTGTGTACTTCTTGGTTATAGGAATGTTGAATGTAGGCTAAGGACTCATCCCAAGTCCTTGGATATTTTCTATTATACCCTCTGATCAGTTGTACCAAAGTCATGTTTACCACTGCATGCTCAGTACATCCGTCTCGTGGATGGAAAGTTGTACTCCTCTCGTAACCTGGTATCCATCTTGTCCCAAAAATTATTCCAAAACTTCCCCAAGAACTTGGAATCCTTGTTAGAAACAATGGACTTTAGAAAACCAAAATGCACCCATACATTAGCAAAGAAAAGATCTGTTGCCTCATGTGCTTTTACTGTCTTTTTACATGCCATAAGAACACACATCTTATCAATCTATTAACAACAACATATAGATAGTCATGGTCATATTTAGACATAGGCAATCCTCCTACAAAATCCATAGAAATGTCCTCCCATGGATGAGTAGGTACTGGAAAAGGCATATACAAATCCTCCTTCCTAGTCTTAGGCTTTCTAGTACAACAATGTTTACATCCCATATAAATTTTGATACTTCTTCTTGCATATTGGGCCAATACATGTACCGTTGCAAGTGGGCTAGGGTCTTACCAACATTGAAATGTCTCGCTACTTTCGAGGTATGTGCTTCCCTCATCAATAGAATTATCTCTTCTTTTGGCACACAAAGCTTCCCCCATCGGTAGAGCAGCCTGTCTTTGAGATAACAATCTTGAATCCTTGTCCTTTCAGCCCTTGGGACTACAACTGCTGAAATGTCATCCCAAAGTCTTTTTCCTGGGCATATGCCTCTCCGTAAGCTTCTTTCGTGAAGGGCTCAATCTGAGAGATAGTGGCCAAACAGAAAACTTCTCCTACGTGGGTGGCCTAGACAACATGTCTGCCACCAAGTTTTTACTACCCTTCTTGTATTTAATCACCAGATGAAACTATTGAAGGAACCCCATCCATTTGTAGTGCCTTTCTAGCTATAATTTAGACCATGCTTGCAAATATTGGAGAGGTTTGTGGTCAGTGTGCACAATAGTTTCTTTACCCAAAAATAATACTTCCATTTTTAATTTCTGAACTAGTGCATACATTTCCTTATCATATACTGAATATCCTTTAACTGCTGAAGTGAAGGTTTCAAAATGATAACATACAGGTTTACCTCCTTGAAGCAACATTGCGCCCATGGCATAATCACTGACATCTATCTCTACTTCAAAAGGATGTTGTAAATTAGGAAGAGAAAGTACTTGGAGCATGACTAATCTTGTATTTCAATAACTCAAAGGATTTGTCTTGTTCCTTACCCCAATCAAAACCCTTACTCTTTGCAGCCACTATGTGTAGAGGTGTTGCAATCATGGAGAAGCCTAGAATGAACTTCCACATGTATTGTACTACTCCCACAAAACTCCTAGTCTCTGTGGCTCCTGTTGGTGTTGGCCAAGTTAGTGATGGATTCCACTTTCTTTGGATCCACTCATAGCTCTCCTCCTCCAACCATGTGCCCAACATAGACAAGTGATTTTTGGAAAACTCACATTTATTCATATTACAAAGCAATTGTTTCTCCTTGAGAACTTACAAGACTTGTTGTAAATGAGGTACATGTTCTTCCCATATGGCACTAAAAATCGAATATCATCTAGATTGTTATCCCGTAAAATTGGCAAGGGAAATTTCATGGGTAACCCATGAAAATTTTGTTTTGGTCCCTCATCAAGGACCCCTCTGCGTTCGGAACGTTGCAAAATCCTTTCCCGGGAAATCTAGTTTTCCGAACTTAGCCATTTTTGGTCTTTTTTGGTTGGGCGCACCTTTTGTCTATGCAACACAGAGTAAATCTGCGCCCCCTTCATTTCCTTTGGTGCACCCTTTGACATGTCGACACACATTTTGGTGCACCTCACCGTGTTGCGCCTTTCTTGCATGCACCAAGGCACATCCGCCTTCATGTCAACAATATTTTTGTTGTGCCGCATTCCGGTGTGCCAAGGGCGCACGTATTTCAATGTTGACAGTATTTTTGGTGCACTAAAGGTGCACATAACCACGTGTTTACACGTGTTTTGGTGCGCCACAGGGCACAAGCTTTGCAATGTCGACAGGTGTTTTCATGCACCACTTCAAAAAGTGGTTGGCACATTTATTACACCTTTGCCTATATATAGGTGCATCCACCCTGTCACTTTCACAATTAAAACACGTGATCGATCTTATTCCTCTACACTGTCAAGACTCTTGTCATCCTCGTGTCACGTTCGTGGACCCGGGCCACCTCTCACATTCTATATATTTCAGGTAAGTGGTCCTTATTACTCTCATGTTTTATGTTTTGATTGTTGGCTGTTTGTTTGTGGGGTTGGATAGAATGATCTCAAAAGCCATGAAACCCCCCCTTTGTTGTTTTTGTTGCCCTTCTCCCCCATGCACTTCCCCCTCTTTCCAGATCTGTTGGTAAGGAGGACTCTGCCTCAGAAAAAATCACTTGGGTCTCTTTATTACATCCTTTTCATCATCCAAGGAACCCTGCAGAAGAGGCTTAAACACATGTAATCCCTCCAGAGAAGGAAATAAAGGCTTAAAATCTCGTACGACTGCACTTTTCCTCTTTGGTGCAATCGCCACCCTTACAACATAATGCACAGATACGCCAACAACATCCGCATCCGCCATGCTTTGCTACATAAAAACATTTGCGCCTCAAAGTGCACTTTCTTGCAACACCCACTAACCCTGTGCCCTCTTGGCGCACCAAACTCATGTGTAACATTTCAAAAACTTGCACCATTGGCGCACCCTACATCCATGCAACACCAATCTTACTTGTGCCAAGGATAAAACTGTTAACGGCGCAGGTGTATCCCCTATTACAGCAACATCATGTCATGCAGACCTCCCATGCGCCACGCCAAGTGCCCCTGTTGTTCACGAAAAGATGATGTTACACGCACTAAACCTGCGCACTCTTTGGCGCATCCTGTACCTATGTAACATGAAAAATATCTGCACCCATTATAAAATGCATGTAAATGGCGCAGGCGCACTTCCACTTGCAACAAAAATGTCATCTGCAGCATCCATGCGCCCTGCACCCTTTGGCACTGATTTGTCCCTTGTAGCACCCCTTTTCTGTGCGCCATACTATTTAACCCTGCAGTCTGCAGTGTTCATGCGCCCTGCGCCCTGATGCCTTAAAATTGCTAACTCTTCCTTCTGTCAACGCTTTAATGGGAGATCAAAAAGCTAACATGACTCTTCTGCGTTGGGTTTCACTTCTTCTTCTTGCAGATCAGCAACTGAGTTCAGAACTACATATGTCTACATCCAGCAAGAGACCAACCAAATCTAAAGGCAAAGCCAAACTTACAGAGGAAGAGATGAAGTATAAATATCAAAGGGTCAGGATGCCCGAATCCCAGGCAGAATGTGACCTGGACATAAGAGACTCTGAGCTCGGCCACATTGATATGGAAGATTTCTGGCCAGAACTAGGAGGGTCACAGGAAGTCCCTGGATGGACAAACTGGTAGGTAGTGGCCTACATTTTACTAGGGGGATCCCAGTCAGTGCAGTGAACAACGAGTTCATGATGGTAGTATCCTCCCTGCTACAACAAAGACACAAGGTGTGTCCAGAATGAGAAAGGTGAGGTTGTGATCAACCTCACTGCCCAGCACTTCAAAATAATGTTTGGCATTCCTCACCACCGGCACTTTGTGGCCGTAAGCCAAGAAGACTGCACCAAGGCTTAGGAGGATTATGAAGACCAGTGTATGCAATTGATGAATGAAGTGTACCTGAAAAACAAGAAGGTGGTGACCAGATGGCCACAGGTCATTCATCGCAGTGATTTCTCAGAGGAACTAAGTGATACCATCACGTTCCTAAGCAGAGTATTTGGGCTTCCTGATGCCCACTACTTTCATAAATGGATGCTTAGGTACCTGGAGACAATTAACAAGAATGTGCCAGATCAACGCTTCGAGTGGAAGGAGATCATAAGTAGCACTATATCCGAGCAGCTCCAACAACTTACCACAATGGGGAGGTTCTACATGAACTCCTACATAGTTTATGCTGCAGCCTCGGAGAGAGATTATCCAGTGTTGATGCGGTGCGGGGTTTGGCCCCAAGTAAAAATATATGAATACTATCCAGAGCTGAAGCTGGAAAATAGTATTTCTCAGTTTACAAAGATTAACGATGCCTTCTTCTACGGCATCGTCTACCTTTTGAGGCCAAACATGACTCACGGTCATACGACCAAGAGCATTGTTGCAGCAACAGAGAAGTGGGGGGCCTTATTCACGCAATTCCCCACCTTCACTTATCTAAGGGCAGCCAACTTCTTGGGGGAACCAACCAAATTGCCAAGATATGCCGGCCCCAAGCTGATCCTGTTGGAGCTATCAAGACAGCTCATAACCTATCACGAGAAGTGCTTGAAGAGAAAGAAGGGTGGAACTCCTTTCCCCCTCACAGTGGGCAGGTACACTTGTCTTTCCCACCACAAAGCCCGGGAGATGTTTGCAGAGTTGGAACTGCTCAATCTAAAGCACAACTTCCTGGAAAGGCCCACTTTCGACCCAAGGAATTGCCTTCCTAGGGCCAAACTCGATCCAATCCACATTCCACAGATCGAGGATATTTATATCGACCTGTATCATGAGGTCGAGCTCAGAAGGAAAGATCATTCCCACTTGGCCTTGGCTGAAATCATTCAGTACGGCATAGCCATCATCCCAAAAGGTTATCAAACTGTTGATCAAGAAGTTGATCAGGTATATCTTGACACGGTGGGGACGACTAGCCATTCGCTATGATCGACAGAACTAAAGCACCTCAAACGATAGAAGAAAGGGTCAAAGAAACTCTGCGGAGAATAGAGCACTGGTGCAGGATGAATGGCCTCATCTACCTCGGAGTTGATTTCACCACATCTCCATTGGGCAACGCACCTTCCAGACCAAAACATCTACCAAAGAGCAAAGGTAAAGATAAGGAGGGCGAGTCAAGCTCTTCCCAAGAAGAGACTCCTGAGAGTCCCCCTTCCGCCGCGCGAGAACAAGTTGTAACTTTGGCTTCTCTAGAGAAAGAGACGGCCAAAGATGTTCCGATGGGCACATCCACTCAGGATGTTGCCACTACTGCAACTGTTGAGGTCCCTTCTATCCCTTCTCCCTCTCCTCCTTCCCCTCCTCAAGTGACCCAAGCGACCATTCCTTTGGTCGTGTCCTCTCCCCCATCTTCTACTGTTCCCCCTTCCTCATCGTCCATCTTCTCTTCTCTCGCAGAGCTGTCCCCCACCATTTCTTCCCTCATCTCTCAGCTCCCTTCCATTCCCATGTCTACCTCCCTATAGTATCTCTTCCTCCCATGAGCACTTCCTCGGCCTCCCTCTCAATGCCACCTCCAAGTGTCTCCACGCATTTTCCTTCTACTACTGCAGCTGCTCCCTTTTCTATTTCCGGCCCCTCTCCCATAAGTCCAAAGATGGATCTCTCAAAGACTGAGAGCCAAAAAAGAGAAAGTTCCCATCACACGGATGGAATTCTCCATCATCCCATCAAAGGGGGCCAAGAAGCAAAAGCCTATAACCCGCTTCTCTCAGAGTGCGTCAGGAGAGAGAGTAATGGAGATAGCTTATCCCAATCCTTTAAAGGATAAAAAGGATCTGTCTTCGACAGATTATACAGTGACCCAAGTCACAATGGGGACATCTTTAGAAAGCCTTCAAGGAGAGGCCCTATCTGCAGTTGATGCCCTTTGCAAGAAGCTCCAGGAAGCAAAGGAAGAAAAGAGGTTGTTAAAGGAGCAAAATAAACATCTTCTCCACACCTTGCAGAAAATGGGCAGTGCACCTCCTACAACTGCCGCCGAAACTCCTGAGCCTCTGAGCCAGGATAAGATTAATGAATACACCAAAATCGGCAAGCAGGGTATGGCAGTTTCCACCTGGAGGAGCCAAATCCTCAAGGAAAGTGAGGGAGTAATCACCAAGTTCACCGGATTGTATCGTAAATATCAATCGGGTGAACAAAAGCTCTAGCGATAAGCAGACCCATCTCCAAGAGCTGGACCATGTCAGGATGTAAAGACGAGACCTTTCAGAAAATGCTTGACTATTTAGTCAAAGATCTAGTCAAGTTCGGCATCTTCGGTCACCCCAGAGCCCTCAACAAAATCCTTTCTACTCTGGATTACCGGGTCGATCAGTTAGAGTTCATCCTAGAAAAATTTGACAAGATCAAGGAGGAAATCCCTGATGCAATGCATCAAATGGAGCAAATTGTCCTGAGAATGTCTCCGGGCTTGCTCACTCCTTCTTTCACCTTAAGAAAGGTTGATGAAACTATTCGGATCTTCAAGGAGATCGTTTCGCAAGGGCTGGGACCAGAAGTCACTTTCGATGCCGAATCCATCAACAACCTGTTGGCTACCGTGACTTCATAGGGTACCTGATAGACGCAGAAAATGAATATTCCAAGCTCCCAGACAAGTGGGAGACTTGTGAGGCTATTAGTGATCGACACAAGGATCCTTCCCAGGATCAACTTCAGCCCATGATCAGCAAGTTCATGGAATACCGTGCCCAGTTCCACATCACGTCTCCTGAGCAGCAGCAAAAGCAGGATACCCCCTTTCAGCCATGGGATGACGACGAATAGTCTCATTCTCCTCGACCTTCTCCTTGTAAATATCTAAAGTATGTTGACACAAATGATGACATCATCCATGTTGCACCATGGGATGATGTCATCCACCAAGTTGTCAAAAGTCAACAAATGACTTTAGGATCTTTTGTAAGATATTTTTGTAATTAAGTGGTTGGTTTGTTTTTTCCTTCTTTTCTTCTCTTCTTCTATATATACTTGAATACTTGTTGTATTCAAGGGTGGATACTTTTCAGATGAGAAATAGAAGTAAGAAGAAAAGATTTTGAACTTTTTGTAACATAAACAAATATTAATACAATATTTAGACTTTGTGCTGAATACATGTGTTTTACATCAGACCTTTCTTATGTTAGATCTATATGATTGTTATGTTGAATTTAATTCTACTTTATTGTCATTTATTCATCAAGATTGCTTTATTCGTCTATGCAAAGTAGTTCGGCTCAGATATACTACCAACCCAAATCATAGACCTTCCGACCTTTCTCGCTTTGGAATTCATTTCTTTTCTCCCTTTAGATATTTTTATCTCCCCACTTCGTTTCTTTCCCTTCTTTCACAGCTTGAAATACCTCTACTGGGATGAGATCCCAAACCCCGAAGGCAGAATATTGTGAGACTTGCACAAGATTCCTCTTGCTAGTAGAATAGCAATAAACCAGCCGCTTTTGATGTCTCAAAGAGGGGCTATGCCCTGCACAATGTTGGCTCGTCTATCCATAGATCTGTTCTCACCTGATAGATTTTTGGACCAACAGTTTTTGGTGACTCCACTGGGGATCGAACAGACCTAACGGATCTATGGTAGTGGTGTCTTTGAAAATCAAGAAAAAGTCAAAAATCACTACCTATTTGTAAATTTTCAACTTTTGTCAAAATTCAAAATTTTTGCAAAAAATGCTCCAAACTGAAAATTTCCTTCAGAGATCCATAGATCTGGACTAGATAGAGATCTTTAGTTCACTGAGTTTTTACAAAAGTCCATATTTTTTCATAGATCTGAGTTTCTGACAGTTTACCAAAATTTTCAAACTCTTTGAAAAGTCAACTCTAGATCTAAAAATCAGCTTACTAAGTTTTACCATCATTTTATCCTTGTTAATCAAACAAATAAACCGCAATCGGTTTTTAAGAAAAGGATAAAATTTAAATATTTAGAAAAGTACATGCTGCTGGTTTTTGTTAGAAAAATCAGAAAATCAGCAGGTACAAAAAAAGAGTTCTTAAATCTGCTCCAAAAATTATAGATCTGGAAGGTACACTGGTGGGTGAACCATTTACTCAAGGTAGAAGAGCTCGTGGAGAAGTTGATCTTACCTTTGATCTGCTTCAAAGGCATAATTTCAGTGTAACACCGGTCGCATTTTCGTCCACCGAGCTTGGCAACCGATTGTCCAGGAGTGTCTCACCTCCACGAAGGAAGCATCTCTCACTGGGAACATCTACATCACTTTGCAGTGCCTTATTACTCAGTGGAACTGTGCTTCTAGCCCGCGTTCTTTTTCCGGCCATCCAAATGGCAGTACCATGGGGAAATGCTATGGGCCCACTTGCTTTACCACATCCTATTCATGCGCTCCCTCATGGAAACCGAAAGAATTTTCCTAAATTTGATGGTAGCGGGAACCAAAGCACCGATTCACATATATCTGCATTCATCATGTCATGCAATATCCTGGATGTGACCCATGAAGATGTGTCACCTCTTTGTGGAGACCTTGCAAGGACCTGCAGCGGAATGGTTTCAGCATTTGCCGGCCGGATCTATTACCAATTGGGCCACCTTGCGAACTACATTCGAAGAAAGATATAAGCCTTCTGAAGACACGTTCACATTGCTGTCAAAGATCACTCACCTAAAGAAGGAGGTCAATGAAACTATGCATGACTTCATCGCCCGTTTCAATTCACTGATCAACCATGTTCCGCCTACCATGCTTCCCACACCGAAAATCAGAAGTGTTTCTTCGTAAACGCCATGAGCTCAAAGTAAGTTTCTTACTCCTGCAAGAACAAGTAGCTACTTTGATTCTCACCCAGGCTGCTGCCATCCGGATCAAAGATAACTTGCTAATATCTGCGAATTAAAAAGAGAATCATCCAAGCTTAAAGCTTCGAGCCCTTCTCCCACTACTTCATCTGATCCGGCATTTCAAAAGATGGCGAATGACTTGCTCGCATTAAAGAAGTAGTTAGCCCAGGCTTCCCCCAATTCCCCATACCGGGATATTCCACGAAGAACTTTCACTTCCAACAGCATCCCGCATAGGCCGCGTTTGCCTGCAACTGCTCCGCGGTTGGCGCTTGAGGCTCCTCCTGGTCAACGCTTTAGCCGAAATCGAAGAAGAAGAGAAAAATTATGAAGAACCTTCGTCTCAAGGTGAAGATGATCAAGATGTCGGTGAGCCGACTAGCGACTCTACTATTGGGTATATGGAATTTGATGAGGAAGAATTTGACGAAGAAGAGGGTACCCAAGGATATGCAAGCGGACAATCATATGTTGTTTTTACCCGTTCGCAAGGAAAAGAAGCAGAAGTGGCTGCCCATATGCAGAAAGAGAAGGCCGCGTCATCCACGCCCCCAACTATTGCTAAAAGAGGTAATCCTCTTCCTGCTCAACCCCCTATTAAGTCTTTTACAAAGAAATCTTTTCCTCCCATCTCTCCTCCAAATCAGCCTTCTTCTATTTCCATGAAGACCAGTAACCTTACCCTACCGCCGCGAAATGAAGGACTCATTCCTTCATCAACACAACCCTTGCCGCATTTGACATAATTGACCATGCTAAAAAGACCAAGATCCAAATGTCTAAAGCCGAGTATCTTCAGTCAAACCCCAAACAACTTGTAAGGTTGACCGAATACATCCAAAGTCAGGCTGTCATAACTAATCAGGTTTCCCCAAAAGGAATCCTCTCCACCCCTCCTTCATCCCACATAAATGTTGCCTCGACTTCCGCATCAGGCAAGATAGAACCTTTCTATCTCTCCCTCCTAATCAATGGCCACAAACTAAGCAACTGCATAATTGATTCTGGAGCTTCTGATAATGTCATGCCGGAAAAAGTCACCCATGCTCTGGGCCTCACCCTTACCAAGCCTTTTGGCCGATGTTATTCCTTGGAAACCAAGCAAGTTCCACTGATCGGTCAAATCAAGGACGCGTAATTTACGTTTGCAGCGTTCCCGGAAAAAAGGGTAAAAATGACCGTCCTTGTTGCCGATATTCCAGCAGCTTTGGAATTTTGCTAGGGAGGAGTTTTTGCAAGTGTAGTTGGTGGGGAGATTCATATGGATTGGTCTAAGGATAGATCCCCATCAAAGGTGTAATGCAAACTTTGGAGCCGAATCACAAAATAAGTACTTGGTTACTAACTCCGATGACCCTAAAGCCCAAATTCTCTTCGAATCATCAGGGATGGGAAACTAATTCTTGTCTACCGAGTCTGACAAAATGGATGTTCTCATCCAAGCAGACGATCTTAACAAGATCTGGATGTTGCAGTTTGATGGCAGCTGCGCGACTAGTGGGTGCGGCGCTAGCACCGTACTAATATCTCCCGAAGAAGAGATTATTCCTCTCTTTCAAGTTACAATTTTTCAACACAAATAATACTACTGAGTATGAATCTCTGCTACTTGGCATGCAAGTTGCAAAGGAAAGAGGAATCAAGAATCTGAAAGTACAAGGTGATGTAGAGCTGGTCATAAATCAAGTTAAAAGGATATACCAAGTGAAGAATGAAAGGCTCAGGCATTACCGCAACGTGGTGTGGGACAACATCGAGGAGTTTGACGCTTTTTCAATAAAAGTCATCCCAAGAGCTCAGAATGACATGGCTAATTCATTGGCCGCCTCAAAGATCCCTCATGCTCCCTCACCCAGGTTTGAAAATAGACAAATATACCATTGAGGTGGTTTTCCACCCAAGCATGCCGGACAATTCACAGCATTGGCAAGTATTCAACAATGACAATCAACTCATTGCCTTTCTCGAAAAGGCAGAAAATTTTAGTGAACTTCATTTTGAAGGATCCACTTCTACATGCCGTGAATCAATTACCAATCAAAACGAAGAATCAAAAGGAAGCGACGGCATATTTCAGCTCAAAGGAAATAAAATTCCAAAATGTTTGGTTTCTCTAGAACGTTTGTTTGACAGGCATGATCATTTTGTAAAAAATAAAAGGCAAGATGATCCCGGATCCTCCCCAGAAACCGAACTAGTAAATTTAGGTTCGGTTGAACATCCGTAGTTTGTAAACATTGGAAAATGTTGTACACTTGAGGAGAAGCAAAAGTTTTTCAAACTACTAAAGAAATACATGGATGTATTGGCATGGTCCTATGCCGATCTAAAGTCTTTTAAGCCAAAGGACGTCCAACATGACATCCCATTGAAAGAGGACATCAAACCCTTTCGCCAGAAGCAGAGACATTATAATCCTAAGATCTCAGGTACTATCCAGGCAGAAATTCAGAAAATGCTGGACGCACGAATCATTTTTCCTATCCATCATAGTACTTGGGTGGAAAACATTGTACCAGTACGTAAGAAGAATGGTGAGATACACATCTATGTAAATTTTCGCAACCTGAATCAGGTGTCCTTAAAGGAAAACTACCCGCTTCCCATAATGGATCAGGTTCTGCAGGCAGTAACTTGATTAGAGATGTTGTCCATGCTTGATGGTTTTTCGGGCTACAATCAGATTGAAGTCTCACTTGAAGACCAATTTAAAACAACATTCACTACCCCCTGGGGTACATTCACCTATAACAGAATGCCTTTTGGTTTGACCAACGTTGGCGCCACCTTTCAGTGAGCAATGGACTTCGTGTTCAAAGGTATGATGGGGAAGGTTATCGTAGTCTACTTAGATGACTTAACTGTGTTCTCCAAACAGCGAAATGATCATTGTGATCATTTAGAGAAAGTATTGATTAGATGCCGAGAGCACGGGATCTCTCTAGAATCCGAAAAAGTCTGTTTTTGGAGTCACAGAGGGAAAATTGCTAGGACATGTTGTTAGCAAAGAAGGGACGAAGATAGATACCGAAAGAGTTAAGGCTATTCAGAGCCTTACTTTACCTACAAGCAAGGCGTTCACTCCTTCGGAAAAGTGAATTTTCTCAGTGCTTTGTTCCCGACTTTGCTGAAAAGACTCGCCACATATTAGACATGATGAAAGGGTCACCAACTTTCCGATGGAGCGAAGAAGGGAAGAAGTCATTTGAGGAAATAAAAGCCTCCGTCGCTCATGCGCCAGTCCTGGTATGTCCCGATTTCTCCAAGGATTTTATTATGTATAGCTATGCATCTGAGCACACTATGTCAGCCATCCTAATGCAAAGGAATTCTCAAGATGTTGAATCCCGATTGCGTTTATGAGCTCTCCTCTCAAGCCTCACGAATTAAAAATGACCCAGTTGGAAAAACATGCCTTCGCCGTTGTCAAAGCAGTTAAGAACTTCAGGTATTACATTCTAAACTCTCATACGGTGGTTCTAGTTCCTGACATGGCAGTAAAGTCCATCTTAACTCAACAGGAGTTAGGAAGTTTGCGAGGAAATTGGATTGCAAAAGTCCAAGAGTATGACCTGGATATAAAACCAACCAAGTTGGTAAGAGGCAAGGGCCTATGTCAACTTATGGCTGAAAACCAAGGGTCAGAAGTTTCCGGGGAAGAAAAGGATTGCGTCAATGGAGCACAAAGCCAGCTGGAGAAAGTCGATTCTCTACCTATGGTCCTATTTGTCGCAACCAGCGATGAGTGGTATTCCGATATTTCTTTCTTTCTCACCTATGGCAAATGCCCAGCTCATCTAACTACAAAGGAGAAGCACACTATAAAGCTCAGAGTAGCCAGATATATCATCTGGGATGACGGTTTATACAAACGCGGAATAGATGGCATCTTCTTACGATGTGTTGACAAGCCACAGCAGTGAAGTTACTTGAGAGTTTTCATGATTCGGCTTGTGGGGCCATTTCTCCTCTTCCGTGATGGCGCACAAGATCATCCGGGCTAGGTACTACTGGCCAACACTTTTCCAAGATATAGCCACCTGGGTAGCAAAGTGTGAGCCTTGCCAGCAGTTCGTCGGCAAGCCCAAAATGGTTGCTTTTCCCCTCAGGCCAGTCATCATTAACGAACCATTCAGGTAGTGGGGAATCGATTTCATCGGTGCACTTAATCCCCAGTCGAGTGCTGGACATAGTTATGTCTGACAAAGAACATATTACTTTACGAAATGGGTGGAAGCCATACACACAAAACATGCCACTTCTAAGGTTGTTTATAGTTTCATCAAAGAAAATATCATTATTAGGTTTGGCGTCCCAAACAAGATTGTTGCTGATAACGCTTCCAACTTCTCCTCACGAGAAGTTGTTTGTTTTTTCTACGAGTACGGAATAACTTTGGCTCACGCCTCAGATTATTACCCTCAAGGAAATGGTCAGGCAGAATCCAGTAATAAAAACTTGGTAACCATCATACGAAAACTAGTGGATGAGAATCAATGAATGTGGCACAAGTCATTATACGACGCTTTGTGGGCGGACCGCATCACTCCCAAGAGGTCTCTCGGCATGTCACCTTTTCAAGTGTTATATGGCACCAACGCCGAGCTTCCCATTTCTGCGGAACTCCCTGCTCTGCGCTTGGCACGAGCAATCAAAGATGAGACTTTCCAAAATTCCCTTGAAAAGAGGATCATGTATCTAGCAGAGCTCAAGAAAAGAGAGTAAGAGTGGTCGACAGGATCACCGAACATCAGAATCAAGTCAAGAGATTGTTCGATAAAAAATCTAAGAAAAGAGAGTACCGGGTGTGAGACCTCGTCCTTTTGTGGGACAAACGGAGGGAGCCGAAGGGCATGCACGGAAAATTTGATTCTCTATGGAGAGGACCTTTCAAGATCAAGCAGCTCAATGGAGAGAATAACTTCTATCTCTCATATCCGGACAGAACTGGACTCCCGCTTCCCTATAGCGGGCAGCATCTGAAAATCTTCAGGAAGTAGAGCTTGCTCTCTTCTTTGTACAATTTTCTTCAGTTGTGTGTTTTTTTTTGTCGTGTGTTTGCTTTTGTTGGTTGTGTGTTTCCCCTTTCGGTCGCCCTTGTTTTTGACTCTGTAACCCAATGGATAGGCATGTGTGGATCTCAGATTCTCTACCCCTGAGTTCCATTCAGAGATAGTCCCCAGAGAGAGCCAGCTGTTATCCCATAAAATTGGCAAGGGAAATTTCACGGGTAACCCATGAAAATTTTGTTCTGTTCCATATCAGGGACCCCTCTGCGTTCGGAATGTCACAAAATCCTTTCCCGGGAAATCTAGTTTTCTGAACTTAGCCATTTTTGGTCTTTTTAGTTGGGCGCACCTTTTTTTGTGCAACACAGAGTAAATATGCGCCCCCTTCATTTCCTTTGGCGCACCCTTTGATGTGTCGACACACATTTTGGTGCACCTCACCGTGTTGCGCCTTTCTTGCATGCGCCAAGGCGCATGCGCCTTCGTGTCAACAATATTTTTGTTGTGCCGCATTTCGATGCACCAAGGGTGCACGTATTTCAAGTGTTGTGATATTTTTGGTGCGCTAAGGGCACACATAACCACATGTTTACACGCATTTTGGTGCGCCACAGCGGCGCAAGGTTTCTATGTTGACACGTGTTTTCATGCGCCACTTCAAAAAGTGGTTGGCACATTTATTACACCTTTTCCTATATATAGGCGCATCCGCCCTATCACTTTCACAATTAAAACACGTGATTGATCTTATTCCTCTACACCTGTCAGCACGCCTGTCATCCTCGTGTCGCGTTCGTGGACCCAGTTTCACCTCTCACATTCTATATATTCCGGGTAAGTGGTCCTTATTACTCTCATGTTTTATGTTTTGATTGTTGGCTGTTTGTTTGTGGGGTTGGATAGAATGATCTGTGAAGCCATGAAACCCCCTTTGTTGTTTTTGCTGTCCTTCTCCCCCATGCACTTCCCCCTCTTTCCAGATCTGCTGGTAAAGAGGACTCTGCCTCAGAAAAAATCACTGGGTCTCTTTATTACATCCTCTTCATCATCCAAGGAACCCTGCAGAAGAGGCTTAAACACATGTAATCCCTCTAGAGAAGGAAACAAAGACTTAAAAGCTCGTACGACTGCACTTTTCCTCTTTGGCGCAATCGCCACCCTTGCAACATAATGCACAGTCGCGCCAACGGTGCATCCGCCATGCTTGCTGCATAAAAAATAGTTGCGCCCTCAAAGCGCACTTTCCTTGCTTGCAACACCCACTAACCCTGTGCCCTCTTGGCGCACCAAACTCATGTGTAACATTGCAAAAACTTGCGCCATTGGTGCACCCTGCATCCATGCAACACCAACCTTACTTGCGCCAAGTATAAAACTGTTAACGGCGCAGGCGCATCCCCTATTACAAGTAACATCATGTCATGTAGACCTCCCATGTGCCACATGAAGTTCCCTGTTGCGCATGAAAAGATGATGTTACACGCACTAAACCTGTGCCCTTTGGCACATCCTGTACCCTGTGTAACATGAAAAATATCTGTGCCCGTTATAAAACGCATGTAAATGGCGCAGGCGCACTTCCACTTGCAACAACAAAAATGTCATCTGTAGCATCCATGCACCCTGCGCCCTTTGGCACTGATTTGTTCCTTGTAGCACCCCTTTTCTGTGTGCGCCATACTATTTAACCCTACAGTCTGCAGTGTTCATGCACCCTGCACCCTGATGCCTTAAAATTGCTAACTCTTCCTTCACATCAACGATTTAAGAAGTTGATCGGTTATCATTCAAGATGCGGCATAGCCATCGTCCCAAAAGGTTATCAAACTAATGATCAAGAATTTGATCAGGTATATCTTGACACGGGTGGGGACGATCGGTCGCTTGTTTCTTTGTGATCGACGAACTAAAGCGTCTCAAATGATAGAAGAAAGGGTCAAGGAAACTCTGCGGAGAACAGAGCACTGGTGCAGGATGAATGGCCTCATCTACCTCGGAGTTGATTTCACCACATCTCCATTGGGCAACGCACCTTCCAGACCAAAACATCTACCAAAGAGAAAAGGTAAAGACAAGGAGGGCAAGTCAAGCTCTGCCTAAGAAGAGACTCCTGAGAGTCCCCTTCCGCCGCGTGAGAACAAGTTGTAACTCTGGCTTCTCCAAAGAAAGAGATAGCCGAAGATGTTCGATGGGCACATCCACTTAGGATGTCGCCACTACTGCAACTATTGAGGTCCCTTCTATCCCTTCTCCCTCTCCTCCTTCCCCTCCTCGAGTGACCCAAGTGACCATTCCTTTGGTCATGTCCTCTCCCCCATCTTCTACTATTCCCCTTCCTCATCGTCCATCTTCTCTTCTCTCGCGGAGCTGTCCCCCACCATTTCTTCCCTCATCTCTTAGCTCCCTTCCATTCCCATGTCTACCTCCCCTACAGTATCTCTTCCTCCTATGAGCACTTCCTCGGCCTCCCTCTCAATGCCACCTCCAAGTGTCTCCACACATTTTCCTTCTACTACTGCAGCTACTCCCTTTTCTATTTCCGGCCCCTCTCCCATAAGTCCAGCATGGATCTCTTAGCACCTGAGCCAACAAAAGAGGAAAGTTCCCATTGCACCGATGGACTTCTCCATCATCCCATCAAAGGGGGCCAAGAAGTAAAAGCCTATAACCTACTTCTCTCAGAGTGCGTCAGGAGAGAGAGTAATGGAGATAGCTTACCCCAATCCTTTAAAGGATAAAAAGGATTTGTCTTCAACAGATTATACAGTGACCCAAGTCACAATGGGGACATCTTCAGAAAGCCTTCAAGGAGAGGCCCTATCTCACAGATTGATACCCTTTGTAAGAAGCTCTAGGAAGCAAAGGAAGAAAAGAGGTCATTAAAGGAGAAAAATAAACATCTTCTCCACGCCTTGCGAAAATGGGTAGTGCACCTCCTACAACCGCCGCCGAAACTCCCGAGCCTTCGAGTCAGTGATGCAGGAGCATCAAGGAACAAGACATAATAAGGTCATACAATACCATGATACATGTTTTCTATAGGTGTGTTAGAGTTAAATATGTTGTAAAAATGAATATATGCTTGTAAGAAGTTGGTAAGGTGACTTGACTTGGCATTTAAGGAGTAATATAGGCTAGTTAAGGTCATTTAAAGCCTTGACATCATGTAATAGCTTCCTTATACGGATTATAGGAGAGTATCAAGGTGATATACACAGGATTTCTATGTTGAGAAGATGGTTGAGTCTTCCTAGGAGTGTGAGTTGGCTTAGGAGTCAGTTTAGGAGCTTTAGAGGGTCTATTCTTAGCTAATGAATACCTATTTCATAGGTGATTCGATGGAGATGAAGGAGGACAGGGGGTTCTCAAGGTTTTGGAGGATGGAACAAGGAGTAACAACGTGTGTATGATGTTTGGAAGAAGATATTATACTCTGGAATGCATGAAATAGCTTGTTTCAGTGGACTGTGTACAAGAACCCTGGCAGGACAGCAAGGTCAAAACCCTCCATGACCTTCAAATGATGTAATTCTCTTGATTATCAGTATGGAAAGACTCTACAGGTGATTTGGATCACATTGATAAATTTTGTATGTTTTGAAAATGTATAGTTTGAATTTTATAGCAAATTATTGCCTCTCGGGCCTGAACTAGGGCTTCGTATATCTTTTCATTCCATGGATAGAATCACCTGAAACTTTTACAATATCTCTGCATTGATATGATCTAAAGACCATCCAAATTTGGTGAAGAATGATCTTGTGTCGCTCAAGCTATAGGTGACTGTGTATTCGAGATACAACAGTGATGTATAGTTCACAGTCAAATAAAGAACATACACAGTTTTTGCATTATAGCATGGCTAATCATGATGATAGATTGATATGATGGACAAAATAGGGATATATGGGATGTATTTGCATGATCTCAGGTTTGAATGCATGAAGTTATCACCTTGTTAGTATATAAAAGATGATTGCACAGGATTAGGACTGTATTTGGCAAGAAAGGAGGACTGTAAACATGAAGGAGATAGATACAATATGATGAAAATCCACTGATAAGGAATGGGAGGGCACTTATCCAGGTATATTTGTTGAATATGAATGACATTGGGCATATAGGTATAAGAGAAATTCCTTCCCTCTAGCTATAAGGAGACTATACAATGGTCTAGGACTGTGTTAGTCCACAATAAGATGTTCAAAGGGCTAATTTCAAAGAGAAGTAGAGTTAAGTACCTGTGCATGGATGTTGGAGGATGACTATCCTAGTACTATTAATGTGTTCCATGATTCTAGAGAGAAATCTACCAGTGATTTGGAGTAAATGTAGACTGTGCAGGGGTTCTAGGACTGTATAAGTCACTTCAAAAACATACAAGGAGGTGATAAAGGAAAAACCTAGATCTAGGACAGTATATGGAACTCATGAATACCTCAACCATTGTGAAGGGAGGTCTGTTAGCTGTTGGTATGCCCTGGGAACCAACTAATTGAGTATTAAGAGTTTGAGTTGGATGCTTTTAGACTAAGTTCAGTCTTGAGGGCAGAGTATTGGGACTGCACACTAGTAGAGAGATGCTTGAGCATCCATAAAGGAACTTGAAACATTGGTTTGTTGTTTTGGTCATGTTCAATCAATTAAGAAAGAGCTTGTGACTGTAGTAAAGAAGAACTCCATTGGGAGTAAAGTGTATGGTAAGAAATATCAAAAGGTAACATATGCTAGATACCTTATCAATAGATTTTGTATCTTGGGACAGTCATGTATATGAATGTAGGAGCATTACATATCTATTATACATTGTGTCTATGGTCACAAAATGATCACCTTAGCTCATCTCTGATCAAGGAAGTCCTTTAAGGGTTTTTCTTTCATACAAAACATGCATTAGGCCTCCATAGACACCAAGGGGCTATAAAACATGTAAATGGTGATCCTCAAGCAGGGGTTGGTTGGAGTATTAGAGTAGGTTCAAGCTCTTGATTATATAGTAAAGAAAATTTTGGTATTGACCCCTGCATTATTTGGTATCAGAGCAGGATAGGAGATCAAAGGACAGCCATAACAGGAAACGAAAGGTAGATCCAATACCAAGGAGTTCAAGGTAACAAACACATGTTTTCAAGCTATTTATTTCTATAATTTTCAGAGAACTCCATATTGTAAAGTTTTTGAGTGAATCAGTCATGGAGGTAGGAGCAGTGTGTGAATTGGTTAAGTTCCTAAGCTATCAAAAGGAACAAGAAAAGAAAGAGAAAAAGAGGAAAGAGGAGAAGATGAGAGGAAGATTGGCACTTCAAAAAGAAATAGATGAAGTGAAGAGAGATTTGGAGAAAGTGACCACCATGTGGTTACAGTTGCAGGAAGAAGAGAGCCATCAGAAGAAGAGTGGCCTAGTATTGAGAGGGAAGATGAAATGGCCTGTGAGGTCATTGGTGAAAAGAGATAGAAGGCACAGAAAGGATGCCTTGAGGAAGAAAGAAGAGTTTCCAAATGAGCAACAAGAAGAGGTGAAAGAAGTTCTCATTGTAGAGAACAAGAAAGAAGAAAAAGTGCCAGAACAAGCACTTAAGGAAGGAAAGGAGAATGAGAGGAAGGTGCTAAGGAAAGGAGCACTCATGGAGACACTATGGTCTCTTGTTTTTATATCTAAGCTTGTGTTTATGTTTGCAGGTATGAAGAACTTTTTGATGCAGTTTAATCTTACGAGCTTGAGAAATATGAAGGATGGTGTAAGCCAAGCACCCATGAAGAGAAATGAACAAGACAACTGCAAGGACCAGCTTGAAGAGGGATATGAAAAGAATGAAGACTTCCATGATGACAAGGGAAGCATGACAGAGAACATGGAGTATTATGATGCATTGGATAGCATCCCAAGTGAAGAAGAAGTCCAGGAAGAGAGTAAAGCCAGACAAGAAGCCATTAAGGAGGATATAGGCAAGCTAAAAGCCATTGAACAAGTAAGTATGATGACTGAATATGATGATCAGATTTATGAGAGTGATGTTTCTGACATTAAAGAAGACCTAGAGCAAGATAATGATAAGAGGTTAACACAAGAAGATGTGTGTGATCATGTAATGCCTAGAAGGCTCAAGGAAATAAGGAATGAAGATAAATCAGCAGGTCATCAGAAGTATATGCTACCCAAAGAGATCAAGCATAATTATGTGATGCCTAAATGGCTTGAGAAAACTAAGGACAAAGAGGAGAAGGCAGAGTCCAAGAAAGAGACCATCAAACTGGAGCTCAGTCATGAAGAACCAAGGCAAGGTATGGAGGAAAATTCAGTTTACAAGATAAAATCAGTCCAGTATGCAGGTGCACAAGAGAGTAGAAATGAGTACAAACACGGCCTAACTCATGAATGGAGAAGAAAACATGAAAAAAAAAAAGAAATGGAGAAGAAGAGCACTCTGTAGACATTCAAGAGGCTTCATGGCCTCAACCCTTTACTTCTAATGGTGTTGTTAATATTGTGAATGCAGGTTTGGTAGACAAAGAGATGAATCAAGTGTATGATTCAATGAGAAAGTTCATGAGACAAGAGGAACAGGAAGATATAGAAGACACATGTGATGATGAAATTGAGGCATTTAAAGGTAGAGAAGCACCAAAGTATGATTTTGAATACATAAGCATGGAACAGCTGAAAGAAGAACTAAAAGCATTAGAGGAAGTCATATATCAAGACAAGGATACTCATGTAGATAGAGATAAAGATAAGACAAGTGAAGAGGTGGTAGAAGAGGTGGTAGAAAGAATCGATTTCAGTTGAGGAGGCATATGAACCTTCAAAACAGGCTGAGGAGGTAGATTTTTGCATTGCAGACCTTCACTTCATTCCTAAGGTGAAGCAAGCTTATCAAAACGCCAAAAATGAAAGAGAAAGAGTATTATTGATAGAGCAGGTGGAGAAGACTATTAAGTCTTATGAGAACATTCTTAGCAATGATCAAGGAGCTGTAGCTACATGTTGTTATGAACACAAACCAGAGTTGACATACTTAGTGAAGGAGATAGAAGACCTACAAGAAGTAGACTTGAAGACAAAGACCATGAAGAGGAAGATGAAGCAAGGAGCAAGCAAGAAGAGCATAATTGAGGAGAGGCAATGCAAGAGCAGATGGAGGAGACAAACTATACCAGCAAAGTCAATAAGGATGAATTGGAAGACAAGAAAGAAGAAGAACCATTTGAGCAGGAGCTCAAATTCTTTCTCTCAAGGGCACTCTGATGCAGGAGCATCAAGGAACAAGACATAATAAGGTCATACAAGACCATGATACATGTTGTCTATAGGTGTGTTAGAGTTAAATATGTTGTAAAAATGAATATATGCTTGTAAGAAGTTGGTAAGGTGACTTGACTTGGCATTTAAGGAGTAATATAGGCTAGTTAAGGTCATTTTAAGCCTTGACATCATGTAATAGCTTCCTTGTACGGATTATAGGAGAGTATCAAGGTGATATACACAGGATTTCTATGTTGAGAAGATGGTTGAGTCTTCCTAGGAGTGTGAGTTGGCTTAGGAGTCAGTTTAGGAGCTTTAGAGGGTCTATTCTTAGCTAATGAATACCTATTTCATAGGTGATTCGATGGAGATGAAGAGGATAGGGGGTTCTCAAGGTTTTAGAGGATGGAACAATGAGTAACAACATGTGTATGATGTTTGAAAGAAGATATTATACTCTAGAATGCATGAAATAGCTTGTTTCAATGGACTGTGTACAAGAACCCTGGCAGGACAGCAAGGTCAAAACCCTCCATGACCTTCAAATGATGTAATTCTCTTGATTATCAGTATGGAAAGACTCTACAGGTGATTTGGATCACATTGATAAATTTTGTATGTTTTGAAAATGTATAGTTTGAATTTTATAGCAAATTATCGCTCTCGGGCTGAACTAGGGCTTCGTATATCTTTCCATTCCATGGATAGAATCACCTGAAACTTTTACAATATCTCTCGCATTGATATGATCTAAAGACCATCCAAATTTGGTAAAGAATGATCTTGTGTCGCTCAAGCTATAGGTGATCGTGTATTCGAGATACAACAAAGTGATGTATTATTATTCTGATCAAATAAAGAACATGCACGCTTTTGCTTTATAGCATTGCTAATCATGATGATAGATTGATATGATGGACAAAATAGGGATATATGGGATGTATTTGCATGATCTCAGGTTTGAATGCATGAAGTTATTACCTTGTTAGTATATAAAAGATGATTGCACAGATTAGGGCCGTATTTGGCAAGAAAGGAGGACTGCAAACATGAAGGAGATAGATACAATATGATGAAAATCCACTGATAAGGAATGGGAGGGCACCTATCCAGTATATTTGTTGAATATGAATGACATTGGGCATATAGGTATAAGGGAAATTCCTTCCCTCTAGCTATAAGGAGACTGTACAGTGGTCTAGGACTGTGTTAGTCCACAATAAGATAGTGAAAGGGCTAATTTCAAGGAGAAGTAGAGTTAAGTACCTGTGCATGGAAGTTGGAGGATGACTATCCTAGTATTATTAATGTGTTCCATGATTCTAGAGAGAAATCTACCAGTGATTTGGAGTAAATGTGGACTGTGTAGGGGTTCTAGGGCTGTATAAGTCACTTCAAAAACATACAAGGGAGGTGATAAAGAGAAAACCTAGATCTAGGACAGTATATGGAACTCATGAATACCTCAACCATTGTGAAGGGAGGTCTGTTGAGCTGTTGGTATGCCCTGGGAACCAACTAATTGAGTATTAAGAGTTTGAGTTGGATGCTTTTAGACTAAGTTCAGTCTTGAGGGCAGAGTATTGGGACTGCACACTAGTAGAGAGATGCTTGAGCATCCATAAAGGAACTTGAAACATTGGTTTGTTGCTTTGGTCATGTTCAATCAATTAAGAAAGAGCTTGTGACTGTAGTAAAGAAGAACTCCATTGGGAGTAAAGTGTATGGTAAGAAATATCAAAAGGTAACATATGCTAGATACCTTATCAATAGATTTTGTATCTTGGGACAGTCATGTATATGAATGTAGGAGCATTACATATCTATTATACATTGTGTCTATGGTCACAAAATGATCACCTTAGCTCATCTCTGATCAAGGAAGTCCTTTAAGGGTTTTTCTTTCATACAAAACATGCATTAGGCCTCCATAGACACCAAGGGGCTATAAAACATGTAAATGGTGATCCTCAAGCAGGGGTTGGTTGGAGTATTAGAGTAGGTTCAAGCTCTTGATTATATAGTAAAGAAAATTTTGGTATTGACCCCTGCATTATTTGGTATCAGAGCGAGGATAGGAGATCAAAGGACAGCCATAACAAGAAACAAAAGGTAGATCCAATACCAAGGAGTTCAAGGTAACAAACACATGTTTTCAAGCTATTTATTTCTATAATTTTCAGAGAACTCCATATTGTAAAGTTTTTGATTGAATCAGTCATGGAGGTAGGAGCAGTGTGTGAATTGGTTAAGTTCCTAAGCTATCAAAAGGAACAAGAAAAGAAAGAGAAAAAGAGGAAAGAGGAGAAGATGAGAGGAAGATTGGCACTTCAAAAAGAAATAGATGAAGTGAAGAGAGATTTGGAGAAAGTGACCACCATGTGGTTACAGTTGCAGGAAGAAGAGAGCCATCAGAAGAAGAGTGGCCTAGTATTGAGAGGGAAGATGAAATGGCCTGTGAGGTCATTGGTGAAAAGAGATAGAAGGCACAGAAAGGATGCCTTGAGGAAGAAAGAAGAGTTTCCAAATGAGCAACAAGAAGAGGTGAAAGAAGTTCTCATTGTAGAGAACAAGAAAAAAGAGAAAGTGCCAGAACAAGCACTTAAGGAAGGAAGAGAGAATGAGAGGAAGGTGCTAAGGAAAGGAGCACTCATGGAGACACTATGGTCTCTTGTTTTTATATCTAAGCTTGTGTTTATGTTTGCAGGTATGAAGAACTTGTTGATGCAGTTTAATCTTACGAGCTTGAGAAATATGAAGGATGGTGTAAGCCAAGCACCCATGAAGAGAAATGAACAAGACAGCTGCAAGGACCAGCTTGAAGAGGGATATGAAAAGAATGAAGACTTCCATGATGACAAGGGAAGCATGACAGAGAACATGGAGTATTATGATGCATTGGATAGCATCCCAAGTGAAGAAGAAGTCCAGAAGAGAGTAAAGCCAGATAAGAAGCCATTAAGGAGGATATAGGCAAGCTAAAAGCCATTGAACAAGTAAGTATGATGACCGAATATGATGATCAGATTTATGACAAGTGATGTTCCCACATTAAAGAACACCTAGAGCAAGATAATGATAAGAGGTTAACACAAGAAGATGTGTGTGATCATGTAATGCCTAGAAGGCTCAAGGAAATAAGGAATGAAGATAAATCAAATGGCAGAGTCATCGAAGTATATGCTACCCAAAGAGATCAAGCATAATTATGTGATGCCTAAATGGCTTGAGAAAACTAAGGACAAAGAGGAGAAGGCAGAGTCCAAGAAAGAGACCATCAAACCGGAGCTCGAGTTCGATGAAGAACCAAGGCAAGGTATGGAAAAATTCGAGTTTACAAGATAAAATCAGTCCAAGTATGCAGTGCACAAGAGAGTAGAAATGAGTACAAACACGGCCTAACTCATGAATGGAGAAGAAAACATGAAAAACAAAAAGAAATGGAGAAGAAGAGCACTCTGTAGACATTCAAGAGGCTTCATGGCCTCAACCCTTTACTTCTAATGGTGTTGTTAATATTGTGAATGCAGGTTTGGCAGACAAAGAGATGAATCAAGTGTATGATTCAATGAGAAAGTTCATGAGACAAGAGGAACAAGAAGATATAGAAGACACATGTGATGATGAAATTGAGGCATTTAAAGGTAGAGAAGCACCAAAGTATGATTTTGAATACATAAGCATGGAGCAGCTGAAAGAAGAACTAAAAGCATTAGAGGAAGTCATATATCAAGACAAGGATACTCATGTAGATAGAGATAAAGATAAGACAAGTGAAGAGGTGGTAGAAGAGAATCAGATTTCAGTTGAGGAGGCATATGAACCTTCAAAACAGGCTGAGGAGGTAGATTTTTGCATTGCAGACCTTCACTTCATTCCTAAGGTGAAGCAAGCTTATCAAAACGCCAAAAATGAAAGAGAAAGAGTATTATTGATAGAGCAGGTGGAGAAGACTATTAAGTCTTATGAGAACATTCTTAGCAATGATCAAGGAGCTGTAGCTACATGCTGTTATGAACACAAACCAGAGTTAACATACTTAGTGAAGGAGATAGAAGACCAACAAGAGGCAGAATTGAAGACAAAGACCATGAAGAGGAAGATGAAGCAAGGAGCAAGCAAAAAGAGTAGAATTGAGGAGAGGAAATGCAAGAGCAGATGGAGGAGACAAACTATACCAGCAAAGTCAATAAGGAAGAATTGGAAGACAAGAAAGAAGAAGAACCATTTGAGCAGGAGCTCAAATTCTTTCTCTCAAGGGCACTCTGATGCAGGAGCATCAAGGAACAAGACATAATAAGGTCATACAAGACCATGATACATGTTGTCTATAGGTGTGTTAGAGTTAAATATGTTGTAAAAATGAATATATGCTTGTAAGAAGTTGGTAAGGTGACTTGACTTGGCATTTAAGGAGTAATATAGGCTAATTAAGGTCATTTTAAGCCTTGACATCATGTAATAGCTTCCTTGTACGGATTATAGGAGAGTATCAAGGTGATATACACAGGATTTCTATGTTGAGAAGATGGTTGAGTCTTCCTAGGAGTGTGAGTTGGCTTAGGAGTCAGTTTAGGAGCTTTAGAGGGTCTATTCTTAGCTAATGAATACCTATTTCATAGGTGATTCGATGGAGATGAAGGAGGACAGGGGGTTCTCAAGGTTTTGGAGGATGGAACAATGAGTAACAACGTGTGTATGATGTTTGGAAGAAGATATTATACTCTGGAATGCATGAAATAGCTTGTTTCAGTGGACTGTGTACAAGAACCCTGGCAAGACAGCAAGGTCAAAACCCTCCATGACCTTCAAATGATGTAATTCTCTTGATTATCAGTATGGAAAGACTCTACAGGTGATTTGGATCACATTGGTAAATTTTGTATGTTTTGAAAATGTATAGTTTGAATTTTATAGCAAATTATTGCCTCTCGGGCCTGAACTAGGGCTTCGTATATCTTTTCATTCCATGGATAGAATCACCTGAAACTTTTACAATATCTCTGCATTGATATGATCTAAAGACCATCCAAATTTGGTGAAGAATGATCTTGTGTCGCTCAAGCTATAGGTGACTGTGTATTCGAGATACAACAGTGATGTATTGTTACAGTCAAATAAAGAACATGCACAGTTTTTGCTTTATAGCATTGCTAATCATGATGATAGATTGATAAGATGGACAAAATAGGGATATATGGAATGTATTTGCATGATCTCAGGTTTGAATGCATGAAGTTATCACCTTGTTAGTATATAAAAGATGATTGCACAGGATTAGGACTGTATTTGGCAAGAAAGGAGGACTGTAAACATGAAGGAGATGGATACAATATGATGAAAATCCACTGATAAGGAATGGGAGGGAACCTATCCAAGTATATTTGTTGAATATGAATGACATTGGGCATATAGGTACAAGGGAAATTCCTTCCTCTAGCTATAAGGAGACTGTATGACAGGTGGTCAGGACTGTGTTAGTCCACAATAAGATAGTGAAAGGGCTAATTTCAAGGAGAAGTAGAGTTAAGTACCTGTGCATGGAAGTTGGAGGATGACTATCCTAGTATTATTAATGTGTTCCATGATTCTAGAGAGAAATCTACCAGTGATTTGGAGTAAATGTGGACTGTGTAGGGGTTCTAGGGCTGTATAAGTCACTTCAAAAACATACAAGGGAGGTGATAAAGAGAAAACCTAGATCTAGGACAGTATATGGAACTCATGAATACCTCAACCATTGTGAAGGGAGGTCTGTTAGCTGTTGGTATGCCCTGGGAACCAACTAATTGAGTATTAAGAGTTTGAGTTGGATGCTTTTAGACTAAGTTCAGTCTTGAGGGCAGAGTATTGGGACTGCACACTAGTAGAGAGATGCTTGAGCATCCATAAAGGAACTTGAAACATTGGTTTGTTGCTTTGGTCATGTTCAATCAATTAAGAAAGAGCTTGTGACTGTAGTAAAGAAGAACTCCATTGGGAGTAAAGTGTATGGTAAGAAATATCAAAAGGTAACATATGCTAGATACCTTATCAATAGATTTTGTATCTTGGGACAGTCATGTATATGAATGTAGGAGCATTACATATCTATTATACATTGTGTCTATGGTCACAAAATGATCACCTTAGCTCATCTCTGATCAAGGAAGTCCTTTAAGGGTTTTTCTTTCATACAAAACATGCATTAGGCCTCCATGTAGACACCAAGGGGCTATAAAACATGTAAATGGTGATCCTCAAGCAGGGGTTGGTTGGAGTATTAGAGTAGGTTCAAGCTCTTGATTATATAGTAAAGAAAATTTTGGTATTGACCCCTGCATTAGTCGATAAGATTAATGAATACGCCAAAATCGGCGAGCATGGTATGGCAATTTCCGCCTGGAGGAGCCAAATCCTCAAGGAAAGTGAGGGAGTAATCGCTAAGTTCACCAAATTGTATCAGAATATCAATCGGGCGAACAAAGAGCTCCAGGTGATAGCAAGACCCATCTCCAAAGAGCTAGAACATGTCGGGATGCGGCCACGAGACCTTTTAGAAAATGCTCGACTGCTCAGGTCAAGATCTGGTCAAGTTTGGCGTCTTCGGTCACCCTAGAGCCCTCAACAAAATCCTTTCTACTCTGGATTACCGGGTCGATCAGTTGGAGTTCGTCCTAGAAAAAATTGACAAGATCAAGGAGGAAGCCCTAGATGCAATGCATCAAATGGAGCAAATTGTCCTGAGAATGTCTCCGGGTTTACTCACTCCTTCTTTCACCTTAAGAAAAGTTGATGAAACTATTTGGATCTTCAAGGAGATCGTTTCGCAAGGGTTGGGACCAGAATTCACTTTAGACGCCGAATCCATTAACAACCTGTTGGCCTGCCGTGACTTCATAGGGTACCTGATAGACGCAGAAAATGAATATTCCAAGCTCCCAGAAAAGCTCACAGACGAGCGGAAGACTTGCGAGGCTATCAGTGATCGACACAAGGATCCTTCCCAGGATCAACTTCATCCCATGATTAGCAAGTTCATGGAATAACGTGCCCAGTTCCACATCACGTCTCCTGAGTAGCAACAGAAGCAGGATACCCCCTTTCAACCATGGGACGACGACGAATAGTCTCATTCTCCTTGACCTTCTCCTTGTAAATATCTAAAGTATGTTGACACAAATGATGACATCATTAATGTTGCACCATGGGATGATGTCATCCACCAAGTTGTCAAAAGTCAACAAATAACTTTAGGATCTTTTGTAAGATATTTTTGTAATTAAGTGGTTGGTTTGTTTTTGCCCTCTTTTCTTCTCTTCTTTTATATATACTTGAATACTTGTTTTATTCAAGGGTGGATACTTTTAGATGAGAAATAGAAGTAAGAAGAAAAGATTTTGAACTTTTTGTAATGAAAACAAATATTAATACAATGTTTAAACTTTGTCTTTGAATACATGTGTTTTACATCATACCTTTCTTATGTTAGATCTCGTATGATTGTTCTGTTGAATTTACTTCTACTTTATTGTCATTTATTCATCAAGATTACTCTATTCGTCTATGCAAAGTAAGTTCGACTCAGTATACTACCAACCCAAATCATAGACCTTCCGACCTTTCGCTTTGGAATTCATTTCTTTTCCCTTCGAGATCTTTTTATCTCCCACTTCGTTTTTTCCCTTCTTTCACAGCTTGGAAATACCTCTACTAGGATGAGATCCCAAACCCCGAAGGCGAGAATCTGTAAGACTTGCATGAGGTTCCTGCTTTGGTAGAATAACAACAAACCAGTTTCGCTTTCTTTGTCTCAAAGAGGGGCTATTCCACACTGCTTTGTTGGCTCGTCTATCCATAGATCTGCTCTCATGACAGATTTTCGGACCAACATAGATATACAATGAAACATGAATCTATGAAATCCTATAGTACATTATTCATCAATCTCATAAATGTAGCGGGTGCATTGCATAACCCAAAAGGAAGTACTAACCATTCATACAAACCCTATTTTGTTTTGAAGGAAATCTTCCGTATATCCTCCTCCTTCATTCTGACTTTGTGATAACCGGACTTGAGATCCAACTTTGTGAAGAATTTGGCATGTTGAAGCTGGTCAAAGAGATCATCTATGCGGGAAGTGGATATTTGTTCTTTATGGTGATTTTGTTCAAAGTGCGGTAGTCGATGCACATTCTCTAAGAACCATCCTTCTTTGGCACCATCACAATAGGTGAACCACATGGTGAGGTGATTGGACATATCACTCCTTGGTCTAGTAGTTCCTGGAGTTGTTTCTTTACTTCAATACTCTCAAGCAAGGATTACCTATACAACCCGATGTTTGGTAGAGGGGACTCCGGCAATAGTTGAATCTCATGCTCTACATATCATTTTGGTGGTAACCCACTGAGAGCCTGAAATACTTCCTGAAAAGACTGAATAATACTATCCAAATCATGCTTTCCCTGGTTAGAAATCTCTGAAAATTCTACCCCATCTTGTTTATCCTTTAACAAAAGTAAAAAAACTGATTATGATTTTCCTGAATAAGTCATTTTGCTTGGTTAGCACTCACCATAGTAACCCGTGTCTTACGCTGGTGTGCCTGGATGTTGTAGCTAATCCCTTCCTTGACCCATCTATACCAGTTTTCCCTTCTCATAAATATAGCATCCCTGATATACAAGTAAGGACTCCCGAATACAACATCAAAAGCATCAAGTGGAATAACGTTAGCTTCTAAAACATCAATATACTAGGAATTTATCCCAAACTTGACCTTACATCTTCTTGTTACCTAAATTTCAACACCCTTCTTCACCCAACCCAAAGGATAAGGGTGTGGATGCTCGTAAGTATCAAGACCAAGCTTCTTTACAATCGCTTTCAAATCAAGTTAGGCGGAGAACCGGTATCTACCAAAGCATTTACCTTAGTTCTCTTTATCTAGATTTTGATCTAGAATAGTCTACTCATCTCCTCTTTCTGGCTTTCCATGTTGGTGGCCGTGCATCCAAGCGTTTAGTCTACATTAGAGTCATCTTTGATTTCCACGCCCTTACTGTTTTATAGTTGTCATGGACTTCTTCAAGTCCTTGGTTCGGTTCTTCGGATGTAAATTCCAACATGTAGCATCAGTGATGACCATTATAATCATAGTTCTTGTAAAAATTCTTGGGATCTTTACAAGTATTTAAAGTAGTTGCAACTTGTTTACCTTTCCCGCTCCACTTACCCTTGTTACTTGTTTGCCCATACTCTTTTTCTCGCTAATTTGTTGACTACTTTTCCCTCACTCTGCTTCTCCTTGCTTTTTTCATCATCTATGTAATATGCTTGTACACACGCCTCGTTGAGATCTTTGGGCTTGGTGGAGATGACTTTTCTTTGAAGGTGAGTGTGAAGTCCTCCCAAGTACTTAGTCGAATATCCTCATCCTCCAAATCCATGTTTAGCAACATGGCCTCGCCTCTAAAACTCGTAGTATAGTCCCGCACACTTTGACCACCGCCTTGTCTAAAATACTACCATTTAATCATTTGGTTAGTCTTGTGGCCAATAGGATAGAAGTTATCTCTAAGTAATTCCTTAAATTCTTGCCATTATTTCACAATAGGATGCTTCTTCTTTTCACAAGTGGTTAGATGGGTTTCCCACTAAACCAGCACCATGTCCTTCCATTTTGAGACGTACAAAGGTGACCTTTTATGCCTTAGTGACATTATGGACACTAAAGTAGACTTCGAATTGTTTTAACCATTTACCAAGCAACTCTACATCTACTTGTCCTTCAAAGATTTTAATATCAACTTTCGTCTCAACTTTAAAAGGAGTATGATTAGATTTTACCTTTTCTCTTGTGTTAGAAGTCTCTTCTTCATGCTCTTCCCCATAAATTTCCTCATGGTGGCTCCTTCCTATGCCAAAATTTTCAGCTAAGCCCCAAACCACTGAGTCCATGGAGTCTTGTTTGTGTGTTGTCTTCTCGTAAATCAACAAACTCTTCTTGCCTTCTAAACATCCTATCCATCATGGTCTCCAAAGATCTCGATTCTACGAACCAAGTTCTCTTCCTCCATTTGTCCCTCGAATTCTCTCGTTTCCACTTCTTTGTAGAAATTTCTGGATCGTAAGGTAAAGCCTTTCGCCTTAAGATCTCGCCACCGCTCATAAAAATTCAAGAACGAATACCACAGGTCGGATAATTGTTAGCTCGATACCAAAATGATTTGTAAACTCTTTAACTTTGGAATTATTCACATAAACACAAATAAACGATGTTGTCCTACTTTCTATTAGAAAATGACAGAGATAGCTAGTGAATGAATTATGCTTATGCTTAGAATCCACAATTATAGTAAAGGAAATAATTTATGCTCATAAACACCAATAAATTTTATCTTGAAAAACCTCCAGAGGAGGAAAAAGTAGTTGGGAAGGGAAATTTCTCTTTCTTCCCACTTTTGTTGGCCAATTCAAAATAAACAAGTACAAAATTTACAATAAGTATGAAAGAGAAGTAGATAATATCTCACACTTCCTCCCAAATACTTGTTTTCTGTCTCAACACTCGTTTCTTCTACAAAACACAATTCCTGCACTAAGAACTTTTTGCTCACTTGCTTTCATGCTTCGATGATCCTATTCTCTTTTACAAACATGTATTTATAGCTTCTCCCATGTCCTCCGTGCACTTTGAGGATGGGAAAAGTAATGGACGAGAAGAGCCATGAACAACCTTCCAAATTCTAGGCTGTTCATTTCGTATTTTTGTTTTCTGTTTGAAAGAGCCAGGACCACCGCCCAATGCAGACCGGCGGTCCCAGGACCACCGCCTTGGTTGGGCGGTGGTTCTATAATCACTGCTCTACACAGAGCGGCGGTCCTGTTACTAAAAAGACAGAACCTCTGTGTATCATTTTCCCTTCTTCATGTTGACTGTTTTGATGAATTAGATTCATTTTGGATCCCTATGGATCACCGCAACCTCTGTGAATCAACTAAGGCTCTTCCAACCCACTTTGCATATTAGGGGTTTGTATTTCAATTACTTAGTTGCTTGGGTATATTTTTGTATTGCATTATTCATTTATTTACTGCTGCTATAACATCTAGATTAGGCTATTATTTCACATTTTAACATAATCACTAATATATACACACATATCTTTAGCTCTAACTAGTATGTTACCCTAGAAGTGTTCAATGCACAATAGAATATTGCAACTTAAGAAAAATACATCAATATGTTACACGTAAATAGCCATAGGTTGTCACAAACTAAACTACATATGCCAAATATTTTAGTTAACTCTAAAATGACTATTCCATCATAAAATGGAATTTCCGCATAGTTTGTAAAAGTTGTTAATATTGTAAGATCTCTTATACAATATTGACCATCACAACTACATTAAAACAAAAATTATACTTCTCTAATAGATTTGATAACTATTAATCATGTTGAATATGTGGCATGGTATGCAAACTAGTGTGATATAAAGATGTAACATTACTTTAGTCAAGGCCATTTGTCCACCGAATCATTACCACATCATCTATCACTCATGCATTCCTATAAGACACCTTTTTCATAACATTTGTAGAGTTGAGCTACTTTTCTCCGGTGAAATATTGTTTGAATTTTTTTTTTAAAAATAATTGATAATTTAATTATTTGCTTACACAATTCCATTTATAAGAATGATGGGTAAGCGCCTAAATTTATCATTGAGTGCGTGTTATTCATTCATCTGATAATTCTTTGCAGTGACAACGAAGAATACAAAGGGAAGGTGAAGCGATGTGAAATTTGATATAAATGCAACAGGTGATGACAAAACCAAATGGCAATTGACCAAATTAAAATACCAGTTAAAAAACAAGAAGAAAGAAGAAAGAAGATGATGATGTCACTCAAAGTAAAATATGTATGATAGCATTCTTATGACGACAAACGTACTAAGCCTTCCGACTGACATCAGTTTTTGATATTTCACGGGCAGAAGTGGAAGGCTTCGCGGAAGACCGCGTTGATGCGTGTCGGCAATGTATACAATTGCGTGGAATGTACGTAACTACCTCTTTTTATCATCTGGGAAAGCCGCATGCAACTTCCTCTTGACAGATATGACGGCATGAAATTATTTGTTATAATACACGAACCACCTTGTCTCTCCTGTCAATGGCCATTGCATTGCACCGACTCACATGTATCTCTCTCTCTCTCGGACAATGCGACGTACATTTCTGTTTTTCAAGAATAGTAATGCCTTCCACAAGACCATTCCAGACGACATGGAATCACAGCTGTTACTCGAATGCAATGGCTTCGAGAAGGAGAAAGTCTGCACAGGCGACGAGAGCAGCGGCGATGGAGTTATAGTAGTGGCTATGATGGTTGTCTGCTTCAGCTTTCTAAGCATATTTGCCCTTCCCATGGGGCTCGAGACGGAGCTTGGCTTCGAAGGCGCGACAGAAGCGATGGAGAGCGTGGAATTTAAGATATTTGTGGTGACAAACGCACTAAGTTTTTTCTTGTCAATGGGGGTGGTGTTGGTGTTGTTACAGGTTATGGCCATGGAAAATATTACTTACAGTCATAAGAATACGAAGAAGGTGTGCAAAATAGTCGCACACATCGCAAATGCAATGGTATCCGCTGCCATTGCCTTCGTTTCTGCAGCGATGACATTCACCAGGCATCCGTAATCTGTATATTGTCATTGCGTGGATAAGAAACAAATATAGTTACATGATTAAAGTATATCTTTAGGCGAATAGCTTATGGAGTGAGTACATTAGTTCTTCAACTGTTAAGAAGATTTTAAATATGGCAGTCTTTTATGGAAAGTAGGAAAAATAGTATTTACAGTATGCACATGGGAAATTTAAGGCACAAAGTCTAACAATTTTTCTATGTATTTTCTCCTTTCTTATTTTTCTTCTTTACAAAGAACCGTTCGGTGTCAAAAGTCCTTAAAATGCTTTTAATATTCTAATTTATAACTCTCTGGCAAGATATAAAAGTTGTTATCGAGTTCGAGCTCTTCTTTTTAATTTTCTATGAGATTTTGGATTAAATTTTTGAAGGATCGGCATCTATACACGTCATGGGATTTTATTTGATGGTAGCGGAAAAATTCATCCTTCCCAGGGAAATGACTCAGTTATAGTGAATCAAAATGTCACATGTTGTTAGTGCGACTTAACAATCATAATTTTTTTAAAAATACCTTTTAGTAGATAATGATTTTTTTAATATGCAGATTTTCTTTCAAAAATTTAAATTATGTGGAAAATATATTTTTAAGGGATTTAAAATAAGTACTTTTGAATACAAAGGAATTTAAGGTAACCCATTAATTGAGAATAAAATCACCTTTTATGGGTTGTGTATGTGTCACCATTTCATTGGTTAATTTATTGATGTGACTTACTTTATTGGCTAGTTTTTATTTCATTTTTAACTTTAATTCAAACAACTAATGGTACTTTATTTCACATATCTACTCAGTGGTCATTGGCCCATGCATGGTCATTGGCTCATTTCCCTATACCACGTGCGGTTAGGTCAAGACTCATCAAATTTATTGTGGATGGGGTGCAAGGAAAATTTTAGTGGTGAATATTCGTAATTTGGTGAATCGTAGGAATTCAGGAATTTGATTTTGGAAATTTTTTACAGCCTACGGCATAAAGGTCCAAATATCGCTCAAAAATTTCATAAACAATAATTTGTCCCATGCGAATAACCAACAAATCTCCAATCCCAATGTATATTTTTATATTGAATCGACGTGTGATCGACGGGCCGAGATTTTAAAATATTCTTGGATCGCCAAGAAATCTATGGAACCTTATTAGTCCTTTGAGCTCATTCTTTGACGTGCATGGGAGTTTTTTTAGGAATTTGATTAAATTCACCATATATATACATAGATGTAGATGTAGATTCTAGAATCACTAAGCATTGAGAAAAGTTCAAAGGTTTTTTAATATTTTCCGAATTGTCTCTATGTCTCGAGCTATTGCTCTAAAAATCCTTGTTGTATATTTTGTTCTCCTTCTTTTACCGTGTTTCTTTGCATGTATCTTCTCTACCCTCCTAGGTTGTATATTTTATGTTGTTGCATATATATTCCTCTGTTGAGCTCCTACTTTGATTATTCCCTCTTTTTCTATATTCTTCACCGCATGTATCATCCTTTGACCCCCACGACCAAAAATCGACCCAAAATCGTTACCTCATTTCCATCAATCTAGGGCGTGAAGTATGCTCAAGCCCATCACTATAGAATGTGGTGGAATTATGCCACGTGTCCCGCATGGACCAAGACGACGTTGAATGCTTCTTCAAAATTTTGAAAGGACTAGATTTGGACTATAGAAGAATTAATTTGGCACATGACCAAGTAAACATTTCAATTGATTCGTAATGGGTAATGAGAATGATAATTGGTTTATAACTCCTCACCACATGGCGACGAAATCGGAAAGCTAATCATCCTTGAATTTTTTAATAATGTAGAGGTGGTAATAGAAAACTTCCTTGAAATGTGGATGGAGAAATGCTCGAGGAAGATTTTAGCTGTGTGTGTGAACATGTACAAGGAATGTTGTGTGAGGTTACTATACCATTCGAATTTGAAGGCAAGTCCTGCAAGTGACATGGGGAAGATGCATAGCTAAAGAGCATCATCATGGGATATAACATAACAAGCATGTCGAAAGCTCTCGAGATGGTTTTGAGGATCCTCCTTACAGAAAACTTCGTGAACTTAGGTAGTTCCCAACACATGGGGTATTCTTTGATAAGGACTATTGGGTTGATTAGTTTGTTACAAATGTTTTTGTATGAAAATTCATTTTTAAGCCCCGAGCTAAAAGCTTCTAAGTTGGTCATCTTGTTCATGAGGCCTTGGAGAAGGTTGGATTAAGGTGTCTCGAATGTTATGAGGTAGATTATCTTGCACATAGACTGATATGTTTTGATGTTTTTGAAATGATAATGGAGGGTTTCAGAAAGGAGGAAGGTTTCCTAGAATAATATAAGTTTGATAGAACCTAATGGTTGGGAAGAAAGATAGATATATTGATAAGATTGGGGAGGGAAGTGATGAGGAAGGGTTGTGAGGGTTGTGGATTTTATTGATGGGGGTGTGACCGTATTATTGAAGCCAACCATAGGTCCGGTATTGGTTAAGACACAAAATGAGTGTTACCGATAACACTCGTATTGATAAGAGGTAAAGAAGTAGGGATAGATGTGACTAGGGTTTGGATTGTAGACAAAAAAATGTTGAGAGCCCACATGTTAGGTAACAACCAAGGGGATCGTGGTAAGAGGCATACCAAAAGAACCTATCGAGAGAGAGGGAGACTTGGACACCATATGGTTAACCATGTGCGGTGGCGCAGCTTCTATGTGGAGGCATTTGTTGGAATCTAGCCAAAGACACATGCGGTAGGGACACCGGCTAGTGATTCATGGTTTTTGATGACATTATATTATTAACAAAGCTAGCTAAGGGAAGTGATGAGAGAAGTTTAGGTATTCATATATGAATAGGGGTAGGATAAGGGACAAATTTCTCAATGACCAACCGGTAGGTGCGATGTTCCAGTGGGGCTATATGAACCACTACCGAGGCTCGATCGGGGTTCAAGATTATGATGGGGGATACGGGTGGCTCATGAAGATAGGTAACTATATACTACTAAGGGTGATAGGACTAGAATCTACTATTTCCTCCAAGGTATGATCTCAACTAGAAAAGAATGGTAGGGTAGCCTACTAAGGTGGATGTGGGGTCTCGACATGTCTAATCTATTGTTGGGAGAGTGCGGAGATTCTAGGGTTTTGTCCATTGATATTTGTCAAGGATCTTACATGTTAGTGGTAATATAGATATGGGATTGATGCCTAGTAAGAACCATGAGACTACAAACAAGAAATAAATGCAAGATATATGTTTAATGCAAAATCACACAATCAATGAGAAGATTTCGATTATCTTGGTTAGATTTAAAACCGTATGAAAAAACTAGTTTATATGAGGTGTTAGAAGTAGGATGTACTAAGGTATGTTTAGGTTTGATACCTTGAAATACCTAGAGGTACGTGAGGAATGTATCTATGTTTGTTTCAGACAAGGTGTGGTATCGGATCCTATCCCCTCACTTCATGGCCCCACAACAATAAAGGTGTTAGTTGATTAGCCGATATACCACCCACTAATTATTTATACTCGCCGTAACACCTAGTTGGCTTTCCTCTTGGTGATGAAATACAAGTAGGTAGGCATGGTAGAGGATGTTTATTTAGATTTTTATTATTTAGTTATGTGTGAAGAAAAGATATTTATTGACAATATTTTCTCCCTATTTAAAACTATGTGATAAAAAAACAAGAAATAATGCACTTCTGTTTAATCTAAAAGGATTTTTCTCATTTTTCGTTTAATAAAACAACATGCAAGACAACTATATGCAAATATACTAGAAAAATGAAAGAAAGGGAACCCATAGATTCCCACCATGTGTGTCACTATGTTTTAATAATTTTTGCTTGGTTTAAGTCCTTTAAGAAATGAAACACTAAAACTCAAGATGGTAACAAGGTTTAGAGCTACCTCTAGGATGACGAATACGCACCGTTGAATCAAAATGACGTAGGAAATCATTTTTTGCTTGGGAAGAATAACTTGTACACAAGTAAACAAATTCACAAGGATGCATTAGTAAAATAAGATATGAGTTTCCTAGAAAGTGCTAGTCCTGAGAAGGAAGTGACTCCCTTTCACGGATCTCAACCCACTTTTAAGAAATCAAGCTAGATATGAGAAACTATAGAATTACAACCGAGAAGATTTAATAGTATGGATATCTAACTACTAATATGTAATTCTTAGATGTTGGTGCTTAATCAATGTATTTGATGATGGGATGAGGTCGATTGAAATAATCATGCCAATAAAGATTTTCCTAATCACTATCTTCAAGAAGAAGATCCAACCGCTTGGAGATGCCCTCTAGATTGGGTGTAAGGACGATTGCACATTTACTCAATTCCTTATAGATATCAATTTTTCCCACATAATAGCTTGACTACCTATGAGGAGGTCATCGATGTTGGTGGCTTCAGTAAACCACTCATTAAATGGTAATCTAATAGACAACCATGCTTGTAAATAGGGCAACATTAGCCACAACGTCAAAATATGAAGAAAATGTATTAAATGTGTTATGAAAACAATATTATATGTTTTTAATGAGAATGTTAGGAAACTTTGGTTTAGTGCCTAACATATAGTATTCATATTTACCATATGGTCAAATGTAAAAGTGGATGTAAAATGTTAGTGGGTAAATATGGTTAGTAAGTTGGTCAGTATGTTATACCTGTAAATTAATTAAACGGGTTATAGTTGTTATTTGTTATTGTCACTTCCTAATTTCTAGGAAGTTTGTTTGCCTATTATCATGGCCATGTAGTAGCCAAAGGTTATCTAGGAAGGAGCGAGATTATTGAATATCATTCGTATTTTGCCGTGATCTCTCTGAAAATCATCTCGTACCATTTAAATCCTGGCATCAAAGGGAGTTATGGCCTCTTGATATTTTATATGGGGAAAATATTTTTAGTTCATGGATTCCCTGTCTCATGAGAGAATATTTCGAGAAAATATCTCAAGGTTATTTGTTTAAAATGAGTTGTTATATATCTGTACAGTGAGGTCTATATTGTAACAAATTTATGTTCAAGATAATGGAACTCTATGAGCATTTCATATACCGATCTCCGTGTACCTATCACCACGCGGGCAGTGTATCGTAGATTGGTGACTGACAAAGAATTAGATAAAATTCAACGGAGCTGTCATCCTTCATACCACAGTTCAGTGTAGATCTTGTTATGTTTTCTCTCCAAACTTTTGAAGCTTTATACGGATATTGTACTACTGTTTGACCTTCTTAGCTTTGAAGAGTTATGTCATAACCGTATGAATTAGATATCTGCTGGATCACCAAACTATGTGTGTTAAAATATGCAAATTGATCCAGTCGCACTTTCTTCAACCAAGTGTTTACACTTCTTTCCACTGATTTTCATCCAGATTTCGCTCCATCAATCATTAATTGTTGTAGCTGCGAACCAACATCTGTGCACGTGGAACAGCAAAGGTTCGCATCAAAGAGATTACCAAGCTCACCAAAACAAATAGTGAACATTAATACCTACTTTATAGTGAGTTGTTTTTGTTGGTAAATTTTTTTCATGGTCATTAATCCGTCAAAGTTTTACGATTTTGTAACATCTTTCTCTTTTAGGTAATTGTTTAGATTATTATATATGCTTGTTCATGTTTTCAAGTCGGTTTAGTATGCTCTTTTAATCTATTTATTATTGTCTTAAAATATTGTTCATAGGTCGTGTCAACAAAATATTATGTTTTGCGAGTCCTCTAAATTCAAAGTAAATCATTACATGTCATACACTCATAGATTTGTTATTGGTCTACATTACAAATATTTCAATAATTTTATCTAGTATTAAATAAATTAAATGTTGGTCCAAATAAAATTATTTTGTAGTATCTTTTTCACCTTGTTTAGTATAAGTGTCAAAGTCATGTAGGTGATTTTAGGATTTTTGGCATTGTATCATTAATAGTTATCTTGTAAGTTGTCATAATGAGTTAGAGTCAAAATATTGTACAAAAAAATGATTCATGGACACATTATCACTAGGACGCGACGTCCCGTATGTAAACTTTATTTTTATGTTCACATTCCATTGAACTAGCAACATGAAACGGAGGTTGGAGGATACACATAGGATGGAGGATAATTGGTGTCCTCTCATCAGTCACCACCGATAAGGTCACACATACTTGTTTGGTGACATGTGTGAGTGTGTGTTTATTTCATTTGATTTTAGTGTGGTGTTTTCATAATAATGTGTTATGGAGACTTCACATTGTGGGGGGGGGGGATAACACAATGTTTCAATTTTTATGAGTTGGATGATATGTTTTGCACTATCATGGATTCCAAAAAAATATCTCTAGAAGAGAAAATATGATGAGAGCCAAAGAATGCACTGGCACATCACAATATGGTTGTAGGTAAAATTTTTAAAACCTTCACCCCTTTTTGGTTTGTGGTCAACCACTGGAAAACCACCTCACTCTCGATTTTTGGTTAACCGATGGAAAACCAACTTTTGGTTTGTGATAATCCAAAGGAAAATCACATGATCGCGAAATCAAAGTGTAACATGGACGTTTTCCCCATGTTAGCACTAAGGGGGAATGTTAGGAAAGTTTTGTTTAGTGCCTAACATATAGTATTCATATTTACCATATGGTCAAATGTAAAAGTGAATGTAAAATGTTAGTGGGTAAATATGGTTAGTAAGTTGGCTAGTATGTTTTATGTGTAAATTATTTAAATGGGTTATAGTTTTTTTCTTTTGGTCACTTCCTAATTTCTAAGACATTTGTTTGCCTACTATCATATCTATATAAAGTCTGAATGTAATGTATGAAGGAATGAGCTCATTGAATATCATTCATATTTTTCTCTGATCTCCATGTAAATCTTCTCATACCATTTATAGAAATCAAGTGCTAATTGTGTCAATCGATGTCGATCTATATGATGGACACCGATTGATGTGTTTATAATCACAAATGTCTAACAACACCAATTTTTAAGAGGATGTTTAGAAGGGGATGTTTTGGGATTTGATGCTTGGATAAAGTAGACAATGTTGTTATTGAATTTGAAAACAATGGATTAGAAACTCAAATGAAGGGCATATCTTCATGGCGAAGGTGACACAGATGATCAAATAATGAAGATTGGTTCTTCAAAGTGAGGACAGTGCAACATGAATCCGTTTCATCTCCATGTCAATCGAGAGGCTTGAATTCAACTCTCAAACCATTTAATTACATAATCCTGTCACCTGAAAGTTTTTCAGATCCTTAGGCAATGGCCCATGCTAGTTTATATAGAATCGATGTTGTTCAACATAATCTACACCATTCCACGTCAATCAATACTTGATTCCAAGATTTTTTGAGGAATTTGGTTAGATGTGGCTTTAACTACTTTCTTTTCTTGGTTGATGCAAGTTGTAATGAATTTAGGGTGGTTTTGATTTCATGGAGATTTTATTAGGGGTTTGGGTGGTCGTGTTTAGTTTATTTTTATTGGTTTTATGTGGTTACAGTGGTGGTTTGTGAGGTAAAATATTGAATACAATTATAAATATGGGTTAGTATATATTTTTATGGGGAAAGTGGTAATGTGTGTTTATAGAGGAGTGTTCAAAGGTGTGTAAATACAAGAATGAATTAGTGTGACCTAATTCTAGTGTGTACAAATTGAGATCGAAATAATATATGAGTAATAAGCAAGATATATCATGCACGAAATAAACAAGTGTGTACAAAGAGGGAAATAAGAGTGAATTATCTTGTATCGACAAATATGGACTAATTATGTGCTAGGAAACAAGTGAGAAGGTTGGATATAAAATATGTATGCTCTATCCGAGAAACTACAAATTTAAATTCCTTCGACAAGACTACCGAGAGGAGGATAGGACTACCCAAGCGTTGGTGTATAAAATGGGTGCTAGTGTCCCGAAAAAAAATATCCTTATGATCTTTTAAAGGTCTTAACTAGTCTTCTTCATTTTTCTATCTATCGCATCCATGTAAAGCCTTTGTTTGTTTTCCATTCTCGATTTAAGGTGATGGTTTCGATTCTCGAAATAACATGTTTCAAAACAATAAAATAGATAAATGAATCGATTAATTTATGGATAGTAATAATATTATTAAGAATAAATTTTAAATGTAAATACATACATAGTAAAATAAGAAATATAGTGGGACCTTTTGGCCGTGGGGTGCATAATTTACCTTTAGTGTGGAGGACACTTTACCCACCCAAACTCTATGTGCCAAAACATAAATTTCCTTGGAATGTGGTCCCGAGTAGAGTTTTGAGATATTGAAAGAGGAGCCATCAAGCATGGAGACCCATAATACTTTCTGGAAGAATATTTTGGTCAAATTTTCTGTCAGTGATGAATCTTTTGGAAGGATATTTGGTCAATTTTTTTCTCAATGATAAATCTATTAGGCGGATTCGGGAGTTCAAGGAGAATGATAATTTCATGCCCGTTTTCCTCCACTTCCCAGCAGAGCAAGCATGCTTCAAAGAGGTACCCAGTTCAAATTTTTAAGCATGTTGGTCTTTGGCATTGGTCTGGAAGGGGAGGAGGTTCCGTGGGTGTGTCAAATGTCTAGAATAGGTTGTTGAAGGATGTGCTCTGTGTTCTGCATTTCTCCCACAACATTTTCCAGCTACCTCTTGGACCTTGGCTCACCTCTTTCCCCACTCACCTCCCCAAAATGTAGCCTTGAGCAGTATGTGAGGGGACACATAATAAAGGCATGAAATTTTAGACCTATCATTTCCATTCATAATAATACAAGCACTTATTCAATATCTAAGGCACGTATAACACCGAAACTCAAGGTAACATGGTAATTTAGTAGTAATACGTAGATAGCCTCAAATAAAAACACTCCATTGTGGGTTAATACAACCCTACATGTGGAGAAATATGTAACTCTAATAAGGGATTAATTGATCATGATCTGCATTTATACCTGAAGTGATTCCAATAGTTGTGAGAGGAAAGAAAAGCTCCTTTTGTTGTGGTTTTCTTATTGTATGTAGGAAAGAAGAAGAAGCTTGAGGATAAAGGGTGTGTACTCTCCAATTGAATTGATTTACATATTTTGCACACTGGTGATGCGTGCACAATAATATTTCCAGCACATTTTCCTACTCTTTCTCCTTTGTTGGGAATGGTGGTTGTATTGGTTAAGGAATTGGAATTGCCTTCTTTTTATCCCATGAGTGACTTAAAGTTTTATCTCTTTCACTCCTCCCTGTGTTCCCCTTTCCTAGCATCCTCCCATCCTGTGTCAAAATGGGAGCTCTAGAACTCAATATGGACATCAAACAAATCATAAAATATGGAGGGATTTTTGTCATATGTTGTAGTTGTAAGCACCTTGGTAGATATGTATGCAAAATTTGGAAGGATGTGCTTGGCATGTGATTTGTTCGAACAATTACCTAAAATGTAGCCTCATGGAATGTAATGATAACAAGATATGTAAAAATAAGTTTTCTAAAAAGGCTTTATAAAATTTCAACTCAATGCAATTGATGGTATAGATCCATCTTCTTCAACCTCTCAAAACCTTTCTCCTTTGGGTGCATTATTTAACACTCGTGACATTGATATTGAAAATGAATGAATTTGACATTACATCATTTGGTTGTTGAAGGTTTTTGTCTAAATGTGGAGAAGGGAGAAGTATGTGAAATAGTTTCAAGAACTCCACTTTTGGCATGGATTTTAAATTAAAATGAATAAAAAAATTGTCTCTTAGAGTGTGATCAATGTTGGTTTTACCGAAAAGGGGATTTTGATGGAGCTTTGGGATGAGGTATGGGTGAAAAATGAATGGCTTGGGTTTTCACGTGACTATTTATCACCATGAGGCAACAATGGTGGTCTCAATGGATTGTGAGTGCACACTACCTAGAGCCCCACATACCTGTTTCACCCATCGTTCTCAGGCATGGTCTCCTTACATTCATCTTCCATAATTTTTGTATTTCATTTCGTTAGTAGTATGTGAGGGGACACATAATAAACGCGTGACCTTTAGACCTATCATTTTCCATTCATAATAATACAAAAATTATTCAATATCTAAGGCACGTATAACACCGAAACTCAAGGTAACGTGGTAATTTAGCAAAGAATACTGATATAGCCTCAACGAAAACACTCCATTATGGGTTAAGACAATCCTATGTGTGGAGAAATATGTAACTCTAATAAGGGATTAATTGGTCGTGATCTACATCTCAGTACTTGAAGTGATTCCAATAGTTGTGAGAGGAAAGAAAATCTCCTTTTGTTGTGGTTTTCTTATTGTATGTAGGAAAGAAGAAGAAGGTTGAGGATAAAGGGTGTGTACTCTCCAACCGAATTGATTTACATATTCTCGCACACCGGTGATGCGTGCACAATAATATTTCTAGCACATTTTCTTGCTCTTTATCCTTTGTTAGGAATGGTGGTTGTATTGGTTAAGGAATTGGAATTGCCTTCTTTTTATCCCATGAATGACTAAAAGTTTTATCTCTTTCACTCCTCCCTATGTTCCCCTTTCCTAGCATCCTCCCCTCTTGTGTCAAAATGGGACCTCTAGAACTCAATATGGACATCCAACAAAGCATTAAATATGGAGGAATATTTGTCATATGTTGTAGTTGTAAGCACCTTGGTAGATATGTATGCAAAATTTGGAAGGATGCGCTTGGCATGTGAATTGTTCTAATAATTACTTGAAATGTGGCCTCGTGGAATGTAATGATAATAAGATATGTAAAAATTAAGTTTTCTAAAAAGGCTTTATAAAATTTCAACTGAATGCAATTGACAGGTATAGATCCGTCTTCTTCAACCTCTCGAAACCTTTCTCCTTCGGTGCATTACTTAACACTGCGACATTGATATTGAAAATGAATGAATTTGACATTGCATCATTTGGTTATTGAAGGTTTTAGTCTAAATGTGGATAAGGGAGAAGTACGTGAACTAGTTTCTAGAACTCCACTTTTGCATGGATTTTAAATTAAAAAGAATAAAAAAATTGTCTCTTTGAGTGTGATCAATGTTGGTTTTACCCAAAAGAGGATTTTGATGGAGCTTTGGGATGAGGTATGGGTGAAAAATGAATGGCTTGGGTTTTCACGTGACTATTTGGCATCATGAGGCAACAATGGTGGTCTCAATGGATTGTGAGTGCACACTACCTAGAGCCCCACATACTGTTTCACCCATCGTCGTAGGCATGGTCTCCTTACATTTATCTTCCATAATTTTTGTATTTGATTTCTCCTCTTACATTTTAAAATAATGTTAAACAATTGGATAAATTTACAATTAGAGATTCAACCAAACTTAAATTGTGTAAAACAATGAAACTACACCTTGTGGTCTATATAATCGATTTACTATTTGGTTATCAAGTGTGATTGCTACCACAATCTGAAACATTGTTAACCCATAATATTATAAATAAGTTATGTGTCCATGGTTATTGGCGAAAGTTAGATGATTCGTTTACTAAACACAACTTTTTTTTTCATTTATTGGCAAGCTTAAAAAAACACCACTTTTAGAGACTTTAAAAACAATTTGTTTTTCCATTTCCCTAAGATTGACGTCAAATGTTGTGTGTTACTTGCTATGCAGAGAGTCACGTCAAGCACTATCTCGACCTTGTTTTACCATTTTTTCTCTCTTCACCACTACTCTAGGAGCTCATGTTACCCTGTTTTGCAATTTTAGAAAGTTGTTAAAATTAAAAAGTTGGGTTTCATATCGGCTCACCGTTTGGACCCTAAACAACAAAATGTCATTTCGTCTTTGTAGACCTCTAGTATTTTAACTAGACAATCACTACCAGCCTTTAGTTGATAAAAACACTTTCCTGGATAGTTTTCTAAATGGGTTTTGTGATCCTCGGATGTTAATTGACTAGGTCAAACTAGACCAATATGAATGACGGCTCTAGAAAACCCATCGTCATTTTAAAATCGTTTTCCAGCTTTGAATTTTGTCGATTCCTGTGAATTCTTGGTATATAGGAGGAAACGTAGAAGTTTAAAGTTGTTTATTTTCTCATCGAAAGACAATGGTTGAAAGTGGTTTCTTCACCTTCGAGCCTAAATTGAACATTTTTGCAATGAGCATGAAAATATAAAAAGAAAGTTGTAGGACCCCATTAGCTTACCAAACCCCCATGGAAACTTTTTGACATTTGTAACTAACTATTTAAAACTCTATCGTGTGACTTCTTGTTTGAAATTAAACTTTTGGGAAAATAACGCTTCTCTCTCCCCTATCTTTTACTCTCTCCTTGTTAGGAAAAGAAGGAAATTGAAATGAAATATGTGTCTCTAACCCTCTCCTTTTGAATGTAAATCATTATTATTAGTATGTAAATGGGGAACTAAATATTTTAACAATGATAGTCCTAGGTGAATGCCATACTAGCGATTTATCGTTGATTTCATGCTTGACATGTTCGGCAGGATGCAAGTAAGATGGCGAAACTACGTGAGTGTGATTATTTATTTATTGTTAGAATGTATGTATGTTAATAGAAGAATTTTTTTATATATTGTTATGTTACAATAAAGTTATTAATTGAGATTGTGCAATAAGATTGAGACGTTAGTTTTAGGGGTGCTTTGGGAAATGTGCATGTAACTAAAGGTGTCCTTCTAATTCATATTCCCATATGGAAAAAAATAGGGTTGGATAGATATATGTTAAATGAAACTATAGAGGATATTTCAACATTTGTGAAGTATGAAAAGGTTTATAATCAAAGTCTTGTAAATCTTTATATACTAGGGTTTAAGGAAATGTTCCTATACCCATGGGTGTTTTCTTGATCCTCAAAATTTTTATTTTAAAATTTAGATATTTATGTTAAATGAATTTGAATTTAAAATCTTGTAGTGCATTTCCAATGTTCGATAGATGAGTAATTAATTACTATTTTATATTCTTACATTGTAAATGTAATAAAGAGATCCTAACGAAACACTTAACCCTAGTATAAGACTCATGTATAACCACCTTTCCTATGTGAATTCGCTTTAGTACAAGAAACTAAAATCTTATGATAAACTTAAATCTCGACACTCGATGACACTTGTGTCTTTCATGAAGGTTGTTTACCACAAATATGTGCTCTCACCTTAAACTCATATATAGTTGGGGTGTAGATCCTTAGGTGTAATTGGAATTAAACCAAACCTTAGCTAATTAAGGGGTTAACTTGTGGGTAGAAAATGGTAAGTAACTCCTTACAAATGAAATTTATTTGAAATATGTTGACTTTAGAGAACCTAAGAAATTGGAAACTTGGTCCCGTAATCCCTTGTTATGCCCTTTAATGACATTAAGAATAAAATAATTTTCACATGCAGAATTGTGAAATGCAGAAACATGGGATCTTACCTTGAACACAAATCACTCGTGGTTCATGTGTAGTTTATAATGCTTCCAATCATGTACTTTTTCAATATCTTTGACAAATAATTTTTTAACTCTTTTTTTATAAAGTGATGCCAATAATGAGACCATAGTGTAATGTAAGACTAACACATATAAGAGTAAAATAAGATTTGAGGGTAGGAATAATGTCACTCTTAGAGTCCTTATAACTCAATCGACATTTTCTCGGTGTTTAAACGAATATGAATTTCCTTGGTGAGATTAAACTTCGAGAAAACAAAAGATATATATAATCTAAATAAAATTTATTTACTTGCAAATGTTTAATGGATTCAAAAGTTATCGAACTATATTAACTATGGTAGGGAAATAAAGATACCATGATTGAAGAATGTTTATGGGAAAAATGTACCTTGAATCCTAAGATTTCTTCTTGACATCACATCAGATTCACTTGTGTAGTAAGGGTAAGATTTAAACATTGAATAAATGTTTGAGAATCATAATCTTAACATAAGAATGGGAGAATTAGGGACCTTGTATGTAATTTGAAATATGGAAAATAATTATGTAAGTTATGGATATTTTCATAAAGGATAAATAGCCAACTTAATGGTCGAACTATAAGTTGAATGTGGAATGAACTTAAGAATCAGAGGTGGGAAAATGAGAAAATTATCCTTGCATAATAATGTTCTTGGAATGAAAATCCTAACTAAGATGTAATCATGGTAATGACGTGTTGCGGGTTTTCCAATCCTTGAGTTCCTTTCTTGTGGTTAGGTCATTTCTAGGATTTGTTCATTGGGGAAAATGTGGCATCAACATGCATATGGTGTTGTTGTGTGTCTACATGAGTCGATGAATTATGTAAGTGTCTTATGTGTTGTTGAGTTCCTATTCTTGGAGCTCTTGTGGTGTTGTGTAGTGAGCAATGTAAGTCAAAAAAACATTATTCTAGTATTTTCACTATTGTATTGGTGTGTGTAAAATGTGGGCTTTACATTTGGTATCATAACGAGGTTCATGATTGGACGCTCTTCTCCTCTAGGACATATTGGAGTTGTGATGGTTTTGCATGGTGGTGGTGGAGATTGGAAGAGTAATGTGATATAAGTGTGATGTGAACAATGTTGTAATTGTGATATTATGAATGCACATGTTGTGCATGTCACTTAGTGTGTAATTATTGTAATGTTGATGTGCTGGAGATGAGAGTATTCTTCCTCCTTTTCGTGGATTCAATGAGGAATTTCTGTGTGATGTACCACCTTGTTGTGTGTGAAAGGAATGTTATTATTGATTACAAAGTGTTGGAGTATTTTGGCATTTTTGATATGTAGGTGTGCTAATATCTTGTATGAAAAGTGTAACACCCACTAAAACAACCCACTTGAGACCCATGAACAACCTAGGTTTAGTTAGAAAATTATGGAATATATTTTTTAAAGTGTTAATGACCAAAGTCTCAAGTAAAATTAAATTCAACTGATAAATTTTCCCATTATAATAATTATTAATTCCACATTATAAAGCAACAAGTGTAATAAGTCCACACCTAGCTCAAATCTCCTTAAGGATTAATTTAATCATTGATTACATTAACATTTTAGCTAAATATTCCCTAATAAAAATTTAGGGTTAAGGGACCAAAAAAATTGAATACCCAAGGTATTTAATTCCACAATATCTAAGACAAGAGCAAGGTTTAATTACAGAGGGAAAAGAATACATATTTAAAATCATCAGAGTAAATTCTTACTTACCCACTCCCAAAACTCGGTTAAATATTCAATTTGATTTCTCCCATGATTAATGCAATTAAAACTTCCTAAAAACATTCCCATTAGGTAGGGAATTTCCTCACCTTTTTGGTGATATAAAGAAGTCCTCCTAACTCCTCATATTTCTCAAGTTATGGATCGAGCTCAACTTGGCATGAAAATTTTCCCAAGAGCGGGAGCTCGCTTGCCTAGGAGGAAAAGTTTACCCAACTCGGGCCTATGGAATTTGGAGAGAAAATTTACCATTTCGGAGGATAAAATCTGCTCAATTAGACCGGTGGAACGTGGAAGACATTTAACGCTTTTTTCCTTTTGGGACAAAAGGCACAATTTGCCTCCGCGCTCCCGCGAGTCCGTAAGGGAACACGTGTCGGTTTCCAAATTCTCCGAGTTGGATAGTCAGTTACTTGGAGAATTTTAAGCCTTTTATCCTTTTTTTTCCAACACCCAACGAAGGCACGTATCAATCAATGATTGGTCAGCCGAGGGCCACCGAGGTAAAATTACCAAATTAACCTTTTGGACTTAGATCATTTTTAGACTAAATGAAGGTCATGGGATCATAGGAGTGGTGGGAAACTTCATGAATTTGCACATTTTGGGAAAAAAGCAAACAAATAAAATTTTTAGCCCTTAGGTCCACCCAAGAATATTTTATTCATTTAAAATTTGACAGTTAGATTATTTTGAGCCCGAAATGAGGTAAAAACTTCAGAAGGCCATAAATTTTGATTGGAAACTCGGTAGAAAAAATTTTTGGAAAAGGAGGACTTTCTGGAAATCTCTCAACATCCTCCTTTCACAAAAACCTTATTAATTTTATTTTGATAAAGGTTAAAGGGTAAATTTTGAGAAAAGATCTTTTTGTCACTTAGAAAGTGATTTGTTATTTTTAACTTATCAATTTTGTTCAAATTTTTCATTAATTCTTTTTCCACTTGCCAAATAGGCATGGAGGATTTTACTTGGAAGATTTTAGAATAGATTTCAAGGGTTAAATTGTTTGATTGAAGATCAATTCGAATTTCCCCAATTTAACAGCAAAAATGACTGAGAAATTGTTTGAGCCCGATTTTGAAAGGTTCTATGAAAATTTCTTAAGTATTATAGTTTGTGTGGGATCGTTTTGATATTTCTTAGCTTGTATTAATGTTTCAAATGTCTTTCCTAGTCTGTAGGGTCATTTTGTACATTTTCTGATAATTATTTGCTAGTTTGAAAATGTCTAACAGAGATCTAATTTGAAAGGATCTATTTTCCATTTTCTTCTTCCAAGATTAGGATACGTTTCAATTCCAATCTAATACATTTATTTGATTCAAATAAAACTCTTCAAAACCAAAATGTACTTCTGATTTCTAATTTTACACAATTCAAAAGACATTTGCTCTGTGTTTTCCGACACGCATTTCTTCCTTTCAAACAAAGATTTCAAATACATTTCAATGATCGATTCAATACCACAATGCAATTTGAGAAAGGTAATATGATCGCTTTATTGGTTCCCAAAAGACAACTTCAAACTTATTTCTTTCATTCTTCAAATTCATCATACAAAATACAATTATTTCTTTCAAAAGAACAAAACAGTATATCTCTTTCACATTTCAATCTTACAAATTTTGTATTCAATACAACATATTTCCATTACAAAACATATACAAGTTCATCCAATTTAAGTGGGAAGGTTACAATAAGATTTATCTCAAGAAGGGACTCATCAACTATTTTATTTCATTTTCCTTTCCTCTAGTACAACAACATGTATGTATATTTATCTTCTTCCAATTCTGATCACAACAAGAGTAGGGGAAACGCAATACTCTACACCCAACCAAGACATCCAATGATAAGGAGAAGCCATCCTTCTTCATTGGCCCCCGAGCCCCAACCACAAAGCAATGGAAGATGTGATTCAAATCATGGCAACAATATGCTTCAACAAACACACATGCAAATTTCACAATAAAAAAAACTCCAAAACAAAACTACAGTTTTCCACCACAGAACAAAACAACAAATAACACTCGGGCTTCATCATGCAAGCCAAAGGAGAAAGAAACTATGGGGGATGCTGCTTATGCCTCCGAAAGGGGAAATAGGTATCACCACCTGAGAACAAACCGCAAAAATATATATCATTTCAAATCCCTAACATGCCCTTATGCCTCCCCTAAGTACCCTTTATTCCTCACATTTCCTTATGCCTCCCCAACCTCTTATGGAACCCCATAACGAGTAAAGAAATGAAAGCTATTTATTTGTAAGGTGGAACCCAAATCCCAACTCCCTCCACACTTATACCTCCCCAAAACACTTATGCCTCCCACAAAATGCCCCATAGTCTTCTCCTACACCATCCCTAGGCCATCTACCCAACCAGCCAACAAATAAAATAACACATTCAAACATTCAACCATTCACATATGCATACAAATAAAAGGAGAGTATTTCCAAGAGCTAAGCTCTTACCTCTCCATGATGGAGTTTTTCCAAGTTCAAAACAACAAGCTCTCTAATGCTACACAAACCAAGAGATCAACAATCAACAAGTATGCAACAATCTTCAAATTTCTCCCAATTTTCAAGAGCTCCAAAAACCCAAAGCAAGTCACCAAAAATGAAGTGATAAAAGTGAAGCAAAAAAAAAACCCCAAAAACAAGCCAAGGAATTTGAATATATAGAAGAGGAAAGAGAAGAGGATGAGGTGGATCCATGTGGGATGCCACATCACACATCCTCAACTCCAACTCATAAGTCAACTTCAATCTCCAAGGAACAATAAATAAGTAGGTGAATAAATGACTATTTACTTACACACTCAAATCAAACCCACATCTCATAAGGACTGAAATTGAAAGTATGTAAGAAAGTTTAATTAAAGCATGTAACTTGACTTACAAAAATAAATAATTAAGGCCTGATTTAAATCCTCCAACCATAGGTAAGGTTGGCATGAAAATTTAAGAGGTATGGGACAAGTGTAACTTGTCCCATAAGATTCCAAAATCAGCCTCCAAGGACAAATTCAAATTTCAAAAGGAGGTGGAGTGTTTTATACTCCAAAATTAAGTTACACAAAGACTTACACATTTCTTATGACACTTTAATTTTAGGCCAACAATTCTAATAATTACTTTCTTATGTTGTAGTGCCCACTTCCCTTCGACACTTTTGATATTGATCATGATAATGCTCACTATATTTATGAATATTATTATAGTTTAGATTTAGTATGGTGTTAGATGTCGATCATAGATTATTATTGACTTGATTTAGTTATGATGCATGATGATTATTAGAGGCATTTTATACATTGATGATGATATACTTGTTAGACATGGTTATATGATGAATGTTGTTCGAGACTTGTGATATTTGGATATTGTGAGTAGACCTAGAAATGGAAAAATTATAGAATGATGATATAGTTGTTGATAAAACTATAAATGATATTGTTAGATTGCTTTGATGTTGTTGTGATTCATATATCTAGATGATTTTGGAATTTTAATTATATTTATATTATTTTAGACGTTCGATATGGCCATGAGGCCAAAGGAGGTATTTGTGTTTTGCAGATAAATATATCATAACAAACATCGGGGGATTGGACACCAACCACATTGGAATTCTAGATGAATTCAACAAGGTCACCATTGCAATTGTATTTTTTTTGTGTTGTTTGTGTAAGGAATTCCCATGGGGGATCACCTTTAAATGTGACCAAGGGATTTTATGTTTTTATTTTATTTGATTCCTTTTGTTTAAATTTTGCATGTATTTTATGTGGTGCATTTACCCTTTCATTATTTATTTAATGTGGTGTTATTGTGAGTAATCATATTGTTTAGTTAATTAATTAAAAGATGTCATCATAATGTAATTAATAGAGTTGTTGGCCATGTTTTAAAGTGTTGTAAGAATGTGTAAGGAATGTGTAAGTGACCTTGTAAGTGATGTGTAAGTTGACTCTTGAGTGTGAAACACTCCACTTTCTTAGAAATTGGAATTTTTCCTTGGAGGTTGTTTCAAGGCTTGTGGGACAAGTTAAACTTATCTCATACCTCTTAAATTTATTTACCAACCATACCTATGGGTGGGGAGTTGAAATTAGACTTTTACTATGCATTTTGGAAAGGCTTATTGTAGGTTTTAATTGCACTTTTCTTACATGTTTTAATTTCAGTCCTTTGGGGTGTGGGTTGGATTTGAGTGTGTAAGTAAACTGTCATATTATTCACCCACTTATTTATTATGCATTAGAGAATGAAGTTGAATTTTGGGGTTGGGGTTGAGGATGTGTGATGTGGCATCCTACATGGATCCACCTCATCCTCTTCTCTCCCCTCTTCTATAAAATTCGAATTGTTTTCCTTGTTTTGGGTTGCTTCACTTTGGAGACTTCATTTTGGGTGAATTTTTCTTATTGTTTGTCATGTTTTAATGTAGTTGTAAACTACATTCATGCAAAGTTGTGTTTCTTTATGAAAATGTTGTTTGTATTTTTGTGGAATCCTATTGGAGAGTTGCCATGAGTTGGATCACATATTTTATTTATTTGTGATTAGGGCTCGTGGAATGTTGAAGAAGGATGGCTTATCCTCTTCATTGATGTCTTGGTTGGGTGGAGACTCATAGTTATTTTTCCTTACTCCTATTATGATCAAATCGGAAGAATAAGGAGTATGATTTGGGTTTCTCGAGCGAAGAAAAGATAGTTTCGATACTTTGTGAAATGAAATCTCATTGTAACCTTTCCCACTTGAAGTGGATGAACTTGTAAATGGTTGTAATGGAAATATGTTTTAATGATTGCAAGTTGTATATTGAAATGTAAAAGAGTTATACTTTGTTTTCTCGTTTTGGAAAAAATGTGAAAGAAAGATACGTGTTTTTATATGTTGGATTTTGAAACCAAAGGGAAAGGAAGTTGTAAGAGTTCATTTAAATTAATGGAATTGGTTTTGTATTTTCCATATGTTGTTATTCCATTGAAATCTATATTTAGCATTCACTATGAAATCCCTATTTGAAAAGTGGTAAAGTGAAACACATGAGAAGAAAATGTATCATTCTTTTGTGTATATAATATATGTTTTAGAAGGAATAAAAGAAGAAAGGATGTAATGTTGTATTTTTGAATCAATGAAGGATTGCATTATATTTATAATTTGTATTGTTGTATTGAAATTGATCATGCACTATTTTTTTAAATCTCTGTTGAAAAGAAGAATTGTGTGTGAGTAAAAATATAATGCTCTGTTCTTAAAAAAATTAAAAATGTTGAGGTTGGAAATCTAAATTTGTATTTTAGCCCATAGATGGGTTTATTTAATCAACTAAATGTATTAGGCTAGGATTAGAATGAATTTCCACACTTGGGAGATCGAAAGTAATTAAAAATATCCTTTAAAAATTTGCCCTCTATTTTATTCTTTCAAATTCACAATTAGCTAAACAAAAATGCACACATCAAACCTGTAATAATAAAATAACAAATTAAATGATTAAATTGAAGTAGTAGGCCCTAAAAGAACTCAATTAGACAAAACTACTTTGTGGAAATACTTTAAAACCTTGGCAAAAGTGAGTTCAAAGTTTTCATAATCGTTTTCTTGTCAAATTTTTAAATTTTGAATTTGAATTCAATCAAACAGATCTACCTCACAAAATTATCCTAATTCCTCCTCGAAAAAAATTTCCATGTCTATTTAACATGTTGAGAGAGGAAGAAGATCAAATTGAATAAATCTCAAAAGTTAAAATTTACCAATTCGCACTGTAAAAGCCTGCAGCCGTTTTCTTAAAATTGACCCCTTAAACTTTATCAAAATAAAAATTTATAATCTCTGTCCAAAGAGGACATTGAGATCTTTCCAAAATCCCTCACTTTCCCAAAACTGAGCTCTTTATAAAAATTTATGGCCTTATGAAGTTTTTCTTCCTTCCTTGGGGCCCACAACCCGAATTTTTCCTTTAAGCACTTAAGAATTTTTTTGGGAAAATTTTCCAAATTTGCCTCAGCACCTCACTAGCCGCAGATAATCAAAGGCTACCATGTGGCACCACGGGGCATTGGCGGAGGGGTGAACCCCTTTTTAAACTTAGCGCATCCGAAATATTTTGGATAAATTTTCCAAGTTTTTCACGCCGCCCCACCACTCGTGTCCAATCAAGTGATGCCACATGGCATCATGAGGCATCTGGAGGAGGAGTGAATCCCTTTTTCCTTTTTGTGTTTCAAAAAATTTTGGGAAAATTTTCCATGTTTTCCCCGCCATCCCACTGACCCGCAACCAATCAGGAGTGGCCATGTGGCATGAGGAGCCGTGGAGGCGCGGGTCAATGTTACCCTCTTAGCCCTTCGGGGCATTAAAAAAATTCTCCCCACCACTCTGCTTTCCCCATGTTGGCTTAGGTGATGCCATGTGTCCCTTGTGGCTTGCGACTTGTGGGCGCAATGTTGGCTTTTCGCCCCGCACGGGAATTTTTTTCCCAAACGTCTCCCACCGCCTCGTTCTACCCGCGTTGGTTTGAGAAGTGCCACATGTCCCTTGTGGACTTGGAGCCATGGGTGTGTGGGTGCAAAGTTATTTTTTCACCCCACGTGGAAAATGTTCCAAAATTCTCCCCGCACCCCACCAACCCGTCATTTGGGAAAATTTTCACCCTAGGGCTTGCGGAGCCCGCTCTTGGGGAAACTTTTTTCACCCCAAGGCTCACCGGCCCATAACTCAAAAAAAAATATGAGGAGTTAGGAGGAATTATTTATATCAATGGAAAGGTGAGAAAATTTCCTATCCAATGAGAATGATTTAAGGAATTTTTAAAGTGTTAATTGTAAGAAAAATCAAGTTAAAACATTAATCCTATCGGAGGGTGGGTATGATGAGGAATTTCCTCCGAACCTAATTGAACCTTCTAACCCTAAATTTTGGACCTCATGACCTCTAACAATTGTTAATAAAATAAAAGTATATTCTAGTGGATTAGAATTATTCGGAACTTTTTAGTGATCAACTATTGCCTTGTAACTGTTGAAGACTGTTCTTATTAAAAAAGAATTTATTTCATAATTTTCCTAACTATTCCTAGGTTGTTCTTGGGTATCAAGTTGGTATCGAGCCGTGGGTTCAAATCTTGGACCCTTGGGCACACTAGAAAACTTAAAACATGAATTGTAAACCTAAGACACTTTTGAATCTAAGAAAACAAACTTGTTTGAAAATTGAAAAAGAAATGTGTATGAAGAAATATTACATTACTCTTTTCATTTGAACTACCAAAATTAAAATAATAATAAAATAATAAGTTGTTTAAATTGTTGTACTCGCCAAAGGTGTGTTTTTTTCCGAACCCTGGGTAACTAAGAATGTCAAATTAAATTATTTTTGTGAACTTTTAGTGTAGTGGAAACTTGGTTCCCCTTTGAAAATGTGTTGTTTTACAACTCCTAAAACATGATTTAAATGTATGATGCATTAAGCCCTTTGTTGAGACCCTTCCTTATTGGAGTTGTTGGAATGATAGATTGTATGTTGTGAATCTTGTGGTTGGACAATAGTGGTTGTGTCCTAGGGTCGGGAAGATTTAATTAGAAGCTACTTGGAGCTTCCTTCCTTCAGTAGTTAGGAGAGTTGGTCTGGTTGTCACTTTTTCATTTTGTTACCCGTATGGGAGAGTGGACATTAAGTCTGGGTGTAGTTTATGACCCAATCTTGTGCACGTGTCCTTGGAATTTACCTCAAGGCAGAGTACCCCTATTGGCGGCCATGAAGGGCTGCGAAGTGAATGTGGCGTTAACATTTTGTATTTTATATTCGTAAACTTGTGTCATTTTATTAAGGACCAACATCTTATTTTATGATTGCATTGAGAAGCTCTGAGGTAGTTATAGTTATTTATATTTTTGTGATAATTTTCAGAATTTGCAATGCGGCTACATAACCACTTTCCTCGATTGGTGATATTTCTTGGACTTTATTTTGATTGGTGACTCGATCTCATTATGTTGTTGGCTACTTAGCTAAACATTACATGGATTTCTTCTTGCATGATGATGAGTTGGTTCTATGCTACTTGTATTCATATATTTTTTTCATATGGGGTTACACCCTAGATGTGTTGAATGTCCTTTTAGGTGTTTAAAGTTATTCCTTGGTTTTAGATTCACGTAACCTTGAGTGTATCTAGGATCTTAGAGTGAACTTTTCATTACTCGACCTTGTTGGGAAGAGAGTTCGTTGTGTTGTGCATTCTAGTTGGAAGCCTTGTTAGTGGTGGTGGTGATTCTCTTACAATCCAATAAGAGCTTGAACCTCATCGGCGTAGATGTGTTTTAAATGTGGGTTGATGAATTATGGTGGGATTGGTGTGCTTTTGGATGGTTGTGGATATTAGTGGACAAGTGGTTATCTGGTAGTGGCTTCTCTTAGATGGCTTGCTAAGTTTTATCTAGAGTTCCTCATTTCATTATATTAAGTAGTGAATTGAGGATGGTATGCATCTTGGTAATTATGGTTAGATTTAATCCCATTCGATTATTGTGTGTAAATTAAGTGTGTATGTTTTCCCTCTTGCCCTATAAATAATTCTACCCTTTCCTTAACTTGTTTTTAGTTACTATGAATAATACTCTATGACCTATTAATTTTGGATTACGTGGAGACACTTATGGATGCTTTGAGTCTTTTGGACCATGACGTTGGTGATGATAGTGTAATTAGACCTTGATAATTTAATCTCAATGGTATTTTATAATGTGATTCTCTTGTGAAACTTTAACTCTTTGTCGTAAAGCCATGTTGAATAAGATGGTTGATTGTCTGCTTACATTTGATGCTTCTAATTAGTATGTGGTGTTCTTATAGTTAAAATATTTCCTTGTCATTTTGATTTCTTGGTTGGTGGTATCCTGTGGTAATATGGGTGTAGATTTGAAAAATTTCCTTGTCTTATCAGGTGAGTAAAATATTTTTTCCAAAACAATAAACCGTGTAAAACCCTAGAAGATTAGTAAAAGTAATTATGCTTCCTTAATGGGTCTTCCTCATAAGTTATTTTGAGAACTTGTAGAAACCCACTAGGAATGTTTTATGATACTTGTAATTAGTGGAAAAATCTCGAAATATTGTTGTTATCCATGTTGGTTGATTGTTTCCTAGTTCTTACCAAATTAATAATGTGCTTTCTATGTTGAAATTCCCTTATTTCCTTAGAATTAAAAATGTGATGTGTTGAATTACCTCTCTCTCCCTGAAAGTAATAGTGTGATATGTTTATCATTCCTTCTCATTAAATTTTTTTAATTGACAAATTGACTCACCCAAACATCATAAAACGTAATTGAGGAGATTTGGCATTGAAGCTTTAGAAATAAACTGGAACATAGAAAGAGAAAATGGTCCTTGCTTTAACCTTGGTATATTAATAGAAGGAATAAAAACCATGTAGAAGAATAGAAAAGAAAAACTTTGTCCATCTACCTCCCCTAGGAGTAGAATAAATATTTTTTTTGTCCGCCTATATAGAATGGCGAGATATCATGGCCACCGTAGTGGTGATCCTTATAACACAAACATGTGATATTAGAAGAAAAAGGAATATTTTAATTAAGAAAAATCGTAAAGGAATGTGCCAGGAAAAATGAAACTACAATTTTTGACTTAATTAGTTGAGTTATAAAATAAGTAAGGTTTATGTGTATTGAGTGCAATGTATAGTTGAACCTATAGTTCTGTCGCCTACTTGAAATTGTGAAACACCTGGTGGATAGTAATGTGTTCTAGTTGCTTAGTACTTCTTATTCATAGATGTATGTGCCTTTCTTGTGGGATTTTGTGTCATCATACCCTTATCGTCTTGTAGCTTGACGAATGTGAGTTGTGGTCCTTTTGGATTGAAACTTATCTGTTGTTTGAGAAGTAACCTCCTTGCATGTTGTCTTGTCCTTGGAGACCTAAGTTATTGTAATTTTAAGGAAACATATGTTAAGGATATAAAATAACTTCGGGAAGTATTCTTTTCTTCATATTTTCTTGGGTCACCTTTTTGTTGTTGTCCCTTTTCCATTATGATGGAAAGTTTAAGATGATGTTATTCGCTTTTGATACGATGCACCCTTGGATTATAAATATACCTGTCATACTTGTTCTTCTCCCTAGTATTGTGAGTGGTCCATGGTGTTTCTTGTGCTCTCTTTATTGTTATTCCGATCTTGAGTAGGAAATAAGATAAATAAATCCCATTGTGCTATAATGTATGGTACTTGTATTGATATGTTAGTTGTTAGGGGAGATATATATATATAATATATATATATATATATATATATTTTTTTTCTTTTGCTAAATGGTTGACTTCTCTAGATTTGGTTGGTATGGTGTGTTCGATTCTTAAAACAAAAGTGTAAAAATAAGACTATAATAAAACTTGTGGTCTTGACTTCACTTTTATTACCATGAAAAGTTAATTGTACCCTATCGAGTTATAGAAGTGCTTTCTTGGAATAGTTCCTTGATTATAAATGTTTTGCTAATTTAGGTGTCCTTGTTGATTCACCTCATCCCGTGTGATCCTCAAATTGTGGGACCTTGAGTCATGGATAATTTTAGTGGTGAATATTTGTAATATGAAGAATATTTCATTTTTGAAAAATTCGAAAAGGCAAATTTTTTGGCGTGGGTGAGTGACCTGTTCGCCTAAAAATTACAATTTAATTTTTTTTAGGGGTCGGCTTAGCCTACCCTTGAAAATATCCCCTATATAATCCTAGATTATTTTCCAGGTAGAACACTACTAGATCACTCATACCACCTAGGGGCATATGTATTATCAAGTACAATAAATGCGCGACAGGAGGGCGGAGATTGTAGAGCAGCAACATAGAGTTAGTTGACAAACGACATGGAGAGTTTGTTGAATCATGACATAGATTTTTTGTTCATGTCCTGATAGAGTGTGGAAGAAGTAGATGCATGATAGAGAGTTTTTGACGCGTGATGAGAGTTTGTTGACGCGTGACATGGAGATTTTGTTGTCGCACGAATAGAGGGCGAGGCTGCAGACGTGTGATAGAAGATTTGTTGTCGCACATCAATGAACCTCACTGATGCATGTCAATGACCTTGTTGACGCATGTCAATGAGCCTCTCTAACACATGTCAACCACCTTATTGTGACGCGTGACAACAAATCTCTTGTCATGCGTTTGCAGCCTTCTATCACACCTCTTAAAAATCAGGAAAAAATTTTATCGTTAGACCCCCAAAAAATTTGCCTTCCCATGAAACCGGTTCCAAGGATATTCGCCAGGTATTTTCCACCTCCAATTTCTAAGAGGTCTCTTAAATTGAACCCTACCTTGAGTAGACTTGTTCCTTGTGAAAATTTTGTCATAGTTTTTTTTGGCTAGCCTTTTCTAGACAATGAACCTTGAAATCATGGCTTAAAAGTGTAGAAACCTTAAATTTTATTAATGTAGCATGTTGTATTCCTTGGGAAACTATGTGGTCATTATCAAACTCATGGAATTATCCTTATTATTCCTCTACTTGGTGGTTACTCTTAAGAATCTTTTGAACTCTTCATGTTATATTGTTATGTGTGGTATCTTGGTTGATAGCATAAATTTACTCTCTATATTTAAGTGTTTGTAGCCTTGTATGCAAAATTTTATAACTCATCCCTTGCAATATCCCTTCTTCTTGTTGAATTACATTGGACCAAACTTAGGTTCTGTAGACCCACACTTGATTGAAGCAAGCAATCCCATAATGGAGTGATCTTTTTTCTATTGCATTTGTTCCTATCTTTCTTTCTAATGAATTCTAGGAGGAAGTCAAGTCTAAGGGGTGGGGGATACAGTGCCCACTTCCCTTCTACACTTTTGATATTGATCATGATACTCGCTAACTATGTTATGGATATTGTTATAGTTTTGATTTAGTATGGTGTTAGATGTAAGATCATGGATTATTGTTGACTTGATTTAGTTATGATGCATGATGATTATTAGAGGCAATTTATATGTTGATGATGATATATTGTTGGACATGGTTATATGATGGATGTTGTTCGGACTTGTGATATTTGGATATTATGAGTAGACATAGAAATGGAAAATTATTGGATGATGATATAATTGTTGATAAAACTATAAATGATATTGTTAGATTGCTTTGATGTTGTTGTGATTCATATATCTAGATGATTTTGGAATTTTAGTTATATTTATATTATTTTGGACATTCTGATATGGCCACGAGGCCAAAGGAGGTATTTGTGTTTTGCAGGTTAAAATATCACAACAAACATTGGGGGATTGGAGACCAACCACAATGGAATTCTAGATGAATTGAACATGGTCACCATGACAACTGTATTTGTTGTGTGTATTGTTTGTGTTAGGGATTTTATGTTTTTCTTTTATTTGGTCCCTTTCGTTTAAATTTTGCATGTGTTTTATGTGGTGCACTTACACTTTCATTATTTATTGAATGTGGTGTTGATGTTGTGAGTAATCATATTTTTAGTTAATTAATTAAAAGATGTCATTAGAATGTAATTAATAGAGTTGTTGGCCATGTTTTAAAGTGTTGTAAGAATGTGTAAGTGACATTGTAAGTGATGTGTAAGTTTACTCTTGAGTGTGAAACACTCCACCTTCTTGAAAATTCAAATTTATTCGTATAGGATATTTTGGAGGCTTGTGGAACAAGTTAAACTTGTCCCATACCTCTTAAATTTATTTACCAACCATACCTATGGGTTGAGAGTTGAAATTAAAATTTTACTATGCATTTTGGGAAGACTTATTATAGGTTTTAATTGCACTTTTCTTACATTTTTAATTGCAGTCCTTTGGGGTGTGGGTTGGATTTGAGTGTGTAAGTAAACTATCATATTATTCACCCACTTATTTATTATGCATTAGAGAATGAAGTTGACTTTTGCGGGTTGGGATTGAGGATGTGTGATGTGGCATCCTACATGGATTCACCTCATCCTCTTCTCTTGCCTCTTATATAAAATTCCAATTGTTTGCCTTGTTTTGGGTTGATTCACTTTTGGAGACTTCATTTTGGGTGAATTTTTCTTGCTGTTTTGGGAGCTCTTGCTTTGAGAAGTTTTGGAAGATTGTTGCATTCTTATGCATGGCTATATTGGATTTCTTGCATGAGGATAAAACTTGTTGTTTTGGAACTTGGAACGTCTCCATCATGGAGAGGAAGGAGCTGGGCTCTTGAAATGTTCTTCTTGTATATATGTAAATGTTCTTATGTGAATGTTTTGGTACATATTGTGGGTTGTTGGGTAGATGGCTCAAGAATGGTGTAGGAGAAGACTATGGGGTTATTTTGTGGGAGGCACAAGATGTTTTAGGGAGGTATAAGGGTGGAGGGAGTTGGGATTTGGGTTCCACCTTACAAAGAAATAACTTGCATTTCTTTACTCGTTATGGGGTGCCATAAGAGGTTGGGAGACATAAGAAAATGTGAGGAATAAGGGGTATTTGTGAGAGGCATAATGGCATGACGGGGTTTTGAAATGATATTCATTTATAAATATATATCATATATATATATATATATATATATATATATGGGTTGTTCTCGGTGGTGATGCCCATTTTCCCCTTTGGGAGGCATAAGAAGCATCCCCATAACTTATTGCTCCTTTGGATTGCTTGATGAAGCATTTGTATTGTTTGTCATGTTTTAAAGTAGTTGTAAAGTAAATTATGTTTGAGACTATGTTTCTTTATGAAAATGTTGCTTGTATGTTTTGTGGAAGCCTGTTATTGCCATGAGTTGGATCACATCTTTTATTACTTTATGGTTGGGGCTCGGGGACAATGAAGAAGGATGACTTCTCCTCTTCATTGGATGTCTTGGTTGGGTGGAGAGCGTTGCCTTTCCCCTAATCCTATTGTGATCAAATTGGAAGAATGAGTAGTATGCATGTTGTTGTTCTAGAGCTAAGAAAATACAATTTGATAGTCCCTTGTGAAATGAAATCTCATTGTAACCTTTCCCACTTGAAGTGGATGAACTTTTAAATGGTTGTAATGGAAAGATGTTGTATTGATTGCAAGTTGTATATTGAAATGTAAAAGAGTTATACATTGTTTTCTATTTTAGAAAGAATGTAAAAGAAAGATACACGTTTTTAATGTTGCATTTTGAAACCAAAGGGAAAGGGAGTTTCCATAGTCGTTTTCCGTCAAATTTGTAAATTTCAAATTTGAATTCAATCAAATAGATCTACCTCAAAAACTTATCCTAATTCCTCCTAAGAAAAACTCTCCATGTCTATTTGACATGTTGAGAGAGGAAGAAGATAAAATTGAATAAATCTCACAAGTTAAAATTTACCACCACACCTTGTAGAAGCCTACAGGTTGTTTTTCTTTAAATTGACCCCTTAAGTTTTATCAAAATAAAAAATTAGTGAACTCTATGCAAAGAGGACGTGAGAAATTTTCAAAAAGTCCTCATTTTCCTAAAACCGAGATCTCTATTGAAAGTTTTGGCCTTCTGAAGTTTTTCTTCCTCGGTGTAAAAAAAATGGGAAATATTTCCTTGGCAGGCCCATGGCCCAAACTTTTCTGTCAAGCACTTACGAAAATTTTCGAGAAAATTTTCCAAATTTTTCCCGCCGCCCCGCCAGTGTAGCCAATCGAGGATGCCACATGGCACCATAGGGCATTGGCGGAGGGGTGGACCTCTTTTTAAATGTAGCACATCCAAAAAATTTTGGGAAATTTTTCCAATTTTTCCCGCCCCCGCCAACCCATGACCAATCGATGATGCCACATGGCATCATGAGAAATCGGTGGAGGAGCGGGTCCCTTTTCCTTTTTGTGCTTTAGAAAATTTTGGGAAAATTTTCCATGTTTTCCCCACCGTCCCGCTAACCCGCAATCAATCAGGAGTAGCCACGTGGCATGAGGAGCCGTCGAAGGCGCGGGTCAATATTACCCACTTAGCCCTTCAGGACGTTAAAAAAATTCTCCTTACCACCCCGATTTCCTTGTGATGGCTTAGGTGATGCCACGTGCCCGTTGCAGCTTGCAGACTTGTGGGTGTAAGGTTGGATTTTGGCCCCGTGTGGGAATTTTTTTCCCAAACATCTCCCACCACCCCGTTCTCCCCACGCTGGCTTAAGAAGCACCACATGTCCCTTGTGGACTTGCAAACTGCGCAGCTGCGTAGGTGCAAAGTTAATTTTTTTCCCTATGTGGGAAATGTTCCAAAAGTCTCGCCGCGGCTTGCCAACCCACCCTTTGGGCAATTTTCACCCCCGGGCCCATAGGCCTACTCTTGGGGAAATTTTTCACCACAAGGTCCGCTTGGCCCATAACTCAAAAAAAATAGAAGTTAGGAGGACTTATTTATATCTATGGAAAGGTGAGAAAATATCCTATCCAATGGGAATGATATATGAAATTTTGAATATGTTAATTGTGAGAAAAATCAAGTTAAAAATTTAAGCTTCTCGGAGGGTGGGTACGATGAGGAATTTCCCATTGAAACTAATCAAACCTTCTAACCCTAAACTTTGGACCTTATGACCTCTAACAATCGTTAATAAAATAAAATTATGTTCTAAAGGATAAGAATTGTTCTCAAACTCGTTAGTGACAGTTTTTTCCTTGTAACCTAGTTGTAGACTCTTCTTATTAAAAAAATAATTATTCCATATTTTTCGTAACTATTCCTAGGTTGTTCTTGGGTATCAAGTGGGTTGTTTTTAGCGGGTGTTACACTTAGTATCGTAGCCGTGGGTTCAAATCTTGGACCCTTGGGCACACTAGAAAAATTTAGACATGAACTGTAAACCTAGCACACTTTTGAATCTAAGAAAATGAAATTGTTTGAAAATTGAAAAAGAAATGCCTATGAAGAAATATTACACCACTCTATTCATTTAAAATACTAAAATCAAAATAATAAGTTGTTTGAATTGTTGTAATCACTCGGTGGTGTTTTATCCGAACCTGTGTAACTAAGAATGTCAAACTAAAATGTTTTTTGTGAACTTTTAGTGTAGTGGAAACTTGGTTCCCCTCTCGAAAATGTGTTGTTTTACAAGTGATAAAACTTGATTTAATTGTATGATGCATTAAGCCATTTGTTGAAATCCTTCCTTATTGGAATTTTTGGAATGATAAATTGTATGGTGTGAATCTTGTGGTTGGACAATAGTGGTTGTGTTCGGGGTCGGGAAAGAGTTAATTCGAAGTCGCTGGAGCTTCCTTCCTTCATATTTAGGAAAGTTGGTCTAGTTGTCAATTTTTCATTTTGGTACCTGTATGGGAGAGTGGACATTAAGTCTAGGTGTAGTTTATGACCCAATCATGTGCATGTGTCCTTGGAATTGACCTCGAGGCATAATACCCCTATTGGCACCATGAAGGGTCATGAAGTGAATCAGTGTTAATGTTTTGTATTTTACATTCGTAAACTTGTGTCATTTTATCAAGGACCAACATCTTATTTTATGATTGGATTGAGAAGCTCTAAGGAAGTTCTAGTTATTTATATTTTTGCGATAATTTTCAAACTTTGCAATGTGGCTACTTAGCCACTTTCCTCAATCGGTGATATTTCTTGTACTTTATTTTGATTGTTGACTCGAAGATCTTTATGTTGTTGGCTGCTTAGATAAATGTTACGTGGATTTATTCTTGTATGATGATGAGTTGGTTCTATGCTACTTGTATTCATACATTTTATCGTATAGGGGTACACTCTAGGTGTCTTGAATGTCTTCTTAGGTGCTTCAAGTTATGCCTTGGTTTTATATGCACATAACCTTGAGTGTATCTAGGATCTTAGAGTGACCTTTTCATTACTCGACCTTGTTGGGAAGAGAGTTTCTTGTGTTGTGCATTCTAGTTAGTAGCCTATTAGCGGTGGTGATTCTCTTACAACTGATAAGAGATTGAACCTCATCGAGTAGAGGTGATTTAATTATGGGTTGATGAATTATGGTGGGATCGGTTTTCTTTTGGCTGGTTGTTGATGTTAGTGGAAAAGTGTTTGTCTGGTAGTGGCTTCTCTTCGATGGCATGCTAAGTTTTATCAAGAGTTCCTCATTTCATTATATTAAGTAGTGACTTGAGGATTGTATGCATATTGGTAATTATGGTTATATTTAATCCCATTCAAGTATTGTGTGTAAATTAAGTGTGTCTATTTTCCCTCTTGACCTATAAATAAGTCTACCCTTTCCTTAGATTTTTTTAGTTACTATGAATAATACTCTATGACCTATTAATTTTGGATTATGTGGAGACACTTATGGATGCTTTGAATCTTTTGGACCATGACGTAGGTAATGATAGTGTAATTACATGTTGATAATTTAATCCCAATGGTATTTTGTAATGTGATTCTCTTGCGACAATCGTAACTCTTGGTCATAAAGCCATGTTGAATAATATTGTTGATTATCCGCTTACATTTGACGCTTCTAATGAGTATGTGGTGTTCTTATAGTTAAAATATTTCCTTATCATTTTGATTTCTTGGTTGGTGGTATCCTGTGGTAATATGGGTGTAGATTTGAAAACTTTCCTGTCTTATCGTGTGAGTAAAATATTTTCACCAAAACAACAAACGGTTTTAAACCCTAGTAGATCAATAAAAGTAATTATGCTTCCTTAATGGGTCTTCCTCGTAACTTCTTTTCAGAACTTGTAGAAACCCACTAGGAATGTTTTAAGATACTTATAAATAGTGGAAAAATCTCGAAATATTGTTTTGATCCATGTTGGTTGATTGTTTCCTACTTCTTACCGAATTAATAATGTGCTTTCTATGTTGAACATCCCTTGTTTCCTTAGAATTAAAAATGTGATGTGTTGAATTACCTCTCTCTCCCATAAAATTCATAGTGTGATATGTTTACCCTTCCATCTCATTAATTTTTTTAATTGACAAATTGACTCACCCAAACATCATAAAACTATAATTGAGAAGATTTGGGCTTGAAGCTTAACAAATAAAATTGAACATAGATGGAGAAAATGGTCCTTGCTTTAACCTTGGTAGATTAATAGAAGGAATAAAAACCATGTAGAAGAATAGAAAAAGAAAAACTTTTCCATCTACCTCCCTAGGAGTAGAATAAATATTTTGTTTGTTCACCTATACGTAATAAACAAGTGTCGGTGTACGTAACCTAAGTTTTGTCCAATGCAATTTAGCAAGAAGAAGGAGCTTGCAAGTTATGAGTTCTAAACTTTCTTAATGCAAGGCTATAAACACTTAAATCTAGAGAGTAAATGTATGCTATCAACTAAGATACCACACATAACAATATAACATGAAGAGTTCAAAAGAGTCTTAAGAGTAATCACCAAGTAGAGGAATAATAAGGAGAATTCCATGAGTTTGAGAACAAACACATAGTTTCCCAAGGAATACAACATGCTACATTAATAAAAGTTAAGGTTTCTACATGTTTAAGCCATGATTTCAAGGTTCGTTGTCTAGACAAGGCTAGCAAAAATCAACTATGACCAAATTTTCACGAGGAACAACTCTACTCAAGGTCCCACAATTTGAGGATCACACTTTGGATGAGGTGAATATAAATGGACACCTAAATTAGTAAAACATTTAAAATCAAGGAAGTATTCCAAGAAAGTACTTCTATAATTTGAGAGGGTACAATTAACTTTTCATGGTAATAAAAGAAAATTCAAGACCACAAGTTTTCCTATAGTCTGAATTTTACACTTTTGTTTTAAGAATCACACCAACACATAATACCAACCAAATCTAAATAAGTATAATATATATATATATATATATATATATATATATATATATATATATATATATATATATATATATATATCTCCCCTAGAACTAACATATCAATACAAGTACCATACACAATGGTATTTATTTATCTTATTTCCTACTCAAACTCGGAATAACCATAAAGAGAGCAAAAGAAACACCAAGGACCACTCATTGTTGATAAGGAGAAGAACAAGTAACATGGGGTACAATTACAATCCAAGGGTGCATCGTATCAAAAGTGAATAACATCATCTTGCACTTTCCATCCTAATGGAAAATGGGAAACAACAATAAGGTGACCCAAGAAAATATGAAGAAAAGAAGACTTCCCGAAGTTATTTTATATCCTTAACATATGTTGCATTAAAATTACAATAACTTAGGTCTCCAAGGATAAGACAACATGTAAGCGAGTTGCTTCTCAAACAACAGATAAGTCTCAATGCAAAAGGACCATAACTCACATTCGTTGAGCTACGGGATGATAAGGGTATGATGACCCTCCCACAAGAAAGGAACATACATCTATGAACAAGAAGTACTAAGCAAGTAGAACACATTATTATCCTCCAGGTGTTTTACAATTTCAGGTAGGCGACAAAACTACAGGTTCAACTATACATTGCACTCAATACACATAAATCTTACTTATTTTATAACTCAACTAATTAAGTCAAAATTTGTAGTTTCGTTTTTCCTAGCACATTCCTTTACGAGTTTTCTTAATTAAAATATTCCTTTTTATTCTGATATCACATGTTTGTGTTATAAGGATCACCACTAAGGTGGCCATGATATCTCGCCATTTTGTATAGGTGGAAAAAAAAATTTATTCTACTACTAGGGAGGTAGATGGACAAAGTTTCTTCCTTTTATTAATCTACCAAGGTTAAAGCAAGGAACATTTTCTCTTTCTATGTTCCAAATTTTATTTCTTAAGCTTCAAGGCCAAATCTCCTCAATTACCATTTTATGATGTTTGGCTAAGACAATTTGTCAATTAAAAAAAGTTTAATGAGAAGGAATGGTAAACATATCACACTATTACTTTTATGAGAGAGAGAGAGAGAGTAATTCATTACATCACATTTTTAATTCTAAGGAAACAATGGATGTTCAACATAGAAAGCACATTATTAATTTGGTAAGAACTAGGAAACAATCAACCAACATGGATCACAACAATATTTAGAGATTTTTCCACTAATTACAAGTATCATAAAACATTCCTAGTGGGTTTCTACGAGTTCTCAAAAGAAGTTATGAGGAAGACCCATTAAGGAAGCATGATTACTTTTACTGATCTACTAGGGTTTAACACTTTGTTTGTTTGTTTTGGTGAAAATATTTTACTCTTTGATAAGACAAGGAAATTTTTCAAATCTACACCCATATTACCACAGGATACCACAAACCAAGCAATCAAAATGAAAAGAAAATATTTTAACTATAAGAACACCACATACTCATTAGAAGCATCAAATGTAAGCAAACAATCAACCATCTTATTCAACATGGCTTTACGACCAAGAGTTATAGTTTCGAGAAGAGAATCACATTATAAAATACCAATGAGATTAAATTATCAAGGTATAATTACACTATCATCACCAACGTCATGGTCCAAAAGACTCAAATCATCCATAAGTGTCTCCACGTAATCCAAAATTAATAGGTCATAGAGTATTATTCATAGTAACTAAAAAAAAAAAAAGTAATGGAAAGGGTAGACTTATTTATAGGTCAAGAGGAAAACAAACACAATTAATTTACACAAAATACTCGAATGGGATTAAATCTAACCATATTTACGAAGATGCATACAATCCTCAAGTCACTACTTAATATAATGAAATGAGGAACTCTTGATAAAAATTAGCATGTCATCGAAGAGAAGCCACTACCAAACAAACACTTTTCCACTAACATCCATAGCCAACCAAAAGTAAACTAATCCCACCATAATTCATCAACCCACAATTAAACACCTCTACTCTAATGATGTTTAAGCTCTTATCAGAATGTAAGAGAATCACCACCACCACTAACAGGATGCCAACTAGAACACACAACACAACAAACTATCTTCCCAACAAGGTCCAGAATGAAAAGGCCACTCTAAGATCCTTGATACACTCAAGGTTCCATCCATCTAAAACCAAGGCATAACTTTAAGCACCTAAGAGGACATTCAAGACACCTAGGGTGTACCCCCATACGAAAAAATGTATGAATATAAGTAGCATAGAACCAACTCATCATCATGCAAGAAGAAATCCACGTAACGTTTAGCTAAGAAGCCAACAACATAACGAGCTCCGAGTCACCAATAGAGAAAAGTGGCTAGGTAGCCGAATTGCAAAGTCTGAAAATTATCACAAAAATATAAATAACTAGAAGAGCCTCGAGCTTCTTAATACAATCATAAAATAAGATGTTGGTCCTTGATAAACTGACACAAGTTTACGAATGGAAAATACAAAATGTTAACACCACATTCACTTTGCAGCCCTTCCCGGACGCTAATAGGGGTACTCGACCTCGAGGTCATTTCTAAGGAAACATGCGTAGGATTGGGTCATAAACTACACCCAGACTTAATGTCCACTCTCCCATACGGGTAACAAAATGAAAAACTAACAACCAAACCAACTTTCCTAACTACTGAAGGAAGGAAACTCTAAACAACTTCTAATTAACTCTTCCCAACCCCAGACACAACCACTATTTTCCAACCACAAGATTCACACCATACAATTTATCATTCCAACAACTCCAATAAGGAAGGGTCTCAAAAAATGGCTTAACGCATCATACAATTAAATCAAGTTTTAGGACTTGTAAAACAACACATTTTCAAAGGGGAACCAAGTTTCCACTACACTAGAAGTTCACAAAAATCAATTTAATTTGACATTCTTAGTTACAGGTTTAGAAAAAATGCCACTTAAGCGAGTACAACAATTCAAATAACTTATTATTTTATTATTATTTTAATTTTGGTAGTTCAAATGAACAGAGTAATGTAATATTTCTTCATACGCATTTCTTTTTCAATTTTCAAACAATTTTTTTCTTATATTCAAAAGTGTGCTAGGTTTATAGTTCATGTCTCAAGTTTTCTAGTGTGCCCAAGGGTCCAAGCTTTGAACCCACAACTCTGATACCAAGTGTAACGCCCGCTAAAACAACCCACTTGAGACCCATGAACAACCTAGGTTTAGTTACAAAATTATGGAATAATTTTTTTTTTAAAGTGTTAACGACCAAAGTCTCAAGGACAATTAAATTCAACTGATAACTTTTCCATTATAATAATTACTAATTCCACATTATAAAGCAACAAGTGTAATAAGTCCACACCTAGCTCAAATCTCCTTAGGGATTAATTTAATCACTGATTACATTGACATTTTAGCTAAATATTCCTTGATTAAAATTTTAGGGTTAAGGGACCAAACCAATTAAGTACCCAAGATATTTAATTTGGTAAGATCTAAGACAAGAGAAACATTTAATTACAGTGGGGAAAAGAAAACATATTTAAAATCATCGAGTAAATACTTACCTACCCACTCTCGAACTTGGTTATAGATTTAATTTTATTTCCCCATAATTAACACAATTAAACCTTCTTGAAAACATTCCCATTAGGTAGGGAATTTCCTCACCTTTCATGTTTATCTAAAGAAGTCCTCCTAACTCCTCATATTTCTCAAGTTATGGATTGGCGAACTTGGGGTGAAAATTGTCCCAAGAGCGGGCTCAGGCTCCTGGGAGGAAAAGTTTCCCTAACTTAGGCTTATGCGGACATTGAAGAGAAAATTTCAGTAGAGGAGAAAAGTAGACCGGCGGAGCATGGAAGCAAAATTTTCCTATACGCGGGCCAGCAGAGTGGGGAAGACATTTAGTGCTTTTTCCCTTTTGGGACAAAAGGCGCAATTTTCCTCCGCTCTCCTACAGTCCGTAAGGGAACACATGTCGGCATTTCCTAATTCTGTGGAAAGTCGGGCACCATAGAAATTTATGCCTTTTATCCTTTTTTTTCTAATGCCCAATAAAGGCACGTGTCGATCAATGATTGGTTACGGGGTGGCGGGGCTGTGGAGGAAAAATTGCCAAATTAACTTTTTGGACTTAGATCATTTTTAGACAAAATGAAGGCTTACAGATTAGCAGAGCAAAGTTAGGAAACTTCATGAATTTGCAGTTTTGGGAAAAAAACAAAAAAGGAAAGTTTTAGCCCATGGGTCCGCCCAAGAATATTTTATTCATTTAAAATTTGACAATTAGATTATTTTGAGCCCGAAATGAGGTAAAAACTTCAGAAGGCCATAACTTTTGATTGGGAACTCGGTTTTTGGAAAACGAGGAATTTCTAGAAAGATCTCGACATCCTCTTTTCATAAAAACCTTAGGAATTTGATTTTGATAAATTTTAAAGGGTCAATTTTGAGAAAATGTCTTTCTGTCACTTAGAAAGTGATCTAGTATTTTTAACTTATCAATTTTGTTCAAATTTGTCATTAATTATTTTTCCACTTACCAAACAGGCATGGAGGATTTTACTTGGTAGATTTTAGAATATATTTCAAGGGTTAAATTTTTTTATTGAAGATCAATTCAAATTTCCACAATTTAATAGCAAAAAGACTGAGAAATTGTTTGAGCCCGATTTTGAAAGGTTCTATGAAAATTTCTTAAGTATTATAGTTTGTGTGGGATCATTTTGATATTTCTTAGCTTGTATTAATGTTTCAAATGTCTTTCCTAGTCTGCAGGGTCGTTCTGTATATTTTTTTATAATTATTTGCCAGTTTGAAAATGTCTAATAGAGATCTAATTTGAAAGGATCTATTTTCCATTTTCTTCTTCCAAGTATTAGGATACGTTCCAATTCCAATCTAATACATTTAGTTGATTCAAATCAAACTATTCAAAACCAAAATGCAATTCTGATTTCTAATTTTACACATTTCAAAAGACAGAGCTCTGTGTTTTCCTCACATGCATTTCTTCCTTTCAAATAGATATTTCAAATACATTTAAATGATTATATTCAATACCACAATGCAATTTAAGAAATTTAATACAATCATTTATTAGTTCCTAAAAGAAAACTTAAAACTTTTTTATTTTGTTCTTCAAATTCATCATACGAATAAAATTATTTCTTTCAAAAGAACAAAAATGGAGTATATCTATTTCACATTTCAATCTTACAACTTTCGTATTCAATATAACATATTTAGATTATAAGACATATACAAGTTCATCTACTTCAAGTGGGAAAGTTACAATAATATTTATCTCAACAAGGGACTATCAACTATTTTATTTCATTTTTCTTTGCTCCAGAACAACAACATGTAGATTTATCATTCTTCCAATTCTGATCACAACAAGAGCAGGGGAAAGGCAACACTGTCCACCCAGCCAAGACATCCAATGACAAGGAGAAGCCATCCTTCTTCATTGGCCCCCGATCCCCAACCACAAAGCAATGGAAGATGTGATTCAGCCTATGGCAACAACAGGATTCCACAAACACACATGCAAATTTCACATTCAAAATACAGTCCGAAACAAAACTGTAGTTTTCCACCATAGAACAAAACAACAAACAACACTCAGGCTTCATCATGTAAGCCAAAGGAGTAAGAAACTATGGGGATGCTACTTATGCCTCCCAAAGGGGAAATGGGTATCACCACCTGAGAACAAACCACCAAAATATATATCATTTCAAATCCCTAACATGCCCTTATGCCTCCCCCAAGTACCCCTTATTCCTCACATTTCCTTATGCCTCCCCAACCTCTTATGGCACCCCATAATGAGTAAAGAAATGCAAGCTATTTCTTTGTAAGGTGGAACCAAAATCCCAACTCCCTCCACACTTATACCTCCCCAAAACACTTATGCCTCCCACAAAATGCCCCATAGTCTTCTCCTACACCATCCCTAGGCCATCTACCCAACCAACCAACAAATAAAACAACACATTCAAACATTCAACCATTCACATATGCATACAAATAAAAGGAGAGTATTTCCAAGAGCTAAGCTCTTACCTCTCCATGATGGAGTTTATTCCAAGTTCAAAACAACAAGCTCTCTAATGCTACACAAACCAAGAGATCAACAATCAACAAGTATGCAACAATCTCAAAATTTCTCCCAATTTGCAAGAGCTCCAAAAACCCAAAGCAAGTCACCAAAAATGAAGTGATAAAAGTGAAGAAAAAAAAAACACCCAAAAACAAGCCAAGGAATTCAAATATATAGAAGAGGAAAGAGAAGAGGATGAGGTGGATCCATGTGGGATGCCACATCACACATCCTCAACTCCAACTCATAAGTCAACTTCAATCTCTAAGGCACAATAAATAAGCAGGTGAATAAATGACAATTTTACTTACACACTCAAATCAAACCCACACCTCATAAGGACTGAAATTGAAAGCATGTAAGAAAGTGCAATTAAAGCATACAACTTGACTTACAAAAATACATAATGAAGGCTAGATTTAAACCTTCCAACCATAGGTAAGGTTGGCATGTAAATTTAAGAGGTATGGGACAAGTTTAACTTGTCCCATAAGCTTCCAAAATCAGCCTCCAAGGACAAATTCGAATTTCAAAAGGAGGTGGAGTGTTTCATACTCCAAAATTAATTTACACATCACTTACACATTTCTTACAACATTTTAATTTTAGGCCAACAACTCTAATAATTACTTTCTTATGTCCTAATTTGATTAATTAATTTTAACAACATGTTTACTCACATTAATTTACCACAATTAATAAATAATGAAAGGGGTAAACACATCACTTAATAAACACATACAAACATCAATAAAAAGGAAACAAATAAATAAATACACATAACCCTTGGTAACATTTAAAGGTGATCCCCCATTGGAATCCCTAACAATCAAACACACACACACACACATGAACAATACAAGTTGCCATGGTGACCTTGTTGAATTCATCTAGAATTCTAATGTGGTTGGTCTCCAATCCCCTGATGTTTATTGTGATATTTTAAACCTACATAATACAAATACCCCTTTGACCTCGTGGCCATATCAGAACATCCAAATGAATATAATATAATTTCAAAATCATCAATATATATATATATATATATATATATATATATATATATATATATATATATATGAATCACAACAACATCCAGAAAAATCAACAATATCACTTACAATTTCATCAACGCAACTATATAATCATCAATTTTAAATTCAATTTTCTCGGTCTACTCAATATATCCAAATATCACATGTCCTAACAACATCCATAAATATATATATAACCATGTCCAACAACATGTCAACATCTATATAAAATGTCTCTAACAATCATCATGCATCATATATGAATCAGAGTCAACAATAATCCATGATCTGACATCTAACACCATACTAAATCAAAACTATAATAATGTCCATAATATAGTCAGCAATATCATGATCAATATCAAAAGTGTCAAAGGGAAGTGGGCACTACAAAAATATTGGTGTATAGTGAATTGGATTGTATCGTGATGTCGTCACCGTATTGTGATGAATTGTGTGCATCACCGTGTTGTATTGCAATTGACTATATGTTGTAATGTTAGACATTGTGTTCCTCATATGTATAATTCATGTAATATGTGATGGTTCATGTTGTGATTTAGGGGCATATGGTGAGCATATGATCTTTCCTATATAGTGATTTCAATTTGGGTGCAGAATGTGGTAATGTGATATATCGTAACCCATGAAAGTAATGATTGTGTTATACCCTGTATATATACCATATTTAAAACACTATGGTTAATTTATGTGAATCACCATTGTGTTAGTGAGGTAGTTATGTGTTATTTTGTGAACCCTACACTAATTGAACCTAAAGGAAGTCGGTAAGGTGTACGTTTGAAGTGAGAAAATGTGTACCATTGACCAGTCACTCAAGCCAAGTACGAGATAGGAAGTGGAGTATTAAATAGACTGAAAACCCACTTTTTTCATTTGGTATGTATGGCACTTGTTGAATGGGTGTCATGTATATTTTGTTTCATGGACACCTTAGGCTTAATAGATGGCAACTTGTACTCCTTTCTCTCTCCCTATATGGTTATCGTATGGATTTAATCTAAGTGTAGTTACGACTATGTTGAGCCTTGTGGAAGTGGTGGAGGGATGATTTAGACAGAGATGATGATAGTTGTATTATTTGATATGTTATTTTACGAGCTGAGGCTCGATGTTTGAGTGCGAAACTCATTGAGTACCCCTTTGGTGGTTGTATAAGGAAACATAGTTATCGTAATGTCTTATTCTTATATATGTATTTTATTCGTAAATTGACCATTTTAAATTTTTTTCGCAAGAACCAAAATTTTTCTTGATTTATATTTTCTTATATTTTAGGCATTTTATTTGGTTGTTGTACTAACATGCATATTTTTGGCACTAACTATGGCTATTTGGCCATTTGTTTTTCTTAGATTTAAATTTTATTTTTAAGTTTAAAACTTAATAGCCTAGCCCAAGGCTTGGTATTGTTGTGACTTGATATTTGAAATGGATTGTTATGCTAGTTCTAATGTCGTAATGTGTTGGAAGAGGGTCATGGGATTCACCAAGAGTGGTAGAACCTATGGACCCGCTTCATTGTATATGGGTATGCCCCAAGGAGTTATAGATAACTAGTGGGTTTTCGAACCACTAGTTATTATGTCACTGGGTTAGAGGTTTCTGGACATAGGGTCATAGGGTGGCTGACCTCTTTTAGAGAGAGAAAAGGAAAATATAACTTTATTATATTACTTGGGAGGTATATGGAGATTTTTGTGATGCTTCGAGAGGTATATGTAGTTGTTTTTTATGCTTGGGAGGTGTATGTGTTTGTTTTGTGATGCTTTAGGAGGTATATGGAGTTGTTTTGTGATGCTTTGGGAGGTATATGGAGCATCTTGTGATGGTTTGGGAGGTATATGGAGTTGTTTTGTGATGTTTTGGGGGTGTGTGGAGCTGGTGTTATGATTTATGTGTACTTATGTGAGTCTAGTTATGTTTTGTAATTTCGATGATTGATGCTACTCATTTATGATAAGATGTTGATTCTGTCTTGACACTATGCAACTACAGTTATTGTCCCAAGTTGTATGAAACCTTTATATGTGTACACATAGGGATTCCATGTTGTGTGCAAGATTCTTATGTTATGAGTACTATTGTGTTGGGTGCATCTATAATCAATACTATGTTGTGAGGGATATGTATGTTCTTTCCATGGTTTGGTTTAGTTTTTGTGATGTGATAGAGTTGTGAAGGTACATATTATGATGTCTTGTGAACCTTTAGTGTTGTGTTTGACCGATGTGGTATTGTGTTTTCAAGTTTTCATTTGGGCACCAAAAATAAAATAAAATCTTAAAACAATGAAATATTAAGAGCTTGAGTTGTTGGAATACCTTACGGAAAAAAAAGACTAAGTAATCATGTAAACTAGAACTACCAATGTTCACAAGAACATTATGAAATCATCAAAAATCTCCTTCTACCTCTCAATGAAACCTTAGAGACAAGTATATTTTCACTAGTAACATGAGTTGTTGATTGTTTTCCTCCTTGCTCATGAGTACTCCTTATAACCTTGGCATTGTGTTGCATCGAGGAATATGCTTTTATTAGGGGAGGGTGATGTAGTGCCTTTTTTTTTCATTCTCGATGAAGGTGTTGGTTTCACTTCTCGGAATAACATGTTTCAAAACAATAAAATAGATAAATGAATTGATTAATTTATGGATGGCAATAAATTATTAATAATAATTTTAAAATGTAAATACATACATAGTAAAATAAGAAATATAGTGGGACCTTTTGGCCATGGGGTGCATAATTTACCTTTAGTGTGGAGGACACTCTACCCACCCAACCTCCATGTGCCAAAACATAAATTTCCTTGGAATGTGGTCCTAAGTAGAGTGTTGAGATATCAAAAGAGGATCCATCAAGCATGGAGACCCATAATACTTTATGGAAGAAGATTTTAGTTAGATTTAATGTCGGTGATGAATCTATTAGAAGGAGATTTGGTCAAATTTGTTGTCAGTGATAAATCTATTGGGAGGATTCAGGGAGTTAAAAGAGAATGATAATTTCATGCAAGTTTTCGTCCACTTCCCATTAGAGCAAGCATGCTTCAAAGAGGTACCCAGTTCAAATTTTTAAGCATGTTGGTCTTTGGCATTGGTTTGAAAGGGGAGGAGGTTTTTGGGTGTGTCAAATGTACATAATAGGTTGTTGAAGGATGTGCTCCGTGTTATGCATTTATCCCACAACATTTTCTAGCTACCTCTCAGACCTTGGCTCACCTCTCTTCCCACTCACCTCCCCAAAATGTAGGCTTGATAACCATGTGAGGGATGCATAATAAAGGAATGAACTTTAAGACCTGTCATTTTCCATTCATAATAATAATAAAACTTATTTGAGATCTACAACATAGCTAATGTTGAAACTCAAGGTAATGTGTTAATTTACTAGTAATATGGATAGCTTCATGTGAAAGCACTCCATTCAGGTTAAGAATGCCTGTGTGTGGAGAAATATGTGACTCTAATAAGGTATTAATTGATCTGGATCTCGTATTTGTACCTAAAGTGATTCCAATAGTTGTGAGAGGAAAGGAAACCTCCGTTTGATGGTTTTCTTGTTGTATGCAGGAAAGAAGAAGAATCTTGATGATAAAGGGCATGTAATCGCCAAATAAATTGATTTTCATCTTTTTGGGAACTGGTGATGTGTGTAAAATAATATTTCCAACATGTTTTCCTGCTCTTTCTATTTTGTTGGCAATGGTGGTTGTATTGGTTAACGTATTGGAATTTCCTTCCTTTTATCCCACATGTGTCTGAAAGTTTTATCTCTTTCACTCCTCCCTATGTTCCCCTTTCCCAATTTCCTCCCATATTGTGTCAAAATGGGACCTCTAGAACTCGGTATAGAAATCCAACAAAGCATAAAAGATGGAGGAATTTTTGTCAGGTGTTGTAGTTGTAAGCACTTTGGTAGATATGTATGCAAAATGTGGAAGCATGCACTTGGCATGTGAACTGTTCAAATAAATGCCTAAAATGTGGCCTCATTGACTACAATGATAGAAGCATATTTACAAAATAGGGTTTCGAAAATGCTTTAGAAACTTTCAATTGAATGCAATTGACAGGTATAGATCCGCCTTCTTAAACCTCTGAAAACCTTTCTCCTTTGGGTGTATTACTTAACACTTTGTGAGACTGATATTGACAATGAATGACTTTGACATCACATCATTTGGTTGTTGAAGGTTTCAGTCTAAATGTGGAGAAGGGAGAAGTACATGAACTAGTTTCTTGAACTCCACTTTTGACGTGGATTTCAAATTAAAAAAATAAAAAAAATTGTCTCTTTGAGTGTGATCAGTGTTGGTTTTACCCAAAAAGGGATTTTGATGGAGCTTTGGAATGAGGTATGGGTGAAAAATGAATGGCTTGGGTTTTCACGAGACTATTTGGCATTGTGAGGCAATAATGGTGGTCTCAATGGATCGTGAGTGCACACTACCCGAAGCCCCACATACCTATTTTTCCCATCATTCTCAGACATGGTCTCCTACCTTCATCTTCCATAATTTTCGTATTTTAGTTCTCCTCTTTCATTTTAATAGAATTTTAAACCACTTGGATAACTATACAATTAGAGATTCAACCAAACTTAAACTATGTAAAACAATGAAACTACACCTTGTGGTCTCGTAAGTGATTTTCTATTTGGTTATGAAGTGTGATTGCTACACCGCAATCTGAAATGTTGTTAACCCGTATATTCTAAGTAAGTGCTCATGTCCATGGTTACTGGGGAAAGTTAGATGATTCATTAACTAAACAATTTTTTTTTGTTTATTGGCAAGCTTAGAAAAAGACCACTTTTAGAGACTTGCAAAATAACTTATTTTTAGCCCCCTAAAAGTGACATCAAGTGTTGTATGTGTTACTTGTTATGTAGAGAGTCACATCAAGCATTATCTCAACCTCATTTAACCATTTGCACTCTCTTCGCGCCACTCCTCTAGGAGCCCTATTACCCCATTTTGCACTTTTAGAAAGTTGTTAAAATTGAAAAGTTGGGTTTCGTATCGGATCATTGTTTGGGAACTAAACAACGAAATGTCTTTTTGTCTTCACAAACCTCTAGAATTTTCACTAGACAATTGCTTATAATCCTTAGTTGATAAAAACATTTTCTTAGATATTTTTTTGAAGGGGTTATGTAAGCCTTAGGATGCTAATTGCCTAGGTCAAACTAGACCAATTATGAATGGTGGCTCCGAAAACCCATCGACATTTGATAATTGTTCATCAGTTCTCAATTCCATCGAGTTCTTGTGATTTCTTTGTGTATAGGAGCACACGTAGAAATTTAACTATGGTGTGTTTGGTCATTGGAAGATCATTTTTGAAAATGGTTTCGTAAGCCTCGAGCCTAAATTGAACATTTTTGCAGCTAGGAGGAAAATGTAAAAAGAAAGTTGTAGGACCCCGTCCAGCTACGACCCCCCAGCTTACCAAACCCCCATGGAAACTTGTTGACACTTGTAACTAAATATTTGAAACTCTATGGTGTGAATTGTTTTCTAAAATTGAACTTTTGGCAAAATAATGCTTCTCTCTCTCCCTATCTTTTTCTCTCTTCTTGGTTAGGAAAAGAAGTAAAGTGAAATGAAATAAATATGTGTTTCTAACCCTCTCCTTTTGAATGAAAATTATTATTATTAGTATGTAAATGGGAAACTAATAATGTTAATTATGTTAGATCTAGGTGGATGTCATGCCAGTGATTTATCATTGATTTCATGCTCACATGTATTTACGGGATGTAAGTAAGATGGTGAAACTACGTGAGTGTGATTCATTGTTCATTGTTATAGTTTATGTATGTTAATAGCAGAAGTTTTTTGATGTATTATCATGTTATAGTAAATTGATTCATTGAAATTTTACAATATGATTGAGACGCTAGTTTTAGGGGTGCTTTGGGAAATGTGCATGTAACCAAAGTTGTGTCCTTTGATTCATATTCACATAAAGAAAAATGGAGGGTTGGATATATATTTTAAATGAAACTATAGAGGATATTTCAAGATTTGTGAAGTAGGATAAGGTTTATAATTGAAGTCCTGTAATATTTTAGATGCTACGATTTAAGAGAAATGTTCCTCTACCCATGGGTGTTTTCTTGATCCTCAAACTTTGTATTGTAAAAGTAGATATGCATGCTAAATGAATTTGAATTTAAAATCTTGTAGTGCATTTGTAGTTTCCAATAGAGGAGTAATTAATTCATGTGTTGTATTCTTATTTTGTAAATGTAATAAAGAGATATAAACAAAACACTCAACCCTAGTATAAGACTCGTGCATAACCACCCTTCATTTGTGAATTCTTTTAGTGCAGGAAAATAAAACGTTAGGATAAAATTCAATCTCTACACTCGATGACACCTTGGTCTTTCAAGAAGTTTTTTACAATAAATATGTGCTCTCACCTTAAACTCATATATAGTTGGGGTGTAGATCCTTAGGTGTAATTAGAATTAAACCAAACCTTGGCTAATTAAGGGGTTAACTTGTGGGTAGAAAATTGTAAGTAACTCCTTACAAATGAAATTGATTTGAAATATGTTGACTTTAGAGAACCCAAGAAACCAGAAACTTGGTCCCGTAATCCCTTGTTATGCTCTTTCATGACATTAAGAATAAAAGAAATTTTACATGCGAATCGTGAAATGTAGAAACATGGGATATTACCTTGAACAAAAATCACTTGTGGTTCATGTGTAGTTTATAATGCTTCTAATCATGTACTTCTTCAAGATGTTAGACAAGTAATTTCATAACTCTTTTGTTATAAAGTGATGCCAATAATGAGACCATAGCAATGTAAGAGTAACACATATAAGAGTAGAACGATATTTGAGGTTAGGAATAATGTCACTCTTGGAGTCCTTGTAACTCAATTAGACATTTTTTGGTGTTATAAAGAATATGAATTGCCTTGGTGAGATCAAATTTCGAGTAAACAAAAGATATATATAATCTAAATAGAATTTCTTTACTTGGAAATGTTAAATGGATTGAACAAGTTAACGAACTATACAAACTACGGTAGGGAAATAAATATATTTTGATCAAAGAATTTTTATGTGAAAAAGGAACCTTGAATCTAAATCCCCTTTGAATCCTAAGATTTCTTGTTGATATCAAGTCAGATTCACGTGTGTAGTAAGGGTAAGATTTAAACATTGAATAAATGTTTGAGAAGCATAATCTTAACGTAAGAATGAGAGAATTAGGGACCTTGTATGCAATTTGAAATATGGCAAATAATTACGTAAGTTATGGAAATTTTTGTAAAGGATAAAGAGCCAACTTAATGGTCGAACTATAAGTTGAATGTAGAATGAATTTAAGAATCTATAGGTGGAAAAGGGAGAAAATTATCCTTGCATAATAATGTTCTCGAAATGCAAATTGTAACTAAGATGTAATCATGGTAATGATGTGATGTGGGTTTTCCAATCCTTGGGTTCCTTTCTTGTGGTTAGGTCATTGCTAGCATTCATTCATTGGGGAAAATGTGGCATCGACATACATATGGCGTTGTCATGTGTCTATGTGAATTGTGTTAGTACCCAAATTGATTCTCCCTCAAAGTCTGAGTAGCATCACAAGTTTTGGTAGAAAGCTTAGAGACAGATAGATCATGGTGAGTCGTTTTGTAGCCAGGAATGGGATATAATTGGCCCTCTTTCACTCAGATGTGGAGAAATGGATAGCACCCTCAAGAGGATTTGATCTATCCTCACTATTTTATGTTGTGCCTTTTAACCAAGGAAAGAGAACCCTTTTGTAGCCTGTTGTTTATGGAGGAGATGTGATGTCCTTCCTAATGAAGTTGTTAAGGAGACCTTGAAAAAATATGATCAAAGCAAAAAAATATAACTCTCACATGTTGTCACTCTAGATAGTGGAGATATTCTCTAGGCAAGGTTCAGGATACTAAAGACATTTGGAATCCTGATTGTTTCTGCATGTTTTAGTAATAAAATTTATGCACTTGTATACAAACATGACAAATAGGGGTAGTATGGGTAGGATTAGTTGTTTTTAAATAATTTTTGGTGGGAGGTGAGGCAAAATAAACTTGATTTTCCAAATCTCTGAGAACTCTTACAAAATGGAAAGTCTAGATAATAGAATGCTTCAGAATAGCTAAAATGTTCCTTTAACCAGAATATGTACTTCAATGGAGGCCCAGATTAGCACTTTTTCACACAATCTATGAGATTTTAACATGAAGGCTCAAGTTAGAAGACCCAATAAAACATAAAAATCTAAGATCAATCACGCCTAAGGTACACCCAGAGGCTTACAAACAATCTTTGTCAACAAATGAAAGAAAAGTGATTTTAAATCGTTTATTTCACTCCCAGATGAAAGATCTTATGAGAAATGAGATTGCAGATGCCACTAAACTATCACAAGGATTGAGACCTGTGTGATTAAGATAGATTTTGATACAAGATTGCAATAAGAACAAGAAAAACTATTTATAGACATTCAAAAATGAAACAAACACATTTTGCTCAAGATTAACACAAAATAACTCGAGTTTGATTAAATTTATCAAAGGAAAGTTTCTAGAACAATCTTAGAGATTTTCAATGGATATACACTTGCAACCACCTTGACATGATCAAACTTAATACAAAAGAGATATACATGCTTCTCAAATGGCTTCTCAAAAGACAAGCTTTGTCAAATTTTCCTCTTGGGAATTTTCTTTGACCTTTAACACTCCAACCATTTGCATGAAAAATTTGTGCCATTTATAACATTTAAAAATAGAGCTCCTTTTCCCCCAAAAATCCTGACATTGAGTGCTATCAATGCTCACCATGATCATGATCACGATTTCTAGAATCAAATATACAAAAAGTTCTCAGGTGCTCAAGGGGAAAATCTCTTCGCAAATCTCCCGCATTCAACTCCTCCTTCTAGTAGATCATTCTTTCTTCAACTCGCCAACCAATTCTACCCCTAATATGTCAAATCTGGTTCCTTGCATGCTCGGGAGAAGAAAAACAAAAAATCATATCGAGCCTAAGAGTCAGACCATTTTAATGGTGAAAGACGTCTCATTTTCCCCACCAAACTCAGATATCAACATTAACTCTTCCCTATGTTTGGCATGTAGTAAATATCAATAAATCATGAAGATTCACACTTCCAAGAGCTCTAGAGTGAAAATGGTGGAAGAATCAGATACAGATGCACAACTGTCATTGATTCCAACTTTGAATTTGGACCGTCCACATGGGAGATCTAATTTTAGAGCAGCTCATGGGATCCTTTTTCCTTTTAGAACTTTTGAAAAATTGTAAATTTTCACATTTTGTTATGCACCTCTGCCTCTTGAGAAATGATCCTGACACATGTCCTAAGGTGGCTCCCAACAGAACCACAACCAAATTCTCGCTATTTCACCTCATTTTTGGAAAAGGAAAATTTTTTCCAAGTTTTCCTGCATCTCTCGCTTCTTGAAAAATAGGCCTAACACATGTCCCAATATTAGTCTTAGTAGAACTACACTTCCTTTTTCACTTTTAACTCTTTTCTCCCAAAAGGAATTTTTTTCAAATTTCCCCCGAGAGTTCGCACCTCCGCTGTTGACTGGATTAAGCGTTGAGCTTTCCTCTATCGGGCTTGCAAGCCATTTTGAGATTTTAATCCTTTTGATGACAAGAGAAAAAATATTCAATTTACCTCCGATGGTCTACTTCCCTACCCCTTTGAATTTTCAAACTGCCACATGTCACAATGGCACATCTTGAGATGATCCCCAAAGGTTGAGACCTTGAATGAGCGCGGGCTCGCCACGTTTTGTTATGGCGTAACTTCAAAAACCTTAAGGTTTCAAAATGATTTATGCGGGGTGTTATTCCATTTTAGAATTTTATTCCATTTTGCTAAAAGGAAAAACATTCAACTTACCTCTAAGGCTAGCATCTCCGCCATTAGCTTTGCCACATGTCCTCTTGTGGGGTCAAAGTAAGACTTTTTCCCCCACTTTAAAATTTTATTTAATCGAGCCTAAGCGGGGCTGCGGGGTGAGTTCAAACCTTTTTCCGAAGTATCCAAAAGGAATAAGTTCAAAAAAACCCGCTACGCCCAATCCAACTAGAAGAAGCCATGTAAGCACCAAAAGAACCAATTAGAAATGAGCGGAGCCACGGAACAAATTTTCCTTTTTGCCAAAAAAGTAAAAAGTGATAAGTTAAAGCATTTGTCTACCATCCCCTGACCAACCAAAAGAATCCATGTGACCACCGAATGCTAAGGAATAACTTTGATAGGAAAAAGACACTGTCAGACCAGCAAAATATAGAAAATCACCATTCACGCCTTAACTCCGATTTTTCGCTAAGGATGTTTTAAAAAAAAAAAAACAAGTGAATCATGGTTCCGAGCATCCCTTCGACCATGGATTTTGGATTTTCAAAGGCATACAAATATAGATTAACCATTCTCGAGCTTCCATGGTCAGGGAAAAATAGGAAAAATGCAGCAAAGCCCATGGATTTTGAAGAAATTAGGGCAAAAATAGGGCAAGCTCGGAGACTTTTCAAGGAGGGACATGACAATGGATTCTACAAACAATTCGAGGCATTTCAAGTGGAGGTAGAAACTTTCAGAACACCCACATCGAGAGATAAAATGTTTCAGAACATGTAGATCAAAGGAAAATAATGGCAACTGGGGAAAAACAAATCTGAGCACCAACAAGTCGATGACTTATGTAAGTGTCTTATGCATTGTTGAGTTCATATTCTTGGATCTTTTTGGTGTTGTGTAGTGAGCAATGTAAGTCAAAAAAACATTATTCGGTATTTTTCCTGTTGTATTGGTCTGTATAAAATGCGGGTTTTGCAATCCACTTCACTATAGGGTTTTTATGTTACACGTAAACATATTAAAAACCCTAATTATTTACACAAGGCTCAAAAACATATTTAATGAAATAAATAATGCATATGCTTGAGTTGGATTGACCTCAATGATCACTCCAATGTGATTGTTATTGAGAACTGTACTACATTTTACACTCTATGTAGTTCTAGTGAGTGTGTGTGTGTGTGTGTGTGTGTGTGTGTGTGTGTGTGTTTGAATTGTGTCTCTTGAAGCTAATTTTCTCTTGTGCTAGTTGCACCAAGATAGTGGGGTACAACTACTTTTCCCAAGATGATTGTGAGAGATGGAATTCGAACTAGTGCTATGTACCTTGGGATATGATAATATAATATATATGGGTTGATGGAGATGCCAACATGTGGCACACATCCCCTTAGTTATATGTATGGGTTCACATGGGATATGATAATATAATGTATATGGGTTGATGGAGATGCCAACATGTGGCACACATCCCCTTAGTTAGTTATATGGGCTCACATAGGAATTAATTATATTGGGTAATGGGTCAGCCTACATTGGGATTAGGTGTTATCCATCCTATTTAAAGGATGTGAGTATCATTATGAGGGGTTCATGTGTATGCTTGAGTTGATTCTTCTACTTGGTAGAGGTATATTGGAGGTGTCCCCCTCGAAGTGGATTCCCATCTTGGGAGATTGTGGAGTTACTCCTTCCTTAAGGAGCATTGTATGGTGTTGCCCTACCTTAAGGGTATTATTATGAATATATTGCATATTAGGGCATATTGCCCCCCATATCTCTTGTGTTTTTTTATCTTCTGTAATTTATGATTTATTATATGCAAAGTTCTTATCAAGTGGTATCAGAGCAGTGATCCGTAATTTGTGGGATGAAACCCTAATGTTGGTGATTCGTCTATATCTTGAGATAGACTTGTAATTTTTCGATATTTTTGTGGGAAATGGATACATAGTTCAAGTGATCTTCCTCCGAATTTCAGATTTTTGGAGCTAATTTGCAAAAGTTATGTCTGTTTTAGTGTTGAAACCCTAATTTTAAGGTTTTGTCTATATCTTTACTTTTATTATGAATAATTACGAATTAGGAAATAATTTTTTTGTGTTCTTGGTAATATGTTAAATGGTGATACCACTAAAATTTCAGAATCGGTGGATCCATTTTGACAGAGTTATTTTAGTTTTATTTTTTTCACTATTTTGCTCCACATGCCACAATTTGAGGAATTTTCCTAAATTTCTTACATTTTCATAAATATCTCAAAATTTTAGTAGGGGTTACTTCTTTTTGGTTTCATATTTGAGGTTTTGAATGATTTTGACGAAATCATCAAGTAAAATATTGTTCAAAGGAGTAAGTTTGTGAAACCCTAATTTTTATGCATCATGGATATACCAATTTTCTATGGCAATGGGGAAATTGATGCAAAAAAATGGTGGATACAATTTTAAAAAAATATTTTGAAGAATGTTTAGTTTGGGTTAGTTTTTATCTTCATCTTGGTGGGAAAGCGCAACATTGGTATTCTTATTTGGATATAGATCTATTGGATTGGGATTGGGAGGAAATGGAGGATATTTTCTTAGCTAGATGGGAAACAAAAAAGAAACACAATTTTGTTAAAGAAGAAGAAGAAGAAGAAGAAGAAAATGTTGATGGTGCAAAAGAAGAAAATGTTGATGATAAAGTCATCCCATTACATAGGATAGTGCATCTCCAAGGAAGGAAGCTTCAATATTTCAATTTGAAGGGTGCATTCAAAGAAAAAAGGTAATTGTTTCCATAAACCCTAGCAATAAATATAACTTCATCAATATGGATGTAGCTCAAAATCTACATGTGCAAACAAAGCATATCAAGGAATCTCAAATGGATGGTAAGCATATTCAAGTTTTTGAAGATTTAAAGCTTTATATGGATAAATATGTTTTACATTCAGATTTTTATGCTTTAGATATGGATGGTATGGATATTGTTCTCGGATATCCTTGGTTAGAGACATTGGGAACAATTAATATTAATGTGCAAAAGAAATTCATGAAATTATGGTACAAGAGAAAGAAAATTACATTGCAAGATATCACACTTAGCAAGGAAAAAGTAATGTAAAATTGTATCATGAAGATGAATTTGAAGATGGTAAGAAGGGAATAAGGATGAATTAGAAGGAGAGGATGAAGAACATGATGAAAAAGTAAAAATAGTTTCTCTACTCAAGAGAAAAAGAAATAGAAAACAAGTTGGAAGAGGAAAAGAAAATGGAGGAAAAGACCGATAAGGTTGAGCATAATAAAGTTGCACCATATAGACACCCACATCATCATGAGAGGAAAAAATCATGGAGACATGCTAGGACACACAAGGGTAGCAATCTATATGAATATACTGGGAATTGGATGAGTAATAATTTTGGCTATAGATGGAATCAATGGAGCAATAATTATATGTCATGGAATCACATGATTAATAATTATGGATATGCATGGATGCCAAGGACGAACACATATGGACCGGGATGGAATTAGATCAGCACAATCGAATATGGAATAATGTTTGGAGTAACATCACCCACTAGGATTTCATATGGGTGGTTAGATGATCGAGCATGGCAACAAGTGTGCAATAATTTAAAGCACACTCATTATATGGCTTCTTCTTATCATATCCCATGTGAACCCATACATATAACTAAGGGGATGTGTGCCACATGTTGGCATCTCCATCAACCCATATATGTTATATTATCATATCCCAAGGTACATAAAGAACTAGCCCCTCTAACTATGTAATGAATAGTGCATCCCAAATGCAGTCCTTGAATGTTACTTTTTGCCTAAGTAGTAAATAGTAAGTAATATCCCAAGTTTTTGAACTCTTAATAATAGTGAGTAAGTAAGTATAACTTCAATTAAATGGACAAGAGGAGGAGGATGGGTAGACAAGAGGAAAACAAATCTTGGGCTAGAAAGCTATTCAAAAAAAGATCCCTCAAGAATCATTGCATCGGATAAATTATGCTTGGAAACATGACTCACCATGGCTCAAGCTCCCTTACGCTACTGTCGATAGAGCCAGGGAAAGGTATAAGTTCACTCTAATGGGTTATTTCGTTAGAATAAGGCCAAATATAGATCAAGTAAGGAGCTGGACTAAGAAAAAATGGAAGATTCTTGGACAAGTACCCATGCTGCCTCTTTCTGAGAATATCTTCCTCTTTGTTTTCTCCCTCGAAGAATACCTGGAGAAGGTTGTGGTAGATGAGCCTTGGTTTTTTGGTAAAACCACCCTCTCCATGATATACTAGAAAAAAGGAGCCACAAATTACATCCCCGAACCCTTCCCTGTTATTAAAAACTCCGTGACTTTCCCTAGAATTTTGGGAAGTTGATGTGTTAGTGGGTATAGCCAAATCAATGGGAGATCTAATTTCTCTCAACCCATCCACATCCGGTAAGTCTAGATTTATCAGTAGCGAGAATGTCTCATTAATATCACTATAGGTTTTTCTCTTCTGGATTTCATCAACACGGAATCTAGAGACAGCTGTGTGGAGGCGAAACTCTCCTACAAGGATTCACCTATGTTTTGTAGAAAATGTAGAATGGTCGGGCATGGTTGTTTTGGGTAAAAGTAAGCCAAAACATTCCAGTTAGACTCAAGCTTAAACAAAATAAAGTGCAATCTGTGGAGATTGAAACAGATTTGTAACTAGGGGGATTAGAGAACCCTGACATGGAATTGAACCTAGTACACATGGACAAAGAATTATATGTGGACCTCGGGTTTGGTTGGGTTGGGCAGATGCTTTGGGGTGACCATTGAAAAACAAGTCACCGACAAGTGTCTGCATTGAAGCTAGCAATAGTGGACAACTCGCCAAATGAAATTCAAATTTGACTGATAGAGTGGGACAAGTGGATATCCCAAAAATCTAGTTGAAGCATCCGATGCAAATCAAAATAAAGCAGTTTTAAACAAAGATGCAAAAGTGAATATTGAGGATTTAATGATAAAATCTCTACTTTGTGATCTCAAATGGAAACATGAGTTGAACTAAAAGGCACTCCAAGTGGGGAGCACATCTAATTTAAGTAATGCAACAAAGGAAATGATCCCCCCATCGATGAATGTCAACCAAAAAACTATCTCTATTTTGTCCAAGTCTTCGAGGATGATTGATGATATAACTCCAATTGAGGGAGATGAGGGATGGACAAACGTTAAAAAGAAAATATCACAAACTACCCATCCCGCCACGTGTCAAAACCATGGTAAAAATTTTTAGGCTCCTTGTGGTTCCAGTTAAGGTTTCCTCTTGCTTTTTGGTTCCAAACCACACCTGAACTAGTCTTGCGGTTGTTTGGCTGTCTTTTGGAAGCCTTTTGGTTCCACATGATGAGCAAATGATGTGACACGATGTGATGTTGTTCTCTATCTTCTTGTCAAGCATTTTGTTAATCATGCCATGTGTTTATCGCTTTCATCCGCGCTTAGGTCTCTCTCTGTGGTTTGTACTTCATGTAGTTTTTGAATTTTGAGCCTCTTTGTCCTACAGGGTATGGTCCCATTCAAAACATTTTACCTTTTATAAAAATAATAACTGTGAGTAAGTTGTGTATATGTATGACTCCCTTGTTTGAATTTTGACACTTAGTGTTACCAAAGGCCGACCCAAAGAATTAGGAAAGACCCGAAGTTAAGTGTCAAATGATAATTTAGAAAACCAAATAGAATGTAAAAGAGCACCCAGAACGGACACTAGCATTTGGGTGCTAGTGTGCTTGATGGGTGGTACTTTCCCAAAGCTAGGAAATAAAAACATGGCCAAGAATTGGAACAGGAATCCTTGTGACTCACTAAAAGATGTAAATGGAATAAGTATAAGACAATTTCACAATCAAAATCAATAAAAAGAATTAAAGAGACTAGGAAAATATTTTAATAGTGTCTAATATTCGTACTTAAAAATCATGTATACAACAACATACTAGAAGCGTGAAGTACTAGTAATAAGAGCATAATTTTTGTCAAGTATCACCTACTTTCCCTCCATTCTTTTCCCTTCACCTATTATTCTCTTTCTTTTATCCTTTAAAAAAATTGTTGCACATTCAAGTAGTACAATCAAATTGGCATCATTATCGTGTGCTAAATTCTTCTTTTTCTTAAAGAATGTGGTACATTCAGTTTCTTTAAAAATATATATAATTAAATAAAAGAAGGGCAAAAAAATGAATCCAAAAAAATGACTTTTAGATGGTTGTATTTATCTCGATATTTCTAATGAAATAAGGTCTGGTCTGTTACATAGGAAGACCACAGGCTTCAGCGATTAATATACGAACATGATAAAAGATTAGAGATGGGTGATAAATATAATAACCGCAGCAACGAGAGCAACACAGGCACGTCCCATTGCTATACACAAAACTGTACTGCAAAACCTCATCAATCTCTTCTTCTTACACTCTGTTATGGCGGCCATGCCCTGTATTAACACCATCATCACCACCCCTGACGATGAAATACAACTCACCATGTCCATCATCACAAATATCTCAAACCAGACGCTGTTCATCGCTTCTCTTGCTGCTTCCAAGCCGAGCTCCTTTTGAGGCCAATGGGGACCATATATATTGCAGGAAGCTCAAACACATCACCACCATACCTAACGACATAAGTACACTGTCCACAACCTTCTCATCATTACATTTCAACACCACCTGCGATTCCATGTCTTCTTCACAACAGAGCTCTAAAAACAAATAGTTGAGGTAGTCTAAACAAATCAATGGACTCGTGTTTAACACAATTTGGTAACCCACCAAATAATTCCAAATTAGTAAATGATGAAAGGTGGTGATAAGCAATATTCGAGAAAACCTCGCACCTCCTTCTGCGAAGCGCCGCTTCCTTATTTTTCTCGCCTTTTCCAATTAAGTAGGCACCTTGATAAAAATATATATGAATAAAATATATCCGAACCAAATAAGCATTCAAGTGCCGAATGTTATCCCTATTCCATCACTGTGTTTCACGTTGCTAGGAATTGCACATGAGTTGCGTGAAGTATACGGAAGGACTGTTAAAGTAAAGTTAGTTTCAAATTTATTGTGATGCGTAGGTGTTACCTCTATGGGAAAAGGTTTTGCGGACATTCATGGGACTGTCAAATTTGACGGTTTAAATGATGGTTTTGCTATTTTTAATAATTTTGCTTTTGTTATTTTTAACAATTTTGCTTTTGCTATTTTTAACAATTTTACTTTTTGCTTTTCTAACAATTTTACTTTTCTGATTTTGCATGTTGCTTTGGCTTTACTATTTTTAAATTTTATTTTATAGCTTTTCTAATAATTTAAATAGATAAAAAATTAAATTATTATTATTAAATCAATTTTGATTCTTTAAATAGATAATTACTATTTTCATTCCATTTAATAAATTTAAAGTTCTGTTCTTTTTAAGACCTTTGCTTTTAGTCCAAGAAAGTTTCACATACGTACCATCTTCCAGTTATTGTGGGAGTTAACTTAATTACATGCAAATTTTTCCATTTCACGATTCAAGAGATTGTAGAAGTTTAAGAAGTTTGATTGTTTCAAACTGTTTGAACATGGCTCTCGTAATAAGAAAGACGAGAAAAAGTTTTGCAAGGTGGATTAATCTAGTAAAGACCTCGGGTTTTCACTAAAGGAGTTGAGGAAAAGAGTGACCTTTTTGCAATGTGAATCTGCCAGATCCCCGAGTGGAATTTGCAATGTTTATTTGGTTGGCATATGTTATATCTCTCCCTGTAGTTTCAGAGATGTGAAATATATTGTTAGGTTGCTAAAACCAGAGATTATTTTTATGGGGTTTGATAGAGAAAGGTTTGAAAATCTGTTGGCCCCTCGAGACTCAAAACTTAAAGTGGTGTCCAGTTTTATTGGTACGGTGAGGAGCTTTTGGAGAAAAGAAAACTATCTATATCGACTTTTATCTTCATTGGTTTATACAAAGTTTTCTAAGGAAATTTGTCAAGACTCAGATATTCACAGAGCCTACAAAAAGCCTACAAAGAAGCAATGAAATATGGTGGTAAAGTTATATTTGGAGACCGCACTTCTCATACAAGGGAGCAGAGGGTACCGAAGAATGATGAGCATCTCAGAGAAAAATAAGTCTATTCTTACGGTACTCGTGCTTTATTTTCTACCTTCAACCATGTTTAAACACTATATTTCATGGTATACTAAGGCTGCGGAGGATGAAATCTTAAATGAGAAATGCATTAATAGAAAATTCTTAGATAGCGAGTACAGGGAAATTGTTGATGAGATAGATGAATACATGTGCACTGAGCTGTTGAAAGTTGCAAGTGAGAGCAGGTCAGTTGTAGCAGTTGTGGGAGGCGAACATCTCCCTGGAATCGCAAGAATTTGGAAGAAATCTGTTGGATTGGAAATGGAATCAACCGTATTAAATGTTATTAAAAATGAATTCTCACTATAATTTCATTCTTCAGCTCTCCAAGTTTCAAGAAATCCCGCATTAAATTCAATTATGCAGGTATGCATTTAAAGTCATAGTCAATTGGATGAATTCATTTGATCTCATGCACCTTAAAAGTGATTCTTTCTAAAAAAAAATGATTAAGATTTAGATTAATGTAGATTCTTTCATAGGTTGTGACACTTTTTCCTAGGACTATATTTTCTGTGTATATGCAACCTCCTATGAAATCCCTTTTTTTTTAAAGATATTCATCCCATAGTTCATGCAGCAAGACTAAAAGTCTGATCCATACTGGGGCTATAGTAGTCAAGGAATATCAAGCACTGTGGGCGAAGAACAAGTCTCGGTTGTTTCCATTACTGTCGATGGAAACCTGGGTCCGTTTGCGGTCGAGCTTGAATTTGGTCAAAGGGAGCTCGTCAAGGAAGTTGATGGACATAATTGTTGTCGACATACCGCCGCGAAGGCCCGACAAATTTTCTTCTCTGAGGGATCATCATCGGTGACTCTCTTCTCCGAGCAATCCATCGTCTCTCAAGTCACCCACGAGGTCATCTCCATTCATTAAGAAATATTTTACACAGGGTGGTTCAACATAGTCCAAACGATAGTATTCACATTAAGCAAGGCAAATCAAGCCCAAAGTCCAAGTATAAAGGGAATTTAAGGTTCTTGTAACCCAATTTAAGGTTTTGTCACCAATGTTGATGAATCCATTTCTGAGCCACGCTAGACGGGTGTAAATGAGATCTCAGGCTGAAGGGGCAATGGTAATTCCATGAATCTTGTTAGTCACGGCCTTAAAATATACCATCGATATGCCAAACTCTTCAAATAAGAATCACAAAAAGTCTGAGAATTGATAAAAGCTAGTAGTCAGGTATGGTATACCCTTTTGTTAGGTACAAAGAGTTCATGGAAATTGAGTTCTCTTATGAGTATACATGAGTAAATTGAAGTAGTGTGAATAAAATTTGAAGCTAGATGTAAATTTGATATAATGCGACCATAAATTGAAAACATGAAGTACAATTCTCAATACACATCTGGTTGGGAGGACTCGCCCTACAATAGCGTACCAAGAAGTGTCCCAGGTCGTTGGGTCATTAACTCATGTAGTATCTAAAACTAACAATCGCATGTGTACAATGCAATGTGAACACCGAATGGTATATGTTATTTGATTTAGAGGGATAGTTATTTCTTTTGTAGTTGACGACTGCAATAATAGGGCTGACTATTCTGGCACTACCTTACACCTTCTATGGAATGAGATGGCCGCTCGAGAATGTTTTCCCTCTCCACCGCATGGCAATCACATTTTACTCTTATTTCCTCATGTCCACAAAGTGTTGGATAATTGCGAGAAGCATGACCGCCGCCACATTCACTTCAGAGAACTCGCTAGCGACATCCTCGATAGGTGATCATTTCATCTTCGCATCCACATCATAAAAATATATATTTTCATCTCCGCATTCACATCTAAACAAAAAAAAATCTTTTTAAATGTGTTGTAATTATCTGCACAGGGTCCGTTGGATGTTTTATTTGGTGGTGTCGATCCAGACCATGATCAGTATGGGAGTGGGCATGGGATGCATTCTTCTTAGTGCCTATTGTGCATAATTATAACTCTGTACCATTCAAATCATCCAAAGGCATTTACGAAAGGCTCTGCAAACAAAATGGAGCAAGGTGATATAACTTACATGGCTAGACATGATTTCATATTGTATAGATTATCAAACAACAAATTAGAAAGCAATATCTTATTATAATTTCTTTATTGACACATCTATTTGTTACATTTAGGTTCTCCAAGGTTGTCGAATGTTCCAGCTAAGAAGAAAACAAAACAAAATGCAAGTTCAATCTTTGCAAAATATTGAATCGGATCTCCTCCTCAGTTTTGATGTTGGATGAAACTCGAAAAGGCTCTGTAATGAAGTGATGGCCAATAGACTGAAGAGGTTGATACCCCATCTGGTTTAGGAGGCACAAGGAAGTGTTGCGGCAGGAATGTAGATTCTTTATGCAATTCCCATAGCATATGAGGTCATATAACAAAGACCTAGAACATTTGGTAGGCCCGGGAAGATGAAAAGTTCACCAAAGTTCAAATTTTCAAAAAGATTCCTAAAGGTTCAAATCTGTATAACATACAAAATTATACACAAGCACAAAAATATAATATGTATTGATATGGCATAGATATTCAAAGCTCTCTGCATGAGGTGATTTTGCAAGTGCATGATACAAATAACATTCAGAACCCTCGATTATTAAACATAAACAAAAATTAAATGATCCGAGTTTACCATGCATTTGGAATTTGGAGTTCAAATCCATAGTTTTCAATTACGCATGTCATATGTGAATTTTAACCCACAAAGAACGTAACAGAGCTCTATACATACAACACATTGATCCAAAGATAGTAAAATACGAAATCCTGGCACTTTCCTTTTACAATATATACAAAATATGTCATAAGAGTTTGATACATATATATCATCAGAATTCACAATAGTAGTAGTTATTCAACAAAAACTAAAATCACATATTCCAGTGTTTATTATACTCCTAACCTTTATTATAATTCAAAGGCTATATGCTCCGAAGCTGCAAATCTGGATCATCATCCACATCAATATGACCATCAAATCCATTTAGCTCCTCCTCCTCTCCATCCAAATACTTTTGCTTCCATAATTCATCATTTGAAGCCAAATACCGAAACTCCGTGCACACACAAACCATCTTAGCAATATCCACAGCAGGAACCCTTGCAAAATCAACATCTTCAGCTCTGTAGGAAACGTGCAAAGAAAATTACACAATTACAAAATGAAGTGGTTCGTCTATATATCTACAATTACAAAATTACACTTTTCAACATACATGTTTGATTTTTCCTTTTTATTGTTGCCTGTTTCTTTATGTTAACCAACAACAACACATTTTTAATGTCTTCATCTGCACACAAATACCTATAATTTTAAAACACCGAGAAAGAGCAATGCAATTTATAGTTGTTTCCATCCAAAGCTTTGTACATTATATCACTTTTTTTCTACACATACAAAATCAATCACCCATAGTTTAAACAAACATAACTACAAAAGTAAAAACTATCCCTCTAACACAAATAACATATACCATTTTTTGTTTGCAAAATTCCTCAAAGAAATGTGGTCTCATGGAATGCTATGATCGTAAGATATGCACAAAATAACTCTAACAATGATGCTCTCAACTCATTGAAGTAATAAATTAATTTGGAATGTACCATAACCATTTCAGATTTGTTTATATATGATTGCATATTCTCTCTCATTTTAGTTTCATGGAGAGATAATATGTTAAATCACTTAGTCATTATTTCAATCTACTTTGAAAACAACACTTCACATTCAATACATTCTTGAGATTGGGTATTAGAAAGCTTACATGCCTCACTTGCATTTGTATTCAATTATTACACACCTAACTATTATAACATTTGTTTTGGCTTTAATAGAAAATCAGCATTGTCAATCACACCCCTTATCAACATCAACTACAAGATTTAATAATTGTCTTTCTAAATCTAATAATATATACCATTTAGTGTTCACATTGCATTGTACACATGTGATTGCTAGTTTTTAATGTGTTCTCATGGGTGTTAATGATTTTGCAAGAAGCGACTATAAGAATGAGAGCGCCGTACAATGAGAATGACTTCTTTATATGGAATTTTTTTTTTTTTCCTTGGAATGTAGTTTCTAAGAGTTCTAATTGGCATGATCATGAATGCAATTTCCTATTCTAAATTTCTCATCAAATGTACAGAGAAAAGTTCACAAAGTAAATATGTTGGGTTTCATGCCTTCTTGTCTCATTCCACAAAATAATTTTAAGGCCTCCTTGGCGAAGCTCACATAACAAGTTCTTATAATAATACTCCACAAGAATGCATCTCTACTTGGCATTTTATCAAACCATTGGTGTGCACTATTTATGGCATACATGTCTACAAGTGTATATCATTCAAATAAACTTTATTTAAAACTATTGTTTATTATCTTAGCATGTATAAGATTATGGTTTATCATATTACTTTTATGGTAATTGTTTTGGTATATAGTTGTGTAAAGAGTAACTAAGACTGGTATCAATAAAATGTGTTTGGAATCTCTAACACTCGAGCTACATGCCACTTTGTGGTTAGATGTTGCTTTTGTTCTTCCAAATAATGAATTTTGGATATTATTTTTTTGGGTTCTTATAAATCCCACAAAATTTAAAAATAAACATCTATAGGATTTGCAAATGAAGCCACTAAAACGTAGCAATAAATTTTCACAACAATGGAAATGTAAAGTACATCATCATTATCCACCGTGTGTGATAATTTTGGGCGATGATAAAGAATATGTACTGATGTGTCGATTTTCTACCCAACGTTGGTATTTTTTACTAATTTCTTTTTTAATCTCCTTACCAATATTTGAACCATGTACTTTTGGGTTTCAACTATGGAGACCTCACCACTCTATCTACATGCAAGCTCTATGTTCTATTATATTGAGTTTTTTCCAAGTTAGAGTATGTCTACAACTATAACTCCCGCTAAAAAAACTCGCATGAGACCCAAGAACAACCTAGAGTTCTAGTTAGAAAAATTATGGAATATTTAAAAAAAACGTGCCCACAAAAGGTTTCAAAACAATTATTTATTCATTAAGTTTTCTAGACAATTATATTTAATAGATAAAAGTTTCCCCTTTATAATAATTATTAAACCTAGATTAAACTTTAATGAATTTAAACTACCTAAGCATGGAAGATTCCCTAAGTGTTAATTAAATAGTAGATTAATTCCTACTAAAGTTGGATAATCCCCCATGGGATGTCACGGGTAAAATTGGACAATGTAATTAAATACCAAGGTTATTTAATTTCTATAATGTTGAAACAACTAGCAAGGAGCCTTATTAAAATATTGGGTTAGGATAATGAACACTTCCTGCCCCATAAAGTAACCCCTTAAAATTTCAACCCATATTTGAAATTAAAACATTTAAATTAAAAGGTAATTTCCACTCACCCACTCTCCACCTACTGTTTGTAGGGATGAATCGTATCCCTTGGATGGATTCAATTAGGACCCTTGATGAGCTAATAGGGCAACTAACCCTAAAGCATTCTTATGAAGGCTTCTTTCTCTTTTCATTTGGCTCATTGTTTCTCTTTGTTTTGCAGTTTGTTGGAGGAGGAAGGGAAGCCATTGAAGGCTGTTCCAAGATTTTGGAAAGGCTTACAAGTTTTATTATTTTCTTATTTTGTTTGTTTATACCCTCATTAGGGTTTTAAAAGAATTTATATATTTTATTTGGCTCATTTCCCTTGGATTTTCCCAAATGGACTTGTGGGTATTTTCCTATTTTATAGAAATAGCATGGATTTAGTTGAGAGAAAACAATATTTAACACACACACACACACACACACACACACACACACACACACACACACACACACACACACACACACACACACACACAAAGTTTCATATGGTTCAATCATGGCCACTTTACACAAAAGTGAATAAAGTAACGTTGCATGCAAGTTTTAAAGCTTGGGGCGGGTCACCTACCCCACCCCCATCCCATTTATTAATGGGGTGGGGTGGGGTCAATTACCCTCCCCCCAACCCCTTTCCTCTAAAACATGACACAATAAGTGTAGGCTGCACTTTTTAACTAATTTCCTTTTTTTTTTATATACAATTTTGGTCAAAGTTTTAAATCCCACGCATTTTCTTAAAAAGGTTTACTTTTAATAACTTTTCTTTATATAAATTTTAACACACACACACACACATACTATACAATATTACTATTTTTTAAAAATAATAATAATAATGTTTTATTATTAAAGTATCTTAGGTATTACTATTGTTATCAAGTAATGATGAAATTGTAGTTAGTAATATTACAAGTTTATATAATAAAAACTTTCTTATTTAACAATTTGATAAAATTTGTGTGGAAGATAGAAGGGGATTAAGTTTCATTTCCCTTAATAATTTGTAGTGGATTTACAATAAATGTTTTAAAGGAGAATATCATACTAGAGATGGAACTTAGTTTACTTCATGGCCTATTGAAAGACTATTTGGAATATTAATTTCTTTCCATTTATTTGAATAAATTTTATCTTTCTTTCAACTACTATAAGAGAATAAACAAATGTAACTTTTCACAACTTTATAAATTTCATGGAATACAATGGAAGTACTATTTCTCAATACAAATTTCCAACACACTTTTATTATCCAAACTTGCTTCACTAAAGATTCTTTCCTTTCCACATACACACCCTTCAAATAACTCAATGAAATGTAACATCTCTTGATACAAATTTTCCAACATTCCAAAAAGGAGTTCACAACAATATTTCCAATAATATATTTTACAATAAGGGCAACACCATTTTATGGGGGATAAATCAACTACAATGGAATAATATATTTCCTTTTACAGCGTCTTTTCTATCTCAACAACTAGCTTTTCAACACATATATTTCTTTTTTATTTTCAATATACAATACAACTATCATATCCAATAATTCAATACAAATTTTCTTCATAAGATTATTACAACGTCCTCCACTTAAAGTGGAAATAATATAAGAATGTAAGGTAAAGGAAATACAAGGTTACAAGTTCCTCCACCCTAAGTGTGAACAACAATAAGACTTCTCGACAAGAAGAGATTTCTTGAGGAATCCAAAAAATCTCCAAGCTTCACATCACCAAAAAGAGAGTTCCACCATGCTTCATTTGATCACAACAAAAAAGGGCGGATAAACAACACTCTCCACCCAACTAAGAATTCCAATGAGGAGGAGAAGCCATCCTCCTCATTGGCCCCCGAGCCCCAACCACATTGCAATGAAAAATGGATTCAACTCATGGCAACAAAACAAGCTTCCACATCACAATACAAGATTTTACAAACATACCAAAATACAAAAATACCACTACAATCACAAGAAGAAAGAAATAATACACAAGGCTTCAACATGCAAAAGCCAAAGGAGTAAGATCTATGGGAGGTCACTTATGCCTCCCAATGGGAAATGGGTGCCCACCTACAAACCCTCCAATAAACATCTCAAACCCCTACACACTCTTATGCCTCCCTCAAGTACCTCTTATACCTCCCACATTCTCTTATGCCTCCCTACAAATCTCTTATGGCTCCCTCATAAAAATAGACCAAGTAAGAAATGCAAGAAATTTCTTGTCCAAGGTGGGGCACCCAACCCAACTCCCTCCAAAACATGAAATGAACTCTTATGCCTCCCCACATGTAAGATCCCCATAGTCCCCTCCTACACCACACTTAAGAAATCTACCCAAGCACCCAACAAGCATACCAAAACACTAAAAAAACATACACATATACACAATATAAAAGGAAAATATTTTACAAGATTTTAGATCCTACCTTTCCATGGTAGAGCTTGATCCAAGAGTACCACATCAAGATTCTTCAAGCCCCAAAAATCACCAAGAAGCTCCAAAAAATCCACAAGAACTCCAAAATATTCTAACTCCCAAAAATGCAAGAGCACAAGGAATGAAGTAACCCCAAACAAGAAAAAGAACTTGAATAAATACAAAAGGGAGAGAGGAGGGTGAGGTGGCTCCATGTAGGATGCCACATCACTCATACTCAACTCCACATAACCCTAGTCAACCCCATACTCCAAAGAAAAATTAATAAGTGGTTGAAGGAATGAAACTTTACTTACACACACAATCTAAGCCCACACCCCTTAAGGACTAAAAATAAATACATGTAAGAAAGTGCAATAAAAATTTATAATTTGTCTTCCCACAACACATAATGGGGTCTAATTTTTACCCCCCAACCCATAGGTAGGGTTGGTATAGTAATTTAAGATGTGTGGGGAAAAATTAACTTATCCCAAAAGCCTCCAAAATTTTCCCTTAAGGACAAATCCGAATTTGAAAGGACAGGTGGAGTGTATAACACTCAAGATCTTAAGCATTCAAATTAAACGCATAAACTAAAAAGCTATCAAATACAATAAATGAATTCATTTGACCCTTTCTTAATTAATTTAGTAAACTAATTAATTTACTAATCTATACATAAATCAAGTGATTAAAAAAGGGAATACATCTCTGTAATATCACATACTAAAATTAAACAAGGAAACGAAAAGAAAGAAAACACATAACCCCTTGGTCACAATTGGAGGTGATTCCCCCATGGGAACCCCCTAACAACAATTTAAACACATACACATAACAAAATACATGTTTCCATGGTGACCCTTGTTGAATTCATCTAGAATTCCAATGTGGTTGGTCTCCAATCCCCCTATGTTTGTTGTGACATGTTTACTTGCAAAACACATAACACCTCCTTTGGCCTCATGGCCACATCAAAACATCCAAAATAAATATACAATATAACTCCACAATCATCTATATATGAATCAAAACATCATCTAGGCAAGTAACAATATCATTTACAATTTCTAACAACATCTCGATTTTACATTTCATCAATATCCATATGATCATAAGATTAGTTCAATTGTCTAGGTCTACTCAATATGACGAAATATCACATGTCTGAAATATATAAATATAACCATGTCAACAACATATCAACATCAATATAAAATGTCTCTAATAATCCACACGCATCATGTATGAATCAAAATCAACAACAGTCTAGTATCTCTAACATCTAACATCATGCTAAATCAAAATCTACAATAATATCCATAAGTATAGTTGACAGTATCGAAATCAATAACAAAGGTGTCAAAGGGAAGTGGGCACTACATCCCCTCCCCTTAGACTCAAATTCCTCCTGGAAGTCATTGGAACAGGTGTGGAAACTAAACTTGTAGCAATGTAACATCCTCCCATGTAGCCGTAGTCTCATCATATTTGTCCCACTGGACTCGAACTTGGTCAATCTCTCTGCCTCGAAGGCCAAGGGTCTTGCACTCTAAAATGTAGATGGGCTCGACCGACACCTTCCTTTGATCTTGTACCTACAAATGGTGCGAATATAGTACATGAGAATGGTTTATAATATAAATCATAAGTACATAAACATGAAACACATTGTGGATGCGAGAGAAGCTAGGTGGTAATTCTAGATGATAAGTTAAAGGGCTGATATGCTCCAAGATCTCAAAGGGACCCAAAAACCTAGGAGCTAGCTTAGAACCTTTTTCGTAATAGATGGGGATCTTATGATGTCTGACAAGAAGAAACACCTTCATACCCACCTCATATCTATGATCTGTCATATGTTGATCCGCATACTTATTTTGCTTGTCATGCGCCTCCTACAATCTATGCATGATCTTAACAACCTTTCTTGCTCCATGTCCTGTGGTAAAGATGGCCCAAGAGAAACCCTATCCTCTAATCTATCTCAACTAAGAGGTGTCCTACACTCTCTGCCACAAATTTCTGAAAAGGATCCATGCCTATCAAACTCTAAAAACTATTATTGTAGGAAAACTCCACCAAGTACAAGATACTCCTCCCATCTCGATTGATGATCCATGATGTACATCCTAAGCATGTCCTCCAAAATTTGATTCACCCACTTAGTTTGTCCATCTTACGGTTATAAGTTGTGTTGAAATCAATCTTCGTCTTGAGGGCATACTCTATGGTAGTCTTAAAGTGAGAAGTTTTCAAAGGATCATGGTCGCAAATGATCTTCTATGGAATCCCATGTAACCTAACGATCTCATCTAGATATACCCGTACCACTGCACTAGATGTGTAGGTGGTCTTCACTGAGAAAAATAAGCCACTTTCATCAATTTATCCACTTGTAACCATGATGGCATTGTGGTGGTATCTCAACGTCGGTAACCCAACTATAAAATCCATGGAAATGGTGTCCCATTTCAACTTCGGTATAGCATGAGGAAAGAGAAGGCCAGTTGGATGTTGATGCTCGGTCTTCACCTTTTAACACTCTAAATAAAATGACACAAACTGAACCACATCTCTCCAAAGTCCCCTCCAATGGTACAACTATCTCAAGGTGGCATGCATCTTCTTCACCCCAGGATGGGCTAAATAGGGTGCACGATGAGCCTCTATCAAAATGTCCTGTCTCAAGCCTCCATCTCTAGGAACATATATCTGACCTCTATGCCTAAGAAGGCCATCTGTCTCTAATTAAAATCCATCAAATCTCCCCTCAAGGGGTCTCTGAGACTCAATCTCTTCTTTGGCTGCAAGGTAGAAACTGTCATGAGGAAGCTACTACAAAATCCTACTTCACAAATATGTATCCACTAAAGTAGTCATAGCCATATGTCTCCATCTACTCAGGGCATCTACAACCACATTATCCTTCTCCTTAGCATGCTCTATCTCCATGTCATACTCACAAAGCAACTCCATCCAATGCCACTGATGAGCATTGAGATTGGGTTGCGTGAAGAAGTGGCAAAGAATCAAGTGATCAAACTTGAGTGTAAACCTCCAGCCAAAGAGGAAGTGTCTCCACCACACCAAAGCATGCACAAATAATGCAAGATCAAGATCATGAGTCAGATAATTGAGATCATAATCCTTGATTTTGTGAGACTCAAATGTAACTACTCTACCCTCCTACATCAACACACCTCCTTGTCTTGCCAAGGAAGCATCAGTCTGACAAATGAAGAACTTGCCTAAGGATCTGGTAGTGCAATAATAGGTGTTGTCATGAGGCATTCCTTTAGTTTCCTGAAGGCCTACTCACATTTTCTTATCGAGAAAAACCTATTCCCATTCCGTTGAAGGGAAATGATGGGGTGCACAACCTGAGAGAAGTCCTACACAAATATCCTATAATATCTTGCCGAGCCTATGAAGTTGCGCACCTCAATCACACTAGTGGGTGCTAACCAATCCATAATAGGTCAAATCTTGGAACAATTGATTTTGATACGTTCCACGAAATGATGTAGCCCAAATATCACACCTCTGTCTTCTGAACACACACTTCTCCAGTTCCGGTGGAGATCTTTGCTCACGAAGGCAATCAAGAAACTGGTGAACGTGCTCCTCATTCTCCTCACACGTATGTGATTAAATGATAATGTTGTCAAGGAAAATGAGCACGAAGTAATCCAAGAAGGTCATGAACACTCTATCTGTCAAGCTCATGAATACTGTGGGGGCATTCATCAAACCAAAAGGCACTATCGTGAACTCGTAGTGGCCATATCTCATACGGAAGGCGATCTTATAAATATCTACCTCTGTGATCCTCAGTTGATGATAACCCAATTTAAGATCTATCTTGGAGAATATTGTGGCCCCCTTCATCTGATCAAATAAATCATCAATGTGCGGAAGGGGGTAATGATTCTTGATCGTTACATTATTCAGCTAGTGGTAATCAATACACAACCGCAAATATTTGTCCTTATTTACAAAAATCACTGGTGTACCCCAAGGGGAAATATTGGGATGGATCAAGCCTTTCTCTAGAAGGCCCTCAAGCTATAAATTTAGCTCGTAGAGCTTAGGAGTAGTCATCCGATAAGGTTCTCGTGAGATAGGCTCTGCTGAACTAAATCTATGTGAAAATCTCTCTCACGTGGGGGTGAAGTGGCCCACATTTTACACACCCAAGTACAACAATAAAATACCAGATAATTTTTTTTTGACTTACATTGCTCACCGCACACAACACAACAAGGGCTTCAAGTCCATAACTCAACTCACATACAACGATCACAACATCATCAACTCACATAGACACAAGAAAACGACGTAGGCAAGGACACACTACACTTTTCCCAATGGAAGGTTACTAGTAAAGACCCAACCACAAGAACATGGCTTCAGAACAGCGAACCCACAACACATCATTCTTTAATTACATCTTAGCTACGATTATCACTCTAGGAACATTATTGTGCAAGTATAGTTTTCTCTTTTTTTCCATCTACAAAATCTTAAGTTCATTCCATTTTTTTAATTTACAGTTCAACCAATTTAAGTTGGCTTCCTTTAAGCATCACATAAAATTCCATAACTTACTGGCTTATTTGACACAATTCAAATCACATATATGGTACTTAATTATCTTGTTCTTATGTTAAGAATTTGTTTCTCAAATGTTTATTTAATGTTTAAAATTTACCCTTGCTACACAAGTGGATCTAACGTGATGTCAAGGTGAAATCTTGGGGTCAAGGAAGACATAGATTTGAAACAACTTTTTCCCCAAGAACATCCATCGATCTCGGAATAGTTATTTCGCTACCATTATTATTATAGTTCAATAGCTTGTTAAATTCCAAATTTGTTTTGTTTTATAGGTATATCTTTTGTTTTCTCGATGTTTGGTCACACCAAGGCAATGTATATTCTTTGTAACACATGAAGATGTTTAAATTAAGTCATAAGGACTCCAAGACATTATTCCTAATCTCAAATTTTTGTTTTACTCTTAGATGATTTACCTTTGCGTTGCACTAGGGTCTCATGATGACTATCGTTTTAAACAAAAGCGATAGCACTTGTCGACATCTTAAAGAAGTACATGGCTAGGAGAATAATAAACTACACATGAACCCAAGTGATCTATGTACACGAAGATCCCATGTCTCTACATTTCACAATTCTGCATAAGGAATATTCTTTATTCCTTAATTCCATAAATGACATAATAAGGGATTAAGGGACAAGATTACAATTTCTAAGGTTCTCTAGAATCAACATCTTTCAACTCAATTTCACATACAAGGAGTTAAAATACGCTTCTACCCACAAGTTTTCGAACAAAACCACTAGTGTTTAGTTTAATTCCAATATGCACCTAACGATCTACGCCTCTACTACATGTGATTTTAAGGCAAGCGGACATAATTATACTAACCACATTTTAGAGAATGCCAAGATATTATTTTGATAGAAACCAAGGTTGCACTTCTTAGTTGATCCTTCGAACAAGGACTCATAAGGTGACTCCTAAGGCGGTCTTCAACACTCACTGGTATCGAACTCCGAAGAGAGTACATTATTCTCACGATAACCAAAACTAGAAGGAAACCGCATATTATGGATAAAGTTGGACCATGTCATTCCTAAACATGGGCTTACGAAAGTGTCATTAGACAAAAAGACTATGATGATAAACTCCAACTAGGGATTTTATTTACCTAACCTAGAGTGTTCCATTGAGCATAAAGCTTAAGTGCGTTCTACGTTCTTAAATTTCTTATATGGTACAAAAGGTGACACATGCACGCAAGTATGTACCAATATTTTATTAAGGGTTGAGTGTTCCCATTAAAACTCTTTATTGTGTTTGCAATGTAAGAAGGTAACCCAATAATTAATTTAATCATTTATTAAATACTGAGAAGGTATTACAAGATGTTAACTTCAATTTCAATTTACTATGTATAAATGAAACCCTTTCTGCCATACACAACTAAGAATCAAATTGAACCGATGATTAGATGCACATTTCCTAAGTTATCCCTAAAACTAGCATATCATGCATATTAACAAATTTCAATTATAACTTTTCGGTAACAAGAGACTACATTAGACAGTTATTCATTTTACAATGACCTATAAAAATTACAATAGTAATAAATAAATTACACATCGCCTTTTTTCGTCGTCATTCTTCCATCCTGCAAAACCCACGTGAGCAAGATATCAGTGATAAATCACTGGCATGGCATCCACCCTAATCAATCATAATTATCATTTTTCAGTTTCCCATTTACATCTAACAATAATTACAATTTGAAATCGAAATAAAAAGGTCTAGAAACATGTATTCATTGCATTTCATTTTTCTTCATTTTGAAACCTAGGAGAGAGAAAGAGAAGGGAAGAGAGAGAAAACACCACTTTGTCAAAAGTTCTATTTCACACAACAGATACACTAAAGGGTTTTAAACAGTTATTTGCATGTGTTAAAAGTTTTCAGGGTGATTTGGAAACCCTACGAGGGTCCGCAGTTTTCTATTTTTATATTTTCTTACTAACCATAAAAGACGTACAGAAACATGCTCGAAGGCTAAGAAACTGCTCCCAAAAGTTACCTTCCAATGAGAATGCCCTCCACGATCAAATTTCTATGTGTTCCCAAATATACCAAGAGTTCAAAGCAACTGACGGAATTGAAAAAGAGTGCACGGTTTGCGTTTGGCAGCTAGTTTTCCGGGCCACCGGTCGTAGTTCACCCGGTTGTAAGGAGACAAAATTTATCTCGAGTGGCCCGAAAATATGTCCCAAATGACGTACGATGGATGTGCACACAACGAGACTCTCCCTACTAGTTTCTCTATATAAGGAGAATTCGTCAAAGTCGACATGACGGAGAACTAGAAAACCATGTTCAAATGGTGACAAGTTTTCTAGAACGACAAGACAAAAATTAGACCAGTTTAACCTCGTCAACCGTGACCGGAGGCCTCACAAAACGGCTGCGCCAAACTATCCTGAAAGGTTCGGACCTATACTTGAATGTTCCATGCATTTTTCGAGTATAAACGCTAGAGGTTTGCAAAAAGACGGGCGTGATTTCTCTTTCTGGGTTTCAATGGTGATCCCAAACGCAAGCCAACTTTCTAGTTTTAACAAATCTCTCCGTTGTAAACCGATGTAACAGGCTCCTATAAGAGCGTCAAAATGTTATCATATGATCATTTCGGTCAAACCAAAAATCAAGGAGAATCCTTGTATACCAAGGTACACGAATGAAACTTCACATCTCGTTTCCAGAGTTGCGAAGAGTACTTGGTGAGTCTCCGAAAATTACAAAATTTAACTATTTAAACCCAAGAGAAGGTCAACTTTATCAATGTGGAATCAATTTTGTCTGGTCGATAGAATGATATTGGAGTGATCAAGAAGGGTAAGAGTTTTCTAAATCATCTCGAAGCGAGGGTGAGTTCATATTTTGAAGTAGACGAGTTATCTTGACTTCAAGAGTTGCGACCACGACACTTTATTTTTTCCAAAGAGTTGAAGGGACATTTAACTATATTAACAATCTACCGGGGAAGTTGCATTGCAAACAAAACATCTTGTTTTCTATGCCTTGATGGTTTTCCATGCTCAATTCTAAATCTCTTATTTTTGCTCATGCGGGAGGATGCTGACAAAGGCTGAGGAACTTCACTTCCAAGTTTTATCTTTCATGCCTTGTTTATGTCTATCTTACGAATGGTTGTACCAGGTCCCTTGGTACGAAGAAGTGCAATAACCACATTCCTAAAAGGATCCAAGTCTTTGTTCCCCAAAGAAGATAAAAAGTATACACAATTAACATTTGTAGCAACCTGATCCATAACACTTTTTAACTCGGGTTCAGGTGCAGATGACCCCTTTGAAGGCAGCTACAACAACCTGCAACTTCCTAGGATTTAGTTTTTGAGTAGATAAGTTTTCTTAGAATCTCTTTGGGAAGTTTTAGCTCTTCTAATTGTTCATGGTACACTAAATGATTATTATTGAATAAGAGAAGGATATAGTCCCTAACTTTGGATATTTCTCCACTGTAACAAAGTGTACTAGCTTGCACCCAGCACCCCTGGACAAGAGTGCATATAGCTGAAGTATATCGAGTACTTCTTGGTCTGTCGAACCAGCAGGAGCAAGCCACATGAGGCGTTCAAACTGTAGAACTTGAACACATCCCTTTGAGAGTAACACTTCAAACCATTGTTCTAGTGGTAATGTATCCAAGAAACTTCTTGAGAATCCTTCATTTATGCTATCCTCATTAGGTTTTGCATCATTCAAACTGGCATTTGTCCTCCCTGGTACCAGTTTATTGACATAATTATACGGGTTCATGCTAAATGGTATCTGGAAATTTTCAACTGCAACCATTTGTTGTCGACTCCCATCTATCACAGGGCTATCACTACCATGGGCCTCCAATGGAATCCAAGGCTCTGCCTCATCTAGCTACTTGACATATGGATGCAATCGTAGCCTCATTTTCTCCTGCCCGATTCTGTCTCTTTCTTCAACTCAACCTTCAAATGCTTTGGCCTTTTGCCTTCCGAAAAAATGTGGGAGAAAGAACTATCTAAAATACGTGTAAAAGGAATATGATTTTGAAATGGAAAACTGTAGGCCGTGCACAAACCAGCTAGTTTGAGTCTCCGCACAAAGCAAAACACCACTATAACAGTGAAAACGACCCCCCCACCAAACACACACCACGCCAAGCACACTCCGGCGGTCAAGTCGGACATTTTAATGAGAAGGAGGCTATAAAGGAAAACCAAGGACAAAAAAAAGGCGGCCATTAAACTCCACACACCCACTTTCTGGGAACCAAGGAAACAAAGAATCCCGTATTTCCATGCTAAGCAAAAAGAAAAATTGACCATACATATTTTCAAATTTCGGTGGGCGAGAAATGTCAAATAGTGAAAAAAAATTGAGATAAAAGCATGTGTATGGGCACGAGAAGGCTTAATTAATTCAAAATAAAATTTTATTATTATTATACACATAAAAATATAATTGATACCCATTCATTTATTATTATTTTTTTATTATGTTTTAAAATGCCCTCACACCTAAAAGGGATTCGAATAATCCTTTAGGATCTAAACGATAGGGACAAAACAAAATCACTTAATCAAGAGCCCAAGCATAAGAGCGATCAACAGGTAAGATCGACAAGGTGAAGTCCCTAATGTTTAACAGAAAAGCAACGACATTCGCCACTTAGAAACACAGTCGTCGAATAAGAAAAAGAGCACGAGGGACGGGGCACTACATTCTCCTCCCCTTAAGAAAGCATCGTCCTCGATGCAATATATAGTGAAGAAGGAGAAATGATAAACAACAAGGAACGATTATGGCGAGGCACGCTCTATGGTTAAGATTTCAAACACAAAACCATGGTCACGGGGTGGCCCTAGGAACATTTGGTAGGAATTTCAACTTTCAAGGTTCTATGAAGATTGGCAATTCTCTCTTATTTGTTATTTCATTAATCCCTTTCTGTTAATAGTATTCTTAGTTCAAGTCCTTTAAATTTTTTTTTTTGCATAACTTTAGTTATTCCATTCCCGTGGGTTCCCATCATGAACTATAGTCACAAGACCCTACCAAGGTTATACACAACACCTGATTTTCACAAGCATACCTTTACATACTTTCACGATCGTAACACCTCACAAGGGTTTCACAAACCATGGAGTGACAACAAGTAGACCACATAACAATCAATTTCACACAATTACTCCCTAGAGATAGATCTAGTACACACATATATAAAAAACCGACAAACCGGGTCAACACGTTGATACATATACAACGGGTATCACATGACCCAAAACAATTCATGACTATAACAACATAGTTCCAATCCAATATCCAAAGGTCCATACCAACCAAGGGGAGAGTCAAGCCTCATACATAACCAGGTGTCAAGAATACTCACACAGTTATACATAACTCACTATACCAACTCCACACATAACAAGACATCATGAAACAAACCCCAGATATCTCCAAAAGTACCAGATATAACTCCATATACCTCCCCAAATTATCACGGATAATCTACATATATCTCCTAAAGAGAAAGAAACATAGTGTCAAATCCAAGCCGTGTCACTCAACCATAGAGCCCCATCAAGAATATAAGGTTGCTCAACCATAGAATGCCATACAGAATAACAGGTCACCCAACCATAGAGGTCCATCTCCTTTCTCCTTTTAAATGAGGCCGGGTCACCCTATGGCCCTAGGCACATAAATCCCCGTTACCCTCAACCCAAGTGACATAATAACTCGTGGTTCAACAACCCGCTAGTTATCTGTAACTCCTTGGGGCATACCCCCATACAACGAAGCGAGTCCATAGGTCCAACCACTCCATGGTTAATCCCATGACCCTAATCCAACACATTATGACATTAGAACCAGCATAACAATCCATTCAAATGCCAAGAGGCAAAATTAAAATCCTTGGGCTAGGCTACAAATCTCTCAAATATGAAAAGAAAGTTTTAAAACTAAGAAAACAAATGGCTAATTAGCCATGGTTAGTGTAAAATCCAAATGTTAGTGCAACAATCAAATAAATGCCCAAAATATAAGAACATGTCAATCAAGAAAATGGCTGGTTCTAGCTAAAAGAGAAAGATTAATTTACGAATAAAATACGTAATGAGAAAATAGCACATCACAATCACTATGTGGCCTCATATCGCCACCAAAGGGGTACTCATCGAGTTGCTGGCACTCGGACATCGAGCCTCAGCTCATGAAAATATACATGTAACCAGAAATGAGTATGTCAAATAATGTAACTGTCATCATCTCTACCTGAATCATCCCTCCATACTTCCACAAGGATCAACATAGTCAAAATCACATAGGATTATTCAATGAACAATCTATTAGGAAAGAGCAGGGGACACAAGGTTGCATATGTTGAGCCTAAGGTGGTGTGCACCCACAATATACTGAGCAAGATCAAAGTATACTAAATAAAAAGAAGTGGATTTTCATTCTGTATAAGACACCACTTCCTCACTTGTACTCAGCTCAAGATTATGGAAACCTGGTCCATGCCTCCTCTCTCCACACATACACTCTAGATAGTTTATCCCCTTAGGGTCGTCTAGTGTAAGGTCCACAACATACACATAACTACATCACAAACACAATGATAATTCACACATAACAACCATAACGTATTATGCATGGCTTATATATAGGGTAGATCACAATCTTACATTCACCGGGTGTAATACATTACTTTACCACATTATGCACCCAAGGTGCAATCACTACAGAATAGGGTTCATAGGATCACTGTATGCCCCTATATCACAACATGAACCATCACATATTACACAAATCATACATACAATGGACATAGTAACATCACAACATAACATTCATTTGTTACATACAAATTGATACACACATTTCTTCAAAACATGGTAAAACATCATGATACAATTCAATTCACTTTACATCAATCCAGTTATACAACATATCAACACACCCACATAACACAATATGCCACAATGCTCCAACACCCCGTCATCCACATTAGAATTATTTTCACACATTCCAAGTAGTAATCCACATGTGAAATCTTCATAGAATCCACACGAAGGAGAGAGAAATATCCCATCCCTAGCACATCAACAGGATAACAAATGTGCACTAAGTGACATACACCTCATGTCCGTTCACACTATCACAAATACGACATAGATCAAATCACTCTTAAAATACATTACTCTTCCAATATTTATCACCATCATGAAACACCATCACCATCATGTAGAATCATCACAACTCCAATCTATCCCAGAGGTTCGAGAGCATGAACCTCTGCTCTGATACCATATGAAGTGGCCCAAATTTTACACACCCAAATACAACAATAAAATACCAGGATAATTTTTTTTTGATTTACATTGCTCACTACACACAACACAACATGGGATTCAAGTCCAAAACTCGACTCGCATATGACAATCACAACATCATCAACTCACATGTAGACACACGAAAATGACGTAGGCAAGCCGACGCTATACTTTTCCCAATAGAGGTTACTTAGTAAAGACCCAACCACAAGAACATGGCTTCAGAACTGCAACCCACAACACATCATTCTTTAATTACATCTTATTTACGATTATCACTCTAGGAACATTATTGTGCAAGAATAGTTTTCTCTTTTTTTCCATCTACAAAATCTTAAGTTCATTCCATTTTTTTAATTTACGATTCAACCAAGTTAGGTTGGCTTCCTTTAAGCGTCATCAAAGATTCCATAACTTATCGGCTTATTTGACACAATTCAAATCACATATATAGTACTTAATTATCTTGTTCTTATGTTAAGAATGTGTTTCTCAAACGTTTATTTAATGTTTAAAATTTACCCTTGCTACACAAGTGGATCTAACATGAGGTCAAGGTGAAATCTTGGAGTCGAGGAAGACATAGATTTGAAACAGTTTTTGCCCCAATAACATCCATCGATCTCGGAATAGTTATTTCGCTACCATTATTATTATAGTTCAATAGCTTGTTAAATTCCTAATTTGTTTTGTTTTATAGGTATATCTTTTGTTTTCTTGACGTTTGGTCACACCAAGGCAATGTATATTCTTTGTAACACATGAAGATGTTTAAATTAAGTCATAAGGACTCCCAACAACATTGTTCCTAACCTAAATTTATTTTTTTACTCTTAGATGATTTACCTTTGCGTCGCACTAGGGTCTCATGATGACTATCATTTTAAACAAAAGTGATACGAAAGCACTTGTCTAACATCTTAAAGAAGTACATGGCTAGGAGCATAATAAACTACACATGAACCCAAGTGATCTATGTACACGAAGATCCCATGTCTCTACATTTCATGATTCCGCATAAGGAATATTCTTTATTCCTTAATGCCATAAATGACATAACAAGGGATTAAGGGACAAGATTACAATTTCTAAGGTTCTCTAGAATCAACATCTTTCCACTCAATTTTGCATACAAGGAGTTAAAATACAGTTTCTACCCACAAGTTAACAGACAAAAACCACTAGGGTTTAGTTTAATTCCAATATGCACCTAACGATCTACGCCTCTACTACATGTGATTTTAAGGCAAGTGGACATAATTATACTAAACCACATTCAAGAGAATGCCAAGATGTTATTTTGATAGAAACCAAGGTTGCACTGCTTAGTCGATCCTTCGAACAAGGACTCATAAGGTGACTCCTAAGGCGGTCTTCAACACTCAGCCTGGTATCGGACCTGAAGAGAGTACATTCTTCTCACGATTACCAAAACTAGAAGGAAACCACATATTCTGGATAAAGTTGGACCATGTCATTCCTAAACATGGGTTTATGACAGTTTCGCTAGACAAAAAGACTATGACGATAAACTCTAACTAGGGTTTTATTTATATAACCTAGAGTGTTCCATTGAGCGCAAAGCTTAAGTTCATTCTACGGTCTTAAATTTCTTATATGGTACAAAGGGTCACACATGTAGGAAAGTATGTACGAATATTTTATTAAGGGTTGAGTGTTCCCATTAAAACTCATTATTTGTTTGATATGCACGAAGGTAACCCAATAATTAATTTAATCATTTATTAAATACTTTGAGAAGGTATTACAAGATGTTAACTTCAATTTCAATTTACTATGTATAAATCAAACCCTTTCGCCATAAACAACTAAGAATCAAATTGAACCGATGATTAAATGCACATTTCCTATGTTATCCCTAAAACTAGCATATCATGCATATTAACAAATTTTAATTATAAGTTTTCGGTAATAAGAGAATACATTAGACGCTTATTCATTTTACAATGACCTATAAAAATTACAATAGTAATAAATAAACTACTCATCGCCTTTTTTTGTCGTCATTCTTCCATCCCGCAAAACCCACATGAGAAAGATATCAGCGATAAATCACCGGCATGACATCCACCTAATCAATCATAATTATCATTTTTCGTTTCCCATTTACATCGACAATAATAATTTCAATTTTAAATCGAAATAAAAAGGTCTAGAAACATGTATTCATTGCATTTCATTTTTCTTCATTTTGAAACCTAGGAGAGAGAAAGAGAAGGGAAGAGAGAGAAAACACCATTTTTCAAAAGTTCTATTTCACACAAAAGATACACTAAAGGGTTTTAAACAGCTATTTACATGTGTTGAAAGTTTTCGGGGTGATTCGAAACCCTACGAGGGTCCGCAGTTTTCTATTTTTATATTTTCTTACTAACTACAAAAGACGTACAAAACGTGTGGAGGCTAAGAAACCACTCCCAAAAGTTACCTTCCAATGAGAACACCCTCCATGATAAACTTTCTACATGTTCCCAGATATACCAAGAGTTCAAAGCAACTGACGGAATTGAAAAAGAGCGCACGGTTTGCGTTTGGTGGCTAGTTTTCCGGGGCCACTGCTCGTAGTTCACTTAGTTGTAAGGAGACAAAAGTTAGCTCGAGTGGCCCAGAAACCATGTCCCAAACAACGTTCGATGAATGTGCACACAATGAGACTCTTCCTACTAGTTCCCCTATATAAGGATAATTCATCAGAGTTGACGTGACGGAGAACTAGAAAACCATGTTCAAACGGCGACAAGTTTTCTAAAGCGACAAGACAAAAATTGGACGAGTTTGACCTCGTCAAACCGTGATCGGAGGTGTCAAACGGCTTCGCCAAACTATCCCGAAATGTGCTCTTTCCTATACTGAATGTTCCATGCATTTTTCTAGTATAAATGCTAGACATTTGCGAAGACGGAGCATGATTTATCTTTCCAGGTTTCAATTGGTGGTCCCAAACGCAAGCCAACTTTCTAGTTTTAACAACAACTCTCTCTTTTGTTGTAAACCGGTGTAACAGGGCTCCTATAAGAGCATCAAAATGATGTGATATGATCGTTTTGGGTCAAACCACAAATCAAGGTGACTCCTCGTATACCAAGGTACACGAATGAAACTTCACATCTCGTTTCCAGAGTTGCAAAGGGTACTTGGTGAGTCTCCAAAAATTACAAAATTTAACTATTTAAAACCAAGAAAAGGTCAACTTTATCAATGGGGAGTCAAATTCTTCTGGCCGATAGAACGATATTAGAGCGGTAAAGAAGGGTAAGAGTTTTCTAAATCATCTCGAAGCAAGGGTGAGTTCATATTTTAAAGTAGACAAGTTATAATGACTTCGAGAGTTGCGACACGCCACTTTATTGTTTTGCAAAGAGTTGAAGGGACATTTAACTATATTAAAAATCTAATAACTTAATATTCTATTTAGTTACAAACGAGAACTAAAACATGAGAATTATGACATGTAAGGAAAATAAGAACCATGCCTGGAGAACGAAGTCAGTTGAAGCTGCAAGCTTGGGTTCAGTCTCTTGCTTGGGCACTTTGTCAACTAGTCCACGAGCATCCTCAAGTCCACCATTTTGCATACACGTCTACTAGGGAAGTTGCATTGCAAATAAAACATCTTGTTTTCTATGCCTTGATGGTTTTCCATGCTCAATTCTAAAGCTCTTATTTTTACACATGCGGGAGGATGCTGACAAAGGTTGAGGAACTTCACTTCCAAGTTTTATCTTACATGCCTTGTTTATGTCTATCTTACAACAAGAATAAAAAACTTACTCATCGCCTTTTTCGTCATCATTCTTCCATCCTGCAAAACCCACGTGAGCAAGATATCAACGATAAATTGCTAGCATGGCATCCACCCTAATCAATCATAATTATCATTTTTCAGTTTCCCATTTACATCTGACAATAATTACAATTTGAAATCGAAATAAAAAGGTCTAGAAACATGTATTCATTGCATTTCATTTTTCTTCATTTTGAAACCTAGGAGAGAGAAAGATAAGGGAAGAGAGAGAAAACACCACTTTGTCAAAAGTTCTATTTCACACAACAGATACACTAAAGGGTTTTAAACAGTTATTTGCATGTGTTAAAAGTTTTTCGGGAGATTTGGAAACCCTACGAGGGTCTACAGTTTTCTATTTTTATATTTTCTTACTAACTACAAAATCATACAAAAAGTGCTCGAGAGGGTTTAAGAAAATTCTCCCAAAAGTTACCTTCTAATGAGAACGCCCTCCACGATCAACTTTTACATGTTCCCGTATATACTAATAGTTCAAAGCAATTGACGGAATTGAAAAAGAGCGCACGGTTTACGTTTGGCGGCTAGTTTTCTGGGGCCATTGGTCGTAGTTCACCCAGTTGTAAAGAGACAAAAGTTAGCTCGAGTGGCCTAGAAACTATTTCCCAAATGACGTTCGACAGATGCGCACACAACGAGACTCTTCCTACTAGTTCCCCTATATAAGGAGAATTCGTCAGAGTCGACGTGACGGAGAACTAGAAAACCATGTTCAAATGGCGACAAGTTTTCTAGAGAGATAAGACAAAAATTGGACCAATTTAACCTCGTCAAACTATGACCAGAGGCCTACAAAACGGCTTCGCCAAACTATCCCGAAAGGTGATCTTTCCTATACTGAATGTTCCATGCATTTGTCTAGTATAAACGCTAGAGGTTTGCGAAGACGGAACGTGATTTCTCTTTCTAGGTTTCAATTGGTGGTCCCAAACGCAAGCCAACTTTCTAGTTTCAACAACTCTCTATTGTCGTAAACCGGTGTAACAGGGCTCCTATAAGAGCATCAAAATGATGTCATATGATCATTTCGGGTCAAACCAAAAATCAAGGCAACTCCTCGTATACCAAGGTACACGAATGAAACTTCACATCTCGTTTCCAGAGTTGCGAAGGGTACTTGGTGAGTCTCCAAAAATTGCAAAATTTAACTATTTAAAACCAAGAGAAGGTCAACTTTATCAATGGGGAGTCAAATTCATCTGGTTGATAGAATGATATTGGAGCGGTCAAGAAGGGTAAGAGTTTTCTAAATCATCTCGAAGCGAGGGTGAGTTCATATTTTAAAGTAGACGAGTTATAATGACTTCGAGAGTTGCGACACGACACTTTATTGTTTTGCAAAGAGTTGAAGGGACATTTAACTATATTAAAAATCTAATAACTTAATATTCTATTTAGTTGCAAAAGAGAACTAAAACATGAGAATTATGAGAGGTAAGGGAAAGAAGAACCATGCCTAGAGAACGAAGTCGGTTGAAGCCGCAGGCTTGGGTTCAGTCTCTTGCTTGGGCACTTCGTCAACCAGTCCATGAGCGTCCTCAGCTCCACCATTTTGCATACACGTCTACCAGGGAAGTTGCATTGCAAACAAAACATCTTGTTTTCTATGCCTTGATGGTTTTCCATGCTCAATTCTAAAGCTCTTATTTTTGCACATGCGGGGAGGATGCTGACAAAGGTTGAGGAACTTCACTTCCAAGTTTTATCTTACATGCCTTGTTTATGTCTATCTTACGAATGGTTGTACCAGGTCCCTTGGTACGAAGAAGTGCAATAACCTCATTCCTAAAAGGATCCAAGTCTTTGTTCCCCAAAGAAGATAACAATTATACACTATTAACATTTGTAGCAACCTGATCCATAACACTTTTTAACTCAACTTCAGGTGTAAATGACCCCTTTGAAGCAGCTACAACAGCTGCAACTTCCCTAGGATTTAGTTTTTGAGCAGATAAGTTTTCTTAGAATATCTTTGGGAAGTTTTAGCTCTTCTAATTGTTCATGGTGCACTAAACGATTATTATTGAATAAGAGAAGGATATAGTCCCTAACTTTGGATATTTCTCCACTATAACGAAGCAGACTAGCTAGTGCCCAAAGACCCACGGACAAGAGTGCATATAGTTGAAGTATATCGAGTACTTCTTGGTCTGTCGAACTAGCAGGAGCAAGCCACATGAGGTGTTCAAACTGTAGAACTTGAACATGTCCCTTTGAGAGTAACACTTCAAACCATTGTTCTAGTTGTAATGTATCCAAGAAAATTCTTGAGAATCCTTCATTTATGTTGTCTTCATTGGGTTTTGCCTCAATCAAACTGGCATTTTTCCTCCCTGGTACTAGTGTATTGACATAATTATATGGGTTCATGCTAAATGGTATCTATAAATTTTCAACTGCAACCATTTGTTGTCGACTCCCATTTGTCACAGGGCTATCACTACCATGGGCCTCCAATGGAATCCAAGGCTCTGCCTCATCTAGCTACTTGACATATGCGTGCGACTGTAGCCTCATTTTCTCCTGCAGTTCTGTCTCTTTCTTCAGCTCAACCTTCAAATGGTGGCACCCCTGTCTTCCAGCAAAACGTGGGAGAAAGAACTGTCTAAAAGATGTGCTAGAAGGAATATGATTTTGAAACAGAAAACTTGTGTAGAATGTGTACGAACCAGCTAGTTTGAGTCTCACAAAGAAAAACACCACTATAACAGTGAAAACGAACCCCCCACCAAACACACGCCTGCCAAGCACACTCCAATAGTCGGGTCAGACATTTTAATGAGAAGGCAGCTAGAAAGGAAAACCAAGGACAAAAAGGCGGCCATTAAACTCCACGCACCCACTTTCCGGGAACCAAGGAAACAAAGAATCCTGTATTTCCATGCTAAGCAAAAGAAAAATTGACCACACATATTTACAAATTTCAGTGGGTGAGAAACGTCAAATAGCCAATAACTTTGAGATAAAAGCATGCGTAGGGGCCTGAGAAGGCTTAATTAATTCAAAATAAAATTTTATTATTATTATACACATATAAAAATATAATTGATACCCATTCATTTATTAATTATTTTTATTATGTTTTAAAACGCCCTCACACCTAAAAGGGATTCAAATAATCCTTTAGGATCTAAACGATAGGGACAAAACAAAATCACTTAATCAAGAGCCCAAGCATAAGAGCGATCAATAGGTAAGATCGACAAGGCGAAGTCCCTAATGTTTAACAGAAAAGAAACGACATTCACCACTTAGCAACACGGTCGTCAAATAAGAAAAAGAGCATGAGGGACGGGGCACTACATTCTCCTCTCCTTAAGAAAGCATCGTCCTCAATGTGACATACAGTGAAGAAGGAGAAATGATAAACAACAAGGAACGATTATGGCGAGGGCACGCTCTATGGTTAAGATTTCAAACACAAAAGCATGGTCATGGGGTGGCCCTAGGAACATTTGGTAGGAATTTCAACTTTCAAGGTTCTGTGAAGATTGGTAGTTCTCTCTTATTTGTTATTTCATTAATCCCTTTCTATTAACAGATTCTTAGTTCAAGTCCTTTAAATTTTCATTTTTACATAACTTTAGTTATTTCATTCCCGTGGGTTCCCATCATGAACTACAATCCACAACACCTAATTTTCACAAGCATACCTTTACATACTTTCATGATTGTAACACCTCACAAGTGTTTCACCAACCATGGAGTGACAACAAGTAGACCACATAACAATCAATTTCCATCAATTACGCCCTAGACATAGATCTAGTACACACATATGTCTGACAAACCGGGTCAACACGTTGATACATATACAACGGGTATCACATGACCCAAAACAATTCATGACTACAAAAACATAGTTCCAATCCAATATCCAAAGGTCCATACCAACCAAGGGGAGAGTCAGGCCTCATACATAACCAGGTGTCAAGAATACTCACACAGGTATACATAACTCACTATACCAACTCCCCACATAACAAGACATCATGAAACAAACCCCAGATATATCCAAAAGTACCAGGATACAACTCCATATACCTCCCAAAAACATCACCAGATAATCTCCATATACCTCCCAAAGAGAAAGAAATGTAGTGTCAAAGCCAAGCCGGGTCACTAAACCATAGAGCGCCATCAAGAATATCGTGTCACTTAACCATAGAATGCCATAAAGAATAACAGTCACCCAACCATAGAGTTTTGTCTCCTTTCTCCTTTAAAATGAGGCCGGGTCACCCTATGGCCCTAGGCACATAAAGCCTGTTACACCCAACCCAAGTGCCATAATAACTCGTGGTCCAACAACTCGCTAGTTATCTGTAACTCCTTGGGGCATAACCTCATACAACAAAGCGGATCCACAGGTCCAACCACTCCATGGTTAATCCCATGACCCTAATCTAACACATTATGAAATTAGAACCAACATAACAATCCATTCAAATGCCAAGAGGCAAAATCAAAAGCCTTGGGCTAGGCTACAAATCTCTCAAATATGAAAAGAAAGTTTTAAAACTAAGAAAACAAATGGCTAGTTAGCCATGGTTAGTGTAAAATCCAAATGTTAGTGCAACAATCAAATAAATGCCCAAAATATAAGAACATGTCAATCATGAAAATGGCTGGTTCTAGCTAAAAGAGAAAGATTAATTTACGAATAAAATACGTAATGAGAAAATAGCACATCACAATCACTATGTGGCCTCATATCGCCACCAAAGGGGTACTCATCGAGTTCTTTGGAACTCGAACATTGAGCCTCGGCTAGTGAAAATATACATGTAACCGAAATGAGTATGTCAAATAATGTAACTGTCATCATCTCTACCTGAATCATCCCTCCATACTTCCACAAGGATCAACATAGTCAAAATCACATAGGATTATTCAATGAACAATCTATTAGGAAAGAGCAGGGGACACAAGGTTGCATATGTTGAGCCTAAGGTGGTGCGCACCCATAATATACTTGAGCAAATCGAATTATACTAAATAGAAAGAAGTGGATTTTCATTCTATATAAGACTCCACTTCCTCACTTGTACTCAACTCAAGTTTATGGAAACCTGGTCCACACCTCCTTTCTCCACACATACACTCTTGAAAGTTTATCCCCTTAGGGTCGTCTAGTGTAAGGTCCACAACATACACATAACTACATCACAAACACAATGATAATTCACACATAACAACCATAACGTATTACGCATGGTTTATATACAGGGTAGATCACAATCTTACATTCACCAGGTGTAATACATCACTTTACCACATTATGCACCCAAGGTGCAATCACTACACAATAGGGTTCATAGGATCACTGTATGCCCCTATATCACAACATGAACCATCACATATTACACAAATCATACATACAATGGACATAGTAACATCACAACATAACATTCATTTGCTACATACAAAGTGATACACACATTTCTTCAAAACATGGTAAAACATCATGATACAATTCAATTCACTTTACATCAATCCAGTTATACAACATATCGACACACCCACATAACACAATATGCCACAATGCTCCAACACCCCGTCATCCCCAAAGACATCAACAGGATAAAAAATGTGCACTAAGTGACATACACTTCATGTGTGTTCACACTATCACACATAAGACATAGATCACATCACTCTTAAAACACATTACTCTTCAAATATTTATCACCATCATGCAAAATCATCACAACTCCAATCTATCCCGGAGGTTCGAGAGCATGAACCTCTGCTGCTCGATACCATATGAAGTGGCCCATATTTTACACACCCAGTGTACAACAATAAAATACCAGGATAATTTTTTTTTTACTTACATTGCTCACTACACACAACACAACATGGGATTCAAGTCAAGAAATCAACTCGCATATGACAACCACAACATCATCAACTCACATAGACACACGAAAACGACGTACGCAAGCCGACGCCACACTTTTCCCAATAGAAGGTTACTAGTAAATACCCAACCACAAGAACATGGCTTCGGGAATGGCGAACCCACAACACATCATTCTTTAATTACATCTTAGTTACGATTATCACTCTAGGAACATTATTGTGCAAGAATAGTTTTCTCTTTTTTCCATCTACAAAATCTTAAGTTCATTCCATTTTTTAATTTACGGTTTAACCAAGTTAGGTTGGCTTCCTTTAAGCATCATGGAAAATTCCATAACTTATCGGCTTATTTGACACAATTCAAATCACATATACAAGTACTTAATTATCTTGTTCTTATGTTAAGAATGTGTTTCTCAAATGTTTATTTAATGTTTAAAATTTACCCTTGCTACACAAGTGGATCTAACATGAGGTCAAGGTGAAATCTTGGGGTCAAGGAAGACATAGATTTGAAACAGATTTTTCCCCAGAACATCCATCGATCTCGGAGCAGTTATTTTGCTACCATTATCATTATAGTTCAATAGCTTGTTAAATTCCAAATTTGTTTTGTTTTATAGGTATATCTTTTGTTCTCTTCACGTTTGGTCACACCAAGGCAATGTATATTCTCTGTAACACATGAAGATGTTTAAATTAAGTCATAAGGACTCCCAGTGACATTATTCCTAACCTCAAATTTTGGTTTTACTCTTAGATGATTTACCTTTGCGTCACACTAGGGTCTCATGATGACTATCGTTTTAAACAAAAGCGATACGAAAGCACTTTTCGACATCTTAAAGAAGTACATGGCTAGGAGCATAATAAACTACACATGAACCCAAGTGATCTATGTACACGAAGATCCCATGTCTCTACATTTCACGATTCCACATAAGGAATATTCTTTATTCCTTAATGCCATAAATGACATAACAAGGATTAAGGGACAAGATTATAATTTCTAAGGTTCTCTAGAATCAACATCTTTCAACTCAATTTCGCATACAAGGATTTAAAATACAGTTTCTACCCACAAGTTAACAAACAAAAACCACTAGTGTTTAGTTTAATTCCAATATGCACCTAACGATCTACGCCTCTACTACATGTGATTTTAAGGAAAGCGAACATAATTATACTAAACACATTCAAGAGAATGCCAAGATGTTATTTTCATAGAAACCAAGGTTGCACCGCTTAGTCAATCCTTCTAACAAGGACTCATAAGGTGAATCCTAAGGCGGTCTTCAACACTCAGCCTGGTATCAGACCTGAAGAGAGTACATTCTTCTCGTGATAACCAAAACTAGAAGGAAACCGCATATTCTGGATAAAGTTGGACCATGTCATTCCTAAACATGGGTTTACGAAAGTGTCGCTAGACAAAAAGACTATGACGATAAACTCTAACTAGGGGTTTTATTTATATAACCTAGAGTGTTCCTTTGAGCGCAAAGCTTAAGTTCATTCTACGGTCTTAAATTTCTTATATGGTACAAAGTGTCACACATTAAGGGTTGAGTGTTCCCATTAAAACTCTTTATTGTGTTTGCAATGTAAGAAGGTAACCCAATAATTAATTTAATCATTTATTAAATATTTAGAAGGTATTACAAGATGTTAACTTCAATTTCAATTTACTATGTATAAATCAAACCCTTTCGCCATACACAACTAAGAATCAGATTGAACCGATGATTAGATGCACATTTCCTAAGTTATCCCTAAAACTAGCATATCATGCATATTAACAAATTTCAATTATAAATTTTTGGTAACAAGAGACTACATTAGATAGTTATTCATTTTACAATGACCTATAAAAATTACAATAGTAATAAATAAATTACACATCGCCTTTTTTCGTCGTCATTCTTCCATCCTGCAAAACCCACGTGAGCAAGATATCAGCGATAAATCGTTGGCATGGCATCGACCCTAATTAATCATAATTATCATTTTTCAGTTTCCAATTTCCATCTAACAATAATTTCAATTTGAAATCGAAATAAAAATGTCTAGAAACATGTATTCATTGCATTTCATTTTTCTTCATTTTGAAACCTAGGAGAGAGAAAGAGAAGGGAAGAGAGAGAAAACACCACTTTGTCAAAAGTTCTATTTCACACAACAGATACACTAAAGGGTTTTAAATAGTTATTTGCATGTGTTAAAATTTTTCAAGGTGATTTGGAAACCCTACGAGGGTCCGCAGTTTTCTATTTTTATATTTTCTTACTAACTACAAAAGACGTACAAAACGTGTGGAGGCTAAAAAAATGATCCCAAAAGTTACCTTCCAATGAGAACATCCTCCAAAATCAATTTTCTACATGTTCCCAGATATACCAAGAGTTCAAAGCAACTGACGGAATTGAAAAAGAGCGCACGGTTTGTGTTTGGCGGCTAGTTTTCCGGGGCCACTGGTCGTAGTTCACCTAGTTGTAAAGAGACAAAAGTTAGCTCGAGTGGCCTAGAAACTATTTTCCAAACGAAATTCGATAGATGCGCACACAACGAGACTGTTTCTACTAGTTTCCCTATATAAGGAGAATTCGTCAAAGTCGATGTGACGGAGAACTAGAAAACCATGTTCAAATGGCGACAAGTTTTCAGAGCGACAAGACAAAAATTGGACCAATTTAACCTCGTCAAACCGTGACCAGGAGGCCTACAAAAACAGCTTCGCCCAAACTATCCCGAAAGGTGATCTTTCCTATACATAATATTCCATGCATTTGTCTAGTATAAATGCTAGAGGTTTGCGAAGAAGGAACGTGATTTCTCTTTCTAGGTTTCAATTGGTGGTCCTAAACGCAAGCCAACTTTCTAGCTTCAACAACTCTCTATTGTTGTAAACCGGTGTAACAGGGCTCCTATAAGAGTGTCAAAATGATGTCATATGATCATTTCGGGTCAAACCAAAAATCAAGGCGACTCCTCGTATACCAAGGTACACGAATGAAACTTCACATCTCGTTTCCAAAGTTGCAAAGGGTACTTGGTGAGTCTCCGAAAATTACAAAATTTAACTATTTAAAACCAAGAGAAGGTCAACTTTATCAATGGGGAGTCAAATTCGTCTGATCGATAGAACAATATTGGAGCGGTCAAGAAGGGTAAGAGTTTTCTAAATCATCTCGAAGCGAGGGTGAGTTCATATTTTAAACTAGACGAGTTATAATTACTGCGAGAGTTGCGAACACGATGCTTTATTGTTTTGCAAAGATTTGAAGTGACATTTAACTATATTAAAAACCTAATAACTTAATATTGTATTTAGTTACAAAAGAGAACTAAAACATGAGAATTATGAGATGTAAGGGAAAGAATAACCATGCTTGGAGAACAAAGTCGATTGAAGCTGCAGCTTTGCTTGATCTCTTGCTTGGGCACTTTGTCAACCAGTCCACGAGTGTCCTCAGCTCCACCATTTTGCATACATGTCTACCAGGGAAGTTGCATTGCAAACAAAACATCTTGTTTTCTATGCCTTGATGGTTTTCCATGCTCAATTCTAAAGCTCTTAATTTTGCACATGCGGGAGGATACTCGACAAAGGTTGAGGAACTTCACTTCCAAGTTTTATCTTACATGCCTTGTTTATGTCTATCTTACAATAGTAATAAATAAATTACTCATCGCCTTTTTTCGTCATCATTCTTCCATCTGCAAAACCCACATGAGCAAGATATCAGCGATAAATCGCTGGCATGACATCCACCCTAATCAATCATAATTATCATTTTTCGCTTTCCCATTTACATCTCTGATAATAATTTCAATTTAAAATCGAAATAAAAGGTCTAGAAACATGTATTCATTGCATTTCATTTTTCTTCATTTTGAAACCTAGGAGAGAGAAAGAGAAGGGAAGAGAGAGAAAACACCACTTTGTCAAAAGTTCTATTTCACACAACAGATACACTAAAGGTTTTTAAACAGTTATTTGCATGTGTTAAAAGTTTTCAGTGTGATTTGGAAACCCTACGAGGGTCTGCAGTTTTCTATTTTTCTGTTTTCTTACTAACTACAAAAGATGTACAAAACATGCTCGGAGGCTAAGAAACTGCTCCCAAAAGTTACCTTCCAATGAGAACGCCCTCCATGATCAGCTTTCTATGTGTTCCTAGATATACCAAGAGTTTAAAGAAATTGACGGAATTGAAAAAGAGCGCACGGTTTACGTTTGGCGGCTAGTTTTCTGGGCCACTGGTCATAGTTCACCCAGTTGTAAAGAGAAAAGTTAGCTCGAGTGGCCTTGAAACATTTTCTCAAATGACGTTCGAAGGATGCGCACACAACGAGACTCTTCCTACTAGTTCCCCTATATAAGGAGAATTTGTCAGAGTCGACATGACGGAGAACTAGAAAACCATGTTCAAATGGCGACAAGTTTTCTAGAGCGACAAGAAAAAAATTGGACTAGTTTAACCTCATCAAACTGTGACCGGAGGCCTACAAAATGGATTCGCCAAACTATCCCGAAAGGTGCTCTTTCCTATACTAAATGTTCCATGCATTTTTCTAGTATAAACGCTAGAGGTTTGCAAAGACGGAACGTGATTTCTCTTTCTGGGTTTCAATTGGTGGTCCCAAACGCAAGCCAACTTTCTAGTTTTAACAACTCTCTATCTTTTGTAAACCGGTGAGAGCGTCAAAATGATGTCATATGATCATTTCGGTCAAACCAAAAATCAAGGTGACTCCTCATATACCAAGGTACACGAATGAAACTTCACATCTCATTTACGAGTTGCGAAGAGTACTTGGTGAATCTCCGAAAATTGCAAAATTTAACTATTTAAAACCAAGAGAAGGTCAACTTTATCAATGGGGAGTCAAATTCGTATGGTCGATAGAACGATATTGGATCGGTCGAAGGGTAAGAGTTTTCTAAATCATCTCGAAGTGAGGGTGAGTTCATATTTTGAAGTAAACGAGTTATAATGACTTCGAGAGTTGGGACACGACACTTTATTGTTTTCCAAAGAGTTGAAGGGACATTTAACTATATTAACAATATAATAACTTAATATTCTATTTAGTTGCAAAAGAGAACTAAAACATGAGAATTATGAGATGTAAGGGAAATAAGAACCGTGCTTGGAGAACGAAGTTGGTTGAAGCCGCAGGCTTGGTTCGATCTCTAGCTTCGGCACTTCATCAACCAGTCCACAAGCGTCCTCAGCTCCACCATTTTGCATACACATCTACCAGGGAAGTTGCATTGCAAAAAAACATCTTTTTTTCTATGCCTTGATGGTTTTCCATGCTCAATTCTAAAGCTCTTATTTTTGCACATGCGGGTAGGATGATGACAAAGGTTGAGGAACTTCACTTCCAAGTTTTATCTTACATGCCTTGTTTATGTCTATCTTACGAATGGTTTTACCAGGTCCCTTGGTACGAAGAACTGCAATAACCACATTCCTAAAAGGATCCAAGTCTTTGTTCCCCAAAGGAGATAAAAAGTATACACTATTAACATTTGTAGCAACCTGATCCATAACACTTTTTAACTCGGGTTCAGGTGCAGATGCCCCCTTTGAAGTAGCTACAATAGCTGCAACTTCCCTAGGATTTAGTTTTTGAGTAGATAAGTTTTCTTAGAATCTCTTTGGGAAGTTTTAGCTCTTCTAATTGTTCATGGTGCACTAAACGATTATTATTGAATAAGAGAAGGATATAGTCCCTAACTTTGGATATTTCTCCACTGTAACGAAGCGGGCTAATTAGCGCCTAGCACCCTTGGACAAGAGTGCATATAGCTAAAGTATATTGAGTATTTCTTATTCGTCGAACCAAAGGGAGGAAGCCACATGAGGCGTTCAAACCGTAGAACTTGAACATGTCCCTTTGAGAGTAACACTTCAAACTGTTATTCTAGTGGTAATGTATCCAAGAAACTTCTTGAGAATCCTTCATTTATGCTGTCTTCATTGGGTTTTGCCTCATTCAAACTGGCATTTTTCCTCCTTGGTACCAGTGTATTGACATAATTATACGGGTTCATGCTAAATGGTATCTGGAAATTTTCAATGAACCATTTGTTGTCGACTCCCATTTGTCACGGGGCTATCACTACCATGGGCCTCCAATGGAATCGAAGGCTCTGCCTCATCTAGCTGCTTGACATATGCGTGCGACTGTAGCCTCGTTTTCTCGTGCAGTTCTGTCTCTTTCTTCAGCTCAACCTTCAAATGGTGGTGCCCCTGTCTTCCAGCAAAATGTGGGAGAAAGAACTATCTAAAAGACATTCTAGAAGGAATATGATTTTGAAATGGCACACCTGTATACTGTGCATGAACCAGCTAGTTTGAGTCTGCACAAAGCAAACACCACTATAATAGTGAAAATGACCCCCACTAAACACAAGCCACGCCAAGCACACTCCAGCGAATCGGGTTTAAAATTTTAATGATAAGGTGGCTAGAAAGGAAACCCAAGGAAAAAAGGTGGCCATTAAACTCCACGCACCCACTTTCTCGAGAGCCAAGGAAACAAATAATCCTGTATTTCCGTGCTAAGCAAAAAGAAAAATTGACCACACATATTTACAAATTTTGATGGGCGAGAAACATCAAATAGCTAATAACTTTGTGATAAAAGCATGCGTAGGGGCCTGAAAAGGCTTAATTAATTCAAAATAAAATTTTATTATTATTATACACATATAAAAATATAATTGATACTCATTCATTTATTAATTTTTTTTTATTATGTTTTAAAATTCCCTCTTACCTAAAAGGGATTCGAATAATCCTTTAGGATCTAAACGATAGGGACAAAATGAAATCACTTAATCAAGAGCCCAAGCATAAGAGCGATCAACAGGTAAGCTCGATAAGGCAAAGCCCCTAATGTTTAACAGAAAAGCAATGACATTTGCCACTTAGCAACATGGTCATCGAAGAAGAAAAAGAGCACGAGGGACGGGGCACTACGAGGGGGAAGTAACCCTAGTAGCTCCCATCGAAAGACATCAGAAAAATATCTCAAGATGGGATGATCATCAAGCGATGGCCCACTATGCTCATCCTCCGATCTGTCACTAACCGTAAGAGCATACATCTGACAACCTCGTCACACACACCGCTTAAGCTACATAGTAGAGATGGTGTGAATAGAAATGGGCCTCTTAACTCCTATCACTGAATCAACTCCTACATCATCTGTACATGATATAGTCTTATGGTAACAATCCACTATGGATATCTGTGTAGACAACCGGTCTATGCCTAAGATGACTCTATATGATCCCAACAATAGGATACAAAGATCTGAGGTAGTGGTGAAGGGTCCCAAATCCACTACACACTCCTTAACTAAAGATTCTACCGAGATATTGGTTCCAAAAGCCATCTCGACGTCCCAACTAAGACCCTACCTAACTCGCCACTAGCACTGCGCAACGTTCTACTAAAGATGGTGCAATAAAAGAATTAGACGAACCAGAATCAAATAAAATGGAGGTAGGAATATCATCAATGCTATCTTTCATCTCAATCAAAGTACTGGTGCTCGGCTTTAGTGGTTCTCAACCACTGCATAAATCGATGGCTGCACCCCATACCACCAACAAAAGAGGCTAAAAATTTTACATCTTACCTTTGTTACTAGGGTTCTATGGGAACTCTCTCCAATGATTTCTAACAACACCACAACCATAACAACTTCCTGGTCCTCTCCAATGGGATGCAACTCCAGCTGGTACTCTAGAGGTATGCACTTTGTGGATCCCGATGATCCGGTTATGGATCTGTTGACATCTCTCATAGCAAGATCTTGTTGACCGAGCTCTCGGTGCACCTTGTTTATTAATGTGACCCCTAGGAGGAGGCCCCATACTCCATCCTCTGTGTGCGTTGAACCTCTGAGTAGGTCTGAATGGTGGATGAGTCTGCTACTACTACTGCTGAGGTGGCTACTGTGGTGGTCTGAAAGAAGATTATACTGAACCCTTTCGAACACAAGGAGGAGTCACTTACACCCTCAATCTGCTATCCTGCATCTACTTGATGCAGCTCCAAACTCTATCCCTAGCCTACTACATCTTTCCTCATGTCTCCTTTGCAATATAAGCCTTCTCCATGGCCTCTACTAAGGTATGTGGGCAGTGAATGCGCACTACACCACCCAAATCTAAATTCAAGCCCCTGATGAACCTGTGAATCCATACCTACTCATCCTGCATATAGTCGACATACTAGAGTAGGTCCATAAATCAACTCTCATACTTAGCTACAGTCATAGATGTCTGACGGAGGTCGTGGAACTCATCTATCTCTGTTGAATAAACTTCTCGGGATAAGTACCTACTCCTGAACCGCTCCTCAAAGAGCTCCCAAGTAACCATCTCTAAATCAACATGGAGCTTCTTCTCCTCGGTCCTCCACCAGACACCTGCTCCATCCCTCAGAAGATGGATCACAACATGAGCTTTCATGTTGCTAGTACAAGGGTAGAGCTTGAAGCACCCACTCAAGCTCACCAACCAGGCCTCTTCCTAAAATCCACATGTATCTCCAGAATAGTGAGATGGTTGTAGCTTCAGGATCTCCCTAATATGGTCTATAAGCTGTTGAATGGTGACCCCTAGGCCTCTCTACATGCTCATCTCTAGGTCTAGGGCTCTGAGACCTATCCCTGTGTCCTGAAATCCTATCTCCCTGTCCCCTCTGTGGTGACTCTGCTCTGGCTGACTCCATGCGGAGTTCTCTGCCCTATGCTCCTCGTTGTGTTGAGGAGATGCACGAGCCTCAATGGATGGCTCCCTATCATGTCTAGTTGATTGTCCTCCTAAGGACCCTCCGCGTATAATGACATTGATGTCCTGAAGCATCTATAAAATCTAGGGTAGAATGGTTGCTACGGCCTGCTCTGGAGGTGGCAAGTCTAGGTCTATGTGAAAGGACCCCTCGTCTGGTCCATGCCTCCCTGCAGACCAAGGTGAGAGTTAGTTCATCATTCTAGGTTTTATTCCAGTTTTCTATGTTTACTAAAATATATAATTTTTAGACAAGTTGTTTTCTAGGTTTAGTATTGTGCTAGGTTTAATGTTGTACTAGGTTTAATGTTCATGTATCACATTTTCTTGTGTACCCAAGGGTCTAAGTATTGATCCCATAGTTCGATACCAAGTTTAACACCCGCTAAAACACCAACATGAGACACAAAAACAACCTAGAGTTAGTTAGAAAAATTGTGGAATAATTTTTTTTTGAAAATGTGCCCACGAAAAGTTTCGAAAACAATGATTGCTTCATTAACATTTCTAGACAATTATATTTAATAGATAAAAATTTTCCCGTTATAATAAATATTAAACCCACATTAAACTTTAATGAATTTAAACCGACTACTAAGCATGTAAGATTCCCTAAGTGTTATTTAAATAGTAGATTAATTCCTACAAAAGATGGATATTCCCCCATGGGATGTTAAGGGTAAAATTGGCCAATGTAATTAAATACCAAGGTTATTTAACTTTTGTAATGTTGAAACAACTAGCAAGGTCCCTTATTAAAATATTGGGTTAGGATAATGAACACTTCCCTACCCCATAAAGTAACCCCTTAAAAAGTCAACCCATATTTGAAATTAAAACATTTAAATTAAAAGGTAATTTCCACTCACCCACTCTCCACCTACTTTTTGTAGGGATGAATCTCATCCCTTGGATGGATTCAATTAGGACCCTTGATGAGGAAATAGGGCAACTAACCCTAAAGCATGCTTATGAAGGCTTCTTTCTCTTTTCATTTGGCTCTTTGTTTTGCAGGTTGTTGGAGGAGGAAGGGAAGCCATTGAAGGCCATTCCAAGCTTTTGGAAAGGCTTACAAGTTTATTATTTTCTTATTTTGTTTCTTTATACCCTCATTAGGGTTTTAAAAGAATTTATATATTTTATTTGGCTCATTTTCCTTGGATTTTCCCAAATGGGCTTGTAGGTATTTTCCTATTTTATACAAATAGCTAGGTTTGATTTATATTTTCATTTGGTTATAAGAAAATTAATATTTACACACACACACACACACACACTTATTTATTTATTTCATATATGGGATAAACCCGAAATGGATTTAGTTGAGAAAAACAAGATTTAACATATATATTTTTAAGTATATATATATACATATAATTAATTATATATATATATATATATATATATATATATATATATATATATATATATATATATATATGGAGTTGCATATGGTTTGGCCGTGGCCACTTTACACAATCCGTGAATAAAGGAAGGTGCACATGTTTCAAAAGTTAAGGGCCGCATGTAATATAGTGAATGGTATGTTGGGTTGGGGGAGGGTTAACTACCCCACCCCCATTCCATTTATTAATGGGGTGGGGGTGCAGTCGGTGATCCTCCCCACAACCCCTTTCCTTAAAAACATGACACAATAAGTGCAGGCTGCACTTTTTAACTAATTTCCTTTTTTGTTTTTATAACAATTTTGGTCAAAGTTTTAAATCCCACGCATTTTTTTTAAAAAAAATTACTTTTAATACATTTTATTTATATAAATTTTAACACACACACACACACACACACACACAATATACTATACAATATTACTATTTTTTTAAAAACAATAATAATAATGTTTTATTATTAAAGTATTTGAGGTATTACTATTGTTATCAAGTAATGATGAAATTGTAGTTAGTAATATTACAAGTTAAATATAGATATATATATAATTAAAACTTTCTTCTTTAACAATTTGATAAAATTTGTGTGGAAGATAGAAGGGGGTTAAGTTTCATTTCCCTTAACAATTTGTAGTAGATTTACAATAAATGTTTTAAAGGAGAATATCATACTAGAGATGGAACTTAGTTTACTTCATGGCCTATTGAAAGACTATTTGGAACATTAATTTTTGTCCATTTATTTGAATAAATTTTATCTTTCTTTCAACTACTATAAGAGAATAAACAAATGTAACTTTTCACAACTTTATAAATTTCATGGCATAAAATGGAATTACTATTTCTCAATACAAATTTCCAACACACTTTTACTATCCAAACTTGTTTCACTAAAGAGTCTTTCCTTTCCACATACATGCCTTTCAAATAACTCAATGAAATGTAACATCTCTTGATACAAATTTTCCAACATTCCTAAAAGGAGTTCACAACAATATTTCCAATAATATATTTTACAACAAGGGCAACACCCTTTTATGGGGGATAAATCAACTACAATGGAATAATATATTTCCTTTTTAAATCTTCTTTTCTATCTCAACAACTAGCTTTTCAACACATATCTTTCTTTTTTTTCAATATACAATACAACTATCATATCCAATAATTGAATGCAACTTTTCTTCACAAGATTATTACAATGTCCTCCACTTAAAGTGGGAAATAATACAAGAATGTAAGCTAAAGGAAATACAAGGTTACAATTTCCTCCACCCTAAGTGTGAACAAAAATAAGGCTTCTCACAAGAAGGGATTTCTTAAGGACTCCAACAAAAGCTCCAATTTTCACATCACCAACAATAGTAGTGTTCCACCATGCTTCATTTGATCACAACAAAAATGGGGATAGGTGACACTCTTCACCCAACCAAGAATTCCAATGAGGAGTAGAAGCCGCCCTACTCATTGGCCCTGCCGACACTAAAATTTTCCTCCATAATTTCTATTTCATTAATGTATGTATTAGGAATACGATGTTGTTAAGTATAATTAGTAGTAGCGTCGATAGAAGATAACGGCGCCGTCGGTCAAGATAAAGTGTCGCCAATAATGTGGAGTACAAGATGTGACCAAAGTACAATAGGAATGTTGTAAAAAGTAAATATTTGTCGTAAGTGGTCCGTAATGTTAAAATGTCAAAGTTTGGGTAATTAGAAAAGTAGGGTCTACATGATTAGGAATTAGAAATATTATATTGGTAATAAGGACAAGGAGTGAGGTCATAAATATTTTGTGTATTTTATTTGTAAAAAGTCTAAAAATGTGGAACCCATGTAAAATGATAAGGTTTATCTTATCTTAAGAGATAAGCTTACATGTACAGAGATAAGAGATAAGGTATGGAATATGATTCGTCGAAATGGATTTCTTATCCTATCTTAGAGATAGGATGGATAAGCCTGGAAGTTCTATAAATAGAGAGGCCACCCCCCTCATTTAGCATAGAAGGAAGTAGTGAGAAATATTGTAGGAAGTGTGCAAAGGAAGCCATCAGTTAAAGGTGTGTTCAAGAAGCCATCAAGAGGCGTAATTGTAAAGTTTCTCCCATAGTCTTGTTGAATTACCTCATGGGTGAGATTGTAACAATTTCATGTTAATATTATAATTTACTTTGATATTTCAGATTTGTCATCATTCTGTCTTATCATAGTCGATGGTATTCTTGTGTTCGGTTGTTGTTTTGTTTCCAAATTACATCCACCAAACTAAAGGCTGTGCATTAGTAAATAATCATAGACGAGGAGTTCCCGGTGAAGAATTATCATAGCGCCGATTGGTGATGACATTTTGGTTCCGTTGCCGGGACCATTCCTCGTTGGTGGATTTTCTGGAGAGATATTCCCACTTAGGCAAAAATTAATTGGAGGGTAACCTTGTTTTTACTGTGCATAGTAGTTACCATGGTAAAGTCATTTTTACCATGAATAGTAGCTACCATGTTAAAGTCATTTTTGCCATGAATAGTAGTTACCTGTAAAGTCCTTTTTGCTTTGGGAATAGTAATTACCGCAGTAAAGTCACTTTTTACCGTGAATAGTATTTACCGCAGTAACTTCACTTTTTACCGTGAATAGTGTTTACCACAGTAAAGTCAGTTTTTACCATAGTAAGTCAAGTTTTACCATAGTTTACCGTGGTCATTTCTATTTTACTGTAGAAAGGTGTAAAGTCACTTTCTAGTATAGTGATTCCAATTATTTGTACACATAAGTCTTGTTGATTGTACTTGTGAGTTGGTATTTCACGGTGGTTACTTTTGAAAATGGGAAAGATTCCTATTTTTTCAGCTCAATCTAATGAAGATGCTTCTTCTTTCATTCAAGAGTTTAAACAATCTTGTATTTGTAATGGCCTTATAAGAAGGGAACAATGGACTGAATTTTTTCCTACCTTTTTGGATGGTTCAACACTTAGGTGGTTTGAAACACTAGGTGATAATGTGAAAAATTCATGGGATTTATTAACTGAAAGTTTTCTTGAAGAATTTGGTGAACAACAAAAATATGCATATCTCATGATCGAGATCACAAAGCTATCCCAAGGAGAGAAGGAGAAGATAAGGGATTATCATGCTCGTGTTCTAGAGCTAAGGAGGAAGCTCGATGCCCGGATCCTAAGGAAGGACTAGTGGATGGGTTGATGAATGGCGTGGATAATCTCCTCTATAAGCACTTCATTCTTGGGATGAAGCCAGAGATCAGACAACGAGTGAAGTATGACCACCCAACTACCATTGAACAAGCAAAGGAGATTGCAAGAAGGCAAGAAGAAAGCATGGAAGAGGAGCCCAAAGAAATTTTTGTTAAAGTAGAGCCTACACCAAAGACCTTTGGTCCGAATCCACAACCACTCCCGGTGAGCACAAATATTTCTCCTAGTACATCTACTGAGTATGAAGATCTGCTTAGGAAGATGGGCCAGTTAACTATTAATCTTCTTCAAGGAAAGGAATTTAGTTCTCAGGGAGGAGATAGAGGTCCAAAACAAATATTTCTGAAGTTGTTTGTTATGGTTGTTATAAAAAGGGTCATTATAAGTATAATTGTCCAGATAGAGCTTCTACATCTGGTACAAGAGATAATGATAAAGGAAAAGCACCTGTGAATTCTCTTGATGTAGTAGATAAGAGTAGAAATAATGAAGTAGATGTGTTTGTAACAAAAAGAAAGAAAGAAAAAGATAATCAAGATGGAACTGATCCTAAGAAGATGAAAGGAGAAACTAGTAAGAAACATAGGAGAAGAAAGTTGGGTGTGCAGGATTTTCTGATTTCACAGGGGCAAGGACCATACTCCATCTTGGAAGATCTGTCCAAAAGGCCTGCAAATATTACATATGGTCAACTCTTGGCTATGTCTTCTGAGAAGAGGCGGGAGTTGCGAGGTGGACTCAATGCTCGAAGAAGGAAGGAGGTTGAGGTCCCTGTTTTGGAGGCAGAGGCAGATCCCTATGCTCCACAAGCTGAGGTATTATGTAATGGTATTTCAATTCATGATGTCTTAGTTGATGGAGGTGCTGCAGTTAATGTAATGACCGAGTCTGTAATGAATATGTTGGGTTTAAAAATTGATCGCCCTTCAACACTTATGTTAAGGTCATTAAATAAAGGAAAAACTAAACCAGAAGGTGTAGTTTCAAATGTGGCAATATCTCATTATCGGTGTTGTATGTGTGGTAGACTTTCGTGATGAAAATGGTACTATTGCGTACCCAATGCTGCTAGGAAGACCATGGCTAAGGAGAGTTCATGCAAGAAACTACTGGAATGAAGGTTTCATGACACTTGGACGAGAGAGGGTGAAGATAAATGTGATCCCTCGACATCATAAAGCAGAACCTGTAGATTCAAGTGATGAAACTAATGATTGGACATCCTCTGATTACTCTAGTACCAGTGAAGTGGACACTGAAGATGAAGAAAGCGAGGTGGATGTTTCAGTCATGGATATCCTGCCAGTCACACCAACTCATGACCCCATAAAATTATCTGAAGAAGAAGTTGATGATCGTCTCCAACAAATAAAGATTGGTGATGTTGTGATGGAGAGTGAGAAGGAATCCTACCTCCAGCTCTTTCGAAGGTACATACACCTATTCACTTTTGATTACAAGGAACTCCGTCAAGTAAGTTGGGTAGAACATTGTATTGAGCTGGTAGATGGTGCTAAGCCCATAAAGCAAATGCCATATAGAATGAATCCTAATTTTTCCAAGACTGTAAAAGAAGAAATAGATAAGTTGCTTGATGCAGGATTCATATTTGCTGTGGAGAATTCAGAATGGGTTTCTCCCATTGTGATTTCAATAAAAAGAATGGGAAGCTAAACATTTGTGTTGATTACAGGGAAGCTCAATAAGGCAACAAAGAAGGATCATTACCCTCTTCTATTTTCAGATCGATCTTGGATGAAGTAGCTGCCAGAGTGCTATAGTTTTGCTTTGATGGATATAATGCATGCTACAACCAAATTCGTATAGCAGAGAGAAGGATCAGTGAAGACCACGTTCACCACTCCTTGGGGAACGTTTGCTTATAGAGTTATGCCTTTTGGGTTGTGTAATGCTCCAAAGAACATTCCAAAGTGTGTTTGATGAATAGGGTGTTCGAACCCTACATTGGGACCTTCATCGAGTATTTCTCGGATGATTTTTGCATCTATGGGAGCAAGTTGGACCACTGCACACTGAGATGGAGACAAAGATTTCAAAGGTTAGATGAAGCACAAGCCTCACTAAACCCTACAAAGTGTGTCTTTGGATGTTTTAAAGGCGTTTTGTTAGGGCATGTTGTATCCAGAGATGGTATTGGTACTGATCCTGATAAAGTTTCAAAAATCAAAGATTTACCATTTCCTATGAATAGAAGTAAGTTGAGATCATTTTTAGGCCATGTGGGTTACTATAGAAGGTTCATCAAGAATTTCTCAAAGATTACACAGCCACTAACCCAGTTCTTGAAGAAGGATGTTGCTTATGAACCAGGAAACAAGGCGCATGAAGCTTTTGGACAACTAAAGGAAGCCCTAGTGTCTTCACTTGTTTTGAAGAATCCAGATTGGAGCAAGCCATTCATTGTGTACACTGATGCCTCAGATGCAGCACTAGGAAGTACTTTGAGCCAAAAGGATGAAAATGGGAATGAACATCCAATTTACTTTGGGAGCAGACAAATGAGCAGTGCTAAGGTAAATTATACTGTAACTGAAAAAGAGGCTCTGGCTATCATTTTTGCTGTAAAGAAGTTTAGAAATTACTTGCTAGGGCAAAAATTTCTAGTTGTAATAGATCATCAGGCTCTAAAATATATTGTAAATAAGCCTAACCCATCAGGGAGGATAGCAAGATGGATAATTTTTCTACAAGAGTTTGAATTTGATATTATAGATAGGCCAGGAAAGAAGCATGTCAATGCAGATGCACTCTCTCGAGCCTATGATGGTTTAGGATCATCTTGTGATGATGATGATTTCCCGATGCAGCATTGTTATCCCTTGACACAATCCCTAGTGAATACATAGGTATTTGGAATTATCTCAATGAATTCAAGTTTCTGATGGTGCCAATGCAAAGACTAAGAGAAAGATTACTCAATCCAAATGTCCATATTCTATTCTGCATGGAGTATTATTTCGAATAAGACCTGATGGACAGTACAAGAGTGCAGTTAGACGTGATCAAGGGAAGGAGCTACTAGAAAAATTCCACAATGGTACATGTGGAGGGCACTTCTCTGGACAACTTACAGCAAGAAGGATCTTGGATGCAGGTTATCACTGGCCCACTCTTTTTAAAGATTGTTATAATTATTGTAAGACATGTGATATTTGTCAAACACATGGTAACCGTAAGACTTCATCAGCTCCATTATGTCCTATTCTTCCCCTTGGTCCCTTTGAAAAGTGGGAATAGACATTGTAGGTCCACTTCCAACTACATCACGCCAAAATAAGTATATTGTAGTTGCCACAGATTATTTAACCAAGTGGGTTTGAAGCTAGGCCATTGAAAACATCTTCCATGGATGAAGTGGCAAGGTTCATATATGAACGCATTGTCACTAGATTTGGTTGTCCATTAGAAATTGTAATAGATCAAGGAAGCCACTTCATTAATGAGGTGGTAGAAGCCCTAGTCAATAAGTTTTCTATTAAGCACATGAAGGCAACAACATACAAGCCAAGCACAAATGGACAGGTGGAACGAACAAATTTTGTGTTGTGTCAAATTCTAGCAAAAGATGCAGCCTTGCAGTGCATAAATGGGATAAAAGAATTCATGCAAAGCATTGTGGGCATATAGGGCAACATCAAAGTCAGCAACAGGATACTCCCCATTTCAGTTGGCCTATGGCATTGATCCAGTTCTTCCTATTGAGTTTGATATTCCCACTGTGAGAGTTATGAAAAATGAAAGGATGGATGAAAGTGATTCAGTAAAAGAAAGGTTAGTACATCTTCATTTCTGCTGGAGGAAATGAGAGAAATAGCAAAGGATACAAGCCATAAGAAGAAAATGAAGCAGAAGGAATACTTTGATCAAAAGATCCAAAGTCTCCATTTCATGTGAATGACTTGGTTCTAGTATATGATTCCGATACAAAAAAGAAGACAGATAAAATTTCTTCCAAAATGGATGGGGCCCTACAAAAAGCAAATTGTGCATAAAATGGTACGTACTTACCGGAGGAATTGGATGGCACTCCCATTACGAAATGGGTCAACCACGACAAGTTGAAGATTTTCCAAGCACTGAATAGTCTACTCGAGGACGGAGTAGAAGCTAGGAAGGGGAAGATATCGACACTAAAATTTTCCTCCATAATTTCTATTTCATTAATGTATGTATTAGGAATAGGATGTTGTTAAGTATAATTAGTAGTAGCGTCTGATAGAAGATAACGGCGCCGTCAGTATGGTGTCACCAATAATGTGGAGTACAATGAATCAAAGTACAATATGAATGTTGTAAAAGTAAATATTTTCGTAAGTGGTCCGCAGTAATGTTAAAATGTCAAAGTTTGGGTAATTAGAAAAGTAGGGTCTACATGATTAGGAATTAGAAATATTATATTGGTAATAAGGACAAGGAGTGAGGTCATAAATATTTTGTGTATTTTATTTGTAAAAAGTCTAAAAATGTGGAACCCATGTAAAATGATAAGGTTTATCTTATCTTAAGAGATAAGCTTACATGTACAGATAAGAGTTAAGGTATGGAATATGATTCGTCAGAGTGGATTTCTTATCCTATCTTAGAGATAGGATGGATAAGCCTGGAAGTTCTATAAATAGAGAGGCCACCCCCCTCATTTAGCATAGAAAGAAGTAGTGAGAAATATTGTAGGAAGTGTGCAAAGGAAGCCATCAGTTAAAGGTGTGTTGAAGAAGCCATCAAGAGGCGTAATTGTAAAGTTTCTCCCATAGTCTTGTTGAAGTACCTCATGGGTGAGATTGTAACAATTTCATGTTAATATTATAATTTACTTTGATATTTCAGATTTTTCATCATTCCGTCTTATCATAGTCGATGGTATTCTTGTGTTCGGTTGTTGTTTTGTTTCCAGATTACATCCACCAAACTAAAGGCTGTGCATTAGTAAATAATCATAGCACGAGGAGTTCCCGGTGAAGAATTATCATAGTGCCGGATTGGTGATGACAGCCCCCGAGCCCCAACAACATTGCAATGAAAATTGATTCAACTCATGGTAGCATAACAAGCTTCCACATCACAATACAACATTTTACAAACATACCAAAATACAACAATACCACTATAATCACAAGAAGGAAGAAACAATACATAAGGCTTCAACATGTAAAATCCAAAGGAGTAAGATCTATAGGGATGTCACTTATTCCTCCCAATGTGAAATGGGTCCCCACATAAAAACCCTCCAATAAACACCTCAAACCCATACACACTCTTATCCCTCCCTCAAGTACCTCTTATACCTCCCACATTATCTTTTTCCTCCCTACAAATCTCTTATGGATCCCTCATAAAAATAGACCAAGTAAGAAATGCAAGAAATTTCTTGTCTAATGTGGGGAACCCAACCCAAATCCCTCCAAAACATGAAATGAAATCTTATGCCTCCCCACATGTAAGATCCCCATAGTCCCCTCCTACACCACAATTAATCAATCTACTAAATAACCCAACAATCATACCAAAACACTAAAAAAACATACACATATACACAATATAAAAGAAAATTATTCTACAAAAGTTTAGCTCCTACCTTTCCATGGTAGAGCTTGATCTAAGAGTACCACACCAAGCTTCTTTAAGCCCCAAAAAATCACCAAGAAGCTCCAAAAATCCACAAGCACTCCAAAATCTTCTAAATCCCAAAAATGCAAGAGCACAAGGAATGAATTAACCCCCAAACAAGCAAAAGAACTTGAATAAATAGAAAAGGGAGAGAGGAGGTTGAGGTGGCTCTATGTAGGATGCCACATCACTCATTCTCAACTCCACATCACCCTATTCAACCCCATTTTCCAAAACATAATTAATAAGTGGTTGAAGAAATGACATTTTACTTACACACACAATCTAAGCCCACACCCCTTAAGGACTAAAAATAAATACATGTAAGAAAGTACAATAAAACTTACAATTTGTCTTCCCAAAACACATAATGGGGTATAATTTTGACCCCCAACCCATAGGTAGGGTTGGTATAGTAATTTAAGAGGTGTGGGACAAGTTTAACTTGTCCCACAAGCCTCCAAAATTTTCCCTTAAGGACAAATCCGAATTTCAAAGGAGAGGTGGAGTGTACAACACTCAAGATCTTAAGCACTCAACTTAAACACATAAACCAAAGAGCTATCAAATCCAATAAATGAATTCTTTTGACCCATTCTTAATTAATTTAGTAAACTAATTAATTTACTAATCTAGACATAAATCAAGTGATTAACAAAAGGGGAATACATCACTATAATATCACATACTAAAATTAAATAAAGGAAACTAAATGAAAGAAAACACATAACCCCTTGGTCACAATTGGAGGTGATTCCCCCATGGGAACCCCCCTAACAACAATTCAAACACATACACATAAAAAAATACATGTTGCCATGGTGACCCTTGTTGAATTCATCTAGAATTCCAATGTGGTTGGTCTCCAATCCCCGATATTTTTGTGACATGTTTACATGCAAAACACATAACACATCCTTCGCTCATGGCCACATCAAAACATCCAAAAATAAATATACAATATAATTCCACAATCATATATATATATGAATCAAAACATCATCTAGGCAAGTAATGATATCATTTACAATTTCTAACAACATCTCGATTTTACATTTCATCAATATCCATATGATCATAAGATTAGTTCAATTGTCTAGGTCTACTCAATATGACAAAATATCACATGTATGAAATATATAAATATAACCATGTCAACAACATATCAACATCAATATAAAATGTCTCTAATAATCCACACACATCATGTATGAATCAAAATCAATAACATTCTAGTATCTCTAACATTTAACATCATGCTAAATCAAAATCTACAATAATATCCAATAAGTATAGTTGACAAAGATCAAGATCAATAACAAAATGTATCTAACTGAAGTGGGCACTACATCAACTTCCTAGATTTTTCTTCATTTCACTTGGGAAATTCTGGGAAACATTTGTGCATGTCGGTTAAGTCTTGCCAAGAATTTTCCCTTCAAACACAACAACAATTTATTCAAGCTTTAAAAGAGGTCACACTGCTTTTAATTATATATGAACATTAGATCTAAATTAAGATGATGGCATTGAGAGTGATTCCGAGATGGCTACTGTGTAATGAGGTTCAAAAATGCCTTCCTAGTTGAAGTTGTAAAATTACATATTGGTCATGCTAGACAAAACTCCATGCCCAAACATGAATACTACGACATGTTGAGATGGGTAGAAAGTGAGGGAAGTAAGGGATATTCCAATCTCTCTAAAATAGTTCTTTGTGTGTCTACTCTAACTAGCTTATTATGACCAGACAACCCGTTGTTATCCATTACCTTCAATACAAAACAACATCCACTTCTCTTAATCTCCTCCAGATACACACTCCCAAAATCCACTCACCTTAATAGATACATAGTTTTGAAATATGATATTTACATGTGGGAATTTGACTTGAGGTTTTGGATGATATAATAGCAAGAATCAAATATTTGTGTTGTTGGAAGAGTTATAACTAATTCCCTATAGGTCAATGTCAATAGATTAGTTCCCAAGTCTATTGAATCCAGGACTAGTTTGATTCCTCTTGTGCTAATATAACCATTGAGGAGGAAATTTCCCCTGATATGTCCCCATAAAATCCCAAATACAAAATTTTAAATACCTTGCAATCTTTCGTTTATATATTTTCTTTTAAAAGGGGACTTGTGCATGGATTTATCTTGACTTAAATTTTGTCAATCACCTTTGAAAAAACTAATATCATCACCCTAGCATTATATTATTTTTGAGATGTTCATTTATTTTATGATATCCCATAGGAGAATTTTTCTTAACTCCATTCAGTAATAAACTTCGAATATATAAGGAAATTGTTTCTTTTCCTTTCCTATGATATGAATATGATTACCAAAATTAATTTTTGGTTAGTACATTCCCTCTTAAAATTCTACACTCTCGCTTATTTTCATGCCAAATATTTGGTCAACCTCATTGGTGTTCTTTCTATTTCATTTTCTTCCATTATTTGTCATTAAGATGGCACATAGATTATAAAATTAAATCTCCAACTCAACAATATGTTAGGGTTTAGAGTTTCCATCACATTATGGGGTCAAAATTTTAATATTTTAGGAAAATAACTTACTACTTTCATTTGTCTATCTAAATTTCCAATTCTTGTAATAAAAGAAAGGCATGTATTTGATTTTAATCACACAACTATGGACATGTAAAAAGCATTTTCAATCCAATCATTATAGAGACAATAACCCCTTATTGTTGGATTTCCTATACATATTCATTTGCCTCCTCACTATCCAACACTAAGAAATTATTGATCCCTCCAAAGATCTCAAGTGGTAAATCAATGTATTCCAACATCCTAGAAATAGGAGTTTTAATAAACATAAATAGGCTATAATAATAACTATAACTAACATCCGTATGGACTTCTTTTACTTGGTATTCCCTCTCATGTTTTCTCGATTGACAATGTAAGAAAAATATTATGTAAAAACAGGTGTATCTAGTCTTATTCAAAGTGTAATGTCAACATTATTGAATTTGACTAAAGGCATTCCCTTCACTTCATGTTAAAGGACGAAACAACTGAATTGAAGTCAATGGTTGCTTTGATGAAAAATACTAATAAATCAAAACTAGATATTTACATTTTCTGCCTATAGATGATGAGGATACTCATGAAATCACAAACTATACGATCACCCATTAATTTCTTTTCAATAAAAAAGTAAACACTTTGTTTATGTGAGAAATTGTAATGTGATTTATTGAGAAAGAAAATAGAGGCATGTTCCACTTCAAACTAGCTTATGGTTATGCAAGGCAAGAAATACCAAGTTTTTGTCCCTTGCATTGGAATATATTTTGATGCAAGAGGTCTACAAAGAGATATTTAAATGATATATGTATAAATAGTGTCATTTTCCATTATTGGCGTTGTCTTGCACTTGATCTACTACTTGTCACTCCTTTAGTTAGATAATGTTTGTTAGGTCATTAACATGTAGGTTGTAATTTGGATTATAGCCTTTCTTTATTTTGCAAACATGTCATTATTTTTCATGATGTAAATGAAATTTGAAAATTTTATGTCTACCTTAAAGAAAAATTATTGTAGATAAATATACATTCACATCTTTATTTTTATTTTACTATTGGTAAATGGTTTTTTTCGGGATAATACCCTATACAACAACATGGTCAAAACTGAAATCAATCCATAGAGCATAGAAGGAAAAAGCCTACAAGCTAGGATATTCAAAGAGGTGCTAAGAAAAGGAGTATCCAAGCTTCCAAATAGAAACAACAAAAGCACAACATGCCCACAAACCAATCAAGCGACCAGCACGTAGAAAAATAAAATCCTAGAAACAATAGGCCTATAGCCTAGATACAATAATAAGAAAAAAATAGGGAAATACTCATTCCTTGTCTGAAACGATGGTGGGTTTTAGTTTTCTATGACCTTTTTTCCTCCTTTCCACCACCGTCCAATCATCATTGTCTTTGTTTGTGGATATCTCAGAGAACATATTCAAGATTCTTTATAGGAGTGTGACCCTTAAAGAACATGCCACCAACCATCGAATCTTCAACAAATAAGTCTTGGGTAGAAGGAGCATGATATATCCTAGGAAAGGTGAGATTCTTCTGGAATAAGGGGAGCATAAATTCCCTTAAGAGATTAGATGAGTACTCAATTGAGTTTGAATGGGAACTAACTATAAGATTAACTAGTAGAGATTCTTTCCACCTCCTAGTTTTTTCCTTACGCTTGGAGTGCTCAAATTAATCTGAGAGATGTCCTATTTGAAAGAAACGCTGCATCTCGAAGGCTAAACCCTCACGGTAAATCCTTTTTATCTAATTGCTATCACCTATTTACTGATTTATTTCTCTTTAGGGCTTGAGAGGTGTCAAGATCCACTTTTTTAGCATAAGTTGTATGAGTGTGTCCATAAGTTTTATCATCAAATTTCACAAAAGAGCCTATAGTATCACCTATAACAATAAGGCAAGATTCATTCTAGAGTTGTAATGGGAGCCTTGGCGAGCGAACCAAACAAGGTAGGTATCAAAGGAGTCTTTTAGGGGATCAAAATATGGATACCATGGCTTAAACATGAGTTTGTGTTCACCCCAAACCCAATATTGGTCAAAAATTAAATCACTATCCTTAGGAGATTCGAAATAGCAATAAAATAGGCTTTAGCACAAGGGTAGAGTTCAACCTTACCCTTAATATTTTTCTCCATATTTGAGAAATCTAATCGTGGAGTTGAGAAATATTAGGCCAAAACTTTTGAAATTTTCATATGAGGCCAAACTAGGAGAGATTCTCCTTAGCCTTGAGAACCTTTTGTATTAGGGATTCCTCAACCTTCATCATTGGAATTTTTTGTGACAGTTTTAATGGTTTATCATCATTTCTTGCACCATTCTTCAGAATGGAGACTGTGACAACAAATGATTTGGGTTCCCTTCTCGCCTTGTTTCCCATGTCTGTGGTTTTCTCCCTAATAGAGGGCCTCTGTAGCTCTACTCCCTGCCATGTTAATATGTAGGACTCTAACCCCCGAAGACCGCCTCCGGATCTATGGGCATGAGGGATTTTTTTCTTGCTAGTTCTCGAGAGGATAAGTGACTATATTTTTTCTTTGGCCACCCTTATCTCCACCAAAAGTTTCATCATAATCCCTAATCCTACCAGGGTTCACTTGAAGGTTATTTCAGTTTCCCTTTTTGAATTTCCTATAGAAGGACAAGTTAATCCAAGAAAAAGCTGCCTCATTCTCAATATTTGGAGGAAGTTTGACCCATGTTTCTTGTATCTGCACGTCCCGAGAGCCATGCTGCCACCTCTGTGGAGCCATCACCATCCTTAGCATTGACATCACTTAGGGTTCACAGGGATGAGCCATGGCTAGGGTTTTCATGAGGATCCATGAAGTTAAAATCATCTTTATTTCTTTAGTATATTGTGCATACATTTTTACATTCAAATGTTATTTCCATGTATGCATAAAAAATGTTATGTTTCTCTAAAACAAATTTAAAATATATATATTCTCATATTTGTTTTCTATTTTTATTTATGCTTCAATTATTCTTTTTTTTAATTATGAATACTAACTTATTCACATTGACAAGTTGCGAAGGTATACTTGAAAAATTTAATTTTCCTTCTTTTTCATTTCAGTTACGTATATTCCTCTAACTCACAAGTATCGTTTTCATTCTATCTTGGTCTCTTTCCTTTAAGGATGTCCAAACATGTAATATTTGCTCTTAATAACCAGTCTCACAATTAAGAATACCATGCTTTGAGAAAAGAGCCCGCAAAAGTGATCAACATCATCAATGGTACCATGTGCATAAATAAAGCATAAATTGTTGTAGGAATCATTACCAACATCCCTCCAATGCACATGAAAATTTAAATTTTCTATCACAAGTTGTTCCATCTACACTTGGTCATTTAAATGTCTTTGGTGACTCCCTTCTCTTCGTAATATATCTTACATGAACCTATATCTTATCTTAATGTGTACACATTTTTAAATCATGGTCCTATCAACCTCATATTAATATCCCCTTTGTGGAAACTCCTCAATTCAACCTCAAAAATTTCTTCCCTTGGTTGGAACTCCTCATCTTATCAACCCCATTACACTTCTCTACATTCAATTATTTTCATGCCTCTTTGTTCACAATCATTTCTTCTCCCTTAGGTTATATAACAATTTTCTAATAGTTTCCTTCTCATAACTACAAAAGACATTACCTCTGCTCAACGTGATATTCAATTTTTGAAGATTTTGTTTTCTAGAAATCATTAAATCTCCTTTCACATGACTATGCATGCTTTGTATTCCCAGAATACTATCCCAAGATGAAAAATAGAATATGAAATTGGATGCACACTTGTAATATAATTTATATTCTATACAATTTGAACACAAAATCTTCTAACCTACATAAAGCTATGTTTCTCCATGGACATGGGGGTATCACTTGGAAAATTATGTGTAAAGCACATGTGATCATGGAATTATAAAAATTACCCCTTATTTTTAGGATTTACCAATAGATACTCGCTTTCTTAGAGCACCCTTTTACACTACTACATCTATTTATACGAATTTACCAGTGCTAAAAATGTAATTAAATATTATACATTGCATGATTTCACATGTTGTATACCACTTTAAAAACTACCTCATGTATCCACCATGTGATAAATTTGGATCTCAAATTGGATGATCTTAAATATTATTTTCAAGGCTCATCATGTTTCCACGGAATTTCACCAAAGATTGTTAATCTTTCGAAAATAAGTATTAGAAAAACACTTGGAGGTGAAAGATGATTGCTACATGTACTATGTGTCCTTCTCATATTTTTTTTGGTTTTATTATCCAGAAAACCCCTATAATATATTCATTTATAGTATTATTTCGGTATGAAAGGCATAATAGAGGTTACGCACATGTGCACGAGTATCTTATGGCTATAGAATGCACCTAATGCTAAGGATTTAAATTGGGGAGATGAGGATGATGTGAATGAAACAAAATACTTCATTAAATATTTCATTACATGGAATCCATGTGAAAGTTTCCACATAGAAACAATAGTTCAATGATCTATGCTTGATGATCCATGCCTATTAAACACAACACAATGTTATCTATTAACTCTCATCTTGAATTTGAAGCACTTATTAACTGCATTCAAATAAACATAAATGTTTAGGTAAAACCTATTTATGGAAGAAAGGATCATTTCTACATTGTCAATACAATTTTTCGTATGAATCATAATTGAAATAATATATTGAATATCCACAACAGAGACATGCTTTCAAGTTTGAGAGTGAATGTAAGTATGTACTTGTCCTCTCTAACCATGCTATGTTGACATATATTTATAAGTATGCATAAAAAGAATAGGTTTTATTTTAATCCTACCATCAAATGATTACAAAATATCAAATGGTTCATTATAGACACCAAAATTAGGTCACACTCCCCTTGGTCCCTCGTCAAATAATCACCTTGAACAAACTCACCTAACCATGGCCCCTTACACCCCACTCTAATATTAATTTAATTAAATTAATTCATGATCTCATAATATTTATTATTTAAATATCCTAATTGAGATAATTCTCACACCACCACCTCACCTAGCCACCTCACCCTAGACCTATTCTTAGTATGTTGCCATAACTAACTAAGACCTACCTAAACCCTAAAAATCAAAGCCTACATTCCCTCTAACCACATTCTCTTTATTCTGAAAAGGAAGCTTCCGTTCTAATTCATGAAGAAAAATGAACAGGATCCAAGAAATCAAGTGGATCTGCCCATTTTAGTAAACCTAGGAAATCCATCCCTAACCGACGCGTCGCTACCCTAAATCGCCACCAGTCAACCCGAAACCATCATCAATTACCATTTACTCCCCAAAACAACCTTATTTCAAGGTTGGCACATTGTGAAAGCGAGGGACAAAAACCAAAGCTCCATGCAAGCGAGAATCAACATTCACACATGCATCTGAACATCCACAGCTAGCACTAGAAGTGATCACAGAGCCATTTTTCATTCACGGAAGCATCTGGGGAAGCACCATCACCACATCAAATTCCATCCATCTGATCAACTGCCATTACCATCCAAACCAAGCTCATACAAAAGTAAGTATTTTGTTATCCAACATTCATCCATTTTTATTTTAATAGGCTCTGTTACCTCTATTATCAGTTTCTACTTACACCCCCATTCTCCCACAATTTCCCTTCATGCAAGTTTGATCATTCTTTCACCCACACCACTAAATTACCCACATCTGATTGTTAAACACCTCTGAGTATACCTAAGATCTCCATAGACGTTTCCATTACCCTCTCTATTTTCATTTGGCCTTAGATCTGTCCCAACACAAAGATTTTAATAAGTTTTTGTCACTGATACTGCGACGCGTCGGTTACCCATGACTATCCCCTATCCATCTTGAACCATCATCGGTTACACTAGACCAACGTTGGTCTCTATGTTTTACCCTCAGACCAAGAACAAAGCCTAAATTCCCCACCAAATGCCAAAAACATCCTCAAACTAGACCACTGACCAGACTCTAGATCTCGACAGAGACCTTGCCCTTTAGATTCAATCATATCCTAGCTTGTTGTGAATGAATTTTATTATTATAGTCGAATAAGATACCTAATTCATTTTAACTATAGTATGATTTCATTTATTGTTAACATTGAGTTTTTTTAAACAGTTGATTGACATCCTTCTAGGGAGTATCACACTTCCCTGAACTAGCACACTCTAGGCAGTTCACTATCATATTCTATTTAATCTCTTTTGGTGGTCTTGTTTTTCATTTCAGGTAGTTCCTCCTAGCCAAAAGGAAGCTCTCATGACCAGATGTGGATCAAGAAGGCATACACACACAACAACCTTCAACAAGCTTTTATAGGTATTCCTCCTAGCCTATTTACCCTTATCTATTTTTTTCAATATTCAAAGAAATGCTCTAAGAATCAGGTGAAACATTTTGGCATGCCTAGTGGGACCCATTCAGGGTTCCTTGCATTTCTTCATTTCTAGGTGAAAATTTGTATGTTTGTTTCCTTTCCGAAAGGTTATCACATTAAAATTTCTCCCCTGGAATCTTCTCTTCTTTCTATTTGTCTCAAAGAAATCATGTTTTGGTGCTATAAAAAGAACTCTTCTTCTCTTTCATTTGTATTGCATTAGTGAAAGATCATACTCTCTCATGTTCATCTTTTTGTGTCATCAAATTCAATATTTCGATTTGGGATTAAAATCAACTACATTTCATTCTACTTTACTGCATTGGATCGCATTAAATTAGGGTAACCTATATACTTGGAAGTTATGCCTAGGCGATGGTTAACAAATGAATCATAGAAAAGCACTTCCTTTCTCTTCTTCTCTCTTTGAGTCTTACCAAACATCAAAAAAATTAAAATATACACATTCTTAAACAACATCTTACCTAGAAGAATCTGTAGGTGATCACATGATCATGACATAGTGGGCACCCAACTCATTACTTCTGTCAAGTCATTATCTCAGAGGACAGCCCACCCCCACCATAACATACCTGAAACCTCTCCCTTTAGATATATTTCTTTGTAGGAAGCCTTCCTCACCAAAAATCTATTCTAAAGTTCATGATTCAGTCTTCTAAATAGCATAAGCTAAACAAACATAAAGGAAAGAGCACTCTTAGGATCGTATTTTTCTTAGTGTTTCTGCTTGGCTTGCGTTTTGAGGTGAGAGGACACGTTCTTCATATTTTTATTTCTCCTTACACACTCCTTATCATATTTGGTGTATTCCAACTTCGTCTGAGTGTTCCTAGACCCCATTTTCATCATTCTCAAAATTATGGGTTTGATTCCACACTTGATTTTAAATCACAACCACCTTTTCTTCATCTTTGTTTCAATTTCACAGTAACCGGTGTTGGTCCAATGACCATCATCGGTCACCCTCGACCCGTCACACCGGTTTTACCCAACCAGAATCGCTTACTATTCTTTTGGTTAATCTTCCCAAAAGGACACCTATTTCATATTCTTTGTTATTTAGAGTCTCTGTAACTCTCATTATCTTCTCTAGCCTAATAAAATCCATTTGCACCTTATCTACCTAGCAGATTAATAGCCTTTTCCTTGTTTTCACAAACTGTCCGGTTTCCACGGTGATCGACCATGGTTACTGTGGCCGACATCGATTTACCCTAACCAAAGATCGCTTAGCCTATTCAAATTTCCAGCTGACATTTTGTACCTAATCCACCTATCACCTCCTATTTTTCCTATTTCGATGTATTTCGTGTCATTTACAATAGTCCTACCACATTAGTACTTATTCACATGGTGCTTACTCGTAGCCAAGCGAATGCCCTCATATTCCACGCTAGTTGTCAACCACTCCCACCTAGTCCTTCACCACCTTCCATTCTATCACCCATGGATCCTACCCAACCTATCACTATCACCACAGGGGACGAGGAGTTAACACAAGTCCTTGACAAGAACCCTATCGCCTTATAGTTCTATCTTTCCCTATAATGTCCCCTTTCTTACACCAAAGGCATAAGGGTCAAGTCGAGTCCAAGCCGTGGTCATACCCATGGGGCATGTGACGCTGGGAGCTTTTTAGGAAGGGGCCACATGGTGCTAATATTCAAGTTTGGCATTTGGGGGTCACTTTGGACCTTGGTGACTTAAACAGGAAAAAGTAACTTTAGTTACTTTTATTTTATTGACCCCTCCATGGAATGAAACATGTCTAGGTCTATTGGGGATCTTTTGCCTTGGAATGTATATAAGGAGTTGAGAGAGAAAGGAGAGGGACTTTTGCAATAGATTTTATTGACCCCTTCACGTGAAACGGCTACTACTGTGCATCTACATCTTGTAGAGTCAAATCCCATAGGGACCCTAGCGTTGGTGGTGAGAGATTCATCCCTAGCTAGTAGGGAATTCTTCGGTAGTGAGAGATCTACCCTAGTCTGTTGTTTTGGAGCCGCTTTCTAGGTTGTGTTAAAGAGATATTTCAGAGGGTACAGAGGAGGGATTTTGAAGATTCTTGGCAACATTTGGAGAGGATAATCAGTGGGCTTCTAGATCGAAATCATGGCAGCAGATCAGATCCATGGAAACCATTTGGGTAGAGCATGTTCACTTATTGAAGGCATCTCGTGAAGGTTTTCATGGGTTTTGGGAAATTTTGGGGAAGACAATAAGAGGGGATCCAGACCAAATTCACGACAAATTTTTTGTCTGGGCATGGCAGCATATTGAAGGTGCCTCCATCATTTTCTAACCCCTATCCCAAGTGTGGCGACTTACAGCCTGTATGGAGAGGGTTTTCCAGTTGTCTAGGTTCATTGTGATTTCCTGGCAGCATTGTACTCTGTAATATTCCAAAAATAGTTTCCCTTTGTCATTTATAATAATATCAAGCCCTCTTTGTATTTCCAAGTAAATTTGGGTGGTCATTTTGGGGAATATTAAGTTTATTTAGTTTGTTGTTCTAACTGTAAAAATATGGTATAATCAGTACTTTATGTGGCTACACATTTTCAATATTTTTGTGCATTTTTAAGTGGTATCCCATCAGGGATATTTCAGTGGTATCAGAGTTGTTGTTCCTCTAGTCTGTGTGGGTTAAATATGGAAGTTTGGAAAGATCTCAATGTGGGTTTTATGAAGGAAATGTTCACCAACATGGTGAAACAACAAGAAGCCACTAACCTTTATTTGAGTCATCTCACTCATAATTTGAGTCATAGAAAATATTGGGACGAGTAAGTAAAAAGGTGAGAACAATACTAAAGGGAACCCAATAGAGGTGATTGATGATGATTCTTGTTGGAGGAAATACCAATGTTTAAGTAAGGGTTTCGAGAGATAATATGTCATTTCCAAATTATTGTGTGATGAAGATTGGTATGCACAACACAAGCGAGATCATCATATGTTGGTACCGAATTACAAAGGAACTCATTCAAAGAAGAATAAGCTTCTAGAGAAAAATGTATGATTTCTATTGAGAAAACTAATTGCATTAGTGAAACTTTGCTTGTTGGAGAAATTATTCCATCTCGGGAGAAGAAATTTGTATATGCAAGCAAAACGGATGTAATGGAAACTCTAATTCAAAGTGTGGTGATAGCCACCCAAGCAAGACAACACCTATAAGAGCTTAAGGAAAAGATGTGGGAAATGATGCAAGGAAGTCTACACCCACAAAATAAGACTCTATGAAGCAGTGACACATGAGGAGGAGCCTCACATGCACACTAGTGTAAAATTGTGGCTGCTGTAATTTTCAAACTAACAACTTTTGATTAGCTTTGATACTTTCAACAGCACTCGGGAAAAAATGTTGGGGTAGTTCAACATATGTCTATCTTGAACACATGAAGGACATTGATGTCCTTAAAAGGGAGTTTTTGGACCATTTCTCCAACTATGTGTATATGAGCATCTTGTGGATGATATATGGTGGCAAGTTTTAGCTCACTTAATGAGATACAAGGGCTCATGGGAGTTATAAGCTATGGGATCCTAGTAATATGTGGAAATTATCCAAAACTATAATTCTGATTTTGAAAACTTTTTGACTGATTTCATAAGCAAAAGATGGAATTCAAATGTGTCTTGTGGGATTACAAGTGTTGGCAAGCATGATTTATTCATTGGAAACTCGATGCGGGAAGGGAGATTACCTTTCAAGGTATTAGTGTTGGTTCTATGATTGCTAAAAAGGGTAAGAGAATATTTTTAATCATCTTCAGCCTACTAGACTATGCATAATAATAGTCATAATGAGAGGAGAAAATAGCAATATGGGACAACAGGGTTAAAGAGATGAGATTGCACATTAATGGTAGTGGCCTCCCCATTCTTCTATCAGTCTTTAGGGTTTCACGATCCTTCTTCCTTGAAGGATCTGGAAGTTTCACAAGTACAATAGCTGATAGCGATAGATATTTTGGATGAGGAGTCTTGTTGGGAGAGGAATCAAACGTTGATTGAGGGCTTTTGTAATAACAAGCCATTCCAGGAATATTGCAAAATGAATATTGGTAGTAGACCCAAGAGAGATCATCAGAAACAAGTACCAGAGTTACAGAGGAGACTAGGACAAATCTCCATTCCACACTTCAATGGTTCTAAGAAGTGTCTTTGCACCGTCTGGGTTCAAAAGTTGAATACATACTCCAACATGAGTCCTATACGTGAGGAAGGTGCAATTAAGTTTTCAATCTTACATCTTAATGGAGACGCTCATGATTGGTGGCATCATGGGTTGATTACATAAAGACACATAGACATTAGTACTTATGCAGAGTTTGTGTACAGGATGGTAAGCAGATTTGATAAGAGAGACACTGATAGGTATTTCAGGGAGTGAACTCAATAGAGACAAACCAATCTCCTGGACCAGTACATCACATATTTTCAAATATTATCAGTCACGGTACCTGATGTCACAGAGATGAGGTTGATTTCACTGTTCATAGTAGGTTTGAAAAGTATTTTTGTTGGGTTTGTGATGGCATTTAAACCTTCTTCTTTGTACGAGGTTGTTAGGAGAGCTCGATTCTTGAGTTATCCTCCAAAGTTAAGGGTTCTACCTCGCGTTCAACAAAGGGAACCTCCATCTACATCGAGAAAAACTTCGATGAGAGGGAGCCTCCACCAAGGCAAGAGGTGACTAAGAAGCCACTCATTTCCTAAGAGGACAGAGATTAGTTGAGGAAAAAAAAACTGTTTCGATTGCACACACCTTGGATTCTAAGACATGATTACAGAGGTAAAGGGAAGGCCCAATTCATTGAGGTCTTCAAGGAGAGCAAGGGTGGCCGAGGTGAGGATTTAGAGACTTGAGAGATGGATGATGGAGATGGGGTTGCGTTGGATAGTGTTGATGTGAGGCAGGAGGAGGAGAATTTTCCTCGGGAGATTATAGCCACATTGTCTAGTAATTTGATGTACAAGGTAGTTAGGATTAGAGGAGTTATGCAGGGTCAACAAGTTGGGGTTCTCATTGATAGTGGGGAAACCCACAACTATATCGATGCCTCACTAGTTGACAGTGAGGATTTTGAGGTCTTCAACGAGGTTATAGCCAATGGATAGCCTATCCAGGTGCACATGATAAGTCCCCCAAGTGAGCATCATGATGGGTAACTATAGAGTTACCAATGATTTCTACATTGTTTGTATGGGAGGGACCAACATAGTGTTGGGAGTGCAGCAGCTTCACTCTCTTGGTGAGTTTCGGACTAAATTTCGGACGATAGAGCTGAATTTTAAGTCTACGGGAAGGTGTGTGATTTTGAGGGGATTATCTACAAGAGAACCTAGGGTGGTTACAACCGAGGGGATGGAGAGGACATTATGGAACGGGAGGAGTTTTATTATTGTGGATTGTTGTGAAGAATGATGGATGTCGCAGTGTGACCAGCAATATTGCACATTAGACAGATTATAGAGATTGGGACTATAGGTTCATATCATCTAAAGTTTCAGAGACTAGAGATCTCATTTGCTTGTTGAGTACTACAAGAACCGACATACTTGTGAGATTTTGTATGGCCACATACGGGATGAAGGATAAATATTGGAGGATGAGATGAGCTTCTCTTAGGGAAGATGGAGCCTTGTGTCGATTCATGGTTGAGGATGGAGATACTACAACATGTGCATTGTTCTTTCATGACTGGAAATTGAGCTTCAATGATACCTACGGGATCATGTCAAAGAGGTTCATATGGCATAGGTTGAGGGATGATATTCTCAAATTTGTATAGGCATATACGATTTGTCACTATGACAAGTCAGAGCTTACGGGTTCATCATTTTTTGAATCAACATGGGATAACACTCCTATTCATTTTGCTTCTTATATGCCCAGTGAGAATTTCACCCACGTTTTAGTCATTGGAGAGATGGAATTGACTCATGGTTATTCAGTAGGTTCACATTCAGCACAAGAGGTGGACTATGTTGACTGATATTGCCGGTTGATTTGTCTCTTTGGAGTCTTGGGACTTTTCGTCAATGAGACACATTGAGATACAGTATGAGGAGCCTTGCTCTCACATGAGTGTAGGTTATGTGGGAGAGTTAGCACCATTTGTGTGTAAAAAAGTTGTTTCATAGTCTGATTCAGGGGATTCGACGGGATTCAGAGTGAACTTTCATACCCAGGAGTTGATTGGAGAGGTAGTGAGTGATCACATGATGATATCCTTATATTGGCAAGGATTGGACCGATGAATATTTTGGTGTGGGTACCACTTTGGAGAGTTGATGTGGGCATCATACTACTTTAGGAGCAACATTGTTCTCTACACGACTTGGAGAGCATGATCACTACATGGGGCGTCTTGGTTACTTTTCATCACACTGATCATTAGTTGATTGCAGGGTAAGGTGGAGAAACTTACATCATGGAATTTAGCTTCTACAAGATGACGGATAATGCTTGGGGTCAAGCATTTCTCGAGAAGGGAGGCCTGTAATTTCCCCTTTTTATGCCAAATGCCTAAGCGCCAAGTCGAGTCCAAACCGTGGTCATACCCATGGGGCTATGGATCTTTGGGAGATTTTTGGGAAGGTGTCGCATGGTGTTAATATTCAAGTTTGGCATTTGGGGGTCTCTTTGGACCTTGGTGATTTAAATAGGAAAAAGTAACTTTAGTTACTTTTATTTTATTGACCCCTCTATGGAATGAAATGCATCTAGGTCTATTAGGACTATTTTTCCTTGGAATGTATATAAGAAGCTGGGAGAGAAAGGAGAGGACTTTTGGCATACATTTGATTGACCCCTTCACGTGCATGCTCTGCTTATTCACATCTACAACTTGTGGAGTTAAATCCCATAGGGACCCTAGCTTCGGTGGTGAGAGACGCATCCCTAGCTAGCAAGGAATTCTTCATTAGTTAGATATCTACCCTAGTCTGTCATTTTAGAGCCTCTTTATGGGTTGTGTTATAGAGATATTTTAGAGTGTACAAAGGAATAGTTTTGAAGATTCTTGGTGCTATATGGAGAGGATAATCGGTGGGCTTGCAAATCTGAATCACGACAGTAGATCATATCCATGATAGCCATTTGGGTAGAGTGTGGTCGCTGGTTGAAGGCATCTCGTGAAGTTTTTCACGTGTTTTGGGGGCTTTTAGGGAAGACAATCAGAGGGGCTCCAGACCATATTCACGGTAGCTTGTTGGGCGGGCGTGGCAGCATGTTGAAGGTGCCTCCATCATTTTATGACCCCTGTCCCAAGTGTGGTGAGTTACAACCTGTACAGAGTGGGTTTTCTAGTTTTCTAGGTTCGATGTGATCTCCTGGTAGCATTGTACTATGTAATATTCCAAAAAAATTTCACTTTATCATTTATAATAATATCAAGCCCTCTTTGAATTTCTAAGTAAATTTTGGTGGTCATTTTGGGGAATATTAAGTTTATTTAGTTTTTGTTATAACTTTAAAAATATGGTCTAATCGATATTGTATGTGGTTGCACATTTTCAATATTTTTGTGCATTTTTGATTGGTATCCCGTCAGGTGATATTTCATTCCCACTTGTCCACTCGATATGCCTCGGGTCAGTTGATATACGACATGCACGTATCTATCCCCCAACTCTCATTCCTACTTCATTGTTAGTCCCTTCTAGCTCCGCATTACCCACATCTACCTTGCCCCCAGTCGTTTCGCAGGTAGGCCATGTACCTTCTATGACCACCACATCTGCCACATCTATTACACCCGCAACATCCACTATACCTTCATCCACCACCTAGAACATAACCTCATCCATGCCTATTGTCTCACATATACCCATAGCAACACAACCACCCCTAGTGTCAATGACCCCTACCCCATTTCAAAACATTTTCCTTTCTATTCCACAGTCCTTAGCCCCCATCACTACTAGGGTTACCTCGACCCTTCCACCTCCATATATGTACTATCAGCAGCGTCTGTTTCATCCATTATTCATTCAGGGTACATACCCCCTATCTCACTTCCCCATTCCCAACCTACCCATGTGGAATTGCCATATACTAGAATGCCACCTCCATCATATATCTAACACCAACCCTCTTACGCTACAGGGTACCCATTCATCACCACCTACCAATGACTTCATCAAGTTGATGATGGATAAGATGCAGACACTGGAGGCATTGGTTTCTGGATCGCACAACTCTCTCACCTATGATGAAATTTACAACGAGCCCATACACCCATCTATTCCTATTCTTCCATATCTCGTACATCGGGAGATTCCTAAATTTAACCTCTTCAATAGAAAAGAGGACCCGCAACAACATTTGCGGTCTTTCAAATATGGGTGTTATCTGATCACCCATGATGATGCTTTACTTCTGAGGACATTTCCCATGTCTCTTACAAGGCTCGCATTAGACTGGTATTGTGGGTTACCTAGGAATTCTATCTTTTCATTTAATCAAGTAGCCCAAGCCTTCTTGGATCACTTCTCCATCAATGTTGTTAAGAAGGTGACCATGACTAACCTCTACTCTATGCATCAATATGATGACAAGTCTATTACTGATTTTGTCACTTGTTGGTGTAGCCTAATCAATCAACTCACATTCCAATTACCACAAACCAAACTCATATATCTCTTCAATTGGGCTTGTGCTAGACATATCTTTCCAAACCTTTTGGTGAAGACTTTCCAAACCTTTGATGAGGCATTCATCATGGCACGAAAGCTAGAGATTCAGGCCATCGAAGAAAAGAAAATTAAACTACGTAATAAAAACTTGGCATTTAAGTCAAATCATGTCTCTTCTTCTTTGAAACCACAAAATAATTATTCAAAAGCCAAGGGAACTACTAACGCAGTGGTACTCAAGGCTAGCCCAGCTCATCCATCAAATCAAGCTAAGCCCTCATCTAATATTTCTCCTGTCCTAGACCTTTCAATTCAGATGAGAACAACGAAATACACCCCAATTGGGGAGCCTTATTCTTCTATCTTAGAAAATCTCATTAAAGTTGGAGCCATCACCCTTCCTCCTATAAAACCACACACTAGTTTTGATCCTGCTCACCCCACACCCACGTGGTACAAAGAGCACGACTTCTACAACTATCATCGGGTAAAAGGTCATAATGACGGAAATTGCATCACTTTCAAGAACATTGTCCAGGAAATTCTCAGAACGGCAAGTTAGTCTTGGATAATCCTAACACACCTGCCAATCAAAACCTATACATCTTCAAGAAACCATTTCCTAATCATACCCCTTCTTCTGATCAAACTGGAGAGACCTCAACTAATGATAGCCATACCCACAAGGTCCATGCTATTTTCAGTGATGCACCAATTGCTTCCCAATTACCTCATATTCCTTCCATAGAGGAAATCTTGGCCCGAAGTCCTCCACCTACACATGAACCCACTTCACCTATTCCTCCACCCACAGAGGAACACCCTTTGTCTCCTCCCTCACCTATGAAGGAGTCTTTTGTTAACATCAAGACCATTTCACCTTTGGCTTCTCCACCTAGAGAGCCGTCACCAGTAGTACCTCTCTGACCCATGGGAGACACTTTTTCATCTCCTCCACCCATAGAGGAGCACCTGTCATCTCCTCCACCTATCAAAGATCCAGTAGAAATGTCGTTACCTCTAGGTGACCATTCTCCATCAGCCACCCAAGATCCTGTTGACTTACTTTTGGCTCTCTTACCCACAAAGGCTAAAGCTAGAGAATTCCCCATTTCTAAAACACATTTTATGGGAATCGCCATTGGATCCACATCAACCTCACCCACTTTGCAGTGTCATTCTCACGCTTAGCCAACCACCTAGATTATGTGGATAGAGCCTTACTTTGGGGGCATCTTCTACTTCTTGTCTCAACACAAATGTAGATGTCACTCACTGACACCTCCACTATCTATCCAAAAGTATTTCATCGACCAAACTAAACACAACCACAACTATCAAAAATTCTCCCACAATACAACTCATGGCTCAACTTACACCTCTACCCATAACCCAACATGCATCTATAACTAAACCCATACCTACATCATCTTCCTTGCCTAAACCTATTACTACTTTAGGAGCCATCCCAATGGCTAGCCTTACTCATCCACCCATCAAATTAAATTTAGCTACATCTTTCAAATCCAACACAAAACTTAATCTAGCCCCAAAGCGAGAAGAACCAATCCCCTATATCTCGTACTGAACCTCATTGATCACACCTTCATCACCTTCACCCCTTCCATCCGTCTTAGGACCTCACCCCTTGACCCTGGCTAAGAAACCTCCACCCGCTGGTAAACTAAAAACATAGCAGCCCATTCCTCCCTCGCAGACCTCTAATATACCCAAGCGCCTGACACAACTTCCGCCCACACCTACAACATTTTTACCACCCATACCTCCAATACCATCGATAACTTCTTCACTACCCACAACACTTCATTCCCTTTCCCTTACACCTCCTACACAACCTATGCCATCTACCTCCATAGCACCTTGGTTATCCCCATGGGTAACCCACCCTCTTCCACCATCTACTTTCCCCTCTAAATCTCATGTGCCCATATCACCTTTACCCAAGAAGGTGTAGCCTAAAGGAAAAAATCTGCTACCCTCCAATAAGGTAGTCAAACCAACCACACACTCTATTTCTAGTTCATCTACCATGCCCTTACCCAAGTAGACATGACCAACACCTAAGACCATGGCTCAACCCACTCCCTCTCTTGCAAATAACCTTCCTATACAATCAGCCGCACCTACACCCAAACCCACATTCACTTCCCATTGTGATCCACTAGCAGGATCCTATGCCAAAATCTTAACCAACCTCCTCGAAAATTTCATCATCACATTACCCCCTCTTAGACCTTATGACCCACTCAAGCCCAAACCAAAGGGGTTTGACAAAACCAAAATTTGCGCCTACCATCATGTGTTAGGACACGATGTAGAGGACTGTAAGGCTTTGAAAGCTACTCTTGTCCAGTTATGTCCTCCTGAAGAAAACTTTGATGATGATGACCTTCTCGATGAGGACCCCATTTTTCCAACACCAATTTCCATAGTTCTTCCCTCATTACCTACTCACGAACAAGACCTCCACCCCCATAACTCTTAGAGCCACCTCTAAGATTTGAAATTAACATGGTGCGCATCAGAGAACTCGCCAAACCTCCACCCAAATGTTAGTGTACCCAACTCATCTCACAAGGTTCCTTCCCGTCTCTTGGCTTCTTCCCTTCCTGTCGCTATACCTTTCATGGCTCACCTACTTCACCTACCTCCCCACCTCAAATCAACATGATCCATGTTGCTACCCACGCATAGAAGGACAAAGGCAAGGAAAAGGCAACCGACCCATCTACCAACCCTATACCCAACATACCATCTGCACCCACACCTAAAGTCACTATCCATGGCCCCACATATCCTATTTCCAATAGGGTTACACATCATGTGATGCTCAAACAATTACACCAATCCTCCCTCAAAATGTCCCTATATGACCTCATCCAAACCTCTAAATCCCATCACCAAGCTCTCATGGAGGTTCTTCAGTCTATTGAGGTCTTACCTAATGACCCTACACCCGTAGAATCCATTATTACACCTCATTATGTAGCCTCTCTTACCAAATTACCATCTTCTTCTAAATCTCCACCTACTCACCAAGTAACCATCCTTAATTTCTTAGATAAAGAGATCACACCGCACCAAACCGATGACCCTGATCCAACCCTTTTCATCTCCGTCCATATCGATAATATACGTGTATAACATGTTATGATCGATGGGAGCGCTAACATTAAAATCATCTCCTTCCATGCATTCGAATAAATGCGCATACCTGACAATTACATGCATAAACAATCCATCATGTTGTGTTCATTTAATGATTCTATCACCTCTAAACTTGGCACCATCATCCTCCATGTTTACGTGGGCCCCACACTATTCCAGAGTTATTTTATGTCTTGGAGGGGGAATTTCAATATAACCTATTGCATGGTATACCCTAGATTCATGTTATGGGTTGTGTTCCTTCCACTTTGCATCATTGTGTGAAGTTTGAACATGAAGGGATGTCGACATTAAAATTTTCCTCTATAATTTCTATTTTATTATGTATGTATTAGGAATAGGATGTTGTTAAGTATGATTAGTAGTGGCGTCGATAGAAGATAACGGTACCATCAAGATGGTGCCGCCAACAAAGTAGAGTACGATGTGATAGGTCAAAGTACAATAGGAATGTTGTGGTAAAAAGTAAATATTTGTTGTAAGTGGTCCAAGAATGTTAAAATGTAAAAGTTGGGGTAAGTAGAGAAGTAGGGTCTACATGATTAGGAATTAGAAATATTATATTTGTAATAAGGACAAAGAGTGATGTCATAAATATTTTGCGTATTTTATTTTTGGAAAAGTGTACAAAGGTGAAACCCATGTGAGATGATAAGGTTTATCTTATCTTAGAAGATAAGCCTACATGTAAAGGCAAGAGTTTAGGCATGGAATATGATTGGGTGGAAGAGATTTCTATCCTATCTTAGAGATAGGGTGGATAAGCTTTGAATTCCTATAAATAAAGAGGCCACCCCCTCATTTAGCATAGAAGGAATTAGTGAGAAATATTGTATGAGTAAGTGTGTTAAAGAAGCCATAAATAGGTGTAATTGTGAAGTTTCTCCCATAGTTATTGTTGGAAGGAAAGTGAAGCTAGTAACACTTGAAGTACCTCATGGGTGATATTATAACAATTTCATGTTGATATTATAATTTACACTTTTATTTCAGATTTTTCATCATTCCTTCGTATCATAGTCTATGGTATTCTTATGTTATGTTTGCTGCTGTGTGTCAGTTACATCCACCAAACTAAAGGTTGTGCACTAGTAAATAATCATAGCATGAGGAGTTCCCAGGTGGATAATTATCATAGTGTCGTTGGTGATAACAGGGCACACCTATACCATTCTGGATGACCCATCACCTTTCAAAACCTAGAACATGCTTTACCAACCCAATAACGTGCTTATACCCATTAAGACATCTTCATCCATGACCACTTCCTCTTCACCTACACCTCCGCCCACTAGTGAAGCTGCTGCCTCAACCGCACCTAAATCCTCCATCCCTAATGCCACCAAGACTTCCACTTGCCAACCCATCACCTCCCAATCAACTAACTCCACCTAAAATTCAATCTCTAACACATATTTTATCCCACTACCCACATATCGACCACCGATCCCTTGGAAAACATTTTTCAACGCCCCACTTTGGGGGAGTATCATTTATATAATGTCAACACATTCCTTACTCCACAAGAGTATGGAAGCCTTCATCAACACCCTCACTACAATCACCACATAGGAGAGCGTCTCCTTTACATGGTCCTCCCCACCTTCGCACCAATCTCACCTATGGGGGACTTGATACTTCCACTTATACACCTGAACCACCATCACAAACCCACCCCTTTTCTACCGACCTCCAGTCACTCACCAATCACCGCTTCACCCACACCTTCTTGCACCGATGTGCATGGAAGGGTTTTGGTTTTGGATTTTATGAGCAAGGCCGTCACACTATTATTCCATGTACTACCCACAAACATAACAACTGTAGTGGTATTGGCTTTGCTAAACTACCTACCAAGAAGGCTCGCATTGAACTCATTGAGGATATCGACCCTTCTCCACCTTCTTCACCACCTTCACCGACAGAGTCGATGGATCCAAAATCCATCCCTCCTAACTTTTTTTTTCATAAAAACCATTTCCTTGGGGCCTCTAACTTATCAATGTGAGGGCGAGGCTCCCTCTTCTCTTCCCTTCATGTATCCTAAAATGATCGATGACGATACACCTTCTATTAATGTCATTCAATGTCAGGATGATGAATCTATACTCACCTACCTTGGTGTAAAAGACTCATATATTCATCGGTCATTACCATCTGAGATGCAAACCATGTTGAATGAATCGACTATCAAAATCAACATCCACACTCAGGATGACCCACACATTCTAAAGATTGGCCAATCTTTAGATACTGTTGAATAGGAAGCCATCACTTCTTTTCTCAAAAATCATAACCATGATTTTTCTTGGTCTTACACAGACATGCCCGATATTGACCCCACCATAGTGGTCCACAATATTGTAACCATTCCCAATGCCAAACCCGTAAAACAAAAGTTGAGGAAAATGCACCCCCGCATTGCTCTTCTGGTCAAAGAAGAAATTCAGTGCCTTATTTTTGTTGCCTTCATCTTATCCATTGATTATCCCTGATGGATTTCTAACATTGTCCTAGTCACTAAGGAGACAGGGGGACTTTACATTTGCATATATTTCCATGACCTCAACCTAGCTTGTCCAAAAGATGACTTTCCTCTACCTAGTATTGACCAATTGGTTGACCTTACCACTGCTAACTAGATGCTATCACTCATGGATGGTTTCTTGGGTTATAACCAAATCTTGCTTGCCCAGAGGATCAACACAAAATTTCATTCATCACCCCTAGGGGGACCTTTTGCTATTGAGTCATGCCTTTTGGCCTTAAAAATGTTGGTGCTACATATCAACAGGCTATGAATTACATCTTCCATGACATCATGCATCATATATTGGAAGATTACGTAGAAAATATCCTTTCCAAATCTAAATGCCACTTTGAGCACCTCGCCATCATAAAAACCATCTTTGACCACCTCATTAAGTAATGTGTTCACCTCAGCCCAAGAAGTGTGTCTTCGCGGTTCTCTCGGGAAAGCTCCTAGGATTTATCGTTTCCTTATGTGGTATAGAGGTTGACCCTACTAAATTCAAGGCCATTCTAAAATGCCTCTACCCACTAATCTGCGGAAGCTCCATAGCTGTAAGGTAAGTTGCATTTTATTCATTATTTCATTTTGCAACTTTTCGATTGATGTCAGCCATTTCATCATCTTCTCAAAAAGGATGTCTCCTTTAAATGGGATGATGATTGCCACAAAGATTTTGAGGCATTAAAAAATACCTTCTCCAACCACCCGTAATCATTCCACCTAAAGACAATCAACCCTTCTACCTATACATCTCTGCTACCGATCACTCCTTAGGGGCCATGCTCACCCATTGTGATGAAAAACATAGGGAGCAGGTGGTTTATTATATCAGTTGTACTCTTCTAGAATACGAGACCCGATACACCCATGCCAAATTTTTTTTCTTAGCCTTAGTTTTTGTTGCCACAAAACTCCGCCATTACCTACTTAGCCATAAAACCTATGTTGTGACAAACACCGACCGCTTACACTTCATGTATGCCAAACCTTAACAAAATCAATGGGCTGCATGCTGGTTTATGCTTCTAACAAACCTCAACCTCAAATTCATCCATCAAAACTCCATCAAGGGCCAAGCTATCATTGACCAATTGGCTAATGCACCTATTTCGGGGATCAACCACTTACTTTGACTTTCTAGATGAGTCTATTACTACCCTTTCCTGGATGAACCCGCTTACCAAATGACACTCTTCTTCATGGTTCCAAGTATCGGCGTGGGGTGGGGCTGGTGTTATCCTCATTCCGCTTGATGGTGAACCCATGTATTTGTCTTTCAAACTCGATTTTTATTGTACAAACAATATTGTTGAATACGAAGCACTTGTATTAGGTCTCTAGGCTTCTTATGCCTTAGATGTTAAGTCAATCAAAATCTTTGGTGATTCTCAATTGGTCATAAACCAAGTCAATGGTATATACCAGTGTCGTAATGAGATACTTAAAAAGTATAAGCATCACGTGGACATACTTTTGACCACCTTTGATCATTACGCCCTTCAAACCATCCCACATTCTACCAATAAATTTGCAGATACCATGGCCTTCTTGGCTTCTTAGATACCCACTTCACCCACCGACTCTAAAATATTTGTCACCATATAAAGACTCCAATCACCCTCTTATTTACCTCGTGAAGTTTACTCTATCGTAATCACTTTGCTCTTGACTCGCATGACGTTTGGTATAAACAATACTCATATTATCTTTCCCTCTCCATCTCACCTCCCGAACTCATTCGTAATGGATAATGTGTCTTTCTTAAAAGGGTCTCTCGTTACGTCACCATGGGTGGCCTCCTCTATAAGCGTGGCTTTGATGGTATTCTCTTACGGTTCCTTATGAGTTCGGTAATTCCTTATACCATTAAAGAAGTTCATTATGGCATATGTGGAGGTCACTTCGGTGGCCTTGTTGTTCTTAAGCGTATTCTTTGACTAGGATATTATTGGCCGACTCTTAACCATGATTGTTGCGACTATGTTAAGCATTGTGTAAAATGCCAACAACATGTTAATCTTCATCATACACCCAGTCATGCCTTACAGGTCACCTGTGACCTTTGGCCCTTCTCTCAATGGGGTTTAGATCTTGTTGGAGAGATCAATCCCCATTCTTCCCAACGACATCAATGGATAATCACCGCTACCGAATATTACACCAAATAGGTTGAAGCCATACCTCTCATCTCCAAAAAAGCTAAGAAAATATGTGATTTCATCAATCATCACATTATTTTTCACTTTGGTGTCCCACATCTCCTCATCACTGATAATGGAAAGCAATTCAAAACTAAAACCTTGCTGAAACTTTGACGACACCTTCGGTATTCAACTAAGTTTCTCTTCACCATATTACCCACAAACCAATGGCCAAGCAAAATCCACTAATAAAACCATGAATAAAATATTTATGAAATTTGTTAATAATACTTGGGAAGTACTTACATACGCACATTGCTTTCACCCTATGGGTGTACCGTACTAGTATTCACACTTCCACTACTGCCACTCCTTTTCTCTGGTCTACGGTATAGAGGTTGTTCTACCTCTCAAAGTCCAAATTCCATCTCTTCGTATTTATCTCCATGACATGCTCAATGATGATGAATTTCACCAAGACCATTTAGCAAAAATTGAGTTATTAGATGAACGTTGTCTTAATGCTCTTGACCATCTTCAAGTTTACAAAAAATGTATCAAACGTGCCTATGAAAAATGTGTCCATGAACGAACTTTCCAAGTTGGTGACCTTGTCCTGAAGGAAAATCAACATGTAACCAAAGTAGAAAAAAGTAAATGGGGAAAAATTACTACTAATTGGCTTGGACCATACATCGTGACTCATACTTATGGATGAGGTGCAAATCATTTATTTTCACTCGATGGTAAACCTGAACCTGAACCCCTTAATTCCTTGAATCTTTGACCATTCTACTGTTGACTTTTAGTCCTACCTCACCTTTCATCTCTTTTTATGCTTGTCCCTTGAGCACTATTCACTTCCCTCCTTTCACTATACCATCCCCATGATTAAACAAGACTCATGTGTGTACAAGTCACTCTTTTACCCTCTCTTAAATATGTGTACCATGGCTCTGCACATGGCATGATTCTCATGCATACTTTTCATTTTCTTTCAGATGAGATCTCATGGTCGTTTCACCTTGATTTCTAAACAAGAATCTGATTCTTCACCTTAGTCTTGTCCATGACTCAAAATCCCTCACATGGGATCTAACTCCTTGAGTCAAAATTCAAATAAAAAGACAACTCCCTCAAAAAGACATCTTTCTCTCTACATCGGTGCTATAAATAGACTTCTCCCTCGAAGGATAGCTATGTAAAGCCTGCTTTTAAAAAATAAAAAATAAAAAATTAAAGCTTCCCACATCAATCATCACTTTGCGAAGACCTCAAGGATTTAATTTCCTCATCCCATATAGAATTCTGCATCGATTATTCTATCTCATATAGATACTCCCTCACACCTTATAAACTAACCACTTTTCACCTTCTCACCATTTGCACTTTCATTTTATTTCACCTCAAGGGACTGCAGGAACCATGACATTTGGTGATCATATGACTACTCTTCACCTTTAGAATAATCAATCATCCAATGTCTTAAGGGTTTTATGTTCATCACCTATCTAAGGTATGACCCACCCATTATGATCCTTACCAATCGGTGGCTTTATTTCCTCCTCTTATCTTTTACCTTCTTCATTACATGTTGAGCATCTTATACAAGACTAAGTCCTCGGTGCTTATCTCTCGGGAAAGTTTCCTCTTTCACCAAAATCAACTTAATATCACCCATGCCGATTTTCCCACAATTCAACCATACCTAAAAGACCTAGACTCAATCATGCCTATAACCTACCAACCCATTCTCATACCTCCTTATATTTTTTCCCTCACTTATGAGAGAACTACATCAACCTCGAGGTCCCTTTTTCTGGGACTATGTAGGCAGCACTCTGAGGGCATGGGGCCCTTAGATGTTAGCTCGACTACTCTCTCTACCCTAACCAATTCCCCTTTTCCTTTCCTAATCACATTCTACCCTAGTTAGTTCCCTTTTTATATCCATAATTGGAAATTAAACCAAACCAACAACAATTGCTTCACATATTTACCTTCATCATTAATGCATTCATTATGTCTACCATTTCTTTACCATTAACATACATTTTACTACAAAACTTCTTAACGTGACCCATATCATCATTAATTGCACAAATTAATGAAGTTACAAACTCAACCAATCCCAACTCAACCATACCTAAACCACAACCGGACTCGATCCATGCCTCCGACCCAACTCAACCATACCTAAACCACAACCAATCCATGCCTAAGACTCAATCCATGCCTATGAATTGACTCCATCCATGCATAAACCGCAACCTAACTCAATCCATGCCTATGACGTCAATCAATCCATGCCTATGACTTGGATCTATCATGCCTACACTACTTAGTTTTCATCACATATACAAATCAAAATAGCAAGTTAAACACAACCATATACACATAATGACCATAATCACCATCATCTCTATAAATCAATCATCTAAAAATTTGTATCCATATACATGACTCTCAAATATATTTGGCACGCAGGTCGGTATATATAAAAAAACTCAAAAAATCTCATGTACATCCTCACTATCTTCGGCACGTAGGCTAGTATATATGTCAAAAATATGATATCAACAATAAAATAATCATGCATGGAGCTCAATCATTTCCCCATCTAATGTCCAAACCTTTCACGTTTATCTCCTCCCATACTCCTCTACCCTGGCATCTAGATGACCTCCCTCCCCCTTGCCTTGGTTTGGCCCCTGATGGCCCGGACTCTAGAGCTAGCCTCCGTGCACTAGTGGCCTCACCCTAAACCAGCCCTTGGGCTCACTGCCCCTTATACTCTCCACACTATGTGTGCGGGATCTTATCCTCTCACTTGAGGCTTGTTGTGCTTTGTACTCGACATATGATAAGACATATATACCCGCTACCATCAAATGATCCTGGTAGTATCTCACCTCGCCCATGGCATCTCTCAATCTAGTAGTGGGTACTATCTCGGGATGGTTCCATCGGCCTCGACGACCCTGTCATGCTCCTTTAAATAATGGGACCCTGTCCCTGCCCCTATGGTGATGCCATCACTCCCAAAGCTTGTGCACATGTACTGGCCTAAACAACCACTATTTGTGCCTGTGTAGAGGCCAACTAGCCTTGCAAACCTCTAACATGTCCTTGTGCCATGGAAACTAGCCTTGTAAACATGTCGCCTATGCCTATAGGGTGGCTACCTACACCCCATATCCATCTATACCCTCTCCCTCTCCCTCCGGTGGGATCCTGGTCCCTATACTCTCTGTGCCTAAAAAATGGCCACTTGTGCTTACTGGTTCGCAACATGTGCGTGGGCCCTTATCAGATGTCCCTATACTATGCCCAACTGGGTCATCAAGGTAGCCACTTGGCCCTGTAGGGAATCTCTCAGCATTGTGATGGTATCCAAAACTGGCTGCCGTGACCTTAGTGGTACTGGTCGTAGCTATGCAACCCACTAATATCATACTACTTATCTCACACCTCGGCATCATCTATCTGTTGCTGGTCAACCGGCTGCTCCTCCTACCCGATCGACATTGTAGGTCATGGTAAAGTCATAGGCCTATCCACATCATCTCTCCTATACTGAGGGAAGGGTGGGGTTATATCTAGTGGCAACCAAAACTACCGTCTCGACCCGACGTATGGATGTCATCTCATGCTTTATCTGGCTTACAGCCCCTATCCATCAATAAATTTGTAATCCATCTAGCTTCACCACCATCTTTCTCGTAAGAAAGGATAACCTACATATGGCCTCATAATAATGTCGACACCGGACAACCCCTCCAGTAATCACTTGTAATAGGTTATATCATGTGTCACTCTAGCCACTCGACACTCTCCCATAACTGGCACCCATCACCTATAGCCCACTCAAATAAAACCAGGCTCAAATGCATCGGCCTGGGGCATACCAACTGGTGCACACACACAATGTGCTCATAGGCCCAACAATGTAATAAGAATGTGCAACATAGGCTGAACCGGCTTAGTTACACATACGCCCATAGCTCCCCTATAGTTGTACCAAGAACATAGTTCCCCATGCAAATTGAGTCTTGCTCTCCACCATGTCATGAATCCCCATCAATGACCATGGGAATCTCCCACCCTTTGTGTCAGTAGTGAAAATAGTAGATCGCTCCCATCAAAAGCACTACCAACCTCATCTCCTCGGGGTAGGCTCGGTACATCACCCCATAGCTCATGTTGGCACTGTGGAATCCTAACAAGGCCAGCCCCTCTCCAAACATTGGTAACAATAACTCCTCGGATGCCTCTAAGGAGATCGAGTACACCTATGTACCTACCTATAAGTAGTCATAGGATCCTATAAACATCCTCTAGGGTGATCGTGATCTCACCTATCGGCAAATGAAATGTATTGGTTTCCAAATCCCATCTATCGATGAGGGAAACCATCAAGCTTGCCTCCTGGACTATGTGTTGGTAGCATCTGACACCAATCAGACCCACATCTGTAACATGGATCCACTCCTCACATGTCATCTCCCCTCGTATCTCCACAAGTAGGGAGGTACTCTATCCCTCATCCATAGCTAGTCCCTGGCCTGCATATAACCAATCATATCAATCAAAATTGACCATACCTGCATGTCACCTTGCCACCCCCACTTTACCACTTAACCTAACTAACTCAACCTTTCACCTAATTCTATAGCCTCAATCAACACAACTTATGTACCCATGCCTCGGACCTTTACCTATTTTCATTTTTCCCTCGCACCATTTTTCCTTATTTACCCACCTACCCATACCCATAATTTTCCCCCTACCTAACTCTCCCTACCCCTACCTATTTGTCCATAATCCATCCATTTTCACTCCTTAAGGGCTTGCCTCTTTATCCTACATGACCAACATCGGTTATCCTAAATCGACCACGATCCAACACTAATCGGCATTGGTCATCACATCTTGTGACCGATATCGGTCATTACCCACCGATGTCGGCTAAGAGTACACCGACGTCGGTCACTTCGTCATGATGAAAAACCCATGACGCCCCCCATTTTTCCCACATTCCTCCTTTCTACCCATTTCCCCTACCCATACCTACCCAATTACCTATTCCCACCCCTTATTTACCTAAATCTACCCTCCCTTGTTCCCCTTTTCTCATTAAACCCCCACATTCAAATTTTAAAAGTTTCCCCCCAAAACAAACCCTATTTCCCCTACCCAATTCCTACCCTCCACCTACTCACAACAAACAAAACAATCGAATAGCCTCTTACCTCATCATGCTACCATCTATGTGGTGGCACCTTGGGCCACTGCGCAGGTCCACCTAATCCCTCTCCTACCTCTGCCATCACCGATCATCCACTGGCTCAATCCAATCCAATCGATCACCCAATCCAATCACCGCACTCGTAGACCCACCTATCGACCAACGATCACTCACTCTGTGGCTCGCCAACTCAACTCTCTCCATGTCATTTGGTCACTTTCCACCTCGTTCTTCCTCTCTTGTCATTTTCTCCAATTTGGTAAATGATAAATGATTTTAAAAATGCGGCACTTTTTCTTTTTATAGCCTACCCGACTTGACCGGTGATGGTTTTACCTTGACCGACATCGGTCCTGTGCCCTAGCCTACCATGGTCAGTCCATAGCGACCAACATCGGTTCCTTATAACCATTGTCGGTTATCTTGCTTAGTCTTTTTCCTACCCACTACCCCTAATTTTCTGACCTAAATCCTTTTTTACCTCACCCACACTTGACTTGGACACTTCACTTTACCCTCCTGACCTCATCATTTACTACCTAACCTCGTCCTCATTTGGGGACTCATTATTTTACCCATACCTCGGCCCTACCCATGCGTGACCATTACTTAGACCTGGAACATTGCTAGTGACCTGTGACCTCATGTGCTCACTATACCTTGCAGAAATGTTACTCGTGTTGTTGACATAATGACCTTACCTTGCCTCTTGTCATGATCGTTTATCCTGACCCAACCTTTGGTGTACTGGAACATACCTAAACATTCCTACACTTGACCTGCAATGTGTTTCCTGACCATATTCTATACCTTGGATACCATAATCACCTCAACTTTGTTTGGATAAATATATCGACCTCAAACAATGTAGAGTTTGCATGCTCTTCCACCGGTACCATGTTGTAGTTTATATGTGTGCGTGCATTTGACTGTTACTACCTTTGACCCTGACCCATTACATGGATTACTCGATTGGACCTTTTCCCATTTACCCCGTTGTCCACCTCCCTTCATCACATTCACCTATTATCAAACCACTCACTGATTCTTCCTTAGATACCTCACCAGTTCCTCATTTGAGGGGGATCACCTTCACCCACACATGGGGAAACCACACCTTATTTTTATCAGTGTCGCTTACCAATACAAGCTATGCAACAAAAAGGGAAAAATGTAGACACCAAAATTGGGTCACACTCCCCTTGGTCCCTCATCAAATAATCACCTTAAACACACTCACCTAACCATGGCCCCTTACACCCCACTCTAATATTAATTTAATTAATTAAATTAAATTAATTCATGATCTCATAATATTTATTATTTAAATATCCTAATTGAGATAATTCTCACACCACCACCTCACCTATCCACCTCACCTAACCACCTCACCCTAGACCTATTCTTAGTATGTTGTCATAACTAACTAAGACCTACCTAAACCCTAAAAATCAAAGCCTACATTCCCTCTAACCACATTCCCACCCGTTAGAAAGGAAGCTTCCATTCTAATCTGTGAAGAAAAATGAATAGGATCCAAGAAATCAAGTGGATCTACCCATTTTAGTAAACCTAGAAATCCCACCCTAACCGATGCCGGTTACCCTAAACCACCACCGGTCAACCTGGAACCATCATCGGTTACCATTTACTCCCCAAAACAACCTTATTTCGAGGTTGGGACATTGAGAAAGTGAAGGATGAAAACCAGATATGCATGCAAGTAGAACCAATATTCACACATACATCTCGAACATCTATAGCCAAACACGAAGTGATGACAGAGCCATTTGCATTCATAGAAGCATCCAGGGAAGCACCATCACCACATGAAATTCCATTCATCTAATCAACTGCCACTTATCATCCATCCACCAAGATCATATGACAGTAAGTATTTTGTTAACCAACATTCATCCATTTTCATTTTAGTAGGCTCTGTTACCTCTATTATCAATTTCTACTTACACCCCCATTCTCCCACCATTTACCTTCATGAAATTTTGATCATTCCTTCACCCACACCACTAAATTTCCCACATCCTGATTGATTAAACACCTCTGAGTATACCTAAGATCTCCATAGACCTTTCCATTACCCTCTCCATTTTCATTTAGCCTCAGATCTGTCCCAACACTAAGATTTTAATAAATTTTTGTCATCCAACTATACTCGACGCTTGTTACTCATGACCATCACCATCCATCCTTAACTTTCATCGGTTACACTAGACCGACGTCGATCTCTATGTTTTACCCTCAGACCAAGAACAGAGCCTAAATTTCCCACCAAATACCCAAAACAACCTAAAACCAAACCCCACTAAGATTTCACGATCAAGTACCCTTCCTCGATTCAATCATAGCTTAGCCTGTTGTGAATGAATTTTCTTATTGTAGTCAAATAAGATACCTAAATCATTTTAACTATAGTACGATTTCATTTATTGTTAACATTGAGTTGTTTTAAATAGTGAATTGACAACCTTCTAGGGAGCATCACACTTCTTGGAACTAGCACACGCTAAGCAATCCACTGTCATATGCTATTTAATCTCTTTTTGTGGTCTTGTTTTTCATTTCAGGTAGTTCCTCCTAGTCAAAAGGAAGCTCTCACGATCAGTTGTGGATCAAGAAGTCATACGCACGCAACAATCTTCAACAAGCTTTTAGAGGTATTCCTTCTAGCCTATTTACCCTTATCTGTTTCATCAATATTCAAAGAAATGCTCTAATAATCAAGTCAAATAGTTCATAGTAAAATAACCCCTCATCCAATGCCTTCAAAAAAATTAATCAAAATTGGAGTTGAGCATGACATAAGTTCATAAGAGGCTTACCTTATGTTGCACTACCTAATTTTATTTACAATTTCCCATTTGTTTCATCAAATTTCAAGAACAATATATTATGTCTTCTTACCATTTAAGAAACTAGTCCTCTTGGGACATCAATCCTCATTGATACATATAGGTCTCACCCAATTTTGTTATAATATTTTACACTACTAAAAGATAACCACTTTTGGTCCTATGAAAAAAAAAGATCTAGGAATAAGTGGAAAAAATGAGAGATTGTGTTCATCATTTCTGTTACTCCCCAATTCTTTGAGGTTATTAAAAATAAACTTCCTCAGTCAAGGGTTTTTGTTAAAACAAATTCTTGTTGTATAAACAATTATAAAACATTATTATGGATATTGGGTCTTTAATGAATGAACTTATTGATAATTGGGAGATCATGATCCTCTCTTACAACTAATTATATGTATTATGAACCACCTTCTCATTGGAACAACCATCAGATGAAGACTCTTTTAATCAAAATTCAAATAAGGTAACACCTTTTTCAATTTGATGAGTTTTATCTTTGTCCCAACTCTACCCTTTCAAAAATATGGGGCTTGATGAACTAGAAATGCTTGGCCATTGTGAATTTCACATCCACTTCAATTAGAGAACTCATGAGATGTTCCTTCTTACTTCCAAGAAATTGCATTGACTTTTATAAAGTCACCATAGCACTTATTTAACTTACATAATCCAATAAATGTGTTCTTTAATATCTTGAAGTGTTGTCCCTTTCTTCCTGAAAAACAAATTGCATAAAAGAAATTATTATTAACCACTTCATATATCATGATTCACTTCTACCTTTGAATTTGATCAGTCAAGGCACACTTAGAAAATTTAAATCATATCTCATCAATACCATAAAAGTTGCACTTACTTCCGCTACATGTGAAAACATGTATAATATATTCAATTAGTGTTCATGAACTCTATTGGTACCAAACTTATTTCACTCATTAACTTGTGATTGCATAAGGATTTTCCCCACTATAAAATAACACTTTTTAGTGGTAATTAAATCATTACCGTTGTTGAATTGAACCAACTACATGTTGATAATGAAATACTAATGTATGTTGGCCAATCATAAAGGGTGGAATTTTCATAAAAATTTAATGGTATGATACATTAAAAACAATTTTTCAACAAAAAGGATTTGACATTGATTTGTTTTTATCAACATGAAAATAAATTTCTTTCATAACCACATTTTCCCCAAAATACTTATTTGAGTGGAACAATGAAATGTTTAAATCTTTGAATGTTCCTATTGTACGTTGTAGTGTTGATTATACAAGACAAAAATCATCTATCAATCATAATTATGACTTGTTTTAACCCAATATTCTATAAATTATAAGTATAAGAAGGTAATTCATACTTCTTACTTGTCGGTTAAAACTAGACATTTCAATGGTGCTTTTTTCAAGTGATTTTAATCATATACAACATTTTTTCATCCCCACCCAAGATGTAACTTATTTTTGTCACCAAATTCAATAGATACATTGGTCCCATGTGGGACATACTCAACCCCTTACATGTTCTCATCTCTCTAATTTCATAGGAAAACACAAGAAACTTTAATTCTTCTAAAGATGGATTGAGCTTTGAAAATTCACAAATCTTAGATTCTTACCTCCATGAAAAAAACTATTAATATTAAAGGTTTTCAAATTAATACACTTACTTTCATTATGATTTGCAAAGTTAACTCGGTGAGAACCTCCACATTTCACCTCCCTTCTCCTTTAACAACTTCTCAAGGGTGACTAAATGACCCTATGTTGAAATTAGAGAAATGGAAGAAATATGCTGTAATCACTCCAATAGTTTTCAAGCAAAAAAACATTGTACAATTACTCTACTCTAACTTCATGCAGTCTTTTCCTAAAATTATTTATTTCACACTTCATTCAAAGTCTCCAAATTTCATATTTCTTATTTATGCAATAAAAGAATCTATGTTATATTACTTAGATCAAGAATTTTGGACCACGAGATAGACATGGTGATGTCTAATTATTTATTTTCTTTGTTTCCACCTACATATTTAAAAAATATCTTTATGAACCTATAAAAATAACAATCGAAACATATTCCATTTTCATTTATTTCTCCATACACATTTATTTCCATTTTCAGTTGTTCCTTGAACCATTGATACATTTTTCCACTAAACAATTACTAGCCTTTATCCTTGTACTAAAAAACAATACCATGCACATCACATCTTCCCTCCTATTTGTTTTTCCATCCTTTTTAATCTTTTGTTGATAATTCCTCAACAATCCTTTCCCTCCATTTTAATGTTTCCATTGCATCATTCAATTTTGATTGCTAGTCCATGGCTTCCCCTATTTGTAGTTACTCGATTTATTTGTCTATGTGCCCCACATTATGCAAGTCTGCCTCCTTCCTATATATTGTACCCTAGAAAACTTGTATTAGTTTCTTTACTTTTACATCTTGTGTTTTTCTAGGAAAACTAAAATTAAATACAAAAAATAGTAGAATATATTTGTATTTTTACACCGAAAGGAGTTGTTCAAGTTTGACGGGAGAAAGGGGCATTTGACACAAGTCAAAAGCATTGATGGTAAATCTCAAGTGGTAGAGGACATCGATTACGGAAACATAGAATCCATTGACCCCTAACAACATTGCTAAGTTTAAGAAACCCTAACACTAAGATTAGTTACGGAGAAACCCTAGAAGGAATTAAAAGGGGAACAAATGGTGTGTCCCTTAAATGTTATGTTTTTGCTATGTCGTCCATCACTCCTAAAACTAGTTCTCCTCATTTATTTTTCTTGCAATATCATTTAACCAGAGTACTTTTGGAAGTGTCCTTTCTCACCGAGTAATATTTTGTACACATGCATCCTTTACATTACTTTCATCTACAAATTATTTCTTTTTACTTATCAATTTATAAGAAGGGAGGATTGAATGAATGTGGACCTCCCTTGGTATAATCTTACCATCACTTTCTTGGTCTCCCTCTTGATCCCTATGGTAATGATAAGGAACGTGAAATTGAAACAACAAGGAAGCCAATAATTTGATTTTGTGGGGCATATTCTCTTATTAGCTCCTTGATTTAACAAGGTATGATTGATTTTATGATATACACCTTAATTTTGTACTTGAAATTATCTAATTTACATCTATGTTTCACAGGTAGGATTGATTTCATGATACTCGCCATAAATTTTTAGGGTAGGATTTTCTAATATTATCTAGTTTTCACCCATGCCTAATTTTATTTTTCACTACTTGTTTACCGTGAAGGATTTATTTTACAATGTAGGTAGGATTTGGCCAATTTTTGTTTCGTGATTTTAAAGTCATGTATAACTTATGTTTAAATACTTTTAATTTTCTATTTGTGGATTTATAATGATCTATACATCTCAAGTAGTTTAGGAAATACTACGAATGTAAACTTAAGGGTTAATAGAATATTGAAGTTCTAATTTTGTAGTGCATGATCTAGAAAATTCTCCTTATTGTTGCAAATAGGGATTAAATTTTCTTATATTTTCATACTCTATGCAGGGACAATGGAAAAATACAGTCATTCTATTCTAGGATTTTGTGATATATCCGATGGGGAGTCACTTTAGACATGCCCCATATTGTACATGGTGAAGAAATATATAGGTATCACGCTTATTCGCATATACATGGATGGGGTTTGGAAGTTTTTTCTTATATTTAAAAATAGGGATTGGATTTTCTTATACCTACTTATTCTATACGGGGAGAATGGTGAAAAATAATCACTTTATTCAATGTTTGTATGAGATATCTGATGAGGAGTCATTGTATATGTGCTAGATGGGATACTGATGAATAAATATAAAGGTATAAAACTTAGTAGTGTCAAATATTTATAATAGGTATAAAGGTATAAAACTAATCTATCTCTTTCTTATGGTCATTCTAGTATGATTTGTTTGGAATTTTTTTCTTTTCATTTTCATAATTTTTGTTGCTTTGTTTCAACGATTTTTACAAAGCTTTGTATTATTTTGTTGATGTCATTTACTTTGTGTTTTAACATTTTTTCACATATGGTACTTCATTATTCAACCACCATTAACATGAGTAGAACATTTTATTAGAACTGAAAAATAAAGCTTGCGATCGGAAGGGTGTAATGGTGTAGAAGGGTCTAAAGATTCTATGATATATCCGATGGGAGTCCTTTGACATGCACCATATTGGATATGGTGAAGAAATATATAGGTATCACACTTATTCGCATATTCATGGATGGGGTTTGGAAGTTTTTTCTTATATTTAAAAATAAGGATTAGATTTTCTTATACCTACTTATTATAAACGTGGAGAATGGTGAAAGACAATCACTTTATTCAACATTTGTAAGAGATATCTGATGAGGAGTCATTTTACATGTGCTAGATGGGATACAATGATTAAATATAAAGGTATCACACTTACTAGTGTCAAATATTTAGAAAGTTAAAGCATATAACTATGTCCCACGTTTTTGTAGTTTTTGTACTTTAAAAAACTATGTCTCGACAACCAAAACATGACCAAACACATATGAAATGACCAAACATGCATTTTTAAGATGCTATAAATACCAAGGTGCAGGGCATCTAGAATTTACCTGATTTTTTAAATTTTTATAATATTTTTAACTATTTATTTACTAGTCAAATTTTAAAATATTTATGGCCACAAAGTGGGACACACTTGTATGCTTTTACCCTAGAAGTAAAAGATGGATAACATTATACTGAAGGGCATTTTGTTTATGTGGTTCTTGGTTTTGTATTTTTGGTTAGAGGGTGAATGTTTGATGAACATGAATGAAGAAACCTTGTATCCAATAATAGTGATGCAACATTCGCAGCGAGTGAAGCAATCTCCAGAGTGAAACCAGAATGAGAATGTGGTCACTATCGTGAGTGAAGGAGTTTCCCAAGTGAAGAACCAATGATGCAACATTTGTAGCAAGTGAAGAAATCTCTAGATTGAAGAAGATGAGCATGCATGCGGTGGACCGAAGTGAGTGAAGTATTATCTTGAGTGAAGAAATAACCTTCAATGTACAAATATAGTGAGTGAAGAAACCAACATGTTGTGGATTTGCAGCAAGAATAAAATCTGCATTAAGTGTTAAAACCACCTCGAGAGAGATTGTGTGCAGGGTGGATTTGAACATGGGTGGGAAAGCACACAAATGTGTGACTTGAACACACCACTACCACCTCGTCGACTTGGTTTTGGTATTTAATTACATGGTAAATGTGCAAGTTTTTAATTTTTTCTATATTAGGATTTGAAAAAAATAATGTAAGGGATTCGACGTTATTTTGAGTAGGGTTCAAATTTTGACTAACTAATCTATCTCTTTCTTATGGTCATTCCAGTATGATTTGTTTGGAAAAAAATTCTTTTCATTTTTATATTTTTGTTGCTTTGTTTCAACAATTTTTCACAAAGCTTTGTATTATTTTGTTGATGTTAATTACTTTGTGTTTTAACATTTTTTGCGATGGTACTTCATTATTCAACCACCATTAACATGAGTAGAACATTTTATTAGAACTGAAAAATAAAGCTTGCAGTAATGAAAAGGGTGTAAGGGTGTAGAAGGGTCTAAAGATTACGTGATATATCCGATGGGGAGTCCTAGACATGCACCATATTGGATATGGTGAAGAAATATATAGGTATCACACTTATTCACATATTCATGGATGGGGTTTGGAAGTTTTTTCTTATATTTAAAAATAGGGATTAGATTTTCTTATACCTACTTATTATATACATGTAGAATGGTGAAATACAATCACTTTATTTAACATTTGTATGAGATATCTGATGAGGAGTCATTTTACATGTGCTAGATGGGATATAATGATTAAATATAAAGGTATCACACTTAGTAGTGTCAAATCTTTAGAAGTAAAATATGGATAACATTATACGGAAGGGCATTTTGTTTATGTGGTTCTTGGTTTTTGTATTTTTGGTTAGAGGGTGAATGTTAGAGGGTTTTGAAAGGACCCACATCCTTGTAAATTTTGAAAGCATCCAAAACCTTGTTTTAATAAAGTGAACCAACACGATGAACTGAATGGAGAAACTTTATATCTAGCATGGTGAGAAAGCATTCACATCGAGTGAAGGAATCTCAGTGAAACCGAGAATGAGAATGCGGTCATTGTCATGAGTGGAGCAGTTTCCCAAGTGAAGAATCAATGATGCAACATCTCGTAGCAGTGAATAAATCTCCAGTTGAAGTAGACAAGCATGCGTTGGCTGGAGTGAGTGAAGTATTATCTTGAGTGAAGAAAGAACCTGCAATGAACAAATTTAGTGAGTGAAGAAACCAACATGTTGTGACTACAATGAGAATAAAATCCGCATTAAGTGTTAAAACCACCTTAGAGAGGATTGTGTCTTAGGGGATTTGAACACGAGTGGGAAAGCACACAACCGTGTGACTTGACCACACCACTCCCACCCCATCGGCTTGGTTTTGGTATTTAATTACATGGTAAATGTGTAACTTTTTTAAGTTTGTCTATATTAAGGATGTGAAACTAAATAGTGTAAGGGATTCAACCTTATTTTGAGTAGGGTTCAAATTTTTATTAACTACTCTTTCTCTTTCTTATGGTCATTCTAGTATCATTTGTTTGGATTTTTTTTTCTTTTCGGTTTATGACTTTTGTTGCTTTGTTTCAACGATTTTTACAAAGCTTTGTATGATTTTATTGATGTCGGTTACTTTGTGTTTCAACATTTTTTTACAGATGGTACTTCACTATTCAACTACCATTAACATGAGTAGAACACTTTATTGGAACTGAAAAATAAAGCTAGGAATCAAAAGGGTGTAAAGTTTTATTCTTGAAAAACAAGAGTGAAAATATAATGTGGTTACAATTAATTATGTTCCTGAAGGCATGCTTTTTTTTGTTACTATGGAAAATGAACAACCTAAATGGAGGGTTATGTAGAAATATAAATCCATAGAGTATTCTATATAAAACCTTTTTATTTTCTCTTAGATTTATTCAAATTATAAAAAGGTTAGGACAAAATTTGTTAGAATAGAAATATTTGCCAATTTTTTTTTTTCAAATTAATCGTAATATAGCTTACAGTGCTTACCATTTTTAAGGTCTTTTAAAATATTTTATTATTTATGTTTTATTTTCTTGAAGTTATTATAGGGTTTAATACTAGATATACCAAGGATTTCTTATTTGTTCACTAGGTTCATCAAGTTTTTAATGTTATTTTACCCTATGCATGTACCCTTTTATTAAATTTAAATTGATTATTTGTAAGAGAATATGTAGTAATTAATTTGTAGTTTTGTTACTATTACTTACGAATGTTATGTTTCGAGATCTATGGGGTTTGATTTTGATGTAGATGTATCAAACATGATATTTCTTGTCGTTTCTTCTTGTCTTAAAGTTTTCCCAATATGATTGATTGGTATTTTTGGCATGGATATCATTTTAGGGATACTAAACATGGTTTTCATTGATAGGTTGATTGGATTTTTTGTTCTTTGACCTTTTCCAATGAATAAATATATCTTGATGTAAATGGAAACATGATACTTGGCTGATTTAGATGTTAATGTATCAAGCAATAATTTTCATTTAATTTTGCATGGTATCTTTTCTAGGTGTTGTAGCACTTTCATTTAATGGTTTTTTTTTTTTTAGTTTTTATGGGTTTTCTAACTATTATTTTACTTTGGGATATTGTGTAAAACATTTTGGTAATATAGTGGTAATATGGGCTACAAAAAAATATTGGCATTTTTCAAGAATTTTGATATTGTTGCAAAAAGCAAAATCAATATTTAGAATTTAGTTATTATAATAGTATGATTCTATTATGATCTAAAAATGAAGAATTGAGTTCTTATTGTAGTATGATTATTTTATTATCAAAATTTAGAATTCAATTATTATTGTATAATGAGGGTGTTGTAATTTCACAATGTGTTTCAAAGCATTGGATATAATAATTCTTATGTTAGTGCTTTCAACTACATTGGGCCTAAACAAATATTATATTTTGTAATGGGATTTTAATTATTCCATGTTATAGAAGATTTGAGAAAATTGTATATATTGTTGCCATTATTTTGAACTTTTCAATTGCTTGATAAGACATGTTTACAACATATAATTTAATTTTTCAATTCAATTATTTGAAATTTATTTTTATTGCGCCATCTTTAATCGACTAATAATATTGAATAATTAAACACTTGAGAAAGAGACTTTATTTGATTTAGTGAAATAATAAATCAGTTTATTATTACTTTATCCCATGTATGGTGTATTTGAGCAATCAATAAGTGTGAATTGCACGTGCATAAAGTATTTTTATTAATTATTAAATTGTATTCAATAATTTTATCTAATATTAATTATTACTAATTGTGGTGAGAAATAAGATCTATGTAAAGTTACTATTTTTATATATTTTTGTAAAGTATAGCCATTGATACTAGTTTTATATTTTTGTTATAAACCAAACTATAATATTCAATAGGTTTAATTTTTCTATTTTCATTTTTTTGGTTGAAATTCATCCATGTAGTGAAATTTGATTAGGGTTCAAATCCAACAACCATGTAGCACAACAAGAGAGATATCATATTGTCACAAAGTTTGATGTGTTTTTTTGTTGGTATTTTATTTGTGCTCATTATAGGTCTTGGCATATTTCATAATCGTAGGAAGGGTGAAGTCATATTTATATAGGGGATGTTGAAGCCTTTGTTTTTATCTAGTACAACTTGATTAACTAAAAATGACTAATTAGGTAGTATATAGATAGGTAATCTAAGCTATGAAAAGTTGTAAATAAAGTAAATAAATGTAGTAAAGAAGTATGTAGGGAAGCTAAACAACTATGTAAAATGAAATTATAACCCTAATATGAAAAAGAGAACGAGGAAAGAACTTACCTGATAACATATGCCTATAGGATATTTTCGCGGAGTTAATCAAAAATTTAGGAGCAGGAACGATTGTGTAGAAGTCCCAAAAGAGTGGATATTGACTATTTCTCTAGACTGGGGTGTATGGAAGAGGACTGGGGGTGCCTATGGGAATTTTTTTATGCAATCTAGGCACCCTTTTCTATGTGAAAGCTTTGAAACTAGTTTTTACAGGGTTTGAAGGTGGTCTGAAACCCTCACAATGTGTCGCATCAACTTCATTTTCCTATGTTGAATGTCGTCAATAACTCAAGATGGAAGAAATAACTAGAAGACCCAAAAAAACATCAAACCCTAAAAAATAAAAATTCATAGGAAGGGGTTGGAGTGTCCTCATCTACCACAATGGTGGACTTACTAACTGAGCATTAGACTACATCTTAGACCCGATGTAGTTCTATGTGCAAGTGTGTCTGAACATGCCCTAGGTTGATCTTGTGCCTACCACACTTTGTGAAGTAGATAGAAATAACTACTTGTACAAAATGTAATAAAATGTGTGCATAAAATAGAATAGAATCCCTCCCCTATGAAGTGTAATACGAGAGTGCTAGCTTTGTGCCTTGATGATGGAGCTATGTGGATGCAAGTGATCTCTAATGGAATAATTGGATGTAACTCTAGATGTAGTGATAGTAGTAAGTGATGCTAGGTCCCTCATTATGGTATCCTAAATTTATATTTATAGGGTTCTCTTGGTCTAATTTCGTAAATAACCACGAAAAGGCCAACTACAAGGAAAAAAAAGGAAGACTTTGAAGCGATAGATTGACGAATGTCATATGTATGAATACTACTATATGGAATAGGTTATGAAGGAGGAATAAGCATAGTGTAATAGGGTCAATGCAATAGAATTTAAATGGTTTAGGATCTTTAGTAATGGTATGTTCATATCCATCATGTAAGAATTTAATGCATTCATGTATAGTGGATGGAACTACTGCATTGCATAAATCCAAGGTCTACCTAGTAATAGATTGAATTGAAATGAAGCATCTATAATGAAGAAGTCTGTGAGGACAGTCTTAGGCCTGACTTGAATATGTAATGAAATGATTCCTAGGCATGTGCGAGTAGTTGAATCATATCCTTGAATAAGATTAGAATTCTTAGAAATTAGATTATCATTAATGCCCAATTTTTTGAGAAGGGAATGAGCACATAGGTTGACGTTCGATCCATTATCAATAAGTACACATTTAATGCAAGTGGTTCCGATAATAGTAGTGACAAGAAAAGGTGCACAGATATTGTTATCAAAGCAAATGGTGATATGCTCTTGCTAGTGAATGATATAGAACATAGTTTTTTAAGAGATTGAATCAAGTGTTGGAAGGTGACAGAATAATTATCACTTTCTATATGAATAGAATGAAGGGTGGCCTCTAATGTTTGATGAAAATCAGGTGTATCGTGTAATAAGCTATAGAGGGAGATTTTGGCCACCATATTATTAAGTTGTTGAATGATATCATAGCCCTTAGAAGAAGTAGGAGGATACAAAGAAGTTATAGGTGGTGGAATAGAAAAAAATGGATCCATAGGAGGATGTGTGCGGAAATTGGTTACTAAATTGATAGAAGGATCAACCCAAGGCATAATAAAGCAAGGAGGGTGTTGAGTATGAATTTGCATGAAATCAATAGCGGTAGTAACCATGCCTATAACCTTCACCGGGTGAAAAATAAGGATAAAGTGATTGAGTCATGACTTGATAAGGAAACTAAATAATCGAAGAGAAGGGTTTGACCGATTGAGTTTGACAAAATGATTAAGATAAAATGTGAATTTATATGCCTAATCGATTACTATTGTAGCATAAATGAATATATAATTATGTATAGAAATTAACCCGGAAAAGTAAGCCAAAATATATGAAACCTTGAGTGCAAGGAAGAGGTAAAATGAATTAGTTGATTTGCGAAATCCCAAAGGTGTGCGAGAGGTAGAGAAATGAAAAACACGAAGCATTGACCATCATCATTGAAGCTCGAAAAATATAGATATGGAAGAAAATATTGAATTGAGGTTCTGAGAGGGACAAGCGTGCTTTGCAGAGCACCGTAGGCCTATTTCTAGGCACTTGGGTCTACATAAATTATTAGAAAACCTCCTCGAAGTGGTCACTATTTTTTTGTTGTTTTTTTCCTTTAAAGTCACATAGTGATGACCAAATTTGTTGAAACCTACAATGAAGTATTGACCTGTAAAACCATGAAATAAACATCAAATCCTAAAAATAAAGATGCGAGAATGAGGGTTTGGACTGTCCCTCAATTTTATCCGATAGTGAACTCGGGACTAAGAACTACCTTATAGGTCATACCTAATATAATTGTGTGTGTGTTTTTGGAATAGTTACCTAGGTTTCTCTGGTGTGTGTCACACTTGATAGAGAGAAAATAAGCTAGATGTAAATAGATGTAAAATATGTGTGCATGGAATAGAATTAACTTCCTCCTATGAAGTGTGTATGCGAAATAAACAACCCTTGTGTCCTTGGATGGTTCTAGATGGATGCAATTGAGCTCTTAGATGCCTTATGGATTCAACCTTACGTGATGATAGAAAATATTTAGTGCTTGGTCCTTTATTATGACCACATCGATTTATATTTATATGATTCCCTTGCTTGAATATTGTAATTAACCCCAAATATTCCGAATACCAAAACGATAAGATGCTCAAACGACTAAAAAGGACCCAAAATATGTGAACAAAGTAAAAATGGGTCTAGGGTGCTTGAGGTTGGTGTCATGGTGGGGTGCTAGTGTCTAAGATGATAAATTCCAAAGTATAAAAAGGAAGACTAAGAAACTAAGGGTGTACGACCAGAGTGGAAACAAATAATAAAGAAAGGTGGCCAAATACATGGGTTAATTAGTACTCTTCTGACTTAGGAATCACATGAAAAGTAGTATGTAATTAGGACTAGATAATTACCCAAAGTGAATTTTATTTATTTACATCATGTGGTCTTTCAATAGTCATCTTATTGCTAAACTCTTACTATAGGTAATCTATATTCTAAGGATCAATGGATTATCAATGTGTAGGTATGGGTGTAAAGTCACTCCCCTACATTATTGATTATTAATATTACTCGAGTGTCAACCTATTATATATGTATATGGATGTGAAAGCATAGTCTATGTGGTAAGTATAACTCATAATACAAAAACTTCAAGGTCAACTTCAAGATTATGACTCAATATTTGGATAATTTTATGGCTCACTTGCATAAAGATAGACCCTTAGTGTGTATGTGTTCCTCCTTGTCCATGTAATCTTTCCTTCAATTGACCACGCATGACACCATACCTATATAGGTGTTCTCCCTACCTATTTATAAGTAATTAATAATTGGCCATGCCCTTATGCTTACACTTCTCAAATTAGTATTGTTCAAATCAATGAAGCATGGACCAAATTTCACACTTGGTACTAATTTGAGAAAGGATAAATCCCCTATCTCTACATCTATGGGTAATCCCAAATGTATGAACCCTATCTTTACTCACTCTAATATGGGGTAAGCACCCCTATAGATTTGGGGTGGGCTTCCTGTAGTCTATCTACCGAAATATCTCATGAGAAAGAGTGTCATTTATTGGGTTTGAGTATGTTGATTTGTTATCAATCACTCATCTCATACATGAGAGATATCGACTCCATCTTGAGATAAATGTATCGACTGCTATCATGAGATAGATAGATAAGATCCAATTCACCAACTTACCATGTTTATATAATTGATTGGATAGTCCGAGGATTGTAGAGTATGTACTCATAAATGATTTGATGATACCCTTCTTCTAAGATGAAAGTAGGGTTTCAAATCCATGCTCATTGGGGAAAATCATGAGTCCATATATTTAAGAATGTGTTTATCTTTGGGAGCTGTGAGGTTTGTAAAATCATGAGTTCATTTTTTTCCACTATTGGCATCATTCATGATTCGATAGGTAATCTTACGTTTCAGTGGAGTGGGTGTGAGTCTCCAAATCTCAAAAGATATTTCAATCACTAAATTATTTCCTTTGGCCACATACATTCATGATTGTTTATGATGTCTTAGACCCATGGGAAAACATGAATTTTTGAGAAATATGAGGCATGAATCATGATACTATTTTTAGGATAAACGGATACAATGTTTCATCTCTAAAATAGATATAATTCATGATCACCCTTCATTTGATATTGCACTAGAAGGCCGGAGAAACAATGAGGTGATTACATTACAAGATTAAGAGACTTAGAATTGTTATTAGATGAAAATATGATGAATTCTCATAGTTCAATAGTTTATTATCAAGCCCCACTAAATGGTAGTTTCCTACGAGGATACTTATTGTGAGACTCTTGAGATATTTGTTGGGGTTTTTTCCTTGTTTAAGGGATGTCTTCATTCCTATGAACTCTTTATTTAATGACATATACCTTATACCCTAACTTGTTAGACTACCTACTAGAAGGTTAAGTTATATAGTTTAACCCATGAGAGTAGAGTTCATAAACCTTTTGATATAGGACATCAAAAAGCTCCACAAATTACTAGTCCATATGAGGTAAATGCAAGTAGAAAAACTCAAGATATTCAAGTTCAAAAACACGTTAGCATCATCTAATATATCCTCAATGACCCATGCGAGATGATATTATTTATTTTTTGTACTTATATCCTTGAGAAGTCTCATTACCTAACTTCTATCTCATCGATCACAAATATTCCCAATAATATTCAATTTTGGACTAATGAGAAATGCGAAGTTTCTTATGTTTCACTCATATCTATTACCTAATATAAAATAATTTCATGGAATAATAAGCATATCGATTGAATGGAATTAAGGAAGCCTCAATATTACATGCATCAACTAAATTCATACAAAGTTAAATCTTGATGTGAATTGGTAATTTGGAATCCTCGACACATATGTGTGAGAATTTCTTGAATTATGTGAAATAGCTCCCATACTTATTGATCAACTCATAAGCCTCCATGATACTCTATAATTGACATTCCCTTTCATTTTTATAACTAGGTACATCAGGAATACATCATTAATTCAGGTGCAATGCCTCTTAAACTCCCTTAGAGTGAACTATGGATATACTTAGTATACTAGAGAACTTTTCGGGATATTTATTTTAGAAGGCAATCAAGGAAAATTCTGCAAAGCTATGACATTATACACTAAATAGGAATTCATTGTGAAATCATTGGTCCTTTCAAAACTTATCATGTGAGAATGTAAATTTTCACTAGTTATTTGACTATAATCAATCTTATGAGATTCTTTTGTGGAAATCGGGATAAATCGGGACATTAATGCATGGAAATATTTAGTGGATTCATCTCACATTATACTACTTGAACATGACTATGTATTCGAGAGATGTTCACTATGAATTTAAAATGAGAGAGATTATTTGGAAGGAAGGATAGATTATGATATGTATTCATCTAGTTGTCCATCATTACTCCTTGCAAAAAGTATCATTTCTTTCCCACTCGATAAAAACGTCATCCTATCATTACATTCTTAGGTCTTGGGATAGACATGTATTTTAAAATTATCTCCGGACATAAGATAGGAATGAAGGACCCATCATCAAAGGTGACGTTTTGAAGCTTTGGTTCATAGTTTCGAGCACAAATGAGATCAATGTTTTTGTGTTGGAGCGGGGTAAATTTTTAGAACCCCTAAACAATAAACCATAGATATTACTTGGAGAATTTATAAAAATGGATTTCAAAATCTTGGTGAAGTCCAAAAATTGAAAGTAAATGTTGTCATCCAATAGAAACTATTGGTTGGTAGCATTATTCTACCGACCAATAATATTATGTTGTTGGTTGGTAGTAAATTTATACTTTTTACATGCAATAAAGGCGGTTTAAATATAAAAATTTGGTAAACATGCACCATAATACGAAAATACCATGGCATGCACCATAATATAGAAATGGACAGAAGTGAGAATAGACGTGGATGGGTGATGCAACTTAGAATTTACCATAAATTACCCAGTGCACGGCATATTACTCACTGAGTTCAATGCTCACCCAAGCACGTAAAGGCACTAGGTCCCGCTTTAAAGTTGTTTGTATATAATGTTACCATGATGATGCACATGTCTATTCAGATTCATAACCAAGAATAAACAACACACAGTGCATAAACCAGATCTAGATCTTAGAATATATGTAAGATGAACTAAACAATGACTATAACAAGATTTACCATGCAAGAACCTGATTCAATCATGTTCAACACCATTATCCAACCAATATGAACCATTGTATTAAATATTATAAAACATAGAAGCTTCATACACTATAAAAGTATCTTTATGAGTCATGCGCTCAACAAAACCAACAACATAACTCTACAATAGTTGACTCGTTATAAACCATGCAAATCAATACATATATATAGCGGTGGGGACTTTCCCTTCACCACCCATGCCCTTGAAAAAATAGTTCACATGATAATAATAGTCACACACCTTTACAAATGGATGCACAACATGCAAGTGTTCTAAGAATAGGCTTCCTATAGTTAACTCGACTATAAATCCTATCATTAGCCAAAACTATGCATGGCGCTCAACCATTGCTTCTTCCCAAAATACCATTTTGTGTACCAAAAGTCTTCATGTCTTTATGTGCTCAACACGCTAACTCCAAAAATATCCTTTAAAATAGAAATGACCAAATCCCGATCCTGGGCACCTCGGATATATTGTAGCATTTTGCACTCTTTCGACATCCTACATTTGATTCGCCTAACACTTTGGCCATTTTTTTCCATCCAAAAATAAACCACACGAAAATGCATTGCCTCCCCGATAATGGGTAATCACCTTCTTTCTCCAAATAATATAGGATAAAAGAATGAAAGAACAAAGAATAAAGAATATTGCAAGTCATCTTATTATGTACCCTTTTCTTCTTCTAGAAGAATGAATTCTGGATATTCACTTTGAATTTCTCCCTCAAATTCATACCAGTCCTTAAGCACTACATTTTCCTTGTTAGGGATGTCCACAACAATGCCATCTAACTCATCCAAAGTCATGTTTCCACCCTAAATTTTCAAAATTCTAAGGATGTTGGCCATACCTAAGACCATCCCTTCCATGACATCCATCTTCACGAAATGAGCTTCCCAATGCCCTTGATCTGATCCATGTGTTTTTTCCTTAGAGTATCAAATGCATCACATTTTTCTTTACCAAGGTAACTCGTTACTGCACCCGAGTTTTCATCCTTTGTTTCCAATGGAACTTCATTTTCCTCTGCCTTTTTCCTTGCCTATATTACATTTTCAGGTTACGTAGACATGGCCAATATTGTATCTTCCTTATTCATTTCATCTTTTATGGCTTGCAAAACAACCACATAACTAGGTATCTTCCTTGAAATTGAAACCTTGGCCCTCAATGCTTCTTCTGCAACATCCTTTTGTTTAGGGAGGCATACTTGTTCATCCTCTAAAAGTAAACAAAATATTGTATGGAGGTAATGTAGTTCCGACTTAAACTCCTTAGGAATCTTCTCTTGAAAATTGGGCCTTTTCTATAGGATTTCATCTTCCATATCCTCGACCATATTTTTGATGTTCTCGTTTCTTGACCACTACATTATCCTACTCTTGAGTGAGTCATTTGATTTCCTTTTCCTTTTCTTTCTTATCTTCCAGAGCACCCATATTGTTGTTGCTTTATCAATATTCGACATCTACTTGAATGTACACTTTAACCAATGTGTTACTCACTGTTCATTATAAAATTGTGTGGGTTTGATGGTCATATCACGTGTGTGTGGAACCCTCCTCATCTTATTTGAAATAAACACCTCCTCGTAGACATCAAAATCAAGCTCATCCATGTGATTCTACATATTCCATGTAATCTTCTTATGAGTGCATGTGTCGTCCATTTTTGGGTCCATCCAATCCCAACCATAAAATTGTATAGTGGATAGGGTTCTCTGGAAGTGGACACAAATGTTTTTTGACGGGTCATCCATATAACCCAAATTCTGAGTGCTTGTTGCCTCTTCATCATCATGCCAACCTATGTCTTCTCTAATGTCCTCATGAACAAACGCACCCTCTTCATGTTGTCTTGCTCGCTACGAATGCATCCTATTGCACGAGTTCCTCTAGCATTCTAGTATTCTTCTCCTTAATCCTCTCCTTCCTTCAGTGTGGGGCATACTAAAACTTTTGTGTCTCCACCGACACTTCTCTCTCCTTCACCTGAGCATTGTTCATGAACACTTATGCTTGGGTCTATAGTCTCATAGACCACACGCTCTCTAATATCCTCATCCTCCTACATTTCCACACTAGGGGTGGCCTCTACTCTATGCCCTCCCATACTTGGAGTGGCCTCCTCTTTTTGTGCTTGGTTGTGGGAATCCTCCTCAATGCCCTTTAGAAGTACATATTTTATGCATTATCTCCTTTCTTCTTCCTCATATTTAATAGGATTCACGAACCATGATATTCTTACCAAGAATGAAGTCTCTGCACTGATGTCTTTGGATTTGTGCCTTCTCCATATAACTCCTCCTCGGTATGCACAATTCTTGCACTTTCCTCTCGTTCCTCCAACTCTAGGATGTTCTCCAACTCGTAGCCATTGGATCTTCCCGAGTTAGGAGTGCAGAGGCATCTTGCCTTGATGTTCCAATGTTACGCCACTTTCTTGGAGGTCCAAGGAGTGTCATATCCATTCCCTTTACCACATTTCCATCCTTGAACCTTTTCATTAGATAAATTTATGCGCACACTGGTTCAATTTTTCCTACAACCAAACTCTCCGGCATGATGTCCACATTGCCTAATTCCATGGTTTCCACATAGGCCTCTTTCCCTAGCCATACATAAGTCTTACGCAAAATGTGGATATATGTGTCTACTTTGTCCACATTAAAATGGAGATTGTGCACGTTGTGGAATGTGTTCACTGAATCCTTGAAATATCTAGTAGTAAAAGAAAAGGAAACTTACACCATGGGCTCTTACCGCTTGACTACATATGGAATTGCCCCAAGCTAAAGTGCTAGTAGAATGTAAACTCAACTTCTCCATTCAATAATTTCGGAAGCTCACATGGAATATATCATTCTCCATCAAATGCCCTGCGTAGCCTCTTAAACAAATTCCACAGCACTCGTTATATGCGTTAGAAATATTTCCATGTAGGGTGTACTTGGAAAATTTCTTCACCGGGGATTTCTTCTCCAACAGAAACTCCCAGATGTTCTCCTTAGTTCATCAGAATGCCAAATCCATTAAATACAATCAACAACAAGATGGCGACCCAAGTTATCTCTGATCTTTATTTTCTTGGATGCATGCCTCATTTACCAAGCTTTCTGCAATGTACCCAACAATGTTGTAATATGTATTGTTGACCATTTTTGCACTATATGTAGCCAATGCATATTTACCTCATTCCACTATTTAACAACACCCAACTTGCTTCCTACCAAGTGTGTTGCAACTTTGGTGGCCATTTATGCAATTTCGGTTACTTTGAAGGCTTGGCCCCCCTTCTTATACTAATGTAGGGAAGTTTTGGCATCAATTGCCTCATCGTCTGATAGATCTCCAATGATTTCTGAGCCCAAGTCGCATATCCATGTCACCTTCCCAATCAAATTGGTTGTGTTCTCATTCTCCTACCCGCAAAGTAGAAAAAGTCCTCATGCACATGGGACATGAGCAACTAGTACACTTTTTGGGCTTCTAAAAATAGAGAAACTCCGAGGATTTTCATGACCCACATGCTTTCAAGTAACCTCTTCATGGAGGTGTCCAAAACTCTAGTGTCGTCTGCTAAACATTGGTTAGTTTTCCTGTAGACTTCTGCTGCAATGTCCTTCAGGCACTTCTTAGTGTGGTGGTTGATTTACGGAACCCTAAAGCTGTGTAATATATTTTGTCCATGGTTTCCCCTTAATAACTTCTTCCAAATATAACATCTCAACCAGCTACTTCTCTTTTGGGTTTTCAACCTCCTTCTCCATAGCGAGAGCCTTTCATTGTGCCATTGTTCCTTCTAATCCACAAGTGCAGCACTACAGTAGATGTAAATCATGCCTAAACCCCTTCATCACACACCTACACCACTGCTTGAGTCCATCTATGTCTAGATTCTCAATCAACGTGCTTTGAACCTTGTTAGGTATAATTAGTCTACATAATGGTCCTCCTTTTCATCTCTTCTTCGCACTTTTCAATTTTCCTTCTCGCACTTCACAATTCTCTTCAAAATCGCAAGGTAAAAAACTCCATTGCAAGCGTTGGCTTTAAACCAAGTTTCAAAAATCCCCTTCCTTAATTTCTCCACCTACCACCATACATGGCATTAATTCTCTTTGATCACATTTTGTGCCTCTTTTCCCGTGCCTCAAAGCTTTGCTCCTTAGTCATAATTTTCTGGAGCGCTACTACTTATCTGTCACAAATCTCCTCTACATGGGCTTCCTTAGTTCGAAGTAGTTAATCCAATGTGACCCAAACATACGTAGTCTCAAATTCTGCAACCACCTTGAGTTATACTGAGCACCTAATGCCTTACGTGTGGTCTTAAATTTGAGAAATTCTACTGTAGTTTTCATTAAGTTTGAAATATTGTTCCTTTTATGGCCACCCGTGAGTTTAATTATTTTTTGTACCCTCTTTATCCACCACACACTAAGGGTATGTGCAATCCTCTGTACATAAAAACACTTGAGATTGTAAGCATCTTCTTGTGCATAAGCGTGCTTATTACACATAACACTAAACTAAATTGACAAAGATTAGAGAAAATGAAGGAAACGCATCTAAAGGAAATACATTAAGTGAAATCTGATCTAAATGGAAATATTGCCTTATTACAAACACCAAGAAGACTTATTTATAGTAGGGCTTCAGCCTACTCCCATTGAAATAACTTGCAAACTATGTTCCATCAAGCACCTCTAGCTAGAAAGTGCTTGAGTCAAGTATATGAGGGATAAGATACAATCCCAACCAATAAACCTTAATCTTTCCTAGGTGGCGCATAAAATTTGAATCATAAAGAAGTACCATTCACCCCACCTCAAGCTTCCTTTCCTTGATGTTCTTGTCATGCCATGCCTTTTGCTTAGATTTTCTTGCTTCTAACTCCATTGTGTTATGGAATGCCTCTCATCAAGTTGTATCAACTTGTCAATTATCTCTTCCAATGCTTTCTCATCAGCTAGACCTCCCACGTGCACAATATGCAAAGAAGGTAACATGAATTCCATGGGAAGAACTACTTCGCATTAAGCACCAACTAAAAGGGTGTTACCTTATTCAATTGTTTATCGGTTGTTACTCTGTATGCCCAAATTGCAACATAAAATTTATCATCCCAATATTTCCTTCCAACATCACATTTTTTTGTCAAATTCTAGCTCAATATCTTATTGAAGGCCTCAACAGTCCCATTTTCTTGAGGGTGATAGGGTGTTGTCTTGTGATGTGCAACCATAAATTCATCCAATAATATCCTGATGGTCTCATTAAGGAAATGAGTTACCCTATCACTTGTCAAACTTTAAGGACATCCATACCTAGTAAGAATATTTTCCCACAAGAACCTTGATGTTGTATTCAATGTAAAATCATTTGTAGGTGCCACTTCCTCCTAACTTATAATATAATCTTTACAAGTGATGATGTATTGTGATCTAGTTCTATGCACGGCTAGGGAAATAAGATCCTTAAATTTTATTTCCCATTTCTCAAATGGTTCTACGCTAACAATAGGCCACAAAGGCATTTCATCTCTTTGTCCAAGTTTTCTAAGGCATTGACAATGATCACACTCCTTGCAATATTCTTTTTAATCCTTTTACAATGTCTCCCACCATAAACAAACTAGTAAAATCTTACACGTAATGGCGTCCCCTACATAGTGTCCACCTACAACACCCCCATGAGCCTCCTCCATAATTATCGTACATACATACTCGGGTATACATCGGTGTAATACTTCATCTCATCCTATTTTCTATAAGTCTCCCCCGATCAACATGAAAGTTGCATCGCGAATCACAAGTTGTTTCTTTTCCAAGGCCTTCATTCCTTCGGGCACCATACACGTGCGTAAAAAGAGAGCAATATACTCTAACTCTGAGGGCATGTAGTTTAACCTATATAACTATGTATCTAACATTGTATCTTTAATACTTTGTGCATCCTCTCTGATTGAATCCTTTTTAAGTGATGCGGGAAGAATTGCTTTTACTTAGCCTTACCACAACTATACAGTCAAAATCTTGGAATAATAAAACATATTGACATATGTGTCCCTATAAAACATGCTTATTTACCAATTATTTTAATGTCATGTTATATTTATAGAACAAAAAAGGTGTTTCTAGCAAGGACTTCCAAAACTTGTGTAGTGTGTACATCATTGAAAAAGCATCGCACTCTATAGTTGTATAATTTTGTTCTGTAGGAGTCAACTTTCTGCTAGCAAAGAAGATAGGATGATCTACAATACCTTCTCTAGGTTAAGCTAGAACTACACTAATGGCCATGCCAGAGGCATCCACATGTACATGAAAGGGTAGATTCCATGAAGGAAAACGTAAAATAGGCGCCGTAGTAATCCTCTCCTTCAGCGCTTTGAACGTGTGTTACGTTGGTTCTCTCTAATAGAAATTCCCTTTACATTTTAATATATCCTCCAAGGGTGTGGAAATCTTAGCATATCCTTTGATAAATTTTCTATAATATCCTATGTGGCCCAAGAATCCATGCACCTCACTTTGACTGTGGGTTCTTCCAAGCCTAAAATGACTGCAATCTTAGCTGGATCTACTAACAAACCCTCCTTGCAAATGATATGCCCTATCAAAGCTCCAAAATGTGTATCAAATATGCACTTTTTATATTTAAAGAGATTCTTAACTATCTACACCTCTAAAAAATTAACCTCAAATTGTCACAATGATCCCCGATAGGCTCATACATGGTCTAATCATCCAAGTAAAGCTGCAAGAAATTGTGAATAAACTCTTGGAATGCTTATATGAAAATGCACAAAAATATTGTAGGTGCGTTCTTCAATCCAAAGGGCATCACCATGTATGAAAAAATTCCCCATTCAGTGGTGAAATTTTTCTTCTCTTGATCTTCTTTAGAAATTCGTACTTGATGATACCAAGAAAATCCATCTCAGTAAAAGAGTAAATTTCATGCCCCGTAACGCCTTCCAATATTTCTTCGAGTGAATGGTGTAGGGAATGGATCGATCACACACACAAATTTCAACTCCTTGTAGTCCACACAAATCCTAATTCTTTCTTCTTTCTTTATGTTGATTACCATAGGGCTAACCCACTTGTATTCCACTATGGGCTCAATGATGCTAGACTTCAACATCTTTATTAATTTCTTCTTTAAATTTTATGCGCGTGTTAGGATTCATATGGTAAGGTCTCTTCCTAACCGAGCACACACCTTCCTTTAATTTAATTTTCATCTCACGCAAGGATTAATTCACGCCTTTTAAGTCATGAGAGTCTCTAGGAAATAAGTCCTAGAAATCGCATAACAACTCAATTATCTTAACCACTTCATAGTTAGACCAATAATCTCCAATTATGGCCTCCTTAGGTTTGGCATCCATGCCAATGTTCTGCTTTCTTAATTTTCATGGGTTTATGGTAGGCATACCCCTTCTCATCCGTATTGTCTAATACCTCTTGTGTACCCTCTGAATGATCTATGTCTAGGTTTTCCACCTCTTCATCATCCACCATGTAGACTATCTTTAATTTCTCCTTCTCTAGGAAAGCACACTCAAGCAGATCTACATTTGTATCATCTACTTCTTCAAAACAAACTTATATGTCTAATTCACCTAGTCACTCCTGAATGAGTTCTTCACCTTTGCGGTATCTCCCATGGTCAAGAACTTCATAACTTTGTAGCACCTCATTCACTAGAGGTTTAGTGGATAAATAGTCAAAAGTTTGTATCATACCTATAGTCAAGTCTTGCCAATTTATAGTCTCTCTATTCAAATCGACATAAACATACCATGCGTGCGCATAGCCTTGCAAGGTGAAATAAAGCTTATGTGCCCAAAAAAACGGTGGTAAAGCTTCCCCCTCTGTCCCGAGTCTCTTTCACTAATGAACGTGGTGTTGAAAAAGACTATTACTATGATATTCTCATATTTGGGTAGGAGTATTACTCCGAGAAACCAGGTGATAGAGGAATTCTCACTTCTCTACATTCTATGAGATTATTCCTATGAACCACCATCCACTAGTGCGTTGTTGTCTTTCCCATAGTATAAAATAACATGTTCCTTCTATCCAATTTATCCTTCCACTATAATTCCATGGCCCGGGAATACCTAGAGGTTTCCTTCACATGTGTACCGTGGTACAAGTTTGTTTCCTAACCGCCTAACACAATGTGTCCTGCTTTACACGTGCAACTGTTCTTCTTTACCTCATGTCCAACCATCTCATAGGTACCATGTGCTTAATTTTCACGAGGCGAGTACTTGTAGTGTCACCGATGGATTGTGCATCATCACACCGGAGGAATCCTTCCTTAGATGGTGAGGAACTTCCAGGATCTCGAATGGTCTACACATAAATTTTGTTCGGATATTCTTCACTTAAAGGCTCAATGTAAGGTGCAGATTTACCATTTGTTAAAGGTAAAATAACTCGTTCCCCTTTGTTCTCAAAACTGATATATCCCTTGTTAAAATTTAGATCAACATTATTTTCATAGCACCAAGGGGCCCAAAGTAGAGTTGTGAAGTTGTCCACTACGTAAGCACCGAGACCTCAAAGTCCGTAGTGAACTTGGCCCCTATATAGTAATGGATGCATCCTTCAAGTCTCCAATTAGCATGGCCTTAGTTCGATTTTACATGCTAATCCAAGCTATGGGAGATAGATTAGTATGTAAAATCTTTCCTCCATTCTCAATAATAGTGCATGGGGTGTTTCCCTTTAACCAAATCCCTAGTAATGGAATAATATACTCTTGGCGCAACATCTTGCATACTTCTTTTAGATCATAAACATTTTACTAGAAAGTTTAAGATGCCTTATTTTGTTCCAACTTCCATGATTGTTCCTTTAAACAATGTATTTCACCCTATAGATTTCTAAGTACCTCCATGGTTTCCTGATAAACCTCCTTCTAATGTGTAGGGTCTAGATATTTTTCATGTAAAACCTCCTCCTTAGTAATGGTAGGATTATGTTGTAACATTTCTCGGTACACGCATCCTCAACGAGTGTAGTAATATTCATAGGTACCATCTCGGGATGTGACACTAACTTTTGAATATATTTGTTTTCCATGGCGCAATGTATTCTAACCATCCCTATGCTGTTTTCTCCTATTTGTGCTTCTTGCTCAAATGTTCATATAAGTCCAAGAACTCTTCATAGTTACGTTTATTTCCACAAAAAGAATAAGTAATGTTACGAGGACACTCACGCCCGTAATGGTCGGGTGATCCACACATATAACTCTTGGTTCCACAGGAACACTCCTTGTCCATCACCCCTACCTTGGCCTCACGAATCCACTAGAGTATCTAAAACCTCTACCACAACCTCCCTCAAAGCACCCTTCATTTTTATCATAGCGCCCTTGAGTGTGATCATGATCATGTTTCTCACTTTTATCCTTAGAGTTATTTGAAACTCTTGTCTATCGTACACCAATATCAATGACATCATGGATTTGATCAATCAACTTGCAATCTTTAGTATTATGAGTTGTGGACTGAAAAATCTTACATTAACAAGGCAAGTTCTTCCTTATCGTGCGTTGCAATAATGGAAAATGACTTGCATCATGGTCTAAATTACATATCTCACAATCTAGCTGCTGAAAGATCACACCAATTTTCAAGGACACCTATCCTTAGTTTTCCCCTCCACTTAACAATTTTTGCACAAAATTCTAGTGCATGTCTCATGCGATGTATTGGTGATATCTTCTGCATGAACTACTTTTTCATTTACGTAATATGAGCTTCCAAGAATGGGCTCACTCCATTTTCTATGCTCATGATTACCTCAAAGTGTCAAGGTTGCTTCAAGTACCTCGTGCGGGTTTGTGTATGTCTTATGTGAGAGCAACCTCCTAAAATGTTTGATTAGGCCTTCGATGAATTACTGTGTATGCTGACTTGCATAGATATCATAAGATAGTTTAGAAAAGAGTGTTTTGAAACAAACATCATATTCTTGGACACTCTTAGTAGTTCTCTACTTGATATCCGTAAGCGTGCTTATACGTTTCTGCTAAAACTTAGGGATATTAAATTATTTAATGAAAGCATCTCGTAATGTCGTATAATCCACATAAGTCTGATCAAGGTCAAACTTCTTCTCCCATTATGCGCGTCCCTACAATGTAGTTGCAAAGTGACTTACCTTCACTCGAAGTTTTAATTCCTTTCACATGCCACAGTATCTCACACATATGTGCATTCTCAACAACATTTTATATTCCCCTATACTCCAAAACATGAAGCGACATCTCCATGTAAATATTTTGGGGCTAATGAGGACCATGCCCACCAGATCAAGAACCCCATGTGTTACCTCTGCATCTAGATCTGTCAAATCCTGAGTCACATGTGCCTCCTAATCCTCTCCCTCTAATATGAATTGAACAAGAGGATGCATGGCCTTGTGTCCCAATATTGGTGCTGAAATGAACTCCTACATCCTGTGAAGTTGTGCTACTCCCATATGTGATTCCAAAATTCTACGCGCCTATGTTCTATGTTAATGACGCACCTAAAAAGGTTCCTCCAACTGGTCCTCTAAATAACAGGGAATACGTCTTCCCGGCCATAAATGTACTTTCTATTTGATTCACTCCTAAACTTGCTAATAAGTCAACTCTACCTCTTGCTACTTTACTGCCTAAAATAGCTTGCTTTGACATCTGGTTGTACTAGAAAATTAAAATCCAAGTGGAAGAGATAGGTCATAAGGTAGACTCAAATGCGTGCCCATGGCCCATGTTATCTCTGTTGGCATGCTCTCCTAAGAGGAAAATTAGGGTTCCCTATCATTATTTCCCAAATGGGGGTGTAGACACCAAATTTGTGTCTTACGACACCTTGTGCCCCGCATCTCATTTCGCAACCTAACCTCATCACCTAAACCTTACACAATTATTTATTAATTACCTTATAATTAATAAATCCACATCACCATACCTGCCACCTCATTTCGCCACCTCATCATGACCTAGTCTTAACCCTAAACTAACCTAATTAAGACCTATAACTTGGTCCACATCCACACCCATGACTAATTACTCCTCACCCGCACCTAAAACCAACCTCATAATGACTTGACCAAGCCCGCAACTAATCCCTCGGGAGAAAAGGAGGGAAAGTTGGCTATTTTACCAAAAATAGCCCGCTTTGACTGACGACCAATACCGGTTCCTACTCGATCGCCGTTGGTTGCGTAATCCGCCATCGGTTCCACAGTAAATGACCACTTCGACCAAAAACAAAGGATCGGATTTTCATTTGATCGAGAAGAGGAGAAATCATTGGAAGGATCTGGATTTGCTTGGCCGAGCGGTGAGAAAAGTGAAGAAACAAGAAGAGTTTGCAGAGAAGGACATCAAGCCCAAGACTACAATTGAATAACTAGAGCCCAGTGACACTCATCCGAGCATCAGAAGAGGAGATAGCTCATCTTGGATTGTCAGATCATCCTACTTGAGCCCTGTCTTCGTCATCACACTCCTGGAACCTGCATCTTCATGAGGAACGAGTAAGTAGTGTTGTATGTTTTTAAGCACCATTTCTTGAGCCTATGGATTGATAGTAATTATAAGCTCATTCCTAGATCTACCACCTACCAGCACCCTGCACTTAACCTTCATCCATACATCCTTGTATTGCCCAGAAGACCATTTTATCACACTCTGAGTCTTCCCTGTCCTCTCATTATTCCCCTCAGCCATCCATCAGTCTTAATAACCCCACAATCACCCTGCAACCAACCTCTATCCAGAAGCACCTAGATTGCTGACCCTACCGGTGTCGTTTATCCCCTACCGGCAGCGGTTCTCTAACCGCAGTCGATTATCTAGTGACCAGCATCGGTCACTATAACTTATACCCCAAAACCTTCCTCTCACCTATTTGTCACCTAACAACCTCAGATCCATCTGGTTTATCCATGTAACTCAACCTGAATGTATCAACGACCCGATGTTAACAAACAAACAACGTGACATTTTATTATTGATAGTTTAGCCTCTATTGTTTTGTAACGAGGTACCTAAATCATGATTTTGCAATAGCTTTCTTTGTTATCATTTGTGTTAATTCGTATTAAAAGGGGAACTGACCACCTTCGAAAGGAAGTTTTATATTTCCTGGGCCTAAGGCAGCTCCCTCATTTATTGTCTAATTAAAATCTGGTGGTCTTGTATTCTTACTTGCAGGTAGTCCTTCCAAGACAAAAAGGAGTTCTTCGTAGTCGATCTGATCTTTCTCTACGGTACGTGCACACCATCTCAACATTCAACAGGTATTCCTCCTAGCCCTAACCCTTATCTGTTTCTCAAAGGAATGATAGGATAGAAGAAAGTCTATTCCACAGAGCTGAAACATTCCGTGTGAAACATTTTGGCACGCCCGGTGGGACCCATTTCGGGTTTCTGTTTCTCTTGCTTGCTTTCATTTGGGGAGCATACTTGTTGTTTGCTATTTTTGTTATATTCAGTAAAATAATTTTTCTTGCTTTCCCAGTTCTGGCATTAGTGAAAGTCATCTTCTTTGCTTCATCGAATATCATTTTTGATTTGGGTTTAAAACACGTGCATTACATTCTTGCTTGTTGTTTTCAATTCTAGTGAACATAGACTAAGTAACAGGTCATACACGTGGGGGTGATTTCCATGGTATTGACAGGAAATTAATCTTACTTTCACTGCACAACACATACCGAATCACTTCATAATTAACACAACAGCTCAAAACATCCCCCCTTTTCCGCGGTATTCCTCCGCCCGATTGAGGTAACCTTATAAGCCAAAACAAACTTGACATTTCCCCTAAGTCTTTTGTTTAGGATTGACATCATTCTGCATCTAAAGGCATAAGCCCAAATTGATTAAAATTAACCCTAGGGTTAGTCTGTTAATTTGTTTGTGCATTCTTGCTTGTTTTCAGTTCTGTTTCTCTATCATACACTGTTTTCTGTGATCACTACAGAACAGTTTGGTAGGCATATTAATTACTATTAACACCAAATCAACAACTTCTTACTACTTCTTACACCAGTTCTATTATACCGACATCGGTTAGCTTACCGCGTCGGCTACAGCCTGACCGACATCGGTTATCTGGCTGATATCGGTTACTGTCTTTTACAGTTCCTGACAAACCAACGAACCTACCAATTTCAAACATCTTCTTGTGCATTTACATTCGATAGAAAGAAACCCTATTGTGTACTCCTGTCCATGGTTGTTATCACTCGAAAGAAAGCCACCGCCATGGTTTCACATGCTTGCTCTGTGCCTTTTCCTGAATCACCCCCTTCACATTCTGTGGGGAATCCTACGGACACCAGCGAGGTTCCTAAAATTCCTGTAGGAGATAAAGAATTTGCCAAATTTCTGGATGCTAATCCTAGTGCTATACAATACTATTTGTCTCATGCCCCGACCATACACCCGACGGTCAACTCCTTGTTGGCATGCCTATCATATAGCTACTCATTTAGCTCCTTCTCCACTGAGATAACTCCTCTTTGCCTTCTCGCATCCTTAGTCCCGTCTCCTAGCTCAAGCGCTTCGAGGGGTTCATATGGCACATATTGGCTTTCCTTTGGTTAATCTTGGGCCCAACATGTCATTACCGCCACTTCTCCTACCTCGGCTATCTTGTAGACTGTTCCGTTCATGACTTTCTCTCTGCCACCTATCCACACGAGCTTTCCATCTCAAGCTCCGCCCACCTTTTCATTTTCACACACATATCCGATAACCTCAACATCTTATATAGGACATCCCTATTCGGTCGCCTCAACACATTTGTCCTCCATACCTTATCAACATTTAACCCCACCATTGTCTAGCGGTGGCCCTTGGCCCAATTTTCCTCCGTTTACCACAACCACACCATCATCTCATCCAACTACTGATTTAATTAAACAAATGATGGACAAAATGCAAAATCTGGAGGCTTCTGTTTCAGGAAGTCGTAGCGCCTTGACATACGAGCAAGTTTTTCGAGCCTATCCACCCTTCAGTCCCCCTTCATTCATATCCTCCTCAATGGGAATTACCAAAATTTACCCGTTTTAATAGTAAGGAGGACCCTCAACAACACTTGCGATCATTTAGACATGCCTGCTATCTGATTGCTCACGACGACGCTTTACTACTCCGCACCTTTCCCATGTCCTTATCAGGACCCACCTTGGAGTGGTACAGTGCTTTAACCCAGCACTCAATCTTCTCTTTTAACCAGCTAGCCCAATCTTTCTTGGATCATTTCTCCATTAACATTGCTAAGAAAGTATCTATCACCGACCTCTATGCCATCCAAAAGTTGAAGATGAATCTATCACGATTTCGTTGGACGATGGTGGGGCCTTATCAACCAACTTACGTATGCCTTGCCTCGTGAACTTATTGAACTCTTTACGCGGGCTGCGCTAAGCACATCTCTCTCTCTACCCTCTAAATTCAAACTCTCTCGTACATTTGACAAGGCTTTTACTATGGCTCAAAACTAGAGATTTGAGCCTTAGAGGAAGAGAAATTGCGGTTAAAAAAAACCCCAATTTCCAAACCCAAGATTCCACCAACAAACCTAACACCACCAATCCTCACCCATCGACTGCTTCGAAATCAAAAGGAGTCGTGCATGCGGTGATGGTCAAATCCCAACCACCGTCTAATACCCCACCAAAAACCACCTATAAGTATAAAGCAGAGCCCATCAACTACACTCCCTTGGGAGAAACATATGGTGTGATATTGGAAAAATTACTTGAAGCAGGAGCCATTACCTTACCTCCTGTTGAACCTCACTCCAGGTTTGATTCCGCTGGCGCCATACCTTCTTGGTACAAAGAAAATGACTTCAGAACTTCCACCGCGTGAAGGGACACGGTCATGAAAACTAAGATGTTGAAAAACATAGTGCAGGAAATGGTTGATGCGGGGGATATAGCCCTCGATAATCCTAACACCCCTGCTAACCGAAATCTGAAAATATTCAACAAACCATTCCCAAATCACTCTTCTAACAGTAACATAAACCAAGATATCTTAGCCAGGAGAGTGTTCATGAGATCCATGCAGTCTTCGACTCCCAGCCAAAAACCTCTATCGAACAAATTTTGAATCAAGCCTCTTCACTAACGCAGGAACCCGAACCCCCTTCCTCACCATCAAGACAAACTAAAATCCTTGCCGTTCCTTTACCCATCAAGGAATTAACCGCCTAGAGTTCCCTTCTCACAAATGAGCCTTCTTACACCACATCCTTGCAAGACTGTGAGCGGATGTTATCTAATTTATCTATTTCCTAAACGTCTCCTTCTACCATTCTTGTTGTACAAGAGGAAGGCTCGCCACTTCTTTTGTCATCCTTAGACGAGAAACCTCTTGAACCGACATCACCACATTCTTTAAACATGACGGATTCTCTCAAACACGCCCTCCTACCTATTAGTTCTTCATCGCCTAAATCTTTTCAGCGATGGTTGACCTCTTAACGCCCATTGATACGATTGCCTCATCTACCCCTATATCACACCCACGGTGGAATAGGACTTTTTAGAAGAGTAACTTGATCGGGGGACAAGAAGTCCCTCCTCTTTAATGGGAGAGGTTCCCTTATTCGAAACAAACCTATTTACAAATGTACGGGACATGATTTGTTGGTTAAACTTGGATACCACGAAAGTGTTTTCTATGAAGGTCATCAATTACAAAAGGATTTGAGGAAATGAGAGCATGGAAAGAGCGAAAAGGCAAACATACAGAATTATAGATATCAGAGTAATTCTTTATGTATGCGAAGTCACCGTGAATTGAAAACAAGATCATTCGTATAGAACAAGTAAGATGGAATTTAAAGACACAAAGTTCTGTAAATAACATCTGCCAGAACACAAAGTTTCTTAACGTAACACAGATTCATTAATCAAGGACACAAAGTTCCTTCTTGGTTATACAAGATCACCGAGCTTGCAAAGTTGAAGAGTATGCAATCGATGAGACTAACGAATTTGAGATAAATGATCTTCACAAAGAAAACAAATGAAAGCTTAGAACAGACAGAGATCAGATAGACAAAGAAAGGAAAGTCCTTCTGTATTGATTTCTCTATAATCTATTTACACTTGCAGAAAATATGCCAAGTTCTTCCTCCTTTGGAATGGCGTGGAAAATACCATTATATAGCTTACAATTCAGTTACTCTTCGTAACCGTTTCTTTTAACTAAAGAATAGTTAAGGACCGCCAAATCGCAGTACCTCAACTATTACAAAGAAAACTGAAAAAGAAAGGGAAGAAGAGAAACGTATGAGGAAGAAGACAGGTGGCCGGTCACTGAGAGGGACCCATCAACTTCAGAAACCGCTGCTTGAATTTCTTCCACGTCTCAGCTATGTCTTTGCCACGAGGGACACACAAGAATTTTCATTTTGAAGATGACAATGGATATCTTTGAAAACTGATATAACCGGCGTCTTGAAAGCTTCGTCTTTACATGTATCCCTTGAAATTTGATCTTCGGATTGATAGTATCAGAGCCGCAACTTAAATTCATATTTAGCATATTCGGGTAGAGCGGGAAAAACTAAGTATGAATTGCATTAGGTTCACTTGGGACATGTGAGATGCGAATGCGAATGCGAAACACGAGGCTCGGCCGGTCGGACGAAAATAGGGGAGAAGACGCACAAATGCATTTGGGACATTTGGGACGAAAATGCGCGAAGGGCCGCGATCGGCGAACCGGCCGAAAATGGAACAGTTTGCATTTTTTGATTTGGGACAAAGAGCTCTGAAGTACGCGACTCGGGAGTTTCGGCCGAAAATGGGACAGCGTGCACTTTTTAACTTTGGGACATTCGGGACAAAAAGTTCCGAAGGACGCGGTTCGGAATCGGCCGAAAATGGAACAGAAGGCCCGTTTGGACTTGGGACATTTGGGACATGAAAGCAAGTTTCGGACGAATCAAATGGAAAATGGAACAAAAGGCCCGTTTGGACTTGGGACATTTGAGACAAAAAGTTCCAGTGTAGCGATCGCGGGCTCGGCGGTTCGGGCAAAATGGAACAACTCACACTTTTGATTTGGGACATTTGGAACAAGAAAGTGCGAAGTCACGCGGTTGGCGGATTCGGCGAAATGGAACATCTCGCACAAAAAGTTTTGGGACACTTGGGACAAAAAGTTCCGACGGGCCCGAAAATGGAACAACTTCGGGGATTTCGGCCGATCGGGGAACAGAATGCACTTTCGTACTTGGGACAGGCGGGACAAAAATGTCCGACAGGCCCGAAATACATACAAAATGACCCAAAACACAGATTTTCTCAATTTTCACGGCTTAGGCACTTTAGAGAAAACACTCATAACTCAAAATTTTGAAATTTTACTTTTATCAGAGCAGGGAATTTTGAGTGGACAACAGCTGGCTCCTTCTGGGGATGACTTGGCATAAATTCAAGGAATGAGGCAAGGCAAGAACTTAGACAAACTTGGTGAAGCAGACCAGTGCCTTATCCCTTGGGCAACGGAGTCAAAAACAGACCAACACAGAGGGCAACACACAAAAGCAACAGAAGGGAAACACACCAAAAGCAGAGAAGCAAAACAACACTGTACAGAATGTACAAAGGGACTCCCTAGTCACCTAGGACTTGAACAACTTGAGATACTGCCCACTATAGGGAAGTGGGAGAGGAGAACCATCCATGTAATCAAGATAGAAAGAATTCTCACCAGCAAAATGTCTGATCTTGAAGGGTCCGAGCCACAGGGAATCAAACTTTCCATGGCTGCCACGAGGTTCATGTCTTTTATCCCATAACAGCACGGTGTCTCCAACTTGGAAATCTCTGAACCTAGCTTTCTTGTCAAACAGGACCTTTATCTTTTGCTGGTGAACAGATATCCGATCAGCAACCTCCAATCTGTCCTCATTCAGTTTATGCAGGTACATAATCCTCTTATCCAGAGCATCACTGAAACTAGTATCCTCAATGGCCTTCATTAGGTGCAAGGCTGGCAGTTCCACTGTCACTGGCAATTGAGCTTCTACTCCATATACCACTTGAAAAGGAGACATTCCAATAGCTCTCTTTGGTGTAATCCTGTCTGCCCAAAGAGCATCATAGAGCTTTTTGTGCCAGTTTCGTTGAGACTCATTGACCAACTTTCTTATGATAGTCACCAGGTTTTTGTTTGTGGATTCTGCTTGACCATTTCCCTGGGGGTAGTAATCTGAAGAATGAGCCAAAGAAATGCCATACCCATAGCAGAAGTCCATTATCTCAGCTGAAGAGAAATTCGAGGCATTATCTGTTACAATCTTATTAGGTACACCATACCTCACCAGGATGTTCTCTTTGATGAAATTGCATACCACTTCAGAAGTAGTGCTCTTGACTGGAATAGCTTCCACCCATTTGGTGAAGTAGTCAGTGGCAGTTAGCACATGAGTGTGACCAGCACTGGAAGCAGGATTAAGTGTACCAATGAAGTCTAGACCCCACTGTTGAAATGGTTCCTCAATCACAACTGGCTTGAGAGGCAACGACGCCAGTTTAGGTCTTCCCACAAAAGTCTGACAAGCCTCGCATTTATCCACCCACTTGGATGCATCTCTGAACAAGGAAGGCCAGTAGTAACCTCCACGGAGTATCTTGTGAGCAGTGACCGTTGATGAATAGTGCCCTCCACATGCCTGATCATGAAAAGCTGAGAGCAATTTTCTCTGCTGTTCCTTGTCCACACACTTCAAAAATCTCCCATCTAAACCACGCTTGAACAAGGCATTTTCCCACAATACATATTGTGCTGACCTCAATTTAACAGTCCTCTTTTCTTTGGCAGTTAAATGAGAGGGGCATTCCCCATAGGTGAGAAAATGGGCGATGTCAGCATACCATTCATCAACCGAACTCAGGAACAGAACAGTAGGAAGGTCAGCTTTCTCCTCTAGCAACTCATGTTTGGCTCCTTCAGCAATGAGCTCACAAAGACCTTTTCCACGAACCAGCTTGGTTGGTTTGATATCAATGTCATACTCTTGGACCTTAGCCACCCAGTTCCCTCTCTTGGATCCAAATTCTTGCTGTGTAAGAATCGACTTAACAGTTGTATCTGGAACCAGCACCATGGAGTGAGAGTTGAGGATATAGAAACGAAATTGTTTAACAGCTTTGACTACTGCAAAAGCATGCTTCTCCATCATGGTGTATTTTAACTCATGATCTTTCAGAATATAGCTCATGAACGCAATTGGTAGCTCATGTTCATCAGAGTCTTCTTGAGTCAAGACAGCAGCCAAGGTATTATCTGTAGCATAGCAATAGATGATGAAATCTTTGCTGAAATCAGGACAGGCCAAAACTGGAGTTTTAGCGATAGCTCTCTTGATACCCTCAAAGGATTCTTTTCCTTCAGAAGACCAACCAAATGTTTGCTTTCCTTTCATCATCTGAGAAATGTTCAAAGTTAACTCTGCAAAATCAGGAATGAATCTTCTTAAAAAATTGATCTTACCGAAGAAGGAATGCACGCCCTTTTTACTGGTTGGGAGAGGAATTTGCTGGATGGCTTGAACTCGTTCAGGATCAATCTTAATACCATCCTTGGAGACAATGTGCCCTAATAGTTTTCCCTCTGTAACACAGAAGACAGATTTTTTAGGGTTCAGAGAGATTCCATGCTCTCTGCATCTCAGCAGAACTGTCTCCAGGTGATCAAAATGATCCGCTCTTGTCTTGGAAAACAACTTGTCGAGTCATCAGGTATATGACAATACACTTCCCTTTCAAGCTTCCAAAAGCCAGATCCATAGCTCTCTGGAAAGTGGCACCGGCATTAATAAGCCCAAAGGCATTCTCTTGTAGGCAAAGGTACCCCGAGGAGTGGTGAAGGCTGTCTTGTGTTGATCTGCATGTATCAACCTCTACCCGATTGTATCCAGAGAAAATCCATCAAGCATAGATAACATTTCAGATCCATTTACTACTTGCAATATTTGATCCATCATAGGCAAAGGGTAATTATCTTTCGAGAAGCTTTGATTCGGAGTTCTGAAAATCAACACAGATGCGGATCTCACCATTTTCTTCTGACGAGCACAATATTTGCAATCCATGTTGAATGGTGAATAGGAAAAATAATTTTAGCCTTCAAAACTTGAATCTCTGAAAGATGGTGTCGGCTACTTTGGGGTTGTATTGTCTCTTGTTTACGCTTGAAAGGCTTAATTCCGGGCTTGAGGGAATAGAGTCTTTGCATATCTTTTGGTTTGAAAGCTTTCAAATCTTCATAAGAGTAAGCGAGAACATCTTTATACCTTTTTAGAAGATCAATTGCTTTTCTCCTCTCATCTGCTGGAGCAACATTTTCCAATGTTCACGAACTTGGGTCATTAGAACTCCCAATATCAATCTTATCATACTCGGTGATTCTTTGAGGTCGATAAAAGCTCTAGATTTCACATACCTGTCATGCTTATCAAATAGTTCCTCCAAACTCACCAACCCTTTAGGAATCTTGTTTCCTTTGAGATTGATGCATCCATCTTGATCTGTTTCTTCTCCTTGGGTGACGGCTTGGTCAGAGGACACACTCTCACGAGGCAGGTTGTCACTTCCCTCAAAATACAGTTGTTCAAAATTACCCTTGAGTTCCAGGAAGGAAAGCAAATGCTGGTCATCGTTGAAAACTTGCCAGTTATTGGTATTGTCAGGTACACTAGGCCGGTGGACCATTTCAATAGTGAACTTATCCTGAGAGAATTCAGGATGGGGAATCGATAGTGACCACAGAGACGGCCAGTGAATCAGCCTGTTTGTTCTTTTCTCTAGGTATTGCTTGATAGAAAGCATCAAGGAATTCAATGGAATCCCAAACCTGATTCCGGTAATGCTTCAGCCTCCCATTTTTTACCTGAAAGAGGTTTCTGACCTGCTTCACAATCAACTCTGCATCACCACGAGCCAGAAGGTTCTTCACACCTCGTTCTTTGGCCACTTGCAGTCCAAGAATGAGAGCCTCATACTCTGTTGTATTATTAGTGTTTTCAAACTGCAACTTAAATGAAAAAGGATGTAGGCATCCTTCAGGTGACACTAGCAGGACACCAGCTCCAGAACCAGCTGAGGAACAACTTCCATCAAATTCTAAAATCCAAACACCATTGGGATCTTTAGGTGATACTTTGGAGGGTTGGATTTCATCAGGGGACAGAATCATGTAATTACCATGCCCCATATCCTCATAGAGTATTTGTGCCTTAGGATCATCCGTTTTCTGCACAATATACTCAGACTGCTTCTCAGGTAGTAACTTCTTCATGTGTCCATTGACAGGTATGAGTGCATGTGACCAATCCATTTGAATCTCCCCGCCCACATCTTTACAGAAGTTTCTACTTAGCAACATTCCATAAGAAGGAGGAATGTCTGCTACTAGGATGGTAGCCAAGACTTTCTTTTCAGGCAAAGCAGCAAAGGCCACTTGTGCATCTTTAATCCTTCCAACCAAAGGCACTTCCTTACTCTCCATGGAGTAGCAGGATCCATAAGTACGAGTGAGGGTCAAGCCTAAAGCATGAGCTACTTTAGCAGGCATCACATTATCTGAGGCTCCAGAATCTATGACACAATTACTGAGCCTATGGCCAGCTATGAGAAGTGTTACATAAAATGGTTTAATTTTGTCACCAGGGGAGGTGACAGCAGCTACCAGACTTGGCTGTGGTGCAGAAGGAGGAGTAGGTAAAAGGCCTTTAGAAGTGGTCTTAGAGTTGGAATTAACAAAGTGGATCATTTTGGCAAAGGCTTTGGGATGGGTTTGATAGTACTCAGCTTCTGAGATTTGTACCTTGGTCTTTTTCAGGTGATCAACAATATCAAAGGATCCAGAAGTGGACGGGCCATCATCATTTGGAATTCTAGGCTTATCAACTTTAGGAGAAAAAGAAGAAGCAACTTTGGTAGCGGGATTGATAGGACTCACCTTCTGTGTAGACGAAGTAGGGATAGGAGATCCTCTTCTTGCAATTACAGGGATAGTTGCCGACTGCTCCTTGGATTTCTTAGGTGGCTGGGTCACCTTCTCCCTCTGCTTTGTCTGTTCTCGAGTCATGACAGCAAAAGATTCGCTGTTCATGTCTGCTACCACTTCATCATAATCATCAATGCCCTCAGTGGTAAAGAAATTAACCCGAGATCCCTCAAGTTCCTCTGCTTCATCATCAAATTCCTCCACAAACTCCTCGCAAGCTTCATCATCATCTGGCTCTTCAACTTCACAGGTTGCGTTCACAGGAACCTTAACAGGAGGTCCTTCAAGTGCTAGTCTTGTGTGAGGAGCAGGAAAACGATTTCTGGGCTGAAAATTTCTTCTTGGAACATCTGCATACGGGGCATGCTGAGCCAACTGTTTCTTTATAGCGACAAGATCATTTGCGAGTTTCTGGACTAATGGATCAGTACTAGGTCCAGGGGTGGAAGAGGAAGAAGCAGCAGACTTAGATTTGGGAGGGTCTCTTCTCAACTTCCCTGACATGATCAAGTCATCTTCGATACTAACGACCCGAGTTCTTGATCGAGCTAGTGTTCTGAGATTAGCCCTTCTTAGTGCATAACTAACTTTGGGCGATTGAGCATTTAGGAAGAAACACTTTTGAATTTGGTCGACAGGTCGGGTAGGCGTTGGAATTTTATTTACCAACCTGTTGAACCGGGCCACAAATTCCCTCATGGGCTCTTGTGAATCTTTCTTTATCTGAGAGACCTGGGCAAGCAAGGCATGCACATCTTCTGCCGGCTTGAAACGGTTCTCGAACTGAGTTCTCATTGTGTCCCAGTCGGTTATAGCACCGGCCGGAAGGTGATAGAACCAATCAGCAGCATTATCTTGTAACGTCTCAACAAACAGCCTTACGGAGACGTCTTCATATTCGACTCCCAGAACTCCACATGCAACAACGAAGGCTGCGATGTGTTCGTCAGGGTGCACTTTGCCATCACCTTTGAATTTGGGGAAGTTCTTCCGGTTTCCTCTGGGTAACTCATGCAAAGGCTGAGCAAGGGCCAGAGGCCCGACACGATGACCCCATGGTAATGGCGCTGCCATTCTTGGAAAAACGGCTTGGAGAGGAACTGTAACACCGGCAAGGATCAAAGCTCGTAGATTGGGACTAGCAGGCTCTGAAGGAATACCACCCGTAGGACTTCTATCTTGAACAGGTGGAGTGCTTGTCGAACGGGTCCTTCTATTTCTTGTTGAATTTGAAGGGAAAGGAAAACCTTGTTGTTCTAAAAGCTGAAACTGAGAATCTTCGATACCAAGGGCCCTTCTCCCTCGAGTGAAACGCGGAGTCGCCAGATCAAAGGATGATCAAAAATTGCAGAACTGGAATGCGATTTTCCCCAGCGGAGTCGCCAAAAACTGTTGGTTTTCAAATAGGACTTTTTAGAAGAGCAACAGTCAGGGGACAAGAAGTCCCTCCTCTTTAATGGGAGAGGTTCCCTTATTCAGAAACAAACCTATTTACAAATGTACAGGACATGATTTGTTGGTTAAACTTGGATACCACGAAAGTGTTTTCTATGAAGGTCATCAATTACAAAAGGACTGAGGAAATGAGAGCATGGAAAAAGCGAGAAAGGCAAACATGCGAAATTATAGATATCAGAGTAATTCTTTATGTATGCGAAGTCACCATGAATTGAAAACAAGATCATTCGTATAGAACAAGTAAGATGGAATTTAAAGACACAAAGTTCTGTAAATAACATCTGCCAGAACGCAAAGTTTCTTAACGTAACACAGATTCATTAATCAAGGACACAAAGTTCCTTCTTGGTTATACAAGATCACCGAGCTTGCAAAGTTGAAGAGTATGCAATCGATGAGACTAACGAATTTGAGATAAATGATCTTCACAAAGAAAACAAATGAAAGCTTAGAGCAGAGACGAGAGATCAGATAGACAAAGAAAGGAAAGTCCTTCTGTATTGATTTCTCTATAATCTATTTACACTTGCAGAAAATATGCCAAGTTCTTCCTCCTTTTTGAATGGCGTAGAAAATACCATTATATAGCTTACAATTCAGTTACTCTTCGTAACCGTTTCTTTTAACTAAAGAATAGTTAAGGACCATGCCAAATCACAATTTCCTAACTATTATTACAAAGAAAACTGAAAAAAAAGGAAGAAGAAAAAGAATGAAGAAAGAAGACAATTGGGCCGGTCAGGTCTTTGAGAGGGACCCATCAACTTCAGAAACCGCTGCTTGAATTTCTTCCACGTCTCAGCTATGTCTTTGCCACGAGGGACACACAAGAATTTTCATTTTGAAGATGACAATGGATATCTTTGAAAACTGATATAACCGGCGTCTTGAAAGCTTCGTCTTTCTGCCAGCTGTCCTTGGAATTTGATCTTCGGATTGATAGTATCAGAGCCGCAACTTAAATTCATATTTAGCATATTCGGGTAGAGCGGGAAAAACTAAGTATGAATTGCATTAGGTTCACTTGGGACATGTGAGACGCGAATGCGCGAAACACGAGGCTCGGCCGATTCGGACGAAACAGGGAGAAGACGCACAAATGCATTTTGGGACATTTGGGACGAAAATGCGCGAAGGACGCGGTCCGGGCGAACCGGCCGAAAATGGAACAGTTTGCATTTTTTGATTTGGGACAAAGAGCTCTGAAGTACGCGACTCGGGAGTTTCGGCCGAAAATGGGACAGCGTGCACTTTTTAACTTTGGGACATTCGGGACAAAAAGTTCCGAAGGACGCGGTTCGGGTGAATCGGCCGAAAATGGAACAGAAGGCCCGATTAACTTTGGGACATTTGGGACATGAAAGCATTTGAATCGGCCGAAAATGGAACAAAAGGCCCGTTTGGACTTGGGACATTTGAGACAAAAAGTTCGAGTCTGCGCGCTCGGCGGTTCGGGCGAAAATGGAACAACTCGCACTTTTTGATTTGGGACATTTGGAACAAGAAAGTGTGAAGTACGCGGTTCGGGTGATTCGGCCGAAATTGGAACATTTCGCACAAAAAGTTTTGGGACACTTGGGACAAAAAGTTCCGACGGGCCCGAAAATGGAACAACTTCGGGGATTTCGGCCGATCGGGGAACAGAATGCACTTTCGTACTTGGGACAGGCGGGACAAAAATGTCCGACAGGCCCGAAATACATACAAAATGACCCAAAACATAGATTTTCTCAATTTTCACGGCTTAGGCACTTTAGAGAAAACACTCATAACTCAAAATTTTGAAATTTTACTTTTATCAGAGCAGGGAATTTTGAGTGGACAACACCCATACCACGTCATCACCAGAATCGACCCAGGTCAATAGCCTCCTCTTCCTCGACTTTGACCCACTCAAAGGGTCTTACGCCAAAATCCTTGCTATGTTGGTAGAGAATGCGACCATTTCCTACCCCCACTTAGACCTTATGATCCATCTAAACCTCGACCTATAGGTTACGATGAGTCTAAAATCATGCTTACCACCACACACCAGACATGACGTACGGGGATGCAAAGCATTGAAAGCCAAGAAAGACAACTTACGAAGAGAGAGACATTTAGCTTCAATTCCCTCTCCTATACCACTGTCCCCGCCTCACCAAGATCTATCATTATTACAGCCCCACCTCTCGAAGACCATGACCTATCCCTACCGTCTTCCTCCTCTCGTATTCACGAGATCAATATGATTCGTGTTCTTACTCGAGGGCGTAAAAAACAATGGGAAAACGAAATAAAACACACTGTGGCATCTCTTTCTCCGTCCACCATCCCGATCGCACCACCACCTAAAGTGGTTATTCGTGGACCTGCCTACCCTATCTCTAATGGAATTGCCCACTGAACCATGATCAAACAACTTCACCAATCGCCTGTAAAAATGACACTGTATGATCTCATTCAGACTTCTGAATCTCATCGACAAGCTCTCGTTGAAATCCTTCAAGGGATAGAGGTCTTACCTAATGAAACCTTGCCTGTTACCTCTATTCTAACACCCAATCACGTTGCTTCGCTCACCAAACAATCTATCTCCCCAACCACTTCTGTCTCTGTACAGCAAGCCGCTGCTGTCAGTTTCTCAGAAGATGAAATTATCGACTTTGGTGCTGAAGATCCTGACCCTGCTCTTTTCATCTCAGCTTATGTCCTGGGACATTCGGGTACGTCGTGTTATGATTGACGGGGTGCTAGCCTAAACATCATCTCTTCAAAAGCCTTCCAACAAATGAATATCCCTTCTAGCTGCATGTGTGCCAACCCCATCATGTTGCGGTCATTCAATGATGCTATTACTTCTACCTTAGGCACCATGATCCTTAATATTCATGTAGGACCACGTACTTTACCTGAACTCTTCTATGTCCTTGAAGGAGAGTTCCAATACAATATGTTGTTAGGCCGCCCTTGGATCCGGGCTATGGGATGTGTTCCTTCCACCTTACATAGATGCATAAAATTTGAGTACGAGGGAAAGTCCTACACCGTAAAAGCTGATCCTCCCCCCTTCAAAACCTGCAATATGTTGTATCGCCCTAATGATGTGCTTGTACTAGTCAAGACACCCATTCATCCAACCCAACCATCCACTTCAACCGCACCTACACCTTCAACCAATGAAACCGCCGTCACAAATACCACTTCCTTTCCCGCAGATAACATCCCAACCTCGACCCCTTAGTAGATGTTTTTCAACACCTTACTCTAAAGGAATACCGCCTATATAACGTTAGCTCTTTCCATACCCCGTAGGGAAATACGGACAGATTACATGCGCATCCTACCTACGACCAACGCGTGGGGAGGTAATCTCTTACAGACCACCCCATTGCCACACCAACCTAACATATGGGGGTGTTGACGCATCCTTCGTTACCCCTGAACCTCCTCTTGGTGTGGTTCCCTTCCAATCCGATTTTCAATACTTGACAAATCGTCGTTTCACCCTCACCTTCTTGACTCGCTGTGCTTGGAAAGGCTTTGGTTTTGGTCTTTATGAACAAGGCCGACATACACTCATTCCCGTGACTACACGTAAACACAATGATCGTAGTGGTCTCGGTTTTCCTGAAACACTTACACCGGAGAAACCTCGTGTCAGTTGTATCCTGGAAGATGACGACATCACCCCTACCAAACCATCATCACCCATTTTTCCATCATCACCCACAGAGTCGATAGACCCTGAATCTATCCCTCCTAACTTTTTTTTTTCATAAATGCTATCTTCCTAGGTCCTCTCACTTATCAACGAGATAATGAGGACCCATCTTCTCTTCCCCTTCTGTATCCAGACATGATCGAAGAGGATTCACCTTCGATTAATGTTGTTGAGTGCCAGGATGACGACTCCATCCTCACTTACCTTGGTGCGGATGACTCCTATATTCAACGCACCTTACCATCTGAAACTCAAACCATGTTGAATGAGTCGACTATAGAAATCAACATCCACACAGAGGAGGATCCTCACGTTGTGAAGATCGGAAAATCCCTTAACACATCAGAACAAGCCGCCTTTACTACCTTTCTCTGTACCCACAACCAAGCTTTCGCTTGGTCCTACGCTGACATGCCAGGAATTGATCCTGACATTGCTGTCCATAACATTACCCTAAAACCCGACTCCAAACCAGTCAAACAGAAACTGAGAAAAATGCATCCACGCATTGCCCTCTTGGTCAAAGAAGAGCTTCAACGACTCCTTTCTGTTTCCTTCATCTTGCCTATTGACTATCCTCAATGGATTTCTAACATCGTGCACATCACTAAAGCGATGGGGGACTCGGATATGCACGGATTTTCAAGACCTTAACCTCGCTTGCCCCAAGGATGACTTCCCCCTCCCAAGTATTGATCAACTTATTGATCTCACTTTGCGGCCATGAAATGCTTTCTCTCATGGATGGTTTTTCGGGATACAATCAAATTTTGGTAGCCTTACCGATCAACATAAAACTACCTTCATAACTCCTTGGGAACCTTCATTATCGTGTCATGCCATTTGGCCTTAAGAATGCTTGGTGCGACCTATCAGTGGGCTATGACTTACATTTTCATGACATTATGCACACTATCCTTGAGGATTATGTCGATGATCTTCTTGGCAAATCTAAACATCGAAGTGAACATATCGATGTTTTAACCATTATTTTCGATCACTTTATAATATTCGGTCCAAACTTCAACCAAAGAAATGTGTCTTTGGTGTTCTTTCGGGAAAAATTCTTGGCTTTATCGTCTCTTTGTGTGGCATTGAGGTCAATCCATCTCAAGTCAAAGCTATCCTAGAAATGCCCCCACCCAAAACCTCAAACAATTGCGTAGTTTGCAGGGTAAACTTCAATCCATCCGGCATTTCATCTCCCAACTCTCGGATCGATGTTAACCTTTCCATCACCTTCTTAAAAAGGACATTACCTTTCAATGGAGCGAAGAGTGTCACCAAGCCTTTGAAGCTCTCAAAACCTATATCTTGCAGCCACCAAAGTGCTTATCCCACCTCAGGATGATTGCCCTTTCTACCTTTACCTTTCTGCCACTGACCATGCTATAGGAGCCATGCTCGCACATCGGGACTCGGCACATCGAGAACAAGCCGTTTATTATATAATTCGTACTCTCGTGGATTACGAGACTACGTATACACATGTAGAAAAATTGTGCCTAGCCCTATCATTCGTAGCCACCAAACTCCGACACTACCTCCTGAATCACAAAACTTTTGTCATCACCAACGCGGACCCCATTCATTATATGTATGCCAAACCACATCTAAACCAATGCATCGCCCGATGGCTTATGCTCCTCGCTGACCTCGACCTTGAGTTTGTACAACAGAAGTCAATCAAAGGACAAACTATTGCGGACCAACTTGCAGAGGCCCCTTTACCTGGGGAACAATTTACCAATTTTAATTTCCCCGACGAACTCATCGCCACTCTTTCACTCAGGGAAGAGTCATATCCAATGACCCTCTTCTTCGATGGATCCAAATGCCAGCGTGGCGGAGGGGCTGGCGTTGTTCTCATTCCTCTTGATGCTAAACCTATGCCTCTTTCATTCCGGCTCGATTTCCCCTGCACTAATAATACAGTGGAATACGAGGCCCTTGTTTTGGGTCTCCAGGTTGCGTTACACTTAGGTGTCAAATCTATTAATATTTTTGGCGACTCTCAATTGGTAGTCAATCAAGTTATGGGCATCTACCAATGTAAAAATGAGGAACTTCAAAAGTACAAACATTACGTGGATTCACTTTTGACCTCATTTACTCGTTATTCTATCTAGACCATTCCCCGCTCCACTAACAAATTTGCGGATACTATGGCTTGCTTAGCCTCGCAAATTCCTGCCTCACCAACTGACTCTGACATATTCGTCTTGGTCCAACAACTCTTTGCCCCATCCTACTCAACCCCGGTTGTTTGTATGATAAATAATGTGTCTGCTAATTCACAGGATACCTGGTACCACCAATTTCACGACTACCTTACAACCTCTGTTCTCCCACCTGACCTTACTAGTACTGGAAAACGCACTTTTCTTAAACGTGTTTCTCGTTATGTCATCATGGGGGGACTCCTTTATAAACGTGGCTTTGATGGCATCCTCCTTCGATGTCTAACCGACGCGGAGATCACCTATACCATCCAACAGGTCCATGACGGTATTTGTGGCGGACATTTTAGTGGCCTTGCCATGGCTAAACGAATCCTTTGCCTAGGTTATTATTGGCCTACTCTTAATAGCGACTACTACGAATATGTTAAGTGTTGTGTTATGTGTCAACAACATGTCAACCTTCAACATACTCCTAGCCATCCGCTACAAGTCGCACGAGATCTTTGGCCTTTCTCACAATAGGGTTTAGACCTTATTGGGAGATTCACCCGCCCTCTTCGCAACGCGTCACTTTGTTGGATAATCATGGCAACCGAATATTACACAAAATGGGTGGAGGCCATTCCACTCATTTCAACCAAAAAAGAAAAAAATGTCGAATTCGTTAACCATCACATTATCTGTCATTTTGGTATTCCTCATCGCCTAATAACAGATAATGGTAAATCTTTCAAAAATAAGTTGTTACAAGACCTTTGTGACAACTTTGGTATCAAACTTAGTTTCTCATCACCTTACTATCCACAGGCCAATGGTCAAGCTGAATCTTCTAATAAAACCCTAACCAAAATCCTCATGAAAGTTGTTAATGATTATGGAAGAAATTGGCATGATCAAATTCCCTTTTCCCTTTGGGCTTATCGTACTAGCATTCGTACCTCCACTAATGCCACACCATTTTATTTGGTATATGGTACCGAGGTTGTCTTGCCTCTCGAAATACAAATACCCTCCCTCAGAATATCTCTTCAGAATATTCTCACCAACAATGATTTCCGCCAAAAGCGGTTAGCCCAATTAGAGCTTCTTGACGAGCGTCGTCTTACGGCTCTTGACCACCTTCGAATCTATCAAAAATGCATCAAGCATGCTTATGATAAGCGAATTCATGAGCGTACCTTTAAGGTTGGTGATCTTGTCCTCAAAGAGAATCAACATGTAACCAAACTAGAAAAGAGCAAACGTGGAAAATTTGCTCCTAATTGGATTGGGCCTTACATTATCACTCACACTTATGGATCAGGCACTTATCGTTTAGCTTCGCTTAATGGTAAACTTGAGCCTGAGCCCCTTAATGCCTTTAATCTTCGACCATTCTCTTGTTAAATTCGGTGTTGTGTCACTTCTTATCTACCTTACGCTCATCCCTTGAGCTCATTTACCACCGCATACACTTTGTTTCTTGCATCTCAAAATCAAATCAAGCTCACATGGTTTGATTATCACCTCCCCTTAAAAGATGCCTTCCCCTTTTTAGTCTAGTCCATGACTTTAAAGTATCAAAATGACACATTCTTAATTAAAACACTTATGGGATTTTCTTGAGTCAAACTTCCTACAAAACTAGATGCTTTATGCCCAACGGACATCTAGACCTCTAAATTATACAATAGACTGCTCCCTTGAAGGACAGCTATATGCCAAACTATTGCTGCTCTTATATATAGACTGCTCCCCCGAAGGACAGCTATACATAAACACCGCATCTGCTACTATAAATAGACTGCTCCCTTGAAGGACAGCTATACACAACAGCCTTTATCAGAAGCTTCTCGCATTGATCAGCTTCATGAAGACCTCAAGAACAAAAAATACATATCCCATGTAGACTTCCCGCATCGATCAGTCTATATCCAGAAAAATAAAATAAAAATAAAAGCAGTATTTCAAAACACTTTTGAGTCATGGACTTGTCTATTTAGGTTTGGTTCTCTTTTGTCAGAATAATCATCTTATAATAAGTTCTCTGCACCCTCGCCCACATCAATCACCTCACCTCACCATTTGTCAAAACAACAAAACTCAAGGGACGTGACGTATATCCGATATATTGTGATTATACCACTCTTTTCACCTATCGACTTCTACTTTATGCAAGGTACCTAGGGACTCAAGCTCATCCTACATTAATATGTGGTTTGTTTAGCTCTTCTCAACTATGGGACACTCGGCCTCTTTTGCTCGACTCTAGGATTGTGTGTTGACCTTAATCGGGACACGATTCCCTCTTTAACTTGGGTATGCTAACTTTCACTTCACCTATACCTACACCAACAACATTACCCTACCAACACCAACAACATTACCCTACCAACATCAAATTTTTACCAACCAAAAATTGCCTAACTATAACCAAATTGCACGAATTCACCTCTCCTTGGTCCTAAGGAGAACTACATTGATCTGAGGCCCTTCCTTGCTTTGTGCAATGGGCTATGTAGGTAGCACTTAGGACACATGGGGTCTCCCAAGGTTAGCTCGACCATCCCCTACCATACCCTATCATGTGTTCTAAATATAAATATTTTTTGTGTATTTCTATTTGCCAACATTCATCTTTATCCTTTTCAAACAAAACAAAAACAACATTCAAAACACAACCATTCTTATTATTATCATCACTCAAAACAACATACATCTTTAGTTTTATTTTAGATGTTAAACAAATACATCTTCTCTATCATCGACTCACAGGTCGGCATCCTTATTTATTCTTATATTCCTATGAAATTCACTTAGACCCTTGCACCTCCTCCCGAATCAGGTGGTGATCGTGATCGTCGATGCCCCTCCGTTGGCCTCTCCATCCTCAAAGGTGCCACTACCATTGGTTCCTCCCACTGATCCGCCAACATCTCCTGTAACATACGAATACGTCCTCTTGCGTGGAGGAATCTTGCCTCTAGTCTCTCCACTCGTAACTGTGAAACCTCTAACAATCCCATTGTCTCATTCACCTGTGTTTGAAGCTAGTGAGCCAAATCCTACAGAAGATCTCTCTCCGCTGTAATCATAGCTATGTCAGGGCGCTCACGTGCACCTCGCAGCTCTGCTACCCACCATACTCTATAGGCCTTTGTCATTCCCGCATCCATTACCCTACGATCGGGCTTATCTCTTGGCCCTTACGGAGGTGTAGGCCGGGGAGGTGAGAATGCTGCCTCGGCGTCGATCCTCATGTATGGTCTATATGTCATAGGTATATCCTAAACGAACCCAAATTGTTGCCGCACACGATCTAGAGGAATCCTCTCATACTCACCCGGCCTGTGCCCTGCGATCCACCTCAATCACTCTACACCCCTCAACTCCTCAGCTATGTGCTCTGTCACCATATAGTTCCCGTAAGGCCTCCAACAAATATCCGCAATCGTCACCATCTCCCATACCTGTCTATAATACTCGATGTCATCTATCACGGCCTGGGATCTCACTTCTTGTTCTATTTGGACCCATCGTCTGAATCCCAACCTTTGCACTCCTGCCTCTCCCGACTCGATGGGTCGGCCTATTGGACACACACAAACAATATGCTCATAGGCCCAACAATGTAATAAGTACGAACAATCCAGTGTCGTCCTGTGTTTTCACTTGCAGGCCCATAAACCCCTATATAACTCTGCCAGATATGCGGGTGCCCATGCGAAAGTCACGCTCATTTCTATCATTTCCCAAATAACACTCATCAATGCTTTGGGAAATCTTCCACCCTCCGCCCTCGGTAATGCATAATACCCCACCGCTATCATTAATAGCACGGCCAACCTTGTTTCCTCAGGATGTGTTGCATACATTGTACCATACATAAATGATAAACCTTGCTGTGTCAAATCTCGCAATTGAACCGAATCTTTGCTTTGTTATCGCTGCCCGCCCCCAGCAGCTAGGCAATGCACGATACACTATTTTTCCTATCATTGGGAGTCTCAAAATACGGAACACATCTTCCAAAGTCACTGTCATCTCCCCTGTTGGCGGATAGAAGGTATTATTTTTTGGATTCCATCTCTCAATCAACGCCTGCAACATAGCATGGTTACACGCGATTCGTGAATAATAGCGGATTCCACTTAACCCCAAACGATTTATCAATGCCCATTCAGCTGGTGTTACATCCGCTTGGATTCGTGACAACAACGCTGGCACAATATCATTCATCCTTAACCTTGCTTCCGCCTGCATACATCAAAATGACACATAATTATTCAATAGAAACAAATCTCCACGGGTTTTTTCTCAAATTTTGGAAACTCCTACAGTGACCGATATCGGTTATGGATAACCGACACCGGTTTGCTAACCGATACCGGTTATTTCTAAACGATACCGGTCACTGTCACAAATATACTTACCCTACTTAAAACATACACCTACGATAATTATTTTACCCGTTTACTCCTATTTATACCTAAAAACATACGTGACCACCCTATCTTACCTACCCCATAGCACTCACCCCATCCCCAACCCTTGCCTATCACCTTTTCTTTCTCATCTTTACCCACTTACACTTCTCTCATCCTATTCACAAAACATGCAAGAATCAAATTACAACCAAACAGTTTACCTCTCGGGATGCAGCAGCTTGGGGCGAACATGTCTTCCCCCTCGTCCCTGCCTGGATGCTTCTCCTCGTTCAGCCATGTTCACCACCCTCTTCAAATATAACTTGTCTTTCTACCTTCTGAATCTCAGCCCACACTCACTTCACCTGTCTCTTTCCTCCTTATCACTCAAATTCTTTCATGCAATTACCTGTATCAGTTGTCAAACAGCGTCGCATTCACATATTTAACTTGTTGCATGCATCTAAAAATAAGAATGCTAAAATAAGAACTTAAGTTGCCAACCAAGCAATTCTATTTTTAGGAAAATAATTCTGGCATAACCGATATCGGTTACATAACCGCTATCGGTCATATAGCTACCGACATCGGTTACATAACCGATATCGGTCATGTGTCCCCTTTTTGCTTAAACCTAAGCCGTTTCTTCGTTTTTGCAAATATTTGTGGCGCCCGTCCCTTTTACCTGCATAACCAACACCATTATCTATAATTTTTCATTAAATCCATATCTCATCACAATTTCATCAACATCATCTATCCATATTACGAACACAAACAAGCCATCAACAAACGATATCAAAAACCATCAATCTATACACCATTTGGATCGACTCGGCATTTCACATCGTTCATTTCACAAACCGGTGACCAACACATACACATTTCATAAACACAACATGTCAATTAAACTCATCATCTATATATACATACATTCCATTTCAAAAGCCATCAACAAAGACATCAACACCATAATATATAAACCATGTGGATCAAACTCATCATACATTCAATAAGACAAACCATCGACAAAACACATACACCATTTCATATACACCATGTGGTCAAAATCATCATCATCATATATATATATATATATATATATATACCAAAGGTTTCAAATATACAACTTGCCCTGCATAGGGGCCTCTGTGATCTCATGATAATACAAAGCCGGCACGCAGGCCGCAACAACTGTCAAAATATCGACTCGGCTCAGGGCGGTCTCTCATATCAAAAATATACTCGGCTCGCAGGCCGGTATCAACGGTACAACCCGTACTCAGCTCGCAGGCCGGTATATACAATAAATGAATAAATAAATGAAAGAATCATATGTGGGCACGCAGGCCTCTCTATACATAACCGGTTCGCAGACCGGTGCCTCTATCTAATATCCAATATACACACAAAACCATCTAACTCTGACCCAGGGATGTCTCAACTCTCCCCACCGCCCTCAGCACCTCTCCCTGCGGGTCCTGGCCCTGGCTCCCACCTCCTCCCTGTCACCGACCCACCGGCATGTGTGCTGCACCACCACAGGATCTCGACTCCACGAGGTCTCCACTCTATGCACCGCATACGGCTGATAGTCAGCCCCGGTACCATCAAGGATGTCCTGATAGTACCGGGCCTCCACTCTCGCCTCCATATACTAGGCCCGTGCCACCAAAGCTGCTGGGGCTGGTCCCCCGACTCCTAATACCAATGGCCCTGTCCTACCAGGTACACCACATGCTGTGCTGGTGCACGTGGCTGCGCGCCGGTGGTGGTGCTGTGCACTGTGCTGTCTTTGGTGCATTGGTGGTGCACTGTGGTGGTACTGTACTGTGGTGGTGCCTGTGGTGGTACCTGTACCTGTGGTGGTGCACAATGGGCTGGGCTGTGCACATACTGGGCTAGCTAACTACCCCCCTTTAGGACACCTATCGTGCTGTGCGGCGTGCAGCTGATTGCTACCCACTATGTAACAACTGCACTACCCCCCAGCTGGTCCCTCTCTGCTCTAACACCAGCTAAGTCTGGCTATGCGGGCTGTGCTCTCCTCGCGGCTCTCTCCCCTGCCCACCATACCAAAAATGATCCTGTACACCCGGCGTCATCCACTGTATCGTCTGCCTGCCGCTCGGCTACCCAATCTGGGTCCATAGGCTGTGGTGCAGGCAGTGGAGCCTCTACATCATCCCTCAGTGCGGGGAAGGGAGGTGGCTCATCTGTCGTAGCCCGGCTATCGTCATACCCTCTCCGGGGCTATCACTCATACTCTCCCGGCCTCCGTCCCGCTTATCCAATGTATCTGGATCCACCACAACTGTGATCGGGCTCCTCCACGGGGCTGATGACCTCTGTAAGGCCTCCATACAATATCCGAGGCAGTCACGCCCTCTAATACGTGCCGGTAATATGCTACATCCCGTCCGGCGAGAACTGCCATGGCTGGCCCACGACCCCCAACCACCTCTGAAAGCCATATCTATAAATCACCTGTGGCCCTGGCTGCTGGGGCAGCCTATTGGTCGAATGCATATGATATGCTCATATGCCCAACAGTGTAACAAAAACGTAGAGCAAATCCCGAATCGCCTCATCCGGCGGTAGCCCCACAGCTCTCGGTATAACTGCACTAGGTATACTGGTGCCCAAGCATAACATGTATGCTCCTCAACCATCTCGTGTAATACCCCCATCAGCGCCCGTGGAAAGTGGCCTCCCTCTGAGTCCGGGAGGGCGAAGCATGTAATGCCGATCATCATCAACATGGCAAGTCGTGTCTCATGTCGGTGGGCACGATACATATCCCCATAGGCGATGCTCGTGCTGTGATAAGTCAATAGCGCGGCTGCATCCCCGAATACCTGTAAGATGCTGTCCATGGCTGTCTCTGCATCCACCTGGAAGACTGCCTCTCCATCGATCGGTAATCTAAGGATGCGATACACATCCTCTAAGGTAATGGTCATCTCTCCAGTCGGGAGATGGAACACATTGGTCGCCGGATCCCATCTCTCGATGAGGGCGACCATAAGACTGTGATCCCTCTCTATCGCCCTATAACACTGGACTCTGCCGAGTCCCACCTCGCGCATGATGGCCCAGTCCGCCGCGGACACGTGTGGCCGCATCCGTCTCAACAGTGGAGGCATCCTATCCCGCATAGTCAGCTGCTGACGTGCCTGCACAAATCACCCACTTCATTAGACCTACCCTTTCAAACAACAACTACGTTAACCTTCTATACCCCCTTTTACCCACCCGACCACAACCCGACTCTATAACACACACCTACACCCACCTATTTTACCCTAAAAACTTTATGATATCCCTTGCCTTATCTCGCACTCTACCCGATCACTCACTCTACTCTCACCATTTACCTATGCCCCTACCAATTTAACACCTCCCCATTCATGCCCAACACCTAATCTATCTCGAACCGCACCAACCACCACGGTCGCCCCCCATTTTTTCCCCCACTCACCAATCAACCTTCCTATTAACCTCTACCCCTTCCCTCTTCACCCCCACAAACACAAAACCCAAACCACTAATAACCAAACACCCAAACAACAGCCCCAATAACCACCAAACACCCCAAACCACAACAAAACCAACCAACAAAATAAATATTCCTAACTAGGGACCGGTACCGGTCACCCATGACCGCCACCGTCCACTCTCCTCCACTCCGGTCGACGTCGGCGCCTTCGGTCACCTGAAACCCACCACCCCGAAATTTCTTGGCCGTGCGGTCGCTTAGTGACCGGCATCGGTCAGCTTCATCAATCGGGGGCGAACTGACACGCCCCCAAATCCTTTTTTTTGCCTATTTATCCCTATTTACCCACCCAAACACCTAAAATCTACCCACCTGCCGCCTTGCCCTCTTTCTTCACCCATCTATCCTCTTCATTTTTCAAATAACTTCAATTTATTCATTATTTTACCAAAACATGGATTCTACCCAAACACCCAAAAATAGCTTAACAACATCAAATTCACACAATGAGAGGTTTCGAACCTACCGGTACGACGACACATCGTCGTGGTGGGATGGGTGGTGGTGGTCCAGCTGGTCTAGCACCTCCAGCTCCTCCTGGCTATGCCATGGCTCTAACTCTCCTCTGCTGGGTCCTCCACCAATCAAATGCTGCCTCCTCCTCGCTAGGGCCTACCAATCACTCACTTCTCCACTCAAATAGCGCCACCTCAGCCGACAAACTCAACAATCTCGCCACAAGACCTCAGACAACTAAAATTGGTTTTCAAATTGACAATATGACAATGACAGGCCGTATTTTTTCTTTTTATAGGTTTTCGACCTATAACCGATACCGGTTATATTATGCCCTAAGGAACCGGTATCGGTCACCTAACCGATATCGGTCATAGACAATCGATATCGGTTTTATCCCACCTCTTCCCCAATTTCTGACCTTATTTACTAATCGCCCTTTCTCACAACATCGCCTATATCCACCTTGGCTGAACACCCTTTGTTAACTTCATTGGCCCGACCCAAGGCCGCAACCAACCATTTGGCCCGACCCAGGCGCATGACCAACCATTTGGCCCAACCCAAGGCCATAACCAACCAATTTGGCCCGACCCAAGGCCGTAACCAACCATCGGCCCGACCAGGCCGTAACCAACCAATTTGGCCGACCCCGAGGCCGTAACCAACCATCGGCCCGACCCAGGCGCGACCAACCATCGGCCCGACCCAGGCGCGGACCAACCTATTTGGCCCGATCCAAGGCCACTGAACCATTTGGCCCGACCCAGAGCGCGCCCACCATTTGGCCCGATCTAAGGCCGCACCAATTAAATACCTCACCCAACATCAACACAATACAATTTTATCCACCCATCATGTAGCTTTTTGTTGATCAAGCTCACTGTTCATGTTTTAGCATGATTAGGGTCCTTGACTTGATCGGTCGACCAACTTTGCCTAGACCAAGACCGTGACGTTTATCTCAACCAAACCAACCATTTGGTACTTTGTCGAACATGCCTCAACGTTCTGTACCTTACCCATTATATCCCACGGAGCTACTTCCTATGCCTTGGATACGGGATTATATCACCCTTGTTTGGATAAACTATCGACCTTTGCCTATGAATTGCTTGTTTGCTCTTGAATCATGTACCACAGTCGCACTCTGCATGTCGGCGTGCGTCTGCTTCCTTGGACCTACCCCACCATCTTACCATTATATAAACACCATTTACCCTTTATCGACCCTATCCACGATTTCACGCTACCTCAATCTGTGATAGATTTGAGGGGATTACCTATACCCTTAACGGGGTAACCACTTCTTATTATTGTCAAATCTGACTTTAACAAGACAAGCTACCACGACAACAAGAGGGCTAAATGTAGACACCAAATTTGTGTCTTACGACACCTTGTGCCCGCATCTCATTTCGCACCTAACCTCATCACCTAAACCTTACACAATTATTTATTAATTACCTTATAATTAATAAATCCACATCGCCATACACCCACCTCATTTTGCCACCTCATCATGACCTAGTCTTAACCTAAACTAACCTAATTAAGACCTATAACTTGGTCCAAATCCACACCCATGACTAATTACTCCTCACCCGCACCTAAAACCAACCTCATAATGACTTGACCAAGCCGCCACTAATCCCTCGGGAGAAAAGGAGGGAAAGTTGGCTATTTTACCAAAAATAGCCCGCTTTGACTTTGACCGATCAGTTCTACTCGATCGCCGTCGGTTGCGTAACGCACATCGGTTCCATGTAAATGACCACTTCGACCAAAAACAAAGGATCGATTTTCATTTGATCGAGAAGAGGAGAAATCATTGGAAGGATCTGGATTTGCTTGGCGCAGCGAGAGACAGTGAAGAAACAAGAAGAGTTTGCGAGAAGGACATCAAGCCCAAGGCTACTGTTGAATAACTAGAGCCCGGTGACACTCATCCGAGCATCGAGAGAGGAGATAGCTCATCTTGGATTGTCGGATCATCCTACTTGAGCCACTGTCTTCGTCATCACAGATCCTGGAACTGCATCTTCATCGAGGAGCGAGTAAGTAGTGTCTTGTATGTTTTTAAGCACCATTTCTTGAGCTTGTGGATTGATAGTAATTATAAGCTCATTCCTAGATCTACCACCTACCAGCACCCTGCACTTAACCTTCATCCATACATCCTTGTATTGCCCAGAAGACCATTTTATCACACTCTGAGTCTTCCCTATCCTCTCATTATTCCCCTCAGCCATCCATCAGTCTTAATAACCCCACAATCACCCTACTACCAACCTCTATCCAGAAGCACCTAGATTGCTGACCCTACCGGTGTCGTTTATCCCCTACCGGCAGCGGTTCTCTAACCATGATCGGTTATCTAGTGACCGGCATCGGTCACTGTGACTTATACCCCAAAACCTTCCTCTCGCCTATTTGTCACCTAACACCTCGGATCGATCTGGTTTATCCTGTAACTCAACTTTGAATGTATCAGCGATCGATGAAGAACAAACAACGTGACGTTTTATTATTGATAGCTTAGCCTCTATTGTTTTGTAACGAGGTACCTAAATTGTGATTTCGCATGATAGCTTTCTTTGTTATCATTTGTGTTAATTCGTATTAAAAGGAGGCTGACCACCTTTGAAAGGAAGTTTTATATTTCACGGGCCTAAGGCAGCTCCCTCATTTATTGTCTAATTAAAATCTGGTGGTCTTGTATTCTTACTTGCGGGTAGTCCTTCCAGAGACAAAAGGAGTTCTTCGCGATCGATTTGATCTTTCTCTACTGATGCGCGCACACCATCTCAACATTCAACGGGTATTCCTCCTAGCCCTAACCCTTATCTGTTTCTCAAAGGAATGATAGGATAGAAGCAAGTCTATTCCACAGGCCGAAACATTCCGTGCGAAACAAGGGGAGTTCTAGATGATCTAGCTCCATGTCCTCTGTGTGAGCTCCAAATCCTTCACGAGTCATCTCTTTCCTCAACGCCATCCATTATGTGACCTCACACTATTTATCTAAATCCCTCTTGCACACCTTATTAAACTTAAGTAACCTTTCTTCCTTTTCCTCTCTATAGTTAGGTCCAAAATATTTCACCAAACCTGCTCTCCTTTAGTGTATGGTGGGGGTTAGCTATCCATTAACTTCTCTTCCAAATTTAGGGTTACCATATAGATCTTGATCACCGGTGGAATGCCTTGCAGATATGTTTCCCTGAGACAACATAAAAACTTGAACTCAGATACTTCCAAACAAGAGTAAGTGGAAATTTAGTACTCCAAATTATAGTTATTCAAAACACCATGGAACCAATTATCCAAAACATGCGCCAGAATCTGTTCAACATCATAGAGGGCCTGAAATTCTTCTTACATCCGAAAAGCGGTAAACCTTTAATTCCTTTTAGACATGTAAACAACCAGCCACTCATATAGCTATATTGGAAAGATATTAAAGAAGCTCTCATATGATTAGTCATACAAATTCTGCTCCACCCATGTGCATGTGTCAAACTCGGATCTAGTGTTCAATATCTGAGCCTATTCTTCTTCCGATCTATTGTCCACTCCTCAACACTTTCCAAGGTCAACCGGTACATCTTCATCACACAACATCCTGAAAACAAATGAAAAGAGGTCCCAACAAAAAAGTAATGATGTAGCCTATAATTTCTTCAAATGACCTAGATGTGTTGGAACATCACTCATCTTGAGTTGAGCGCTTACCCAAAGTGCGCAAAGGCACCATGTCCCTTTTTATATTTTATTTTAGAAAATGTTAACATGATGATGCACATGTATATTCAGATTCATAACCAATATTAAACAACACACAATGCATAAACTAGATCTAGATCTTAGAATATATGAAATATGAACTAAACAATGACTATAACAATATTTACTATGCAAGAACTTTATTGAGTCATGTTCAACACCATTATCTAGCCAATATGAACCATTGTATTAAATATCATAAAAAACAGAAGCTTCATACACTATAAAAGTATCTTTATGAGTCATGTGCTCAACAAAACCTAAAGGATAACTCTCTGATAGTTGAATCTCTCTAAACTATGAAACTCAATACATACATACATACATACATATATATATATATATATATAGTGTGAACTTTCCCTTCGCCACCCATGCACTTCTCAAAATAGGTTAGATGCTAATAATAGTCATGAGCCTTTACAAAAGGATGCACAACATGCAAGTGTTCTAACAAAAGACTTGTTATAGTTAACTCTGATTAGAAATCCTATTATTAGCCTAAACTATGCATGGTGCTTAGTCATTTCTTGTTCCCAAAATACCATTGTGTGGTGCAACTCTTCATGTATTTTTGTGCTCTACACGTTAACTCTAAAAATAGCCTTTAAAACAAAAATAGCTAAATCTTGATCCTGGGTGCCTCGGATATATTGTTATGCCACATTTTATTTTAGGGTCCTACATTCGCACGCCCAAAACTTAGGCCATTTTTTCTATCCAACAATGGGGATTGTTTTTACTTGGATGGTGCAAGACGGGAGTGGGCTCTTTTGTTTGGTTTGTCTCCTCCTCCTAATTATGTTGCTACATGCAGTCGTGGGCTAGAAGAGTAGCTAGTTACAACTGATCATAGGTGGTAAGGTCTTCCCTACTATGTTGTTCTTCCCTTCACAGGATGATAAGGGACCTTCCATCTTAATCCTTGATGAATTTATTAATAGATTAAAGCATGCTTTACTTGGAAAATTTGTGGACTCCAGGACCTTAAATTAAGGATGTGAGGAATTGGACTAAGAGGAAATTGAGGCCAAAGAGAAACTAGGAGGTTGTTTCTTTGGCCAATGAGTCCTTTCTATTTAAATTTTTGATGGAGGAATATTTTCTTAGGGATTTACTAGAGGCCCCTAGTTCTTTAGAAGGACAATGTTGAATCGATCAAGATGAATCTTGGGAAGCTGTCGGGGACCCATTATCGAGTTATTTTCATGTGTGGGTTAGGTTACCTACTCTTCCTTTGTTGTTTCAAGAGAAGGATGTGATTCTAGACATATTTAAATCTTTGGGGATGCCATGAGGACTGATCTAACAACTAAGTCTTTTGCGAGGATGATATAAGCTAGGTTCTTTATCAACATGTCTCTTGATAAGCCTTCCCCGCCTTTATCGGACTTAGGAAAAAAATGGTATATGGATTTAACATCTTATGTATGAGGATTTGAATGTATTTTTTCCAACTCCTTACATGCTGGTCATAGAGTTGGGCACTACTTTATTGCTAAATCATGGGAAAAAAAGTTTGAAGGAGCGATAAATGCTCTTAATATGTTTTCCTCAATGGTTCGGGACATGGGATCTAGGGGTTTAAACCTATTTTTCCATAGGTCTTATCTATTTGGTAGTGGTGGGTGACTCTATTCCTTCTCCTTTCTTATGGGTCGTGATATCTAGGTATATTCCGGTCAAGGAAAATATGAGCGTGGTGGGGTCTTGTGCTATAACGTTGACTAGTTGTCGTTCACAAATTTCTTCTCCTTACACTAAACCAAAAGATGATGTGGCTCTGCTACCAAGGTTTAAAGGATTTTTGGGCTGAAAACTAGGAGTTTATTTGTAGCGAGAGAGAGTGGAATCAATTATTTCCCCTATTCTAGAGATAGACTAGCACTCTAGTCCGGAATAGTTTCAAGAGGACAATGAAGAGGAAAACAATAACTTTTCATTGGGGAGGATGAAGACTCAGGGCGATTTGAATAGCTTGTTAGCTTGGGAATATGTGGATGGCGGTGCCCCTTAGGGATAGATGGTGGAGGAAGTGGTTGAGGAGTGACGACCTACACTAGAGTATGGTTCATGATGTGGACAGTTCCCCCTCTCGACTCTATTTTTGGCTAGCCTATGGTAGCCCCTTCAAACTATTATTTTCAATTTTCTAGGCCACAATTTGAGATAGAATTATTACCTTTGAAAAAAATTGAACCTCAAATGAATTTTTGGAATCGGTGGAGGAGGAAGATATTATTGAGTCATTTGAAGAATCAATATGGAAATTGGAAGAAGAGAGATTATAAAACAGTAAATTAGAAGTGGTTTTGAATTTTGATTACATTGAACCTCCCAAAAAACCCTCTAAATATGGCGTTGTTTCAACCCCAAATCTATTTGACCTTGACTCTCTTAAAATACTCAATTTTTGGGAGGGTCATTATTATAAGGACCCCTTAAGGATGACCTTTGGTGAGAAAAACTAGTTGGAATCTCGTATGTCATAGGAATTCCAAGCTAAAATGAGTGTTCGGTATTTGGTTACATTGCAGTGTCATAGTTTGGTTGCTTGTCTTTGTTGTTCTCATTGTGTACCTCATTTCTATATTTTGGATTTTTACCATTTTCTACTTGGGTAGGGTCTCATCCAAAAAAACCTTTACCCCTAATAAAAAAATATAACTTTATTTCTATTAGTGTAAACACTAGGTGAATTAACCAAAAATATTACCTTGTACCCAAAAACTTAAGTTAAATAGAAATCCTCCTAACACCTCAAAATTATCCAAATACAAATTTCTAAAACCCAAATATTTGTGACTTAACGAAGATAAGCCACTAAAATTTACACTATCTTGGAGATCCATTTGGACCTAAAAGTTAGTAGAGTCCTTTGTTGAATATTCTATTAGCGAGTGAAGTGTGGGTTCCTTTTTTTTCTTGATTTATTTCCTCAAGAACTACATGCTCTACATAACTTTCCCCAACATATGGATGATCTAATACTAGGAGAAGAAAGGGTTCATATTCTTTATAATGAAATCTCATTTTGTGGATTTTTTGCATTAGAATATTTTTTATTGTCTATGGATCTCAAAGAATCAAGAGGAATGAATTTTTTATTTAGCTATCATACATTGGGGTATTTTAATGGTATCTTTTAGCTGAATGAATATTTGGATCACCACGGAGAAAAACATATCTAAATAACATGAGACTCAATTCGTTGGAACTATGTTTCCAAGAGGAATCTATGCTCTAATTTTCTTGATGATATCTTGTCATAAACTGTGAGAATTGTGAAAAAGATTAATGGTTGCATTGTAGGTTTTTTAGACAAAAATTAACCAAATCTCTTGAAATAAATTCCTCCACTCTAGAAAATAAGGAATTGATCAATGTGTAGGTGTTTTGGAATAGAAATCGTTGTGCAGGTGCTATTGGATTTTGTCTCGAGAATTTGTAAGAAATGAACATTTATATATTTAGAAAAAGCATTAGGGAAACAAGGGTTTCCATAGCAAAAAATTTCAAGTGAGCTAATAAAACATCCACCTTATTACACACCTTTTGTCTTATATTACCTTAAAGGCTTTTTCATTGAGGTAAATTGTGTAAATTTTCAAGGAATTTTAGCCATGGGAGCTCAAGATATGAGAAAAAATAGTTTGGGAAATACAAGGGAATCTAGATGGTTTCATGGATGTATGTGAGGAAGAAATGCGGTTTCATGGAGTATTCACATGTAATGTATCAATATTGAAGTTTTGGTTACGGGGTAAAACTTAACATTCAAAACATGACTTAAGTGGAGTGGGGATTTGGACTTTGCTCAAACAAACATGAAAGTGCACCAACTTTGCATCCTCCACTCATAAAGAGCACTCCAATAAGCTTGAGGTGAACATATGAAGTGCAATAAACATTGCAATGAGCACCAATGAAAGGGAGAAGTCAAAAATTTTCCTAGGTCATTTTGGTTTGGGATTTTTCACCTCTTACTAGCCCAATCTTATATTTTTCAATTAATTTATGGGTTTGGGATGGAACAATTGGTAGGAGGTGCACTTATGAGGGTGGGGAATAATATAACAAAATGAAAACTTTTTTCCACATGCCAAAAGTCCATCATACTCCATAAGTTTTCCTAAGTCACTTAAGTTGTTGATGTCAATATCTCAATGACAAATTAGAACGTGAAAAGCATTTTTGGGTCCAAGACAAAAAAATCAATGTTTCCGGGTGGTATGATAACTAAAATTAACTAAAAATGGGTTAAAGATTTGAATGTAACCAGATTAGGAGTATTGAAAATGAATTATTTTCTATTTTTGACCCAACTTATCTTTTTGGTGTATGAAGGAGTAACAATGATAGTTGAATGGTCCCTTGAGCTTGAGATGAATAGGAACAAAACCAACACTTGGATCATCAATAGTATTCAATGTTCTTCAATTTGAATTTTTTTATGATTATAACTTGAGTTGATGCTCTTGAAACCTTATGTCTAAGTTCTCTCTTTCATAAATCCTAATGTGTCTAAGTGCCTCAAAGGGTTCCATTTTTGTTCTTCCAAAACATTATCTCTAACACACTTTGGAATGTAGTAGATTCAAAACTATTTTCAATGGCTATACTATGGGATTTTGCAACTACTTCAGGCTCTCGAACCATTTCGCACAAGATGACCATTCTCTAAATGATCAAAAACACCTTTTTTGAAAAAAGTGCCAAAAGAGTATGTGTTCCCATATCTAGTACAAATCTTCTAGAATGCTTCGTAAAACATGTTATCAAGAAGTAAACTCTACAACCTATCTAATGACTACAATCTCGACTTATAAAACCACTTGGAGTTTACAAACCCATTCACACAACTTCATATTTGTAAAGAGTAAATTTTAATAATTTTGACCATATTTCTCGAAAAATGACAAAATGTTTCATAGGGTTGTTAAGTAAAATTCCTAGACATTTTACATGCCAAAAACATCTATGTGGATGAATTGAAAAGGGTCATACATTTAATTCAACAATCAATTGAGTCGGCACACACTCTTAGAATACTCTCGGTGAAAGTTGTCAGATGAAAGAATGGTCGAGATCACGTGGCGGATGACATTGAAGCACAAACTCGCATTATTTTCTGTGCGGAGTCGAGTAAAACGCATACTACCTATCCAAAAATAACAAGACGTCAAAATTAGACTTGAGTGATGCTTTTTATTACATTCTAAATTAAAGTTTGAGTTGGAGTAAGGAACTCTGTAAATAAAAAATTTACTTACCATTCCGAAATACTACAAACTTCCTCAAATAATGAATGTGAATAAAATTATGAAGATAGGGTTTGAAATAAAATGAAGTTTTCGAAAATATTGTGAGTATTGCAAGTCAAGGGATTTGTACCTAAAAATATTAAAATATTTCCACTCATCCATTTTGTGACAGGGAATCCGTTGGCTATGGTAAGAGTACCAATTCCCTTTTGGAGATGAATTACTTTTCTATTTTGAAAAATCCTGAACATTTGATATCTAAATTAGATGATTCATTTATTACAGGCGCTAGCAAGAAATCCAAGTCCAGATGTTCGTTAGTGTTCTAGGTAATATTGCTTCCTTACATTTTTTTCCCCATATCTGATGGGTGGGTAGAGGAAAATAAGAAGAAAATTGGATGCCAAAGTGCTATGGCATGAGGGAGAAACAAATGTTATTGCCTTTCCAAAAACAATAACATTCACCTCCTTTTTATAGAGGACTTTAGAAATTTCTAGAGTTCCCTTTTTCACATTTATTCTTGATCACAAACATTTCTAGATCTTGGTATTTGGAGAAGTTGATGGTACATGTAGAAATTAATGTTTCCAATACTACCCCTAATTTCTACTATCAATAACTAATTACATCAATATTTATAATGCCCAAAATTTCTCTCAAATACTCAAATTGTTCTTGTGTTAATGCCTTTGTGAATATGTCTACAAGTTTCTCCTTTGATCTGTAATGTTGTAGAATGAGTTCTCCATTGTTGACCAATTCTCGGATGAAGTGATATCTAGTGTCAATGTGCTTTGTCCTCTTGTGAAAAACATGATTCTTTGATAGTGCAATGGTGGACTTGTTGTCACAATAGATTGTAGTAGGCTCCTCTTTCTCATGCATTAGATCCTTCAAGATTCTTCGCATCCAAACTGCTTGACATGTTGTTGATGTACTGCTACATACTCTACTTTTGTTAATGAGATTGTCACTATTGGTTGTTTCTTTGATGCCCATGCTACAATACCTGTTCCAAGATGAAATGCATATCCAGATGTGTTCTTTCTATCATCTATACTTCCTGCAAAGTCACTATTTGTATATCCAATCAACTAAAAAACATCTAAAGTAGAATACATTATGCCATAATTCATAGTTCCTGCAATATACCTTAACAACATTTTTCCCTTACCAATGTGATTTCTTTGGTGAATCCATGAATCTTGAAATCAAACTAACTCCATACATTATATTCAGCCTAGTTGTTGTAAGATACATCAAACTACCTACCAATTTTCTGAATATAGTTGAATCAAAATCTGTCTCATTATCTTCTCTACTTAGTTTTGTGCCTACTACCATAGGTGTAGAGACTGGACTGCAATTTATCATTCTAAACCTTCTTAATACATATTTTGCATATTTACTTTGACAAATGAAAATCCCATTATCATTTTGTATGACTTCAATACCAAGAAAATATTTCATCAATCCCAAATCTGTCATCTCAAATTCTTTTGTCATTTGAAAATTTAAACATGTTTATAGAAAGATTTCTTGTAAAGATCAAATCATCAACATACAAGAAAACAATTAAAATTTGACCTTGCTCATTGACTTTGGTGTATAGAGTAGGCTCACTAGTACTTCTATTGAATCCATTATTTATCATGTATGAATCTATCATGTTGTACCATGCTCTTGGTGCTTGCTTTAATCCATAAAGTGCCTTCTTCAACCTGTAAACCTTGTCTTCATATCCTTTTACTTCATATCCTGGTGGCTATTGCACATAAAATTCTTCTTCTAGATAACCATTCAAGAAATTTGATTTAACATCCATTTGATAAAAATTCAAAAAAATTAGCTTTGTAATAGCTAGTACCATTCTAACAATATCAAGTCTTGCTACGAGAGAAAATGTTTCATTGTAATCAATTCCATATTCTTGTGCAAATCCCTTAGCTACTAATCTTGCCTTATATTTGTCAACTTCTCCATTTGCCTTATATTTGGTTTTATAAATCCATTTCACACCTATGGATTCTTTATCCTTGGGTAAATCAACTAGATCCCATGTATCATTTTTTTCAATAGATTCCATTTCATCATTCATTGCATTAATCCAATGTTCTTCCTTAATTGCATCTTAAAAATATATAGGATCTTGGGAAAATAAATAAAAATTAGACTGCAAATCTATCATATCTCCTTGATCATATATTTCATGTATGCATCTAATTTTTTTTCCTCTTACTCTAGGTATCAATGATGCAAGTGTAGGATTTGAGTTATTACTTGTGGGCTTGATGATTTTCGTTGCTCAACATGACTTTTGATTTTCACGTTGTGATGTTCCTCCTTTCTCATTTGATTGTTCTCCTTGTTCCCCTTGGTCTCCTTGAACTTTTTCATTTTGATCTTCATATGGCATTGTCGTTGTACCTATAATTGTCTTTTCTATATTGCCATCCCAAGATTCTTCTTCTTTGAATACAACATCTCTACTTACAATGAATTCCTTGGTTATAGGATTAAACAACTTATATGCCTTATATTGTTCATCATAACCAATAAAAATGCATTTTTCACTTTTATCATCCAATTTACTTATTGTTTCTTTAGGCACATGTGCATATGCAATACAACCAAATACTCTAAAATGAGAAACACTATGATGCTTACCACTCCATGCTTGTTGTGGAATCATGTTCCTCACAATCTTTGTTGGACTCTATTTAATATATAAATGGCACAAGCTACTACTTTAGCCCAATACTCATTTTATAGATTCTTTCCTTTCAACACAATCCTTGTTATCTCCATTACTATACGATTTTTTCTAAGCTGCACACCATTCTGTTGAGGTGTGTATCTTGTAGTGAACTGCTTCTTTATTCCATGATACTTGCAATAATCCAAAAACTCATTTGACTTGTATTCTCCTCCTCTATCTGATCTCAATACCTTGATGGATTGGCCACTTTGTTTCTCAACCAATGCTTTGAATTCCTTGAACTTTCCAAATGCCTCAGATTTATATTTGAGAAAATAAACCCATGTTTTTCTACTATAATCATCAATGAATGTTAGAAAATAAATGCTCCCCCTAATGATGGTGTTTTCATTGGACCACATATATCTGTATGCACAATTTCTAATGGTGCCCAAGCTCTATATGAAATTTCCTTTGGAAAAATCTCTCTATGTTTCTTAGCCAAAATACAAATTTCACATAAACTCAATGGTGCTTTAACAAGGGTAAACCTCTTACCATTTCCCTTTTTACAAAAAAACACAATCCTTTGAATTTTAGATGACCATACCTCAAATGCCATACCCATGCTTTATCTTAACTTGATGCCTTGAAACTTGCTCCAATCTCTTCCATCATTTCAATTTTCATGTGAAGTGGGAACATTTTGTTATTTTTCATTTCAACTTTTGCAATCACCATGTTACTTGGGGAAATATAAAATATAGTGCAAAAATTATCCTCAAAACTCTATTACCTGTTTGAATAAGTTGTCCCACACTTATGAGATTATGTTTTAAACCAAGTACAAAATAAACATCTAGAATAGTTTTCTTACCAAGTATTTTTTATCACATTAATTGCAACTTTTCCCATAAATTAAACTATATTATCATTCCCAATTTGTTTTTATTTAACTGAAGTATCTAAATTCTCAAACAACTCTTTGTTTCCAGTCATGTGATTACTACAACCACTATGTCTAGAAACCAAATGTTACTAGAACTTTCCTGAGCTACATCACATGTAATAAATACGGATCTGTATTACTTTAAGAAAAGTTTGCATTCGATTTCTCGAGAGCGTTTTTTCTTTCGACATTCATTAGCAAAGTGACCATACTTCTTGCAGTAATAACATTGAACATTTGATTTATCATACCTTTGTGATGCCTGATTGTTATTGTATCCCCTTGAGCTGAAATTTTGATTTCTCCTTCCTCCTGGATCTGGACTCTTTCTTTCTTCTCTTTGAATTTTTTTCTTCCTCTTCCTCTTCCTCTGAATCCTAGATTTCCTCTTCCTCTGCCTCTGCCAAATGTCATTTGTGTTTTGAATGCATGCTCCAATGAAGTATTTTCATTCCTGTTTATCCTGTCTTCATAATTCTTCAATGAACCAACCAACTCATCTATAGAAAATTTAGTCAAATCCTTGGATTCCTCAATTACCACAACAATTGCATCAAATGTTTTAGGAAAACATCTTAAAATATTTTCTACAACCTTTTGATCTGTTAGCTCATCACCAGTCTTTCTTATTTGATTAACCAAATCCATAACACGATATGTGAATTGATCTACTGATTCAGAATCTTTCATTTACAAATTTTCAAATTCTTTTCTAAGTGCTTATAATATGGAATTTTTACCTTACTAGTACCTTGATATGTCGTCTCTAGGATGTCCCATGCTTGCTTAGATGTAGTAGTTGGTTTAATCCTTGTGCAATGATCTAGAAAGCCCTCTTATTCTTCGTGTATTTTATTTGAGACTATTCTCATCATCCGGACTCCAGTAAATACATCTTGTGGTTCAGTATAACCATTTATAACTATGTCTGATAATTCACATGAATCAAATGCCAATTTCATTCTAAAATCCCAAGTATCATAATTTTTTCCAAAAAATATTGGTATTATAGGTTGATTTATACTAAATTCCATACCTTGTGATTTTTTTTCAATACCTAAATTTGATCTTATTTCAAAACAAAAGCTTAATTGTAATCTGAAAACTTTTTATGAGCTTCACCTCCATATGATGTCAAATGGGTCGGGATAGAGGACCAATTAATTTTCAACTTCTATACCAACATGGCTACTTATTTTAAGCCATAACGGAAAAAAATTAACACAAAATAACAACAAAGGAAACATCCACATCCAATCAAGAAGTAATTCAAGAAATGACTCAAATAAATAAAGCGAGGAGTTGGAAGCTTGTCGATAACAACGAAAGAATACAAATGCTAAAAATACCAGTGGCCTTCCCAACGGCAGCTCTTGAAGTCTTATGGAAGAAAATAGATATAAAAAGGGACACAAGCTCTATAGTTACCGGAAGACCATTCCTATCTATGCTTCAAAAATTGACTCCATCAAATGGAAAATTATCTCATATATCTAAATCTAAGGAACATAGACTGACTCTGCAAAAGAATAAACCTCCAATTTATTTTTCTAATATTTCCTTTTCATTTCCTTTGCACATATCTTCAACTGAATTTGTTACAAGATTCAACATTTCCTCAATATGCTCCTTGGATGATTCTCCAACAGGTACAACCAGTCATTGCCCTTTAGATGTCAGATTTAACCAATTGTTATTTGGCTCTGATACCACACTGATGCGTGGGTAGAGACAAAGAAGAAAAAAACTAGATGTAGAAGTGATATGGATTAAGAGAGAAACATATTTTATTTCCTTTCCAAAACCAATTACATTTACCTCCTTTTTATAGAGGGCTTTAAAAACTTCTAGAGTTTCCTTTTTCATGTTTCTTCTTGATCACGAGAGAATTATAGATCTTGACTTGATTGGAGAAGTTGGTGGTGCGGTTGGAGGGTTTATTGTAGTAAGTGATGTAGGTAAAATTACTTTTTCCAACAATATCTAGGAGTGCATGGTTGTTAGGAGGTTGTATAGGTTTTTAATTTTGTACAATTTTTCATATTTTAGCTAGATATGCAAGAAAAATATTTATTTTTATTTGTGTGTGTAGGTCATCCTTGGAAATGGACATACCACAACAAAATAGAAGAAGATGCAATTAATAGGTGCATCAGTGAAGCTTCTAGGAGTCGGTTGGGCTTCCTTTTCCCCTTATTTTCCTTTGCATCAAAAAGGGTTTTGTGTGCTTCAAGAGTATTATTCATTGTAGTAAAAATATAGCAACATATTACTTAGAGTATAATTTTAGAGCTCAATTTTATGGTAAAGGACATTTTTAGTTTAACCACTTGTGTATTTCATGTTTGGCACATTTTTATTTTAAGAAAATACTAGAAATCTAATTCCTTCCAAACTACACTGCTAATATACCAAGTCATCATATTTATATGTAAGATAAACTTAGAAGACTATTATCCATCCACACGACTACATACGTAAGAAAGGACACATTTTAAGATTCATAAAAAAATTTACCATGTCAAAATTGTATTTAACGGTAGTTATTTTGGCCACATTTGAAAAGTTGGACACTCTCTCCATTTTCTTTTCCTTTCCACCCCAATAGTATGTGAGAATATTTTTCGACTTGATGGAGGATGTGGTCATTGTATTCATAAAATAATTTATCCCGTAATTTGTTGATTCATGGTGTTATTTCTAGTGTTTTGTTTTCTAAGAATAACGAGGCTCATATAATGGTTGCATGTACTTTAAGGGAAGAAATTAATGGATCAAAAAGAAAAAAAAAGTTTGTGGACAGTGATAATGTATCTAGTAGTCTTCATAAAATCAATACTAATGTTTGTATTGATGATAGTATTCCTCTGTGAAATCCCAAAGCCTTGAGGGTTTAATATGCTACAACAAAAGAAGTATAATCCTACTACACCCAAATATTCTTTGGCTTACAAAATGTCTCAAGAAGATAAGATGAGACAGCAGTTGATGTCAATAAGGTAGTAAAGTCACTTTTCTTTGTTGAAATCCATTTCTTAGAATAAAAAGTAAATAATTATGGTTAGTAGGTATGCATATTAAGAATAAATTTAGCTAGGGCTGTTGTCATTATAAATACTCATTCATAATCTTCTCGGTTTATGTTTCATCTTAAATTTTGGTGTTATTTTTTATTAATCTAATTTGTGTGCTATTCATGCTTCTCTTCCATCCTGACAAGGAAATGGGCTCCAAAATAATTCATGGAGATGCGAGAGAAGGAAAAAGAAATAAGGAAGGCTCTTAAGCCCTTCATTTCACCCAGGACCCAATATTAGTGACAACTCTCTCAATCTCACTCATGTTCTCTACAATATTTCTCCTCCAGGTGTAATTCCATTAATCATTGAAATCATTGAGGGTTTTTATTTGGAAAAACATAAATCATAAACTGAAAAAACTAGCAATCTAATGTGGGGGATTTGTGTTGTTTATAAAGATCTTTAGGAATAATCTATAAAGTATGATAAGGGATCCTTAATGAATTGTACTTAAGCTCTAGCTACCATTTCTAGTGTAAAAACTAGTAGATCTCCAAAAGACAAAAGGGTTTTCAGGGAAGAGACATCGAGAGAAGGATCCATGGTGTGGTAGGTATAATCAAATCAATTTCATATTTTACCTTAATCTAGTTAATTATTTGTTTATGTAAGAAAACTACTTAATATATTTCCGTTGAATATGTTAAAATATAATTTTCATATTGGTCTATTATCTAGAGCTAATATTATATGTATCCAGTGGATCTCCCAATATTGAGATGGATGAACAAAAAAATTTGACAACCAGAGACAATTTTTGATTATCTAAACTCTTTATAAAAGGTAAGGATTGTTAAAGATTAAATTATTGATTTGGTTCTTGGAATCTGATCTATGGGTCATTCAAAAGTTTCACTAGTAGTAAATATAAGCAGAGATAATTGTAATTATTTTTACTTTAAATCAAGTGTTTTTGAATGATCAATTCCTCAATTTGGATCCAGGATCATAGGATAAAAGTGAGGATTATCTCTGCAAGAGATTATCATTCCTTATTCATGCATAACATGTAAGAATCAAATATAGTGGAGGACCATGATATTTACATTTTTAATGTAATTAATGTATAGCTCGATGGATAAAAATAAGGAATTTAATTTGAACTATGGAAGAATTAATAGGCTGATATTGACATGTTTATGTGGAGGTGATATTCGGTGTATCTAACCAAGCTGTTTAAGAACTAGAGAAATTTGGGGTGTCATATTTTACCATCCACAATGATACAAGAGACAATTCCCATGCAATCATTTATTACACACACTAGATGAAATCATCCAAAAGCATAGATTTTAACTTAAAATGAAGAGAAATGGTGATCCTTGGTGCTAAAAATGTAGGTGTAGACACCTTAATTCTGCTCTTGCAATCTTATTGCTAAAACACACACAAATCACTCGATTCTTGCCAATTCCATTATAATTTGTGATTTTCGCTAATTAACTAACGCTTTCCCCTATTCTAGTTAATTAACAATTCTTTGTTGATTATCCACCCTTTTCACATTCAGATTCCAATCGACATCAAATCCTAATTCGTTGTCCTCTTTTGGGAAACAATTAGTATTATTAGCTAATTAAGACTATTTTTCCAATGATTTGGTCAATATACCCTAATCTAGACTCAAACCCCTCTTATGACCTTTCAAAATAACCCCATTCACCTCCACAATGTCTTCGAAGCTTGAAAGATTATCCTAGCCTCTTAGTTGACTGAAAGCGGTCGATTAAGGCCCCAAACTTCTTAATGACTTGGTAATTCACTAATTGTGATTAACAAGGCCTAATCATGATTAGAAATTCTAATCTAATTTGGGGCTTTTAGTCCCACATGCACCAAAATACAAGTTTCTCCCAAAAGTAAAACTATAACAAAAAATGACCTCATTCCTTTATACTTTACACCATGCTTTGATTTGCATCTCATAGAATACATATGATTCATAGTCAAGTTCAAACCCTTGCCTAAAGCCTTCAACAAGGTTAGTAGATGAATAATACAAAGTGACTTAACAAGTCATTTGGAGAGGCCATTTCACCATTTTTGGAGTAGACATCATAACCATTTGCTTGCCCTCGTAGGTTTATTTGGGCCCATGTTAGGTAATTCAATCATATTAGTAGGCATATTTAATTATATCTTGAATTGTTTTCATATTGTTTAAGCATTCCCTTTAAATTTTATCTGAATGTTATATCATAGACTTAGAACCTTGGTTAGATGGATGGAAATGATGTTATCTTTCCTTGTTTAGTCATGTAATTTTCTTTGTAAATTTTAGGGTGCTTTCATTTTGAAAAGATGGTGGGAGCATACCTAATTACATTCAATTTTTAAAAAATGCAACTTAGTTTAAATTTTTTCATTTCAAGTTTTTAGATTAGTTTCAAGTTTCCTAGATTAATTTCAATTTTTCTAATTTACTTTCAAGCTTTCTAGAGTACTTTAAATCTTTTAGATTAATTTCTCAAGCTTTTTAGATTAATTTCAAAGTTTAAGATTAATTTTCAAATTTTTGTAGATCAATTTCCATTTTTGAAATTTGTTTTAAATAGATTAGTGGTAGAAGTTGTGTTTTCAATATTTTGCGGGATATAAAGAGGTGAAGCCTTGTTAAAATTGACATAAAATCCCAAAGATAGGACCTTTTATCAAGAAAATCTACTCAAAAATCTTTATTTTTGACCACCTATAGGAAAAAGGAGCTTGTGTAAGAATGTGAGCACATGTGCATGAGCACATGTGCATGACTGGAGTGCCTATGTATGACTTTGAGTGTATGTGCATGATTGTCGGTGCCCTTTCATACACTTAATTCTTGGTTATGAGTGAAAAAACGTCCATGTGCATGACTAAGAGTGCTTGTACCTCACTGGAAGCGCCCATGCATCATTGACTATGTGAAAAATGATAGAGGGCACCTTTTCATGACTACGAGCTCCTGTGCATGACTTTGAGTGCCTATGCATGATTTGTGAGTGCATGTGCACTAAGAGGGGCACTTATACATCAAGGTAATATTTTTCAAATTCCATAATTTCAAATTTATGATTCTGTCGCTTTTTAAGGGTTTTTAGATGTTTGTTTTGTCAATTTATTAATATTTGGAGCAATATTCCTAAAACAAATTGGCTTAAGGTTTGCTTAGATGATATGTTTTCATACTTTTTTATATTTTTGAATAGGTTTGTGTATGCTCTTATCTTGCACCTAGTGTTATCTTGAGAATCAAAAACACCCCTAAAACCTCTTTTTCTTCTTAGGAGTAAGTAGGAACAATCATCCTTCGTTTCTTGCTTAAGGGAACAAAATTTAATGTTTTGACATATACTTGATCTTTTAGTTTAAGATATTTTTCATTTGATAAAGAACCAAGGCTAAAATTTGTGTATGCACTTCCCTTGCACCTAGTGTGATCTTGGGAACAATTGGGAATAATTGGGAATAATAAGAAGCACTTGGATTAATTGGGAATAAACCTTACTTTGTAATTTTTATGGTAATTAGTTGATTTACAAGCTTTGTAGTTCTATTTTAGATGGATTATTTGTTGTGTATGCTCTTCTCCCGCACCTAGTGTGATCTTGAGAAAAAAAATAACACTTAATCCTCTTTCTATTATATTGTGAACCTTTTTTAACTACTAATTATTTGTTTGAAGGACCTAAAACACTTTTTAAAGAAATAAGGGATCTCATTAAACCAAAATCTAACATTCACGTGTGTTGTAGGTTTCAATTGGTGGTCTAAACCAAATTTCATAATCAAAACAATAAATAAATACACCAACATGCCATTCAAAACACCGTATTGTAGGTTTCGGTTAAGATTCATGGCTCGTCCACTCGGCTACTACATAACCCCTTTGGCATAAGCCTTAAGATACGAAATTGGGGGTGGTCCTAAGAACCCAAAAATATTTCTTGTAATAGGGTACCTTGTGAATGAAAGAGAAAAGTGCTTCACACTATGTTCTTGTCTAGTATACCTTGGTGAGATTAGCTTCAAAGATATTTGTATCATGACCCCAGTGAAAGTATAACTGAATGCACTTCTATGCTCATTATACTGAAAGGGGTAAAGTAAAGCCAATATAATCCTTAGGAAACCTTAGTAAATTGATCTCACCATAGATATCTTGTGACACCTAAAGAGAGAACCACCTATGAATATTTTCGACTTAGAGCCATTGTTTTAGTCTTAGTTAGTATACTTGAGAGCTCTCACAAAGAGACAACTTTGTTAGATTCAAAATCTTGTTTCTCGAACAAGGGAAATAATCTCTTAAAGTTGAAACTGTGTGATTTCCATCATGAAATCCACTTAGTGTCATTTTTTCCTAGTTTTTCACTTGTCCTAAGACAAGGTGAAACTCTACCAAAATAACACCAAGTTTATTTCAGCACCACCTTGTCTACACCCTTGTTTTATTGTTGCCAATTTTTGGACAAAAGGAAAAAACATATAAGGATACCACTAAATATCACGTGTCCACCACTTTTTTATTCTACATGCGTGACTAGGTTGTAATGTCGAAGCGTAAATGTTGAAAGTGTGCATGGTACATACTCACAATCTAGTAAGTTCCATTGTCTCAAAACCCCATATTTGAGACTTATTATCATCATAGTTAAGTATTTTTATCTTTTTATTCTTTTGAGTTGTTATGCTACCCATATTATAGCCATACAATTGAGATATTTACATCTTGTTTCCATTTTGAATCTAATCCTGAATCTCTATATTGTAGGGTTACACTGCTGCTCGCATGCATAACAATTTCTTGATATACTTAGACATATTTTTACACCCTATCCTTGTTTTGAGTTTTATGAGTGTTGAGGTTACTTTTTTAGCATTTTTATAGTTCCTATTTGATACTAAAATCTTTCTTTCTCTTAAATTTTGATTATGTTTCCAAATAACATTGTTACGTTGCTCACATTTGTATCATCTATTTTACAAATCTTATAGTTTGTTAGTGTTTAGAAACTATCTTTAGTATATTTTGTTAGAATATCACGTCAACATTACCTTATCATTTAGGCCTTTTTTGTTGTAAACGTTACCTAATTTGTGATATTGTGTTATCACTATTTGGTTACAAACCTATCTAGATGAATCTTAGAGAGTAAACCATTTTTGTAACTAAATTTTTAGTGTTGTATGTCATTGTATTATTCTAAGAAATTTTTTTGTCATATATGACCTTGGTAGGTTAGTTTTTCATCATTCTTTAGTTCATACGTTTTCTTTGATCTATCAATTTTATGGCTATTCTATACACACCTTGCTTTTGCAATTTAGCGTCATTACACTTTGAAAAAATTGACTAAGGTCCTTTTTACTAAACCTTAGTGGAAATTATTCACATTTTATTTACTATCTCTAGTATGCCTACTACAAGGATGGAATTCAGAAGATTATAAATGGATATATTTGGAGGTGAAAACCATCTCTTAAAGGATAATCTCGTGGTTGACCATAGTGGTGGAGAGGAAGAGTCTCCTTGCATGAATATAGAGCGTCCTCCCGCAAAATTTGGCGATTACGTTTCTCAAAACAAACTTAAGTTTCTTATGTGTGTTATGGAACTAGGAGCTAGGTTACCTCCACGCTAGATCCTTCTATCATTACCACAATCATTCGAGGGGAAGAGGAAGTGGAATTTCCATGTTGCAATATCAATTACATAATGAAACTAGGTCACGCATCTACTTTTGCACGATAAAATAATGAGGAAGTATCTTTCAAAATTACGAGACTATCATTTACCTCTTATTAAAATTTCTTGTGAAGACCATGACGAACATGTTCATCATGTGAAACCTACCCCTAATGAAGATTGTAATGAAATACCCGTCTAAGAGGTCACGTTAAAACAACAGGTCCAAGCCCTCACTCGCCAATTTACAAATTTGTCTTTGCATATACAAAAGTAACAACCAAAAGTTTTGAAACAAGCCCTACCAAAGGAAAAACCGAAGGCTTCGTTTCACAAGTTCCCAATAAATACTCCTCGATGGGAGACACAAAAGGATCCTCATGATGAATGTTTATTCAAAAATGGGGGTGGGCATACACTTAGGCTTAAACCTTTGTATAGACCCATTCTACCACCCATGGAAGACCAGATCTTCCACCAAGAATGGTCTATTATGAAGAACACCCTTCAAGTGTTACAGGATAGCCAAACCGGTAACAATAACAAGAAATATTGCTTTGATGAGTTATGTCCCTACTGATTCGATAAAGCCATGGTACCCGATACCTTTACCAAGAGACTTTGATTTTCCAAAATTTGAAAAATATAAGGGAAAATGTGACACTCATGACCATATTAAATATTTTTATATGGCATGCTAAGAGGTTGCATGCAAAGACAATTATCTTATGTACCTATTTCTATGAAGTTTAGGAGTAATGAAGCTAGAATGGTTTGTTCATATCCCTAAGGGATCCATAACAAAATGACAATAATTGATTGTAAAGTTTTGTACTACACTTCTATTTTAATATAGATAATGATGTCACCATGTTAGATCTGCAATGCCAAATAAAGAAACAATGAAAAATTTGTTTTGCCTTTTACAATGATGGAGAGGATTAGCTATCTACTTTCCTTGCTCCATATCAAAAAAATAGTTGATAAGCATATTTTTTCCCAATCTCCATCCAAACATTACATTCCACCTACAAATGCATTGTGGCAACACATTCGAAGAGGTAATCGAAAAAGGGAGTCAAATTGAAAAATCATTGTTAGCTAGGGGATTCTAAATCATTTCTCCTACGATCAAAATGATTCCAAGTCTAACAAAAAACAAAATAAAAATCATAATAAAAAAATATTTCATTGGTGATGGGATAGAAGACTCCAAACGAGTACAAGTTTTTAGAACCACACACCCTTGAAAATTTCAAAGGGTAATCCACGTACATAGTATAAACAACATAATTTTACCCCTCTATATAAATCCATATTATCCATACTAAAACAGCTTAGAGGTTGTAAACAATGTAAAATACCTGAAACACAACCCTACGGGGATGATGTACCTAAACCATGATGGTTTAGGGAGAATTAATTTTGTGGGTTTCACCGCGTAAAGGTTCATAATATAAAAAAAATTTAAAGATTAAAAAACTATATTCAAGACCTAGTCGGTAGTGGCGACATTGAAGTAGACTTTCTTCTTTATTCTACAAAGTCTCCAAATGAAAGCTTAGGGATCTTTAAAGAGACTTTTCCCAATCACAATGAAATAAAAAATATGGATCGGGGAAAATCATCTCGAATAAGAATGCTAAGTGTGTGTCCAACAAATATCATTTTGATGCCTTGATAGGTTGTGTTGACCCATTACTTGATCAAATCAATAGAATTATGATTAAAACAATAGAGTATGTCATAGCAACACGACGATATCGACTTGTTATAAATTTTGAACCAACTCTCCCTCCTCCTGAAGAGAGTCATGATGATGTGCTAGATCAACTAGAAGACTACAAATAATATTTCAATATCGGATCTTCTAAATATTTATGATGCCTATAAAGATATACTTTGTAAAACCCTATAGGGATCAAGAGTATCTATTGATGTTGACCCTACACATTTACAAGCCATGGTAGCAAAAATTTCTCTTGTAAGACTCAAAACCTTTATTCCAATAGAAGCCTTAACTGAAAATCCCTCACATAACCTACCCTTACATATTGAGCTAATAATGAAGTATAAGAAGGTCAAGAGAGTGCTTCGGATGGCGAGATCGGGTCTTAACATTTATATTGTTAAACTAGTCTATCAACTAGGCTACAGAAGTTGAATTGGAGACAAAGATCGTCACCATAAAGGCATATGACAATGAAGAAAGACAATCAGCTGGGATGATTACTTTTTCCTTAGAAGTTGGTCCTATAACCCATGATATGAAGTTCCATGTCTTGGACTTGGAACTCCCTTACAACATCTTTCTCGGTCACCCATGGATTCACACCATGTAATTTGTGCCATCAACATATCACCAATGTCTAAAATTATAGTATGAAGGATAGACACTTACTATACAAGGGGATCCCCAACCATTTGTTCACTTGAAGATAATTATACGGATACTTTCCTACCATCTACAAGTGTCCCTCTACGGAGATTCGTGTTCTTGTTTAGTCAGAGGACCTCACTTCATGAGTGGACCCAAACACCCAAACTCCCAGTGGAAGTGGTGCATCTACATCACAATCACCTTTTGCTACATGGGAGATGAAGGTCATTAACAACGTATGTGGAGAGTATAATCTTCAGCAAGCCCTTATGGCTCAAACTATTCCTGTATCATCCCAAGCATGTGGTAGAGCATGTTATAAATTCCAAAGATCAAGGGAGAACTTCCCTTTTGACAATTTCACTTCCGGTGGCTTACTAGAAGATGAAAGAATCCTCAACGACATTATATTTCATCCTCAAGAAGATGAAATGGATTTGTGTTACAAGTCATCTAGGTATGTTATTCCTAACAGAATCATGCTTACTATGAGATACTAAGGATGTGGTTATAGACACCAAGAACAAGGTTTGTTAGAAGCTCTTCTAATACCTCGTCACATATTGGGTAAATCGGTATTGGTGTCCATTTTTATGAATCCCACCCTTCATATAATGAGTATGTCTCTTCTGAGAGTGAGGATATTTTGAGTGAAAATTAAAGCGAAATGGATTTGCGGTGTATTTTTACAAATACCTCACCTTTACAAACCTTTTTCTAACATAGTTATCCTTACCATAACTCTGTTACACCCGTCATATCCCCTATAAATCAGACATTAAATCTCATCCACCCATCAACTGGTGAATTGAGATCAACAAAACATGTACCTATTGACATGTTTTAGAATGATGAGGCTATTGGCAAGTTCTTGAGGCATCGAGTCAACATTCTAGGAAATCATCACAAGAAGGGGTTACGTATTCACTTAATGCATGTATATACTTTGGAGAGGAAGTAGAGTTGTGTGGAAACTTAAGTATAAAAGTAAGCAACACAGGGAAATAATTCCAAAGAAAAGCCTTTTGGAAATAAAAAGGTGAAGTCCTATAGTGAAAACCTCTTTGAGGCACTTGTGGACAAACAAGCATAATAACATATGGAAACGATAGTGTACCCATATAAAGACGATGATCACCTCCCTAATGAAAATTTTTTAGAGGAGGATCTAATTTTCCCTCTCGATCCTACATGCATGGAGAATGAGTCAAAGCTACTAGTGGAAGATATAATAGATGTTAACATTGGCACAGAGGATATTTCGTGGAAATTTAAGTTGGGAGCTTCAGTCTCAGCCACAAAATAGAAAACATTCACAGGACTCTTGAGAGAGTATTCCGACATCTTCTCTTGGTCTTATGCCAACATGTTAGGACTTGATCTGCATTAGTTGTACATAACCTTGATGTGTACCAGGATGCCAATCCCATCAAAAAAAAAGCTCCGTAAGATGCATCCTCGTGCCACCTTCTTGGTAAAGGTAGAGCTAGAAAATTTATTAGAAGTAGGCTTCATCAATCCTATCAAATACTCAAAGTGGATTTATAATGTGGTACCGATTTAGAAATAGTCATTCGGTATTAGAGTGTACACTCGATTTTAGAGAAATTAACAAAGTGCGTCCCAAGGATGACTTTCTTCCCCATAACATCGACATGATCATCAATTCTACTATCTGGTTATGAGATGCCATCATTCATGGATGGCTTCTCGGGTTATAATCGAGATAAAGATTCCGAGAGGAAGATCAACACAAGAAAGCTTTCACAAGCCCATGGGAACGTTACATTTGCCAAGTTATGCCCTTGACCTTAAAAATGCATGCACTACATATCGAGATGAAAATGAATGTAATATTTAATGACATGACAAAAGAAATCATGGAAGATTACGTAGATGATATACTAGCTAAATCTAGAACTCATGAGGAGCACCTAGAGATTTTGCGGTGTATATTTCAATGCATAAGGGACTATAAATTCTATCTTAACTCAAATAAATTTGTCTTCGGTGTGTTATCTAGGAAATTACTTGGATTCATTGTATCAACGAGAGAAATAAAGGTGGGTGTCAAAGGTCATGACCATCACAAAAATTCCTCCTCCTAAGAATATTAGACAACTGCGTAGCTTACAAGGTAAAATTCAGGCCATTAGAAGGTTTATTTCACAATTGGTAGATAAGCGTCATACGTTCGCACATTTTCTTAATAAGGATGTTAATTTCACCCAGGGAAAAAACAAGAATAAGAATTTTCTTTACTAATAGAATACTTGGCTAAACCTCTTGTTCTCATGCCACAATTCTTGATAGAATGTTTGGGCTAATAGAATTACTATTAAAAGATCCACTAAAAGAGTCCGTTTGAGTTAGTGCATCGAACATTGGCCTGCTGCCCCTACATATGCAACTATCCTCATATCAATTCATTCAACAACTAGAAGATCAAGAAGTAAGCCCATATGATGCCCGTATTACCCAGATTGTTGAACTTGATGAAGAAAGGAGGGCATCCCACCAAAGGCATGTAAAGTTCATAGAAAAGCTGAAAAAGTTGTTCAACAAGAAGGTCACCCCAAGAGCTTTCAATATTGGAGATCTCATTCTGTTATGGGATAGCAGTCATGAAGATAAGGAAAAGCATGGAAAATTTGACGCTTTATGTATGGGCCCTTACTCCATTGATATTAGAATTGGTGAACATACTTTCTTCCTAAAGGACTTGGATGGGGAATTGCTCGAATTTCCTGTTAATGGCAAGCATTTGAAACATTTCTTGGATTGATTCCCGAATAATTTATATTTGTATGCCTTTGAAAATCCAAATCCATGGTCGAAAGATGCTTGGAACCATGATTCACTTGGTTTTGTTTCAAAAAAATTCATCCTTAGTGAAAAATCAGATTTTGGGCATGAATGGTGAATTTATGTGTTTTTGATGGTCTGGCGGGTGTCTTTTTCCTATCAAAATTATTCCTCAGCATTCGGTGGTCACGTGGCTTCTTTTGGTTGGTCGGGGATGGTGGGAAAATGTTTTAACTTGTCACTTTTTTTTTTTTTTTGGCAAAAAGGAAAATTTGGTCCCGTAGCTCCGCTCAATTCTGATTGGTTCTTTTGGTACTTACATGGCTTCTTCTAATTGGATGGGGTGTGGGGGTTTGTTTTTGAACTTGTTATTTTTGGCTACTTTGGAAAAAAATTTGAACCCACCCCGTGGCCCCATGCCAGGCTTTGATTAAAGAAAAATTTAAGCGGCAGGGAAAAAGTCTTACTTTGACCCCGGAAGGACACGTGGCAAAAGTTAAAAGCGGAGATGTGGGCCTTCGGAAGCAAGTTGGATATTTTTCCCTTTTGGAAAAATGGAGTAAAATTCTAAAATGGAAGCGCACCCCCGCCAAATCATTTTGAAGCCTTATAAGGTTCTTGAAGTTGCACCATAAAGACACGTGGAGGTTTCCATGGGTCTTCTTTCCTTAGATTTTTCAACAACTTCCTAAAAGGCCTAAGACACGTGGCAGAGCCCACTCATTTAGGGTCTCTACTTTTGGGGACCATCTCAAGATGCACCATTGAGACACGTGTGTGGCGGTTTGAAAAGTCAAGAGGCGGGAGGCGGGCCATCGGGGGAAACTTGGATTTTTTTCCCTTGTTATTTAAAAGATTAAAATCATCAAAATGACCCATGGGCCTAAATAGAGAATAGTCAAAAAATTTTCTCCGAATCAATGGTGGAGTGCGGACTTTCGGGGAAATTTGGAAAATTTTCCTTTTGGGAGAAAAGAGTTAAAAGTGTAAAAGGAAGCGTGGTTCCACTTGGGACCCACATCAGAAACTAGAAGTGGAAGGGCGAAGAGAGCTGCGGGGAAAACTTGGAAAAATTTCCCTTTTCCAAAAAAGAGGTGAAATAGCAGAATTTAGCCATGGTTCCTTTGGGACCCACATTGGGACACGTGTCAGGCCCATTTTTCAAAGGCGGAGGGTGGAGAAAATTGAGAAATTTTGCATTTTTTCCAAAAGGTGTAAAAGGTAAAAAGGAACCCCGGGCCCATCTTGACTTGGATCTCCCATGTGGATGGTCCAAATTCAAAAGAGAGATCAATGACAAGTTGTGCATCTGTATCTATTTTTCACCATTTCTACTCCAAAGCTCTTGGGGATGTGAATTTTTATGGTTTTTATCATTTCTTGGAGTCTCCTACACGTAAAATGAAGAGGAACATTAATTTGGTATCTTGGTTGGGTGGGAAAAATCTGAAGATGTCTTTTTCCATCAAGATGTGATCTGATCATTGGCTTCGATCTGATTTTCATTTTTTCTTTCCTTGGCATGCAAAGAACTAGATTTGATAGATTGGAGGAGGAAGTAGTTGGCGCACGAGATGAAGAATGACCTACTACAGTGAAGAATTGAATGTTGAAATATTTGGAGAGATTTTCCCTCTGCACACCTGACAACTTTTTCACAAATCTGATTATGGAGTCTCAACATGCAATGGTGCTTTGAATGTCTTTGTTTTTGGGGAAAAATTGTTGTAAATGAAGTATTATAAATTGCATGAATTTTTCATGCAAATGCAAATGGTTGGAGTGTTAGAGGTCGGGACTGATTTTTCTAAGAGAAAAGCTTGATAGAACCCATCCTTCTGAGAAATCATCTGAAGAAACTGTTTATCTCCTTTGTGTTAAATTTGATCATGTCAAGGTGGTTGCGAGTGTACAACCATTGAAAAGCTCTGAGATTGTTCTAGAAACTTTCCCTATTGATAAATTTAATCAAACTTGAGTTAATCTATATTATTTTTGGGAAAAATTTGTGTTTGCTTCATTTCTAAATGTCTGCAAGTAGTTTTCTTGTTCCCATTGCAATCTTACATTGAAATCTTTGTGAATCACACAAGATCTTATCCTTGTGATAGTTTGGTGGCATTTGCAATTTCATTTATCAGAAGAGATTTCATTTGATAGTGAAATAAACAAATTTAAAATCATTGTGACTCCTAGCATGACTATAAGATTGTTTGTTAGCCTTTGAGGGTATCTTAGGCATGATGAAATAGAGGTTGATAATGTTTAGTTAAGTTTTCCAATTTGAGCCTTCATTTTGGATCCTTGAAGTTTGTGTGAAAAGTGTTGATCTTGGGCCTCCATTGAAGCACATATTCTAGTTAAAGGAACATCCTAGCTATCCCAAAGCATTATTTTTGTTCAAGCTCTCCATTTTTGTAAAATTTCTCAAGAATCTAGTGAATCAAGTTCATTTCTGCCTCACCTCCCACCAAAAATTCATTTAAAAACAACCAATCATACCCATACTACCCCTGTTTGTCATGTGTGTATACAAATGCATAATTTTTACTACCAAAACATGCAGAAACAATCAGGTTTTCATTGTCTTTAGTGGCTAAACCTTGCTTAGAAAATATCTCCATTATCTAGAGTGACAACTCGTGAGAGTTAGGTTTTGTTGCATTGATCATATTTTCTTCAAGGTCTTCTTAATAATTTCACAAGGAAGGATATCTCCATCTCCTCCACAAACAGCAGGCTACAAAAAGGGTCCTCTCACCTTGGTTGAAAGGCACAACCATAAAGTAGTGAGGATAGGTCAAATCCTCTTGAGGGTGCTACCCATTTCTCCACATCTGAGTGACAAAGAGAAAGTTGCATTTCATCCCCAGCTACAAAATGACACACTACATGCTTTGCTTGTCTCTAAGCTTCTTACCAAACTGTGATGTTGCTCAGCTTTTGAGGGAGAATCAATTTGGGTACCAACACCCGATTGGCACCATTTAGCCAGGGGACATAGTGGTTACAGTTCATATTCAGACCTTGGTAAACACTTCTTATATGCTCTAAGTGCTAATACATTTTTTCAAACATCATCTTGTGTTCGGGCCTATAAGAAGTATTCAAAGTTACAAGTGTTGTGTGTAATTCTTTCAGTTTCCACACCTAGTGCACTAGCTTTCATTGATAAATCTGGGTAAAGAAAAGTCAGATCATCCATTTCCAGTTTCTAGTATTGATAGACATTTGATAGATCATATTTTAGTGCATTTGCACAACTAAGGTGGAAATCCTTAGTGGCGACTCCCTGTTGATCTGATTCTTGATGAGTACCAGTGTCTTAACCTCTGATCAAGTGAGATTTTTACTAATCTTTGCAAAGATGGAAGGAAGAAGATATTTCTTTGCTAGGGATCCTACTAGGACATTATTTCTAGAGCTAGGAAAAACAAAGTCAGAAGGAAGAAAATCCTGGAGAGTTGTTGGAGATCAACAGACAAGAAAAGGGATCTCCATTGATGAAAGTGATCGGCCTATCATTGAAGACTACCATTCAAGTGCTTCTGAATCAGGTAGCCTCTTTGTGGAATTGAATTCTCCAACTAGAGAGGGGCCTTCATTTGATTTTGAAAAGTTTTCTTCTCATTCTACCCCTGTCTTTTCAAAAGTTGATAGGGTTTTCCAAGAAACAAGGCCTTTAGGGGATATCCATTTTGAAATTATACTCCTGTGTTTCAAAGACCCTCTTCCCCTTATCAATTTGTCTCCCCTCCAGGGTCACCTCCTCAAAAACAACATGGCCCAGCCCCCACCTAGACCTCCATTTTTGTAAACACCTTTGGTCCTATAAATTTTACAGGGATGGTTGGTTATCCAAATGTAGTTCCCCAGGATGTAAGAAATAGATTACCAAAGTTCCAAGGAAACAACGCTATAACTGGTGATCAACATTTAAAGATTTTTATCAATATGATGGAAGACTTTGAGATTGAACATGAAGATGTATATATCAAATTGTTTATCCATACTTTGGAAGAGGATGCAAGGGATTGGTATAAAGCTTTTCCAGATAATTCCATTGATTCTTGGATAGAGATGAACAATGCATTTAGATTGCAGTATGGTGATAGAACTGACCCTAGGTTTCTTCTATCAAAATTTGAAAACATCAAGAAGAATCCTAATGAGTCAGTACATGATTTCAACACAAGGTTTAACAAGACCTTGAGGAGATTTCTGTTAGCTTAAGGCCATGTGATGAATCATGTTTGATCAAATATTCAGATGCATTTGATAAAAAATTTTTACTACTTGAGGGACAAAAACCCTACTAATTTGAGGTAGGCCTTCACCATGGCTCTACAAATTGAGAACAACATCAAGGCAATTGGAAAGCCTCCAAAAAGGGAGGGTGTAAAACTAATTAACCCGAAAAAATCCTCAAACAAGTAAGGTTGCTTGATTTGGAGGAAGTTGTGAAAACTTTGGCAGGGGTTGTCAAAGAAATATCATACAAATTAGCCCAGGTAGAAAAAGGAATTGGGCAGAGTTCACAAGGTCAGCACAAGCAACAAGGCCAAGACAGGTTTACAAATCATCATAGAAATGATCAGAGATCTGATGATAGAGGCAAGGGACCTATTGGATTTGGAAATAAATAGTCCCAAGCCAGGGAAAATAGAATGGTACCTGATCCTTTGGCTATCGAGTTGTTGTTGTGGAGGAGACAAATGTCATTGATTGGTGTGACAGATGTTTCATGCCCCATGCTCCATGTGAGGAAGATCAAGAAGAAGAAGAATAAGAAGAAGATGATGATAATGATGATGATGTTTGCATGATGGGTTGCTCCACGAGCTCACAACAAGGGGAAACTTCAACTGAGGTAATAAGTGCTAGAACTACTTGCTGATTTTTGGGATTGCATCCACCGGGTACCTATTCTTCCTCCCTCTCATACTTTAGAAGTAGATATTGTACAAGATTTTGAATTTCCCAATAATGACTTTGAATATTTAAGAGCTTTAATGATAAAGAAGTATGATGGAGGAATCCCATCTGAGGAGGACAGGTAGTTGTTGATGAATGTTGTTGTTGCCCAAGAGAAGGAGTATAACACAAGAAGTAGGGTTGTCAAAGGGACAGGGCCTCAGGCCAAGCCAAAAACTCCATTGCTTTCAAATATTCCTAAAGAGGCTCCTAAGAAAGATGCATCTTCCAAGGGCCTTGTTGTCCCAAACAAAACTCATACCCCTCCTCATGCCCAAGCTATCAAAAATCTGTGCCATCTAATGAGTGTATCAACCTTCCTTCCAATGTTGCCTTGCCAAAGTCTGTCCCTTATGATATTGCCCAAGTCTTGAGTCAGATCAAGATCTCAGTTCCAATTGTTGAGTTGCTTAGGATTCTTGAGCACAAAAAAAGGGCTTTTGAGTATTTGGGGCTGAAAGAGGAGAAGAATGCCCTAGGTAGAAATATAAACATTGTGGAGACTCCACCAGTCATTGAAGAGTTAGAGACACCACCAGTGTTGGAGGAACTAGGTGAACCACCTGAGGTTTATTTGGGGACATCCTTGGTGGAGTCTCAGCTAAATGTGGATCCATTCTTCACCACTCTGATCATTAAAGATAGATTGCTACACAATTGTATGTTTGACTCAGGGGCATCATGCAATGTTATGCCTCTAGAAGTCATGAATGAGCTTGGATATCAAAGTAACAACAACATATGGGAAGTGTACTTGCTATGGACTCTAGAGAAGTGCTAGTGGTGGGATGTGTGAAAGGTCTGGTGGTGCAACTTGCATGCTTACTTACCCAGTAAAAACTTGATGCTTGATGTTGTTATTGTTGATTGCCCAGCCAAGTGGGGTATGTTGTTATCTAGAAAATGGGCTGCAAGTGTTGGTGGGAGTGTTCAAATGGACATGTCCTATGCTACCATCCCAATTGAGGGCAACCTTGTCAGGTTGTATGGAGAAAAGAAGATGTTGCACCTTATTGAAGATCCCAACAATGCATCTTATGAAGTATTGTACACAAGTGTTGATGTTGATAACTTTGTAGGATTTGCTGATGGAAAAGAGCACAAGATTGAAGAATGCAAGTGTCTTGAATAGGAAGGCTCTCCTTGGACTTTATTGTTTGATGGAGCTTGCTCCAAGTTTGAAATGGTGTTGGTGTTGTTCATCTCTCTCCAGGCCAGGAAGAAGAGTTTGTCTTTTCCTTCAAACTCAACTTTGAGTGCACTAATAACATTGTTGAGTATGAGGCACTATTGTTGTTAGGTCTGAGGATTGCTTGGAAATATGGTGTTAAAGACATCATTGTCAAAGGAGATTCAAATTAATTGTAAAGCAAGTCAAAAAACTTTATGCCACAAAAAATCAGTGAATGAAACAATACAAGCATGCAGTTTGGGATCTCATTGAGATGTTTGATTCATTCAATATTGTGCATCATGATAGGAGGTTCAATGATTTGGTAGAAAAAATTGCAGTATTGGGATCTCGGTTTGATAATTGTATAGTATCCCCATATTGTGAATATGATGTTGAGGTGTTAACTAGGCCATCTATACCTGACAACATTAAACATTGGCAAGTTTTTGATGATGATGCTCAGGTCAAAATATTTTTGTAGAACAAAGGGGAGTTTTTGATCAAAATATTGATTGGGAGCCAATGGTGTGCATAGCAGAGGGTAAAGAAACCTTGTTTGGAAAAGGCATCATCCAACTAAAGACTAATACCATTCCTAGAGGGTTGGTTGCTCTTGAATCCAACTTTGATAATGTTGATCACATTATTAACAGATGCATAGCAGCCTCAAGGGATATTGAGGAGCATGACCTTGGCACAAAGGAGAAACCAAGGAAGATCTGGTTGGGAAGCAATCTCAGCAAGGAGGAAAAAATAGTCTTATGTCCAATTGCTGAAAAAATATCAAGATTGCATGGCTTGGACTTATTTTGAATTAAAGGCATACAGAGGATCTATTTCAACATGAGATTCCCTTGGAATCTAATGCAAAACCATTCAGGTAGAAACAAAGGCCAATCAATCCACTCCTATCTCTTAAAATGCAAGAGGAACTGAAGAAACTGAGGGATGGAGGGATTATTCAGCCTATAAGGTATTCTTCTTGGGTTGCAAACCTAGTACCAGTTAGAAAGAAGAATGGTGACATCAGGTTGTGTGTGGACTTTAGAAATCTGAATAGAGCATCAATGAAGGATAATTATCCTTTACCAAACATGGAAAACATGTTGCAGTTAGTGACCGGTTCTGAGCTGCTATCTACCTGGATGGTTTCTCTGGTTATAACCAAGTTGTTGTAAAGGAATCGAAAAATTAAGACATCCTTTACCACCCCTTGGGGAACATATGTATATGTCAGGATGCCCTTTGGACTGATGAATGCTTGGAGAAACCTTTCAAAGAGCAATGGATGTTGCTTTTTTTGGTTACATCAATGATTTTATTGTTGTCTACCAAGATGATGTAACTGTGTTCTCTAGAAAGAGAGGTGATCATTTGCAACACTTGGAGAAAATGTTGATAAGATGTAGAGAATATGGCATTTCACTCAATCCAAAGAAGTGCCATTTTGGAGTACAGAAGGAAAAATTTCTTGGTCACATTGTGTCACAAGAAGGGGTAATGATTGATCCGAGAAAAGGGTAGAGGCCATCAACAAGGTCCCAATTCCAAGAACCAAGAAGGGGATTTAGTCCTTCTTTGGGTAGATAAACTTTATCAGGAGATTCATATCAAACTTTGTTGAGTTGACCATTCCAATCACTGGCATGCTGAAGAAGGACCAGGCCATCAAATGGGAGGAGGATGCCATTCAAGCTTTCAATGGGATCAAGGAGGCATTAAAGCATGCCCCTGTTTTAGCAGCTCCAGATTATAAGAAGCCTTTCCAACTATTTTCTTTTTCTTCAGAGAACACTATTGCATCTGTCTTGTTGCAAAAAGATGATGAAGGGGCTTGAGAGGCCAATTTCCTTTTTAGTAAGGCATTGCAGGGGGGCTGAGCTGAAATACACTATTATGGAGAAACAAGCATTTTCCTTGGTAAAAGCAACAAAGGTTTTCAGGCCTTACATTTTGAGCTCTAAAATTGTTGCTTATGTTCCCCACACTATGGTGAAAGACATCTTATCAGAGATGGAAGTCTCAAGCAAAAGATGCAGATGGGTGAACAAGTTGCAAGAATATGACATGGATATCCAAACCACAAAGTTGGTGAGAGGTTTGGGCTTGGCTAAGCTTATGGCTGAGAGAAACTTGCAAACTATTGAGGTAAATGAGGTAGAAGAAGGAAGGGTAGATGTTTTTGAAAAATTGATGAGTTCTGAGTGGTACAAAGATGTAATTTTTTATCTCAGACATCTATACTTCCCTGAGTATTTGAGTAAGAACCAGAAAAGAGCCCTTAAGTTGGCTTCCCAGAAATATGTCATTACTGATTATGGGTTAGCTTGGAAGAACCCTGAGGGAGTTCTCTTAAGGTGCATTACTAAAGATGAAGCCCCCAAGATAATTGTTGATCTTCATGGAGGAGTTTGTGGGGGGGCATTTTTTTGGAAGAGTCACAACACACAAGATCTTGAGGGCTGGTTATTGGTGGCCAACTCTCTTCAAGGATACAACTCTTTTGGTTAGAAGATGTGAGAGTTGTCCAGTGCTTCTCTGGAAGACTGAAAGCTTCAGGCTCCCTACCTTTGCAGCTGTATCAATTGAAGCCCCATTCAAGCAATGGGGAATGGATTTCATTGGTGAGATTTCAGACCCTTCAAGTGTTGGCCATAAGTGGATTCTTGTAGCCACTTGATTACTTCACCAAGTGGGTGGAGGCAATCCCCACCAAAAGAGCAACACACCAAATTGTCATGGATTTTATGTTGAACCATATCATCTGCAGGTTTGGGGTGCCAGTTAAAATTGTTGTTGATAATGCCATGAGCTTCAGAGCTAAACCTTTGGTGGAAATGTGCAAAGAATATGGGATCAATTTGACATATGCCTCTAATTACAATCCCCAAGGAAATGGACAAGATGAGTCCAGTAATAAAAATTTTTTGAAGATTATCAGAAGAACCTTGGAGCTGAACAAAAGAAAATGGGGTGAACAACTGAAGTTCATTGTTTGGGATGACAAAATTACTATTAAAAGAGCCACTAGAAAAATTCCATTTGAATTGGTGTATGGCTCAAGCTCTTTGCCCCCTGCATATGCAACTATCCTCATATCAGTTCATTCAACAACTAGGAAGATCAAGAAGTTAGTCCATATGAGGCTCACATTAACTAGATTGTTGAACTTGATGAAGAAAGGAGAGCATCTCACCAAAGGCATGTGAAGTTCAGAGAAAAATTGAAGAAGTTATTTGATAAGAAGGTCACTCCCAGAGCTTTCAACATTGGAGATCTTGTGTTGTTGTGGGATAGAAGACATGAAGACAAGGGCAAAGCATGGTAAATTTGATGCACTTTGTGGATGGGCCCTTACTCCATTGACATTCGATTGGTGAGCATACCTTCTTCTTGAAAGATTTGGATGGTGAATTGCTCAAATTTCCTATTAATGGCAGGCACTTGAAGCATTTCTAGATTGATTCCCCAGAATCAAGGTGAGCATCACTTGTATAGTGTATAGTTGTTGGTTTTTTTTTTTTTTTTTGTGTTTTTGCTCATTCTGGTCCTCGGTGACTTGGTTTTGTTGGTTTCTCGGTTTGGTTTTGGAGGATGGTTGTGGTTGTTCCTATGCTAGCTTTTTCTTTGACTCCATTTCCCAATGGTCTATTCTTGGCACTTGGTCTGCTAGTTGTTCTTGTGGCACTCGCAGGGAGTGCCCATCCTGAGTCGAGCCGATGTTGGTGCTCATTTTGATCTCACACCATTTTCCCTAATTTTCCTTTGATCTACGTGTTATGAAATGTTTTATCTCTCGATGTGGATGTTCTAAAGCTTTTACCTCCATTTGAATGCCTTGAATTGTTTGCAAAATCCATTTTCATGCCCCTTTTTGAAGAAGTCTCTCGAGTTTTCCCTGTTTTTTCCTAATTTCTTCAAAATCCATGGGCTCTACCATTTTTCCTATTTTTCCCCAACCATGGAAGCTCGAGAATGATCAATTTATATTTTATGCCTTTGAAAATCCAAATCCATGGTCAAAAGATGCTTGGAACCATGATTCACTTGGTTTTGTTTCAAAAAAATTTCATCCTTAGTGAAAAATCAGATTTTGGGCATGAATGGTGAATTTTTGTGTTTTTTGATGGTCTGGTGGGTGTCTTTTTCCTGTCAAAATTATTCCTCAACATTCGGTGGTCACGTGGCTTCTTTTGGTTGGTCAGGGGATGGTGGGAAAATGTTTTAACTTGTCACTTTTTGACTTTTTTTTGGCAAAAAGGAAAATTTGGTCCCGTAGCTCCACTCAATTCTGATTGGTTCTTTTGGTACTTACATGGCTTCTTCTAATTGGATGGGGCATGGTGGGTTTGTTTTTTTTTGACTTTTTCTTTTTGGCTACTTTGGAAAAAAATTTGAACCCACCCCATGCCCCACAGCAGCTTTGATTAAAGAAAAATTTAAGCGGCAGGGAAAAAGTCTTACTTTGACCCCACAGAAGGACACGTGGCAAAGTTAAAAGTGGAGATGATGGGCCTTTGAAGCAAGTTGGATATTTTTCCCTTTTGGAAAAATGGAGTAAAATTCTAAAATGGAAGCACCCCCCAAAATCATTTTGAAGCCTTATAAGGTTCTTGAAGTTGCGCCATAAAGACACGTGGAGGTCTCCATTGGGTCTTCTTTCCTTAGACTTTTCAGCAACTTCCTAAAGGGCCTAAGACACGTGGTGAGCCCATGCTCATTTAGGGTCTCTACTTTTGGGGACCATCTCAAGATGTGCCATTTTTTGAAAGAAAGATGTGCGTGGCGGTTTGAAAAATCTCAAGAGGCGGGAAGGTGTGGCCATTGAAAATGTCAAGAGGCGGGGAGGCGGGCCATCATGGGGGTAACTTGGATTTTTTTCCCTTGTTATTTAAAAGATTAAAATCATCAAAATGACCCCCATGGGCCCGAGAGAAAGTCAAAAAAAATTCTCTAGTCAATGGCGGAGTGTGGACTTTGGGGGAAAATTGGAAAATTTTCCTTTTGTGGAAAAAGGAGTTAAAAGTGTAAAAGGAAGCGTGGTTCCATTGGGACCCACATCAGAAACTAGAAGCGGAAGGGTGGAGAGCTACGGGGAAAACTTGGAAAATTTTCCCTTTTCCAAAAAAGAGGTGAAATAGCATAATTTAGCCATGGTTCCTTTGGGACCCACATTGGGACACGTGTCAGGCCCATTTTTCAAAGGTGGAGGGGGGAGAAAAATTGAGAAATTTTGCATTTTTTCCAAAAGGTGTAAAAGGTAAAAAGGAACCCCAGCCCATCTTAACTTGGATCTCCCATGTGGATGGTCCAAATTCAAAAGAGAAGATCAATGGCAAAATGTGCATCTATATCTGATTTTCTACCATTTTTTCTCCAAAGCTCTTGGGGATGTGAATTTTTATGGTTTTTTATCATTTCTTGGAGTCTCCTGCACATAAAATGAAGAGGAACATTAATTTGGTATCTTAGTTTGGGTGGGAAAAATCTGAAGATGTCTTTTTTACATCAAGATGTGATCTGATCATTGGCTTCGATCTGATTTTCAGTTTTCTTTCCTTGGCACACAAAGAACTAGATTTGATAGATTGGAGGAGGAAGTAGTTGGTGCGCGAGATGAAGAATGACCTACTAGGTGAAGAATTGAATGCTGGAAATATTTGGAGAGATTTTCCCTCTGCACACCTGACAAAATTTTTTTCACAAATCTGATTCTAGGAGTCTCAACATGCAATGGTGCTTTGAATGTCTTTTGTTTTGGGGAAAACTCTGTTGTAAATGAAGTATTATAAATTGCATGAATTTTTCATGCAAATGGTTGGAGTGTTAGAGGTCGGGACTGATTTTTCTAAGAGAAAAGCTTGATAGAACCCATCCTTTTGAGAAATCATCTGAAGAAACCTGTTTATCTCCTTTGTGTTAAATTTGATCATGTCAAGGTGGTTGTGAGTGTACAACCATTGACAAGCTCTAGATTGTTCTAGAAACTTTCCCCTATTTGATAAATTTAATCAAACTTGAGTTAATCTACATTATTTTTGGGAAAAATTTGTTTTTCTTCATTTTGAATGTCTGCAAGTAGTTTTCTTGTTCCCATTGCAATCTTACATTGAAATCTTTGTGAATCACACAAGATCTTATCCTTGTGATAGTTTGGTGGCATTTGCAATTTCATTTATCAAAAGAGCTTTCATTTGATAGTGAAATAAACAAATTTAAAATCACTTGTGACTCCTAGCATGACTATAAGATTGTTTGTTAGCCTTTGAGGGTATCTTAGGCATGATGAAATAGAGGTTGATAATGTTTAGTTAAGTTTTCCAATTTGAGCCTTCATTTTGGATCCTTGAAGTTTGTGTGAAAAGTGTTGATCTGGGCCTCCATTGAAGCACATATTCTGGTTAAAGGAACATCCTAGCTATCCCAAGCATTATGTTGTTCAAGCTCTCCATTTTTGTAAAATTTCTCAAGAATCTGGTGAATCAAGTTCATTTCTACCTCACCTCCCACCAAAAATTCATTTAAAAACAACCAATCATACCCATACTACCCCTGTTTGTCATGTGTGTATACAAATGCATAATTTTACTACTAAAACATGCAGAAACAATCAGGTTTTCATTGTCTTTAGTGGCCTGAACCTTGCTTAGAAAATATCTCCATTATCTAGAGTGACAACTCATGTGAGAGTTAGGTTTTGTTGCATTGATCATATTTTCTTCAAGGTCTTCTTAATAATTTCACAAGGAAGGATATCTCCATCTCCTCCACAAAGGTTAGGGATGAAAAGTTGCTTCCATATAAAATAATGGTCGATTCCTTGAAAGAGTTCTTTAAGAAGATAACATTTGTGCGAAAACCAAGATCCCGAACAAAGTAGTAGATGTCATGGCTACCATAGGATCTATCTTATGAATTCCACCAAGGAATAATGGCATGTCGTTCTTTGTTGAAAATCTAAGAATAGTAGTAGATGACATACCAAAATTATGTTTGGTGTGCGAGGTTATTGATCTCTTTTCACCATGGTATAATAACATCTTTAATTACATTCATGATGGAACATTTCCAAATAAAATTTCTCGTGCTGAAAAGTGCATCCTCATATGATGTATAGCCCATTATACCCTACTTGGGGGAACCCTCTTCCACCGAGGCTATGACAGGAATCTGTTGCGATGTTTAAATTTGGATGAATCTATCCAAGTAATCAAAGAGGTGCACTAAGGTATCTGCAGGGTTCACACTAATGGGATTTTCCTTGTAATGAAAATTATTAGAGTAGGATATTATTTGCATACCATGGAGCATGACTGTTGTAACCATGTGAAGAAATGCATGGATTGTCAAAAGTACGGAAACTTGATACATGCATCAGCTCAATCCTTGCAACCTATCACAACCCCTTGGCAATTCTCAAATTGGGGTATTGATCTAATAGGGAAACTTAACCCTGTCTCTTGAGAGGTCATAAATTCATCATTACTACAATCGAGTACTTTATGAAGTGGGTAGATTTTTTCCTCTCACCTATGTTGAAGGTGCCCAGATTATCATGAACCATATCATCTGTCGATATGGTATCCCTTCTCAGTATTATCACCGATAATGGTAAACCATTCAAGAATAAAACCGTGAAAGCACTCTGCAAATGATTTAAAATCTACCTTAAGTTCTCAACCCCCTATTACCCTCAAGGTAATGGGCAAGTTGAGGCTTCCAATAAAACCTTAATTCGCATTATGCGAAGATGGTGAACAAAATAAGTTGTGACTAGCATTTACAAATTCACCTGCCTCACGGGCATTAATAAATTCTATCCGTACCCCTACAGTACAACTCCATACTCCTTAGTATTAGGCATTGAATTCCTACTTCCTTTAGAAATTGAGATCCCTTCTTTGCGTATCGAGCTAAGGGACTACCTGAATGAAGAGGAAGACTACAAAGTAGCTTGATTTGAAAAGTTGGAGCTATTAGATGAGAAAATACTTCACACCCTCAAGTACCTCAAATTGAATCGGATCAAGTGCGGTGAAGCTACAATAAAGGGTCACACCTCATCAATTTGAGGTTGGGGACATGGTATTAAAAGAGAATCGGAAGAACACCAATAGGGATCATGAAAAGAAAGGGAAATTTTAGCCTCATTGGCTGATACCATATGTTGTGGTCACCAAGTTTGGTTCGGTGCCTATAAGCTAGCCCATGTAGATGGCCAACAAAGATCGAGAACCCATGAACGCAATGCATCTTAAGAGCTTCTATGCTTAAGTATTGGGTCTCCAAGTATCAAGAAAACAAAAAAGTATATAAAAAAAGATAAAGATAAATAAACAAGTGCATCCAATAGTGAAAACCACGCAATGGTGGCACTTTTGACAAGTCCTTTGGTGAAAACTGATTTTCGGTGCCAAGAGAGGGTCCATTTTTGACAAGCAATTCAGGTTTTGGAGTATAACAAATTTTCCTTAGGTTGGTCTTTACCTTTGTCTTAGTCCCTTGTGAGCTTGTCCTTCTTTGCCCTGATCCGGCTAATCTAATCTTATGAGTACAGAGAACAACTTTGAATGAGCCCATATAATGTTGGGGGACACTTTGTAGTGTCACTTATGGCATATACCATGTGGCATTATGCCCTTGTATATCCCATCTAATGCTAGGGGCATCCATGTTTCTTCATTTCCTTACATGTTTTCTTTGGAAAACACGTTGAGAAAAGAAAAAAACATACACATAAATTTTGGAAAACCCCAAAACATGCAAAAATGTTCCTTATAAAAACTAAAACATTCAAATATGTTTTGTAGAAAACTCCAAAATAATAGAAAATTATCTTAGAGATAATACAAAAAATAGCGAAAAACATCCCAAAACTATCCCACAAAAACAAAGTAGTAGTTTTCTTACTTTTATTTGTTGGTTTGTATGGTTTTTAGTTGCATTTATTTTCATTTTGTATGCTTTAGATTGAATTCAGATTGTTTACTTAGATTAAATGTTACTTTAATTTGTAGTTCATTGCTCTAAGTTCATCTTGGACTGCATGCTTGTAAATAAGTATGTTGTTTTGATTAGATTTGTTTAACTTGTGCTTGTCAATTTTTACTTGTACATTGTGTTATCACATCATCATCATATCATGTATATCCAATCACATCTATACATCATATATAAAAAAATGCTAAGTCTACATCACCCATGTATACTAAAAGCTAATTGTCAAGTATTGTATCACCATGGGACAAGATGGGTTGTGCATGATCAAAATATATCCCCCTACACGAATATAAGAAATATAAACATGATTTACTCAAAGTATCTTATCAAACATACAAGTATTATATCAGCTAAGGCTATCTCATAATCTAGTATGTGATACAAACATAAAGAAACAGATTAAACATGATATCTCATAAACAACATCTGGTACATCGGTAATCACTCTATCATCATATATCATGAAAAATATAAGTTTCCATACACATATGATATAACAAGTCATCATGGGAATCTATGCAAAAAGTTCCTTCATCACGAGGCATGATGAAAAATAATACATATAAATCCATATAAATGTATGCCTTCATCATAAGGTTGTATGACAAAAATAAAGTAGTATATCTCGGTATGTCAATGAGAGAGTCAACCGTGACTCTCACCCATGTCGGGGCTATTTAGTCCCAATATGCTTCTAGACGGGGATAGCCAAGGTGTTGCATGTACGGAAGGTACTACATTAGGCTAAAGCCCGAACCGAGATGAATGGACCTAAGCTGAATTGGCCAAGGCTAAAGGACCAAGGTTGAACTAACCTGAGGCTAAATTGATCCAAGATGAATAGATCCGAGTTGAATTGAAACGTTCTTCTCTTAAGCCACATCTGAAGGACCCTCTCCATATCACGCTAATCATTATGGTCTATGACATATATATCATGACCTTCTACCTGCTATATGACTATACTCGGGAACTCTTTCCTTAGCGAGAACCACCACGTAGTCTTGCATCTTATAATAGGTGGCCTCACCTCTTTATAGTAGCATTGTGCCCAATCATTAATCGCATCCTTGAATAGGTTTCTTCCTCCTGTAATGTATCATGCTCGACCTCATTCTAGGTAGTCTTATATGCAGCTGAGACTAATCTTCTATAGCTCGATCCCACTATTCCTATAGGTGTAACCTAGTTATTATAGCTTTGATCTAAATCTATCTCGTAGTTGATCCCGCTCGGGTATAGCTTGATCTACTACTCGCCTATAACTATAAGCTATATGATATAGCCTAATCACACTTTTCTGAAGCTTTAAGTTATCTCGATATATCTTGATCCCACTCTTCCTGAAGCTAAAATCCATCTACTATCAACTGGTCCCCATCTTCCGTGTCCTGATCTCTCTTTGTAATTGTCTGATCCCTCTCAGTAACCATCTGGAGTTGTAAGGTTATCACCTATTATAACTACTAATGCAAGGAAGCCACCTATCCACTAGCTTGTGCACCCTACACATCCTATGTAACATGTGTATTAGGTATAGCCTTTGTATCCTACACATCTTGCATATCTACTATATCTTTCATAGCCTATGCATCCTATGTATCATGTATATCTAGAAAATCCTCCTCCATATCCTCATCATCCCATTCATCTCCTCCTCCACCTGGTAGACTAAATCATGGACTCGCATGGAGGGGTGATAAAGGTCCTTCCTTGCACTAGCATCTATGGTGCTGACACCAGTAGCTACACCACCTGCTTTGCTCGTTATTGTACTACTACCTGCTACATTGGTACTCCCATGTGCGGTCTACCTATCCGTGTGCTTGTTCTTGTGCATGTGTCTCTACCTGTGGATCTAGAACCTATCCCTCGTGTGTCATTGCATCTACTACCTCCTGGGATTATTCAATCAACATGTTAACACTCATACGTACCACACCACATAATGTGGTGTAACGCCCAGATCTAGTAACTTTTCCCATTGTACCCAAGGCTATGGGGATACCTATGAAAATATCATAAGTTCTCGATCCACCTAATCCGGGTCCCATATCAAAATATATTTTCTTGACATGCGTACCACATCTCATTCTTCAGGAATCCTGGATGAGACCAAAATGATGTTGGACCTTCCACCCTATACCACTCTAACATGTGGTTCCTCTTTGGTCAAAGCATACAAGTGTGTCCCACTTTACGGCCATAAATATTTTAAAATCGACTAGTAAATAAATAATTAAAAATACTATAAAAATTTAAAAAATCGGAGTAAATTCTGGATGCCCTAGACCTTGGTATTTATAGCCTCTTAAAAATACATGTTTGGTCATTTAATATGTGTTTGGTCATGTTTTGGTTGTCAGACATAGTTTTTTGAAAGTACAAAAACTACAAAAAGTGGGACACAATTATATGCTTTGACCTAGTACTCCTACTAATAAAATGGTATCTTGTGGTTTTCCTCAACTCATATACATCTTGTGGCAAATAATATAGCCGGTATGGCCATCATGTGATCATATGAGGCCACACTCATCAAAATCACTGCTTGGTAATAATGTGTGTTCCCCATGGCTGCAAATATCATCCCCATCCGAACCCGACCCATGAGAGATGGATCTCCAAGAAACTGAGATCTTAATACTTCTAAAGAACGTCCAATAGCAATGTGATCCCGAGCCCATATTTGTAACAAAGTAATAGGGTCTAATGTCCTCTTACCATGATAGGATATCAAATGTAGGTTGGAATATAAGTGATCTAGTGTACGGTGACCTAGCGATAAAATCTACCCTAAAGAAGGTCATAGATCACTCTATTAAAACCCGGGGAGAATCATGCACCGGTCATATTAGGAAGCAACACACCACTGAAAAGAGCTAGTAGATATACGGGGACCCTTCCTATTTGTGGCTCGGCCATACAACTTCTAACTACGGTGACATACCTCGATGGAGAATGTCACTCAATCCAAATACCATGGTTGTGTAACACTCAACTTGGGTTGAGTGACCATTGTGGGTAATCAAATGGCCCTAGATAGCAAATCACAATATCTGCCAAACATCCTCTAGTGTCACACTCATCTCACCAGAGAAAGTCGACAGTCTAAATTTTATTACACCATCTCTCACTAAGGTTGTGAGTAGGTTATGATCATAAGCGACATGTAGCATACGGGCTATGTAGGATAAACTTGTCACCTCCAAGGTGATCTCTAGGAAAATATGGTCTACATGTCAAAGCCTAGCCTTGTATGTCCGAAGTTGCGCATGTCACTCCCACGTCCCTAACGCATCCAGGATATAGTTGTGGAGTTAGTTAGGTAAATTATTATATTTTATATACTATTCTACGATGTAATTATTCTTAAACAATATAGTTTATCATGTTATTCTTTTATTCCATCATTAATTTTCTCTCTAATTAGCATTTTCTTCTATACGGGGTTTGCTAAAAAAATTAGTTCTTTACCTAAAAGTAATTTTAAATTGCATTTTATGTGTAGGAGCCCCAGTGTGCACCAATGCCATGTTCTCGGCATGGGCGGCTTGTGCGCTCATGTGCAATCAAAAGGTCAATAATAATAATAATAATAATAATAATAACACAATCACAATTTTTTAAAAATATTAGTAAAATTATTTAAAAAATCCAAAAATTGTAAACATTTAAAATTTTGCAAAAATGGTAAATGGCATATCTGTGACCAATACATTTGTTAATTGCATTGTCCTCAAATGTTGAAATATGTCTTACAAAATCACTTTTTACGGTTCTTACTTGTTCGGGTTTCAAATGACTTATGGATTATTGTGATCTACATACTTTAACAAAATCTCGGCTCCATGCTATGTCGGTACTCACATGCAATGCAGTGAGTTTCCAAAGACTATGGCGTAGTGCACAAAATATTTTCCATGGGACTACTTATCTCCTCCTTTTTTCCCTCGCATGTGTTATTGATTGGGATATCATTTTAACCCTTTTCATTACATCATGAACATTTGGGAACCGTATCTTGATAACAAAAAAATTAGTTCAACTGTCTTAAACATTGTTTGTTTGAGCACGTGTGATTGTGATAGTTTCTTTGTTAGGTTATTTGGTTTACTTTCTCATATTGCATTGCATTTTGTATGTTGCATGGAGATAAATATCATTTAAGCTGTCTCGTATTGCATTGCATAATGTATGTTGCATAGAGTTATGTATTTTTGTAGTAAAAATTATTAGTAATTTGGCTTTTCATTTTATCTTACACTTTTGTTTATTTTAAATAAAGGCCGATGATTTAGACCAAGGGAAAAATGATATAAATAGGTTGCTTATGGAAAGGTTGGATGCAAAGATTGGGCTTGTCCAATACTCTCCATTAATCATTTTTTATCCATTATCATTTATTACCATTACTAATTTTTCTTCCAAATCACCCGGGTAATAAACAACCATGTTTATCCCTATCCTTATTTCCTTCTCAATACCTAAGGGTTTCACACCCGTTCTGACCCATTTTCTTCTATCCATTTCAATCATATTTTCGATCGTCGATTGACTTCTTCTATCACTCCATTGACACTCGAGGGTGTCCTTCATCCTAATATTTTTTCTTCAAAAATTTACTTGTTTATGCTTGTCTACTATATTTGAAGTGAAGTTACTAACTTCACCTCAAACAGGGGAAAATGTAGACACCTAAATTCTACTCTTGCAATCTTATTTCTAAAACACACACAAATCACTCTCATTCTTGCCAATTTCATTATAATTAGTGATTTACTCGCTAATTAACTAATGCTTTCCCCTATTCTAGAAAAAATGACAATGCTTTGTTGATTATCCACCCTTTTCCACATTCAAGATGCCAATCGATGTCAAATCATAAGATTTTATCCTCTTCTAGGCAACAATTAGCATTATTAGATAATTAATCCTATTTTTCCCTTGATTTGGTCAATATACCCTAATATTGACTCAAACCCCTCTTATGACCACTAAAAATCACCCCATTCACCTCTGTAACCTCTCAACAAGCTTGAAAATCTTATCATAGTGTAGTGCCCATATTTTACACCCACAATTACAACAAAGACAAAAAACCGGGATAATTTGTTTTTGACTTACATTACTCACTACACACATCACAACATGGGCTTCAAGTACGAAACTTGACTCATGAAACGACAATCACATAATTCATCGAATCACACGGACATATGAAAACAACATAGACATGTCGATGTCACACTTTCCCAAATGAGCGAATACTAGCAATGCCCGAACCATAGAAAGAAGACTCAGGATAGGCAAACCCACAACACATTTTTTCTTTAATCGTATTTTAGTTACGATTAACATTCCAAGAACATTATTGTGCAAGGATAAATTTCTCATTTGTCCACCAACAAGTTCTTAAGTTCATACCATGGTTAAATTATCGTTCACCCCTTTTTAGTTGGTTTCTTATTCTTTACAAAAGTTTCCATAACTTGCATACTTATTTGGCGTAGTTCAAAAGCATACAAAACACTTAATTATCTTGTTCTTATGTGAAGAATATTCTTCTCAAACATATATACAGTATCTACCTTTCTATTCTTACAACTCAAGTGGATGTGACTTGGTGTCCATATAGCGATATTAGGATTTAATAGAGATTTAATTGCAAGATAGCTTTTACCACAAAACATTCTTCGATCACGGAAAAGTTATTTCGCTACCATAGTTAATAAAGTGCAATAACTTAATGAATTCCTTTTATATTTATATATCTTTGGATTTCTCGTAGTTTGATCACAACAATGCAATACATATTCTTTGAAACACATAAAGATATTTAAATGAGTTATAAGGTCTCCAAGAGTGGCAGTATCCCTAACCTCAATTTTTCGTTTTTACTCTTATAAGCTTTATTTTCTACGTCACATTATGGTCTTATTTTTAGCATTGTCTTGTACAAGGAGTTACAAAGTGTTTGACTAACCTCTTGAAGGAATAAAAGATTAGAAAACTTGAAGCTTCACATGAACCCAAGATAACATCCAAATTAACCAAGGTTTAGATCAATTCCCAACTTCACCTAAGGGTCTACCCCTCAACTAAATATGAGATGTAAGCGAGAGGACATGTTTATGCTAAACCACCTTCACGAAAGGACCAAGGTGTTATGTTGAGAGAAACCATGGTAACACATTTAGTTGTGCAAAACTAAAAGTTCATTACTAAGAGTTTAAGACCTAGAACAAAAAAGTCACAACCTCCATCTATGATGTCTGGATCCAACAGGTTTTTAACTCGATGAAGAAACCTTAATTTTTAAATCTATCTTTGGATGACAAGGTAGTCCGCTAGGCTACGAAGGAGGAGTTAGCTCTACACACTCCAAGAAAAGTTTGACTATGTCACTCCTATCAGATGGGTTTAAGATAATGTCACTAAACATACTGACTAAGACAATAAGCCCATTCTTGAGCTCTAATTTTCCTAAATTAGGATGTTCCATCGAGCAAAGATTAAGTTCATCCTACGGTTTTCAATGTCTTCTACGGTAAGGAGTATCGCACATGAAAAACAAGTTATGCTCCGATATTGAACAAGGGTAGAGTGTTTCGATTTAATTCTCTTTATTACATTTACAAAGTATGAATGCACAAGATGACTCATTAATCATTTATTGAACACTAAATATGTGCTACTAGATATTACTTCAAATTCATTTACCCTATATGAATATCAAACATTATTACTAGGTGTCTATAAATCAAAAATGACCTATGATTAAATGCACATTTCCTAGATGTCCTTGAAACTAGCCTTTCATACATATCAAAAAATTATCAATTATAACCTTACAGTAACATGAGACTACATTATACAATCATTCATTTAAAAACGAACTATCTAAATCACAATGATAATTAATGAATTACACATCACCTTTTCATCGTCATTCTTTCATCTTGCAAAACCATGTGAGCATGATATCGGTGATAATTCGCTGGCATGACATCCACCTAATCTAACATAATTATCATTTTTCAATTTCCCATTTACATATGATAACAATTACAATTTGCAATCGGAATTAAAGGTTTAAAGACATGTTTTCATTACATTTTATTTCACTTCATTTTGTAACCCGGGAAAAGAAATAGAAGGGAAGAGAGAGAAAACACCATTTGTCAAAAGTTCTATATCACACAACAAGTTACACTATAGAGTTTTAAACAGTTATTTTCATGTGTTAAAAGTTTCCATGGTGGTTTGGCAAACCTACTGGGTCCCATGATTTCTATTTTAACATTTTATCACTAGCTACAAAACGTTCAAAACGGGCTCGGAGGCTAAGAAACCTCTTCCAAAAGTTATCTTCTGATGAGAACGCACACCACAATTAAATTTCTACATGTCCACATATATACCAAGAGTTCTTAGCAACTGACGGAATCTGGAAAAAGTGAACGGTTTGCGTTTGGTGGCTAGTTTTACGAGGCTACTAGTTGTAGTGTAGCTGACCCAGTTGCAAATGAACAAAAGTTAGCTCGAGGGCCTAGAAAACCACATCCATAATTGACGTTCGATGGATGAGCACGCAATGAGACACTTCCTACAAGTTCCCCTATATAAGGATAATTCATCAGAGTCGACGGGACTGAGAACTAGAAAACCATTTTCAAATAGTGACAAGTTTTCTGGAGCGACAAGTCGAAATTGGTCCAGTTTGACCTCATCAAACTGCGACCGGAGGCCTACAAAATGGCTTTGACAAACTATCCAGAAAAGTGTTTTCCCTAAACTAAATGTTCCATGCAATTTTCTAGTATAAACACTAGAGGTTTGCGAAGACGAGAAATAATTTCTCTATCCAAGTTTCAAATGGCGATTCAAAACGAAAACCAACTTTCTACTACTGTAAAACAGTGTAACATGGCTCCTATAAGAGTGTCAAAAAGATCTCATATGTTCGTTCGGGGTCAATCCAAAGGTCTAGGTGACTCCACGCATACCAAGGTACACGAATGAAGCTTCACATCTCATTTTCAGAGCTATGAAGGGTACTTAACGAGTCTCCAAAAAATGCAAAAATTAACTATTTAAATAGGGAGAAGATCAACTTTATTAATGGGAAGTCAATTTTGTCTTACTAATAAAACAATATTGAAGTGATCCGGTGGGTAGGAAGTTTTATAAATTACCACGAGAATGATGTTAGAAGTTCATGTTTTAATGCAGAAGAGTTATTTTGATTTCGTGAGCTACGACACGACAATTCATTGTTTTTGCAACGAGTTGATATAACATTTAACTGTATTAAAATCCTAATGTTTTGAAATTCCATTAAGTTGCAAAAGAGAACTAAAACATGATAATTATGAGAGGTAAGGGAAGATGGACCATGCCTAGAAATGAACTGGCGAGGCAGAAGACATTCTGAAGGAGTTGTTGCTTTTGTAGAGATTGTTGCTGCTAGAAACTTCCAGATACCATTGCTAAAAATACTTGTGTTTGTACATTCATTGTAGCAGTGTGTACAATCACTTCAGCAGTTCCTATGTTCACTTTGTAGTAATCTTTACATCTGAGCTAACAAGGACAATAGAATCAGCTCCCAATTCCATTGTTGTAGATAAGCGTTTCTCATCAATATCTGCAAGTACAACTCACAACACCAAAGGCACGAGTAACGAGCATACTTGTCAAACCAATGGGACCAGCTCCCAATATGAACACGCATGTACCAGCTTGGATGCTAGCATGGCGACAAGCATGCACACCCACACTGAGAGGCTCACACATAGCACCCTCTTCCAAAAAACACACTTTGTCTTGCATTTGTGGCCTGAAATATGCAGGATGCACCACCTGTTGTGCAAGAGCCCGGTGAATAGGAGGTGATCCAAAATATTTAACTTCTCGGCATAAATTATTGCTTCCTTGTTTACAAAGTGAACAACTGTTACAAGGGATTCCAGGCTCCAATGCAACACGATCGCCGATTACTAAATTCTTAACATGTTTACCGGTTTGTATCACAATACCAGCACTTTCGTGGCCAAGCACCATAGGCTCTTTCAATGCAATGCGGGAGTTTCTCATATGCTTAAGATAGTGCACATCACTTCCACAAATACCCACAGCCTTGATTTGTACTCTTACACATTCGAACCTAAGGGCTACTCTTTGTAGGGTAGTAAGCGAACGTCATTGAGGCCACGAGGCGTGACACCGCAAGATTCCCCATGTCATCTCTGTACATATTATTTACATATCCATCGAAACAAAAAAATGCGGCGGTAGCGATATTTTCTTCCCACTCGAGAGATCATTTGACTGCTTGATACAAATATAAACCCATTTCAATCGATTTGTCAAGGCACTTACAACTTACAAAAATGAAACAAAATCCCCATTTTGGCATTGGTGAGGGGGAAGCTGGCAATATAAACAAATTTTCATTATGCTTAGGTGGAAATCCATGTCCTATTCCAAATTTTGTATTTTGGCATAGGCTAGGAGTGCGCTAGTAAATGTAACTCACCGGTTGGAGACTGTTTGTTGCGAATAAAACAAAGCAGTGTATTTGTCTCTTGAGGAAACCCATGCCTTCACGTATCTTCTGATAATCACATTCCATGAGAAGTTGTTTCGTTCTTTTATCTGGTCAAACACAGAAAAGCTTCCTCATCAAGCCAACTCACCAACATTGGGTATAACCAAAAACATCCAATGAACACCCTCTACCCCCATACGACTCACTGACTTTCACGCTTGTTAGATGTTCCACGTAGGTCCTGGAGCTCATTTTTGACACAAGCTGGGAGGATGTTGAAAAACTTGGTTTTCACGAAACCGCCACCGCCCCCTCTTCACGCCTTCTTCTACATCAAATGGGTGCGTAGGATTGGTCAGTGCTCCCTCCCTCCCACCATGGCGGTGGATTCTCCACAAAGAAAACCAAAAGATACAAACCAAAAATAATAATAATAATTGGAGTCCGGGCCCCCCCTTTTTCCCTAAACCACCCCACTCCATGGGCCTTTTTTTAATTTTTAATTCTTTTATTATATTTATTATTATTTTATTTTTATTTTTGTTGGAACACATTTAATTAGAAAGGTGGAATCGAATGGATGTTGCGTGAGGATGGATTTTTCTTCTACGCCAACGAGGAGATAGGAGGGCACTACATCTCCCTCCCCTTATAAGAGCATTGTCCTCGATGCAACACAACATTGAAGCTCGGAGGGTACGTAGGCAAGAAGCTAATAATGAAATATATGTTGGGTAACAAAACAACTAGTTGTTAAAACATGATCATAAGGAAGAAAACTAATTTTTGCAATATCTTAACTTATAATGTTCTGTGAAGATTGGTAGTTCCAGTTTACTATATTACTTTATTAGCATTTTCTTTTACAAAGTATTCCTTAGCTCAAGATTATAATATTCATTATTTATAAAAAAAAAAAAATTCAATTATCTTAAGTTCATGGGTGCCCAACAATAACTAACATCAAGAGGTCACACAAACTTAACACAACACAAACCACCCATGAGACATCTTACACCTAATTTTATGATTGTATCACATCACAAGGTCATTAACCAAACCATGGGATGACAACTAGCAGTCTACATAGCAAAGAATTTCTAACAATTATGTCTTAGACATCGATCTAGTACACACATGTGATGACAAATAGAATGATCACGATGATACATATAAAACAGGGAATCACATGATCACAAAATCCATTCTTTATTACCAACATAGTGCTAAGACAATATCCAATAGTTCATACCAACCAAGGGAAGCGTCGAGCCTCAAACATAACAAGGAGTCCAAAAGACTCACAAAGGTACACATAACTCACTATACCAACTCCACACATCTCAAAATACCAAGAAATAAATCCATATATCTCCCAAGGATAAATAATCATAGTGCCAAAACCAAGTCGGGTCACTCAACCATAGAGGCCCATCTCCTTTCTCCTTTTAATGAGGTCGGGTCACCCTATGGCCCTAGGCACATAGAGCCCCGTCACGCCCAACCCAAGTGGCATAATAACTCGTGGTTCAATAACTCGCTAGTTATCTATAACTCCTTGGGGCATACACCCACATCTGATGAAGCGGGTCCATAGGTTCAACCACTCCATGGTTAATCCCATGACCCTATTCCAACACATTACGACATTAGAACCAGCATAACAATCCATTCAAATGCCAAGTGGCAAAATCAAAAGCCTTGGGCTAGGCTACAAAACTTTTAAATATGAAAAGAACGTTTTAAAACTAAGAAAAACAAATGGCTAATTAGCCATGGTTAGTGCAAAATCCAAATGTTAATGCAACAATCAAATAAATGCCCAAAATATAAGAACATGTCAATCAAGAAAATGGTTGGTTCTAGCTAAAAGAGATAAAGATTAATTTATGAATAAAATACGTAATGAGAAAATAACACATTACAATCACTATGTGGCCTCATACCGCCACCAAAGGGGTACTCATCGAGTTCTGTAGCACTTGGACATCGAGCCTCAGCTCGTAGAAATATACATGTAACCAGAAATGAGTATATCAAATAATGTAGCTGTCATCATCTCTACCTAAATCATTCCTCCATACTCCCACAAGGATCAACATAGTCAAAATTATATAGGATTATTCAATGAACAATCCAATAGGAAAGAGCAGGGAAATCTAGTTGCATAAGTTGAGCCTAAGTTGGTGCACACCCACAATATACTGAGAAAGCTCAAAGTATACTAAACAGATAGAAGTGGGTTTTCAGTCTATATAAGACTCCACTTCCTCACTCGTACTCGGCTCAAGATTATGAAAACCTAGCCCATGCCTCCTTTTTCCACACATACACTCTTGACAGTTTATCCCCTTAGGGTCGTCTAGTGTAAGGTTCACAACATACACAACTACATCACTAACACAATGGTGATTCACGCACATTAACCATAACGTCTTACACATGGTATTTATATACAGGGTATAACATAATCACTACTTTCACGGGTTATGATACATCACATTACCACATCCTGCACCCAAAGTGCAATCACTCTACACTAGAGTCATACTCACCATATACCCCTAAATCATGACATGAACCATCACATACTACATGAATTTTATGTATGAGGAACACAATGTCTAACCTTACAACATATAGTAATTTGTGATACAACACGACGATGCACACAACTAATCACAATACGGTGATGACATCACGATAAACCGTGACTCACTTTACATCAATTTTGTCATGCAATACATCAATACACCTTCACATCACATAAATCCAACATGTTTTAACCCTCTGCAATCCACAATAACATTCCATTCACAAACAACAAGGCGGTACATCACACACGGATTCCTCATTGAATCAACAAGATAGAGAGTGAATACTCTCATCACAAGCACATCAATATGATAACAAATACACACTAAGTGACATGCACCACATGTGCTTCCATAAGGTCACAATTACGACATAGTTCACATAACAACATATATCACATTACTCTTCCAATATCCACCACCATCATGCAGAATCATCACAACTCTAATCCATCCCAGAGGTTCGAGTGCATGAACCTCCGCTCTGATACCATATGTAGTGCCCATATTTTACACCCACAATTACAACAGTAAAAAAAAAAACCAAGATAATTTTTTTTTACTTACATTGCTCACAACACACATCACAGCATGGGGCTTCAAGTACGAAACTCAAATCGCAAACAAAAATCACATAAGTCATCGACTCACATAGACACATGAAAACAACATAGGCATGTCGATGTCATACTTTCCCCGATGAACGAATACTAGCAATGCTGAACCACAAAAAGAAAACTCAAGGATAGGAAAACCCACAACACATTTTTTCTTTAATTGTATTTTAGTTACGATTAACATTCCAAGAACATTATTGTGCAAGGATAAATTTCTCATTTGTCCACCGATAGGTTCTTAAGTTCATACCGTGGTTAAATTATCGTTCACCCCTTTTTAGTTGGTTTCTTATTCTTTACAAAAGTTTCCATAACTTGCATACTTATTTGGTGTAGTTCAAAAGCGTACAAAATACTTAATTATCTTGTTCTTATGTGAAGAATATTCTTCTCGAACATATATTCAGTATCTACCTTTCTATTCTTACAACTCAAGTGGATGTGACTTGGTGTCCATATAGCAATATTAGGATTTAATGGAGATTTAATTGCAAGATAGCTTTTTACCACAAAACATTCTTCGATCACGGAAAATTTATTTCGCTACCATAGTTAATAAAGTGCAATAACTTAATGACTTCCTTTTATATTTATATATCTTTGTAATTCTCGTAGTTTGATCACAACAATGCAATACATATTCTTTGAAACGCATAAAGATATTTAAATGAGTTATAAGGTCTCTAAGAGTGGCAGTAACCCTAACCTCAATTTTCATTTTTACTCTTATAAGCTTTATTTTCTATGTCATATTATGGTCTTATTTTTAGCATTGTCTTGTACAAGGATTTACGAAGTGTTTGACTAACCTCCTGAAGGCATAAAAGATTAGAAGACTTGAAGATTCACATGAACCCAAGATAACATCCAAATCAACCAAGGTTTAGATCAATTCCCAACTTCACCTAAGGGTCTACCCCTCAACTAAATATGAGATGTAAGTGAGAGGACATTTTTATGCTAAACCACCTTCATGGAAGGACCAGGTGTTATGTTGAGAGAAACCAAGATAACACATTTAGTAGCACGGAACTAAGGAGTTCATTAACAAGAGTTTAAGACCTAGAACAACTAAGTCGCAACCTCCATCTATGATGTCTGGATCCAACAGGTTTTTAACTCGATGAAGAAACCTTAATTTTTAAATCTATCTTCGGATGACAAGGTAGTTCGCTAGGCTACGAAGGAGGAGTTAGCTCTACACACTCCTGAAAAGTTTGACTATGTCACTCCTATCAGATGGGTTTAAGATAATGTCACTAAACATACTGACTAAGACAATAAGCCCATTCTTGAGCTCTAATTTGCCTAAATTAGGATGTTCCATCCAGAGCAAAGATTAAGTTCATCCTACGATTTTCAATGTCTTCTACGGTAAGGAGTATCGCACATGAAAAACAAGTTATGCTCCGATATTGAATAAGGGTAGAGTGTTTCGATTTAATTCTCTTTATTACATTTACAAAGTATGAATGCACAAGATGACTCATTAATCATTTATTGAACACTAAATATGTGCTACAAGATATTACTTCAAATTCATTTATCTTATATGAATATCAAACATTTTTACCAGTGTACTATAAATCAAAAATGACCTATGATTAAATGCACATTTCCTAGATGTCCTTGAAACTAGCATTTCATACATATCAACAAATTATCAATTATAACCTTCTGTAACATGAGACTACATTATACATTTATTCATTTAACAACGAACTATCTAAATTACAATGATAATTAATGAATTACACATCACCTTTTCATCATCATTCTTTCATCCTACAAAACCACGTGAGCATGATATCAGTGATAATTTGCTAGCATGGCATCCACCCTAATCTAACATAATTATCATTTTTCAGTTTCCCATTTACATATGATAACAATTACAGTTTGTAATCGAATTAAAGGTTTAAAGACATGTTTTCATTACATTTCATTTCACTTCATTTTGTAACCCAAGAAAAGAGAGGGGAAGAGAGAGAAAACACCATTTGTCAAAAGTTCTATATCACAAAACAAGTTACACTATAGAGTTTTAAATAGTTATTTGCATGTGTTAAAAGTTTCCAGGGTGGTTTGGAAACCCTACAAGGGTCCCGCATCTTTCTATTTTAACATTTTCTCACTAGCTACAAAACATTCAAAACGGGCTCGAAGGCTAATAAACCGCTTCCAAAAGTTATCTTCGATGAGAACGCACACCACGATTAAATTTTTGTGTCCACATATATACCAAGAATTATTAGCAATCGATGGAATTTGGAAAAAGTGAATGGTTTGCATTTGGTGGCTAGTTTTTCGGGGCTATTGGTCATAGTTGACTCAGTTGCAAATGAAGAAAAGTTAGCTCGAGGGCCCAGAAAACCACGTCCATAACTAACGTTTGATGGATGAGCACGCAACGAGACACTTCCTACAAGTTCCCTTATATAAGGACAATTCATCAGAGTCGACGGAACTAAGAACTAGAAAACCATTTTCAAATGGCGACAAGTTTTTTGGAGCGACTAGTCGAAATTGGTCCAGTTTGACCTCATCAAACTGCGACCGGAGGTGTACAAAATGGCTTTTCCAGACTATCAAGAAAAGTTTTTTTCCCTGCTTGAATGTTTCATGCAATTTTCTAGTATAAACACTAGAGGTTTGCGAAGACGGGAAATAATTTCTCTATCCAGGTTTCAAATGGCGGTTCAAAACAAAAGCCAACTTTCTAGATTTAACAACTTTCTACTACTATAAAACAATGTAACAGGGCTCCTATAAGAGCATCAAAAAGATCTCATATGTTCGTTTGGGGTCAATCCAAAGGTCAAGGTGACTCCATGCATACCAAGGTACACGAATGAAGCTTCACATCTCATTTTCAGAGTTACGAAGGGTACTTAATGAGTCTCTGAAAAATGCAAAAATTAACTATTTAAATAGGGAGAAGATCAACTTTATTAATGGGAAGTCAATTTTGTCTTGCTGATAAAACAATATTGAAGCGATCCAGGTGGGTAGGAAGTTTTCTAAATCACCACAGAATGAGGTTGGAAGTTCATGTTTTAATGCAGAAGAGTTATTTTGATTTCGTGAGTTACGACATGACATTTCATTGTTTTTACAACGAGTTGATATAACATTTAACTGTATTAAAATCCTAATGTTTTGAAATTCTATTAAGTTTCAAAAGAGAACTAAAACATGATAATTATGAGAGGTAAGGGAAGATGGACCATGCCTGAAATGAACTGACGAGGAAGAAGACATTCCTGAAGGAGTTGTTGCTTTTGTAGAGATTGTTGCTACTGAAACTTCCAGATACCATTGCTGAAAATACTTGTGTTTCTACATTCACTGTAATAGTGTGTACAATCACTTCAACAGTTCCTATGTTCACTGTAGTAATATTTACATCTGAGCTAACAAGGACAATAGAATCATCTCCCAATTCCATTGCTGTAGATAAGTGTTTCTCATCAATATCTGCAAGTATAACTCGTACAACACCAAAGGCACGGGCAATGAGCATACTTGTCAAACCAATGGGACCAGCTCCCAATATGAACACATGTGTACTAGCTTGGATGCTAGCACATGACAAGCATGCATACCCACACTGAGAGGCTCACACATAGCACCCTCTTCCAGAGACACATTGTCTGGAAATTTGTGGCACAAATATGTAGGATGCACCACCTGTTGTGCAAGAGCCCCGTGAACAGGAGGTGATCCAAAATATTTAACTTCTCAGCATAAATTATTGCTTCCTTGTTTACAAAGTGAACAATCATTCTGAGGATTCTAGGCTCCAATGCAACACGATCGCCGATTACTAAATTCTTAACATGTTTACCAGTTTGTATCACAATACCAACACTTTCGTGGCCAAGCACCATAGGCTCTTTCAATGCAATGCGGGAGTTTCTCATATGCTTAAGATAGTGCACATCACTTCCACAAATACCCACAACCTTGATTTGTACTCTTACATCTTCAGAACCTAGGGCTTCTCTTTGTAGGGTAGTAAGCGAACGTCGTTGAAGCCACAGATGTACACCGCAAGATTCCATGTGTCATCTCTGTGCGTATTATTTGCATATCCATCAGAAAAAAAAATAGTGGCAGTAGTATTTTCTTCCCTCTCAGAGATCATTTAACCTGCTTCATTACAGATATAAACCCATTTCAATCGATTTGTCAGGGCACTTACAGCTTACAAAAAATGGCAAACAAAATCCCCATTTTGTCACTGACCAAGTGGGGGAAGTTGGCAATATAAAAAAATCATTATGCTTAGGTGGACGTCCATGTCCTATTCCAGAGTTCGTATTTTGGCACGTGCCGTGAGTGCGTTGATAAATGTAACTCACCAGGTTGGAGACATGTTTTTCGCATGAATGAAATAGTGTGACTGTCTCTTGAGGAAACCCATGCCTTCTGTATGCTGCAATAATCACATTCCATGAGAAGTTGTTTTGTTCTTTCATCTAGTCAAACCCAAGAAAGGCTTCCTTATTGGCCGACTCGCCAACATTGGGTACAACCAAAAACATCCAACGAACACCCTCTTTGCCCCATACGACTCACTGAATTTCATGCTTGTTAGATGTTCCACGCAGTCCTAGAGCTCGTTTTTCGACACAGCCGGGAGGATCTTCTGCAAAACTTGGTTTTCACAAACTACCACCCCCTTCACACCTTCTTCTACATCGATGGGTGCGTAGGACTGGATGCAGTGCTCCCTCCCTCCCTCCATGGCGGCGGCTTCTCCCCACAACCAAACCAAAAGATGCAAACCAAAAAAACAAAAGAAAAATAACAATTGGAGTCCGAGCCCCCTTTTGCCCTAAACCGCCCCAACTCCTCGTGCCTTTTTTTTTTTTAATTCTTTTATTTTATTTATTATTTTTTTGTTGGAACACATTTAATTGGAAAGGTGAAATCAAATGAATGTTGTGTGAGGATGAATTTTTCTACTACGCCAACGAGGAGATAGGAGGGGCACTACACCTAGCCTCCTAGTTGACCCTAAGTGGTTGATAAAGGCCACACACCTCTTAACCACTTGGTAATTGACTAATTGTGATTCGTAAGGCCTAATCATGATTAACAATTCTAATCTAATGTGGGGCTTTTAGTCCCACATGCACATAAATACAAGTTTCTCCCAAAAGGAAAACTATAAAAAGAGTGCACCTCATTCTGTATACTTTACACCATGCATTGATTTGGATCTCATCTAATACATATGATTCATATTCAAGTTCAAACCCTTGCCTAAAGCCTTCAACAAGGTTAGTAGATGAATAATCTAAAGTGACTTAACAAGTCATTTTGAGAGGTCATTTCATCATTGTTTGGAGTAAAGAACCATAACCATTTGATTTCCCTCTTAGGTCTATTTAGGCCCATGTTAAGTAATTCAAGCATATTATTAGGGATGTTTAATTAGAGCTTGCATTGTTTTCATACAAGTTAAGCATTCCCTTTAACTTCTATCTTAATGTTACATTCGTAGACTTAGAACCTTTGACTAGATGGATGGCAATGGTGATAGTTTTCCTTGTTTAGTCATGCAATTTTCTTTGTAAATTTTAGGGTGATTTTAGTATGGGAGATGATGAAATGCATGTTATTAGTAATGCACCGCCTCATTCCAAAAAGAGTAATGCTCTCACTACATTACGGATGTAATACTCTTCTTTGGAATATCGTATACAAAAATCATTTTATTAAATTCATCATATACCCATAAAATAAATATATTCAAGGATAATGGTTTTTATAACCAAAATCATTTAGTAATAGAGGTCAATAAAATAATTTTGTCAAGCAATATAAGAACTTGAAAGACAATTCTTTCCACATACCATCAAAGGGAATTTATAGGGGACAATAAGCATTGTTGGAGTGAAAATGGTGTGTCAAACATTGAGGGTGGATGCTTTATGTAAAATGTATTTACCTATCAAAGGAGAAGGAACTTGATATTTGGAATGTCATTAAATTTGGGATACGTAGCATATACAAAATCTATCAAAATTTTCATGTAGTCTTAACACTTTCAATATGTTCATGGTTCTTGAAAGCGTAGCTCTTTTCTCCCTTTTAGTGATATTTTTAGAGAATGTTGTATTTTATGAGCATATAAGGGAAGTGGATTACTCTAAAAAATCAGTTATTGACAATAAATAAATAAAAATTATATTTTTTTGCATTTGGATTTTCAGCTCAATAAATAAGAATCAGTTCCAGTTTATTTAATAGTTAAAATGGTCAATTAAACATTTTTTTATGTTTTGGATCTCTAAGTCATCCATAACTTTACTTGAGAAAATACCGGAGATATGTCAATCCTCCTATATTTCGAAACAATGCCATAAGTTTTGTTATCTATTCTTTTTGTTGTTGATTTTGTAGCAGACATTTGATCATTGGTATTTTCTTCTTTGATTGACATTTTTCTTATCGTGTATGATAAAGCTAAACTGATTTTTCATTTATATATTATTCGTGTTTTTATTGTTATATGATTTGCAATACTAAATGATATCCCTTGTTTTTAAGTTGAAATTGGACAATTATTTTAAATGTTGTTTATGTTTTTCTCTTGTTTATTACGAGGTTTAAAAGTTGATTGATAATGGAGCTTCGATGTTGAAGGTTTAATTATTTGTTAGAATGGAATGTACTATTACATTGTATTGTAATATTTTAGCTATGTGTTCATTGTAGTTGTATAACATTGACGTTTTTCTCTTGAAGGAAAAGATGAGAATAGGAATTAGGAAATGCATTGATTAAACTATTCACAAGCATCAGGTGTATATACAATGAGGATTGGTGGAGATAATTGACCTAGAGATAACCGATCTTCCAGGGCATAAGCATAACCGATCAATCGGTTTTATTTAACAATTTATTAACTTCACTATGCTAACATTCCCCCTTAATACATTGTTTTTACAAAAATCATATTTCCAAATAGGGACCCCCCTTATTCCAAACATAGTAAAAAGTTTATTACACTCTCTGTGTACCCTGCTCACCTTTGAGGTGGCATGCCATCATTCTAGCTTCTTGGTCTTGGTGACACCTTGGTTTTTCCCTACAAGATTACCACAAACCTAGAAGTGACATGAGCACATCCATTCTTGAGAACACCTTGGTGGTTTTCGGTTTCCCTGGATTACCACGAACCCCTATGATTTTCTGACTGCAAGTTCACCACGACCTTGATGTCCCAACTAAACACTTTGGTGGTTTCTCGGATTTACAAAAACCATTTCGACAAGAACCAAGTGCTACTTTAGTGTTTTTTGTTCCTCACAATGTTCTTCATTCAAGAGGTACCAAACTGGAAGATGCACTGCATTTTATTGAAAATCACACCATAAAACAACATCACAAACATCAAAATATGAATACAAAAACAATCAAAACTGTCACCAAAGAAATGGTGTGACCACTGTCTTAGGCGACTCAAGAGAGGACATTTACTTTCCTTCCACCTCTAGTAACATACTACTTAATTAACATTTATAGCTTTGAGGCTTAGTAAGATTCTCTGTGTCAAACAAACTCGTATCACTCGTTATGATAGGACATGCAACAATAACCCCATTAACTTTACAAGCACCACCCACCTTAGCCTTTGAAGGCACAAACACAAAAGGTACTTTCTTATATTTGACCAATGAGATCAATGGGTAACGAATGGAGGGAGGATCTGTATCAGCCACTATAACAATGAACTCTATTTTTAAAAATAGAATGACTTAGTTGCTTCATAGGCACCCTTTTCTGTTGATTACATTTAGAAGCCTCTAATACAACCCTCAAAATCACTCTAGAGAGCACATCGTTTTCCAATGGCTGAAAAATGGGATTTGTCGCCGATTTTTAAGAGAACCTGCAAAGACTTGCTCTAAGCGATTTAATTCGTCTTAAAAATTACAAACGTTGTAGAATATACATCCGTGATTCCCCACAAATGGTTTAGTCAAAATTTTGTTGCTTGTATAATGTTATTGTAAGAAAATCCCAAGTTGCTGGTATTTTCCGTGGAATTTAGGTGAACAATACCTATGACACACAGAACTACACGCTTTCCATGTAGGTCAAATGACAACAAAACAAAATAGCTCACCAAACTTCCATGCCCAATCTGGAATTATTGAGATCTCCATGCAGGGCTGAGGCCTTCCATGTAGGAAATGCTACAGGTCACCACCAAGGAGAAAATAAATTCCAAATAATTGAGTGAAGGAAATGTCCTCCCTTTATGGATGCCATGTCCAAGAAGGTCTGCATAGCCAAATGAAAAAGAGAAAAAGTGTTGCCAGGTGATAACTTACTGGTCTACAAAATTGGTCGCTCAGGTATTTCCACGCAAAGACAAAATAGGTCACAAGCTCCCTCTTGTATCCCAACCGCCACGGGTCTTTAGGTGTTGGGCACTAACAGACACTGTAAACTTCAAACCACTTCTTCGACTACTGTGATTAAAATGGAGATTGCGCAGAGAAGGATCCGCTCTAATACCAATGAAAGAAAAGATGAGAACATGAATTAGCAAATGTCTTGATTAAAATATTCACAAACAGAAGGTATATATACAAGGATCGATGGAGATAACCGACCTGCCACAAGGGCATAACCGATCAGTCGGTTTTCTTTAACAATGTATTAACTTAACTATGCTGACATCTCTTGTTACGCCTAAGGCGTGGCTACTATGGGCTTGATCTCTTACGACTACGGCCTCCAGCTTGACCAGCTTAACGTGCTTGCCACAGGTGTCGCTCAATGCCAGCATGCTCGGTTGGATCTTACGACGACGGTGTGCAGCTTGAGCTGCTTGTCACCTGCCCTCCTGTTTGACATGCTCCGCCTTCGCTCACCTGTTTCAGGTGCTTGTCACCGTATTTAAATGTATGTCAAGTGCAGAGTTTTGATAGATGCCCGTAAAGAGTTTGACCAAGTGAAAGAACGAGACAGTTTCTCATGGAATACAATTATTGCAGCATACAGAAGACATGGTTATCCTCACAAGGCAGTCACACTGTTTCACCATATGCAACAAACAGGTCTTCAACCCGATCAGTTTACATTTGCCAACATACTCCCAGCCTGTGCCAAAATAGGAGCTTTGGAACAGGGTATGGACATCCATCAAAGCATAAAGGATAGAGGAATTTTGTCAGATGTGGTTGCAAATGTCCTGGTAGACATGTATGCAAAATGTGGAACCGTAGACAAGGCACCTGAACTGTTTGACAGAATGCCTCAAAAAATGTGGTATCATGGACAGTAATGATTGCAGGATATGCCCAAAATGGATTTGTTGAAAATGCGTTATAATTACTTAGAAACATTCATGCAATTGCAATTGGCAGATGTAAAGCCAAATTCCACAACCTTTGTCAGCATCCTCCCTGCCTCTGTCGGAGATATTGTTTTGGAGTTGGATACCTATTGTGTAATGTGGTAATGTGGTGCACATATGTCATTATGATTGTTATGATGTGATGATGGTATTCATGTGCTCATATGTATGTGGTTTTCTATTACGTTGTGGGAACATTGTGATATCATAAAGTGTGTAAAAGCTATGAAAGATAAAATTGCTCAACTAAGAGAATTTGAAAGGGTGAGTTACATAGCATGCATGTATCATGTTGAACTAGAGCATAGCCATGGTGAAATGACATGAAAACGAAATGTAACTTTTGTGGTGGTGAAACACCATTGGTGTTGACTTCATTGATATGAAAGATACATAACTTATGAAATTTTGTGATGTGAAATGATTGAAATGCCTTGAATAATGTTTCTTTCAGAACTGGTAGATTGGAAACATGATAATGAGTTGTTTTTGGAATAATTACGAAATTGGAAAATTAATTGAGAACTTCCAATCTTCACAGAACATTAATAAATTTTCAAAACTTTCCTTCTACCTTGTCGTCGTGTTTTAGCAATGAGAGTTCCTTTCCTGGATAGAATTTGTCATTGTTGACTATCCTTGCTTACTCATCCCTCTAGCTAACCCTGGTCTCGTGTCACATTGAGGACAATGCTCTCATAAGGGGAGGGAAATGTAGTTCCTTGTTTTGTCGTACCCAACTGGTAAACTTGGTTTAAAGGTTGTCAACTTTATAATGGTATCTTCATAAATATTCTTGTAAGAGGCGACAAACGTGTTTATCATGTATCCTTGTCATTAACTTCGGGTAGTGTTTGATTTTTGTGGTGTGGGTTTAAATGTCTTATTTTGGTTAAATTGGACAATTGATGTCCACAATAGGTTTGAATTTGATCTTGGGACGACGACTCATTGATAACGAAACACTCATTTCCTTTTTACACACACAATATATATATGAATAAAAATTAAACACGCTATTAAAATTTAAAATATCAGTATAATTAAATGAGGCTCAAACAAAGTATATTTATATAATGATAGAATGTAATAATTAGAATAATAAAAAACATTAAAAAAAAGGGAGAGAGGGAATAGGGGATTTAATGGGTTTAGTAGAAAGTGGGTGAGGTTGGACGTGTGGCAGGGAGTATCGGGCCTGTGCCAAACTGTGAGCTATGGAATATGGTATGGTCAGTCCATCAAAGCTTATGGGGGGGAAATATTTTTGTTAGATGTTGTAATTACAAGTGTACTAGTAACTGTGCTTACGGGTTGCAGATGTATATAGTTAAAGGAATACACAAAATGGATTTGTTGAAAAGACCTTGGAGATTTAAATCAAATGCCTTTTTGCAGGTGTAAAACAAAACCCCATGCATTTGAAATCATCCTCTATGTTGCGTGATAATGGAAGTATGGACACCATCAAAGCACACAAACACCATGAAACTCGTCTCCTTGACACACATCCGCTCAACCTCTGTTAAAATGGGAGCTTTGAAAGCAGGGTCTAAACTCCCAACCTAATCGTTTTCCCCTACCAGTCAAAGCACAATGGTTAGAGGATTTTTTTCATTTTAGTTGCAACTGCTAGGGAAGGAAGGTGTGCAATGTGGAAGCATATGCTTGGCATGCAACTGTTTGACAAATGCCTTAGTGGGGTGTGCGGCCAGGTCTTTTGGGTGCCACGTTTGTAGGCTATGCATAGGATGAATTTGTTAAAAAGACTTTGGAACCAGATATGAACATCCTTCACATCACAGAGGAAGAGGAATGGTTTTATAAGTTTTAGATGTTGTTTCCTGATATAAATGCGTCTCATGTAAATGAATGTGGAAGCGCAAACATGACACATAAACTGTTTGGCTGAATGCCTAAGGTTGCATACCTCAAGGAACACAACAAATGCAGCCTGCACATTAGGGAATTATTGAAAGTGCATTTGAAACTTAAGAAACACATTTTCCAGGTGTACACATGATTTGGCTCACCTTTGCTAGCATACTCTCAGCCTTTGTTAAAATGGGAGCTTGGAAACAAGGCATGGACTTACACCAAGAAAAATGGAGAATGGACGAGTCTTTTGTTAGATGTTGTAGTTACAAATGCTAAGCAGATATGAATGAAAAATGTGGACGTGTACAAAAACAAAGCACATGGACTGGGTGGCAACACATTGGAGAAATGTGGTCTCATGGTTTGGATAGTCTTTAAGGCGTTTCAAACGAATGCTATCCTGATGTTATCCCTTGGGCCGCCATTGTTGCAGTCTATGCAAAAATGGCTTTTTTTTGAAAATGCGTTTGAAACTCCACTATAAAATGAAAGCATCCTAAAAGGGCGGAACAATAAATATACATCAAAGTGAGTATGTTCAATAAAACATATTTCCCAAATTAGTTTACCATCTGAATAATATTCTTTTCAACTCAGATTAGGAAGAAACGAATATCCATGAAACAAATTCCAGATAAACAAATATTAAATTTTATATAAATACTTCTTATTGAACATAATCCCCAATTCAGTTTACTATCTAAGTAGTATTAATTATAACCCAAAATAGGAAGAAAGGAATATCCACCAAGCAATGATAGATATACAAATTTTATATTATATATGAATATTTCTTACTGGGTCGTAGAATGGAAACTAAAAAACCCAAATAGAATATACAACTCATTAAATACCAAAATTGTAATGGGTATTCAATCAGCAAACATGAAAATGAACACAAACAACACATTAAGGGATAATACCCAAATTTTTAACCATCCCCGGTGACTTTAATAAAGTAACGTTAGCTATATTTATCCATTTCCATTATCGCATATAAATAGAAATATAATTTACAGAGATTTATTTCCTTGAGATTATAATGACGTAAACAAAAATAAGAAAAGAAAAACATCTCATGCATGTGAAACATATCTCGGAATCCTTCTTGGAGTCATTCCAGTAGCCTCAAACTTTCACCTAAATCACCCAAGAACTACCTCTTTAAAACAGTTCCAAACTCGCAGTTTATAGATGCACAACCAACTTCACTTCCATGCACGGATTCCATAGTATACTTGCATGCAACAAGACTTCAATACAGGATTTCCCAAGGAAAACGAATATAAAGATCCAAAGGAGACAACTAGAAAAGAAAATAATTGCAAATTAAAATGCAAACATTAAAAGCTCATTTCCCTGCATGCCCGATAGCATATTGAGGAAGTTTTGGGCTTCCCAATACCATTAATACCCATTAATACCCAAAGTGCCAAGTAAGTGGCTTAAAACTAATTTCAGATTTCTTGCTCAAGGGTTGGTGGTGGTGGAGTCACATGTGGTGTAAGACTTGTTTAAACTCAACTTAAAACCCTTTGTGAATATGCATGGCCAACTGTTTAATGTAATCATAAAATTAGAACTTGATTCAAGTTGCATGGTGAAAAATAAACCTTATTAAAAATTTAAACCCGCATTTATGCCATTTGAAAATGATCAAGGATATTTTCAAATCTATTCAGTCACTACCATAGTAGGTACAATATTATTTTTTAATTAAAAACTATTTCTTTTCACGGTTCGGCCAATGGCATAATAAAATCTCAATATATTTCAATAGTAGCTATATATTTTGGGGTCGATAATCAACCTCTATAACATTAGTTTATCCACATGGTTGAATACCATAGTGAATTTTTGCACCCACCAAATGGTCTAAGTCACTTATCCTTTAAAACCTTTGTTATCACTGACCTGATGGTCATTAATATGTTTAATAAATCAAGTTTTCAAACTCTCTTAACATTATAATTATGGTAATTACCTTACTCGGCATGGCTCAAAGAACATAACATCTATACATACTATTCTTATTACCTACTTTGGCTTATAGATGGCTTATTGGTACATAACAAAGACTTAGATGCTCGGTAGGTCTGCAACACTTTTCTCAAAATCAGGGATCACACGAACTTAAATTAATGACGAAAAAGTTATTGTAAACAACACTTATACGATTATTGGCACTATTATCCATTATAGATTATTTTCATAGTAACTAATCAATAGTGCTTGTAAGACAAATACACTCATCCAAAACATCATAGTCATATAACAAGTTCAACATTGTTATGCAATAATTGTCAACAGTAGCATAAGTAAAATAGTAATATCAAAGATGGGTACAGTTAACCAAGTAAGTACCCAATAATGAAACACCTCTTATAATAAGTAAGTATTCCATGCACACAAAAACCATAGTAAAATAGCCACCCGGGATGGTTGTAGAAACCATCATCAACAGACAACAAGGTAATGTTGATCCATAACCACAAGTACACAAACATGAATTACAACATTAAATGGTTTGTGACTATGTGAAAAGGGAGCCCTTACTATGTCATACATATTGTTGTGCATGAGTATGTATACCCTTTTGGCTATGCGTACGTGTGCACAATGGTATGTGAAACAACGTTGTGGTACGAGATGCTTTGTTATTCGCAAATTGTTTAATGATACATTTTATTTAAAGAAAACTACAAAATGAAAATTATGGGATGTTACATACTTCCCCTCTTAATGAATCATCATCCCGATAATTTTCACTCATTAAATGCAATCAAAATAATCAAGATCTCATAATTATATCTAAAATCTAAGGAGAACATTCACCATTTCATCCAAAATCATACAAATTTCTAGATTTCATCCTATCTCATTACCAAATTTATTGGTTGTAACAACCTTCAATCAGTAAAAACTGTCACATAGTAACAAATATGACATATTTTTTGTCAATTCAATCTGTCATAACATAAAATATTATTTAATATATATACCACATACTAAAAAACAAGTTGATTTTCACATAAACAAACAAGGAAAACCCTATTTTTACTTCACCAAGGCTTTCCAAATTGTTGTCTCATTATTATACTTTCCTTTTTAGACTTTATCTAGTGCAATTCCCAATTTCTTTGAAATGCACTCAGCAATTTTACTCTTTTTCGATTGGTTTTAATAACATACTTCTATGGTTTTCATCTTTTGGATATTGCCATCCTTTAATAGTTGTCAAGGACCATTTAAAATAGTTAAAATATTCTTTTTTTTTCCTTTTGGCTTTTTTTTTTTTGCATAATGATGTAGAGTCTTAAAGTAAACTAGTCATGTACTCATCTCTATTGGAGATCAACAACAAGTCCTTTAGGCTTAGGTCAATCATAGGAATGACTTCAAGATCTAGATACATCAAGTTTAGCTAATCATGGTTAATCAACCCCCTTAGCTCACATTAGGTTTATAAAAATTCTTTCAAAAATCCCTTTCTAGGATATGTGGCATGGTTACTTAAGAAAATTAAGGCAAAACTCATTGGTTTGGGCCTCCAAATGATAAACCCTAGCTAGTGCATGTCTAAATACTACTATATATCCCAAGAGATATAAATGTGTATAACTTCTCTTATCACAAATTTTCACGACCTCAATTTTTACATACATGACTATGGTACATCTCCCCTCATTCATGTTCCAACAATAGCTCATGAAAGTATGAGGAACATCTTCATCCAAGTGAACAGATACCTGTATGCACGTGAAGGTAGGGTAAAAACCCCTCAAGACTTATTTTTTGTTAACTTCTAAGAATTAACCAAAGGATTCGTTCACACTTTTCCTGATGAGATTCTTGATCATAAATACCTTGTAAATATCAAACATCCTAATCTATCATTAGCACAAATATCAAGTTATAATTTAATTTCAATGGAGAGTCCACAATTACAGGTTAACTATCACGGAGGTTAACCAATCATGAAAATGACATACTAGGAAGGAAAAACAATCCTTAAGCTATACAAGATCATAAATAAACATTCCATGTACTTTTCAGTATGAGAATCCATTGTCACACCCATCAACATGCTTGGCCAAGGTCTGTTATAGTCACACCCTCACTTTTTTAGAAGCTCAACAACCTTGAGCTAAAGAAGAACAAAGGAATATAAATGTATTACTAAAATTAATACACTTATCATATATGAAATATGCAGATGTATAAAAACATGGTTTTATACTCCCTCACATAGTTACAATATAGTTCTGTAGGCTGTAACTTAATTCGTTAAAACAAAGTCACATTCCATTTTCATCTGAATATCACTTGTAAGGTAGATAACAGTTTATAGGACACTTAATCATTGTTTTCACACTTAAATCAATTATCTTCACTCATGAAATCTTCCAAGAACTCAATCCATGGTTACCTAATTCAACCAGAGTTCGGAACTCTTAGTTCAACTCAAATTTACTATTCACTATGATCATAAGAAATAAATATCGAGCTAGAAAATAGAGTACATCCACTTAATCCTTCATTAATTTCTTAAGATGGTTACTTACTCATTTTTAAATGAAAGAAGAGTCTTATCCTCAATTTATCACTTAGATTAACATTAATCAATAAGGAAAATCAATATAACACAAGGTATTTTCTTATTTATATGGTTGTGTTCCTACAAAACTAGTCTTCATCTTTTCATTTTTCTTTCTTAGGCCTCTCTCACCTCATGGCATATCCTCTATTTTGTAACTCCGAGTTTACTATAAAATACCATGTGGAAACTACCAACACATAATTCCATACATTCATGACCACATGTCATATTTTCCTCCCCATTAAGAGGAATAGTTTTAAAATATTTGGTTCTTGCCTATATTTGAGCTCTCATAAGACACTTAAATTACCTTAATTAACACTTCACATTAACTCCAAGAAGCATGAATTCTAAAATTGAAGGTCTCTTCATGGATGCTCCTGCATCAAATATCCTCCAATTATTTGTTGTCCTTCATACCAACAAAACATTGATTCTCATTAGGAATAGTCAAAATTATTCACTATGTCTCGAGACTTTTTTACAAACTCTCTTACAATCTCCAAGTTCCGTGATAAAGGTTGAACAAAGTCAATGTTGTATTGACCAACATAGGTTCTAAATTATTTTAACATGATTCTTTTTATATGCAAAAGATAAATCATATTTCTAAATTTGTTTTCAGCTAATCACTAGATACGACAGACACAATTATATTAGTATTATTCTAAATCAACATCATGAAGTCTATAATTTAACATACGACATCACGTTAGAAATTACTTGTTCTTTTCCTTGGATTTTTAGTCACTGTAGAATTTTTTTGCTCATGGCTGGAAATTGTAGCAAGTCTTATTATTATACTCAGCTTGACAGTTGACACTTTTTGCCATATCCTTTCTTAACATTTTTTTCTAAAATTTCGGTGAGGAGGAGATAATGCTCTTGTATACTTTTAGTTTGTTTGTTCCACCCTTTTGGATTTTACGAACTCTTCTTCGATTAGACCATACATGTTTTCTACTTCATCTACCATTTTTGGGTTTTATTCATTATTGGTTTCAAGTTCTAAAATCTGCCTTCAAGACAACTCAACAATCAAGTAGCTCCCTTGTTCTTTGTTATCAATAAATTCAAGTTTTGTATTGTCTTGGGCTAGTGGAACTCGGGTTTTGGTTGTTTCTATGTTTTCCTTCTGTGTATAGTTCTTTACTTTTTCCGACCTCTAGATGCGGGCTTCATCCTTCTTTTGTTCCTTGTTGTTCCTCGATTTTGGTTACCTTGGGTAATGATGTAACTTCTGGTTTTTTCTCTTTTGGTGTTGTATTCTCATTATTATATCTTGCTGGTGAGCCTTCCTTGTAATTGGGTATAGTCCCTCCAAAACTATTTACCAATTAAAAAAAAAAATCAAGTTTGTTTATATTCAAACTTATTGTTTTGACCCATTACCATATGCTCCAAGGAAGTATGCCTTCTAGGCTTCATGAAGGGATGTAAGAGTTTTATCTAACTTTTTACCATTGAACCCATAACAATACCTGATCTTGTTTGTTTTCAAATGGTACATACTTCACTGATTCAATTTATTTTGTTAATAAAATCATAATTTAGTTAACGTACGGATCCAATTATTCCAAGAGCTTCAACCTCACTCTATTTACCAAAATGTAACACCACTTTATTACGCTTCTCAACTAGGGAAATTTTTTTCTCCACTAACTCATTTGATACAATTTATGCCTTCAATGAATTTAATATGCAACCATTAAATTTTCACATGCAAGAATTATAAATTCGCTTTAGTTATCTTACACTGAAATGAGTAGCTTCATTTACAACACCCACTGAATTGTATCACTATTAGTTAATTATCTTGATGCATTAAATTATTAATATCTTGCAACAGATCAATCCAACATTAATTAATGTTTAGAATCCAACTAGATAAGATATGATAACCATGTGAATCTGTGATGATTCAGATCCTACTCGACCCCCTCAATGCTCCTTCCAAGGTGATATACTGAGTATATCATTTGGTTAAGCCTTATTGCATGTTGAGAGAACTTGTGATGCCTTCTTAGCATCCTTTAGAAAGCTACTATCTTAACCATCATTTGAATCTTGACACTGTAGTAAAATACTTAGCGAACATCTGATGAATCCATTCTATACATGCACTATTATGTCCATAGTTATTGGTGTTGTGTTAACAAGTTAGATTCCAAGACTGCACATAAGTATATGGAACATGTCTTCCCTTCACCTTATAACCGTTCATGTCATTTCCATCGGGTTTCATTTCTACTCTTGTGTAATTGAGTTCACAGTTAACAATTTTAGTTTATTAACTTGTAGTAGTTATGTTCCATGAAAGCCCTATTACATTTATTGGTGAGCCATGTTGAAATACCCATGGGAATATGGAGGTTGTGAGATAACTCACATCGCCACATACCATCACCTTTCTCGTAGCCATTCCATGTTAACTCGATCAAGGTATTGTTTCATTTCCTTTCGACACATAACCCTGATCTTAATTAGTTCATAATTATATAATCAAGATAAGAAAGATATGCTTAGTCTTGTATGAATAATTTAATATTAACTTAAAATAACACTTTGAGACATCATTGCCATGACTATCTCTTTGCATTGTTGCAACATAGGGTTGTTAATGTCATTTATAGGATTAATCATTATCATATAATTAATCAAAGATTATATAACTTCTAACATTAAATTAAACACATTTCCAATTAACTTTATAAGTTAATCCATAAGTTCATATTTGTATTCATGTTGTTAAACATCGAAACCTGGATGGACTTTATGAAATTTAAGAATCATCTATAGAAATATATGATGCAAAGATATTACGTAGTTTTTGATGACCAATAGCTCTATTATATGAATTAGTTTTCCCCGTAGATCAATTTTAACTCATAGGTATATCATCTAGTCTATCATTATCAGTGACCAACTAAAATATTGGCCCAATCAAGCACCAAACTTCAAACTAATTTAAAAAACATCCATTAGATTTACTTAAGACAGATATTCGTAATTGTTTCACTTCATAGGTTGTCAACTTACTTACATACTTTTTGTTGAATTTACTTGTACACTTTGTAATAAATTTAGTTATAACATGTAACCGCTTTATCCATCAAAATTTAAGTTACTTCCTTTAAGACAACTGATTAGAATCTAATTGATTCTTTATATAACTAATTTGTATCACATACTTAGCCATTAAATTAGATACTTCATTCAACATTATTTCACGAATACTTAAGCATATGTTTTTGTTTGCATTATTGTTCAAGTATATTTGTTTACCATAATAAAATGCATACTCAAATTTATTAAAGTCGACATCCTAAGTGAAACAATAAGATTCACATTATCTCATGCTTTTAAAAGATAATGAAGATTTGATAAATCTACTTATCTTTCCTTATTATTTTGTATGCTTCGGATTTCATTAGAGCTTATTAAACTTTCCACAAGTAATACTCAACAAAATAATGCTTTAATGCTTAATAGAAAGACAAAGATGAAATCAATCACATTCTTCTCATTTATTTACACCATCACATCACTTCCTCATTCACAAGTAGATATTAGAATATCATGATAATCTTTATATATAAAAATAGGCTCAAGACCCCCTTTTTAGATATAAATAAATATTCCACATAAACTCAAATGCAAGTACAACAAGTACAATATATATAGTGCAAAATAGGTTAATCCTCTTTACCAACTCGATCATTCCTTTCATCCATGCATGCTGAAAATGGTAATGCACAAAAACGTACATGGTTAGTTTTACTAGAAATGGAATGAAATTTTGTTCTCCGCATCATTTCAGTTTATGTCGCTATAAAATTAAAATAAATAAACTCCAACAACAACATGATCATAATATCATAAAATGAGATAATAAGACAAAAAAATGTTCATTGTCTCATACATTGTTAGTACATCCACATGAGCAATATACACATTGTACTAGTCATTAAATTGATTCAGGGTAATGATATATCATATAACAAATACTGAATCTAATTAAAATAAATCCTTATGAATACTGCAAACCTCATAAAGTTAACCTTGAATTTCATTTCTTAATCATTATTAAGTTTAGCAGTGATAATAATGATATAGCAATTTGATAACCTGAAATCCTTTGCAATATGAGCAACAAAATGATACATACTTTCAATAAAAATTTAATTTAGACTTATGACATCATGCAATGGTAATTATTTATATAGTAGGGATGAAGATATAATTCAAGAAGAGAAGATATATCGGGAACTCGTATATAATAAATTACTCATCCAAACCTTTAATAATACAAATACATTTGTCTTTTCAACCATATTAATTTTATCCTTTAGTTTACTTAAGATAATGTTCATACAATTTCTCTTATTCAAATATGCAATAAATAACTCTATTATCACTTAGTCAAAAATAATAAAACGATTTGAATTTGAGTATTAGCAAATTTGTTTCACGGGTTCTTATTAATACAACCCGAGCCTTTAAAATCCCACAAGATCTATAGTTCCATCTACGAACCATAATGCATACAAAATAATACTAAGGTTCATATATCCTTAATACTTTGAGCCATAGTCCCAAACTCGGGCTTATGCCAAATATCAAATACTTCATATTTTAAACGTGGATTTCCCCAAGGGTGGATTATTTACCGTGGAATTCAAGCGTAACGTTGACTTGCAACTATAAGAAAATTACGAGATACTATATTCACTAGTGGTCGCTATGAGGGGAACAAGTTTATGCCGTGTAGTGTTGTGGTTGTTTTTTTGTTTTTTTGGTGTGTGAATTTTTTTTTGTAATTGTAGGTTCTTTTTGTTTTTTTGGTTTATTTTGATTTGTAGAGCCTAAGGCTAAATATTTTCCAGATTTGTACATACAATTGGGATCGTTTCCTATTTAATTATCTATGCGTAGTTGGTCAGTTCAGTTCAATAGTATATAAAATGACACATCTTGTGATTGTTTCAACAAACAACAGGGGGAAAGATAGACAGATTGCAGATCAACTAAAAGGCGAAAGGAGATGTTTTCAACTCGAACGACTGAATATAACTTGAAATCAGTTTTTTGTATACCCAAATTTCTACAGACGAGATTATTTCAATTTGTGAGTGTTTCATAATCGCAAAAACAAATAAAGAAAGCTTTGGAAAATGATTTTGTTGGGGAAAAACAAGTAGTGGAATCACCGACCAGTCACCTTGAAGTTTGGCATATTCATAGCATATCCAATTTATGGTATTCGAAGAATTTTAGGCTGACATATGAACAAATTTAGCCTTCACAAGAGGAACCAATGTAGTGCATGTTTCTTAATGACAACATAAATTAACAAAGTGTTAGAGAGCATGTCCCCTTCTATACCTTGGAAGCTTTTTGACACCGTTTAATCAATCATTGCACTTGTAACCAAGAAATGAAGAGTACTACAGAGAAGATTAGGTTATACAAAGAATTGTAAAGGCAATGCAAGTAAGCCAATCAAAACCATAATCATCATAGGGGAAGCGTAGGATTACCCAGTTAGGTACTAAACTTAATTTTAGGGTAAAGATTTTAATTGCGCAACAGTAAGAACCATCGCAAGATATTTATTCTTTAATTTGTAAATTGCATTACCGACACTATAGTAATGGAGATGAAACAGTTTATATCCAAAAAAAAAATTAGTGGGTGAGTAATCTTGATTTAGTTATTCATTATTTAACCATACTTAGTATACATCTTACCTAGAAAAGATATAGCCAGCATTAAAAATTACAAAGAAAAATCTTAAATGAAGAATCTCTACCAGGGTGTAAAAATGAAACCCTGGTAGAGATTCTGCATCACCGACTTGGGCTCTGTTGGGCTACAACAGAACCCCATCCTTCCAAGGCAGTGAAAACAAATCTCAAAACAAGACATATAAAGCATTTAGTAATAAATGTTCATTCTTGATCCACATGTTCAACCTTTGGAGATATCTGTAAGGGAAGATTGATTACGCACCAGACTGAAGTTTGACTCTGCAATCTTAGTGCAAGTACTTAAAGAAATTTTCAATAATGAAACCATGATGGAGTTTCAATAGTGTAAGATGTAATGATATAAATAAAAGTTTTACAGCACCCAACCAGACAACTGTATTGGACTGATTTATATGAGACAACGAAGAAAAGAGAAAAGAGTAATATTTCGGCACATTTAAATTATATTTACATTAATTGACTACTAATTGGCATTAAATCTGTTTGCTTTGTCAAACAAGAGACTTACATAATAACAGAAAGTGCAGTTAGACATATGTCCATTACAAAATGCAGTCAGACATATTAGTAATCCATCAACATCAAGTGCAAAAAGCGAGGAACACAAGTGTAAGATACAAGTTTCTACAGCAATCTGGAAGTCATTCAGATAAACAAAGATTTATCTGAGTAAAGACGTTATCATCCACAAGAAACAGGGAGACACATAAATATCGTATCCACAAGAAACAGGAAGACAAAAATATCGTATAATAAGTGGCCAAGGATCAAACGATGAGATGAAATAAAATTTAAATTTAATGTCAATTCTTTCTGAAACACCACCGTATAAAGTCAACCAATTCTGATTGAGTGTACATGGTTGAAATGATCTATCCATTATTAAAAACAAACATCTTCAATCCAAATTTAGAGATGTCGGCATAATAATATTATCAACAACTTGTAAATTGTCCTTAAAATGCAAATCAAAAGCAGAGACACCTGTTTCAAATATAGAGAGCTTAAGAATGATACATGAACTTGTGTCATTATACTTGTAAATGTAAATCCACACCAAAATGTCAAACTGTGGTCTTGCATTACTTTCACAAGCAGAGGTTACCTGTATTGACATAGAACACGCCACTCCAAAGGAATTGAACTAAATGGTTCCAATACAGAGCAATCAGGGCAATGCTCTGTTCATTTCCTTGTTTGTGAAACAGTAGACCACATATGATGCCAAAATCAGGTCAAAATTGTTTCCTACTTCAACAACATGATGCTCTTCTCCCCACTTGGGGGTCTTCACACTCATACTGCTCCCCTGCTTGGTGGCCTGCAGGTTAGGAACATTTTAGAGGATAATATATTCTTATTGGGTAATCTTCTAAGCAACATTCCAAAATCTTCCCCAATTGGAAAATGATGATTCATCCAATTTATATAGAAAATTATAATTTCCTATGAAAAATCATTAACGTTTGTATAAAACTTGAAGCATATTTGGACGAATCAAATTTTACATCTATAAAAATAAAGGAAATTGAATTTTCCCCAAACATTATAAAAACTAAAATTTGACATTGAAATGATTTGCCAGTATGCCTAAACTTACCTGATTCGTTAAAATTATGCCCACCTGAAGGGATTCTACATTGGCAGATGCATCAAGAACCTTCAATTCCTGCCTGTCGCCCCTCCTTTGTAAGAGCAACTTATGTACGTTCTTTTGTGTTTTGATTACAAGTAGTTATAAAAATCTGCAATGAGATACCCCTTGATGTGGGTTTTATGCATTTCATACTCTGCGTGTTTCAGATATTTACAGTTGAATTCTAAAAAATGTTTACACAAGTAATGAGACTGCATTTAATGTGGTCCAACTATATTTGACTGCAAGTTTTGGGAAGTATAATATCGAGATAGTTTATGCACCCAACAAAAATGCATTTCATTAACAGTACAAGCTTCGTTTGCACTTGTCATAAGGGATTTTCACAGTTGACGAAGCTCTGCAATTTCCAAGAAGATGATATTTAAAGTGCAAAGCCTGAAACAAGAAATAATATATAACTGCTCAAATACAAATAAAAAACAAGTATACTCATCAATTCCCAAGAAGATAGTGTTTAAATTTTCTAGCACTAAACACATAATAATCCATAAGCATCTTCCAAAGTTCTTAATAACATCAACAAAAATTTGTTAGGGGTGAACAACTATTTGTGTTTTCTGTACCTATACTGTATCCGGTCCTAGTTTATCTGTATCTGTGTGTCTATTAAGTACCATGTTTTGTACAAAACATGGGAATGTTTGTATCATAATTCACACTTGATTTAGAAGGAAGATCTGACATTGTCTAGAACTTAAGGATATATTTGAGGATTTTGGTCTACACGATCAATGACTTCTAGCCTATAGGAAGAAGATCAAATTGATGTTCCCAAGTCATCAATCTCATTATTGTCTTGAGGTAAGTTATTAAATACAATATTTTGCAAGCTGTGGGACATCCGATGCACAACTATTAAACAAATCCTATTCATGTTGTACTATCAAGGCGCTCCTGCTACATGTCCCAGGTAAGTGGTTTTTGGGAACTTGGTCGTTTAACTGGAAAAGTGAGGAGTAATATGCAAAATATGCTTAATATTTGAGGAAAATATAGAACTCTATTACTTATAAATATTGATCAGACTAATAACTGACCGCTTTTAGAATTTTTGTCCAGAGAGTTGATTGAAATTGGAATTTTATAAAAAAATCATGCCAAAATTTCCTTCAAAGAGCACTCCTTTTTCTAGGTTAGTTGCAGTCCTTTCAAAAAAAAATCAATGATTGATACCCTAAATCACAGCGTGGAAAGTTTAGGGCACGCCAATGAATGATACCCTAAATGGGTTTTTAAAATTACAGTTTGTTTTTACATGCAGACTGGGAAAGAGCGGATGGTCCTGCTAATCTTACCAATACAGTGACATATGTCCTATCCATATACATCAAAATGTCACGGATCCTCTACAAAGCTTTATTGCCATCCGATAATACAAGCTTACTGAGAAATCTAGTAGATCAGGCAAGGATAAAAACGTTTGCATCTCTAAAAGGGTAATGCAAAAATAGAAAGGTTTCGCATGCAATTGACCCTAATGCTTTGAGGATGCTATCTTATGAGAAGTTTGTATCAAGCACTTACTGTGCTCACAATGTTTCCTCAAGAAGAAACCACTAATGTTAACCCAAAAAGTAAAGTTTCATATTAATCATAGTCATCAAATGCCTCAAAACATCATTTATCCATGCTTTTTCAGCTTTCTTCTGTATGCAAATCTCTGAGGGTATGACACTTTAATACACAAATTTCAGGCATGTTGTAAATACAAAGACGCATAAAGGCATGCAAAAGGATACATATTTAATACTAAAAGTGCAGAAAGTATAGGTTCTACAAACTTCAGTTAAGACCAAGGTCACCAAACTTATTACAAATGTATCCTAAAAGTGCCTCACAATTGATAGGGGATATATGCTCTGATACAACATATTTAGTCATCAAACGGAAGTTGTCTACTATTACATAGAAGCTTCCTTCCCTTCCTCTGGCCAGAAGCTCGTTTCCTTACCAGTTTTAGTGACAGTTTGCAGAACTACCTCGGGCTTCACATTCCCTTTCACTGTCACTTTTTGATCTTTAAAGTTCACATCATATGATTCAACCCCTGCAATCAACCTCAGTATTTCTTGATTAGAATATCATAATGCAGGTAAATTACTTTGTGATCCACTATGAGTCACAACACACTACCACTGCAACTAATTCACTATGCTACCATTTTGGAGTAATTGATTAAAGTAACTTCTAAGTCTTCGATGCTCAAATGAGCATATGAGATGACCCCGTACTCCCCATGGGCCTACTACGCATAGGGAGACATTGAACTGTGCTTCTGTTATGTGGGGCATACAAAACATGCTCTATTCAGCATTCAAGAAAAGAAGTTGACTTTGTCAAAATGATTTTGTCCCAAAAAAATTATTCTAAACTTGTGGCTAAAAATCATACGATCTTGGCGGTACCTTCCATTTTGTTGAGTACCCTCTTTACAGCTTCAACACAACCTTTGCAGGACATGCCAACCTTCAATACCACTGTCTGCTATAATGATATGTATTATATGTAAGTCATCCACAGGTCGATTGAGAGACAAATTACCTAGAGCTTGAAGATGTTGATTTATATATGAAAGGGATAACTTTGTTTTGTAAATATTCATTAGGTTTGCTTGCAATGCAAACTCTAGCTAATTCACCTATCACAATGTAAATCATCACTCTACATATTACTGATCAGTGTATGAAATATATGGATTTATAAATAAAATACCAGTTTTCCTGATTCAAATCAGTTTGTATGAATTAAATTAGAGAGAATCAACTTCTGCTTAAATATTGATTTAGAGAAGAAACCCTCATATTTTAAGAAGGTATCCCAATAAATTTGAAGGTGGGGTTAGATACTTTCCATCTACTTGTTTCTAACTGTTAGATGTCTATGAAAGCTTAGCAAATAAACCCTTTCGTTTCTCTTCACAAGGATCCTGACAGGATTATTCATAAATTTCCTTGTGGTCTCCAAGGCCTTAGGAGGCATTGTAGCTGAGAAAACACCAACTTGGAGATTTTGAGGAAGCAACTGAAAGATATCATATATCTGGTGAAACGAGGGGATATATTAAAGAATAAAACAGAGGAATCTCTTTGCAAATTAGATTTTGTAAGATTCAAGACAGTTTTCCATGAGATTGAATAATTTAGAAATTGAACTCTAAAATCACCCGATCCTTGAACCCACGTGACAACAACATTTCATTTGTTTCATCAAGAAGAAACATTTTAATGTAATGAGAGGGCAAAGTGTCCTTGATCAAAAAAATTCATAAAAGGATCAAAAATATCACTAAGGTTAAAAATATAAATCCATTCGTAATGTGGGGCTTTCTTTCCGCCAAAGAAGATATGCTAAAGAGAAATGTTCTTTGGCAGAACCTCTTTTTTCGCACACATTAAAATGACTTCCATCACCATGATGGCACACTGTTTAGAATTTGCATACTTGTGAATGACTATTTTTTATTACTATTTATTATCTGTGAAACGCATCTACAGCAGAGGAACATTTGAGATCTAAATTTTAATTTTTTAATGTGAAATTTAGATGTGAATAGTTCAGTAAAACAAATTTTCTCCTTGCACATTTGTGGTCTTCTTTCTTCGTCTTTCCAGAACATGAGCAAATAACAAATGCTGGGAATGTTACTAAGCAGGATACATTAACTAATAAATGTCAAGGCTAATTTAAGAGCTTTGAAAACATCAAACAGATATAACAATGATGCTTATTTAGCTTACGTAAGATTTGACAAAGCTAACAGACTTACTTCTACTGTTTTTGACAAGTGTTTACGTTTTGTTTTCGGTAATATTGGCCCCGACAATTAAAATTATATGCAAAACCCAAAATCCAAAATAGTATCTTGAATTGAAGTTCCTTATAAAAACTTATATTATGCATAAAACCAAAAAAACCCAAATTGTACATAAAAGTGAAATTATTTAATTATAGCCCAAAATATGTAAAATTGTAGCTCAAACTGGAAAATTCAAAACCAAATTTATTTTATTTGTGTATATGAAATCAAAACCAAAAAATGAAAATGCAATATTGTACCTGAAATTTAAATTACATATAGGATGGGAAAATCCAAATTTGTCTTAAAATTGAAATTATATATGCAGTCTAAAATTGGAACTCTGACCTGTGCACAAACATAGTTAACATGTTTACAAAAGTGGAAGCACAAAATAAAAAATTGTGCTGCAAGTTGAAATTAATACACTTCGATATTCAAACTCTGTATAAAATGGAAGACACAATTGCAGCAAATCTAAAACAATAATTTAAATGCACAAACACATTTAACACATATACAAAACTGAAACCCCTAAATTCACAATTACGCCTAGAAAATCAAAATAATACACTGTATTTGTGATGCAGATTATATGAAGTATCCACAATCCAAATGCCAAAAAACTTTGAAAAGTAAATATTTATTTACTACCAAAGGAAAAAAAGTGATTTTCCACGCCTTAAGCCAGGTGGAATCGAGAAATAGGGAGGTCTTGCATGGGTGACGGGGGCAGAGACAACCAGATTTGCTGGAATTTCAAAGGAATGTTCCCCGGCATTTTGTCAAACACTTGGCAACCTATCCATCGTCTCTTCCCTCCTATGAAAATAGCCTATATTCGGATATGGGCAGGTCAAATATCTTCGGCCTTTCTCTTGCCTGTCTGTTTGTCTGATTAATGATCACCTAGGCTACTCATGTGGACAACGAGTTGTTTTTAGGAACAATGAAATGCCAAGTAAATCTACCTTTCCCTCCTATCACTCTGTGATTTCTCCTCTGGTAAGTGAATTTTTTTGTCAACGAAAGCCCAAATAATGAGCCCACCCGCAGTAATATATTACCTGGCATATACTTATATGGTTATTTGAGTTAATAAAGGTTTTTAAATGTCATTAAACTAAATTGTACCAAAACATTGAGATGGACTTTAAGTTGTTTTTAAAAGTAATTCATCACATTATATGTATAAGTGATATCGTGTACATTTCCATAATGTTGTAGGCCAGTGGCTATGCTCCACTCAATTCGCACCTATGTATGGTGCCCCCTCCGCCATGGTTCCTATGGACCATTCCACATGCTGGTCCCCGGAATCCTGACATCAGGCCGGAAACCGTGGTGGGGACCACACAACAGGGGAATACATTCTGAAAAATGATGTGGCAGAAGTGATGGGGACGCCAACTGTTCGATTTTGAATCATTGATTTTTTGCCACCGGTCCATCCGTGCCAATGCATCATACCACGTCTTTTGAATCATTTCCAATCCTGCATCAATTCACGAGGAAAGGGAAGCCCAAAACCAGATTAACGAGGCCAGGGAATGAAGAAGACCACCGTATTCACCCAAGCTGATTGATAGTTTGCTCTGTGTTTGTGTTTCTGAGGAAGAAGCAAGAAGGGTAGCCATCGTAGTCACTGGAGGGAGCCATCATTACACTGTGAGCGAGCCAGAGGAGTTGATATGCTATTTCAAAACGCTTCAGTATTCTGGAATTATAAATGAATTGATAACATCATCATCTCTACAACAAGATGTGGAAAATACCGTCTTTTTTCAATTTGGTTTCAGAGAAGTAAAAATCTATGTAAAAAACATGTGGGATACCACCACATTAAGCAGAGATTACTCAAGATGGTCATTGGGTTTGGGGGACATGAACATTGCAGCATAGAGACGAAGGCGGTCTTGGTCTGAGAGTCACCTGTTCACTGGATTGCTGATAAGCTGTGGCACAAAGGCTGATACAGTATTATTAGCAGAAGAGAGTTCTGCCCTTGCCTTATGCTTTCTCCATGACAGTTGAATTGTGAGAGCAGCCCAAGTCCTCCAGCTAGAGGAGTAATAACGTGCAGTCTTTTGAGTCTCTCATTTGCAAACTTGTACCTGAAGTGCTCTGTTACATACTTGAGGTCTTGAGCATCAAGCCCAAATGCCTCTGTGGCTTCAAGGCTTGTGAATGTTGCAGAAGATGGGGGTAATCTTTCCAAGAATGGCTTTCTAAGACACCATGACAATAGTTCATCTCCACAGAAGTTTCCAGGGCCAAGCATACATGTACTTACCAGGCCTTTGCTCAGCTTTTGGCTGCTCTACAGGTGGCCTCTTACGATATATAGCATTCTTCGAACAGGATCTCCTTCCCTTAGAATCTATCAAATTGAATGGCCCTCCGTTAATAATTCAGAACCAAACAAAACACTTGTATCAAAAATATCAATTCAATGAGTTGAGAGGTCATGAAGGGAGATTTCATATATATGGATATTCACTTTCTCCACATGGAAACCTGTTGTTTTATGATTACAATGTAAATGGAAGTCTGTGGGACATCCTACATGGTGAGTAAAATGATTATGTTATGAAGAAAAATGGATCTGTACATTGTAGATTCATATTTTGATTTTGTTATCTCTCTTCATCTCTCACAATTCAATTCTTATTTGTTGCACTAGTTGTTTTGCCATTCCATCTTCTCAGAGGAGTGGGTCTCCATTCCTACTAATTCTTACATATGCAGATGCTTCTTAAAATAGTATATCAATACATTTTTCTTCTCAGACTTCATATTCACATCATGGCTCTTTGTAATCTAATACAAGGAGTGTCAATATTGATGATATCAAAACTGAAGGGAGCAAGTATCATGAGGATTATTCATTATCTGCTTAGTGTGGGTAATATAGGATTTTGTCATTTCTTGTTGTTGACAATATGGGTGGGAGTACAATTTTGATATTGCAAGTAGATGTAATATAATTTCTAGAGAAAAGTGAAATTTCATGACTATGATCTAAAAATATGGAGCTGCAGATATACTCTGTTTTACTGCATAGATAGAAAAATGAAGATATTTGCATCTGGATTCAAACGAAATGCCAGGATTTTAAGGTTTATTTAACTTAACAGAAGAAAGACAATATTTCCAGCATGTAGCTGCAAATTTTCTTTCAATCTTTAGTGTGCAAGTGCTTGGAAGTATACAGTGTAAAGCAGATACTGGATTCATCTTCACTATGTACTATGCTAAATGTGGAGATAGTTATTCTTGTAGTTGTTCTTAAAAATATAATGCAGATGGAGGGAACTATACAATGTAATGCGGATAGTGGGTTCATCTTCATTATGTACTATGCTAAATGTGGAGATAGTTATTCCTGTAGTTGTTCTTAAAAATGTAGAGATCAAGTGGAGGTTAAGGAGTCTAGCCTAGTGATACAACTACAAAAGCCCAGGTGTGATAAACCCTTTACATATCTCTGAAACAGTAATTTTTTTGCTTTCTCTATGTTTACAATCCACGAGATCATAATTTGTTGAAATATTTTGTCAAACATTGCACAGTTGAAGTTCATTTCATCACAATATGATGGAAAAAATTGGTCATTTTTTGGAATTGCAGTTCACAAGTTTATAATTTGATGGAGTATTTTGTGAATTTTTTTGGAATTGCAGTCCATATGATCCCAATTTTGTTGAAGCATTCTGGCAAAGATCTTGGATTTGCAGTCCATGAGATCGCAATTTTGTTGAAGTATTTTGCAAACATTTCACATGAAGGAAGAATATATGGCTTCAGAGGTAGATTTTGAAATCAGCCATGCAAATTCGAATGGAAAAGACAAAATAATTGTCAGCTAGGTTGTTTTTCCTCTTTAAGCGTCAACATTGTACTTATGCAAAAGGGTATTTTGGAGGGTGCGCTTTCTTCAGTTTTGATGTGCTTTTTTGGAAGCTGATGCTAAAAAAGTCTTATCTAAACAATGTCCAATAGTTCAAATGCTAATATGTGGCAAACTGACAGAGAAAATACATCAAGTTAAGTCTTCAAGATGCAGGTAAGGAAGTTGCAAAAATGTTGGAGACAAACAAAGTCCCTTATCGCCCAAGGTTTACCATCCTCAAAGGTATGGAATTCAACTAAAACTTATAAGAATTTATCTTTTGTGGTTATGGCATTTCCAAATTATTTTCAGCTAGGTTTCTTTGGCTATGTACAAGTGTGTGCGCTTCTTCGTAGTTTTCTTCCCCAACAAAAGTAATAACTATCCTTATAAATCAAATAACATATATCCTTTGGCGTTCACATTACATTGTACACATGCAATTGCTAGTTAAATAATATATTTTATAAGAAGAGAAATGGTGAAATCATATTATAAATATGTATGACATACATTAATTTATTAAGATTAGATACATTAAATCTGGACTTTCAATTTTAAAATAATAAGCATTCAAATCTCAGCCGTGTTCGGCACCCTTGCATCTCTTGGCAAACTCTCAATACCAGCCACCTTATTCTCATTTAGAAAAGCGTAATTGTTGCATCTTTAAACTGAAAAGTAAAACAAAAGAACAAGACGAAGCAGGCCACGCGTTTTAGGGTAAGGTCAATTGCCTTACATGGAATCTACACAGTCGAGGAAGACTCTTGAATAGAGGATGGTAATGGAAATTGAGGTGGAGCGCACGCGTTGAAAGGCAGAGGAGGATTGCCGGCATCATCACCGTTTCCTTCCAACATTTGAACCACCTTGTTCATCGACGGTCTATCCCTTGAATTGTATTGAATACACCACAGTCCCACTTTTGTCAGTCTCCTCGCCTTCTCCTCATCTTCCAATCCTATATCTGAGTTTCCTCTTCCTCTTAACATTGTCTGTATCTGTCCTTTCTCCAACAGCTTGAATGCCCACTCTGGCAAATACACTTGACTCGAGCGGCTCACCAGTTCAGTGGTCTTCCTTCCCCCAACCATTTCGAACAATAGCAAAAGCAATAGTGCAACTATGAATAATAAACCGGATTCGAGGGCAGCACCTGCAGATTCAGAAATTTTGAATCTCAGATGAACAGTTTATGGGCATTACTGAGTTCTTGTTATTTTATATTTGCACTCCAGAAATGTTTTCTACTAATTTAATAGAAAAATATCTAAACCTGATTTTGAAAAATAGTTATATATGAATTCAAAGATATCAGAGCATAAGATATCTCTCTGTCTAAATGTATTAATTGACTTTCTTTTTAGGTATAGTTGAATGCTTAAAGAATATCAAAGCATTACAATCAATCTATCGTGTGAATAAAAATTATATAACATTTTTTTTTTTGTCATCGGAGTTCAAATTTCATAACGAGCTTTAATAAGAGTCATAAAAAGTTTCTAAAAATTATATGAAATCAATATTTTTAAGTGCCTTGTTAAATACCTTAGTATAGATTGTGACCTAGATCTCGTGGATATGCCAATTCCAACCAATGATGATGGTACAAAGACCTTCATAAACACGTAAAATTACATTAACAACTGCAGTAACCCGAGTTAAAATCCCATTAGGAATGTCTATACCTAACAAACTTCTAACAAAAACATAAACAAACTTCTAACAAAAACATAAACACACTTCTATAAAACATACATATTCAAACTTTGTAAGCGCCTTGCTAAGCACCCAATTCCATTTAGACATACTTTTAAAAGCTTACTTATTTAAGTTCAAATCCCATTAGTTGTGAGTAACCTAATAGTACATGGTAATGGAATTAATGCTTGTGCAGAGAGGATATGACCAACTATTGGAGGGTCTTAATTATCAATTATTGTTCACACACACCCTATTTTCCTACAATTACTAGAGCTTAAAACAAAAAGTGGGGCTACAAATTAGTGCTACGATAAACAAGTATTATGATTGGGTTTTGACCATAGAACCTATTAGATTTTCCACATTTATTATTTTTCCACTTTAAGCATAAACATTATTCATATGTATAGTGATAGTGAGATAGAGATTATAAAGAGGAGATCAACTAGCATATATTATTTGGATAGGAACTATTTGAGCTATGAAAAAGGTGTGGGACACATGTTTTTCTTCATAAAGTTCCATTCGTGTCTTCATCTTATCCAATAAATTAAATGTCGTCCAATCAAAAACCTTCACACCATAAAAAAATAAATAACAAAGAAAATTTTAGGGTGGTCACCATGTTGTTGCACTTTGGAGAAGTCATGCCGCATGTCAGGATAGTTGTCCTCCGGCATGGAAATCAAAGTATATTCAATTCCCATGGATGAAGGACATGGACATCATTTATTCCTAGATGTGAACAAGGAATACGGTATGTTGTATTCGGGTTCATGTGACAAGATTGCCAAATTTGTGGACGTTGTTGGATTTCAAACATGTGGAGTACATTCAAGATCACCACGGTGCACTCAATTTCATGGTCGCTGGGGCGTCATTTTCTTTCAATCAATTCCACCGAATTTATGGTTAAGGTATGGAGGAGGCTCGAGCATGCCCAATTCCATGTTCTTGCATTACTCCATCCATTGAGATGAAGATATGTATGTTTTGATTAGAAACCATTTGTCTACCTCATATTGGATTTGTTTATGTTAAAGAGACTCAATCCCATATTCTTTGGAAGCTAGTGATTATGCAATTTTGTTTGTCCTCTATACCAAACACATGAACAAAATATGGGGAAGTTTTAATTCTTCAATTTTTAGAAAGGAGCTAGGTATCTCAATCTCGTGGATATATATTTTGTCATTGGATAAGTTTGACAATGGTGAACATTGGAAAACATAACTTTTTCATCTTCTTTAAATATTTAATATTTTTCATATTTTAATCCATACGTTGTGGAAATTTTTCATCGTTCATTTCTCCGACAACTCCTTGTCATTTGATTTCTTTTTTTTCATCACCAAGAGTGTATTTTATCTATCAAGTCAAAATTATAGATTTTTTTATATGTTGTTGGCGCTTAAGAGGCTCAACACAATGTCAAGTGGTAGTAAAATTTCACCTTTATTCCCATAGGATATCCCCATAAATTTTACACCCCCAAAAATAGAAAAATAATTAGCCATGTGCGGACCCCAAAATTAACAATTAAAGTTCTCAAATATACAGAACCCTTACAATATGTTTCAAAGTGTATTCTTAATACACCTTTTTCATATTGATATATTTCCTATTTTCAACTCTTGTGTTATATAATATATCCAATAATTTTTTTTTCAATTCTTGTATTAATGGATTATATAATATATTTAATAATGTAGGATTATCATTCAAAGTTCCATTCATCAATATCGTGGAGAAATCAAACGTCCAAATAATCCTCATAGGTACATACTACCAAAATTCTTACACAAGGATTATTTGTGAATCTAAAATCTAGGAGAATATATATTCATCAAGGAGTGTTTAATTTGCACTTTTTTATTCTTAGGTATTGATTTCTCTTCTTAGCTCAATCTTGACGTACTATTCTTGGTTTAGATTAGGATTTTTGTTTTTTAAATCTCCTTGTTTAAGTTTAAATCCAACATATACACACATATCTTTAGCTTTGAGTGGCATGTATCTCCAGTATGGTCAATGCACAATAGAATAGTGCAAGTAAAGAAAAACATACATCAATAGGTTACAAATAAAGAGCCATATGTGGTCACAAACTACACTTGCATATACCAACTATTTTAGTTAACTCTAAAATGACTCTTCCATCTTAAAATGGAATTTCCACACGGTTTGTAAAAGTAGTTATTATTGTAAGAAAAAGAAAACTACATTAAAAAAATTACACATCTTTGATAGCTTCGTGGCATAAAGATTTAATGACTACTAATCCTTTTTAATACATGGCATGGTATTCAATACAAGTGATAGAAAGATGTAACATCACCTTAGTCAAGGCCATTTGTCCATTGAATCATTAGTGCATTACTTGCATCATCTATCACCCATGCATTCCTATAAGAGGCCTTGTTCATAACATTTGTAGAGTTAGGATACTTTTCCCAAGCTGAAATATTGTTTCAATTTTCTAAGAAATTCATTGATCATTTAATTATTTGCTTACACAGTTCTATTTTATAAGGATGAAGAGTGAGAGCCTAAATTTATCATTGAGTGTGTGGCATTCATTCATTTATACATGTGATCATTCTTTACATGGACAAAGAAGAATGCAAAGGAAGGTGAACGAATGTGAAATTTGATATAAATGCAACATTAATAGAAGACAAAACCAAATGGTAATTGACCAAGCTAAAATCTCAGTTATTGTCAACAAAAATAGATGTGAGTGAAAGTTAAATATGTATGGTATGAAATTTTTATGTGAAAGATGAGGTAAACAAAATAACTAAAAATTATACAAATGAGAGTCATCTAGGCGTAACTAGCACCCACAAAGTGTGTGGATGACTGCCTAGGGTCGACAGTCGTCAACCAAAAATTTATACAACCTCCCAACCATGATTCAACCCTCACACCTGGCCCTTTCGACTGCATCGTCTTTACCAATCCCCTATGCACGCTACATACATATATAATGACCACAATTTTATTTAAATTAAAAAATTTAGACAATTATCTGAAATTTTTGTCGTTTCTGCCCGGACAGCAAGGGCAGCTGTTTCCGTGTGCTAGTTAAGGCTCTCCATAAGAGTCCACCATTCAACAAAATTGTAGAGAAAGATTGTGGAAAAACCGTGTCAGAAAAAGAGAGATAAAGACACACCTCCACAAACGACGGCGATCATAAATACGAGAAGGAAAATTAGTTCGACGACAAATGTAGTAAGCCTTCGCGGAAGACCGTGTGTGTGCTTCGCGGAAGACCGTGTGTATGCGTGTCGGCAACGTATACAATTGCGTGGAATGTGCAACCCTCATCTGGGAAAGCCACATCCAACTTCCTCTTCACAGATATGACTGCATGAAATTATTTGTTATAATACACGAACAACCATGTCTCTCCTGTCAATGGCCATTGCATTGCATTGCACCGGCTCACATGTATCTCTCTCTCGGAGAATGCGTCGTACATTTCTGTTTTTCAAGAATAGTAATGCCTTCCACAAGACCATTCCAGACGACATGGAAGCACAGCTGTTACTCGAATGCAATGGCTTCGATGCAGAGGAATTCTGCACAGACATGAGCCGCGATGATGAAGTTATAGCGGTGGCTATGATGCTTCTCTGCTTCGGCTTTCTCAGCATGGTTACACTCCCAATGGGGCTCGAGACGGAGCTTGGCTTCGCAGGCGCGACAGAAGCCATGGACAGCGTGGAATTCAAGATATTTGTGGTGACAAACGCACTAAGTTTTTTCTTGTCAATGGGGGTGGTGTTGGTGGTGTTACAGGATATGGCCATCGAAAATATTCCTTACAGTCATAAGAATATGAAGAAGGTGTGCAAAATAGTCGCACACATCGCAACGGTATCTGCTGCCATTGCCTTCGTTTCTGCAGCGATGACATTCACCAGGCATCCCTGATATTAATTACATATTTCCTTCTTTCTTTCTTTTTGGCTAGGGTTTGTCTTAGCTCTATAGTAATATTGGGCTGGAATCCAATTGTAATGGACTGAAAATCATTCTGGGCATGCTTTGCATCTTAGTCAGACGCTTGGTCGGCATATCTGTAGGCGAATAGCATCTGGAGTGAGTACATCATTTCTTCAAGAGTTAAAAAAGATTTTAAATATTGCAGTGTTGAAGGCACAAAGTCTAACAAAATTTCTATCTATGTTCTCCTTGAAAAAGAACTCTTTTAGTGTCTACTTATTTTTCTTTAGAAAGAAACGTTAAGTGTCAAAAGTCCTTGAAACGCTTTTAATACTCTTATTTATAACGCTTTGGTTAGATATAGAAATTGGCTACGATTCTCACAACCTAGCCTAAATAGAGTTGCTATATTAGTTTAGTTGCTATATTAGTGTTCTCACTTACAACCTAGAACAAATAATGTCGCTTTTAAGAAATAAATAATAATTACGCTGACAAAGTGCGTGTTCTCCGGCGGAAAGCCTCCGTGGTTCGACAATGAAGGAGACCACGGCAGCACGAGATGGAGTGGTCGACGATAGACGATAGTCTTGGAGCCCTACATGTGGCGGACGGAAACCGAGTTTTAAATGTGAATATTGTAGAAGTATTCCATAAACCATCCGTGGAAAGGTTGAAAGCAGGAGAGCCCAACACCATGCTCGAAGGAGGGAGAGCCATTTCGGGAGCCACAAATAGAGGACAATTGAAAGAGTCCTGGTTGGAGATGGACATGCCTCTGCCTTCAACATCAAAAGGAGAGTATGATTGCCTCCTTGTAAGGCAGTACGTTTCAGTCCAATAAAGATTTAAAAACATCTTGCTTAGGGCCGCGGGAAGGGTATTGCAGTTAATAGTGTGCAGTGTTGTTAGAAACCATGTTTTGTGTTGTTGTCTATGGCCGTCAAACACTGAAGCTGAGAAGTCCTTTTCTATCTGGCTACTGGGTGTGATTGAAGTTGGAGACTGTGTCCCTGGAGGAAGCTATCTAACAACACAACCGAGATTCAAAGAAAAGGGTAAAAAATTAAAATCATCTTTTATCTGTAATTTGTATAGTGATTGGTGATGATAGAGAGTTTTTTCATATGTAACAATTTAGAATCACACTCTTTGAAGGTATGATATAAATTTTCAAAAGATATAAACTTGTTGAGCTTGACCAAATCCCGAAAGGTGATTATAATCTTTCGGTGATTAGGTCTTGTAATTCATTATTTGCTAAGATGTTATTCATCTAAGTGAGAAGGGTTTTTAAATGTAACACATTAGCATTAAGATGCTCGGTGAGGACCTTGTTGTATTTGAGCCAATTTTGGATAAGAAATTTTGTCCTTAATATTGATAGAGAATTGTACTAAAAGGTAAATTCTATAAAGAAATAAATGCGTGCCGAGTGAGTGGGAAGGGTGTAAAAATTCTATCATGTTAAGTCCTTAAGATTTAAGGTGGGAAATCTTGGTAAGCGGGATGTCATTAGCAACATAATTGAAATAGGAAACATGTATTGAGTAAAGAATCTTATCGGGATCCCATAAATGCCATCATATATAGGAAATTCAATAACAAAAAGTAAAAATGTAACAAATAAGAAAATATTTCAGTGCAAGCGGATTGTGAAGTAACTGTGGGAATCTATATAAATAAAAGATGAGGATGCACCTTATTTCAACTATAATACTTGTGGTTGTAAAGTATGAAAAAATATTTAAGAGGTTACGTGCTAGAAGAATATGGATATGAATCATGAGGAGTACATGTGGGATGTCTAGTAACAATTGTGGTTGTAAAAATAGACACAAAGACACTTGAATCGATAGGTGAGGTGCACTCAAAGGGGTAGGCACCAGAATTTGGGAACAAAATAGAAGACCAATCAATCTAACATGTCATTAAAAACTTAAAACCAATTTATAAAGTAACTTAATGGATATTAGATGATTTTGGGAGATATTTGGGACCTTAAACAGTGAAATAGGAAGACTTAAACTTGAATAACATTGGAATGGTACTGTAATCGAAATGAATGTGGAACCATACTAAACTTTTTGGACCATGTCATATAATTGTGAACCTTTTGTATGGTCTTAGACCTTTTTGAATTATCCTCTCACACTTTTTAGGTTAGTTGTCTTTTGTCTTTGTTTCTCATCATCAAAAACTAGTTGTCGGACATGCAATGAGTCTCTCCAAGTGGGTGATCATCATCTCAAACTCTAACCACGAATTAAGAGTTCTCCAAACCAAACATTAGATGAGTTATGGGAATCATCAAGCACTTTAATGTTAGCACTACTCACAAGAGGCCTAAAGCTACACATTGTTCTCCACCTAGCTTGTGATATATACATAGATAAATCAAAATTGGCATTTTCTTTGACCATGCTTGATTTGACTTGGCTTTTAATAGTATTAGGAATATTATTGTGTAGTGCCCACATTTTACACACAATTACAACCGTAAAATACCAAGATAATTTTTTTTGACTTACATTGCTCACTACACACAACACAACGCAAGGGCTCCAAGACAGAAACTCGACTCGCATACGAAAATTACATAAGTCATCGACTCACATAGACACATGAAAACAACATAGGCATGTCGATGCCACACTTTTTCCAATGAACGAATACTAGCAATGCCCCAACCACAAAAAGGAAGACTCAAGGACAAGCAAACCCACAACTCATCATTTCTTTAATTGTATTTTAGTTACGATTAACACTCCAAGAACATTATTGTGCAAGGATAAATTTATCATTTGTCCACCCACAGATTCTTAAGTTAATACCGCAGTTAAATTATCGTTCACCCCTTTTTAGTTGGTTACTTATTCTTTACAAAAATTTCCATAACTTGCATACTTATTTGGCTTAGTTCAAATGCGTACAAAATACTTAATTATCTTGTTCTTATGTGAAGAATATTCTTCTCGAACATATATTCAATGTCTACCTTTTTACTCTTACAACCCAAGTGAATGTGACTTGGTGTCCATATAACGATATTAGGATTTTACGGAGATTTAGATACAAGATAAATTTTTACTAAAACATTCCTCAATCACGATATAGTTATTTCCCTACTATAGTGATTCTAATTCAATGACTTGTGAAATTCCATTTTGTTTTTTATATGTATTTTGTTTTCTCAAAGGTTGATCACACCAAGGCAATTCATATTCTTTAACACAAAAGAATATATTTAATTGAGTTATAAGGTCTCCAAGGGTGGCATTACTCCGAACCTCAAATCTTGTTTTTTAATCTTATATGCTTTATTTTCTACGTCACATTATGGTCTAATTATTAGCATTGTCTTGAAAAAGGAGTTACGAAGTGTTTGTCTAACCTCTTGAAGACATAAAAGATTAGAAGACTTGAAGCTACACACAAATCCTAAGTTAACATCCGAATCAACTGAGGTATAGATTTATTCCAACTTCCCCTAAGGGTCTACCACTCAACTATATATGAGTTTTAAGCAAGAGAACATACTAATGCTAAACCGCCTTTAGAAAGGACCAAGGTGTTATGTTGAGAGAAATCAGGGTAACACATTAATCTGAGTGGAGCTAAGGAGATCATTAACAAAATATTAAGGCATAGACAACTAAGTTATCTCCTCCATCTATGTTTTCTGGATCCAACAGGGATTTCATTCGATGAAGAATTTTAATTTAAACATATCTTCAGCAGACAAGGTAGTCCGCTAGGATAAGAAAGGAGGAGTTAGCTCTATATACTCTAAGTGAATTTTGACTGTGTCGCTCCTATCAGACAGGTTTAAGATAATGTCACTACACATACTTGACTAAGACTATAAGCCCATTCTTGAGCTCGATATTGAGAAGAGTAGAGTGTTTCGATTAAATTCTCTTTATTACATTTACAAAGTATGAATGCACAAGATGACTCATTAATCATTTATTGAACACTAAATATGCACTACAAGATATTACTTCAAATTCATTTACCTTATATGAATATCAAAATTTTTACCAGGTGTACTATAAATCAAAATGGACCTATGATTAAATGCACATTTCCTAGATGTCCTTGAAACTAGCATTTCATACATATCAACAAATTATCAATTATAACCTTCTGTAACATGAGACTACATTATACATTCATTCATTTAACAACGAACTATATAAATTTTAGTGGTAATTAATTAATTACACATCGCCTTTTTTGTCGTCATTCTTTCATCCTGTAAAACCATGTGAGCATGATATTAGTGATAATTAGCTGGCATGGCATCCACCCTAATCTAACATAATTATCATTTTTCAGTTTCCCATTTACATATGATAACAATTACAATTTGCAATTAGAATTAAAGGTTTAGAGACATGTTTTCATTACATTTCATTTCAATTCATTTTGTAACCCAGGAAAGAGAAAGAGAAGGGAAGAGAGAGAAAACACCATTTTGTCAAAAGTTCTATTTCACACATCAATTACACTATAGAGTTTTAAACAATTGTTTACATGTGTCAAAAGTATCCACGGTGGTTTGGCAACCCGACGAGGGTCCCACAACTTTCTATTTTTACATTTTCTTACTAGCTACAAGAACATTCAAAATGGGCTCAGAGGCTAAGAAACCGCTTCCAAAAGTTGTCTTCTGATGAGAACACACACCACAATTAACTTTCTACGTGTCCCCAGATATACCAAGAGTTCATAAACCGACGGAATTGGGAAAAACCAAACGGTTTGTGTTTGGCGCTAGTTTTCCTGGACTCTGGTCGTAGCTGACCTAGTTGCAAATGAACAAAAGTTTGCTCAAGGGCCCAGAAAACCACGTCCATAATCGACGTTCAATGGATGAGCACATAATGAGATACTTCCTACAAGTTCCCTATATAAGGAGAATTCATCGTAGTCGACAAAGGAGAACTAGAAAACCATTTTCAAATGGCGACAAGTTTTCTGGAGTGAGAAGTCAAAATTGGTCTAGTTTGACCTCGTCAAACTACGACCGAGGCCTACAAAATGGCTTTGCCAGACTATCCGAAAAAGTGTTTTTCCTAAACCAATGTTCCATGCAATTGTCTAGTATAAGCACTAGAGGTTTGCGAAGATGAGACATAATTTCTCTATCTAGGTTTCAAATGGAGATTCAAAATGAAAGCCAACTTTCTAGATTTAACGACTTTCTACTATTGTAAATCAAAGTGCAACAGTCTCCTATAAGAGTGCAAAAAGATCACATGTGTTTGTTTGGGGTCAATTCGAGAGGTCAAGGTGACTCCTCACACAACAAGGTACACAAATAAAGCTTAATTTCTCATTTTCAAAGTTACGAAGGGTACTTAATGAGTCTTCGAAAAATACAAAAATTAACTATTTAAACCGAGAGATGGTCAACATTATTACTTTGGAAAGTCAATTTCTGCGTTGATAAAAAAATGTTGTAGCGATCCAGTTGGGTAGGAAGTTTTCTAAATCACCTCAGAATGAGGGTGGAAGTTCATGGTTTAATGCAGAAGAGTTATTTTGATTTCGTGAGTTACGACACGACATTTCATTGTTTTTACAATGAGTTGATATAAACATTTAATTGTATTAAAATCCTAATATTTTAAAATTCTATTAAGTTGCAAAAGAGAACTAAAACACGAGAATTATGAGAGGTAAGGGAAGATGAACCATGCCTGGAAGGAACGGAGTCGGTCAAACCCGTAGGCTTCGGTTCAACATCTCGCTTAAGTACTTCAAACCAGTTCATGAGCCTCGATCTAACCTCCACAACGTCACACAAACTTCCCGATCACTTGAAGTTTTTCCAATAGAATAAGTTGCCCATTATGTTCTGACAATTTTCTAGGGCCTGCACAAGGCTCCATCCTTGCACACGGGCTGAGAGAATGTTGGCAACGGATAGGAGGCTCTACTCCTACGAGTGTAGTTACTTGAACGTTTCTAAAGCCTTTTGAACATATCCATTATGTGCATATCCTGCAATCATGGCACTCCATGAGACCACATTTCTTTGAGGCATTCTATCAAACAGTTCATGCGCCTTCTCAACAAATCCATTTTGTGCATTAAATATTGTTTTAACTTCATAAAGATGTTTGTTTACATTTTGAATTGCTTTTTTTTTATAATATTTAATTAAAGGAAACTCTAGTATACCTGGGCAAAGACAATATCCTAGAAACAAGCTAAGCCATAGGCATTTCCAACGATTAACCTTTGGACTTTAGGTGAGCCAATCTTCTGGTTCAAATCATCTTCAGACTCAGATATGAGGGGGCGTTGTCCTTGAGAGGATGAGGAAGAACATCAACAACATTTTTCCTGGGTTGTGGAAGGCCGATAGAAACTTCCAATCCATAGTCGTCAGTGACCTGGTGCATCAAGGAGTTGACGTCATCCTCGGGTGTTGAAAGAGAGGTACTGCCGCCATTGCCGACTCCACAAACTCCGATTGCACTTCCATGTTCACAAAAGTCCTCTCAAATTGATCCATGGTCTGAGATATCTTTTGCATATTCCCAATGGCGAGAGAAGTGTCCAAAGCCTTGACAATCCCAGACATGGACTTGGTGATGTTCTGCATTTTGCATACATGTCTACCAGGGCAGTTGCAACTACAACATCTGACACTATTTCTCTGCCCTTTAAAAAAATTGTTGAATGATCACGACTGCTCCCAAGGTCCCCTTTTGACGCAGCTGGAAGGATGTGGCAATGACAGGAGACCATACGCCATTGAGTGCAATAGAAGAAAGCTTCTGAGATTTATTTATTTTTATTAACAAACCCATTTTGTGTATCACCTACAAGTCGTGGCAGTCAAAAAAGCCACGTTTCCTTCAGGTTTTTTTTGTGCACAGTTCACATTCCAAATGCATGCCTCCACATTTTGCAGGCCTGTCTACCAACTTGTTTCCAAAAACATCACTTGAAAAGGCCCCCTACTTTGGCGCACAGGCTGGGAGAAGACTGATCAGGTTGGAGGCCTGCACGTTACCAAAAGGAAATGGTGAGCCTATTGTGAGGAACTCGTAAATTTTGTGTTCTTCCCTAGCTGAAACTATCCAAGACTGCTAATACCCCCCCCCTTTTTTGGGTCACGTGGGAAGGCTCATTGGATTCTCCAAAACGCTGGTTGGAAACTTAGGATCCCAATAAAGTGCTTAAAATATTGTGCAAAGAGAATGACAGGCTACAGCTGCATAGGATGCCAATATCCTTGTTTGAGAGCCCATGTTCTATCCCATCAATCCCCTCATCCTTGCCAGCATGCATCCACACTCTATTTTCAATTTTTTTGTTTTTATTAAAAAAAGTTCTGTCTTGGTCGGCACTACATTTCCCTCCCCTTTAAAGAGCATCATCCTCGATGCGACACAACACCGAAGCTCGAGGGGTACGTAGGCAAGAAGCTAATAATGAAACACGTTGGGTAACAAAACAACTAGTTGTTAAAACATGACCACAAGGAAGAAAACTAATTTTGGCAATATCTTAACTTATAATGTTCTGTGAAGATTGGTAGTTCCATTTTACCGTATTACTTTGTTAGCATTTTCTTTTACAATATTTCTTATCTCAAGATTATAATATTCATTGTTTAGAATTTTTAGTTGTCTTAAGTTCGTGGGTGCCCAACAATAACTAACATCAAGATGTCACACAAAACTTAACACAACACAAACAACCCATGAGACATCTTGCTACCTACTTTCATGACTGTATCATATCACAAGGTCTTTTAATTCCTCCATGGAATGACAACAAGTAGTCCACATAGCAAATAATTTCTCGACAATTACGTCCTAGACATAGATCTAGTACACACATATGACTGACAAACATAATCATCACACTAATACATATACAACGAGTATCACAAGACCCAAAGAAATCCATGACTGTACCAACATAGTGCCAAGACAATATCCAATACTCCATACCAACCAAGGGAAGAGTCAAGCCTCAAACATAACAAGGTGTCAAAAAGACTCACAAGGGTACACATAACTCACTATACCAACTCCACACATCACAAAATATCAAGAAATAACTCCATATATGTTCTGAAGTATCATAAAACAACTCCACATACCTCCCAAACCATCACCAAATAACTCCATATACCTCCCAAGGAGAATTAATCATAGTGCCAAAACAAAGTCGGGCCACTCAACCATAGAGCCCCATCAAGAATATCAGGTCACTCCACCATAGAGTGTTGTAAAGAATAACAAGTCACTCAACCATAGAGGCCCGTCTCCTTTCTCCTTTTAATGAGGTCGGGTCACCCTATGGCCCTGGGCACATAGAGCCCCGTCACCCCCAACCCAAGTGACATAATAAATCATGGTTCAACAACCCGCTAGTTATTTGTAACTCCTTGGGGCGTACCCCCATACAACGAAGCGGGTCCATAGGTTCAACCACTCCATGGTTAATCCCATGACCCTATTCCAACACATTACGACATTAGAACCAACATAACAATCCAATCAAATGCCAAGTGGCAAAATCAAAAGCCTTGGGCTAGGCTACAAAACTTTTAAATATGAAAATAAATTTTTAAAACTTAGAAAAACAAATGGCTAATTAGCCATGGTTAGTAATGCTAAGGCAACGCTCAAATAAATGCCCAAAATATAAGAACACACAATCAAGAAAATAGATGGTTCTAGCTAAAAGAGAGATAAAGATTAATTTACGAATAAAATACGTATTGAGAAAAATAACACATTACAATCACTATGTGGCCTCATACCGCCACCAAAGGGGTACTCATCGAGTTCAAGTAAGACTTTCGGATATCGAGCCTTAGCTCGTAAAATATACATGTAACTAGAAATGAGTATATCAAATAATGTAACTCATCATCTCTTTGAATCATTCCTCCATACTCCCAGTAAGATCAACATAGTCAAAATCACATAGGATTATTCAATGAACAATCCAATAGGAAAGAGTAGGGGACACCAAACAGCATAAGTTGAGCCTAAGGTGGTGCGCACCCACATATACTTGAGAAAGCTCAAGTATACTAAACAGATATAAGTGGGTTTTCAGTGTATATAAGACTCCACTTCCTCAATCGTACTCGGCTCAAGATTATGAAAACCTGGTCCACGCCTCCTCTCTCCACACATACACTCTTGACAATTTATCCCCTTAGGGTCATCTAGTGTAAGGTTCACAACATACACATAACTACATCACTAACACAATGGTGATTCACGCACATTAACCATAACATCTTACGCATGGTATTTATATACAGGGTATAACACAATCACTATTTTATAAGTGCATTTTGATCTCCTTAGAAAGAAATTAAATGAAATCACATTTAATCATTATATATAATCCGGTAATAACTTCTTGCTTTCTTATTCAATTAATAAAGTTTTTGCTTCTTAAAAAAATATATGGTCTATTAGTTTTTCTAATCTATAAGTAGTTACTAATACATGTATTTAAGTAAGAACGTTTTACTTTTTACATGTACTTTTTGTAGTTATTTCCTCCATTTCTTAATATAGTTTTCTTCATAAAAATTGTCCTTTACAAGAATGCATAGTTATTGTAATTACATGGATTTATCTATCTTTTAATTAACTTGTTGTTGTTTGTTTCTATATGCATGCATCTTCAATGTTTCATCGAGGTTTTTCAAAATATACACATCCATCACAATGTAATTCATTTTCATGAATATTGCATTACTTCATTATTTGGTTCCATCCGTATGGCTCCCCATTCAAGATTCTCATTCATCCATTTTGGGTAACAATGATATTTTCTTCACCTTTGACCCTTTATGCCTCCTCCATTTCGCATTCATTCACCCAATCCCTTTCGGCGTTAACATTGCACTGCTTGTGTACGATTGCTAGTTTTAAACATATTTTAGAGTGTTTAATAAATATTATTATTCCCTTTATAACGGGATGTTTTTTCCAAGATGTCAAAACTGTGAAAGGACCTTCATTATATATTATAATAGTTTTCCAAATAAAATCTGCATTCGTTAAGATTTATTGATGTTATATTTTTAAATAATATATTTTATAAGAAGGGAAATGGTGAAATCATATTATAAATATGTATGACGTACATTAATTTATTAAGATTAGATACATTAAATCTGGACTTTCAATTTTAAAATAATAAGCATTCAAATCTCAGCCATGTTCGGCACCATTGCATCTCTTGGCAAACTCTCAATACCAGCCACCTTATTCTCATTTAGAAAAGCGTAATTTTTGCATCTTTAAACTGAAAAGTAAAACAAAAGAACAAGACAAAGAAGGCCACGCGTTTTAGGGTAAGGTCAATTGCCTTACATGGAATCTACACAGTCGAGGAAGACTCTTGACTAGAGGATGGTAATGGTAATTGAGGCGGAGCGCACGAATTGAAAGGCAGAGGAGGATTGCCGACATCATCACCGTTTCCTTCCAACATTTGAACCACCTTGTTCATCGACGGTCTATCCCTTGAATTGTATTGAATACACCACAGTCCCACTTTTGTCAGTCTCCTCGCCTTCTCCTCATCTTCCAATCCTATTTCTGAGTTTCCTCTTCCTCTCAACATTGTTTGTATCTGTCCTTTCTCCAACAGCTTGAATGCCCACTCTGGAAAATACACTTGACTCGAACGGCTCACCAGTTCAATGTTCTTCCTTCCCCCAACCATTTCTAACAACAGCATTCCAAAACTGTAAACATCTGACCTGTCCGTTACAGGCCCCAAATTTCTGGACCACACCTCTGGTGCGACATATCCCGGCGTCCCTCTCGCCGCTGTCATTGACATGTGATCGTCTCCCCTCCCACACAGTTTTGCCAGACCAAAGTCAGCTATTTTGGGTGTGAACTCGTGGTCTAATAATATATTGTGCGGTTTGATGTCAAAATGAATGATGCGGCTGTGACAGTCTTCGTGTAGATAAGCGATTCCACGAGCCGCCCCCAAAGCAATTGAATACAGTTGTTCCCAGCTAAGGACTCGTTCTTCCCCTCTCCCACCAAATATAAACTTATCCAGAGAACTATTCACCATGTACTCGTAAACAAGAGCGCTTCTGAATCCTTCAAAGCAATACCCCATCAGTCGAACCAGATGAACGTGGTGAATTCTCCCGATTGTTGCAACTTCGTTCATGAACTGGCTCTCACTGTGTCTCGACTGATCCAGAATTTTAACAGCCACCAAATTACCCCTTGCGAGCTTTCCTTTAAAAACTACACCGAAACCTCCTTCCCCCAATTTATCTGCAAAGTTGTTGGTGATCTTCTTGAGCTCAGAGTATGAATACCTGGTTGGCATTTGATGAGTATAATCTTGTAGGAATTTCTCCACTTTCGACATAGAAGGTTCCATGGCCAAGGGAAGCTGAAGCTCCTTATAAAAGTATGTTCTCTTTCGATACACTATCAAAAGCAATAGTGCAACTATGAATAATAAACCGGATCCGAGGGCAGCACCTGCAGATTCAGAAATTTTGAATCTCAGATGAACAGTTTATGGGCATTACTGAGATGCTGACGACAAAGGTAAAGATAAGGGACATACCCATAATAATAGATGTCTTGGACTTGCCTGCAAGAAATAAATCCCAGTACATATTATCGTTAAATGCTAATGTCAATTTTTCCATTTAATTTTAAGAAGCCGAAATAAAAGACTCTTACCATTGGAGCATTTTTGTGAATACGAAATACCATCACAGTAGCAGAAAGACGACGTGTTGTAGTAACCACAATTTCCGCAATCCGGACAATAGTTGCTCACAGACCATGTTATTTCTAACCCTTGCGCTACAATCTGGTCCAAAGAATTTGTCGGTTCTATCGCACTCACGGGAAACTGAAACTGTGATTGACAAGATATACTCGAGTTTGCAGAACTGAAATTATAGTACCCATTGTCTTTGCATTTTATAATTTCCATCATCTGAGAATCATGATAACCTTCATCGCATTTTTCCCCTAGCGTGAGAATCCTGTCAGCAGTTGCAATACGAAATTGGGTGCCAGTCAAGAATTGCTCATAAATATTTCCTGAAATAGCGCATTCATCTTCCAGTAATTGCTTGTCTAGTATTCTCATGGTATTGTTATGATCCATGGATTTGGCCTGGGTGTAATTTTTGGGTTCCAGAATATAGTATTGGAGTCCGCTTATATTAAGCAGAGGCAGAGCACTCTGGAGTGAGTGATCACAGTCCAGCTGAAGAGCAGGGTCGCCGCAGCCGCTGTTGATTGCTCCAAAAGGGTAATCCAAAGAAAAGTTCCCACATATGAAAACTTCACACGCTGCATCACTGTAAAAGGTGAGGATTAAAATTAATGTCGTGATCGAGAGGAGGAACCGGCGGAGACAGAGAGAGTGGAATAGAATATGAAGCGCTTCCATTTCCACAGTACGTAGGGAGATTAAAGAAGCGCAGAGAAATTAAAACCTATAGGGGAGAGGAGCCAATCATGGTGCATTACCCAGTAGTGGTGAGGGTAGTTGACATATTTGCCTCCAGCTTTTGCACAGTAAAATATTAATAATGGAATGAATACTATCCTATAAATGTACAAAGTATCCTCAAAACTGATGTGTCTGTCACTTTTCATGTACAGCCATGAATCTGTCAACAATAGAATAGTCAATATCATTTTTAAACATAAAATAACATATATTATACTTCCATGTTTGCCAAATTTAAAGTCAACATGTATTTAATACAAGGATATATAATTGTATTTCATCCCTATACAAAATTGATATCACATCATCATATCAATTTGATGTCAATTTTCACATAATTTAAGTTCCCATTTTACTGTGTAAAAGGTCTTGTCATTCACACACTTTGGGCCAGGTTCTCACAAGCAGAAGTCCAAAGTGCACCATTTTCAAATACAAGTTGTCTTTTAAGCATTAACTTTCTCACCATTTTCCATACCAGCTACTCCCATAAATTATGTACCTGCATATTTTCAACAAATGTGAGGCTCAAGAAACAAACATTGAATTGAAATGAGAAATCAAATCAAATTGAACTTCAAATATGAGTATTGAAATAAAATATCATAAATCTTGATCCACCCCTATCAGTTTCACCCAATCAAAAACAAGCACAAGGATCAACCAATTTTACCCAATAAAAAAAAAGCACAAGGATCACTCAACTACAACACTTTTCATATCTCCTATAAATCCAGTTCCTCAACTGCTCTGAAATTTTATTCAGTTAGAGTTATTTTGCTAGTGCATGACAATTACAGTTCCAAGCTGCCATAATCAACTGTTATTCCACATCATAGTGCCACATACAGTAAGTTCTTAACTCTGTTCTTATATTGATGCACATTCATTTAATTTTTATTTTATTTTTTTGTCAATCTACATATGGGAGGGGAGCCTGTAAAAAACCTGATAATCCCAAAAATCTGTCAAAAGAAGCGCTTGAGAATTCTCTACAGCCCAATCTACTTTGCAAACTAATCTGACATCTTACCCACCGTGCATACTTGCTGGTGCATACTTTGCTGGTTCATACTTTATGATGCCTTTTCATGTAAGATGTATATTAACAAGTAATTCCAGTCTAAATTAATGAAAACTGTATTTCACATTTATAAGTAAAAGTATGTATCCCCTTGCTGGTGCATACTTTATGCTGCCTTTTCATGTAGACGTATATTAACAAGTAATTCCAGACTAAATTAATTAAATCTGTATTTCATATTTACAAGTAGATGTATGTTCCCCTTGCTGGTGCATACTTTATGCTGCCTTTTCATGTAAGATGTATATTAACAAGTAATTCCAGACTAAATTAATGAAATCTGTATTTCATATTTACAAGAAGCTGTATGTTCTGTAGACGTATATTTACAAGAAATTCCAGGCTAAATTACGGAAAGGCTCTATGGCAGGGGAGCCAGTCATGGTGCACCCACACTTTGGCGGATTATAGTGGACATTAAAAAAAACATTGTAATCACAAAAATCTGTCAAAAGAAGTGCGCGAGAATTCTCTACAGCCCCATCTCCTTTGCCAACACATTTGACACGCAGATCACCGTACACATGAACTGGAGTGTGAGGTGTCTCAATTTCTGAGTTTTCATGGTGCGGACCAATAGCTGTTAGTAGAACCCCCACCGCTTCTTTATTCGCTGCCACTTATCACTAAAACAATCACTGTTTCCGAGGACAACGAAATCCACACATAGGTATATGGTAGTAATAAACAACCACTAATTTTCATGTAGATGTTTATTAACAAGTAATTCCAGACTAAATTAATGAAACCTGTATTTCATATTTACAAGTAGCTGTGTGTTCTGTAGACGTATATTTACAAGAAATTCCAGGCTGAATTACGGAAAGGCTCTATATTTGCAAATAGATATATAAGAAATATACATCTACTTGTAAAGATACATCTACAGAATACACATCTGAATCTAAATATACATCTACAGAATATACAACGACAAGAAAAGGCAGCATAAATATACAGTTACGTGAAAATGAAGCATTAAATATACAACTACATGAAAAGGCAACATAAAATATGCATCTAACATGTAATTTCTTGTAAGTATATATATACATATTTCTTCAATTTATCCTGGAATTACTTGTAAATATAAATCTACATGTACACATACATCTACAGGTTTCATTAATTTAGCTCAGAATTACTTGTGAATATTCATCTACATTTAGAGGCAGCATAAAGTATACAGTTTCATTAATTTAGCTCAGAATTACTTGTGAATATTCATCTACATTTAGAGGCAGCATAAAGTATACAGATTCATTAATTTAGCTCAGAATTACTTGTGAATATTCATCTACATTTAGAGGCAAAGATAAAGTATACAGATTCATTAATTTAGCTCAAAATACTTGTGAATATTCATCCACATTTAGAGGCAAAGATAAAGTATACTGATTCATTAATTCAGCTCAAAATTACTTGTGAATATTCATCTACATTTAGAGGCAGATAAAGTATTTTGGTTATATTTGATTTTGAAGTATCCATTGCTCAGAACATAGGCACTCATATCAAATGGCTGCACTTCCTTTTACGTTTGTTGATTCAATATTCTAATATCTCATTGTTGTAAGTTACATCGGTTTGGTAAATTTAACTATCTTAGCAGGTTTTTATTGACATCATGAGGAGAAGGCAGCTTCCAAAAAGAGTAAGACCTGCATGTGCCAAAATTAGGGGAGCAAGATTTCCGCCAAGTGAAGAACATGAAGAAGAGGCTATCAATACCCCACCTCAAGATGCCAATGACACACCACATGAAGAAGTAAATGTCCAAGCAATAAGAGTGAGCCCTTCAACACAAAATGTGTCAAAGCCAAGATCTGATTGGAACAAGTCTGATATGAATAATGCCATGAAAGATGTTGAAGATTATGGATACTCTACATGTGCTGCTGCAAAAAAATGGGGTATACCAGCGACCACCCTTACTTCTTGGCTAATGGGCATTACCACCACTAAAAGAAAGGGTCCACCAACAATTCTAATGTAAAGAAGAGATGGAGATAGTGAGTTGGTGTCATGAAATGGCTGACATGGGACATGGGTTAGAAATTATACAACTTAAGACATGTGTGGCACAAATCTGCGAAACAAGGTCTAACCCATTCACGGATGGTTTTCCGGGTAAGTCATGGTGGGCAGGTTTTAAAAAAAGACACCCGGATCTAACATTAAGGACAGCTGAAGGCCTTGATAAGGATCGAGCAGTGTGTTTGAGGCCATCAATTGTCAGTTCCTTCTACATTAATTTGTCTAAAGCTTATGAGGCCAACCCATATGGACCAAACCGAATATGGAATTGTGATGAAACTGGATTACAAGCAGGGAGGAACTGCGGTATGAGAGTGCTTGCTAAAAGGGGTAGTAGGAGTGTGCCATATATCATCCCAAAAAGCAGAGAATGGATTACCATATTGTGTTGTGTAAATGCTGCTGGACAAAGTATTCCAGGATTCTATCTTTTTAAGGGGAAGAGCCATTTAGAAAATTATATTGCAGGTTGTGAGCCTGGAGCTTGCATGGCAACACAATCACATGCATGGATGACAAAAGATTTATTCATGAACTGGTTACATCACTTTGCATCATCTATACCTGGTGGAGTGTCTCCTACCAATAGGCATTTACTAATTTTTGATGGCCATGGTTCACATGTTGCTTTGGGGACAATTCAAGAAGCCAGGAGTTTGGGGATTGATTTGTTAACATTGCCTGCACACACCTCTCATAAATTACAGCCATTGGATGTGAGTGTCTTTGCTCCATTCAAAACATACTTCAAGGAGGAGAGACGCAAATGGATAGTTGCAAACCATGGGATAGATGTGAAAAGGGCTGAATTAGCAGAGTTAGGGAGCAAAGCATTCAGAATGGCTCTTACACCTAGCAACATTAAATCAGGATTCAGAAGAACAGGGATATGGCCTCTTAATCCCAATGCCTTGGATGAAGACATGGCACCAAGCAGAACATTTGACACATCTTCTCAAGATGATGCTGGTGCAGCAGAAAATATGCTTCATCTATCTAGGGTTGATTTAGAGGAAAGTGAAGATGCTCAGATGGTGCCTAACACACAATTGGAGAAAGAATCAGAACCTCAGCAGATGGAGATAAATATAAATGAATGTGTTGCTCAACAATTGGAAACTCCAAACAGAATTAATCAAATCGATGAATCACTATCTTTGCCCACAGAAGATAGCCCTCCCGATTGGATGAAAGAAGCAGCTCTTAATCTTGGTGTCAACTTGAACTTCAATAATGAAGAGGTCAGCCTCTCTTTACCCTCTCATCCAACACTACTTCATGACTCAGATTTGGTGCACTACTATGTTGGCAGTCAACCTGAAGAAAATGATGCAGATTCACAGTTAGAGGTAGCAGGGGTATTAGGGGCAGATTCAAACCAAACTTGTGAGGAAAACCAAGGACAGAAAACTCTTGGTAGATTCTTGAAACTCCCTATGGAAAAGGTTAGAGAATCATCAAGGTCAAATAGTGCTTCTGGTATAAGATTGAGTAGGGAATCTCTACTAATTACCGCAGATCAGTACATGGAGCTTCTGGTTGAGAAAGAGAACAGAAAAAAAGAAATAGATGAATTAAAGCAAAGAAAAAAGGAACAAATCCAGAAGAAGAAGGTGAACAAATTGTTGAAAGGGAGAGGAAGGAGTAGGAAAAGATTGAAAAAGAATATAGAAGGAAAACAAAGGAGCACCAAAAGTTGATTCAAAGGCAAGAAAGGGAATAGAGAAAGGAATAGGAAAGGATTCAAAGGGATCAAGAGATAAAGGAGAAGGAGTTTGAGAAGGCAAGAAGAGAGTTAGAAAGGAAAAGGAGATTGAGCAGTCCAATTAATCCTTTTCCTGATCAACACCCAATGCTAAGAGAATTAATGGGCATACATTGCCCTTTATCAGTTTCAACACATAATACTGCAGTCGGAGTGAATGCTTCTCCAAGTTCTGATCCATTTCCAACTACGCCTGTGAGGGATGTCAACATGGGGAGGCAATTGCAAAGTAACACCCCAGCTTCAACCTCAACTGCAGATTCAACACCGCCCTTCCTCGGATTTTGGAAATGATATTTTCGAAAGTAAATATTTTATTTTGAGGGCTGAATTTTTGATGTGTGGAATTGGCCTTTCGATTTAAAAAGTACAATATAGTAGTAGTAGTTATATGGCCCAAGTATATTGTATGGCCATGTTTTTGTAATGGACAATGGAAATGTTTACTGAATGAATATATATGTCTTCCAAGTTATGTGATACCCTTTTTGAAAGATTTAAACTCCTATTGTTTCTGAAAATTACACTGAGTAACATTCAATGGTAAATGTCATTAAAGTAACAGACAGAAGCCAATAACACAATCTACAAGTAGAAAAGAGAAATACGCAATAGTTTCTATCACTGCCTCAATGAGGGTAAAAACCTCACCTACTGGAACCATATGGACTGTAGATATTCAAAGAGAATCAAACAATTGCCAAACTAAAAAATGTGTTGATAACAACAAGCATCTGCACTTCCATTATCAGTCACTCCAACAAGCATAACAACACCAATGCAAGACATGTACAAATTATACTATCAGATTTTAATATGTAAAATCACCAAATTATACGAATCAGTTACTAATAATAGGGGTTACCATGTCTTTTGACAAATCAACCTCTTGGACTTTCTTGTAACATACGAAGGCTTTCATCAACTATGATTGAAATATATTCATTTATAAATCCTATCTGATTATAAATCGATCTCATACTAGTGGAGTTTGAATCAATCAACTCCATTTCATTTATTGCTCAAGGAGCCTAACCCCTTGATTACCTTCAAATATGAACAATTTTCCAAACTTCACTTTAAAACGACTAAGTTTTCGTTACCATAAAAGAAGTAAATGACTAAGAACATAATAGTGTACAGAACGAAACCTCTTTTGAAGCATCCACGACAAGATTCAAATGACTCTTTCTAGTTTAGAAGGAAGCAAAGTTAAAATATCACTTCAAGTAGATATTATTGCTGAAGAAAGAAAACAGAAGTACACTCAGAAGTATGACTAGCTCCCAACACAGAGGTGGTCAGTGTAAACACCCACACACAAAATTATCAGGCCGAAACATTAGGCAGCTCTGTTGTTAAACTTTCCAGCGAAAAACGGTAAGCATTCCCCTCTTGATCCGTTTTGTTCCACGAATTCGTTGCATTCCGCGGAGGTTCAGGCGGTTAACATTTACCCAGAGCTGGATGGATGTTTGGGAGTGTTTGGTGCAATGAATATCAGTAAATAAATCCGCATGCCAAACATTAAGAACTCTTTTGCTTCCCTGACATGGCATATAGGATGTTTATTATTACCATATCCCTATGCGTGGATTTCACAGTTGTCGAAAACAGCGAAGGAGATGGGGCTGTAGAGAATTCTCACGCGCTTCTTTTGACAGTTTTTTGTGATTACCTGGTTTTTTTAAATGTTCAGTTTAGTGTCCCAAAGTTTGGGTGCACCGGGACTGGATCCCCTCTCATACAGTAAGACACTAACCTTATTCTCTGGGCAATAAACAGAAATCCAATAAAATTGAGTATAACAGACTAGGATAGCTGAGTTACAATGTGTCGAAGCAGCTACATTCAATTACAGTATCAGATTACAAAGGCAGCTACATTCAATTACAGTATCAGTGATCAGTAGGTGGTCATGTTCTTATAGGAACCTTACTAATGGTCGTGGCATCATACTTGTCGGTGCAGATTTTAGAGAACCACTGAACTGTTATTACATTCATTCAACAAGTATAATGTATATCAAACAATGGGTATGTGCCTGTTGCTTTGAGGTTCAAGAAATATGCAGTTACAATTGTGTCAGAGAGAGGAAAAGGGAAGGATCAAACCAAATTTTATGCTACCAAATGCACAAGTTCCATTAAGAGTGATCAAGAAGTAGAGGAGATAAAATATAATCTCTTTAAAACAGATTATCGGCATGAAGAGATAAGATGAGGACAGCTACAAACCTTATTCTCTGGGCAATAAAGAGAAATATATATAAATACTTATGTGGCCTGGCTAACGTTACGTTATACTATCAGTACGTCCTTAACCTCTGTACATAGATACAAGAATGGAAGCGTCCGTGTACATAGATACAAGAATGGAAACGTGAGAGTAAAAATCACACTTTGAGCATGCTCACTTGAGCACAATCGAATGCTACAATGATACAATACTCACGCGCTTATTTTGACAGATTTTATATAAATTCAACAAGTAAAATGATTCAACTCTCACGCACTTCTTTTGACACATTTTTTGGATCACCCGGCTTTTTTTAATGTTCAGTATATTGTAATTTTCAGAAACAATAGGAGTTTAAGTCTTTGCAAAAAGGAATCACATAACTAGGAAGACATATAACACAATCTACCAGTAAAGAAGAAGTATTTGTAATTGTTTCTATCACTGCCTCAGTGAGGGTAAAAACCTCACCTATTAGAACCGAATGGACTGTAAATATTCGAAGAGAATCAAACAATTTCCAAGCTCATTTGATGTGTTGATAAACACATTTGAAGGAATGCTCTGCATCTGCGTGGATCATTCTCAGTCAATCGAACAAGCTCCTCCCCACCACTGCAAGACGTGTACAGAAAATACTGTCAGTTTTCAATATGTAAAACCACCAAAGTAAATACTTCACATTAAAACGACTAAGGAGGGTTACCATAAAAGAAGTAAATGACTAAGAACAGAACATTGTACAGAACGAAACCTGTCTTGAAGCATCCACGACAAGATTCAAGAAGGCAGATCAGTTAAAATATAACTGAAACTTCCAGTTATTGCTGAAGAAAGAAGTCGCAAGTATGAGTAGCTCCCAACGCAAGCTTCGTCAGTGTAAACACCCACACACAAAATTATCAGGCGAAACCCGTAAGCATTCCCCTCCTGGTCCGATGGCTTCCACTGTTTTGTTGCATTCCGCGGTGGTTCGAGCGGTAAACAGACCCCCAGCTGGAGGCGGTTTGGGAGTAGGTGGCGCCATGAATAACAAGCATTAAATCCGCATACAACACCTATGACGACTCCCTTTGCTTCCCTGACACGGCGTAGTGGTTGTTAATTACAACCATATCCCTATGCGTGGATTTCGCAGTCCTCGGAAACAGTGAGTTATTTAGTGATAAGTGGCAGCGAATATAGTAAACGGTGGGGGGTTACATTCACTAGATTTGGTCCGCACCGTGAAAACTCGGTTTTTTGGACACCTCACACTCCAGCTCATGTGTACGGTGATCTACGTGTCTGTTGAGTTGGCAAAGGCGATGGGGCTGTAGAGAATTTTCGCGCGCTTCTTTTGACAGATTTTTGTGATTCCACTGTTTTTTTTTTGTCCGGTATACACCGCCAAAGTTAGGGTGCACCGTGACTGGCTCCTCTCCCATAAAAGTCTTTGAAGACCATGGAGATGGAGTAAAGAAGAAAGAAACATCCCACGCGAGCGTACTAATCGCCACGTTTGGCGTTGGCATTAATGCTCGATTGACTTAAAGCGTTATTTGTTATTTTATATTTGCACTCCGAAATGTTTTCTACTAATTTAATAGAAAAATATCTAAACCTAATTTTGAAAAATAGTTATTACGCCAAAGGCGTTCCCCATATGGTAAAGGACCTCCGGACGTTTCTGCAGTGATGTTAAATTTGACGGCCTCTCGAACGTTTTTCCATTGTGTTTTATTTTGACATTCGTTTGGACGTTTCAAGGTGGCGGAGAGGGGAAGTATTTCAAGGTGGAGGTGAGGGGTTCCTTTTTTACTAGAGAGCTCCGGGCGGGCATTGCAACTTTTCTAACCATGGCTTATATTTTAGCTGTGAATGCCAACATTTTGACGGACTTGGATGGGCCATGGTCTGTTGATGATTGCTTGTCTGCTTTGTAATGTTACGTCGGTTTATGTTGCGGCTGCACGAGGGCTGTATGGGAACGGAACAGCTCTTCCCCGTCACACCAGGGCCTTAGTGCAAGTTTACTCGTGTCAATCCGGGGTGAGTGAAAACTTCAAGCGGGATTTTGTCGTTTTTGTGGGTGTTGAACCCTGACATAAATTGTCAAATTTATTTATGTGGGTGTTGAAGCTTAACATAAATTCTTAAATTTGTGGTGAGAGGTTTATCCGTATAAAACCACATTTTGATGTGTTTTTGAATTTTCAGAACAACTATTTGTTTAAAACTTTGTTTTTGAGGGTGTTATGTGTGTTCAGTTTCAAATTCTCCCCATCTTTGTTTGTTTTTGGGTAGTTTTCCCTGGCAGATTTGTGAGGAAGTTTGTTTTTTGTGGGTGCTGAATCCTAACATAAATTGTCAAATTTATTTATGTGGGTGTTCAATCTTAACATAAATTCTTAAATTTTGTTTTTGTAGTGTTCAATCCGGACATAAAAACTCTCATTTTTATTCATTTTTTATGGATTTTCAATTTCAAATTCTCCAAGTTTTTGTTAACACTCTTGATTCAAGATTTCGGCATTTGTGATGATGTATTATTGAGTGGGTAATTGTGAACCTAGCAGTACACAAACTACCTGGAGCGGACAAGGAAAGACCTGATCGTGGCTACAGTAGCCTCCTCGCTCATCGGATGCTTTATTATGGGCGTGTTTGCAAACCTCCCATTAGCCCTGGCACCCAGCATGGGCACAAATGCCTACTTCGCCTACATAGTCATGGGCTTCCACGACTAGGGTTAGATTCCCTACAAGAGCGCCCTCGCCGCAGTTCTCATCGAAGGCGTCCTCTTTCTACTCATAACCACCTTGGGCTAAGAAAAAAACTGGCCAAATTGGTTCTGAAACCGGTTCGAATCTCATCATCAGAAGGAATAGGGATATTCTAATTAGCCTTCATCGGCATGCAAAACAATGAAGGAATCGGCCTGGTGGGCTACAATTCTTCCACCCTAGTAACCCTGGGTGCCTGCACTGAAAAATATAGAACTACCCTCGCACTGTTCGGACCATCAACGGAACCGTGGCGCTCATAGCAAGTGGAACCATGTTGGGCAACATTTTCTACCTCTCGAGAACTTCATTCGAGGGACAAGTTCATTTTGGGCAAAAAGTAGAAGCGAGAATTTCAGATATGGTGGAACAATTGGGGCACCAAACTTATTCTTAACTTCCTTTGAAATTTAATGATTCCATTGAAGACATAGAAATCCTAGGGCAATCAACACCATGGACTACAATATAGACCTTGGGGATGAAACATTTACAAATCAGGGTATATGAATCAAAATGCATGTGCCTATACAAGACATTACGTACTATGTGAATTGGATGCTTGTGTTGAGGTGTCCATTGTGGCAACAAAGAAGTCTTGAAAGCCAGGGAAGACATATATAATTGATTAGATAAGATGTCATGAAGAAATTTCCTCCTGACATACATTCATGAAATTGTTTGACCAAATTGAGATTAACTCACACCAATCACGTGACTTCCCTTTCCTCATAGTGTTGTGTAGCACAAACTAAAAGTACATATGCATGATGTAAAATCTTGTAAATCCACCACAATATTCCCATTGGGTGCTCTGAGCTTACTGTTTATCTCTTTGTAATGTTAACATTTATCAAGAATGAGTTTTGGACAGAAACACTTTTGGCTTTGGTGCCTCTCTATGCAAATATGGTGCTCAAATTTTCCATGCTTGAGTATCTATGAGCTCTCTTCCCATTGGCTGTTGAACCTTCTTTGGAGCCATTCTCAGGTGGACACTAATGCTCTCTTCCTAAATCAGGTCTCTCATGGACTTCACAACTTGGGACACAATCTAACTTCCTTCTGGTATAACTGAGTTTGCATTTTTTTGTCAAATCTTGATTGAAATCAACGAAATACACAGGAAATGGTATTTAGAGAACATGTATCTGTTCATCTTAAGTTCTTAACAAATATTGCTTTCCACTTTCTTGTAAATAAAGCAACTGGAAAAGGAGACAGATGCATAGGAATAATTGCAGCCAGAATCCAACAGTAGTAGTTCAAGAGTGCTTTGTTAATACTATTTGCAAATCAATTTTATCCCTTTCTTCTAATACTCGGTTCCTCGATGAAATACACAGAAAATGGTATTTAGAGATCATGTATATGTTCATCTTAAGTTCGAACAAATATTGCTTTCCACTTTCTTGTAAGTAAAGAAAATGGAAAAGGATACAAATGCATAGGAATAGTTGCAGCCAGAATCCAATAGTAGTAGTTCAAGATAGCTTTGTTAAGACTGTTTGCAAATCCGGTTTCACAACTTGGGACACAATCTAACTTCCTTCCGGTATAACTCTTATCTCGCCTCCTATGCTACTGTAGTATTTTTTTTTAATTTCATGTAACTAATCTATTTTGTGTTTGGTCAATGATAGTTTACTATCTTCTTATGTATGGCCTCTACTAATATATAGTTTTTAATAACTCTTTATAATATTTTTGGTTTTATTGTATTATATCTAAGAATGAAATTGAAAATATAGAATAATCTTAATGGAGGAGTCCCTCCTTTTGAATTCTGCAGATACATTTAGTTTTATTAACTTCTTGTTTCTCTTTTTGCAGGATATTTGTGATTCTCTTTCTTTGGTGGTAAAGAAAAGAGTGTTGTCTGTAGACGAAATTCAGGTGGGTTTCAATACTAATTGAAGTATTTATTCAATTTTTCTGTTTATTGCATGTTATGGACTAAAAAATTATTGTAGAGATTTTTCATGTTATTTTCTTTGGATTGTTCCATTTATATTTATAGTTGGCTCCAATCCTTTTTCCGAAGTGACATGTGGGGGCACGTGCCTTCATCAATGACAAGATTCAATATGTGTTGAGGGCTCGTTCCCCAATGAGACCATTTCAAATCCTCCTAAGTTGGACGTTAGACTAATCAACAATAAGACTTTTAAAGCTTCCCATCATACCTAAGAACATCTTCTTGGACTAACATACTTCTTTTCCCTCTCCAGTTTAATATGATGCAGACTAGAAACCAATTCCCCTCCCTACAATGGGCTTGACATTAATTACACCTCGCTTACGAGAGGGAGGAAGATTTTGAACATATTTAATGTGTTGTTAATGTTTCACATTGTAGGAAATCAAAACCACCTAAAACAGTGATAGCCGAAATGATCGAGATCAACTCCACCTGATGCTAACATCCTCAATTTTCTCTCCAAATTCCAAACAATTAGATCGCATTCACGAGGCTTTTGCTTGATTTATGATTATAACGAAGATGCACTGAAATATGAACCACCACACGAATTAAGGAGAATGAGAATACCAATCAAGGCATCTGCAATTGGACAAAAATACAAGAAATGCGCAAAGAAAATTGCACAAGCAAAAAGCAAGAAATTTGATTTTGAAAAATAACTTGTAGTAGTTAGTTTATAAGTGTTTGTTTATAAGTGTTTTTGAAACAAATTGTAAATCGTACCAAATAATTCCATGTATGTATTGTGGCAATATATATCGGACAGAGAATCAAAATTTTTAAACACATGTTCATTTTTGTAATCCAATAACTATGCATTTCGAATTTCTTTATTATTGTATCTCCATATAAATACCTATAGTTTTCTTACTTCAAGTGTACATATTTTTGTTATTGTTTTCCATTCTATTTTCTTAACATAATAATTTGTAATTCGTTTCAAATAAATTCATGTATATATTGTGGTGGAGCATATGGAGCACATACTCTAACATTTCAACATACGTGTTCAAGTATTCCTTTATACAATTTCTCGTTTCTTTATGCAAACCAACAACACATTTTTAATGTGTTCTTCATAATATCTCCTTTTTGCATATTGAATTGTTTTAAGGGTTAGACTTCATGTTTGCATAGGACTTGCTACGAGATGTTACTTCGAATCGAGGCCGAATGTAGTATTTAACATGAACCAATGCAAGAATGGCAGGTCTTCGCACAACTTTGTCTGGGAAACAACACGGGTCTTGACAGTCTTGATATGTTGGGGAAACGAGATTTTGACGTACACAATAATTGGAGCATACATGATGTTCTACAAGATTTGCAGATAACTGGTTCATCATTCATCAAGAGAGAAAATGCAGACACAATTAACAACAACATGCATGCCACACCACCATCTTCCACACTTCCTTTGTCTTCAGAAAAACAACTAGCTCTTGATACCATACTACACCATTCAACAAACAAAACCCTTCTACCTCCACTAAGATTGATAATTCAAGGAACGACTGGCACAGAAAATCATTTCTGATAAAAAATCTAGAATTCATTCACAACAACATCAACATCTCCCTCACCTCTACTTAAGCTCACCCCCACTGGTGTTTCAGCATTCAACATCTCCGCATCCACACTCCACGCAGCCCTACGTATTCCGATCAAAGAAACCGAAAACCCTTGAAGGTAGCGCATTATCGTCTTTTCAAGAGTCACTGAAACATATATAATATCTTATTATTGATGAAATGAGTTTCATCGGCCCAAAGTTGCTAAGAAAAATTGACAGTAGGCTCTGCAAAGCTTTCCCACACTCAAGAACATTTGAATTTGGGAATAGATCAGTCATCCTCCTCAGTGACCTCGGCCAATTACCGCCGGTTTTGGATAGTCCTCTTTATGCAAGTAATTCCTACGGAGCAACCCTTTGGAAGGGATTTCAGTCTTCCATTACATTACAAACAATATTTTGGCAACAAGGAACAACCAATGCACAAGTTTCATTCTGAATTTACTTGCTCCACATGCAAGATTCAACCCCTTTAATTGAGGATTGGGAACTCTTAATGTCTCGCACAAACACACAACTAACTCAACAAGAGCTCAACATTTTTAAGAATGCACCACATTTGTTTACAAAAATGATCTGGTGGAATCCCACAACCTACAGATGTTGAAGGCATTGAACGTCCCAATCACCTAATCCAATGCTTTGAAAGTAATAGGCAGACTGGACCAGGAAATCCTAATGACGATCAGTTGGAACACAAAGTTCTGTTGTGCAAACAACAAAAAATCATGCTTATTGCAAATCTATGGGTTGATGCAGACCTCGTGAATGGTGTCATAGGAACAATCACCGACATTGTCTACGACACATCAATGCAACCACCAACATTACCTTTATTTGTTGTTGTAAAATTTGATAGATACAACGGCCCATGTTGGGATCCCTCCAACCCATTACATATTCCCATACCCCCTTTTTCAAGAGGGAATCGAAGATAATTGCCGATTAAAATGGCCGAGGATTAACTATCCACAAGTCGCAAGGACTTACTTTGCACAGAGAAACCATAGACATTGGAACCACTGAAAGGCAGGGTCTGACATTCACAAATTTCTCCAGAGTTCCTTCACTTGCAAATCTGCTGCATTTCACTTGCTTTTTCATTTGAGAGATACTCAAATATGGCACACGTACCAAAGCACTCGGAGCAAGAAGAAAGGAGGAAGCAAGACTACTATCACTCAACCCATCGTAAATACTACCCTCTGCTTTGATAACACCTCCACTACTACTATACTCAACACTTCTTGTATCCAAAACGACACTATCGTTCAAGGGGTATCAAATGTAATCATGTTTATTGAAACTGAAATCGCCCACTAAAGGCTACCATTCATAATATAAATACTGCAAATGTATACATGTCTCATTATGTGTATGTATATCTTCATTTATTTGATGTTTTGAAATATGAAAAGCAACTTTAAATGTACGAATCTGTAACATAATTAAATGTACACATACAACATTTCAATGCAATGTTTCAACTAAATTCCTACACTACAACTATCAATCACACACATTATCAATTGTACAATAAATGTTTTTCCAACAAAACACCAACCAAACAACCGATGCACAACTAACACAATAAACCCGAATTAAATACATACAACATCAACTATAAAATTAATTAACTATTGAAAACGGTATCAAATGTATTCATGTACGAATTTATAACAAGTTTGAAATGTATAAACAACCTTAAAATTAAGTGGCCCATCTATATTTCTACACTTACAAAATCAATCAAACCCCTTATCAACATCAATTACAAAAGTAATAACTATACCTCTAAATCAAATAACATATATCGTTCGGTGTTCACATTGCATTGAACACATGCGATTGCTAGTATATGAATTCACGGGTATCACAACATAAGATATCTCTATGTCTAAATATATTAATTGACTTTCATTTTAGCTATAATTGAGTGCTTAAAGAATATCAAAGCATGACAATCAATCTATCACGTGAATATAAATTATGTAACATTTTTTTGTCATGAGAGTTCAAATTTCATAACAAGCTTTAATAAGAATCATAAAAAGGTTTCTAAAAATTATATAAAATCAATATTTTTAAGTGCCTTGTTAAATACCTAAGTATAGATTATGACCTAGATCTCATGGATATGCCAATTCCAACCAATGATGATGGTGCGAGACCTTCATAAATACGTAAAATTACATGAACAACTGAAATGACCCGAGTTAAAATCCTAATTAGGAATGTCTATAACAAACAAACTTCTAACAAAAACATAAACACACTTCTATAAAACATACATAATCAAACTTTGTAAGCGCCTTGCTAAGCACCCCAATTCCATTTAGACATACTTTTAAAAACTAACTTATTTAAGTTCAAATCCTATTAATTGTGAGTAACCTAACCGTACATGATAATGGAATTAATGCTTGTGTAGAGGATATGACCAACTACTGGAGAGTCTTAATTATCAATTATTGTTCTCACACACCTATTTTCCTACCATTACTAGAGCTTAAAACAGAAAGTGGGGCTACAAATTAGTGCTACGATAAATAAGAGAGATAAAGACACACCTCCACAAACGACGGCGATCATAAATACGAGAAGGAAAATTAGTTCGACGACAAATGTAGTAAGCCTTCGCGGAAGACCGTGTGTGTGCTTCGCGGAAGACCGTGTGTATGCGTGTCGGCAACGTATACAATTGCGTGGAATGTGCAACCCTCATCTGGGAAAGCCACATCCAACTTCCTCTTCACAGATATGACTGCATGAAATTATTTGTTATAATACACGAACAACCATGTCTCTCCTGTCAATGGCCATTGCATTGCATTGCACCGGCTCACATGTATCTCTCTCGGAGAATGCGTCGTACATTTCTGTTTTTCAAGAATAGTAATGCCTTCCACAAGACCATTCCAGACGACATGGAAGCACAGCTGTTACTCGAATGCAATGGCTTCGATGCAGAGGAATTCTGCACAGACATGAGCCGCGATGATGAAGTTATAGCGGTGGCTATGATGCTTCTCTGCTTCGGATTTCTCAGCATGTTTACACTCCCAATGGCCCAATGGGGCTCGAGACGGAGCTTGGCTTCGCAGGCGCGACAGAAGCCATGGAAAGCGTGGAATTCAAGATATTTGTGGTGACAAACGCACTAAGTTTTTTCTTGTCAATGGGGGTGGTGTTGGTGTTGTTACAGGTTATGGCCATCGAAAATATTACTTACAGTCATAAGAATATGAAGAAGGTGATGAAGGTGTGCAAAATAGTCGCACACATCGCAACTGCAATGGTATCTGCTGCCATTGCCTTCGTTTCTGCAGCGATGACATTCACCAGGCATCCCTGATATTAATTACATATTTCCTTCTTTCTTTCTTTTTGGCTAGGGTTTGTCTTAGCTCTATAGTAATATTGGGCTGGAATCCAATTGTAATGGACTGAAAATCATTCTGGGCATGCTTTGCATCTTAGTCAGACGCTTGGTCGGCATATCTGTAGGCGAATAGCATCTGGAGTGAGTACATCATTTCTTCAAGAGTTAAAAAGATTTTAAATATTGCAGTGTTGAAGGCACAAAGTCTAACAATTTTTCTATGTATTTTATCCTTGAAAAAGAACTCTTATGTGTCTTCTTGGTTTTCTTCTTTACAAAGAAACGTTGTCAAAAGTCCATAAAATGCTTTTAATACTCTTATTTATAACGCTTTGGTTAGATATAGAAATTGGCTACGATTCTCACAACCTAGCCTAAATAGAGTTGGTGTATTAGTGTCCTCACTTACAACCTAGAACAAATAATGTCACTTTTAAGAAATAAAAAATAATTACGCCGAAAGGTGTGTTCTTTGCGAAAAGCCTCCGGTTTTTGACAATGAAGGAGATTGCAGCAGCAAGCAGATGGAGTGGTCGATGATAGACGACAGTCTTGGAGCCCTACATGTGGCGGACTGAAACTGAGTTGTAAATGTGAATATTGCAGAAGTATTCCATAAATCATCCGTGGAAAGCTTGAAAGCAAGAGAGCCCAACACCAATCTTGAATGAGGGAGAACCATTTCGGGAGCCACAAATGGAGGACATTTGAAAGAGTCTTGGCTAGAGACGAACATGCCTTTGCCTTCAACATCAAAAGGAGAGTATGGTTGCCTCCTTGTATGGTAGTACGTTTCAGTCCAAGAAAGATTTAAAAACATCTTGCTTAGGGCTGCGGGAAGGGTATTACAGTTAATAGTGTGCGGTGTTGTTACGAACCGTGTTTTGTGTTGGTGTCTATGGCCGTCAAACACTGAGGCTGAGAAGTCCCTTTCTATTTAGCTATTGGGTGTGATTGAAGTTGGAAACTACGTCATTGGAGGAAGCTATCCAACAACAAAACCGAGATTTAAAGAAAAGGGTAAAAATTAAAATCATCTTTTATCTATAATTTGTATAGTGATTGGTGATGATAGAGAGTTTTTTCATATGTAACAATTTAGAATCACACTCTTTGAAGGTATGATATAAATTTTCAAAAGATATAAACTTGTTGAGCTTGACCAAATCCTCGAAAGGTGATTATAATCTTTCAATGATTAGGTCTTGTAATTCATTATTAGCTAAGATGTTATTCCTCCGAGTGAGAAGGGTTTTTAAATGTAACACATAAGCATTAAGATGCTCGGTAGGACCTTGTCGTATTTGAGCCAATTTTGGATAAGAAATTTTGTCCTCAATATTGATAGAGAATTGTACTAAAAGGTAAATTCTATAAAAGGTAAATTCTATAAAGAAATAAATGCGTGCACAGAGTGAGTGGGAAGGGTGTAAAAATTCTATAATGTTAAGTCTTTAAGATTTAAGGTGGGAATCTTGGTAAGTAGGATGTCATTAGCAACATAATTGAAATAGGAAACATATATTGAATAGAGAATCTTAGCGGGATCCTATAAATTCCATCATATATAGGAAATTGAATAACAAAAAAGTAAAAAGGTAACAAATAAGAAACTATTTCAGGTGCAAACGGATTGTGAAGTAATCAGTGTGGAATCTATATAATTAAAAGATGAGGATGCACCTTATTTCAATTATAATACTTGTGGTTGTAAAGTATGAAAAAAATATTTAAGAGCTTACGTGCTAGAAGAATATGGATATGAATCATGAGGAGTAGATGTGGGATGTGTAGTAACAATTGTGGTTGTAAAAATAGACGCAAAGACACTTGGAACTCGATAGGTGAGGTGCACTCAAAGGGGTAGGCACCAGAATTTGGGAACAAAATAGAAGACCAATCAATCTAACATGTCTTTAAAAACTTTAAACCAATTTATGAAGGAACTTAATGGATATTATATGATTTTGGGAGATATCTCGATCATTAAATAGTGAAATTGGAAGACTTGAACTTGAATAACATTTAAAATTGGGTACTGTAAATGAAATGAAGGTGGAACCATACTAAATTTTTTGGACCATGTCATATAATTGTGAACCTTTTGTATGGTCTTAGACCTTTTTGAATCATCCTCTCACACTTTTTAGGTTGGTTGTCTTTTGTCTTTGTCTCTCATTGTCAAAAACTAGTTGTCAGACATGCAACGAGTCTTTCCAAGTGGACTGATCATCATGTCAAACTCTAACCACAAATTAAGAGTTCTCCAAACCAAACATTAGATGAGTTATGGGGACCGTCAAACACTGTTAACATTAGCACTACTCTCAAGAGGCCTAAAGCTACACATTGTTCTCCACCTAGCTTGTGATATGTATATAGATAAATCAAAATTGGCATTTTCTTTGACCATGCTTGATTTGGCTTGGCTTTTACTAGTATTGGGAATATTATTGTTTCATGGGTAATATATATAGTGTTGTTATGTAAGTGAATTTGTTTTAACAACTTCACCTATATGGTTTAGTATGTTGTTTATGTGATATCTTTGGATATTATTGTTGTAGAAACTTCCTTGTTTATAGGAGTGTTACTACCTATATATTTGTATGGTGTCTAGTGTATAACAGTATGGAGCATTGCAAATTATCAATATGAATATTATTATTTTCTGCTCCAAATTATTGTTCAAAAATATTTGGTACCGGAGAGAATTCTGATCTATTACATTTCTTTATTCAGTTCCTCAACTGTCTAAATTACGTGCAGGTTCATTAACATCAAGGAGAATGATTACACTTTGTATGGACATATTTTGAATTTTTCAAAATTCTGACTCAATACTGCTATTCATGCCAATGCGATATATAACAAAGTTTCTGCTAGTACAAATATTCGTGCTGTGACTGTGCATACATTCGGGCTTTGTCAAATCTATATCTGATCTTGTAAGCAGTCCAGAGTGGAATGCATTTGAAGGAGATACTTTAGATCTCAAAATAAATGACAAGAGACATCTATATGTGTATGTAGAGAATATACAGAAATTAGAACGAGTTTCATTTTGCTCCAACGACCTGATCATTTATACAAATGTAATGGACAGCCGTATATTAGTAGCTGTAACATTTTTATCTCCAAGCGCACATCCATGGTGATCCACTTTCCTGTGCATTCAACATTTTTTCATTTTCATAAGTAGTAAATTCAAAGCACAACAATAAAGATTTTTATTTGGTAAATGCATATTGATATAAGAATTATTGCACACGTTTTTATAAAGTGAATGTTTTATTCCAAAGAGAATATATTGCAAAGTTGGAATGGTTGAGAATATTGTTTTAAACGCCATCTATACAATTATTTCAAGGCACATCTGATTATGATTATGTAGAAACAAGAGTTGTGCATTGATGTCTGCCATGTGATCAAACACCTGCAAAATTAAACTGTACGTTGAGGAAGAAGAATTGCATCAATTCTACAGCCAATCATTTTCCATTGACCGAAGTCTACAACACAATTTTCCAGCTGGATATTAGTGAGTGAATTTTTTAAAGTTCTGGTATATTTTATTTATTAAAGTCAAGGGTTTATATTATCTGGTTCAATTTTGTAGATTTTTTAGAGTTTCATAATGGAAAATATAAATTTAATTGAAAGATTTGATGGGAGAAACTTTCACACATGGCAAGTACAAACCAAACTACTACTTTGAACGATAAAGACTTATGGGATATTGTTGATGAAAAAATTAAAAAATCGAATGATGCAAATGAAGCAAAAAAATTGGGAAAGTAAGGATAAGAAAACAATAGCAATTATTAGCCATGGTTTATCGGTTGCATATTTTCATCATATTGATCTAACCAAGTCATCTAATGACATTTGGATGAGATTGAACAAGTTATTTAGATCTCAAGCGGGTAGTGCAACAATGGTGTTAAAGCAAAAAAATTCGACTAAAGATGGGAGAAAATGACATTAAGGTTCAACATATCGCATGTAAGTTTAGATCCATTTTAAATCATTTAGCAAGAATAAAAGTAGAGGTGGATAAAGAAGATTCTTAAGCAATCTTACTAAATAGTTTGTTAAAAGAGTATTCAAATATTGTTTTTACTCTTAGCAAGATGAATCCTAGTTTGGAAAACTTAATTTCCTCTTTGCTTGATGAAGAAGAAAAAATAAAAGGTCTATACCGGAAGAATAAACAATAATGGTTGCAAAAATAAGTCACCCTTCAAGAAAAATACACATCAATTCAAATCATAAAAAAAACACCTTCTATGTCATTACTGTAAACAACCAGGACATGGTTTTGTGAATTATAAGAAAAGAGGTCAAGATCTCTTAGATGATAAACTAGATCAAAAGGATTTAGCTTCAAGAAGAAGATTAGGATGATTATTCTAATCCCCAAGTGATAATGAGCTTCTAAGTGATGAAGATTATTTGTACTCGCATTTATCCTCTTATTAGAGGATGGAGGCAATGGAGGTAGGAGGACAATCAACATCCTCAAGTTTGTCACTACCTCAAAGGCCGCATATTGCTTTAGTGACACCTTTTGTTTTGTGTGATGAATAAGAACAAAAGTGCATCATTGTTCCTGTGTGCAGTATAATTTATGTGTTTCCCGTGTGATAATAATGATGTGGAGATGTGTACCATTGATACTATAACAGGAAGTGTTCTTGATCAAATTGACTTGATGGTTGATGTGAATTGGTTGAACGGTCCCAATTCATGTATTCATCTAATAGGTTGATCAGTCCCTGGATGATGTAGTTCCCATAGTCAATGTTGAGGATCGAGACCATGTGTAGGCTACGGAGTGACATGCTACTTGGTTGAAGATGGTGTTTTTCCCATGTAAACACTAAGGGGGAATATTAGGAATATTATTGTTTCATGGGTAATATAGTGTTGTTATGTAAGTGAAGTTGTTTTCACAACTTCACGTATTTGTTTTAGTATATTGTTTATGTGATATCTTTGGATATTATTGTTGTAAGAACCTCATTATTTATAGGAGTGTTATTGCCTATATATTTGTATGGTGTCGAGCGTATAACAGTATGGAGTGTTGCATATATTATCAATGTGAATATTATTATTTTCTTCTTGAAATTGTTGTACTAAAATAACTAAAAGACTTAGAGAGATGATGTTTGAGAGCTTTTAGATAAGCGGTATGGTTTCCTTAACCTAGTTTTTAACTTCCGACCTGATGTTGGTGCTTCCATAATGACTTTAGATGTGTTATTATGACATTTATAAAACTTTGGATACCTTTTTTGAGTGTATGAAGTGAGTTTTCTAGAGCATTTCTATAGGATTTCTAGGTTAGAAAATGAGGCAACGCTTAACTCCTTGTATAGTGTTTCGTAGATGGTTTATCTAAGAAAGAATGAACCAGATGAAGTATAAAAATCTATGAAAAATGTAAATTGGAAAGTATAGTTAGAAGATATGTTGTTCAAAGACCATAGAAGTAGGTTAGGACTTGACGTACGATCCATCCCGACTCAATCTATATGATCTTGATTGGGAGCAAGATATTTTCATGGTGAAGTTTCAAGCTGATATATTAATATTTCTCTATTTATTTTATGCATTTTATTCTTAAGATGTGTCAACATGTTAGTATACAAGGATAAAAAATATAAACAATAGACCTCAAAAAGTGCTAAGTGGGAATGAATAAGTTGTATTTATCATAACAAGAGTGCATAGTCAAATCAAGAGTTTCCAAAGTGTAAATTACCAAATTTGAGTGTATATAAGAAAGTGTCTAAGGAAAATTGTGATCTTCATATATTGGTCTTTCACCTTCTCTTACCACATTCTTAGAAAAGGAAAATTTTGAATAAAAATATGTGCTTCATATACCATTGTTTCCTTCTCTCTCTTCACATTCTCAAATGCAAAAGGCATTGAAGTACATGTATCCTTTGTAGTCTAATCCTTCCTCCTTTAGTACCTTCTATAACATAACAATGGATACTAATAACCCCTAATTCTCGGATATATACAAATCACATTCCAAATCTCTAAGGCATAACGAAAATGAGATCTCCTCCTCCGTAAAATAAACATGTGTACTTTTGATTTGGTTTGCATCTCCTTTTTGTTCTTTTTGCAACGATTCAAAGTTACTATGAACTATTTATTTTTTTGTTTAAACTTCATTTTATAACATTTACTTTTACTACATTATGTGTTGTATATTTCATCATGGATCATACCAACACCAACACATCTTGAAGTACCTTCAAGAATAAGAAACATTTGTTTTCACACTTAGGTGTGCTCTTCCTTTAAGAATGTAAATTTTAATTACACACTTAAATAGAGAAAATGTAGGCATGAAATTATGGTAATTGGTCCTTATGTAATTCCATGTTTTCCCTTGTATCCTTGCTAAGACTAAGGCTAATATTCGAATCCAATCTCATCATCTGTTTAGCAATTATATCACCTATTTTTTTGTACATAATCCTTTATCAATAAAAATAGAAATACATGCATACAAACATAATATATCACATAATCTCATCATTCTAAATTACCTTTTTTAATACATCACATAGTGAAATCAAACAAAAAAAGAAATAAATGATGAAATGTTTAGTTTAAAGCGAGAGGAAGAGTGATCCATACCTTTTACGCTAATCTCATGATCCCCTCCTTTGATGAGACTGCATCAACGTTAGGCATTTTTAGCAACAATTTGTAGGCTTGTTCATACTTCCATGCTTTAGACATAGAAAAACACTGCATTTACAACTACAACATATTGCAAATCCCTTGTTATCTTTGTGTTTGATTGATTCCCATACCCTGTTCTACGAATCTTTTTTTTTTTTTTTTGTACAATCTGGTAGAATACTCATAAATGATACTTAGTTTTGGATTTATGCTTGCCAGTCCCATTTCTAAAAGAACTTTAGAGCATAATTCACCATGATCATCCCGAGCACCACCTATGTATAATTGCATTCCACAAGGTCTCATCACATTGAGGCATCTCTCTAAGTAGCCTCAAGTCTCTTCAAGTGCATCATTTGCACATGGCTATACACAACTCACATTTTCAACACAAACTGAGAGCTTGATAATAAGAGATCTAAACACTAATCTCCCAATAATGATTTGTTGCAATCCTTCACACACTTCCACTCTTGGACCAAAATCTCCCCATTTTGATAGTGACTGAGATGATGCTAGCATGGGTGAACTATTTGGGTTGTATTCAGAGGAAGGTGGCATTGTTTTGGGAGGATTCCCATACTCTGATACAAAGATTCTATTTCCTAAACATGAGGGAACAAAAAACAACAGTGGAACTTGTCTTGCCCCAGCCAACGTATTATGAGGAATTCTATGAAGCCTTTTAACAAGGCCATTTCAACCACGTCCTGCAATCGTTCGCCCACGTTGACAACTAGGAGTCATATCTTATAAAAGCATAATTGGGATAGTAATAAGGGATTTCCAAATTCTTAATAAAAACAACCACTACTTGAATTAATAGATAAAGAGAAGGAGAATGACGTGGTATCCAACGCTTACCATAAGAATGCTTTTGTAAACGTTAAAGTGCATGTAGCATAGGTGCTCTAGAGAAGAAGAAGCAGAAACAATACAACTAGATATTACTCCCAAATGGAGTGCCTCCTAATGTTGAATCTTCTCATTCTTCCTCTACATACAACAACAAAACAACAAGACGATATTTTAATTTCCTCCTAAAGAAAAATGAACTCGATTAAGATATAGCTACGAGATCCAGTTAGTCAATTTGCATATAAAAAACAATAGGAGATATTTGGTTATAGGTTTAGCTCTGCATTAAGGGATGCTTTAACCAATAATGGTACTGATGTCTAGACAACTATTACTGAGAGCTCCCATTAGCACACCTCCTGTCACGTTCGGTTATTTAATTTTGTGTGAGTACATGACTCTACTTTACCATTGTCGATGCGAGCTTTGATTCGCACTTGCCATCTCTATCAAATTATTGCTAAATTACAACGTTAACTGGTTCATCATGATTGATGCCCTTGGACCTCAAATAATGTGCTTGGATTATTATGTAGGGAAGATGAAAGGCTTGAAAAGGCTGCGAGGATGCGTCACTTCCATGCTCACAATTGATAGGTGCCCCGACATAGGCAAATCAAAGATTGAAAAGAAGGGGGCATTACAAACCCTTTATCCCAATTCCCGAAAGGAGTTGGAAGATATAAGGCCCATAAATAAGAGTAAGATGTGTGTATATGTTGTATAAATCCATATTGACTCATGATTTATATGAAAATAAGCAAGTAGTTCTCCTTCCACTATATAAAACCCATAGATATACTCAACTATGAAATCATAAGTAAATGAAAGTTTATGACCATCCCTAGGTTAGTTAAATTAAATCTATAGCCCAACTCAAAGTAAGTCAATTATCTCTACACACATGATCCACAAAGAATTTATGGCTATAGGCATTTTACATTGGAAATTGGAGGGTCGTGATGGACTAAGACGTGTAGCTAACAATTCAATTTTGATTTAAAATTTGATTGTTATGACACAATTTTAATGTTAAGTTTGACATTCACTTGACAAATGTTTAGAATTTTTAGGATTGTGTTTGGAAATATTAAGTCAAAAATTATAATATAATTTAATTATAAAGTGGAATTTGGAGTCTATACTTTTTATTTTTTGATGTGTAGTGCATACAATTGGACACTAAATTACATATACTAGCATCTTGCTTATACTTGGAGGAAACATATAATTAATATACAATTATGAGTAAGCATACAACTAAACTAGTGATCACATTGAGGTAAACAACTACAAGAGGCATCCACCCCATAAAAGAAATTATACCACTAACAATGTTAAAATTATTAATATTTTTTTGAGTGTAACTGGGCTGACTTTCTGTGGATTACCGGTCACTCATGGACTAAACAGGTTAACATGCTGCTGATTATACATATACGAATATGTATTAAGGACATTTTGTTTTTAAGATAAATCCTTTTCGAGTGCTGCACGAAGCTTTTTTATTTGGATAAGAAGATGATACAAATACATTTGTACCTAAACAAGGATATCAAATATTTACGCTGAGTCCAGGAACAAAATAAAAGGTTAGAGATGTGTGATAAATGTAATAACCGCAGCCACGAAGGCAACACCCGCACATCCCATTGCTATACAAAGCACTGTACTGCAAAATCTCATCAGATTCTTCTTCATACTCTCTGTTATGTTCTTCATGGCAGCCATGCCCTGTATTAAAACCATCGAAACCGCCCATAACGATGAGAAAAAGCTCACCGAGTTCATCGCCACAAATATCTCGAACCAGACGCTGTTCATCGCTTCTCTTGCTGCTTCCAAGCCGAGCTGTTTTTTGAGACCAATGGGGACCATATAAATGGCAGGAAGCTGAAACATATGACCACCATACCCACCAAAATTACAGTGTCACCGCACTTCTCCGCAGCCTTGTCGCCATTACATTTTGACACCATCTGGGATTCCATGTCTACCTGATCACAAGAGAGCTGTAAAGCAGTCTAAAAACATATAGTTGAGGTAGTCTAAACAAATCAGTGGGCTGGAGTTTAAAAGAATTTGGTAGCCTAATATTAGTAAGGCGGTGATAAGCAAGATTCGAGGCAACTTCGCACCTCTTTCCTTGCTTTTTCTCGCCTTTTCCAATTTGGTCCGCTGCACCTTTATAACAATAAAATGTTTCCATACCAAATACTTAATTTATTGCCGACTGTTTTCCGGTTTCCATCGCAGTGTTTGACGTTGCTGGCAATTGCACATGAGTTGCGTGAAGTATACGGGAAGGAATGCCAATGTAGAGTTACTTTGGAAATTTATTTTGATTTGATCGGCTGTAGGGTATTTGTTAATGTTGGTTTTGTTTTTTTGTTGGGGGTGTGTTGGGATCCATGAAGAAGTAACGTGGAAGAATGAGAGAGCCACAAATGTTTGGTGTATGTTTTTTCATAATATGAAATAATATATATTTTTTTAGAAAGCACTTTCTAATAGCGAATTTACTTTCGCTATTTTAAACTTCTCCAAGTGAGCAAGTTGGGCATCATGTCTTCTTATTTTATTTCACAAAACAATTCGGAGGCCTCTTTCGAAAACCCCACTATTAGCATGTTGTTATAAAATTAATCCACATGAATTATTTGAATGCACTTTTAAATATTTAAGCATTTATAGACTTACGGCCTATTTTCTTACATTTATTGTAATTTTTTCGGTATAATTTTTTTATGGAGTAATCAATTCGATGTGTTATGGTTCTCTTAGACTCAAGCTACATGCCACTTTGTGGTTTAGGTCCAGGTTGTGTTCTTGAGAATAGTTAGTTTTTGTAACACTCGTTAAAACGATGTTCTAGAAACCCGCTGAAACCCTAAACATTTATCCCGAAAGTTGCGACTAATTTTATTTATTTTTGTTTAAGTTATAAGAAGGTTACAAGGGTGACAACCCCTAGGGTACATTAAAATAACTTACACCGATATTCTCAACCTTATGGTAAGGGAACCAGGTCTAGTCCAAAGATTAAATATTTTTAATTTATCTCTAAAGTCAATTAATTAACATAATCTCAAGTTTATCTCTAAGGTCCATTAATCAATTATTCATTAGGAAGGTACCATAGATTAATTTACATAGTTAAATGTTTTCTTCTCTTTAGTTAATGTTCAATCCTAGAAAGGTTAACCTTATGTTAATTTATTCTAATTTATTATCCTATTAACTTAGAGTCCTTACCAAAGACTTCCTAAGGCTTGCTAAGAACTAACAAAGGTTTAACACTCTAAGGAAATTAAATGGCCCCACTCCCCAATTACACATACCCTTAAATTTTAAATAAAAACATTTATAAAAATATATTCCCACCAACAAAGGTAGGGTTGATCCTCAACCCTTAGATCAAACCAATCTTGGCCATTAGATCCTAGGGTTCCAAACTAACCCTAAAATATTTATGAGTTTTATTTAATCTCTTTCTTTACCAAGTCTCCTCATTTGATCTATTTTCTTTGAGAAAAAATTGTTGATTGGAGAGGAGAAGCCATGGGAGAAAGAGAGGAGAAACTATGGTGGATTCTATAAGGAGATCAAGCTTAGATGGTTTAGATTGTAGTTTATTTGTTATTATTACTTTCATTCAAGGATTGGGATGTATTTCCTTCACCAATCTGATTTTATTTCAAGCCATTTGTATTTGGGTTTTCCAATTTGGGGAAAACCCTACCCCATAAACATAAATGAAAAAGAATGTTTTCAATCCACCATTTGGAGGTTTTTATTGCCCAATCCAAGGGATTTACTCATTGTTTGCTTGCTTGGTAGTTATTAGTTAAATTTTACAACTTATAATAGTATAAACCAGTTAAAATTTTCACATAGGCGCGAGATCTAAGGAGTTCTGTCGTAAGTGACAAAACTTCCGCCCATAGCAGACTAGCGATCTTAGGACCACTACCCCGACCGGGTGACAAACCAGGGGCCGACGCCCTACTGAGTGACGGTTTTGAGACTGCCGCCTTAGCCTGAGTGGTGGTTACGGGACCGATGCTCTGCACAGGGCGGCGGTCGTATTTCTAAAAAATAGAACCATCAAACCCGAGATTTTTCAAAAAAAAAAGTTACAAGGGTACTCAAATGGTCATTCAGAACTTACTTTTACATGTCTAAGTTATTCATTTGCAAGGTTTAAATTCATTTACTCATTTCTTTGGTATCAATTTACTCAATTTAAACATTTCCTATTTTGATAAAAACAACAACATCTACAAGGGTCAATTTCCATTTTATTTACAAACTCTCTTCCAACAATGCAAGGAAATGAACAAGGTAGTCTAACTTTTTCCTTTGCATGTTTTTCAATTAACACAATGGAATATACTATTTCTTTCCTCTTTCAACTACAAGTTTCAACCATTCTCACAACCAATTTTAACAAGGTTTTAAATAAGTTTTGAAATGAAAGTTACTAACTTTTCAATAAGGTCTATACACTTTGGTGAGAAATGGAACAACTACCATGAGATAAGTTATTTCCCCTTTATAGCTTCTTTTCTCACAATACAACTTTCAACTAAACCTTTACACAATATTTCCCATTTTGATTCTTTTCTTTCCATACTATAATTTTAATGAGAAGGGAGTTTTACATCTTTTCAATGAACTTTTTCAAAGAATCTTTACAACTTACAAAGCTACATCTCCTTTAAACAAAATACAATATTACACATCTTCCACCTTGAGTGGGAATAACAAGAAGACTTAATCCCAAGGAAGGATTTCTTGAAGGCACCAACAAAGCTCCAAATTTCACACCACCAACAAGAGAGCTCCACCATGCTTCCTTTGATCACAATAAAAAATGGGGAGAGGCAACACTCTCCACCCAACCAAGAATTCCAATGAGGAGGAGAAGCCATCCTCCTCATTGGCCCCCGAGCCCCAACCACAATGCAATGAAAAATGGATTCAACTCATGGAAACAAACAAGCTTCCACAACACAAAAACATTTCACAACCATTCCAACCACATTTCAACCATCAACAACACAAGAATGAAACACAACTAAACAACAAGTAAACAAGGCTTAAAAATGAAAGTCACAAGAGCAAGACCTATGGGGAGGCCACTTATGCCTTCCAATGGGAATTGTGTGCCCACCTTAAAGCCTCCAATGCATATTTGAAATCCCCTACATACTCTTATGCCTCCCTCAAGTACCCCTTTTACCTCCCACATACTCTTATGCCTCCCTCATAAAAGAAAACAAGTAAGAAATGCAAACATTCCTTATCCAAGGTGGGAACCCAACCCAAACTCCCTCCAAACAAGAAAGTAAACTCTTATGCCTCCCTACAAGAAATATAAACTCTTATGCCTCCCACATGAAATCTCCCCATAGTCCCCTCCTACACCACACTTAGGCAATCTACCCAAGCACCCAACAAGCATAGAAAAACACTCAAAACAAGCACATATGCATACAAAATAAAAGAAAGATTTTAACAAGAGTTTAGCTCCTACCTTTCCATGGTAGAGCTTGATCCAAGAGCCATACACCAAGCTTCTTCAAGCCCAAACAAACACCAAGAAGCTCCAACAAATCCACAAACACTTCCAAAAATCCTCCAACTCCCAAAATGCAAGAGCACACAAGAATGAAGTAACCCCCAATCAAGAAAATGAACTTGATTAAATAGAAAAGGGAGAGAGGAGGGTGAGGTGGCTCCATGTGGGATGCCACATCACTCATCCTCAACTCCACCTCAAAAGTCAAATTTCAAACTCCAAAGCACAATTAATAAGTGGGTGAAGAAATGACATATTACTTGCACACACAAACCAAGCCCACACCTCCTAAGGACAAAATTAATTACATGAAAGAAAGTGCACTCAACATTTACCTTTTTCTTCCCAAAACACCTAATGGGGTCTAATTTTGACCCCCTCAACCCATAGGTAGGGTTGGCATAGCAATTTAAGAGGTGTGGGACAAGTTTGAATTGTCCCACAAGCTTCCAAAATTGGTCTCTAAGGCCAAATTCGAATTTCCATGAAGGGGTAGAGTGTACAACACTCAAGATCCCCAAGCACTCAACTATCAACACAAAATCTAAGAGAAATTTAGCTTAATAAATGAATTCATTTGGTCACATCTATAATTAGTTTAGGACAAGATTAATTTATCTCTAATTAAGACACTACAACCCATTAATAATAAAGGGTAAAATACATACCCCAAATTCCAAATAAATAATAAAATGAATTACATCACTAAAATCACATACTAACATCAATAAAGGAAAAACATAACCCCTTGGTCACAATTTACCCCTAACAAAATTCCAACACACACACAGATACATGTTGCGAGGGTGACCCTCGTTGAATTCACCTAGAATTAAAATTTGGTTGGTCTCTAATCCCCCCGTAGTTTGTTGTGATATGTTTTTCTAAAACACAAAATATCCCTCTCGGCTTCATAACACTATTAATGATATCAACGTAATAAAACACTTACATCTAACTATCAATTTCGAACATCAAAAATCATAACTACTATTGATAAGACCAAGTAACTTAACAATTATTCTCATTTTCAACATTTCAATTCTACTCATACATCAACAGTTTGCAACTAAGGTCAAAGACAAAATGGATCATCGATTAAAGCAATACTATCACTCGTTCATAATTTCACCAATCTCCAATATCAATTAAATCACAAAACTAACTTTGAACATCATAATAAAAAAACCAATACGAAAATGATTTGAAATATCAACCTATATTTATCTCACAACACATCATTTTCATCCATATTGAAAGTATGTAGTGCCCACTTCCCTTCGACACATTTTTATTTGATTTTGATACATCGACTTACACTTATGGACATTGTTGTAGCCTTTTGATTTAGTATGATACTAGATGTTAGAGATACTGGATTATTGTTAATTTCGTTTCATATATGATGCATGTGGATTATTAGAGACATTTGATATTGATGTTGATATGTTGTGGACATGGTTATTTATATATATTTTGACATGCGATATACTTTCATCACCATGAGTAGGATTGATAATTGAATTAATGTTGTGATAATTTTGACATGGATGAAATGTTGGATAGAAATGTTACTAGAAATTTGTAAATGATTTGTAATTGCCTAGATGATATTTATTCGTATATACAAGATTTTAGATTATATTGCATATTTTGGCATGGATGTTTTAATGCGCCATGAGGCCAAAGGAGGTATTTTGTTGTTTGCAGGTATATATATAACATCGGGGGGATTGGAGACCAACCACATTGGAATTCTCGATGAATTCAACTAGGGTTACCATGGCACATATGTAATTGTGCATGTGTTAAATTATTTGGTTAGGGAAAAATTGTGACTAAGGGGTCATGTGTTGTTTTGTTTTAATTTCCCTTTTATTAATGTTAGTATGTGTTCCTTTGAGTGATGTAATTTACTTGTTTTAATTATTTAGTTTTGATGTATGTGTTTCCCCCTTTATCTTAGTGGGTCTAAGTGTCTTATTAAAGTAATTAAATCTTATCCTAAACTAATTAAAGATGTGACCAAAAGGAGTTCATTTATTAGACTTGATTTACTCTTGGATTTTGTGTTGTGTGTTGAATGTTTGATATTTTGAGTGTTGTACACTCTACCCTTCATGGGAAACTCGAATTTGGCCTTAAGGGCCAATTTTGAAGGCTTGTGGGACAAGTTAAACTTGTCCCACACCTCTTAAATTGTCATACCAACCCTACCTATGGGTTGGGGGGTAAAAATTAGACCCCATTAGGTGTTTTGGGAAGAGAAAAAGGTGAAATGTTTATTACACTTTCTTTCAAATATTTAATTTTGTCCTTTGGGGTGTGGGCTTAGTTTGTGTGTTTAAGTATCTTGTCATTCCTCTCACCCACCAATTTATGGTACATTGGGGTTGAGGTTTGACTTATTATGTGAGTTGAGGATGAGTGATGTATCATCCTACATGGAGCAAACCTCATCATCCTCTCTCCCTTTTATATTTATAGAAGCTCTTTTGCTTGTTTAGGGGTTATTGGATCATTTTGTTCTCTTGTATTTTGGAGAGTTGGAGGAGTTTTGGGAGTGCTTGTGGATTGTTGGAGCTTGTGGATGCTTGCTTGGTTTTGAGGAACTTGGGGACTTAATCTTGGGAACAAGCTCTACTATGGAAAGGTAGGAGCTTCACCTTTCTTATGTTATGCTTTATTTTGTGTTTTTGTGCTTGTGTTGAATGTTGTTTTCTTTGGAATGCTTGTTGGGTGTGGGTAGATTGCCTAAGTTTGGAGTAGGAGGAGACTATGGGGAGTTTTCTTATAGGGAGGCATAAGAGATTACTTTCTTTCTTGGAGGGAGTTTGGGTTGGGTGCCCCACCTAGGATAAGGAATGCTTGCATTTCTTGCTTTTTCTTTTATGAGGGAGGCATAAGAGTATGTGGGAGGTATAAGGGGTACTTGAGGGAGGCATAAGAGTATGTAGATTTGAGATATGCATTGGAGGCTTTAAGGTGGGAACCCATTCCCATTGGGAGGCATAAGTGGCCTCCCCATAGGTCTTGCTCTTTTGGATTTCATTTTAAGCCTTGTTTTGTTGTTTGTTGTTCTTCTTCTTGTGTTGTTGTTTTGAATGTGGTTGAAATGTTGTGAAATATTTGTTTGTGTTGTGGAAGATTGTTGTTTCCATGTGTTGGAATTATCTCCTATTGCATATGGTTGGGGATTGGGGGACAATGGAGAGGATGACTTCTCCTCTTCATTGGATGTCTTGGTTGGGTGGAGAGCGTTGCCTCTCCCCCCATTTTGTTGTGAATCAAAAAATCATGGAGGAGCTATCTTGTGGAGTTGTGGAGCTTGGAGTTTTGTTGGAGACCTTATGAAACTTCCTTTGTGTTGTTCCCACTTAGAGTGGAGAAACTTGTGATATTGTATTCTATCATTTGCTTACATTCTTGTATTATTTCCCACCTTGAGTGGAAGACTTTGTAATAATTTCATGGAGAAAGATTGCATTCCAATATTGGTATATTGTGTAAGAGAAAGAATCAAAATGACTATATTGTGTAAAAGTTTAGTTAGAAGTTGCATTGTGAAAAGAAAGTTACTTTCATAGTGAAGTTGTAATGTTGTAAATGTGAAAGAAGGAAATATAGAAGTTGTAGATGTTGCCATTGTATACATAGTAAATTTGAATGGAAAATGAAGTTATTATAGTTATTTTGAACATACATATGTTGTAGTAAAAATGGGAACAAGAGAACAAATTTGAAGTATGTTGTTATTTGGAAATGTTGATTTTTGTAGTAAGAAAACAATAATGTATAAGTAGATTTAGTTTTCTTTTGCTCATGGAAATAGAGAGAAAATTTAGTTGAACAAAATAGAATAGACCTTGTAGTTATATTACTATTTTTGGAATGGAAAATGCTTAAATGAATAAATTTTAACTAAGAAGAGAACAATAGGAATGAAATCACAAAATTGGAAACTCTAGAAGCTCAAAATAGGCTCAGAATGCATTTTAACACCTTTTTGTAACTTTTGGATTTTGTAAAAATCTCATATTAAGGTATTGTTTTTTTCAAAAATAGGACTACCACCTTGTGCGAGTGGCGGTCCCATAACCGCTTGCTCGTGGCTCGGGGCGATCTCAAAACCACCACTCAGTAGGGTGGTGGTCCGTGGTTTGTCACCTAGGTAAGGCAATGGTCCCAAGACTACCGGGTCTCCTTTCTGGGTGGCGCTTTGTCACTCACGAAAATACTCTACGGATCTACACTTGTGTAAAATTTTTATCTAGTTTATGTAAAACTTAAAGTTGTAAAATTTAATCTATGACTACCAGCATGCAAACAATGTGTGATCCCATGGATTTGAGAAATAAATTATACAAATGGTGGATCTAAAACATTTCTTCTCATTTATTCATGGGGGTAGGGTTTGCCCCAAATTTAAAAACCCAAATACAAAAACTTGAAATAAAACTTGATTAGTAAAAGGAATAACCTTCCTAATACTTGAATGGAGGTTATAACAACAATAAACTAATAGCTAAACTAATCTAACTAGATCTCCTTGTAGAATCCTCCATAGATCTCCGTCCTCGCTCCCATGTCTTCTTCTTCTTGAACCTGTATTTTTAAACAAAACAAATAGACCAAATGAGGGAAATGAATAAAAGGAAAGGTTTTAATGAAAACTCATAAGGAAATTTAGTGCTAGATGGGAACCCTTGGATCTAGTGGCCAAGAATGACTTGATCTAATGGTGGAGGTTTCACCCTACTTTTGTTAGGTGAGAATGATTTTTATAAATATTGTTTTAAAACTTTAGTATGTGTAAATGGGGAATGGGGCCATTTAATTGCCTTAGGATTGTGAAGTCCTTATTAGCCCTTAGTATGTTTTAGTAAATTAATAAAAGGACTTTATACTATTAGGATAATGAAACTAAATTATTTAATCATGAGGTTAGTCAATTTTGGGATTGAACATTAACTTAAGTGAAGAAAACATTTAATTAAGTAAATTAATCTAGGGTACCTTCCTAATGCATAATTGATTAATGGACTCTAGAGATTAATTTGAGAATATGTTAACCTTCATTCTAGACCAGGTTCTTCAATCGAAAAGTTGAGTTAGTGGTGTTAGTTAGTTGTTGTACCCTAGGGGATTAACATCCTTGTAACCTATTTTATCCTTCTACCTTGTCCTTGTAACAAAAAAAAATTAGTCACAAATTTCGGGTTAAGTTTTGGGAGTTAGTGTGTTTTTAGAACGTCATTTTAGACGGGTGTTACATTTGGTATCAGAGCCATGGGTTCAAAGCTTGGACCCTGGGCACACTAGAAAACATGAAGACATGAACTTTTTAACCTAGTGCAAACTTGTTCTTTAAATCTAGAAAACCACACTAGTTGATATTTGGATAATTTTAGAAAACTTAGAAAACTGAAACAAAACCAAAATGATGAACTAACTCTCGCCTTGGTTTGTGTAGGATGCATGGACCAGACGAGGGTCTTTTCATATAGACCTAGATATACCACCGCCAGATCAGGGAGTAGCGGCCATTCTTCCTCAGATTTTACAGACACTTCAGGACATCAATGTCGCTATACACGAAGGGTCCCTATAAGGACGACTTGCTAGATAGGATTTGGAGCCATCAATTGAGGCTAGGGCATCTCCTTATACAGTGAGGAGCATGGGGCATAAAAATTCCATGTGGAGTTTCCTAGGGTAGAGTCACCATAGAGAGGGCATGGAGATAGGATTTCAGGACATAGGGACAAATCTCGGAGCCCTAGACAAAGGGAGGAGCACATAGAGAGACCTAGGGCTCATCAGTCATCAACTGCAGACCATATCAGGGAGATCCTAAAGCTATGACCATCACACTATTCTGGTGATACAAGAGGTTTTCAAGCAGAGGCCTAGTTAGTGAGCTTGAGTGGATGCTTCAAGATCTTCCCTTGTACTAGCAACACGAAAGCTCGTGTTGTGATCCATCTTCTGAGGGATGGAGTAGGAGTCTAGTGGAGGACTAAGGAGTAGAAGCTCCATGTTGACTCGAAGACAGTTACTTAGGAGCTTTTTGAGGAGCATTTCAGGAGCAGGTATTTTCCTAGGAGGTTTATTCAATAGTGGATAGATGAGTTTCATGACCTCTGCCAGGCATCTATGATCGTAGCCGAGTATGAGAGTCAATTTCTGGATCTACTCCAGTATGTCAACTATATACATGATGGGTAGGCACAGTTCACGGTTCATTCTAGGCCCGAATTTGAAGTTGGGTGGTGTGGTGCACATTCACTGCCCATAGACATTAGTAGAGGCCGTGGAGAAGGCCTATATTGTAGAGGAGATAGGGGAAGACATAACAGGCTAGAGATAGAGTTCGAGCCCCAAATAGTAGATGTAGGATAGCAAATCGAGGGGGCCGTTCCTCCTCCTCATGGTAGATAGAGTTCGGGATAGTCTTCCTTCAGGCCACCTCAACAGCCACCTCAACAACAACAATAGACCCACCTAACTTATAGACCTCATCGAGATTTGATGCACAGAGGAGGTGGATTATGGGGCCTCCTCCTAGAGGTAACATCAGGAGACAAGGTGCACAGAGAGCTCAGTAAACAAGAGGTCATCAACAGAGACCTGAGTAGTCCATAGCCGGGTTGTCAGGATCCATAGAACAGACATCTAGAGTACCGGCTAGGGCCGCATCCCACTAGAGAGGACCAGGAAGCTGTTATGGTTGTGGTGTTACTAGACATCATTGGAGAGAGTGCCCATAGAACCCTAGCAACAAGGGTAGGACACAATATCTGAGCCTACTGTTGGAGATATGACACAAAGTCATCAGATCTACGTAGCGGTTGAGAACTTCTAGGTTGAGAACTAGAGTTCTATGATAGAGATGATAGGTAGTATTGGTGGTGTTTCGCCTCTATATTATTTGATTCTGGTTCCTCTAGATTATTTTATTGCACCATCCTTAGTAGAGAATTACAGGCTGGTGGCAATTAGGAAGGGTCATAGTTGGGACATTGAGATGTCTTCTGGAGCCAAAATTTTTGTAGACTCATTAGTTAAGGAGTGTGTAGTGGATTTAGGACCCTTCACTAGTACTTCAGATCTTCGAATCCTTCCTTTGGGTTCGTATGGTTTTATCTTGGGCATGGACTAGTTGTCTACACATAGAGCTAGAGTGGAATGTTACCATAAAACTATTGCTTGTACAAATGATCTAGGAGTGGAGTTTGTGATAGCAGGGGTTAGGAGGCTCATTTCTATTCGCACCATCTCCGCTATGCAACTTAAGCGGTGTGTGTGAAGGGGCTGTCAGATGTATGTTGTTATTGTTAGTGACAGATCAGAGGATGAGTCTAGTGGACCATCCCTTGATGACCATCCCATCTTGATAGAGTTTTCTGATGTGTTTTCAAGGAGAGCTACGGGGTTTACCTCCCCACATGAGATAAATTTTCATATAGATTTGGTTCCGGCGTAGAGCCAATCTCACGAGCACCTTATCGGATGACTACTCTTGAGCTATGTGAGCTCAAGTTACAACTTGAGGGCCTTATGGAGAAAGGCCTAATCCATCCTAGTGTATCCCCTTGGGTGCACCAATGGTCTTTGTGAAGAAGAAGGATGGATCTCTGTATGTTGTGTATTGATTATTGCTAGCTGAACAAAGTAATGATCAAGAATCGTTACCCCCTTCCACATATTGATGATTTGTTTGATCAGATGAAGGGGGCCACAATTTTCTCAAGATAGATATTAAGTCAGGGTATCATCAGCTGAGGATTATGGAAGTATATATTCATAAGACCACCTTTCATACGAGCTATGACCACTACGAATTCATAGTGGTACCTTTTGGTCTGATGAATGCCCCCACAGTGTTCATGAGCTTGATGAATGGGGTATTCAAGAATTTTCTTGATTGCTTCATGCTCATCTTCCTTGATGACATTTTGATTTATTCACGTACGTGTGAGGAGCACGAGGAGAACCTTCATCAAGTTCTTCAGTGTCTTTGTGAGCAACATCTTTACGGTAACCTGGAGAAGTGTGTGTTCTTTTAGACAGAGGTGCGGTATTTGTGCCACATCATTTCTGGGGAAGGTATCATAATCGATCCTTCCAAGATTTGAGCTATCATGGATTGGCCAGCACCCACCAATGTGACTGAGGTGCATAGCTTCATGGGTTTGGCAGGATACTATAGGAGATTTGTTTAGGACTTTTCTTGGATTACGCACCCCATCACTTCCCTTCAATATAAATGGAAGAATTTTTTTAGTTAGAAAGATGTGAGAAAGCCTTTAGGACATTGAAGGAATGCCTTACGATAATGCCTATTCTTACAGTGCCATATCTACAGGTGAGTTCTACGTTTGCAAAGATGCTTCTTTGGCAGGACTTGGAGGTGTGTTGATGCAGGAGGGAAGAGTAGTTGCTTTTGAGTCTTACAAACTCAAACATTATGAGCTGAATTATCGACTCATGATCTTGAGCTTGCAATAGTTGTGCATGCCTTAGTGTGGTGGAGACATTTCCTCCTTGGCCAGAGATTTACACTTAGGACTGATCACTTGAGTCTTCACCACCTCTTCACGCAGCCCAATCTCAATGCTCATCAACAATGTTGGATGGAGTTTCTTTGTGAGTAAGATATGGAGATAGAGCATGTGAAGTGGAAGGAGAATCTGTTATTGAAAATTTGATCGTAGACATAAACATGTGGCTATAACTACTTCAAGATTTCTAGATTTGCGGAGCAGGATTTTGCAGCAGCTTCCTCATGACAGCTTCTACCTTACAACCAGAGAATAGAGATTGAGTCTCAGAGACCCTTGAGGGGAGATTTTATGGATTTTCATTAGAGGTAGATGGTCTTCTCAAACACAGGGGTTGGATATACGTTCCTCGAGATGGAGACTTGAGACAGGACATTTTGACAGAGGCTCATCGTGCACCTTATTCAACCATCCCGGGGTGAAGAAGTTACACACCACTTTGAGACAGTTGTACCATTGAAGAGGACTTTAGAGAGATGTGGCTCAGTTTGTGTCACACTGTTTGGAGTGTTAGAGGGTGAAGGCCAAGCATCAACATATAGTTTTCCTTCTCCTTCCTCATGCCATATTGGAGTGGAAGTGGGACACCATTTCCATGGACTTCATTATTGGGTTATGACTTTGAGATACCACCATGACGCCATCATTGTCATGGTGGATAAATTGATGAAAGTGGCTCACTTTTCTCTAGTGAAGACCACCTACACAGCTACTGCAGTGACACGGGTATATCTTGATGAGATTTTCAGATTACACGGATTCCATAGAAGATCATTTGTGACCACGATCCTTTGTACACTTCCCATTTCTGGACCACCTTATAGCATGCTCTTGGGACGAGGATCAATTTCAGCATGGCATATCACCCAGGATAGATGGAAAAATTAAGCAGGTGAATAAGTTACTGGAGGACATGTTTAGGATGTACGTTATGGATCACTAGTCGAGATGGGAGGAGTATCTGTATTTTGTTGAGTTTGCCTACAATAATAGTTTTCGAGTTCGATAGGCATGGCTCCTTTTCAAGAATTATATGGCAGAGAGTGTAGAAACCTCTTAGTTGGGACAGTTAGAGGATAGGGTTTCTCTTGGGCCAGCCTTATTGCAGGACATGGAGCAGCAGGTTGTTATGATCAAAGAGATTGCAGGAGGTGCAGGACATGCAGAAGAAGTATGCGGACCAGCATAGGATAGATCATAGTTATGAGGTGGGCACGAAGGTGTTTCTTTGTGTCAGACCGCATAAGAGCCCTATCCATTATGGAAAAGGTTCTAAGATTGCTCCTAGGTTTGTGGGTCCCTTTGAGATCTTAGAGTGCATCGGTCCCTTGGCCTATCGTCTAGCGTTTCCACCTAGCTTGTCTCATGTCCATGATGTGTTTCATGTTTCGTGCTTAGGAGATATATTTTTGATCCTTCTCACGTGCTAGATTGTACCGCATTATAGGTGTAGGATTAGGGAAGGTGATGGTGGAGCCCATCCACATTATAGAGTGCAAGACCCTGGGCCTTCGTGGTAGAGAGATTGACTAGGTTCATGTCCAATGGGATAGATATGATGAGACTGCAGCTACATGGGAGGATGCTACATTTTATGAGTGCATCTCCCACACTTGTTCCAGTGACTTCACAAAGGAAGTCAAATCTAAGGGGAGGGGGATGTAGTACCCACTTCCCTTCGACACCTTTTTCTTTGATTTTGATACTTGTTGACTACACTTATGGACATTGTTGTAGCCTTTTGATTTAGCATGATACTAGATGTTAGAGATACTAGATTGTTGTTGATTTCATTTCATATATGATGCATGTGGATTATTAGAGACATTTGATATTGATGTTGATATGTTGTGGACATGGTTATTTATATATATTTCGACATGTGATATAATTTCGTTTCCATGAGTAGGCTTGATAATTGAATTATTGTTGCGATCATTTTGACATGGATGAAACGTTGGATAGAAATGTTTCTAGAAATTTGTAAATGATTCGTAATTTCCTAGATGATATTTATTCATATATAGATGATTTTAGATTATATTGCATATTTTGGCATGGATGTTTTAATGCAGCCACGAAGTTGAATGAGGTGTGTGTGTGTGTGTTGTGTATATATATATATATATATATATCATATATATATATATATATATTCACAACAACATCGGGGGATTGAGACCAACCACATTGGAATTCTAGATGAATTCAACTAGGGTCACCATGGAAACATGTAATTGTGTGTGTGTTAGAATTATTTGGTTAGGGGAAAATTGTGACCAAGGGGTCATGTGTTGTTTTGTTTTAATTTCCCTTTTATTAATGTTAGTATGTGTTCCTTTGAGTGATGTAATTTACTTGTTTTAATTATTTAGTTTTGATGTATGTGTTTCCCCCTTTATCTTAGTGGGTCTAAGTGTCTTATTAAAGTAATTAAATATTATCCTAAACTAATTAAAGATGTGACCAAAAGGAGTTCATTTATTAGACTTGATTTACTCTTGGATTTTGTGTTATGTGTTGAATGCTTGAGATTTTGAGTGTTGTACACTCTACCCTTCATGGAAAACACGAGTTTAGCCTTAAGGGCCAATTTTGAAGGCTCATGGGACAAGTTAAACTTGTCCCACACCTTTTAAATTGTCATACCAACCCTACCTATGGGTTGGGGGGTAAAAATTAGACCCCATTAGGTGTTTTGGGAAGAGAAAAAAGTGAAATGTTTATTGCACTTTATTTCAAATATTTAATTTTGTCCTTTGGGGGTGTGGACTTAGTTTTTGTGTGTAAATGTCTTATAATTCTTTTCACCCACCAATTTATGGTGCATTGGGGTTGAGGTTTGACTTCTTATGTGGAGTTGAGGATGAGTGATGTGGCATCCTACATGGAGCCACCTCATCCTCCTCTCTCCCTTTTCTATTTATAGAAGCTCTTTTGCTTGTTTGGGGGTTACTTGATCATTTTGTGCTCTTGTATTTTGGAGAGTTAGAGGATTTTTGGGAGTTCTTGTGGATTGTTGGAGCTTTTGGATGCTTTCTTTGTTTTGAGGAGCTTGGGGACTTACTCTTGGGAACAAGCTCTACTATGGAAAGGTAGGAGCTTCACCTTACTTATGTTATGCTTTATTTTGTGTTTTTATGCTTGTGTTGAATGTTGTTTTCTTTGGAATGCTTGTTGGGTGTGGGTAGATTGCCTAAATTTGGAGTAGGAGACTATGTGGGAATTTTTATTATATGGAGGAATAAGAGATTACTTTATTTCTTGGAGGGAGTTTGGGTTGGGTGCCCCACCTAGGATAAGGAATGCTTGCATTTCTTGCTTTTTATTTTATGAGGGAGGCATAAGAGTATGTGGGAGGTATAAGGGGTACTTGAGGGAGGCATAAGAGTATGTAGGGATTTGAGATATGCATTGGATCCGTTAAGGTGGGAACCCATTCCCATTGGGAGGTATAAGTTGCCTCTCATAGGTATTGCTCTTTTGGCTTTCATTTTAAGCCTTGTTTTGTTGTTTGTTGTTCTTCTTGTTTTGTTATTGTTTTGAATGTAGTAGAAATGTTGTGAAATATTTTTTGTGTTGTGGAAGCTTGTTGTTGCCATGTGTTGGAATTATCTCCTATTGCAATGTGTGGTTGGGGCTAGGGGGCCAATTGAGAGGATGACTTCTCCTCTTAATTGGATGGTTGGGTGGAGAGTGTTGGCTCTCCCCTTATTTTGTTGTGAATCAAACAAATCATGGAGGAGCTATCTTGTTTAGTTGTGGAGCTTGGATTTTGTTGGAGACCTTGTGAAACTTCCTTTATGTTGTTCCCACTTAGAGTGGAGGAACTTATGATCTTGTATTCTATCATTTGCTTACATTCTTATATTATTTCCCACTTTGAGTGGAAGACTTTGTAATAATTTCATGGAGAAATATTGCATTCCAATATTGGTATATTGTGTAAGAGAAAGAATCAAAATGAATATATTGTGTAAAAGTTTAGTTGGAAGTTGCATTATGAAAAGAAAGTTACTTTCATAGTGAAGTTTTAATGTTGTAAATGTGAAAGAAGGAAATATAGAAGTTGTAGATGTTGACATTGTATGCATAGTAAATTTGAATGGGAAATTAAGTTATTATAGTAAAAATGGGAACAAGAGAACAAATTTGAAGTATGTTGTTATTTGGAAATGTTGATTTTGTAGTAAGAAAACAATAATGTATAAGTAGATTTAGTTTTCTTTTGCTCATGGAAATAGAGAGAAATTTTAGTTGAACAAAATGAATAGAACTTGTAGTTATACTAATATTTTTGGATTAGAAAATGCTTAAATGAATAAATGTTAACTAAGAGAAGAGAACAATACAAATGAAATCACAAAATTGGAAACTCTAGAAGCTCAAAATAGGCTCAGAATGCATTTTTACACCTTTTTGTAGCTTTTGGATTTTATAAAAATCTCGGATTAAGGTATTGTTTTTTTAAACAGGACCACCCCTGCATGCAGAGTGGTGGTCCCATAACCGCCGCTTAGGCTAAGGCGGTGGTCTCAAATCCATCGCTTAGTAGGGTGGCGATGCCAGGACCGTCCGGTCTACTTTGGTCGGCAATTCTTTCACTCATGACAAAACTTCGTGGATCCGCGCCTATGCAAAATTTTTAATTACTTTATGTAAAACTTAAAGTTGTAAAATTTAATCTATGACTGCGAACATGTAAACAATGTGTGATCCCATGGATTTGAGCAATAAATTATACAAATGGTGGATCTAAAACATTTCTTCTCATTTATTCATGGGGGTAGGGTTTGCCCCAAATTAAAAACCCAAATACAAAAACTTGAAACAAAACTAGATTGGTAAAAGGAATAACCTTCCCAATCCTTGAATGGAAGTTATAACAACAATAAACTGCAACTAAACTAATCTAACTAGATCTCCTTGTAGAATCCTCCATAGTTCTTCCTCCTTGCTCCCATGTCTTCCTCTTCTCCAACCTGCAATTTTCAATAAAACAAATAGACCAAATGAGGGAAATGAACAAAGGAAAGGTTTTAATAAAAAATCATAAGGAAATTTAGGGCTAGATGGGAACCCTAGGATCTAGTGGCCAAGAATGACTTGATCTAAGGGTGGAGGTTTCACCCTACTTTTGTTAGGTGAGAATGATTTTTATAAATGTTGTTTTAAAACTTTAGTATGTGTAAATGGGGAATGGGGCCATTTAATTTCTTAGGATTGTGAAGTCCTTATTAGCCCTTAGTATGTTTTAGTAAATTAATAAAAGGACTTTATACTATTAGGATAATGAAACTAAATTATTTAATCATGAGGTTAGTCAATTTTGGGATTGAACATTAACTTAAGTGAAGATAACATTTAATGAAGTAAATTAATCTAGGGTACATTCCTAATGTTTAATTGATTAATGGACCCTAGAGATTATTTTGAGAATATGTTAACCTTCATTCTAGACCAGGTTCTTCAATCGAAAAGTTGAGTTAGTGGTGTTAATTAGTTGTTGTACCCTAGGGTATTAACATCCTTGTAACCTATTTTATCCTTTTGCATTGTCTTTGTAACAAAAATAAAATTATTCACAAATTTCGGGTTAAGCATTGGGAGTTAGAGTGTTTTTAGAATGTCGTTTTAGATGGGCGTTCTGAAAGTATATCAAAATTTAATCAGTTTGGTTACAATAATTTCTATCCTTCAATTCCCCATATCACAGTTGTTAATGTCATTTTTCTAATAACATCTTTTGGTAATAAAGCACAATAGTGTCTATTTGTCCAAATCACGAGAGGTAAACCAAATACAACAAAACAATATTGAAGAGTAATGCTATCACAATCAAATTACGACAATGCAAACATTCTAGCTAATTGTTTTATCCTTAAATGCCCATCAGGGTCCACAATATGACATACAGTTAAAATAATAATAATCAAAACACAATGGAGTCATGATGCCCCGCACATCTCATTAGTATGCTAATAAGAATAAAGCAACAAGTTTTATGATTATAACAATTCGGAAAGATGATCACGTTTCATTTAGTGTTAAAGAGAAGTAGGCATTATAGTTTTGGATATTATTTGTTTCAAGTTCTTATAAATCTCATAAAATTGAAAAAATAATCCACATGGTTTGAACTTGCAACCATTGAAACTTTGCAATAAAGTTTCATAATAATTACAATTTGTAATGTAATTATTTTTTTATTCATGGTAAAAGGTTTTTGCATGGCATCTTACCCAAGTACAAAAATGGGTCAACACCAAGATAAAGCATTGGGCACAAAAGAGAAAACAAGAATCACACTTCCCAATAGTACTATAAAAAAGAAGAGTCACAACTGAAATTTGGAATAAGCAAGAAATAGTAGTGAAGAAATGACCGGATAATAAAGAAAGAGATAGTCTCAGGATGTTGAAGAAGTTTGTTTTATTTCTTCTTGTTATTAACCTTTTTCCACCCATCAAAAAATTCCTCTATAGGAAGAAAAATTTCAATACCTTCAATCGACTAATATGTTCTTTTTATACAAGGAGAGAAAGGATTCTCCTTTTCTACTTCATGCCCTTATGGTTAAGGATTTTGGATCTTTTGAGTTTCATCAATGGACAACCCCTTTGAACTCACCGGAATAATGGGTTGGGGACCTAAAAACCATCTTTTTACTATCTTCTCGAGAGGAGCTCCTTTATGAATAGGGTGTTGATGGATCGAGAATCAAATTAGAGGGGGCGTACACTATGTAATGATCAGGTAGAGAATATTTTGACTATGTGGGTTTAGAGCTAGTGTGCTTAGGTCATTCACAATCAACAATCAAGTGTCCAGTTTTAATAAATCTATGGCACCAAAAAGGAACCCCTTCAAATTCAAGCTTTTGTACCCATGTTCATCACTTGTCAAATGGTTGATCTAAACAATAAGGTCTTTAGTGAGGTCCATGTCTACCGATCGAACGAAAATGTAGTATGGAAGTGTTGAGAAGTATTGTCATCAAATTTTACATAAGCCCCTAACCTATTGGCTATGGTTTCAAAACAATGTTCATTCAAGAGTTAGATAGGAAATCCTGGGTAATCTAATTGAAATAGGTGATGAATTGAAGGAGGATTTTGAAGGATCAAAGGTAGGGTAACAAGGTTTAACTATGAGACCATGTTCCCCTCGACCCGATTTTGTTGTCTATAATATCCCTATCTTCAAACATTTCAAAAAAAAAATGATGAAAAATCTAGAACATGGATAGAGCTCAACCTTACCATTGAATTTTGGGCTCCATCCTTAGGTTATCCATTCATTCAACCGAGAAAGCTTTGGTAAAAACACTTGAAGCGACATATGAGGGTTGTTATGGAAAGTTTTTCCTCGGATTCACGCACTATGTTGAGCATGTGGTCATCAAAAAATAAGTGAAGAGAAAGTGTTAGGCTTTAGGGGAGGGCCCTTTCATAAGATCCTTTCGAGATGACATCAACAAAATATAAACTCGCCTTGCACCGCTCACATATTTATCATCAATCTTTGTAGGTGAAGTGCCCCTTGCCCCGCCTGACCCACACCTCCATCCTCATTTTGGGTGCCAAAGGAAACCCCCTATCCTCCCGGATCATGGCCACCCTCTCTGTAAACCCATAAAACGACCACTTGAGACCCAAGAACAACCTAGGTTTAGATAGAAAAATTATGGAATTTTTTTTTTTGAAAACATGACCACAACCAGGCTTCAAGCAACTAAAACAAAAAAGATTCAAAGTCCATTATAATTTAATAAATGAAATTTTCCCGCTGTAGCAAACATTAGATCCACATTACAAAATTAATGAGTGTAATTAAACCAATATAGTTAAATTTCTCCTAGGTGTTAATTTAATAAACCATTAAATTTACACTATAGTTAAATATTTCTTAATTAATTTTAGAGGGTCAAAGGGGCCAAAGAAATTAAATACCCAAGGTATTTAATTCCACTAGGTCTAAACAATAAAAAGGTTCTTATTTGCATGGGATAGAAAAAAATTCTCTTATCCCCTAACGTGACCCTTTAAAAAAGGTCAACTCATGCTTTAGAGTTAAACATGTAAGTTAAAAATGGGTGATTTCCCACTTACCCACTCTCGACTCATCTTTTCACTTCACCTGATTTTTATAATATTTAATGTACTTAGGTTTTCCAAAAACAACTCCATTAGATAGTAAATTTCTTCCCCTTTCCAAGATATAAAGAAGTCCTCAGTAACTCCTCATATTTATTAAATTACAGTGACCTCGGCGGGCTTGGGGAGGAAAATTTTCCCAAAGGTGAGCCCGTAGATTTGGGGAATAAAATTTTCCCTAAAGGTGGGCCTGTGGGCCCCGAGAAGAAACTTTTCCCTAAAGGCGGGCTTGCGAGGCCGAGAAGAAAATTTTCCCTAAAGGCGGGCTGCGGGCCCCGGGAAGAAAATTTTCCCTAAAGGCGCAAGGGACACGTGGCACATTGTTAAGCCTACATGAGAAGGAAGGTTGTTGGAGGTAATTTGGATTTTAACTATTTTTTTTAAAATGGAAAAAGGTTTGAAAAACCCCCACGCCTCTACCGATGCCACGTGTCATGCCCAAGATTTGCGGCGGGGAGCAGATGGGGGGAGACTTAAGATTTTTTGCCCTTTTTCTAAAAGGTAAAGTTTGAAAGTGTGGGCCCGCAAACCCACGGAGGTGTTTTTCCAAAAATGAAATGGGCGGGGTTGCGGGGCCACGAGGAATTTGTGACTTTTTTTTTTTTACAAAAAGTGCCCTAAGTAATTTTCGGGCCATGTGGGGTCTAATTTAAAAAATTTTCCCTCCTTTTTGTTTTTCAACAAAGAGACGTAAAAAAACTTGAAGGCCATAAATTTCGACTGGAAGCTCAAATTTGGGAAAATGAGGACTTTTTGGAAGGGCTTGAACTCCACTTTGCATAGGAAACATCAAAATTCATTTTTGATGAACTTAAGTGGGTGAATTTGACAAAAACATCTTTCCTGCCATTAAAACGTGAATTAAACCTTCTCAACAACCAAACTTGATTTGATCCGCCATTCTTTCTTCTTCAACTTGCCAAAATAGACATGGAGAGTTACACTTGAAGGATTTCAAATGGATTGCAAGGATAAAATATCAATGGTTGAGTATTCAAAATGAATTTCCTTTCTTTTCTGTGAATTTGCATTATTTTTCCTCTTGCCCAATTAAAGATGAATTGTGTAAATTGCAAAGGCCAATACAAACTATTTTGGAATGTGTTTCGATCATCCTTAGTTTGTTTTAATATTTTATCTTGTCTTTCATTGTTATAGGGTACTCTGTATGTTTTTCGATATTTATTTGCAGTTTTACAGTGAATCAAAAATAGAAATCATACTTAAACCCGAATTGATCTATTTTCATTTACCATACTTTAAATATTTAAGTTCATTCCATTCCAATTTTACAATGTTTAACTTTACTTCAATCCATGTGTGAAAACCCAAAATGTAGTTCTACTTTCAAATCATGCACTTCAAATGAAATAGAGAAATGTAATATTTCTTCATACGTATTTCTTTTTCCAATTTTCAAACAGAGATTTCACAATATATTTCAAACACAGATTTCAAATGAAAACCATATCATTTGTGGTAACTAAAGCAACTTCTATTGAACTCCAATGATTCTTTTACAACTTCCTTTTTCATTCATCAAATACAAATTACAGAATATACATCTCTCATGTGCAAATATAGGTTCTATTTCTAAAACATAGCAACTTTCCACCACAAATATTATTACAATTCCATCCACTTAAAGTGGAAAAATTTCACAATAAGGAACCCAAGGAGAAACTGCAAAATTTGTCTTCATCCTCAACTCCAAAACAACAATAAGAAGATCCACCATATATTGTTTGATCATAACAAAAAGGAGGAGAGGCAACACTCTCCACCCAACCAAGAATTCTAATGAAAAGGAGAATCCATCCTCCTCATTGGCCCCGATGCCCAACCACAAAACAATAAGAGATGTATTTCAACTCATGACAACAAACAAGATTCCAAAACACAAAAACAATTTTTACATTTAGAACATAGTCCAAATACATACTACAGTTTGCAACCATAGGAAGAACAACAAACAATACTCAGGCTTCATCATGCACAAGCCAAAGGAGAAAGACCTATGGGGGAAGCTTCTTATACCTCCCAAAGGGGAAATGGGTGTCCACCTTAAGATAAACCCGCCAATATATATATATATATATATATATATATATATATATATATATATATATATATATATACATACATACATACATACATATATATAAAATTTCAAAACTCCTACATGCCCTCATGCCTCCCCAAGCACCCCTTGTACCTCCCATTCTCTTATGCCTCCCCACACTCTTATGGAACCCCATAATGAGTAAAGAAATACAAGCTATTTATTTTACAAGGTGGGATCCAATCCCAAACTCCCTCCACAATAACACTTATACCTCCCAAAAACACTTATGCCTCCCCACAAGAGATCCCCATAGTCTTCTCCTACATCATACCTAGGAAATCTAACCAACCATCCAACAACATACCAAAATATTCAAAGCATTCACATATGCATAAATAAAAGAAGAACATTTTAAAGAGTCAAGCTACTACCTCTCCATGGTAGAATTTCTCCAAAAGTTCAACAACATGCTTTTTCCAATCCAAACAGTCCAAAATCTCCAGAAATCCACAAGCATTCCACAAAAATCTCTAACTCTCTTCAAAATTACCAGAGCTCCAAACCAAAAGAGTAACAAAAATGAAGTCACCAAATGAAGTAACCCCTGAAGTAACCCCCAAAATAACAAAAGAATTCGAATAAATAGAAAAGGGAGAGAGGAGGATGAGGTGGCTCCATGTAGGATGCCACATCACTCATCCTCAACTCCACCTCACAAATCAACTTCAAACTCCAAAGCACAATTAAAAAGGTGGGTGAATAAAATGATAGATTACTTACACACACAATCCAAGTCCACACCCCAAGGACCAAAATTAATTTCATGTAAGATAGTGCAATAAAAACTTACAACTTGCCTTCAAAAATACATAATGAGGCCTAATTTTGACTCCCCAACCCATAGGTAGGGTTGGTATACAAATTTAAGAGGTGTGGGACAAGTTTAACTTGTCCCACAAGCCTCCAAAATCAGCCCCTAAGGACAAATCCGAATTTCAAAAGGAAGGTGGAGTGTTTCACACTCAAAATTACTTACACATTACTTACAACACTTAATCCAAGAGCCATCAACTCTAATAAATGCATTCTTTTGACCCAATTAATAAATTTAACAACATGATTACTCACAAATCTAAACACAAATTAACTAAATAATAAAGGGGAAAATACATCACTAAAATCACATACTAAACTTTAAACAAAAGAATACACATAACTCCTTGGTCACATTTAAAGGTGACTCCCCCCATGGGAACCCCTAACAACAAGCACACACAAACACACAAAAAAAAATACACGTTGCCATGGTGACCCTTGTTGAATTCACCTAGAATTCCAATGTGGTTGGTCTCCAATCCCCCGATGTTTGTTGTGACATGTTTTCCTGCAAAACACAATACCTCCTTCGGCCTCATGGCTGCATCAAAACATCCAAAATAAATATCAAATATGGCTCTAAAATTATCTATATATAAATCAAGCATCATCAAGGCAAATAACAATGTCATTTACAATTTCCTCAATAACCATATGATCATAAATTAGTTCAATTTTCTAGGTTTACTCAATATGACAAACTATCACATGTACGAAAAACATATATATATATATATATATATATATATATATATATATATATATATATATATATATATATATATATATATATATATATATATATATATGCAAGAAGTATATCAACATCAATATAAAATGTCTCTAATAATCCACATGCATCATATATGAATCAAAATCAACCACAATCCATGATCTCTAACATCTAACATCATATCAAACTAAAAGCTATAATAATGTCCATAAGTATAATCAACAGTATCATAATCAATAACAAAATGTGTCGAAGGGATGTGGGCATTACACTCTCTATCATTCTTTCCCCAAAACCCAAACACCATATCTGGTATTGGGCTCAAGATTTTCCTAATTTATGTCACCGCCATCGAGGATAAAGCTCCGCTTAAGGTTATTGACAAGAAATCTACTCACCGTCACACTATAAGAAGCATCTCAAACCAAGGTCAAACCTCCTATAGATGTCATGTTGCTACTTCCATTAGCAAAAATAGATCACTGCTTAGGGTTTCTTGAATATAAGATCTCAGGCTTGACATCACTCCGGTAATTTGTAATGTACTTATTAATTATCCATTAGATGTGACAATTTTTTATGACTATAAAGGGCATGTGCTAATGTGTTGACTTCTTTTCCCGAGCTTGAAATTTTTACCAATTTTTTTCTTCATTTATTTACATTGATTCAATTACCACACCTTTGAGTTTCAACTGTGCCATCCTCATCTCTCTACCTTTATGTGTTATAAAATTTATATTATATCAAGTTTTATTTGAATTAGATTATGTCAAAAATGTCCATATTTTTCATTTTTATTAGGAAACTATAGGAATTCATTGTGCATGTTGGTGAAGGATTAGTTGGAAATTAGAAAACTAATAAGTGGGGATAATCGATTATCATTAAATTTTTTGAAACAATTTATGCTTCTTCAACCATCCAAAGTTAAAAATCTTAACCATGATAAAGCAAGAACATTCAAACATGAGAGAGAGAAGAAAACACAGATGAACACACTATGTAAAGTGGGAAACCCTTCAAGGGAGAAAAACCCACTGAAACCAAAAAACTAACTTGGACAAGAATGTCTTGTAGATGTTACAATTGGTTTCACATTGAGTATCACCTTAACACCGAGTTGTATCTAAAAAATTTAATCAAGAAACAACAAGATCGTTATGAAATCTTATACTTTCCTAAATATTCAACTCCCAACTTCATTCAAGCACTTACTCACCTTCTATAAGCTTCATCTTACAAGGAAGCTCCAACTCTCTAAATGCTAAGAAACAACTTAGACTTTACAATGTTTCATCACTCACTCTATGAATAGGTTGTCTCATATAAAATATTGTGAGCAATAAATTAAATCAACTCCTTCTCTTTTCAATATCCTTCATCTACTGTAGGTACTTACCTAAAAATTACCCTCAAACATCAGATATCCCTCTAAAACAACTACACTTTAATCTTAAAAATCTAGTTCTTCATGCCTTAGATAAGCCTTTAATTTTCAACACATCTAACACACCTCCAATTACACATTCATCAACAACATCATCTTTTCACACAATCGGATATTAAAAAAATTCATTATACCTCTTCAAGATCTTTTGTACTTCATCTTAAACCGAAAACACTTCAACTTCACTTGGAAATTCGAATTTGCAAGAGAAAGATGACCTCACACACAATTTTATCCTCTTGTGATAATTAGTTCTGAATGTATGTCAGTTACAAACCTATGACTTGCATAACCTGCCAAAATGTTTCACATTCTTAAAAATAATTTGGAAGGACTCCTAAAATCACTGGTCAATCTAACATAGCATTCATATTCCTCGAGTAAACTGATCCGACATATCTAATTTGTCTTTTATAACTATCTCTGTAAGATTTTTGTCTTCTTCCTACCCAACTTGCAAGCTTGTCTGTTAGCTATCTTACATAGGTTGAAAAGTGTCTTAACCATAAAAATATGTTTCTATTTTCCTTATTAACCTTTACGACCTCTTAATTCCTTCCTAACTCTCCATTTTTTGATCAACCTTCATTATAACTTCTAACTGTCATCAATGGAGGTAGAATATTATTGTCAAGATACATTTTTTGCAGGGTTCCAGTCCAAAAATCTTTGGAATAATTTCTTTTTAATCTATATTTAACATTCAAGTGCAAATAGGAGCATCACCACACTCATTCAATTAATAAAATGTTGGTTTGACAAAGCAACACTTATATTTTCACACCCAAAATTATAGTCATGAAGATCTTGTTACTTGGAGTACTTAACATTATCATCTAACCACCTTACATATACCAAAATAAATATCTTAAAGTCTTATTTCACATACAATTGATAGAAATAATAAAATCATGACAAGGACCATCATTTTACTCTAACTTCTCAGGACGGTTTTGATTGTGCTCGGATGTTTAAAAACCAATCTTGGATGATCATGTTTAAACCATATTCAAAGTGACCTAAAAAATCTACTAATAATTTAAATAGTTCAAGGAAATAACAAAAACATGTTAAAGCATTCACATATGTAACTTATTTGATAAAAACATCTTCTTTATATCTATAGCTGAGGGATTTTTCACTAGCTCAAGTAGGTAGTTTTGGATCACTCAAACTTGTACATGCAAGAACCTCTTAAAACAAAAAAAATCATGCTCAGAGATTATGTAAAATTTATTCATTCTATTTAGGACCAAAAACAATCACTTCATGAGGAAATTTATCATGTATACTCTTCATACCTTCAAGCTAGTCCTATATTCTAGCATTCTCAAACAGTAGGAACACAAAATACCTGCCATTAAATTTTTACAAAGGAGTAGCCAAGATGATTTCATGAAAACTAAGTACACATATCCAACATCCTTCACACAAAAATTTAGCATGGATTACTTTTCAAACTTTGTCTATATACTGAATTTCTCACAAAGAGCCAGTGTCTCTTGAGCAGTCCACCATGAGTCAATAGCTCAAACCACCATGAAAATATGGTTTGATGAAATATATACATGTTCAAGAGATCAAATCACCATGAAAATATTGTTTGAAAATTTCTCTACTTGCTCAAAATCATAAACAAAAAAAACAATTTCATTTGGAGACATAACTAGACAATTTTCTCCATACCGATTTCAACTAGGCTCAAAGAGGGTCTCATATAGCTTCACAAAAATGGATATAACTTTCTTATGGGTAAGTGAACCAAGTTGGGGGCCAAAAGTGGGACTTAAGTGGATACTTTTATGAAAAATAAAAATCTTCAACTTCTATGAGTTATTTGAAATAGTTACTCTCAAAATTGGAAGATGTTATAAGAACATGAATCATAGATTTTTGAGTCCAATTTCTAAGCTACTAATTTGATTTGAATTTTTTTAATTGTAAGAAGGTTAAAGAACTAAAATATAAATAGGTGCTCTTGATTTTGTTAAAAAATATAGTAGACATTCAATTGTGCCTCGCCATTTTTTGAGCAATATTTAGTGTTTTTGAAAACCCTTTAGTAAAAGATAGATAGGAGCATCTAGTTTGTGATTGAATCCTTTTGAAAAAAATAGTGAGTATTTAATTATTTATATTTTTTCAAGTGAAAATATTTTAAATATTGGAAAATAAGGGATAATCAATCATTTAGCCCCCTACTACCTAAAAAATATCAAAATTTAGATTTTTTTGAATATTTGTAGAATTAGTCCTAGTTTGTGACTGTATAATTTTTATTCAATTTGGATGAGTGAATCAAAAGATACATGAAAAATGATAAGCATTTACAATCCCTTAAAATAGAGGTATAAAATACATAGTTTGAAATAAATATAAATGGAAACCTTAGAATAGTCAGAAAAATATAAAAATTATATATTTAGAAAGAGGATAGTTTTCTTGGCGTTGTAGAGAAGTTTTTAGAAATATAGAAAACATTTTTGTAGGATTTAACATGGTTGAAGGTGACATTTTGCATTTTTTCAAAAACACACAGGTTAATGTGTTGTTATAGCTCCAAAGAACAAGTTTAGGAAACCAAAGTAATTCCAAGACTATAAAATCTTGGTTTGGGGGATTAACGAAGGAAACACGGGCACGTTATAACATGTGCTTGCATCCCTTAGAGTCATTATGCACCTTATGGAACTAGTCTCACATCTCCATTAGTCACGATTTAGGAGATAGTTTTTATAATCTATTTTGGTCAAGACATAGGTAATTTTCAAGATTTCATCATTCATCCTAAAGCTTTTCGAGTTTCAATTCTATGAGTGATGTCTATTTTGACAATGAATATACTAATTTTTACGTGTTGGGGCCTTTTGGATTGTTTACTAACATTTTAGGAGTGTTAAATGCATCAAAATTATATTTTACAAACCTTAAAACTCTCGAAGGAAAGAAAATATTCTCAAATATATACACTAATGAAATGCCTTATAATACATAACAAATCACAAAATATGTTAAACATAGTGTCATTGTGTTTTCATTAATTAGAAGTTGCACTTATAGAAAAGGGTTTCTAGGTGGCATAAGAGTCATCATGAGGTTTCAATCATAAAGAAACATGAAGGTTGATTGAAATTCCCTTTTTGTGGTGTCATGAAGTGTTGTGTTAGTAAAGTGTTATTTTGAAACCAAAAGAGGTAGCTTCATAGTTTTTAAATTTTTCATAACACTCTTATCAAGACTTAGAGAAAAATGGATGTCTCCAACATGTAGAGGATTCAAGTAGCTTTCCAATTCCTATTTTTTCCCTCTTGAATCCTTATAGAGCTCTTGGAATATTCTAGAGAAGTCAGGTTTCACCATTAGAGTGTTTGTTCCCTGCACCTAGAAAACTCTTCATTGAGCAGATAGTCCTTGAATGATCAAACCTTTCCTAAATCACCTAAAATTACCTTCAACACTTCCAATATTCCCTAACATCACATCATTTTGCTTTATATATTTTCTAAACTCTCTCGGAGTGTGTTTTATTAGCTCCACAATGGCTAGAATAACTAAGCCCTTAATTGAAAATAAGGCTTCTCACTCACTATAATCTTCCTCTAGTGATGCAAGAGCATCTTATTAATAAAAATTTTGGATTTCTTAGGTGACTAGGGGTGTCTTGGGTCCACTTGATATGCTCATAGCTTGTACTAGTCCATTTGCGGTTCATATGAAAGAATAAAGTGTTTCCCTCTAAATGTCTAATTTGAACATTTGATCAAGTTTGTAGGAATGTTATAGGCTTAGGTGTTAAGTTGCATATTCCTCTTAGACTTAGATATCAAATTTGGAGGTTAGAGACTATTTTATAAAGAATTTTCATGTGTAAATATATATATTTTCATTATCCTCTTATCTATAATGGTATAAGTCAAAAAATCACACACTTAAGACATTATTTAGTCAAGGTCTCATACTACTATTCATATGGTTTTTGAGTGAATAAAGTACTAATTAACCCATGTCTTTTGGCCATTTTAATTTGATTTATGTCATCACTTTTGACCTTTAGCACATACTTTCCTAGTCTATTTTTGTCATTTGGCATCATTTTACCTTTGACTAGGGCATCCAGCCCAATCAAGCACCTTGGTCGCATTTGGGGTGCCCCGAGCCTATATACACTTTCCTACCATTTTTGGGCACTTTATGACCATTTGAGCTTCTTGTATTTTTATTGGTCATCCTCTTTGGGGTTGATTACAAAATTAGAACAAGAGAACAATATAAATATAAAGTTATGAGACCATAATGAGGGACCAAGCAATAATCACTACAATATTCACCTAAGGTTGTATCCATCAAAGGAACCATTTTCATCTATCTAGCTCCATCATAAGGCATAAGGTTGGTTCATCTACATCACACTACATAGGAGGGAAGTTTATTCTATTCCATCCACCATTCTATTACATTTTCTACACATAGTTATTGTTCGTTACTTTCACAAAGTATGATTGGCACAAGAGCACCTAGGGCATGATTGCACACACACACACACACACATAGAAATACATCGGGTTTGAGATGTAGTGCAGCGCTTAGTTAGTAAGTCCACCATTGTGGAAGATGAGGTCAATCCGACCCCTTCATATGCATCTTTCTTTTTTTAGGGTTTGATGTTTGTATTGGGGTTTTGCATGTCTTTTCTTCATCACTAATTATCAGTGACATACGAAACAATGCATTAAAGTAAGTGTGATGGGAAGTGAAGTCAAGAAGGCATTAAGTGATACCTCAGAGGAATGTTACAAATATTTTTCATAGACCAGGCACCCATATTACAAACTAGGTAACTCATAGGTGCCCCCGCTTTATCCAGTGTTCTAGTCCTCTCATATTTCCTAGATTTACACTTTTCTAGAATTTGGCAAAGTTTTTTCATCCTCATGTTTCTTAATCCATCTCTCTTGAGCAGTCCCAACAAGCTCATCAAATTAACTAAGTTCTTTTTAACTCTCTTTGCACTTTAGGGTTTTACATATCTACTTCCTTAGTTTCTTGGGTCATTTTCTTTATAAATTCATGTTTTATTTAATGTTGTTCTTAGTATCATAATAGATTAGAATATAAAATATTTTCATATTTTTATTAATCATTTGGGTGAACTATATCCTCAAATACCCTTTCTTGTTGGGCCTTTTCTTTGTATTCCCGTCACTCATAGTTTTCGTTTTAGAATTTTTAATATTGTGAGCTTCCTTCATTCACTTGTAGGGCATCCAAATAAGTGGATGATATACCTATATTTGTAGCTACCACTGACAATACTTTGGATAATTCACACAATGTTCTGTCCATGAAATAAAAACATCAAATAGTTAAAATTCCTACGATGAAGAACTAATGTCAACCAAGATCAACTTAACATCATTAATAAATTAAGACAAGATTTTCATGATCATCCCACTCATCTTTAACATGTCCTACAAGTTTTGATTTCTTTTGAAAATGTGTGTAATGATTTTGTCTCTATATTCTCTTCTTCTTCAACTCCCTTGGTCACCACTCCACCCATTTTTGTTTCAATGTACATCCTGCTACTACCTCTCCCCTCATCCCCCTAGCACACCTAACATGTAGCTTGTATCTTCTTCTAATACTCCCGATCTAACTTCTCTTTATAATGATTTACAAAACAAAATTCGGTAGCTAAAAATCCCTACTTCTCACACATCACCATCTTTAGACTAACATAATTTTTGCATACTCCTTTTGTACTATTTATATCTGCCTATCCTTTAACACCTAATTTTGTATCTCCAAAATTACCCATATTTAAACTACATGGTGATCCACGAGAACATCTCTATTCTTTTCATGTCACATTCCTAGACTATGTGGATGACTATACATTTATAGCTAATCTTTTTCCTTGTATCTTAGAAGATTATGCGATGTGTTGGTGTTATGACCTACTCGTCCATTCGGTAAACTCTTTCACACATATTTATGATGCTTTTATTTCACACTTTTCCATTAACATCAGATCCAAGATATATTATTCTCAACTTCCACAACTCAAACAAGGATCTAATGAACACTTATCAGATTATGTCTTACGCTATCAAAATAATTTATCCCAGATGTCCAATATGCTTGTGGATGCTAAAATTCAAGATTTATTCATTCAAAGTCTCTTACCCCAAGATGTGCAATATGCTTGTGGACACTTTATTCATTCAAAGTATCTTACCACCACTTCAGGAAAGTTTTCTCCATGAGACCTTTCCTTCATTCAACCAATTCTGTCATACTCTTAAGCTATGTGAAACCAAGCTCTTAACTATAGGAAAACTTAAGTATCAAGAACAAGTATCATCATCCACGCATTTTCACAAAAATCAACATTCAAGCCCTCTATGAATAAACCATCAGATAGAAAATTCACTATTAACAAATCTCCACTATTAAAGAGATTCAATTGTAACCAAAACAATGTACATTCACTAAGTTTTGTATTCCACTACATATTTTACTACCATATCTTGTCAAAAGTAACCTCATCACACTAATCTCTCTACTAAAAATCGACCCATATCAACAATTAGGGCGTAATTTCAATGAAAATTCCCATTGTGATTATTACGGATGTGTAGGACACTCAAAGAATTGATATTTTAAGCTCCATATAATCATCCAAGATATTATTGATAAAACAAGCTTGAGTTTTGATACCTATCGACCCTCCACCTAAAAGCGACAAGGAAAACTCAAACTCTTTAATAATCAACCTCAACAATGTGATAAGAAAACAACTTAATATTATTCTTATGATAATACCACACACTTTATTCCTCCTACTTGGGGCCCTTGAATTTTTAGTTGCGCATACTGATGCTTCACCACCAGTCATCTCTTTTTCTAATCATGACTATCATGCAACTTTTACATCTAATCACCTACATATCAAAGCATCTATTGGCTTGATCCCCATCAATAATACTAAGGTTAACCCATCGTGGCCTATTAGTGCATGCTCTATTCCATTTCTTGATGCTATTGGTTACCCTTAATCATAAATCAAATACCATTTAAAAAAACCCTATGGTGTCATCAAACTACACATTAGAGTTGGTCCTCTCACATTTCTTGTCCCTTTCCTCATTGGGCAAGTAGTCGAGAGTTGTGACATGCTGCTTGGGCTTAATTGGATTTGTAGATCTCAATCCATTTTCTCTATGGATCATTTGTGAATCAAATTCATTCATAACAATCAGGTTATCTCTATTGATGATGTATCACCATATACTCTATAGTCATCATCTATGAACATTGATTCATGTATATTCTACTTCATCTTACACATCACACTCTATACTACTAAACACACAATCTACTCATAGTTCTAATACTGTACACCCTTTATGTGATTTCATCACTTAGCTAGTCCAACACATCGGCACAGGCCCATTCCCAAAATAATTATTGCATCTCATTGTAGGTCACCACCTCATTTTATTCCTTGTGATCTTCCATCACCTCCACATTCAGCTTCACGTAGATCACCATCACTTATATATTTTTATCACCTACACAGGTCATCGTATATTCATCAATCACATACATAGATACTTCATTCACCTGCACAACATTTTTATACTATATCACCATTACTAGAACATGGTTATATTCTTTCATCACCACATTCATCATTTGAAGGATCTTTGTCCTTCAATGTCATTTGATAGATCACTCACTCACACAAACTTGGGGGCCATAACACCTAACACTCCCCCATATTAGTAGCATCAAAATTCCCATCTTTGCACTATCATACATCATTCTCATAGGATAGGAACATTCATCTACACCACATACATCAACCGTTTCTTGATGACAAACTCTTACTTCGGTTCACACTTGAGTGTTGAGGTCATACTACACATGAAACCCACACACTACACAATAAAAACTACACACTTGTGTCTCTAAACACATCTCATGTCATATGTCTTATATGTTAAATTATACACTCTACATTTAGTCTACATCATTTCAGCATTTACATATCATACTAGTCATCATTATACATGTATCACACTCTTAGAGTCTAGAATTCCATACACCTCATCTTGCATACTACATATCACGCATCTTCACACTACTAGTCTATCTACACACATTGCATTGAATATTATTCATCATGCATTACACATCTTACACATCATATGACTGGATATTATCATCAAACATACTACATATTCTTCTATGTGTTGCACTCATTACCCTAGGATGCACTTTAGTTCCTCGGTCCATACTTGACCACTAAGGGCTTACAAATCAAATGGACCCTATCACATACATGCGTTCATCATCCGACCTTTTCCTATGCGACATTACTAGGCTAGTGACATATGCTATAAGATAAATGGTTACCTATCCCTTCACCTTATAGTGGTATACACTTTAGGCTACACCATCACTATTTTTATCATCTTGTTGTGATATATGCTTTGGCTATATGGTCACGTAAAAACTCATCATAATCCGTTAGACACAATACAAACTTCGACCATTTCCGATGACACACTCTCATTTACAATTCATTCTAGATTATTGAGGGGGCATACTAAAATAATATCACTACATAAATTCATTCACTCGAGGGGCACACAACTCCCTACACCCACATTGCATTCAATTCCATCCATCCACAACATGTTGCATATAATGGTTTCTTTTACTCTTGCTTACATTTTTTGTTCATGTTTGTTTATTAGACATGCTAGCTATATTTCTTAGTTCTCATTATCTTTACCATATAAACATGACCGTTCATGCCCTTTTTAGTAATGATAATAGATACATGTCTCTTGCACACAACATGGATGCTTTCCTCCTATAACTCCTACAACCATCTTTGGGAAATCAACATTCGTCTCTTACAAGTGTTAATGTTTCATTATGTACTCAGAACTTTCCATCACTTGCTTATACATGATATTGACATATGGGTTATCTTTCTAACATGCTAATGAATGTCTCATGTGTAGCATTTGTTTGTAGGATTATTTGCTTCCATGGTTATCTATTGTTTGTACTTTCTTGTTTTTTTTGTTATTGTATGTGGGCCTTTCCCTTTGTTTGGTGTGCACACTTGTTTTTTGTATGTGGCCATGATGGCCTTACATGTCTTGCGACATCATGAGTGATGTCCCATGTTTGTAGCCTACTTTGTGCAACTCATTTTTTCTTCTTTGCGTGTTTACATTACCATATTTCTTGATAGCTTGTACAATGTTTGTGTAGCATACATTTGTCCTTTACATGCATGCTTGTTCATTCTAACACTTCTTTCTATCCACTTGTTGTTTTTTCTTGGTTTCTATCAAGTGCATTCACTTCCCCCTGTAGGCCACCACTTATGTGGTTGGTCCTCTTTTTAGGCTACATTCTCCTATCAATGACGTCGCATGCACCCCCAAAGAGGGGGGCATCATTTCGGATTTTATATACTACACACCTATTGAAGCACAATTTTACCTTAGGGGTTTTAGTTTGATACTTCAAGGGGTATAATTTTTCTCAACCTTAGTATGGTGGGGTTTTCAAGATACCTGCGAGATGTGATGGATGTATGATGTTTTTGTGCTTCGTGAAGAATGTACTAGACTTATTTTCCCTACAAGTAAGCCTATAAATAAAAACACTTACACAAAATAGAGTTAGTAAAATAAGTGGGCAAGTTTCTTGGAAAAGGCCAGTCCCTAAAAGCCCAAAGACTTCCTTAAGTGGATATCAACCTAATTTTAAGACATTTAAGCTTTATTGATGATAATTTGAAGTACAATATGATAAATGGAAAATGTGATTAACTGTTATCACTTATTTAGGTGATTACATACATTAGCTGATAGTAATGAAATGAGAACAACAAGACTAGAATCCAAAATTAGAATCTAGGTCAAAATCTAATTTTTTTGAGAATTTCAAGCCTATAGAACAAGAAAAGTCCTCATTTTCTATGAATAAGAACGAATATCTAAGATGTAGTCTTCCACAAAGAAGTCGAGAGATCTCTTCTTCGTATCGTAGAGATGTCCAAGATGAGAATCGGTGTCAAGAAGGATCATGTTGCTTTTGATGTTAGTTTTAAATGCGGTTTGGGTTTCCTTAAGGATGTTCAACCCTGCTTCGTAGTTGTACTCAAATGATGCAATGTCATCTTGGATTTTCTGAACCTCGTAATATGCCTTTGAAAATTCATTGGTTTCTTCACAAATGCATTGGGTTGATGTGGATATTTATTTCAAACCATTAAGGGGTACATCGTGGATAGGACATAGTTCTAAGTCATGTAATAGGTCATACTGCTCCTAGTGCAAAGGGTGGTAAACAATTGGTAGTGAATCAATACTGGTAATGGGATGAATAGTACCTGATATGGCCATCTATAAAACCCATACTTGACAACATGTTAGAAATAAAAAGAAATGGACAAATATTGTTAAACAAATTTGAACAAATCTATGAAAGAAAAATATTGTGCAAGAATCACAGGTGATTCTAGCAATCTCCGATGATTACTGTGAATTATAACAAGTTAATAAAACATAGAGTATAACTTAATTATTTCATAACTATGATGAATTTTAAATCTTAAATGAGATGAGTAGATACCTAAAAATGGAAGCAAAAATTAATAAAAGTAAAGCTTACCTTGATGGATGATTGAAAATATATCTCCAATTGAGAGAAAGATGGGTGAATATGGTTGTCATGAAGATGATGCTAGATGATATGACAATCATGTCAATGAAGCATTGCAATAATGGTTCTCTGTTGAAAATATCGACTCGAGATGTTCATGAATGGTCATGAGTTCCTTGCAAAATCAAAAAAATCCCCTCACAAAGAGGCTTAGAAATATGTTATATAGATCACTAGATACTTAGGATAATCCCAAGCACATTCGGATAATTTAAATTATAGGATAAAAAGACTGATTTTCTTTCCATTTTTGAATTGTATTTGCGAAGGGATTTTGAGAGAGGTTGAGATACTTAAGAGGGGTGAGCTCGGATGAGGACCAAGTTAGTTAGGATAAATGTGGAGGTGTTTTTAGAAGGTTTCTAATTTAACTTATAGGGATAAGTTAGAGGTGGTTAGGTTATATTTATGGAAGGTTACTAAATTAACTAGTTACAACTAGTGAGTGTGGATGAGTTCACATGGTGAGGTGTGAGGGTGTAATTTATTTATTTAATTATTTTAGGGATAGGGATGTGGTGACGTGAGTATTAAATTAATTAATTAAAGGGTACAAGTGGGTGACCTAGGTCATGGATTTTTGTGAGTGGTGTGTTTTAATTGTTTTGACGATCGTGAATGAGTTTAGATAATGAAGGTGAGAGAGTGTAGATTTTTGGTGTCTACATTTTCCCCTTTTTGTCGACGATTTTTGGCTATTGGAAATATTTTCATTGATGTCAAATGCTTAATCATTGATGTATTTGGTTAACGGAATCATGTAATGGAAGATGACGGAAGGCTGTTGGCGGATTTTCACGAAATTGTAGAAAGTAATGGAAATAACTAGCAGTATAGAAGGGTAGAAAACAAAATTTTAAACACATGAAAAGAAGTGTTTTTACATAAGGATTATCATGGTGTAAGCGAGATTTACACAATCATTTGTACATAAAAGAGAGATATGAACATTTTAAGGTGTTCATATGCCATGTTTTATGGTGAAAAAGAATATTTAATTATGGTTGGCAGCGATTTAATGATAACAATGAATTTTCTAAGGATGCGAAGTGCTCTATCAAGTGGTTAATTGCATTGTTTAATGTGCATTTAATAATTATGGGTTGCATTAATTATTTTTTGGTTTTAGCTGACTAATTCACTTAATTAAGTTGTGTTAATGGAAATGTTGTGTTAGTTGGAACAATGTGTCTTTTTAGAAGGATGTGAGAAGGATATATAAGGAGATGGAATAATTTAGTTTAGGTAAGCAATTTGAGTGCTTGATTAAAGTCTAAGGGAGTCAAAGAAGAGAAGAATATGAAATATAAAAAATAGTGAAGGGAAGATTTATTTTTAATAAAGAGTTTCAAAGATTTATATATGTGAAGGGAGTGTAATAAATCAAAAGAATATTCTTAGCAACATTTTTTTATCATTTGTTGAAGTAAAGAACAACATAAAAGATAGGAAAGAGTTTGTTTTTCATAAGGAAGGTTAGTGCCTTCATATTCAAAGAGATCGGTGTCTCTTCTTGAGTTGGTGCTTAACAAAAAGGGGTTGGTGCTCTTGTAGGTTGGTGCCTAAAAATTATAACTTGGGGATTGGTGTCTCCAATAGGTTGGTGCCTACAAACATTTGAGTTATATAATAAAGAAGATTTTCTCTATGGTTTTCTCCCGAAAAGGTTTCCACGTAAATTTGTGTCTACTTGTAGTGTGCTAGTTTGATTTTCATTCATTGATTACTTTCATATATTCATTATGAAATTGATTAATTGTGATTGCAAATATGAGATTAAGTGTTAAATTTGAACGAATATCATAATACTGATTCACCCCCCCTCTCAATATTATCTTGTGCTTAAAAATTGGTATCAGAGTGGGTGCCTTCAGGAACAATCTAACAATTGGAAGGTAGATCTTAGAAGCACATATGGCTACTCATCAAGTACAAGAAGGTTTTTCTTCGAAAAAGGCTCCATTGTTTGATGGAACAAATTATGTATTTTGGAGCATAAGAATGTAAACATATATAATGGTACTAGGGATTTATATTCGGAAATCATTAATAGTTGGATAGACAATCCCATCAGTTCCACCGATAGATCAAGCCAGAAAGAAGGATTTTGAAAACAATGCCAAGGTGATGAATGCTATCCTATGTCGCCTATCAGAATCTGAGTTTGTTAAAGTAATGCAATGTGACATGGCAAAGGAGATATGGGACAAAATTCAAACTATTTATGAAGGTGATGACAAGGTTAAAAGGGCTAAGCTTCAAACTCATAGGAGACAATTTGAGAGCTTGAAAATGAAGGATGAGGAGAATGTTGCAGCCTATCTTCTTCATGTGGATGAGGTTGTCAACGCCATAAGAGGGTTAGGAAAAAGATTGAAGAATCCATGATCGTTCAAAAGATTCTAAGGTCTCTACCATTAAGATTTGATGCTAAGGTGTCTGCCATTGAAGAAATGAAGGATCTTGATAAGTTGAGCATGGACGAACTACATGGAATATTGACCACGTATGAAATGAGGACTGAGTCAAATAAACCATCAAAGAAGGAAGCTGCATTCAAAGTCTCAAAGAAAGAAAAAATCAAAGAACCTGAGTCGAATGAGAACTCAAACAATGAAGAAGATGAGAAAGAAGCCTTGTTCATTCGAAAGTTAAAGAAAGGATTTGGAAAGTACAAAGGTAAGTTACCATTTAAATGTTTTAACTATGGTAAAATTGGTCATTTTGTGGCTAAGTGTCTAGAGAAAGAAGATAGCGATGATGAGGAAAGAAAACCTAAATTCAAAAGGGAATTCAAGCAAAGAAAAGGTAAGAAAATATTTGGAAAGAAAAAGAAAAGCTTATATTCAAAAGGAAGTAGTAGATCATCCGAAGAAAGTGGGATAAGTGACTTAGATAGTGATAATGAAGAAATATTATTCATGGCTATAAAAGATGACTTAGAAAGAGATGAAGACATGGAAGAAAAAGGTGAAGTGAATCTTGAAGAGGAACTTATATGTGCCTTGGGAGAGTTGAAAGCTCTTAAAAAGAAAAATCAAAAACAAAAGTTACAGCTCCTAAAGTATGAAGAAGAAGATCGTAACTTTGAAGCTAAGATATCACAATCTCTTGAAGAATTAGGAAATATGATCGTGGATCTAAAAACCCAAATTGAAGAAGAAAACGAGTTGAAGAAGAATTAAGAAATCAGTTAAGGACTAAGGAAGAAGATTGCGAAAAGCGTGAGTCAGAGATCGTTGCTTTGAGAAAGGACTTGGAAAAAGAAAATGCTAAAGTTACAAGTAATCTAAAATTTGAGAAAAGTACTGAGATACTAGATGAAATTCTGAACCGACAGAAGTCAACATCCGACAAGACTAGTCTTAGATATATGGAAAGACAAGACACCACTAACACAAAAGGTATAGAGTCATCAAAAGGGACAAGAGAAGAGAATTCAAAGACCTATGCAGAGACACTCAAGGAACCTATGAAGAATGAAGAGTTGAAAAGGGAGAAGAGATTTATGAAGATCAACACTTCTTACAAGGAAAGAAAAGATGAGAACAAGTTTAGAAGACCAAATCCTCCAAGATATACTCACATGTCCAGGTTTGAAAATTATTTCTATGGCTATTGCTTCTATTGTAATCAATTTTGGTCATAAAGCAATAGATTGTAGAATACGGGTGAGAGACAACAATATAAAGAACAAAGGTGTGTATGGATTCTCAAATAGAAATTACAACTCCTTTGCTCCTTTATCGAACTATGTTAACGATATTGTTTGTTATAAGCTGTAATAACTATGGACATATGGAAATATTTTGTAGAATTGGTTTTAAGAACCATCTAAATCAAACAAGAAGGCAAATGCTCCAGAAATAAAGAACAAAGAAGCTACAAAATTTTGGAAACAAAAGAAAGAGGATGATGGGAAAGATAAAGAGAAATCTATGCTTGTTTAAACAAAATTCCATGCACATGATGAAGGGAATTTGTGGTATATGGATAGTGGATGTTCAAGACATATGACCAGAGATAAAAGTAAGTTCATCTCATTGAAGAAAGTAAATGAAGGTATGGTGAAATTTGATGATAATGCTAAAGCAAATATCACTAGAAAAGGTACACCGAGTCTTGATAATGGTAAAACAAAAAAAGAGAATGTTTTATATGTTGATGGATTACAACATAATCTCTTAAGTATAATCCAAATGTGTGATCAAGGCCACACACTTAAGTTTTATGTTGAAGGGTGTGAGATAAGGAAGGTAGACATGGGAGAGTTAGTAGCAGATGCACATAGAACCAAAAATAACTTATACATGCTTGGATAATTAAAAGGAGAGAAATGTTATCTAATTTAGGTTGAAGAGAGTTGGCTATGGCATAGAAGGATGGGGCATATAAATTTTTGATAATCATGCAAAAATCAGCAACAAGAAGGATGTGCGGGATATGCCTAAGGTAACGAAACCTACAAATACTCTATACATGTAATGCCAACATGGAAAGAAAACTAGATCAAGGTTTAGAATGAAGGAGTATTCAACCACCAAACCACTAGAGCTGATTCATATGGATTTATGTGGACCTACTAGAACAAAAAGCATACAAGATGAGAGTTATTTCATGTTATTCATTGATGACTACACTAAAATGACATGGGTAGCCTTTCTAAAAGAAAAGTCATAAGCATTTGATAAGTTCAAAGATTTCAAGGCTTTAGTAGAAAATGAGACCGATTTTGAATAAAAAGTGCACGAGGTCAGATCGTGGAGGTGAGTTCACCTCAAATGAATTCATTGAATATTATGAAGATCATGGAATCAAAAAATAGTACTCAACTGCAAGGACTCCACAACAAAATGGAGTGGTAGAAAGAAATAATCAAAACATCCAAGATATGGCTAGAACCATGTTAAATGAATCTAAGCTATCGATAGATTTTGGAGAGAAGCGGTAAATACAAATTGTTTATATCTTGAATAGAGGAAAATCAAAGTTGATAATGAAAAAACTCCTTATGAATTGTGGAAAGGAAGAACAACTACTATAAAATATTTCAAAGTGTTTGGGAGTAGATGCTTTATTAAAATAAATGAAGAGAACTTGGGAAAATTCAATTCAAGAGTAGATGAATGAATTTTCTTGGCTACTTGATTAAAAGAAAAGCCTACGATGCTCTTATAAAAAGACTACAAACTATAGTAGAAAGTCCAAATGTGAGAGTGGATGAAATCTTGAATAAAAAAAGAACTGTAGAAGAGCCCTTAGAAATACCCGAGGTAGTAGAAGAAAAGGAAGAGGAAGAAGATGTTGAAAAATTAAGTAAATCTGAAAGGCAGGACACCAAAACACCATCTCGTTTTGTTAAGAAGAATCATGTTGAAAGTCAGATCATTGGAAACCTTGATGATGGAGTACAGATAAGAAGAAGAATTGTAAGTGCATCAGAACCAGTAAATTTCTCCTTATTATCCAAAATAGAGCCAAGAAATTTTCAGAAGCCAACCATGATAAACATTGGATAAAGGAAATGGAGGAAGAGTTAGATCAAATTGAGAAGAATGAAACATGGGAACTTGTACCTAGGCCAAAGGATTAGAATGTGATTGGCACTAAGTGGGTATTCCGAAATAAATTGAATGAAGATGGACAAGTCACTTGAAACAAGGCAAGGTTAGTATGTAAAGGGTACGCTCAAGTAGAAGGTATTGATTTTGAAGAAACTTTTTCTCTGTTGCTAGACTAGAAGAAATTAGAATTTTTCTTGCCTTTTCAGTATTCAAGAACTTCAAAGTCTATCAAATGGATGTCAAATCAGCATTTCTAAATGGGAAGTAAGAAGAGGAAGTATACATAGAATATCCTCGAAGAGTTATACCTATCAAAAATGAAGATTATGTGTGTAAGTTGAAGAAGGCTTTATGCAGATTAAAACAAGCCCTAGAGCATGGTAATCTAGGCTTGATAAGTATCTACAAGACTAAGGGTTCAAGAGAGGACTTGCTGATAGAAATATTTACATTAAAATTGAAGGTGAGCACCAGCTGATTGTTGTTGTGTATGTAGATGACATAATTTATGGAGGAGACAATGAGAAAATGTATATGAAATTTTCCAAAGACATGAAAAAGGAATTTGAGATGTCCATGTTGGGAGAGTTATCATTTTTCCTTGGATTGCAAATTTCTAAATCTAATAAAGGAATATTTATATCCCAAACCAAGTATGTGAAGGAAATGTTGAGGAAATTTGGCATGGAGGAGTGTGCACATATTAGCACACCTATGGCTACCATGACAAATTTAAGCAAAAGATGACGAATCTCTAAATGTTGATCAAACTCTCTATAGATCAATGATTGGGATTTTACTATATGTGAAAACATACAGACCAGACATCATGCAAGCAGTGGGTATGGATGCACATTTTCAAGTAGGTCTGAAAGAAACACATGTGCAAGCTGTAAAACACATATTCAAATATCTAAAGGGAACTATGGATTACGGGTTATGATACTCAAGGGTAAAGAATTCACATTGGTAGCTTATGCGATTCAGATTGGGCATGATTTATGGATGATAGAAAAATACAAGCGGAGGAGCGTTCTTCCTTGGAGACAACCTGGTATCTTGGTTTAGTGAAAAGCATAACTTTGTATCCTTTTCAACAATAGAAGTAGAGTATATAGTAGTAATGTTATGTTTTACTCAAATTCTATGGATGAAGCAAACCTTGAAAGATATCAAAGTAGAGTATGATCATCCAATCTCCATATTATGTTATAATCTTGGTGTGATAAGTATTTCAAAGAATCTAGTTATGCATTCAAGAACAAAGCATATTCCCATAAGATACCACTTATTAAGAGAGAAGGTGGTAGAAAAGAAGGTAAAGTTGGAATTTGTTGCTACATTTGGACAGATAGCATATATCTTCACCAAGACACTTCTAAAGAAGACATTTGAGTATCTACGAACAAAGTTGGGAGTAATATCCTTCACTTCTTCCCATTGAAAAACCAAGAGAAGCATCAGTTGAGGGGGAGTTAAACATTGCAATATTCAGCTCCTAGATTGACCCTTTGCCATTGATGTCAAAGGGGGAGAATGACAGTAAGGGGCAGTTACAATAAGGGGGAATTGCAAAAAAAAGATTTTTTTTTGGAAGGTTGTCATTAATGACAAAGGGGGAGATTGTTTGAAATATTTTCATTGATGTCAAAGGCTTAATCATTGATGTATTTGGTTAACGGAATCATGTAACGGAAGCTGATGGAACTGTTGACGATTTTGATGGAAATGGTAGAAAGTAACGGAAATAACCAGCAATATAGAAGGGTAGAAAATGAAAGTTTAAATACATGAAAAGAAGCATTTTTGCATAAGGATTATCATGGTATAAGAGAGATATACATAGTTGTACATAAGAGAGAGATATCAACATTTTAAGGTGTTCATATGCCATGTTTTATGGTGAAAAAGAAGATTTAATGATGGTGGCAGCGATTTAATGATAACAACGATTTTTCTAAGGATGCGGTGCTCTTATCAAGTGGTTAATTGAATTGTTTAATGTGCATTTAATAATTATGGGCTGCATTAATTATTTTTGGTTTTATCCCACTAATTCACTTAATTAAGTTGTGTTAATGAAAGGTTGTGTCGGTTAGAACGATGTGTCTTTTTAGAAGGATGTGAAAAGGATATATAAGGAGATGGAATCATTTGGTTTAGGTAAGCAATTTGAGTGCTTCATTCAAGTTTAAGGAGAGAAGAAGAAGAGCATAATATGAAATATAAAATGAATTGAAGGGAAGATTTATTTTTAATGAATATTTGCAACGATTTATATATGTGAAGGGACTGAAATAAATTAGAAGAATATTCTTAAGATCATTCTCGCTTTATAATTTGTTGAAGCAACAACAACATTAAAGATAGGAAAGAGTTTTTTTTCCGTAAGGAAGGTTGGTGCCTTCATATTTGAAGAGATCGGTATCTCTTGTTGAGTTGGTGCTTAGAAAAAAGGGGTTGGTGCTCTTGTAGTTTGGTGCCTACAAAATTTTAACTTGGGGATTGGTGTCTCCCATAGGTTGGTGCCTACAAACATTTGAGAAATATAATAAAAAATATTTTCTCCCTAGTTTTCTCCCAAAATGGTTTCCACGTAAATTTGTGTATATTTGCAGTGTGTTGGTTTTCTTTGCATTCATTGATTTCTTTGATATATTCACTATGAAATTGATTAATTGTGATTACAAATATGAGATTAAGTGTTAAATTTAAAATAATATCATAATATTGATTCACTCCTCATCTCAGTATTATCTTGTGCTTAACATTGGAAAATTGTTAGACAAAAAATGATGAGAAGGTTTGTTTTTATGGGTTTTTCTACTTTGTGATGCAATACAATTGAACACCAATGTGTTTTGTTTGAAAGGGGGTACATAATGGGTTACTGGGATCAATTGATAGGGTGACAAAGGTCTTGGCCTTTTGTAGACATATGATCCTCGATAGATGGGAAAACCAAGTGATGGGGGCCAAAGGGCTCATATCCCATAGATGAATGGTGAATCCCAATATTGATTATGTTTGTTTGATTCAAAATTTCAAGGGCTAAGATCCATTGAAAACATGACACACTTGTGTAAAAGTGAAAATGGCATGGTTTAGGGAAATATGGGCATGTATGCCTAAAGGGAGTAAATATTTGGCAATTAGTGCAATTGCTGGTGATTGCATCGTGTAAAAATGAGGGGCTATAAATAACCCAAAAGTAGTGTTGTTTTACCACATTGCAACCATGGTAAAAACATTTTCACAAAGTGACTATTTGGCATGAAAACGTGTTTTGGTGTAGAAAATTGGCAAGATGGCGTCCTCAAGCAAAAATGCAAGCCTCTAATGGATAAGGTAGGATTCTAATTTATTTTGTGTTTTTTTGTTAATGTTTTAGTGTTTTGAGGTATTCGCTTCCATATTAGGGGTGCGTGGATACCCTAATTTTGAGTAGTAGGAATTCTGAAGATTCCTTCACTATGTGCGATTGAGATGAATCGTCGGTGATTCACTTATGAGAAAAACAACTTGCATGTTAAATAGAAGGGAATGGATTTTAAATATTTAAGGTTTCTTATTGCTATGGGTGTTAGGTGTATATTTGGATGTCAATATCATTGATGTTGACATTATAATGTCACTTTTTCATTCATATATTTCGAGACAAATAAAATTTATGTCTTAATACTCGGAATGAATGATATTTATGTGATAATAAATTTTATCTTGTGTAATTCCATTTTTCAGGGATGCACAATTGATTATCTATGATTGTATTCCATTGATGTTAGATGAGGTAAGGGAAGATTTATCAGATGAGGATTGGGAGCATCTTGAGGTAGTGGGTTTTAGTGGTATGAGGTTTTATAGATGGGTTCATAGATGTTGTAGTTTGATATTGGCATTATTAGAGAGGTGGAATCCTTCCACCAATACTCTCTGGATCCTACGGGGATATGACCATTAGCCTTGAGGATGTTCATCCCATTACGAGATTAGCGATTTTTGGACAAGCAATTTATTGTATTAGTGAGGATGAGAGAGTAGATACCATGTAGATATTATGTGGAGAGTATGTTTGGGATGTGTGGTATTCATGAGGGCCTTTAATTACTAGGTGCTATATGATCTTATGAGAGTTGGTTGTCCACAGAAATGACTATGATGATGATAGCTATTTCATGTTTTTCTTTTCTAGATTTAGGAGGTGGTCATTTTCCTTGGATGATGACTGGTGTTGTTCTGAGATGGTGGAAGAATGTATAGTGTTTGAGTGGGTACCTACTTTATAAGCACAAAAATTTAGAGAGTTGTGGGCATGGATGGCCCACAAGTGTTATGGTATTGATGTTGGATTTTTGTTACATTTTTTTAGCACAAGCACATTGCGATTGTTCGTCCATTGGACTTACCTTTTTGATCTTTGAGGTTAGATATCCTGGCTTTATGAGATGGAGCTATAATTTTGGTCGAGTGAAGAAGAAGGACAAAGGGCATGGTTATTATAGAGACTTGGTATTAGGATTATAGGTGGGAGATGTGGTGTGGAGGTTGTACCTAGATTTCCATGATAGACTCGACATTCCTCGGGATTTGTTATGCTTACAATGGGATATTTGGATATAGGTTCGTAGCGATGGGGAGGATGAGATTTTACTTTTTAGTCATATTAGGAGGCATTTTGGGCTAACACAAGGCATACCTTAGGATCTAGTGCGGTACGGTGAGAATATAGAGATACCAAGACTCTTTAGGTTGTTGGAGTGAGGCTTGTAGTTATTGATAAGCGAAGTGGGCTATGGGTCTGATGATGAGGGCCATATTATTCTAATTAATGATGTGGGTGTGACTCTAAATTTTACTTGTATGGTGGGCTCAATCACTAAGCACTTTTGATCGAGACTCGGGAAGAAGAGAGGTTAGCCGAGATGGTGAGACAAGTGCGTGCTCGGGCACTAGGAGGAGCACATGTGCCGAGGGATGAGATAGGTGAGGGTGATGATGCCATAGCTGCAGCTATTGCAATAGTGACAACCGAGAAGGCCATATTGGAGGGGGAGAGAGATGTCACTCGAGAGAGAGAGTGATGACCTTTTGGGAGTCTGGGATACTCTTATCGTAGAGAGGGATGATTTTATCATTGAATTAGATAGCCTTCGGGAAGAGATTGTACATGTTTCTTCTGATAGAGACAAGTACAAGAGACATAGGGGTACACCGAGGAATGATCTGGGGATCACGGGGCCTTCCATATTTACTATAGAGTTGTCGATGATGGCTAGATAGAGGGGAGAATTTGTAGCACCTCCTCCCGGTATGATTTAAGTGGCGGAATATGAGGCCGTGCGAGTGAAGAGAGAGAATACTATGTGGACTTGATCATCAAGAGCTATCTTGATGCCACCTTATATGTTGATCATTAAGGATGACAGAGGAAGGTGCCTCTAAATATTTGTAGCTATCTCTAGGAAGAAGTAGAAGTAGAAGAGGAAGACGAGTCCAAAGGTCTCCATCTCCACCAAACTTGACCTTATCTACACCTCAAGCTTGTAATCCATTTCGATAATCAATTAGGGTTCTTAGGCCAATCAAGATGGAAAATTAACAACAACCGTTTCAAGGAAACCCATTTTTTCATTTCACGAGTGGTAGTCCACTTGCCCTCAATGCACATAACCCTATTCTTATACAAATCATCATCCCCTCCCCAAGTGGTTTACTTAGCTATCCACAACTTTTTCCTAAAAATTAAAAAATACTAGATACGCTTACTAAAAAGCTATCATATCTAAAAATAGATTGATCCCTCAACGAGATATTTTTTTACATTAAGAAATTTTTTTCAAAAGTATAGATTGATCCCTCGAAGGATAGGTATCATCCATATTCTATCATGCCATCTAAAAAGTCAAAGTCAAAAAGTGAAAAAAATCTAAATGTAGACCACTCCCTTAAATGATGGCTACTATTGTATATCATTGTAGTATAATGCTTCTTGCATGTATCAACCTTCTAAATCCCAATAAAAAAATTTAAATATTAAAAGAAAACATCTCCAAAAATATTGTCACATTGATAATCTTTCCCATCTGTATAAAATTTCCCACAAGGTTAGTTTGCACAATATTTATCATGGATGGGGCATAAACCTAGGAATTCCATCCAAGAAGACCCTATTTTCCCACATACATGATCCATCTTACTCCCTTTGTCATTTATATAATAGGTTTTATGAGCATACACACCAAATTTTCCTCACAACCTTAACCATGGCTAGCTTTATTGTTAGGTATGTGTTAACACGTGTTAATGTTCGCAAGTGTAATGATTTGTGTTATTTCCTTTCATGTTTACCTCTAATACTACTCAAAGGCATATTTTCCCATGTGCGCTCCTCTCTATGATGATGTGTGCATTATTATGTTTTGGTTATCCCATTGAATAACACTTCTTATCCAATTATGCTCTTATCTTTCCCCCTCTAATTTGGCTCATATTGTCTTGTCTTTATCCCACATCTCTCTCTATTAACAAAATATAAATTCATCCATATCATCATCTAAATATATCTTAATCCATCATTCCAATCATCTAATCTATACCATTTCTACTCTAGATCAAATCATGTCATTTTATCTCAATCTAATCACAAACACATCTATCATGCTAATCTACAACAAATCACATCCAATCAATGCTACCACATAATCATGATCTCATCATATTAAATATCCAATAACCAAATCTATCAAATCCACATAATCAAACCTTGAAATTAAAGCATCACATCTATGATCAAAATTAAAACATCACATCATCAAATATACATCACATCACATCCACGTTATAGTAAAGTAATCCATTTTTATCACATAAGACATCATATAACTCATATAAACCATAAAAGAATCATATAGATATCCTCACCAAAAACATATACATCATCCATGATAGGCCTCTATACGTTACTTTGTCTCATAATCTATACATCATAATCACTTGTTAAAATATCTCATACAATGTCCACATAATATATGAATATTATATAAAACAATCTCAATAGTGAACCTTTCCCCCTAGGATAGGTGCTTGTACATATCCTGTACGTTGCCTCCTACATTTGGGCCTCGGTCTTTCCTCCGCTTCAATATAGTGGTTGTGCTTTGCAGATGGAGTTGGTCATGTTGATCTCCCTCCTCCTATCTTCCCTACAAGATATGCCACATATCTCAACACGCCTCACAACCTCGACATCACTATGTGCTCATAATAACACATCTCTACTCTTAATTCCTTGTACTGGTCTAGTGACATAGTACTCGGTGGTACCATCTTCCCATATCCCTTTGATGATGTTAGTGCCTCATCTCCTGATGCAGTAACTATAGGACCAAGATCTATGAATCTGGCCTTTTAGGACTCCCTTTGTCTCCTATATCGGTCTCTCTAATGGATGTCCTAGTCCCTCTCTGGATGTAACCCAACCACCTCTTGAATCATTATATTTTTATCCTAAATGGAAGTATCTCACTCTTCCCGTAGGCATGCTATCTCTCTTCGCTAACGTTTCATCCCCACCTCCATCTCCCTTAGGTGTGACATCATCCTCATCAAAACCTACCCCATCTCTCTCCTCCACCACTTGGGCCTCCCATGCCACTATCATCTATTCTACAAATCCAACCCTACTCCTACATCGTCATCCTCATACCATGGTGCTCCAGCCTTTTCTAAAGGGTCATCCATTAATGAACTAGGTAGGTCCCTTTTGGCCTCATCCTTCCTGTATCTTATCGGGTCTCTAGGCATAATTTGTACCACATCAAAATGTCTCATAACTTGTGAAAACTATATCACCTCCATCATATCGATTTCCTCCCTTGTACCCATCGAACCCCCATCTCATCCCATATAGTTGAATATCTACTCCGACCATGTGTGAAAATCACAGGTATGGACGCCATCTAATTTGATAAACATCCAACCCCTCAATCTATCAGCATAAAAATATCCTCTCTCTCCCATGTCTCAGTGATACTAATCGACTCCCCATTTTAGAAATCTAACTATTAGCTCTATGTGGTCTCCTGTGACCCATGGAGGCCCTAGTGGTGGATCACAACAATATGCTTATCGGCCAAATAGTGTAATAGGAATCCAACGTCTAATCTTGACCTCCTCTCGATCGCATACATCCATAAATCATGATACACCACATTAATAAGGTAGGACCAAAGGAAAAAACCATCTTGTGATATACAATATCTACAAGCACCCCTTCCAATGCCCACGAAATCTCATTGCACCAGAATCTACGAGTGCATAATATGATATCATCATTATAATAACACATATGCATATGCTCCTAGTTGTCCTTGGCTCATATCGGGAAATTATGTAGAAATCCCCAAATTGAATGTAATCTTTGGGGCATCGGCTCCAAATAGTCATGTCGAATGTACCAAAGTATCCTCTTAGAGGTGACTAAATCTATCGAGATCACCAATATCGGTAGCCTCAATATATGGTACACGTATTCTAGGTGACTTTATCATCTCACTAGTCTTGAACTAGAATGTGTTAGTCTACACATCGAATCTCTCAATAAATACAATCATGAAGCCCACATCTCTTAGTATCCTCTAGTAATTCCAAAATCCACCTAACCTCACTGTGGCTAAGTTATCCTACTCAACATCAGTAACATCACACTAATCTTGTCATACAAAGCTAGCACTCTATCTCGGATATATAATGTGCCTCAGTCTATAAGACATATCAAAGAAACAATCATTAACATCCATGTGCAAGTAAATAATTAAGAAAATAATCAATTTTACACCCAATTCCCGATTGACCGGCCGATTTGGGTCGACATCATCCAACCTTGGGTCGCCACTTTTGTGTCGCAGCATGACGACCATGTCCATTCTCTAGAGACCACCCTTGGTGCCAACCCCAAAGTTTGATAACACACACACACACACATACGTACATACATATACATACATACATATATATATATATATATATATATATATATATATATACATACATACATACATACATACATACATACATACATATATATATATATATATATATATATATATATATATATATATATATATATATATATATATATATATATATATATATATATATATATATATATATATATATATATAGACACACACACACACACATACATACATACATACATACATATATATATATATATAACACACACACACACACACATACATACATACATATATATATACATATATATATATATATATATATATATATATATGTATGTATGTATGTATGTATGTATGTTTGTAGATACATACATACATACATACATACATACATACATACATACATACATACATACATATATATATATATATATATATATATATATATATATATATATATATATATAAGTAAAACAATAAAATAAATTAAAAATAGGTCAAGCTCAAGCACCACTCATCGTCTCGAGTCCTATGGAACTTCCTCACTACTCTATTAGCCTCTATCTTGCTCAAAGTCTAAACTCTCTTTTTCTCGGATATCTTAATCTGCAAGTTACATAGTACAAATGAGCTCATTCGACTCCTCTCGTGGCTTATATAGGCCATCGACACCGTTGATGTTAATTGATGTTAGTCATCATCAATCCATCCCCAATCATCATCGACCCATCTTGGTTGTCCTCGACCTAACCCTAATCATTTGTTTCCAATCCTATTTTTACCCATTACCTCTTCCAAATTATCTTTTCCCCCATTTGTAGATTGTGTGTAATTCATTACACATCTTATTTGTCCCACAGACTCCTCTCAATCTTATCACACATTGTTTAATCCCATCTAGCCGCTCACTTTGTGACCATATTTGTTTCCCTTATTGGGCCCCATAATCTATTTTTAAGGCAACCATTGTGGCCATTCCTTATTTTTCATCCCACCCAAATACATGTCAACCGATTCCCAGTATATGCCCCTGTATTTTGTCCCGAACCTTGTCTCAACCATCTTCACATTTATTTCCACATATTTTATGTATGCCTTTAACCCATTGGTCTCATGGCTTGCACATATATTTAGTAGATTAACAATTGATTCCCTCCACATCACAATGATTTTTGGTGACTCATGGGTCCATAGGACATTATCGTCATCTCCATTGAGGCCATAATTTGTTACTTACCAAAGCGATTCTAAAATCGGTGCCATATTTGTTTCTTATTATTCTACACTCGGGGCATATTCTCTTCATCCTCTCTCTATTTTTCCTCATTTCCACTATGTTATCTCTTATCCCTTCATTATTCTCTTCCAAACTCGTGATTTACTCTTCTTCATGTCATCAATCCCTAGTTTGAGGGGAAGCACCTCAACCATCATCTTCCATCATTTCTCATTTATGTCTCATAGATTTCCAAATGCAAATCACTCGACAAAAGGGGAAAATGTAGATGCAAATTTTTGTATCCATTATCCCTCACCCCGCATCTTCTCCCCTTCATCATCCTTCCCTCACATACATACCTCTCTTCCCATTCTAATTTTCCTTTTCCATTCTAAGTTAAACTTATCGTTTTAATCATGATTTTCCATCCTTAATCACTTTAATTAATTTTGAATCCCCATTTAATTCATTTATCCTCCCTAAATGCTCCATTTTATCTTCTCTAGTCCCTCTTAAGTAATTTTTCCCCACTTTTTCCTTTATTTAATTTTTTTCCACCTTCCACCTATCATTTTATCCTGCCTGAGGGCATCCCTAGCTCATCCATATCACTTGAAACCACAATATATCATTTTTAGGACCATTTTTCCTTGAGTTAGGAATCATTCCACCGAAAAAATCAAGGGTTCCCCAATTTTGCGGAAATCCATCTAGGTTTTTATCGACTTTATAAATATGTCCATACCCTCCTTTTTACAAGATACAACTTGGGAGACTTTGAGCTTTCTTGTGATCTTTCCTTGGTTTTTACTCTTTCTTACAAATCCCATCATCATCTTAGAAATATTATGATTCACTCTTGGATATTTAGAGTCCTTTTCTTCTCTTGTATGTTTGGATCCACCATTTCCATTTCATCACCTCTTATTTATTAGATATTTTGTAGGTTAAAAAATCATCCCTTAGCCTTGTCTCTCCATTCTCTTATCTTCACTCCTATCTACGGATCATCATTCTCACCAATCTTTTCCCATCAAACCCTAGATCACTCCAAGTCATCATCGACCCTAACTAGTATTTTTTGACCAAGTTCTCATTTGTTGACTTTATCCCCTTTATGATCCTACAACCCTCTACATCCACTTATCTTTTCATTCTACACACCTATACCTCTATGTTTAGACTTCATCGAGACCAAAGTCATCATTGTTGATGGGGGCCAGTCATTGTTGGCCCTATCAAGTAGTTCTCATATTTCATCAAATTTCTTGCATCCTTTCTATTCTCATCAGATCTACTCTTCTCACAAGAATTCAACATCACCCTTAATTTAGATCAGCTTCAATTAGGCTTCAAGAGGCCTTTGAGGTAAGCTTTTATGCTTTTTCTTCCTACCTTTCCCTAGTCAACGTTGACTATTCTTTGTAGCCTCGTGTCACCATTGACCAACCTAAGTTTGATTTAATTTGTATTTAATTAGGTCATATTTGTATCTTTACTCTCTCTAGTACACTTCAAATTTCATTTTTAGTTCGGTTTTCTACTACATCCAATTTATCAATCATTACTTCATTTGTATTTTATCAAAATGTGGGTTGACATCCATCCTAGGAATCTTTCACTTCTCAAGACTAATATTGTCATAAAACCCACCCATCTATCTACTAATAATTTTTTTATTGAGTTTATTTTTATTATGTAGACTAGAAAGCTTGTTTTGAGGAGGACCTCTCTTTTATGCCCATATCCATCGTCATCTCATCAGAGATACCTTAAACCCTCTTAGATTGGAGTTACTTACTTTATTTATTACTATTTCACAAATATGAAATAGGAATGAGGAAATTTGGTCAACACAAGCCACTACGGTATGAACCCTTCAACATAATAGAGTAGGTTGGATAAAATGCTTTCATATTGGATTTTCCACACTTCATGTGGATGTAATCAATAGTAAATTGTGAAAAATTGCACCTATATGAGAAATCTATGCTTGATGAGGAAGACCAATTTTAGTTGCTATCTTCCACAGAGGATAGCATCTTGGATTCATGAGGTGAGTTAGAGGAGGATGTAGTGCACCAACATAATATCGGGGAAACAAGGAGAGTTCCATATGAGTTTGGGAAGGTTGAGTTCAAGGAAAAATACCAAAGTAAGACATGTGGTATTCGAAGAAGAAAGTGAGGTAATTATTTTTCGTCTACTCCCCACTAAGATTTTGTGGGATCAAAAGCCTCATAATCAAGGGAGGTTTGATCTATATGGATATAGGAAAAAACCACTTCATTCGAGAAACCATAATTAGAAGGAAATGTAAGTATAAGAATGAAAAAATTGTGAAGTTATAAAACCACAACTTTCTACCGAGCGGAGGTTGTGTAACTTTCCTCTACACACATTGGCAGTCCTATCACGGTATAATATAAAAATAATAAACCCACAAATAGTTGTGTATTTTGAATATCTAGCCCGTGTCTCTTTTTTGGGATGACTCTTCCTATTCTGCAATACACACAAGGGCATATCGAAAAAGCTATAAATACAAGAGGAACATTTGAAATTGGGAATCAATTGATTGAATAAGTGAGCAAGAAACCTCTGGTGATGGAATTGATTTCTAGAAGAAAGGTGTATGAGTAGAGCAAGCAAGTAGAGAGGGTGGAAGTAACATTTTTTTCTTCCTTCAACTTCTTGTAATATGTATTTCATTTTATTTGGCCAATATAATATTGGGAAGAAAGAGAAATTTCCCTTCTCGACTAGTTTTCCCTCAATCAAGGGGTTTCTAGATAAAAATATTGTTTTGTGTATTGAATCTTTCATCTTTTATTTGTTACAAGTAGTTTGAAGCACTAGAATTCATTCACTAACTTTCAGAACTACCATTTTCAAGTAGATTGGAAGTAGAAACAACAATTGTGTGGTTTTGTAATGTTTCCAAAGTAGAAGTATACAAATCATTCATAAATGTAACACTTTCATATTTGAATACCATTGTATTGAACATTGGGAAAAAATAGTTGTTAGTTAGGTTATGGTTGTTTCACAAAACCATATAGCAATTTCTTATTTCAATATTGTACTCTCTTTATTGTCTTTGTTTAACATTCATCACAATGTTTATTTTATTTGTCCCACTTTGATCTCTACACCTGTTTATATTATGTTTTTCTTGAATTCCTTAACAAGCCATTAACAACTACAACAATGGACATGCATGTATTTTATTTTTGGAATTAGCATATGCCATGAGAAGATGTCTCATTATGTCTTTCATGTTGAGCATTTTTCATAAGACACATCTAAAAACATGTCCATTACAAGAGATTATATATGTTCACACCTAAAACAAATAATAACTATGGCTTTCTTCAATATAACAATAACAATTGATAGTATATTTGATCTTTCACACTAAATTCTAGTGGACATTGCCTTTACCATTCATTTAGCATCCTTATTAGTTTGACCATTGTAGATTTGGATATAATTTTTAATGTATGTGCAATAGTCCTAAAGGATTTTAGAAGCATTTAAATAATATAAAATGTACTAAACATACTAAGCTCTGCGATAACATTTTCTTAAGAAATAATGTTAGTTATAAAGGGATTATTTGATTTTTACATCTGCATATCAAATTTCAGGAAACAACATAGTGACATTATTGGATTTTGATGTCTAATGTTTCATATCAACAAATATCAGGTGACTGTTTAGAAAATTTTATGGTTATTATTTGACATTCAAAATTTGATATACAAGTCAAAAATCAAAATAATTAAATAATTAAATTAAGCTAGCTCAGTAAATAGGTATTAATAATCCTTATTTTACTATCAATATTATGCACTATTTAAATTTTAATTTGTAGAAATATTTTATGTGTGGCATTTTGATTTTGTATTATTTATATTTTTGACATTTTAAATTAAAACAAATTTTTCTATGTGACATATTATTTTATAGTCAAGATATGATACCAAGATCATTTATTACAGCTACAATAATAGTGTACATTAGAATTTATATTTGTAAGAGATTAGGAAGTAAATGAAAGTTAAGATCATTTATTAAAACTACAATGATAGTTTACATTATAATTTATATTATATTTACGAGATTGTGAAGTAAATGAAAGTCAAAATAATGTATGAACACATTTTTTCTATTTTTGTAGGAGAAGATTTCATCTCCCACCAATACAAGCTTAAACTACATATAAACTAACATCTAGGTCCAACCCTCAAGGTCTTTCTTTTTGTAGATTCCTACAAAAAGAGACTCACTTTTTATGTGTTTTATATTAGTGTGAAATAAAAGAACTTTAAAAATGAAACAATTAAACATTTTCAAAAAAGGTCCATTGGTGAAGTTGTTAGGCTCTCAAAGAGCCCACTAGGGATACCCCTCAGACCTTGCATCTAAGCTAAAGAAGACTGGATTTAATCCAGACCTTCAACAAAAAAAACATGAAAAAAAAAAATTAAACTATTTTTTCAATTAAATATATTAACATATTTCTATTAATAATATTTAATATATTTTTTAAAAATATTTTTAAAAACACACTAGCATATATATACCTTGCAAATAATTTTTACATTTAAATTACAATTTCCCTAATAATAGTGACCAACGTTCAAAGTTGAGCCGTCATAGCCCTTCCCAAGGCCTCAAACCCATCAGAAAAGGGCAGGTAAAAATTTGCATGTAAAAAAAAATCAAAATGTAAAAATCATTTGACAATACAGAAGGGCAAGTTACTTTTTAAATTGTCAAAAGAAGGGATATGGTGAAAAACTGTTTGTCAATAATTTATGTGAAATCAGTATATCTTAAAAATATAATATTTTTGACTTCTACAAACAACAATCACCTCCAACTTTTTAGGCTTTTCATATGACTCATAGATACATTAGACAAAGCATAGTACTTGAAATCGCCAAAAGTTTTAATATAATAAATATACTACTACTATAATACTATTAAGCTCAAATTCCAAGTTTCTAGCAAGTTGTTGATGTTAGCTTAGCGTATACTTGAGCAAAAATACCTAAAAACTAAATATTTAATGTTACCATTTACGGTTCTAGCCTTTTCTTGGGATTCATTTAGATGAATTATCTACTACCTTGTACTTTTTTCTAATTTTTTATTGTAGGAGCCACCTTGAGAGACATAGAATAGAGCTAGGATAAAATTGCGCACAAATATGTATGTACTTGGGAGCCCGTGTAGCATGATTTGTTACATATCTAACATGTAGAGTGGCCACTAGTTTGGATAGGGGTTGAGATGGATATCTGAGGTCAAGGAAGATCTTGGAGAAAAGTATTGAATTGATCTCAAAAGTGACTTTAATTTGTGACTCGCAATGTACTGTGTCGAGAAGGCTCTATTGGAGTTGTGTTGGTGTCAAATGGTGGGATGAGCTCGCAATGGTCTTGATCAAGATTTCCTAGTTCAATTTGAGATCGTATATAGACAAGCCACATGCCAAGATGATTGGATTAGCTCTATTTTTATGAAATGGAGAAGGATATAAGGGAAATGGTAGATGGGGATTGCTTTCAGGAAAAACAAAGGTTGAGTCACTTGAGGAGGTCACCTATTATGACCCTTGTAAAGAAGAACTGAGCTAAGTGTCAAGTTGCATCCTAATGTAAAATTTGATTACACCTATTCGAGGTGGCAGAATGTAGGGAAGAGGAGAGGAGCTCATTTTAGAGGATGGGAATAAGTAGAGATATTCTTCTTCGTACATTAAAATAATCCCTCCAACTCATCATAGGTATCTTCTATCTAATTGTTGTTCAATAGTAGTGAGTTGGATGCCAAGAAGAATGTCAATATTATATTTATAGTTGTGCCCAAGCCAATTTTTATCAACTTTATACCTAAGAAGTTGAGGAAGAGAGTTGTGAATAAATTTAGGGAGGATTACCAATGGTGTGTGTGTTTAATTGAATAGTCTAATTTGGTAAAACATCATTTTTATGTAGTAGATCTGAATGCATATTGTGCACGAGGTGAAACTCTTGGATCTGAAATATAACCAAGAATATCTAAATGTATTTGTCGGTGATATAGTCAATGTGAGGTGTTTTAATGTATGGATGCACATTTTCTATTATTTATTTGGAAGATATCAAATTCAATGTATTTTACTAGTTAAAATTTACATGGGTTTTAATTTTAGTTGTTAAAAATGAATGAATTTTTCAGTGAAAGTAGTAAGAATACAAATGGGTTTTATTTTTAACACTAAAATCTAGGTAGAAGTTAAAGTTATTTATTTTATTATTTACAAATTTTCTTAATGATTTTGGTAAGAGATCCTAGTGTTTGATAGTATTTACTTATCTATGTGTAGATTCTTGTCTCACTTCAATTGTTTGTTTATGCATTTATTTATTAAATTTATTTAATGTTTATTTTAGTTATGATGATTTTAAGGAAATTGTAATATTAAAATTTTGGAATTTCTTTAATCATAATTTCATTATTTTATGGTTAATCTTCACACCATTACAAGTGAGGGGTCATTTTGTTTGGATTACTGAATTTTCCCTTTTTACTTAAGGTGCTAATAAGGGGATTTAAAAAACAACAATTTCTCATTTAAAAAAAATCTTAAATTTTATGACGTGTGTACTTGATTTATTCTTGTCATATGAAGTATGAAGTATTAATATTGCTTTTCATCATCAAAGGGCTGGTGCAATATTTTCCTTCATAGCAAAATTCAGACCAGCACTTCAAATTTGATCCCTGACAGTGACGGTCAGTTCTAAAAAGTGGCTGTATTTTTAAATCTGAAAGGACTAAAAACGAAAAAACACCTTGCAAATTCTAGCTACGTACGGACCGAAGGCTTCGCGGAAGACCGTGTGTATGCGTGTCGGCAACGGATACAATTGCGTGGAATGTGCGTAACTACCACTTTTTATCAAATGCGAAAGCTACATGCAACTTCCTCTTGACAGATATGAGTCATGACGGCATGAAATTATTTGTTATAATACACGAACAACCACGTCTCTCCTTGCAATGGTAATGCTATTGCACCGACTCACATGTATAATTTTCTCCGACAATGCCTCGTACATTTCTGTTTCTCAAGAACAGTAATGCCTTCCACAAGACCATTCCAGACGACATGGAAGAACAGTTGTTACTAAAATGCAATGGCTTCGAGGCTGAGGAAGTCTGCACAGGGGATGGAATTATAGTGGTGGCTATGATGGTTGTCTGCTCCAGCTTTCTAAGCATATTTGCCCTTCCCATGGGGCTCGAGACAGAGCTTGGATTCGCAGGTGCGACAGAAGCGATGGAGAGCGTGGAATTTAAGATATTTGTGGCGATGACCGCACTTAGTTTTTTCTCGTCAATGGGGGTGGTGTTGGTGTTGTTACAGGCCAATATGGCTTATTATACGTATGACACTGCACAGAGTCTTATTCATATTCATATGAAGAAGACGGTGATGAAGGTGTGCAAAATAGTGGCGCACATCGCAATTGGATCTGCCGCCATTGCCTTCGTTTCTGCGGCCATCACTTTTTCAGGCATCTCTGAAGTTCATATTGCAATTGTTGGGAAAAGAAATAAATTGTATGCCAAGATTCAAATGTATATCTACTGATCTGCGTCGTGTATATTCAAATGGGAGTTTTAATTGTTAATTGTTGTGCGTAATTAAATCTTTCGGTTTTATATTGTTTCTAGTTTTTTAAGAAAAAAGCTCTATTGTTCTTGGCGTGCTTTAAATCTCAATAAGTCGACGGTAAAAATCTTAATTTTATTGATAGTTGAAAACAAATATACTGTTTACGTAATAGTTGTTTAAAGTGATATAAATCAGAAAGTCTTTTAACGGCTGATGAAGTGTTGTTTAGTAGATGCTTGGGATCGTGAGCAAAGTCTTTCCGTGAATATGTCTTTGAGTTTTTTGAATCCTAATTTCACTAAAACGCGTTTGACCAAATGTTGTAGTAACCCTTTCCGTGTCCCAAAGTATTCTTTCCATGCTTTTTATCTCAATCAAAAGTTTGGCCTCGATGTTTATCAAGCAAACCTTAATCGTTGATTTTTGCTTAATAACTCCTACAAAGTATCATTGTTGTGCTAGTATATTTTTACAAACTAGTGAAGATTGTGACTTTATAGTCCATTCTCGAACATAGGTGATGTTTAGGTGTGACGTCTAACAACACTAAATTGTACATATTATCAAGGTAACAACATTACAAAATATTAAAATGAAAAATACAGAGAGTGCTTTTGCTAGGGTTTTTATGAGATTGTAGGGGAGTCATCACTAGGTGTTTGGCCATCGTCATACAACCTACTGCAAGAAACATTTTTACATGCGTTTGCATATATTAGGGTCTTTAAGTGGCCTTGCTCTTGGGCAACCTTTTAAAAAGGCATCCAGCTTACAAAGTCCAATCATCGAAATTGCGACATGTGATGGTGCCTCCGAGGAAGCAACCAAGAAATATGTTCCAAAGGTATTCCACAAACTAATATTCTTCCCCGATATAGTGTTTTCTATTGAGGAATTCAACTTTGCATATCAATGGCTTGAGCATTGTGTATGGTTGCTTATTTCATGGGGAGGATTCATTTTGAAAGAATGTTAAAATCATGGGTTCAATCAGCTTAGACCCAATATGACATTAAGTTAGACTATGTCCAAAATATGAATAGAAGGATCTTTTTGTTGTTGACCTATCCAACACAACCATGATCGTGTAAAATTTCTCAATCTGGTATGTCAAAAGTTCCCTTCTTGTAGTGTCCCACGGACACATAAGCTTGTCGTTTTAGAACATACGATGCTCAAGGTCCCAATTTGAATTGAATTTTCGGGCTTACCAATGCCTTGATGTCATTTCCTCAACGTCATAGCTTCCTCAATATAGGAAAGGTTAAAATGAAATATCCCCTTAAGTTTTACTCCACAAGACCATAAAGATGTGTTTGTGTAGAAATAGATTTATCACATGAGCATAAGGAGAGTATTGAGATTCAAGTGGGTGACTCCCATCATACCCAAAGAGTTGTTTACATTAGCCATCCCAACACTTATTTTAGGTGTGAATCTATTGAGCACATGAATCCAGATTGCCCCTTGTTAGTCATGTGAAATAAAACCAATTCAAATATGATTAGAGAGGCCCCAGTAGACCACCGGTGAACAATATTAGATCAGCGTTGTTCACAAGGACAACTACCACAATCAACCTCCAACGAGTGCACCAAAAATTATGAAACCAAAAGCATGCCCATTGTTATATGTGCAAATTCTAGTCAAGCCCATCGTAGAAGTACCTCCTAAGCTCTCTTCTTTGGCCTTAGCTTGGAAGGAGGTGGCACATGTTCAACACACGAGCCCTTCCTCGATGGCTAAGGTTCTAAGTGGTTTTCACATGTTTTACAGGATAATGGTGTTATCTCTTATTTATTTTTCCCCGCCAAGTTATTCTTATCAAAGAGGATTATGACACTCTTTGAGTCCTCATCACTACCTCAAGGAAGGAAAGTTAGCACACGAAATTAAAAAGAATTCTCATTCTAATAAATTTAGATTCTAACCAACAAATTTCTTTTGCAGAATAGTTATGATTCCCTTTTGCGCTTGAATTTAGAGGGTATGTCCCTTAATGATAGTTCTAATGAATTTCTTCTCATAAATTTAAGAGGTATTACAAACTCCACACAAAAATTCAAAGTGAAATAATTTCGGAAGCAATTTTTAGAGATGGACATTTTTATATGGAAGAAGTTAAAGTGGTAGGTTCTTTTCTATCCATGGTTACTAAAGTTATTTGGACAAATAGTCGATCTATAACTAAAATCATAAGCCTAGGTCTAGAGGAATTGTGATTTTTGTTACCCAAAAATTACATCCCCATAATCTTAATTGTGGATGTGACTTGACACATCACATCCTCTAGGTGTTATTCAACATTGAGAATCACTCCTTTGAAGTGATTAATGTTGATCCAAAAATGGATATAGAAGTACCAAATTCTATGTATTCTACATTTGAAAATTGTAGTGCATACTCTCACCATGTTCATTCTTCTAGAAATGGCCAAGTCAGGTGATGGTGATTCAAAACCTTCGAATGAAGAAAAATGCCATTTTGTTTTGTTCCTTGTGATAACAATACGGTGGTCATGGAATTGTTTCTCCTCATAGAGTAGTAGTTGTGAGACTACCGAGGAAGTTATGGTATTGCTTAATGTAGGCACTATTGGTTGTGTAACCTCTACAACAATCCCACAACCGTTGCTCTGCGAACTCCGACGATTCGACCCCAACGACATCCAAAAATTGGAAACTCAATAGTTGCAAATGTTTGGGCTTCCGAATTGGATTTGTTTCATCTTTCCTCTCATCCTTGGGCATATCAACTATAAATACAAGTGATTTGGTGTGAATTATAGTGTGAGTAAAGGGAGAAAGTTGGAATTGTTCTAGTTTTGTTCATAGACAGATGATTTATTTCTTGTTGAGGATTGTAAGAAAGTAATGCAAGTAGAAGGATCTTGAATCCTTCTTGAATGTCATTTATTAGTAGTAAAATTGTAAATTGTATTAGAGATTTTGTAGTGAAGGGAATCAATTGCTTACCTAGCTGGAGTTGTTCTCACATTGGGTTTCTCAAGGATAAATTTATTGTCTCCTTGTCTTTCATCTCTTAATTTTAGGATATTATGAATGTTTCTTGCATAGTACATTGATAACAAGAATCTTAGTTAATTTGTTCATTCATTATAACTAAGTTAAGATCTATTATTGTTTAAAAGAGGTAGTTTATGGATAAAATTGGTATAAGAGAAGCTAAGATCAATTTTTTTGTTTGATGTAACTTGTGCTCATATTTCTAGTTAAATGCTCCTCATGCGCAATGGTAGTGAAAGCGGTGAAGGTATCCTCATTCCTTTTGAATAAGAAATTTCCACCCATAAGTGGAGGTAAGGAATCCAAAATATGGCTCGTAGTGGAGATGTGTGTGAGATCAAGAAGAATGATTATGCAAGTTAGAATGGGATGTGGCAAGTGTGTCCAAAGATGTGGGCATTATTTCCTTGTTTATAGGAAATTTTGATTCCATCATGGGATTACTCTTGGAAAAGCTTAGTTTTGTGAAAGAGATACTAGGAGACCACAAATAATACACTCATGAGTATGAGGAAGAGTCGTCCCAAGCTAACATTACTCCTCCTCCATTGAAGACAAAGATAAAAATTCATCCTTATGATGCATGCGCACAAAAATACCCAACACAAGGACAACACAGTGAAATACAGGATAACTTTTTTTTTTTGACTTGCTTTGACACAACACGACACAACATGTCGTCACAAGGTTACAACCAACACTAGGAACCACTTGTTACGAGGGAGACCACAAGGTCAGCACGGAAACGTTCACACCAGTCAAGGACAATGTACTCTTCTTTTGACAAGACAACAAGGAAGTCCACTCCACATGACACACTCACAGCTAGGGCATCCCATGAGGAATTTCTTGTTAAATTTTCTTGTTTACCAAGGTGTCTCTTAATTCTTAACTTACGTTCTTATAAAATTTCATGTAATGATTCACACAATTCTTTTCACAAGGGAGAACTTCTTTCTTTTCAACGGTTGACTAAATAGCTTAAGGCCAAGCTTTCTAAACTGGGAACATCAATTTGATGTCCAAATCTTTCTTATTCATTTGATTTTAGAACATTTTCCATTTCTTACAAGGTTAATTAATCTATTCAAGCCACTAACACAAGTTCCACACCTCTGTTACACAGGTGAAGGCATAAGTTCCGATTGAGGGAAGTACCGCTTAGGGTTCAAAACAATAGCCTTCTTGTTTAAGGATCAAATTTTGACCTTGCTTAAGAAATATCACCATGAATCAAGGCAAGGATTAACAGAATAGGATCACAAAATTTAGCTTCAGGGTCACATTGTTTACTATCAGTCTTTTATTGAGGTTAAGGGTTTATCAAGATTGGTTAAATGCTCCATCTAGACTTTACTTAATTAAGTTTGACAAAGGAGGACATTTCAAACGATAGAGAGATATTTAAGGTTTTATTAATCAATTTCCTTCCTACTTATTAAATCCTATCATCTTCTAAAATCTAACCATTGCTTTCACCATGAGGTCATTTAAGATTTCACCATAAAAGGATAATGTTTATTAGCTTGGCTCGAATAATTAAAAAAAAACAATAATAAGTTATCATATTTCGTTACAAAAGATAGTTCCCTCTTGATTGTTCCAGGTCTCAAAGGTTATCCAGTAGATCACATCTACATAATATGTTCATATATATAAATTTTTAGTTTAACTTTTATCAGGATTATCCAGCTCACTTTATAGTGCTTACAAACTCATTGCTACTAAGTCTTAGGAGGATTTACAACTCAACATTTTAACTCAAGAGCAAAGTTTAACAGTACTCGTTTGCGGAAACAAAACAAGGTTATATCAATTCATTCCAACATGATGCACAAATCAAAGGGACATACTATCTCTATTGAACCAAGACTAGGGAGCAAGAGAGTAATAACATGGGACCTGTCCCGCTACTATACTAAGGGTTAAAAATTCACTAGAATATCCCATAACCAAGCAGTAATCAAAATTTCATCTTTCACATGATAACCAAACAAGCCAAAGTTTCAACAGTTACAACAACAATACTCTACAATACATCTACTAGGCACTGACCCTTCTTCTAAAATGTCCAAAGGCCCTTTCCAAATTTTATAACATAATACACATTCGTACAAAGGAACATCATAACCAAGATTGATGCAATAATCTACAAGTCTTTCCATCACCTAACCACGTAAGCCATCTGCAACAAATTTTCTACAAGAGTCAGTTCACGAGAACTGAGCAAGATAAGACTATACATAGCAACAATAAGCTACTAGCTAACAATACCATGAAAGGAAACATTCTATCTCAGGAAATGGATCAAAGTTCTACCCTCTAACAACCTTTTGAAACAAGATATAATTTTCAACATATCAACTAAGAAGAAAACCATAAGTTTTAGTTATGAAGATACCTCTAAAACTACAAAAGTTTGACAACCAAATATGCAAGACTATGAAATTTAAATGATTAGACACAAGAGTTGAGAGTATTAGGATTTCAATCATTTAATCCCGTAGATTACATGATTGAAATCTAAAGTGTAACCCATCAATCCACATTCTCAAGGTGAAGTCAAAAGATAAAAACCAGACCCGATCTTAGCTGCCAAAAGAATATAGTTTTGGAATCGTTCCGTAGGGCCATAGGCCTAATAGGCTATAAACGAACAACGAGGGTAAAAACAAAGTTCCATCATGTAATCAAAAAGGTTTAAAGGATGAAAATCTTATATTCAAACCCACAACCATTATATCTTAGGTAATAAGTGACTTCATAGCTAATAAGGATGAGTGGAAAGGACGGTAAGAATGTCCGGAATAGGTATTGCCTAACAGCTTACCTACTGAACATAACCAGGGCTGGAATAGCGACAAGCCTCATTAATACCCAAGTTGAGTAGGCAATCTAGCATTCTAAACACATCCTTGCAATTTTCATAATACCTTAGATTTATAATCCTCCCGTTTTAGAGGAACATAGCCATGAATCTAGACTTGGTTGAAATTTTCCGACATCAACTCACTTCCTAATATCATAAATGATGTATACAAAGGAAAAGGTCTCTCAACTCTCCTTAATTTACATCTCATCACTAAGTTTATGGTAACCTATGCAGAGATTAAACACATAACATACCATTGAAGATAGATATCCTCCAATAACGAACTTCTATAACGATGTAATCACAATTATTACGTTCGACACATAAACAAACTATTCCATAACTTCTTTTCCCTTTTTGACAACAAAATATATTCACGACCTTCCATCACAATCATTCTAAATTTGCAATGAAAGGTCACTCATCAAGAAGGAAGTACAAAACAAGTTTGACTAAATTAAGGAACTTCATGTTACCTTAAGCAGTTGATGAAAACCTTAACTTTCACGAACCGTGAAAGATATTACCTTACTCCATCAAGGCATTATGTCGATACATGATTAAATCGATCACACAAGGAATCATCAACATACCATATCTTAACACCATAAAGGTCATTAATTTTATCAAATTTTACTCATCGAAAGAGTAGAATCGAAATGGGGTTCTATCAATAATTTATGCCCTTCTATCAACCCAGGACATATTTTCGGCCCAAAACTTCCTTCTTAACAAGCATATAAATATTGAACTTCTAATTTCCAAAAGCCCTAATAATTTGCACAATACACGAAGTGCATAATCACGCTTATCATAAAAATAATAATAATAATTTAACTGTATGTTTTCCTCTAGGGCAACAACATAACAGGAAACCAATACTAGTCAACGCTACAACGTTCTAGGGGCGATTACATACCCAGGCTCACAAAAGAAACAACGACATTTTTGCAGAAGGAAGTAACTTTAAGATTATATACATATATATATATATATATTTCATAAGATCAATCAAAGCATACACTGAGAACCTTTGTTTGTTTTATATATAAAAGGGTTTGATCACGTCAACAAGAACAACCAACAGAGGCAAAACCAGAAGTAACAAACTGATAACCATGTACTGAACGCAAATCCACAAAATCACAGATTTAAACCAATTTCTAGAAAGATAAAGTTTCATTTCAAGAGGTTATTAGATACTAGCATATTATGTATATGGTTAGTCTATCTTGCCTGTTTTAACGCGTCCAGCAGGGACTGCTTCAGCCACACCCTCCGCTTTATCCTCTGCTTCACTGATCTTTTCTTGCAATATACCACACCAGGATTCCCTTTTGAAGGCATGACTAGAAGGATGCAATAGGTGGCTGTCCAAACACTAGATTGCTTCAATGCAGCTGCTTTGGGGGTGAGAGTCAAACTGCTTACCACTCAGTCCGAGAGCACTTGCGCTAGAAAGCTACACACCGACCATGGTTTGAAGCTCGGACACAAGACATAATGATAACATCGCTCCTGGCTCTGAAAGGCATCTACCGTATTGATACACAATCCTTTTCCTTCATCAGATTTGAGGACAGCATCAAACTCTCGGTGCAAACATTTCAGCTGTAGCTTGTAAGGTGTGATAATTCCAATATAAACCTTTATGCCTGCCAACATAGATCAAGGGCACTAAAATAGACCCCAACGCCCTTCCACTGAACAAGGACACTCCCCTGATGATTTTCCCATTACCCAAAAATAATGTTTGCAGGGAAATCCCTGTCTAAGGTCCTCGCCCCATCTGTTGTCACCCATTGCAATACTATCTAGATAATATGGCACAGCATCCCCGCCCACGAAATAGAGAAATCACATCCACACCATCTTCAACAGCAGTATCAAACGCAGGAAGAATGTCAGAATGATAGCAACCAGACATCCAGCATACCTTATATGTTGCAAGCCGAGATTTGGGTGCCATTCCTTTCTGTGCGCAACTTTGATATGAAACAGATCCGCCTCTATGAGGTCCTCTCCCATGGGTTACATCGTAGAACAAGCAAGGTCTCAGTAGGGAGTCTTTGTAAATAAATTTCATCAAGTCTGCTGGAAGCATTCTCACTGTCACACAGTCGATTTGGAGATACACACTCAGTGTATGTTCTGGATCTGAGAAATATTCTGCTACCTTCATCTCCCAAGACATTTTCTCCAACATTGCAGAGATCTCCCGTGCCTGTGGGTGTGATCTGTCACCTACACAAAAGCATGCACCATTTTATTGCCTGCCAATATAGTGACTCGTTGAAGAAGCTCATATAATTGCAAAGCAAAACGTGCTTCATGAATATTCTGATATGAAACAGATCCACGCCTATGGGATTCTCTCCCATGAGTTACATCGAACAACAAGAAGGTCTCAACAGAGAATCTCTGTAATAAATTTCATCGGGTCTCCTGGTACACTCACACTGTCACTTAATCGATTTTGATAAAAACTATCTTGAAGGAGAGTCCCGAACTTGAAGCTGCAGTCGACACTGAACGGATAACATCATAGTTGGACAACCTGCTTGTTGGAGGCACTCCCGAAGGCTTCCACTATACTGTAACATGTGCTGCAGCCAGGCTGGAAACAACGGCAGGTCTCTGCTATGGATCCCCAACAAGAACACATCCCCCAGCGCCCAGGAAGAGGAGGAAACACGCCCACTGCTCTTGCTGGTAGCTGTGCGCGGCCAGGAGAAGGGAAACAGGCCTCCATTTCACCCGAACGCCTCAGGAAACAACAAGGAAAATCCATCTAGTCTCCTCACGCGGCCAGACCGAAAGAAAACCGTGGGCAAACCAAACAATCCTCCTTGTTCACGCGGCCAGGGAAGACAAAAAAGGACGCGCCCAGGAGGAACAGGAAGGAAACGTCTCATACACGCCTGCTACACTGGCTTGAAGCTCCATCTAATCCATCACGTCAACCAAACTGCGCCCAACACCCACCCAAACGCATTGAAGGAGAATCCTGAAGAGATCACGGCAAAGAAAAAAAAAACGTGACTCCAACACGTCGAACAATAAAAGCTCCACCTTCCACGCCAAGGGGATGACAGGCCGACTGAGCCTGTAGGTTAGGGGGCATTACAAATTCATCCTTATGATGGGATGTGAATTATCAAAATCTAGACCATTGGCTACCTCAACTTCGGTATAGTTCGGGATTTGCATCAAATCAATGAGAGTCGCTTATATTTCATTTTCAAGGTTAAAATTAACCAATCATGCTTTAGTTTCGTTTGAAATCCATGTTCATTCTTTGGATGTTAAGAAGCTTCCTTGTATTTATAGGTGGGCTAAATTTAAGATGCTAATAAAGAACTAATTATATCCTTTTTGTTATGAAGAAGAGAGGTCTATGTATTGTTAATATCTCAAGTAGAATAATGGAAAAAAGTGCAAGAGTACACTAGTGAGTTCCAAAAAACTGTTTGTCCAAATGGGAAAATATTTAGTAGACCGAGATATTTTGATGACGTACATCATTGGACTCCACATCCAATTGAGGAGGCTAGTCCTCTTAGCCAACCCAACAAATGTAGATTACGCTTGTTCTCTAGCTCACTATCAAGAGATGGACGAGAAAAATATTTCATCTACCTCTTAGCGTGCTTTGAAGAAAACAAGGTTACATGAATTAAAAGGAGAAAGGAAAAGGAAAAGGAAAAGGGATAGGTAAGAAGAATGCTACTTCTATTTCTAAGAAGAATACTAAAGTCTATTGTGGTTATTGTGATGTTTGGGACAGGGATCTCGATTCTGGGATAAATGTTAGAATCTCCACCTAAATTACATCCCTTCAAGAATAAGAAGAATAAAATGAAGGAAATGGATGACCTCGAAGGAGAGGATATATTTTGTAGCGAATAGGTGGATGATACAATGTGATGTACCTCCGTTCATGAGAGGTATATTTGGGTAGTAATATTGTTATTCAATAAAATAAAATTACTAAGATTTTTCATAAAAACATCCAAGTGACGAAAACCAAAGTGGATGCTCTTTTTTATCCTTGTTCTCAATATTATTTGATAAGTAAGGAGTTTTTGATAAGATGAAGAAGTTAGAGACTTACAATCATCCGAATCCATATTCATTGGTATGGGTGAAGAAAAGCATGACATTAAGGCTACCACATCAATGTAAGCTTAGATTTTGTATTGATAAAAGTTTATTGATAACGTTACTTTGTATATTGTGCATCTTGATGTGTGTGGAATAGTGTTTGAAAACCCATAATTTTATATCAAGGATGCCATCTTCATGAGAAAATCCAACTTATACCACTTGGTGAAGGATGGTAAGAGATGCAAAGTTTAAACCTTTACAATAGACTCAAATATGTCATCAGTAAGTACCTCTCCAAGGTAAAAATATTATTAATGGTAGTGGGAAATTTACATTTCTTATTTTGAAGGATATACAAAAGAGGAGGTTATCAGTATCTAAGACCACTTGTAGCATGTTTACTAATAAAGGGTAGAATTAGGTGAAAGATTTGGTTTATCAATTCGGGAAGTTTTCAAAGAGCCTACGGGGATGCCCTTGGTTAGGCCGATTGAGTATGGGATATACTTGTTATCTCGAAAGTCCACTTCCAAACCTAGAATTGTACATGCACCCTTGAAGGATGCTAACTAGTAAAAAATATCTTCATGAGCTTGATTGGTTGATTATGCGGTCCTTGAATGGTCACTATTTACATCTGATCAAACTATGCAATGGACTAGATACCTTTATGAGCTTGATGAATGTGGTAATGATGCCATTTCCTTATTGCTTTATCATTGTGTACTTGGATGACATTTTGGTTTTTAGAAGAACTTTTTAGGAGAATATTAACCATTTTCCTCAAGTTTTAAAGGAGGACCCACTAGTGTTGAATAAGAAGTGTGATTTTTCTCAACAATCACTTGTATTTTTGGGGCATGTGGTTGGAGATGGAGGGTTGAGGATTGATCTGGACAAGATAGAGTCCATTCTAAATTGGCCTACACCATCTAGTTTGACCAAGACGAGGTGTTTTGTTGGTGCAGTTCAATATTTGAGGATGTTTATCATGATCTTGTTTTCCATAGCAGTTGCCTCTACAAGATGTGACATTAGGTGGTAAGTATTTCGATCTTCTAAATTTTATTTTGGGTAAGAAACAACATGAAGGTTTTCAATCATTCAAATACAAGATTATTCATGCTCCAATTTTATTTTTTTTTGATTGAAAAGCATAACCATATATTAAATATGAAGTACAATGCTAATCATACAAAATTAGGTGGAAAAGATCACACCCCATAAGTAGGATCAAAGTAGCCATAAAGAGGCTACGAGTAGCAAAGTGTCATATCAATAGAAGCATTTTCAATCAAAAAATTTAAAACAAAAGTGCAGAGAACTAGAGAAAACTCCAAACATGGAGCTAGGCAACAGAACAACAAACATGGAAGAAGGTGGCGGTGGTGGTGGGATCTTTGGACGGTCACCCCAACCACCAAGAGTAGTGTTGGGCTGTCATCGGCTGCTCCTAGATATCTCTGCTATCTATCTATTATCCTCCTCCTCATTTCCCCTACCAGGAGGGCGAGATACCTAAAGAGTGCCGCGAAACTTTGATTGGTTGGCGCCGCCTCTCGAAACCACCATTTCTAGAGCCTACCTAGCCAAAAACTCGATAGTGGGCGAGTCCAAGATAGAGGTGGAGAAGTAACTGTCGGTGAGGAGAGGTGCTTCACCACCCACGAGCTAGACCCCGTCGAAATTACACCAGCCATGGGAAAGCGAGCGGTGACCTTGCGAGTAGGAGCGACAGCCAGGGGAATCTGGCAGAACATGACTAACAACACAAGGGGCACTCCCCCAATAGTCTAGAAGAGTTTGCAAGTTCTTAACTTCTATGAAGACTTTCTCCTACTGCACCTTGATCCAAGTGAAACATTGGAGATGACAACAAGCTTGTTAGAAATAGGAAAAATTCTATCCACTTCTTCGTATTAAAAATAACATCATTTCTAGATTTCCAAATGTGATATAAAATAGCCACTCTGAAAGAATGCCAAATGTTGTAAAATTTTGTAGGAATAAAGGTCGGATCCCCCAGAAGAACCATTTTCCATGTGAAGAAGGTGGGAAAAAGTTTGGAAAAGGGTATGAATCTAGTGCCAGGCAGACTGAGCATGAGGGAAGAACCAAAGAGATGAAGAAGAGTCTTAATGTGGTCACAAAAAGGGAAATGTGGTGGGGAGAGGACTCCTAAAAGAACAAGGTGCTTGCCCACAGGAAGCCCTTGATGAAGAATACTCCAAAGAAAGTGCGCAACTTTGGGCTCTATAGGAATGGCCCAAATAATAGCAAGTGAAGCATACTTCCACCCAAAATGAGTGGAATGTAGGCTCCAAAACGAGCATTTAACTTATTGAGAAAGGAAGATACTTTTGAGTGAGAAGCTTGTAGCCCAATTGAGGTTTATAATTTCTGAAGGGGGTGGCAGAGGGACAATGCCAATCAAACCACCATGGGCGTTGCGTAGTAACACCAATTTTATGCAAATAATCGCCAGGTATGAGATCTTGAATGTTAGATATGGCTTGTTTGTCATTGTCATTTAGAGAAAAATTAGCTTTTAGGTTATCCCATGGAAGCCATATCCTAGTGATAGGAAAAAAGGTCTTGAATATAATGAATCCCTTTTTTGAAAAGATGTAAACCCTTGAGCTACAAGAAAAGAGCAAGGGTTTGTCATGAAATCGAAACATTAGATTCCACCACAAACTAGGAGAGTTAAGAGAGAGCTAGTTCTGGAAACCATCACCCTACCAGAGCAGATGGGGTTTGAGAAGTTCCCAAGCCTTCTATATGCTTTTTTCCACAAAAGAGCCACCTATTTTAACAGTAGTAGGGGATAGAAGTAAGGAGTAGTATTTCAAACCCTGTCATGCCTTTTGATTAAGCAGAGACCCTTGATATATACAATTTATAAGAAGAATTTTCCAAGATTCCTCACCTTCAAGGCTATAAATAATCCATTTTGCAGTAAGAGAAAAACCCTTGCATATGAATGTTGATTAGGCCAAGACCACCAATGTCCTTGGGCATACAACATATGTCCCAAGCAACTCTATGAAAACCATGGTTCCCTTCAGAGTTGGCCCACAGGAAATCATGCAAAATTTTCTCCAGCCTATGGTAAGTAGCTTTAGAAGGTGCCCAACATGATGAGTAATAGACATGAGTGGCAGCCAGAACCTTGGAGTAGACTTGGAATTTTCCAGCAAGAGACAGATGCTTGGTAATCCAAAAAGAGATTTTTTTCTCAACTCGTTGAATCACATAGTTCCAAAGGTCAGCAGGGGATGCCATAAAGGCAAAAGGAATGCCTAAAAATTTGAATTGAACACCAGGTTCAATCCAAAGCCATTGGAATCCCTCTAGCCAAGGAGGTTTGGGACCCATCACCTGTCTGTAACATTGGGTTTTCTTCCATTGGATAAGCAGAACTAGAAGCAAGACAAAAAATATCAAGGCATTTCATGGCATTAGTGACAGAGGCCTCAGTTTCAGCCAGAGTGAGAAAAGAGTCATCTGCAAAGTGACCATTAATCAACTGCTTAGGAGAGGAAGGTAGTTGAATACCTTTAACCAAACCAGCATTAGCAAGCAAGTAGCTTAGACCTTCAACAACAATGACATAAAGAGAAGGAGTAAGAGGGAAACCTTTCTAAATGGAACGATGAAGAGAGAATCTCTCAGATTGCTAACCATTAATAGTAATATAGGCACCCACATTTTGAAAGAGCATATTAATAGAGTGGATGAATTTGGGTCCAAAACTGATAGCCTACAGCATGGCTAGAATGAAAGGCCACTCAACTCTGTCATAGGCTATTTCAAAATCAATTTTAACAAAAGAGTCGATTGAGAAGTCTGAAGGGGCATATTCCATGCCCTCCCAAACTACAATAATGTTGTCCAAAATATATCTATTCTTGATAAATTCAGTTTTCTCACTCCTGATGATCAGGGGTAGTAAATTAGTGAGCCTGATAGAAAGGGCTTTGGCAATAATTTTGTACGAGATATTGAGCAGAGTTATTAGCCACCAACTGGTGATAAGCTTGGGATCCCCAGACTTGGGAATGAATTTGATGTTTCCTTGGTTGATCAAATCACCTAAGGTGTTGGAGGACATAGCTTCTAGATAGACTTGATGCAGATCCAGACCAACAGTGATCCAAAGAGACTGGTAAAACTCATAGGGAAAACAATCAACACCGAGGGCTTTATCAGAGGCCATCTATATAACACCTTCCTTCAAATTATCAAGAGTGAGAGGTCTATCACAAGCGATGCACTAAATTTCAGAGAGCTTGTAGGGAACAACATCAATGCATTGGAGGAGAGTAGCATCATGAGCCGGAGTAGTAGGTTGAGCAAAAAAACAACATGATAGTGATGCACAAAAGCTTGCAGAATGTCAGGTAAGAGAGTAAGCCTTTGATTTCCATCCTTGATTTCTTTGATTTTGGTGAGAGTTTGATTAGATTTAAGGGAAGAAAAAAATCCTTAGTAACTCTATCACCAATGCGAAGCCAGTGCAGATGGGCTCAAACTTGGGCTCCTCTAGCCTTATAGTGCTCCTCAATTTGAAGCTTATGTTTCTAGTGAGCTAGCTTGCACTTGCAGGTGGGTGTTGAAAGGAGATAGATTAAGCTCTTGAATAGCCCTCAAATATTCAATATGAGAGGCTTCATGAGCATTCTTGTGAAAAAGAGCAGCTTGTTTCCCATAGAGCCAAAGGAAAGAAGTGGTACGAGTGATGGCATGAGACCACCAGTCAATCCAGCCAATCCCATCAATAGGTCTCGGGTCAAGATTCCAAATACGTCTTATATAATCCAAAGTTTTTTGGATGACAAAGTGTGGGACATATTTAAATAGAACTGGGTGGACTTGGGCTTGGGACACTGAAAGTTCCATTGAATCCCAAATAAAATAGGCTTATGGTCAGAAACCAAAGCATTGTCCACCACCGAGACCGGGAGGCTGTATGAAGAGTCAAAGGAAAACCATTACTACTCTAAAAGCAAAGCTCTGTCAAGATGCTTATAAAATCTGTCATCACCAGCTCTAAAATTAGACCAAGTGAACCAAGGAGTGGCAGTAGAAGAGTGCTTGTGGTGGTTGGGATAAAAATACAAAGTTTATCATGCAAATAAAACTCGGGCCATGTTCACTAGTACAATAACGCATTAGAAATTGGCCCAATTTATCTTTGGGGGATTCAACCATGTTGAAATCACTGCAAAAAATTTAGGTAGTAGAGGGCAGATGATCAGCCAACCACCCCCAAAAAGAAGAACATTCAGAGGCATCGTTGGAAGCATAGATATTGGCCAACCCAAGAATGTGGCCGTCAAAATAAAAAAGGGTCCACACCACCAGATGAGTGGGGTCAAAACCCCAAGATATGATATTGGAGGTGAGGTCAGGGCTTAAAAGAGTGATAACACCACCTCAACCATTATCATGAGTTGACATCTAGCAGAGAGAACCAGGCCATATGGTACGCATAGCAATAGAAAGATGGAAGCCAGAGATTTTGACTTCCTATAAACACAACACCTAAAACTTTGCAAAATGCTTGCAACTATCTCTGAAAAGATATCTGTGAGTTAGATCAGTAAGCCCCCTGACATTCCATGAGTAAACTAACATGGAGAACTATCAAGGTGCATGTTTTCCTCCTTGAGGCTAGCTAACGCTCCAAAGCGGTTAGAGAAAGTGACTTGCCGTGCATTCCCATGAATAAAATCACTGAGCTCGAACTGCTGGCGGGGTCTCTGCAAGAAATATTCCTTAAGGAGGGGAAGGACTTTGGGAATGGTGTAAGGCAACCTTTCTATCTGTCTGAGTAGCCGAACCACCGGCCGTGAGATCTAGAAAGCTTGAGGTCTCGAGAAATGAGGGGTGTGAAAGAGCAGGAGCTGAGGGGTGAGAGCTGATGACAATTGTAGCTTACAGGAGAGCAAGAGATGATGGGTGCAGGAGTTTGGGAGGGTCGCGGCAGATGAATTCAACGGAGCGAAGTGGAGATAACCACCGGTTTGTAAGTAACCTATTGGTGCTTATTTCAGGTCGAGGCGGAAGGTTTTCTGCCATTGATAGTAGTCCATCCATTAGAGGAGGGAGTGCTGGATTTAGGGTCCATCGGGGTTTTCTCGAACCGCCGGTAGTGAGCTTGCAGTCATGAGAGGACAATCCTTGATCATATGGTCAATAGATTGGCATCAAAACAAGTGTTGGGAAGATTGATGTATAGAAATTTTTACGCAAAACGCGTGTCTCCAACCTAGATATCGAGGGTATCTTTGAGGTCTTTTGAAAGATCAATTTCTACACAGACCCATTTTTGGGGTCGAGCTGAGTAGAAATTATGTTGCTCATGATAGATGAGGTGACCCAAGGGTTTGATAAGTTGATCAATGAATCCCCACAGAGGTAAAGGAAGGCCTAGAAATTTGACCCAAACAGGAATTTTGAGTTTGGCTTGCTCAGAGACTTGAAAATCTCGATTCCAATGGGAGAAAACCACAAGAGTATTGCGAATAAACCAAGGACCATGGTTAACAATGGCTTTGCAATGTTTAACATTGGTAAAGTGAAACAGAAAGAAACCCTTGGTCATGTTTTGGACTCCCTCTACCTTGACTCCATGAGGTTGCCAATGATTATGAATCCATTGGCAGAGGATACCTTCAGGGGGAACTCGTCCCACAAAATAAGAAACAAGAGAAAATGATTCAAACCAATTGCAAGATTTTTTAAAAGTTGGTAAATCAAGAACAATATCTGGGGAAGGAGTATCAGTATCCTTACCTTGTCGAATTCTTTTGGGATGAACTTCTCACTCATTTCGGTGCCATTGTCTAGAGCTCCTGTGATAAGACCAACATCAATAGATGCATGGCCCGAGGAAGTGGTCATTCTATAATCCACTACCCAAGGGGTAGATTGACGATCGATACAAAATTAATGAAGATAATCCCACTTGGATCTGTAAATCAGCAGTGTGATGTGATGGCAGCATACGGCAAGGCCAAGCATTCACTATGACAATAACTTGCTGAGCCTAAACCCTAGCAACTTTTATCATATTTTCAATCTCTCTCATGCTCCAATTTTTGCATTACCTAAATTGTAACTTTCTTTCAAGTAAAATTGATGATAGTTACTATACTATGAGATTTATCCCAATTCAAGGATGTATGGCTTATATGTTATCATTCTAAATTATTTCAGGGAGTAATTTTGAATTATTGTACATACAATAAGGAATTGTATGCTCTTCTGCAGAAATGATCAAGAAATGGAATTTTTCTCGATGTATAAATAAATTATCATAAAGAGATATCCAACCTCTTCAATATATCTAGGCTCTAAATAAATTTTAACAAGATAGAAAATATAAATGGATGGGTTTATTGCAATAGTTTCATTTGATTATAAAATACAATAAAGACATGACTAACTAACTAGCGTATATGTTGTCTAGACCTCCATTATTTTTAGCTATGGGCACTTTAACTCTTTTTGAACCTTGTGTATGTGAAGAATATCACGAAGTTTGTGAGATGGATATATATTTTGGAGAAATATTTCATAATCTTTTTACTTAGGAGAGAATAATACTTCCAAGATGGGCTTCTCTACAAGAAATAGAAACTTTGTGTTCCTAAGGTGGAAAGAGTTTAGTTAGTGATGGAAGAACACAACTATAAGATGGTTGGTCAATTCGGTATGAAAAATATTGGTCCAAACTTATAGAGGTATGTTTATTTGTTAAATGTGAAAGAATAATTTGTTAAATTTATTAGGGGTTATGTTTTATGCAAAAAACAATAGAAATTTACCTATATATATATATATATATATATATATATATATAAAATTTACGTTTATATATATATATATATATATGCCATTACCAGCCTTCCTTCTTAGATATGCGAGAACATATATATGGATTTTTGGGTGGTTTTCCTACTTCTAAGAAAGGGTATGATTATATTTTTTTGTAGTGGACCACTCTTAGTAAAATGTGTAATATCATTCCTTATAATGATACCATTAATTTTATTGTTTCGAGACACAAACTCATGGTTCATCAATAAAATTTTGTCTACCTTGTGGGAAAATTTGGATACTCAAATGAAAGGGTCTGATCGCATTCCATCCATGGATGGATGAGAAAGGTATGGTAAACCATGACTTGGTTTAGCTCTTGAAATGGTACAATAGGAAACATCATAGGACTTGGGATGATAATTTGGTTTTCAAACATTCTTATAACATGACGAGTTAATGATTTTACCAAGAAGACTCCTTCGAGACAAGTTTTGGATATTTTAATAAGATTGAATTGATGTTGTTTTGGTACTAGCATGCATAGATAATGTTAAAGTGGGTCCGAATTCCACAAGTTATTAAAATTTTTATTGAGAAGATCCATTAGATACAACTCTGATACAAGAGAGGTTGAAAGAGCCACCACCAAGTACAAAGCACGACATGATCAACATAGAACGTAACATTTTTTACTTATTGGTGAAAATGTATGGTTGTGATTGAGAAGAGAAAGGATATGAAGTAAAGCTAAGAAACTCAAACCTCTTTGATATGACCCATTTAAAATTTTGGGACAAGTGGCTAAGAATGCATTTTTGTTGGATTTACCTCCATATATGAGAATATATGCAATTTTGAATGTTTATAATTTACATCTCTTTGAGATCTTGATGTTGAATTAGGAGGAAGAGGGATTTTTGCTATCATCTATAGAGGATATTACTCCGATAGTTAGTTAGAATTGAAGGAGGATATGGTATTACAACAAAAGAGAGGACAACATGGTGAAGAGTGCAAGGTAGGTGGTTTATTGGGTTAAAAGGTTAATTTCCTACCAAGGCCAAGTGGTATTCCATAGAAGATATGGGGAAGGAATGTCCTCACCTCATCATTCCATGAATATTTTAGGGACTTGAAGCCACAAATATGGGAGGTATGATCCAAAAATGGATCTAGAAGTACCCAATTATATGCATTCTCTTTTTAAACTTGCAAGCATATCCTTAACTTGTTCATTGTTATAGAAATGGATAAATATAGGATAACGGTGATCCGAAAACCTTTAGTAGACACAAAATCATGGACATATCACTATTTTACTATGCTTTGAAGTATGTTGTTTATATACATGGATCTTAAGTAAGAAACGTATACACTAGTGACATAATCCTTTTTCCATCTATTTGTTTTGATTTTTTCTATTGTTATCCTATCTCACATATGTCCACATGGATCCATATCTATTAGTCTACTCACATCTATCATCATTTATCAGTAGGACACTAGTTCTCATTCCGACAATAGAGCCAAGTTACTCATATGCGCTTTGTTCTTTTTACACTTTTTTACATGTTTGGTCATCATTTCAAGTTTTCTTATCCCTATCCCAAGCTCAATAGTTGACATTTTGGGTCACTAGTGTCGAAATTCAACCAAGAGCTCAATATATACACAACCTAAACTCTATTATATTGGCTAAAAATTCTAAGAGGTAATCTCATCTACATACTATCACTACCATTGCAAAGGACTACATTTTTGGACTACATAAATTACACAAGAAGGGGAGTGCTCAATTCCATATGACACATTTGCATTTTACCTAGACATAGCTCGCTATCTTGATGTCATTGATGCGAGGGAAACCTAAGGACACAATTACACACACAAACACAAAGAACTAAATGGATTCTATAATGTAGTATCGCTCGGTCATAATTTCACTCATCGAGTGATCATCAGTGGTAAGTTTGAATTGAAATTTTACATTTTCATTCCAATTTGATGTGTTTGTGAGGTTTTACACGTAGATAGGGTTTGTGTTATAGGTTACATGTAACTTTGTGATCAACAAGAAGTGATAGTGAACCCTAATAATAGAGGAAAATGTATATTTCGACCTTCTAAATAGTCACCGGCCCCAGAACAACCACCAAAGACTCCGAGCACCCCTTCCCAAAGATTGGGTTCCTATCTTTGGAATTATTCTCAAGATCCATATTTTACAAAGGACATTTATGACATAGTTTCAATGTTATTATTACTTTACATCACCTGTCTAAGTCCTAGATTACACAAAATTTAGCTAAGTTATCTCTCTCTTCCATTTGTTTATAATATTTCATTTTTTTGAGTGCTTAAAGCATCTATATATCCATTATATTTTATCATATACATTACTCTATAATTCGATTTATTCTTATTTTATTCAATCATTTGTTGAGCCCGATTTTATTTTAACTTCTTTCCCTAGGATCCCCAAAACCCTCATGGTTCCGAAGAGGTCCCCATCTGCTCAACATCATATAGCCATACATGCTTGAACCTTATTTGTGATGATGTTACTAATCAAGCTGAATTTTTAACCTATACCAAATCCATCGATGTGATCCTTACTTCTTCCAACCACTTCTTAAATTACAAACATCCAATCCTTATAACACTCACTACTTTGGTGTTTGCATAGTCTCTCTGATAAAACATTTACTCAATGGTTTCTTTCCTCTACCATTGTCACCCTTGTTCTTACACCTACTTCCATTCATATTGAAAATGCTAGTATTACTAGAAATTATATGATTGATTATTTTCTTTGTTGTGATACTATGTCTACCTTGCAAATACTTCTTCTTCTAATGTTGAAAATGTACATACGCATAATGTTAATTATACTAGTAGTCAAGATGAATCTAAAGTTGTATCTTCTACTCTTACTACTTCTACAAATATTTCTAATGAATACAATGATATATATGATATTATTTCTCCTACTACTTCTTTCTATGTTGATGATAGTCTTGATGAGCTACTTTCTTGTGAAAATATGTATTATAGTGATGTAGACTATGCTTGGATCATGACCATGTTAGTAGTGATGCTATTGCTTCTATGACTGTTAAATTTGAATTTTTCTACGAGCCTCTTTATTCTCTCTCTGAAGTTGTTACTAAGGATGGTTTTACGCCTCTTCTCATATCTTTTGATTCTACTTCTAGCAGTCCTATATACATTTCATGTTCCTCTCATCTTTTCACACCTCTTTCTTCTACTTTTGAAATTGTTGCACATGAAAATTCTATTCCTACTATTAATAAACGTCTTATCACATCTTCTTATTCTAATTATAGCATTTCCATCTATATTCAATGTTCCTCTCCTCTTCTTCCACATATTTCTTCTTCTTCTAGAGATGTTATTCATGATGATTACACTATTCCCACTAGTACACGTCATATTATTAATTCTCGAATCTACATCTATCATTCCCATCATGCCTTCATGTTCTTCTCCCCTTCCACATCCGATCTTTCTTCTCATATTCCTATGATCACTCAAAATGGAAAGATCCAACCTCTCAATATTACTCTCACTTCACTTATCATTCCGTCGTTAGATGATATCTTATCTCTCATGCATGTTGTTGGCACATTGAAATCTCAAGTTTATACTCTTACTCTTGAGATTAAATCCTACTATGCTTCCATTGACAATAATTCTTTTCATGGTAATCCCATCCCTAAAATATTCACAATTTTACTTTTCCAAATGACTTCATCATGCATAATTTCTCATGTTTCAATGGAATTGGGAATCCTTATCTACATCTTAAGCATTCTTGAGATGCCATGTTTTCCTATTCTAATGATCATTTATTAATTAAAGAATTCCACCATAGACTTGTTGATCATTTTCTTCAATGGTACACTCACTTGCCTTATCACCAATTAACACTTATTATGATATGAAGTATACTTTTCTTGGGAAATTTATTTCTAACAACAGTCCTCAAGTCACTTATTAATGCTTACTTAATTTTCATCAATGAAATAAATAACCCATTATAGATTAAATTTTACACTTTAATTCTTGTATGCATAAGTTATTATTTAAGCCCATTAATCTAGAAAAGCAATTTATCTTTTCTCATGGCTTAGTTCCGCATTGAAAGAAACATTAATATATGGTACATGTGAATCTTGTAGACTCTTATGTTACAAAGCTATTGATTTAGAACAAGATTTAATTTTTCACATGTTATATCACCCCATTCTACTTATTCTAGTCCTTATTTTTCTACTTCTTCATTTAATACTTCTTCTCCTATAACATTTATCAAGCTTCCTTCATGATAATCATGTTGTCCTCCATGTAATCGTCATTCCTCTCACATTCCACTTCATCATGCACCTAAGTCTTATCCACATCCTACTCATACACCATTACAATTCTCACATAATGTCAAACCTCGTGATGTCTTGCGTGCTTTAATTGGCAAGTGCTTAATCTTTTAACCTTCTACTAAAAATTATCCACCTCACCACTTGCAATGCTAGCATGAATGTCCTTTCCAAAATTTCCACCACATCAATGGTCATTGTTATAATGATTGTTATGTTCTCCATGATCACTTGCAACAATTAAAATACAAATGTGTCATTACTTTCCACTAGCCTCTTGTGAGCTTTCTCTTCTCCTATGTACATAAGTGTGCTTCCACCTCTATGCACTTATCTCCTTCACCTCCATCTAAAGTATTAATATGTCCACCTCCTAAGGTCATCATCCACCTATGTTCTCCATCCACTCCATGTATGATTTCATCATCTCATTCCACAAAATTGGTACTTTACATCATTGGTGTCCTAATCCTCTTACTTCCACACTTATTCCTACCGCATCTTATATTTGGTGTCCCATTTCATCTAGCATATAATTTGGAACTTATTCTCATATTTTTTTCTTCTTCATGTGCTCCATCTATGCCTTACAAGATGCTTAATGTCTAGTAGATGACACTAAATCTCCATTTCATTACCCTATGATGCACTCTCATGCTATGGTTCACACTTGAATCTTTCTAGAATACTACACGATGAACCTCTCCCTTCACATATCATGTTCCATGCTTCATGTTATATCTTTCTAGTGCATATTTCCAAACCCATTTATTGATGACGCACTATAGTTCTATGGTTCATTATTGACTACTAAGGGAGAATTTATAAATGAGCCTCATTCTCACACTTGTGGGTAATCACTCATCTTTCCCCCCTGTTCATCATCCTCATCATATGATATTACAACCATTATCTTATAAATACTATAACATCATTAGTATATTTTATTACATCACATAAATCTATTTATAGTTATCACATAATATGCTCCTCATTCTTATTTAACTACAAATCCTATTCTAATAATTACTTATCCATTTCTTTCCACATTATCATGCTTTTCAAATCAAAAAACATTTTAAAACATATCTATACAACCTATCCACTGACACACTACACACATCTCAATCATCACATCATATACCAATGCACATCAATAACATACATGATATTAATATATATAGGCAAAAATAACAAGTTGCAAAATACAATCACTAGGGGAAAATCACCCATGCATCGATACATCTTATACAAAACATCATAAATCATAATTACTATCACTATATATAATAGCAGGAGCTCTAGAACTAGAAGCTTCACCACTCAATTTACATTGTTAATCCCGACCTCTACATTCTAACTAACTCTATAATATTGTGATCATGGTTGTTTGTTCTACAAGTTGTCCTTATAGCTCAACATACTTTGTAAACACACCCCGAGCTAGGGGACCTCGCATACAAAGATGTTTAGCTTTCCCTATCTCTACATGTGCCTCATTGCAATAACTCAATAACACCGTACACATGGCTGCCACTATAGCTAAGGCTAAAAATGGGCATGTTCACCGTAATGACATCCCCTCTCTAATATATCACATCCCACAAGCACATATGATGGTATGTTCCAAATCATTGTGCATATTGACAAATCTATAATCACTATCCAATATGCATCACTATATTCTCAAACACCACCATTAGTCACTACACACTTTAAATCTATATTAAATAAAAATAAATTAAACAATAAAATTCACAATACTTACGCTTAGATCATGCATCCTCTATGCTATCTATATTGGGGACAGTTTTTGCCCCTCTCCTCTAACAACTATTGATCCAAAGAGTCTATATCCAATACTAGAGGAAATAGTAGCACCCATCAATGTATCACCCACCATGTAGTATAGGTCTTGTTGCACCCTACATCATAAACCATTATCACCTCTATATCCACATCTATTTGATTAGGACTAGGATATATTTTTGTGCTCTTAGTGGGCCTAGCCTCGCTGCTCCAAGTCATCTGGACATTCTCATAGATCTTAACCATATATATGGATCTAGGGGCACATCTTGGGTTGTGAAAATACCTCGACACTCGGCCTCTTTGGAATGAATATTTCACACTAGAGAAGTGATCCTCTATCCCATGGTGTGCTAAATAAAACTTAACACTACATCATTGTCTACACACCCATTATAATCTCTATATGGTTCCATATAATGGCCTTAGGGACCATATGATCTAAGAGCGAACTATAGGTGGTGGTTCCCATCATGCTGCTATGGGTTCCTACCCACCTCAGTGGCAAATATCTCAAGCCTACCCCACTATGTTCATGGCCCACTGAGTGGCCTCAATGTGCTCATATGCCCACACATGTAACAAATTAGTGGCTCCTAGTCCACCCCCATTATACTCTATTGTAAATTTGTATAATTCTCTATACAAGTGGGCCAATACACACCACGCCCATGCATATCTAGTCCCATGATCCTCTATACTATGAAAAATATCATGCATCTTATACAATATACCAACTCTTCCACCCTATACTATAACTAAAAATCTAGGATCACCGCTATAAACTTCCACAAACGTAGATCATTGATCTCACTATCGCATCTAAACTGATATGAGTATTTGTCCATACTCATGTCCTTGTAAAATACCACCTTTCGACCTTAGATGTCTATAGGTTTCCAATATAGACATTGCATGTGCTCTCTCACCTACTGATAGGTAGTCGAATATCATATATACATCCTCCAAAGTCACGTTCATCTCAAGAGGTACGCAACCAAAATGTACATGTATCCACACACTATCTCTCACACACAACAATGAACATCACATATTATGGGGAACCTCCCCCAATCTAGAAATGTGCCACAAGCTAACACGATCCAATATATCCCAATCCACATCTGACAACCCCAATATAAGAAAATTTCTCAAATAATAGCCTACACGAAACTATCTCGAGTAAATATCCCTCTTCACAAAGACAATACACAACAAACGTTTTCCATTAGTACATCATACATACTGCAAAAATCATTTCTCAAAGTGTCAAACTAGTCATAATATTAGCAGAACATAGTACAATGTGTCATCCCCTGTTCTAGGATGAAAGTGCCTAGGAGCAGGTCACATGCGCACATGAAAAGGTCACAAGCACCCAAGAGAAGGTCACATGCATCTAGAATTAGGTCACTGTGCCTCGAACTGGTCGGTGGTGTCCCAAAATATGTCAATGGCTAGACCACTTCACTAGGTCAAGAATGCTTAAAATACTTAAACAATTTTTTTTCAAAAATCTAGAAAAACATACATCATTACAAAAATATTTCAAAAATAATCTAACTTACCAACTCATCACCATCTATGAAGCCACGACAACCCCTACTCACTCAAACCTCATCAAACTCATTTCTCTAACACATGGCATCCACACATTTCATAGCTCCATTTTTCACTCAAACTCGGTACAAATGAGGTACTATGAACTTTTTAATATTACTCTATATAGTAATTCCACTTTCTCCTATACTATAGTTACTATTTGTGACCAATTTTGTAACTAATACACTTTGCACTATTTTTCTCATAGCTTAAGCCTCTTGATTATGCTTATCTCACTATTTATGCAAAATAAATCATATTTACCTCTAACATCATAATATGCATAATTTAGCATCATTTATTTACTTCTGGAATATATATTATTCAATATATATTCATAGTATGCTTATTTAATATTGTTTCTCATTTATTATTACATCATCTTATACACATTTCTTTTGTCTAAGTGCTCTTTTATCCTCCCTTCACTCTTTTGTCAAAATGGGGCATAAAATAGGGACCATCCTATAATCCCTCTCAGGTTGCATCGACACTCCTAACATATTAGTATTACATTTTTTTGTGAAATCATTTTAACAAAGGAACACTCATTCTATACTACGATAAATACTTTCTTCTATTTCAAATATATTCCCCCAAATGACCTAATCCGTGGAAAATCACAAAAACCTCACCATGTGTAATTTACTAAGTACATAATCTCAAAGTAACCTTCTATCGTTTGAATCAAATCAATCAATTAGAACAACACGCACATGTTACTATTTCACCCAAATGACCTAACTTGGGAGCTATATTACTTTACTATCTCTCCAAAATGACTTAACATGGGATTCACTATACATTTATATCACTTCTAGATGACCTAACATGTAATCCATATAGCACTATATAAATCTCAACACCCGTAGGAGTGGGTAAATGATACGCCATCTAATTTCCTATATTCATCATATACGGGTTATTAAATATGAAACAATACAGCTTCAACACAAAAATACGAACTAAATTTTGTCACTATCCATCTGTAGTAGTTTGATATTTTGGGGATGCATTCATAGATGGATAGTTAATCTAGATCTCTCTCCCAAAACTCTTCCTCTAGGCGGAAAGACTACTAAATCATCCCATTTACAAAAAATTAGGTTGGGAATTGATCACTTCTTACCCTCTCTATTGCCAAGAAAAGACAATTTAAAATATCTAAATCATTTCAATCTCAACTCCAAGTGCTCCTTACCATTTTCTCTATATCCACTTATGCCACATGGGTCAACTGATCCATGGTTTGTAATGCTACAAGTTGCTCCATTCTTCATGCACTTTGCAACATGGCTTCACTAAATTTATATGAGTATGTTCCTTACTTCCTTTACACTACTTTAATTTCATTCAAATAGCATAAGGTGGGGGGGGAGAATGTTAACATAAAATGATGCACATATGACTATTGTACTATGTCAGAGTATGTTGTTCATATACAGGGATATTAAGTAAGAAAATTATTCATTGGTGATGCACTCCTTTGTCCATCCATTTCTTTTGATTTTTTCTATTTTCCTCCTCTCTCACATCTCTATCACTTATGTACTCGAGTTCGATCAGGTCACAGGGACACCTTTTTGTAATTCTATTCACATCTATCATCATTTATCCTAGAATAGTACCATCCAAGCATTCCTATCCATCATGGGCGCTCCAGCCTCTTTATTCTTTTTATACTATTTGACATTTTATGGGTCATAATTTCTAGTTTTCTTATCCCTACCTTGAGCTCATAGTTGGCATTTTGGGTCACTTATATCTAAATTCAATTAAGATATCCATATATATGCATGACATATACTCTATTATATTGGTTAGAAATTCTAAGGGGAAATCTCATCTACATATTATATTTATCATTAAGGGATTGTATTTTGGGTTTTATACACTACATAGGAAGGGGAAGTGCTCAATTATGTATCATACACTGTGTTTCATCTATCCATATACCAATATATTGGAATCATTTACATGAGAGAAACCTAAGGAAACAATTACACAAACAAGAAAAAATAATTACATGGAGTCTAGAATGTAGTGTAACACTTAGTCATATGTTCGCTCATTGGGTGACCACCGGGCTCACTCGACTTCACATTTTACATTTTCATTTCAATTCTATGTGTTTGTGAGCTTGAGCAGTAGCTACGGTTTGTGTTTCAGTTAAAATTAACTCGGTTGTCATATTGTGACATACAATTGATCAACAAGAAGTGATAGTGAAAACCTAGCGACATGGCAAAAAGTAGATTCTTACCTCTTGCATAGTCACCAATGCCCAAGAATAGTTACCAACACCCAGTGCCCATTTCTAACATTATCCTCGGGATACAAGTTTTACAGAGGACATTTGTGACACTGTTCAATCCCTTTTTTTAGTACTTTACATGACCCGTATTAGTCTTGGATTACACAAGATTCGGTTAAGTTATCTCTCTCTTCCATTTTTTTATAGTATTGCATTGTTTGACTACTTAGCATCTATATATCAATTATATTTTATGATATACATTACTCTATAATTAAATTTTCTTCATAATTTATTATATGACCTTCAAATGATGAAAATTTCCATTCTTGTTCTATTTTGTGTGATAACTATATAGTGTCACAAAATCACCACGATGGTTACGTAATCATTACTCTTCATGGAGTAGCAGTTGTGGAACTACAATGGTGGTCTTTTAACCACCGTTTTTCATATTTCAAGAGTTATACCCTGATGAAATCCAAAAAGGGGAAACTTAATAGTTTAAAATGTTTCGATTCCCAATTCATTTCATTTCACCTTTCCTTTCATCCTTGGGTAGAGAAACTATAAATTCAAGTGCAATTACTCTTTCTAAGCAAGCAATTTGAAATGAATTAAAGTGTGACCAAAGATAGGAAGTTGGAATTTTGCTTATTTTTTTCATAGAGAAATGAGTTCTTTCTTGTTGAGGATTGTAAGAAAGTAATGCAAGTAGAAGGATATTGAAGAAGGGGTAATCCAAGTAATTCAATTGCTTACCTAGCTAGAGTTTTTCCCACATTGGGTTTCTCCATGATAAAATTATTATCTCCTTGTATTTCATCTCTCAATTTAAGTATATTATGAATGTTTCGTGAATAATGTATATAATTTACAAGAATCTTAGTTAAGTTGTTCATTCATTATCACTAAGATAGGATTTATTTATTGTTTAAAAGAGGTAGTTTATGGATCAAATGTTTATGCATCCAACAACATGAATAAAAAGAAAACACTTTAGCGGATGATAGTAGATGAATTACCTTATAATCATTGGGTTTTATGTGGTGAATTCAACATATTAGAGTTGGCATTCAAAAATAATGGACACATACCCATGCATCGATACGTAGAAAATTGAAATATTATTATACATGTTCAATAAATTTGGGTTTATGACCCCAATTCCATTTTTCACTCTTAATTACTCATATAACAAACTTGTTCTAATTTTTTAATTTTTGCAAAGGATATGAAAGAATTCTCAAATGGATGTATCATGCCATATTATCACTACAACCTTTTATTCCTTTACTAACTACTTCTAGCCACTAATGGATGTTATATCAAACATGGTTCTCTCCAAACATTTTCCCATATTTTATTTGATACATAATTTATTTTTCATCAACCTAAAATCCATACCATGTAGTTTTATCTCAATACCACCTTTCTTCAGTATGGGATCACATTTCATTATACCAAATGGGTATGGAGATTAATAGAAAGCCATTATGTGGCTCATTAAGATGGATAAAGTGGTAGAGAGATGTAATCCAGTGGATGAAATTTTTGTTTGTATAGTTTTGGGTACCATTTTGCATTCATTTTGTGTAAAACCTATTCCTCCACCATGTGTAATCCATGCCACTCTTTAGCTACGATGGAGAAATAACCCTTTCTTGAGACCTTGTAATGAAAGGTATTGAATCTCATTAAATACCTTAATATTACAAATTCTTATACGAATAGGGGTGTTCATATCAAAACCAAGATTCATTAGCTCAAAGTGGGACATAATGTTTCTAGAATATTTTCCAGTGCCTTAAATTAAAACATTCACACCTACAAATTAATACCATTCATGAAGGAATTAAACACGTTGCTAAATTTACATATATTGAAAGCATGGCTTTGAACACCATTATCAATAGGTTTTCAAAGCTCAAGAGCCTTCTCTAGAGCAACAAGAAAAAGTTTATCTTCATGCATTACTATTGTCCCTCGCAATATTTCTCAAGTTAAAAGGGTGGCATGTGACATACTAGTTTCATTTGAAGATCTTTACGAGGTTGTTTACTAGATGACTAATGATAAAACCTAGTCTTGGATGGTCTACCTTGATAATTTTATACAAATATTTAGGATGAAGTAAAATCGACCTATTCCAGTTAATCATAAAGATTTTACCTCCAATTAACTTAGTCAAATTATTAATCATGTCCATATAAAATTTCATTCCCAAGATTGGGGACATGGATCTTATTTTTAATTGGAGGTCTATTACCTTTCCCAATATATCTTATAAAATCACTTCTAAGGATTTAACATTACACAACTAACACATTGCGTAAATTACTTTATTTAGAATAAATAAGGTATATATATATATATATATATATATCCTACAAAATATTATTGTTGTTTGGGAAGGTATGGAACGGTCTTTCCATTCTTAACACGTTGTCATGTTTTTTGAAATTGATATTATAAATTACCTACTCCCAAATATATCTTATTTAAGTAACTAAATTAAATGGATTATAATATTATTTTACATTATTTTACCATGCATCAATGTGTAAAATAATTATGTTGTTAAATGTTAAAGGATTTAACTAATTAAATAAAAGTAATCTATAAAAGAAGAATATTTTACAAAAATATGACCTATTTCATATGAGAACAATTAAACTTGTCTTGATTTTTAATGGATTTTGAAAAATCAGATGACAAGATCAATTGACATTTCATTCTACCAATATTCACATTACTTTACTTCGGGTTGATATTTATCTCGCACAATATCAATTTTTTATCTAATGCTTCGAATTCTCTCTATTCATGGTATCAACTATGAACTCTTTAACCTCTTTTGTTAAATTCAAATGGGCTTCCCTATTACACCTTTGCTATGTGTTTTAGCCAATGAAGTATTTTACTATCTCTTAACTAGTTCCTTGTAGTCTTTTATTACTCAATATAGCTATGTGCAATTGAACTTCATCCGGACTAGACTAGAAGCTCACTTGAAGCAAGCATAGTCACCAAGTCCCTCCTTTATTATGATTAGATATATCTTAGCATGCACATTCATATTCATAACATTCTTAACAACCATTCATAAAAAAGATTAATCTTAGCATAAATAATTTAACAACACATATAGTAAGGAAATTGATATTCATACTAAATTACCAACACTATTTGAATTCCTAGTAAGCCATACTTAGATATAGTAACCTTATAAATCAATAAGAAGTTTTCCATTTAAATTATAATTAATTACATAACATATGAATTGAATACATTAGAAACCATTACATCCATGCGATGGATCGTGCACACTCCCATAATGCTTAGTCAAAACCAATACTCAAAGACTTTATCTACACTAACTCATTAACTAGCTACTACAATTAGGCATCACTTATATTCATAGGGTGGAGACTTTCCCTTCACTTCCTACATACACCTTCCAAATAATAGGTGTTCTTAGAATAACTTGCATGATTTTTACAACTTGTCCTAAAAATAGGTTGGCATATAAATAACACTATTATTTTATTTGATTTTATCATATAATTAGACCTCGTCACATGTTTCCCTTTTCCTTATCATGTAAGTGCTTTCTTATATTTTTCATGGCCTCCAATTCATCTTACTCTAATCGATTTCTATATCTTTTCATGAGCGTAACTCCATCTCCCACCTTTATATTTTTATCAATATCTACAAAATACACTAATTCCTCGATGTTGTATGGATTCACGTATCCTTACACATTGAAATGTTCCTTTTGTGGTGCATGCACCTCCATCCACTAGAATATTTTCACTTCCTCTTCCTCCACAAATGACCTTGAATGAAAATCCTAGCTCCTACGTGTGTGAAAGTACTTAGCCATTTCTTCATACCAGCATGGAAATACTTGTTTCAAAGAATTTTTTTCAAGGAATAAAATAATAAAGAATCGAATATCAAAGAATGGTTTGGGCATATACCCAATGAATAAAATAATATCAACCTTCCTTATACACACATTCAAAATTCATCCTAAGTTGGCGGAGTATTTCATAGAATTCCGTATTTAAAGTATTCTCCAGACTCTTTCCATCCTTGAAGCTCTCTGTAGCCTCATATGACACTCGATCCAAAGAATATCTGGTACTTTACTAGGGGTCAATTATTCACCCTTCTCCTTTAACTCACTGGATTATTATAGCAAGGAAAATCACCCATCTTCCACACAACCAATGAGCCAGCTTTCCTTGAGTCTTACCTTTAGTGTTTCTCTCATGGCCTTAAAAAATATCACTTCCACACTACTTCTACCATGATCTCCTCACATCCGAGCTTATTAACTTTCTTACTAGCCTACGCCTATTTCATTTCACCCTCCTCTTGAGTGGTATTTTCCATGAGGACGATATCAAGGTCTTGATAGTTGTCGAATGCGCACCTTTCTTCCTTGATCATAATGTTTAATACCTCATAATATAATATCATGCACATGAAGGATTCCTATTATTTTCTCACTCAAAGAAAACTCTTCTTCCGATGACCCTACTACATAATTTTTCTCATGTAATAATATTCTCACCAAATCCTCCAAGTAATGTAATTCTGATCAATAATCATCTTGGGCCTTACCAACCAAATCGGGGTGCATAGTTGTGATTATATTTACTATATGAGTGGCTTTGTTATATACATATTTTGTCTTGTTAAAAATCTTCCATCAAACGCAAGACCTCCCGATCATTATCTCTCTTATCCTCTAACAAAACTCTTAATTTTCCCCTTATCTAGATTCAAACATGCAAGGTTAGTTGCCATCTTATCAAGCACATTTCTGGCCTACTCATTTGTTAGCTCTGTGTGGTTGATGGTAGTGAGGAATATGCATGGATCCTTTTTCATCTTCTCCCGACATAAACATCATTGTTAATTTAGAATTTAGGCTCCTCCATGTAGATTGACATGCTCCATGAGAGCATCTTTTTTAGTGCCCATATTTTTCCCTTCAAGATGAACTAGTTACTAGCCATATAAATCTTTTCTCAACATTGTTCTTTAGAACCTTTCTTATAACACCTTCACTTGATCATCAATGTAGATCATTTGTGGTGGTTGCATAATCTCTTCCTTTTTCCTTATCATGCTAGTGCACCTTCCTTTGGGCACCTCTTTCTCAGTGTTTAGTTGTGCACTACCCCCATCTCCACCTACAATGCGTAATCCTTTCACAATAGGTTGTTCATATTCTTTCTCCTCTTCTTATCCCATCAGGTGCCGATCATGAACCTCATGCAATTCCTCATAAATGTTCTTGGTATCATCCTTAGTATCCTCCCGAGTATGGTTTGTTTCTTCACTACATACAAAATCTTCCAAGGAATCCATTCATAACTCTCTTGAAGTGTAACCAGATGTTTCCTTATCTTCCTTAGAGTACTTGTCTTATTTTTTGGGCTTTGATTTATTGGGGTAACTATAGGTGTGACCTTAGTTTCTTTAGAAGTTCTTGTGTGTTATCACCAAATCACTACACCCCCAAATGGCCTGAAAGTGAACATGACATTCGGTGTGATTAGGAAACATGGGATCACCTCTCAAGTTGTGGGACTTGGGCTCAAGGTGAACCTCTAGAGAAGGCTGAATTCCTCTTCCTAAACTAAACACAACACTAATTATAAGGAAGATAAATGGCTAACTATACCTATGCTAACATTTCAAAGGGATTAGGGAGAGATATTTGCAAAGAAATAAAACCTGTACTAGAAGTGGTGATGCACTAAGACAGGTTTTGCTAGACAACTTTCCAAACTTGCGATGAAGAGAGATGATCGTGAGGAAGAATGAACATACATTACAAACCTAATTTACATACTTCACTCCTTGATAAACACAAATGACCTTCAAAACTTGCTAAAGAAACCATGGTTTCACAGTTCACCTGCAAACATGAGAGAGGAAAATAGAAGAAAAAATTCATGAAATGACAAATAACTGATCACAAAGCATAATTTCATTACTTCAAGAACTTGCATAATGCATTATTACATAAGGGAAAAGGCATAGGCTGCCATTACAATTTGATAAGAAAGGCTTGAGAACCTATAAATTCAAAACATCTCAGCTTGTGAAGAGAGGGGAAGATTTGAAAGGGTCTCACCCCTTTGAATAAGCATCGCTTTTGCATTTATAGAAAACCCTAAGTGGTTTTGATAAAGAAGGAAGAAACCCTAGAATCTAGGCCAGAATGTAGGAAATAATTCATCACTGTTGTTGGCCATGTTTGCTCATTTATTGCACCTCCACCTTTTGAGGTACCACTCAAAGAACGAGGAAAACCTACAAGTTTGGAAAGTGGAAATTCAAAAATTCAGCTTCGGTGATTTCATGGCATAGCCCTCGTTCTCTTAGTTCCAATGAATATCATTTTGTGAGAAATGAGCAACCAGGGGAGGAAGTTATGGCTTCTTGAGTAAAACTTGCTTGTTGGGTATCCCAGGTATTGTACTCCATCAGACCTCATAAATTTGAAAATTTGAATTCTCCTTAATTTAAAAATAAAATTTTAATAAATTTTTAGTGCACTTTGATATGTCTTGGAGAACCAATAGGTTGATTTTTACATTGGAAGGGTGCTTTAATAAATTTACTTAGTTAATGCTCATCAACCAACTCACCGAGACTATTGAAAAACTACCTCCCACGTTGGAATTCTTATTGATGAGTTGTTTGTTTGTTGCATCATACTTTTACCAAAATATCTGGATTTTACATTCACATGTTTTAACTTCAAAAATAACTCAGTGACTCTTTATATTTTCTCTAATGCTCAAACCCATGTTCTAATCAACCCACTCGATCTTCACATAAGCGAGCTCCAATACTTCCTCCGAGCTAACTGAAAACTTACTTTTGTCATATTGTCGAGCCTACATGGCTTATTGAGTGATCCCAACATATTTCCCTCCCATAGGTTCCTTTTCATTTGTTACACGTGGCTCCATGTTGACTGACCACTACTTTACATTTCCTTTGTCCACCGATTTGCTTGGCATTTCCCACTCAACCGACTCCACCAAATTACTAGCTTGGTGATATCTTTAAACCTTCCACCGAGTCATTGGTTCCTTGATATTTTCCATGTAGCATTGAACTAAACCACTAGATATACCTCCGATCACCTTGGCATTTGATTCACCGAATGCCTCGGTAAGGCATATTTTAATACCCTCCAAAATGACTCATTCGAACCTTCGCATTTATGAGCTCCTAACTCGGTCCACTTCAGAACTGAAACCTAAAACAACTCATAGCAAAAACATTTCATGAACCCCAAAGACATGGATTTCTGAATCCCAAAAATCTAAAACTCTAAATTTTAGAGTTTCGAGTTTCAGGGTGTGGAAATATCCAACTCACTCAATGTTTTCAAATCCCTAAATATCCAAATTCTTGAAATAGCTAACTCTGAAATGAATCTCCAAAAGCTTACTTTGTTCTCTTCTTGAGCTCGGCTATCATATTTCTTCATCTCATTACAAGCTTCATCTTGTTTTACTTCTCACATCTGCACTAAGTCATTACGCTCAAAGAAAATCCTCCCGAGCCACTTCTAACTCGCTCAAGTTTCTCTGAAAACCAAAATGGTTCTACCCATAGCTCGATCAACACTACAATTTCCACATTCTTAACTCACCCATGTAAACCCAACTAAAACATAACCAATATTCTCTTGATGAATAGATCCTTTTTCACTACAATCACCATCTTTCACGAGTTGGCTCCTTCCATGAGCTGTCGAGCTCTGAGATTGATCCTAACCTTAATGTCAATTCACACTTACTACATAGCCCCACCGAATCGATGAGGAGCTCACTTTAAATCATTCATTCGTTCCTCTGTGAAGACCTTGATTGGCTTTCCTATACCCAAATTACTCTACCCTGGTGGAATATAACTCCCATTCTCCAAATTGTGCATTATGTTCAAATTTTTGGAGACCAAACATCCTATTTCGAAAACTCACCTAAAATGGTCGAGAGATTTTAAGCTCGCATTTCCTTCAACATTTGGTCGGCTCTCACTAACGTAGATGTGAATTAATCTCCAAGTTTGGGTTGGCTTCATGCATCTTCATCTTGGGCAAGCTCATGTTTTTTACCACTCTATGGAATTGATAATGACCAAATTGTGGGATTAATCCAACATCCACCTACCTATGGTTTTGTATCTACATGCATCAAGCTCGAGTGATTGAGTCATTCCTTCATCCACTCAATGTCTTCCATCCTTGACTAACAGACATATTTCGTTGGGCTCCCAATCCACTAACTCGGTACCTCTCAACCCACCGAAAAGCTATCATCTAGGTACCTTTGCACAATGATCTCCCAGTGACCCATTATTTCAATTGATATCAAGCTTTCACGGTCAACTTGTTAACTAGCAAGTTCAAAATCTTCAACATTATAACTGGATCCATAATGGTAGCTTGGTATGTGGTATTACTTAAAATGATTTTGCTTATGGTTTTTTCATGGCTCGCTCATCGAGCCTATAAAGAATTCACCAAACATCCAATCCTTGTACTTCACTCTGCTAATCATGAGCTCGATGTCGAGCCATCATTTAACTCGAGTAATAAAACTCCAATGGTTCACTTGATCCTTCATGCTTCAAACCGTGAGCTTCTTTTTCCAAGCTTGCCTCCTACAAAAACATCTCACCCAAGTTGCTACTAACTTGTTCTATGATTGAGATCATCTTCTTCATGCATGTTCCCTAATTTAATGGTGGAGTTCGAGATCAATCCCTTAAATGTTCCGAGCTTTGTGAATTTACCTACGCATCATTGATGTCTTTAAGGTTTATAACTACATATGCCACACTTGAACCATTATCTAAATCGATCTAAGTTGGCTCATCATGATCTCAATCACCCTTGAGCTCGAATCTCTAAGTCTACCCCTCGAATGAGTTCTAATGACATCATTTTGTTTGTGCCACTACTCGGGATGATTGAGCTCATGCTTATCTATAAATTGTCTCACCCAAGATTTACTTGGTTTGTAACTCTTTAAACAAGTAGCTTTCTCAACAGCCGATTTCACACTATACATATCTATGCGTAATTTTTCCACAATGAATCTGATCACGATCCTCCATATGGTTCCCATGAACGTGTCTCTATCTTCTCCAAGCTCATTCATGATATTTTTGGTTCACCCTTACCTCGGGTCTCCATTTTCTTAATGTACTTAGCTCAAATTATCCCCGCTGAGTTGTTTATTCCACCGAACACCCATCGTTCTTCCTATGACCCCTGCCGAGTAGCTTAGCCCTATGTTGGTTAATATTGCATGTTCCAACCGAGATCTTTTCCTAAGTTCAAACCCAAACAAGATCCTCAACTACGTATGAACATTAAGCCAGCTCAACCGAGCTACTTAGGACCTTGCTCCTCTCAATGCACGGACTAGCTCCCTTCCTACTTAATGAGCTATGTTCATTATGTGCCAATCTTCCTTCACTCTATTTATTTTTTACTCTCATTATAATTATCTTTGGCTTCTCCTCAAACCAGGAGTAGAAACGATACAGAAGGTCTAATAATCATGATGTATCAATTTTGATTATTTTACCATGTGGGCCCACTGGGGTTGGTTTTCCCATTCTCGAGACCAATTTGAACCTTCAAGACATAGAAAAGAAAGAACAATCCTAGAAGATCCCGAAAATTTCGAGGATAACATACAAGACTCTCAAAGATTGAAATTATGGGTGTAGTTTTAACCTCATTGTCCATTTTTTCCTAAGAGGGAAAAAATTGACAACACTGTACACTAACTTTATGCTCTGTGCACCTTCCGAAGCTTCATTATGTGATGTGGTCTAGCACAATATCTTCTTCCCATGTCTATTTCTCCTCCTCATCCTTGTCTTTATCTTCATCATTTTTTCCTCTCGATGAGGGGTTTCCTTGTGTATCCTCTTAGACTTCCCTACCATCTACTTTCCCTTTAGTGGTTTTGGGAGGTGAAGGTCTTCTCCATTAATATACTTCCCATTCTTCATTTTTGGCCTCAAGTATATGTAGACTCTTGTTATGTCCCATCCAATTCCAATAGTTCTAGGAGTAAAATCCATGTTGTCTGATTTTATCACCTCCATATAGGTTGACTTGGATGGGTACACATATGTTGTATGAAAAGTGTGGCAATCATAATCCACCTTATCAACATCAAATACCAGCTTCCACGTATCCTTAATCATGTTCATAGATTCCTAAAAGTAATTAGAAGTTAAGGTGAAGATAATTTTACACCATGCACCTTTCTCCCTGATTTCTCATTAAAAACATTCTCAAACAGAAGTGTTGATGCATTGCAAACTCCACCTTACCATCAAGTATGGTGGGAAAACCCTAGGAATGTGCCAATCATTATCAAATTCTTCACACCTTAGTATGTACCATTTATCCACCCAAATTTTATATGCATTGCTTACGGCTCTATCACATGTATATTCTCCAAACCTTTGCATGGGGGACTTCTTCTCTATTGGGTATACCCATAATTTATCCTTAGGTCCATCTAGAACCCCTATTTCCCATAAAATTGTTAACAACTAGATGATGTCCCATGTTATTTTTTCATCTTTGATTACCTAAAATTTTCCTTCTACAATAATTCCTACAACAATGAAGGAATAAATTTTGTACATAGTCTTCTTCTACACCATTTTGTGCACTATGTGTAGCCATTTCTTGTTCACATGTTCCCATATTTTAGATGTGCCCAACTTACAACTTATGACATGCATTGCAAATATTTTTCTCAGTAATTGATTACCGTGACTTCCATTTTGAAAATCCCCACTTCGTAGTTACATTTATTTGTTGTAGGCATCTACTCCATTGTCATCATCTATGTTCTATTCAATTTCCATACCTAAACTACGTAATTTTGTTACCCTTCTAATCAGTTGCATGGTGATGCTCATTATTCTCTTGATAAAATAGAAAACTTACTCATGCACATGAGACACGAGCCACATATATAGTCACTCATGATTTCCAAATAAGGGAAATTCATACGGTGGATAAGTCCAAAGGTTCTCCAAGTCCTTCTTCACTATGTCATCATATATAGTTTTCCCACCACACGAGTCCTCTGGTCTAAATTTTTAAGCGCATCGTTATTTATTTCCCTTCGCGTGCATCTTAGCGATGGTTACAATCGTTTATCTTACACTTTGTTAAGTGTGAATCCCATGGATTCCCTACTATAACCTCACTAGGTTAGTGCATCTCAGAGAACTAATCTTCCACCGCATCCTCCACTATAAGGATTTTTTTTTTTCCCTTTCCTTTCCTTTTTGTGATATTTTGGGTTCTTTATTTGGTGCCATTACTTCTATTCTCCCAACTTCAAGTTATCAAATTTATCAAATTTCCAATTTATAGGACTTACATGCTCTATAGGGCATGAATCTCCAAATTCCCTACTCAAGTATACCTTATAATTTGGTTTAAAATCTGCAAAATTGTGCCCTAGTTATGTAGCTTCTAACTCTATGGTTTTCTAAACCCTAGCTCTACAAATTTAAACCCTCGAACCCCCGATATTTAAGTATCTCTTACCTCCACGCCTTCTTCCCATGCTCTTACTTCCACTAGAGGAGCTCCCAACTAAGGCTTTCTTTATTCCATTTTGTTCATCTTAGTTTTCTCCTTCACACAAGATCTTGCACTCACACATGCAATTTATAGTTAGTCACTCTTCAATCGCTCAAACTCTTCATATACGCAAGGTAAGAATGAACTCACCCGTGTCTGCTTTTTATAATTTTTCAAATTTTAATATCATTTATTACTCCTTTCCTACCACCGCAAAATAGCTTTAAATGTGGTTTTTTATTTTTGCCTCCTTGTTTCCTACTTTCTTCCATGTGTGACAGTTGATAACCTTCTAGCACACTAATACCCTCTAGGATATAGACATCATTGTGCACACTTCCCTGCACCGGAGCCCATCTTCCTCGATGCTACATACGCAAGTAATTCATCATGTTGTTACTTCCCTCACATTACAATACACAACCTCTAAGTGGTATTCAATACGTAAGAAATTACATAATCTTCTAGCACCATCATCCTTGAGCACCTAGACACTTCTCATTACTTCCGTGCACTCACGAGACCTTTCCATCAAAATACCTTTCTTTTTATATCATCATGCGCACCTTTGTACTAAATCTAACAAATTTACCACAATCACCTAGTATTCTTTTCACATGCTCACAACGGTTTAACCCCACACCAAAATTATTCGTTGTCCTCTACACATCACATTTACAAATAATAATTAGCTCCTATGTGCAAACAAACTTATTACAACAAAACAACAAAAAAACAAGAAAGGGAAATCTAATCTAAGTTACAATTCTAACTTATTACAAACACAAAGGAAGCTTATTTACGTAGTAGGTCTTTAGCCTACTCCAATTAAATTAATGAGGCAACATGATCTCATCTAGTGCCTATAATTTATATGCACGTAATTCTAGTATCTTGGTTATCAAAAAGTCCCAACAAATTGAATTTCATCTTCCTTGGATGGCATGTAAACTTGGATTCATACATAAGTACCATATTTCCAACTAAAAAGACATGTTCTTCATGTTCCTACCATGCCAAGCTTTTGTCGTTCCTTTTTTTCTTAATCCAACTCCTAATGGTGTTTCGTTCAACTAATTGCATCAATTTCTCAATGCGCTCAATAATTGCATGCTCATCATCCAATCCTATTACATGGGAAATACACATGGATGGGAACATAAATCTTATAGGTAATATAACCTTTGGGCCAAAATCCAACTATAAGGATGTTTCCTTACCCAAATTTTTATAGGTTGTTCGATATGCCCAAAGTACAACTGATATGTTATCATCTCAATCCTTTCTTCCAACATCACATATCTTTGTTAGTTTCTAACCCAAGATCTTGTTGAAATCTTTAGTAGTCTCTTAAGATTTGGCATGATAAGGGGGATTTTTATGGTCGTGACCATAAATGTTTCCAATAATATTGTAATGGTCACATTAAATAAATGAGTCCCTCTAACACTCGTGAGGCTTAATAGACATTCATACCTACTAATGATATTTTCCCAAAGGAACCTTGTTGTTGTCACTGAAGTGTAATATTTTTTGGGTTCATCCTATTCCCACCTTGTCAAGTAAATAATAAATGTGATGATGTAGTGTGTACATGTCCAAAGCACAAGTGGTGTAATAGGTCCTGAAAATCAATTACCATTTCTTAAAGGGATTCATGCTTAAAATGGGTATTAATGGTATCTTGTCTACATTCCTAGGATTTCCAATACTCTTACATTGATCACATGCTTTGACAAAAGCCTTGGTATCCTTCTATAATGTCTCCCACCATAAACTTGCTAAAGGGATCTTTTCCATGGTGACAACTCTTGTATAGTTTTATCCTACCATGCATCAATGAGCCTCCTCTGTGATAGCTTGATGCTCATGTTCCATAATGAATCTTCCCAAGACCTCATTTATTCCCATTTTATACAAGTATCCTTTAATGAGTTAATATGGCTTTGCATGAATATAAAGTTGTTCTTTTTCAGGGTCTTCATTCCTTTTAGCACTAAACCTATGTGAAAAATACTACAATGTCTTCCAAATCAATTGGCACATGGTTTAGTATGAATAATTATGCATTTGGAATAGTGTAATCAATGCTATATATGTCCTCTCTAGAATTGATCCTTGATAATTGGCATGTCCTAGTTGCTCTTTCGTAGATTTACTAAAATTGTGTTGTCATCCTCAAAATTCCCGTCTTTTGAAGTCAAGTTTCAAAAAATTTGATTTTATACCTTGGAGTATTGGATCACATCAAGCCCGACATTGTTTTCAGTTTTACCATTTATAGATAATGATTTTAAAGTCGGGCGTATTGGTGAATTTCTTCCGTTCTTTTATTTTCTTCCCACATTCGGGAATGACAGTCATATCTTCCCCTTTAATTTTTTCCTAGCATCCATGGATATTACGTGGATATTCCTAATTATATATGAAATGGCCATATTTCAAGTGATAATGGAAGCTTCCACACATCAAAATAGCATAACTTTAGGGGCAAGGCCCAAGGGACACGATCCTCAAATAAGCGCATGCTTTTTGCGTGTCCCAGGTTCAAAATGAAGGTAAAACAAGCTTAAATCGGATAAGTATGGAAGGTTTGGTGGAAGGCACCATGTGCCTCATTGGCGTAGCTTCAAGATTCAAGCCAGGGGCAGTTCTCAAACTTATGCCAATCCTCCATGTGTCCTAGGTCCAAAAAAGAGAAAGAGTTGATCGTTAAAATTGACTATGGGTGGGTTAGTGGAAGTCTCCACGTGCCTTAATGGCGTAATTTTAGAAGTGAAATCAAAGGGTCAATTTTCAAATGAGTGTTATCTCGCCAAGTGGTGAAATTCAATCGAGAGACATAGTTTGTCCTTGAAAATTATGAGACCGATGGAAGGAGACATGCATTAGCTCTGTGTAATTTTAAGAGGTGTTTCAAAATAGAAACTCAAATGATCGCCATCCCTCCACGCATTCGGGGGTCAACATAGGTCAAACAAGAAATAGGCCCAAATCAGCTAAGTATAAAGGAACCGATGAGCTCTCCACATGTCATCCTGACACAAATTCAAAGGTAAAAAATGCAAAAGGCATACACATGCCTGCTCCAATCAATTCCTTCCACGTGGGTGGCCCAAATTTAAAGTTATAGAAGTAAATTTAATGGCCCATGTTTTAACTGGGAAATAATGAAATGGTCATATATTTAAAAACCTATTTTTTCCACCATTAACATTTATTTTCAAATCTATAATTTGAAAGGGCATGGATGATTAGGAACAAGTTATAACTATTTCTTGCTTGCTCGAGGAATTTGTAACCCTCTCTTGTGAGTTTTATCATGGGGTTTCAAATCCATTATAGTGGTTGGAATTTTGATATTCTGGAACTGTAATTTCAAATTGGAAGAAATCAATAAAAAGGTTTTCCCCTTTTTCCTCTTGTTTTCTCTTTCCTTCTTTCTCTGATCTGTGAATCATTTAATCCTTACATGCTTAGAAAATTTGTGTTGTAGTTTATACAATCTAAAGAAATTTGAGTATGTGGATTGTGCCCGTTATAAATGTGAATGGTTCTATTCTATATCTCATTTTCTCAATACATATAAGGGTTTTCTCTGCCATCTCTTTTCCTTGAAAGTATTGTCTTCTTCTACCTCCCTCCTCTCTTCAAGTCTTCTATCCTCATGTATTGATAACTTTCTAGGCATAAAACACATTTCAAGATATTGGGAAACCACCATTGAATGAAATATTGTGTATTTGTACATAGGTTTTTCCCTTGCTTTCAATAAGGGAACCTCTCCCATTAAAGAGGAGGGACTTTCTTGTCCCCTGACTGTGGTTTCATTCCAAGTGCAAATCTGAAACCCAATAGTTTTTGGTGACTCCACTGGGGATTTGTTTAACAAATTTCCTTTCTAAAAAGAATAACTAATTTGATCATTTATTTGATCTCGCGACTCTAAGATATACCTGTGGTATAAGGGCTCTTGGAATTGAAGATTCCTAATTTCAAATCTTGGATCAACAAGGTTTTCAAATTCCTTCAAAATGAAAAAATAGTGCGTAAAGATATCATTCCACAAGCACACCTCTTGTTGAAGATGAGCTTACGGTAATCACATTCCTCAAGCATAAGTTAGCCCTAATCTCTATACCCTAATTCTTGATGGTGTCTCGCCACTTCAAGCACTTTCAAGGATGGAAACACCTCTACTTAGGGGATGAAGAGTTCAACATTTGAATATTCCTCAACCATTGCATGAGTTGCCTAGGGTAACAGGAAGAATTTTCCCAAATTTAGAGGTGATGGTAAAGTGCATCCCGATGAACACATTGCAGCCTTCATTGTTAAATGTGGGGTCCTTGGAGTTGAACACCACGGATGTCTCTATTAGGCTATTTGTGGAGACCTTGAAAGAAAATGTTGTAGATTGGTTTACCATATTCCTGCTAGGACCATCACCAATTGAACTACCATGAAAACTCAGTTTGATCATCATTTCAAACTTGTTGAGGATGTGCATGCTTTGATAGCTCATATTTCTCAAATCAAGAAGGAGCCACATGAGCCTATGAGAGAATTTGTGGCCAAGTTCAACAATTTGATTAACAAGATTCCACAAAATACTAGGCCTATTAATCAGATTCAAAAGTGTTTCTTCTTGAATGCTCAATTGTTGGAAGTTAGCTATCCCATGAGGACAACAAATATTGCAACTTTGGATGCTTGATCGAGATTGGGTACATCACTTTGTGGAAGATGACTTGATCATGTATGGAAAGATGAAAAGGGAGCCTTTCAAATCCAAAGCATCTTCTTCTTCCTCTCCTCATGGAGGTAATGCAGATCAATTAGTGCAAAAGCTAGCTAATGACCTCATTTCCATCAAGAAATAATTGGCTCAACATGCTCCATATCAAGATGTTCCAAGGAAGAAATTTCAGCCTAGGAACCACTTTCCCTCTTCTCAAACCAGGTTGGCCATTGAAGGTCCACCCCTCAAGGTGCCTATCAATGCTACTTGTGAAGTTCTTAAGCCTGATGATGAGGAAGAAAATGGGCTCTATGATGAACAAGAAGAGGAAGTTGATGAAGAATTAGAGGAGCTTGGTGGTTCTTGAGTTCATTTCCTCACCACTGAAGGTGTGGATGATGAAGATGACTATGATGATGTAGTGGTTGAGATGAATAGTGAGTCATATGTTGTTATGACCCGGGAGAAGAAAAACAAAAAGGAAAAAGTGGTGTAACCTAAAAAATATCCAAGGAGTACCCCATCACCATCCCTATGATTGTAAGAAGAGGATCTCTTATTCCTACTAATTCCACTCAGTCTCTGCTAGTCCTTCTCCCTCTACTTCTGCTTTGGAAAATTCTTATCCAAAAAATGATAAAGCTAATAGATCAAAATCTCCTCCTACTCCTAGTAGTGATTCCCCATCCACATATAGATATTTTGACATTATAGACCATCTTAAAAATACCAAGATTGAGATTTCGAGGAAAATGTCTATCAAACTCATCCTAAAGACTTTTCCAAAATGGTTAACTTTGTAAATTCCAAATCCAAAGTCTCATCGAATACTTCTAAGGGAATTATTACCCACTCCCTCTCCCTCACCTCAATCAAGGCTTGTGGTTGTAGTCACTTCACTTAATGAGAAGATCAAGCCCTTGTATGTGACTCTCCTAATAGTTGGCCACAAGCTTAGAAATCGTGTCATTGATTCTCGTGCATTTGATAATGTAATGCCTACAAAAGTGGCTCATGCTTTGGGTCTAACCCTAACCCACACTTATGGCTCTTGTTATTCCATGGAAAGTAAAGAAGTGCCTTTGGTTGGGAGAATCAAGGATGCACAAGTAGCTTCTACTTCTTTACCGAGAAGAAGGTCTTGGATACCATCTTGGTTACTAATATCCCTCCTTCCTATGGCATGTTGCTAAGTAGGAACTTTTACAAAGATTTTGGAGGTGAGATCCAAATGGATTGGTCACATGCCTTGATCCCTATCAATTGGAAGATGAAGAAGCTACTTCTTGAGAAACAAGGAGAGTATATTGTGTAAAAGACAAATGTTCATAAAGCATAAATATTGTATGCAGATGTAGGTCATACAAACTACATGATCATGTCACAAGAGAAACAAGTTTGTCAAAGGGAGTTTTCTTGATCCTAATAGTGTGTGAGCTTTTGAGTTTGATGAAACTTGCTCTTCATTTGGTTATGGAGTTGGTGTAGTGCTCATTTCTCCCGGGGTAGGTTTATCCTTTATCCTTAAAATTTCAGTTTGAAAATACCAACAATACTATCGAGTATGTGGCCCTTATTCTTGGATTGATCATGGAAAAAGAGAATGGGAGTGAAGAACCTTATTTCTTGTGGAGATGCAGAGTTAATTGTAAAAAAGTTAGAGTCATTTATCGGGTAAAGAACAAAAGTTTGAAGAAATATATGAATCGGTCTAGGATTCCATTGAATTCCTTGATGCTTTTTCCATTGATGTAGTGCCAAGGGAAAGGAACACTAGGGATGAATCTTTAGCTATTTCGGGGTCCTTTTTTATTCCTCATCCTGATTTTCCTTAGGAGAAATTCACCATTGAGCTTATCTATAGACCTAGTGTGCCTGACAATGTAAATAATTGGAAAGTTTTCAATGATGATCAACATTTTCTTTCTTTCTTAGAGCTCATGGAAAACTTTGATCATTATACTCTTTGAAATAAGTGACAATCTACCTAGATAGTGTGTGTCATCAAATGAAAAGGGTGTCAAAGAAGAGATGGATCAAGATGGCTGCATCAAATTGAAAGGCAATGAAATACCTAAAGCGATGGTGAGTTTTAAGGATCTTTTTGATAAACATGATAGGTATATGAAGTCAAAATTTTCTAGAGGAGCCCGATAATCTACTAAGATCGAGAAAGTGAATATTGGGAGTCTTGATGATCCCAAAATGGTCAACAAAGTGGGAAATGTTGCACTCGAGGAAGAGAAAAAGAAGGTGGTGAATCTATTGAAGAGGTATGTTGATGTTCTGGCTTACTCTTATGATGATCTTAAGGCTTTTTAGCCTAAATAAATGCAATATATCATTCCTCTTAAGCATGGGATCAAACCCTTCAAACAGAAGAAAAGGCAATATAATCCAAAGATAGCTGATACAATTTTCTAAGAAATACAAAAGATTTTGAAGGCTAAGATCATCTTCCCCATCCACCATTTAATGTGGATTGTCAATATAGTGCCTATGAGGAAGAACAATGGTGAGATCCGGATCTGTGTGGACTTCAGAAATCTAAATCAAGGTTCTTTAAAGGATAGTTCTACCCTCTCCCCATGATGGACCAAGTATTGCAAGTGTCATAGGCTTAGAGATGCTATCTATGTTAGATGGATTCTCGTGGATATAATCAAGTAGAGGTGAATATTGCAGATCAACATTAGACGCCATTACTACTCCTTATGAACCTTTGCATACAAGAGGATGCCATTTAGTCTCATCAATGCTGTGCTACTTTCCAAAGGGCCATGGACTTGGATTTTGGCAAGTTTGAAAGGAAATGCATTATTGTGTATTTGGATGAATTGACAATGTTTTCTAAATCAATAACAAATAACTTCCAACACCTTGAAATAGTATTGCAAAAGTGTAGAGATCATGGGATTTCTTTAAACCCTAAGAAATTTGTGTTTTGTGTCACAGAAGGAAAGATATTGGGACACATTATTTCAAAGGAAGGGATTAAGATTGATCTGGAGAGAGTTCATGCCATCCAGAAAATTCCTCTTCCATCACATAAGAAAGGTGTCCATTCTTTCTTTGGTAAGATCAATTTCCTAAGAAGATTCATCCCTAATTTTGTAGAAATTACTATGAGCATTGCTCACAAGATGAAAAGGAATACAAATTTTGGTTGGTCCTTTGAAGGGAAGAAATCATTTGAGGAAATTAAACAGGCTATTACAAAGACTCCAATCTTGGCGTGCCCTAACTTTAGCAAAGATTTCATTATCTATTGTTATGCCATTGAAAATACCCTAGTTGTTGTGTTAGACCAGAAGAATGCTAAAGATCATGAGATCCCAATTTCATTCATGATTTATGTCTTGAAAACTCATGAGATGAAGTACACCATGATGGAGAAACATGCTTTTGTAGTTGTCAAAGTTGTCAAGTAGTTTAGGTTTTACATCCTTAATTCTCATTCTCTTGGTGTTGTTTCCTTATACAAAATCAAATCCATTCTTACTCAGCAAGAGTTTGGAACCAAGAGAGGTAATTCAGTAGCAAAGATGAAAGAGTATGATCTTGATATCAAGCCAATAAAGTTGGTTTAGGGTAAGGGCCTGTGTGAAATCATTGCTAAAGGAGCTGCCAAGGAGTTATCCAAATATGGAGTTGATGTCCTTGTTGTTATGTTCCTCAGCTCATTAGATGTATGGTATGCTGACATTGCTCACTTTCTGACCTATGAAGAGTGTCCATATTAATTGAGTGAAAAGAGAAGAGAGCCATCAAAATAAGGTCTACACAATATGTGTTATGGGAGAATGCTTTGTTCAAACGAGGCATAGATGGAAGGTTTTTGAAGTGTGTAGACAAAGAGAAACAAAAGAAGTTGTTCTCTACTTTTCATGACCAAGCTTGTGGAGGTCATTTCTCCTCTGCTGTAACAACTCATAAAATACTTTGTGTTGGTTATTATTGGCCCACTCTATTTAGAGATGCATCAAAATGGGTTAGTAAATGTGAAGCATGACAAACATTTGTTGGAAGACCTAAGTTGGCTTCTTTTCCACTCAAGCCTTTTCAATAGTGGGGATTGGATTTCATTAGAAATCTTAACCCACCTTCCAAATCTAGACATACCTATGTGTTGACTAACACAAATTTCTTCGAGGAAAGTTTGCAACTTCATTAAGGAGAACATATTGATCGGGTTTGGAAACCCAAAAAAATTGTGACTAACAATGCTTCCAAATTTTCTTCTCTTTGAGATGATGGACTTATACTATGGGTATGGGATCTCACTTTCTCATTCTTGAGATTACTACCCCAAGGGAATGGACAGGTAGAATCAACAAATAAGAACTTGGTGAACATAGAAAGCTTGTAAATGATTCTAAGAGGAATCGGCATAAGAATCTATATGATACACTTTGTGCTGATAGTATTACACCAAGAGAGTAATTGGAATGTCCCCTTTACAAGTGGTGTATGATGTGGAAGCTCAAATTCTAGTCACGATGGAATTGCTAGCCTTGCATCTAATGAAAATCACTTTGAAGATTCAAGTTTCAGTAGCTCTTTGGACAAGAGAATTTTGTACCTTTAGAAGCTTAATGAGGACAAATTATAGGTGGTTGATAGGATAAAAGCTCACCACTTGAAAGTGAAGGCTTTGTTTGAAAAGAAATCCAAACCCAGAGTTTTCCAAGTGGGAGACTATATGATGGAAAAGTGACAAGCGAGCAATGGGAATCTACAAGTAACTCTTCCTCAAACACGACCTCCTGAGGTCGTGCCGAGACAAATGATGGGGATGGACTATACGTGGGATGTAGACAAGCTAGTTAGGATATCTTATGTCTTCGATGTGCACTAATGGAATCTACGAATCTAAGGCAAAGAAGGCCCTCCTAACCTAAAATGGTGTGATAGATTGGTTAGTGAGGATGATTGATCGAAGGCTCCAATCAATATCGAGCTCTGCGTGATCCATCTATAGGTTGTGGGATACGAGCAAAGATGACCTGGGATTATTTCATGTATATCTCTAGATAGGGTCATAAGATGGATGATGGGTATAGTGGATTCTATGATCGATTCTCTAGTCTAGTCCAGAAATCCTTAGCTTCGTTAGTTTACTACGTCTAACAAGGATAACTGTGCGATAATGGTTGGTGGAAGTGGAGTGGATCTAAATACTAATGTGCGTAAGCCAGCGTCAACGTCGGATTGACCTGTGGACTCGTTGGGTTGTGGGATTTGTGGATCACAACCATAGATTCTTGGTTGTTGTGGACCTGCTATGGTCATACAAGGAATCAATCTCTAATCCCTAGTATCTAGTAGTCGTATGCCTTTTCGGCCTCTATATTTAGAACTACAAGTTGTGCAATCTTTTCAGAGTACCTTACAGGCATTCTAGCAACCTGAATTCTTAAGCCGGTGTCTATGTTAGTGAGAATGTCTCCTGCATCTGGCTATGGGACCAAAGGGTCACAACCAAATGTTTGATCTCTTTCAAGCCCTTCTATAGTCATGCGGATATTTATCTATGGTAATCTATAGTTTATTGGTTTGACCAAAACGTGTGTGCTTGGTCGTCTTCAATGTTTAACCCTCTTAACTATGAACTAATCTGTTATAAGTCTGTTGTTGTTTGGAAGACTTGGATTCTAAGATTCTGATCTATATCAGTTATTACCGTAACAAGATTGGGTTGAGGCATGATTGGATCGAATATGTATTCCCTGGGCTCCTAGGTCCGTGATTGTCATGCAAAAAGGAAATGATATAAGTCCAACTAATGATAAAATAAATTAACTACGCAAGATATATCTATGTATATTCCTAAATCTGATATTTTTGATAAATTATTGAACATAATTTAAAAGAGCAATTATCTAATATATCTAGAAATTGACAGCTAAACTAATAATGCAATTAAAACAAACAAAGCAACCGAGTATAGCTACTTGTCTGTGTAGTTTGTAAATATATTCTAAATAACCAGATAACTGATCTAATCTATTTGAAAGACCCCCGATCCTACCTCAGAAGTGAGGAGTGAATCATAGTTTCTCAGAAACTATCAATCCCCACAGCTTCCCCGGCAATATCGAAAGTGAGATTAACTAAAATGAAATGATTTACTATTCTATTTGATATACTTTAACTAGAACTTTGAAATCTTGAACCTAGATTTTGCAGAACAGTGGAAAATCCGATTGTGTGTGGCTTTGTCCCCTTAGTGTGATCTCCTCATTCCTTCGTGCTCACGTGAATCCGAAAAGTGTGTAATGCCAGATCATCAGCAAGTAGGTATTGGGATAGTGGCAAGCTTAGGATGCATAGACTGAATACAATTTGAGTAGGAGGGGATAGCAAAGAGACGAGAACTTGGCTTATGCAATTCCTAGAGGGATTTATTGTGAGTCATGCAAGAAAAACATCCGTAACCTTAAACTATTATTTTTGACGAAAAACCTACAACTTTAATGGCTTCCTACTGAAAATTAAACTATCTTATTCCAATGAATTGCATGAAATAGCAATAACACTAGCACAAGAAGATTATGTGGCTTCCTAACAGCTAAACAACACTAACCATGCATGCAACAAATAAAACTATGAATCCTAAACAAAATTGAAAGACTAAGCTATTGAAATGAGAAATTGAGAGGAAAATTTGAGGGGCCATTTGCTTGAGCACAAGCTAGCTATTTATAGAATTCCCATTTACCCAAAGGTGAAAACCAATTTGATCTCTTAAACCATAAACAATGCAAAAACACTATTCTAGGGAACCAGAATCATAAATACAAGCAAAGGAGGTGAAAAAGCTAGTAAACATGTTGAATTTTACATGAGTCGCGTTAAAAGGAACATTCTGGAAAATGCGTGAAGGACCGCCACCCTAGTGGGGTTGGCGGTTACAAGACCGCCCCCGCTAGGCAGGCGGTGGTCACGAGACCACCGCCTGCCAGGCAACGCCGTTTTTTCACCAAGACTAAAACACAAAGAAAAAGAAGGAAGAAGAGGAAAACAAAGCATGCAAGGGATAAGCAGGGATATGTGGGATGTTAACGCATACTTGGAGAGCTTTTCTCGATCCCGAACACCTTGCAGGGAGACTCCGTATCATCATCGGGTTACATGTAACGTTGTTCCAGCAATAGCATCTACCACTATAATTTTGGGTACGTACATATTTGCCCCCTCGAGAAGTGTTTTAGCCATGAAGAGGCATAAAATGGTGGGTCCGAGTATGGCGGTCCCAAAGTGGGAGGTTAGAAATCATACCTAACACGCCTATGTGTCAAAATGATGCCATCCAAAATTCCCACTACCTACAAAATGAAAAGAGGACTCAAGTGCAGATAGACAAAATAAATCAAAAATAAAAGCTAAAATAATACAAAATGAGGACGTACCATTTGTGCGGGGATAAGAACTTACCTCCGTTGGCACTCCAAACCTACGAAAAGGGCATTCAATAACAAGTCAGGATGTTATATATGTAAAAGTGGGCCCATTTTCCTATTCATTTATGCATGTCGATTTGATTGATTTTGAGCTCTGGGACCCACGGTGACGGTTTCTGATGAGAGTATAGTCAAAATATTTGGGATGAGATTGTGATCATGCCTCCACAAGTGGAACACCGACCCGCGAGATCACAGGTTAGTTTTTCTCGATTTACCATTTTTGTCCCCAAAATGTTAAAATGGTGAAATCTTTGTCATGGGGGGATTATTTTTGAAAATGTCAGTTTTAATAGGGTCACTTAGGGGGACGCCTAATGGGTAGGCTTTGTTTTGGTCAAAATGGTCGTGTTTTTACGTTTTTAGGCATTTTTAGGGCACATGACCCATGTGGAATTTCAGACACGACCGCCACCCTGAGCAAGGCGGTGGTTACATGACCACCACCCTGATCAGGGCGGCGGTTACAAGACCGCCACCTTTAAGGCGGCGATTACGGAACCGCCACCCTGCTCAGGGCGGCGGTCCTTCACAGAATGCATAAACAATACTTATTTGAATTCATTTTTGCATTTCTAGCATTCTTACCTGCTTTCATGATTTTTCTAATGTCATTTGAATACTAACTTACTCCTTTTGTGTGTTTTTGGGTGTATGCAGGTGAAGGAGGAATATATCCGATGGAGCTGAGAGAGAGTGTGTGATTGGCTTCTAGTAGTATTGGATGCCCTTTCTCAGGATGAGCAGGACACTCTTCAGAGGGCTAGTATATTACGCATATCACGGGTCCCGCATGTTGCACCTTCTAGTCACATACTTTGTGACTTATTTTCATATTGGGATGCTGATCGAACACTTTCCGATTTCCAGGAGTTAGGGGTGAGTGGACCATCACTTTGGAGGATGTTTACTACATCTTGGGGGTCCCGATCATCGGGAGATAGCTCACACTTGAGATAGCAGGGTCACGGGCTCAGATAACACAATGGGCCTCATATATGGGAGACACAGTTATCTCCATTAGTTCGAAGAAGGGGGTGAGGGTCTGATCTATTCCTATCCTGCCTATCCCCTTGATTCATTAGGCCATTATGGGGATCCTTGCCTCAAGATTGATTGGGGACAAGGGAGGAGACACCTTACTATATTGTTGGTCCCCCATTATTACACAGATTGAGGGACATGGCCGGATTTATGCTGGGGGCCGACATTCTTGGGACCACCTATCATGATTTGTAATGGTGGTTCATTTATAGGGGGTAGTCATTGAGCCATCTCGACCCTAGTTATGAGTTGGGTCTATGAGCGTTTCATCCCTTATGGGAGAGGTGTAGAGGTGGCAGATCCCAGAGCTGTGAGGGCAGCCAGATGGATAGACATGTCGGTGCTCAGAGCACCTCACCAGCCAGTCACCTCCTTGACCACTGATGACATGGAGGCCACACCCTATCAGGCCATGGCAGGGTTATGGGGTGAGGAGGCTCTTACTTTGATCTCTTGCTCCACCATAGGGCAGCTTGTGGATAGGATGGGGAGGGTGGAGACACATCCTTTTGGTCGAGTGCCTCAACAGTTTGGCCTACCTTACGTGGGTATGCTTCCCCAGTGTAGCTAGTATAGATCGCCCGGGAGGCTAGGGGAGGTCCTAGAGGCCGAGGTTGGACCGTTGTTACTCCTAGTGTCCCCATTGCAACTAGGAGGGTAGTACACGCTCGAGGGAGAGCTGCTCCTCAAGCACCCTTACTTCAGATTGCCGCCGGTCCTCGCCCATAGTAGCGATGACCCCATTGACATAGACTCTGAGTCCGAGGAGTTCACAGGGGGAGAGATGGAGGAGGAGACCGAGGCTGAGGTCAGTGAGTTGGGTGGAGAGGAGGACAATGATCCTGAGTGGCATGACACTCAGGATATCTTACTGGCAAAGAGGGCAGGAGAGAGGCGGAGAGGGTGATGCTAGCTTCAGAGGAGCCACTTTCTTAGGGCTTGGGTGGAGAGGATGAGTCCGTAGTGGGATGCTATGTTGCTCCAGCCACGGGAGGAGTACATCAGTCAGCGGCGACATCTGTGGTAGGTGTTGACCCTAGGGATCCCTCTTGGAGGCCTGGAGATCTGAGTGAGTTATCATCCTTCTCTTTAATGGTTGTTTAGGATTTCCTTAGTTGCTATCTCTCCTTTTTTTTACTTTTGTTTCTATCTTTTGAGTATTTCTAATTCATTTTTCTCCTTTTCTTGCAGAGACTGCTGATGAGTGGTGAGACCTGATTCATCGGGTATGCACTGATACCCTGATGATCCCCATGGAGAAGACCCGTGCAAGCTATCCGTGGATACAGGGAGCCTTGATGCAGCCAATAGGCATACCGACATTTTTTCCCCGTCTCGGCATGTGGCCAGATGGTGACTACCCTTCACACCGAGTCCGGTAGGATATAGGATAGCAGAGAGCGTCGATGAGGAGTCACTGTCATGGCAAGGCCACAACTGGCTCCTCGGGATCGTGAGCCTTCCATGCAGTCTAAGCGCCGACGTAGCCGCAGTCCTAGATGTGGGTGTGCACCTTCGAGGGATCTCATAGGGCTTGAGAGGTCGCCCGGCTCTCGTAGATTGTTCGTATGATGTATTTTGTATTTCTGGGCTCTTTGAGCATTTTGACCATGCTTAGCACATGATGGCATTATACAGAAACTTGATTATATATATATATATATATCAAGTTTCTTTCATGTGCTAAGCATGAAAATCAAAGACCCAGGTATCTATGTTATTGTGATTTATTTCTTGTGATTTATTTCTGCATGTAAACTATAATGTTGTTTTTATATGCTTTTCAAAATGTATGCAATGGAGAACAAATGATACAAATGCTTTCTTTCTTTTTGTATTTCGTGATGCTGATGTATGATAATGTAGACACAATGTGATCTTGAACTTTGGTTTCTATAAGAAATTTTTGGTACTTCATACTTGTTTTGACAAAATGTGATGATAAACTAGTACGATGAGTAGATGAACTTGCCCCACTCCTAACTCCACGCAACTAGTAAGATGCGAGGGCTCATCACCGAGAGCTAGAAAGGGCACAAGCTATGAAATTTTTTGAATAGTAGTGATGAGTGATAGACAAAGATTTGATGGAACCAAATTAGGACACTACAAACCTACTCTACTCAAGTGACTCCATAGTTTAGAATGCTACTTGCTTTGTGGTTTATCTAGACTTAGATCCGTAGATGGCCACATGGTAGACAAAATCTAGTTTTTGGGGTTTTGAACTCTCTTGGAATTTTGGACATCTGATTCATTTGTTTTTGACTCAAGATTTCAAAGGTTCATTTGAATTGTTTTCTTATGACCTTTAATGTTTATTTGTCAAGAGGACCCCCTACACCTTGCCCCATGCTACCAGTAAGAAGCATGGGCTTATCACCATGGACAAGGTACAGGTGAGTAAGGGCATTCCCATCCTTTCCCAACCCTATGTCACTAGTAAGAGATGCAATCTCATCACCGAAGGTTGGTAGGGCAAGGAAATGTGTAAAAATAAAATTTTCTATTTGATCTATATTTGACTTGTTTATTTGAGCAAAATATCAGTATGTTCTTACTTCCAAAGAGATATACATATGGGATAGATGTGACACTATGAAGCTTCTAGAATAGACCATAGGCAAGACACCTATCCTAGGAAGAAACCAAAAGTGAGAACAAGCATGCAGACCTTGGTATGGTTACCATTAAGACTTTGTCATATCTAGCTTTAAATGGATGAAATGATTCCGAAGCAGGTGATGACGTTATAAAATGGAGAAGTATGATTGGAAAGCTAATGCCAATACCATCAGAAGTTTGTAATGAATTACTTGGAGAATAAGTTCCTTGATCACAAAATTGTACGAAACAAGCGACAAAAATGAACCTAACTACATGAAGATGCAATGTAGATATAATTATACAGATAGTGCTGGTTGCTTATGCATAGAATCGTTTAAGGTGTGGGGAATTATGGTTTCACCGAATTCCTCACCTTGCAATGTACATGAGAGATATGCACCATTTCCATAGTCTTTTGTTACTTGGTATGGGCTGAACCATTTGGGCCGAATTTCCTTCCTTCCGGTTTTTTTATCAATCTGGTTGTCTAGTCTTAGAACTAGATCTCCTTCATATATGTCTCGCTCATAGACGTTTTTTTATATCTGCAAAGACATCCAATGAACATAAACTCTATGCCATTGTTCAACATCTAACCTAGCCTCATCTAGGCTTTCTAGTTGGGAGAGACGTGCTTCTCTATAAGCGTCTTCATCCAGAATCCCTTGTAATGAGATGCGGAGACTGGGTATTTCAACCTCAAGTGGGAGAATTGCTTCTGCTCCGAATACCAACGAGAAAGGAGTTTCTCTTGTTGGTGTTCTTATTGAGGTTTGGTGGGCCCACAAGGCCGGTATAACTTTAAATTCCAATCTCGTTTATTTTCTTTTACCGTTTTAAGGAGAATAGCTTTTAATGTCTTGTTTGTTGCTTCAGCCTGTCCATTGGCTTGAGGGTAATACAGGGAGGCTGTATGATGGTTTATTTTAAATTTATTGCATAGCTCATAGACTTCATCATTCTTAAAAGAAGTTCTATTATTTAAGATAATGATTTGTGGGACACCATACCTGTAAATGATCTAGTTTAAAATGAACTTGGCGATCACGAAACTTGGTATAGTGGTGAGAGGCACAACCTCTACCCATTTGGTAAAATACTCGATGGCCGTGATTATGAAGTTATGGCCATCTATAGATGAGGGAGAGAATTTCCCTATCAAATCTAGGCCCCACATAGAAAAGGGCCATGGAGTAGTGATTGGTTGCGAGCTTATGCCAACATGTGAATCTTTGGGAAAATTCTTGGCATTTATGACACTGCGTCAAAACTCTACTACATCGTGTTCTAGAGTGGGCCAGAAATAGCCCTTCCTGTGTATTTTGTGAGTGGTGGCATGACCACTAAAGTGGCCTCCACATATTCCATTGTGAGATTCATGGAGGATATTTTTGGATTCTTCTGTGTCAACACACCTTAGAAGCATTCCATCAAAAGCCTTACGGTAGAGCACTTGTTCTATAACAACGTATTTCGTTACGATAATGCGTAACCACCTTCTTTGTTGTGGCATAGAACCTTCTGGATATGTTTGGTCCATGATATAATTAATAATATCAGTATACCAAGGACATTCAGAGATGGGAGGTCTAGTTTCAACGTAATATATGCATTCATCGGGAAAGTCGAGATCTACTAGATCACCTCCGTCTAATGGGTTATCAGCTAACCAATCCACAATGATTTTTCCCTTAACGGACTTCTGATTTACAAATGTTAATTTGAATTCACCCATTAAGGTTATAAAGCATCCAACCTTTTTAGACAAGGACCCTTGCATAAGGAAATTTTGTAAATGGTTTGTTTTTACAATGACCTTGTTTCTTAGTTTAGCATGTAATGTGTTAAGCATTTGGTTGCGAAGACTATGGTAAGGCACTCTTGTTCTGCTTGCATATAGCATTTTCATAGTCGAGCAATGTTCAACTAATAAAATAGATCATGCATTCTCTCTTGTCATCGTCTTCTTGAGCTAGCATGTAGGCTAGCAAGACATTGGTAGCCCACGAATATAAGATTAAAGGGCGGTTTGGCTTAGGAGGCATTAACATAGGTGGTGACAAAAGAAATGCTTAACCGCTTCGAAAAAGTGTCATTGCAGTCTTTGGTCCAATTGATACCATAATCTTTCTTGAGTAGATTATTGATAGGGTGAATGGAAAAGCTTAAATCTAGGATGAATCTTCGATTGCACCGAGTTTCCCAAGAAATGACCTGATTCCAGATTCATCCGACGGTGGGATCATTTCGAGGATAGCTCAAATTTTGGATGGGTCTACATCGATCCTCGTGAAGATATAATGTATCTTAGGAGCTTCCTCCCGCCACACCAAAGACACATTTTTCTTGGTTTAGTGTGACTCCATATTCTATTAAACATGAAAGAATGATGTGGAGCACTTCCGGTTAATCACAACACTTCCTGGCTTTGGCCAACAAGTCATCTATGTAGGATTCCATGATTTTGTGAATAAGATCATGAAATATATACATCATTGCCCATTAGTATGTAGCGCTAGTGTTCTTGAGACCGAATGGCATAACAATGTAGCAATAAGTTCCCCAAGGAGTTATAAACGTGGTTTTGGCTTGGTCTTGTTCGGATATTCTGATTTGATTGTATCCCGAGAATCCATCCATGAGAGACAAAAGCTCAAATCTGGTTGTTGCGTCAACGATGACGTCTATGGATGGTAATGGGAAGTCATCCTTAGGGCACGCCTTGTTAATGTCTCAGAAATCTATGCAGATGTGTATCTTCCCATTCTTTTTGAGAACAAGAACGATATTAGATACCCACTAAGAGTAATCAACCGGTTTGATGAATCCTACTTGGAGGAGTTTTATTACCTCTTCCTTCACCATGAGAGCTACCTTGGGTTTCATTGGTCTCGATTTTTGTTTAATTAGATTTACATCTGATTTGGTGACAAGGTTATGTACCGCGATGTGTGGTGCAACCCCTATCATTTCTTTATAATTAAATGCAAAAGCCTTTTGATGTTCTTTGAGGATTCAAGTGTGTATTTATATTTCTTCTAGAGTTAATGAAGATCCTAGTTTCAAGATCTTCAGTTTTTCTTCCATTTCGATGTTAATATCAATTGTTTCTTCAATTAAAGAAGTGTTACCTTCTTCAAACTCAAGCGGGGCTGGAGGTAGTTCCAGATCTTCTCCATTCTCTACAGTGTATATGTTGAGTTCCTTTTACGGGGAAGCTTTCTCATGGGATTCCCAAGTAGGAAGATGAATGTGAGATTAAGGACAAATCTACCACGTGATGGGTGAGATGTAACATGGCATATGTGTTTAAGTAATCAAGAGTGGTGCTATCACTATCAATGTGATCTAAGATAGTAGAGTTGTTCTCACTATGTTTGTTAAGAGAGGATTCAACATTTTCTTTACTAATGGTTCAAGATTTAAGGGATACTTGTGAAATGGGTATCCTCCAACTCACTATTTGGAGTGAAGCGTGATGCTAAGGTTGCTATCGAATCTACAAGAAGATTTTGTTCTCGTGGGATTGCTTCAATGGATATGAAGTCAAATTCTTTGCTCAAATTTAATACTGTTGTTTTGTAGAGCTGTAAGTGTTCAGCTTTGGTCTCATACACCTCAGAGACTTGGTTTGCTACTAATTGTGAGTCTCCTAATATTCTGATGTTGTCAACCCTGAACCTCTTAGCTATGATGAGACCAAGGAGGAGGGCTTCATACTCAGCGCCATTGTTTGTACATTCAAAGTTTAATTTAAAGGAGAATGGTAAGATCTTTCCTTTGGGTGAAGTAAAGATCACACCCGCCCAACCCCATAACAACATCTAGCTCCATCTAAGTGGAGAGTCCAATATTTAGTTGGGAAGATGGACGTTGGGACATTTGTTACATCAACTTTTCAATTTTTCTTACTTCTACCATGCAGAGATCCTCTGCTGGAAGAGAACCAACACCTAGGGTATATCCCATGCCTACAGAATCAAATGGTAGGAAAATTGGTAGATCCTGTTCTAACAATTTGACAATCTTTGTAGTAGTTCCTAATGATATTGTTTCTATAGTGTTAGCCTCTTCCTTGAGGGCTGGGATATTCTTGATTAGGTTCGTAACTTCTAACGCCATTGTAGGTACCAACTTTCCTTCCAGTTTTGAGTTGGTTGGTTTATTAAGTTGGTTTGTTGGGAGTTCAAACTCAGAGTGAACACCCGGTCTTTTCTTTAAGTCAGCTAGGTGTATATCGAATGGTTTTGGATCACCTTTGGCTACGAATATCTTTCCTAAGTGCAAGAACCTTAATTCTTGAAATAACATAGAATGGATTGCCTTCATACGGTGTATCCACTGGTTAACTGAGGATCATATTATAGTTGGTTTCCCGATCTATAATATAAAACTTAGTTAGGATTGTTTTGGGTCCTAAGGTGACTAGTAGTATTATAGTTCCAATCGAAGTGGCCTTAAGGCTATCATAGCCTCTTAGTGTATTTTGAGTCATGGAACAATTTGTTTCTCCATACCCTAGATTTTGAAGGAAAGAGAAGGGGACTATGTTAACAATTTTATAAACCCACACTTGCAAATGTAAGGTTGGATCACCTCTACGTGCAATCTCAGCGTCTGTTGGCATTTTGTTTATTTTGAATATAAACTCGATATCCCTATCCGGCTGCCCCGGAGGGTGGATATCAAAGTCTATATGGTTTACTTGTGTTTTGGGAGGTGGAGTGATGTTGATTAAATGACCTAAACCTAATGCCTCTAAAAGAGCATCCCTGTGGGTAGGAGAGTTCTTTAGCAAGTCCAAAAAGGAGATGTGAGAGAAGGTTTTTGTTAGGTCATTAATTAAATCATAGGCACCTATGGGTTTTACTAATATTTGTTGGATGTTATCTATCTCTAGTGGGTAACTTGGATTTGGTTGAGAGGAATACTCTCGTGTCCTTGTTACAGCTTCCACGGGTAGTTTGGTGTCTAACTCCACTAAACCAACTATCTTGGGTCGTGGCTGACTTCCTAATTGTGGTGCAACTGGTGAGTTTAGTGAAGTCGAGGCTTCATGATCATTGTTTCCTATCATTATGGCCTTGTTTCGTCCCATTTGGATTTAATTTGTTGTTATTGTGATTTGGGAGTGGATCATTGAAGATCTTAAGGGGAGCATTTTGAGGAGAGACTGCTCCCGTGAAAGTATTTGGCATAGGTGATATTGGATCTACTAAGAACATATCTATGAAAAGTTGTCTTTGTTCTTCTGGCAAATGTTGCATGAACTTATTGTAATCATGGCATGTTCTAGTGTCATGGCCTCAAATCTTGTGGAAACCACAATATGATTTGGGATTATAATTCCTTGATTGTTGGTTTGGCATGTATTGTGGTCCAAAACTCGATTAAACCATTAAATATTAAAGTTTTGTATTTGTTGTCTTTGGTTTTGGTTTTGATATCTAGTTGAATTTTGACTTGGACTATGTGTCTGGACCTGCCTTTGTTGTTGTTGTTGTTGTGGATGATTAAAATCCACTGTATTGATTGTCGGGGTAAAGTTGTTGTTTCGTTGATTGTTAATCGGTAGTGGAGCATTTACAACATTTGTTTTTTTGTTTGGTCGGTTACTCCATCTGTGGTTACGCCGTGATTTTTGTTAAGGATTTTAGGTCCTTGATTGACATTTTCGGTAGTAGGATAAGTCGTGGTATTCTAGCTGGGGTGATTAGCCTCCCATTTGTTCCATACATCTTGCAACTATCTATTTCGCTTGATCTATTCGGAGAGCGCTCTCAAACACTTAATCGTAAATCCTTAGTGGGAACTTTTGGACTTCTTCCTTTACCTCTCTACTGAGAGAATGAAGGAATAAATCACATAGTTCCATTTGGTCCATATTTGGAGCACTTGCCAAGAATAAAGGACTGTATGCCATCTTTGGATGAAGTGAGCAACAAATTCATTGTGTTCTTGTTTAATGTGCAAGAATTCCCTGATTCCTATTCTCAATAGTTTGTTCATGTCAAACACCTTAATGAACTCTGAAACGAGTTGTTTAAATGAATGGATGGAAGCTTTAGGTATTCTATAATACCAATAAATGGCGATGCCCTCTAAGGTTTTGGGGAATATTTTGGCAACAACCCCATCCCAAGGGAGCAGCTCTCGAATGGCTGTGTCATAGGCCTTGATATGTGTGTTCGAGTCTCCCTCCCCTTTGTATTTGGGAAAATCGGAAGCGGTCTTGGAAGCATGATGCTTTGTATGGTGAAGTCTAAGGGCTCTTTCAATTATTCTGAATAAGTCCCTATCACATAGGTTTTGACCATTGATGGTGCTTACTTGAGGGGGTGGAGGTGGAATGGGTTGTTGATATGGCATAGTGTATGCATTTGCAGGGGCATAAGGAAATCCCTGTGGTTGAGCAAACATGCCGGGAGAAGAGAACATATCTCCTTGTGGTGATTTGGAATACATGTTTAAGTATGAAGGAGTATTGCCTAGGAATGGATTATTTTGTACTAGACCGGGAGGTATCATATTCTCCACCGGAACAGTGTTAGAAATGGTGGTTCTAGTTGGTGTTTGTTGTGAATACTAAGGAGGCATGCCCAACATGCCTATTCCTGTGAGGAGGTCTACTTGGCTAGGATGATGTGGAGGATTGGAATTTCCTGCCTGCATGAATTGAGAATTGTGATTTGCTTGAGCAAGTTCTAACCCTCTAACTTTTTCTACTAAAGTCGAAATGACTTCATTTGGTGAAGTCATGGTATTTTGCCTTAGTGGAATTTGTTGTATATTCTGAGGTTGTATAGGCATGTGGTACCCCACTATGAATTTATCATTTCCCTGCCAAGTTTCACCGAGGGTATTTCCTATAGGTAGTAGTATGGAGGTGTTTTCTTGAAACGAGACCTTGGGTTGTGTTTGTAAACTTCCTATAGGTGGGTACATACTCTGAGAGCGTTGTTCATTCCTGGCATAATGCACTAATTTTCATCATCTAAAAATGGATATGGATCCAATTTTCTTGATATGAATGATTTTCTTGAGCAAGTTCTAACCCTCTAACTTTTTCAATACCGAGGAGACGAACCAGATTCTCCAAGAAGCATCATGTTGTTTGAGCCCAAGGCTCTGGTTATGGTGTTTGAGTGAGCTGATCCAACTCCCCCATTTGGACAGAAGAACTATATCTAGTCCTTTGAGGTGGAGTTTGTATTGAAAACCGGTTATTTGAATAGTTTTCACCCCATTCTGAGAGCGAGGGTGATGGCTGTCTATTCAGTTGATCATAGTATGCTTTAAGACCTAGGAGAGGTCTGCCATATGCATCAAATCCCGACATATTCGGGGGGTATATGAATACCCACAGAATAATGGGAAAGAGTGAATGTGGATGAAAGAAGATGAAACACTAAAAGGGAAAAGGCGAGAGTGAAGAAACTGTTCCTTTTATGCTAGGTTCACCAATTTTGTTAGTGAAGTTGATGCGAAGGATAATGAGGTGGAAAAGATGAAAACATTGTTTGTTTCAGTTGGGTTCACTAATTTTGTATGATGGAAAAGTGACAAGCAAGCATGGGAATCTACAAGTAACTCTTCCTCGCACCCGACCTCCCGAGGTCGTGCCAAGACAGCCGGTGGGGATGGACTATATGTGGGATGCAGACAAGCTAGTTAGGAAATCTTATGTCTTCAACACGCACTAATGGAATCTATGAATCTAAGGAAAAGAAGGCCCTCCTAACCTAAACTGGCATGATAGATCGGTCGGTGAGGATGACTGCTCGAAGGCTCCAATCAATATCGAAGCTCTGGCGTGATCCGATCTATAGGTTGTGGGATACAGGGAAAATGACTTGGGATTGTTTTGTGTATATCTCTAGACAGGGTCATAAGATGGATGATGGGTACGGTGGATTCTATGATTTATTCTTTCGGTCTAGTCCAAAATCCTTAGCTTCATCACCGCTACGCTAACAAGGATAACTATGTGATAATGGTTGGTGGAAGTGGAGTGGATCTAAATACTAATGTGCCTAAGCCAAATGGCCAATGTCGGATTGACTCAGTGGACTCGTTAGGTTATGGGATTTATGGATCACAACCGTAGATTCTTCATTGTTGTGGACTTGTTATGGTCATACGAGGAATCAATCTCTAATCCCTAGTATCCAAAGAGTCATATGCCTTTTCGGCCTCTATATTTAGAACTACAAGTTATGCAATCTTTTTAGAGTACCTTACAGGCATTTTGGCAACCCGAAATTCTTAAGTCGGTGTCTATGTTAGTGAGAATTTCTATCATGCGTCTAAGTCATGAGACCAAAGGGTCATAACCAAATGTTTTCTCTCTTTCAAGCCCTTCTACAGTCATGTAGATATTTATCTAGGGTAATCTATAGTTTGGCTGGTTTGACCAAAATGTGTGTGCTTGGTCATCTTCAATGTTTAACCCTCTTAACTATGAACTGATCTGTTGTAAGTCTGTTGTTGTTTGGAAGACTTGGATTCTAAGATTTTGATCTATATCAGTTATTTCCATAACAAGATTGGGTTGAGGCACGATTGGCTCGAATACGTATTCTCTGGGCTCTCTAGGTCCCGTGATTGTCATGCAAAAGGAAATGATATAAGTCTAACTAATGATAGAATAAATTAACTACGCAAGATATATCTATGTATATTCCTAAATATGATATTTTTGATAAACTATTGAACATAATTTAAAAGAGAAATTATCTAATATATCTAGAAATTGACAACTAAACTAATAACACAATTAAAACAAACAAAGCAACCAAGTATAGCTACTTTCCTGTGTAGTTTGTAAATCTATTCTAAATAACCAGATAACTGATCTAATCTATTTGAAAGACCCCGATCCTACCTCAGAAGTGAGGGCTAAATCATAGTTTCTCAGAAACTATCAATACCCATAGCTTCCCTGACAATATAGAAAGTGAGATTAACTGAAATGAAATGATTTACTATTCTATTTGATATACTTTAACTAGAACTTTGAAAGCTTGAACCTGGATTTTGCAGAACAGTGGAAAATCTGATTGTGTGTGGCTTTGTCCCCTCAGTGTGATCTCCTCATTCCTTCGTGCTCACGTGAATCCAGAAAAGCATGTAATGCCAACATCAATAGAAGTAGGTATTGGGATAGTGGCAAACTATGATGCATACCGAATACAATGTGAGTAGGAGAGGGATAGCGCAAGAGGATGAGCTTGGCTTATGTAATTCCTAGTGGGTTTTATTGCGAGTCATGCAACACAAAACATCCAAAACCTGAAACTATTCTTTTTGACGAACAAAACCTATAACTTTAATGGCTTCCTACTGAAAATTAAACTATCCTATTCCAATGAATTGCATGAGATAGCAACAACACTAGCACAAGAAGATTATGTGGCTTCCTAACAAACTAAACAACACTAACCATGCATGTAACAAATAAAACTATGAATCCTAAAAAAATTGAAAGACTAAGCTATTGAAATGAGAAATTGAGAGGAAAATTTAAGGGGCCATTTGCTGAGGACAAGCCAGATATTTATAGAATTCCCATTTACCCAAAGGTGAAAACCAATTTGATCTCTTAAACCATAAATAATGCAAAAACACTATTCCAGGGAGCCAGAATCATAAATACAAGCAAAGGCAGTGAAAAAAGTTGGTAAACGTTGAATTTTACGTGAGTCGCGTTAAAAGGAACATTCTGGAAAATGCGTGAAGGACCACCGCCCTGAGCAAGGCGGAAGTTATAGGACCGCCGCCTTGCTCAGGTGGTGGTTTCATCACTGAAGACCAAAACATAAAGAAAAAGAAGGGAGAAGAGGAAAAAAAGCACACAAGGGCTAAGCAGGACTTGCGGGATGTTAACGCATACTTGGAGAGCTTTTTTGGATCCTGAACACCTTGTGAGGAGACCTGTATCATCATTGGGGCACTTGTAACGCTATTCCGATGGTATAGTAACCTAAAATTTTGGGTACATATAAAGAATTGTGCTCCTTTGGGAGAAAAGACATGAGCCACGAGGAAGTCATGGCAAGTTTGATTCTTTTGTGCTTGGTCCTTTTAGAATCGGACATTTTTTGGAGAGAACTATTTTTATTTGGATTACATGGATGGTTCTCCTCTCCCACTTCCTTACAAAGAGGCCATATCTAGAGTTTTTCAAGTCCTAGGTTACTAGGTGTCCTTCTGTATATTTTTTACATTGTTTTGGTTTTGGGTCGTTCCTTTGTGTTTCATTTTTGTTCTTCCCTTTTAGTTTGTTTTGTTCCTTTTTTTTATCGTCTTGTGTGTGTTGCCTTGTATTAGTTTTGTTTTTGAATCCTTTTCCCAATGGATAAGACACTAGTCCTCTTTCCCAAATTTATCTATAGTTCTTGATCTTTCCTTGTGTCTTTGTTCCAAGCCAAGTCATCCCCAGAAAGAGCCAACTATTGTTGTCCTCAAAATTCCCCTCTTTTGAAGTCAAGTTTTAAAAAATTTGATTCTATACCTTAGAGTATTGGATAACGTTAAGCTGACATTGTTTGAGGTTTTCCCATTCATGGAGATTGATTTGAAAGTCGTGCATATTAGTGAAGTTTATTCCCTTGTTTTTATTTTCTTCTCACGATCGAAGAATGACAAATCATATCTTCCCACAATTTTTCCCCAGCATCCATGGGTAGTACATGGATATTCCTAATTGGATACGGTATGGCCATGTTTCAAGTTATAGTGGAAGCTTCTATGCATCAAAATGGTGTAACTCTAGGGGCAGGGCCCAAGGGATAATCCTCAAATAAGCGCATGCTTTCTACGTGTCCTAGGTTCAAAATGAAGGTGAAAACAAGCTTAAATTGGCTAAGTATGGAAGGTTCAGATGATGGCGCCACATGCATCATCGGAAAGCTTTAAGAATCGTGATGGGGCAGTTCTCAAACTTGCACCAGTCCTCCACATGTCTTAGGTCCAAAAAGAGAAATATCCAATCATTAAAATTGACTAAGTATTGGCGGGTTGGTGGAAGTCTCCATGTGCCTTAATGGTCTCATTTCAGAAGTGAAATCAAAGGTTCAATCTTCAAATAAGTGCACACTTGCCACATGGTGAAAGTCAATGGAGAGACAAAGTTGGCCATTTAAATTCTCTGAGACCGGTAGAATGAGACACACACCATCTCAAAGCACAATTTTAAGAGGTGTTTCCAAAATGGAAACTCAAATGATCCACCCTCCACGCATCTAGGGGTCAACATAGATCAAACATGAAAAAGGCCAAAATCAACTAAGTATAAAGGAACCGGTGGAGCTCTCCATGTGTTATCTCTGCACAACTTCAAAGGAAAAAAATGAAAAAGGTGTCCGCATGCCCGCTCCAATAAATTTCATCCACATGGGCAGGCCAAATTTAAAGTTATAGAAGTAAATCAAATGGCCCATGTTTTAATTAGTGAAATAATTTAATGGTCAGTATATTTAAAAACCTATTTTTTCTCCATTAACGTTTCTTTGTAATCAAGAACTCGAAATGGCGTGGATGATTGGAACAATTTGTGACTATTTCTTACTTGCTCAAGGAATTTGTAACCGTCTCTTGTGAGCTATATCATGGGCTTTCAAAGCCATTGTAGTTGTTGGAATTTTGATATTCTGAAACTATAATTTCAAATTGGAAGAAATCAATACAATTTTTTTCCCATTTTTCCTCTATTTTCTCTTTCCTTCTTGCTCTGATATGTGAATCATTTAATCCTTGCATTCTTAGAAACTTTTTACATTCTAGTTTATACAATCTCAAGAACTTTGAGTCTACGGATTGTGCGCATTATAAACATGAATGGTTCTATTCTATTTCTTTTTTTCTCAATACATATAAGGGTTTTCTCTACCATATCGTTTCCTTGAAAGAATTATCTTCATGTGCCTCCCTCCTCTCTTCAATTCTTCTATCCTCATGTATTGATAACTTTCCAAGAATAAAACACATTTCAAGATATCGAGAAACCACCATTGAATGAAAGATTGTGTATTTTTACATAGTTTTTACCCCTGCTTTCAATAAGGGAACCTATCTCATTAAAGAGGAGGGACTTGCTTGTCCCTTGACTATGGTTTCATTCCAAGTGAAAATCTAAAACCCAACAAACCGTAAAGTCAAATTATTGGAAAAGGTATATCCAAAGTGGAATATGTGCACTTGTAAAATAGATATTTTGATTAATTAATTTAATGCATTATGATATGTATAAAATATTTAAAGTGGGGCCAAGATAAGTACTATCAAAACTTGTTAAGTGTGTAGATCATGGATAACATTTCACACTACGTTGATGTATAGTTCTGCTATGCTAGTGTCAACTTTCTACTAGCAAAGCAAATGGGATGATACACATTTCCCTCTATTGGTTACACCAAGATTGTTCCAATAGCCATGATAGAGGCATACACATGTACATGGAAAGGTTTTTTCCTTTAAGGGAAGCATAAGATAGGTACCATGGTAAGATTTTCCTTCAAGTATGAAGCACTTGTTGTTGTGCATTACCCTAGTAAAAATTTTGTTTGGAATTGTGTGATTCCTCTAGGGGCACAATAATATTTTCATATATCTTAATGAAATTTTTATTGTAACCAAGTATGCCCCAAAAAACCATGCACTTCACTCTTGTTGGTAGGTTCTTCCAGCTATAAAATGATTACAATCTTAGCATGGTCTACCAACAGTCCCTATTTAAAAATAATGTGCCCAAGTAAAGTACCAAAATGGGTGGAAAACATGCACTTGATGTTTAGAGAGATATTATGTTTCTTGAATATCTCAAAAATAAATCTAAAATTACCAAAGTGATCCTTTAAAAGCATATAGATGGTCCAATAATCCAGATAAACCTATAAAAAATGTATGAATTAAGTCCCACAATGCTTGACCAATGATGTGCGAGAACAACGCTAACACATTCTTCAATCTAAATGGAACCAAAGTATATGTAAATCTTCTCCATTTAGTTTTAAAGGAAATCTTCTCCTGATCCTTGCATGTAATGCTTATAACTCGTACCCTTAGAATCTAATAGTAAAGCACTAGATCACATGCCCTACTTGATTATGAAAAAATGAAAAATAATATCCAAATATGATGTAATTTTGTAGTAAATGAATGAAATAATGAAGTAATGAAATAACACCCAAAAAAATAAGTTATAAAAATATGAAACCCTAATTAGAAAGAGGGTTAGAAGGGCCTTAGTTGATTCAAAGAGGTAGCTTGATTATTTCACAATGATGATCAACTAAGCAGAGATGGAAGATCGTCACATAGAAGTGTGTAAAATTATAGATCTAGCATAATTGACTTGACTAGGGTGCCTGGAGAGGGATAGGGGTGCATGTGGGCATCTTGGTCTAACTTATGGATTCCCCGGTCTATGTATATATCCGAAACATCCTCTTACATATTACAAGAGTTCCACACTTGTTTTGATTTTGTCACATGTATATCGTTGTAAGATCACCGAGGTATCTCTAAACCCGTAATAAAGAAAGCACATGCAAAACCCTCAAATTGATATCAAATTATAAAAGAGAAAGATGTAAAATTAGGGGTTAGACTGTCCTTAGCCACCACAATAGTGGAATTACAACTTAGCACTATAGTACATATCAAACCCTATGAAATTCTTTTGTTTGTGTGTGCATAAATGTGCCCTTGTTGCTTTGGTGCATGTCACACATGAAGTAGTGATACAATAACTAGATGTCGAATGTAAATAATGTGTACATTGAAATAATAGAATCCCCTCATATGAAATGTGATGTAGACTATGAAAAGTGGGTTCTAAACATGGGACATCAATCACAATATCGCAATACAAGTAAGGCCAATGAATCCAAAATCATACAATTGTGCATAAAATAAAGAGGGAAAAGCCCTACAAATAGTGACATACAATGACAAACAAGTACAAAAATATAACCGATAAACATGGTAACAAATAGTCCTAAAAAATGTTACACATGAAGCACCTGTTAGCATGTTAGAAAGATAAAAATATGTTAAAGCATGTATAATATACTAAAATAATGTTCTATGAAACAAAATGAAACAATATCACCTGTAGTGTATGAAATTGGATGCCCCCGAGATCCGCTATGGGATTACTAGTAGGTACTACGCCAAACATGCATGCTACATGTAATGGAACTTTATAATTTGCAATCACAACTAGAAAGAAAGTGAACGCGCATGTGTGTATGATAAAGATAATGACATGTAAGATATCTATTTATCATGTGTAATAAAATGAACATGTACAAGTAAATGGAAGCATGAGAAAATGCAACCCATATATGTAATATGTTGTGAATGGATGGAATGGAATGTAGATTGAATGATAGGTGCCACATGCCCCCTAAGGGAATGGAATTATATGCAATGAGGTTCATTTATTTATGCCCCCTTAGCAATAAAGAATGAACTATAACCGAGAGTGTGTCATCAGAAATGTTTGAACTATATGTTGCACATAGCGTGATGTGATGAATGTGTAATGATGACATGAAACATAGAGATGAGGTGTGAGAATGTGTGATGATTTATGAGAATTTCAGGTTTCAGAACCTTCCCAACCATTTTTCAAGATTTCACTTTAAGAATTTTGAAAGTCCAAAAGTCTAAAATTTCAGACTTTCAGACTTTCGTTTTAGTTTTTTTCATCACCCTTCCATGATTTTAACCTCCTAATTTCAAGTTCGAAACTCGAAAATCCAAAATTTTAGACATTTAGAATTTTGGGTTTCAAACTTTCGATGTTCTTTGCACATATAATTCTTACTTGCTTTCGTACGGGTCAAATCTAAGCATTAATGTCAGTTTTTTCTAATTAAAATCATGTTTTTATTTGTTATTTTCACCTGACATTTTTCTCTAAAGATCTAGTTTTTACTCCATCTTGTACTTTTTGACGTTATTTTCAAGTTATTTTATTCTAATTTATTTATTTTTGGTTTAATATCTTTATGGTTTGTCATCTTCCTTGTTTATTTTAATTTCGTCTTCTTTATTGTGTTTGAAAATGGAATCCTTAGTGTCTACATGTTCTCCATGAAGGTGTTTCATGAACTACACAAATACGAAATCCATATTTTATAGGCATCCAACTCATATTTCATTATCTATTTTGAGATCCTCTTAATAATTTTCCTTACTTTCTATGCTTTCAAAGAGGTCTATAATTTCGGAACTTTTCACTTTTTGGATTTCAAAGGTTCTAAGTTTCAAGGTGTTCATTTTTGGGTTTTCTTGAGGTTTTCTTTTAGGGTTTTAGAGGTTGGAATTTTTTGAGCTATTCATTTTTGGGTTTCAGATGCATTCTTTTTCGAGTTTTAGAGGTTGGACTTTTCGGAGGTTTCATTTTTGGACTTTTAAACTTATGATGTTCGGGTTTTCAAATGTATTACACTTCGAGTTAAAGTCTTTTCATACTTCCAAATTTCAATGTTTCAGGACATTTTTAGTATTTCTTACAAAGTTCCAAAGGCTTTTATGGATTCTGAAATGCAAATTTAATGTCAACCTCTTCAACAAAGGGAAAAGATAAAATGAAGTATACATTCCTAGGAGTTTCTCCTCACTCTTGTTTATCTTCAGACTTAGGGAACATAGGAGATACTAATCTCAGGAAGGTTGATTTTCTCAATTTATGGGAAAGGTTAAAGGCTCCTAACAAGAAATCCTATATGTAAGATACCTGCAATAGTGGACTTGTTGTTGCTGTCATTTTCATTGCTTCATTATATTGCCCCGAATTTGTCTTGGCTACAAAAACCCATTTTGATGAAGAATCTAAGTCAGTAAAGGATAATGAAAAAAATGTGGTAATTTTATTAGACTCTAATTTATTTGAAGACTTGTTCAAACTCCTGGACATTGAAGACTACATGAAAAATTCACCGAAGGTAGCTATTGAACACTAGGATAAAGAGATTGATTTATGTACAAAGGTCATGATGAATAGCTACGTGGCCAAGAGTTTCACCAAGTTTCCAAAGACCCTTTATTGACCAAACTTCATCCAGAAGTGAACAATATTATCATATTATTAAGTAGAATTTCAGGCCTTGCCTCTATGAAGGAATTTTAGGAATGGATGTTCTTATACATTTCCACCATCAAGAAAAACAAGAAACTTATATGATGGGGGAGCATATCAGCAACTCCATTTATTTTCAATTAAGTAAGGTTTTGTCTTCAATAAATTTTTCATGAACTCTTTCTTGGTCTATGTTCCCACTGCTGTGGGATATTTCACTGGTTTGAATACTAAAGGTGTAAGGAGTGCCTCAAAAATTTATGATTTTTATTCTCAGCTTATAGTGGAAGAAGGAAGAAGAAACTTCCACAAGATAAATGACACTTTCCTCATTATTATCCTTTACTGGTTCGATAAGGATTTATACAACAAAAGAATTTTGGATGAAGCTTTCAAGGAGGTACGCAAGTGGGGGCTATTTACCTATAGTTTCCTACATTCACATACATCTAGATTCCTGGTTTTATAGGTGCTCCTAGTAAGCTGCCAAGATGTCCTACGGACAAATGGGTTTTGTTGGAATTGGTTCAACAATTACTGGACTACCATAAAATCCAAAACAAATGACACAAGGTGGGAGTCTAGTTTCCCATTTCAATCGGTAGATATACATGTGCAAGTATTTACAAGGAAAAGAATGTGGATGTGGAAATGTCAGAAGTGACCTTGCGAACATTTCATCCTCAAAAATTTCAATTACTAGGGAAAATTTAGTGAAACAGTTTATCCAGTTCACATGTACCTGAGTTAGAAGACATTTTGATTCATTTTGGATATGAGTTCATTATTCGACAATGCAAACATGAAAGGTTGACCCTACATGAGGTTCGACGATTTGGGATTACAGAGATTCCAATGGGAGTGGAGGATAAAGAAGAGGCATTAAATGCAACTTACAAATATAACAATGTTGCCAATCAACCATTACCATGGATTGATTGGTATGGAGAAGAATGTTGCAGTACTAAAGAGATTGTGGGGCCCATGATGTAGAGGACATATAATTGGTTGGATACTTTGGGAATTCCACCCAAAGGGTTAGATCAACCTATAAGAACAAGAATCCCAATCAACAATGAGTCTTCCAACACCTACTAAAGGAAAGAGGGCTACCTAAAGGGCCCATATAGTCCCCAGAAAATTTCATTTGTTTTGGTAGTTCATCTCTCTCTAGGGTTCTTATTTCCAAGGTGATGTCTCTAGAAACAACATTGACATAAATAGTTGAAGTCACTGATTCTCCAAGTATCTCACAAGGCCTATCATCTCCCCTTTCTCTTCCATTGTCACTTCCTACATCATTTCCTTCCATTTCTACAATCATTTCTTCTTTCCCATCTCCTTCTATGGCCCAAGTATTCTCATCTCTTCCAGTTCTCTTAGCAGGGGAAATGATTGGGTCACCCATCTCTACTTCACTTCCTCTAACACTTCCATTTCTTTCCATCTCATCTTCTAATCCCATTGTGTCCACTCCTATGGCCATCCTCACATCCACCCCATCCATTATTGCCACCTCTATTTAAATGCCAAATAATGTTACTTTGGTGCTCTTTTTTTGACTAGTGCTTCAGGTACCGAATCCGTGATGCCATTTTCATCAAAGATCCACTATACTGCAATGGCTATTTCACCGACTCTGAAATAGAAAAAGAAACTACCTCTGGTGGATGTTATAGACCTGAGCATGTTAGAAAACACACTGAAAAAGTAGGCCAAGAAGCCGAAGATTGTTTTCATCCTATTGTTAAATCAATGCTGAGAAAGGGTAATAGAAGTTGTTACTCTGTTGAAGGGAAAATGAAGGAAACTATTATAGCAAAAGATTGTCAAATTTCTATATTTTAACTGGGAAAAGAAACACCTAAAGGGGGAAAATAGGATTTGTATTCTATTCTTGGAAATATGTTAGAAAATACAACAAAGATAAGGCTTCCAACTATGAGCTCAAAAAAAAAAGGTTGAACAACTCATTGCATTGTTGAGAAAAGTGACACAACCTTCTCCATCAATTGAGATTTCAACTACCAAGGCTCTGACAGTTTCTTCCACCCTCAATGATATTTCTTATCACAAGATTGAGAAGATAGGTCAAAAGGGAAGATCGGTAAATGGATGGATGGAGCATATACTGCAAGAAGCCAATCCTTTGATAAAGGAAGCAATTGACATATACAATGATTTACAAGATGAAAGAACCTCGATAATAATAATTTGAATTTGAATTTGACTACATGGAGTGAGATCAAAGAAGAACATTTAGATTTGCTTTCCAGAATATATAATAGATGAAGCCTCAAAACTATTCGAGTATCAAAATCTATGGAGTTTCGGTCCCAAGTTTTGTAGGATCTAATTAAGAAATTGGATGATAAGTGTATAGAGATAATGGATGCTCTAAATGACATTTCAGAGGAGTTTGATAATATCAATTGTAAATTATTCAATGAAAACATCGATGCTCTTCCTAGAGGATCAAATCAAGCTAAATTTCAAGGACTTGGTAAAAAGGATGACGAAGTAACTAGAACCTTCTGCAGTGACTCCATTGATAGGTTGGTTTCATGCCATAATTTCACTGGCCAACTAAGAAAGGTGGTAAGTAAACTTAGAAGAGTTCCACCAAAGTAGCAAGAGAGATTGAGATGACATATGTAGTTAATCACTATGCATGTGGACCAGAGGATGAATAAATTCATGGAATTATTAAGCGCTTTGTCAAATAAAAACATCGGATGGCTATCTGGGAGAAGGACAAAGGAAAAAGTAGAGCTGGATAAGATTTTCAGATCCCATCCGAGCTAGGCGACCATGAGAGGACTGATCCAAGCTCTAGATTGGTCAAAGTTACAGGGTTGACTAGGTCAAATTATTGTAACAAACTTTGCTATTTTTATGGGAGAATGTTCCCTAGAACTTAATAACATTTCTATTTTTAGTAATGTTTGGTTAAGCCCTAGCCATAATATCTCAACGTAAGGAACTTATAAATAGAGAAGTACATTAAGTCTTAAGGGGGATCAATTTTGAGAAGTTACTCTTCAATCTTGGAAGAGTGCTTTGAATATTCAGAAACCTTTCAATTACATTCAGAGTGATATTTTTCCATGGAAAGATGAGTTATTGTGTTAATGGTTGATGTGTTTATGCTTTGTGAATGCATAGTTCCTTAGTATAAGTGGTTGGCTTGCCTTTATCTCATAATATCTTATTTCATTCTATTAGAAAGTGATATAATTGTTTGAATATCGTTGTGGAAAAGGTTATCTTCCTTCTGTTATACAAGCCATATTATCATTGATCTATTATAAGTGAAATGGATGTTTGACATGTGCTTATTTTATATTATCATGGTGATTGATTGTGTTTCTAATTGAACTTGATCTATTTACGCATAATCTAAGTTTAACAAAAGGAACGTATGCTTCCTAGTTTGTGATATTTTGTATCCTCTCTAAGTTGCAGCATGTGAAGTTGACTTATGGTGCACACACCCTATTCGAATTAACCCTTCTTGAGTCTGGAAACACCCTTTATTTTGTGAATCATCATCCCTAGTATAGTTTCATTTCTTGCAAATATATTCTCGAAAAACCCAAGAAAATGTTAGCATAGGTTTAGATAACCATTTTATTACACTAGGAGTAGTACAACACTTAGTTTAGAAAGAGGAATCCAATCTTCTCTGTAGGTTCACCTTGAGCCCAAGTCCCATAGCTTGAGAGGTGATCCCATGTGTCCCAATCACACCGATCGTTATTTTCACATTCGATCATTCGGAGCGTGCAATGATTTGGTGAATCCGTATTTTGCATGCTCGATGGGATAGACTTGGTACTTCTCTTCTCACGTGTATAAGTCAAAGTACACCGATAACTCTGTATCTCTGGATTCCAAATCTCATTACGTTAACTTATGTAAATAATTCATAAAAATCTTCTTTAAAGCAATGAAATTACCAAAGATATCAAACTTTCCTTGTACCCTCCAAAGAGAAGAAGAAGAGGCATTTCAATAACACTAGTTGAAGCTTTACCTCATAGGGGTCATTCAACCCTCCATATGGAAAGTTTCCTCCACCAAGGAATAACAAACCTCTCGTTGATATGTCATGAAGAAAGTTTCCCCCTTTCAATGCAAGCATTCCTCATCTCATTGGCTGAACGTGACCCTATACTTATTGCGGCGCTCAAAAGTTTACCCTTTTATATATGGTAAACTCACGTTATTCTAGTGGAACATATTCTTGATGTAGATAACATTTGTGATGTACATAACATCATGAAGGATAATGTTGTGATCAGACTTCTTGTCGTGTTTGTTGACATTTTTGCACCCCATGCTAAAAAGGTCAACTCGAAACTTTGAAAATTTCTCATATTGGTTGAGTTATGAGTTTGGATATGTTTGGGAAAACCATCTTGGAGAAAGATGCATTTTTAATTGTTTGGTTTTAGAAAGTTAGAAGTCATTTGGGATTAAAACTACAACTTGGGTACAGTTAAAGAATGCCATGTCTCATAGTTGCATCCATTCCATTTGAAACCCTCGTTAGAAATGTGCAACAACTATAAACAACCATTGCAAGGCCCTGAGGAAGGTAGAAATGACAACATGTAAAAGACATGATGTTCTTAAATTGCAAACAAGTTGCAGGTTTGAATGACAAAGTACAATTTTACAAACAGTTTACATTTTCAATAAGTGACAATAAGGTACACTTATTTTTATGTATTTCTATGGTTAAGTGAATTATTCAAGTGTTTTGAGTTGTATAGGTTCATTCATTATCCATACAAATGGAATAAACTATAGAAAGGAAGAACATACATCTCATAACATGAAAATATTTTCATTTTATTCATGAGGAATAATTGTATATATTTTCTCACACAGCCGTGAGAAATAACTCAAAAAAAAATGCATATATTTATGAAGCTAAAAATAGAGGAGTATGAGTGAACCCATCTTTTCCTTTGGTCTTCTCCTTCAATTGATGCATTTTCATCTTCATCTTATTCCCTCTTCATATTCATCACTGGAAGTACTATACCTGAAAAGAAGAAAAGAGGAAGATTATCAGTTAAGATCTCAAGGTTAATCCATATTCCTATACTGTCCTAATTCATGCATATGGATCTCTTAACAATAAGAGATATAAATTACTTGAAGATCAAAATTGCATACATGATTTTCTCACTCAGAAAGAAGGAGAAAGAAGAAAAGAAAACCATGGACATAAGAGAGGCCAAAAATCCTAAATATTTTCTAACTATTTTCTCAAGTGTGTAGGTATAGATTGTAGAATCAAGAAGCAATAAAGAAGTCTGAATACCCATGCCAAAGGAGTGATACCCAAATTTGGGTTGTAATATTTCAAGCCATAATTTGAAAAATACATGTGCGAGATCTAAGGAAGAAAATGCAGATCCTAGCTTTGATCAAGAAAGACCCATTAATGGGTACTAAAATCAGAGTAAGGATCAAGAAATCACTAGTTAAAATTGAAGTAGAGCAAACCCTCATCGAACTCAAAGCCAAAAGAGAACCCAGAATGAGTTTCACTCAGAGATCAATGTTGTTCCAAAAATCACATTAAAAATGCAAAGGAAAAATGAGTATCAATGTTTTGAAGATGAAATAGTAGAGACAAAGTAAAAGGGTGAGCTCAATACTGATTGAAATGAGAAATATACAATCGGGAAAGATTACAAATAAAATCACAAACTACTACCATCTTGTTCAAAATAATGATGATACAGAAAGGATTGAGCTCAAAAGATCATCTCCAATGGCCGCCGTCCGGGAAATTTTTTTGTAGAGTTCCTTTAGCTCGATAGAGCTTGAGAATGAAAATATGAAAGACTTAGGGTTTTAGTGTTTTATTCATTAGATCAATATCCACAAATCAAAAGTATAGATATCAATGCTCAGAATTGATCACCAAAATCGATGCAAACCCTAGCTTGAAACATTAAAATGGTGGGTATTTTTGGAAAGCTTAGCATATTTTCATCATTTTGTAAAAGTGTCAAATCAATGAGTAAGCCAAATGAAATCTAATTAGATGTGGAGGGGTGTCCCCTTTTTGTGTTTTCAGGAATTTTTGATAAGGGAAAAATTCAAATGTTGAGCCCGCATCAAAAGAGTCAAAGACGGATCGTCGAGAGATTTTTGAGATTTCGAGCTTTATTTCTAAAGGGCGTAATGTAGTAAAATGACCCGTGGCACCACTCATGTCAAAGGGAAAATTCAAATGTTGAGCTCACATCAAAAGAGTCAAAGGTGGATCGTTGGAGCTTTTTGAGAATTTGAGCCTTTTTGTAAAGGAGCAAAGTTTAAAAGTGTCCCGCGACCCCACTGAAGACCAAACAAGGCCATGTATTCAATAAGTCAAAAGCGGAGTGTCGGGTCAATTTGAGATTTTGAGCCCTTTTTGAAAAAAGGAGAAAAGTGATAAAATTTCCCACGACTCTACCCACACCATCAAAAGCCCAAGGTGGAAAGGTGGGCCACCGGAACTTTTTTTGATTTTGAAACTTTGAACCTTTGTTTTAGAAAGAGAGGATAAAGTTAAACATGACCCCACTGACATCAGATAAAGACACATGTGGGACCCAAATTAGAATCAAAAGGGTGGACAAATGTTTAAAAATGCACAATCTCTATCAAAAATAGAAAAAAATGTTTTCCAGGCCTATTTTTAGTTAAAATTTTGTCCTACATGAACAAATCTTTTTCCAAAATAATGAAAGACAGTTCTTTATTGAAACCTTCATTCAAGCTTGAACAATCAACAATTACGACCGAGGGAAATTTTAGTAGAACTTCGCTAGCTCAAATGGAGCTCAATAATGTAAATACAAAAATTATTAAGTTTGCAATACTTTTGCACCTTAATTCGAGTCCCGAGTTCACCAGATTCAACCATGGTTAGAAAGTGCTAATATTATCACTACAAATGGATAAGGTTGCAGTGCCTCGGAAAAAGAACAGATCAGTAAGAAGAAAAAATCTGCATACAAAAGGAAGAAACATTTCTGATCAAGCAAAACTTATTTTTAGCAAATTATCACTCATGCTTTTCTAAAAAATAGAACAGTCAATTTTAGTTGACTGAGTTGTAACCAATGGTTGTTAATGCCTCTTTGTATTTGCATGTTATGTTTTTATTCCTTTATTTATTAATAGATGAAGGATAAAAATAGGATGCATGGGTGAGTACAATTCTATCCTATTTTTAGTAAGGGGGAGTTGATTTTGCTATATATTGTGTGCTTTGGCAAAGCATAGAGGAGGACTTTTAGATACATGAGTGTTGAAGCAATTTTTTGCAGTTTTTCCCTTTGAATGTGAAGTATTTTTTGCCTTTCCAATTATTTGTAGTCTTGTGTATGTTTCCATTAATCTTGTGAATGTTGAATTCCTTAATTAATCATCTTACCATGTTACAAATTTAGTAATTTTTGCATGATATTAATGTGTATGTGTAACTTAGTAGTATTGTTGTGATTTTATCCCTCAATACATCAAAGTGTTTACCCTTAATTATCTTCAGAAAACTGTTGGCTTGTGCATCAAAAATCCTTTCCATATCAATTGTGCATGTACTCAGTCAAAGACCTCATACAAATTTGGTGTATCACCTCAGTTTAAATCTTTTAACAATCTTCTTTTACCCTTAAACCTCAGAAAATCAGTTTAGGATACATCAATAAGGAACCATCCTTGATACCGGAGACTCACCTCAAAATAGGTATACCTATAGACCCTAGGTGTTTCCATTATATATATGAAAGAGAGATCCATTTTGCAAGCTTAGAACACCTGTAGCCATCTCTCTACAGGGTGCACTTTCGAGAGATAATAGTTTTTGGCACACCCGATGGGACACTCACACAACTAAAAGTTTCACTTTTCAAAGGTGTTTCATCATTCAAGCAGATCAGACACCATGCATAGTAGTTTTGGAAAGAACTACTATTGATGTGTTCTGAAGATTCAAGATCTGAAGAAGAACTCATCTGGCGACTCCGTAAATATGATTCTAGATCAATATAGTACTTTTCAACAATATTAAATTTTTCAACTACAGCTTTCAGGTATTTTTCAAGAAAATTATATCTGTAATTTTTCGTTATCAGCTATACTTTTGAGCAACAGATCTTTTTTCATAGTTTCAATATTTTATGAGGTCCCGTAGCTAAGAACTCTAATTTTCAACAATATTATCAGCCAAACCAACAGTCTTTTTATTCATCTTCTCCTTCATATCAATCTTATAACCCCTATCAGAATGAATATCCTTATAACCCAAACCTTGCCAATCAATATGAGGGTTACGTTGTTTAAGACCAGAGTTATGCAGAGGGTTATGTTGAGTATGAAAGGCGAAGAGGTCTTAGAATTGAGATTAATGAATTTAAACAATCACTTTTAGCTATCAAGGAACAATATGAGAAATCATCAGGAGTGAAGATTGATATGGGAAGAAATTTTTATGCACAACAAGATGATCTTAGAATCAGAGATTAATATTTTGAAGTAGTACTATTCAGCTATCAAGGAACAAATTGAGAAATCAAAAGCAATGAAGAATGATAGGTGTTAGGATAGGGACCCTATCAATGGGATGTTCCTGCTTACCTTCCCTATCAAAATTCAGTGCCTATAAATTCTCCTTACCAGCCAATGCAACCTATTCCTCATTTTACAAATTACCAAGCTGCTGATATTCCTGCTTTTTCTACCCCAAAATCACATACTAAAGTCAAAATTAAGTGTCCAAGTTGGCATTCAGAAGTTTTTCTAGAAGAAAATATTATACCCCAACCTCTTGTCCAAAATTTTCCAGTTGAAACTGAAATTAAGTCCACTCCTACTTCTTTACCTGTACTTCTAGTCTAGGAAAGAGAGAATCAAAAGATCAAGTAGGAGGTGCAACCAATAGAAGACAACAACATGCTAGAATTTTTGCAGAACTTGCATGGATGGGTGTCAAAGTTTCAATTTGATTTTATTCTGAATTGGAAAAGAAACCATGCAAAAGGTACAATCTATTTTTCCAGCAGATCAAGAACAGTTGGAAGATGATTAACAATCTACATATTTTGAGTGTAGTGTGCATGAGTGTTAGAGTAGTGTAGATTAGGATTTCCATTCAATAAGTGCGCCTTCCCGCACGTTACAATGTTTTTCAATTCAATAAAGTGCATTTGTGCACTTGATTTGGTTTTCCAGATCCTTTACGCTTTAGTTTTCTTTAGAAGGGTTGGATCTATAGGAAATGTAGATATTTGTTACATCTTTAGACTCCATGCCCAATGGACAAGAGAGTTAGACACTAGTCTACAAGCTAGCAGATAGCTTTCCCTGCACAATCTCGGAAATGTTGACCTTTTTACACCCCATACTAAAAAGGTCAACTCGAAACTTTGAAAATTTCTCATATTGGTTGAGTTACGAGTTTGGTTATGTTTGGGACAACCATCTCGGAGAAAGATGCATTTTTAATTGTTTGGTTTTGGAAATTTGGAAGTCATTTGGGATCAAAACTACAACTTGGGTACATTTAAAGAATTCCATGCCTCATAGATGCAGCCATTCCATTTGAAACCCTCGTCAGAACTATGCAACAACTATAAACAACCATTGCAAGGCCCCGAGGAAGGTAGGAAGGACAACATGTACTAGACATGATGTTCTTAAATTGCAAACAAGTTGTAGGTTTGAATGAAAAAGTACAATTTTACAAATAGTTTGCATTTTCAATAAGTGACAGTAAGGTACACTTGAATTTTTATGTATTTCTCTGGTTAAGTGAATTATTTAAGTTTTTTGAGTTGTATAGGTTCATTCATTATCCATGGAAGAACATACATATCATATCACGGAAATGTTTTCATTTTATTCGTGAGGAATAATTGTACATATTTTATCACACAAGCCGTGAGAAATAATCAAGAAAAAACAATGCATATATTTAAGAAGCTAAAAAATAGAGGAGTATGAGTGAACCCACCATTACCTTTGGTCTTCTCCTTCGATTGATGAATTTTCTTCTTCATCTTATTCACTCTTCATCTTCATCACTTTGGAAGTACCATACCCGAAAGAAGAAAAGAGGAAGATTATCAATTAAGAGCTCAACGTTAATCCATATTCCTATACTGTCCTAATTCATGCAGGTGAATCTCTTAACAACAAAGATATAAATTACTTAAAGATCGAAACTACATACATGATTTTCTCAAAGTTAGAAAGAAAGGGAAAGAAGAAAAGAAAACCAAGGACATAAGAGAGGCCAAAAATCATAAATATTTTCTAACCTGTTTTCTCAAGTGTGCGGTATGGATTACAAAATCAAGAATAAAGAAGTATGAATACCCATGCCAAAGGAGTGATACCCAAATCTGGGTTGTAATATTTCAAGCCACAATTTGAAAAATACATGTGTAGATCTAAGGAAGAAAATGCAAATCCTAGCTTTGACTAGAAAGACCCATTAATGGGTACTAAAATTAGAGTAAGGATCAAGAACTCACTGGTTAAAATTGAAGTAGAGAAAACCCTCATCAAATTCAGAGCCAAAAGGAGAACCCAAAACAAGTTTCAACTCAAAGATCAATGTTGTTCCAGAAATCACATTAAAAATGCAAAGGAAAAACAAGTATCAATGTTTTGAAGATGAAATAATAGAGATAAATTAAAAGGGTGAGCTCAATATTGATCAAAATGAGCAATATACAGTCAAGAGATTACAAAAAAACACGAAGCTGCTACCATATTTTTCAAAATAACGATGATACAGAAAGGAATGAGCTCGAAAGATCATCTCTAATGGTCACCATCCAAGGTAAAAACATTTGCAGAGTTCCTTTAGCTCGAATAGAGCTCGAGAATGAAAATATGAAATACTTAGGGTTTCGAGTGTTTTATTCATCGATTAATAGCCACGAATCAAAATATAGAGATCAATTCTCATAATTGATCACCAAAATTGATGCAAACCCCAACTTGACACATTAAAATGGCGGTCTTTTTGGTGAACTTAACATCTTTTCATCATTTTGTAAAAGTGTCAAATTGACTCGAAGGCCCAATGAAATCTAATTGGATGCGTAAGGCGGGCCCTTTTTTTTGTTTTGAGGCATTTTGGCAAATGGAAAAAGTCAAATGTTGAGCCCGCATCAAAAGAGTCAAATGCGGATCCTCGGATCTTTTTGAGATTTTGAGCTTTATTTCCAAAGGGTGTGAAGTCGTAAAATGACCTGTGGCCCCGCTCATGTCAAAGGGAAAAATTCAAATGTTGAGCCCGCATCAAAAGAGTCAAAGGTGGATTATCGGAGATTTTTGAGAATTTAAACCTTTTTTTAAAGGAAAAATTTTTAAAAGTGCCCCGTGATCCCACCGAAGACTTAACAAGGCCACGTAGTCAATAACTCAAAAGTGGAGAATTGGGTCAATTTGAGATTTTAAGCCCTTTTTGAAAAAGGGAGAAAAGTGATAAAATTTCCCACAACTCTACCGACACCATTAAAAGCCCAAGGCGGAAAGGCAAGATCTTTGGAACTTTTTTGATTTTGAAACTTTGAACCTTTGTTTTAGAAAGAGAGGATAAATTTGAATGCAACCCCACTGGCATCCGATAAAGACACGTGTGGGGCCCAAATTAGAAGTGGAAGGGCAAGCCAAATGTTTAAAAATGCACAGTCTCTATCAGAAATGGAAAAATAATGTTTTCCAGGCCCATTTTTAGTTTAAAATATGTCCTACATGGACAACTCTTTTTCGAAATGATGAAAGAAAAATTCTTTACAGAAACCTTCATCAAGCTTGAGCAATAACTAATGGCAGCCATGGGAAATTTTAGCTAAACTTCACAAGCTCGAATGGATCTCAACATTGCGAATACCAAAAAGATTAAGTTTGCAATACTTTTGCACCTTAATTCTTGTCCCGAGTTAACTAGATTTAACCATGGTTAGAAACTACTAATATTATCACTATAAATGGATAAGGTTTCATGCCTTTGCAAATGAAAAAATCAGCAAGAAGATAGAATCTGCATGCATAAGGAAGAAAACTTGCCCATCAAGTAAAAATTATTTTTAGCAAATTATCACTCATGCTTTTCTTAAAAATAGAATAGTCATTAAGTGATTAATTGAAGTTGTAACCAATAATGGTCACATTAATGTCTCTTTGTATCTACATGTTCTATTTTTATTCCTTTATTTACTAATAGATGAAGGATAAAAATAAGATGCATGGGCGAGTACAATTCTGTCCTATTTTTAGAAAGGGGGGAGTTAATTTTCCTATTTATTGTGTGTTTTGGCAAAGCATAAAGGAGGACTTTTAGATACGAGATTTTACTGAAGCAATGTTACTGCCAGTTTTTCCCTTTGAATGTGAAGTATTTTCTACCTTTCCAATTATTTGCAATGTTGTGTATGTTTCCATTAATCTTGTGAATGTTGAATCCCTAATTAACCATCTTACCCTATTGCAAATTTAGTAATTCCTGCATGATATTAATGTGTATGTGTAACTTAGCAGTATTATTGTGATTTTATCCCTCAATACATCAACGTGTTTACCTTGAATTATCTTTAAAAAATTGTTTGCATGTGCATCAAAAATCCTTTTCATATCAATCATGCATGTACTCAGTCAAATACCTCATACAAATTTGGTGTATCACCTCAGTTTAAATCTTGTTACAGTCTTCTTTTACCCTTAAACCTCAGAAAATCATTTTAGGATACATCAATAAGGAACCATCCTTGGTACTAGAGACTCACCTCAAAATAGGTATTCCCACAGACCTGAAGGTGTTTCCATTGTATCTACAAAAGAGAGAGATCCATTTTGCAAGCTTAGAACACTGCTGCAGCCATCTCTCTACAATGTGCACTTTCGAGAGATAACAACCATCTCTTTCAAGGAAAAGCACTTCAATGGTTTTGAGGGTTAAGTGTTAGCACTATAACCACTTGGTACAAGTTAGGAGAGAAGCATTGTAAATATTTTGAAGACAAGAGTGATCACCTATGAATTTTGAATAACACACTACCATAAAGAGATCTCCCCAAGAATATATGAGTGATTTCAATTTCTGATTCCATGGGACCTAGAATAAGATTCTAGCACTCATAAAACCTTCTCCAAACAATGCATTTTTATACTATTTACAGGCCTTAAATAACGATGTAGTAGTTATGATCCAGTCCATGGGAGGGACTACATTACCTAATGCTTACAACATTTCCATAAGAGCGGAAATTTCCTTGATTCAGTGGAAGATATCTCAACGAACGCACAATGCCATTTTCTCTGGATCTTATGAACAATCAACCTATCATCTCTCCTATTCCAATGGCCTCTAATCAATCAAATAAATTGTCCCTACCTCTTCGAATGATCTATTTGAAGTCAAGTCACTGCTGCAAACTTTTGGAAATGAGCTCATTGCACTCAAGAGGCAACAATTTCAATATAATCATCCATATTGGCGAAGAAACCAACAAGTATTAGGCTAACCATCTTCCTTTCCAAGGGAATAACCAACCTCAAAATCAAGCTGCAAGTCAAGCTACAAATGTCAGGCCTTTGAACTTTTAGAACTCTCTTGCTGTTAGCTCATCTAAAGCCATAGTACCTATTCATAATAATCTACTCCAAGACTATGAATGGTGTTATCCTTGTTATCAACCCCACAATCAAATTATTTGCTGTCATGGATTTCTTAGTCAATCCCTTATGGTTGAAAGCATATCTACCCCTTTAAAGTTAACAGATAATTCATCTACGTAAGAAGTAGAAGATCAACTGTGTAGAACCACTGAAGAAGTCACTTTGTTTAACTAGCAAGCTGAAGATTTTGGTGGGTTGAATGAAGAATCCTCATCGATGGCAGCCAACACCTATTATAAGAAGAGAGTAATGGAATATAAATCTCCCAAAGCTTATCAAACATCCACTTCACAGCCTCGAAAGAAGTGACACTTGATAATGATGTGGGAAAGAAACCACCTAAAACATGTGTTATCCAAGTTGTGAGGCAAGAAGGTTCTTTAGGCATCATAGTGCCAAATAAGCATTTTTCAAAATAAGACTCTAACACCCAAAAAGGTAGTAGAAAAGTTGAAGTAATTCCATTTAGCATTTTGTTACAAATGAAGAAAACCAACTTGAGCATCACAATGTGGGACACACTCTCAATTCCTTCTCAATGAAATTTGTTGTAAGAGGCTTTGAATAGTTTTGGTACAACTAATGGATCATCAAAGTCATAAAGTAGTAATAACAACAAGTTTTTTTCAGCCAAAGGGGAAAGGAAATCCTCAAGATAATAAGCCACCACCATTTTATATTTCCCTGATCATTGGTGATCATTTGGTGCATAATTGCATGATTGATTCTGGAGCCAGTAGTTTTGTTATGCCTAAACATATTGCATATGTATTAGGCTTACGATATGCGCCAATCAAAAGGAGTTGCTTAGCTATATGGTATAGTAGTTAAGATTGTTGGAGTTATTAAGGGACTCTAGCTTACCATCCATGCATGTCCTAGCTTGTCATTCACACAAGACATATTCGTTATTGATCTTCCTCCTCTCTTTGCCATTTTCCTATCATGATATTTCACTGCCAAGATGGGTGGTTACTTGTCATCAGATTGGTCACATATGATTCTTAGAACTTGCTATGGAACAAAGGTGACTATAAGAGCAGAACCAATTTTCCATAATCATGTGGAGCCATACACTGCTAATCCCATAAATGGGAATTATGCTATTTGTGATCTAGAGGATGAAGATGCTGATCATGAACCAACCACTCTTGTAGAAGAGGTTCCCGATACATTACTTGATGAGGTAAGTACAAATCTTCAATATGATCCCTATGTTGATTTATTGGTGGATGAAGAATCTGGATGACTATTGTTGGAGGAAACTGGATTGGGTACATACTGCATCCACGAAGAAGGAACAATCGTACCTCAATTGGTTAAAACATCAAATAGTTATGAGGGACTGTGGCAATTGTTCTTCGATGGTTCAAGAAAAATGGGTCCAGTGTAGGAGTTATGTTGATTTCTCCAGAAGGAAACAAATACTTCTCATCTTTTCGATTGCAATTTAGTTGCACTAATAATGTGGCCGAATATGAGGCTCTCATACAAGGGATTCAACTAGCTCAGAAGAAAGGAATCAAGATCTGACTATATTTGGAGATAGTGAACTAGTTGTGCATGAAGTGACACCCCACAACGCATCAAAAAATAATATCTTAAGATCATATAAAAATCGAGTTTGGGATTTGATAGAAGATTTTGAAGCTTTTGGAATTCATGCGGTTCCTAGAAAACAAAATTAGGATGTTGATAGGATCATTAAAATTGGCTCATAGTATGACATACTTGTGGACATCATGAAATAAAATCAGAAAATAGTCAAGATGGTGGTCTGTCCTGTAGTTCTAGATAATTTGAGTAGTTGTCAGGTATTTGATAGTGAAAAACAAATTGCTCTTTTCTTGCAAGAAGAGGTGGAATTCACTGCCAAACACCAAGATAAACTACAAAACTCATATGGTGATCAAATTATACAACTGAAGGGAAAAAATCTACCAAAAGTATTAGTTACTCTTGAATCCATCTTCAATTCAGATGATCAAGACAAAAACAAAGCACAAACATGGTAGTCAAAGAAGAGGATTTTGAAGAGGTTGAGGTGGCAAGTGAAAAACTTTTAAAGATTGGGAAGGTATGTACTGCCAGAGAGAAGAAAGATTTTCATTAAACTATGTCAAGAATATCACAACATTTTTGCATGGAGCTACAAAGACCTGCGTGGTTTTGATCTAGTTCTAGCATAACATACCATCGAACTAGATCCAAATTCAAGGCCAGTTTGTCAAAAATAGAATCCGATTAATCCCAATATTCAGTTGCTAATGAGGAAGGATTTAACCAAACTCATCGAGGCCTAAATAATTTTTCCTATCAAGCATTCCTCATGTGTAGGTAATCTGATACCTATAAGGAAGAAGAATAGAGAAATATGTTAGGAAATAAGGGATAAAATATGCGGAATAATCCCTCACAGAATCACAAAAGTAGAAACTAATATGCAGAAATTATTACAGATCTCAAATAAAATTACAGAATAAAATAACACAACACAAAGAGACAGTATTTAACATGGTTCACCCAATTTGGGCTACGTCCACCAAGAATCACTTGCTCATATTTTATTACAAGCCACCGCTCTCTTAATAAAATACCTAGATTTGTTTGGAGCTATGCTCAACAAACTCTACAGAATTCACAGCCGAATTCAAAGCACATCTGCAATGTTCTTCATATATCTATCATATGCATAAAACCATATAAATAGACAACTGCTTAAGCATTTTTACAAAACCGTGGTATCAAAACCATGGGAAAAACCCATCCCATAAACCTATGGGTCAAAAATCATTTCCCATATGAGAAGAGCACGTTTCCCGATATGTCGGGTGCATTTTTTCGAGGCCAAAAAAATTTACGCCTAAAAAAAAAAATTTTGTGTTTCACCGAGGGCTACCACCCCATTTGGCCCCGAACCCCAACGAGGATACATGAAAAGTGTATAGTACTCTTAGTGTACAATCTTCAACACTTTCACACATGAAAATAGGCTCCACAACCTAACAATCTCCCACTTGGAGACTAGTTTTCCTCTGAGCAAGCTTCTTAACCCTTCACTAGTTTCTATGAAGACCAACCAAAGCTGAACACAACTTCAGTTTTTCCCTTGTGACCACCTTGGTCATCATGTCTACAGGATTCTGACTGGTATGAATCTTCTCCAACTTCAACTTCTCTTCCTCCAAAGCTGTCCTAATGAAATGGTACCTTAACTGTATATGCTTTGTCCTAGAGTGGAAAGCAGAGTTCTTAGCTAGGTGTATAGCACTCTGACTATCACTATGCAACTTTCCTTCCTCTTGCTTATGCCCCAACTCCTCAAGTAATTGTTGTAACCAAATCATTTCCTTTCTTTCCTCTGTGGCAGAAACATACTCAACCTTCGTGGTTGACAAAGCCACCAACTTCTATAGTCATGAAATCCAGCTTATTGTTGTTCCACCTATAGTGTAAACATAACCTGTTGTGCTCCTCCTGCTGTCTACATCTCCAGCCATATCTGAATCTACATAACCACACAAAATGGTGTTTGATCCACTATAGCACAAAATCCCCATGGTCCCTCTCAAATACCGAAGGATCCACTTTACTTCTTGCCAATGATCTCTACCTGGATCACTCATAAATCTACTCACCACTCCCACTGCATGGGCAATATCAGGCCTAGTGCACACCATGGCATACATCAAATTGCCAACTATTGATGAGTAAGGTACCTTGGAAATTTGGTTTCTCTCCTGCTCTGTCTTGGGACACTTTGCTCCTTTGATAACTTGAAATGGCCTGACCAAAGGAGTCCCAACCGGTTTAGCATCCTGCATATTAAACCTCTCTAAGACTTTCTTAATGTACTCTTCCTGAGATAAAGTCAGCTTTTGTTCCTTCCTATCCCGAGATATCCTCATACCAAGGATTTGTTTGGCTTCCCCCAAATCCTTCATAGCAAAGGATTCACTTAGTTACTTCTTGAGTACTTTTATTTCTTGCATGTTTTTACCTGCAACCAACATGTCATCCACATACAGACAAAGGATAATATAACTGCCATCCTCAAATTTCTTTATATACACGCAATGGTCAAAATGACATCTAATATAACCTTTCTCCATCATGAAGCTATCAAATTTCTTATACCATTAACGTGGAGCTTGTTTTAAGCCATACAAGCTCTTCTTCAGTTTGCACACCATCTCCTCTTTACCTTTGACCTCATAGCCCTCTGGTTGCTGCATATATAGTTCCTCCTCCAAATCACCATGGAGAAATGTAGTCTTTACATCAAGCTGTTCTAAGTGCAAGTCTTCTACTGCAACTATTCCTAGAACAGTTCTAATAGAAGTCATTTTTACTACAGGAGAAAAATCTCATCAAAATCTATACCTTTTTTTTTTGCAAACCCCTTGACCACCAATTGGCCTTGTATCTTTTCTTTCCTCCTTCTTCCTCTTTGACTCTAAACACCCACTTGTTCTATAATGCTCTTTTTCCTTTGGGTAGCTTTACCAAATCCCATGTCTAGTTCTCCATGAGAGCCTGATGCTCCTCATCCATGGCTTGCTCCCACTTCTTCCTAGCATCTACCTGCATTGCTTCATCAAAGCTCTCTAGTTCTCCACTATCAGTGAGTAATAAATAATAAAGAGAAGGAGAAAAAATTCAGGCTCTCTTCTTACCCTAGAAGACCTCCTCAATATAGGAGTTTGGGGTTCCTGTTGAGGGGGTTCCTGAACTGATTCATGTGTCACTTTCCCATCCGGAAGATCCTCTACCGCTGCATATTCTTTCTTGGATTCTTCCCTATTTTCCTAACTACTTTGCTTATACATGACTTTCTCATTAAAGACCACATCCCTAGATCGAATGATTTTCTTGTCCTTAATACTCCAACATTTATATCCAAAGTCATCACCACCATAACCAATGAAAGTACATTTTTCTGATTTAGCCTCTATCTTGGTCCTATCATCCTTGTCTATATGAATAAACACCTCACATCCAAAGACTCTAAGAAATGAATAATCAACTTTCTTACCATACCAAGCCTCCTTAGGTATGCCTCCATCCAAGGCACTTGAGGGTCCTCTATTTATCAAGTACACAACTGTGCTCACCACTTCTACCCAAAAAGAAAGAGGTAGTCCTGCATGTATCCTCATGCTCCTAGCACATTCCATTATTGTTTTGTTCATCCTTTCTGATACCCCATTCTCTTTGTGGAGTTCCTGGAACCGTCTTTTGCCTATGGATTCCATTCTTAGAACAATAATCATCAAATTCATTGCTGCAATACTCCCTCTATTATCTGACTTGAGACATTTTAACTTAAGACATGTTTCATTCTCTACCAAGGCTTTCCATTTAACAAAAGTATCAAATACATCAAATTTGTTTCTAATACAATAAACCCAAACTTTCCTTGTTGCATCATCAATAAAAGTAACATAATAACTTGAACCCCTAAGAGATGATACCTGAGCCGCCCCCACACATCAGAATGCACCAGCTCTAACTTACTCTCTTTCTTTATAGGTCCAACCTTGAGAAACCTTACTCACTTGTTTCCCATATATGCAGTCCTCACAGAACTCCAAACCTGTTTCTGTATATCCAGGCAAATCCTTCTTTATGATCTCCATGCCCTTATGGCTCATATGACCGAGCCTATAGTGCCACAATGTTGTATCTACTTCTGAAGCCACAAGATTACAAACATTAGTGCTATAAGTGGTTAAATACAAGGTTCCAACCTTCTTACCTCTTGCCACCACAAGAGCACCCTTGGTAATCTTCCAAGAGTCCATGTTTATTAAAATTTTCCTCCATAATTTCTATTTTATTAATGTATGTATTAGGAATAGGATGTTGTTAAGTATAATTAGTAGTGGCATCCAATAGAAGATAATAGCAAAATTAACGGTGCCATCAATAATGTAGATATGATAACTTAACAAAGTCAATAAGGAATGTTGTAAAAAGTGAATATTTGTCGTAAGTGGTCCGGTAATATTAAAATGTCAAAGTTGGGATAAGTAGAGAAGTAGGGTCTACATGATTAGGAATTAGAAATATTATATTTGTAATAAGGACAAAGAGTGATGTCATTAATATTTTGTGTATTTTATTTGTGGAAAAGTCTAAAAGGTGGAACCCATGTGAGATGATAAGGTTTATCTTATCTTAGAAGATAAGCCTACATGTAAAGGCAAGAGTTTAGGCATGGAATATGATCGATTTTCCGGAAGATATTTCCTATCCTATCTTAGAGATAAGGTGGATAAGTCTGAATTCCTATAAATAAAGAGGCCACCCCTCTCATTTAGCATAGAGAGAAGTAGTGAGAAATATTGTATGAGTAAGTGTGTAAAGGAAGCCATCATTTTGAAGGTGTGTTAAAGAAGCCATTAAGAGGTGTAATTGTGAAGTTTCTCCCATAGTTATTGTTTGAAGGCAAGTGAAGTTAATAACACTTGAAGAACCTCATGGGTGAGATTGTAACAATTTCATGTTGATATTATAATTTACACTAATATTTCAGATTTATCATTATTATTTCTTAGCATAGTCTATGGTATTCTTGTGTTATGTTTGTTGTTGTGTTTCCAAATTACATCCACCAAACTAAGAGTTGTGCATTAGTTAATAATCATAGCACGAGGAGTTCCCGGTGAAGAATTATCATAGTGCCGGATTGGTGTTGACAAGTCCACCAAAATATCACAATTTAGAACCATCACTTCCCAACCGCCCTCCAATATCAAATTTCATCTTAATGTAGGCACATGTTTGACATCCTTTAATAGCCAAGTATTCCCATTTTGCATCTTAACTTGAACGGAACCTTTTCCAACTATGCTGCAAGGCTCATCATCACCAAGAAAAACATGCCCAAAATCTCCTTGAACATAATCAACAAAATGATGCCTATGTGGAGAAGCATGGAAAGAAGCCCCTGAATCTAAAACCCAATATTCAAATAATATTGTGCAAAAAAGAATCAAAGCATCCTGATATACATTACCCTTTGCCACATTTGCCTCCTTGTTTTCTTCCTGTTGTTTCTTCTTATCCTGAAGCTCCCAACGAGTCCTTTCTTTGCATGCCTAGGCTTTCCACAATTCCTGATACAATCTTGTTCTTGGATTTTGACCTTGCCCGATCTTTTGATTTTCCATAGTTTCCTCTATTCTTGTCTCCCTCTAGTTTCCACTATGTTAAAATTCCACTGAAGTAGAAGATTCCCAGAGCTTTTTCTTCACATTTCCTCACTTAGAATCACCCCTAAACATCCTCAAACTTCAACTTCAGTTATAGCTGGAACCGAGTTACTTACCGCCATTACCGAGGCTATTCCAACTCTCGGGTAAAGAGCATAGAATTAATAAAGTCCTAACTTCTTCATCAAATTCTATTGTAATGAAAAGCTAGCATATTCATGTAACCGTATTAAAATCATTTAAATGATTTTATCTTTGAACTATTCTCGGACATCTTCATATTAAACAAATTTTTCATTAAAAATATCTTGTTAGAGGCAGAGGTTTTTCATACAACTTCCCTAATGCATCCATTAGATCTTTTGTAGTCTTTTCCTTTGAAACATTAAATAATACCAAAGATGCAAGACACAGTCGGATCATTCCAAGTGCCTTCTGATCCAACAAATCCCATTCCACATTTGTCATACTCGAGGTTTTGTTCACCTTCTCAGACAATGGAGTATAAAGATCCTTCTAATAAAGGTAATCTTCCATCTACATCTTCCAAAGACTGAAATTCTACCCATTGAATTTATCAACCCTAGATCTTCCATCATCTACCATAGCTCCCACTCAAGCTAAAAAATTTTCCCTATGATTCAACACTTCAGCAAACCAAACTGGAACTCGATGCCAATTGTTAGGAAATAAAGGATAAAATATGTGGAATAATCCCTCACGAGAATGAATCGCAATGTAGAGGAACTAATATGCAGAAATTATTACAGGATCTCAAATAAAATTGGTGAATAAAGTAACACAACAAAAAGAGATAGTATTTAATGTGGTTCACCCAATTTGGGATACGTCCACCAAGAATCACTTGCTTAGATTTTATTACAAGCCACCGCTCTCTTAATACAATACCCCGGATCCGTTTGGAGCTATGCTCAAAAACTCTGAGAATTCATGGCAATTCAATCCTAGCACATTTGCAATGTTCTTCATATATCTATCATATGCATAAAACCATATAAATAGACAAATGCTTAAGCATTTTTACAAAAACCGTGGTGTATCAAAACCATGGGAAAAACTTGTCCCATAAACCTATGGGTCAAAAATATTGCCCATATGAGAAGAACATGTTTCCCGATATGTCGGATGCATTTTTTAGAGGCCAAAAATTTACGCCTAAAAAATTCACCCTGACTCCCACTCGGGATGCCCTGGCCCGAAAGCCGAACCCCGCGAGGATATTATGAAAAGTGTATAGTAATCTTAGTGTATAGTCTTCACACATTCACACATGAAAGACAGGCTCCACAACCTAACAAAATCTAATTGTGCATAAATTTCAGAGATTTGAACCACACCTCATTGAATGATCATCATCCTCTTCCATGAAAGGAGAAAATTCTTCAAACGGTGGTAAGGGGCTCAAAGGTTTTCCTTGCTTTATGTATATTCAGGGTACAATGAGATTCTAGTCTAAGAATCTAACCAATTCAAAACAATTTCACTACTAAGTGGGGGACGTATGCTTATAATAAAATTCCATTCAGATATTCCAATGTAGGGCTACTTTCCAAAGAGCCATGGACATGGCATTTAAAGGATTAATTAATGATATCATCTCTAGTTTACCTTGATGATATAAATATATATTCCAAGCATGCCGAAGATCATATCACACATCTAAAGAAGGTTTTTCAAAGATGTAGAGAATTTGGGGTTTCACTCAATCCTAAGAAGTGCATTTTTGTAGTGCAGGAAGGGAAGTTTTTAGGACATGTTGTTTCAGCAGAAGGACTATCTATCAATCCAGCCAGGATTCATTCAATTATGTCTTTATCTCTTCCAAGTCACAAGAAAGGCCTTCAGAGTTTCTTGGGAACCATAAATTTCATACGGAGATTCATTCCCCAATTTGCAATGTTGGATAAACCACTAACAACCATGCTTTGAAGAAGAATATTCCATTCTCATGGATGAAAGAAGGGAGGGACAATTTCAAAGATATCAAAATAGCCATTTCTCAAGCTCCCACATTGGTAAACCCCAAGTTTGATAAATATTTTACTTTTAAGATTTTATTGTTAAGAAAGTATTTTAGGATTCCAATTTAACAAAATGATGATCTGATGGAGCAACTAATTTTCTTCTTCATTGAATCCCTTAAGCAATATGAGCACAAATATTTATTTGTTGAGAAAAATCTATTTCTAGTTATTCAATATTTGAAAAAAGGTTGAAGTACATCTTGTCCAATAACAAAACTCACCTAATAGTCTCCCATCGTGGTGTGAAAGACATTTTGTTGAATAAAGAGATGAACAAGAAATGTGATGGATGGATTAGTTGATGGACAAATATGGGGTCATCCGTGGACGTCATATTGCAAAAAATAGTGAAATCTCAACTTGTAGGGATTATTAGCAATACACACACTCAAAATTAGAAAAATTTATATAAATATGAATCGTAGCATTCGAATCTAGTTTCTAAAATACTATTTTTTTAAAAAATGGACAAGTTTAGCTATATTAAACACTTAAAATTATATGACTTGGTTTTTTTTTTAAAAACTTATAAGATTGTAGTCCGTTTGCCCGCATTTTGGATGACCAAATCTTGTTATTTTTTTTTCCTTTGGTGAAAAGTTAGATGTAGTTGTCTATCTTGGGATGGATTTTATTTTGTATTTTTTTGAGCAATATTTTTTTAATGATTTTTTCCATGAAAGTGGTCTGAAAATATTTAGAAAATGGAGCGCTTTCCATTTTCCCGCCATAACTATATCAAAAAATATCGAAATCAAATATTTTTTTTTTTTTTAACGTGTATAGAATTTTTCCACACTTGGGATGGTATAAGTTTTATCACATTTTGATAAGCGAAACAAAAGTTACAGTCTTAAACGTAGACATGAACATTCACGGGAAAAAATGTCTTAAAGACCTATTGTTAGTAAAAAATTATAAAATGATATTTATCTTATTCTATTCACTTTAAAATCAATATTTCTATGAAGCTAATAGTCTCCCCTACGCGATGGCACCATTTTTGTGAAATGTTTTCAGTTTTTTAGCATGGTTCAAGTCTTTGGAAGAGCAAATTTGAGGTTTTTTGACCTTTTACACTTCATAATGACCTTCCATAGCTTTGGTTGGGGAAAAACAAAGATTTCCCGAGGCTTAGGTTCGGCAGATAGATCCGCGATCGCGGTTTATAAAGCACGATCATGGTTTTTTAACACAAACCGCGAGCGCGCTTTATAAACCACGATCGTGGTTTATAAAGCGCGCTCACGGTTCATAAATCATATTTACACACATCCCAATGTCTGAATTACCATGTGATTTTTACTCTCTGACCTTACCATATGAATTACTGTGAAATTCTATCTTTTTCTACATGTTTTTCTTATCACCGAAGCAAAACATCATGGGAGACAAGAAACGAAGTCAAAAAAGGAAGTCATTAAGTAAAAAAACACCAAACGAATTAGAGGCCAACAAAATTCAAAATGCTTTGAGCGAATGCGAATCTTCGTGAATCAAGAAGAGGTTCATCTTCAACCCCAACTATTGTAAGCAATGAAGAACCAGGTAATGTTTCTACTGTCAATGTTGAAGTTGAATTAAATACTCATGATGAAGATGTTTTTACTGTCAATGTTGAAGAAGAATTAAATACTCATGATGTAGCAAATGTTGAAATTGAAGGAGACAATGAAAATGTGAATAAGGAAATTCATGTTGAAACTGTAGATAGACAAAATTTGACAAAAACACCTCCTAGGATTTTACGTAAGAAACCTAATTTTTTTATTGAAATTGATGAAAACATTTTGAAACCAATGTCTGACAAACTTTCTGAATGAAAAATCAGAAGAAAAGCCACTGAAATTTGGGATAATCATTTTGAAATTTTAAATGATTCCCAAAGATGTCAGTTGTTGGTTAGTTTGATGAAATTGATTAAAATGAGACCTACATTAAACACCTTAGGATTGACAACATCTAATATACGTGGTCAAACCTCTACAATTGTTGAAAACCTTCATGATGCATATCACACTATTGGTGTCAAGAGACGCACTAGGGATAGTAATATTGTGTGTCGTGTACTTGCTACTAGTGTTGTAAGTGAATCAATAAAAAAAACGTTTGATTACGCAAACAAGTCAATGTTGCAAGTTAATCGAAAAACTCTAATGAAAGCAATTGAAAGACGTAATATCCTTCAATCACTCAATAACACCAATTTTTGGGCATTTTCTGCTAGAGCACCGTGTAAGGACAAAAATAATTTTGATGCTATAAGAGAAGTTGTTATTCAATTTTGGCATGATAACACTAGAGTTTCACCTAATACAAGAGATGTTATAAAATGGAGAGTTGGTTCTACTAATCGTGAACCACATCCAAAGCATTTCTTAGATATGACTCAAACTCAATTTTTTCGTAAGTTTGAACAAGAGAATCTGAAATTAAAATTAGTCAACATTTTTTTGAAATGTTGAAACCATTCTATGTGAAAATCAACCACGCTCGCACCACTTGTTGTTGTAGGCAACATGTTGAATTTGCGATGCATTATGCTAAATTTTTACGTATTCGTTCTATTTTTCATTCTGAAACTATGTTATCGAATGTGGTGTTCAAGTTCCACCAATATCTTCTAGGGATTTCATTCCTACTATATTTTGTGAAAAAGAAGTTGGACAATTTTTTTATAGTCAGGATTGTTTAGATGGAAGTTGTAGTACATGCGGCGATTACCTAAATTGGAAAGTTACATCCATGAGCAAATTGAAGGTACAATAGACATATAATTTAGTTGAGTTTGATAAATATAAATCAGTTGCATACCAGTTGAAAGATGGAAAAGAGTCTAAACGGTGTGAGCTAGTTACAGAACAAATGCCTGTTTTCTAATTTTTGAGAAAATTTAAGGATGAAATTGTTTATGAGTATGCTAGGCATACACATAGAGCTCGATGGTTGGATGAATAGTTCAAGATATGCAAGGACACATTTCCTATTGGTACTATTGTTTTAGTGGTTGATTTTGTAGAGAATTACACATTGCAACCACAAATGGAGGTTCAATCGCAATATTACAACTTAGTACAAGTTGTCATTTTTGTGCATATAGCATTTCTACATTCTCCTAACAGTACAGAGAATGATCAAATTTTTTTAAGAGAGTACCACTTTTATATCAGTGATGATCGTACTCATTCTACTGAATTTGTGCAAGGGTGTTTCCAGTTATTTTATGGAAACTTGTCTGATAGGGACATCCACTTCAAACAACATTATATATGGTCAGATAATTACACGTCTTAGTTTAAGAATGCACGAATGTTTTATTGGATGAGCAGAATGCACGTCAAGATGGGTGTGCAACATATTTGGAGTTTCACTGAGGCTGACATGGAAAAGGAGAGCATGACGGTGGTAGGGGCATGTGTGAAAAGAGCTCTTACAAGAGAAGAGTTGAAGTACAAAGATGGTGCTAAATTAAAAGATGCAAAGAGCATAGTGGAATGGTGTATTGACAACATGGCCCGAGGTTCTCAAGAAAATTCCACAGTTCGCAGATATTTTTGGTTGATAGAGGAACAACAAATTGCTAACTACGAGGATTGTATGACACTCACTGGGTCCAATGATATGCACTCATTTTGTAGCTCAGACGCTACTTCAGTGGGCCATATGGACAAGAAAGTTGACATGTTTTTGTGCATCTTGTATCGAATTTTCACTATTGAGTGTGATTCACAAGAATGGGTGGATGGATGGATTTGTAGGCCTCTAACTCCACTTCCTAGTTATCAACCTCCACAAGCATTACGACTTGTTTCTACAGATGAAGTTGCAACATCCAAGGACTTTGACAAAATTTTGATTTTGGTGCGACAAGGTATTTATGGTTATTTATTTAATTTTTGTATTGAGTTATGTCCATTGAAATTTTAATATGTAATTTAAATTTGAGTTGTTCAACCTTTGTTTTTTTGTAGGACATGTGTTTGCAGTTATTGTGAAAAAGACAATGAAGAAGGAACAAACTATTTCTTATGTCGTTGCATCGAGGAAAGAAAGAAGTTGACTTCTCCTATTATAGATGGCAAAGATATTGAGTATCCTACAGGTCAGTGGTAGTTACTGGAACTTGGCTTCATGGTATCCATTAAAAACTCCTCTGTTTGGGTGTTTGAAGACTTTGAGACACACAGGAAAATACTCTTATATTCGCATCTAGTTCTAGCGACAAATATTCAAATATATAGATATCGAGGAAGGCCTAATAACAAGATTCTTTGGAAGGTTCGAGAGTCAGATCATGAAGCAATCTTGTCCACTATTCAGAGTAGATCCGATCCTGATGGTTCATTGGAATGAATTTACAATGCTCATGTCTGGTATATATAATTTCTTTGATATATATAAATTTTTAGTTAGATAGATTTAAGTTCATATATTTTATTTTAAATTTGTGTATTTTGTATATATCTAGTATGGTTTTGATTTGAAACTTAAATTTCTTTGACTAACACTTTTATGTTCAGGTTAGTGGTGCCAGAAAAGCTTCCACCTTCACGTGGTTGGCACTATTAGTAGAGAATTTTAAATTCTCAAAGCTAAGAGAAGCTTTCATTGTTTTACAAGAAAAGAGAAGCAATTAACAACGATTTATGTACCCGTGGAGGGGGTTCTTGGCTCCGAGAGGAGGTAGCCCAGAAGCACCTGGTGCTTAGAGAACCAAAAATCCTCCCCAAGTGTTTACAAGACCATACCTACATGTGTGCACAATCGGTTTGGTGCCATGACCCACCGTTTGCAAAATATAGCATTTGACAACCTTACACTGGCTCAAACTGCACTATTTCACGTGTTTGCAAACAATAGGGCAACGAGAGCACCGATCTGGGAAGGAAAAACCAAGAGAGGCTATTTTATAGAGGGTCCCTACACGAGGTGTTAGATTAGACGAGACATCTCTAGGTGCCACGGAGTCCGAGTAGTCACCCGTCAAGTTGAATGATATTTTGGTCTCAGGGCTCTTAAGGGACTACGCCCGAATGAAGTAGCCCAAAGCAAACAACCTTGTCACACCAAAAAACACACCTCCTCTAGTGTTCACTTGGCCACCCAGATGTGTCAACATATTCGGTTAAGTGCCACGACCCACCGTTTGCAAAATATAGCATGTTTGACAACCTTACACTGGCTCAAACTGCACTATTTCACGTGTTTGCAAACAATAGGGCAGGGAGAGCACCGATTTGAGAAGGAAAAAAACTAAGAGAGGATATTGTAGAGGGTCCTCTATGTCGAGGTGTTGGATCAACGAGATGTCTCTAGGTGCCACAGAGTCCGAGTAGTCACCCGTCGAAGTTGAACGATATTTTGGTCTCAGGGCTCTTAAGGGACTACGCCCGAACGAAGTAGCCCAAGCAACGACCTTGTCACACACCAAAACACACCTCCTCTAGCATTCACCTAGCCACCCGATGTGTCGACATAATCAATTTGGTGCCACGACCCACCGTTTGCAAAAATATAGCATTTGACAACCTTACACGGCTCAAACCGCACTATTTCACGCATGTTTACAAACAATAGGCAAATGAGAGCACCATCCGAGAAGGAAAAAAATCAGAGAGGATATTGTAGAGGGTCCCTACATTGAGGTGTTGGATCATATGAGATGTCTCTAGGTGCCACGAGTCCGAGTAGTCACCCGTCGAAGTTGAATGATATTTTGGTCTCAGGGCTCTTAAGGGACTACGCCCAAACGAAGTAGCCCGAAAGCAACAACCTTGTCACACACCAAAACACTACCTCCTCTAGCATTCACTTTTCCACTTGGACATGTCAAAGCATTCAGGTTTGGTGCCCACGACCCACCGTTTTGCAAAATATAGCTTTTGACAACCTTACACTCGGCTCAACCGCACTATTTCACATTTCATTTTGCAAAACAATAGGGCAGCAGAGCACCATCCGGGAAGGAAAAAATGAGAGAGGCTATTGTAGAGGGTCCCTACATTGAGGTGTTGGATTAGACGAGATGTCTCTAGGTGCCATGAGTCCGAGTAGTCACCCGTCAAAGTTGAACGATATTTTGGTCTCAGGGCTCTTAAGGGACTACGCCCGAACGAAGTAGCCCGAAGCAACGACCTTGTCATGCACAAAAAAAACACCTCCTCTAGCATTCACCTAGCCACCTAGATGTTTTATCATAGTCGGTTTGGTTTGGTGCCACGACCCACCGTTTGCAAAATATAGCGTTTGACAACCTTACACTGGCTCAAACTGCACTATTTCACGCGTTTGCAAACAATAGGGCAGCAGAGAGCACCGATATGAGAAGGAAAAAACTAAGAGAGGCTATTGTAGAGGGTCCTTACACTGAAGGTTTTGGATTAGATGAGATGTCTCTAGGTGCCATGGAGTCCGAGTAGTCACCTATCGAAGTTGAATGATATTTTGGTCTCAGGGCTCTTAAGGGACTACGCCCGAACGAAGTAGCTCAAAAGCAACGACCTTGTCACGCACCCAAAACACCACCTCCTCTAGCATTCACCTAGCCACCAGACATTTCATAGTCGGTTTGGTGCCACCCACCGTTTTGCAAAATATAGTGTTTGGCATAACCTTACACTCGTCAAACCGCACTATTTCGTGTTTTCGTGTTTGAAAACAATAGGGGAGGAGAGCACCGATCTGGAAGGAAAAAGAAAACTGAGAGAGGCTATTGTAGAGGGTCCCTATGCACCTTTGAATCAGACGAGACATCTCTAGGTGCCATGGAGTCCGAGTAGTCACCTCAAAATGATATTTTGGTCTCAGGGCTCTTAAGGGACTACGCCCGAACGAAGTAGCTCGGAAGCAACGACCTTGTCGCGCACAAAAAACACCTCCTCTAGCATTCACCTAGCCACCCAAACATGTCAGCACATTCGGTTTGGTGCCACGACATGTCCTGAGGCATGACTTCTCACTCCTCACCTCCATTCATTTCCTAGGACTCAAAACATTCAATGTCACTTGTTTACCTTCCATCTCTCTTGTTCTCTTTGGACTTGCCTCTGTCCTCTTAGGTGCTTCATCACTATCCTTGCTTTTATCTCTTGAGATATGTTGTTTTGGTGATCTCTCTCCATCCTCTTTGCCCCAGCTATGTGCTTACATGCTCATTATGTTTGCATTGTAATATGGTCATGCTCTTGGCTACCTTGAAACTTTTTACATACTTTTCATCCCTTAATGGGTATCTAATACCCTAATTATCATGCTTTGAAGATTCACAAGAATAAAGCATTCCCTTGTTATTCTAATAGTGGATTAAGTATTTGAATATAGGTCAAGAATACTAAATGGAGTTGAAATTAAATGAGCCATAATTGCTAGTGAAGCAAGAACTAGTGAAAAGTGGTGAGTAAAGGTAAGTCATGTTAAAGGAATGAAATGCATTTATTCATTGTTTCTAATAGTATGGTGAGAATGTGAACATATGAATAAGATTATCAATAAAATGCTAAGGCAAGTAGCTTCAAGTTTGCATATTTGGATGGAATTTTAGAAGGAGAGTGAAGTGGCCAATCAAGTCACTTATGAAGCATGCTAAAAGAAGTGAAGGAAACAAATAAGTGAGAGCCTATGAAGGAATAAGAGGAAAATAGTTTCCATGCATGAGAAACATGAAGAAGAGAAAATAATTCTCATAATGGAGAACATAGCACGAAAGAAGAATAATGGAGGAGAAAGGAAGTGCAAAATGAAATGCTTAGAGAATAAATAGGTACTCATTCAATATGAAATGGGAAACAAGAGGAAAGTGGTGAGAAAAGGTCAAATTTTAGTTTGAGGCAAGCATGTAATGGTTGTGATCAATAAATGAAGAAAGTGAAGGAGAGAGTGAATACTTGTTGTACATGAGGAAATACAAAGGCTTGAGGAGATATTTATGACAGGATATTCAAAGCAACAAGAGACAAGTCAAGAGAAAAAAGAGTGAACAATGGAAAAATAAGAAGGAGAAAGAAAGAAGTCTTGAATACATACAAGCAAATAAAAGGAAAGAGAGGATGGTAAGTCCAAGAAGAAAGAGACAAACAATGAAAATGAAAGAGAGAAGTGAATCTACTTTAAACGATAATCAAATTGAATGTTTAACTTCTTAGTTGATTGGCATATAGCACCAAATTATAAAGAGATAAGGTGTGTACATCTATTGATTCCCTTAATTTCTCTAAAACAATGTAAATGCTTCCCTTAATTTCTTAACAATTGTACCATGCAATGTTGCACCATAAGTAACATTATATTCATATAGTTCAAGATGAACTCTACCTCACTTATTTCTATCAATGTTCACATTAGTTGATATGCAATAGATGAGTGTTAGCTTTAAAAGAAAAAAAAAGTAATTACGTATTGCCCTTTTGTAGTTCACCTAGCATGGTTTTGCTTAATGGAATAGGTTTGCTTAACAATTGTACCATGTAGTGCTCCGGGACATGGTTTTTTAATTTTAAATCAAACATACATATCTAGAACTAATAAATGGTTATGAAAACATACATAGAAGGATATCATACATGCAATGAAATCAAATCAAACATATAGAAGTAATATCGTTATGAAAACCAACACACATGGATATATAAGAATCAAACAAAGTGTGCTCCAGACACACGTCTCTGAAAATATGTAAGTTCATAACATGTGTACATCTCGAACTAAGTGTGTCATAATGTATATAGGACCACATGCGGTCACAAAAGGCTATATATATACAATGGACTATATGAAGAAACATGTTCACTAGGACCAGATGGCCCATATATATATCTATGTACATCCAGGTGGACTATGAATCTACTCATGAAACATCTTCCCTCTCTTCACCCTGCTAGAAGTAGCATGTCCATGACCTGGGGATGTAGTGGAGGGAGATGCCACTACGGATTTCATCCATGTGGTCCTAGGCATCTCTAAGTAGGCTCAACCTAACCTGCACATTCATAAACAACAAGTTTTTAACACCCAAAATTTTAAAATACATTCAAAATTTAGAAACTTGTACAATTTAGTTAAAATGCATGTGAAATCTTACCACAATGTCATGATCCCTATCAATTTTTCATTGATGCATCACAGGGACAACAGTAGACTCACGAGGGGTAAGCTACATACAAATAATTAATTTTCAAATTAAATATTTCACATACATACAAAATTTGATATTGTAGATTTAAGTAATAAGAAATAATGAACCTCCAAAATTTAACAAATTTAAAAATTTACCTCAGTTAGTGGATCTACAGATGCTATGGCAATATCTATACAAGAGCTCCACAATCTGCATATATGGAGGAGTCTCTCTGGCAGTCATAAGCTATACAAAAACATGTACAAATCAATATTAAAATCTACATGACTATGCACCACATAACAGAGGTCCAAAGCATGTAATCCATGTGAACTTCCACAATTAGAAACAAAGTGTAAAGAGAAACTAACCTATGTAAAACTCATGTGAGGCGTGCTAGTAGCCTTAGTTCCCAGAGCAGATGATGACCCGCCAGGCTCTTGTGTATAAAAGACAAACATATTAATATGTACAACATACACGTGAAACATTATAATAATAATCTAGTGCAATCAAATGAAATTAAAAATGTAAGTTTGTACAACTTGAAACTTACGTTTGAAACACACCCAAACATATAGAATAGCATGTCGACGCTTTGATGTTTCCTTCACCGACTCTTGCTATTTAAAATAAAATAAAAATTAGTTTTTTACATGTATGTACATGACGTACAATCAAATACATATATATTAAAATCTCAAACATGTGAATTAAACTATTGTATATATATATATTATATATTTATTTTAAATTTACCTATTTACCTACGTGAAAGACCAATATCAGTGGCACCAGTTCCAAAAACATCCCCAACATCTCATCTATAGAAAAGAAATCATGTGAACCAACAAATGATGTCTCACCACAGTGCATACGGCACCACATGATCCATAGTGGTGTGGTGCACTAGAACTAGCCTCCACCAACATCACCAGATGCAATCTGGTCACTATGTTGGGTCAGAGTGTCAGTGAGCTCCCTCAATGCATGCAGTGTGTCAATCTCCACAACCTCCTTCACTGTAGGAGGGATAACTAAAGGTAGTGGGGTTTTGGGGCATGGGGGATCCTTGGTTGACCTATGCGTGCACCAAGTCTACTCTGTGCAGAGCCACCTCCTCGACCAAAAATTCAGAAAAAGTCAAAATAATTCGGACCTCATTAAGCACAAACTCGCAATATAATTTCTTCAAAAAATAAAGAGGAACCTCATTGTTGTTGCATGGTGGATAATCAAAAACCATCCACCATCGGTCCCAAAAAAAATTTTTTGATTTGATCATCATGGCACCAATGGATTGGGAACCATTTGCAAGTAATTATGGGGGCATTGGTTCTCGTCAGTAAATAATGCACAAATGAGGTCTTTTCCATTTTTTTTTGTCTTTTACGGCCGCATGGGATAATTTATCCACATACCACCACCTACAATCACCTCTAAAGGTATTCCATCTATGTATTTGGTTGGTTATGGAGTCGACTTCGCCAATCAATGTTTGCAATGTGTTGGCTAAAGTCATGCGGGATGGATTTGTGGCATGATTTTGTCTTATAGTCTGAATAAGGTTCTCAATGACAATTTTATTTTCTCGATTCTTCCAATGATATTATCTTGTGTTCTTGCTGGTTCAATGGGGACAAAAGGAGCCACAGGAGGTGGATCTATGTTTGGAGGAGGGTTTTGAGGAATGTTCGGAGGGTTTTGAGGAATGTTTTGATGGTTTGCATGATTTTGAGCTTGCGACAACTAACAAAAACAAGAAAATTGTATACATAAACAAACATTTCAAAAAACCCATGAAAATGCAAAAAAAAAATCTAAAATGCAAAAAAAAAAATGATTAAAATCGGGGCTTACCTCCTCGTCTTGGTGGCATGGTTGAATCTATCATGATCCAAAAGTCCGATGAGCAATTTTGAGGTGGTATTCAAAGCTCGAGTGAAAAACATCTAGGAGAAATCGCGGTTTGAAATGAAAAATGGGGAAAATGAGGACTCGTGGACTTCTTTTTTTTTGTCTCAGAGTTCCGAATCGTGTTTATAACCACTCTGTGGTTCTAAACCAATCATTGTTTTAGGTTCAAGTTATTGAACTTCAAACCATTCGGAACCCACAATTATCGCGGTATATAAACCATGATCGCGGTTCCTGAATTTTAGGTTTTTATGTCCACGGAATTGTCCACCAACTTCGTGCACTTACCCAATATTATTTTCAAAAAAGACTTGAATGGTATTAATTCTATGTAGTCATGCATCAAATCGGAACATTAGGGAATATAATACTAGAAGATTTTCACAATGGCTATCTCGGGGACATTATTCTGCACAAATAATTTCTACTAAAATTATGTGAGTCACTATTATTGGCTGGATTTATTCAAAGATTTTCATCTCTTGGTGACGAAATGTAAAGAATGTTCCCTTTTCATAGGAAAACTTTCTAAATTGACATCTCTTTAAACACCCCATTCAGATCAACCTTTTGTTCAATGGGGGTTAATTTTAGCGAAATGATCAACCCTCCATCCAAATTTGATGGACATAAATGTTCTTATCAATAAATGGATTACTTCACTCAATGGATAAAGCAATGGCCTTGAAAGAAAGCAACGAAAATGAAGTCCTTAATTTCTTAGAAAATATAATGACAAAGTTTGGTTTTCCATTTAATGTTATTTTTAACAATGCAATGGATTTTTATGGTTTTAACTTGAGTGAATGGGTGGTTAAGAATGGGGTCTATCTAAAGAATTAGTCCAATTACTATCCACAAGGAGAACAAGTTTATGGAGTCTAGTATACAATTTGAATCTCATAAGCATCATCAAATGCACGATGGAGGCTAACAAAAGGACCTCAATACACAACTTAAGACTACTTTATGGGAAGATCGAACTACACCCAAAAGAGCAATTGGAAGTTCACCTTTTTGCTTGTATATGGAAGGGAGGGAAAGCTCCCAATCTCCTTGGAATTATCTTCTTTAGAGTTGGCTCATCATCTTGAAGTTAAAATGAAAAAAGACTCTTTCCAAACTCATGGAGTTGGAAGAAGTTTGGAACATGGCTATGAAAAATTTAGGACAACATCAAGCTCAGGTTAATAAATCCTTTGGCAAGAAAGCTTCTAATAATAATTTCTAAGAGGGAGATTTGGTTCTCAAATTAGATGAAGATACCAGACATAACTAAAGGCATGCAAAGTTATACATTCTCTGGATTGGACCATATACCATCACAAGTCGTAAAGAGGTGAATTCATTTCGTCATCTAGACTTAATAGAGAAGAATTTACAATTCACATCAATGGAATACATCTCAAAGTTTTTTTGAGATTGTTTCACCCATGTATAATGTTCTTTTGTCTTTTCCTCCAAGTGCTCTGCACATTGTTGATTTTCATTTTTCTTTTTCTTTTGTTTTGTGTGCACCATGAAAGTAGTTTTACTTCTAGGAATACTTTTTTGAATGGTTTATATAAGGCTATTGATAAAAATCTTAAGCAGCTTGCATTCCACCTAAAGGTTACCAAAAATTTTAACTTTTAAAATCTACCTTGAGAAATAGATGTTAGAATCGATAATGTTTTTTTTTTTCTAAATCCCTCATGAGGAAGTATTTAGCAATTTTTGTAAATTTTCTTCTTCAATTGTTAAAATCCAAAAAAATCGAGTTTAGATTTCGTGGATTTTTGTAGAATAGGACGAACCCGTAATTTATATTAATCAATCAACCATTTACACAAGAAAGAGCTGCAATACTTATAGGTATTGTACAACTGAATACAAACAAGAAACTAAGTTGCATAGGTGCAACCATATTCCAGATTTACATAAGCTTCCAATATTACATCCGGGAAGCATAAATGAATAATTACAATTATATTGTTAAAACAATATAACCACAATGCAGACATAAAGACAATTAGATGGTTATGAAGAAATATAACCATATAACAACATTATTTAATTAATAAAATTAATTAAATAATTAATTATATAATGCATAATTAATTAACCTAACATTCCTCCCTTAATTGTGCATTGTCTCAAGGGATAAGAGAGAGGAATTATCTCGAACAACTCAAAATTGTCACGTGTAAGTGACTTCATGAAGATATCTACTCCCATTGTTCGTTGTTGGAAAAAATGAAGTTGGATGTTGTTCTTCAACACATGCTCACGTATAAAATGAACATGTACCTTAATGTCCTTTGTTCTCTCATGAAAAATTGATTGCGAATAAGTTTGAGAACACCTTTATTGTCAACATACATGGTGGTCATTTGTCCTGTGGTATTCCAAGTCCTTCTAGTATGTGACGTAGCCAAATCACTTCACAAATAGCTTCTCCTGTAGAATGATACTCAAATTATTTAGGAAGATTGAGAAAAAAAGTGTTGTTTCTTGCTTCCCCATGATATTAGTCCAGATCCCATAAAGAATACAAATCCAGTGGTGATTTTGTGTCATCAATATTTCTTCCATGATCTGAATCAGAATATCCAGTCAAGAAGAAGTTGTTCTTCTTCTTGTATTCTAGACCAAGATCCACTAATCCTTTGAGATATCTTAAGATGTTCCTTGCTACTTTATAATGACAAACTTTAGGTTCTTACATGAACCTGGATAAATGGCTAACTACAAAGCTGATATCTGGTCTAGTGTAGGTCAGGTAAATGAGACTCCCGATCAACTACCAATAGAGAGTGACACTTACCTCAGGAGATGGATCTGAATGAGATAACTGCAATATGTTCTCTATAGGTGTAGAATTGGTGTGTAATCCATCATCTTGAATTTCTCAAGCGTTGTCTTGGTATATTTCATCTAAGAAATAAAAATGTGATTCTCTTTCTACCATACTTCCAATCCAAGATAATAATGCATCAACCCGAGATCAGTCATGTCAAATGATCGATTAAGATATTTCTTCATTGCATCGATCATCCTCACTAAACTACCAGTGATGACTAGATCATCAACATAGACAATGACAATCACAATCCCCCCTTGATTTTTGAGGTAAAGATTGGGATCATATGGATTTCTAACAAATCCATGTTGTATGCGAGATGCTCATCAATCTTGATGTACCATGCCCGGGGTGCTTGTTTGAGGCCATACAGAGATTTCCTGAGTATGCATACCTTTGATTCTTGACCAGGTACTACATATCCTTTAAGTTGAGTCATGTAGACTTCTTCTTGTAAATCTCTATTTAGGAAGGCATTTTTTACATCCATCTGATGGACTTTCCAACCAAACTATGTAGCTAGAGAAAAGATCATCCTGATCATTTTGATCTTAGCTATGGGAGCAAATGTCTCCTCATAGTCAATGCATTCTTTTTGTGCATACCCCTTTGCTACTAGTCTTGCTTTATACTTGTCCACTATCCCATCTACTTTATACTTCATTTTGAATATCCATCTAAATCCAATGGGTTTCTTCCCTGGTGGAAGATCAACAAGCTGCCAAGTGTTATTTTTCATCACTAATTGATATTCAAAATCCATGGCATCTTTCCAAGATTTTGATTGTAGGGCTTCCTAGACTATAGAGGGCTTATCAAACTTGATAAATATACTCATCAAAGAAAAGTTAACTTCTTCTTTTGCTTTACTAATCCATGGTCTAGGGGTGGATGTATCCGGTGGAGCATCCATTCTTGCATCTCGTAATGTGCTAGTACACCAATTGGGCATACGCTGAATTGTTCCCATGGGTCATGGTTCTATCATATCAATACCATCATCCCCATCATCACTTTCATCATCTGTGGGAACATCACTAATTTTTACAACTAGTGAAGAATCTACATCAGGTGAGTCTAGAGGAGGAGACTCTTCTTCCTTCTTCTCAAAAAACTCAACATCTCTGCTGGTGTAGAATTTTCTGGTCTTATGATCCATCAATCTGTACCCAAGAGTCTCTTCATAGTACCCAATGAAGATGTTTTTGTGACTTCATGTCTAATTTATTTCTATTCTACTTAGGTATGTGCATGCTTGCTTTACACCTGAATACTCTAACGTGTGTAATAGATGTTTTCCATTTTGACCATGCTTATTGTGGTGTTACTCCTTTAAGAGCAAATCATGGGCACTCTGTTAAAAAAACACTATTGTTTTTTGTTCTTCTACCCAAATGTCTTTGTAAGTCAAAATCATCAATCATGCATCGTACCATTTCCATGATAGTACATTTTCTTCTCTCAACAACACCATTCTATTGCGGTGTGTGTGGAGGAGGCATTTGTCGACGAATCCCATGAATTTGTAGGAAGTATTTGAACTCATTACTTGTGAATTCCCCCCCTCGATCTCGAGTAAAGAGTTTGTGATGTGACGACTAGTTTTGTTCTCAATGTCTACTTTGAACTTTTTGAAAGTTTCAAAAGCTTCACTTTATTTGTGAAGACAAAAAATCCACATTTTTTGAATAGTCATTAACACATAGCATGAAGTACTGGAACCCAGAATGACTTGGTTGCATTGGACCGCAAAGATCGGTATGAACTAGGTCAAGTTTTCCATGAGCTCGAAATATACTCTTCTAATATGAAGCTCTGTGTTGTTTTTTTACTAGGAAGTGAGGACAATTGTCTGTATCCTTTTGTAGAGATGGCATCCCATGTACCATATTACACTGGTGAAGTGTCTCGAGATACTTGAAATTACATGACCAAGTCTTCGATGCCACAATTGTGCTAAGGTCAAGTTCTTAGCCATAAGTGCTTGATTGTTTTTGTGAACAAAATCAAGTTGGAACATGCGTCCCACATTGGAGGCTTTTGCAACTATTTTCGAGCCTCTTGATTTGTCTCGAATCAAACATGTTTTCTTTCCAATGACTATCAAAGTCAATTTTTAGGTTGTGATCAAGGATTTGACTAAATGAGAGAAAATTATTTTTCAACCCAAGGACATATAAGACATTTGATATTCTACAGTTGCGTGAACCAAGGGGTAGAGAAATGTTCTCAATCCCTTGAACTATATATGAAGAATCATCTCCCAATGAAACATGCTTTTTTGATTGTGTGTCCCTCATTGAAGTAAACCACCTCTGTGGCTGGTCATGTGTCGAGTGGCCCCTAATCAACATACCAAACATAAATAAATGATGTGGATGGTTCACTTAATCGAGTAGTGAACAAGTAGTCTTCATTATCTGAATGTTCTTGTTACTCAACAATATTACCTTGTTGATGGGGTCTTCTTTTCCAGTTCCCCTTTTTCTACCCTTGATTATAGTTAGAATGTCCCTTGTGAGATTGTTGTGGAGGTCCAAAGTTGCTTGATGAACCTTTCTTGTAAGTATTGTACCAACAATATTTTAGGTCATGTCCTCTTTTACAGATTGGACATTACTTCTTCTATTGTCTATCCCCTTGATACTGATTTTGATGTTGGGACTTTTGATAGGAATTAGGTTTTCCTTTACCTTTTCCTTTCCATTTTTGATGTGAATAAAGTACTTTCTCTTCTCATCATCCTTATTGTGCATTACTTCCTCTTGTTGCAGTAGGTTTACCAATTTTCAAAACTAAATGTCGTATCTAACAAGTTTAGTGTTGTTAAAAAAATATGGTATGAAGAAGGGAGTGCTCTCAGAAAAATGGGAATGAGATCATCATCTTTGACTACTTCTCCTAGGGCTAGAAGTGAAGCCCTCAATTCTGCAACTCTTCTTAAGAAAGCTTCTATTTTCTCATTCTACTTGAACTTCAATGTGTGTAATTGACTCTACAAATTTAGTATAACATTCTTGTTTTTGGCCTCGATATACTATGCTCAACTTATCCCACACTTATTTGGCTGTTTTGGCATCTCGAATGTGGGGTTTCACATCATCGACACTCTAAATAAGATGATGAGTTTGGCCTTCTGATCTTCTTTATCAAACTGCCATTGTTGTGTTGTATTAGTAGTTGATCTGGTCAAAGTACCATTCACAATAGCCAAATCTCTTCAAAATCAAGTGTGTCTTGATTTTTGTCTTCCATGCAACATAGTTATTTCCTCTGAGTAGTTGTGAATCCAAAAGAAAAAATTTGGGGGCATTAGTGCCCATTTTGTAGAAAAACACTTACAGGGTTTGGCTCATATCACTCCAAGTATTAGGTCACCCAATCTATATACTGTCACATTATGATATACCGAACCTTTCTATATACGTGCCCTTCTGATATAACCGGTGGTACATGGAAGAAGCTCACCCTTTATATATACCTAGAGGTACGTGAAAGAGGTATTAACGTATGTGAAAGAATTCAATACGTGGTACCAAGACAATACTGAAAGGGGTCTATGCAATTATTGACACTAGATCAAAGAAATATCCTCATACGCGCACGTAACTTCACTATATACTTGGATAATTTCTTAGTCTAGATTTATGTCATGCAATCATTCACAAATGGATGGGATGGCTCATAGTGTGTGCACTGTGACCTTATTACTCCCCATCGATTTAAAGGGTCATGCCTAGATGATGTTATTGTAACTATATTAGGTGTTAAGTGTAGTAGTAGTCGTGATGACTTTACCCAGTAAGCACTTCCTAGAGGCACTGTATATACCGAACGCTGCGAATGAGATCTAGGATCTCGTGAGTGTTGCAGAACCAATTTTATACTATTTTTATTACAACTTTTCTACCAGTTTCTAAGCAGTTACAATATTTTCGGTTGACTATGGCAACCTATAAATTAGTACAATATATTGCAAAGCATGCAATTACATTCAAAAATTTATAAAAATTGAATGGCAAGTAATTTTTTTTGTTTTGTGGGCCCTGGTGGCCTCTAGAGCCCAATATAAGCCAAAATGATGGAAACTGTTAAAAGAGGCCCAAGATGAAGTTTTTGGATGGTATTCCTTTGGAAAATGTTGCCTAAAATCAAAAAATAGGATTAATTGAGAAAAAAAAAACTACCCTAAATTAGGGGTTTTCTCACTAAAAATTTTAGAGGTGGTTTTAGTTATAACTAGTTGTTTAGCAGTGGTTTTTCCACCAAATTAGCCTCCACGTTTTTTTCTAAATTTACCTCCAAATTTTAAAATTCAAAAAACTTGTATTTTTGGTGTGATTCGAACCATGCACCTCCCATTTCTAAGTCATTCCTCTTAACCACTTAGGCTCTATGAGCGCTTAGTGTATGAAAATGAGAAATTTGTATTTAAAGAAAAGTAAGTTCAAACTAACCTCTTTTTTTTGCATGCCTAGTTTTTGCATGTCAATCCACATGGGCTGAGGTGGAGCTCCATGGATTCTAAGTTTGGAGGAGGACGATTAGGGTTATCTTCTGCGTAGAAAGTAGATCTTCTCCTTATTATCTCCGAGCCTTAGGTTTTATTTTCCTTTACCTTCAATTTGAATAAGCACCTTGTATTCACCGCTTTGTATCGATCCACTTCTTTTCTGTATATGCATCTGACTTTGTATTTTGTATGCGTTGTTTTTTATTTATCACTATTTTTTGTATTGTGTGTAGCAATGTATGTGTGGATCGATGTTGGCAATGGCTCAACTTTTTGTGTGTAGGGGGTTCACGTGTAAAGTCAGAAAGACTTAGTTTGCCAAAACAACTCAAGATGAGCTCGGGGTGGCTCGGCCATAGTTTTGTAGGTATTATTTCCACGATCCTTTTCTCATTGTGTATGCAGGAGGGACGACTCAATGACATACAACACCTTACTCCAACATGGTCAAGATCTACGGTTTTCAACACATCAACTCCCACTCTCCAAAGTAAAATAGGTGTTGAAAGGGCTCGGTTGATGTGGGCTCGGCCTTAGTCATTCAAGATTGAAGTCACTTAAAATCTAATGCAGCTCGACCTCGGTGGGAGACATAAGATTTTGACGGGGCTCAGTTTGAGAAAATAGAGCTCGACTCAATGGAAGGTGCAGAGCCTGGTCTCCAAGTATAGCAAAGAATCCTCCAAGTATAACAGCTTGGTAGTATTTAGCTGAAGCTAATACTTACACTAGATTTAATAAAAACCCGAATGCGGAAAAAATAATATATATATATATATATATATATATATATATATATATATATATATATATATATTTTTAAAAAAATTAAACCGCTTTAAAAAAATGCTCCGAAGCAAATTTACTCGTGCAGAGAGCACCAAGGGAAATTTTTTTTTTTGCTTTCCATTTACCTAGAGAATGCACAACAATTGTGAGGTCAAGGGAGGTCTAGAAAGCTGCAAGAGGCAACACTGGCTCTCCGGTGAAGCAAATTTCTTCTCCAAGACCTTTCTTTCCTCTGCACCCTTTCACCAACCTTGCCAGGAGCTTCAATTCACTCGTACTAAATGTAGAACAGGATGGAAGCGTGTAAATTATATTAATCAGAATCAACCATTCACATAAGAAAGAGTTGCAATACTTATAGGTATTGTACAATTGAATACAAACGAGAAACTAAGTTGCATAGGTGCAACCATATTCCGATTTACATAAGCTTCCAATATTACATCCGGGAAGCATAAATGAATAATTACAATTATATTGTTAAAACAATATAACCACAATGCAGACATAAAGACAATTAAATGGTTATGAAGAAATATAACCATATAACAATATTATTTAATTAATAACATTAATTAAATAATTAATTATATAATGCATAATTAATTAACCTAACAATTTTCCTTTCGGAAAATTTATGGAAAAAAATTAAAAATTGTGATATCAAAGTTCCAAACTCCAAAACCCAAAAGTCTAAAAATTTGAACTTTCGGTCTTTTCTCAATTTGGAATTTTCCTCGTATTGATGATTTTTGATTTGGAGTTCCAAAGTCTGAAACTTTGAAAGTCTGAAATTTCATACTTTCGTGATTTGGAGTTTCGAGTTCTGCTTTTGCTTTTGGGACAAATATTACTTCGAGTTCCAAAGTTCAAACTATGAAAGTCTGAAATTTTTGACTTTCAGAATTTTAGGTTTTGGAACTTTCCCAACCATATTTTGGTATTTCACTTTCAGACTTCCGAAGTCTGAAAGTCTAAAAATTTCACACTTTTGGAATTTTGGGTTTTGGAGTTTTTCATCACCCTTCCACAATTTTAACCTCCTAATTTCCGAAGTTTGAAACTTCGAAAGTTCAAAATTTCAAACTTTCGTACTTTTAGCTTTCAGACTTTTAGAGTTGTTTTTGCATTTAATTCTTGCCTAATTTCATATGGGTTGCATTCAGAATTAATGTCAGGTTTTTCTATTTAAACTCATGATTTTATCTGTCATTTTCACCTAACATTTTTCTTTGATGATATGGTTTTTACTACATCTTGTACTTTTCGGCGTCATTTTCAAGGTATTTTATTTTAGTTTATTTCTTTTTGGTTTAAGATCTTTATGGTTTTTCTTCTTCCTTGTTTATTTTCATTTGTTCTTCCTTATTGTGTTTGAAAATGGAACCCTTGGCGTCCACCATGTTTTCCTTGAAGGTGTTTCATGACCTACATAGTTACAAAATCAATTTTTATAGGCATCCAGCTCAGATTTCATTATAGATTTTGAGATCCTCTCAAGCATTTTCCTTGCTTTCTGTGCCTTCGGCGAGGTCTATAGTTTGGAACTTCTCACTTTTTGGAGTTCGGAGGTTGGATTTTTCAAGTTTTCATTTCTAGGTTTTCGAGGTGTTCATTTTTGGGTTTCAAAGGTTGGAATTTTTGGATGTGTTCATTTTTGGTTTTGAGGTTGGACTTTTGGGAGGTTTCATTTTGTAGAATTTTGGACATCTATTTTTCATATTTTCTCGAGGTTTCACACTTTAGAGTTAAATTCTTTTCAGAATTTTGGACTTCAACATTTCAAGACCTTTGTAGTATTTGTTACAAATTTCCAAAGGCTTTTTCGGATTCAAACCCAAATTTAATGTCAACCTCTTTAGTAAAGGGAAAAGAGAAAATGAAGTATACATTCCTAGGAGTTACTTACTTGTTTATCTTCGATTTAGGGAACATAGAAGATACAAATCTTGGGAAGGTTGATTTTCCTGATTTCTGGGAAAGGGTAAAGGCTCCTAACAAGAAATCTTAGATGCAAGCTATCTATGACAGTGGGCTTGTTCTTGCTATCGGTTTCCTTGCATCAATGCATTGCCCCAAATTTGTCTTACCTATAACAACCAATTTTGATAAAGAATCCAAGTTAGTAAGGGATGTTAACGCAAGGTGGTAATTTGATTAGACGTTGATTTATTTGAAGACTTGTTCAAACTTTAGAACATTGAAGACTACACCACAATTTCACCAGAGGCAGCTTGTTGAACACTGGGATAAAGAGACTGATTTATGTACAAAGGTCATGATGAAGAGCTACTTGGCCAAGAGTTTCACCAAGTTTCCAAAGACCCTTTATCGATTAGAATTCATCCAGAAGTGAATGATATTATCATATTATTAAGTAGAATTTCAAGCCTTTCCTCTATGAAGGAATTTTAGGAATGGATGTTCTTATACATTGCCACCATCAAGAAAAACAAGGAACTTATACGATGGGGGGAGCATATTAGCAACTCCATTTGTTTTCAATTAAGTAAGGTTTTGTCTTCAAAGAAATTTTTCATGACCTCTTTCTTGGTCTATGCCACCGTTCTGCTATGGGATATTTCACTAGTTTGAATACTAAAGGTGTAAGGAGTGCCTCACAAATTTATGATTTTTATCCTCACTTACAATGGATGAAGGAAGTAGACACTTCCACAGGATAAATGACGTTTTCTTCATTTTATCCTTTACCGGTTTGATAAGGATTTATACAATAGAATAATTTCGGATGAATCTTTCAAGGAGGTATACAAGTGGGGGGATATTTACTTGCAGTTTCCTACATTCACATACATCCGGATTCCTAGTTTTGTAGGTGCTCCTAGTAAGCTGCCAAGATGTCCTATGGACAAATGGGTTTTGTTGGAATTATTTTACAATTGTTGACTACCATAAAATAATTCAAAAATGACACAAGGCGGGAGTCCAGTTTCCCATTTGAATCGGTAGATATACATGTGGAAACATTTACAAGGTGAAGAATGTGGATACAGCAATGTTAGAAGTGACCTTGTAAACATTTCATCCTTGAAAAAATTTCGATTACTGGGAAATTTTAGTGAAACAAGTTTATCCAATTCTCATGTACCTCAGTTAGAAGACATTTGGATTCATTATCAAGTTAAGTTCATTTCTTGACAATGGGAATATGAGAGGTTGACCTTGGATGAGGTTCGATAGTTTGGGATCGTAGAGATTCCAAAGGGAATGGAGGATGAAGAAGAGGTATTGGATGCAACTTACAAAGATAACAATGTTTCCAATCAACCATTACCATGGATTGATTGGTATGTAGAAGAATGTTGCAATACTAAAGAGAGGGTGGGGCCCATTTTGTAGAGGACATATAATTGGTTGGCTACTTTGGGAATTCCACCCAAAGGGTTAGATCAACCTATAAGAATAGAAGCCCAATCAACAATGAGTCTTCCAACACCTACTAAAGGAAAGATGGCTACCCAAAGGGCCCATATAGTCCCCAAGAAGATTTCATTTGTTGTTGGCAGTTCATCTCTCTCTAAGGTTCCTGCTTCCAAGGCCATGTCTCAAGAAATACCAATGTAAGAAATAGTTGAAGTCACTTATTCTCCAAGTATCTCACATGACTTGTCATCTCCCCTTTCTCTTCCATTGTCACTTCCTACATATTTTCCTTCCATTTCTACAATCATTTCTTCTTTCCCATCTCCTTCTATGGCCCAAGTATTCTCATCTCTTCCGGTTCTCTCATAGGGGAAATGATTGGGTCACCCATCTCTACTTCACTTCCTCTAACACTTCCATTTCTTTCCATCTCATCTTCTAATCCCATTGTGTCCACTCTTATGGCCATCCTCACATCCACCCCATCCATTATTGCCACCTCTATTCAAATGCCAACTAATGTTACTGGTGCTCTTGTTTATTATAGTGCTTTGGTACCCAATCAAGTGATGCCATTTTCATCAGCATCCGCTATACCAGAATGGTTGTTTCGTCAGACTCTAAAACAAAAAAAATAAAGTACCTATGGTGGATGTTATAGACCTGAGCGTGTTGGAACACACACTGAAAAGGTAGGCCAAGAGGCCAATATTGTTTCTAGCCTATCATTAAATCAATCTGGAGAAAGGGTCATAGAAGTTGCTACTCCCATTGAAGGGAAAACCAAGGAAACTATTACAATAGTAGATTATCAAATTTCTAGATTTTCACTAGGAAAAGAAACACATGAAGGGGAAAATAGGATGTGCAGACTGCTCTTGGAAATCATTAGAAAAATATGACAAAGACAAGGCTTCCAAGGATGAGCTCAAAGAAAAGGTTGAACAACTCACTACATTGTTGAGAAAAGTGACACAACCTTCTCCATCTACCGAGATTTCAACTACCACGGCTCTGATAGTTTCTTCCACCCTCAATGATATTTCTTATCATGATATTGAGAAGATATGTTAGAAATAAATATCGGTAAATGGATGGATGGAGCATATACTTAAAGAAGCCAATCCTTTGATAAAGGAAGCAATTGACATATACAATGATTTACAAGCTGAAAGAACCTCTATTCAAAAAATGGATGAAACCTTCTCCAAAGATAATAATAATTTGAACTTGAATTTGACTACATGGAGTGAGATCAGAGAAGAAGATTCATATTTTCTTCTCTAGGAAGATGTAATAGATGATGCCTCAAAATTGTTCGAGTATCAAAATCTATGGAGTTTTAGTCCCAAGTTTTGCAAGATCTAATTAAGAAATTGGATGATAAGCATATAGAGATAATGGATGCTCTAAATGAAATTTTAGAGGATTTTGATAATATCAATTGTAAATTCTTCAATGAAAACATCGATGCTCTTCTTGAGGATATAATCAAGTTTAATTTCAAGGACTTAGTAAAAAAGAATGACTAATTAAATAGAACCTTCTGTAGTGACTCCATTGACAAAGTTGTCTTTATGCCATAATTTCACTGGCCAACTAAGAAAGGTGGTAAGTAAACTCAAGATTTCTAGCCGTAGTAGAAAAAGAGATTCAGATGGCAAATGTAGTTAATCACTATGCATGTGGACCAGAGGATGAAGAAATTTAGGGAATTATTAAGCATTTCATCGAATACAAACATCGGATGGCTACCTGGGAGAAGGAACAAGGAAAAAGTGGAGCTAGAGAAGATGTTGCAGAGCCCAACCAAAGCTAGGTGGCCATGAGAGGACTAATCTAAGATTTGGATCACTCAAAGTTGTTGGATTTACTAGCTCAAATTCGCAACAAAATTTGCTATTTTTATGGGAGCATGTTCCCTAGAACTTAATAACATTTCTATTTTTAGTAATTTGTTAGTTAAGGCCCAACTGTAATGGCTCAACCTAAGGAACTTATAAATAGAGAAGTACATTAAGTCTTTAGGGGGATCAATTTTGAGAAGTTACTCTTCAAGCTTGGAAGAGTGCTTTGAATATTCAAACATTTCAATTACATTCAGAGTGATATTTTTCCATGGAAAGCTAAGTTATTATGTTAATGGTTGATGTGTTTATGCTTTGTGAATGCATATTTCCTTAGTATAAGTGGTTGGCTTGCCTTTATCTTAGAATATCTTATTTCATTCTGTTAGAAAGTGATATAATTGTTTGAATATCAGTTGTGGAAAAGGTTATCTTCCTTCTGTTATACAATCCATATTATCATTGACTGTTATAAGTGAAATGGATGTTTGACATGTGCCTATTTTATATTATCATGGTGATTGATTATGTTTCTAATTGAATTTGATCTATCTGTTACGCATAATATGAAGTTTAACAAAAGGAACATATGCTTCCTAGTTTGTGATATTTTGTATCCTCTCTAAGTTGCAGCAGGTGAAGTTGACTTGTGGTGCACACACCCTCTTCAAATTAACCCTTCTTGAGTCTGGAAACACCATTTATTTGGTGCATCACCATCCCTAGTATAGTTTTATATCTTGTATATCTCTTCTCTAAAAACCCATTAAAATGTTAGCATAGGTTTAGATAACCATCTTATTGCACTAGAAGTACAACACTTAGTTGAGGAAGAGGAATTCGGCCTTCTCCAAAGGTTCACCTCAAGCCCAAGTCCCACAGCTTTAGAGGTGATTCCATGTGTCCCAATCACACCAAACTTCCTATTCACATTCTAGCCATTCAAAGTGTGCAAAGTGATTTGGTGACAACACACACATTATTGGGCTAAGATGGATCAACCTTAGTTTTAAATATAGGGATAGATCAAATAGAGGCACTAATGTATAATTGATTATAGGAAAATGTTGCACGATAGTCATGGTCAAAGAAACAAATGATTAGAGGAGACATCTCCTTATTAGCAACTAAGAAATCAATATCCCTTGATTCAAGAGGAGTCACTACATGAGATAAGTAACTAGCCAATGATTTAGATCCTCTTGTGTCATGCTTTGGTAGAGCATTGCTAAAGATGTTGAGTTTATGATTTTAGTTGACACATGTAGACATCATAATTTATGGAAGCTCAATTTTACCATTGTAGATTAGGTCCTAAATAATAATACAAAGTGTGACACAATGATCTATGGAATACTCTATTAACTGGTGATAGTCACAATGATATTTTCCATTTTAATTATGTACTCTTTTAGTCAAGATGGATCTAATTGAAGCAGAGGAGGAAGTGTGATAAGGTTACTATCAACAAGTTATGGTAGTAGAATATTTGGAGGGATAATGAACTTAGTGAATTTCCATTGAGGTGGTTATGACTGAAGCTCTTTAGTGGTGGATACTACGTTGACCATAATTTTGGTGCTGGTTGGTTTAGTTGCAAATAGTTTGAATGTCTACTTACTTTGAAAATGTGTAGAAGATGATATTTTCCCTTAATATTTAAGCTTTCCTATGGATAAGAGTTTGGTTTTGTGAAGCTTAAGAGTATGAAAAAGTTTATCAAAGGAGAGGTCTTAAAGAGAACACTTTCGTGGAGGTAGAAATAGAATCTCGGTGAATAAGTCCCGACGCTCGAGTCCCCATGCATATTTGAAATTTTAACTATTTTTCTTTTGTATATCAGAATGTATGATAAAGTGAATGTTAGATCCTATTTTAAGCTATGTGAGTAGGGCATAAGATATTTTAGAGCCAATGTTGATAGAAAATTGAGCTAGAAAAGTATCGACCGTATGTGTAAAATAGGTTACTAATGGATATGTAGGTCATAGAACCAATGCATCAAATAATATTGTAAACTATTGGGAAATATCTTATCTAATATGGTATGTTTATCCACATAATTGATATACGCCACATGAAAAGATATGGGATTCTCTTGGGGTCACCAAGGCCTTTAAATATGGGTAACCTAGGGGAGATGAAGTTAGTTGGTAATGGATAGGTGGAAATGGTGGGTGTGAATGAAGTGTGTATAATTGAAGTGGAATCTAAAGATGGTGATACATGAGAGGTAGTGATTTAGTGCTAGAGAATTTGTGTCTCGCAGATTGTGATATAAGGAAGTTAAATCAGGGGTATTTGAAGAAGATCCAAGTTGTGCATTTTGAGTGCTAGGGTGAATGATACAGTGATAGTGGTAGGAATAGGAGCTGAAATATAAAGAGGTTGAGTGAAGGCCATGAGATCCTAAAAGTGTGCAATAAGGGGTTTTGAACCATTGCAATTTTTCTTAGCCGTAGTCAAACCATGTAGAATATGTAGAAGATGAATGGGATTATTTCACAAAGCTTGGCAAAAATAGTGATCATGTCTAATTTTTCATGTTGAACATTGGTATCTTCAAAGATAGAGTTTTTAGTATCATATTGTTCTATTTCGGTAAGAGGAACATGGAAATATTTATCCAATGGATTTTCATATGTAGCCATTGATTTGAATATTCTATGGGTAGATGAAGGAAGTTCACAATATTAAAAGACCAAAAATGACCACTACGGTGATAGGAATAAAAGAAAGAAACCTTAGATAGAAGGTGGATTTAAAGGTTAGGTTCACCAAAATTATTATGCTAAAATGTAAAATAATAGTATAATCTAATGCAAGCTTATAGTAAATAAATAAAATAATGAAGTACTAAAATAACACCCAAAAAACTAAGTAGTAAAAATATGAACCATAATTATAAAGAGGGTTAGAATGGCCTTAGCTTATTTGAAGAGGTTGCTTGATTATGTCATAGTGGTGATTACATAAGAAGATATGGAATACCCTCACACATGAGCATGGAAAATTACAAATTTGGAGATTTGGCCGAATGCGACACTGAGATGGATAGCGGAACTCGTGGGAACCCCGTATGGTTTCTAGGTGCCTTGGTCTACGTAGATGTTCTAGAAACCTCCTCTAAGGTGTGATAAAAGGTCCACACTTTTTCACCTTTTGTTGCTTTCTTTTCCTTATAATATCACTAGGGTATCTATAAACTTGTGATGAAGAAAGCAACTACAAAACCCTCAAATAGACAGAATATGGAAATCAAAGAAACTCGTGAGCTGATATTTATTACATCACCAACAGCCCAAGGCACAGTAGAAGGCGCACGTCAAAGAGTGTCGACATGAACATGGATGTGCCCTAGTGTAGGTAGAAAAGTGTCGACACAAAAAAGTTCGCGCCAAGGCGCAGGTAGAAGGCGCACGTCAAAGAGTGTCGACATGAACATGGATGCACCCTAAGGCACATAGGTAGAAAAAGTGTTGACACAAAAAGTTCACACCAAGGCATGTAGAAGAAGCGCACGTCAAAGAGTGTCGACATGAAATGCGCCTGCAGCAGTAGAAAAGTGTCGACACAAAAAGGTTCGTGCCAAGGCACGTGTAAAGGTGCACACAAAGAGTGTCGACATGAACATGGATGCACCAAGGCCAGAAAAGCACACTTAAGAGTATGACAACATGCAAATGGATATGCATGAATGGATGCCAAGGCACACCTTCAGAGGCGCAACATTTTGAGCGCTGACAAGAAGCAAACCCTGACCTAGATATTCAAATGGCCATAACTTTTCACAGGGAGCTCGATTCACGCAAGGTTGGACTTTTTGGAAAGCTTACGAGGTCCTCTATCCAACTACTACTAGATATCTTTAATTGGGTGAGAAAAATTCTTAAAAATGCAAAATACAGTTCGCCACTTTTTGGGTTTGCTAGGGTTCTCACCTACCACCATAATGAGATGAATTAAATGCAACCTAGAGGTGGTCAGGGGTAGATTTGGAATTCCTCTCTCTCTTCTCTCTCATTCTTCCTATAAATTGTAAGGAGGGGCTTCTTTCAGGTTGGACATTCTTGTTTTTCCCCTCCCTTCTTCTCTTTGGCAAGTGAATTTGTGGAGTTCAAACCTCCCATCTAAAACTCGTAATGCAACTTTGCCTCTCGCATTTTCAGAGTGTATCAGATCAATCTTTGGAGAAAATAATGCATGTCTCGTGGATGATTCTCAACCCTCTCTATGTTCATTTGCATCCTCCTGATCTTTCACTACAAATTTTGGTTATCTCAGTGCATGATCTTGCATTACATTTTAATGGTTTGTGTTTATTGGCAAGACAGTGTTCTTCATTCCTCATGCATCACCTTTGTTAGTTTAGGTTTATTTTTATGCATCTTCTTACCCTATCTCCTCGGAAAGTTAGATTAGGTTTTTGAGTAAACCTCTACATTTTTATGTGTGCATCTCGAACAGGAATAGGAACCGCCTTCATCCGAGAGCTTTTCCGATTTCACAAGGTCCCACACTTGGGAAAAGCTCCATGTTATGCAATCGCACTGAGAGTCTCAACCCATCGAGTTGCAGACATTCAGGGGTGCTGTGATTCACCATCAATAGTTTTGGCACACCCGGTGGGACCAAGAGGTCATTCCACAAGATTTGAAGGAATTTTCAAGAAATTTGGACTTAAAATTGCAGGTTTTACAATTTCATTTTTTCACCTTCCAGGCTGAACTTTGAAATCAATTTTCAAGGGCTTAACTTGCTCAAAACAAGTCAAAATTTCACCAGTTGATAGATCGGGGATAATCTTCAAAAGGGTATTCTTAGATTTTTGAGATTTTGACTTTCAAAATTTCATGGTTTTTTAGTATTTCAGGGTTTTCCTGTGTTGAGCATGTCCCAAGTTCCACACACAGTGTTTCAGTTTTGTAAGTTGCCTTACATGACCTAAGTTTCACCTATACCTTTCGGGATTAGTAATCGCACAACAATACCCGATAACCGAATCAAGAACTCGTATCTTTCGGTCCTTCAAAGTTTTAAATTATTTTTTAATATTGTCAGGTTTGGTGTGTAACTTGGCAGAATCTAGCCTTTTGAGGCTCATTTCTAACACATCTGGTGACTCAAGGGATAGAATTCAATGGTATAAGAAAGACAAAGTTTCCTGTGCACATGAGAAGAATTCAAACCAGGTCTGATACTCGAGAAGAGGGGCTATTTGTCCACTTGCAACTATCACTAGGCAGAGGAAGGAGAGGAAGAAGACCACAAAGATCACCATCTCCACCTAACAAGACTTTATCAACCCCTCCACCTGGTAGACCTTTCATCCAATCAACAAGGGTTCTCAGGCCAATCAGAATGGCACAACAAAACCCTTTTGTCAACTTCACTCGGCAAAGCAGCCCACTTGCCCTCAATGCACGTAATCCAGCCCAATTGCAGATTAAGAACATTCCATTTTTCACCGAGAAAATCATACCACTCCTGGTGATCATGTCAAAGACATTGCTAACGTTTGTGCAATCCATGAGATAAATGAAATGGATGTTGTTATCAAATTGTTGGCATCTTCATTCAAAGGGAAGGCATTGCAATGGTTTAGGAGCCTTGGAGCTGGTTCTATCCAAAATTGGAATCAGTTATGCATAGTTCTCCATGAGCAGTTTGGAGAAAAGGGAGACAATTTGTCTCTACTAGAACAATTGACAACTATCAAGAGAGCTCCCAATGAGCAGCTGACTGACTTCAACTTCAGATTTCAAAGGTCTTGGGATAGGATTCCAGTGGCCATTAGGCCAACAGCTGAAGGTGCTTTTCTATATTATCTTAAGGCTTTGAATTCTGATATTTCTATGTTAATTCAATCTATGGGAGGCACAACCTTACCTGCTGCTTATAAAGATTGCCATTAGGGCTGAAAACTGTTATTCAAGCCGGTAAGCGGCTCCTAGGCCTCCCATGCCCTTGTATCCAAACTTAGAAAATCCAAGCACTAGTCAAGCACCCACTTTGGCTCCTATTCCCACTCCTAGAAATCAAAGTTCAAATGAAACTTCTACTTCATCCTCTAGTGCTTCAAATGAACTCCAAGAGGTCATGAAACAATTGCAAAATTTGGGAAATGAGCTGGTTACACTCAAGAGGCAGCAAGCCAAAGCTTTAGACCTTCTTATCAGCCTCAAGCTCAACCTAATAGGCAACCATACCAGCCCAATAGGCCACCCAATCCAACTGCAAATCAAAGCCAAGTAAGGCCTCCCGCCAATAGACCATTTCAGCCCTATAACCCCAATGTTGCATCTACTTCTAAAGCATTAGTGCCAGTGCAAAACAACATAGCTCAAGAGTATGATTGGTGTTTCCCATGCAATGAACCTCACAACCAATCTATGTGCTTCAATGGTGCTTTGAACCAAGCCTTGATGGTGACAACTACTGGTGTAGAGGGTGAAGTGAGTCAAGAAACAAATCAGCAACAAGGGACATCTCAGCAAAACACAGCTCCAAATGATACCGCACTTGTGAATTGGCAAGCTGAGGATTTTTGTGGCATGAATCAAACAATTTCTCAGAGTGTAGCAGCTAACACAAGATCAAAGAAGAGGAATATTGGTGAAGGGCAGTCATTGGCTCCAAGTGATCTACAACCTTCCATCACTCCACAAGGTGTCGGTAAGCAAAATACAGTTCCAAACACGCAAGGACAGCCCAAACCACCTTCTAAACCAACTCAAATGCCAATTGTTGCTGCCCATGCACAAGAAAGGAATGTGTAGCCTAAAGGACAACAAAGAGATCTTTCATCCCCATTTAGCATCATTGATCAAATGAAGAAGACAAATGTGAATATATCAATGTGGGAATCTTTATCCATCCTAGGCCAAAGAGATCTTCTACAAGCTGCCATGAAGAATTGGTCAACTTCAAACCAGCAGGTCCATATGCAAGAGAATGTCCTCACAAATGTTGCTCAGCCTAAAGGGAATCATGGAGGACAACAAGGTAAAGTTTTGAAACCCCCTCCATTCTATGTTTCATTAATCATCGGGGATAAACTAGTACACAATTGCATGATTGATTCTGGGGCAAGTAGTTCTATCATGCCCAAGCAAATAGCTGATCAGCTGGGTCTCCAATATGAAGTCATATCAAAGGGGGTAGTGCAATTGGATGGGACAAAGAAGAGCAAAATGGTGGGAGTGATTAAAGGTTTGAATCTTACCTGCATGCATGCCCCAACGTTACCATTTTGCAAGATGTGTCGTGATAGATTTGCCACCACTTTTTGCCTATGCTTATCAAGGGATTTCACAAATGCTAAAATTGAGGCTACTTATCTCATGACTGGTCACACATGTTGTTCAGTAACAAGATATGGTACTAAGGTCACAATCAGATCCGAACCAATTGCAAACTTTCATATCGAGCCTCATACTCCAAGCCAAATCAATGCCAACTGCTTCAAAGATTTGATCAAGAAGATTATCCAAGCACAGATGAAGCTGACACCAAAGTTGGAAGCATCCCAGATTTGACTCTTGATGAATGGGCAAGCAAGGTACATGCTTTTGATCCCTACCAAGAAGTAGAAGAATCTGAGCTAGGAGTCTATCATATACATGAAGAAAACCAACCTATTCCTAAAGATCACCAAACCAGACCATAAGGATGACAATGAGGTATGGCAATTATTTTTCGATGGATCAAGGAGTAGGCAAGGTGTAGCAGGAGGAGTTATGCTTGTTTCACCTCAAGGCATCAAATATTATTCAGCTTTTCATTTCCAGCTTTTCCTGCTTCAAACAACACAACCGAATATGAGGCCTTGATTCATGGACTTCATCAGGGCTGGAAAAAGGGCATAAAGAACTTGCAGTGTGTTCGAGATAGCGAGCTAATCATCAACCAACCAAGTCAGGAGACAACATGCTACAAAGAATGACCTACTGAAGAACTACAAGAATAGGGTATGGGACCTCATTGAGGATTTCAAAGCTTTCAACATCGTGTCCATACCCAGGAAGAAAAATGAAGCCGTGGATAGGCTCGCAGCAGTTGGAGCAACGTTTGATGTGGTTGACAACATCAAAAGGGAAAAACACAACCACATATCCATGTGATTGTGAGGCCAAAAGTCCCAGATAATAACACAAGTTGGTAGGTGTTTGAGAACGATCAACAGATCATCAATTTTTACAAGAAGAGGCTGAATTCTCAGCTAGGAATCAGGATAGACTAGAGCAGCAGTACGGGGATCAAGTAGTGCAACTATGGACAAACAAGCTTCCCAAGGGTTTAGTAACATTGGAGTCTATCTTCAACCCTAACGACTAGTTCCATAAGGAAAAGGCTAACATACAGGTCAAGAGAGAAGATTCAGAGCCAATTCCAGTTGGGGAAGGCAAAACACTTCAAATTGGTAAAGTGGCCACTGAGCAGGAGAAATCAGATTTCATACAACTTTGCCAAGAATTTCCAGATGTCTTCGCTTGGAGCTATGAAGACTTGAGAGGATTCAATCCAAAGTTGGCACAACATACCATAGAATTGGATCCAGATGCTAAGCCCATCAGGCAAGAAGCAGAGACCAGTCAACCCTCACATTGAGCCTCTAATGAAGAAAGAGCTAAACAAGCTAATAGAGGCAAGCATTATATTCCCGATCAAGCACTCAAGCTGGGTTGCAAACTTGGTTCTGGTCAGAAGAAGAGCGGAGAAATCAGGTTGTGTGTGGACTTCCGAGACCTCAACAGGGCATCTCTCAAAGACCATTACCCACTTCCTTCAATGGAACAAATATTGCAAGTAGTATCCGGTTCGAGAGATTCTCTCTCCTAGATGGCTACTCAGGGTATAATCAGATAATGGTGAAAGAAGATGACCAGTTCAAGATGGCTTTCACCACCAAATGGGGCACCTATGCCTACAAGAAGATGCCATTTGGGCTATCAAATGCTGGAGCCACTTTCCAAAGGGCAATGGATATGGCATTCAAGGGATTGATCAATAAAATAGTTCTGATATATCTTGATGACATCACTGTATTCTCCAAAAATGCAACGGATCACCTCTTTCATCTGAGGTAGGTATTTCAGAGGTGTAGAAGATTTGGGGTATCATTGAATCCCAAAAAATGCATATTCTTGGCTCACGAAGGAAAACTTCTAGGCCATATTGTTTCAAAGGAGGGGTTGATGATTGACCCAGAAAGAGTTGAAGCAATTCAGCGCATTGCCATTGCCAAGTCACAAGAAGGCTCTTCAAAGCTTCTTAGGAAGGATCAATTTTGTCCGCAGGTTTGTTCCAAACTTTGCAGCTCTCGTAAAGCCAATAACGCTGATGTTGAAGAAGAGCATGGCATTTAAGTGGACATCTGAAGGCAAGGCAAGTTTTGAGGCAATAAAAGAGGCTATATCTCAAGCTCCAACTCTCGTCAATCCAGACTTCTCCAAGGACTTCATGTTATATGCCTTCGGTGGTGGAGACACAATTTCTACAATCTTGGTACAACAAAACAAAGAAGGATTAGAACAACCAGTTGCTTTCTTCAGTCAAGGCTTGGAGGAATACGAAAATAGGTACTCTTTTCATTGAAAAGCATGTCCTCAGCAAAGGATCAGAGCTTAAAGAAATTCAAGCACCTAGTCTCAAACAACAAGATCCAATTGTTGGTCTCTCATGCGGAGTCAAGGACTTCCTTCTAAACAAGGATCTGAATGAGAAACGTGCAGGATGGATAACCCGTGTCATGGAATATGACATCGAGATCAAGGTCACAAAACTAGTACGTGGAAAAGGACTATGTGAACAACTAGCTTTGAGTCGGCAAGTTGAAGCAGGTGATGAAAAAGAGACTATCTTGGTACTACAGGATGGTCAAGAACAAGAAAATGATGATGTGCCCACTCCTTGTTGACTCAGAATATGATACACTTCCTACAGGTAAGCCTATGCCCTCCAGAAATGAGCAAAGCAAAAGAGGAGATACTTCAGATTACAAGCCATTCCATATGTGCTTGTTGATGGTGTTTTGTTTAAAAAAGACATCAATGGAGTTCTATTGAGGTGCATTGGGACAGGTCAAATTGAGAGGGTGTTACGAGATTTTCACGATGGAGATTCCGGAGGACATTTCACCCCACGAGTAACAACTCTCAAGATAATGAAGGCAGGGTATTATTGGCCCACAATGTTCAGTGATTGCTATACATGGATAAGAAAGTGCAAGAAATGTGCACTCTTCACAGAAAAGAAAGACTAGCAGCGCTTCCATTGCACCCAATTTTGGTTGACCAACCATTTATGCAATGGGGATTGGACTTCATCGGGGTCATCAACCCAAACTCAAGCCAAGGCCACAAGTGGATTCTCACGGCAACGGACTATTTCACCAAGTGGACCGAAGCAATAGCGCTCAAAGAAGCAAATGAGTCTAACATACTAGACTTTTATGAAGGAATAGTGACTAGGTTCGTGTGCCACCACTATCATATCAGATAATGCATTGGCATTCATAGGTTCCAAGATTACAAAATGGGCTGTCAAGAATGGAATCTATTTGAGCACCTCTTCAAATTATTACCCATAGGGTAATGGACAGGCAGAGTCCACGAACAAGAATTTGCTAAGAATCATCAGAAGGACTCTGGATGAAAACCAAAGGACATGGCATACCAAGCTAAAATCAGCATTATGGGCTGATAGATAACACCAAAGAGGTCTACAGTAATTCTCCCTACAAGTTGGTCTATGGGAAAGAGGCAATATTGCCTATATCATTAGAATTGCCAACATTGGAGCTCATGAAGCAGTTGGAGTTGTCTGAGTTCGAACCAATGGAGGCTAGGTATGCAGAGTTGATGGAATTGAAGAAATCAGAGAACATGCAGTTCAAATGATTGAGAAAGATCAGCCTTAGTAAAAAGATGGTTTGATAAGAAGGCAAGAGCAAAGACCTTCCAGGAAGGGGACCTAGTTCTGAAATGGGATGCAGATCGGGAAAACCAGAAGGCATTCCAAGTTTGATGCCATTTGGAGTGGCCCCTACATGGTCACGGGATGTAAAAGTAGTAATGCCTTCCAATTGTCTACATTGGATGGAGAAGAACTCCCGATTCCGGTTAACGGAATCTATCTTAAACATTGCTACTAAAAGGAAAAGGTTTACCCTTGTAAATATTAGCCTAGATTTCAATTCCTCTAAGTGCGTATGCACATTGTCTTGTTGTAGTTAGGTTTCAATTTCCCTAAGTGCTTCGGCACAGTTTTTTTGCTCTCAGGTTGAATTTCTACAGTTCAACATGCTCTCGAAGAAGGAGTTGCGGTATCAGGCTCGGGATCAGAGATCAAGTTGGTTTCAAGTTATTACTTATGACTCCATGCCCAATGGATTGCTAAAAGGCCACTGATCTTCTACCTAGCAGGCAGGTGATCCCGTTGAGTCACCAAATTGTTGTAAATATCTCCCCCTGGTAGATATAGACAAACAGAAGAATATGGAAATCAAAGAAACTCAAAGCCCGATATTTATTACATCACCAACAACACCAAGGCGATAGTAGAGGCACATCAAAGAGAGTGTCGACATGAAAAGATGCACCTGGCATAGGTAAGAAAAAGTGTCGACATGAAAACATGTCGCCCCAAGGCAGGTAAAGGCGCACAAAAAGTGTCGACATGAAAAAATTGGATGCACCCCACACTGCGTGTAGGTGTAAAAAGTGTCGACACATGAAAAATTTCGCGCCAAGGCACAGTAAGGCACACATTAAAGAGTGTCGACATGAAAATGGATGTGCCCCGGCATAGGTAAGGGCATGCACAAAAAAGTGTCGACATGAAAAAGGATCACGCCAAGGCGCAGTAAAAGGTAAAGGTGCACACGTCAAAGAGTGTCGACATGAAAATGGATGCGCCCAGCAGTGCACAAAAAGTGTCGACACAAAAAGGTTTGCGCCAAGGTGCGAGTGTAAAGGCGCACGTCAAAGAGTGTCGACATGAACATGGATGCACCTTGGCATAGGTAAAAAGTGTCAACACAAAAATTTCAAAATTTCGCCAAGGCAGTGCAGTAGAAGGCGCACGTCAAAGAGTGTCGACATGAACATGGATGCGCCACATGGCGGTAAGAGTAGAAAAGTGTCGACACAAAAAGGTTCGCGCCAAGGCGCAGGTAGAAGGCACATGTCAAAGAGTGTCGACATGAACATGGATGCACCATGGCACACTTAAGAGTATGACGACATGCAGAATGGATGCGCCAAGGCGCACCTTCAGGAGGCGCAACATTTTGAGCGCTGACAGGAAGCAAACCCTGACCCAGATATTCAAATGGCCATAACTTTTCACAGGGAGCTCGGATTCACGCAAGGTTGGACTTTTCGAAATCTTACGAGGTCCTCTATCCAACTACAACTAGATATATTTAATTGGGTGAGAAAAAATTCTTAAAAATGCAAAATACAGTTCACCACTTTTTGGGTTTGCTAGGGTTCTCACCTACCACCATAATGAGATGAATTAAATACAACCTAGAGGTGGTTAGGGTAGATTTGGAATTCCTCTCTCTTTTCTCTCTCATTCTTCCTATAAATTGTAAGGAGGGGCTTCTTTCTAAAGGTTGACATTCTTGTTTTTCCCCCCTTCTTCTCTTTGGCAGTGAATTTGTGGAGTTCAAACCTCCCATCTAAAACTATAATGCAACTTTGCCTCTCTGGCATTTTGTAGTGTATCAGTATCAATCTTTGGAGAAAATAATGCATGTCTCTGGGATGATTCTCAACCCTCTCTCGTGTTCATTTGCATCCTCCTTGATCTTTCACTACAAATCTGTTATCTCAGGCATGATCTTGCATTACATTTTAATGGTTTGTGTTTATTGGCAAGACAGTGTTTCTTCATTCCTCGATGCATCACCTTTGTTAGTTTAGGTTTATTTTTATGCATCTTCTTACCCCGTCTCCTTGGCAAGTTAGATTAGGTTTTTGAGTAAACCTCTACATTTTTATGTGGGGGTGTTGTGATTCACCATCAATAGTAGCCAACAAGTAACTAGATGTAAAATGTAAATAATGTGTGCGTGGAAACAATAAACTCCCATCCTATGAAGTGTAATGAAAATGAACCAACCTTTTTGTCTTATGATTTATCTAGAAAGATGCAAATGGATCCATAGGTGCCTTTAATGGATACAATTTTAGGTGGAGATAGTAGATGCTTATTTCTTGGTCCCTTATTATGATCGGATAAATTTAAATTTATATGATTCCTTTGCTTGAATTTCTTAATTATCCCCGAAAATGATGACTACCAAAAATATAAGATTCTCAAATGACTAGAAAGGACCAAAAAAGTGTGACAAAAGTACAAAGAGGACAAGGGCACCCAAAGGGGAAGGGGGAACACGGAGCTCACGTCGTTGCTGGGAACTTGTGTCATGAATGTCAAATTCTGAAAGATGAAAAGATAGATTGAGAAAGTAAGAGTAGAAGACTGAAATCAAAAGCATAAAAAAAGAAAGGTTGACAAAGCCATGGGCTAATTAGTGTTTTTCTTACTTACAAACCATATGAATAGTAATATGCAATCAAGACTAGATAATTACTCAAGGTGTATGATTTTGTGTCTACACTACTAAGCATTCCAAGATTTCTTTAGTGAATGGAGTAGGAAATGGATCTATGACACATGAAGAATTTAGTATTCCACAGTCCAACATAGATCTTGATCCCGTGATATGTTTTTATACTGATTATAATGGGGCTATAACACTTTGATTCCTCAATTGGATCTATGATCCCTAACTTAAGCATTTTGTCAATCTCTTCTTTTACCTTCTTGCATATGTTTAATTTCATCTTATAAGGCCTCTTCTGAACTAGACGCATACCTTCCTTTAGCTTAATATTCATCTCCTTTAATGATGGATGTACACCATTCAATTCATGACATCTTCATGGGAAAAACCATGTAAATCACACAAAAATAAACAATCTTTGTGACATCTGTCTTCTTTGAGCAATAATATCCATTAATATCCTCCTCAAGAACATCCTAAGTTCCAATATTTATCTTTTTAATCTTCATAGGCATGTGCCTCCTTGTATGTATATTCCATAACTTTTCATACACCCTCTCTATGGTCGATGTCCAAATATTTTACTTCCTCATCATTAATGATGTAGATAATCTTCCTTTTTCTTACTCTCTTCATGCGCACCCTATAAAGGTTTCATCTATTTCTTGAATTTCATTTTGTGCCTTGGTTTCACACTCTCCTAAGAGATTAACCATAAGTTACTCTTCTATTATACTATCTCCTAGAGTGATACACTTCATAATCTTCAGGATTCATGGATGAGAGGCTTAGTAGAAAAAAATCAAAGGTGTAAATAATACCTTCCATCATGTCACTCCAACTTGTAGTTTATTTCTTTAACTCAACATGCATATACCATGCCCGTGCGCATTTGTGCAAAGTGGAGTTGAAATTGTGTACCAAAAGGGATGTTGGTATAACCTCTTGTCCTTGTACCCATTTTCTTTCATAATTATGAATCAATCCAAAGAAGATGTCTTCCCATTGCAAGCATGCACAAGAGAAGGTAAACTACTCCGAGTAAACCTTGTTAATAATCATTTCAACCCATTATATTGTCTCTGTGTGTTACCCACTAGCGCTATTTTCCCACATAATGTATAGACCTCATATTTTGTATATCCCATTATTTTGGCCACTAATAATCTATCACATGCATAAGGAGTAAGGGTTCTCTTCTCCATTATACCTTAGTAACTAAGTCTTACCCCAATCACCTAATCATACACGTTCTAATCACCCTAACAACTCTTCTCTTGACCTCACATCCCACCATATCATAGGTGTCATGGGACCAATTTTCATAGTAAAATCTCATAAGATCACCGATATATTGCACATCCTACTAATGTAAGATGCCTCCCTTCGATGGATTTACATTCTTCATATTGCGCACAATATGTGCATATATTTGATTGATCTCTTCTTAAATAACATGATGAATATATGGGGAAACCGTTTTCTCATTTAGGGATATTACCACTCACTCATCCTTGTTCTCAAAACTAATATATATTTTCTTGAAACACAACTCATCATTTTTCACATACCACCATGGACATCCCAAAGTGTTGTGAATTATCTTCCTATGCAAGCTATAGTACCTCAACATTACCTAAAAATTTTCTACCCCGAATAGTGATTAGATCATCTTTCAATACACTAATGGGCATGGACCTTGTCTTATTTTGTTCCAAGCATCCAATTTCAAAATATAAACCTTTCACATGTATCAATAAGAATTTTACTCATGACCAACCATTAATTACTACATCCAATGTTATCTCCTTATCAAACTCATGGTCATGTGGTGGTAAATTCACATGAAGGATATGGAACTCTCGTTCAATCGATGCGTGTGGTAATTTACCATGCAACCATTAATGTCAAAAGTTAATTATATTTTATTATCTTAATATCCTACATACTTCCTTTAAGTCATCAATATATTTTTGTGGAAGATCGGTTCCTCGCGTATTCACTCTCACGTGCTTGCTCCTTCAAGTGTTGGATCTCCTTTGTAGTTCTTTGAAAACACCCATAGTTTCTAGGTACACCTCCTTCTAATGATATGCATCTAGATATTTAACATTTATGACCTCCTCTCTCCAGATCAGAGGTTTTGTCTTTATATGTTCACGTATGCATGATGCTTCTACATGAATATTAACTAGCATAGGTTGGAGCTTCAAATGAGCCATATTCTTAGGTTCTCATTATTTAGGCTTCATGTATTCTGCTTTAACCATCCCAATTCCTTTTTCCCTTAATATTTCCTTACACATGTTCATAGAGGTCTAGACAATCCTCAAACTTGTGTTGCTTTCCATAGTAAGTGAAACCTAATTCTTAGGACACTCAAGTTTGTAATGATCTGATGATCCAAAAGTATAACATGTACGATGCCCAAACCTTCATCTACTACCAAGGCTTCGATTTGATATTCACCTCAAATTCCACCATTCCCATTTTCATGTGTCTCACTGGTCTATTATACTTACTCATGAGATCCATTTTGCAAAGTTGTCTAGTGCAACCTAGTCTCACAAGCCTCATAAATATAGTCAACTAATCACTAATCAATACTATCATGGGTATGTGCATCATAAATTTTATAGTACATAGAGATGTTCTTTTTGTTGTGTGTTGTAAAAGTGAGAAATATCTCAAAAGATCTCAAAAGATATCAAAAGATATCAATAATGCACACAAACTCTATTATGGGTGGTTATCCTTGGTATGTCCTTCAACCTTGTAATCAATACACCATAACACATTGCACATCACATGCCCTAAATTGGTAGACATATTTTATAACTCTATGGCAATTTCTATTATTTGTGCCTCTAGAAGGGACTTCCTCCTATGTCAATGATCCCATTTGATTCTACATGGAGTGCTACCTCCAACACCTCACATGGATCAATGAAAGTATTATGAGATAATTCTCTTAAAATGGTGGCAATAACTGCAAACAATGAATGAATGTACATGATGGTTTAGATGAATATCATAGGATAGTTTAGACAACAATGTTTTAAATTATACATCATAATCCCCGACACTCTTAGAAAGCCCTATTTGATGTACTTAATCATGTTAATGCTACGTTTCTCAAACAAAGGGATGTGAAATTTATCTTAAAAAGTAGTACACAATGCATCGAGTCCACAACATTCTAGTTTGGATCATAGTTCCTATACTAGATGTGTGTGTTCCCTAGAACTATGGTGGTAAATTGACTTTGATTCCTATCAGAAGATTTATTCCTTTATCCCTCCATAATAGTGCACAATTAAGCACATGTTTAGTTGCATCATCCACACCTCTATACTTTGGAAAGTGATTTAATAAGAATTGAGGTTTCTTCTACTGTTTTTGTTGAGGTTGTAATGGTTTTTAATGTTGTTGTGGCTGATGTGTTTCTTTTCCTAGAATGGGGCTAGATCCAAAACTTGAACCTCCACCAATATTTCCTTTGTGCGGTGGCTGATCTAAACTTCCTTAGCCTCCTTTCACAACTTGTGGTCATTAGATGAACTTTATTATGTCGTTGTTGTACCAAAATTTACGCCAACCATATACGCTATAGTAAAAATATGGGATTACTTCTAATGGATTGTTATTTAACACTCTGTCCTCATGATGTTCCTTTGGAAATACCCCAAGAGTATTCATTCCAAAACTAGTGCTCATTGCACTACCATGTGGTCCTCCTTGATCCATTGCACCTCTTGAGATGATACTAAAATTTACCTACATGTGTCTCCTACACAAAAAGGAGATCCTCATTTCTTACCTTCACTATGATGCTCTTCTACAACAACCTTTGGATTCTAAACACCTTGCACAAGGGCTAGGTGGTTAGGATGGGTTAGATGCACACCCATAGTTCTTCTTCTTACCACATACTCATTCTCCTTAGATTCTAAAGGGGTCTCTCTACTATGCTTTCATAATGTCAAGAGGAAATTATCTTGTGGTCCCTCATCTTCTATGGGGCTCTCATCACTTCCACCAATCATCATTCTTCTCAACCTCATTACCTCATCAACTACCATTTGTTATGTATCATTATACCTAAGAAATGTTTCCTCTCTCTTCCTTTCTTCTTCTAGGGCCACCATCATCCTTTACAAAACCATCTCCTGCCCTTTTATGTGGTGTGGTTTTATCTTGCCATAGGTTATTTCTCCATTCCTAGTTTAACCATTAATATTTTGATAGCTAAAAGCATCATGCACATATAGGATCTTCTTGGCTCATGTAAAAGCAAAAATATTATTCCTCTAGGAAAGAGTATGTAAAAATAACATACTCCAAGGTATAACCATGCAATAAACCTTACCACCTATTATCTACATCTCTTGCATCGACTTATTCAAATTAGAGAGTGCGTGGTAGTTTTCTTGTCTCCACACTTACTTTCTACTCATTTGAATACCTCTATTGTAATCATATGCTTCCAACCACTCATATAATTCTACTGAGAAGAAGTTGAAGAACATTTCATATAAGCGTGATGTGATTGTCTTCTACCCACTTATGCACATTGAAATGAGGTCAAGTGTTATACCTTTAAAAAAACACATCCTAACCCTTATATACCTAGTTCTTGATGTTCTCTGAATATAATCATAATGTCATGTGCATGCAACATCCTTGTACATAGATCAAAAATTTTTCCCACAATAAAACCAAAATGTAGTCTTTTATTACTCAATATAGCTATATGCACTAACAATTCACACAGACTAGGTTTGAAGCTCACCCAAAGTGCCTAAAGCCACCAGGTCCCTCCTTTGTTTTTATTAGTAAGATGTTAGCATGCATGTTAATATTCCTAAAAACATAACATCCATTCATGAAAAGAGATTTGTCATTGCATAAATAGTTTAGTAACACATATAATAAGGAATCTAATCTTCATATCAAATCAACAACAATATCTAAAATCCCATTAAACCATACTCGAGATATAGTAACCTTGGCAATCCATAAGCAATCCTCAATTTCAATAATAATTCATTACATAAAATATGAGCTTAATACATTACAAACCATTACATCCATGCGCTATACCATGTGTGCTCTTATAATGGTTGGTAAAAACTAGTACTCAAAGACTCTCTCTTCATTAACTCACTAATTAACTACTACAATGATACATCACTTATATTTATAGGTTGGGGAATTTCCCTTCACCGTCTATATGCACCTTCCTAATATTATCCATTCTTACAATAGATTGCATGATTTTTAAAATGTGTTCTAACAATAGATTCAACTATAAATAGCTACATGATTTTATGTTTTTAATCCTATTATTATCCCTATTCATGTGTTGTCCTTTTCCTTTCCCTGCATGTGATTTCTTATCTTTTTCTTGGCTGCTAAATCATATTTCTTTGATCTAATTTTGGATCTTTACTTGATTTAAACTCCATCTCCTATCTTTTTATTTTTATCCATGTCTAGAAAATCGACTGAGTCCTCAATGTTTCATATATGCACGCATCCTTGTGCAATGACCTATACCTTTATGGTGTGTGCACCTCTATACAATAGTATATTATCACTTCTTATTCCTTTGTGTGTGCATCTGCACAATAGTATATTATCACTTCTATTCCTATGTGTGTGATCTTGCACACAACTCTTAGCTAGTTATTAGTACTTAGCCATTTCCTCATATGGACATTCCATCTAGTGAGCATTAATAAAAGGAATCTCTCTTCCACGCTTACCACCCATGCATCTTATCAATAACTACTTAACTAATGAATAATTTTTGACTTTTTGGTATATGAGACAAGTATGCATCATGATTTGAATTACCTGGACTTTTATTACTAAGCTTCTAGCTTGAGAATTTAATGAAAAGATAAAAATGTTTTAGATAATCATTTCTTCCTCCATCTCCCTTGTTAGATTATTTTCAATGGAAGTTAGATTCACATAGATAATTTTTATTTATGGGAATTCATTTTTCCTTTCAAGTGGCCCCTACTCACCTTTAGTAGTATGTGATTGATAGAGTGGATAAGAAAACATTCTTATTAGATCATGAAGAACCTTTCCATATATGGTAAGTGTAAAATTTTCTCTAAGGTTATTCTGTCTAGGACATTTTTACTATTCAGGTTTGTTGTGAATAAGACATGAAATTATTAGAATTTTATATCCTTCTCATCATCAAATATAGAGTGAAGGTGGTGTTCTCATTTACTATACTAAACATTGGGAAATATCGGAAACAATAAAACTTTTTTATCGATGGAATGTAGTTGACTTTAGAAATGGGTTTTCAAGCAATGATAAGTCAATCTAGTCAACACTAGTTATTAAATTCCATAATGTTCCATTAGTAAAGGTGTTATGGGTTCATGCAAATTAATATTTTCATATAATGGATTCACACATTATAGGATATGTATTGTAGATAATATAGAAAATTGATTTCATGGCCAAACTATTAGCTAACATTTTCATTAGCCTATGGTGATTGAAAATATTTCCAGAAAATATGGATACTATTTTAGAGGAAATGTTACACAAGACTAGAGTTCAATCTCCGTGATCATAGTTTAAATATAAGATGTTGTATCTAGATGTAAATTTTTACAAATAATTTCTAGTAAGTTCTATGAGTTTCTACCACCTAAGTTTCCCATGATAGAAAAAATTATTTTTCATTTCTCCCTACACTATTTTGTGTGTTTTTGGGAACATATATTTACCGATGTGTGGTATAAAATTATGGAGGGTGAGTTCACATACATGTGTCCCACTAAGTGAAATTTATAGGGGATATAAGATATGTTGTGGGAATTTCTTGGGTTACAGTTGTAACCAAGGAATGATGATGTTTTCCTTCTTAGAAAACATGGTTAAAACCATAAAAATTAAAACCTTGAAACTTAGTTTCATAATTTGAGACATCGATGGAGTGTATATGGGATGTAGTGCATAGCTCATATACATGGTCTTCCTAATAGAATGTTATATTGAAAATATCCTTCTACCATATAGAAGAGTTTGGGGAGGATTTTAATGTTGAATTTGACTGGTAAAATAATAGTGCCTAATGTGGGGGCGATGGTGTCATTGAAACCTTAGACTACAACTGGTGTTTGGGTGAAAATGGTGTTGGATAATTGAAGTTGATCAAAGGTGTGTGATGAGATGATGTTAATGTTGGTGTCATTGTTGATAATAACCCTTTTACCAGAGTGTCTTTCCTTTAGGTGGTGATAAAGAGTGGGATGTCATGGTCCTCTAGTTGTAATGATGGGATTTATGAGATGTCAAAAGAGGTGGCAATAGACATTTTGAGTGTGCCTGGCTTAGGTTTGCAAAAAGGTTATGGATCATCTGAGGGTGTTGATATAGATTGGAGTTTCTCGATCATGGCTTGTTGATGCTGTGGCAAAGTTTGTACTTGCTCATAAAGGGACATTTTTATTGGAGCTTGGTGAAGTTTTTTTATACAAGTAATTTTTACTAAGTAGTGGTTGCATATGGGGATCATAATGGATGGATACATTAACCTTAAATGGAGGTGTTGGATTAGATGACTCGATGAGATAGATACTTTGAACTTGTTTTGATCATCGGTGTTGGGGTTTTGGGTACATGCTATAGTGGTGATACATACTATGTCAATATGATGAGGAGCAGATTTCTTAGAGGACTCCCCACTTTTGGCAATTTTTGAGTGTAGATAATGATGTAGGTGTAGTGGTCATAGATGTCTTGTGGGATGTTTTTCATAGTTCTAGATCTAGAGGGATAAGTCCTTTATTAGCACATCTTATGATAACATGATGAATGGATTTGTAGTCCTCTATATAGTGTACTTGCGTGTGATGGTAATCACAAAAGGCACCAAATTTTTACTAGGAGGGATTTCACCCTTGAGAGCTAGATGACTTATGAGGAGGTTATGTTATGACAGATTGTTTAGTAATCTTTTCAACGATTATTGCATAATGTCCTTTCGAGGTGGAGTTCAAGGGAAGTGTCGATTATTTTGATGGTACAATTTTGAAAGTTTCTTCTTCGATGTGATATCCTTAGATGTTTTTTGATGGATGATTTTTTATTATGTAATTCGATTGATAAATTGGATGATGGGTGTGTTCCCAAAATTGAAGACAAGGGATTTTCTATTTGTGTTGAGGAATTCAAATGGTCATAAGATATCATTATTTTCTTTTTAGATGAAGGGGTGTATGGTCATGTGATGAGTTTTTAAAGGTTACTTATATAATGGTGAGTGTCATGGTCATCGTAAGGGATTTTCACATATTCTAAGATGGGTTTCTTTTCTGCAACTTGTGAAGACCTTGTGGAGGGGTTTGAAGGAGATGAAGTAGATGTAGATGAAAGTGTAATATTTTTTACAACAGATCGTGGGATGTACCTTATTTGATGGGTGTTTTGTTTTTTTCTTGTGACAAATCTATTAATGGATGATTCCAATGGTGAATCTATGATAGAGTATTAGATTCTATAGATGCATGATCTTCAATTATGTTGATAGTGTAATGGGAATGGATGATGTTAGATTATGGTTGAATGATAGATGTGACATGATTGGGAAAGGTTTGTTTAACAACATTAATATTTCAATTTGGAGGTGCATTCAGTTATCTAGCTATAATTCAACTTTTTAAATAATATCTTAAGGACATTTTTGAATGAGAGACACCTTTCAATGTCATTACCTTTGACCCTATGGTATTTATAGTAATGTTTATCCCTATACCAAGAGGGATTTGAGATAGAGGTATCGATAGGACAAATAGAAAAAAGGGTGATCATATTCACATCCAAGAGCTTGTTAAAGACTACATTGTAGGATTCACAAATATGCGTTTAGTTTTGTTAAGGATGGGTGCATTTAGAGGCTGAACTTTCTTTGAAATCAATCCGCCACAACAACGTTTGATGATGTTTTACATTTATCATGGCTAGAGGATGGTTTGAATGAAGACTTGGGATTAGGTTTTATTGATCTGTATTTAACCCTTCCATCTTTGAGAGTGTGAAGCTCGAGTTTTCGAACCATAGTGAAAAATTCTTCAAACATTCGGAAGGATTGGATTTTTAATGTGGACAATATGTGTTTGGAATAAGAGTGAGAGAATAACTCGATTAAATCGGTCTATGTGAGGGAAAATGATGATTGATTGATGAGGCCCTCCATCGGGTGATGAAATATTGGATAAATTCATCTTCAAATTACTTGATGGTGTATAGATTGGTGATAGTGATGTTAAAAGATATGTTAATGAGAGGTTTTCTAAAATAGTTCCTGAGTTGAGAAAATGATAAAATTTAACATTAAGGAATGATGGTGTACCAATATAAAGTCAGTCTAACTACAAACACTGGAATTTCCTCAACATAAGGTCTTAGTCATGTGTTATGATGTAGAAAGCATGTCGAAGCCACAAATATGTTGTTGAGGGTCTTCTTTGCTATAAATTTAGAGGAACTTAGGAAATTCCCATGGAGGATATTATTTATATGTTATTGATAGGTGGATGGGTTTACTATAGATTTGTTTATAGAATAATGTGTTTTTGGAACCCATAGAAGCAACTTTAAGACTATATAATTTTGTTCATTAATGCATGCAAAGGGTCATTTTGTAACTTATTTTGTTGGGGAGTGAATGACAAAGGATGTGGTTGATTCTATAAATATGGACTTGGTTGTTAATATGGCTAGTAAGGAAAATGAATATTATGCTTTGGAGAGAGGTATTCATAGGGATACTATATGTATGTTGTGAGCCTATAGGTGTTGAAGGTTGAATATATTGATATTGAGTGGGTATGGATGTGTTTAAGATAGGTTGTGATTGTGGGGTATGTTTTGAAAGAGGATTTATGTGTGAATGAAAGATTGAATTTTTTGTGGTATGTGTTGAAAAGGAGTAGAGGTGTGGATGAGAGGATATGATTGTTAATTTATTTGTTGAGAGAAGATAGGGGTGGTTGATAATTTTGTGAGAAGGAATGTAAAATAGAGATAGAATTTGTGTTACTTGGGTGGTGTTGATGTTGGGATAGACATAAATACGTTTTGGATAGATGATATGGGTTGTTGAGAGGAGATAGGTTGAGATATGTTTAATGGGATGGATGTTGAACTTTTAGGTATAGTATTGATGGTGCAGGAGACAAAAGGGCTTGTTGTGGATGAAGTTAGGTTGGTTTTGTTTTGGTATGGGGTGGATCCGGATGAGGGGGTTTGGTGAATATGATAAGTGTTGATTAGTTGTGTCTTGTGAGGAGACAACATTGAGTTCAAAATTGATGATAGGAATTGAAGACATGACATTGGATGTTTCTAATTCACTAAAGAATAGGATAATGATGCACTTGTTAGATGACTGATTCATGGTTAGGATAAACATCGAGGAGAAGTTGTGTCAGTTGTGTTGGAGACAAGAGGTCATGGTTTAGGTGTAGACTATCAAATAATAACACCTTGGGAAGATAGGTAAGAATTAAGGGAAATGAGGTTTGAATCAAAAATATGAATAAATATTGATCCCCACTATCAAAAAAAATGAGGATTGGATGGATCAAGGATTTAAGATGAGGTAGATTGACTACCGAGAGTGTGGGGGTTCTTGATTATGTATTAGAGGAGATAAATATGTGTAGTGTTGGCCAATTAGACATGTAGCATCATCAATGAGGGTTTACATATATTATAAAGACTATTGGAAGTGTTGTGCCATATTTTCAAAGTTTTTTTGACGAGATTACCTTCATGTTAAGACCGTGAAAGAAAATAATCAATGGAATGAAAACTAAATCTAGATATTTGATTACAATCAAGCAATCAAATCAAAATAGGTTTTTTTATAATCTTGGTTAAATTAGAAAAAGGTGAAATGTGAAAAATGGTTTATGGGGTCCTAGGAAATGGTAATCTATGGTTGGTTTAAGTAAATTTTAAAGGATGGATTCTCTATATACCCGAAGGTCCTTAGGCCTAAATATGTGTTGGTGTTAATATGAGGCATGGTATTGGGGCCTATCCACTCACTTTACGATCTTAAATCAATAAGGGTGTTGGGTGCTTAACCAATATACCGCTTGAATAGATTTTTTATACTTGGCTAGAACATCAAGTCATCTTATCCTATTGGTGATGAAATCCAACTAGGTCCACTTGGGAAGGAGTGTTTTGATACAAGTTTCATTGAATGTGGCTTAGTTGTGTGTGAGGGAAATTAAGTGAATGTAATGAGCTAATTTCCTTCTCAGAGCTAAATGATTATACAAACATGAAAGTTTTTCTTTAAGTCCTAAAAGTAAATATTAGTTTGATGAAGACAAAAGGAAAATTCAATGCAAAGAAAATAAAATTACAAAGAAGGCATACCTGTAATTTTTATTTTAACTTTTTATTTTTTATTTTTGAGTTTTGTGAAAATAGATGCCTCGTAAGAGAAAAACCAATAAAACCTAGTAAGGATTAGCTAAAAACAGGAAAATAAAGGGAAAACACAATCCTAAAGGTAAACTAGTTAAGTAATCAAAAACAAACCACATAGATCACCGGTGATTTGAAGGAATTGTAGGTGATTCACGAAAAACCTAGGTGATACTATAAAATTTCTAATGATGGAAGAGAAGGAAACCCAAAAATAACTATAAGTTAATTTTAATGGAAAACAAAAAGGAGAGGTTACATCAGTGTACTAGGAATGAATTAGGTAAATTTTGGGTCTTTTTTATGAAATATGGAAAATACATAAAACTTAAAACAAGGATAAATAATTATACTATTATCCCAATTTTTCCCCCAACAAAATTGATAAAACCCGACCCCGCACAAGAAGAAATCTAAGGGCCAATTCCATTGTGCAAGTCCACATTTCAAATCCAATAGTCAGGTTGCAGGTGGACTCAAAATGGAGGAGTAGGGTCGGCAAAGGGGGAAAACAACGTCAAAGAAACTAGAGGCTCAAAGGAGGAAAATAGGAAAGGCTCGAGTTTTCAGACTTAGCCACATATGAGTCGACTTGGGGCCGAACAACAGACTCGTGAAAGGTGCCACACATTAGCTTGGCACAATTCTAAAAGGGCACTTCAAAATGGAGACCTCAAACATGCGCGGAGCTTCCATGTGTCCCAGGCCCAAAAAGGGACAGATTCAGTCATTAAAAAGTCCAAATGAGTGGAAAGAATCACGTGTCAACATGACACAATTTAAAATGTGAGAGCCCAAGGTGGAGACTCAAACTAGTGCCAGGTTTCGATGTGGTCGGGTCCAACAAAGTCAAATAGCAAAGGGGCCCAAACTTTTAAATATAAGAGTGTCGACGGAAGGTGCCAAGTGTCTCAACAGTGCACCTTTAAGGGTCGAAGCCAAGGGCAGAGACTCAAACAAGTGCCAAGCCTCCATGTGTCCCCTATTTGAAAAAAGGGACATAGTCGGCCGTTTAATCGACTACGTATAAAGAACCGGTGGAAGTCTCCACGTGTCTTATTAGCACAAATTCAAAGGCGTGACCCAAAGCAAAGACTCAAATGGGCATGAGGCTTTCACGTGTATAGGGTTTGAGAGTGGCATCGACTTGAATCGGATAAGTATCGTAGACTTGTAGAAGGTGCAAGTGTCATCTTGACACATCTTCAAAGGTAAATTTAAAAGTGGGTATCCCAAACTAGCCATGGCCTTCTATGTGTCCTGTGTCCAAAGGGAAAAACTTGACATTTGAAAAGTCAAGATTCGTGGAGAGTTAGCAGAGGGTGCCATGTGCCTCAATGACGCAAATTCAAAAGGGGCAAATGGAAAGGTCAGTCTCAAGTGAGAAAAAAGCTTCCACATGTCTCGAGATTAAAAAGCGGACAAAGCCACCGCTTAAATCGACTAAGTATGGAAGGGACGGAGGAGGCCTCCACGTGTCATCTCCATGCAAATTAAAAAGGTAAAGTCTGTAAGCATGTCCCAAATGCGCACTACGGTCCTCCATACATCTCGGGTCGATATACGGCCCCACCAAAATAAAAGGACTTAGTCAAAATAAAAATAAATAGAGAAAAGTCGTGGAAGGCACCACATGTCTCTTTGCAACTACAAAAGCAAAATCAAAAAGCGGTCTGTCATCACCAATCCGACACTATGATAATTCTTCACCGGGAACTCCTCATGCTATGATTATTTACTAATGCACAACCTTTATTTTGGTGGATGTAATCTGGAAACAAAACAACAAACATAACACAAGAATACCATCGACTATGATAAGATGGAATGATGACAAATCTGAAATATCAAAGTAAATTATAATATTAACATGAAATTGTTACAATCTCACCCATGAGGTACTTCAAGTGTTATTGAATTCACTTGCCTTCCACCAATACTATGGGAGAAACTTTACAATTACACCTCTTAATGGCTTCTTCAACACACCTTTAAACTGATGGCTTCCTTTACACACTTCATACAATATTTCTCACTACTTCCTTCTATGCTAAATGAGGGGGGTGGCCTCTTTATTTATAGACTTCTAGGCTTATCCATCTTATCTCTAAGATAGGATAAGAAATCCACTCTGACAAATCATATTCCATACCTTAACTCTTATCTGTACATGTAAGCTTATCTCTTAAGATAAGATAAACCTTATCATTTCACATGGGTTCCACATTTTTAGACTTTTTACAAATAAAATACACAAAATATTTATGACCTCACTCCTTGTCCTTATTACCAATATAATATTTCTAATTCCTAATCATGTAGACCCTACTTCTCTACTTATCCCAACTTTGACATTTTAACATTACCGGACCACTTATGACAAATATTTACTTTTTACAACATTCCTATTGACTTTGATCGTTACCATACTCTACATTATCATTAAGGCAGCACTGCATCGACAAAGACCGCTTATCTTCTATCGACGCTACTACTAATTTTAGTGTCGACATCTTCCCCTTCCTAGATTCTACTCTTTGTCCCTGAGTAGACTATTTTGGTGCTTGGAAAATCTTCAACTTGTCATGGTTGACCCATTTCGTAATGGGAGTGCCATCCAATTCCTCCAAATGGTACGTACCATTTTCATACACAACCTGCTATTTTGTAGGGGCCCCATCCATTTTGGAAGAAATTTTCCTGTCTTCTTTTTGTTGTATTTGGAATCATATACTAGAACCAAGTCATTCACATGAAATGGAGACCACCGGATCTTTTGATCAAAGTATTCCTTCTACTTCATTTTCTTCTTATAGCTTGTATCCTTAGCTATTTCCCTCATTTCCTTTGGCAAATAAAGATGTACCAACCTTTATTTTATCAATCACTTTCATCCATTCTTTTATTTTTCATTACTCGACCGTGGGAATATCAAACTCAATAGGAAGAACTGGATCAATGCCATAAGCCAACCGAAATGGGGAGTATCCTGTCATTGACTTTGATGTTGCCCTATATGCCCACAATGCCGCATGAATCCTTTTATCCCACTTATGTACCGCAAGGCTGCATCTTTTGCTATAATTTGACACAACACAAAATTTGTTCATTCCACTGTCCCATTTGTGTTTGGCTTGTATGTTGTTGCCTTCCCGTGCTTAGTAGAAAATTTATTGACGAGGGCTTCTACTACCTCATTAATCAAGTGGATTCCTTGATCTCATTATAATTTCTAATGGACAACTAAATCTCGTGACAATGCGTCATAGATGAACCTTGCACACCTCATCCATGGAAGCTATTTCCAATGGCCTAGCTTCAACCCACTTGGTTAAATAATATGTGGCAACTACAATATACTTATTTTGGCGTGAGGTAGTTGGAAGTGGACCTACAATGTCTATTCCCACTTTTCAAAGGGACCAAGTGGAAGAATAGGACATAATGGGGCTGATGAAGTCTTACTTACTATGTGTTTGATGAATATCACATGTCTTACAATAATTATAACAATCTTTAAAAAGAGTGGGCCGCTGATAACCTCGCATCCAAGATCCTTCTTGTCAGTAAATTGTCCAGAGAAGTGCCCTCCACATGTACCATCAGGAATTCTTATAGCAGCCTCCTTCCCTTGATCACGCTCCAACCGCCTCTCAGATCGCCCATCAGTCCTATTCAAAATAATGCTCCATGCAGAATAGAATATGGACGACTGGCTTGAGTAATCTTTCTCTTAGTCTTTGCATTGGCACCATCAGGAAACTTGAATTCATTAAGATAATTCCAAATATCTATGTATTCACTAGGGATTGTGTCAAGGGATAACAATGTTGCATCAGGGAAATCATCATCATCACAAGATGATCCTAAACCATCATAGGCTCGAGAGAGTGCATCTGCATTGACATGCTTCTTTCCTGGCCTATCTATAATATCAAATTCAAATTCTTGTAGCAAAATTATCTATCTTGCTATCCTCCCCGATGGGTTAGGCTTATTTACAATATATTTTAGAGCCTCGATGATCTCACATAACTATAAAATTTTTACCCTAGCAAGTAATTCGTAAACTTCTTTACAAAGAAAATGATAGCCAGAGCCTCTTTTTCAGCTTATAGTATAATTTACCTCAAAGACCGCTCATTTATCTACTCCCAAAGTAAATTGATGTTCATTCCCATTTTCATCCTTTTGGCTCAAAGTACTTCCTAGTGCTGCATCTCGAGGCATCAATGCAGTACACAATGAATGGTTTGCTCCAATCTGGATTCTTTAAAACATGTGAAAACATCGTGGACTTCCTTCATTTGTCCAAAAGCTTCATGCGCCTTATTTCCTCGGTTCATAAGTAACATCCTTCTTCAAGAACCAAGGGTTAGTGGTTGTGCAATCTTTGAGAAATTATTGATGAACCTTCTATAGTACCCCACATGGCCTAAAAATGATCTCAACTTACTTCTATTCATAGGAAATGGTAACTCTTTGATTTTTGAAACTTTACAAGGATCAAGACTAATACCATCTCTCTGGATACAACATGCCCTAACAAAACGCCTTTAGAACATCCAAAGACACACTTTGAGGGTTTAGTGAGGCTTGTGCTTTATCTAACCTTTTAAATGTTGTCTCCATTTGGTGCAGTGGTCCAACTTGCTCCATAGATGTAAAAATCATCCGTAAATACTCGATGAAGGTCCCAATGTAGGTTCGAACACCCTATTCATCAAACGTTGGAATGTTGCATGGAGCATTACACAACCCAAAAGGCATAACTCTATAAGCAAACGTTCCCAAGGAGTGGTGAACGTGGTCTTCACTGATCTTTCTCTCGCTATACGAACTTAGTTGTAGCTGCTTATATCCATCAAAGAAACTATAGCACTCCTGGCCAGCTACTTCGTCCAAGATCTAATCTGAAAATGGAAGAGGGTAATGATCCTTCTTTGTTACCTTATTGAGCTTCCTGTAATCAACACAAATGCGTAGCTTCCCATTCTTTTTATTGAGATCACAATGGGAGAAACCCATTTTGAATTCTCCACAAATATGAATCCCGCATCAAGCAACTTATCTATTTCTTCTTTTACAGTCTTGGAAAAATTAGGATTCATTCTATATGGCATTTGCTTTATGGGCTTAGCACCATCTACCAGCTCAATAGAATGTTCTACCCAACTTACTTGACAGAGTTCCTTGTAATCAAAAGTGAATAAGTGTATGTACCTTTGAAAGAGCCGGAGGTAGGATTCCTTCTCACTCTCCATCACAAAGATCACCAATCTTTATTTGTTGAGACAAGCATCAACTTCTTCTTCGATAATTTTATGGGGTCATGAGTCGGTGTGACTGGAAGGATATCCATGATCGAAACATAAACCTCACTTTCTTCATCTTCAAAGTGTCCACTTCACCGGTACTAGAGTAATAAGAGAATGTCCAACATCGGTTTCATCACTTGAATCCACATGTTCGCCTTTATGATGTCGAGGGATCACGTTTATCTTCACCTCTCTACCACGTCTAACCGACATGAAACCTTCATTCCACTAGTTTCTTGCATGAACTCTCCTTAGCCATGGTTTTCCTAAAGCAGCATTAGGTACGCAACAATACCATTTTTCATCACTTGAAAGTCTACCACACATACAACACCCATAATGATATTGCCGCATTTGAAACTACACCTTCTGGTTTAGTTTTTCCTTATTTAATGACCTTAACATAAGTGTTGAAGGGCGATCAATTTTAAACCCAACATATTCATTACTGCACTCGGTCATTACATTAACGCATCACCTCCATCAACTAAGACATCATGAATTGAAATACCATTACATAATACCTCAACTTGTGGAGCATAGGGATCCGCCTCTACCTCTAAAACAGGGACCTCAACCTCCTTCCTTCATCGAGCATTGAGTCCACTTCACAGCTCCCGCCTCTTCTCGAAGACATAGCCAAGAGTTGACCATATGTAATATTTGTAGGCCTTTTGGACGATGATCTTCCAAGATGGAGTATGGTCCTTGCTCCTATGAAATCGTAAAATCCTCGCACACCCAACTTTCTTCTCTTATGTTTCTTACTAGTTTCTCCTTTCATCTTCTTAGGGTCATTTCCATCTTGATTATCTTTTTCTTTCTTTCTTTTGTTACAAACACATCTACTTCATTATTTCTGCTCTTATCTACTACATAAAAAGAATTCACAAGTGCTTTTCCTTTATCATTATCTCCTTTACCGTATGTAGAAGCTCTATCTCTGACAATTATACTTATAATGACCCTTTTATAACAATCATAACATACAACTTCAAAATATTTCTTTTGGACTTCTATCTCCTCCCTAAGAACTAAATTCTTTTCCTTGAAGAAGATTAATAGTTTAATCGACCCATCGTTTTTGACTCGCATCTTCATACTCAGTAGATGTACTAGGAGAAATATTTGTGCTCACCGGGAGTGGTTGTGGATTCTAGACCAAAGGTGCTGGTGTAGGCTCTACTTTAGCAACAATTTCTTTGGGCTCCTCTTCCATGCTTTCTTCTTACCTTCTTACAATCTCCTTTGCTTGTTCAATGGTAGCAAGTGGTCATACTTCACTAGTTGTCGATCTCTCGCTTCATCCCAAGTATGAAGTGCTTACATAGGAGATTATCCATGCCATTCATCAACCCATCCGCTAATCCTTCCTTCCGGATCTAAGTGTCGAGCTTTCTCCTTAGCTCTAGAACACGAGCATGATAATCCCTTATCTTCTCCTTCTCTCCTTAGGTTAGCTTTGTGATATTGATCATGAGATCTACATATCTCTGTTGTTCACCAAATTCTTCAAGAAAAGTTTCAAGCTTAATAAATCCCATGAGTTTTTCACATTATCACCTAGTGTTTCAAACCACCTAAGTGTCAACCATCCAAAAAGGTAGGAAAAATTCAGTCCATTGTTCCTTCTTATAAGGCCATTACAAATACAAGCTCGTTTAAACTCTTTAATGAAAGAGGAAGCTTCTTCATTAGATTGGGCTGAAAAAATAGGAATCTTCCCCATTTTCAAAAGTAACCACCGTAAAATACCAACCCACAAGTACAATCAATAAGACTTATGTGCACAAATAATTGGAATCACTGTAATAGAAAGTGACTTTACACCTTTTACAAGAAAATAGAAATGACCACAAGAACTATGGTAAAACTTGACTTATCATGGTTAAAACCGACTTTACTGTGGTAAACACTATTCACAATAAAAAGTGAAGTTACTGCGGTAAATACTATTCACGGTAAAAAGTGAAGTTACTGCGGTAAATACTATTCACGGTAAAAAGTGACTTTACTGTGATAAATACTATTCATAGCAAAAATGACTTTACCATGGTAACTACTATTCACGGTAAAAATGACTTTACCATGGTAACTACTATGCACAGTAAAAATAAGGTTACCCTCCAATTGATTTTTGACTAAGTGGGAATATCTCTCCGTAAAATCCACCAACAAGAAATGGTCCCTAAGAAAGAAACCAAAATGTCATCACCAATCCGGCACTATGATAATTCTTCACCGAACTCCTCGTGCTATGATTATTTACTAATGCACATCCTTTAGTTTGGTGGATGTAATCTGGAAACAAAACAACAAACATAACACAATAATACCATCAACTATGATAAGACGGAATGATGACAAATCTGAAATATCAAAGTAAATTATAATATTAACATGAAATTGTTACAATCTCACCCATGAGGTACTTCAAGTGTTATTGACTTCACTTGCCTTCCTCCAATACTATGGGAGAAACTTTACAATTACACCTCTTAATGGCTTCTTCAACACACCTTTAAACCGATGGCTTCCTTTACACACTTCATACAATATTTCTCACTACTTCCTTCTATGCTAAATGAGGGGTGGCCTCTTTATTTATAGACTTCCGTGCTTATCCATCTTATCTCTAAGATAGGATAAGAAATCCACTCGACAATTCATATTCCATACCTTAACTCTTATCTCACACATGTAAGCTTATCTCTTAAGATAAGATAAACCTTATCATTTCACATGGGTTCCACATTTTAAGACTTTTTACAAATAAAATACACAAAATATTTATGACCTCACTCCTTGTCCTTATTACCAATATAATATTTCTAATTCCTAATCATGTAGACCCTACTTCTCTACTTATCCCAACTTTGACATTTTAACATTACCGGACCACTTATGACAAATATTTACTTTTACAACATTCCTATTGTACTTTGACTATTACCGTACTCTACATTATTGGTGGCACCATCTTGTGGCGCCGTTATCTTCTATCAGACGCTACTACTAATTATACTTAACAACATCCTATTCCTAATACATACATTAATGAAATAGAAATTACGGAGGAAAATTTTAGTGTCGATAGGTCCCCAAACGCATGCTAGCTCTACACGTGGCCATGTTTCAAGTCAAAGTAGGAAGGCGGGTCTCTAGAGGTAGTTTGAACCTTTTGCATTTTGTTTTGAAAATTTGTAAAGTTTAAAAGTAAGCCGCACCTCCGCCGATGCCCAGAGAAGCCACGTGTCAGGCCTAATTTACATGGGGGAAAGTAGGTCTTGGAGGGATTCTTTGCCAAAAGTGGACTGATGGGCACTGGGGAGACTTTTCGCCCAAATGTAAAATGTGATCGCGAGGCCCAAAGATGGTTTTTGGCAAAAGTGAATTGCAGGCTTGCGGGGATGTGGGGAATTTTTGCATTTTTGTAATTTTTTTGTAAAAGGCACAATGTGAATTTCATGCACACGGACCCTTTTTTGCAAAATAGGTTTTTTTTCCATTTTTTATGGATCCAATTTAAATATTCAAATGAAAATAAATTTCAATCCAGTGCTCGAAATTCAAAAAAATTGGCACCGTTGGAAAGACCTTGACCTCCTCTACACCATGTGGGAAGCTTCAAAGCCCGCTTTCGAGAAAGGTTATATGGGTAAAAATAGCAAAACATCTTCATGCCATTAATTTATGATTTGATTTCTTCAAAAATGGATCAGATTTGATTTGATCCATCATTCTTCCTTCTTCAACACACAAATAGACATAGAGTGGTAGACTTGAGAAATTGTGGGAACATTTACGGGGCATTGATGGTGGTAGCCGAGCTCCAAACTTGGTTTCCCACCTCTTTTCTTCTACTCTCTTCTTCACGCATCTATAAAGGTAAGATCTTGGCTAATTGTAAAGGGTTGGACATTTTGGTTTTTTCCATCCCTTCTTCTCTAGTTTATGACATTGTGCATAGTTAATGTTTTCTAAAAATACCCTTAAGTTGCTGACCCCTCCACCCATCCATGGAACCATTCACATTGTTAGTTCCCCTCGCTTTTGACCTCGATTATAAAGTGGATTAGTTTGAACTTATTGGGAACAATATTTTGGTACATATAAGTTATCATTGAGGCACATCTCAAAATAGTCCCCTTTCACAAAACACTAAATCTTAAAAATCCAAAAAATAATTGAAAAATTCAAAAGATTAAAAAATAATAGAAAAAATCAAAAATCCAAAAACTTGATAGAATAGAAAACATAAAAAACCTAGGAATACCCAAATTTATGATAAACAAGTGTAACACATTCGATTAAAATTATATGGGATGCATAATTCTATAATATATGTTATCTTGCATATATCATTGAATGGGGGAAAACATGGCTATCATCATCAACTCATTCAAGATACATTGGTCCCACTCCACCTTCCTTGTATACATCATCTTTTGGGGGACATTGTTACCCTTGTCACATTCAAAATCACTTGGGTGCTAAAAACACAAACATAATTACATTAATTTTTTTATATTTGTTTGTTCTTATTTGTTTATTGTTTATGCGTTAAGTTAGTATTATGATATATTAAAACAATATCATCATAAATTTTTATATCATGGATTATTATTTCCTATGCTATACTAAGAATCATGGATTCATGGATTCTGAACCTTCTATTAAGATAGTAATGCAAGTTTTTCTTTTTGGCCATTGTAATGTGTTGTATCGGTTTGTGAAGCAATAATACATGTCTCAGTGGATGAAATCAACCCTCTCTTGTGTTCATTGCCTTTATTTGATCTTTCATTAAAATATTGGTTATCTGTGCATAGTGGTTGTATCACATTTTTATGGTATGTGTTTGATAGCAAAGCTAGTGTTCAACATTCCTTTAGTGTATCACCTCTGTTAGTTTAGATTTAATTTATTGCATCTTCTTAACCATGTCTTCTTGGGCGCTTAGAATAGGTTTGAATAGACCCTCTACCAATTTTTATGTGTACACTCGATAGAGGAATAGGAAATAACCTTCATCTGGATAGCTCTCTCAATTTTATAGTCCCATGCTTTGAGAGATGCTCCATGTTATGCAATCACATTGAAATTATCAACCCACCAAGTAGAAGACATTCGGGGTGTTGTGATTTTCCATTAAGTGTTTTGGCATGGCTAGTGGGACAAGAGATCTCTATTTTTTTGCCGCAGAAGATTGATGTGCACTTGTTGCGAGATTTTCAGCTTGTAAGAAGCTCTAAAGTTACACGTCTGGTGACTCCAAAAGAGGTAGAGTCCAATTGTTTCAACATCCCAGGCTTAGCAAATTCATGAGAAGAATCAAGACTAGATCGAGAACTAGAGAAGAAGGGTTATTTGTCTATCTGCACTTATCCCCAGATAGAGGGAGAAGGGGAAGAAGAGCTCAAAGGTCTCCATCTCCACCAAATAGAACCTTGTCAACACCTCCCCCTGGTAGGCCTTTCATTCAATCAACAAGGGTTCTTAGGCCAATCATAATGGCACATCCACCACCCAATCCCTATGTCAACTTCACTGGTAGCAGCCCACTCACCCTCAATGCACAAAACCCAGTTCCAGTTGCAGCATTAAAGAGTATTCCATATTTCACTGGAGAGAACTAGACTACTCCTAGTGACCACATTCAAGACATTGCAAATGTCTATGCAATTCATGAAATCACTGAGATGGACATTGCAGTCAAATTTTTAGCCTCTTCATTTAAGAAAAAAGCTTTGCATTGGTTTAGGACTCTAACAATAGGCTCTATTTAGAACTGGGACCATCTATGTAGAGCTCTTCACAACAAATTTGGAGAGAAGGAAGATAATTTGTCCTTGCTTGAATAATCGACAATAGTCAAGAGGGTCATTAATGAGCGGTTGACAAATTTCAACTTCATATTTCAAATGACTTGGGATAAAATTCTAGTGGTCGTAAGACCAACAGACGAAGGTGCTTTTCTATACTTCCTTAGAGCTTTAAATTATGATATTTCCTTAATGATTCAATCCATGGGAGGTGTAACCTTACCTGCATCCTATAACATTTCCATTAGAGCTGAAAATTGTTTAATTCAGGCTAGTAAACTTGCACCTAGGCAACCTATGCCTCTATATCAAGAATTATGAAGTCCAAGCACTAGTCAAACACCCACATTAGCTCCCATACCTGCTCCAAGGAATCGAGTTTAGCTAAAGCTTCCACCTCATCTTCTAGCACTTCAAAAGAGTACCAGGAGGTCTTGAAGCAACTACAGAACCTAGGAAATGAGATAGTGACTATCAAGAGACAACAAGCTCAGAGTCCTAGGCCATATCAACCTCAAACTCAATATCAAGCTAGACCCCCATATCAACAAAATAGACCACTAGCTCAGGCTGCAAATCAAAACCAAAACCAAGGGAAACCTCAAGCTGCTAGGCCCTTCCAACCATATGATCCGAATGTAGCTTCAACATCGAGGGCCTTGGTTCCAACACAAAACAACATGACATAGGAGTACGATGGGTGTTACCCCTATAGTCTACCTCATTTTCAATCAACATGTTGCAACGATGCACTAAATCAATCCTTGATGGTACATACCTTTCGTATCCTAAGAACCTAATCAAGAGGAAAATCAATAGAAAAAGCTCATGAAGAGACACCTCCAACCGAAACTATGTTGGTTAAATGGAAAATAGAAGACTTATGTGGAGTTAACCAAGCCCCTTCTCAAATTATAACTTCCAATACATGGTCCAAGAAAAGGAATATTAGAGAGGGACAATCATCAAAATCAGGTAATCCACAACCCTCTGTTACTCCACAAGGTATTGGAAATCAAGGTACAACTCCCAATGTGTAGAGCTAGCCCAAGCCACCTTCCAGACCCACTCAGGCACCGGTTGTAATGACCCATGTGCAAGAGAATAATGTACCAGGAAAGGGGCAGAAAAAAGATAGCTCATCCCCATTTAACATCATTGAAAGAGATGAAGAAAACAAATGTAAACATCTCAATGTGGGAGTCATTCGTTATCCAGGAGAGAGAGACCTGTTGCAGCTGCTATGGCCTATTGTTCAACCTCAAATTAGCCCCCCAACCAACAAGAGAAAGTGCTTACTAATGTGTCCTAACCTTGAAGGAAATCATGGAGGACAACGAGGTAAGAATCTGAAACCCCCTCTATTCTATGTTTCATTGATCATTGGGGACAAATTGGTACATAATTAGATGATTGATTTGGGATCAAGTAGCTCTATAATGCCAAAACAAATAGCTGATCAGTTGGGCCTTTAATACGAATTCATCTCTAGGGATGTAGTGCAATTGGATGGGACTGTTGTAACAATGACAGTGATTGGGGTAATCAAAGATTTGAGCCTCACATTACATGTATGTCCGATGTGACTGTCTTGCAAAACGTATCAGTTATAGACTTGCCACCACATTTTGCATTGTGTTTGTTAAGGGAATTCAATACTAAAAAAGAGTTTATTATCTATTGATTGGTCACACATGTTATTTAGAACAAGATATAGAGCTTAGGCTATAATCGATATGAGCCTATTGCGGGACTTCCAATTTGAGCCTTTATATGATTAGTCCAATCAATGTAAATTGTTCAGCCCTTGATCAAGAAGATTATCCAAGCACCCATGAAGCTGATACCAAAGTTGAATACATTCCAAACTTAATTCTTGATGAATGGGAAAGCAAGAAGCATGCTTTTGACCCTTACAAGGAAATGGAGGAATCTGAGCTAGGAGTCTATTGCTTGCATAAAGAGAATCATCCTCTTCCTAACATCACTAAGCCAGACCACAAGGATGATAATGAGGTATGGAAATTATTCTTTGATGGCTCAAGAAGTAGACAAGGTGCAGGAGGAGGAGTTATGCTTGTTTCACCACAAGGTATGAAATACTACTTAGATTTCCATTTCCAATTTTCTTGCTCAAATAACACGGTTGAGTATGAAGCCTTGATCCATGGACTGCATTGGGCAAGAAAGAGAGGGATTAAGAATATGTAAATATTTGGTGATAGTGAGCTGATTGTGAACCAAGTCAGAGGACAACATGCTGTAAGGAATGACCTACTTAGGAGCTATAAAAACTAGGTATGGGACCTCATCGAGGACTTTAAAGCTTTCAACATTGTGTCCATACCTAGGAAAAAGAATGATGCAATAGACAAACTAGTAGCAATTGGGGTAGCGTTTGATATTATGGAAAGTATAAAAAGTGATAAGTCTCAGCCCCATATCAAGGTGGTTGTAAGACCATATGTTCTAGACAACAACACAAGTTGGAAAAGTCTTTGAGAATGATCAGAAAATTGTCAATTTTTCACAAGAAGAAGTTGAGTTCTCTACTAAAAACCAAGACAATTTGGAACAATGGTATGGCGACCAAGTGGTGCAGATGAGAAATAACAAATTACTTAAGGGTCTTGTAACCTCAGAGTTAATCTTCAACCCGAATAATCAATTTCGTAAGGAGAAAAAAATATTCGGATAAAGGGTGAAGATTTAGAGCCCATTTCCATAGAAGAAGGTAGAACATTGCGAATTGGCAAAGTAAGTACTCAACAAGGAAAATCTGAATTGATTCAACTTTTTCAAGAATTCCTAGATGTCTTTGCTTGGACTTAGAAGGATTTAAGAGGTTTCAACCCAAGGTTGGCACAACACACTATTGAGTTGGGTCTAGGATCTAAGCCTTTTAGACAAAATCAAAGGCTAGTAAACCCTCACATCGAACCTCTCATGAGAAAAGAGTTAAATAAGCTGATTGAGGCCACCATCATCTTCCTTATCAAGCATTCAAGTTGGGTTACAAACTCGGTGCTTGTGAGGAAAAGAAGTGGAGAAATCAGATTGTGTGTAGACTTTTGTGATCTAAACAGAGCATCACTGAAAGATCACTACCCACTTCCATTGATGGAGAAAATATTGCAGGTTGTAGCTGGCTCTGAGAGGTTTTCATTACTAGATGGATACTCGGGCTATAATTAGATAATGGTGAAAGAGGAAGATCGTACAAGACAACCTTCACCACCAAATGGGGTACATATGCTTATAAGAAGATGCCATTTGGACTTTCAAATGCTTTGGAGCAACATTTTAGCGAGCTATGGACATGGCATTCAAAGGATTAATCAACAATATAGTTATGGTATATCTAGATGATATCACCTTGTCTTCTCAAAGAATTTTGTAGACCATCTCTTCCACCTCAGGCATGTATTTCAGAGGTGTAGAAGGTTCAGTTTCATTGAATCCAAATAAGTGTGTATTCTTAGCCCATGAGTGAAAAGTGTTGGGACAAATTGTCTCAAGAGAAGGGTTAATAATTGATCTTGAAAGGGTTGAAGCCATTCAAACACTTCCATTTCCACAACACAACAAGTCTCTCCAAAGCTTCTTGGGAGAATAAACTTTGTTCACAAATTTGTGCCTGATTTTTCCACTCTTGTGAAGCCTTTAACAATGATGTTGAAGAAGAGTCTTGCATTTAAATGGACGTCGAAGGAAAAGAGAGTTTTGAGGCCATCAAGCTCACAATATCACAGCCCCAACTCTTATTAACCCAAACTTTTCAAAGGACTTCATATTATATGCTTTTGGAGGGTCAGACACAATATCAACTATCTTGGTTCAACCTAATAAGGAAGGTTCAGAAAAGCCCATATCCTTCTTTAGTCAGATCTTGGAGGATTATGAGGTAAAGTATTATTTCATTGAAAAGCATGTTCTTGCTTTCATTAGGAGTTTGAAGAATTTCATACATTTGGTCTCAACAACAAGATTCAACCGCTACGGTCTCATGTTGGTGTCAAGGATTTTATACTAAAAAAGGAATTGAATGAGAAGAGAGAAGGTTGGATCACATGCCTAATGGAGTATGATATTGAAATCAAAGTGGCCAAACTGGTTTGTGGCAAGGGTATGTGTGAGCAACTCACTTCCAAGCAACAAGATGAGTCAGTGGATGAAGAAGAGGTTTTCTTGTTTCTATGGAATGATTCAGATCAGCCAACTAATGATGCACCCATTCCATGATGGACTCAAGCCTTGGTGCATTATCTCCAAATAGGTTTGTGCCCTCTAGAATGGAACAAAGCAAAGAGGAGATACTTTAGGTTACAAACCATCTCATATGTGCTTATTAGTGGTGTATTTTTCAAGAAGGACATCAATAATGTTCTATTAAGATGCATTGGGAAAAGCCAAATTGAGAGGGTGTTACATGAGTTCCATGATGGAGAAGCACGAGGCCATTTTTCTCCTCAAGTAACAGCTCTTAAAATCATAAAAGTTGGTTATTATTGGCCTACGGTGTTTAGTGATTGTTACTCATGGATCAAGAATGTTAGGAAAAAGAGATAAAATATGCGGAATAATCCCTCGTAGAAACTAATATAGAAACTAATATGCAGAAATTATTACAAATCTCAAATAAAATTGTAGAATAAAATAACACAACACAAAGAGACAGTATTTAATGTGGTTCACCCAATTTGGGCTACGTCCACCAAGAATCACTTGCTCGATTTTATTACAAGCCATCGCTCTCTCAATACAATACCCGAGATCCATTTGGGCTATGCTCAACAAACTCTATAGAATTCATAGCCAAATTCAAAGCACATATGTAATGTATTTGCTTGTCTATCTATCATATGCATAAGACCATATAAATAGACAAGCGATTAAGCGAGTTTTACAAAACCGTTATCAAAACCATGGGAAAAACACATCCCATAAACCTATGGGTCCAAAAATTGCTTATATGAGAAGAGCACATTTCCCGATATGTCGGGTGCATTTTTCGAGGCCAAAAAATTTACGCCTAAAAAAATTTTTGGGCGCTGCGCTTGAAACCCCTTCACCGGGGCTACCGCCGGACCCTTGCTCGGGGCCTAGCCTAGCCCTAAACCCCGGCGAGGATACATGAAAAGTGTACAAGTACTCTTGGTGTACGGTCTTCAACACTTTCACACATGAAAGCAGGTTCCACAAGCTAACGATCTCCCACTTGGAGACTAGTTTTCCTCTCGAGCAAGCTTCTTAACCCTTCACTAGTTTCTGAAGACCAACCAAAGTTGAACACAACTTTAGTTTTTCCCTTGTGACCACCTTGGTCATCATGTCTACAAGATTTTGACTAGTATGAATCTTCTCTAACTTTAACTTCTCTTCCTCCAAAGTTGTCCTGATGAAATGGTACCTTAAATGTATATGCTTTGTCCTAGAGTGGAAAGAAAAGTTCTTAGCTAGGTGTATAGCACTCTGACTATCACTATGCAAATTTCCTTCCTCTTGCTTATGCCCCAACTCCTCAAGTAATTGTTGTAACCAAATCATTTCCTTGCTTGCCTCTGTGGCAGCAACATACTCAACCTCCGTGGTTATAAAGCCACCAATTTCGTAGTCGTGAAATTCATCTTACTGCTATTCCACCTACAGTGTAAACATAACCTGTTGTGCTCCTCCTACTGTCTACATCTCTAGCCATATCTGAATCTACATAACCACACAAAATGGTGTTTGATCCACTATAGCACAAAACTATCCCCATGGTCCCTCGCAAATACCGAAGGATCCACTTTATTGCCTTCCAATGATCTCTACCTAGATCACTCATAAATCTACTCACCGCTCCCACTGCATGGGCAATATCAAGCCTAGTGCACACCATGGCATACATCAAACTACCAACTGCTGATGAGTAAGGTACCTTGGACATTTGGTTTCTCTCCTACTCTTGTCTTGGGACACTTGCTCCTTTGATAACTTGAAATGGCACCAAAGGAGTCCCAACCGGTTTAGCATCCTACATATTAAACCTCTCCAAGACTTTCTTAATGTACTCTTCTGAGATAAAGTCGATTCTATTCCTTCCTATCTCGAGATATCCTCATACCAAGGATTTGTTTGGCTGCCCCAAATCCTTCATAGCAAAGGATTCACTTAGCTACTTCTTGAGTACTTTTATTTCTTGCATGTTTTTACCTGCAACCAACATGTCATCCACATATAGACAAAGGATAATATAACTGCCATCCTCAAATTTCTTTGTATACATGCAATGGTCAGAATGACATCTAATATAACCTTTCTCCATCATGAAGCTATCAAATTTCTTATACCATTGACGTGGAGCTTGTTTCAAGCCATACAAGCTCTTCTTTAGTTTGCACACCATCTCCTCTTTACCTTTGACCTCATAGCCCTTTGGTTACTGCATATATAGTTCCTCCTCCAAATCACCATGGAGAAATGCAGTCTTTACATCAAGTTGTTCTAAGTGCAAGTCTTCTGCTGCAACTATTCCTAGAACAATTCTAATAATTTTTAATACAGGGAGAAAAAATCTCATCAAAATCTATCATTTTACTACCCCTTGACCACCAACCGGGGCCTTGTATCTTTTCTTTCCTCCTTCTTCTTCTTTGACTCTAAACACCCACTTGTTACAGTAATGCTCTTTTTCCTTCAGGTAGCTTTACCAAATCCCATGTCTGGTTCTCCATGAGAGCCCGATGCTCCTCATCCATGGCTTGCTCCCACTTCTTCCTAGCATCTACCTACATTGCTTCATCAAAGCTCTCTGGTTCTCCACTATCAGTGAGTAATAAATAATAAAGAGAAGGAGAAAAACATTCAAGTTCTCTTCTTACCCTAGAAGACCTCCTCAATATAGGAGTTTTGGGTTCTGTTGAGGGGTTCTGAATTGATTCATGTGTCACTTTCCCATCCGGAAGATCCTCTACTCGCTGCATATTCTTGGATTCTTCCATGTTTTCCTGCAACTGCTGCTTATACATGACTTTCTCATTAAAGACCACATCCCTAGATCGAATGATTTTCTTGTCCTTAATACTCCAACATTTATATCCAAAGTCATCACCACCATAACCAATGAAAGTACATTTTTTTGATTTAGCCTCTAGCTTGGTCCTATCATCCTTGTCTATATGAACAAACACCTCACATCCAAAGACTCTAAGAAATGAATAATCAACTTTCTTACCATACCAAGCCTCCTCAGGTATGCTTCCATCCAAGGCACTTGAGGGTCCTCTGTTTATCAAGTACACAATTGTGCTCACTACTTCTGCCCAAAAAGAAAGAGGCAGTCATGCATGTATCCTCATGCTCCTAGCACGTTCCATTATTGTTTTGTTCATCCTTTCTGATACCCCATTCTGCTGTGGAGTTCTTGGAACTATCTTTTTCCTACGGATTCCATTCTTAGAATAATAATCATCAAATTCATTGTTGCAATACTCCCCTCCATTATCTGACTGAGACATTTTAGCTTAAGACTGTTTCATTCTCTACCAAGGCTTTCCATTTAACAAAAGTGTCAAATACATCAGATTTGTTTCTAATACAATAAACCCAAACTTTCCTTGTTGCATCATCAATAAAAGTAACATAATAACTTGAACCCCCAAGAGATGATACTTGAGTTAGCCCCCACACATCAGAATGCACCAGCTCTAACTTACTCTCTTTCTTTGTAGGTCCAACCTTGAGAAACCTTACTCGCTTCTGTTTCCCATATATGCAATCCTCACATAACTCCAAACCTGTTTCTGTATATCCAAGCAAATCCTTCTTTATGATCTCCATGCCCTTATGGCTCATATGAATGAGCCTATAGTGCCACAATGTTGTATCTACTTTTGAAAGCCACAAGATTACAAACATTAGTGCTATAAGTGGTTAAATACAAGGTTCCAACCTTCTTACCTCTTGCCACCATAAGAGCACCCTTGGTAACCTTCCAAGAGTTTGTTGTAAATATCACAATACAACCATCACTTCCCAACTACCCCGCCAATATCAAATTTCATCTTAATGTAGGCACATGTCTGACATCCTTCAATAGCCAAGTATTCCCATTCTGCATCTTAACCTGAATAGAACCTTTTCCAACTATGTTGTAAGGCTCATCATCACCAAGAAAAACATGCCCAAAATCTCCTTGAACATAATCAACAAAATAATGCCTATGTGGAGAAGCATGGAAAGAAGCCCCTGAATCTAAAACCCAAGATTCAGTAATATTATGCAAAGAAAGAATCAAAGCATCCTGACATACATTACCCGTTGCCACATTTTCCTCCTTGTTTTCTTCATGTTGTTTCTTCTTATCCCGAAGCTCCCAATATTCCTTCTTTGCATGCCCGGGCTTTCCACAATTCCAAAGCCTCAATCTTGTTCTTGGATTTTGACCTTGCCCGATCTTTTGATTTTCCATGGTTTCCTCTATTCTTCTGTCTCCCTCTAGTTTCCACTGTCAAAGCATTCCCTGAAGTAGAAGATTCCCTAGAGATTTTTCTTTGCATTTCCTCGCTTAGAATCACCCCTACAACATCCTCAAACTTCAACTTCAAGTTAGCTGGAACCGAGTTACTTACCGTCATTACTAGGCTATTCCAACTCTCAGGTAAAGAGCATACAATTAATAAAGCCCTAACTTCTTCATCAAATTCTATTGTAACCAAAGCTAGCATATTCACAACCATATTGAAATCATTTAAATGATCTGCTACTAAACTATTCTTAGACATCTTCATATTAAACAAATTTTTCATTAAAAATATCTTGTTAGAGGTAGAGGGTTTTTCATACAACTTCCCTAATGCATCCATTAGATCTTTTGTAGTCTTTTCTTTTGAAACATTAAATAATACCGAAGTTGCAAGACACGGCCGGATCGTTCCAGTGATTTCTGATCCAACAAATCCCATTCCACATCTGTCATACTCGAGGGTTTCTTCACCTTCTTAGATAGTGGAGTATAAAGATCCTTCTGATAAAGGTAATCTTCCATCTACATCTTCCAAAGACTGAAATTCTACCCGTTGAATTTATCAACCCTAGATCTTCCATCATCTACCATAGGTCCCACTCAAGCTAAAAAAATTTCCCTGCGATTCGACACTTCAAAGAAACCAAACCAGGCTCTGATACCAATTGTTAGGAAATAAGAGATAAAATATGCGGAATAATCCCTCACAGAATCGCAATAGTAGAAACTAATATGTAGAAATTATTACAAATCTCAAATAAAATTGTAGAATAAAATAACACAACACAAAGAGACAATATTTAATGTGGTTCACCCAATTTAGGCTATGTCCACCAAGAATCACTTGCTCGGATTTTATTACAAGCTCTCTCAATACAATACCCGATCCGTTTGGAGCTATGCTCAACAAACTCTATAGAATTCATACCGAATTCAAAGCACATCTGCAATGCATTTTCTTGTCTATCTATCATATGCATAAGACCATATAAATAGACAACTACTTAAGCAGTTTTACAAAACCGTGGGTATCAAAACCATGGAAAAACCCATCCCATAAACCTATGGGTCTAAAAACTCACCCATATGAGAAGAGCACATTTCCCGATATGTCAGGTGCATTTTTTTTCGAGGCCGACGAGGATACATGAAAATTGTATAGTACTCTTAGTGTACATTCTTGAACACTTTCACACATGAAAACAGGCTCCACAACCTAACAAAGAAGTTCAAGAAGTGTGCGTTCTTCACGGGAAGGAAAAGTTATCCGCCTTTCCCTTCATCCAATTTCAGTGGATCAGCCATTCATGCAATGGGGACTAGACTTCATTGGAGTAATTAACCCAAATTCAAGCCATGGCCACAAGTGGATACTTATAGCAATAGACTATTTCACCAAGTGGACTGAAGCAGTGGCGCTTAAGGAGGAAAATGAATCCAATATCTTTGATTTCTATGAAGGGATAGTCACTAGGTTTAGATTCCCTACCACTATCATATTAGATAACGCATTGGCATTCCTTAGTACAAGGATCACCAAATGGGCTATTAAGAATGGTTTATACCTCAGCACTTCATCAAACTATTACCCTCAAGGTAATGGCTAAGTAGAGTCCACAAACAAGAACCTACCAAGGATTATCGAAAGGAATCTTGATGAAAATCGAGAGAAATTGGAACACTAAGATCAAATCAGATATATGGGTTGACGGATCACATCCAAAAGGTCTACAAGAAGCTCCCCATACAAGCTTGTATACGAAAAGAGGTAGTATTACCCATATCATTGATGCTTCCCACTTTGGAGCTCATGAAACAGTTAGAATGGATGAGTTTGAACCTATGGAAATCAGGTATGTAGAGCTAATGGGAGTAGAAGAAACAAGATAAAATGAAATGTAGATCATGGAGAGAGATCAAACATCGATCAAGAAGAGATTTGATAAGAAAGCAAGAATAAGGACCTTTCAAGAGGGGGACTTAGTTCTAAAGTGGGATGCAGATTAGGAAAAACCAGGAAGGCATTCCAAGTTTGATGCCATTTGGAGTGGCCCCTACATGGTCACAAAATGTAAAAGTAGCAATGCCTTCGGCTGGCTAAGTTGGATGGTGAAGAATTATAGATTCCAGTCAATGGGATCTACCTCAAACACTGCTACTAAAAGGAAAATTTCTCACCCTTGTAAATATTAGCCTAGGTTTTCAATTTCTCCAAGTGCATATGCACATTGTCTTGTTATAGTTTAGGTTTTAGTTTCCCTAAGTGTTGGTGCACATGTTCTATTACTTCTGGTATGCTTGTTTATAGTTCATCTCACCCATGGAAAAGACTTGTGGCCACAAGAAACTAAATCAGCAGAGTATCCCTATTAAAGTAGGTCGGGATGTTTTCATTACACTCTAACAAATTAGGTTTGTGGAAAATCAAATGAGGGAGAAAATTACCAGGTAAAATCCATGCCCAATGGATACTTCCAAGGCTACTGGTCTCTTCATCTAGCATGCAGATGTCCCCGTAAGTTGCCAAATTGTTATCCCAATTTTTACCCCAGTAAAATTGATCAAACCCGACCCCACATAGGAAGAAATCTAAGGGTCAGTTCCATCGTACAAGCCCGCATTTTAAATCATACAATCAAGTTGTAGCTGGAATCAAAAATGGAGGAGCAGGGTCAACGGGGGTAAACAACGTTAAAGAAACTAGAGGCTCAAAGGAGGAAAACAGGGAAAGGCTCAAAGTTTTCGGACTTAGCCACATATGAGTTGACTTGGGGCCAAACAATAGACTCATGGAAGGTTCCATGCATCAGATTAGCGTAATTCCAAAAGGTTACTTCAAAATGGATACATCAAACATGCGTGGAGCTTCCATGTGTACCGTGCCCCAAGGGATAGACTCGGTCGTTCAAAATTCCAAATGAGCGAGAAAGAACCATGTGTTAGCTCAATGTAATTTCAAAAGTGAGAGCCCAAGGAAGATACTCAAACTAGTGCTAACTATCCACGTGGTCAGGGTCCAACAAAAGTCAAATAGCAGCGGGCCCAAATTGGTTAAGTATAAGAGTGTCGGCGAAGGTGCCAAGTGTCTCAATGACACACCTTCAAGGGTCGAAGCCAAGGGCAGAGACTAAAACAAGTGCCAAGCCTCCATGTGTCCTAGGTCTGAAAAAAGGGACAAAGCCGACCATTTAATCAACTAAGTATAAAGAACTGACGAAAGTCTCCATGTGTCTCATTAGCGTAAATTCAAAGGTGTGACCCAAAGTGGAGACTCAAATGAGTGTGAGGCTTCCACGTGTCTAGGGTTTAAGAAAGGCATTGGCCCGAATCGGCTAAGTATTATAGACTCATGGAAGGCACCATGTGTCGCTCGGTGCATCTTCAAAGGTAAATCTAAAAGTGGGTCTCCTAAACTAGCATTGGCCTTCCACATGTCCCAGGTTTGAAAAGGGATAGATTCAACAGTTGAAAATTCAAGATGGGGTAGAGTTAGCGAGAGGGTGCCATGTGCCTCAACGACGTAAATTCAAAAGGGGTGGCCTAAGGGCTAGTCTCAAGTGAGCGTTGAGCTTCCACGTGTTTGAGAGTCAAAAAGGGGGACAAAATCGGTCGCTTAAATTTACTAAGTATGGAAGGGACGGCGAAGGCCTCCACATGTCATCTCCATGCAAATTCAAAAGGTAAAGTCTGGAAGCATGTCCCAAATGCACACCAGCCCTCCACGTGTCCTGGGTTAGACATATGGCCCCGCCAAACAAAAGGGACTTAGCCAAATAAAAAAGAAACAAAGAAAATCCAAGGAAGCCCCACATGTCTCTTTGGTGCAACTACAAAACCAAAATCCAAAAGCAGTCCCTAAACATGCACCAGCTCTACACGTGGCCATGTTTCAAGTCAAAGTGGGAAGGTGGGTCTCGAAGGTAGTTTGAACCTTTTTGATTTTGTTTTGAAAATGTGTAAAGTTTAAAAGTAATCCGCACCTCTACCGACGCCCAGAGAAACCACGTGTCAGGCCTAAATTACATGCTGGAAGGTGGGCCTTGGAGGGATTCTTTGCGGTCGGCGGGCACTGGGAGACTTTTCACCCAAATGGAAAATGCGGACCAGCGGGCCCAAAGATGGTTTTTTGGAAAAAGTGAACTACATGATTGTGGGGCTATAGGGAATTTTTGCATTTTTGCAATTTTTGTGCAAAAGGAACAAAGTGAATTTTAGGCCCATGAGACCGTTTTACAAAACAAGTTTTTTCGCCATTTTTGTACGATCCGATTTAAATATTCAAATGAACATAAATTTCGATCTAGTTCTTGAAATTCAACAAATTTGGCACCGTTGGAAATATCTCGACCTCCTCTATGCCATGGAGGCCTAAAACCCTAATTTTGAGAAGGTTAGGTGGGTAAAAATAGCAAAACATCTTCATGCCATTAATATATGATCCAATTGCTTCAACAACCAGATCAGATTTGATTTGATCTGTCATTCTTCCTTCTTCAACACACCAAATAGACATAGAGTGGTGGACTTGACAGATTGTGGGTGGATTTGCAGGGGAATTGATGGCTGGTAGCTGAGCTCCAAACTAGGTTTCCTACCTCTTTTCTTCTCCTCTTCTTTGCATCTATAAAGGTAAGAGCTTGGCTCATTATAAAGGGTTGGACATTTTGGTTTTTTGCCCTCCCTTCTTCTCTGGTCTGCTAGACGAATTCATGGAGTCTGAACCTTCTATTAAGACTATAATGCAAGTTTTGCTTTTTGGCCATTGTAATGTTCTATATCAATTTGTGAAGCAATAATACATGTCTGTGGATGATTTCAACCCTCTCTTGTGTTCATTGCCTTTATTTGATATTTCATTACAATATTGGTTATCTATGCATAGTGGTTGTATCACATTTTAATGGTTTGTGTTTGATAGAAAATCTGGTGTTCAACATTCCTTTGGTGCATCACCTCTGTTAGTTTAGGTTTAATTTCTTGCATCTTCTTAACCCTATCTCCTTGCAAGTTAGAATAGGTTTCAAAATAGATCTTCGTAAATATTTATGTGTACACTCGGCGGAGAGGAATAGGAACCGGCCTTCATCCGGAGAGCTCTCTCAATTTCAAAGTCCCATGCTTTAAGAGATGCTCCATGTTATGCAATCACACTAAAAGTCTCAACCCACCGAGTTGCAGACATTCAGGGGTGTTGTGATTTTGCACTAACAAATACTTACATTGACAAAAGTAATATAGGAACTGTCATCACCAATCCAAAGACTATGATAATTCTTCACCGAACTCCTCGTCTATGATTATTTACTAATGCACAGCCTTTAGTTTGGTGGATGTAATCTGAAACAAAACAACAACCGAACACAAGAATACCATCGACTATGATAAGACGGAATGATGAAAAATCTGAAATATCAAAGTAAATTATGATACTAACATGAAATTGTTACAATCTCACCCATGAGGTACTTCAACAAGACTATGGGAGAAAATTTACAATTACACCTCTCGATGGCTTCTTGACACACCTTTAACTGATGGCTTCCTTTGCACACTTCCTACAATATTTCTCACTACTTCTTTCTATGCTAAATGAGGGGGGTGGCCTCTCTATTTATAGAACTTCCAGCTTATCCATCCTATCTCTAAGATAGGATAAGAAATCCACTCGACGAATCATATTCCATACCTTAACTCTTATCTCGTATATGTAAGCTTATCTCTTAAGATAAGATAAACCTTATCATTTACATGGGTTCCACATTTTTAGACTTTTTACAAATAAAATACACAAAATATTTATGACCTCACTCCTTGTCCTTATTTCTAATTCCTAATCATGTAGACCCTACTTCTCTAATTACCCAAACTTTGACATTTTAACATTACTGGGACCACTTACGACAAATATTTACTTTTTACAACATTCCTATTGTACTTTGATCATTCACCGTACTCCACATTATTGGCGACACTTTGTCTTGATGGCGCCGTTATCTTCTATCGAGACACTACTACTAATTATACTTAACAACATCCTATTCCTAATACATACATTAATGAAATAGAAATTATGGAGGAAAATTTTAGTGTCGACATCTTCCCCCTTCCTAGCTTCTACTCCGTCCTCGGAGTAGACTATTCTAGTGCTTGGAAAATCTTCAACTTGTCGTGGTTGACCCATTTCGTAATGGGAGTGCCATCCAATTCCTCCAGTCGGTACGTACCATTTTCATGCACAACTGCTATTTTGTAGGGCCCCATCCATTTTGGAAGAAATTTTCTGTCTTCTTTTTTTGTATCTGGAATCATATACTAGGACCAAGTCATTCACATGAAATGGAGACCATTGGATCTTTTGATCAAAGTATTCCTTCTACTTCATTTTCTTCTTATGGCTTGTATCCTTTGCTATTTCCCTCATTTCCTCTAGCAAATGAAGATGTACCAACCTTTCTTTTACTGAATCACTTTCATCCATCCTTTCATTTTTCATAACTCTCACAGTGGGAATATCAAACTCAATAGGAAGAACTGGATCAATGCCATAGGCCAACTGAAATGGGGAGTATCCTGTTGCTGACTTTGATGTTGCCCTATATGCCCACAATGCTGCATGAATCCTTTTATCCCATTTATGTACCTACAAGGCTGCATCTTTTGCTAGAATTTGACACAACACAAAATTGGTTCCTTCCACCTATCCATTTGTACTTGGCTTGTATGTTGTTGCCTTTCTGTGCTTAATATAAAATTTATTGACTAGGGCTTCTAATACCTCATTAATGAAGTGGCTTCCTTGATCATTACAATTTCTAATGGATCAACCAAATCTGGTGACAATACATTCATATATGAACCTTTCCACTTAATCCATGAAAGTTGTCTTGATGGCCTAGCTTGAACCCACTTGGTTAAATAATGTGGCAATTACAATATACTTATTTTGGCATGATGTAGTTGGAAGTGGACCTACAATGTCTATTCCCCACTTTTCAAAGGGACCAAGGGGAAGAATAGGACATAATGGAACTGATGAAGTCTTACGGTTACCATGTGTTTGACAAATATCACATGTCTTACAATAATTATAACAATCTTTAAAAAGAGTGGGCGATGATAACTTTGCATCCAAGATCCTTCTTGCTGTAAATTGTCCAGAGAAGTGCCCTCCACATGTACCATTGTGGAATTCTTCTAGCAGATCCTTTCCTTGATCACGTCCAACTGCCCTCTTATACTGTCCATCAGGTCCTATTCGAAATAATGCTCCATGAAGAATAGAATATGGACGAATGGATTGAGTAATCTTTCTCTTAATATTTGCATTGGCCCCATCAGAAACTTGAATTCATTCGGATAATTCCAAATATCTATGTATTCACTAGGGATTGTGTCGAGGAGAACAATGCATCGGAAAATCATCATCATCACAAGATGATCCTAAACCATCATAGGCTCGAGAGAGTGCATCTGCATTGACATGCTTCTTTCCTGGCCTATCTATAATATCAAATTCAAATTCTTGTAGCAAAATTATCCATCTTGCTATTCTCCCTGATGGGTTAGGCTTATTGACAATATATTTCAGATCCTGATGATCTGTTACAACTATAAATTTCTGCCTAGCAAGTAATTTCTAAACTTCTTTAGAGCAAAAATGATAGCGAGCCTCTTTTTCGATTCTGATATAGTTTACCTCAAGACCTTGCTCATTTGTGCTGCTCCCCAAAGTAAATTGGATGTTCATTCCCATTTTCATCCTTTTGGGTCAAAGTACTACCTAGTCTTTGCGTCATCTCGATGCATCAATGTACACAATGAATGGCTTGCTCCAATCTGGATTCTTCAAAAGGTGAAGACACCGGGGCTTCCTTGATTGTCCAAAGCTTCATGCACCTTGTTTCTGGTTCATAAGCAACATCCTTCTTCAAGAAGCTGGGTTAGTGGTCATGCAATCTTTGAGAAATTCTTGATGAACCTTCTATAGTAACCCACATGGCCTAAAAATGATCTCAACTTACTTATATTCATAGGAAATGGTAAATCTTTGATTTTTGAAACTTTATTAGGATCAGTATCAATACCATCTCTGGATACAACATGCCCTAACAAAATGCCTTTAGAACATCCAAAGACACACTTTGTAGGGTTTAGTGAGGCTTATGCTTCATCTAACCTTTGAAATGCTTTGTCTCCATCTCGGTGCGGTGGTCCAACTTGCTCCCATAGATGCAAAAATCATCCGAAATACTCGATGAAGGTCCCAATGTAGGGTTCGAACATCCTATTCATCAAACGCTGGAATGTTCTTGGAGCATTACACAACCCAAAAGGCATAACTCTATAAGCAAACGTTCCCCAAGGAGTGGTGAGCGTGGTCTTGACTGATCTTTCTTTACTATACGAACTTGGTTATAGCCACTATATCCATCAATGAAAACTATAGCACTCTTGCCAGCTACTTCGCCCAGATCTGATCTCGAAAATGGAAGAGGGTAATGATCCTTCTTTGTTACCTTATTGAGCTTCTGTAATCAACACAAATGCGTAGCTTCCCATTATTTTTATTGAGATCACAATGGGAGAAACCCATTTTGAATTCTCCACAACAAATATGAATCTGCATCAAGCAACTTATCTATTTCTTCTTTTTACGTCTTAGAAAAATTAGGATTCATTCTATATGGCATTTGCTTTATGGGCTTAGCACCATATACTAGCTCAATACAATGTTCTACCCAACATACTTGACGGAGTTCCTTGTAATCAAAAGTGAATAGGTGTATATACCTTGAAAGAGTGGAGGTAGGATTCATTCTCACTCTCCATCACAACATCACCAATCTTTATTTGTTGGAGAAGATCATCAAATTCTTCTTGAGATAACTTTATGGGGTCACTGGGCTGGTGTGGTGGAAGAATATCCATGGTGAAACATCAACCTCACTTTCTTCATCTTCAGTGTCCACTTCACTGGTACTAGAGTAATCAGAGGATGTCCAATCATCAGTTTCATCACTTGAATCCACAGGTTCTACTTTATGATGTCGAGGGATCACGTTTATCTTCACCCTCTCTCTACCACGTCCAAGTGTCATGAAACCTTCATTCCAGTAGTTTCTTGCATGAACTCTCCTTAGCCATGGTCTTCCCAGCAGCATTGGGTATGCAACAGTACCATTTTTCATCACCTGAAAGTCTACCACACATACAACACCCATAACAGATATTGCCCCATTTGAAACTACACCTTCCATCTCAAGTTTAGTTTTTCCTTATTTAATGACCTCAACATAAGTGTTGAAGGGCGATCAATTTTAAACCCAACATATTCATTACTGACTCGGTCATTATATTAAGCTACGCAGCACCTCCATCAACTAAGACATCATGAATTAAAATACCATTACATAATACCTCAAACTTGTGGAGCATAGGGATCCGCCTCTTCCTCCAAAATAGGGACCTCAACCTCCTTCCTTCTTCGAGCATTGAGTCCACCTCGCAACTCCCGCATCTTCTCGAGAGACATAGCCAAGAGTTGACCATATGTAATATTTGAAGGCCTTTTGGACAGATCTTCCAAGATGGAGTATGGTCCTTGCCTATGGAATCGAGAAAATCCTGCACACCCAACTTTCTTCTCCTATGTTTCTTACTAGTTTCTCCTTTCATCTTCTTAGGATCAGTTCCATCTTGATTATCTTTTTCTTTCTTTCTTTTGTTACAAACACATCTACTTCATTATTTTTACTCTTATCTACTACATCAAGAGAATTCACAGTGCTTTTCCTTTATCATTATCTCCTTTACCGATGTTAGAAGCTCTATCTGGATAATTATACTTATAATGACCCTTTTTATAACAACCATAACAAACAACTTCAGAAATATTTCTTTTTGGACCTCTATCTCCTCCCTGAGAACTAAATTCCTTTCCTTGAAGAAGATTAATAGTTAACTAGCCCATCTTCCTAAGCAGATCTTCATACTCAGTAGATGTACTAGGAGAAATATTTGTGCTCACCGGGAGTGGTTGTGGATTCTGGACCAAAGGTGCTGGTGTAGGCTCTACTTTAACAACAATTTCTTTGGGCTCCTCTTCCATGCTTTCTTCTTGCCTTCTTGCAATCTCCTTTTCTTGTTCAATGGTAGCTGGGCGGTCATACTTCACTCGTTGTCTGATCTCTGGCTTCATCCCAAGAATGAAGTGCTTACAGAGGAGATTATCCACACCATTCATCAACCCATCCGCTAGTCCTTCCTTCCGGATCTGGGCATCGAGCTTCCTCCTTAGCTCTAGAACACGAGCATGATAATCCCTTATCTTCTCCTTCTCTCCTTGGGATAGCTTTGTGATCTCGATCATGAGATCTGCATATTTCTGTTGTTCACCAAATTCTTCAAGAAAACTTTCAGTTAATAAATCCCATGAATTTTTCACATTATCACCTAGTGTTTCAAACCACCTAAGTGCTGAACCATCCAAAAAGGTAGGAAAAAATTCAGTCCATTGTTCCCTTCTTATGAGGCCATTACAAATACAAGATCGTTTAAACTCTTGAATGAAAGAAGAAACATCTTCATTAGATTGAGCTGAAAAAACAAGAATCTTTCCCATTTTCAAAAGTAACCACCGTGAAATACCAACCCACAAGTACAATCAACAAGACTTATGTGCACAAATAATTGGAATTACTATAGAAATGACCACGGTAAACTATGGTAAAACTTGACTTACTACGGTAAAAACTGATTTTACTGTGGTAAACACTATTCACGGTAAAAAGTGAAGTTACTGCGGTAAATACTATTCACGGTAAAAAGTGACTTTACTGTGATAAATACTATTCACAGCAAAAATGACTTTATCATGGTAACTACTATTCATGGTAAAAATGACTTTACCATGGTAACTACTATGCACAGTAAAAACAAGGTTACCCTCCAATTGATTTTTGACTAAGTGGGAATATCTCTCCAGAAAATCCACCAACGAGGAATGGTCCTGGAAACGGAACCAAAATGTCATCACCAATCCGGCACTATGATAATTCTTCACCGGGAACTCCTCGTGCTATGATTATTTACTAATGCACAACATGACCTTTAGTTTGGTGGATGTAATCACGAAACAAAACAACAACCGAACACAAGAATGCCATCGACTATGATAAGACGAATGATGACAAATCTGAAATATCAAAGTAAATTATAATATTAACATGAAATTGTTACAATCTCACCCATGAGGTACTTCAACAAGACTATGGGAGAAACTTTACAATTACACCTCTCGATGGCTTCTTGAGCACACCTTTAACTGATGGCTTCCTTTGCACACTTCCTACAATATTTCTCACTACTTCTTTCTATGCTAAATGAGGGGGGGTGGCCTCTCTATTTATAGAACTTCCAGGCTTATCCATCCTATCTCTAAGATAGGATAAGAAATCCACTCTGACGAATCATATTCCATACCTTAACTCTTATCTGTACATGTAAGCTTATCTCTTAAGATAAGATAAACCTTATCATTTTACATGGGTTCCACATTTTTAGACTTTTTACAAATAAAATACACAAAATATTTATGACCTCACTCATTGTCCTTATTTCTAATTCCTAATCATGTAGACCCTACTTCTCTAATTACCCAAACTTTGACATTTTAACATTACTGGACCACTTACGACAAATATTTACATTTTACAATATTCCTATTGTACTTTGGTATTGTTACCGTACTCCACGTTATTGGCGACACCGTCTTGACGGCGCCGTTATCTTCTATCGACACTACTACTAATTATACTTAACAACATCCTATTCCTAATACATACATTAATGAAATAGAAATTATGGAGGAAAATTTTAGTGTCGGCGTAGGCGTTCGATGTAACAATGGATAAGTACTCCTCTCACAAGTGAAGATACCTGCACTAAAAGACATCTTAAAAAGAAATAGTAGATAACATGGGTTTATGAGCTTCTCGGAAAAGGTGGATTCTAGGAATCGAAAGGGACTTCCTTACAGAGATTTCAGTTCATTTTTAAACAATCAAGTGAATCGATAATAATTTTTAATGATAAACAATGATAATGATAAATATGGAGATAGAAATCAAGGTGGAAAGGAAAGTCCTTCAAAAAATTTAGGTGGCCCAGGATAAGGTGGTGGCTATCTAGAAGACTTCAAAGTAATCATACAAGTAACAGTTTCTTGTTGGATCTAATGGAGGAACTCGAGTTAGTGCTTAATGTCCTCTTTACCAAGTTCAAATATGATGGAACATAGTGTAGACAAAAAATCATGCACTTGAGTCATTATTTAGTCCTGGTCTCATACTACTATTCATATGATTCTTTAGTGAAAAGAGTAATAATTAACACATGTCTTAGGCCATTTTGCATTTCTTTACTCATTATTATTTTAGATCTTAAACCCATAATTTCCTAGTTTATATTTTCATACTATGTTTTTCCTATTTTTGACTAGGGTGCCAAGTAAGAAATAGGGCAATCAACTAGGAGTGGAGCTCCCTAGGTGCCCTTGTACCCTCTAGGTGCCTTGATCCACTTTACACTTTCCTCTCACTTTTTGGGAACTTTCTATCTGTTTGATCTTCTTATATGTTTGGTGATAAGAATTTTTGGGGTTAGTTATGAAATTAAATCAAGAGAACCATATAGATATAAAATTATATTACCATGATGAGGGACCAAGCACTAAGCACTTAATACCACCACCTAAGGTTACATCCATCAAAAACATCTATATCTACATTTTCATCCATCTAGCTCCATCACAAGGCACACAAGACTATTTAATCTGCATCAAACTTCATGGAGGGAATCTATTATTTCCATTCATCTTTATTTTTATGGTTTTGATGTTTTGCATGGGGTTTTGTAGGTGATTCTTCATTAGCAGCTTACGTTTGCTTTAACAATCAAACAATGACATTCACGTGGTAGAAGTTAACACAAGTGAACATACAAAAAAACTCCATAGGTTTCCTATCCATTTATGCAAACCAATGCACCTAGATATCAGACCAAGGCACCCATGGGTGCCCCGGTCTAGATAGACAACTTAGATCTATACTTTCTCAAGCTCATGTGCAGTCGTTTCCTCCTCCTTTTCACCCGGTCTATAGAATGACACATTCCCGCAACATCTCGCTAATCAGCTAAGGCCTTCTTAACCCTCTTTACAAATTAGGATTTCACATTTCATTGCTTAGATTTCTTGGGTATTATTTCAATATTTTATTACTTCATTTATTTAGTTATTTTACTGCTCCTATAGCATTATATTACACTAGAATATTTACATTTTAGTTCATCATTTTGGTGAACATATACTTGATCTTCACGCTTTTAGGATCCTCATTCTTTACTCGTCATCCTAAATTCTAGTCATCATGAGTATCTCCATCAATGATAATTTGCTTGAAAATCTAGATTTAATGCATAAAGTAAAAATATTCTTGTTACTAATCACATTCATTATGATATGCATCCTGACTCGGTATATAACACATTCGTGGATGAATTTTCTCAACATATTACTTTCTTGTCTAATCCTCATGCTGATATTAATACAATTGACAATGAACCACCTTTGCATATCATGATTCACATATACAATGTGGGTATATAGTGCACTTTAATTGAAAATGGATCTGAACTCAACTTATGTCCCATGTCCATCATTGAGAAGCTAGGTATTTCCACTTGCAATGTTAATCCATCTTTTCTTTCATTATGTGCATATGATGGTTCTGTTTGTCCATGTGTTGGTCACATCACACTACCTATCACCGTAGGGCTAAAAATTGTTAACATTGTGTTCTTTGTCATTGATTTTATAGTCTCCTATAACTATTTTCTTGACAAACCATGGATCCATGTAATGTAATTCGTTTTTGCTAATGTACATCATTATGTCAAATTCATACATGAAGGTATTGAATAAATTGTTTTGTGTGTGACTGTGACGCATACAAATGTTTTGAACACACTTAGGGAATAAATCTCACACATCTACCTCCCCACATGTTTCACACTAGCCTTACCACACATCAACCTTCTATTATATGCATTTTCATCTACACTTTAAACATCATCATTACCCGATGACACACTCTTGCCCTCCAGGTTCATAGTTGACTATTGAGGTAATTATATACACATGAACCCCACACACCACACACTATACACTCTACACATTGCACATTTTCAAACTTCTACTCTTTGCATCCTACATCTTTTCCTACATACATCATACACATCCTACTCATGACTCACATACTACACCATAACCACTACATATTGCACATTTTCACATATCATACACATCATCTTACATTTTACATCCTACACCTTACATATTACATCTTACATCTTACATCTTACATGTTTCATGCATCTATAGATCTACATAGCTTAGGTCATCTATGCATCTTACATTACATACCATACACCCTATTATGCACATTACAGAATTTGCACATTCTCTTCTACACACTATACTCACTACCCGATGATGCACTCTAGTCTTGCAGTCCATATTGGATTGTTTAGGGTATATATAGTACAAATGCACCTCATCACCCTTACATGTTAATCATTCAATATTTTCTCATGTGACATAACTAAATTAAGTGATATACACTTTAGGTTATAGGGTCACTTCTTTTACCATCATGTCGTGATAGGCTACATCATCACTTTATGTTGCACCATTTAGTGGTATACGCTTTGTGATAAATCACCACTACTTGTTGTTCATCTTTTTGTAATATACGCTTAGACTACATCATCACACATAGCTCATTTATGTCACATATCATCCTTATAAACTCATCACAATGCGCTACACACAACACATATTTTGGCCATTTCCCGATTACGCACTCTCATTTATGGTTCATTCTTGACTTCTGAGGTGTAATAGTAAATGAAACTCACTATATACAATTTTGTTCACTTGGGGGGGCACACAACTCCTATCATTAATTCTACATTCCATTCCATCTATCCACAACATACTACATTTTATGGTTGCATTTACTCTTTCTTGCACTTTCTTTTACTTGTACACTATATTACACATGCTAGATAGATATCTTGTATGTCATTATCATTATCATTATCATATACACATGCATGCTCACTTTATTTCCAGTTGTGATTATAGGCTATCTTGGGATAGTACACACAACATGGATGCTTGGCTACTAGTCCCATAATGGCTCCTAGGGGCATCCACATTTGTACACTATAGGTGTTATTGTTTCATTTTTGTTCATAACACACTAATTTGATTTATACACACTTTGACATACATTTTATTTTTCTAACATGCTAATGGATGCTCATGTGCAATTTTTTTCGAGGATACATGTTTCCATAATTTTTGTTCTACTATCTCCTATTTCTTGTTCTTGGTTGTGGGATTTTCCTTTTGTCTTATGTGTACACTTATTTATTCATGACCAATGCAGCCTTGAGTGTATTTTGACACCGTGAGTGGTGTCCCATGTTTTAACCCACTTTGTGTAGCCTACCTTGACTTCTTGTGGTGTTTAAATTATCTTCTTATGTTCTATCTTACACATTCTTTGTTTGGAATACAATTTTTTTCTACATGCATATTCGTAGCTACACTTGTTTTCTAGCTACCTTCTTTTTGGTGCCTTGGTCTCTACTAAACACATCCCCCCTACAAGGCACAATTTCAGTATTCATGGTGATCCTTTTTGGTCTTCTCTATCTCGTGATGTCGCATGTGTCCCCAAAGAGGGGGTGTCATTTGTGTTTGCACACGTACTAATACAATTCAGTTTTAGTTTTTTCCATGACACGATGGGTTATACAACGAGTGCATTTAAACTAGCCAAAAACTCCATACACAACGGATTTTATAGGACAAAGTATCCTTAGCACATTTAGAGTAGTTAAAGGATAGAGGATAAACTAGACCTTCCTCTCTACATTGTAATCATGTCGAATCACCCTAAAAACTAGATAGTTTAGAAATCCTTCACTCTTGGGAAGTAGTTATAGGTTAGAGGATAAATCAGAATTTCCACCCTATAACTTTTCAGCCAATGGCATGAGATTGCCCAAAAATTTCCCATGACATCATCACTATCCTTTCTACACCCTTTTTATCATCATGGATTAGGTGCACATGTTCCTTTTTCATTTTCATACTTTTCTTTACATGCTTTTTATATACATACATGTGTTTTTACACATTACACATATACATGTGTATTTGACTACTTGATCATCTTCTCTTTTGTAGGTCCATCTATATGGGAAGAAAGTAGTCAACAAAAACACACACATGGCAGGTACATCACACACATAATACTAACCATGCAGGTACACTACACACATTGGCATCTACACATGTGCTTTCACCCTAGGTTCACTCTCATCAATTTTTACATATTTAGTCTCCACGTTCCATTTTTTTATCACTCCATGATTTTTCTAGTCCTTCGCACACATTTAACATATATCTACATGGATTTATCATGTATGCATCTCTATAGACTTTATGTTACCATTATTTCCACTCACCAACATAAAGTGGGGGAAAATGTAGATGCAAAATCACACACTTTACGTTATCATTTACTCCTAGTCTCATACTACTATTCATATGGTTCTTAAGTGAAAAGAGTAATAATTAACCCATGTCTTTAGCCATTTTGCATTGCTTTCTGTCATTATTTTAGATCTTACACCCATACTTTCCTAGTATGTACTTTCATACTGCGTTTTCCTTTTTATGACACACCCAGCCAAGATTGGGGTGTCCTATTCCCCTTTGGGCACCTTGATCCTCTTTACACTTTCCTCTCACTTTTTGGACACTTTATATCCATTTGAGCTTCTTATTTTTTTCATCCTTTTCAGGGTTAGTTACAAAATTAAAGCAAGAGAACCATATAAATATAAAGTTATGTGACCATAATGAGGGACCAAACACTAAGAACTTACTACCACCACCTAAGGTTGCATCCATCAAAGGCATCTATAGATACATTTGCATCCATCTAGCTCAATCAAAAGGCAAAAAAGGTTGGTTCATCTACATCACACATCATAGGAGGGTTTTTATTGTTTCCATGCACACATTCACTATTTTCTACATCTAGTTAATTTCTCACTACTTCATAAAGTGTGACTAGTGCAAGAGCACCTAGGGCACAATATATCACACACACACACACACACACACACACACACACACACACACACACACACACACACACACACAGAACTAGATTGAGTCTGAGATGTGAGTGCAACACTCATGATAATTCCATCGATTTGCAATGAGGAAAGTCCAACCCCTTCATATGCATCTTTCTTTTTTAGGTTTTTGATGTTTTTCTTGGGGTTTTGTAGTTATTCTTCATTGCAGGTTTGTCGGTGCTTGATCACACGTGAGATTCACATGATAGGAGATGAACACATGTGAACATCTAGTGACACTCCAAAGGAGGTTTCCTAGCCATTTCTACATACTAGGGCTCCCATGGGTGCCCTTGTCCCTCCCTTAGCACCCCATTCTAGCTTGAAATCTCATATCCATACTTTCTTAAGCTCTTGTGTGATGGTTTTCTCCTCTTGTTCACCCAATATACAATGCGACATGGTCCTATGACATCTATGAATCAACTAAGGCCTTCTTAACCCTCTTTGCACATTACGGTTTCACATTTAATTTCTTAGATTGCTTGGGTGTTATTTTAGGATTTTATTTTATTTATTTATTTATTTATTTATTTTACTGCTCTTATAGCATTAGATTACACTAGAATATTCACATTTTATATAATCACATAGTGTGAACTCATGAACTATGTCAAATTTCTCCCACACAAAATGTTGTTGGATGATTAGAATGTCATAAATGCTTTTGATGCGGTGTGATTCACTGGAATAGTCATCTATAACAAAGACATACTTACAACAAACAAGTTAAATCCTAAAATATAGCTAAACTATGATTAAACGTTATGATTGATAATAAGGAATTGATAGAAAAAAATCATACAAGATTTAAAGGAATCGTTGGAAATTTAGCAAAATCATAGGCAATTCAAAGAAATCATTAACGATTGCTATAAAATGTTCGTTTCTCAAAAATCACAAGTTGATATAGGAAGAGATCTAAATATATGTTTTTGTAAATGTTTATGTGGTGAGAGAAATGAAAAATAGAAAGGAATACATTGGAGTGTAGATGATTTATAGAGCACTTGCTGATGATGTTAAAAATTGATGTTTTTGATTGTTGATCACTGGGAGGATTGTTGAAGATAGGGCTATAGAAATTGCCATGTTATAGGTTATTTAGAGAGACTTGATGTTGTTTTTGGAGTTTGAGATTACGAAGATGATAAATTTTCACTATTTGGATTGAAAAAAAGAGGCACAAATTTCTTCAAGATTTATGAAAATACCTAAAATAGGAGTTGAAACTCCTATTTATAATAGCTAGCGATTTTTATAATTACCGACGATCTAAGAAATTAAGAAAAAGTTCGAAGTGGTTCCAACCACTTCAAAAATGTGATTTCCTTGTATGGGGATGAGGAAGAATGGTTGTGAAGATGTTAGGCGAGTTGGGAAGGTCATGATGTCGGGATAAAATGGGTTAAGGATGATTTAGAAATAGTTAGGTGGTTTCAAGGGGGCTTAAGTTAAATATAGATGAGTAAACTATAATTTGCGGGGGGTAAAAAAATTATTCTATGGGTGATGGGAATGACTTAGGGATGTGTTTATAACAATATTTTTTTGATAAAGCAATCTCTATATATGAGGAGTAGGTGGGTGAGGAAAACTCGGTGTCTACATTGTGTCAATATGGGAGAATAATCAAACTTTTAATTAGCGAAAGGATAATCTACTAAATTTTATTTTTACACATTTCTAGTTTTATTAATGAAAATAGTGACGAAAAAACAATCTAACTTACAGGACCTATATAATAATTATAGATGAACCCAAAATGTATAAACCTTCACTTCTTCAAAAATTTAGTTACATACTAAATTTTTATTAGATGTAGACACAACTTCATGCACATATTTCTAATTTACTATACCATCGTATGTTGTTTATATGTATTGATCTTGAGTAAGAAAAATATTCATTGGTGACATAATCCTTTATCCATCCATTTATTTTGATTGTTTCTACTATCTTTCTCTCTCACATTTTTCATTTACATACCTAGTTATGGTTAGGTCACATGGATCTCTATATGTAAGTATTTTCATATTTGTTGTCATTTACCCCAAGACTATAGCACCCAAGCCCTCTTGTCCAAAGGCGCTCCTGTCCACTTTGTTCTTTTACACTTTGACATTATTAGTCATCCTTTCTAGTTTTCTTATCCTTATCCCAAGCTCATAGTTGGCCTTTTGGGTCACTAGTGTCGAAATTCAAACAAGAGATCCATATATACACAACATACACTCTATTATTTTGGCTAGAAATTTGAATGGACAATCTCATTCACATACTATCACTACCATTATAAGGGACTGAAATTTTTGGCTAGATAAGAAGGGGAAGTACTCAATTCCATACCACACACCTACATCTTATCTATCCATATCCTATTATCTTGGCGTAATTGACGTGAGGGTATCCTAAGGACACTATTACACAAATAAGAACAAAGAAGTACATGGATTCTAGAATGTAGTGCTACTCTCAATCATAAGTTCACTCAACATCCGACCTCCGGGGTTAGTAAGACTTCACATATTTCATTTTCATTCCAATTTGATGTGTTTGTGGGCTTATGAAAGTAGCTACAATTTTTGCATGTTACAGTTCCTTGGTGATAAAAATAGAATACCAAGAGATCAACATAAAGTGATAAAAACCCTAGTGACACATAAGAAAACATATTCCGGCCTTCTCGTGGAATCACCAATGCCCTAATGCCCCTTTCTAACACATGGATCCCATGTTTGGAATTAATCCTAGAGTCCATATTTTACGAGAGAAGAATTGTGACACATTTCCAGCCCTGTTCATCACTTTACACCACCCAAATTGGTTTCAAATTGCACAAGATTTAACTAAGTCATTTCTCCCTCTCATTTTCTTATAGTATTGCATTGTTTGAGTGCTTTCCATTTTTATATAAATTATTTTTCACCACATATGTTACTCTACAATTAGATTGAATTGAAATTTTATTAGATTAGCACACAAAAATATTCATGGATATTCGATTTCTGATGGGGAATCACTCTATTAATAAGTGAGTAAATTTATTGCAATCTTTTGGTTGAACTAATTCACTTTCATTAATCAAATAAAATTATTGAAGTTTAAATTAAAAATAAGTATAAAGTTTATAAGAATTGTATAATAAGTTCTAATCATAAGTTTATAATATAAATTTATTAGAATATGTTTTGTTGTTGTGGGCATACATATACGAAACTAAAGATTTCTCCCACAATAATTATTTTGTCTCTGTATGGGGGTATTTGAGACTAGGACAACAAAGGAAACCACATGATCAAGATTCTCAACTTATATTTTAAGTTGATGAAGACACTTGAACTAGAAAGGCATTACTCCATACTGCCATGAGGTATAGGGGTCCAAATCCTAGACCTAGGATATGGTCATGGTATCTAACTAGGTTTTAACTATAATATAAACTTTAATAAGGTTGTAAATAAGATTGGAATCAAAATTTTAGTGATCTAATATGTCGAAGAGGTTATTAGGAAATATTTGTGAGGATTAGAAGAGAGTTCCAAGAGATTACAAATCATAATCATGGGTTATGAAAATTTCTAAGGATTGTAAAGTAAGAGCCGATAGATAAATAATGCAATAAAAATAGACATTCTACCCTATCCTAATATATGCTTAACCATATCCACAAAATAAAAATTTGAAATGAAATTAAAGGAACAAGAAAGGATAGATATACTTGAATGTATGAAGAAACATTGTCACATTAACTTCCCCATGGTCAATAACAAGATATGAGAGATAATTGATTTAGGGGACCAAAAACTACTAGAGTAAAACCTAGTAAGAAACTTGATTGAAGACTCCAATGACTTAAAAATATTGGTATACCATGCCAAGTGAACTCCTATGCTTTTAGATCCTAAGTACTCAATGCTCCAAGTGTAAACTCCAAAGGACAAAAATTAACATAAATTCAAGACCTTTTCATCTTTTAGGGAAGATTGGAGAGCACTAGAATATTGAATGTGTGATAGATGTGATATGTAGAGGAGCTATAAAACCCTGGTAGAAATATTAGAATAAATGCATTAAAATTATCTAATAGTAAAGTGTATCGATCGTTACTATAGGCCTTTGATTCCAACATAATAATATCAACCTATCAAACTACCAATGAGAGACTGTGGAATTCCAAATATGATAATGATGAGGTTATTATTATAAATGTAGGTGTAAGAGTGAACACAAGGAGATAACGAGATGACGCAACAAGGAGATTGTTAAACATGATTGTAAAATAAAATATGTAATGGGCTTGAAAATGTGTGTAATATGTGATATAATTGGACTACACATACAAAATATCTCATAAGAAATTTTTTTAACTAGCCTAATGCAACCCAAAGGATGCATGGAACAATTTACATTTACTCCTTTCTCCTAGCAATATCCTTGAGAACACCACCGTATGGAAGCTAATGCACTAATTGTCCCTACAAATAATTAAAATTATATATAGTGGACACTTGTGTGTATACACACACCAAGTGTGTCCCCATAAAAATTATCTTCTCCAACAAAAAATTAGTCCATTTAGTCACTAGTGTCTTTGAAAAGTTGTAAGCCTTCATGTAACTCACTGTACACAACTTCCGAACCTCTTATTTACCTTCTTCATCATTTTATATCTTTCTTAATCACTTTTACCATGTCATATATTTGTAAAATTATCATTATAAATCCAACATATGCATTGACCTTCTAAACTTCTCTTAGAACCTATTTACCCTAGAGAAACAACAAGTGTGTCTTCTCACACAATGGGTTGAAAAATTCTTTCCATCATCTCCATTATGTAGGTGATTGCCACAAAATGTTGAGCCTTAAAATACCAAGTCCATTTAGTCAAACATCACTTCATTCTAATATCTCCCAATCTCGAAGTTAACCAAAAACTACTCCACCAACAACTTGGTGTCTAATCAAACCTATATGGATTCAAATGTTGAATCGCATTCAACTTCAACTCATCCAGTTTATTCTACCACTAAAATATATATTCTTCCATTATATTCTATTACGTTGCAAACATTTCCTTTGAACTTGCAAGTCGTCTCAAACAAACTTATTTTATACTAAGCTCCAATCTCTTCCTTTTATCGTTTTGTCATGTTTTTTAACACCATTTCTTCTCCATCTCTATTTTTTTCGCATGACTAGATGGTCATTCCACTTATTATTGTGTAATGTAGGCACTTCACTTGCCACCACTCTAGGTGTGTAGGAACTCATATGCTTTATGTCATATTTATCCATACCCATAACATATTCACTTAATATGTAACCTCTCCCACATCAAAAGGATCCTCTTCCCTTGGATGCACTTTCACCTCCTCAAGATGTTATATCATTTTAAAAATTCAAACATGGATTTCCTTCACCTTGCATAGAACTTTTTCTTCTTCCTTTACTTTGTCCACACCTCAAATGATCTTCCCCTTTTCATGAGCACTTTGTTGTGTGCATGCCACATTCTCTTCTTCCTTCATAGAATACTAATAGGATTGTTCCATCTAATGAACTTGAAATATAATATACTCATCTTAAATTGTAAGTTACAATCTAGTCATATATCAAGATATCTTCTCCACATGATCTTCCACATGTTTAGATGTAATGGTGAAATGGTAAAATTAATTATTTTATTCCTTCATACTAATCTCTCTCTATCCTAGACCTTACAACCTTCTAAATAAATTGAGTGGGTAAAGTGTGGTAAAAATTGTTGTCTTGATGTTTTCCACTAATCTCTCCCATGTATTAATCTTCTCTTATCCATGCTTCACTAAGTTTGTCTAGATATACACCCACCAAAGATATAGATGACATTTCAACTTCATTTACAAAAAAATGACTTTATTGGGATCTTTTGTATCTTCATACTAAAATGTTTATCTACCTCTCTTATCTAATGTATGACCTATAATTGTTTTAAACTACCACAATAACAAGGGCTATCCAATCTCGTCTTACTCTTCATTTAATAAATTATTTCAAACACCTATCTTATGGACCATCTCATGTCTCTTCTACTTCTACATTTACATTTGTGAACCATGTTCCCTACTCATGGTTCTACCTTCTTCATCACTATGATCTTCCATTACAATGCCTCGATGTTGTGTGGCTTCTATCACCTTCAAGTGAGCTAACATAGTTATCATCATTTTTCTAGGCCCTAAACTCTAGTCCCTTGGTTTTGACATCAAAAATTAATATTCATCTAGTGTGGCACTTTCTATTCTCTAAAACCGGAAATCACATTCTATGCAATTTTCTACCAAATAACCTAGTTTATGGAGGATGCCTATAAGGACATAATTCCCACAACTCACACTTTGGAACACCAAAAACTTTATATCTCACCCTCTCACACCTTTTACCCAACAATTACCTAGTAAAATGTGTCCACACCAAATTTCTACCCACACACTCATAATGTGGAAAACCAAAAATTTGGCATGCCTCTACTCATAAGGAAATAAATCCATGCTTTCATACCAAATGATGTAGAGAGGGTGTCGCTGCCCATTGAAGATAATCATTACATGTTGTCGCCCTCAAAATACAAATGAAACCACAACCAAATAGAAATAAACATTAATTGGTAGAAATATCAAATAAAAAATTATTTAAAAAAAAAGAAAGTTGTAGAATATATTTTGAGAGAAATATCACCAACATACTAATTTTCAATGAACCAACCTCATACAACATATATCATATAATTATGTCATGCCCTCTTAATATGGAAAATTCTCCATGTACTATATCACACTACACATGTCATGTTAGATCATTTATTGTGAAGACTGTATCTTTGATACTTAAGCTCCCATACACACTTTTCTTGTGAGGCAACTATGAGCTCTCAACTTCAACTCTCCAACTCCCGAGTTCTCTAATTTTCAAACTTCTTTCCTAAGGAAATGGGCTCTACATATATAGTCATTCATGTGACCTCCTAAGACTTATAAACTTACATAATTCAAATGAAAATCTAAAGGACTAGACATAAATTTTTTTCCCTTCCCAATACATTTTCCTTCAAATATTCAATTATTCAATATTTTTGTGCATGAATAAGATTGCACGAGGCAATACTCTACACAAGTGTTATTGCATAATATACCAAACATTAAGCATAGGAATTGTGCACTTGACACACATTGCAAAATGGACTTGTGCACTCCACATAATGCAATGCAATATCTTAAGGGTCACAATCAATACATTTCTTTAAATTTGCAACTCATTAATAACACACATTGCTAAACAAAATGTACACACAACTCGAATCAACACTATTCAAGTTTTTTGTTGATATAGGATTGCCTATAAACCTAAATGGTCTTGTATCACCTACACTAAGAAAAATTTATCGGATATTCAAGCCTAACTAGATTTAAACACATTAAAAAAACTAATTATAAAAATAGGTGAACAGACTAGGAGCATACAAACACTTTTAAATAGTTAAAAACTTGAAAAAACTTTAAAATTAGGATACGTAAAAAATCATTTTGTCATTGATCTAGAGATACTCGTCAATAACCAATGTGGAAGATAGAACATTACAAAAATGTCAAACAAGCTAAGAAAAAAAAATATGCCCAACTCAAATAGGACCATACCAAGTAACCAAAATTGTAATATAGTTTTTCACACCCTTTTGTAGCTATGAAATCGACTTGAGTATTATTCTCTCGCTTCTAGAATCTATAAATATCACTCGTTATTCTAAACTGTGATGTGAGTGAATGAGAAAATTTTATGCTTCCTCAAAGTCTTATTCCAACCTCAACACCTTCCAAAACAATAAACAATGGGTCATAGATTCGGGTCATATATCAATCAAACCCCGTATGAGAAGAAGGTCCTAATATCAACTCTTATTGTTGGTCAACATGCAATCCAGTATGCAAATGTCCCAAATTTTATTCTTTCAAATGGATGCAACAAGCAGTATATGCCAAATTTTGTCTAAATGCTTGCAAAATTCTTTTACGGAAGGTGTGTTCTTAAAACAATAAATTCTACTCTTGTAACTTTAATAGCACTCTTATATAAATGTAATTGATCATCATACATTTTTCATTTTCCTAAATGCACTCATGTATTGATATACTTTTGAATTGATTAGGATTCTATCACTATGCAAGTTATCATATAATATATGTGAAAGACAGAGAAAAGAGTCAAAACCCCATAGGTCTTGCAAACAAGGGACATAAGGTGTCCTCAAATGCAAGAGCTAGAACCATTCAAATACATTTCCGGAAAAATGTTTAGAAGTATCGGAAATTTAGAGAAATAGAGAAAAACTTAAAGAAAAGAGAGAAACACGAAGGAGAAATATGCACAAACATAACATGACACAATAAGGTCTATAAGGAGAAAGAAGACTGACAAAGAACAATACACGGTCAAAAGTCAAATAATATACTAATGTAGCAAATAAAAAGCCAAATAACATAAAAAACACTACTGAAAAGAATCTATCTCAAACCAATTGTCATTAAACATATAAATACATTAGCACCATTGCAATTAACTATATAGGAATAAATTGCCACCGCTCATAAATTGTAAATTTGAGCCTAGATAATTAAGATTTTGGTTGCTATAAACTTCCAATAAACTGACTATTAAGTAACAATAATTTACATTGATTCATTCTAAAATTCAAAAGTCACATATTTATAGACCAAAATTAATAACCCTGCCAGTTGTTTTTACGAAAACCGTACATAAAGAGGCATACCCAAATTCAAGCTTAATGCATACAAATTACAAAAGGAGAAAATCCTTTGTGAAAAAAATGATCAGGCTGCGTTGGCCACAGTGGTATGCTGATCTTCAATATCAGATGGATTAATCTCTATAAAACCGCCCCTCTGAATTTTGGGCACAATCACAGATAATACACCATGTTCAAACTTAGCACTGATGCCTTCCACATTCACTCGTGGGGGCAGCCTAAATTTTCTCATAACATTACCCCTTTCTAACTCGGAAGCAATCGTCAAAAACCTATTATCTTCCACTTCTACACGAATATCCTCCTTCCTGGCCCCTGCGAAAACATTGTATTGAACACAGCATTATGGGTAAGGAAAACATATTGAAAACTCCACAACTGCAGGTAGTAAAAGAGTTGCAGAATTAGTTACCAGGAAAGGCTGCAGAAAATATGTGGGCATCCGTGGTCTCACTCCAATCTATGGGTATGTAGGTAGGATCTTCATGTCTGAAAGGCAGCATGCCAAAGCCAAACGTTCTTCTTCTTAACTCCATCATGGCCTGTAGGTATAGGGGATTCCATGTTGCTCCATAATAAGCCATTGGCAGTGCCCTCTGGAAGGGCAGATGCAGGGATGTTGTTTCTTCTTCTTCTTATTCTTCTTCTTGTGGTAGTAGTGGAACTGGAGAATATTGTATGCTGTGTTGGCACAACGAAGGCAAGAAGATTGAGAGGATCAGATCAGATTCCCTTAAAGTGGGCGGTGGGGTTCATTCGAGGTAATATAATAATAAGTAAATATGAAGGAAGGGTATCTTCCATGGCTTTTATGACGCAATAGTTTTTCCATTTCAAACAATTAGTTAGCCCTTTGCTAGGGTTCAACCTAGAGTTTATCTTTATGAAACTTCTTCGAAGTATTTAGGATGGTTTATACCTATTACAATTATTTTAATTATATTTATATAAATATACTAAAAGAGTCAATTTTGAGGCATTGAGGATTGAAAATATCTTTCTAAAAAATTCCATATTTTATTATATGTTCAAGGTATCACAATTTTTTTATCGCCTTCTACAAGTAATGATAAATAATCCAATATGGATAATGTTGTTCCGATTAAGGAATCCAAAGAAGGATTGTCTTAAATCATGTTAACTTAGTACTTACACCACTCCACGAAGCGAATGAAACACAAAACACTAACTCACTATTGATTTCAACATCAATATTACAACCATGTCAAAGTTACACTTATACCCATCTCTCAACATTGTAGAGTTATTACAATATTGTTCCAAGTGGGATGCAACTCAAATCCTACAAACTTCCTAATCCAATTACACATGCTCAAAGCATGTCTCAACTTGTGAGCTATTACAAACACTTCTCCTCAAGAAAACAACATCATTTCCCTATTGTAGTTAGTGATCTTAGTTGATCCAATGATTTAAGGGTGAGAATTCTTTCACTAATTGAACTCGGTATTCCCGAGCCTTCAAACTCCCCTGTCCCTTCTTCGTGAGGAACCATCTCTTATTTATCCATTTTCTTATTTTCATGAGTGTTATCACATAATTCCTCAATGTCTAAGAGTAAAACATGGAATATTCTCCTTCTTCATTAGTAAGTGCTTAGAGTTGACAAGGGTTTTAGCATTTTTTCTTTGGTGTACAAATGGCTATATCGAGGAAATTTGAAAATAGAAGTAATGCACAATCAAGTAGTGCGAAACCACTTTTATGCAAGTTACAATTTCTGCCCTGCACTAACCCACACATCACAATGAACCCCTAATTGTGCAAGAAATGCTTTGCAAGAATATATATTGAATATATAGACATCAACACCATCCTTGTAAAAATGTTATCGTTAGTACAAAACATACTATATTTTTAAAAATATTCAATCACATGCGCATCACCACATTTTATAGACATAAATTCACACATGACATCCCTAATTCTTTTTGTTGTATACAAGATCGCAATAAATCGATAACATCAAAGGATGTCACAAAGAGTGTTGTTTTGTGCAATTTTGATTCTCATAAACAAAAAATTGTCAACACTTAGTTTGCCACCCCTTCTTATTTTTAGGCAATGTAGGATTATTTTGGAATGTGGATGCTCTTACAACATACACCTTGGGTAAGAGAAATGAATGATGACCTCCTTCTCATGAACATTTTATGAACCCTTCCACAAATACTCCATGTGTCATGACCTCATATGCACTCATCCAAGTCATATATTCATCTTGTCAATTATTTTACTTCATCGATATTCCTTATGATTCTTTCCTCCCATTGGCTTGATGACTTTGGAGTGAATCACTTTCTCAATATATTCCCTTTCCTTCTCAAAAACTATGATCTCTAATCAATATTTGTAGATTCTAAACTTGAAATTTCTCCACTATCTTACCACTCATGTGGTAGGGATACAAATCAACCATGTTTAAGATAGAAGAAATGTTTATCACCTCTAGTAGTATTATCTCATTAATATTGTTGATTGTTTAAAACGCACACCCAAAAGAACCAAACAAGGATTAGTGTCTCGGAAAAACAATGTGAATTCCCCCATGGTGTGTGACCATTGATCCCTTGAGTCATACATCCTAAGAAATCCCGATCTTATCCTAATTACCCTAATACTACTATTATCTCTCGAAAGTGCACCACAGTAGAGAGATGGTCTGCAAGTTTTCTAGTATTGCAAAAATTGATCTCTCTTTTGTAGATACAATGGAAACACCTCAGTCCATGGGTATACCTATTTTGAGGTGAGTCTCCGGGATTTAAAGGTTCTGTTCCTTATTGATATAATTAAGGGTAAAAGATGGCTATGAAATAACTGGATTGGGGTGATACACCAAATTTATATGAGGGATTTGACTAAGTATATGCATGATTGCTATGAGAAGGATTCTTGATGCACGAGCCAACAATTTTTCTGGAATGTTTAAGGGAAAACACTTGGTTGTACTGAGGGAAAATCACAACAGTATTGATAAGTTAACATGCACATTAAAATTTAGCAGAAAATACTGAATTTTGTAGCAGGGTAAGATGATTGGTTAGGGAATTTGCATTCACAAGACTAATAGAAACATACACAAGACTACAAATAATTGGAAAGGCAGAAAATACTTCACACACAGAAGGCAAAAAATAGCAAAAATTGCTTCAAGATACTATATCCAAAAGTCCTCTAGAGCTCTCTTGTGCCTTGCAAAGGCACACAATATATAGCAGAAAATAAATTTTCCCACCCTTCCTAAAAATAGCCTAAGGTTGTACTCACCCATGCATCCTAATTTTATCCTTTATTTAATAAAAGGATAAAATAATACAAACTAGTGCAAGAGGCATTAATAGCCTTTGATTACATCTCAGTCAACTGAAGTTGATTGTTCTATTTTTAATAAAGTTGGGTGAATAATTTTGCCAAAAATAAAATTGCTTGCTAGGCAAGTCTCTCTCCATGGCATGCAAATTGTCTCTTCTCTGTTCTGTCTTCTTGTGAAGCATGCAAAAAATCAATTCTCTCTTGTGAAAAAATAATTACATTAATTGCAATACTTTGCAAAATAATTCATCCAGAAGGGACCACCTGCTATGTGCACATGTTCTGATGATGTTGACATCTCCTTGGTTTCTAAAGGTCATAATAGTGACAAACTGCCAATTACCTCTACCTCCTTGAAGTGGGGACCACCTCCAATCTGCTTGGTTTGGCCACCTTGGTGGACTTAGCAATATAAAAGGGTCGACCATTTTACATGGCACATGCCACTATATTCTCCACCACCTTTTGATAAATACACACATGTATATATGTGTTGGTCATTGCATGTTTGGTAGTGTATAATTTGAAATTCACCTTTTCGGTGATCATTTGGCATAATTTGGTCGGCTTTTGATTGAAGGCATACACTATGGTTTAGACTTTGAAAGTCTTTGGAAATGATTTATTTGTTTGATGGACACGTGGGTTGTCCCCTTCTCCATGGTGACTCACCCTCATACGCTTTTGTCGGTGGCAATTTGACCTAGGTTGAGTTTTCTTTGATGTTTGAAATGGAACCTACACCATTGATCTTTGTACCGATTGGCCTGATGCCATCGATCTCTAACCTATGGTTAGGGTTTGTAACTCTGTAATTAATGTGGTCAGTGAGAACTAACCTTGGTTATTTGTTTTGATGTTTTGAGCATGATCCTCGGCCATTTGATCTTTGTACTTGATGAAGCCTGATCGTTGATCCTAAATCATGGTTGAGTTTCGAACTTAACCCATACTTGGGCTCAGTGGTAAAGGAAAGCTTGGGTTTGATGATCATTTCATTTGGTTTTCTGGTATGTGGGTGAAGCCCTAGAAAAATTTTTCTTGGAGGCCATTTTTGTTCTTTCTGAAGCTCGGCCTTCACCACAAATAGGTATTGAATCTATATTTTGTGACATTATTCACCAATCTTGGCTCTTGAACTCTCTGCAATGCTTAGTGGAAACCATTTTTGATTACTTTTGAGCTTTGGGTTATGAAGAGTTCTGCATGATCTGAGTTCCTTTCCTTGTTGTGATCTCTGAGCTAGAGCCCTTCCTATAAGTTCTGCGAGCTACCTTCTCTCTTGGCTGCCATCATTGAGCTTTGTGGGCTCAGGTTTTCTGATTCTTTCAGCCTTCTGTAGCTCCCTGTGGTCATTCTGAGACTCGGTTTTCTCCTTTTCAAGCTTGGTTTTTTCTATGGAAAATGAATCTTTGTGTTCTTCTTGTTTGCAATCATTGAGAAGTTGAAGCTTCATTACTTTGTCCCTATGTGATGAGCATCACTATTTTGATGAAGGAATGGTAAGTTTTCCATTCTCTTGAGCTTTTCAACTGCATCATTGTTATCATCTTGATTTCAAAACACTGATATTTTTCTCATTCTTCACATATCTCATGCCTTCATGGTTCTTTTGGGGGTTTTCAGTTGAAAACGTTCTAGGTCCTCATTTTTCCTATTCATGAATTTGATGGTTTTTGAGGACTCGATAGTTTCATGTTAACTTGTGAGTTCTATTTCTTACTCTGATTCCTTGCTAATCATTAATGGGTATTCATTCATTGGCTAGGATTTGTACCTTTTACTTTAATACTACAACTTGAATCTGGCTTTAATGGGAATGAAAAATTTCTGAAACTCTTGAGTATTTCTCAGACCTGGGTATGTATGAGTTTTTGATTCAAACTTGTTCGTGGTCAATCCTTGAACCTTTTCTGAAAAACCCTGGATATTCTTCATTATGTTCTGCATTCCATCTTCTTTATACTTGCAAAAATACTTTGAAAGGCTCAAGCCATGACCTGATAATTCAACCCTGCACTATCTATTACTTCATTTTCTTGTAGAGCTTCTGTTCTTCAACTACACTCTCTTATTTACCCTTTCAAAGCATGACTGTTTGATAAACTGAATTTCCTTTAGTTGGCTATGTTGTAATGAGCTTGATCCTTATCATTTCCTGATTTGATCCCTTCAAGTCCTAAATTTGATATACCTTTTGTATGAAATTTTCCTTTTCACTTAAGAACTATGACTCCATGAATCCAATATATCTTATTCTATTGAAGTGTTGCAATATTTTACTGTGCTTGTAAACTGTGAATCATGTGTTTAATCTTGGCTCTGAAGCTATATTGTAGCATTCTAGGAACTTAATACTTGCTTCATTTGGAAACTATGCAACTTAGAATAGCTGGGCTTTGTAAGATTATCTTGAAACTCCAATTTAATCAGTAGGTACTTACTTGTTCTAATTTTGATACCCAATAATGGGTTTTCTAATTAAAGACAAAAATTGTAATTTTCACTCTTAGATCTACAACTTGAAAAATATTTTCAATGGGAATGTTGACTTCTGAAAGAAACTTTGAAACTTTCTTTAGCCTGAATGTCTGCATGTAACTTTGATTCAAGGTTTTCTTTGTAAGCTTGTGATTTGAATGCTTATGGGGTACCTCTTTTTCTCTGAAATGATTAGACCTGAAGGCTCATTGATGTGGGTGTTTGGACTTCTTCATTCTTTCCCATTTCTACAAATTTCATTCTTCTTATCACAGTCACTTGGTTTGATCTATGAATAATTTCTTTTCTGAGATCTTGAGTATATAGTTGATCCACCATTGTATTGTAAACTTGTTGTACTTTTGTAACTTGGTAGTAGTCTGAAAGAAATATTCTTCTGAGCATCTGTGTTTCACCTTGATATCCTTGGATCTGGACCTTTGCTCGAATGTGGTTATCTTCCCTTTGCAATAATGAGCTGGAAGTAATAAGTTTTTTAAATCATATCATGCTTCCTTGCATTCATGTATGTACTTTTTGATACAACATCATTTATGATCTTGATCATTGCTCTAATTTGAAGCTTGTGAGTACTATTTCAGGCATAAGCCTTGTTTCAATGCTTAATTTCTTTGATAGCAGTGTTTCTTACTTAGATGCTTGCTGAAAATTTGAAATGTTGATTTTTCATGGCGAAGCCCTATCAAAAATTTTCCAAAATCATTTCTATAATGCCTTTTCTAGAAATAGTAGTTGTATTTTCTGATCTGAAATATGGAAAGTAACACAATTTTCTTGATGAATGATATAGTAATTTGAGAATTGAAAATATGTTAGTTGTTTATCTTGATCATGTGATGCTTTTCTACTCCCTATATCACTTATTTGATTTACATAGTTCCTTTAAAGCATGTAGTAATTGAAAACAACATGATGAAAAGTTGTAAATGTCCATTTTACATGGCAAGCCCTGTCAAAATTTTCCTCATTCTCTCTCATCCTTGTTTCAGCTGTAATCCCTTTTTCCATTTAGCTTCAGCTTCTTGAAATCTGATTCTCCCTCTTCTGTTGCAACTAAAACAAGTGTTTCTATCTTCCACTCTCTTTTTGTACTGTAACCTCTTCCATTTCAGAATAGTTATTGGAACTTTTAGTTACATTCTTCCTTTTATTGCATGCACTTATGACTTGTCTATTTTTCTTTTTGGCTGCAACTTGTACCTACACACTTAGGAAAATAGTTAGAAAATAATTAGGCTTTTTGCCTCTCTTATGTCCATGTTTTCTTTTTTTTCTTTCTTTCTTCTTTCTGAGTGAATAAAGCATGCATGCAGTTTGTTCTTTAAGTAGAATACATCTCCTATTAGGGAAGATTCATATGCATGAAGTAGGATAGTGTAGGAATATGGTTTGATCCCTAGCTCATAACTGATGGTTAACTTTTCTTCTTTTCAGGTACAATGGCTTCTATAATGAAGATGAAAGAGAAACAAAAGATGGAGATGAAGATGCTTCAAACGAAGAAAATAAAACCCCAAGGAAATGATGGGTTCACTCATACTCCTTTGCTTTCTCTTTCATGCATGTGTATCTTTCTTTTCAGTAGTTGTATTTTACTTTTCAGTTACATCCCACGGCTTGTGTGGGAAACATTTCAAAACTCCTTATGAATATAACATTGAATTTTGTAAATGAGTTGTATATCTCTTTCTACATTTCTACTTTTTGTATGGATTGTATAATGAACTAAACAACTCAGTAACACAATTGAATGTCTTAATCATAAAGGAAAGAACATTGAATAGAACTTGTAACATTCAGTAATGAACTCTGATTTTCTGTGATCTGCACTTATGTTTGTTGTTCCAAAACTTTACACTTCACCTATTCTGCAATTGATGTCCTCATCAAGACAACACAACTGTCCTTCGGGCTTGTGTTCTTTTGCTGAGGATGGTCATGAAATTGCAGACTATGTGATCTGTTACATTTTGTAATAACACACATAGTTGCAGATTTCATGTAATCTTTTAAATAAATCAGTAGTAATGACATAATCTGATATGATCTCCCCTAGCTTAGGTATACTTCACCAATGCTATCCATCGTAACAAAGTTTTGAGTTGCCCATTTTTACACAAGTGCAAAAATTGTCAACATTTCTAGCGATCCTACAGGAAAGCTTCCTACTAGCTTATATACTAGTTCCTTGCTCTTGTCCATTGGGCATGGAGTCCAAACATGTAACAACAATTTTCCTTTTCTAAAAGTCCAACCTTTCCAAAACAAAACTAAAATTGGGAAAGGATCTGGTAAACTAGATCATGTGCACGAATGCACTTATTGAATTGAAAAATGATGCAATGTGTAAAAACTACACTTATTGAAGGGAAATCCTACTCTAACAATCACTTATAAGATATTCAATAACAATGTTTGAGAAACATACCATTCACAGGAATGGGAAGTTCCTCTCCATTCAACTTCAAAAGCTAAAAGCATTGTGCTCCTTGCTAGCTAAAATCATGTAAGGACCACTCCAGAGTGTGTCAAACTTTGAGTGTCTTCCTAGCTTTGCACGATCAACATCCCACTTTAACACAATATCTCCTTCATTGAAGACTTTGAATTTGGATTTCTTGTCAAAAGTCTTCTTGACTTGTTTCTGATTCTTTCCATATTTAAATGAGCTTGATCCCTTAGCTCTTGTAATTCCATTAACTCTACATAACGAACCTGTAATGGTTCATTCTCAAGTAGCTCCATTTGGTGTAGCAAATCTAATGCAGGTAACTCAACTGAAATAGGCATTCTCGCTTCTTTTCCATACACAAGTTTGTATGGTGAATTACCAACTGATCTTTTAGGAGTCACTCTGTCAACCCAAAGTGTGCAACATCAAATGCCAAGCTCTTTGATTATCCTTGAGCGTTCTTCTGATGATTCTTAACAGATTCTTGTTAGTACTCTCAGCTAAGCCATTACCTTGTGGGTAATAATTAGATGAAGAACTTAGATATATTCCATAGTTAACAGCCCAATCTGTTATCTTTGCACCAAGGAATGCTAGAGCATTATCTGATATGATAGTTGTTGGAACACCAAATCTACAAACTATTCCTTCATAAAAGGATAGTATCAAAGCTTCATTAGCATCTTTCAAGGCTATTGCTTTGTCCATCATGTAAAATAATCTATAGTAGTTAAGATCCACTTATGTCCTTGTGACGAAGGTGGGTTTATCATGCCAATAAAATCAAGACCCCACTTGCATAAAAGGTTGATCAACTGAAATAGGTCTGCAAAGGCAAACAAAGCTAGACGTTCCTTTCCAACAAAGAAAGCACATTTTTTACACTTTCTAATCCATTCAAAATAGTCTTTGAATATGCTAGGCCAATAGTAACTTGCTTTCATGATTTTTAAAGTTGTAGTACATGCTGAGAAGTGACCTCCTACAGGTCCTTCATGGAATTCTGATAATATTTTCTGAATTTTATCATAGTCAACACATCGCAGCAAGATTCCATTTATATCCCTTTTGAACAACAAACCATCAACAAAAAGATAAGGAATTGCTTGTAATCTGAAATATCTTCTTTTATTCTTATCCATACCTTCCGATAGGTGCCATGCTATAAGTAGTTAACCAAATCAGTCATCCACCTTGATTCTTGGATCTCTCGAGCAAGTTCAGGTTGCTGATTTTCTGTTAGACCATGATATTTGATTGCTGATACACAATTTCAGCATGTTGTTCTGAATCTTTGGGTTCCACAGCTTGTTGTTTTTCCATATCAGCAATTAGATGCTCACATAACCTTTACCTCAAACTTGTCTTAGCAACCCAATATCAACATCATACTCCATGACCTTTGTTATCCAGTTTGCTCTTTTCTCATTTAACTCCTTATTTAGTAAGAATGCTTTCACACTTGGATGAGAAACAAGAACATGGATTTTATTGTTCGAAAGCATATACTTGAAATTATTTAGTCCTCTGACTACTGAAAGTACTTGTTTTTCAAGAAATGTGTACCTTGTTTCATAATCATGCAAACTCTGTCCAAAGAAAGCAATTGGCTACTCAATATTCTCATCATTAACCTGAGTTAAAATAGCTAAGATTGTTTCAGCTCCTGCAAGTGCATACATCGTAAAATATTTATCAAAATTTGGATTTGCAAGAGTAGGAGCCTGAGAGATAGCTATTTTTATTGCTTCAAAACCTTCTCTCCCTTCGCTGGTCCAAGAGAAATTTTCTCTTTCTTTAACATAGTTGTTAATGGTTTGACCAATGCTACAAAATCTGGACAAATCTTCTAACAAAGTTGATTTTTCCAAGAAAAATCTGTAATGCCTTCTTATGATGAGGCAATGATAGTTGTGATATGGCTTCGATTCTAAAAGGATCAATTACTAAACCTTTCTTAAAACAATATGACCAAGTAATTTACCTTGATGTACTAAAAGATAGACTTCAGTGGGTTCAAGGATATTCCAAATTGCCTGCACAACTGAAAATGTCTACCTTAAATGCATCAAGTGTTCTTCTGGATTTTTTGAGAACATGGTAATATCATCCAAATAAACAAGAATACATTTATTTAACAAGCTCTAGAAATCCATGTCCATTACATGTTGAAAATTGCACCGGCATTTGAAAGACCAAAAGGCATTCTTTTGTAAGCATAGGTACCCCACTTGGTGGTAAAAGTTGTTTTGTATCTATCTTCTTCTCAAACTAAAATCTGATTATAGCCACTATAACCATCGAGAAGAGATAGTCTATCTGAACCTGAGACTATTCTCAAAATCTGATCCATATTCGGGAGTGGGTAATGATCTTTTAATGAAGCTTTATTAAGATCTCTGAAATCTACACATAGTCTGATTTCACCGTTCTTCTTCCTAACAGAACAAGATTGGCTACCCAACTTGAATGCTTAACTAGGAAAGATAATACCTGATTCAATCAATTTAGATAATTCTTTCCTCATCAGAGGTTCTATTTTTGGATTTATAGGCCTCTGTTTCTATCTAACAAGCTTAGCATTTGGATGTAACTCGATTGTATGATGTGCTAGATTGGGATCAAATCCTTTCAGATCTTGGTATTTCCAAGAAAAAATCCTTAAACTCTTTGCAAAGATTAATAAATGACTTGCTTTTTTGGTTAAGGAACATACCTTTCCAAGAAATAGCTTTTTCCCTTCATCAACCAAGATCTCTTCATAATTATCAGAGGGGGTTGACATTTTAGTCTTCACCTTTCTTAACTAATCATCAATGCTGAAGATGTCTTCCAATGTGACTAGACCTCGAGGTAGTTTATTTGTCTTCAACTAAACAATCTGATCACCATATAAATGTTGTAACTTATCCTGATTTACTACAGAAAATTCAGCTTCTTACTGCAAAAACCTATAGATTTGATCATCACTTTCAAAAACTTACCAATTTGATTCATTATCAGGTATAGAAGCCTGACAATTAGCTTAATATGAGGCTGAATTTTGTTGTTTTCCATCTGTTCCAGCACTTCAAAACTAGCACCAACTACTGCAAGTCTATCTGCATGCTTGTTTTCAGCTCTAGGAATAGACTGAATATTAATAGCGTCAAAATCTTCCATTAAGTCTGAAACTCTATGTCTGTAAGACTTCATTAGTGGATTCTTACAAACATTGAAGTTTTTTACTTGATTGATAACTAACTCAGAATCACCAAAGATTTGTAGCATGCTAATACCTCTCTTTCTGGCCCAAAGCAAGCCATGAATTAATGCTTCATATTCAGCTACATTACAAGTACATGAAAATTGGAGACTCAAAGCTGAGAAATACCTTTCGCTTGTTGGGGAAGTGAGCATCAAACCTGCTCCTTGTCCTTTTTTGTTCTTAGCTCCATCAAAATGAAGCTTCCAAATCCCTTCTACTGAATTTTCTATTTTGGACAACAAGGGAAGTGGTGTATTTTCTTCATGCATATAATACACACCAAAAATATGTTCTTCAACTTCCTTAAAAGGATCATGGACATGTTCTTCAACTGTATTTTCATCCATAAACATGTTAGAAACACCATCTAATGCTGAAACCTGAGCTACATCATCAAAATCAGATTGCTCTAAAGCTGAGTAATTAGCTACTGTATTTGGAGAATGAGGCTCAATATGGAATCTGCCAATGGTTCTGAATTGATAGTAACCTTAGTTCCATAATGTGTAGTAAAAAAATAAGAAGGACCAATCCAAGAGAGATAACCTCCTATTTTCACTATGAAATCTCTAGATAAGCACAAGGCAAAATATGGAGGTAGGTCCACAACAGTAACATCTTGCAGAATAGAAACATTTGGGCAAGCATGTAACGTCACTTCTAAATTTTTTATTATACCAACCGTATTAGTTGTAGTTCCATCAAGCTGTAAGACACTCCTTTCTGTAGGCTCATACTACAACCCTAATTTTTCTACAATCACTTTTGGCATAATTGTGCTACTTGCACCACTATCCACCATGCAATTATGAACTAGATTTTCACCAATAATCAATGATAAATAAAATGGTGGTGGTTTCTTGATGTCATGAGCATTCAAACTTTCTGAACCATCCACTTAACTTCTTTAATACGGTCTTGCTCAAACATTCCAAGGACCATGTCTGTCTTCTAAACTTCCTTTTCTATTGTATTTGAAGAAATCTATTTTAGCTAGTTCATGAGAAAGTAAATCTTGTTGTCCAGAATACTTAGAGCATCCCACATTGAGATGTTAACATTATGCTTTTTCATTACATCAACAATGTTAAAAGAAGTAACTATCTTAGAGACAAATCAACTTGTCTTAGAGTAGGCTTTAGCAAAAATTGATTCTACTTCAACTACCTTGGATATCTGAGGTATAAATAGTCTTCTTGATCAAGTTGTAGCTATCTTTGATGACCTTTATCAACTGGGACACTTGCTGATTTTTGAGGAACAACAGGGTTGTTAGTTGACTTTGGAGCAGTAGATGTTGTCTTGTCAGTGACAGTAGGCAAGATAGGCCTATTTTGTTGCTTTTGATTTTCAATAGCCCTCCCTTGAGCCCTAGTAGTGACTGCAATGAAATCCTCCTCATTAAAACTAACTAAATTTTGTTCAGGTGCTTTCTGAACATGAGTTCTTGCTGCCCACCCTCCATTTGAGGCATAAACAATGTTTCAGATTGAGGTTGTGCAACAAGATTCAGATTCAGAAAAGCATTTGGGCAAGTTGTAGCTGAATGAGGTTGATTGCAAGGTTGACACCACTCTTCTATAGCCATATTAACTAGGGACTAAAGTGTTAGATGAACTAGGAGCCTTTGTGTCAAACTACCTTTGCTGGTAAGGCTACCTATAATTTTGATTCTTGTTGATAGGGCTGCTTGTTTTGTTGATTCTATTGGTAGGGCTAATAAGGAGCCTGGTAGGGTCTAGGGTAATGCAATTTTGTTCTCAATCGAAATTCAATTTGTTTCCCATAGTCTGCAAAGCTTTGAATACATCATCTAATGGAGCTACAATAATGGGCTCTATGATTGTAATAGGCTAAGGAATAGGTGCTAAATCTACCAAAAAGGCATTGATGGCCTTGGCACCAATTTTCCATCTTGAATAAGGCTATTTTCAGCTTAGATAGCAATATCATAAGTCTGGGAGGGAGTGTCTCTCCACCCATTGACTGAATCATAGTTGAGATATCACTGTTTAATGCTCTAAGATAATAAAGGAAAGCATGATCAGCTTGAGGCTTGACACTTGCTAGAATTCTCTCCCAAGTTCTGGCAAAAGTGGATATTGAAACTAGACATAAATTCATTTGGAGATCTCTTTTAATAGTAGACAATTGTTCGATGAGAGACAAATGATCTGAATTATCCTGAACTGTTTCAGCAATTTTTCACCTAAGTCATCCCAAGTTCTTATGCTGCCAATTTCTAGGTTTCTATACCATTGCAAGGCTTCCCTTAAAAGATGCAGCTAAAAGTCTTAGAGCCACATCTTCATGAGTGATATTATGGACTAGCACATAGGGCTGCAACATCTTTGATATGTTCAGTGGTGTAACCTGATTTTCACCCGTGAATGATGGCAGAATTTTCATGGCAGCATTAGGAATGTCATGGTAAACTGGGATTACTAATGGGCTGCCATTAGTAAAGGTCACAAAATTCCTAGGAGGTTGAATAGCCATTTGAAAAACTAGGGATGTTAATAGAGAAATTGATACGTGGTGAAGGAATATTAGGAGGAGGGTTATCAAAACCAGGTCTATTATAAGGTAAAGTATTACCAACTCTTCTCCTTCTAGTAGAATTCAAAGGTAAAGAAACAAATTCAGGAGGAATTCCTCTTACCGATGATCTTGTAGTCACTTTAGGCATGGAACATGCTGCAATACTAGTCTGAAATCAGCTCTACGGAGTCACCAAAAGATCATAAAATCTTTAGAATAAATTGTACAGCTTGCTCCCAAAAGTAAACTTTAATCTATTATAAATCTATTGTCTACATGTGCAGATCTGATTCATTGTCCCACCGGCATGCCAAAAACTATTATCTCTCGAAAGTGCACCCTATAGAGAGATGGCTGCAAGTTTTCTAGTCTTGCAAAAATTGATCTCTCTCTTTCATAGATACAATGGAAACACCTCAGGTCTGTGGGTATACCTATTTTGAGGTGAGTCTCCGGGATTAAAAGGCCGGTTCCTTATTGATGTATCCTAAATTGATTTTCTAGGGATTAAGGGTAAAAGATGGCTATGAAATAACTGGATTGGGGTGATACACCAAATTTATATGAGGGCTTTGACTGAGTATATGCACGATTGATTTATGAGAAGGATTCTTGATGCATGAGCCAACAATTTTCTACAGAATATTTAAGGGCAAACACTTGGTTATACTAGAGGGAAAATCACAACAATATTGATAAGTTAACATGCACATTAAAATTTAGCAGAAAATACTAAATTTTGCAGCAGCAGGGTAAGATGATTGGTCAGGGAATTTGCATTCACAAGACTAATAGAAACATACACAAGACTACAAATAATTGGAAAGGCATAAAAATACTTCACACACAAGGAAAAAAACTAGCAAAAAAAAAATTGCTTCAGTACTCCTATATCCAAAAGTCCTCCAGAGAATCTCTTTGTGCTTTGCAAAGGCACACAATATATAGCAAAAATAAAAAATTTCCCACCCTTCCTAAAAATAGCCTAAGGCTGTACTCACCCATGCATCCTAATTTTATCCTTTATTTAATAATAAATAAAAGGATAAAATAATACAAACTAGTACAAGAGGCATTAATAGCCTTTGATTACATCTCAGTCAACTAAAGTTGACTGTTCTATTTTTAATAAAGTTGGGTGAATAATTTTTCCAAAAATAAAATTACTTGCTAGGCAAGTCTCTCTCCATGGCATGCAAATTGTCTCTTCTCTATTTTGTTTGTCTTCTTGTGAAGCATGCAAAAATCAATTCTCTTCCTGTGAGAAAAATAATTACATTAATTTGCAATACTTTGCAAAATAATTCATCCTAATATCACCACCTACTATGTGCACATGTTCTGATGATGTTGACATCTCCTTGGTTTCTAAAGGTCATAATAGTGACAAACTACCAATTACCTCTACCTCCTTGAAGTGGGGACCACCTTCAATCTACTTGGTTTGGCCACCTTGGTGGACTTAGCAATATAAAAGGGTCATGGGGGTGATTTTACATGGCACATGCCACTATATTCTCCACCACCTTTTGATAAATACACACATGTATATATGTGTTGGTCGTTGCATGTTTGGTAGTGTATAATTTGAAATTCACCTTTTCGGTGATCATTTGGCATAATTTGGTCGATTTTGATTATTTGAAGGCATACACTATGGTTTAGACTTTGAAAGTCTTTGGAAATGATTATTCGTTTGATGACATGGGCTGGCCCCTTCTCCATGGTGACTCACCCTCATACGCTTTGTCGGTGGCAATTTGACCTAGGCCGAGTTTTCTTTGATGTTTGAAATGGAACCTGCACCATTGATATTTGTATCTTTTGGCTTTGATGTCATCGATCTCTAACCCGGTTAGGGTTTGTAACTCTATAATTAATGTGGTGGTGAGAACTAACCTTGGTTTTTTTTTGAAGTTTTGAGCATGATCCTCAGCCATTTGATCTTTACTACTTGATGAAGCTTGATCATTGATCCTAAATCATGGTTGAGTTCAAACTTAACCCATACTTGGGCTTAAGAAGTAAAGGAAAGCTTGGGTTTGATGATCATTTCATTTGGTTTTTTGGTATGTGGGTGAAGCCCTGAAAAATTTTTTGAGGCCATTTTTGTTCTTTCAAGCTCGGCTCTTTCATAAATAGGTATTGATCTATATTTTGTGACATTATTCACCAATCTTGGCTCTTGAACTCTCTGCAATGCTTAATGGAAACTATTTTTGATTATTTTTGAGCTTTGGGTTATGAAGAGTTTGCATGATCTCGAGTTCCTTTCGTTGTTGTGATATCTAAACTAGAGTCCTTCTTTTTGAGCTTTGTATGAAGTGAGCTACCATCTCTTCTTTTGCCATCATTGATCTTTATGGGCTTAGATTTTCTTATTCTTTTGGCCTTCTATAGCTCCTTGTGGTCATTCTGAGACTTAGTTTTCTCCTTTTTGAGCTTGGATTTTCTGTGGAAAAGAATCTCTATGTTCTTCTTGTTTGTAATCATTGATAAGTTGAAGCTTCATTACTTGGTCCCTGTGATGATGATCACTATTTTTTGATGAGGGAATCATAATTTTTCTATTCTCTGAGCTTTTCAACTACATCATTGTTATCATCTTGATTTCAAAACACTGATATTTTTCATTCTTCCCATATCTCGTGCCTTTGTGGTTCTTTTGGGGGTTTTGAGTTGAAAATGTTCTAGGTCATCATTTTTCCTATTCTAAATTCGATGGATTTTGAGGACTCGATAGTTCTGTGTTAACTGGTGAGTTTCATTTCTAACACTAATTCCTTGCTAATCATTAATGGGTGTTCATTCATTGACTAGGATCTGTACCTTTTACTTTAATACTGCAACTTGAATCTGGCTTTAATGGGAATGAAAATTTTCTAAAACTCTTGAGTATTTCTCAGACCTGGGTATGTATGAGTTTTTGATTCGAAACTTGTTCACGATCAATCCTTGAACCTTTTTCTAAAAAACCTAGATATTCTTCATTATGTTTATATTCCATCTTCTTTATACTTGTAAAAAAAAGAGTTCAAAGGCTCAACCATGACCTGATAATTCAACCCTACACTATTTGTTACTTAGCCTTTTCTTGTAGAGCTTTTGTTCTTCAACTGTACCTTCTTGATTTACCCTTTCAAAGCATGATTGTTTGATAAAATGGATTTCCTTCAGTTGGCTGTAATGAGCTTGATCCTTATCATTTCCTGATTTGATCCCTTCAAGTCCTAAATTTGATATACCTTTTACACAAAATTTTCCTTTTCACTTAAGAACTATGACTCCATGAATCCAATATATCTTATTTTATTGAAGTGTTGATTTTACTGTGCTTGTAAACTATAAATCATGCATTTAATCTTGCCTCTGAAGCTATATTGTAGCATTATGGGAACTTAATACTTACTTCATTTGGAAACAACAACTTAGAATAGTTGGGCTTTTATGAAGATTATCCCGAAACTCCAATTTAATCAAGTAGGTACTTGTTCTTGTTCTAATTTTGATTCTAAATAAATTAAAGAAAAAAATTTAATTTTTCGCTCTTAGATCTCTAACTTGAAAAATATTTTCAATTTTAATGTTGACTTCTGAAAGAAACTTTGAAACTTTCTTTAGCATTAAAATGTGTGCATGTAACTTTGATTCAAGGTTTTCTTTGTAAGCTTGTGATTTGAATGCTTATGGGGTACCTCTTTTTCTCAAATGATTCGCATTTCTTTGAAATGATTAGACTTCAAGGCTCATTAATGTGGTTTTTGGATTTCTTCTTCTTTCCCATTTCTACAAATTTCATTCTTCTTATAAAAGTCACTTGGTTGATCTGTGAATAATTTTTGTTCTTCTTTTTCTTGAGTATATAGTTGATCCACCATTGTATTTTAAACTCATTGTCCTTTTCATTAACTTGGTAGTAGTCAATATTGAAAGAAATATTCTTTTCTTAAGCATTATCTTTTCACCTTGATATCCTTGGATCTCCTTTTCTCGAATGTTGTTATCTTCCCTTTTCTAAAATGAGTTGAAGTAATAAGTTTTTAAATAGTATCATGCTTGTTTCTATTCATGTATGTACTTTTAATACAACAGTGCATTTATGATCTTGATCATTATTTAATTTGAAGCTTTGAGTATATTTCAGGGCATATACCTTGTTTCCAATGCTTATTTCTTTCTAAAAATTGTTTCTTACTTAGATGCTTGCTTTGAAAATTTGAAATGTTGATTTTCATGGTGAAGCCCTCATCAAAAATTTTCCTAAAATCATTTCTATAATGCCTTTTCCAGAAATAGTAGTTGTATTTTCTGATCCAGAATACGGAAAAGTAACACTTTTCTTGTTGAATTGATATAGTAATTTGAGAACTAAAAATATGTTAGTTGTTTATCTTGATCATGTGATGCTTTTCTACTCCCTGTATCACTTATTTGATTTGCATAGTTCCTTTTAAGCACGTAGTAATTGAAAACAACATGATGAAAAGTTGTAAATGTCCATTTTACATGGCGAAAGCCCTGTTCAAAATTTTCCTAGAATCTTCTCTCTCATCCTATTTCAGTTGTAATCCCTTCTTTCCATTTAGCTTTAGCTTTTGAAATTTGATTCTCCCTCTTCTTTGCTGCAACTAAAACAAGTGTTTCTATCTTCCACTCTCTCTTTTGTACTGTAACCTCTTCCATTTCAGAATAGTTGTTGGAACTTTTAGTTACATTCTTCCTTTTATTGCATGCACTTATGACTTGTCTATTTTTATTTTTTGGCTGTAACCTTTACTTGCACACTTAGGAAAATAGTTAGAAAATAATTAGGCTTTTTGGCCTCTCTTATGTCCATGTTTTTCTTCTTTCTGAGTGAATAAAGCATGCATGCAGTTTGTTCTTTAAGTAGAATACATCTCCTTTAGGGGAAGATTCATATGCATGAAGTAGGATAGTGTAGGAATATGGTTTGATCCCTGAGCTCATAACTGATGTTAACTTTTCTTCTTTTCAGGTACAATGGCTTCTACAATGAAGATGAAAGAGAAACAAAAGATGGAGATGAAGATGCTTCAAACAAAGAATAGAAACCCCAAGGAAATGATGGGTTCACTCATACTCCTTTGCTTTCTCTTTCATGCATGTGTATCTTTCTTTTCAGTAGTTGTATTTTACTTTTCAGTTACATCCCATGGCTTGTGTGGGAAACATTTCAAAACTCCTTATGAATATAACATTGAATTCTATAAATGAGTTGTATATCTCTTTCTACATTTCTACTTTTTGTATGGATTGTATAATGAACTAAACAACTCAGTAACATAATTGAATGTCTTAATCATAAAGGAAAGAACATTGAATAGAACTTGTAACATTTAGTAATGAACTCTGATTTTCTATGATCTACACTTATGTTTGTTGTTCCAAAACTTTACACTTCACCTATTCTAGCAATTGATGTCCTCATCAAGACAACACAACTATCCTTCGGGGCTTGTGTTTTTATCGAGGATTGTCATGAGAATTGTATGATCATTTGTAATAGAACACATAGTTGCAGATTTCATGTAATCTATAAATCAGTGTATGACATAATTTGATATGATCTCCCTATTAGGTATAATTCACCAATGCTATTTGTTTCAAGTTGCCCATTTTTGCACAAGTGAAAAATTGTCAACACACCATAGTTGCAGTTAAGCAGGGAAATGAGAGAGAAATTTCATGTAATCTTTACTACCCCCTTTCGACACTTATGTTCTTTCCCTTCCTTTTCTCAAATTTAAAATGCAACATCATTTGTTATCTTTTCTAAATTACTACCTATCACTATGGCTCAATTTCTTAGTTGTTAATGAAAAAATTAAAACAAAGTGAATCATATATATACATGAATTACTCACTATTATTAGGGAATGAAAAATTTGGGCTATTACTTACTATTTACTACTTGGGAATAAAGAAAGAGTAACGGGTTGTATCTAGGTTGCATTATTCATTACATAGGAGGGGGTATTTCTTAATCCCATCTTACACATTAATCTTGGGGCAAAATTAGTTATAGCCTACTATCTTGGTATGATTGGAACAAGGGTAACCTAGCTTCAAGGGACATGATTCAATCACATAAACAATAGAACTACACACGTCTCGAAATGTAGTATAATGGTTGGTGACAATCACATTGGGGTGACCATTGAGGTCATTCTCGACACAAGCATATATTTTTTCAACTAATGTTTTCTTAATGATTATGTAGGTAGCTAGGGTTTGTTTTACAATTTTAGGTGTTACAAAAGAACCCTACAACAAAGTGGTTGTGACAAAGAGTAAAGGAAGAAGACAAGTTCGGACCCTTAAAACATTAGAAGTATAGAATTTTCTAGGACACAAGTGACTAGTTTTGACACTAGGGTCTGAAAATCTTGTCCTCCTTTGGGCTATTATTTCCAAAGGATATTCACATCACATTCTTCCAAAAAAATTATCAATCTAGACCAATTATGTTCCACTCAATTTATATCCTAGAATCAACCAAAATCTTCGAATACAAGCTAAGTCACTCTTTTCTCACTATTTCTCACATTTTCTTATCTCTCTCATGATAGATCTTACATGTTACTATTATATATGTTTGATCTTAGTCCTTTGATTAATATTTATTTATGTTAAATCAATTGGTGAATCCAAACCCTTACATGCCAATTATTGGATCTATCTTTCATTCCCATTACCCGTAGTGGTCACTTTGGTATCCCACAACATAGTGAGATTCTCCCTCAAACTCGTAATTGATCCAACAATATGTTTGAAACCACACATGATATTCCTCTCTTCAATTCCCATCAGATCCTACTCATGTACCACATATCGTTGATGCTTTATTAGCAACCCAATGTGTTTGTAATAATGTTTCTCATATTATTATGGTTCGTACCTTAGACCTCTCTATTGTTATCACTTCTTATATTCCAACTTCTTCCCCCCTACCACTGTGGGGATATCCACCATTCATATGCTTATTTGGACACCCACTACTCATTGTTCTTCCCCCATGATTTACTATATCCAACCTGACATTTCTTTAGGAACCCATGTCTCAAAGTCTTTGTATCATTATTTATCAAATAAAACTCATCAATGACAACAATCCTCTTCCTTTTCTTCTACATCACTTTATTCCTCACTTCTTCTTCATAGTCCTCTTGCGCCCAACGTTTCTTCTTATCCATTATTTTCCTATTTTACCTCATAAAAGTTTCCTCTCTTTGATGGCCATAGAGATCCCCAAGATCACCTTCAATCACTTCATGTTGCATGATTAGATTATGTTTGTGATGACACACTATTGACCAAGTTATTTTGTAGGATCTTACACGACTATGCTTTGTGATGGTTTTATGACTTGCATTTGCACCCTACTAGATATTTTACTACTTTATAAAAATATTCACTTTCACTTTTCTATGAATATTGGAATTAAAAATAGCTTATCCATAAATTACCAAAATGAGGTTGAGATCTAATAAACGTCTTAGTGACTATGTTTTGAACTACAAGAATATTCTTTCTAAAATGAATAGTGTCTTAGTTGAATCTAAATTGTCATATCTCTTTTATCGAGAGTCTATTATCTCCTTTGAAATATTTTTTTCTCTTTGACACTTTTCACTCTTTTTTATCATCTATGTCATACTCTGAAAAATTGTGAAATCAAATTACTTTCTTTGGTCAATCTCAAATATGGTGCGTGCTAATTTTTCCTATTAATCTACTAACAATTTCCATATAAAATATTCCTTTAAAGGAAACCCCGATGAATCTAAGCCTATTATCAATTCTATATTTCAACCCCCGAAGCTCCAATTGTAGCCTACATGACACATTTTTACTAGATTGTCATATCCTCGACATATGTTGTCTCCTTAACTCATAGAAAGAAATCTGAATTCTCTTACAAATCCTCTTGAGATATATCCTCATAGACCTCATGGTGTAGACACAAAATCTATGCACTTGGGTACATTTCTAGGTCCTAATGCATACTAATGTATCCATGTTTCCTAAGAAATAAACCTAGTGGTTTAGAAATCCTTTTGGAATTTTGATTTCTTTATTTATTGCACTTTACTAGCTTTACACATCTTACATCTATGTCGGCACTTGAATGGTGTATCTTTTGAAGACCTCTAAAACTAACACCTTATTAGGATATAAGTGTTTAGTTTTTCCTGTCCCTCCTCGATTCTACTAGCCTTATTTTTCTTCTTCTTATTGTTTCGGTCCTTTTTACCTTTTATTCACCTTTTAAAACTTTAGGTTGGCCATTTAGTTGCCAATTACTAAATTCAAAAAAGGGAATCATATATATACTTAGTTATGTTAGAAATTGTGTATTAGTGTTGTCATTTATTTCAATTCCATTGTTGGAAAATGGTGTCATGGTGTAATAACAGTCTCCATAAGGTTTTATTCTAACATAAAACATGAATGTTGATTGGTAGTGTCATGTTTGGTGATGTTTTATGAGGTCATGGAGTATGATCCAGTAGTACATCAGACTAGGATGAGTCCTCCCAAGTTGGTTGAAGGTTTTTAGGATGTCCATCATGGTTGGAATGATGTTTCAAGAGTTTCCATGTGTTTGTATGAGGTCAACTTGGTTATTTCATGGTATAACATGGTTTAGTCATGTCATAATAGGCCTATTCCTAGTCCTAGAGCATGCAGAATGAGTTGGAGTTTTGTGTTTTGGAGCTAATAATTCTAATAAAATAATGGGAAAGGTGATGTGACATTATATAAAAGGTGTATGATGGGTTTAAAGTCAGTAATCAAAGGTTTGATAGTGTTTCATGGTCCTTGGGAAACAAGAAGGTAAAGACAAACTAAGTAGACACAAGTAAGTTGTTATGGAGAGGTCCATGAATATTTGAGATAGATGGTGAGTGCAAATAGTTAGAATATCATTTCATGATTCTTAAAGAAAATATTTAGGTGAGAGTGACTAATATTTTGCAAGATACATTAGTTTTGGCAAAAGTAGGTTTTTTAGAGTGTGTTTTTGTGCTAAAAAATGACCTTCTCGATTCTCTTTGTGGATTTTGTGCTTTACGTTGGACCCATATATTATGAGGGATGTTTTTTCATTGTGATAAGAAGATTTAAAAAAAAAAAGGTGTTTTGATCATCATAGTTTTATGAATGATCATTAATAAGATAAGTTGCTTTGAAATCCTACCTCAAAGCGACTTGGAGGAAGTTTATCATACAAAATATTTTTGATTCCCGAGTATGATGATTAGAGGTCAGATAGGAATCCTTCATATTTCTAGAAAATTATGGTAGTGCTTGTGACTTTATGTGGGTCCCACTCAAAAATCCTTATTTCGAGAGTTCTTTACATTTTGGAAAATTTTCCTAAAGAAAGTATGAAATAAATTCATAGTGTTTTTAGCCTAAAATTTTTAATATACGTCCATGATAGTTTCAATCATGTTTGAGGTGTTAAAATGTAAAGTTGTCCGTATTTATGTGGACTGGTTTTTGGGGCAATTTGGGGAAGTCTGTGGTAAAAGACAATTTTCAAGAGCTATAAGTAGAGTTAAGACTTGGTTCAATTTTTTATTATCTTGGTTCCAATACATTTCCAATGAAATGTCAAAATTAATGTTTTTCTAAGGGATTTGAAATTTAAAATATGTTCTTTAAAGGTCAAATATGTAAGCTACTTGGTTAAGCATGGTCTTTATATTAGCTTCATGAGGATGGTGATTGTTGTGAGTTTCCTCATGCTTGTTGAATGTTTTTGATTACTTACAAAACATGTCTAAGGGTGTTAAATGATTTGGTTAAGCTTGGAAGTGATTTTGGAGGTTGTGGCTCGAGTGATTAAAAAAATGAAAACTAAACTAATAAAAGGATATCCACTAATTTTAATATAATTAGGAGGACAATAATGTTGTATAAATAAAACTAAAATAATATGAAATGATGGTAAATAATTATTCTAAGTAAAATAAAACCCTACGTATGCAAGAGAAGGAAGAGAAATGGCTTAGCTGATTCGAAGAAACTATTGCAGTTGTCACAGTCCGGAAATAAAATATGTAAGTGTATGCGATCACTCAAAATCTTGCAAAGACCATATTTTCAAGATCTGAATTGAATGGAGCACCTGGAAGGTATCTTGGGTGCCCCAGGTGTCTTAGTCTATAGATTAGGCACCATGGTCTCTGTAAAAGCTCTAGATTTGATTTTTCTATTGTTGGAAGTTGATCTAAAACTCTTCTTAACTATCACACTGAGTTTCTAGATAAGTTGAATATTAACCTATAAGAAGAAAGGTAATATCAAACCCTAAGAAAATTAAATATGCAAAATGAATAGGTCTAATGATGTCATCTCGCAAACTAGTTGTCTTATCACTAAGCACTACACTAAATTTTGGATCCGGAGGTAGTTTTGGTGAGTGTGTATATGTCACACCATAAGTTTTATTATGCCAGTTGCACTTTGTGAAGTAGAAAGAAATAGTAACTATAGAAAATGTAAGGGCATGTGCACATAGAATAGAATATAATCCCTCCCCTATGATGTGTTTGTGATGAATATCTCCTATCCTTGATGCATGACACTATGTGGATGCAATTGATGCAATGGATGTAACTCTAGATAGATTGATAGTAGTATGTGATGCTAGGACACTCATTATGGTCTTATAACTTTCTATTTATAGGGTTCTCAAGCTTAATTTCAGAATTAACCCTGACATGGCCGAATGAGTAAAGGATACAGATGAAAAATGGCTAAAAAGGCCCAAAAATGAAGTAGAAAAAGATAAACATAGACCAAGGTGCCTAAGGTGGGACCAAGGTTCCCAGGTGCACCCCAGTATAGGTCTGGGTGCCCTGATTTTGGGCTAGAATGATGGAGCAGTTGTGAAACAAGTGGATAAGTACAAAAAATAGGTGGGAGTGACGAAATAAAATATAAGAAAAGGATGGCCAAAAGGTGGGATTATTTAGTAATTTGTTCACTTGAAAACCTTCTAAATAATAGTATTATATCAGGCTAAATAATTCCTCAATTGCATGATTTTGTGTATAAATGGAGCAAGTTGGTCTCATGAATGATTCTTTAGCCCTAGAAGCCCAAATGAGAAATCGTAGAGATGGAACTGGTTGAAGCTCTTCCAATTAGAGTTGGAAGGAAATGTAAGATGTTATAGAAATTAAATTCCAAGTTAATTCCAATGATATATGGTTTCTCTCTTGATGATGATCTTTGATAGGTGAAAAAACTCGCCAAGACCAAGGTTGCTTGTTTTCAGGACAAGATTGCTTTGGCTAGAAGATGGAGGTAGAATATTATGGTTTTGGATTATTTGATTATTTTTATCCATTGTCAATTTAAGAGGGATGAAATTTTTCCCTATCAAATGAATTTATAGATCATGAAAGTGGCAACAAAGGTGCAAACTAGTTGATTTGCTAAAACTACTTTCTAGGTAGCTCAATTTGGTGAAGAGGAAAGTAAGTTTTTTTTGCATGGATGGATGTTTAGTGATGTTTAGAAAGAATGAATTCTATATAAAGGTCATTTTATTTCGAATTATTGGTTACATCCCATACCTGAGATGTTCTTGGGTGATCTTGAGGCCCATAAGTGAAGATTGACACTGAAACAATTGTTATGAGAAGGATATGAGCCTTCTTTATAGAGTTATGAAGAATTTGATTGGTTAAATATAATGTTCATAGATGGATGATGTTTTTATATCATATTTTCATTTTTGAGGCATTTATAGGCTTGAATAATCATGGTGATGAGTTTAGAGGTCCTTGGTGAACTAGGTGATGGGGTTTTGAGCCATTTTGGCTTGTTTGGATGTCTTGGTGCATGGCTGACCTATATGGGTCCATTTTATTAATGTGTATGAGTTTATTGCTATTTTTAGGTGTAATGTTTTAAATCCTTATGTAGGACTAACCTATCTTGTGTTAATGGGATGAGAAGGGTTTAAAGTGAGATTTTTGTTCAAATTTGAACTAGTGAAAAGATAGGTAAAAGTATGAGTTGCTTGAGAGAGTGATAGAGGTTCCAAGGAATGAAATAAGAGTTGAGGATGTGGTTGAAAATATTAATAAGGTTAGAGATCATGTGCTCAAGGGTTTGATGAAAAACCAAGTAATGAAAGTGTGAGTTAGAGCAAGTTGAAGGAGAGATGGTTTGAAGAGGGTTTGATGGAGTTTGGAACTGAATTTTGTGACCAACATCAGTTAATTGTTGGCAATATATCTTCCATGATTTTATTATAAATGTTTTTTTTTGATGATTCATATTCATGCAAGTCTCTTGTTGTGAGTAATATCAACAAGGTTTTAGAGGTTGGTGCTCCTTGCGGGATTGGTGCCTCACTAAATAAATATATTGTGATGTGTAATATTCACTTGATTCATTGATTTGCATAATATAAAAATGGTTTTTCAGTGGGTTTTCTTCCCCATGAGGTTTTCCCACTTACATCTTGTGTCTATTTGTTCTCTCTTATGTGTGATGCTAAATTTTGTAGTCACAAAATCATGCACTTTAGACATTATTTATCCCGGTCTCATACTACTATTTAGAAGGTTCTTAAGTGAAGAAAAGTACTAATTAACCCTCGTCTTTTTGCCATCTTATTTTATTTTATTTCATCATTTTTTACGTATTGCAGCCATACACCTAGTTAAGTTTTGTCATCCTAGGTTATTTTAGCCTCAACTCGGGTGCCCAGATTAGTATTGGGGCACCCATGGGTGCCCTAGTCCTACTACTACGGGTGCCTGGTCCTTTTTGCACTTTCCCACCACTTGTTGGGCTCTTTATAGTCATTTGAGATATTTATCTTTCTTTTGGTCAGCATTTTCGGGGTAAATTATGAAATTAGATCAAGATAACCCTATAAATATAAAGTTATGAGACCATAATGAGGGACGTAGCATCACTTACTATTATCACTCCATCTAGAGTTGCATCTATCTATCGCACTAGATATCACTTGAATACACATAGCTCCATCATCAAGGTACAAGGTTAGGACATCTTCATCACACTTCGTGAGGCCGAGGGATTATATTCTATTCCATGCACAAATTATATTACATTTTCTACACATATTTATTGCTCGTTACTTCACAAAGTGTGACTGACACAAGAGCAACCTAGGGAATGTTCACACACACTTGCACATAAAACTACGTTGGGTAAGAGATATATTGCAACACTCAGAAGTCAACAACTATGGAAACCGAGGTGTGTCTTACCCCTTCATATGAATTTTTATTTTTAGGGTTTGATGCTTGTTTTGGGGTCTTCCACTCTTTCTCTCATATTGGATTATTAGAAAAATCTAGCATGGGACAATGAATCTAATAAGACACATGGAGAAGGTTCCGATCATCTCTAATCCTTGTGAATATAATTTTTAGAGATTTTTCACAGACCATGGCGCCCATAGGCACATCGTCCTCTTCTAGGTGCTCAAGTCTAGCTAGATTCTTTGAGATCCACCATTTTTGGGAATTATGCACATTGTTCATGCTTCCTGCTTTTCCATCAAACTTGTGGTATAGTCCCGTCACTTCATCGAATTAGTTGAGTTTTCTTCTATTCCTTCTTGAAAATTTGGTTTATCATTTCATTTTTCATAGTTACTTAGATCCTTACATACTTTCTTTATTGCATTTAGTTACATTTATTACTTTGTTGTTGATAGCTTAGATTAACTTTCCCTTTACTACATTAGTTATTTATTTTTAGTTAATAATTTTGGTGAACCCGACATATTTCATGCTTAGTATCCTCTTTTTCCCTCTATCATGGGTTGATTTTCTTGATCTTATTTACTTAAGAGATACCCTATTTATCAGGTTGTTTTGCAAATATCCTTAGACACCAAGTATTATGATGACAATACACCGCCACATGACCTAATTCCTATGCTCACTTGTCTATTTAACGACCCTAGTGAGTCTCCATCTACTCAACCCATATTGGACTCAATTCACAATCTACATGCTTTATTTCAAGAAAAAATTTAGGTTATGGAATAAACTATTACATCTCTCGGATCTGAAATTGAACAACTTATGGATGCTTCTCAATCACATTTTTATGCTCCTTTTACAGCTTATATGAAATATATGTCCACTACATGTAATCTAGTTGGACCTCAAGACACACCATTTCCTGAGCCTCTTATGTTCGAGCATAATGCTACACCACATGAAATTCTTACTCAACTCCTTATTCATCAGTTGATGACTTTTCCACCTACTCATTACTATCTTCCTTATCAACTTACAAAATATCAAGGCCGTCCATATTACTACTATCATAGGATGAATGGACATAATGAAAACAATTGTTATACTTTATAATGTAGAGTAAAACATCTTGAGTGTCAAGGATTTATCTCATTAAATGTACAACATCATGTTGCATGCCCATCTACAATCAAGTATACAACACTATGTGTCTACTAGTGAGCCTCCTAATATTTCTAAGGGAGTTCTAGATAATTCTCTTATTCATTACATTTTGGATATTGACAGTCATAGACATGTGCATAATGATACTCCTATTAAAAAAATACTATAGTTCCATCACATGATTCTCCTATTTTTGATGTTGCTTCTTCTCTACTTAATTAGCATCACCCCAACATTCCTCATGTGCCTTCTTTGAAGATTTAGACATCGCGTAAGTAACCACCTATAAAAACCAATATATTTACAACATTACCAAGTCGAGGTGCATAACCACCTCTCAAATTAATTCACCCTCCTCTTTCGGTAGCATCATCAATACCTCCAAATATTTCAACATTAAATATTTCTCACCAGCTTACTCCACTTCTGTTTTCTAATCATCTTGTTAAAGAAAACACCTCTCCACTCAAGTTGTCTGTGACATTACCACCTCCGCGTCACATCACTTTTTTTAAGGAAACTACTCCTTATGTGGATCCACTTAGTGTCTTTTGTCTTAACTTCCATCACTTACATACTTGGGGGATTAACACCTCACACATCTCCCCATCACATTATCACCATAGAAATATCACTTGTTATTGCATTATCATTCTTACATAGTACTACATCACATTCTTCTCATTTATGCATACATCATTATAGTGCATACTTATCATCTTTTACATTCTTATACAATCATATCCTCACATTAGGAATATGGATCATACACTCTAGCATCATTACCCGATGTCACACTCTTGTGCTTCATTTCAAACTTGATCGTTGAGGGATTATAACTACACATGAACCCGACACACTCCACACTAGGTCATATGCATTGCATATATACACACATCTCATGACATACACCCTACATTCTACATTTATATATCATTCATACATCATAAATTATACTAGTATTCATCTTACATGGCTTGCATCTTACACTATTAGGATATTTACATTTATTTCCTCGCATACTATACATGTCACCATATACTATACATATTATACCGTGCATTTTCACACATATTCTATATACTATACTTGTCATCATCATATATGATTCGAGAGTTACATCATCCTACATAATACATTGCTAGTCAATTTATATACATGCCATTTTACACATTCTACATGTCGTGTATTTGCGCATTCTATCCACCTTGAATTTTACACATTTTAAACATATTTCATTTTCACTCTACACATAATGTATTTACACATTCTCCTCATCATTTGGTCATCCATTCTCATCACCTATATGGCATTTTCTTTTTCACACTTCACCGACTACCTAATGATGCACTTTATTTCCTCGATCCATACTCAACCGCCGAGGGCTTACAAATCAAATGGACCATATCTTCATCAAACATTCATCATTTGAAATTTCATCATGCGACATTACTAGGAGAGTGACAAATACTATAGGCTAAATAGTCACATGTTCTATCATTCAGCGTAGTGGTATACACCTTAGGTTACATCACCACTCCTTTGCATCTCATAGTGATATACGCTTAGGGATAAATCATCACTCACCCATTCATATCATAGTGATATATGATTCGACTATAGGGTTCATTCCCAAATCATTTCTAGGTTGCATATCATCAATACATGTACACATTCATCACAAAGATGCTAGAAACAACATACTATTTGACCATTTCCTGATGATGTGTTCTCGCTTACAGTTTATTATTGACTTCTGAGGGGTAAAAAAATTAACCTCATTGCATACATTTCCATTCACTCGGGGGCACGCAGATCCTATAATTCCATCGTGCATTCCATTTCATCCATCCACAACATATTGCATTGTCTTGGGGGCATTTACTCTTGTTTACTAGTGTTTTACATTATCACTTTACTACACATGTTAGATTGATTTCTTATATGTCCTTATCTATACCATCCACAGATGTGCATTCACGTATATGTTTAGTTGTGATCACATATTAAAATATTTTTCATGCAACATGGAAGTTTGACTTCTACCCTCCATACAATGGTCACTTTGAGGGCATCCACATTCAGTTCTCATAGGTGCTATTGTTTCATTTTATACTTAGCACTTTACATTACTTTGTTATTCAAACTTTTACATATTGGGTATTTCTCTAACATGCTAAAGGGAATTTCTTGTCCAACATTTTCTATGTAGGGATATTTATTTCCATATTTTATTTACATTATCTGTTATTGTTTGCTTTTGTATGCGAGGCCTTTCCCTTTTTTGGTGTGCACACTTGTTTGATTTTTGTGGCCATGATGACATCATGAGTGATGTCCCATGTTTATATCCCTCTTTATGTAGCTTACATTTTTTTATTGTGTGTTTACTACATCACTTGGTAACTTTTACACTCGCTTTTTGTGTATCTAATACATTGTTTTCTACATGCATGTTTATTTACACTTGTTTTGGATAGCCTTCTTATTTGTGTTTGCCTTGGTTTCTAAAAATCACTTTTCGGGGTTGCAACATACATTTGGTTGGTCCTCTTTTGGGTGTTGCATTTCTCCTATTAGCAATCTCGCATACGCCTATAAAGAGGGGGCATCATTTGGGGGTTTTACATACTAACACAAGGATTCTACACCAGTTTTCTTAAATTACATACAAGGAGTGGCTTCAGACCAGTCTAAGAACCCCACACACAACGGATTTTATAGGACATGGTGTCCTTGGCATTCTTAGTAGTAGTTATAGGCTTCAAGGTTTTAGTGGGTGTGCCTCTCTATACTAATTTGGCTAGTGGAATTGGATCACCCAAAAAAAATGGACGATACAAATATCTCTATACACACATTTCAGGGAAGTAGTTAGATCTTGGAGGACATAGAAAATTTCATCCATAAACTTCTTCATCCTATGGCGTGAGATCTCCCAAAAAAAATCATAGTATAGGATATCCTTCAACACTCTCTTTCTCGACATGGATCATGTGCACATGTTCCATTTACATTTGTTTCTTTTAAATTTACATGATTTTATAAGCATGTTTCCTTTACATTATGTTTTTACACATACATTTATATATATTTTACTAATTGATTGTTTTCTCCTTATAGGTCCGGCCATATGAGAAACAAGCAGTCAAGTGGGGGAAACAACAACACTTCATGAAATCACTCTTTAGTAACCATGTAGGTACATCACACACCGCAGCAGACCTACACATGTGTTCCATCTAGATTCACTCTAATAAAAATTTTTTGCATATTTCTCATCTTTAGTTTCTATGCTCCTCCATCTTTTATCATTCCACACTTTGTCTAGTCCTTCACTCATTTCTACAACAATCTTCATAGACATTAGGTACATAATTCTATATAATTTATATTACCAAGCTTTCTGCTCACCAACATAAAGTGGGGGAAAAATGTAGTCACAAAATCATACAATTTAGACATTATTTATCTCGGTATCATACTACTATTTAGAAGGTTCTTGAGTGAAGAAAATTACTAATTAACCCCCGTCTTTTGGCCATCCTGTTTTATTTTATTTCATCATTTCGACCTATTGTACCCATATGCTCACCAACTTCTAACATGTTGCATTATTTTAGCCTTAACTTGGGCACCCAAATTAGTATTGGGGTTCCCGTGGGCACCCCGGTCTAATGAGGGGTGCCTATGGGTGCTTTGGTCCAACCAGGGCACCACAGTTCTTTTTTCATTTTCCCACCACTTTTTGGGATCTTTATAGCCATTTGAGATATTTATATTTATTTTAGTCAACCTTTTTGGGGTTAATTACAAAATTAGATCAAGAAAACCCTATAAATATAAAGTTATGAGACCATAATGAGGGACCTAGCATCACTTACTAGTATCAATCCATCTAGAGTTGCATCCATCTATTGCATTAGAGATAACTTGCATCCACATATCTCCATCATCAAGGCACAAGTCTAGCACATCTGCATCACACTTCATAGGGGAAGGTAATATATTTTATTCCATGCACACATTCTATTACATTCTCTACATAGAGTTATTGCTCACTACTTCAAAAAGTGTGACTAGCATAAGAGAAACCTAGGGGATGTTCACACACACTTGCACATAAAAATATATCGGGTCTAAGATGTAGTTCATTGCTCGGTTAGTAAGTCCACCATTGTGGTAGTTGAGGTCAGTCTAACCCCTTCATATGCATTTTTATTTTTAGGGTTTGATGCTTATTTTATGGTCTTACAAGTCTTTCTCTCATATTGAATTATTGGTGACATCGGCATGGGACAACGAATCTGATGTGACACACAACAGATGTTCTAGATCATCTCCCATCCCTATGAATATCAGCTTCAAATATTTTTCATAGACTAGGGCACCTAGATTATAGACCAAGGAACCCATAGGCACCTCTATCCTCATCCCGGAACTCTAGTCCAAATGCTAGATCCTATAGATCCACCCTTTTTAGGACTCATGCATAGTCATTCCTGTTTCCCGATTTTTAGTCACACCTGTGACACACTCTCGTCACTTCATTGAATAAATTGAGTTATTTCCTCTTTCTTATTACACATTAGGGTTAACATTTCTTTTTGCATAATTACTTAGATCTTTACATACTTTATTTACTTCATTTAGTTACACTTATTACATTATTTCATATCTTAGATTAACTATCCCCTTTACTACATTAGTTAGTTAATTTTAGTTAATCAATTTGAATGTATGGTTAACACTTAATAAGCTCTTATTGAATGTATATGAATAAATGGATGCTGCAATTAATGGTAAATGAAGTATGAAATTTTTAGGACTAATTCACCCCCACACTCAATCCCATGTGCTTCTAATTATTGGTATCGAGAAGGTACTTGTGAAGAAATTTTAAAAACTTGAAGGAGATCCTTTTGGAGCACAAACAATGGTAAGTATCTATATGTTTAAGAACCCTTAAGAAATAAGTATAAATTTTAAAAATCAACTATTCAAAGTTTACAAAAAAATGAGCTACATGGAAGATGAACATGGTCAAGCCATTCAGGTTTTTGAGTCACAAGTGGAGAATGTGTCTAAAACCCTAAAGGAAAAATAAAAAGATTGCACCAGGTATGAAGATGAGTTAAGATCCTTAAAATTAGAATAAGAGAAGGTACACGGTAGGCTAAAGACCTATGAGAGGTTGGAGAAAAATTTAGAAACCCTAAATGATATGTTAGAGAACCAAAGAGCAATAAATTAAAAATTTTGTTTAAGCTATAATGGAGAGCATACATGGAAGCATGAATTTGAAAAAGCGAGGACTCAACAATGCTTGTAAATCTATGAAGGATGTTAAAGATCTCAAGAAGGTAATCAGGAAGCCCAATGTAATGAATTTTACAACTAATTTCAATGGTGTTTGTTACTTGTTGACAATTTTTGCACTTGTGCAAAAATGGGCAACTCAAACTTCATTACAACGGACAACTTGGGTGAAGTGTACCTAAGCTAAGGGATTTACATCAGATTATTTTTTTATTGCTGATTTGTGAAAGAGATTAAGTGAAATCTGCAGCTATGTGTGTTGTTACAAAACGTAACAACTCACATAGTCTGCAATCTCACGAATATCCTCAGCAAGAGAACACAAGCCCCGAAGGATAGTTGTGTTATCCCGATGAAGACACCGATTGCAGAATATGTAAGGTGTATAGTTTTGGAACAACAGACATAGTGGCAGTTTTCAGACAATCAGATTCATGGTTATTATCTTGATGCCTATCAGTTTTATTGCTCTATGTTCATTAAAGTTGTTATGATTTATAAGTTTGCATTTACCTATGCTGCCATAAAGATTACAATTGACTCCTTTCCTACTACTTCCATCAAGAAAATATTGACAAACAAACAGTGACAATAATGTCCAAATGGAGATAGCAGAAAGGAGTCAAAATAAAGAATGGAAGCTAAGATAATCACACAGCATACAAAGAGACACATTTCATTCAATGATTATCCACTGGAGTTACAGGTATTCACTTCAAGTTATCCCTTATGTTAATTCATTTTATTGAGATATTGAGTTGCCTACATCATTGTACAATCAAAGGAAAACTGAATGCAGAAAGAGATAATCAACTCATTATTTCAATTTAATGCTTTATTCATAAGAGATCATAAGCTTTCCCACACAAGCCGTGGGATATGACTAAGTGACTCATCATATACATGGAAATGAGAATACCGCATGTGCTAAAGAAAAAGAGTAGAGGAGTAAAAGGGAACCCATCATTGCCTTTTCTATCTTCTATCTTCACTCCTCGACTTTCCGTCTCCATCTCAATTCTTCCATCTCCATTTCTTAACACCTGCAAGAAAAGAGAAACATCTCGTTAAATTGAGCTCGAGTGGTACAATGTTATTCCAATACTCATGTTCTAAAGCAAATACAAATTTTTAATAGGTCAAGAAAGAGATATTTTTGCAAAACAAAATTAGAAATCTGGAAAAGGGAGAGAGAAAATAGGATTTTGGAAAAAAATTTCCAGAGTTACCCCTTCACGAGAATGGATATTTCTAGAAAAACAGAAATGATATTTTAATGCAAAATTGAAATATAATTGCTACTATGACTTCTGAAAAGGAAAATATCATTACAGAAAAAGAAACTAAGTATCTTTTTCATTTTCTAGAAAAGAAGTATTTATTTCATTATAGAGAAGGAAATAAAATCATGTTTACATCAAAAGAGCAGCCTTATAGCTTCTGGAAAACTTTTCTGAGTGGAAATGTCAAAAGTATAGGTGCAATGGAAGATCATAAATAGTCAGGTTTCTAACACTATGCTTTCCAAATACTTTACAACCAACAACTACTGGAACCGAGAGGCACAAGATCCTTTCCAAGTCTACATGAAAGTGGAGTTCCATCAACACGAAAGGAAATGAATCACAGGAGAAGTGAACTACTAGTGCTAGGCATTCATCTTCCAGTTGAAGAAATAAACTACAAAGCTCAGCAGGTGCTCAATCTAAGCATGCTTTCCAGAAATAAGATCAACAAATAAAGTATACATCTATAGGAAGCACATACTAGGATACACAAATCTTCTACATTACCTTCATACTTGCAAATAATCAAGGGTTACATTTTTCTCACTACTTGAAGAAGCAATAAGTGTATCAAGTATACATCTATAGAAACGTGATAGGTCTACTGAAAAAATAAAATGGAGAACTTATTTTCAAGTTTACCAATGTATAATTGGATTTTACCACTATACAAAAAAATGAAAATGATTCACAAACTACCAAGTTTACAGAGACGAGTTCAACAGATAACAAAATATGCTATACGGGAAAGAAGAACAGGATACAAGTATTTATCAAATGAGGAACAAAAGGGGTTAGTACTTCAAGTATGCTAAACCAGGTCAGAGTACAAAATATCAAACCCGAGCACAGAAAGAGTTCTTCTACAAATATTAGTGAAGTAAGACTCGAATTCCCGAGGTTTAAAATCAGAAGCAAGAAGGACTAAACCCACAGAATGCTTTCATTTTACAAGTACTTTAACCAATATTTGCAAAGATTCAGAGTTACAAAGTAAAACCCGAGTTCGAAAGAATTTATCAGAAACAGGTAATAGAACTTACCAAGGTAAAGCTGAATGAAATGAGCAAACGAGCAAAACGAATGTAGCATTTCCCTCTGCAGACTCATGTCAAGCTCAAAACTACCAAGATCACAAAAACCGAGAGCGAGGAGGTCATTCGAATGGTCCACGAGAAGATACAAAGCGAGAGAAATAAATGAAAATGATCTTTAGATCATATACAAAGGAAAGTAGAGCTACTGGCTTAAAAAGAAGAACGAATACCTTCATTTTCATCAAAAATGCATGCACCAAATCGAGCAACAATGGTGTTAAAAATCAAAGAACAAGTATGTAGGCTCAAAATGTCTAAATCTCATAGCTTTCATTAAAAAATGCACAACGAGCAAAAAATTTTCCAGGGCTTCACCGCAGATTGAAAACAAAATGAAAAACCAAATGCGAGCTCAACTCTTGCATTCGAAACTAGGGTTCCAAATCCCTAACCCATGGTCAAGATCAACGACTCACTGAATGCCAAGTGCCAAGATGAACGGTGATCGGTCTACATAAGGTTCGAAGTGATAGACCCCAATTAAATTCCACCGACCATATTCAATCCTTAGGCTAGAACCCTAATCCGGGTTATAGGATCAACGGTGGAGAGAAACCAAGGCAAAATATCAAGGGCCTCAAACACTTCGCAGAACCCAAGCTAAACCACCACAATCAAGTTACCACAGGCCAGGGTCAAATGAAGGGTGAGTCATCATGGAGGGGGCCAGCCCATGTGGACAGAGAAATAATAATTCGCCAAGACTTTACAAAGTCTAAAGTATGCATGCCCGCAAAATAAAAATCAAATATAATTATATGCCAAAATTCCCGAAAAGGTAATATTTGTATTATGTGCCAAGGTCTAAGGGTGGCAATTTTAATGCATGGTGGGCTAGTCAAAGGGTGGTGCCCTTTATATTATACACATGCTAATGCCTAAAGTCCACAAGGTGGCGATTCAAAACTATAGAACCATAGGTAGTCCCCACATGGGGTATTAAACCAAAATTTGTAAAGTGTCACTCTTGTGACCATCCAAAAAAGTGAAGAAAATCAAAGCATGTATATATTGGAGGTGGTCCCCATTTCAATTTTATTGTGCAAATATTGCTAAAGGTTGCATCCTTTTTGCCTACACACAAGAGATGATATTTTGCATGCCTTCACAACAGAAAGAATAGAGAAGATGATGAATTTGCATGTGCAAAGAGAGAAGAAGACTTGCCTAGCAAGCAATTTGTAATTTTAGCAAACTATTCATCTTTCTTTCCTAAAAATAGAACAATCAACTGCAGTTTGACTTGAATTATATCTAAGGCTGATAATGCCTATTTTTATCATGTACTTTAGTTTGTATTATTTTATTCCTTTATTTATTATTAAATAAAGGATAAAATTAGGATGCATGGGCGAGTACAAATTTTAGGCTATTTTTAGTAAGGGGTGAAATTTTTCTATATATTGTGTGCTCTTGCAAAGCATAAAAAAGAGGGGGGATTTTTTCGAGAGATTTTCCCGAAGAACTTTTGATATGAGTATTGAAGCAATTTCTGCTAGTTTTACCCTCTGAGTGTTGAATTAATTTTTCCTTTCCAAGTTATTATGCAGACTTGTGTATACCAATATTAATCTTGTGAATCAATATTCCCCGATTAGTATCTTTACCCTGCTATGATTTGCTATTTTCTACTAATTTTCATTGTGCATGTTAGCTTACTAGTACTATTGTGATTTTCCTCGATAAATTAAGTTTTTTTGTCCTTACATTCTACAGAAAGTACAAATTGGTTCATGCACACAAATAATTCTTCACAAGTCAGTTGTGTATTCCACTCAAGTCAAGTTCTTTATTCAAATTTGGTGTATCACCTTAGTAATTATTTCATTTTCAGTCACCTCCTAACCCTAAAACTCCCAGAAAGTAGTCTAGTGAACACCAATAAGGAACCGACCTTTTAACCCTGGAGGTTCACCTCAAAATAGGTATACCCACAGACCTGAGGTGTCCCCATTGTATCTACGAGAGAGAGAGAGATTTTGCAGACTTAGAACACCTATTGCCATCTCTCTGTCAGGTGCACTTTCGAGAGATAACAGTTTTTGGCATGCCCGGTGGGACCACAAATTAGATCTGCATGTAAATTTCAGATTCTAGAGCAGATTGAAAGCAGGTTTATAGCAAATAAAAGTTACTTTCAGAAGAAAATCTGCAGAAATTATTTCTAAAGATTCTATTTTCTTTTGGCGACTACCTAAACCTAATTTCAGACCGGATTGTAGCATGTTCCATGCTTAAAGTGACTACAAGATCATCAACAAGAGGTATTCCTCCTGAGTTTGTTTCTCTACCTTTGAAATCTTCTAGAATAAGAAGGGTTGGTAATACTTTGCCTTATAACAGACCTGGTTTTGAAAACCCTCCTGATATTCCTTCACCACGAATAAATTTTTCAATCAATATCCCAATTTTTCCAATGGCTACTCAACTACCCAGAAATTTTGCAGCCTTTACTAATGGCATCCCATTAGTAATTACAGTGTATCATGATTTTCCTAATGATGCTTTGAAAAGCCTACCACCATTTACTAGTGAAAATCAAGTTACACCAACCGAACACATCAAAGATGTTGCATGACCATATGTGCGATTTCAATATTACTCATGAAGACGTAGCTTTAAGACTTTTAGCTACATCTTTTAAAGGAGAAGCCTTGCAATGGTATAGGAACCTAGAGATTGGAAACATAAGAACTTGGGATGAATTAGGAGAGAAATTGCTGGAACAATTCCAAGACAATTCAGATCATTTGTCCCTGATAGAACAACTATCTACTATCAAGAGATCCCCTCATGAATATTTGTCTAGTTTCAACATTCATTTTGCTAGAACTTGGGAAAGAATCCCACTGAGTGTTAAGCCTCAAGCTGATCATGCTTTCCTTTATTACTTCGAGCTTTGAATAGTGATATTACAAATATGATTCAATCCATGGGAGCTTTTACTCTTCTGGGGCCTATGACACTGCTATAAAAGCTGAAAACAACCTTATTCAGGCTGGAAAATTAGCACCAAGGCCTACAATGCCATTTTTGGTAGATTTAGCTCCTATTCCATAGCCTATTACAATCGTAGAGCCTACTATTGCAGCCCCATCCCCAGATATGTTTAAAGCTTTGCAAACCATGGGAAATAAACTGACATCAATTGAAAATAAGCTTACATTGCCTAATAGGCCATATCAAGCTCCTTACTAGTAAAACCAGTAGAATAGGTAGCCTTACCAACAAAATCAAAATTACAGCCTTATCAGCAAAGGTAGTTTGATTCTAATGTTCCTAGTGCATCTAACACTTTGGTTCCAGTTAATATGGCTACAGAAGAGTGGTGCCAACCTTGTAATCAACCTCATCAAACTGCAAATTACCCAAATGCATTCTGAACCTGAATCTTGTTGCAGCAACCTCAATCTGAAGCATTGTTCATACCTCAAATGGAGGGTGGGCAGCAAGAAAGTCATGTTAAAAAAACTCAAAAAATTTTTTGTCACTTTAATGAGGAGGATTTCATTATTGTTACCACTAGAGCTCAAGAGAAAGCTACCGAAAATAAAAAATAACAAAATAGACCTATGCTACCCATTATTACTGATATATCAACATCTACAGTCTCAAAACTAACCAACAGTCCTGCTTGTCCCTCATAAAACAACAAGTGTTGCAGAATGGTAAAGAGCAAAAAAATAACTTCATCCCGACCCAAGAAGATTTTTTATCCCTCAGATATCCAAGGCTACTGAAACAGAATTAGTTTTTGCTAAAGCTTATGCTAAAACGATCGATTCTATCTCTAAGACCGTTGCTTCTTTAAATATTGTCGATGTGATGAAGAAGCAAAATGTCAACATCTCAATGTGGGATGCCTTAAGCATTCTAGGACAACATGATTTACTCTCTCATGAACTAGCTAAACTATAGATTTCTTCAAAAATAGCAATAGTAAAGGAAGTCCAAAATACAGATATGGTCCTTAGAACACTTGATCAAGATTGCGTAAAGGATGTTAGATGGATGGTTCAAAAGGTTTTAAATCCTAACGATATAAAGAATCCACCACCCTTTTATCTATCTCTGATCATTGGAGAAAATTTAGTTCATAACTGTATGGTGGATAGTGGTGCAAGTAGTATAGTCATGCCTAAGTCAATTGCTGAAAAATTAGGCCTGCAATATGAACCTATAGAAAGGAGTGTTTTACAACTTGATGGGACTGCAACCAATATAGTTGGAGTAATCAGAAATTTAGAGGTAACATTACATGCTTGCCCAAATGTTTCCATTTTACAAGATGTTACTGTTGTGGATTTACCTCCATATTTTGCTTTGTGCCTATCTAGAGACTTTACAACAAAAATAGGAGGCTACCTCTCTTCTGATTGGTCTTTCTTATTTTTCACTACACGTTATGGCACTAAGGTTACCATAAATTCTGAGCCATTGGCTAGATTTCATATTGAGCCTCATTCACCAAATGCAGTGAATTATTCAGCTTTAGATCAATCTGATTTTGATGATGTAGCTCAGATTTCAGCACTAGAAGGTGTTTCTAACATGTTCATGGATGAGAAAATAGTTGAAGAACATCTTTTCAGTGTTTATTGCATGCACAAAGAAAGTGCAATAGTTCCCTTGCTGTCCAAAATAGAAAATAAAACAAAAGGGATTTGGAAGCTTCATTTTGATGGAGCTAAGAATAAGAAAGGATAGGGAGCAGGTCTGATGCTCACTTCCCCAACAAACGAAAGGTATTTTACAGCTCTGAGTCTTCAATTTTCATGCACTTGTAATGTAGCTGAGTACAAAGCATTAATTCATGGCTTACTTTGGGCCAGAAAAAGAGGAATCAACACGTTACAAGTCTTTGGCGATTCTGAGTTAGTAATAAATCAAGTAAAAAACTTCAATGTATGTAAGAATCCATTAATGAAGTCTTACAGGCATAGAGTTTCAAACTTAATGGAAGATTTTGATGCCATTAATATTCAGTCTATTCCTAGAGCCGAAAATAAACATGTTGATAGACTGGCAGTAGTTGGTGCTAGTTTTGAAGTGCTGGAACAAATAGAAAGCAACAAAGTTCAGCCTCATGTTAAGTTGATTGTCAGACCTTCTATACCTGATAATGAATCTAATTGGCAAGTGTTTGAGAGTGATGATCAAATCAGAGGTTTTTTTGCGGTAGGAAGCTGAATTTTGCTACAAGATAAATCAAGATAAATTACAGCATCTATATGGTGACTAAATTGTTCAATTAAAGACAAACAAGTTTCCTTGAGGACTTGTCACATTGGAAGACATCTTTAACACTGATGACCAATTAAGAAAGGACAAAGCTAAGATGTCTACTCATGCTAATAATTATGAAGAGGTTTCCGTTGATGAAGGAAAGTACTTATTTCTTGGAAAGGTATGTTCCTTATCCGAAAAACAGTCTTTTATTAAGCTTTGCACTAAATTTAAAGATGTTTTCACTTGGAGATACTAAGACTTGAAAGGGTTTGACCCCAGTCTAGCACAACATACGATTGAATTATAGCAAAATTCTAAACTATTTAGGTAGAAACAAAGGCCTATAAATCCCAAAATATAACCTCTTATGAGGAAAGAATTATCAAAATTGATTGAATCAGGAATCATTTTCCCGGTTAAGCATTCAAGTTGGGTAGTAAATCTTGTTCCAGTTAGGAAAAAGAATGGAGAAATCAGATTATGTGTGGATTTCAGAGATCTTAATAAAGCATCATTGAAAGATCATTATCCATTACCAAACATGGATCATATTTTGAGAACAGTCTCAGGATTAGACAGACTATCCCTTCTAGATGGTTACAGTGGATATAATCAGATTTTAGTCCGAGGAGAGGACAGATATAAAATAGCTTTTACCACCAAGTGGGGTACTTATGCTTACAAAAGGATGCCTTTTGGTCTTTCAAATGCTGGTGCAATGTTTCAACGTGTAATGGACATGGCTTTTCGAAGCCTACTAAATAAATTCATACTTGTTTATTTAGATGATGTCACTGTATTCTCAAAAATTTGGATGAACATCTAATGCACTTGAGACAGACTTTTCAGATTTGCGGGCAGTTTGGAATATCTTTGAATCCCAAAAATTCTATCTTTTCAGTACATGAAGGTAAGCTACTTGGCCATATCGTTTCAAAACAGGGTCTAGCAATTGATCCTTTTAGAATTGAAGCCATATCATAGCTATTATTACCTCATATAAGAAGGCATTACAGAGCTTTCTAGGAAAAAACAACTTTGTTAGAAGATTTGTCCCAGATTTTGTAGCATTGGTTAAGCCATTGACAGCCATGCTAAGGAAAGAGAAAACATTCTCTTGGACCAACGAAGGGAGAGAAGGTTTTGAGGGTATTAAAATAGCTATTTCTCAGGCTTCTACTCTACCAAATCCAAATTTTGACAAAGATTTTACAATGTATTCACTTGTAGGAGCTGAAACAATCTTAGCTATTCTAACTCAGGTCAATGAAAAGAATGTCGAACAACCAATTGCTTTCTTCGGATAAAGCTTGCATGATTACGAAACAAGGTACACATTTCTTGAAAAAAGTACTTTTCATAGTTAGAAGACTAAAGAATTTTAAGTACATGTTTTCGAACAATATAATTCATGTTCTTGTTTCTCATCCAAATGTGAAAGCTTTCTTGTTGAACAAAGAGTTGAATGAGAAAAGAGCAGGTTGGATAACGAAGGTTATGGAATATGATGTTGATACCGAGTTGCAAAGATAGTTCAAGGTAAAGGTTTATGTGAGCATTTAATTACTGATATGGAAAAATAGCAAGCTGCGTAACCCAATGATTGAAAAAGCATGCGAGAAAACATGTATCAACAATCAAATTTTATGATGTAACTAGGAAATCAGCAACCTTGAACTTCCTCAAGAAATTCAAGAATTGAGATGGATGACTGATTTGGTTAACTATCTACAACATGGCACCTATCCGGAAGGTATGGATAAGAATAAATGAAGATATTTCAGATTACAAGCTATTCCTTATCTTTTCATGGATGGTGTATTGTTTAAAAGAGATATAAATGGAATCTTGCTGCGATGTGTCGATTATGACAAAATTTAGAAGATATTATCAGAATTCCATGAAGGACCTGTAGGAGGTCACTTCTTAGCACGAACTACAACTTTGAAAATCATGAAAGCAGGTTACTATTGGCCTAGCATATTTAAGGACTATTTCAATGGATCAGGAAGTGCAAGAAGTGCACTTTCTTTGTTGGAAAAGAACGTTTACTTTCTTTGCCTTTGCACCCTATTTCAGCTGATCAACCCTTTATGCAGTGGGGTCTTGACTTTATCGGAATGATTAACCCACCTTCTTCACAAGGACATAAATGGATTCTAACTGCTACAGATTACTTTACAAGATGGACTGAAGCAGTAGCCTTGAAGGATGCTAATGAAGCTTTAATACTAGCCTTCTATGAGGGGGTAGTCTATAGATTTGGTGTTCTAGCAACTATCATATTAGATAATGCTTTAGTGTTTCTAGATGTTAAGGTAACAAATTGGGTTGTTAGCCATGGAATCTACTTGAGCTCTTCATATAATTATTACCCACAAGGTAATGGATTAGCTGAAAGCACTAACAAGAATCTGTTGAGAATCATCAGAAGAACACTCAAGGATAATCAAAGAGCTTGCCATATAACGTTGAATTTGACACTTTGGGCTGATAGGGTGACCCCTAAAAGATCAGTTGGAAATTCACCATACAAGCTTGTGTATGGGAAAGAAGTGAGGATGCCAATTTCAGTTGAGTTACCTGCATTGGATTTGCTGCATCAAATAGAATTACTTGAGAATGAACCATTGCAGGTCCATTATGTAGAATTGATGGAATTACAAGAACTAAGAGATCAAGCTCATTTAAACATGGAGAAGAATCAGAATCAGATGAAGAAGACTTTTGATAAGAAATCCAAATTTAGAATCTTCAATGAAGGAGATATTGTGTTGAAATGGGATGTTGATCGTGCTAAGCTAGGAAGACACTCAAAGTTTGATACACTCTGGAGTGGTCCTTATATGATATCAGCTTGCAAAGAACACAATGCTTTTCAACTTTCCAAGCTGAATGGAGAGGAAATTCCCATTCCTATGAATGGTATGTTTCTCAAACACTGTTATTGAAAATATTACAATGATTGGTTAGAGTAGGATTTCCCCTTCGAAAAGTGTAGTTCTGCACATTCCATCGGTCTTTATTTTCAATAATTTCATTAATGCACATGGTCTGGTTTGCCAGATATATATTTTTCCAGCTTTAGTTGTTTTGAAAGGGTTGGACCTTTTGGGAAAAGGTAGATTTTAGTTACAGGTTTGGACTCCATACCCAAAGGACAAGAGTAAGGCAATAGTATACAAGCTAGCAGACAACTTTTCCCCATAGGATCACCAGAAATATTGACAATTTTTGCACTTGTGCAAAAATGGGCAACTCAAAAATTCGTTACAATGGACAGCTTGGGAGAAGTATACCTAAGCTAAAGGATTTACGTCATATTATTTTGTTATTGCTAATTTGTGAAAGAGATTAAGTGAAATCTGCAGCTATTATCTGTATTGCATACAAAATGTAACAAGTCACATTGTTTACAATCTCACAAATATCCTCAGCAAGAGAACACAAGCCCTAAAGGACAGTTGTGTTATCCCGATGAAGACACCGGATTGCAAAATATGTAAGGTGTATAGCTTTAGAACAACAGACATAGTGGCGCTTTCAACAATCGATTCACAGGTTATTATCTTGATGCCTTTCGTTTTATTTCTCTATGTTCATTAAAGTTTCTATGATTTATAAGTTTGCATTTACCTATGCTGCAATAAAGATTACAATTGACTCCTTTCCTGCTACTTCCATCAAGAAAATATTGACAAACGAATAGTGACAATAATGTCCAAATGGAGATAGCAGAAAGGAGTCAAAACGAAGAATGGAAGATAAGATAATCAAACAACATACAAAGAGACACATTTCATTCAATAATTATCCACTGGAGTTATAGGTATTCACTTCAAGTTTTTTTTTAATTATTGGAAAATAGTTTTTTGAAAGGGACTATACCCTTGTTTACAAAAGAAGGCCTAGAAACCGAATAAGCAAGAGAACCAGAGAGAAAAAGGATCAAAATCCAAATGTTACAAAGAAGTTCAAAGTAGCCAAAAAACAACTACCAAGATGAAACAAAACAACAAAATTAATGCAAAAAAGTAGTAAAGGGTCCGCAAAAAAACAACAAAAAAACAAACAAGGACAACAGAAGCATCTACAACTACTTTTTAGTAGCTTTGTCAATGATGGTTTTGATATTCTTCCAGGATTTGAACATACCCAAAGTAGTCATGTGGGCAGCGTCATTATAATCCACAACACTCCATGGTTTTCTTACTTTCCTTATCATTACCCCAAAGAGTTGTCGGAACTCCGCTTAGGTTGGAGACACTTTTGACGTGTTGCTCAATGAACTCCTCAATCACCCTAAAGATGGCAATGTTGTAATCATGTCGAGTTTTGGCCTTCCCTAAGTGGGAGTCTAAGGAGTTCAGCTTCTTGTAGATATCTTCAATTTGGCTCTTTATCAACATCCTCCTCCTCCTCCTTCTTCCTCTTTCCTTTCTATTTTGGCAAGTTTTAACTTCATCCTTCAACAATTTCATTTCAGCCTCTAAGGATTCCAGCCTTCTTGACTGGCTTTCCAATTGCACTTCCCTAGGGGCTAGCACTGCATGATGTTCGGAGGTCATGAGAAATTTCAAATTCATGAGAACCCTTCTCCACATCAAGAGTCTCAAGGTTAAGCTTCCTAGAAGCCCCAAACTTATCTCTGCGAGGAAGAGGCTAAGTGGGGGCGGGAGCACCGAGAGGGGGAATGGGAGAAGATGCAACAAGAATGGCCGCGGGGGGGTGATAGTAGCGTGGTGGGGGGAGAAAAGGAGAAACAGTGCTGGTAGCAAAGAAGCCCGGCAGAGGGGGAATTGAGCTAGGGGAGGATGGGAGACTGGGAAACTTGAGGAGACAACATTTGTGCAGCAACAAAATGAGCCCTTGGTGCAAAGGAACCACCCGGGAATGCTTTTGAAACTCGAGAATGGAGCATTCAAGAGAGTTCAACAAGTAATGGGGGAAACAAACCAAACGATCCCTACGAAAGTGATTAAGAAAAATAAGGTGTTTCGCAGGAACAGTGACAAACCTTCCCTCCAAGGAGATGAACCGTATCATCATGCGGGTTACTTCATCATAAGGCGAGGGATTGAGCTAAAAAGAAGTCAATTATGCAGGTCATCTTCTCCTCTCCTCAACAAATCTCCTCTCTTGAAATCTTTATCGACCCTTTTGTTGAAGAATCGGAAGCCCTCCAAGCCAAGGCAAACTTCACTTCAGAATAAGTTTTCATTGATTAAGACCTTCGCCCCCATACTCCACTATCCTCTCCTTCCAATCCTTCTAGCAAAACACACAGAGATGCTTTGATCATGCCCCGAACCTTATCCATGAATTTTGTTATGCCACCCTTATATCTAAGAATGTTCCACAACTCAATATTCTCTTTCTAGTCTAGGTCCACACTAGGCTCAATTTGACAAGGAGGACCCCCATCTTCTCTGCCTTCTCAACTATATGCAACAAATTCCTAACTTATCTCTAAATCCAGTCCACTTTTTTTTTCTATAGTATTCCATATAATATTGGAAATGAGAGTTGTTGCTTTTCCCACGATCTGCGCAGGGAGGTCTGACAAATGATCTAAGCTCACATTGAAAAATGCAAGTGAGAATAGCCCGCTCCCAAGCATCAATCACTTTATCGCCACCTTCGGTTTCGTGGAGGTTTGAATCCACCTTTTAATAGTCTCAATGTAACCCGCATGCACGATTTTCAAAACCATGTATCTCCACTTGAAATTCCCCATATGATTCATACTATCTTGATTATTAGCCATGATTTTCATAAACCAATACTTTAAATCAACACGTGTGGGAGTATTTTTGAAGTTGATCCACACCCAAAAATCATTACTCATTTCTAGATATTGCTTGCACATGGAGATCCGCCTGAATGTTGTTTTGAAGTTGTTTAGGGATGCTATTATTGTCCCAAACTGTAAGTTTAACATTAATGCCATAATTTTCCAGCACATCCGCCAATTTATTACCCTCCCTGTAGGTATGCATGATCCTGATGTTACTGAAAGTATGACTAATACCTATGGACTCTACAATAAAATCCTTGATGCTCCAACTTGGAGATGAGCACTGCCAAGCTTTAAGAAGATTAATGATATTTAGGGAGTCTCCTTCAATAATGAGGTTCTAAATATTTTGTGTCTGGGTAATTCTCAGACCCCAAAGAGCAGATAGAGCTTCGGAAAATGATTAGTTTGAATTCCCATTTTACCAAAGCATATGCAAATATCTAGATTACCTTTATGATCCCGTATCGCTCCTCCCCCTGCCGTAATCCCAGGGTTTCCTTTAGAAGCCCCATCAAAGTTCAACTTATACCAATTTAGATCAAGAGGATGCCATTTAATCAAAGATCTATCAATGCTATTCCCGGATTGTTCCAGCTATTAATTGATCCTATCTGCTAGTTGGATAGAATATATTCTTCATTTTCTGGATATCTCATGTTCTTGGGGGGTTTAAATCCAGCAATATTCTCTTTGATACCATTAGAAATTTTACCAATACTAATCTTGTAGTTTTGCTTTTTATTTCTAAAGATAATATTATTTCTATCCTTCCATATTCTCTAGATTAAATGATGGATAACCAGCTTCCAGATCCTTTTGATAACACAATGCCTAAAGGGTGGGTTCCATTGAGTCCAAAGCTGATTGAGATCCTTTGACAACACCCAGAGAGCTTCAAAATTAGCAAGGGCAAAACTCCATATTCTAGTGGCATACTCACAATGTATGAGCAAAACAAAGGATGATATCCTCGAATCTTTCTTACAAAGATGGCACCTATTAGGATCATTAATCCTCCGGTATTCACTTCAAGTTATCCCTTATCTTAATTCATTTTATTGAGATATTAAGTTGCCTACATCATTGTACAATCAAAGGAAAACTGAATGCAGAAAGAGATAATTAACTCATTATTTCAATTTAATTCTTTATTCATAAGAGATCATAAGCTTTCCCACACAATTTGTGGGATATGACTAAGTGACTCATCATATACATGGAAATGAGAATACCACATGTGCTAAAGAACAAGAGTAGAGGAGTAAAAAGGAACCCATCATTGCCTTTTCTGTCTTTTGTCTCCACTCCTCAGCCTTTCCATCTCCATCTCAACTCTTCCATCTTCCGCTTCCATCTCCATTTCTTAACACCTGCAAGACAAGAGAAGCATCTGTCAAATTGAGCTCAGGGTACAATGTTATTCCAATACTCATGTTCTAAAGCAAATACAAATTTTGAATTCGATGTATCTAATGGTACTTGAAAGAAAGAAGTACAGAAACACATGGCACGGAAAACAAAGAAATACAGATGAGCTGGTAACAAGAAAGAGGCAGAGTTCATAAAGTAAATCTGAAAAGAGAAGGTCAAATGAAGCTAAGAGTTGATTTAAGAAAAGGTAGAATCTGAAGCAGCTTGTAACAGAAACAAATGTGAAGAATGACACTTGAAAGAGGTTGGAAAACAACTTGCAGAAGAAGGAAAGAAGAAGGAATAAATCACATGGATACACGAGAGGCCAAAAAGCCTATTTATTTCTAACTTATTTATGAGTTTTATAGGACAAGTTGCGACATTGAATGAAATCAGTTCAAGCTGGTTAGGAAGGAACCATTCTTAGATAAGGATAAAATATCATTTTTAGATGAGTTACGAGAAGGTAGGAAGAATCGGAATAGGTCAAGAAAGAGATATTTTTTAAAAAAAATTGGAAATCTAGAAAAGGGAGAGGAAATAGGATTTTGGAAAATTTTTGCTAAAGTTTCTCCTTGCAAAATGGATTTTTCCATAAAACAGAATGCTATTTTAATGAAAAATTGAAATATAATTTTCTACTATGACTTCGAAAAGGAAAAGATCATTACGGAAAAATAAACTAAGTATATTTTTCATTCATTTCCGAGAAAATAAGTATTTATTTCATTATACGTAAGGAAATACAATCATGTTTACATCAAAAGAGCGGCCTTATAGCTTGTGGAAAACTTTTCGGGTGGAAATGTCAAAAGTATAGGTACAATGGAAGATCATAAATAGTCGGGTTTATCTAACACTATGCTTTCCAAATACTTTACAACCAACAACTCTGGAACCGAAGGCACAATATCCTTTCCAAGTCTACATGAAATGGGAGTTCCATCAACACAGAAAGGAAATGAATCATAGGAGAAGTGAACTACTAGTGCTAGGCATTCATCTTCCAACTGAAGAAATAAACTACAAAGCTCAGCAAGTATTCAATCAAAGCATGCTTTCCAGAAATAAGATCAACAAACCAAGTATGCATCTACAGGAAGCATGTACTAGGCTACACAAATCTTCTACATTACCTTTATACTTGCAAATAATCAAGGGTTACGGTTTATCACTACTTGAAGAAGCAATAATTGTATCAAGTATACATCTACAGAAATGTAAATGACAATACAAGGTCTAAATGTGACAGTCTACGAAAAAATAAAAATGGAGAACTTATTTTCAAGTTTACCAATGTATAATTGGATTTTACCACTCTACATTGAAATGAAAATGATTCACAAACTACTAAGTTTACAGACAGAGCTCAACAGATAACAAAATATGCTATAAAGGAAAGAAGAACAAAATACAAGTATTTATCAAATGAGGAACAAAATGGGTTAGTACTTGAGTATGACGAACCAGGTCGAGTAAAAATATCAAACCCGAGCACGTGTTTTAAAGAGTTCTTCTACAAATATCGGTGAAGTAAGACTTGACCTCGAGGTTTAAAATCGAAGCAAGAGAAGGACTAAACCCACAAAATGCTTTCATTTTACGAGTACTTTAATCAATATTTGTAAAGATTCATAGTTACAAAAATGTAAAACCCAAGTTCAAAAGAATTTATCGGGCAAAACGGTAAGAAAACTTACCAACGTAAACCCGAATGAAACGAGAAAACAAGAAAAAAATGATGACAACATTTCCCTCGTAGGCTCATGTCGACCTCAAAACTACCAAGATCACGAAAACCAAAAGCAAGGAGGTCATTCGACTGGTCCATGAAGATACAAAGAAGAGAATAGATGAAAATGATCTTTAGATCATATACAAAGGAAAGTAGAGCTACAGGCTTAAAAAGTAGAAGGAATACCTTCGTTTTCATCAAAAACGCATGTACCAGTCGAGAAACAATGGCGTCAAAGATCAAAGAACAAGTATGCAGGCTCAAAAACATCTAAATCTCCAAGCTTTCATCAAAAATGCAGAGCGAGCAAAAAATTTGCCGTGGATTCACCCGTAGATTGAAAACCAAGTGAAAAACCAAATGCGAGCTAAGCGAGTATAAACATGCATTTAAAACTAGGGTTCCAAACCCCTAACCCATGGTCAAGATAACTCGACTTGTTGAATGCCAAGTGCCAAGATGAAAGGTGATCGGTCTACACAAGGTTTGAAGCAATAGAGGACAATTAAATGCCACCGACCATATTCAATGCTTAGGCCAGAACCATAATCCGAGTTACAGGATCAACGGTGGAGAGAAACCAAGGAAAAATATCAAGGGCCTCAAACACTTCAGAGAATCCAAGCTAAACCGCCATGGTCAAGTTACCACAGGCCAGGGTCAAATGAAGGGTGAGTCATCGTGGAGGGGGCTAGCCCATGTGGACAGAGAAATAATAATTTGCCAAGACTTTACAAAGTCTAAAGTATGCATGCCCGCAAAAAGAAAAATCAAATATCATTATATGCCAAAAGTCCCAAAAAGGTAATATTTGTATTATGTGCCAAGGTCTAAGGGTGGTGCCCTTTATATTATACACATGCTAATGCCTAAAGTCCACAAGGTTGCAGATAAAAACTATACGAACTAAAGGTGGTCCCCACATGGGGTATTAAACCAAAATTTGCAAAGTTTCACTCTTGTGAACATCTAGAAAAGTGAATAAAATCAAAGCATGTATATATTGGAGGTGGTCCCCATTTCAATTTTATTGTGTAAATATTGCTAAAGGTTGCATTCTTTTTGCCTACACACAAGAGATGATATTTTGCATGCCTTCACAATAGGATAGAATAGAGAAGATGATGAATTTGCATGTGCAAAGAGAGAAGAAGACTTGCCTAGCAAGCAATTTGTAATTTTAGCAAACTATTCATCTTTCTTTCCTAAAAATAGAACAGTCAACTACAGTTTGACTGAATTGTATCTAAGGCTGATAATGCCTATTTTTATCACGTACTTTAGTTTGTATTATTTTATTCCTTTATTTATTATTAAATAAAGGATAAAATTAGGATGCATGGGCGAGTACAACCTTTAGGCTATTTTTAGGAAGGGGGTGAACTTTTGCTATATATTGTGTGCTCTTACAAAGCACAAAAGAGGGGGATTTTTTCAGAGATTTTCCCAGAAGAACTTTTGATATGAGTACTGAAGCAATTTCTGCTAGTTTTACCCTCTGAGTGTTGAATTACTTTTTCCTTTCCAAGTTATTCTGCAGACTTGTGTATACCAGTATTAATTTTGTGAATCAATATTCCCTGATTAGTCACTTTACCCTTACAAATCTGTTATTTTCTACTAAATTTCATTACGCATGTTAGCTTACTAAGTCTTTGTTATGATTTTCCTTAGTACAAATTAAGTGTTTTTGCCCTTACATTCTACATAAAGTACAAATTGGTTCATGCACACAAAGAATTCTTCATAAGTCAGTTGTGTATTCCACTCAAGTCAAGTTCTTTATTTCAAATTTGGTGTATCACCTTAGTAATTATTTCATTTTTAGTCACCTCCTAACCCTAAAACTCCCAAAAAGTAGTCTAATGAACACCAATAAGGAACCAGCCTTTTAACCTTGGAGGTTCACCTCATAATAGGTATACCCACAGACCTGAGGTGTCCCCATTGTATCTACGAGACAGAGAGATCTTTTGCAGACTTAGAACACCTATTGTCATTTCTCTGCCAAGTGCATTTTCGAGAGATAACATTACTCTTGTAATAATTTTGGCCTTAGAGATAGGGACCGTAGTAGTTCAATTAAGAATGAATTTCCATGGAGTAATGGTTGGCATGATCATTGATATTAGTTAACAGTATTCCATGTTATAATTTCTATTGCAAAGTTTTTTCATGAAGAGTATCCTAATTAGATTTGAAGGAATGAAAATAAGTATGGAGTTATGAGTTATAATTGTAATCGATTAGACATACAACTAGATATTATCATCAAAATCATTCTAAACAAAGAGATGGATCTTCCTGAGGTAATATTTCTTTTTCCTTTTTCAACTTTAAGAAGGTTGGCCACATGGTAAGGTAATTTAGGGTGAATGTGAGCAAAAACAAGAGGAAATATGAGGTTAAGCCTGATCATATTGAAAAATACCAAGATGAACTTATGTTTTCCCATATTGATAAAGAAAAGAAAGATGTTAGTTGTTCTAATCAGGTTAGATAGTAGAAAAGAAAGAGATCTAAAGTTAAGGAAACTAAAATAAAATGATTTTTCCCATGTGGAAAAGGGTTCTTTATAATTTTTGGTACAATAAACGGTATAATTGCCTCTCGTTAGGCTTCATGGATTCATTCCTCATCTATGAGAAGCAATGTTATTGCATTGTCATTGTCATGAAGATGTGTCTGTTGTCTCAAGGTATGTTGTATGGGTTTTTCACTACTTGTTAAATTGTGATGAATATGATGTTATAGATTCATGGTCTGGTTGCTCAAGGTTTTTCATATGAGTATAAGTGTGTGTTTTTACTATCATGTGTCTTGAAATGGTTTGTAAATGTGTATGTCTGTCTATATATGATCTGTTCATCTAGTACTATGTTGGAAAATGTGTTTCTCGACCTATGTCCTAAGTTAGTATTGTAATGTCAAAGGTGTTTATTGTCCTCAAATGTTACAAGAATGTTCTATAAATTCTTGAAAATTATATGATTATTTTGAAATATCCCAATCTATCAAGTCTTGACAGTTAAGCCATATGTGAAAATTCATGATCTTGTCAGTCAATTTAATTCATCATAATGGTCTATATAATGAATTTATTTTTATTGATAAGATACATTTGAATCTATCTATAAAGGTAGAATGTGTTCATCTAGATTAATCTCTAAGTTTGTGTTTCCTCCTTTACATAAATTCAAAAAGTAACAGTGTCCGGTTCTAATTAAAAGTCTGTCATATCAAGTCTTGAAAGTATAAGTTATGTCAAGGATTAGTTTGAATATGTCAAATATCATATGTTGTTTGAAGAGGTACTTTGATTTTTATTTAACATGAAGTAGTCCAAAAATAAACAAGTTTGTTTTGATAAGGTATATTTGTACTGTTAATCCAAACATAATCATAAAATACTTAAATAAGGTCATGGATCAATGTGCTATGAAGAAGTATGTAACCTTGATTTGGTGTTTTAGGGTCTCAGTACCATGATTCCATGATTGATAATTAATGTTTGAAATTTAATTTATAAGGTTTTTCTTACCATCAAGGGTTTTTCTATGGTCTTGTTATGCCTTGAAAGGCATATCAGAATTTTGTGGATTATCAAAAGGGTATTTTTGAGATAACAAGTATATATCAATTTTTAGAGTAGGTATTTACTTTAGCTCATGTTCACCTGTACTTAATTTACCTTTATTGTATTTATCCTCACCCACTTATGTGTGTGGATATTTCTTTTCTTTTATTTAGATATTAGGGGATATTATCTAATTGTTTGGTATAGGTATTTCCTTGAAGTATGGTATTGAATAGATCATTGATGACTAGTTATTTCCTAAATCTACGGTCTTAACTAGTTCTTTGATGACTAGTTATTTCCTTGATTTATGGCTTGATCTATGACCTTGATTGGTTCTTATATTTTTATTTGTTTCCTATATAATCAAGGCCCATTCTCATTGTATTTCATTGAGTTCCAAAATAATATATAATATTACTACTCATTTGTTTGCAAAGGTTTTATTAAAGTTATTTTGGAAAATTACTTTTATCTTATTGATCGTGGTGTTTTATTAGCATCTAATTTCTTGGCTTGGTAAGATCTGGTTATTGTTCCATTTATGGTATCAGAGTAGGAGATTGTTGTTGACATTCGTATGTAAGTTTTGTTTTGTAAGAATTTTATTTTCATATATACATATATTCTGGATTTGTTCATATTTTAATTTCGCCTACATTTTTATGTAAAAATGAGAGCCTTTGATTGGATTTGGAAGGTGGAAAAACCCTAATATCAATTGTAAACTCAACCATTTCTAGAGGTAGTCAATTTTTGGGTTATTTTGTTATTGCAGAGACACAAACTAGTTTGTCTTGGAATCCACGTCAATCAAAGAAAAACCTAGAAAATCAATTTTTAGGTTTTTCAAGATCCGTAGTGGTTTTATTCTTCTATGTCGTAACAATCTTGGTGGTTGGCGTGCAACATGCTATTTTGAGAAGTACACCCATTAAATTTCTTAGCCCTTGGTCATATGGTATGGTCATATGAGGGCTTAAGTTTTTGATTTGTACTAGTATGTGCTTAACTCCAACCTCCTTTCATTTTATTTGTTTTTTGAAGCCAAGAGTATTTTATATTGTTTTAGTGTAAACTAAAATAAATACCAAAGTGTAAAATTCTAAAGCTTGTTTCTTTTGATCTACAACTCGGTTTTGAGTGCCATTTTTAAAAATGTTCTTTTTCGTGTGTGCTTTCCATAAGAAATATTTATTTCTAGAATCACACTATAATTATAAAGTACCATATTGTAACACACACTCATTATAAAGTGCAAAAATATGGGGGCTCTTGTTGCATTGCTTTGGGGTCTTGCTTTATATTGCTTGAAACTTGCAATTTTTTGGTTATTTTTTGAGAATAAAATATTTATCTACTTCTGAATTAGATCATGTCGAGCCAGTAACAACACATAATTACCACACATGGAAACCAAGAATAGAAACAAAAATTAAGTGGAAAGTATTATGGGATTTAACTTCTTCAGAACAACTAGTGTTCACTAGAGAATATGAGAAATTTTAGTACCAGTGCAAATTTGATGAGTGTATGGGTTTGATAGGAACTTATGTAAGTGAAAATATTTTATTTCATTTCGAAAAATGTGACTCTCCTTTCAAAATATGAGAGAAATTAGAGGATTTATTTTGTAATGTGAATCATATGAGAGCCATGTAACTTGAAATTGAGATCTCCTCTCTTAATCCTAAAGATTTTCAAACAATTATGGACTATCTTACCAAGTTCAAGATTTTTTTGACACAATTGAAGGGAAGTGGAAGAGATAAGAAAGATGAAGAGTGTGTTTACTTAATTCTATCCAAATTGAGAGGACCATTCCAAATATTTTCTTCTACCTTTTTCTCTAGCATGGATACCTTAGGTTACACATTCAAAATGCTCCACTTAGAAATATTTTGTGAAATACTTACTAGGGAAGACTCCAAATTGTCTCACCTTGAGTCTTCCACCTCTCAAAATACATTAGTTTCATTTAATCCTAAGGGCTAGGTAAAATCAAAAGTAAAACCAAACCCACCCCTTATCCATATCAAAGTGCTCATAAACCCAATAAAACAACTCTAAACCCAAGGAGTCTTTTAAATCCAATAACAAGTCTAGCCTTTCATGTTATTTTTGTTAGGGTATTGGTCATGAAGAACATAGGTGTTATAGGAAAATACAAGCCTTAGAGGATGCAGTCAAGAATTTTTTTATCTCTCCACTCCACTTCCTTCTAATCAGCATGGAAAAACACATAATGTTGTTGAGATATCTAATTCACCCTTGAGATAGTTGGGTTATATATTTTGGTGCTTCTCATCACATGACTTCTTCTAAGGAGTCTTGTGTATATCTAGGTTTGAGTTCTACTTTCAAAATTAAGGTTGGAGATTCTTCCTTTCTTTCAATTAAAGGAAAAGGTGACATACACCTTGATGGTGGCGATATCCAGGATGCACTTGTATGTTCCTAACATCACCACAAATTTATTTTCTCGTATATAAATTTTTCATTCTCGTCAAGGAAAAACAATGAATTTTAGACCACATGGAATAGAAGAACAATGTTTTTGGATCCTCATTCACTTGTTGCTAAAGGGATTGTTAATCATAGTTCTAGACTATATCACTTTGAGGGTGGGTTTTTATGACACTTCCTCGATAGGGAAAATATTGGTTTCTCATGCAGATTCGAGAGTAAGCTTTGGCATGAAATATTTGAACATCTCAATTACATATATTTTAGGGAGTTGAGCACTCATGGTATGGTAGATGGTATTCCTAACGATTCTTATCTTGAGGGAGTTTTTTAGGGAAACAACACCAAGATCCATTTCCTAAGAATTTTTCCAAGAGAGATTCTTCACCACTTGAGCTTGTGCATAGTGACTTCATGGTTTTCCCTACCCCCTCTTTCAATGGAAATAAATATGCAATTACCTTTATTGATAATTTATCAAGGCATACTTGGGTTTATTTTCTCAAGAACAAAAGTAAATTTTTTTCACACTTTAAAGTATTCAATTCTTTGGTCAAGAAACAATATTATAATTGCATAAAGAACCTTCACACTAATGATGGGGAAGATTATTTCCCAATGAGTTTTATAAATTTTTGTAACTCAAGGCATTATTCACCAACATTATGTTACTCATACGCCACAACAGTAATGGATTAACGAAACAAAAGAATAGAAATTTGAAGGAAATGGCTAGGTGTATGATGCATTCTATATATTTACCTCCTATCTACTAGGCAGAAGCAATTAATTGTGCTAACTATATTCAAAATTGCACACCACACAGAGCACTTCAACATTTGACTCCAGAGGAAGCTTGGTCCAACACTAAGCTAGATGTATCAATTTTTAAATCTTTGGTAGCCATGCTTGGGCCTTTGTGCCAAAGAATAAGATAAAGCCTTGGATAGGAAGAGAAAACACTTGATATTTATAGGGTATTGTGAGGACATGAGAGCTTATCATCTTTTAGATCCTAATACTCATGACGTTCTTATTCTAGCACATGTTCAATTTGATGAGCACTTAACTCCTCATGATTCTTCATCTTCTTCCATGCCTCATCCTCCTTATTTATCTCATATTGAGGATCCTTTCTTTGAGGAGGTTAATTAGGAGGTTATAGATGTAGTTAAGGATCCCGCTCCCTTTGATGTTTTCACTATGATTAAATGGGCTTGTACTATAGTTTCCAAGGTAGCACCTTTCATACAGGATCTTGCACCTACTAGGCATCATCACACATTTCACCGATTATGGAATTTTGTGCTAGGCAATTTCGAGGATCCATAGTCTTTTCACGGTCTCATGGGATACGGGTGGGATGATGCAATGGTAGTTGAGTATTCTTATTTATGAAGAATCATACTTGGGATTTGGCATCTCTTCATAAAGGAATAAATAGGGTTAAGTGTAAGTGGGTATACCAAACAAAATACACATGTGATTGGTCCATTGACAAGTATAAGGCTCATCTTGTTGCAAAGGGTTTTTCACAAGTTGAATGTATTGATTAATCTGAGAATTTTGCACCCATTTCTAAGATGGATTCTATATGCCTTGTAATTTATATTTCTACATCATAGGGGTGGTCTGTATACCAGATGGACATGAAAAATTCCTTCTTACATGGAGATTTACAAGAGGAAATATACATGGAGCAACCTGATGGATTTTTTTAGGATTCTTCTCTTTTTTGTAGGCTCTGAAGGTCTCTCTACGATCTCAAAAAATCCCCTCGGGATTTGTATAAGAAGATGGATTCTTTTCTTCTATCTATTGGTTTTTTTGTTTCCACTCTAATCATATAGTGTATCTCCAAAGCATGTTGGTGAAGATATTGTGATACTTGTCTTGTATGTTGATGATTTATTACTTACTGCCAACTCTTCTTCCCACATCCAGACTATTCAAAGGGATCTTTCTACACTATTTGACATGAAAAATATTAGGTTATTGCATTATTTCCTTGGTTTTTATATTTATCAAACAAATTCGAGGATTCATTTGAGTCGGCAGACATACACCCATGATCTTCTTCAACAGTTTGATATGGTTGATTGCAAGCCAAGTCTACCTCTTTTTCAGTCTGGGTTACTCTTAATTTCACATGTACCACTCCACTTTGTGATCCCACTTTTTATAGGCATTTGGTTAGAAGTATCATGTACTTGACCCATACTTACCCTAATATTTCATTTGCAGTAAGGCTTGTATGTCGGTTTTCACATTCTCCTCATAGTAGTCACCGACAGGGATGCTAAAAGGATTTTGCACTATTTACAAGGAACTTCCTATTTTGGCCTACACTACACTAGGGGTTCCACTCATTTGGTTGGATATACATACTCATATTGAGAAGGTTCTATTGATGACATTTGTTCCATTCTTGCTATATTTTTGTCTTAGTTATTCTCCAGATTGCTTGGGCATGAAAAAAGCAACAGTGCTATTGCACTTTCACATTCATAGGTAGAGTACGGGGTAAAAGTTTCATAGAGTCGGTAGATTCTTTGGCTTCAACAATTATTGATAGATTTTGGATTCCCACAATATTCACTAATCTGTACTTTGGTATGACACCCAAAGTGCCATTCACATTTCTCATGAACCTAGTTTAGCACCAATGGACTAAGAATATTGAAATACACATCAAATTCATTAGCCATCACATTCGTGGATGGAGTTCTTTGATTGCGGTACATTCGACTCAGGTAGTAGGTTACATAAATCTTTACAAAGCCTTTTTTGCCTCATGTCGCTACCTTGTGTTGTGTGGCATGCTTGGGGTTTCAAAAGTTATTCTTAGGGGGTGTTCATGAGAACATCTTCCTTCTTCTTCTAATTTCTCTTTCCTTCTTTTGGTTTGAGTTTTCTTCATGGATATATTGTACATGAATACCTCATCGAGCCTAGTTGTCGAGACTCATACTGTGGATATGTGACTTTTTTTTGGGCCCCTAGCTTCACTTGAAGGGGGTGTTAGAGTAGGTATTTACCTTTTCTCATGTTTACCTAGGTACTTTATTTACCTTTATTGTATTTATCCCCACCCACTTATGTGGGTTAATCATGAAAGGTTATGGAGTGTTTGTATAGGTACATGAGGTAATAATGATCAAGAATGAAGTGAATAGAGCCAAGAAGGTCTGTATGGATATTTTAGTAGGTGAATGGATAATCATAGGTATCACAATATTGTTTTAGGGCACTATAACATATTAAAAACCTATTATAGATTTATACAGTGCTCAGTAGGAGATTATTAAGGCGGGGGGACCATTTTTATCTCTATCGGGAGTATAAAGTCCCATGAAGGATTGCGTAGTAAAATAAAGTATGAGTTTCACGTATAATTCAAAGGTAACTAAGTTGTTTGATTTAAGAAAGTATGATAGTAGGTAAATAATAAAAGAAGACACTCAAATATTGCTTCAGGAAGAGGTACAAAAGATATGTCATCTCCATGACATCTAAACAAGGAAAGTGCTCAAGTTTTTCCTTTTATGTTAGATATGGATAGAATATTTCTAAGGGGAGCTATAAGAAGTTGATTCATGTTGTTTATGGGATCCTATAGCAAGGAGAAGATGGAATAATTTGGATTGAAAATTTTTCTTTAGGGACATTAGTCCTAATTAGTGTCTTGATGACTATAAAGGTAGAGTTAGTGTTCTCAAGTATGAAAATACCTAGAAAAGGTATAGATCATGAATGAAGGAAAATTGTGGAGATTATACATTCATGGGTAGTCATAATAATGAAATTTTAAGATCCATGGAGTCTATGTTGTTGTTTGAAGATAAAAAAAAGTGCAAGTACAGTCCAAGGGGTAGTTATTTGAGAAAGGAAGTTTATTTTTGCATTGTTTCCATTATGTCATGTATTGTGTTGTCATTTATCATGTTGTGTCATAAAAGTTTCATTTTTCATATATTTCAAATGGGTATAGAAGTATAAAAAAAAGGAAATGAGTTCGGGTAGGAGTGTTTTTTCTTATGGTTTCCATCAATGTTTCACGAAGGCGGTTGCCATCAATGACAAAGGGGGAGATTGTTGGCCATTTTTTATTAGTGGTATCATTGATGGAAAATGGTTTCATGGTCTCATATCAACCTCCATGAGGTGTTATTTGAAGGTAAAACATGAAGGTTTATTGGTAGTTTCATGTCGGTTATGTTCTATGAGGTCATGGACAATGATTTATAGTGCACGGTCATCGTATGAGTCCTCCCAAGTTGGTTGAAGGTTTCCATGAGGTACATAATGGTTTGAATTATTTTTCAAGAGTGTCCATGTGTCTCTATGAGTTCAACTTGATCATTTCATGGTCTGACATGCTTGATTCAAATCATTGTAGGCCTATTCCAAGTCCTAGATCATGTAGGATGAGTTAGACGTATGAATTTTAGAGTTGATAAGTCCTACTAAATCATGGGAAAGGTGTTGAGACATGATATATTAGGTGTATTATGAGTTTCAAGTCAGTAGTTATAAGTTTGATAGTGTTCATGGTCTTTGGGAAGTAAGAAGGTGAAGACAATCTAGGTACACATAGGTAAGTCATTTTGGTTGGAGAGTTCTAGGAATACTTGAGCTAGATGGTGAGTATGAATAACTAGAGGATATTTTCATGATGATTCATGACAATTTTCAGGTCAATGTAAAGAATATTTTGTTATATACATTAGTTTTGGAAAAAGAATGTTTTCTAGAGTGTTTTTGTGCTAAAAGTTGACCTTATGATGTTCGTTGTTGACTTATCTGATTTGCATGGTACCTAAAGATTTTGGGGTATGTTTTTCCATTAAAATAATAATATTTTACAAAAATAATGAGGTGGTTTGATTTTCAAATTTTTATGAACAATCATTAAGAGGATAAGTTGCTTTGAAACCCCACTCAAAACGACTTGGCAAAAATTGATCTTATAGATTTATTTTTGATTCCTCTATCTAGTATGGTGATTTTTAGTTATATAATACTCCTCCATATTTAAAGAAAGGTATGTTAGTGCTTGTGACTATATGTGGTCCCTAATAAAACATTATTCTTTCAAGAGATCTTGAGTTTGTTGAAAAGTTTCCTAAAGAAGGTATAAAATAAATTGACATTGTTTTTAGCCTAGGAGTTGTACTACATGTCCAGTATAGTTTCAGATCATGTTTGAGGTGTTGAAACCCAAAGTGTGCCCTATTTATGAGGACTATATTTGGCGGTAGTTTGGAACAGTCTGTGGTTAAAGTGGAGTTACAAGAGCTACATGTGGAGTTAAGACATTGTTAAATTTTTTTGCGATCTTGGTTCCAAGATATTTACAATGACATAAAACTTGAGTTAATCCTAAGGGACGAGAAATTTATGATCTATTATTTGAAGGTCATATCTAGAAGATACTTGGTTAAATATGGTTCTGAGTAACTTCATGAGGCTTTGAGTGATTTCTATGATATTTGTCATTATTTTTGAAGGTTTTTGAGTGATTATACAATATTTATAAGGGTATACCATTCTTTTTTAATTTTTTGAAGTGCATTTTGAGGTGATGGAGCAAGTTGGCCTCAAGGCTGATTGTTGAGCCCTAGAATCCCAAATGAGTAGTTGTAGAGATGGACTTGGTTGAAGGCCTTATACTTGTATTTGGAAGGAAATGTAAGATATTAATTAAATTATATTTGGAGGTATTTCCTATGGTATATGGTTTTTCTATTGATTATGAGGTTTGATATGGGAACTAACTTAGTTTTTAAAGACCAAGGTTGTTTGTTTTCAAGACAAGATTTCTCATGTTAGAAGATGGAGGTAAAATAATCTTGTTTTGGATTGGTTTATTCTTTCTATCCATTGGATAGTGACTAGGGATGAATTTTTTCCATATTGAATGAATTTAGAGATAATGAAAGTTGAAAAAAGGGTGAAAACCAGTTGAGTTTCTAGAACAACTTTCTAGATAGCTCAGTTTGGTGAAGAGGAAAGTAAGTGTGGTTTGAATGGATGGATGTTTCAAGAGGTTTAGAAAGCATGGATGTGATATAAATGTTATTGTATTTAAAATTATGTGTTACATTCCATATTTTATATGTTTTTGGTGATCTTAAGGTCCATAGGTTAAGACCCGTTCTTAGAAGCATTGTTTTGAGAAGGATGTGAGCATTCTTGATAGGGTTATGAATAATTTGATTTGTTAAAGATAATTTATAACCATGGATCATGTTTTTATGTCATATTTTACATGTTTGAGAAATTTTATGGATTTACTAATCATGGTGATGAGTTAGGAGGTCATTTGTTGAACTACGTGATGGGGTTTTGAGCCATTTTTAGCTTGTTTGAATGTTTTGGTGCATGACCAATCTACATGGGTCCATTTTATGATTTTTATGAGATTATTGTTATATTTTGGAGTTGTAATGGTCTATCTCATTTTTGGACCGACCTATGTTGTGTTGATTAGAGGAGAAGGGTATAAAGCGAGAGCTTTGGTTCAAACTTGAACTAGTGAAAAGAAAGGGAAAAGTGTGAGCTGATTGAGAGATTCAAATATTTTTCAAGGCATGAAATCAAAGCTGAGGATGTCATTTAAAATATGAATAAATTTAGATATCATTTTTACATTTTTTTTAAGCAAAATAATGTCATGAAAGTTTGAGTTAGAGAGAGGGTTTGAAGGAGTATGGAGCTGAATTTTGTGATCACCATCAACTAAGTGTTGGTAGCATATCTTAAGTGATATTCATATATAAATATTGTGTGATGAGTCATATTCATGCATGGCTATTTTTTTAATAATATCAGAAATGTTTTATTGTTTGGTTCTCCTTGTGGGGTTGGTGCCTCACTAAAGAAATCTCTTATGATGTGTAATATTCACTTGAGTCCTTGATTTGTGTAATATAAGCAATGGTTTTTAGTGGGTTTTCTTCCCCATGATGGTTTCCCACTTACATCTTGTGTCTATGTGTTCTCTCTCATGTGTTATGTTCATTTGAATGTATGGTGCACACTTAATAAGATCTTATTGAATGTATATGATTGAATGGATGTAAATATATGTTGCAAAGCTAATGGTAAATGAAGTAAGAAATTTGTAGGACTTATTCACCCTCCCCTCTCAGTCCATTGTGCTTACAATAATTTAATTCTCTCAAATAAGGGGTTGGACACCATAAACATTATTTATCATCACCTTATCTTGCACAAAGGCACAAAACCATTGCAAGGCATACATCTAGCACATCCATACAAGGACAAAGGTGAAGCATTCAGTATACACAACATAGGAGGTAAGTTCATTCTATTTCATCACTCACATATTTCATACTCGGTACAATATACATATATCCCACTATCATCGTGTAACTTGTACAAGGGAAATGTAGGGCATGATTTCACACAAAAGCATAAATGAGAACATGGATTATGAGATGTAGTGCAACGCCTAGTCATGATTTCACTCTTCGACTTACCACCGAGGTCGATTGAATCCACATTCCACATATTTAATATTATATTTAACATGGTTTTTCGGTATCTATAGGTAGTCATTATTTTAGGTTACAAGTACAACTGAAAATTCCAGGAGGAAAACTAGAGCGACATAGAGAGACTAATAACAAAACTAGTCTAACCTAGAAAGACCAAATTCCAAGAATCGAGTAGATAGATGTACCTTGGGCACTCCTTTCCTCATGTGTCCTCTCTTGTACTAACCATTTATAGGGTACCCAACCTTCATGAAGTCTTGATGACATTGTTTCTAGTATGTTCCAAAAGATACTCGGTTCATGTCACTCCTAGGTTGCTCATAATCAAATAAGTCATCTTCCCTCTCATTTTTACTTAAGTTTTTACATTATTAAATGCTTATTACTTGTTTCTTACTGTAATTAATTACCTAAATATCATATATTATAGTAGATACTTTGAAAGTAAGATTTAATTCAATTTAGAATAAATCATTTGATGAACCCATTCACTCAAAACCTACCTTTCTTCAAGGAATTCTTCGATATTATTCCATGGCTAAGACTTATAAACCCTTTATTTATGAATACCTTCAAGATATATGGGATCATATTTCTAAACATCCTCAAGACCTATATCTCTTATTATTCAGTACCCATTTTGAGGCCACACGGTTAAGCGAGATCAATGCTCCTGTCTCCAATAGTACTTTTGTTCCTATTGTGACACTTCCTCCTCACACCACCGCTTTTCCACCTACATCTATTATCCCCATCTCTATGCCTACTAAAAATCACTTTACCTTCCCTATTTCTTCTCATACACAACATTCCTCCTCTTCAAGAACTCCCGACCTAGCTTCATTATACCATGACTTGAAAAGCAAATTTTTCTAATTCCAAAAGCCTCTTCATCATTCTCTCCATCTATAGATTCCTCACTCCTTATTTAAAGCCCTTTTTCACCTATCATCTCCTCTTATTCATTTCCTCTGAACTTATTTACACCTAAGTTCCCTATATTAAATTTGTGGAAAACCTTAGGAGAAATTTTGATTCTTCTATGTTTCATGTCTCGACTATGTTGATGACCTTACAATGTCAAGGCTAAAGTTTTCCCTCAAAGCTTAAGTGAATATCCTATGCATTGGTTCTATGATCTACCTGTCCATTTGGTAACATATTTTACAAAACTAGCGAATCTATTCATTTCTAATTTTTCTATAAATATCGCACTAAGATATCCTATGTACAACTAGCTAATTTGGAACAATGATCCAATAAACATCTTTCGACTATGTTTTGCGTTATAAGAACAACCTTTCTAAAATGATCAATGTTCTCAGTGATTAAGGATTGCAAGATCTATTTTTTCAAATTATTTTGTCTCCATTCCAAGAGAGTTTCATTTTTGATACCTCTCATTCCTTTTACCAATTATGTCATACACTTAAATTATGTAGAAGAAAACTATTATCTATGGAAAAACTAAAGTAGTATGAAATTTCTTCTACCTCATCCTCCAACAAAGTTCAACCTAAATATAGATTCAAACCATCTCTCAAGCCTACCAAAACTAAATATACTATCAACGTTGTTACTCCACCATCTAATCTCTAATTACAATCCATGAGATACACCTTTACTAAGCTATCTTGCAAGCACCTTGATTCATATTATCAAAATGCATTGAAATCCATATGATTACTCTCCCTCAACCTCTCAATATAGATCCTTCTCATCCACATGGTCATAGCTACGATGAAAATACATACTGTAATTACCACCAATACATTGGGAATTCTACTTGATCGATTTTTAAGCTTAAACATATCATTCAAGATCTCTTTGATAATAATGCAATTGATCTCCTAGAGCCCTCTACTTTTTAACCGGTAAATGATAATCAAAAACTTAAAATCTTCAATGAACCATTACCAAAACATGACAAGCTAGCTACTGATTCATCTTCCAATCATACATATCATGTAATGCCTCCTCCCTCATCGTGGGCCACATGATTTCATGATTATTACTACTGACATGCCACCACCAGGTCATTACATTCTCATATGATGATTACCATGATACATTTCCTCTTATTCATTGCATATTAATTATTCTATTGGTGCTCATAGAGTCAATAATACTATGGTCCATCTCTTGGCCATTTCTAATGCATCTGTAAGAATTAGGGACTGGAAACATGATTTGAGAGGTTGAAATTTTGATAGCTAGTAGTTTCACGTTACAAATTAAATCTAGGGTTGTGACATGGTCTTAGGTCTACCTTGGCTTCAAGCTACCCAAGCTATCCCTTCCACACTCCACTTATGTCTTCGAGTTTATTTATAACAAGCAAGTCATCACCATTAAAGATATTCCACCACACACACCATTTCCTTAGCCCACTCTTTCCTCTAATTCAGCATTAGTCAAGACATTTAGCACTCTTACATCTCGCAAGTCTAAATCTATCTTTGCACTATACTCTCCCCATTTATACACAACTTACATCACGATCCCATCGTCATCACCGTCCATGACTCCACCCAATCAGCTTAAGTCTCCTACTCGAGAAACCCCTTCCTATAAGTTTTCTCCACCTCCTCTACCACAACGGCCTCCCTCACATACACATAGATATTCTTCTATACTATCAGGGCTCTTAGACCATGGTTACATGCCTCCTCTTTCTTGGATACCAACTAAGGATCCCTCTCTCTTTTCTCTTGTCGTATATCTCGTCCATCACTTACTCACTTGGGGGCATCGTGCTTTTTTCTCCCCTCATCCATCACCATTGGTTTCCTCTACTAACTTCTCTTATCTTATTTTATACACTTATCAATTTTTTCTTCATGATAACATATTTCCTAGCATACAATCTCTGGTAAACATACTTTACCTTCATTACCTGATGATAAACTCTTGTTTTATGGTTCATACTTTAATTTTGAGGGTGTAATTCCTCCATGAACTTCACTTTTCAAATCTTGGCTACTCACAGTCTATGCTTCAAGAATATCTTTCCAAGAATCACCACATCTCTGGTAAACATATTTTACTTGTCATTACATTACTGTGACACACTCTTGTTCTATGGATCATAATTTAATTTTGAGGAGCATTCATAAAACTAAGATCATGTCACACATATCCACTAGGGCATCATGACCCCTCTCATCTACACATTTTACATATTGCATCACACCATCACATGCACATAGCATCTGCGCATCTTGGTTTTCTTTACTTCTTTTAACTCATACTACTAACATGTTACACCTTGTTTCCTATGCTAGTTGTATAATTAGCATGTCATTATATTTCTATATACACACATGCAAATTTGTGTGGTATCTTGAGGTGAATGGAGGAATATTTATAGATTCTTACATGATGCGTGATTCTTTCTCCAAAGGGCATCTAAATTTTCTACTCTCATATACATATCAAAATTCTTGTTGTTACATTATTTACTACTTCTCATTACTATCACCTTCTTTGTTTCGTTAATCTATACATGCTTTGGCATACTATTTATATTTATAACATTTTAATGGTTGCTTCATGTGTAACATTTTCCTTGGAGGATTCTATACAACTATGGTTATCTATTAATTATTTCTTATTTTTGTTTTCTATTATTTTTGGGATATGCCCTACTTTGTTTGGAATCATGAAACCGAGAGGGCGTGAATCAATGTTTGTTTAAATTTTACGTCATAAAAATTTAACTTAATTTATATCATCAAAACCAAACCAACATCCATAAGCAACAAGAAAGAGATATAACACACGAGAGACAAAATTTACTTGTGGGAAAACCAAAGTGGGAAAAAAATCCACTAAAACTAAGAACGAGGCTTAGGAAAAGAATTTCCCGTATTTTTAAAATTGATTTCATGGTTGATATTCAACTCAACCTTTGGAGCTCCAACTCCAAAATTTAGGCACGCTTGAAATTAGTCTTAGAAAATCTTCAACTTATCTAGAATCTTGAACTCCAAAATTTGGTTCAACTATAAGTGATCGTTAGTAAGCTTCAAATTACAGGAAAACACTAACTCCCCACATGTTAAGCTGCAAATTAGACTACATTAGATTTTAGATCACACTTTTATTTTATCTTCTCAGAATCGATGGTGACCTCTAAATTTTCTTACTCTTCATTTCATTTATGCTCACATTTGACTCCTCCATAGACCTCTTAATCAAAACAAATTTTTGTGATGCAAGGTAATATTCACATTCTTTTTGACACTATCCCGAGACATTCCTTCAAACAATTCCACTTTCGTTTGGACAATCTCACAACACCTAATCTACTCAAGAAAATACAATATCTTATTCTTCATGTCTTCAAGTTCCTTTCATAGACATGATGGTCACTCTTATTTCTTATGCTCAATTTCTCTTTACAAATGCAAGAATTACCTCTTTTTCATGGATTCATATTTAACAATTCATTTTATTTTGTTCTGGTGGTTGAAATCATGTCTTCATGGATGATCTTACACTCTAACTTATGCTCTTTGAATAATCAAGATAATATTCTCATTTTTAACTTAACTATATTTCTATCACATCACAATCTCTAATGCCTAAAATATAGTCGATCTTTTATGCATATACAAATATCTTCTTAGCACCTTATTTTTTCTCAAGACTTCAGTATTTTCACAAGATGCCACAATTATCAGTCTTTTAGACCTTAAAAAAATTACTCTACAAAGGGACTTTTCAACTTTAAAAAAAAAAGACCTTTCATATTTTTCTTACTCATCCATGCAAAGAAGATGAGCAGCTTTGAAGATAAAACTTCCTACAGGATTCATAATCACATATGTCAAAGAACTAACATATTTTATGACCTATGAACTTGATCAATATATTATGGAGGTGAATGATAGCACAAGAGGGTGCCTAAATATTCTATAAAGCTATCCCAGTACTAACACAATATTTCAACTGACTTCAATTCTTAACTTGTGATGTTTTTCAAAAACTATCATACGCTTTACTAAGTAAAATTATTTCTTATGACTTGAAACATCTTCTCTATCGAGTTTGAAATGTTACACTATACTTGTAAGAACTCTTTAAAATCATCTTCATTCACCAACTAACTTTCAAAATCCACCTTTAAACTTATCGCTTTCATTTGAAATTATAAACAAATACTAGTGTAAGAGATGGGTCTTACAATCATCAACCTTGAGAGATTCAAGCTCATTCTAAATTTTTACAGTCATATTCAAGAAGGTGTGCATAAAATTCATCTTAGCATAAGTAATTTAAAGAGTAGGCAAGATAGAGATGTGTCCTTCATTTATTTATTCAAAACCTTGAATTTAATTGATACCCACCATGAGAAAATCTTGGAACGTTTCACAATTTGGAAAAGGAATTTTTTGATCGTTTAGGCCATGTTCAATCATCTATAACTAGTCTTCTTATATAATTCTTCATGAACTATGCTTATGTTGATAGAGAACTTCATTCTATGATTCAAAGGTCAATTGATTTTGTTCTTCTAATATTGTATAAGTAGGGTTTAATGGATTAAACCCTAGCTCACTATTAAATAGCCTTCAACGTCTTAGATTTTCCTTTTACACTCATATGATCATGTGATCATATCTAATAATGAACTCACACCAATTTACTTGAGTGATAAGAGGGTATTTGATCAACCCTTAGTGATGCAAACCATGTTCCAAGGATTTATTCATGGGTGTCATGAATACAAATGTTGTCTTCCAATATGACTCGGTTAGCATAAGAGGAACACACAATTTTTCACCTAGAGCATGATTTTTGATATTTTTATATGTTGGTGCCATTTATTATGCTAGTATATATCATTAACCAATGAAACCTTGACATGAGATAAAGGCATTTATGTCCCGAGTTCATTGTTTACTTACTTCAATATAGTATATTGAAACTTTAACACTCTTTGTCACTATTTCTCCAATCATATGATAAAATATGGAGTCAATAAGAAATATGGAGTAAGTAAGAAGTATATATCAACTGTGTAATCAAGAGAAAAAAGGAGTAGTGTACAAAACCAATAACATTTTAGGGAGTTCTCAACAATTCTTCTACAATATTGAATGTATGGTTTGTAGAGAGATATTTATGCACATATATTAGGTATAATTTTCTTGGCAGGAAAAATTGAGGACAGTGACTCCGAGACCTTAAAGCTTATCAAACTAAGAGATTTAACAAATAATTATTGACTGTATAAGGATATTAGAATAATTTTCTATCCTAATATTACCTTTTTACAACACCATTATGAGAATAAATTTCAAGTACTATGGTTGAAAAAAACACTCTTAATAGATGGATTTGGGATAGTACAAAGGAGATATGCTTGAAAACCATAAATGAAATTATTTTGACATGGAAATATCCTTTTTCAAGCCTAAGTAGTTATAAATAAATAAAAAAGTCATTTTATGAAAAACAACTTCATTTCATTCTTATCAATTCAAGAAGGTGTCTTGGACAAAGAAACACATTTCTAGTAAAGTGCATAAAACTTATTTGTTTCTAAACCAGTTTCCATAAAATGTTTTGAAAAATTTTAGGCTTGGAGTGCTATTAAATAATCCTTCTATGATTTACTCAAAGAAGTTCCTAAATTTTTTTGGATGATAAGAATCCAAAGTCCTCAATTTTCATTCCTTAAGAAACAAATTTTAGAAAATATTGCATAACTTTCACACACTTCTTTAGAATCCCTTCTTACTCATTAAAGTTCCTAGCTCAATTCAATGGTTCTCAAATATTGTTCTTCTTCATTTTCAGATTGGTTGACTTATTTATGACATAGATCCCTAAATTAGACAATCTGAGCATTTTGGTCTAGCTATGACCATCTAAAGCAACTTTACCATTGCATGAAGTTCCTTCTTGCTACTTCCCCAAACTTGTACCATTTTCATTTTCTTTTAATCCATAAGGATGGCTCAACCTTCTTCATTTTTAAATTTCAAAATTTCAAAACTAAAAATATGACCTTGAATGTCATCATCATCATTTCCCTCATCCATATCATTCTCCTATCAATCCATCGAAAGGTTCAATCTTCTTTATTACAACCCTAAAGCATCTTCTAGTGTGCTTTGCTCTTGTCCATACACTTGTACTCTTCTTTGAGAACTTACCTCCTTCATAAGACATTTTCCCTACAAAATTCTCGTTGTTCTACCTTACAAACTTACAACACCTATTAAACACCTTTTTGATCAACAAAAATTTCTTCTCTTAACACTTCTTGCTCTTCCTCACTAAGAATGTAGATCACTTGGATTTGATATACTATTGTCATCAACATGAGGATGATACACGATAACACCATGGTCTTTCTTCACTCCAAATTTATTGAACTCTTCTCTCACAAGATTATTAGTCATTTATATTTTATCTATTTATTTATTGTCAAAGCAACCAATCATCCAAGTGACATTTTTAATGAACCATTATTCACCTCCTAAGAAAGGGAAAAATTTATTGAGATTATTCAAACTACTGATAATCTTCTTATAACTTAGACCAATTTCAAGATCAAACTTCAGGAGTTAAGACAATTCTTTAAGACATGTTGCATTATTTCCATGAAGTTTATCATCAATTGATGCTCCAATCTGGATCTCAAAATGTCCCGTTGTTTGTTTTCTTTCCAATTCTTTGGAGAGCTTTAGGACTGACCTTTAATCTTCATCTATAGCTCTAAATCATTATACTTAGTAAGAAAAATTATTCTTTTCTTTGGAATATTCTTTGTGAAATCTATAAAACTTTATTTTCTCACCTCTTCTTATATACCTTCTTAATCTAAGAAGAAACTTGTTTGAATCAACTTTTCAAATATGCATCCTTAGAGTATACTATTCTCACATCTTGAACTTGTAGACACCTTACATTTCATGCTTAATAACAATGATACATTTTGAATTTCCTAACAATATTCAAGGCATGAAAGAAAATATTGAACCTTCGTTTATAGATATGACATCTTTTACACCATCTATATTATTTCCCTGGTGGTGAAACATTTTTTATGTCTTTATTTTATTATCAAGTCACTTTGGAAGCTTTGCATGTGGTTCTAGACTCAAACCACTAACACAGAATGTAAAAACCAAGGAACCTAGTACATTTGGTCATTCTCTTGATGTACTTGATAGGATAATATTTTTAAGGATTGAAATAATTGTATTGAAACTTTGACAACATTAATTATTTCTTTGAAGACTTAACATAGAGACACAATTGTTGCCACAAACTATGAGATACCTAACATATCCTTGATGGCTTCAAATTCCTCTATGTAAACTGTGTTCAATAAAAATTTGCAAAAGCCATGGAATTGGGGTAAGAATCTCAAAAGAAACCCCAAAGGATTTGAACAAGCTAATCAATGGACCATATAGTAATAAATGAGAAAGGGTTTTGTCGACACTAAAATTTTCCTCCATAATTTCTATTTCATTAATGTATGTATTAGGAATAGGATGTTGTTAAGTATAATTAGTAGTAGCGTCTAATAGAAGATAACGGTGCCGTCAGTATGGTGCCGCCAATAATGTGGAGTACGGTAACAGTCAAAGTACAATAGGAATGTTGTAAAAAGTAAATAGTTGTTGTAAGTGGTCCAGTAATGTTAAAATGTCAAAGTTGGGGTAAGAAGAGAAGTAGAGTCTACATGATTAGGAATTAGAAATATTATATTAGTAATAAGGACAAGGAGTGAGGTCATAAATATTTTGTATATTTTATTTTTAAAAGTCTAAAAATGTGGAACCCATGTGAAATGATAAGGTTTATCTCATCTTAAAAGATAAGCTTACATGTACGTATAAGAGTTAAGGTATGGAATATGATTCGTCAGAGTGGATTTCTTATCCTATCTTAGAGATAAGATGGATAAGCCTAGAAGTCTATAAATAAAGAGGCCACCCCCTCATTTAGCATAGAAGGCAATAGTGAGAAATATTGTAGGAAGTGTGCAAGGAAGCCATCGGTTTAAAGGTGTGTTGAAGAAGCCATTAAGAGGTGTAATTGTAAAGTTTCTCCCATAGTCTTGGTGAAAGGAAAGTGAATTCAATAACACTTGAAGTACCTCATGGGTGAGATTGTAACAATTTCATGTTAATATTATAATTTACTCTGATATTTCAGATTTATCATAGTCTATGGTATTCTTGTGTTATGTTTGTTGTTGTGTTTCCAGATTACATCCACCAAACTAAAGACTGTGCATTAGTAAATAATCATAGCATGAGGAGTTCCCGGTGAACAATTATCATAGTGCCGGATTGGTGATGACAGCTTTCTTCTTTGCATACATTATTTTGAAGTAAACAAGCAAACTAAGAAAATGAAACTAACCTCTATTATTTGAAAGCTTGAAATAATGAACCTAAGAGGATCCAAGCATTCAGTTTGTGTTTAAGAGAAACAGATCTCCCCATTAATGGCTTCAAGGCCAATGGTTCTTCCCTTTTACTCCATATTTGTGCTATAAAATACAAAATCAAATGCTAATAGCTCAATTGAAGAAAATTAATTAAAATCTAAATCCTAAACAAAATACTATAGTTTTTGCTCGAGGAAGAGATAAATTATAGAAATGAGGGAGGGGGTCTAGCCCTATTTATAGTTTTCCATTTGGGAAAGTGGGAGATTTGGGTGCATGTGGGACAAATGCAAAAGTCCAAAAAGCACTTTTAGCAAGTCAAAGTGAGATTTGACTGTGTTTAGAAGAGATTGACCATGGTTAATATTTAATTAACCGTGTTTAGAGGATAATTAATCCTATTTAGAGAGAAATTAGGTTTCTGAAAGGCTTTTGAAAGACTTAATCAATCCAATGAAGTGGATTGATACTCCAGGGAGCTAATAGAGGTGGTAAAGAAGAGAATATTAGCCAAGAAGAGGTTATTATAACCTATTTAATTATTTTATAAGAGGAAATACGACCAACATATTTTCGTAAGAGGGGAGTTAGATAGATCTAACCGACGAGGTTTCATAAATTTGTGAGGAAAAGAAGAATGAGTGCAATATTATAAATAATAGTGCTTTGATCAAACTACACGTGTCTACATAAACTAAGGATGATAACATTGACATAAATTATTTGTGACACCAATGGTTGAGGCCCCATAATATTTTCATGAAGACACAACACCTTGATAAATGGATAAACAAGATGACATTGCAAGCAAATTCACCTATTGAAATACTACTTAACACAAGAACACTCTTTGAACAAACCATAAGGAGGATTTCCTTGCTTCATACACTCTTTACATTATTAAGAAGATAAATACAAGCCATGAAATCTATTGATGTAAATATCTCATCATGACTTCTCAAGAATACACTCAAGAAGTTCATCAAATGTTAGACCTTTAGCATAAATCAAGAAAACATGCCTAAAAATGACATACCTTAACAACTTCAATTTAGGAACATAGTTGGATCATTCACCCAATTTTATCATGAAGAAATCTTTATTGGAATATTCGTAGAAAAATTACAACCAAACCATGCTTCTTTCAACAAGTGTATACCTTTTAGAATCCTAGAAAAGCCATATCATCTTATAATGTCTTCTCAAATCATAAGGAAGTCATAAAAAAACATGATGATTAAATTATTTCATTTATTCTCCTTGAGATCTTGTTATTCTTCTTTTACGTACTCCTAGGTATGATATTCTTAGCTTCGAGCCTTCACTATCTGATTAGGTACTTGATAAACATACATGTTGCATCTTAAACACTACTTGAGGTAGGAGTTCTTCATCCTTTGTCTTTGAATTATCTTCCTTCTTAGATTTTTCATAATCTATTGATGTATTATTTTTACTAGATTATCCTATGACTATTTTAGATAGTTGTATCTCTTGAAATATTTCCATGCTATCTCCTTATCCTTTTAACTTCTTTGACTTTGTATATACATTTAGATTTCTTCTTTTTAGGAGTTTTTACATATGGCTAGCATTTTCTCATTTTTAGTATTGATCTTCATATTAGAATCCTTATTATCTTTCCCTCTGAAAGTATGATTCCTTCTAGTGTACTTAGATTGCTCATTACAATAGGAATTCTTTGCAAAATACCCAAAATTGTGACAAGTATAGCATATAACCTTACTCTCTCCTTCGGCTTGGTGTGAACTATCATTCCTACTATGATTTTTAGCCTTGAGATCATGACATCTTTTAGCATAGTATTTTTTTTTTTTTTGTTGTGGCACACTATCATGTTCATGCCTCATGTGTATTTTTTTCGTGAAACTGAATTTAAGGGTTTTCTAAATAGTACTTGGCAATATGCCCTTTTTCTTGACAATTGAAACAAACTATGTTCCTTTCTTTCTCACTTCTATTGTCTCCTGTAGGTGCTCATATATGATTATTTTCTACATTCTTTAGCCCTATGTCCATAGCAATGATAGGAAAAACAATACCCATTGAATGGTCTTTCATACCTTGATGTATTTGGTTACACGATTGACGTGGACCTTCTTGTGTTTGTTTCATTGATAACTTTCATGTTTGTTTGCATACAAAACTAACCTTGTCATTATCCTTCTTTTCTACACATTATCATATGAATCCCAAACCTATTTTATCACTATGTGACCTTTCAATTTATAACATTCAACCAAGGATTAAAAATATTTTCCATTTTGTTGTAAATTTTCAACTTTGTTATTTTACTCTTCTAGTTTAAATTTCAAGATTCTCAAATTTTATTTGATAGATTTTTAAAAAAGGACTCCATCTCTTTGAGTTCTTAGCCACGCTTATCCTCCATGTGTTTGATTTCATTATCCATACCATCAATTAGGGATTGTGCAATCGCATACTTCAATTTACTTTTAACTTTTACCTTAAAAATAATTTGAACGTAATTTGTATCATCAAAACCAAAACAACATCCACAAGCCGCAAGAAAGAGATATAACACATGGAGACAAAATTTATTGTGGGAAACCGAAATGGGCAAGAAACCCACTAAAACAAATAACTAGGCTTAGGACAAGAATGTCTTTATAGACACCAAAATTAACATTCCCAAAGCTTAAAAATACAACCAAAGACGACACATTTACGATGCCTCATTATGTCACCCCTTTTTAATTAATATATTTATGACCCATCATATCTCCAAAATCTAAAATGATTATTTGAATTAATGATTATTTTAATAAATAAATTACCTATTATCTCCTCACACCTCGTTGAGTTAACCATGACACCTCACTAACTACTTAACCACTTCTAAAACCACTTCCCAAAAAGCACTAACCTATTTCCTAAACTAACTAGCCACCTAATTAACTAAATCTTCCAAAAATCTAAACCCCCATAACCAAACTAAGTTAGTTCATTTTTTTAACCATTATTCACCTTAACTATTTCGAAATCTGCAATACCAAGTTCAAAATGGAAGGAAATCATTTGATTTATTAACCAAACTAGATTTTCCTAAAATCGCCAAAGAGTGATTTACGATCACTGTGATCTCTAAATATCATTTTTCAGACCTCATTTAGAGAGTTATTATCAAGGTTTGCAGGTGTACTCTGTCTCAATCCAAGCTCATCAAGCATCTAAGCACTACACATTAACATTATCTAATGTCATGCTACTCAAAGAACATCAAATTCATCATCAGATTTCTTGTTTTCATCCTCGAACAACCTTTTTCTATTCTTATGTCCACCAATTCATTCTACAAGGTAAATCACTTGTTTTAATTTATTTAAGGTATACCTTTGCTTATACATCACCTACATGTCAAAAACATCTTTTTTATCAAATTGATGTCTTAATCCATTAATTTAAGCTCTATTTGAAAAATTCTTAAATTTCACAATAATCGCGCCATGAATTGCTAGCAATTCCTATATTTTTATGTTTTTTTCACTATTTATGGATAGAATCTAATCAAAATGCTTAGTTTTTCTTTTTATCTACTGATATTTTTTCTAGCATGATGTCTTCGGATGGAATTAAGAGGTTATAACTTACCCACAGCTGATTCCTTTCCTATTGTCCACCATCCACTATAATAGGACCAATACAACTTGCTCCACAATCTTGAACTCGTGCACTATAAGCACCTCTATTTGATCTCTTGGAGGCTATTTTTACTACAACACATCGTATCTGGGAAGCCACTGATGCTTTTTGGAAGCATATGATGAAGCACTAAGACTCCAGGAGGATCTCGCCGGTCACGAACACTAATACAAGATTGGCCTTGAACACTTGGAAGAAGACTACCATACTTCCTCAAAATTTTATTAAAAAAGCACATCAACATCTCTAATCTTGAGTCAACATTCACTCAGCTCTATGAAACTCGAGAAGAAGATTCCAACTTCTTCACTAAATATAATATCTACGTTCTCGATTCGACCTAGCTCAAGAAGAAGAGGAGATTGTTGATTCTATAGCCTCTAACATATCTGAGAATCTATGCACAAATCAAGAATCTAATTTATGGATGTAAATCATGGTATGTGTTAATCATATATGTATCTAACTAAATAAGTGATAATCACATTCTTTTCATATCGGTTTGTAAGCACTATCATAAATAGTAATAAAAGTGTTTTCCTAATCCATAAACTTATTTTTATGTGATTTGTAGCTTTGTTTATTGGAAATTGCTGTAGGTAAAGAATTTTTTTGATCCATTTTTAAAAACGTTACAAAAACAAAATGAGTTCAAGCTCCCAAAACCCTCGCCATAATGAGTTCAAGCTTGATTATTACCCCTTCAAATCCATCAAGACAACCAAGGTAAGAACCATGCTAGACATTTTGTACACCCGATGGGAGACTAATCCCTATTTAATTTCATCATTTTATCATCATTTTGATTTTTGTTTTTCACTGACTGCTAATCGCTTTGGCAATTGGCTTAATCACATGTGATTCCCCTAAATCACTAGTGATTGCCTTGTTTTGTTTTTCTTAACATTTTATTAACAATTTGTAGTATTTTTCTCTTTGATTCATATTTCTTCTAATCAAATTACAGGATCTATTTCTCTGGAAATAATACCTTCTAGATTTGCTAAGAAAAAAATTCAATAATTTCCAAAAGAATAAAAAAATTAAAAAAGAAAATAAGGAGTGCTTTCATGGTAAGTTTTAAATCCTTCTCTTTAAATTTTTGTTTTGCATTCTTGTTTGTTTTTTTCATCAAAATCAACACGTCATTTCAAGACCTTAAAATAAAACAATTGCATCCTTCTTGTTTCACATAGTCTAATTAAGAGGAAAATTCATTGCATTCACTTATTTTCCCCTCACACAAAACCAAATCACTTTAATACCAAAACCGCATGAGTCAAAAACAAATCCAACCCGGTGAAAATAATTTGGACTTCTTCACCCAACAAGGAAATTGACTCGTGTTCTAGCCAAGTATAAACACCTATTTATCGGTATATTTTGGATTAAAACCCAACTCACTTATCGTAGCGGGACCATGAAGTGAGGGAATAGGCCCCAATATACACACCCATATCGACAACAGTATAGAGTTGTGCCTCACGTAACTTCAAGTATATTGAGGACTCTGTCTTTAAACACACCTAAAACTAGCTTTAGATAACCACTTCTTAGGACCCTCATTGGCCATTTTACACATTTCACCTTTTTTAATTAAGCAAAACAAGAATAAAATAACAAAGATGATTGTTTTTTCTTGTTGTTTTTTAATCAACACATTTATTCATGAATCATTTTGCTATTTGTTTTTACTGTGTGTGTGTTTATTATGGTACTCACTAGAAAAAAAACATGTAACCAAATGTTTAAAAATATCTCTACTTCATTGCCTGCATTTCAACTTCAAGCCCCACTTTCGGTATACCACTCCCATAGAAACATTTCTTCACCTATGCGGCCACAAGCATTGCTTTATCAAACAAATACATCCAATCCCTTTTCTAACACACAAACATGGAGTGAAATAGGGTCTGCTATTACAACAAAACTGGACGACAATCCTTTCACTCTTCACAACAATACCATGGATGAATTCTTTACACATTGGAATCAAAACATTCATTTTCTCCCATTACACCTAAACTCCCATTTTATAATGGGGTGATCCTATTTTTGAAGAGATGTTAGATTCGAATCCTATTACTCTTAATGCATACCTAAACATGAGGAATGTTTAAATACATTCATTCACAATGCAATCCGTTGCACATGCTCACAACCCTTTACTCACCATTACACAACTCATTGATCATAACTAGGAACCCATTGTTCAACAGATGTTTCCCAACAATTCAACTCAATCTGAAATGCCAAGCATTAGTCAATCCTAGAATACTACTAGCTCTACCAATCCATTTGACACATTGGATGAGAAACCTTTTGCAAGTCAACCCAAAGCATCTAATGTTTCCTCAACACCTATCTATGATCTCCATATGATCTCATCACAAAACATGTCCACCTAACAATTCATGTCTTCATCAAGTCCTTCTATAGGGTCCACACCTCCCCCAAATAGTACCATTGCTTCCATGATGGCTCTTTCAGTCTCCTCATAGGTACCAACATCATCATTAAGTTTCATTCCTCTTTCTAATTTTGTATTATCTCAACAGATACCACTCACATCTAAAACATTACCATGTTTATCCCTTGAAAAATGCCAATGATTAGCTCCATTAATGTCATTGCTATTACACATCTTATTTCATAATACATGCTGCAATCCTCACAACCATTAATCTCTATGCCATAGTCCATAACTTTGCAAGACATTCCATTATACCATATTCCACACCAAAATATCCCACATCAAGAACCATCCTTTGTCGCCTCTTATACCCTTCCCCTACATAAACCTACATATTCATAGTCTCTCGCACAAACATTATTCCCCTTACAATATCATTACATCCAAACTCTGCAATCTATTGCCTCCACAATAGGGTTCTCCTCCTCAACAACATCCCATCTAAAAAAATTTCCTACTAGAAATATATCCCACATCAAAAGCATATCCATCAACATTATGTACCTCAAAAAAATTCCTCAATTTATTACCCCACAATAGAGAATTCCACAATAAAATCACACCCACCAACATAATATCTCTTATCGAAAAATAATCCTCCAAGAAAACATTCCTATCAAAAACATTCCCCAATAATATCAATCATACTCGCCTAGTCTTCATATCAACCTAGCCTTTCCTTGAGCCAACAAGCTCAGGAAGACCCCCTCTAGGCTCTCCTAAGCCACATATCTAGTTTAGAAGTTGCCTCATCCTCATCCAAAAATACAGTCTCATATGAGAAAATTTGCAACGAACCCATTCATCCACCTGTACCATATACACTGTATCCCCCACATTGGGAGCTTCCTAGGTTTGTTAAGTTCTATACAAAATAAGACCCCCAACAACATGTTCACGCTTTTCACCATGTATGTTATCTGATATCTCGTGATCAATATTTAATGTTAAGAACATTTCCCATGTCCCTCGATAGTCCAGCCTTAGATTGGTATAATAGTATTCAACAACATTCCTTATTTTCCTTCGTGCAACTTACCCAAGTCTTCCTAGACCATTTCTTCATAACCATAGCTCATAAAATTACCATTAATGATTTTATGCCATCAGGCAATTTGAACATGAATCCATCATTTATTTTGTCTCTCATTAGAGAGGGGTCATTAATAAGTTATCTTTCACATTGCCACATACAAAATTGATCAAGATTTTCTATCACTCATGTGTTAAACATATCTCATCTACCCTACAAATTCAATCGTTCCACACCTTCATTAAGGCCTTTACCATGGCCCGTAAGTTGGAATTGTGATCTCTAGATGATGGCCGGGTGAAGCTTCACCCCAAGGAACCAAAAATGGATTTCCCATCTAAATCAACACCCAATCCAAATAAATCCAAAATAGTCGCCAATGTTGTTGTAGTCAAATCCACTCCTAAAAAATCCCATTACTAAACATGTCTATCAACAATGTAATTAGACACTGTAGCAAAAACATATGGTGTCATATTTGATAAGCTACTTTCTTCCAACATCATATCACTTCCACCTATCCAACCTATTGAAATATTGGTATCCAAACCCATTTGGTATCGTGATAATGATTATTGAAAATTCCATAGGGTTAATGGTCATGACATAGAAAGATGTTGCACATTCCATAATGTCCTTCAAGACTTAATTGATAAGGGTGACCTCCACTTAGATAATCCAAATGTGCCTCCAAACCAAAACCTTAACATATTTAAACAACCCTTCCCGAATCACTACTCATATTCTGAATCACCACAAGCAAATGTTATCCATACCATTAATAAAATAACAAAATTTGAACCCGTTGTAGACACCAAATTCGTGTCTTACGACCCCTTGTGACCCGCATCCCATTTCGCAACCTAACCTCATTACCTAAACCTTACACAATTATTTATTAATTACCTTGTAATTGATAAATCCACCATCACCTTACCTGCCACCTCATTTTGCCACCTCATCATGACCTAGCCCTAACCCTAAACTAACCTAATTAAGACCTATGACTTGGTCTAGACTCACATCCATAACTAATGCCTCCTTACTCGCACCCAAAACCGACCTTCTAGCCACTTGACCAAGCCCGCAACTGATCTCTCGGGAGAAAAGCAGGGAAGGTGGGCTATTTTACTAAAAATAGCCTACTTTTTCCTTACCGATGCCGGTTCCTACTCGACCGCCATCGGTTACGTAACCGCCATCGGTTCCCTGTAAATGGCCTCCCCAAACCAAAAACAAAGGATCGGAATTTCATTTTTGGGATCAGGTCGAATGATTTTTGAATCAACAGAGATCATTGGGAGCGAAAAGAGAGTCCAGATCTTCACTTGACCGAGCAGAGACGAGTGGAAATACCAGAAGTGTTTACAGCAAAGGAGATCAGCTTGCATCTTCGTCAAAACCAGTAAGTCACATCTTGCATGTCCTCTGTTATAACATTTCTTATGCCTTTTGAATTACAGTCCTCATAAATCCATCCCTGAATCCACTACCCAGCATGCATATTACCTCTAACTATCATTCATCTACCTCTCATCACCTTATTTCCTAATACCACCTATATACAGCCTTACAAACAACACAACTACCCCACAAAGCAACTAACCTACAGATCCTAGAACCCACCGGTATCGGTTATCAGTAACCGGCATCGGTTATCAGTAACCGGCATCGGTTCCTCCGATCAAAACCAGAAAACCAGCCTTTCCCCTACCCAGTTCAACGAAGCAACTTAATTGATATTTTACAGTCTTTTGTGTTAATTCATATTAGCAGGGAAACTGACCACCTTCGAAAGGAAGTTTTATATTTCCTGGGCCCAAGGTAGTTTCCTCATTTATTGTCTAATCAAAATCTTGTGGTCTTGTGTTCTTATTTACAGGTAGTCCTTCCAAGACAAAAAGGAGTTCTTCGCAATCAGCCTGATCTTTCTCTACGGTACGCGCACACCATCTCGACATTCTACAGGTATTCCTCCTAGCCCCTAACCTTATCTGTTTCTAAAAGGAACGAATCATTCCGAGTGAAACATTTTGGCACGCTTAGGGACCCATCTTGGGTTTCTAATTCTCTTGCTTATTTTCATTTTAGGGAGCATACTTGCTGTTGTTGCTTTTGTTATATATTTCGTAAAGAATTTGTCTTGCTTTCCTAGTTTTGCATTAGTGAAAGTCATCTCTCTTGCTTCATTGAACATAATTTTCGATTTGGGTTTAAAACACGTGCATTGCATTCCCGCTTGTTGTTTTGCAATTCTAGTGAACGTAGATTAAGTAAATGTCGTACACATGGGGGTGATATCCACGGTATTGACAGAAATTAATCTTACATTCACCGCACAACACATACCGAATCACTTCACAATTAACACAACAGCTCAAACATCCCCCTTTTTCCGCGATATTCCTCCTTTAGATTGAGGTAACCTTATAAGCCAAAACAACTTGACATTTCCCCTAAGTCTCTTGTTTAGGATTCTCGACATCATTCTACATCTAAAGGCATAAGCCCACGATAATTAAAATTAACCCTAGGGTTAATCTCTGGATTTGAGTGTGCATCTTGCTTGTTTTTAGTTCTGTTTTCTTTCTCATACTGCTTTTACTCGTGATCAATAATTTGACAAATATACTAAACGTTGTTAAAAATAAAATTAGCAGCCTTTTATATCTTGTTAACCCAGAATTCTTACACCGACATCGGTTACCTGACCGACGTCGGCTATAGTATAACCGACATCGGATACTAGACCGATATCGGTTACTGTCTTCTACAACCCCTGACAAACCAGCAACCTACCAATTTCACCATTTTAAGGCTGTTTCTATTCCAGATAGATTGAAACCCTACTGTGAACACCTGTCCATGGTTGTTATCACTCGAAAGCAAGCCGCCGCCATGGTTTCACATGCTTGCTCTGTTTCTTTACCTGAATCACCCCCTTCACATTCTGTGGGGAATCCTACAGACACCAGTGAGATCCCCCAAATTCCTGTAGGAGACAAGGACTTTGCCAAGTTTCTGGATGCTAATTCTAGCACTGTACAATACTATTTGTCCCATACCCCTGACCGTACGCCTGATGGTCAGCTCCTTGTTGGTATGCCTATTAGTATAGCTGCTCATTTAGCTCCCACTCCGCCTGATAATACCGCCTTGCTTCCTGCATCTCTAGCCCCGTCTCCCAATCCGACAGCTTCAGAGGTTCATACGACTCAGATTGGCTTTTCTTTGGCTAATCTTGGACCCCACATATCATTACCACCGACTGCCCCTACCTCATCTCTCTTGCAGACTACTCCATTCATGACTTGCTCTCTGCCACCTATCCACACGAGCTTTCCTTCTCAAGCTCCGCCTACCTTCTCATTCCCATACACGTATCCAGTAACCTCAACACCTTATATGGGACATCCCTATTCTGTCGCCTCAACATATTCATCCTCCATACCTTATCAACACTTAACTCCACCATTGTCCAGTGGAGGCCCTTGGCCCAATTTGCCTCCGTTTGCCACAACCGCATCATCATCTCATCCAACCACAGATTTCATCAAACAAATGATGGACAAAATGCAAAATCTGGAGGCTTCTGTGTCGGGAAGTCGTAGCGCCTTGACATACGAGCAAGTTTGTTGGGAGCCCATTCACCCTTCTGTCCCCCTTCATTCATATCCTCCTCAATGGGAGTTGCCGAAATTTACTCGTTTTAATAGTAAAGAGGATCCTCAACAAAGACACTTGCGATCATTTAGACATGCTTGTTATTTGATTTCCCATGATGATGCCTTGCACATACTCCGCACATTCCCCATGTCCTTATCAGGACCCACCTTGAGTGGTACAAAGTGCTTTAACCCAAAGACTCAATCTTCTCTTTTAACCAACTAGCACAATCTTTCTTGGATCACTTCTCCATTAACATTGCTAAGAAAGTATCCATCACCGACCTTTATGCCATCCGAAAATTCGAAGACGAATCTATCGCAGATTTCGTTGGACGATGGCGTGGCCTTATCAACCAACTTACATATGCGTTGCCTCAGTGAACTTATCAAACTTTTCACATGGGCATGTGCTAAGCACATTTCTCCTACTCTTCAAATTCAAACTTTCGCACATTTGATGAGGCCTTTACCATGGCTCTAAACTAGAAATTTGAGCCTTAGAAGAGAGAGAAATTGCGGTTCACACAAAAAACCCCAATTTCCGAACTCCTGATTCTACCAATAAACCAAATACCACCACTCCTCACGCGTCCACTTCTTCTAAATCAAAAGGAGTTGTCCACGCGGTGATGGTTAAATCGCAAACACCGTCTAATGCCCCACCAAAAACCACCTATAAGTACAAAGTCGAGCCCATCAACTACACTCCCTTGGGAGAAACATATGGTGTGATATTGGAAAAATTGCTCAAAGTAGGAGCCATTACATTACCTCCTGTTAAACCTCATTCCGGGTTTGATTCCACTCGCGCCATACCTTCCTGGTACAAAGAAAATGACTTCTGTAACTTTCACCGTGTAAAAGGACATAGTCATGAAAACTGCAAGATGTTGAAAAACATAGTGCAGAAATGGTCGATTTAGGGATATAACCTCGATAATCCTAATGCCCCCGCCAACCGAAATTTGAAAATCTTCAACAAACCATTCCCGAATCACTCTCCCAACAAGAATAACACAAACCAAGATATCTTAGCCGAAGAGAGTGTTCATGAGATCCATGCAGCTTTGATACCTCACCCAAAGCCTCTATCGAGAAAATTTTAAATCAAACCTCTTCACTAACACAGGAGCCCGAACCTCCTTTACCACCATCAAACAAAAGTGAAATCATTCCTTTACCCATAAAGGAGTTAACTGCCCAGACTTCTCTTCCCATCGATGAGTCTTCTTATACCACATCCCTACAAGATTGCGAACGGATGTTATCTAACCTATCTATTTCCCAGATTTCCCCTTCTACCCCTCTTGCTGCAGGAGAGGGAGATACGCCACTCCTTTTGACATCCTTAGACAAAGAATCTCTTGCACCGACATCACCAAATTCTTTAACCATGACGGATCCTCTCGAACATGCCCTCTTACCTATTAGTTCTTCATCGCCTAAATCTTTTCAACGACCGGTTGACCTCTTGACATCTATTGATACAGTGCCTCGTTTACCCCCTGTATCACACCCACAGTGGACCGGAATCACAACCAACCTTTCTTCCATACAAAATTTCACATTCACACGTGAGGACTATCATTCCACGTAAGATAGACAGGGCCCTATGGGAATGTTTGAGTACGCCATATTCTACTCAAATGCAAATGACCGATCCCGAGACCTCCACCATATACCCGAAGTGTTTGAAAGCTTAAAATGCCCATGTTCTCACCTTCACCCCCCTCACCTCTACCAAATGCCTCATCCACTTCTATTAACTTAGCCAAATCTTCCCCTACGCTTGGGACCTTACCCATACCCAGTCTAACACACCCACCTAAGCGACTAGATTTGTCCAAGAATAAAGCCGCCCCGCCACCTAGGAGACACACTCAACCCGTGCCTCTATCACAATCAAAACCATCATCGTCATACCTACCTTCCATATTGGGACCTCATCCTTCCACCTTGCACCAATATATCATACCTCCTGCGTTTTCTTCAAAACGATCTACGCCTTCTGCACCCATACAGGGATCAAAGGGTATATCAACATTATCACCCCACGTATCCTGTCCACCCATCAACCCTAAACAAACTCCATCATCAAAGGATTTATTTTCTGTCACTCCCCTTTCTCCGTGGTTGTTTCCCGCTACCATGTCATCTGTAGCCTCATCATCTAACCAGCCGAACGTAGCTCCTGCGCCAAAGAAACCACGTTTAGTGAAAAACACATATCAACACCCCTCGGTTAAACCACCACCCATACGAACTAACCACGCCCAAACATTACCAAAACCCGCGCAATCAATACCCTCATCCTCTTCTGATTTTGACCCACTCAAAGGATCTTACGCCAAAATCCTTGCTATGTTAGTAGATAATGCGACCATTTCCCTACCCCCACTTAGACCTTATGACCCGTCTAAACCTCGACCTATAGGTTATGATGAGTCTAAGATCTGCGCTTATCACCGCACACCAGGACATGATGTGGAGGGATGCAAAGCTTTAAAAACCATCCTTCGTCAGTCACCTCTCCCAGATAGAAAGGTTAAGAAAGACAACTTACGAAGGGAGAGACCTTTAGCTTCAATTCCCTCTCCTATACCATCTATCCCCGCCTCACCACGATCTATCATTATTACAACCCCACCTCTTGAAGACCATAATTTATCCCAACCATCTTCCTCATCTCAGGTTTACGAGATTAATATGATTAGTGTTGCTACTCGAGCGCAGAAAAACAACGAGAAAGCGAAAGAAAGCACACCTGCGTCCTCTCTTTCTCCGTCTAGCATCCCGATTGCACCACCACCCAAAGTGGTTATTCGTGGACCCGCTTACCCCGTCTCTAATGGAGTTGCCCATCGAGCCATGATCAAACAGCTTCACCAATCACCCGTCAAAATGACACTATATGATCTCATTCAGACTTCTGAATCTCATCGACAAGCTCTCGTTGAAATTCTTCAAGGGATCGAGGTCTTACCTAATGAAACCCTGCCCGTTGCCTCCATTCTAACACCCAATCACGTTGCCTCTCTCACCAAACAACCCACCGCCCCAACCACTTCGCCTCTCGTACTCACAAGCCGTCATTTGCGATCGCTCAAGATGAAATTGTTGATTTTGGTACAGAAGATCCTGACCCTACCCTGTTCATCTCAGCTTACGTCCGGGACATTCGTGTACGTCGTGTTATGATTGACGGGGGTGCTAGCCTAAACATCATCTCTTCAAAAGCTTTTCAACAAATGAATATCCCTTCTAGCTACATGTGTGCCAACCCCATCATGTCATGCAGTCATTTAATGACGTTATTACCTCTACCTTAGGCACCGTGATCCTCAACATTTAGGTAGGACCACGTACTTTACCCGAGCTCTTCTATGTCCTTGAGGGAGAGTTCCAATATAATATATTGCTGGGTCGTCCTTGGATCCGGGCCATGGGATGCGTTCCCTCAACATTACATAGATGCATAAAATTTGAGTACGAGGGGAAGTCCTACACCGTAAAGCTGATCCTCCCCTTTAAAACCTCGCAATATGTTATACCGCCTAACGATGTGCTTATACCAATCAAGACACCCATACATTCAACCCAACCATCCTCTTCAAATGTACCTCAACCATCCACCTCAACCACGCCTACGCCTTCAACTGATGAAACCACCGTCGCAAAAACCACTTCCCTTCCCGCAGCTAACATCCCAACCTCCGACCCCTTAGTAGATGTTTTTCAACGCCTTACGCTGGGGGAGTACCGCCTATATAACGTTAGTTCTTTCCCTACCCCGCAGGAGTACGGACAATTACATGCACATCCCACCTACGACTGTCGCGTGGGGGAGGTAATCTCTTACGGACCACCCCATTGCCACACCAACCTAACGTATGGGGGTGTTGACGCATCCTCCATTACCCCTAACCTCCTCTTGGTGTGGTTCCCTTCCAATCCGATTTTCAATACTTGACAAATCGTCATTTCGCCCTCACCTTCTTGACTCGCTGTGCTTGGAAAGGCTTTGGTTTTGGTCTTTATGAACAAGGCCGACATACACTCATTCCCGTGACTACCCGCAAACACAATGATCGCAGTGGTCTCGGTTTTCCTGAAACACCTACACAGGAGACACATCGCGTCAGTTGTCTTCTGGAAGAAGACGACGTCACCCCTACCAAACCATCATTACCCACTTTGCCATCATCACCCATAGAATCTATAGACCCTGAATCTATCCCTCCTAACTTTTTTTTTTCATAAATGCTATCTTCATAGGTCCTCTCACTTATCAACGCAATAATGAGGACCCATCTTCTCTTCCCCTTCTGTATCCAGACATGATCGAAGAGGATTCGCCTTTGATTAATGTTGTTGAGTGCCAGGATGACGACTCCATCCTCACTTACCTTGGGGCGGATGACTCCTATCTTCAACGTGCCTTACCATCGGAAACCCAAACCATGCTGAATGAATCTACTATAGAAATCAACATCCACACGGAGGAGGATCCTCACATTGTGAAGATCGGACAATCCCTTAACGCATCAGAACAAGTCGCCTTTACTACTTTCCTCCGTGCTCACAACCAAGCTTTCGCTTGGTCCTACGCTGACATGCCAGGAATTGATCCTACCATTGCCATCCATAACATCACTCTAAACCCCGATTCCAAACCAGTCAAACAAAAACTGAGAAAAATGCATCCACGCATTGCCCTCTTGGCCAAACAAGAGCTTCAACGACTTCTTTTTGTTTCCTTCATCTTGCCTATTGACTATCCTCAATGGATTTCTAACATCGTACCTGTCACTAAAGCGACGGGGGACTTCGGATATGCACGGATTTCTGAGATCTTAACCTCGCTTGCCCTAAGGATGACTTCCCCTACCTAGTATTGATCAACTTGTTGATCTCACTCGCGGTCATGAAATGCTTTCTCTCATGGATGGCTTTTCGATACAACCAAATTTTGGTTGCCCTACCAAAACAAAACGCCTTCATAACTCCTCGGGAACCTTCATTACCGTGTAATGCCATTTGGCCTTAAGAATGTTGGTGCGACCTATCAGCGGGCTATGACCTATATTTTTCATGACATTATGCACACTATCCTTGAAGATTACGTCGACGATCTTCTTGGCAAGTCTAAACATCGCAGTGAACATCTCGATGTTTTAACCATTATTTTTGATCACCTGCTACAATATTCTGTCCATCTTCAACCAAAGAAATGTGTCTTTGGTGTCCTTTCGGGAAAGCTTCTTGGTTTTATCATCTCTTTGCATGGCATCGAGGTCGATCCATCTAAAGTCAAAGCTATCATAGAAATGCCCCCACCTACCAATCTCAAACAATTGCGTAGTTTACAAGGTAAGCTCCAATCTATCCGACGTTTCATCTCCCAACTCTCGGATCGATGTCAACCTTTCCATCACCTCCTTAAGAAGGACATTGATTTTCAATGGAGCCAAGAGTGCCACCAAGCCTTTGAGGCTCTTAAAACTTATCTCTTACAGCCACCCGTGCTTATCCCACCTCAAGACGACCGCCCTTTCTACCTTTACCTTTCCGCCACTGACCACGCTGTAGGGGCCATGCTTGCACATCGTGACTCTGAGAATTGAGAACAAGCCATTTATTATATAAGTCGTACTTTGGTGGATTATGAGACTAGGTATACACATGTAGAAAAGTTGTGCTAGCCCTATCATTCGTGGGCTACCAAGCTCCGACACTACCTTCCTAATCACAAAACTTTTGTCATCACTAACACACAGACCCCATCCATTACATGTATGCCAAACCTCATCTAAACCAATGCATCGCCCGATGGCTCATGCTCCTCGCCAACCTCGACCTTGAGTTCGCCCACCGAAATCAATCAAAGGACAAACCATCGCGCACCAACTTGTGGAAGCCCCTTTACCTCGGGAAACAATTTACCAATTTTATATTCCCGACTTAACTCATCACCACTCTTTCACTCGGGGAAGAGTCGTATCAAATGACCCTCTTCTTCGATGGATCTAAATGCCAATGCGGTGGAGGAGTTGGCATTGTTCTCGTTCCTCTTGACGCCGAGCCTATGCCTCTTTCATTCCGACTCGATTTCCCTTGCACTAATAATACAGCGGAATACGAGGCCCTTGTTCTGGGTCTCCGTGTTGTGTTGCACTTATGTATCAAATCTATCAATATTTTTGCGACTCTCAATGGTAGTCAATCAAGTTATGGGCATCTACCAATGCAAAAATGAGGAACTTCAAAAATACAAGCACTACGTGGATCCGCTTCTAGCCTTATTTACTCACTATTCTATCCAAACCATTCCACGCTCTACTAACAAATTTGCGGATACTATGGCTTGCTTAGCCTCGCAAATTCCAGCCTCATCAACTGACTCTGAAATTTTTGTCTTGGTCCAACAACTCTTTGCCCCATCTTATTCAGCCCCGGTTGTTTGTACGATAAATACTGTGTCTGCTAACTCGCAGGATACCTGGTATCACCAATTCCATGACTACCTTACAACCTCTATTCTCCCTTCTGACCTTACTAATACTGGTAAACGTGCTTTTCTTAAATGCATTTCTCATTATGTAGTTATGGGGGGACTCCTTTATAAACATGGCTTTGATGGCATCCTCCTTCGATGTCTCACCGGTGCGGAGATCACCCATACCATCCAACAAGTCCATGACGGTATTTGTGGTGGACATTTTAGTGGCCTTGCCGTGGCCAAACGAATCCTTCACCTTGGTTATTATTGGCCTACTCTCAATAACGACTGCTACGAATATGTTAAGCGTTGTGTTATGTGTCAACAACATGCCAACCTTCAACATACTCCTAGCCACCCGCTCCAGGTCGCTCGAGATCTTTGGCCCTTCTCACAATGGGGTTTAGACCTTATTGGTGAGATTCACCCGTCCTCTTCACAATGTCACCGATGGATTATCACAGCAACCGAATATTACACAAAATGGGTGGAGGCTATTCCACTCATTTCAACTAAAAAGGAAAAAATTGTCGAATTCATTAACCATCACATTATCTGTCGTTTTGGTATTCCTCATCGCCTAATAACAGATAATGGTAAATCTTTTAAAAACAAGTTGTTACAAGACCTTTGTGACAACTTTGGTATCAAACTTAGTTTCTCATTGCCTTACTATCCGCAGGCCAATGGTCAGGCTGAATCTTCTAATAAAACCCTAACCAAAATCCTCATGAAAGTTGTCAATGAATCCGGAAGAAATTGGCACGATCACATTCCCTTTGCCCTTTGGGCTTATCGTACTTAAGATTCGTACTCTACTAATGCCACACCTTTTTCTTTGGTATATGGTACCGAGGCTGTTTTGCCTCTCGAAATACAAATACCCTCCCTTAGAATATCTCTTCAGGATATTCTCACCAACGATGATTTCCGCCAAGAGCGGTTAGCCCAATTGGAGCTTCTTGATGAACGCCGCCTTTGACTCTTGATCACCTTCAAATCTATCAAAAACGCATCAAACGTGCTTATGATAAGCGACTTCATGAGCGTACCTTTAAGGTTGGTGATCTTGTCCTCAAAGAGAATCAACATGTCACCAAACTAGAAAAGAGCAAACGTGGAAAATTTTCTCCCAATTGGATTGGGCCTTACATAATCACTCACACCTATGGATCAGGCGCTTATCGTTTAGCTTCGCTAATGGTAAGCTCCGAACTCGAACCCTTAATGCCTTGCATCTTCGACCATTCTACTCGTTGAATTTAGTGTTATATCACTTCTTATCTACCCGCCGCCGTCCCTTGAGCTCACATACCACCACATGCACTTCGCTTCCTACACCTCATAATAAAATCAAGCTCACATAGTTTGATTCTCACCTCACCTAAATGATGCCTTCCCCTTTTTAGTCTAGTCCATGACTTCAAAGTTTTAAAATAAGCCGTATTCTTATGGGATTTTCTTGAGTCAAACTTCCTACCAAACTAGATGCTTCACGCCAAAAGAACATCTAGCTATCTAAATTATATATAGACTGTTCCCTCGAAGGACAGCTATATGCCAAATTATTGCTGCTATTATATATAGACTGCTCCCCCGAAGGACAGCTATGCACTAAAATCATATCTGCTACTATAAATAGACTGCTCCCTCGAAGGACAGCTATACACAGTCAGCCTTTATCAGAAGCTTCTCACATTGATCAGCTTCGTGAAGACCTCAAGAATAGCACAATCAATATCCCTTGTAGACTTCCCACATCGATCAGTCTATATTCAGTAAAATAAAAGCCTCATTCAAAAAGAACTTTTTGGGTCATGGACTTGTCTATTTAGGGTAGGTTCTCTTTCGTCAGAACACTCACTTTGTAATAAATTCTCTGTACCTCAGCTATATCATCCACCTCACCTCACCATTTGTTTCAACTCAAGGGACGTAACGTACACCCGATATATTGTGATCATACAACTCTTTTCACCTATGGACTTCTCGCCTGCACCTGCACGGTACCTAGGGCTTCAAGCTCATTCTACGTTTGGTGGTTTGTTTAGCTCTTTTCACCTACGGAGCACTCTTTCCGCTTTGCCTCGCATCTAGGATTGTGTGTTGATCTTAATCAGGACATGGTTCCCTACCACTTGGGTAGGCTAACTTTCGCTTCCCTTATACCTTTTACAACATCACCAATTCATTTCCGACACCAACAACCTTACCTTACCAATATTAATATCAATATTCTTACCAATCAACCAATTGCCTAAACCGTACCAAATTGCCTGAATTCGCCTCTCCCTGATCCTAAGGGAGAACTACATCGGTCTGAGGCCCCTCCTTGCTTTGTGCAATGGGCTATGTAGGTAGCACTTCGGAGACATGGGGTCTCCCAAGGTTAGCTCGACCATCCCCTACCATAACCTATCATGTGTGGTAAATATAAATATTTTTGTGTATTTCTATTTAATCACATTCCTCTTTATCCTTTTTCAAAACACAAAAAGTCAAAACGAAAACATTCTTATTATTATAACTCAAATCAACATACATATTCAGTTTTATTTAGATGTTAAACAAATACATCTTCTCTATCATCGACACGCAGGTCGGTACTCTTATTTATTCTTATACCTTGCTAACATTTATTTAGACCCTCATGCCTCATCCCGAACTAGGTGATGATCGTGATCGTCGACCCCTCTCACCAGCGTCTCTGTCTCAATGGTACCACAGCTATTGGTACCGCCCACCGATCTGCGCTAATCTCTCCTCAACATATGAATACGCCCTCTCGCATGGAGGACTCCACCTCTAGTCTCTCCGCCCGTGACTCTGCAACCACTACCGATCCTCTTGTCTCATTCACTGCGTTTGGGCTGTTGAACCAAACGCCGCAGACAATCCTCTCTGCTGTAATCACCGCTATGTCGGGACGATCACGTAAACCTCACGGTTCTGCTACCCACCATAATCTATAGGCCTCTCGCTGCTCTCGCATCCATTACCTCGCGATCGGCCGCTACTCTTCAGCCCTTCTTCGGAGGTGTTGGCCGGGAGGTGAGAATACTTGCCTCTGCATCAATCCTCATATAGGGTCTATAAGCTCGGGGTATATCTCGCACAAATCCAAATTGTCGCAGACGCGATCTAGAAGAATCCTCTCATACTCACTTGGCTCCTGCCTGCGATCCACCTCAATCGCTCTACACCCCTCAACTCCTCAGCTATATTCTCTGTTACCATATAGTTCCCGTAAGGCCGCCAACAGATATCTCGCAATCGTCACCCTCTCCCATACCTGCCTATAATACTCAATGTCACCCGTCATAGCCTGGGATCTTGCCTCTTGTTCTGTTTGGACCCATCGTCTGAATCCCAACCTCTGTACTCCGGTCTCTCCTGACTGGATGGGTCGGCCTATTGGTCGCACACAAACAATGTGCTCATAGGCCCAACAGTGTAATAAGTATGAACAATCCAGTGTCATTCTGTGATTTCACCTACAAGCCCATAAACCCTTGTATAGCTCCACCAAATATGCAGGTGCCCATGCAAAAGTCACGTTCCTTTCTATCATCTCCCAAATAACACACATCAATGCCTTTGGAAATCTTCCCCCTTCTGCCCTCGGTAATGCATAATACCCTACCGCTATCATTAATATTACTGCTAACCTTGTCTCCTCAGGATGTGCTGCATACATTATCCCATACGTAAATGACAAACCTCGCTGTGTTAAATCTCGTGCGTATGGACCAAATACTGCTGTTATCGCTCCCCGTGCCGCGCTAGGTAATGCCTGATATACTGGTTTTCCTGTAATTGGGAGTCTCAAAATACGGAACACATCTTCCAATGTTACTGTCATTTCCCCTGTTGGCAGATAGAAGGTATTTGTCTCAGGATTCCATCTCTCAATCAACGCCTGTAACATAGCATGGTTACGTGCGATTCGTGAATAATAGCGGATTCCACTTAACCCCAAACGATTTATCAATGTCCATTCAGCTGGCGTTACATCCACTCGGATTCGTGACAATAGTGCTGGTACACTATCATTCATCCTCAACCCTGCCTCTGCCTACATACATCCAAATAACAAAAAACCATTCAATTCCTCCAATCCCCCCGGGTTTTTTCTCAAATTCTGAAATTCCCTCGGCACACAAGAATCGTTTCTGACATACTAACTGTACAAGTTGAGTAACCGATACCGGTTATCCCTAACCGATATCGGTCCCTGTTATGCCTAAAACAACCACCTACGACAATAAATTGCTCGTTTATTCCTCTCTGTATACACAGACATACTTGAAACCCTTGATTACCTACCGTGTAACACTCACCCCATTTATAACCCTTGTTATCATCTTTTCTTTCTCATATCTACCCACATACTCTCCCCCATCTTATTCACAAAACATGCAGTAGTCAAATCACAAACAAAACGTTACCTCTTGGGTTGCAGTAGCTTGAGGTGGCCCTTGTCTTCCCTCTTGTCCCTGCCTGCTGGATGTTTCTCCTCGTCCTGCCATTATCACCACCTTTTTCAAACCTACCTTTCTGTCTTCTGAATCTCAGATCACAATCACTTTCCCTGTCTCTTTACTCCTAATCACTCAAATCTCTCATGCAAATACCTGTCTCAGTCGTCAAAAAGCGTCGCGTTCGCGTATTTAACTCTTGCATGGCTCTAAAAATAAGAACTTAAGTTGCCACCCTAGCTTTTCTATTTTTAGAAAAGCTCATAACTAAATAACCGGTATCGGTCATGTGACCGATATCGGTCTAGCAGCTACCGACATCGGTTCGCTAACCGATATCGGTTATATACCTATCTTTTTACAACATGGTTCTTTTTCTTCATTTTCTACCTAATTTTTTGTCGCGCCCGCCCTTTTTCCTGCATAACAACACCATTATCCATATTTCTCCATCCACCACACATATCATTACAATGTCCATAACATCATCTATTTTACAAAAACAAACAAACCATCAACTAAGTCACATCTACACAAAACCAAAAACTCATCATTTGGATCCAACTCATCAGATACATATATAACAATGTCACAAAACCAGCCCAAAACATGCAACATTTCATCATATAACACATCATCCATATATCAACATGTCAAATAAACTCATCATATATTCTATACCACAAACCATTGATGAAATACTTAAAAACATTTTCAACACTGCATATGGATCAAAACATCATCTATATATATATATATATAAGTTTTCAAATATACACTGTGCCCTACATCGGGGCCTCTGTGATCTCATCATACAACTAAGCCGGCACGCAGGCCGCAATAACTATCCAAAATCTCGACTCGGCTCGCAGGCCGGTCCCTCATATCAAAAATATACTCGGCTCGCAGTTTGTATCAAATATACAACCCGTACTCGACTCGCAGGCCAGTATATAATGAATAAATAAATCCATACATGAATAAATGACGGCACACAGGCCTCTATCAACACAACCAGTTCCCAGACCGGTGCCCATGTCCCTATACAAAAACTATGTGGGGATCCCTCAGCTCTCCCCACCGCCCTCGGCACCTCTCCTGCTGGTCCTCGTGGCGCCTCTCGCCTCCTGCCTCATAACAGAGACATGCCCAGGTGTGGGCTGCACCTCCTGCGATCTCGACTACGTGAGGTCTCCGCTCGTGTGCCGCATATGGCTAATACTGGCTCCGTCTTATCAAGAACATCTTGATAGTACCGTGCCTCGCTCTCGCCTCCATGTATCTATCCCATGTCACCGTCAGATTGGGCTGGTCCCCGGACTCTTCTTGCGCACTTCCCCCTGTGCTCTTGGTGGTGCTGTGCATTGGTGCGTGCTTTCACGGCGATGGTATCTCGTACTCGTGCTGGGCCGTGGCTGCCGCCTTACTTTGCTCGTGCTCGTACTGCACTCTGCGGGCCAGCACTTGCTGTGGTGTGTTCTTTGGTGGTGCCTTTGCTCGCACTGTGCTTGAGCTCAGGGCTAGCTGCCCCTATAAGACCCCTATTCGTACTGCGTAGCAGCAGCAAGCCGCCCTCGTAATAACCGCACTGCCTCGAGCTGATCTCTCTCTGCCGTCCACCGCTGCCAAGTTCATGGCTATGCGGCCGTGCTTCCTCGCTCGCTCTCGACCAGCCCACCAAACCCTCGTATGCTCCTGCACCCGGCATCATCTACGCCATCATCTGCTGGCCTCTCGCAACCTAATCTGGATCCAAGGGCTGTGGTGCAGGCGGTGGGGCCTCTCATCATCATCCCCTGTCTTGAGGGAAGGGAGGTGGCTCGTCTGTCGCAGCACCCCATCTCGCTGCGCACTCTCTCAGGGGTATCCTCTCGTACTCTCCCGGCCTCGTCCTGCTATCCAGAAGTGTACTGGATCCAGGCGTAATCGTACTCGGCCTCCTTCAGGCGGGTGATGACCTCTCGTAAGGTCTCCATATGATGTCTACCACTGTCGGGCCCTCTAATAAATTTCTATAATATGCCACATCTCGCCTGCAAGAATCGCTCGTGGATGCCCCACGACCCCTAACCACCTCTCAAAGCCATATCTCGTATATGACCTGTGGCCCTGCTCTTTGGGTAACCCTACGGCCTCGATGCATATGATGTGCTCATATGCCCAACAATGCAAAGCAAAAATGTTGAATGATATCGAATCACCCGATCCGGTGATAACCCCAGAGCTCTTTATATAGCCGCACTTGAGATACATCTGGTGCCCACGCATAAGTATGCTCCTCAATCATCTCAAGCAACACCCCCATCAACGCCAGGGAAAGCGGCCTCCCTCTCGAGTCCGGGAGGGCGGGCGGTGATCCTAATCATCATCGACAAACCGGTAGTGTCTCGTGTCGATGCGTACGGTACATGTCACCATACCTAATGCTCGCGCACATGATAGGTAAGTAGCGCGCCGCATCTCCAAAAACCTGTAATATGCTATCCATGGCAGTCTCTGAATCTACCTGGAAGACTAGCTCTCCCTCGATAGGTAGTCGAAGGATGCGATACACATCCTCCAACGTGATAGTCATCTCCCCAGTCGGGAGATGGAACACATTGTCGCGCGGATCTCTATCTCTCGATGAGGGCAACCATCAGCCGTGATCTCTCTCTATCGCTCGTACTCTGACTCCACCGAGTCCCACCTCGCGCATGATCGCCCAGTGGTCTGTGGACACATGTGGTCTCATCCGCACCAACAGCGGGGTCATCCTATCCCGCATCGTCAACTGCTGACGTGCCTGCAAAACCAACCCACATCCTTAGACCTACTCTTTATCACAACATCTACTTTACCCTCTAAACCCCCTTTTATCCCCCGACCACACCCCAACCCATACAAATCCCATACCTACCCACAACTCAACCCACCCAAATCCAAACCCACCCAAAGCCCAAAATCTACCCCACCCAACATCCAAACCCAACCAAACCCCACTCAACATCCCACCCCACCCAACATCCAAACCCACCCAAAGCCCAAAATCTACCCAAACCCAACCCAACCCACCCCAACCAAACTCCACCCCAACCAAACCCCACCCCACCCAACACCCCACCCCACCCAACACCCAAACCCACCCAACCCAACCCATACCCATACAAACCCAAACCGACGCCGGCCGACATACGACCGACGCCGGTCCAGCCCAACACACCCTGTCCACACAATTTCCGACCGATGCCGGTCACTTAGCAACCGACATCGGTCGCTGTAATTGCCGGGAGCCGAACCCCCGCACGGCCCCCCGCCCATATTTTTCCATTTTTATACTTATCTACCCACCCAAACACCATAAAAACCTACCCACCTAAATTGACTTGCCCTATTTTTCCCCTCTATCCTTTTCGTTTTCAAATTACTTGAATTTACTCATTATTTCCTAAAAAATGTAAATTCCTACCCAAACCCCCAATTTCGCTTAATACCATTCAAATGCACAAAATAAAGAGTTCCGAGCCCACCCGTACGATGACACGTCGTCGTGGTGGGATGGGTTGTGGTGGTCCAGCTGGTCCAGCCCCTCCTGCTCCTCCTGCCTATGCCATGGCTCCAATTCTACTTGTCTTGGGTCCCCTGCCAATCAATCAAGCTACCTCCTCCTCACTTGGGCCCACAAACAACTCACTCCTCCACCAAAATAGCTCCACCTCACTCAATAAACCTCCAATCTCAAATCTCCACGCGATAAGTCAATTTGGTTTTCAAAATAACAAAGTGACAATGATAAGCCGTATTTTTCTTTTTATAGGTTTTTCGCCTTAACCGATATCGGTTTCATTTTTCCCTAATGAACCGCATCGGTCCCTTAACCGATATCGGTCATGTAGAATCGACATCGTTTTTCTACCAACTTTCCCCTAATTTTTGCCCATATTTACCATTTGCCCCTTTTTAACCACATATCGCCTATATCCACCTTTCTTTGCCGAACACCATTTGTTTACCTATTTGGCCCGACACAAGGCCTCACCCTACCTATTTGGCCCGACCCAAGGCCTCAACCTACGATTCGGCCCGACCCAAGGCCTCAACCTACCTATTCGGCCCGACCCAAGGCCTCGCCCTACCCATTTGGCCCGACCCAAGGCCTCGCCCTACCCATTTGGCCCGACCCAAGGCCTCAACCTACCTATCCGGCCCGACCCAAGGCCTCAACCTACCTATTTGGCCCGACCCAAGGCCTCACCCTACCCATTTAGCCCGACCCAAGGCCTCAACCTACCTATTCGGCCCGACCCAAGACCTCAACCTACCTAACCAGCCCGACCTAAGGCCTCACCCTACCCATTTGGCCCGACCCAAGACCTCAACCTACCTAACCAGCCCGACCTAAGGCCTCACCCTACCCATTTGGCCCGACCCAACGCCGCAACCCTCACCATCCGGCCCGACCCAAGGCCTTACCCTACCCACCCAGCCCGACCCAAGGCCGCACCCCAACCATTTGGCCCGACCCAAGGCCGTACCACTTCGATACCTCGCCCAACATCAACAACATATACTTTTATCCACCCATCATGTAGCCTTTTGTTCCATCGAGCTCACCTGTTCGTGTTTTAGCATGATTAGGGTCCTTGACTTGATCTGTCGACCAACTTTGCCTGAGACTCTGACCGTGACGCGTTTATCTCAACCAAACCAACCATTTGGTACTGCCGAACACGCCTAAATGTTCATGTACCTTACCTATTATATACCCTGGAGCTACTTCCTATGCCTTGGATACCAGGATTATATCACCCTTGTTTGGATAAACTATCGACCTTTGCCTATGCACTGCTGGTTTGCTCGTCAAATCATGTACCCTAGTCGTACTATTGCATTTTACCATGCGTCTACTTCCTTGGACCTACCCCACCATCTTACCATCCCCTCTACCCCATTTACCCTTTATCAACCCTATCCCTGATTTCCCGTTCACTCAATCTGTGATAGATTTGAGGGGGATTACCTATACCCTTAACAGGGGAAACCACTTCATATTATTGTCCGTGCAGCTTTACAAAACAAGCTACACGACAATAAGGGGCTAATGTAGACACCAAATTCGTGTCTTACGACCCCTTGTGACCCGCATCCCATTTCGCAACCTAACCTCATTACCTAAACCTTACACAATTATTTATTAATTACCTTGTAATTGATAAATCCACCATCACCTTACCTGCCACCTCATTTTGCCACCTCATCATGACCTAGCCCTAACCCTAAACTAACCTAATTAAGACCTATGACTTGGTCTAGACTCACATCCATAACTAATGCCTCCTTACTCGCACCCAAAACCGACCTTCTAGCCACTTGACCAAGCCCGCAACTGATCTCTCGGGAGAAAAGTAGGGAAGGTGGGCTGTTTTACTAAAAATAGCCTACTTTTTCCTTACCGATGCCGGTTCCTACTCGACCACCGTCGGTTACGTAACCGCCATCGGTTCCCTGTAAATGGCCTCCCCAAACCAAAAACAAAGGATCGGAATTTCATTTTTGGGATCAGGGTCGAATGATTTTTGAATCAACAGAGATCATTGGGAGCGAAAAGAGAGTCCAGATCTTCACTTGACCGAGCAGAGACGAGTGGAAATACCAGAAGTGTTTACAGCAAAGGAGATCAGCTTGCATCTTCATCAAAACCAGTAAGTCACATCTTGCATGTCCTCTGTTATAACATTTCTTATGCCTTTTGAATTACAGTCCTCATAAATCCATCCCTGAATCCACTACCCAGCATGCATATTACCTCTAACTATCATTCATCTACCTCTCATCACCTTATTTCCTAATACCACCTATATACAGCCTTACAAACAACACAACTACCCCACAAAGCAACTAACCTACAGATCCTAGAACCCACCGGTATCGGTTATCAGTAACCGGCATCGGTTCCTCCGATCAAAACCAGAAAACCAGCCTTTCCCCTACCCAGTTCAATGAAGCAACTTAATTGATATTTTACAGTCTTTTGTGTTAATTCATATTAGCAGGGAAACTGACCACCTTCGAAAGGAAGTTTTATATTTCCTGGGCCCAAGGCAGTTTCCTCATTTATTGTCTAATCAAAATCTTGTGGTCTTGTGTTCTTATTTGCAGGTAGTCCTTCCAAGACAAAAAGGAGTTCTTCGCAATCAGCCTGATCTTTCTCTACGGTACGCGCACACCATCTCGACATTCTACAGGTATTCCTCCTAGCCCCTAACCTTATCTGTTTCTAAAAGGAACGAATCATTCCGAGTGAAACACCCGTTATTCAAATCCACTTTATTTCCTAGTGAAAAAATTTCACAGAGTCAACACGAAAGACCAGGGAACCTGAGATTATAACTATAGAACCTTCATTGGCTCAAGAATATGTATAAGCTAGCCTCACACCTCTATCAATTAGTGATTCAATACCCACAGGATCAATATTTGAGCCTAATAAACCCATTTCCATGCCTTCACTAGAAATTATTACAAAATCTATGCCCACATCTATGAGTGCATCTATACCTACACCTAGGTTTGAAAACATAACCATGGTACCACTTGAGATATTTTTATATTAATCACCCAAACAAAGTCAGAAATTTAGTCGACCGCAACCTATAAAAATTAATAATCTAAAAAATCATGTGGACTATATCAACCGTATTATTCAAATCCTTCTTCCTTCATTAACGTCAACTTCAATGAATACAATGATCTCATTTAAGTTTAATAAGACTTCAAAGGGAACTAATAAACAAACCTGTCATTGAGGTTTTAAAATTCCTTACTATGATGAAACCTACCATTTCCGTGGTGATCCATATTTTCACCCCCATTTTCATTCAAGGGGAATGCCTTATTCTTGTAAACCCTTTGTTATCCCAAAACCTAGGCCCACAAGGTCCCCTAAGAAAACATCATTCAAAATCCTAATCAAGATCTCTCAAAAAATCCTTCCTTTATCATACCATTCAATCACCCCATTATTATAGGGCACAATCCACTAATCACATTACTACAATAATTCCTTATGCTCCGTATTCCATTCCGCAATGGACAAGCACATCTAATCCTTTCCTGTTTAACCCCGCACAAACTGATTACCCTTGGAAACCATCACCCATGCAGGATCTCTATCACCCTTATATTGGAATAACTATAAGATCTCCATGACTTCCGTGTTAATCAACCAGTCAAAAAACCCATCTCACCTACCCCCTAGAGAAATCAATGCTTGGGTTGTATTCAGACCAAAAGGATGATATGATAACATCTTGGAAAATCCGTTATAAGATTCACTCATCATGTTACCACCTCCTAAGCCATCAAACCATCAGAGGTGGAAGCATGCCTAGTATGAATTTAATGCTTTCTACGATTACTATAGAACATTAGGCCATGATGTAGAAGATTGTAAGGCCTTTCAACAGAAGATTTAAAATATTAGCAGTTTGTTCTTCTTTTCCTCTCCTCCGGAATCAATGTCCACACCAATTCCATTAAATGAATATACCCCGATACATCTAATCACAAAGTCAGCATTGTTCATATTACCACACACTCACAACATTATAAAGAACCAATCTACTAATTCCAAACAATAAAAGGACCATGTCACTACACTGTCATCAATAGAATTATTAGAACCATCTAATAAAACAAAATTCTCAATATAATTAATCGCCAATGGGCCTAATCAAAAATCGTCATCCAAAGCCAAGGTTTCAATAAATACCATTACTCTTCCCACCACATTATAGAAAGAGGCTATTAAAAATTACATCAATCTCCCACAAAATGTCACCAACAAGCTCTGCTTCGGACATCACTAGCTTACAAACAAGCCATGGTAGAAGAACTCTAGTCCATTACTATCACAAATAGTGATCTAAATTATTTCACAAATTTTGCAGGTGCTTTGAAAGCATCCACCATGATTTCATTCGAACCATCTAAGATACCTTCTCTTAGTCCCAAAGATCATTACTTACCACGTTTTAGTACTACTCAAATCAATGATATCTCTATCAAAAGAGTCATGATTGATAGCGATGTTTCTATCAACATTATGAACAACTTAAGTTACCTAACACATTCATTTCTCAAACCCCAATCCTACTATGCTCCTTTAATGACACAATCACACCCACACTAGGCACCATAATCTTACCACTTAGAGTTGGTGTCAAAACCTTACTAGAACTCTATACATCATAGAAGGTGAATTATAGTAGAATATGTTATTATTCCATGTTTGGATACACACCATGCACTATGTTCCCTCCACTCTCCATCATTTTCTTAAGTATGAACATGAAGGGAAAATTCATATTGTCCCCCTGACCCAAACCCATTCACTAAGTGGTATATGATGCATCATCCAAAAAATGTGTTGGTACCTAAAACCATATCTAAATGATCTGATCAAGCCTCCACTAGCACATTAGTCCCTTCTTGAAAACTCCCAGATGATTCCTTTGTTAGTGAGGTTGTGAAATGTCTTACCCTTGGGGAATATCACCTTCTCATGCTCAACTCTATTCCATCACCAAAAATGTATGATCATCCTAATAAGCAACCCATGTATGACCATAATGTAGGAGATGTTATCTCCTATGGACCGACATATCTTAAAATGAATCTTTTTATGGTGGAATTGACAATCCATCATCTAATTTGACTAAGTCACATCATATAAGCCCATCTAAATCAAGTTTTAAATCCCTTGATAATCCCAAATTTTCCTATATGTAGCTCCATCACCGCATGAGTACAGGGATTTGGCCTTGGACATTATGAACAAGGAGAACATGACCAACTTGCCTTGTCCACTCTTAAACCATATGAGAAAAATGGTTTGGGCTATAGAAAACCCACTCTAGAAGTAACCGACACCATTACGTGTAAACAAGAAATTCTGTTCCTGAACTAGAACCGCTATCATCAACTAAAACTGAGGACCCCATGGATATAGATGATATTGTACCTATCCCACCCAAATTGTTTTTAGTCAATACTATATCCTTAGGACCACTCACCTACAAATCAAGGCACTCCAAATCATTACCACTTATTTTAATTAGAAATGGTTGAAGAATATTCACCCGCAATAAATATCCTTCAATGTCATGATGATCAAGATATCCTTTCTCACACGGGAGTTGAAGAGCATTCCCTTTAGAGATCCCTACCATCCAAAACATCCACTCTTCTCAATGAATCCATACTCGATATTAACGTAAGAACCTCACAATATCCCCATATAGTCAAATTTGGTCAAATTATTGATCCACAAGAAATACAAGACTTCACAACATTTCGATAAAATATCACCAAGCTTTTTCCTAGTCATATAGTGATATGCCTCGAAATCAACCCCAAGATTATCAGTATATAACATAATCACATATCCAGGTGCTAAACCTATGAAACAAAAACTCTATAAGATGCACCCTCACATAAATGTCCTTTTTAAAGAAGAACAACAATGCCTTTTAACAAATAATTTCATCATACATATTAATTATCTGCAATGGGTCTCCAACATTTTCCCTATAACTAAAGCCTTAGGAAAAATCCACATTTGCATAGATTTCAAGGATCTCAATCTTCCCCGCCCAAAGGATGATTTCACCCTTCCAAGTATAGACCAGCTTGTCAACCTAACCACCACCGGACATGAAATTCTCTCCCTCATCGATAGTTTTTATGCTTATAATAAAATCATCATCGCACCGGATGATCAACACAAAAGATATTTTATCATGCCTTAGGGAAGATTTTTCTACCATGTCATGCCCTTTCAAACTTAAAAACATTAGGGTAACCTACCAACGCATCATGACCTTATTCATAATTTTTTTGAAGATTATGTTGATGACCTCCTTGTAAAATATGAATCTCAAAAAATCATCTCAAAGTATTAGAATCGATCTTAACTCGCCTTGTTAAATTTTTCCTCTACCTTAATCGTGCAAAATGTAATTTTGGTGTTGTTATCATATTTTTCCCGTCAGAAAAAGTGAACAAATAGGAGCTCGAGATATTTCAAAGAATCAAGAAGAATTCTCGTAGTCTAAAATTTCGACTTCGAGGTGGATATTTTTAAAGATCTTGCAAACAAAAATGTCTAAAACTCCAAAAGTTCGGTTTTTAGACTTTCAAGTTCCAGGTTTTCGGAGATCTCGGAGTGTGAAGTTGAAAAATGAAAGGAAAAGTTCCGAAACTCAAAACTCTAAAAGTCCAAAATTTTAGACTTTCGGGTTTCGTGGTTGTAGGGATTTTGTTGAGAGCAAAAATATTGAAATCAAAATTCTCAAAGTCTAAAATTTTAGAATTTCAGGTTTGAGTTTCAGAGGTGTGGGATTCATGGTTTTGGAAGTCTCAATGAAAAAATTGGAAAAATGAATGGAAATGTCTAAATTTTTGAAAGTATAAATCCTGAAAGGGTTTGGATTTCAGAGGTCAACGTAGGTTTAAGGGTCAACGTGGCAAAATTTTTAGACTTCAAAGGTTCAGGCTTTCAGACTTCGGAGTCTTCAGTGAGTAAAGATGAAAAAAGACAAGTCAATGTCTGAAATTTTGAAAGTTTGAAATTTCAGACTTTTGGGTTTTCAGGTTTTGAACTTTCAAAACTCTCAGGTCAAAGTTGGCAATGAATAGTGTTTCAATCTCTAAAATGGAAATGTCTGAAATTCTGAATTTCAAGATTTCGGAGGTTGCATGCATTTTGGAATTTCGGAGTTTCGGAACTCCTAGCCCGTCATTTTTGAAGAATGATACCTTGACCTTTAGATGGCCATAAATTTTGACTGGGAGCTCGATTTGTGTAAGAAAGGAATTTTTGGAAATCTCTTGGCATTTTTTACGTTAACTACAACTAGATATATTTAAATTAGTGGGAATAAATTATTCAAACTGAAGAAATACAATCTGCCATTTTTAGGGTGTTAGACTTCTCACCTACCACCATAATGAGGTATGGGTTTCCTTTCTTTCCCAATAAGGAACAACACATAGAGGCATGGGTTTTGCAATAGAACCCATCATTTTGTAGGAAAATTCAATGCATTTCTTGGGTGGTTGGAGTAGGATTTCGAATTTCTTCTATCTCCTTCTCTAATTCTTCCTATATATTGTAAGGAGGGGCATTTTTCTAAAGGTTGGACATTTTTGGCTTTGTACCCTCCCTTCTTCTCTGTCTATTAGTGATCTTATGGAGTTCAAACCTCCCATCAAAATTGTAATGTAATTTTGTGCCTCTTGGCCATTGTAATGGACTGTATCAAATTTGTGGAGCAATAATACATGTTTTTGGATGATTTTCAACCCTCTCTTTTGTTCATTGCACCTCTCTAATCTCTCATTGCAATCTTGGTTATCTGTGTATGGTGGTTATATTACATTTTAATGGTTTGTGTTTAATGGAAAAGTAGGTGTTCAACATTCCTTTGGTGCATCACCTCTGTTAGTTTAGGTTTATTTCTTGCATCTTCTTAAACATGTCTCCTTAGAAAGTAAGGGTAGGTTTTAGAGTAGATCTTATGCAAATTGTATGTGTGCACTTGATCAAGAGGAATAGGAACCGACCTTCATCTAGAGAGCTTTCCCAATCACAAAGTCCCAAAATTTGGGAAAAGCTCCATGTTATGCAATCACACTGAGAGTTTCAACCCTTCAAGTTGCAGAAATTCAAGGGTGCTTTGATTACTCATCAACAGTGTTATCACTAGAAAATTCTCGTGTTTATCATATCTATCTATGAATTAGAATTCGACCCCACAAAATTTAGGGAAATCATCAAAATCCCCCACCTTCTAATCTTAAACAACTGTGTAGCCTTTAAAGAAAATTACAATCTATTCAACGGTCTATATCACAACTTTTTGACCATTTCCAACCCTTTCATCACCCGCTTCACAAAAATGTTGAGTTTTATTGGGACTCAAATTGTCATCATGAATGTAATCAAATTAAATAATATCTGTTGTCACCACTTGTCCTCAATCCACCATGCTAAGGAGATAAATAATACTTATACACATGCACTTTGGAGCATGCTCTAGGAGCCATGTCTTCCCACTGTGATAGTCAAGGTCATTAACAGTGCCGTATATTACATTATTCACACACGTCATGTGTATGAGACACGTCATACAAAGGCTGAAAAAATGTGTTGTGCATTTTTTTCACATCTAAGATAGAACACTATCTTCTAAACCACAAAATGTATGTTGTCACTAGTTTTAACCCACTTAAATCCATGCATGCCAAACCCTATAACAATGATCTTATAACCCGATGGTTTATGCTAATGATAGAATTTGACTTGGAAATTTTACCACAAAATTCTATTAAAGGTCAAGCCATTGTTAATCAACTCGTTGAAGCACCTCTTATAAATAACAAACCACCACACAAATAATTTCTGGACGAATTCATTAATAAGATTAATGAATCTAAAAATTATGAATCAGACTTCATCCCAGTCAAAATGAACCTTTTCTTTGATGTTGCTAAATGTTAAGAAGGTGAAGGAGCCAGGTAGTTATTATACCACCCTGGAACATTCCTATTCCATTATCATTCAAACTCAATTGTGATTGTACTAATAACATGGCAAAGTACAAATCTTTAATCATGGGTTTGAAAATAGCTATTCTCTTAGGTGTCCAAGTCATGGATATCTATGGAGATTCCCAAATTTTCATTAATCAAGTCAAAGGATAATTCTAATGTAAAATTGAGGTCCTTCAAAAATATAAAGTTGTTGCTTATTTGATTTTGGGTGCATTTGATTGCTATACCATTCAGGTCATCCTACGGTCCTCTAACGGGTTCGCAGACACCATAGCTTCTTTAGGATCCCTTGTACCTTTCGAAATGGAAAGATCAAAAGATAAGACTAAGATGTTTATAGTCATTCAATGCTTGGATCATCCTTCACATCAAAATGAGCTACCTTCCATCTACACCATCAACTCCAATCCATCATATTTATGGTACACTCAAATGTTTGATTACCTCGTAGAATCTAAACTCCACTTGGATTTATCACAAGGCACTAAATGATCTTATTTACAATGTGTCACTTGCTTCGTTTTCATAGAGGTATCCTCTATAAACGTAGCTTTGATGACATACTACTACACCGCCTTAACTAACATGAATCAACCACGACAATTGAATAAATCCACGGCAATTTTTTGTGGTTATTTCAATGGAAGTGCTATTACCAAACATATCATATAGATAGGGTACTATTGTCCTTCAATCCCCAAAGAATGTTGTGCATATGTAAAGAGGTGCGTTAAATGTCAACTCCATTATGATCTTATCCACATTCCTAGTCAAACATTGTAACTTTCTCAAGACGTATGGACTTTCTCTGAATGGGGATTAGACCTCATTGGTAAAATAAATCAAAAATTATCTTAACAACATCATTAAATCATCTCCACAATCAATACTTCACTAAATAGGTCAAAGTTATTCCTTTTACCTTGACAAAATCTGAGCCTATTGTTAACTTCACATATCAAAATATCACTTGTCATTTTGGCATCCCACGTGCTTATCACGTAAAAATGGAAAATATTTGAAAAACAAGGAGGTTAACAGATTTTTGATACATTCAACATTAATCTTAGAATTTCATCACCATATTACCCCAAAGTAAATGGACATATTGAAGCTTCTAATAAAAACTGATTTTTTTTTAATACCATAAATGATGTAGACAGAATTGACATACTCGATCACGTTTGCTCTATGGGATTATCGAACTAGTATCCATACACCTATAGGTGCCACACCTTATTCACTCGCTTATGGCTCAAGCCATTTTGTCCCTAGAAATCCAAATTCCATAACTCCATGTATCTTTAAAGGACTTTATTCCCGATGGCGAGTACTACAAAAATCACCTAGAACAACTTGAATTATTAGATGAAAACATTTGATGCTCTTGAATATCACCGTATTTATCAACAACACATTAGTGGAGCATATAACAAGCATGTTACAGAGTGTGACATTAAAATTGGTGATCTTGTACTTAAGTAAAATCAAAATGTAACTATATTGGAATGGAGTAAACATGGAATGTTTTCCCCCTACTGGATTGGTCATATATTATCACTCATAGGTATGGGTCAGGAGCATATCATTTCACTTCTCTTGATAGGGAACCCAAAGAGGAACCCTTAAAATCTTTGAACTTACGACCTTTCTACTGTTAAATGATTGATTATCATGACCACATTTTTCGATTGAACATTCCCCTTTATCGCACAAACTCATAATCCATTCCATCACTCCTTGCTATCAATATTACAATGGCATATGGATGAAGGTCACCTATAAAATTATCCCCTCCTTAATGAATGGTTTAGTAGGATATTTCCATTAGATTAGGAAAAGTATAGTATGTATGGATGCTTCTTACTAAGAATTCAAAAAGAGATAGACTAATTCCTTGAAGGAGAACTATTCAAAAATTATACTTTCAAAAATAAAAGAAAAATTAGACTCGATCCTTGAAAGACAACTACCTAGAAAAATCGGGACTGATCCCATGAAGGATGACCATTCAAATCAATTAAAAATGTTGACCATACCCTCAAAGGATGGCTACTTGTGTGTTTGTGTGTGTGTGTGTGTGTGTGTGTGTGTGTGTGTGTGTGTGTGTGTGTGTGTGTGTGTGTGTGTGTGTGTGTGTGTGTGTGTGTGTGTGTGTGTGTGTGTGTGTAAGGCTTCCCGCATTGATATGCCTTCAAAATACAAAGCATCCAGAAAGCTTCCCACACTAATTAGTTTTCTTCAAAAAAATATAGTTGTAAAATCTTAGACATCGATTCCCAATAAACTCATAAAAATAAGAACCCTCCTTCCCTACAAAGGCATGCATCCATATGATTCCTTTGTTCCTATGTTTGTCACAAAAGTGATTTTTTATCTGGATCCATTATAATTTATAAATTATCTAATGGTAGTCTCATTTAACATTTTGAAAAGCTACAAGTACAAATCCTATCAAGACCCCTAATATGCGCTAAGAAATTTAGAGGGGTTTTCTTTCCACTTTTTTCCATTTTTATTTTGGTTACATTTTATATTCTAACATACTTAGAATGGCCACAATTATTTTCCAAAATCATAATTAGGTATCAAAAATAATAAAGCATGCATCCAACACATATAGATATCAAGAAAAATTAGGAACAAATACATATCATCATCATCATAGATAAAATCCTGTATACGAATGACCATGTAATGCATGTAAAATCAAAAGGGTTTCTATGAGCCTATCCATACAAAATAAATATCACTATATCGAAGTATCATCAATGTCTCATACATATATCAAATGGGATTCTATGATCCTATCCTTACAAAAACAACATCATCATCAAAGTCTCACAACATATATCAAATGGGCTTCTATGAGCCTATCAATATAAAATCAACAACATCATGTCTCATGAATATCTCATACATATATCAAACAGGGTTCTATGAGCCTACAATATCACATCATGAAATTTACTCCTCCTATAAAAGTAATATCACCAACTCCTCCTCCTAGAGAAAAAGCACCACCTGTCATACCACCACCTATTCCTCCTTCACCGTTTACCACCTCCACCTCTTGTCACCACCGAGATGAATGAACCAAACTAACTACATTGTTACTAAGTATCACTACTTCCATAGCACCTCCCTAGCTCGCTACATGATCAACATAAAGAGTGGCATAGACATAGTCCCTTATGATCATGTTCATGTAGTAGTCTCACTTTTCTCTCACGACCTCATATTGAGCAAGAGAAACTATGCCACTTGATGAGGATGCTGCTTTCGATGAGCCATGGCTGAAAAATCTGCATGAGATATAAAATGTACATTAGTTCCCAAGTCCTTCCTCAATGTCTCCTCTAACTCTTACACTTTTCTCTGTCATAAAAGACTAGTACAAGATGGGCTTGCAGATGTTATGTTCTATAACCAAACTATCATGCTCGTGATGAGCACATCTCAAATATGTGATAAATCATCCCATTATTTTAGAGTGACATCTCTCTCTTGACTATCAATACTACTACTATTGTTGTACCTACACTACCAACATCCCCCTCACCCCTCTCCTCCTCTACCTCGGACCTTGTACTCCTCCCTCCACCAAGCACACACATGGTGAACTGCTTGTGTGGCTCTCTCTATTCCCTCTTCCTCTCAAAATCTCTCAAAGAATGAGCCCAACAAGCACCAAAATCATGGGTAACCCCGCATCATCAAGAGTAATTAACTCACCCTCCTCATCGAGTAATAAAGGAACTCACGTGATCAGAAATAGATACCAAAGGGAATGCACATGCAGGGACTAGTGAGAAGTAGGGCATGTTGTGAAAATCACACAAGACAAAGAGGTTTAAGAAGGGTTTAGGAGAAACTAGGGTGCACACAGAAGGCAGAACACAAGACTTAGTCATATTTTGTATTATGGAGGCACTTGAGGAAAAATGTGACCCGACTAGGTGTCTTGAGTGGATAAGGTGCCATCCTGGAACCTTAGAGGACAAGAAAAGGATATTCCATGCAGGAATATTCTTGGAAGACATCATTACAGAGAGTGGAGAGTTTGTAAGGGATAAGAATTCACCATTGGAGCACCACATCAACACTTGGCATGCAAACTAATCGGGAGAGAAGGCATGGTGGTGGGTGTCGATCCTATAAAAATAGATGCTCAAACTAGACAAAGAGATGCTAGACATAAGAGATATGATAGATGATCCAAGAACATGCAAGAGGTAGAGAGAATGCATCAAGAGTAAGATGCTAAGTAACAGAGAGTTGTAGTAATGGTAGGATTTAGAGCACTTAGTGCTAAGGGTTGTGAGGGATGTCATGAGCCTCTATATGGCACTAGGGTCTATAACAAGGGTTGAAATTGAAGGGTATAGCTAGAATCTCATACCAGGGAATATCTGTAGGAGTTGAGTCCCCATTTGATATGTATCATATGAGATGACCTCTTTTGATTATAATGTGGCTACCAAAACTATTCTCGATGATTATGTATATTATTCTTAATGTTGTAAACCCTTGTGTTATATCACTATCATGGTTCAAATATTATTTATTATGCTTATTAATTTGTTTCTATAAAAATTAAGATGTGGATCTATTAGATGTTCCTTCTACCTTATTAACTAAATGATTGTACTTATCATTCTGTAAATCATTCTCCACTAATGGAAAAACCTTCTCATAATGCTCACATAAAGGAGGGGCTTGGTGCCCACGCATTCCTTGGGTCAGCACCTAACGTCCACTTGGTGATAGGCCAACGTGCTTGGGGTTAGAAGTGGTATTAATCGTACATAACATGACTACATATTGGTTCCATTGCCAAGACCCCTTTTCAAAGTGTTGTGAGAATGACAAATGATGAAAGAACGCTTGACCTTGGAAAGTTTGGAAGCATGGTTTAAGAGCACATAGGATGAGTTTTCTCAAAGATGTAGTACTAGACCTGAGTTTGATGTACATAAATGGGTAGAAGAGAACTTGTATCATGAGTTGTATGAGACCTTATTTTTTTATTTTCTAGTGGAATTGTATGAATGACTTTTGACGTATGCATCTAGATCAAGATGGTATTATAGATCTTACATGTGGACCCAAGATGAGTATAAGAGGCTACAAGATAATGATCTGACTTTGACACATGCTATTGATCATTGGTGGAAAAGAGTGCTAACCAGTTATACCTTGGAATATGTTATTTCTACGTATTCTTATCTAGAGGTTGTTGAGTTTTATTTATTAAGGTAGCCTAGAGGATCGTTTTCACATCCTATCCACTTAGCTATAAATATCCTGATCATTACACCGAGTTTGGAAGCATTTCTTATGACCGAATAAACTTCTTCTAAGTGTTGGGAAAGGAAGCTAGGGTGGAAAAGGATGGCGGACCTTATGGCTGAAAAGGATAGGGAGGAAACATGACTCACATATAATGAAGCTCAAGAAAGGGAGTTAGTTAGAAAACATGAAGTTTTAGGAGAAATGGAGGCAGATGTTGCTGGAAGGAATTGTGGTTTACATACAAGATGTGGAGCATGAAAAGTTTTTACTACCCTATTATGAAAAGCTTTGAGAGAGACCCCTTCATCTTCTCGATGAGATATCGTCACTTAGAGAAAGGAGAGCTATCAAAGCATATATCCGAACCAACCTAGTGACCAAACCGTGGCACTTAGTTTTCCCAATCCAGAGCTAAGTATTACTAACCCAGTTGGTATTGGTGGAAGAGACAAATCAACACCAAGGAGGTATAACTTTTCATTTGGCACATCTATGGCTACATAATCATTTCCCGTGTTTGGAGGTGTACATTCGGAGTGGCATTTGGGAAAATTACAGTACACAAATCTTGGGTATCGCATCTAGAAGCGATACGGGACACACATCCGGTAGAGGTGCCATATTAGGAATTTTTTTCGCAGTTCAATGAACTAGTGGGGATGCTTGGCATAACCACTTCAGGACCTTTACCAACTACGGGAGGTGGATCTGGTGGAATAAGAGCTAGAGGACTTGGTGGACCTAGCGGATCCAAGGATCTGGTGGATCTAGTGGGTCTTGTGGTAGAGGAAACACCAGAGGGAATCAAGGTTCTAGATCAGGCAGAAAAGGGCCTCAACCACTTGAGAAAGTGTTCTTTGAAATGTATTTTCATCTATCAAACTACAAAGGTGTTGAGGATGTTGCAGAGCATGTACACAAGTGTGAGATGCTTTGTGGCGCGCATTCATGATAACTTCCCTCGTAATGGAAGGCAAGTTGCTTTGCTTAATGTTGCAAGGACGCATGCATAGTTGGTACCAGAAGTATGACCCCAACCAGATAGTGGTAGATTACAATATGCTATGTAATACATTCTTACCTGAATTTCATATCCATGACTTTGAGTAAAAGAGCATTAGCATGCTGAAGGAGATTCAACAAGGTATGGTAGAGAATGTGTGGGAATATGACACACATTTTAATACTCTCTTATTAAAATTTTCCTTTGATATTCATCCTTCACAACATGCTTAATTGTTTTTTGGAGGGTTGATAACAACTTTTAGGAGGGAAATTTCACACAACACATTCAAAGACCCACGTGAGGACTTGGAGGTTACCCTACATGTTAAGGTTGTTGAAAGCATGGATACTAGTGTTATCCCTTTTCTTGAAGCTCAAATTGCTTTGTAATGGCCAAGTAGTTGGAAAAGCTATCTGCAAACTCCATGCATGAGACTTGTAGTGGCCTATGGTGTACAAATTGTGAGGTAGAGGGGCATACAAAGGATAGTTATCCTCGAAGATTAGTACGTGCCATAACAAAGTGGATTGTGAGATTTTCCATGGAGATCATGATGCGAGTATGTTCCCATTACTAGAGCGCGTGATCCATAAAAATGTATCTTGCTATTATAAAATTTGTGACTCTACTACTCATGACACTAAGGATTGTAGATTTATTGACAAGATACATGATGTCATTGATATTGGTGTGTGTTAGACCAGCTTCACAAAAATTCCAAGGATAATGATCATCACTAAGAAGGGCACACGGATAGAGGAACGTGTGGAATATGTTTCAAGGAGGATATTTTAGTCGTGGTAACTACGAGGGAGGAATAAGTGAGTTCACATGAGGAACTTGTTACAACTATGTATCTATGGAGCACTATAAGTGTGAATGCCCTGATCTGTTATAATGTTCTTGGTTTGGAAAGAAGCACAAGTATGAGGAGTTCCCAAATCTATTTGAAAATATGAGCCAACAAAACTGGAAGGAGAAAGGAACCAAAATGGTAAGCATAAATAATTCCAACTCGCAATGGATGTTAAGGGTGGCATAGAAGTTAGAACTAGATATTGTACTGGTGATGATGCGAGTTGAAGCTACACACTTCGTGGAGACACCAAGAAAAAAACCACCGGTTACAAGAGAAGAGGTGGTGTATGGTAAGTATCCGGACCTAATAATTAGAAAGAGGTGTATCGGAAGACCATGGATGTAATTCAAAGCGTATAATGAGAAATCCAATACCTAAAGGAGGAGTCAAGGCAATTAGAACAAAGGAAGAGTGTTGAAGCTCTGTAGAAGGATATGGATGAGGTTAGGGAAGTATGTAAAATTTTGAGGTAGGAGAATATCATTCCTTTCTAGGGTAATGGTTACGGGAAAAAGTACCACGCACTAGAGTAGAGTGTGATAGGTAGGTTCTACATGCTTACCTTCCTCCACATAGCCTTTACTATGACAAGGTGACTTCCTTGAATGCTATTGTGGATGGGTGGCTTCGAGAAATATTCTGATTATCATGGGTGTGGAAGTCAATGTTCTCATTCTACACATCCGGAATCGATGGGAAGGCCCCCATTACATTCATCCTCGAATGTGTTGTATATGGATAAGAAGACAAAGGAAATGCCCATTAGTGTCTTGAAGGATTTTTTTATCACTATCAAAGGGTAAAGGTACATTGGGGGTTTCATAGTCTTAGTGCTAGGTGAGGCGTAAAAATTTCCATTATTACTTGGACACCCCTAGTGTTATAAAAACAATGATGACCTATGGTTCAACAAAGGGTACATAATCTTTTAGAACAAGGAAGAATGGGTAATCATCCCCTTGACCGATGGGAAGTCAACACCCTATACTGAGCTCTTGGGTGAAGTTCTTGATAGGATCTATGTGTGCTCTATCAGGGAACCTAAGGTGATTAATCCTACGAAAGGAGTTATTTAGTTTGAAGACACTCAATCTATGAGTGATACCACTAGTGTAACATGCAACAATTGGGCGCACGTGACTTATGAGTTAATTGGGTAGTAATTAAGAGGATCTATTATAAGAGTAACAAAGGTACATTCATTCAAGCACCTGGAGGAAAGAAGTTGCCAAGTTACTCTGGAGGGGCCAACCCTGATGTTTTCTTACGAGAGATGGAGACCTAGTGGAAAAGTGAGATCGAAAGAAGAAGGATGCTTAGCTATAACTTTCTTGGGACCACAACACATTGGTGGGTGACACATCATGATAGCCTTCTAGAGTTACATAAAGTAAGAATCATGTTCTTTATTAGGTTTTCTCAGAGCAATGCACCCACATTCATACAAGACTATTATGGGAAGGAGCTAACCTCGTTTCACATCCAAGCATGTGAGAAGGCCTATATGGAAGGCATGGAATCATTTCCACCTTCTCTATGGGTGCAAAATTTTTACTTCACTTTACAAAGATATGCATGCGCATGGTACATTCACTCGAAATGTGCCATCGAAGGAAATTGGTAGAAGTTGACAAATTATATCCTTCAAGATTTTGAGTATCGGAGCACTAAGCCATCAGTGGATAAGGAGTTTTATGTTGTTAACCACCTAATGATGGGAGATAGTACCATTGTAGAAGATAAAATACTAGTTTTATTTTGTGAATCTAATTTGGAAGCATGCTTTGATGAGGAAGAGTCAGAAGAGACAACTTGAATGTGCATGCATGGAGAAAGAAAAAGGGAAATTGGTATATATGATAGATGGCAAAGAGATGGAAAATTTTGATGTTAAACATACTGAATGTACACATGAAGCTATGGATAGTGCTGATGAGTAAGCGCATGTTTACCATGAACCTTTCAAAATAAAGAAGGTTAACGCTGGCTCAGAAATGGAACCTAAGGAGGCTACTATTAGAGACTATTGGTCATAAAATGAGGTTTCAAAGATCATTGACCTATTACGTGAGTTTCCAGACTTATTTTTGTGCCGGTACCATGATCTTAAAGGCATTCACCACAGCTTGGGGAATATGAAAATCAAGTTAAAGGAGGGTTATCGTAAAGTTCAAAAGAGACCTTACCGAATGAATCCAATTTTTCTTGTCTAGGTCAAGGAGGAGATAGACAAGATGATCACATCGAGCATTATTTAAATTGTGTAGGAATCGAATGGATAAGCCCCATGGTCATCAACATTAAAAATCACAGAAGGATAAGGATCCATGTTGACTACAGGGACTTAAATGTGGTATGTGTAATTGATCCTTTTCCAACCCCTTCGCGAAAGAAATCCTGGAGGGTGTAGCTGGGTGTGAGATCTATTCTTTCACAAATGGATTCGTAGGATATCATCAAGTTAGAATCACAAATGAGGACCAAGAAAAGAAAAATTTTACCACTAAATGGGGAAGTTTTTCCTACGGTGGTCATGTCATTTGGACTAAATAATGCACTTGTGTTTTTGTGCATAGTTGTCTAGACATTTTAGGATTTTATCCATAAGTTCCTTCAGTCTACCTTGATGACTAGAAAGTGTATGGGCTATTGAAATACCATTGTGACAATTTTTGGTTGATGTTCAAGAGATGTCGGTAGTTACACATATCCATCAACATCGATAAATGCCTCTTCACTACTCCATTTCCAACCCTATTGGGGCATATCATATATAAGGAAGGGTTGATGGTAGATCTCACCAAATTTTACATTATTGTGGGATTGGTCAAACCTACCACCAGAGTGCGGTGTGGATTCCTTGGGTATACAGGGTACTACCAGAAATTTATTAAGGGGTATCCCAAGATCGCCGCACCATTGGAAAAGTTACTAAAACAAAAAGTGAATTTCACTAGGGAGAGGGGCGACAAACATCATTTGATACATTGAATAATAGGCTTATCACTGTGCCCATATTATGTTTTCCCTCTTGGGATAAGCCATTCCATGTACATGTTGATGCTTTAGGGATGAAAATTGGGGTAGTCTTAACACAACCTAGAGAAGGAATTGTTGACCACCCCTTGTGTTTTTCTATCATAAAGTTGACCCCAAAGAAAGAAAAAAACTACACTACTACTGCGAGCGTAAAGCACTATCAATGATATACGCACTACAAAAATTTAGGCAATATCTGCTGGCAACTCCTTTATATTATACACACGAGTACATGGCATTGAAGTACTTAATTAACAAGCCCATTTTACAAGGCGCATATGTCGGTGGGTCTTTTTATTTCAAGATTTTAAGTTCACATTTGTTGTTAAACAAGGAAAGAGTAACTCAAAGGCTTAGGACCATTTGTCAAGGATTGGTGAGGGGAGGATGTGCAAAGGTGCATTGAGGATACAATATTAGATGCACAACTCTTTAGGTTGTGGAGCACACCCTTTGATTTGGAATATATTTTTGTGTTGCTAAAAATGGGTGTGGCACCGAAGGGAATGAAGACTCTAAAAAAATAGATAGCCATTCACCTTGCACCGTACATGCTAATCAAAGGAGACTTATACAAGCTAGGCCATAATCGTGGTTTTACGTTGGTGTGTATTTGAACATGAGTACATTGCAATCATGGAGGAAGCTTATGGATGGATTGTAAGAGGGAACTATGCAGGAATGCCACCGCATGAAAGATTCTACTAGTAAGCATTTTGTGGGAAATCATATACCAGATTACATTGGGTTTTGCAAGGCTTGTGACCATCATGCGAGTACTTTGGAAAACTAGGAAGAAGGGATGAGATGCATTTGAGGTCGATAGCTAGCGCAAAACCATTTGAATGAGCCATTGATTTTGTAGGACCAATTTCACCTACCACGTAAAGGACTAGTTCATGCTATATCATCACTTGCATTGACTACTTAACAAGATGGGCAGAGGAAACACCTACAAAGGAATGCAAAATAACAAGAACAACTAGGTTTTTGTGGGAAAATATAATCAGCAGATATGGATGTCCATAGATCTTAACGAGTGATAGGAGTACCCATTTGTTGAATGAGGTAGTCAGAATCTTGTTGTCAGAATTCATGATAGCCTAGCACAAGACTACCTCATATCACCTAGAAGATAATGGAACTGCTGAGGCATTTAACAAAATTCTTAGTCACACGTTGACAAAAAAATTTATGTGGGAAGATAGGATTGGGATGAAAAATTTTCAATTGTACTATGGGCGTATAAGACTACCTACAAGAAATTAAACAAGGCCACACCATTCCAATTGGTGTTTGGCACGAAGCTTTGTTACTAGTAGAATTCATGCTACCATCCTTGCGTATTGTGTGCACAGGAGGATTAGTAGATAAACAATGACTAAAAGAGTGCATACATAATTTAATGCATTTGGACGAAAGGTGATCACTTTCTAGGTGGAGTTAGAAGATTGAAAAGGCATGAAAAAATCATGGCATGATCATCATATTAAAAAAACAATTCGAGGTTGGGCAGATGGTCTTGCTTTATGACTCCAAATTTTTGTGTCATCCTGGGAAACTAAAATTCCATTGGTTAGGACCATATATCATCTCGTAAATCCTTGATTTAAGTGCATGCCGCTTAAAAGCGATAGATGGGACGAGGTTTCCAAATTACTTCAATAGGAGTAGGCTTAATCCCTACTATAAATAAGGATTTTGTGTAATCATAAATAAGGCAATACTTCCATTTAGCCTAGGATTTCCTTAATGCATTTACTTTCTTTGTATTTCCCGGCTTGTTGTTTGTTCCCATTCTTTGTTCTCGTTATTTTCATTTTGTGCTATTTGTAGCCACTTATTATTTTCAAAAGTTTTTATGCACAAAGGACCATGCATATGTTTTAGTGTGGGGTGGAGTAATGCGACAAGTAATGGAAGTCTGGTAGTGGAAGCTATATTTCGATGGCCCATATTGAAGAATCAAAAGTGTGTAGTTTGGAAGAATGCACATAGAAAAGGTGGACATAAGGAGTTTGGTGTCAAGAGAGCTTTACAAAGACCATGTACAAAGAATGAGAAGCACAGGAACAACATGAGGTAACTGATGTCAAAAATTCAAGGTCAGGATAGAATAAGTTCCCTCGGAACTATGAGCATACGTGAAATGATCTTCAGTCATTAAGGATTTTTACATGGCGAAGGTTATAGGAGTTTTCACACGTGATTGGGCGTAGGGTTAAAAGCATTGAAGGTTGGCTTATGAATAAAAATACACATTTATTGCAAAGGTACAATGGTAGGTGGCATTGAATTTATCATGGAAAGGAAGTAAAAACTATAAGTAGAAGGTTTGGGTACACTATTATTACCTTTCATTTGTGATATTGAAGAGCTCTTGCAAACTAGGGCATCCTTGAGAAAAGTTGTGTGAAAAGAAGTTTGTGAAGATCTCGAGTGCATAGCTAGTTTTACAAGAAAACCAGGGTGGAAAAATAGTACACAAGCATGAGGGAGAGGGTTTTAGGAGTTTTAGAAACGTGCGGTGAAGACACCATCTAGTGGAAGGAAAGGTTTCTTCGTGTTAGAGTTCTAGAGCTAGGGCACAGGATTGAAGGGATTTTCATGTAAGAGTAGAGCCACAGAGTTAAGCAGAGCTAGGATTAGAAGGAAGAAAATAATTTTAAAATAACCCAACAAGAGAAAATGGCACCAAAGAAGGAAACCAACATTTCACCAAAGAAGGGCAAGGGAAAAGGGAAACAAGCTATCTCCACCAGCTTCAACAAAGAATGGTACACAGAGATGTAACACCTAGAGTGCCTATTGCTAGGAAATGAATGTGTGTCTTACGTGAGAAATAATGTTGTAAGTGACTATAACCATCGAACGAGAACCACAGAGAAAGAGATGGGATTGGAAATGATTAGACCTATAAATATAAGGATACCAAATGGAATGTCAATCTACGATGTTGAAGTAAAGGTGAAGGTGAAAAAGGCCAGATTATTGCAACTCTATGAGTTGCCTTTTTGGAAAACCTGAGAGGATGTACCAATGGCTAATGTCATGTGTGCATGTCGACTATTTCTATTTCACAGATTAAGGATGATGATAACTCCATGCAACTAATCTCAAAATTAACTTGTCTTAATTGTGAGGGAGATTCATTTGATGATGACTTGGATGACAAGGAGGCCATCAAGAAGACTGTGGAGGCCTATGAATACAAGAAGGGGTCACGGTACTTTGACATCTCAATGATTTTTGACCCTGTGATGAGGATGGTCATGCACTTAGTATCCAAGCTAAATGGATAGGAGAGGTGGACACAGGTCAACAAGTCTTGGTTGAATGTTTTCTGAAAGATCTCAGAGGGGACCATCTATAACATCTCGGTGTTCATAGCAGAAGAAATCATCGGTACCACACGTGATGGAGAAAATATAATGTTTGGTAACATCCTCCTTACCATCATCTTTTTAGAGATTGGAGTTCCCGATGGGCCAAAAAAATTTTTATGGGAGTACCCAGATGAGAACCCCTCCCCTACCAAGAGATTTGAGAAGTACACTTGTGAAACAATGATGGCCACCCACAAGGTGCACCTAGAAAAATGGTATAAGTGGATGCATGACACATTTGGCACAGAGTGGAGGATACTTGAACAGCTTACCCATTTACCGCAAGGTGAGGCCAAATTTAGCGTATACCAACATTTTTTCATTATCTTGTTTACTCTAGTGGATGGCACCAAGATTCCTAGTGCAAGTTTCCATTCTCCTTCATAGCACAATACTTTTAGGCCGGAGTTAATATATTTAAGGAGGTAGAGAAGTTAATATTTTACCTTAGCATGATATACTAGGACTACTTTGAGCTACACAGAACTTTGATATACCCAAATAAGCATGCCTATGTGGAGAAGTATGTCTCCCATGATGTGCATATGATGAAGCTAGTAACCTTGCCTGTTGTTGGAAGAACCGCAACAAGGGTATATCTTCATGTAAGGAAAAAGTATGAGAAGGGAGCCTATGTGGAAAATGATGTCTCAATCCTAGAAGACCCTACCACAAGGAAGAAGGTTGCACCGAGGAAAAGGGAGAGAGAGGAGGCACTGAGAAAAAGGCACCAAGTGCACAAACAACACAATCTGGTGTGCATGAGTCGAGTGAAAATACAAGCACCTATGCATGGAGGAAGAATTCCCCCACGGAAAATAAGGATAAAACACCCGAGGAAGAGGCATAAGAGCAAGAGGAGCCCCTGTAAAATAAGAGTCACCAACAAGGAAGGAGTCGCATGCTGAAGAAGAGAAGGAAGAGTCTCCTATACTAGAATCACTAGTTAGGAAGAAGTAAAAAGTAATGTAAAAGGTAGAACTAGAAGGAACAAAGAGCATGGATGTGTACAAGGGTGAAAAGTATGATCATGAGCGTGGAGAGGCTCAGACCATCTCATGTACGATGTGTGCATGACTCACGGGAGGATGGGAATGAAGAGAAGGATAAGGATGAAGGAGATGCTTATGGCAAGGGGGAAGTGAGGAGGTAGAGGGCATAATAAAGGACTTGGTGGAATAGGAGGTGGAGCACAACACTAATGAAGTACTCAAAGAGATGGACGAGTAGATTGTAGAGAAGGAATATGGAAGCATGGGCGGAGATCTCGGTCTAGTAGTAAGATTCCCTAAGGCAAAGGTGCACATGGGAAATAAGAGTATAGTAATGGCGCAAGAGAAAGTAATGAGTTATATCAATGATCGAATAAATTACCGCACGTGCTTCTAAAGTACTATGCCTTCTAAGCCAGATCCTTTCATGGTCTTCATTCAAAGAAGAGGGTGCCTACCCATGTACAATAAAGATGCTAATTTGGGATTTTAAGTCCCATGTTGATGAGAGCAGAGTTCAAGTCAACGGCGACGCGTTGATGAAGATACAAAAACTAAGGGAGTAAACCCTCTAGTGAATGCTCAATAGCTATCAAACGAGAAAATATATAACGCACTCAATAAGGTATCGTAGAGAGGTTGAGGTAATAATCTTTAGGAGGGATAAAAAAGTAAGGGTCCTGGAAGAGGAACTGGAGAAGAAGAAAGAAGAATTTATTGAATAGAGAAAGGATTTAAACAAGTAGGAACTAATCGATACAATTAAGGCACGAATTAAGGGAGGAAAAGGTTAAGGTATGCAAGGTTTACAAGAAGATAGAAATGATCACAAATGCTATAATCTTGAAGCACCTAGACCTAGCCCCACTGAGAAAAAATATGAGTCAACCATGTAATTCATGGAAGACTTGACCCGCATCATCGACATCAAAAAATTGATCGCTCGTGTTGGAGTCAAGAAAAAGGCATTGGCATGCCATAATAAGGAAGAGAAAATAAATATCAGGGAGACAATTACTAAATATTCCAAGCTCCTTGCTATTGTGAATACCTTTGCATAAATAGCTGAGGTAGTGTATGATAATTGCATTGATCGAGACCGAGTAGAAGAAGCATACTAGTTGTTATGCATGAGGTGGATCTAAAGGAGTTTCAAGAAAATAACAAGGGAAACAGGAAAAGAGGGATAAAATCCTAGCTGAGGTTAATAATAAGATGGAAGTAATCAAAGCCTTGCAGGATTCAATCAAGAATTGAATTAAGGAATTATACCCGCAGATCACTCGTAGGATGGATGTGCTAGACTACCTTAGCAAGTAATTAGAAGGAATTGTAGATATGGTAAATTCTAAGGGCAATGAGTTGAGTTTTGAGGAAGTGAGCACTCTAGTGGGTGACCTACTTAAGCAAGACAAGGGTGAAGTGGATGCTTGGGAAAAGATTGAGGAAATAGTGACAAAGGAGTTCCCACTCCTCTTTCAACGAATAGTACATTCTTTCATTCGTCATTCTTTCATTCTTTCATTCTTCATTCAATTTGTTTGGGTCCCACTATTATTTAATCTTTGGAGAAGCAGGATGTTTCAAGACAGAGAACACACTTAGTGTGGGGTGATGTTGGGCCTTGAAATATTGGCTAACTACCAAAGGGCATGCTCTCGAAGGACAAGTGAGAAGAAGTGTGCACAGGGAGAAGAACACAAGATAAAGAGGTTTAAGAAGAGTTTAGGAGAAACCAGGGCATCCGTGGAAGGAATAACACAAGAATTAGTCATATTCAATAATCTAGAGGCACTTGAGTAAAAATGTGACCCGACTAGGCGTGTTGAGTGGATAAGGTACCATTATAGAACCTTGGATGTCAAGAAATGGATATTCCACACAAGTAATATTCTTGGAAGACATCATTACAAAGAGTGCAGATTTTGCAAGGGATAAGCATTCACCACTGGAGGACCACATCGACACTTGGCACACAATTTGTTCGGGGGAAGGCATGGCGATGGGTGTTGATCTTATAAGAAGAGATGCTTAGACTAGAGAAAGAGACATCGACATAACATATATGATAGATGATCTGAAGACATGATCTAAAGAGCATGCAAGAGGTAGAGAGAATGCATCTAAAGTAAGATGCTGAGTAACAAAGAGTTTTAGTAATGATAGGATTTAGAGCACTTAGAGTTAAGGGTTATGAGGAATTTCATGAGCCTCTCGTATGGAACTAGTGTAATCAGTAATAAAGGTTGAAATGGAAGGGTATATCTATAATCTCATACCAAGGAAGATCTATAGGATTTGAGTCCCCTGTCATTTCATATGTTGGGATGTTATGACCTATTTTGATTAGAATGTGGCTACTGGAACTATTATGATGAATATATATAAGATTTGTTCTAAATATTATGCTTAAGGTTACATGCAAACCCTCATGTTATGTGACTATCATGGTTCGGATCTGATTTAGTATGTTTATTACTTTGTTTTTGTAAAAACTAATATCTAGATCTATTATATGCTCCTTCTACCTTATTAACTAAATGATTGTACTTATCATTCTACAAATAATTATCCACTAATGGAAAAACCTTCTCACAATGCTCACATAAAGGAAGAGCTTGGCACCCACGTGTGTCTCGGGTGAGCACACGGTTCCCGTTGGGTGATAGGCCAACGCACTTGGGATTAGAATTGGTATTAAGGGTATATAAAATGACTTAAAAACTTTAGTTACTCATATCACTAGTGCACCTGCTTATGCACCTTCTCATTATGTTCACATGGCTTTGAAATATACTTCTCTAGAATCTAGATCTCTTACCATTGATTCTCGCTAATTTTACACATAAAATTTTTCTTCTCATCCATGTCGTGTCTACCAATATCACATCCCAACTCATAGGAGTAGGTATCCACCTAATACACACACTACCTATGACACATCTAGGACCACTTTGTGGTCTCTTTCTCCTCATGTAATTTCCTGTGGCCATAGATTCTTTTCTCATGTTTAGATGTGTACCTCCTTCACACTAGTAGATATTTATACCTCATCCCTATCCTTATTACATAAATCACTATGTAACTCACAATTAGGGGCACATTATTCCCCCTACAAGATAATGATATACTCTTGTTCTAGGTTCAAACAAAACTTTTGAGGGTACATTTACCGAAAAAAACTATTGAGGGTACATTTACTAACATGGACATCAGTTTGAACACATAAAGTAGGGTAAACATTTCTCCTCTCTGCTATTCATTGTATTAAATATTCTAACAATTGAAAAAATCCAAAAATAATAGCTTAGATCTTGATTGAATTCTATTCTTGATTTACTATTTTGTGTTGTACATTTCTCACCATGTCATTTTTATTCATAGTATGTTCTATCCTTTTTCCATACACACATGCACATTCACATACTAAGCTTGAGGTTAATGTATGATACTTACATGTTATCGCATGATGTATGCTTGTTTGGCATTGTTTTCTACCACATCATACCGAGGATCCTAGGGGCATCTACCTTTCCTATTTCTCTTTATTCACATTTTATCATTGCAATATATACTACTTTTATTCCTATTTTCTAGTTGTATACATTGTGACATACTATTAATTTTTCTAACATGCTAATGGGTTCTTCATGTATAAAATTTCTCTTAAACACCTACTTCCAAGCATGATTATCTTGTTTTTTTATGTCTTGCTTCATTTTTGGTTTCCTTATTCCACTTTATTTGTGGGATTTACCCTATTCTTGATTGTGTGTTTTCTTCTATATCCTTTAAGGCTTTGTTCATCTTGTGACATAATGAGTGGTGCCCCATGTATTCAATGAAATACTCATTATGTCTTTTTCTATGTTATTGCGTGTTGTGACTAGTTTCTATTACTCCATGCCATGATTTTTGTGACTAAATAATTTTTATATCCTTTCCCATTATTTTTCATGTGTCATGGTAGTTACCATGCACATTCCCTATTCCCCCTGCATGATTTCTATTTCATATGTGCACATCAGTTTTAGCTTTCCTCATTTGGTCCGCACTCACCTTGGTTCATCTCACACACCCCAAATGAGTGGGAAATCATCAAGTGATTATTTAACCTTCTTAGTAATCCAAAGAATAGAAAACGATTGGTACAAAGAAAAATTAGAACAAACAAAAGATAAAAAAATAGGTTCTAAATCAAAATCGAGTAAAATCACAACAGGATAAGCACCCCCAATATAGATAGGAATGGTGGGCACTAGTGTACCACCTTCACCGTGTTCTATCTTGGGGGAAGAAAAAATAACAATATAGGATCAACATGGTTCTAGTGATATGTTTCTCCAAAATCTAGAAATAGATACTCGCCATACATGTTACTATTAGGTACAATAGGAACAAAATTAGTGGAAAGTTACATACTTTGAGAAAGGGAACTAATTAATATATTTTCTCATGACTAAATAATTATTATAACTTAGGGCATATGTGGGAAAATGATATGCCTAGAATGACATGTCATTTGTGACCCGTTTTATTGGACTTATGACCATATGCAATGACACTTATCCATAAGGAAGTAATAATAGTAGAAGGAAAATCTTAAAACACTCCAAATACTCTTCCCTTTGGTAAAATTTTTCCTAAATCCTTAGTATGGAAACATGATGCTTAAATCCTTAGTTTGGTGACAAGACATTTAAATGCTCGATATTCTTCCAACAATATCCAAGGTAGACAACACACGTGGATAATTATATCTCTTCTCTCATGGGATTCGGGTGTATTATATCCTTCATTCACTTATTTTTCAATTAGGTATTTCTATTTTAACATTTAATAAGTAAAATTTTAATTTCATTTATGATGAGCATTGACTACACGTATCTTCTTTTTCAGGCCTGACCTTACTCTGAAAAAAGGAAACACACAAATGGAAAAAGGAGAAATCCCAAGCAAAAGATGCTCAATAAAATTCAATATTAATTGAGAAACGTAAGCAGCATTTCTACTACACACACAAAGTCAGCCATGTGATTCCATATCCTTTCTTATATTCCATAATACACATTCCATGATCTCAATTCCAAATGTCAAGTAAAATATTCATTTGGCATGCTATTAGTTATAACTCCCTTCATCTCTCCATAAGGTACACATTCTTATCTACTTTATGCTACCGAATATTCAATCACATGCATAAATTGGGTGAAAATGTAGACTCAAAATCAATAACTTACTATTTAAATTATGCCTCTAATTATGCCATTAAATGCACGATTTCTAAGCAAGAAAACTAGGCATTGATAACACTTGTTTTTCTTTTACATTTATTTATCCTTTTCATACTTCAATTATTTACTTTTCTGGAATGACCACTTTACTTTTGGACATTGGATAGCATGTGACCCAAATACTTATTTTCCATTATGTCCTCCAAGCATCCTATATAGTACTACATATTATAGATAGGAGTACCTAGGAGTTACTTGTCCACTTTTAGTGATTCTATCCTTTCCCCTCATTTTCTCATAATTAAAATTCCACATCATTTTATATTTATTTTATATTAATATCTCTTTGGGTCAATGTATTAGTTTTTAATGATGAAATTCAAACAAGGGAATCATATATATACATGACTTATTATTATTAAGAGCTCATAAATTTATACTATTACTTCTTATCTAGTACTTGAGAAAAAAACATAATTCAAGCACTACATTTGGGCTGCATTATTCACTACGATGAGGGATTATTTCTAAATTCCATCTCACACTCTCATATTGGGGAAATTAGTTATATCCGTATGCCATGGTAAGACTAGTACTAGGAAACCTAGCATCAAGGGACATGATTCAATCACCCACACACTAGAGCTACATAGAATTTGAAATTTAGTGTAACGCTCAAAGATAATAATATTGGGGTGACCACCGAGGTCATTCTAATTCAATAATATACATTATTTGTTTCATCTAGTTTTTTCTTGATCATTGTGAATATATCGATGGTTTTTTTGCAGGTTTAACCTTGTGACAAAGTTACCCTATAATGAAGTGGAGGCAACAAAGAGCGAAAGGAATAAGACAAGTTAAGACCACGAAAATATTAGAAATAGAGAATTTTCTAAAATACTAGTTCTTGAGAAGTCCATCATCCTTTGGGCGGTTATTTTTGATGGATTTTTTAGATTTTAGTTTTCCAAACAAAGCTTAGTCATTCTATATCCATCTTGTTCCACTCAATGTCTAAAACAAAATCATCCTAGATATTCGTATATAAGCTAAGACACTCTTATCTCAATATTTCTCACACTTCCTAGTCTCTTACATGATGGATATTACTTGTAAGTTTTATATATGCTTGATCTCATTCCTCTAATTAAGATTTAATTTTGTTAAATCAAATTGAAACAATGTAATGAAGCTATGTAATTACACCCACACATAGTATACCATAAAAGAGAGGAAAGAAAGAGATCAATAACAAAAGCTAGAGAGCATATATAAGCCACACTAAGCATCATATTAATGGCTTAAAGTGAAAAGCCTACTAAAATATTGAAAGAGAACATGTACTTATTGCAATATCTACCTAAAAATTGACACTCAACATAAATATATGTCCTCTCGCAATCTCTATATAAAATTGACACTCAACATAAATACATATAATAAGAGAATCATTTATAATACAAAATTTTTATATATATCAATAAGGAAAGATAAGAAAGAAGGAGAGAGTATAATATGGAATTTTTTAGAATATATAACATTAGTCATGCCCAGATTCACAAAAATTGTCTTCAAGTTCTTAAAATGATGCTAAATTGAAAGTATCTACTCAAATAGCTCTAAGAATATTTTAGAATATTGGTTAACATGTTTTATTCTCCACTACCTTTGAATCATGAATGATAATGACCTAAGGTAGATCCCATATTGAAAAAATCCTTGATATATTTATAATGATTATAATTTTTCTTTATTTGGTAGTCCTAATTGAAATTTATGGCCGAAAATACAAGGCTCATCAACATAATTTGGGACATTAAAATTAGACACATTATTTAATCTATGCATTATAGTCCTCTTCCTTTTTACTTGATTAAACCACATGGAAATATCTTATTAGCATCTTATTTGGTTTCATTCTCCTTATCCTTCCCAATTCCCATCTTCACAAAATCATGTCATTTGGCACAATTCTATGTTTTGGGATTTAGATGCATTCCTTCCTTACTTTATTTCTATCTAAGGTCAATGCCACATGTCCATAATTTTTGTTTTTATTAGAGGTAAAAAGGGTTGAGGGGACCCTACCCCGTACAACATATGAAGATCCAACACAAAAAATATGCCAAGGGTATACCCATTAGAATCCCACAAGAACAAAAAAAAACTACAAGATAGTGATCGTGTCATCCATACTAACAATCTAGCTGTACCAAACTAATAACAAGAGCCAAAGAACTAACATCAAAACAGAAAAATGGGTCTTTGCCACCAATAAGAAAAAACCCATTCATTCTTTTATCAGATCTCCCACTGTATGCATGCAACCATTCCATTCATTGACCAAGATGGCAATGGTGGACTTCCAATATTGATAATCAGGTTCAACAATCTCCACTTTAGGCCCAATTCCTTCCTTTTCCATTTTCTTGGCAATTTCCATGGAGTGTATCATTTCTACCAAGAGTTTAAGATGGTGAATGGTGCTCTTAACATTGAGAATGTGGACATCCCTAATCTATAGAATGATCTCCTTCATCTTCAACATTTCTTTCTCCATAGAAAGACATCTCTCATTTGCATTCTTTAATTGGTCACTGAGGACTATGGTCATGAGTTTTTCTACCTTATCTTGAAGCTCCCTCAAATCAATGGACACCATGCTAATTTTGTGTCTGTTGATATCTATATCCAGTCTGTAATTTTCAAACTCTTTCAAAAAAACATTTGATTTGACCGCCGAGTCCTAAGCTTTAAATATAATCTTTTGTTACATTTTAAGATCCTACAAGTTTTATATATCTTCTTCTTTCATATTCCAAGAATTTTGGCCCTCAGTTTTCCATGAACCTCTTCACCATCCTCTTTCCCACCTCCACTACTAAACTGGTTCTCATTATCCTCCCTCTGGTCACTAGAATCTAAGCTTACATCAATGTTCTCCTGAGGTCCCGAAGCCCCACTCTCCTTGCTCTTCTTATTTGCATTTTCTTTGGCCAAACTTGACCTAATGATTTTAGCAATTGAATTCCCCAGTTCCTTGATGCATGCAATATCAATTTTAGCTTCATAATTCTCATTCTTCCCCAAATATTCCTGACTAGGGTTCACCAAATTAGCCCCAAATTTTTCATTTTTCCCAATGAGAGGAGTACCCAACTTCAACATTGCTTTAATTAGCCCTTGGTGCAACGGATGGGTAAAATTTCCTTTTCCAACCTGCACAATAGATTTGGCTAGAGAAATATACAGATAATTTAGAAAGTTGTAGAGCCTGCCATTTCTTATGTGATTAAACATCAAGAAATGATACCCATAAACAACCTTGTAACACCATTTTATGGTTATGTATGACATCAATAAAAGAAAAATTCATAATATGGTGAAGGAAAATCCTCCCTAACATAACCATTATGAATTTTAAGAGCGCCCTTACCTTACATGAAGCTTTCAATCTCCAAGCTATAATCGGACTTAGGTTTGAAAATACATCTTCCTTCCAGGGAAAGCCCTGTCACTCTAGCAATAAACTTTGGAGATATAGTGAAGGAAAAATTCCAGACACAAACATGGCCTTCGTTCCAAGTTTTAGCCACTTCCACACTAATATCTTCATCAAAACCATAATTTTTTTTAAAAATTACATCAAACCTGCCTTATCCAATAGCTCAGAAGCTTTCTTCGACATTTCAGGGGATCGTGTGAGGCTCATTTCTCAACAAATATCCTCCCATATTACAACTCGTAGCCATTCTTACTATTGTGATCCTACAAATTACCGTTCCATTTCCTATTTACGTAGTTAATTTTACAAAATATGTGCGAATGGATCAAATTAATGAAAATATATTCCCTATCAATCCAATATTTGGGATGATTGGATGTTATGTTTGGCACGAGTCTAAGAATCATCATTTCTAGAGACATCATCCTGAGGCCACCTCATCCTTATTTTTCATCATTATAGAGATATGGAATTGGGATCATAATCCCCTTTTAGAGTATGAATTATTTTAGCTTCCAAGTTGGTTGAATCTTCAACCACATTAAAATCTATAGCCTCTACCCCTTTGTTAGCATATATATCTGCCAATCTATTTCCTTCCCAATAGATATGTTGGAATGATATTTCAGTGAAAGAAGACATTTTCCTTTTGCATTTTTAATAAATTCTTCAATAGATAGAGAAGCTATGTTTTTCCCTTCATACATGAGATGATATTCAAAGATTCCCCTTCCATAATTAGGGACTTGAAACCTATCTCTTCCATAATCTTGATTCCATAATACATGGTCACCGCCTTAGCAACATGGTTAATTCATAGGCCCAAATTAAATAAGTAAGCGAGGATAAACTTACCATTTGCATCAAAAACACACCTCCTCCTCCAGCATTTCTAGGGTTCCCTTTAGCAGCTCCATCAAAATTTAGTTTGATAAAACCCTCCCGGGATTAGTCCATCTTACCCCTTCTCTAGGATTACTTTTCTTAGGTTGGGGGTCATAAGTTAAGTTCCAATTTTTGATGATGTTATTTTCTCTTTCCACGACTTCCACATCTTTATTCTTAAGGATAGATAAATTGTTTCTAACAACTTATGTGCATTTGTTAAAAATTAGCCTGTTGGGAAGTTTCTTACCTTTGAAAATCCTTTGATTTTGTTCTTTCCAAATTTCCTACCACATATGTCCAAGAATCATAATCCAAATATTATTTAGACCTTGGCTTATGAATGGACATCTCCATTGAGTCCAAGAAGATTGAACCTCCTTTGGGCTTACCCAGTTAACTAAAAACAATCCAAGGATAGAAGATATAATTTGAAAAGAAAAAGTGTAGTCCAAAAACAAATGATTTACCGTTTCCAAATTCTCTTCACATAGCACACATCTATTTACCATATGAAACCCTCTTTTAGTAAGGTTTTCAACTATTAGAATCTTATTTATCACCATAAGCCAGCTGAAAATATTAACCTTGGGACTGATATTTTTGTTCCATATCTTGCTAGCTAATAGATCTTCCTCACTTGTCTCCTCCTCAAAGAATAAAGCATAAGCTGATTTGACTGAGAAGATTCCATTTTGTTCTTTGTGCCACACTATTCTATCTTGTTCCTCACTATTATAAGACACATGGTTTTTTAGGAATTCATTGAGGATATCTGTGTGTTCTCTAAGATCCTTCTTGTCTAATTCTAGATACTTCCATGTTTGAAAGCTCCCAGGGTCTTCTATATAATTTTTTAATTTTCTCCCATATTTTCCTTCTAACAACTTTGAAATTTTTGGGAAATTTATCTTAAAGCTTAGAGTTATCACCCCATTTTTTCAGTCCAAAATAGAATTTTTGTGCCTTTTCCAATTTTCCATCTGTTTCCTTTTTCCACAAGTTCCTTCGCCCAATTAATAGTTTTTATATACTTGACTATTGAATGAAGCAAGTTTAAAAATAAATCTCTCGTATTTAGCATCTCCCCATAATTTTTCCTTGAAATTCTAGTCTACATTCATTAATTATCCTCCATCCAATTTTGGCTAATAGGGATTTATTCATTTTAATCCAATCTCTAAGTCCTAAACCTCCCATATTTTTGGTTTACAAACTCTTTTCCATGCCACCAATGGAATTCTATCTTTACTTTCATTTCCACTCCATAAAAATCGTCTTTGAATCCTTTCAAGTTTATCCACAATTTTCAATGGGAGTTGATAGAGGGACATCACATACACAGGAATACTTTGTAGAGAGATTTTAAGGAGAGTGATTTTCCTAGCTTGTGATAGCAGATTAGCTTTCCATCCAGCTAGTTTCCTCTCAAACCTTTCAATAAGAAAATTCCATTCTCCACTAAGAGGTATCTTATCCCCAAGAGGCATACCCAAATAAAAGGAGGGTAAGGGCTTGATGTCACATTCCAAGATTTCAGCAATCTTCTTACATCGACTTTCCATAGTGTTAAGGAAAAAATGGATCTTTTTCTATAGTTCACCAGCTATCCCGAAACCTCCATGTAGTCATCTAACAATCTTTTAAATTATTAGCTTATGGAATTGAAGCTTCCCCTGCCAAAATAGTATCATATACGAAATGGTTATGTGAAACACTTTCCATGCCCCTAGCCAGAGATATTCCTTTGATTGTGTTGTTACTAGTTTCCACATTGATTCTTCTACTAAGAGCTTCTGCCATGATTATAAAAATAAAAGGGGATAATGGATCCCCTTGCCTCAAACCTTGTGCTATGGGAAAGAAACCACATGGGGCCCCATTGATAAGAATGGAGAACCAAGCATTGGATATAAAATCCTTAACTAAATTTCAAAATGGGGACTCAAATTAAAAAGTGTTGAGAATTTTATCAATAAAACTTCATGAGACCCTATCATAGGCCTTGGCCATATGCAATTTGAGAATCATAGAAACCTTTTTGCTGAGTTTTTGTGTGAATCCACTATTTGATATTATTGATCCCATCTTGAATTTTTCTTCCCAAAACAAAAACCACCTTATTGTTCAAATATAATAGTTAGAAGGAACAATTGTAAGCGAGAGAAAGGATTTTTGTGCATATTTTGTAGGTAGTGTTACAAAGACTTATAGGCCTAAAGTCTTTAAATTCCATAGCATTACCACATTTAGAAAAAGGGATAGAAAATTACAATTCATATCCTTAAAAATTTCTTATGACTGAAAAATTCTTCCACCACTTTGTAAACATCCTTTTTGATAATATCCCAAAAATGCTAGAAGAAGAAAGCCTAAAATCCATCTAGGCTTGGAGCCTTATCTAGACTTAGATGTTTAACTATAAATTCAACCTCCTCCATGGAAGGGATCACTGAGAGTAGCTTGTTATCTTCTTCTATTACCATGGAATAGATGTAATTAAGGAATTCATTCTCCTTAGCCAAGTTAGGTACACTTTGATTAGTTAACAAGTTTTTTAAAAAAGAGATGGCTTCATCTTTTATTTCTTCCTTCTCTTCCAAGAGATTCCCTTCCCCTTTTCTGATTTTGTTTATTCTATTGAAGCTTCTTCTCTTGAGGGTGGTCAGATGGAAAAATATAGTGTTTTTATCCCCTCTTTGAGCCAAGTAATTCTAAATTTATGATTCCGGAATGGATTCTTTCTTAGCTAAAATACAATACTTTTCCCATAAAAGAATTATTTCCTTTTCATAGTCTTCCAAATCTGCTTCATATTCACTCCTTTCACTCTACCTTTGGAATTTTTGTATATCTATTTTAAGTTCCACTTTCTTCTGGAATATATTCCCAAAACACTTCTTGTTCCATTTTTTAAGATTCATTTTGACATTCTGCAATTTTTTGGTTAATCTATACATTATTGTTCCCTAGACATTAAACCTCCACCATTCGTTGACTAGTTCTTTGATTTCCTCACTATGAAGCCACATTTTTTCAAAACGAAAGGGGTTTTTTCTTCTGGTTGGATCCTTAATCATCAAAAGGATTGGGTTATGATCTGACCCTATCCTTGGTAGAGAAAAGAGGGATATATCATTTTTTAACCATTCCTCTGAAACCAAGACCCTATCTAGTCTCACTTGAATAAGTTGGGATCCAAATCTTCTATTTGACCAAGTATATTTACTACCCTTTAGGTCTATATCAAGAAGATAAGAATTTAGAAGAAAATCATTAAAATCCTCCATTCTGATAGTATACTCTAGGAACCCCCTTTCTTTTCTGAAGGAGAAATAGGGGTATTAAATTCACCCATCACTAGCCAATGTTTTCCTTTCTTTGTGAAGAGTAGGGGCATAAATGTTGGAAAGGACCCATATTTTACCATTATCTAGATTTATCATCATGACTACCATATGATTATCTCTTTTCAATAAGAGAGTTCCCTCAAAAGTAGCAAGCTTCCATGCAAACAACTATCCCTCTAGAGACACCATTCAAAATTACAACAAACACCTTATAATTTTTCTGAAAAAAATTATAGGATTTTAGGAAACTCTCATCTTTCATTTTGGTTTCTTGAACTGCTAAAACATCTATCTTCTATCCTTCTATCAAGTCTCTAAGAACCCTCCATTTAGTAGGGTTGTTAAGCCCTCTTCCATTCCAAGAGATGTAATTCATTTTCTAAGATTGGGTTTATTTTTCCTAAAGACCTTCTAGTCCAAACATGTATGTTTCCTTGAGTCTATATCCTTTTGAGTAGTTCTTTTTCTTGATTCAAATTTATTTGGTTTGCCTTGTTTATTGTTAGGAGTCTCCACATTGATTGGGTTTTCTCCCCAGGGTCTTCCCTTTACCAGATGGAGTTACTTTGGATGAATCCCCTTTTTTGCTGATGAAACCACTTCTCCTTTCCCTAAAGGTGTAGGTTTACAAGATCCCCCTTTTTTCGAGATGAAACCTTCACTAATTCCTTTGTCTTATCTTCCAAGTCCTTATTTATATTTTGTTAAACACTCAGGATTTCATCCATTGAAAGGTTAATCAAATCAAATATTATTAACTTATCGCCCATAGAATCAATAATTGTTTCATCTTTGTTCTTGTCCAATCAATTTTTTTATTTGTTCCACCACTATTTATTCTAGAAAAAAATCTACAATTTGTTGTTCATCCTTGTTTCCATTCTCCATATTTACATGCCCAGAATATTTAAAGTTTGATCCAACCCCATTACTTGAAGAGAAGAGCTCCATCTTCCTAGCAGATGATGAATCTTTAGTTGGATGTTCCTTCCTTTTCTCTTTGATATTTGAATCTCCTTCTATTGACTACTAATGTAAAACCATCTTCATCCTTTTTGCTACCATTTTAGTTGAAGTTTTCAAAGGTTACTCTCTTTGTTAGATTCTAATAATATTATACCCTTTAGTATGGTTCTTGAACAAGAGCTTCCCATGATCTTCTGCACTTTGCATAATACTTTTTTCATTTTCTTATTTTCCTTCATTCGTGGTAACAACAAAATACATCTTAGAAATCTTGTACTTACAGCTCTGGGAAGAATGTCCCCAACCGTTGCACTTAGTGAATTTTTCTTGAGAGATTTCCATTTCAATATTTTATTCCCACATCCCTAATCTAGACTTCAACTTGATGCTATTAGGAATATCCTAGCTGAGATAGTGTAAATGCAAAATCTAGCACAAACAAGTCTAGTCATGTTCTAGTGTAGCATTATCTATTAGCACACATGAACCCAAGGATTTTTCTATTCCTCTTATTATTTCTTCATGCCAAAAATCTAAAGGGAAGCTTGGTCGGCATATCTAGATAGGGAACTGATTTAGATTCTCTTTTTCTAGATTAAAGTTTGGTTCCCACTTCCTGAGATACCAGTCGATTTTACAAAACACTAGGGGCCATCTTCCGTAACCTTCGTATATCTTCCTGAATGATAAAGTTAAAAATAAATAACCCATTTATTAGATAACTTACCTCCAAGTGTCCTTTAGGGTTCCATTTCAGTTTGGCCCATCTTCTCACAAAGATCAATATTTTGTTTGCCTCCCCAATTTCCCAACCAAGTGCTTTGTTAAAGTTTTTTTAGTATTATTTAAAAGGGAGTTAGATATTTCTAGTAAACATCCCGAAACCTCCTTAATTGACTAAAGGAAAACCTTTGGGCCTTTTTATGTAAATCCATTCTTTACTCAATTTGACCATAAATCCAATGCCTTTTTAAAAGTTTCATTTTCCTTGTCAGCATCTTGTCCTTGGGTCTCCTATCTGCTATAGTTGCATCAGAATCCTTGGATTCAGGTGGAATTCCTCAGCCAACAATTTCCCTCCCATCAATTTTAAAAAACTCCTCCTCCCACTCGCCAGTCACTCCTCCTCTAATGCTCTACATACTATTATGATTTCCTCCATTTGAGTCTATGTTTTGAGTCTAAGGCCCAAAATATTTACATATGGAACATTCACTCACCTAAATATTCTTCCAATGGATGCTTCCAAAGTGAATTTTTTTGTCCATCTTCATGGGATTTTGCTACATGGTGCCAAACTAGAATCTAGACACTACACATGTTTCTTTCCTCAATAAATTTCCATCCAACATCAGTGCCACTTGTCACCCATTTGGGTCTCTGTAATGTTCCTTAGCTGATTTCAAACTCGGTCAAAAGATGGTATAAATGGAGATTATTTTCCAATTAACTATGAACCACTTTCAAATTTAAACCCAACGTTTCCTCTTGAATTTAAAATTGTGGGACCAATATCCATGATAAAATAACAAAGGCGGAGGATATTATAGAGCTTTGAAGAAATTATGATGAACTAAAGTAAAATAAAGAATATTTTTAGGTTTCCTCTTTACTATAAAGAAATATAGAGACTCTAAACAATCACAAAGATGACTATGAACACAAGTAAATCTTTTGTTCACCCCAAAATAATTGTAAAAAAGATAAAATCTAGAAAAATAAGATGGAACATTGAATGGATGAATACTAATAAAGATAACATCATTCCACACCCAAAACATATTTTAAAATATTCATGCAAGCTATTAAAATATAGGTGGAACAAAAACATCTAAACAGGATGCGAAAGATTTTGAAAACATGTGAAAAAAGGAAAATGTAGCATAGTTGTAAAAAAATATTAGGATGATAATTTTGGAAACACTTTCAAATTTTTAGAACTATGTACAACTTGATAACAATCATGAAATCCCATAAAATTTGAAGAAATGAAAAAATATGAACTAGTTTCTTAAAATGAAGTAGGAGGCTACTTTTAGAAACATATTTGGTGACTCATAGGGGTCATTTTCCTACTAGATGAAAAGACTTGTAGCCTTTGCATCCATTACAAAAGTAGTTTATATTAAACATTAGAAATATCTCCAAATTGAAAATTTTAAAACTTGTTATTGGCTCCTTCTCCTAAATTTTCCAAAAATATCATCCTCTAAACAACATTGAAGTGGCTTACAAAAATTATGTATAAATAGGACAAATCACACATATTTCAAGGGAAATATGGAGAGTGAACACAAAACTTGTTATGCAAAAATAAAACATATAATACCCTACATAAAAATGTAAAAACTAAAGTTTACAAAAATACAAAGAATATCTAGGAGAAACAACTCCCTTTTAAATGAAATTGGGAAATGTAATGAGATTTCGCAATAGCTGTGAAAAATGTGAGGGGTGAAAAATGTGTTTCTAGCTCTTGTTTCTTTAAACTATCATACATTTTCAAAAAATAAACCTTTGTTTGATATGATAATTTCATGTGAAGCCATACCAAATCACTTTTTGCATTTATAAGCTACTCCTCATAATCTAAAATAAGAATTTTTGTGGTAACTTGTAATAGTGCATTGGAATAGCTATTTATCTAATGGGAGACTTGATTCTTGAGGTTAGATGCCCACATTATCTTATAGGTCAACCACCTTCATTCTCCTTTAATGTTCCAAAATTTTATATACCAATGATGAAATTCCATACAAGTTCTTCAAGTCGAGACAATTTTATCATTGTATCCATCACTAATTCAACACATAAGGCTTCAAGATCTTTATCCTTAATGAACTTATCCTTTTATTTACTTGGAGACATAGTTTCTCTTTCTTCCACCTTTTTTCTCAAGCTAATCATCTTCTTGGGCAGAAAGATCTTGGTTAGGATGACACAATGTTTCATTATTGTAATTAGATTCATTCCACTTAGATATTTTAATTTATTTTTCTCCACAAATGAAATTCATTCTAGCAAGTGAAAATGTTATTACAAAGGGTTAGATGCTTTATGTTTTCATGGAAATATTGGTCAAAATAAACCTCTTAGATTTTTCTCTCCAAAAATGCACATTCTCAATCATGATGCATTTTTTCTTCTAAAACTCAAAGAAAATTACAAACCATGTCTAATTTTCTCTTTCTCATGGTTGTGAATGAGGGATGACTTAGAGTGTTGAATTGTTCTTTGTAAGGTTTACTCATCATCACACAAATTTGAAAAATACATGTCCATAATTATGTGTGGAAACAAAGGATTTCATAAGGTTGGGTATTTGAAAGGGAAAACATGTGCATCACCACAATCTCCCAAGGCTTCACAATTAAAATATTATGGGTTTGGAATTTCTCTGGATGGATGTGGGAGGGATTTTTGTATGTAATTCAAAAAAAAAATCCTTTTCCATAGGAGGTCAGTTAATAGAGGGTTTAACAAGTGTATTCCTAACTAAGGGTAAATCACAATGTGAGGGAATGAGACAAGGAATAGAGATGTATATCCTTTACCATCTTAAATAAATATCTTCTCCACTTGAATAGAAAAATCATAGGCTTGAGAAAGATCACTACCTATAAAAGAAAAAATCATAATAGAAATATCAAGATCAAATTCTCCTAAATGAATCAATAATGACATACCTGATTGGAGTTTATATTATTGAGAAATCCATTCCTAAGTCCACATAAATCCTAAATTAAATTCTAGAACATGCTCCATCAGTACCTTTTTATGGTGATAAGGGGTTGTAAGAGAGATATAACATATGCATTCTCTTTGAACCATTTCTCCAAATTGTCTCCTATTGGTCCCATGTATAAATTGATTTTGTGTCCAATGTTTTGTACAAATTTTGAGGTTTCATTTTGAAATAAGAGGAAAGAAATCTAAGACATATTATCCTCTCTAGTATTTTTTATTTCACAATTCTTGGATACATATATGGGATATTATAAACAAGGATAAAAACATCATTTCCATAAAATAGGGGTAAAAATTTTAGGTTTGTTTTGGGAATATCATCCCACTAGTATAAATAAAGAGGAATAGAATTATAATGAAGGAAATGCATATCTCTATGAAAAGCCATGGAAGAGTAATAACATTAGAGGATAAGGAGAAATGAATGGAGTGATATATAAAAAAGAGTAATGGGATCTTGAATGGGTTGATTATCAATGTTCTCAAAAGATAGTTCAAAAACACAAATGACCTAAGAACACAACAAAACTTAGTTATAAATTTAGAAAATATGAACTGTTGAAACTAAAAATGTAATGTGAATTATTCACCAAAAATAAACATATGACCCACATGACATGATATAAACTATTATATGCGAAAAAATGTGTGCCCAAAAGCACAAAATTAGGATCAACATCTTAACAACAATAATGGAAATTCCCCAATGTGTGGGACCTTGGCTCACTTGGAGAAGGCCTCTATATAAAATCATATCTTAGCTAGTTACACTAACACTACCATTAATCTAATAATAGCTAAAATTTTAAGGGAAACGGGTTATAAAATTTCAAATAAACATAAATGGCAAGTGAAAATTTAGGGGATCACTCTAGCTTAATTGACACAAGAAATGAAACCATGCAATTACACCCACACAAGATATTATAAAAGAGATGAAGGAAATTGAGAAATGATAAAATCCATAACCCTAATATAAGACACACTAAACATCATATTTATTCATAAAATAAACATGACCTTGAACCTACTACAGTAATGAAAGAGGAACAAAGTTTATTTTAAATCTCCATAACAAATATTTGTAAACTTAACATGCTTGGAAATTAATAAAATTAGGGTATCTTTTGAATATAACAGAGTATACTTTTAAAATAAGAACATGTTATATATAGAAGAGGGGAAAATAGGAAGGAAAAGAGAGGATGGGATAAAATAAGAGGGAATATGTTTGAATATATAACCTTTTTAATGCTCGGTTTCCCCAAAAAAATGGTCTTTAAGTTTTGAAAATCATTAATAACAAAACAATATCCTCTCAAATTATTCCAATCATATGTTAGAATCTATTGTCTCCATTACCATAGCATCATATATGATAATGACTTGAAAAAAATATTATACAAAATCATTCCTCGAGATATTTCCATAGTTCTATTGTTTCTTGGTTTAGTGGTCCCAATTGAAATACATGGATGAAAATATACGGCTCTGTAATATAACCTAGCCTATTAAGATTAAATAAATAATTTAATCTCTAGGTCCTATATTCCTAGACCATTTTTAATGATTGAGACACATGGAAATCTATAATTGGATTTTTTTGTGACATTATCCTTATGATTTATAATATCCATTTTCATGGAATCACATTACATGGCTCTATCCCAGATATGATCCCCAAAACCTATCCTTATTTCACTAATTTGCATCTAAGATTGTGGACACATGTCAACCATTCAAGTCTCTTTTATGTGCCAACTCTATAGAATTTTTGATTTTATTCATTCTGTGTGGCATTCAATCATACACCCATATACTTAGATGACCATTGGTTTGCATTACCTTCTCAACTATCATCTTCATGGGATCATGCCATGTGGGAAAATCTGTCTTCTGAGTTATGAATACCTTTCATGTCTTAACTAATTTCCATTTGAGTTTGGAGTCATGTTTTGACCATTTAGGTCTTCATAATGTGCCAACTCTATGGAATATTGGGCCCAAGTTTGTGTCAATATGCACTCATTCATGTATATGTATATAGTTTACCATCACTTCAATCAGCCCTCTTAGTCCCCATCTTCACAAGATTTCTCCATGTTTTATAATGATTACTTTAAAGCTCCAGAAACCTTTCATACCATAAATAATTTCCATCCAATATTAGGGCCACGTGTGTCTAGTTAGGGTCTCTCACATTTTTCTTAGTTTATTTTGAAATGAGTCAAAAGCTAAGTTATGTGGATCCTTTTCTCCAATTAACTATGAAATGCTTCTACATTCAAACCTAACCACTTGTCCTTACTTGTAGAATGTGGCACCAATCCCCACAATAAAAGTAAAACTATGGATTTTATTGAAGTACTTTGGCCGATTATTTTTAACTAAAGACAAATAGATCTGGTTTTAAAACTACCTCCCTACTATAAGGGCAACCTAGATACTCCAAAATAAAACGAAAAATACATTCAAAGCTTGGGTTCACCCCAAAATCGATTATAAAGAATAGAAAAACATTAAAAATAAGATATAATGTTAAAAAAATGAATGCTAATGAAGATAAAATCATTTCCTTCTTAAATCCCATTCAAAACTCTTCTTTTAAGATGTTAACAAATGTGTCGACCTTAAATATCCAAAAGGGATAAACAAAATTTTGAAAACATGATGAATATGTGAAATTATGTTTAGTTTTACAAAATAGAGTGGGATTCTCATTTTGGAAATACTTCTAAACTACTTCAAGCCTCTACAAGCTAATAATAATAATCATGAAAGATCTTAAAATTCAAAAAAACTAATAAATTATGACTTGGTTACACTAAATGAAGTAGGAGGAACATTTGGTAATAAATATCAGACAAAATGTCCTCAACACCTTGAATAATCCAATATTATTTCATTTTAACTCATCATTTGTTCCCTTAGGAACCACTAATGCAGGAGCATTTGATTTCATAATAAGTATGTATCAACAATAAGTAGTTAATTTGATAACCTTGATGTATTAGCCATTTATTGTTTTTTACATTGTAATATTCGTAGTTATATTTTTACTCTACAACCTATTGTGTTTAAGGGAATAACCATTGAACATTAGGGTTAGGGATTTTAATGAATTTCATGTTTCTTTTCGTTGAAAGGATAACAGCTTTCCATTGGAACTAGGGTTGTAATGCCTTATTAGAAATTATAAAGAAGATATAGATCGTATTTTTATATTATAAATAATATTTTCTTAAAATGAGGTTTCCTTAAATAGCCCTACATTATATAAATACAATAAATATCAAATGTATGTTTGAGGTCACTTTAAAATATTGTGATTTTATAGTATAATTCATTCATTTTCACTAATATTTGGTGAGAAGGATCCATTCAAATATTATTAGAGCTCTTTCCTGTAATTGTTTCCACAACAACAACAAATTTTAGTATTAGAGAAAAAGAAAAACTATTCTTCCACATCACCCATCATGTTTTAGGGGGATCATAAAGTGTTGATTAAAGTGTCATAACTATTAGTATCTTTCCCCAAACATGTCATTTTTTTCAATAACTAGTTTTATTTTATGTTTTCAAGTAAAATCATGATTTACTAGTTGTAATTTGGTCATAGAATGTTATTTTAAAGGGATAGTAGAATATCAGTGCTATATGATTGAATGAAGTTAGGGTTTATGCCCTAATACGAAATCAATTATAAAACGTTGTATTCAAACTATAACTTATACACACTTTTTTAGTATATCAAAAGAACCCACATGTTTTTGTTTGAACTTAGCTATAGGAAGTCATCAATTGGTTTCCATTTTTCTATGTATAATGATAAATGGTTATCCATAGATATTAACTTTAATATCACCTTGAATACATGATAGCTTGCTATATATATATATAAAGCTATCATGTATCCAAGGTGAAATTAATGTTTATATATATATATATATATATATATATATATATATATATATATATATATATATATATATATATATATACATATATATATATATATATATATATATATGTATATATGTATATATGTATATATGTATATATGTATATATGTATATATGTATATATATATATATATATATATATATATATGTATGTATATATATATATATATATATGTATATATATATATATATATATATATATATATATATATATGTATGTATATATATATATATATGTATGTATATATATATGTATATATATATATATATGTATGTATATATATATATATATATGTGTATGTATATATATGTATCTATATGTGTGTATATATATATATAAATATGTATATATGTGTGTATATATATATATATATATATATATATACATATATACATATATACATATATATATATATATATGTATATATATATATATATGTATATATATATACATATATATATATATGTATATATGTATATATATACATATACATATGTATATGTATATATATACATATATACATATATATATATATATATATGTATATATATATATATATATACATATATATATATATATATATACATATATATATATATATATATATATATATATATATACATATATATATATATATATATATATATATATATATATATATATATATATATATATATATATATATGTATGTATGTATATATATATATACATATCAAGCTATCATGTATTCAAGGTGAAATTAATGTTAATATCTATGGATAACCATTTATCATTATACATAGAAAAATGGAAAAATAATCATTTATATGTACTTGATTTGAAATTATAGGGTGATATTATTTACAAGTGGAACAAATTTATCAAGAAAGCCCAAAAATAAATAAAAAATTATAGAAAAGCATTCTTATTGTAAATCCTAACCATGATAAAATCAATACTCAATAAATATTTTGTAATGTTATTATAGATGCAATTATAAATATAGTTAAAGAGGATAAAATTTTCAAATACTCCTAGCTAGTGTTGATCCTATCGTAATTAGTCGTTACAAATATAAGTGTAGAATTATTTGTCAATTTATCTCACTATCATGAATTGATTTTTTCTCTTTCCTATGAAAAAGGAAAAAAAAATGCCTCTTGTATGATGGTGGTAAATAAACACACCAACCTATAGATGAAATGAAATTTTTCTCGACTAAACACTTCTTTATAATGAATAAATTATTCAAATTAGAAAAGTACATCTCATATATGAATTGGACATCAAATTTATAGCTATGAATATAGATTACAACTCCATGCATCATGTGAATATATCTTGTAAAATATCCTATGGTGACAACATGCAAAAAAATATTAAAGGTGAATTCCAAATGCATTGATCATATTTCCTAAAATTATTGAGTGATGACCATTCAAGTTGTCTCTATAAGGATGATTTTTTTATTAACTATATTCCCACATATCATGTACTTCCTATAGCTTCATTCAACTTGGAACATGAAGTGATTATGTGGTACCAATGGTTGGAAATATCATATAATAAACTCACATGGATGGAGTTAAATAAATATATTATCACCAAATTTGACCTAATAAATATCGAGACTTTATAAACATGCTGCTTAAATTGAGGAAAAATTATTGTATTTGTAACTTTCAAATTGGGTTTGAAAATTTTTCTTCTTGAGTAATAGCTTTAGGAAATAAAATTTTCAAATTTTTCTTCAATAGTAGATTGAAGTAAGATGTAGGGTGGAAGTAAAAATGTTCAAATAATATAGATGGATGGAAGAAATTGAATTGGATAAATTATCCAAAAAAAATTGCACAACCTAAAATTTCCCATATAAACTATCCCAAGTTATGAACTCACGTCCCTCTTTTTTGAAACACAATCTAATAAAAATACCAAAAACTATCAAGAACCTTACTTGTGAGGAAATGGTCACTTGTAAATCCAAAGGGGTGTGCTATACTTGTGATGAAAAATATGGTCTAGGTAACTAATGTATTGAATAATACCTATATTTATTTAATGTCAAGGAGCCTTTCACATCTTTTATATTACAAGACTCTAAGAACATTTAAGAATATGAGAAACCTAATTAGTGTAATAAAGACTCTTCTCTAATGTTTTTATCCATTACTCGTTAGGATTTCCATCTATTAAATAATAAAAGTACTAGTATACTTTAAAAGTAATTACCTAATTGCGCTCATTGAATAGAAAAGAACTAATAATTTCATTGAACCTAGGGTGGGAAAATAACTATATTGTTATTTACAATAAATATGAAACATATGTGAGGTAATGGTAGCTAAAGAAAGCACATTATTTTTAAGGGAACACTATGAAATTTATAGGTTTCAATAGGTGATTACAAGCTCAAATATGACACGTTTTAACTTTCTCTAGGTCACTATGATATTGGGTTCCTAGTGGATTGGATCCTTACGACCTATCCTATGGGATTTTTCTGAATTATTAATCCAATTTATAGCTTTTGGAAAAATGTAAAAACTAACAATGGTGATATGCCCTACTCTAGTTATTAGTTCTCATCACATGAAGAAATTTTCAAAAATGTTCCTCAAGTGTGTTGGATCAACTTATTATATTTATCATGATAGGTATATAGACAATGAAGAAAAACATTAAAACTCATTCTTCATAAGTAGCAATAGGTGTTGAAGTAACCTCGGGATTAGCGCCAAAAATTTACATGAACACATGATACAATTAGTTCCATGGTTCCAGTACCAAATATACAAATCATACAATTTTTAGCTCAAATGTGTAGAAATATGAATGCCATGTCACTTATTTGTGGATTATTGAAAGCTATAAAAACCAGTTGTTAAAGAAAATTTCCCAATTCTTTTTATTGATGAAAGCATAGGAGGGTCACCTTGGTAAGGTGGTGCACAACACAAGTAATTATACAAGGGTTCATTTTTATTTTACAAATTATTCATAGGATGCTAATGTAAATAGGGGTAGCGAGTGTAAAAGGGGCTTTAAGAATAGGAGTATGTAGTTGTAAATCAAAAAACAAAGGTGATATTTTTATTTAACTTAAACAAAATCTTAATTAGAGGATTGAGATCAATTGAATATAATAGTAATAAAAAATTTCTATCGTGTAAAAGAAAAGAAAGTATGGACAATAGGGAGATATGAATTACTTAGCTTTTGTCAAGAGGTTTGGGATTATTCTGGCTTGTAATTGAGTGAGACATATGGGATGTTGATTGGATATACTTTTTCTAGAAATTTGAGATCTGAAACATTTTTGGATAGGACCACATGGGCACCAGTATATGAATTGGGTGCTTGTGTCCTAGAAAATTCTCTATTTTTTAAATCTTTTAAGGTCTAAACTTATAGTCTTCCTTTCTCTCTTTATTTTATCTACTATGTACACCTAAGTTTTCACTTTTCATCATTCATACCTATTACTAATAATTTCCTTTATGTAGATAACAATCACTAATACATCTATTTCTAGAGCATGTTCCTTAAGCGGTAAGGCATGAATGGGGAATGTTTATTTACATAACCATTATGGGTTAAATAAAATACATAGAGAGAGTTTCGTTATTTGGTCTTGGCCTTAGTTTTCCTTGCACTAGGTATCCTTGTCTTCCTAGGTATCATGCACATCATATTCATAGTTTCTTCTTGCATCTCATCACTCTATAAATATTTTATCCATATCCATCATCTATGACACCTATTTTTTATTTTTCACAACACCTTACCTCTTTTCAATATTTATGGCCAACCCCATTTCCCATGGGTGATTGAGTTGGTATTGTAATTTTCATGTCCAATGTAATATCCTATGGGCGATGGCATCCTATATATACCCTCACCTCATTTGAAACTCATAAGAAAAGGAACCCAAAATAATTCAAAATTCCATTACCTCTTATCTTTTGTGCCATCTTTTCATCTTCTCACCTATCTCTTGGTTCATCTTGCATATTTATTTGATTAGATTAGATACTTCTCTTCTTCGATGGTTTCTTGTACTATTAGGTCTCCTATAGTGAGTCTAGGACATGAATGGTGTTCTCATTCCCCACCTAATAATGACTCTCTCTCAGTTACTTCTTTTCGGAGAGATAGATGGATCGATGATGACCCTATAGGTATAAGGTGTGTTCTCTGACCATATATTTTCATTTTCATAGGTAAGATAATTTCCTTCTTCATTGTGCTATGTTAGACTAGTATTTTACATGTTTGGATGCTAGTTAGCATAGTAATATTATCCTCTATAGACTCATTATATTTCATTTCATTTATATCATGTATTTTATTTTAATTTATTGTTGCTCCATACCTCTCCACATCTAATCACCGATATCTTAGCAGGGTTTTGTCCTCTATCTTGACCACGGTCCTTGGAAACCCTAGGTTGACCTAGTTGTGGGATTACTGCCTTCTGGATATGTGACCCTAGCACTCGTTATATCCCCTTTAATTTTATGCCCTTGTATGTCAATACACGTGTGTTTCCTACTCAATTCCTCAATATCCTTTTAGAATGGAAGATTTAGGATTGCATTGTATTGAGACACATTTTGGCCTGCATAAATCCTCTCACAAACCTAACATGAATCTTACAGGTCTTATGATTGAGTAAAAATTGTTAAAATCATCCATATTCAAATTAATCTTCATCTAAATACCCAAAAATCCACAAAACGTAAAAAAACCCATCAGTACAAACACCATTTCCCCTAGGAAATCATGTATGTTTCTCTTTACTTACATTGAAATTTCTTCAAGAACTATGTAGACCTATTTACACACCTGATTTATTTTATTCTCCAATATTTTCTTCCAAATGACTTCGGCCCCTATGTGCATTTTTTTGTATGGTTGATTGTGTCTCGCACCCTTGATTTTCTCGACCTTTTCTCAACTAGATCAACACTCCATCATTGAGTATCTAGGCATGGGGTCTTATGAATCTATTGTGTAAAATTTTAATTATATATATTATCCACATGTTGAGATTACCTTTTTATAGATTATGTTGTTGTAGGAGAACCTAAAAGGAAGCCTTCTACCCACTAAAATGGCCCATCTGAGGATGATAAAGAAGAAATCCAAAATGATGATACTTTTGACCATCCTCTTGAGATTCAGAAATTTTATTCTCATTTTCCTCGGTCTGAAGGGATAATAATAAGTTCTTAGTAAATTCATTCCATAATTTTCCAACAAACAACTTGACCATAGGGAGGAAAAAGGATAAAGTCATTGAAATAGGTTCATCTAAAAATGCCTCCAATTCTAACCCTACTAACCTCATTCTCCAACTCATTGAAAAAATGAGCCAACAACAATCTGCTACGATGGATCAATTTCTCCAAATACAAGACAACATGGCTCGAGTTATTAAAACTCCCTCCAACGAGATCTTTGGGAACCACCCCTTCTTTTCTAAATGGTCCTAATGTGGTTCTTATTTCTCACCCCCAATTCAAAGCAAGTTCTTGTGAGAAGACCAAATAGATCCTTTGGCACCCTATATTGCTAGTATGGATATTGGTGGCATTGCTCCATCTTTTTTATGATGTTTATACTAATCCCTCCCTTCATATCAATTCATTTGAAAATATTTACAAATAATGGATCATGACCAATTCATATGTTGCCATTAAACTCCTAGTAAAGACACTTATAGGAGATTATTTAAATTGGTAACATAATTTGCCTTATAATTATAAAGGTTAGCTAGAGTCCCTAGTGATAGCCTTAGGAAATGAATTATAATATCATGATCTAATAAGAAATTATTAAAACATGAGTTATATTTCATCAATCTGAAAACGAATCAACACAAGCCTTTATCAAGCGTTGGAAGACCTTATCCGGTAAGAAGAATATAACATGCCCAATGATAACCTCTTTAAACTTTCCTTACAAGCCTTTGAGCCTTGCTTTCAATACAAGGTGAGGTAATTTTATCCTACTTCCATATAATAATACTTTGAACAATCTAAAAGGATAGACTATCTCATGAGGTAATTTGAGAAGGCTCAATCCAAGACACAAACTAAAAACAAGTACAAATCTTTCAATGTTCTAAAAACAAGAATGCAATGGATGATAGAGTCCGTGACAATCTTCCTCTCATCGCATCTTCAAATAGGAATTTTTTTAATATTGACCAATAACATAACAACAAAAAAAATGAATCTAACTGTCATCAAACACTGAGTAAGGAAGATTTGAAGAATTGATTAACTAAACCATTTACTACAATCATAGATCATTATCAACTTCTTCCTAATTGGCATGATGAGAGTAATGTTTTTTTGGTGGCATGCTAATTAGGTCCACTCACACAAGAATTGGCATGCAATTTGAATGGAAACCATCAACTTATTTTAAGGATCTAGTTTTGATTATGATGTCATCATTGGTGATATTTTTACCAAAGCAGTTAAATCTCATTACATGGATCAAAAGAAGGATCGTCGTAAATACATCAACCAAGATAATGAAGATATAAATATCTTCTCTTACACTATCCCCAATCATTATGTCATTTAAATTTATAGGAATCAAGAGAATTATACAACCAATGTAGTAGACACAGATTACCCTCCTAAAAATAGTATTAAAATCAATGATGTAAAACGTGTCACAACTTATGTAGAACCAGAGTATCCTATAGAATTCCAACCTAGGACTCACGAGAATCATCTATCCTTTTGTACCTCAGAATTAATCCTCTCAAAGTAAAAATTTCCTCCTTTAGACATCATCATCCCCTATGAAAATTCTCCTAGATGGATGATAGTGTCTTGATTTTCATCTCTATCTACAAACACCATTGTCCCTATACAAATCAAACTTGCAGATCTGATGGCATTGGAATTGAGTAAAAATCAATTTTAGAAGTCTCTCTAACAACCCATCCTCCTTCCTGGCTCTATTTCTAAGGAATCCTAGTACTCTCATCTTACTAATGACAAGTAGGATCCTCTTAATTAACTTTCCCAAATTCTTAGTCTAGTTACCTTCTTGGAACATATGTTTACCTCACCTCACCATTGTGAGCATCCCATTACTTGTGATGTTTGACATGAACATCCCTTTTCCTCAATTTTTAGGCTTGTTATTCTGCAAAATTGTCAAGGGCAATTTGTAGGTAACCATACCAAAATTTTGTTTTGGCCCCAAGGAAGTTTGACAACGTTTGAAGAAGCTCGAATTCCTTCTGAAAATCAAGTTTTAAGGACTTAGCCATTTTTCAGTCTTTTTGAGTTGGGCGCTGAGAAGTTCCTATCGACATGCTGAAAAGTGCACCCAAGGCGCTGAGAAGTTCCTGTCGACATGCTAAAAAGTGCACCCAAGGCACTGAGAAGTTCCTATCGACGTGTTGAAAAGTGTGCCCAAGGCGCTAAGAAGTTCCTGTCGACATGTTGAAAAGTGCGCCAAGGTGTTGAAAAGTTCGTGTCGACATGCTAAAAAGTGCACCAAGGAATTGAAAAGTTCGTGTTGACATGCTGAAAAGTGTGACCAAGGCACTTTGAAAAGTTCGTGTTGACATGTCAAAAGTGTGCCAAGGCGCCGAGAAGTTCTGTTGACATGTCTTGAAAAGTGCGCCAAGGCCTGAGAAATTCTGTCGACATGCTTTGAAAAGTGCACCCTTTTACACTCAAGAGTAGTTTCTTCTTGGGATCCATCAATCTTTTTTGTAAAATATTTAAAAAGCATGTTGGCATACACGATGACATCATCCATGTTGCACCATGGGATGTTGCCATCCAAAAACTTGCCCAAGTCAACTGTTGACTTTTTAGATATTTTCTAGATATTTTGTAAGTGGTTGGTTTGCTTTTGTCTTCTTCTCTCCTCTCCTTCTATAAATACTTGGATACTTGTAGTATTCGGTGGTGGACACTTTTTAGATGAAAAATAGAAGTGAGAAGAAAAGGCTTTGTACTTTTTGTAACAGAAGAAAACATTAATACAAATATTAAGACTTTGTGTTGAATATGTGTGTTATGGGCATCTGATCTTTCTTATGTCAGATCTATGTGTTTATTTTGTTGGATCTATCTCTACTTTTTTGTCATTTGTTCATCAGTATTGCTTTGTTCGTCTATGCAAGTAGGTTCGGCTCTGTTTACTACCAGCCCAAAACATAGACCCTCTGACCTTTCTACTTTGGAATTCATTTCTTTTCTCCCTTCAAATCCACCCTCCTTCCTTTTCTTTCTATATTCCTTTCTGTTCTTCGTCAAAACTACCTCTACTGGGATGAGATCCCAAACCCCCTGAAGGTAGAATATTGTGAGACTTGCACAGATTCCTACTGGTAGAATAGAAGTAAACTAGTTTTGCTTTGCTATCTCAAAGAGGGGCTATGCCCCGCACACTGTTGGCTCGTCTATCCATAGATCTACTCTCATGACAAATTTTTAGACCAACAGTTTTGGAAAATCCGTTGGGAACAAAACAGATCTATGGTAGTGGTATGCTAGAAAATCAGTAAAAATTAAAAAATCACTACCTGTTTGCAAATTTTAACTTTTGCTTAAAATCCAAAATTTTTGCAAAAACCCCCAAACTAAAAATTTTCTTCATAGATTCATAGATCTGGACTAGTTAGAGATCTTTAGTTCCTTGATTTTTTATAAAAACCCATATTTTTCCGTAGATCTGAGTTTTTGACTGTTTTACAAAATTTCAAAACCCTTGCAAAAAGTCAACTCTAAGATCTGAAAATCAGCTTACTAAGTTGACCATCATTTTATCCTTGCTGATCTTTGTCATTAAACCGCAATCGGTTTTCAAAAGAGGGATAAAATTAAATATTTAGAAAAGTACATGCTGCTGATTTTTGTCAGAAAAATCAAAAAATCAGCAAGTACAACAAAAAGAGTTTTTAAAATCTGCTCCAAAATATTACAGATATGAAAGATACACTGGTGGGTGAACCATTTACTCGTAGCAGGAGAGCTCATGGAGAAGTTGATCCTACTTTCGATCTACTTCAAAGGCACAACTTCAGTGTTACACCAGCACGCTTCTCGTCACTGGGTTCAGCTGATCGGTTGGCCAGAAGTGTCTCACCTCCACGAAGGAATCATTCTTTACAAGGAGCATCCACATCACTTTGCAGTGCTTTGTTGCTTAGGGAATCGGCCTCCCAACTCACGTCCTTTTTCCAGATTTTCAAATGGCAGTACCATGGGGAAATGCCATGGGCCCTCTTGCTTTGCCACATCCTGTTCACACGCTCCCTCATGGAAACCAAAAGAATTTCCCAAGATTTGATGGGAGTGGGAACCAAAGTACGGATTCACACATATCTGCATTCATCATGTCATGCAACATTCTGGATGTGACCCATGAAGATGTGTCAGTTTAGCCTCTTTCTAGAAACCTTGCAAGGACTGCAGCGAGAATGGTTTCAACATTTGCCGGCCGGATCTATCACTAGTTGGGCCACCTTACGGACTACATTTGAAGAAAGGTATAAGCCTTTAGAGGACACATTCGCGTTACTGTCCAAGATCACTCACCTGAAGAAGGAGGTCAATGAAACCATGCATGATTTCATCACCCATTTCAATTCACTAATCAACCATGTGCCGCCTGCCATGCTGCTAACACCAAAAAATCAAGTGTTTCTTTGTAAATGCCATGAGCTCAAAAGTAAGTTTCTTACTCTTGCAAGAACAGGTCACTACTTTGGTTCTCACCCAAGCTACTACCATTTGGATTGAAGATAACTTACTAATATCTGGCAAATTAAAGCGAGAGCCATCCAAGCCAAAAGTTTCAATTCCTTCTCTTGCCACTTCATCTAATCCGGTATTTCAAAAGATGGCGAATGACTTGCTCGCATTAAAGAAGTAGCTAGCTCAAGCTTCTCCTAGCACTTCATACCAGGATATCCCACAGAAATTTTTCTTCAAACAACGTCCCACAAAGGCCATGCCTACTGCGCACTACTCCACATTTGGTGCTTGAGGCCCCTCCACCAATGCTTTAGCTGAAATCGAAGAAGAATAGCAAAATTATGAAGAAACTTCATCGCCAGGTGAATATGATCAAGATGTCGGCAAACCGACTGGCGACTCTACTATCGGGTATATGGAATTTGATGAAGAGGAATCTGATGAAGAAGAGGGTACCCAAGGATATGCAAGCGGGCAGTCATATGCTGTTTTCACCCACTCGCAAGGAAAAGAAGCAGAAGTTGCTACCAAGATGCAGAAAGAGAAGGCCATGTCAAACATGCCTCCAACCATCGCTAAAAGAGGTAGTCCCCTTCCTACTCAACCTAGTTATTAAGTCTTTTCGAAGAAATATTTTTCCTCTATCTCCCCTCCAAATCAGCCCTCTCATATTCCTATTAAGACCAATAATCCTACCTTACCATCGTGAAATGAGGGACTCATTCCTTCATCAACGCAACCCTTGGCCACATTTGACATAATTGATCATGCTAAAAAGACCAAGATCCAAATGTCTGAAGCCGAGTATCTTCAGTCTAACCCTGAGTAGCTTGTAAGGTTGACCAAATACATCCAAAGCCAAGCTGTCATAACTACTCAGGTTTCCCCAAAAGGAATCCTTTCTACTCCTCCTGCATCTCGCATAAATGTTGCCTCGACTTCTGAATCAGGAAAAATAGAACCTTTCTATCTCTCCCTCCTAATCAATGGTCACAAACTAAGCAACTGCATAATTGATTCTGGGGCTTCCAATAATGTCGTCTTTGGCAAAGGTCATCCATGCCTTAGGCCTCACCCTTACCAAGCCTTTCGGAAGATGTTACTCCATGGAAACCAAGCAAGTTCCATTGATTGGTCAAATCAAAGACGCTTACGCTTTGTGTTTGCGGCATTCCCAGAGAAAAGAGTAAAGATGACCGTCCTCATTGCTTTGATATTCCGACAGCATATGGAATCCTACTAGGAAGGAGCTTTTGTAAAGAGGTTGGTGGAGAGATTTATATGGACTGGTCCAAATCCAGAATCCCCATCAAAGGCTTAATGCAGACATTGGAGCCTGAATCACAAAAGAAGTACTTGGTCACCAATTCTGACGACCCCCAAGCCCAAATTCTCTTCGAATCATCAGGGATGGGGAATTATTTCTTATCTACTGAGTCTGAAAAAATGGACATTCTCATCCGAGAAGAGGATATTAACAAGGTTTGGACACTGTAGTTTGATGGTAGTTGTGCAACTAGCGGATGCGGCACTGGAGCTGTGTTAATATCTCCCGAAGAGGAGATTTTTCCTCTCTCTTTCAAGTTGCAATTTTTCAACACAAATAATACTGCTGAGTATGAATCTTTTCTACTTGGCATGCAAGCCGCAAAATAAAGGGGAATCAAGAACCTAAAAGTACAAGGTGATGCAGAGCTGGTCATAAATCAAGTGAAAAGGATATACCAAGTAAAAAATGAAAGGCTCAGGCATTACCACAACGTGGTATGGGACAACATTGAGGAGTTTGACACTTTTTCAATAAAAGCCATTCCAAGAGCTCAGAATGACATGGCCGATTCATTAGCCATCTCAGCATCCCTCATGCTCCCCACCCAGGGTTGAAAATAGACACATATACCATTGAGGTAGTTTTCCGCCCAAGTGTGCCGATAACTCTTAGCACTTGAGTATTCAATGACGACAATCAACTTATTGCCTTCTTGGAAAAGGTAGAAAATTTCAGTGAGCTTCATTTTGAAGGATCTACTTCGCATGTCGTGAATCTGTTATTAGATCAAGACAATGAATCAAAAGGAAGTGATGGCATATGTCATCTCAAAGGAAATAAAATTCCAAAAGGTTTGGTCTCTCTGGAATGTTTGTTCGATAGACATGATCGCTTTATCAGGAATAAAAGGCAAGATAATCCTAACTCCTCTCCAGAGACCGAGCTAGTCAATCTAGGTACTATGGAACATCCACAATTTGTGAACATCGAAAAATGTTGCACACCTGAAGAAAAGTGGAAGTTCATCAAATTGATGAAGAAATATATGGATGTATTGGCATGGTCTTATGCTGATCTAAAGTCTTTCAAGCCAAAGGACATCCAACACAACATCCCATTGAAGGGAGATGTCAAACCCTTTCACCAGAAACAAAGGCACTATAATCCCAAGGTCTCAGGTACCATCCAGGTGGAAATACAGAAAATGTTGGATGTGAGAATCATCTTTCCTATCCACCACAGTACCTGGGTCATGAATATCGTGCTAGTACGAAAAAAGAATGGTGAAATATGCATCTACATAGATTTTTGTAACCTGAATCAGGCATCCTTGAAGGACAACTACCCACTTCCCATAATGGATCAGGTTCTATAGGTAGTGAATGGTTCGGAAATTTTGTCCATGCTTGATGGTTTTGGGGCTATAATCAAATTGAAGTCTCACCTGAAGACCAATTCAAAACAGCATTCACTACCCCCTAGGGCACATTTTCCTATAGCAGATGCCTTTTGGCTTGACCAACGCTGGTGCCACCTTTCAGTGGGTGATGGACTTCACGTTCAAAGGTATGATGGGAAAGGTTATCATAGTCTATTTAGATGACTTAACTGTGTTCTCTAAATAGTGAAGTGATCATTATGATCATTTGGAACAAGTATTGACTAGATGCCGAGAGCACGGGATCTCCCTAAATCCAAAAATTCTGTTTTCAAGGTCACGGAAGGAAAGTTGTTGGGACACGTGGTCAGCAAAGAAGGGAAAAGATAGATGCCGAAAGGGTTAGGGATATTCAAAGCCTTACTTTACCCACAAGCAAGACCAGCGTTCACTCCTTCGGAAAAGTGAATTTTCTCAGGCACTTTGTTCCCAACTTTGCTAAAAAGACTCACCACATATCAAACATGATGAAAGGGTCGCAAAATTTCCGGTGGAGCGAAGAAGGAAAGACGTCATTCGAGGATATAAAAGCCTCCGTCGCTCATGCACCAGTCTTGGTATGTCCCAATTTTTCCAAGGATTTTATTATGTATAATTATGCATCTGAGCATACTGTATCAGTCATCCTAATGCAAAAGAATTATGGGGATGTTGAATCTCCAATAGCATTCATGAGCTCTCCCCTCAAGCCTCGAAATTGAAGACATCTCGGTTGGAAAAACATGCCTTCACATTGTCAAAGCGATCAAGAACTTCAGTATTATATTCTAAACTCTCGTATAGTAGTATTGGTTCCCGACATGGTAGTCAAGTCGATCTTAACTCAACATGAGTTAGGAAGCTTGTGGGGAATTGGATCACAAAGGTCTAGGAGTATGATGTAGATATAAAACTAACAAACCTGTAAGAGGCAAGGGCCTATGTTAGCTTATGGCTGAAAACCAAGATTCAGGGAGACCCCGAGGGAAAGGATGATTGCACCAATGGAGTCCAAAGCCGGCTGGGAGAAAGCCGATTCTCTCGCCCATGGTTCTATTTTTCACGACTAGCAATGAATGGTATTCTGATATCACTTTCTTTCTCACTTACGGTGAGTGCCCAGCTCATCTAAATTCAAAGGAGAAGCATGCTACAAAGCTCAGAGCATCCATATATATCATCTAGGATGACTGTTTATACAAGCATGGGATTGATGGCATCTTCCTGCGATGTGTTGACAAGTCGCAGCAGGTAAAGTTACTTGAGATTTTTCATGATTCAGCCTATGGTGGTCACTTCTCCTCTTCGTGATGGCACACAAGATCATCTGGGCTAGGTACTATTGGCCAACGTTGTTTCAAGATACAGCCACCTGGGTAGCAAAATGTGAGCTTTGCCAATAGTTTGTTGGCAAACCAAAATTGGCTGCTTTTCCCCTCAGGCCGGTCATTATTGACGAACCATTCAGGTAGTGGGGAATTGACTTTATTGGAGCACTCCATCCCTAATCAAGTTCCGGACATAGTTATGTCCTGACAGTAATAGATTACTTCACCAAATGGGTGGAGGCCATACCTATCAAACATGCCACTTCTGAAGTTGTTTGCAACTTCATCAAGGAAAATATCATCGTGAGATTTGGCATTCCACACAAAATCGTTGATGATAATGATTCTAACTTATCCTCATGAGAAGTTGTTGGTTTTTGCTATGAACACGAGATAATCTTGGCTCATGCCTTAGATTATTACCCCAGGGAAATGGTCAGCTGAATCCGATGTAATAAGAACCTAGTGACCATCATACGTGAAGCTTGTCGACAAGAATCAACGGTCATGGCACAAGTCATTGTATGATGCTTTGTGGGCAGACCGTATCACTCCAAAGATATCTCTTGGCATGTCACCTTTTTAAGTGTTATATGGAATCGATGCTGAGATCCCTATCTCCACAGAACTTCCTGCTCTACGCTTGGCACGAGCAATTGAAGATGAAAATTTCCAAAGTTCTCTTGAAAAGAGGATAATGTATCTAGTAGAGCTTGAAGAAAAAGAGTAAGAGTGGTCAACAAGATCACCGAAAATCAAAATCAAGTCAAGAGACTGTTTGATAAAAAGGCCAAGTAGAGGGATTTCCAGGTGGGAGATCTTGTCCTTCTATGGGACAAGCGAAGAGAGCTGAAGGGCATGCATGGAAAATTTGATTCTCTATGGAGAGGGCCTTTCAAGATCACGCAGCTCAACAGAGAGAATAGTTTCTATCTCTCGTATCTAGATGGAACCGAGCTCCCGCTTCCCTATAGTGGGCAGCATCTGAAGATCTTCAAGAAGTAGAGCTTTCTCTCTTCTTTGTATAGTTTGCTTTTGTTGTGTGTTTGCTTTCTATTGTTGTGTTCCCTTTCTTTGTTCCTTTTTGTTCGCCCTTCGGTCGCCCTTGTTTTTGACTCTCCAACCCAATGGATAGGCACATGAAAATCTGGGATTCTCTACCCTTAAGTTTCACTCAAAGATAGTCCCTAGAAAGAGCCAGTTGTTATCCTACAAAATTGTCAAGTGTAATTTGCGGTAACCATACAAAAAAATATTTTTGCCCCAAGGAAGTTTGACAACGTTCGAAGAAGCCAAAATTCCCTTTCGAAAATCAAGTTTTAAGGACTTAGCCATTTTTCAGTCTTTTTGAGTTGGGCGCCCGAGAAGTTCTGTCGACGTCTAAAAAAGTGTGCCCAAGGCACCGAGAAGTACCTGTTGACATGTAGAAAAGTGCGCCCAAGGTACTGAGAAGTTCATGTTGACATGCTGAAAAGTGCGCCCAAGGCGCTGAGAAGTTCCTGTCGACATGCTGAAAAGTGTGCCCAAGGTGCTAAGAAGTTCCTATCGACATGCTGAAAAGTGTGCCCAAGGCACTGAGAAGTTCCTATCGACATGCTGAAAAGTGCACCCAAGGCACTGAGAAGTTCCTTTCGACATGTAGAAAAGTGCGCCTAAGGCACTGAGAAGCTCCTGTCGACATGGTGAAAAGTGCACAAAGGTGCTTTGAGAAGTTCATGTCAACATGTTGAAAAGTGTGCTAAAGGCGCTGAAAAGTTTGTGTTGACATATCAAAAGTGCACCAAGGTGCTGAAAAGTTCATGTTGACATGTTGAAAAGTGCACCCAAGGCACTGAAAAGTTTGTGTCAACATGCTGAAAAGTGTGCCAAGGCGCTGAGAAGTTCCTGTCGACATGCTGAAAAGTGCACCCAAGGAGCTGAGAAATTCATGTCGACATGCTAAAAAGTGCACCCTTTTACACTGAAGATTAGTTTCTTCCTAGGATCCATTGATCATTTTTGTAAAATATTTAAAAATCATGTTGGCATACACGATGACATCATCCATGTTACACCATGGGATGTTGCCATCCAAAAACTTGCCCAAGACAACTGTTGACTTTTTAGATATTTTCTAGATATTTTGTAAGTGGTTGGTTTGCTTTTGTCTTCTTCTCTCCTCTCCTTCTATAAATACTTGGATACTTGTAGTATTCAGTGGTGGACACTTTTTAGATGAAAAATAGAAGTGAGAAGAAAAGGCTTTGTACTTTTTGTAATAGAAGAAAACATTAATACAAATATTAAGACTTTGTGCTGAATATGTGTGTTATGGGCATCTGATCTTTCTTATGTTAGATCTATATGTTTATTCTGTTGGATCTATCTCTACTTTTTGTCATTTGTTCATCAGTATTGCTTTGTTCATCTATGCAAGTAGGTTCGGCTCTGTTTACTACCAGCCCAAAACATAGACCCTCTGACCTTTCTACTTTGGAATTCATTTCTTTTCTCCCTTCAGATCCGTCTTCCTTCCTTTCCTTCCTTCATTCCTTTATGTTCTTCATCAAAACTACCTCTACTGGGATGAGATCCCAAACCCCCTGAAGGTAGAATATTGTGAGACTTACATGATTCCTGCTTTGGTAGAATAGCAATAAACCAGTTTCACTTTGTTATCTCAAAGAGGGGCTATGCCCTGCACACTGTTGGCTTGTCTATCCATAGATCTACTCTCATGACATATTTTCGGACCAACAAGGCTACAATCCTAAATTGTATGGCTTAGAAGAATGTATTCACTAAAAATGTGAGAAACTCTCAATTCATAAAGATCTCACAATGGATTTTCATTCATGCATTCATTTTCCCATTGATTTTATGATCTCGGATGATATCTTTCTTCATTCGGATGATCTGTCACTCTTCATTTCAGTTTAGATCAGCCATACTTTGGTTAAGTGTTATCTTATTAATGAGGGAGCATGAATGTGTGTGGCCTCATTATATTTCATCAAGGCCCTCGGTTATTCTATTGATAACCTAAAATATACATGAACTACTTGCCAAAGATATGATTACCAAAATTTTCCTCTAACGGGGTGTATGTGATTTTTCTTACCCATCATTATTCCCATTATACGTGTCAAAGTTATGGTATTCAATATTTTTCTACCTTATAACATTCCCATAGGGGAGGCCTTGGACATATCATTCATATGGCATTTCTTCTTCCATGTGTGAGTTTGTGAAGTTAACTCACCAAGGAGATATTTATAAGATTTAGGGGGATAATGACACTTAAAATTAGAATATGTTAAAAATCAGACATAAAATCTCCCATGATTCATGAAATATCACCCATTGCGTTTTGGGGATATTAACACTTTAACTACCCTATAGATAATCTTCATAGTAATTTTTTTAATCATGAGTTAATCAAGTGCACGCCTCCAAATCTATTGGAATTAGATGAAAAATATCCCAATGAATTTAAACCATGAATCAATATTTCTAACCTTCCCGAACTCATCATATCTTAGCTAACTCCTTCCTTATAGACTCATAATAAGGATGTTACGGTTCTTGTAGTTATATTATAAACACCGCAATCCCCATAGGAGCGTATAATCCAACTCAAGAACATATTCAACTCATGCATGATGGAAGATTCTATATCAAATTACAACAATGATTATGCCTTATATGATCATCATCTGCATAGTTATTCCCAAATTCACAATTGAGAATTCTTATGCTACCTACGTATCAAAATTACTCACGATGTAAATGCCATCTTAGTAAAAGAAGAACCTCCTAATATAATTGATGAATATTCCTCATTGGCATCTAAGCCTTAGATTTCCCTACCTATCACACTCTCACATACCAACATCAACTTAGATGACCCATTTTCCTTGAAAAGGATTGGGTTTCCAATTTTCTCTACGAAGCCCATGATCTCATGGGTGACAATCCTATTCATCATACCCCAATGTCTCGGGTGACATAATGCCTCATCGGCACCATCCTCACCCATCGCATTGGTTCCCTCATCAGATACTCTCACTAGCCCTTTGCAGCCTACGAGACCTCTCCCCTTACCTCTTTCCCTTATGGCTCCTCATTCTTGCATCAACAAGTCATATTACACATGGCACGAGGCTCCAGGGAATGATGTTTCTGAATGTAGAACCTATAGACACCACATGAATAATCTTGAGGCTAAGTTTGAACATGACTAGACTAAAAAGGCTACACAACGTTTCTTCAACTCCATTTTCTTCTCTTATCATGGATATTACACACATAGCAATGCGGAATGTCGGGTTTGCATAAAAATCATCCAATTCTTGAAATTTCCTCTCACAATTAGAATTATAGGTTCGATTCCTCACACAACCAACCACCTTCTACAAGACTAAATGTACCATAACCTACCTATGAAACTCTACCTCGTTACAATCCTCATCCCACTAGTGATGTTACTTGATGTGATTTTCTCACTCAATCGGTTGGAGGATTCGATCGATGATACCTTATTTTCCATGCGGTCTAACTTCCATCGGATAGTGGATATTACACAAAAATCCATCAAGGAACTAATGACTCATGCGCTAAGACACACTCTACATCAGGTTGAGGCTATTATCACTAATACATTGTGATCTTTTTCCCCTCGTTTCTAGTTTCGTAAAAGTAGCTTGATCACATCATAATTTTTTTCCTTGGCTTGATCCATCGCCTTCTCTTGGGATATCTATCACCCTTGGGTTTATCACACAATATCAAATATCTCATCACTTCCTTGTGTGGTTTATTTTATCTACTTATATTCATCACCATCCGCAACCTAAAATTATATCATTATATGTCAGGCGTTGTTATTCCTCTTGGATTTTTCACATCGTGTGGGTTAGGCTATCTTATCAATCCCCTCTTCAACATTACCTATATGTCGCATTATCATTATTCCAAAATACCACGGTATTATCACATACATACATGTGAAAAGAGGAAAATGACAAATAAATCAACACAAACACATCATTAAATATCCAAATATCATCAAAATTCATATGTGTGTGTGTGTCTGTGCACACATACATACATACATACATACATACATACGTACATACATACATACATACATATATATATATATATATATATATATATATTGAATTATTTTTATACATCGACAAAAATTATACATAATGGATCTCACCCATCTACAATATTACTCAAGATCCCTCACCCCCATGAGGGTCTCTAGATGCTTTGGACCGATGGCATTGTGTTATCCTCTCTCAATATGTGAGCTAGGGATGATGCCCTAGATTAAGCTCCAGGCCTCTCCCTATGCTCTCACCAGCTATGTCTCTAATGATGTGATCTACGTCACAGATCTTTGGAAACTAGTTAGGCTATTTTATGCTCATGTAATAGGGATACGTACACTTTCAATATACTTTATAACATAAAATATATGTTATTAGTAGCGAATGTACCTATGTATCTTGGTATCTCTACATTGTTTTAGATTTTGCACCCACTAGAAGAAATGACCACACTGAATCCCTGACCGATGATGTTATTGGATCCACCGCTATTCTGAGTATCAAGTACATCTAACATAAATTCCACAATATTATGGTGGGATCTCTTGATCGCTGACTACCGCTCCTCTTCCGTCCACTCTACAAAATAAAAACCACCACAGATTACTAATAGTATCACATATGTCTATAAAATCATCTAGCTAACATACTATCACTCATACCGACTACTTGAGTCTCTTAATGATAGTTTCTCTCTGTTAGAAACTAGGACACTAAGAGGGGGTGAATTAGTGTCTACTAAAACTTCAACAAATAATTCAATTCACTTAAATTTTTATAATTAATCCCAAAAACATTTACAAGAATTCAATCATGAGAGAGGACACAAAGAAAAAATATTTAATGTGGGAAACCCTTCAAGGGAGAAAACCCTACTCAAACAAAGAAAAAGTTTAGGACTATAATGTCTTATAAATGTTTCATTGATTTCATGTTGACTATCTACGCAACATGGAGATGTAATTCCAAAATATAATCAAAAATATTTGATCTTTAGAAAGATTTAACTTAGATGGAAGCTTTAACTCTGAAATTCAATCTAGCACCTATTGACCTTCTGTAAGCTTCAAATTACAAGGAAGCTTCAACTCCTTATTTTCTAAGCTACTACATAGACTTCTACAAGGTTTTTATCACTCGTATTTTTTTACACAACAAATTGGGACCTCTAGATCAGCTCATTCTTCTTCTCATTTCTCCTCCTAATTCATCTTTCTTCTTATCATCTAATCAATTATAATGTAATGTTATAAAAGGCTCATGTCATCCACACTTTTAAATCATTCTTTCACTAATTTAATCACACAAACAAGAACTTCTCCTAACATCCACTCTTCATATCTTTAAGCTTCCGCATCCAATCAATCATGAAACAATTGTTGCACATCTCAATCACCTTTTTTCATGGTCTTAAGCTTCCTCAAATACTATTCACCAACCATTCATCCTCATACATCATCATATCACCATATATTCAACAATTATCTCTTCAAACACCTACACACTTTTAAACTCACACATCTAGAATAAGGAATTCAAGGATGATCTCTTCACATTAAACCATGCAATCTTCATTATGAGTATAATACTCTAATACTACCATTTGACTCTATATTAATTTCATCACACACTTTGTTCAATCTCATCTCACATACGCTAATTTTTTCATCATCCATCAAAAAAATCTCTCTAAATATTCAAAACATTTCCTTACACAATTGAGCTATATGAAAAACAAAATTTCCCTCCTTACATGACCCTTCCACTTCAAAAACTAAGAGTTTTCATATTCCACACTTGAAAAATCATACAAGGTGAGATGAAGAAATTTCAAGTGTAACTCTCTTAAGATGTCATAATAGCCTCTATCATGTTTTAGCTAGATATTCATAGCTATAGGTTCTTTCAATATTCTTTGTAGTCAAAATATGGATGAAAAGGTCTCCTAAACCTCCTTATACTCTGTCATAGCTATCGGTATTACATTTAAACTTAGATTCTCTTTGTTGTAATGGTTCTTTAGTTCTTGTCTTATTTTTCCAATGCAAGTATATTGGCCTAATTTCACAACCAATCACCATCAGTATGTCCGACATGTATGTACATTACAATAACTCTTCACCTTCTTTGAAAACCCTTAAAACTTCATTCTCCTTTGTCATTTAGTCTTTAGAAGTCTTAAAGGCACATATGAATGAATTAGGAGCTTTAAATAGTAATCAGAATTTTGGAACAAGAAAGAGAGGAGGATACACATCAAGTTGGACACAAATGATCATAAAATTTACCTGTAGTCTATGAGAACTTGAATACCTTCCAAAATTAGAGAAAACAACATTATTCACACTTTTGTTCACTTTCATCAACTTAGAATTTAGGTGGCTCGATTCACCTGTCTTGCATGACTTGGAATACTATAAATATAATATTTTTAATGACCTCCATAGCTTGGGAGAAAGGTTTGATATCTTGTAGATCAATTACAATTTTTAAGGTAACGGGAACTTAAAAATTCATTCGGAATCATTCTTTGAAACAATTTATATATTTTTTTTCTCATAATAGAGTTATCTCTTCAATGCTTTAACTAATCCACATACATTCTTAGATAACCATGTCTTCAAGAGCATCTGTTAAAAGGGGTAAAAAAATTCACATCTTCCTAATTCCATTGGTTTATTTGAGATCATGACAACAAGATCAAATTAACTTGATCTTTAACCTTTTATCGCTTAGGGTTTTAAGTTTTAAACCCTAGTAAGTCATTTGAAGGATATAAACATATTACTCTTCATTTTTATGCCCATAGACATGAATAATAACTCCATTAGTAGTTTCTTCAACAATATTAGGTCTTCTTTTTCCTTGAATGATATTAAATAACTTCAAGATTTGAGTCATTATCACTTTGTTCTTCTAATCGCAAAAAAACTAAACGTAATTTTCAAAAAAGAAGAGTTTTACATGTTAGGTAAATTTTCCTTAGTTTCCAATCCACCTTTTTGTGAAGTTAATTTAATTTATCAACTTAACACACTGAATAAATCACCATTTCAAGAGATATATTCATGAGAGTCGACATTATCGGACTGTGTGAACTAGTTGTCAAGCCACCAAAGGAAAGTCTTGAGTTTGAGACTTATTACTAATCAAACATTCACTTTCATGAAAATTCATGTTAGGATCACTTCAAGAAAGGCCTATGTTCCACCTTCAAATACTTGATTGTAGATTTTGTAAGGAAATAGTTTCAAGCACAACTCGGACAACAATCTCATTGGCAAGACCCTTATAGGGAAGTAATAAAGGCATGAATGCAAGAACAAAATATCACTTTACCAAGGAAAATGTGAGATTCAAACAACTCATCTTGGACCTATAGAGGTTGATCATTAGCATTTCTCAACTCAACTTCATGCTTTTTCACACAAACCTTCTTCAAATACCATGATAGGTTTGGTTTGAGAAGACCTTAATCGATAGAGATGGAAGTTTTATTGAACTCATCAAAAGACACACTGAAATTTCTCAAATATGTTCATGAAACCTAATACTATCTCACATGTCTTCTTCCACGGTAGGATATTCATGTTAGCATCTTCAAATTTGAACTATATGGCTAAAATTATTCAAAATAGGGTCAAACCCGTATGGAAAAGTCAACCATCGGAAAAATAATGCCACCATTTTGACCTAGGAGGTTCCTTATACACTCTTGAGGGGTTTACACAACTTGTACAAGTTAAATAAGGAAAAATAAATTCATTTCTTTCTTATCGCTTTAGGAAGGAGGGGTGTAGATAGAATGAATGATGTTAGAAGAATAAAGAGAATTTTCTTGTTCTTTCACCTTTTGTCCTCAAAAATTTTGAAAAATTTTAGTCTTGGAGTTATCTTCAAAAATAATTTATATAATTTATGTGAATGAGGATTGATAAAAAAATTTGAGTGCTAAGAAGACATGTCAATTTTTTATCCCTTCTCACATTAACCAGTTTTGTTAAAACTTGAAGAAATTCAACAATCTTCTTAAAAATTCGATGAAAGATAACCCAAAGAACTAAAACACCTCCCTTTAAATTATCCATATATTTATTTCTAATAAATGATCCTATAATATCCATACCAATGTCATTTTTCCAAGCTTCCATTGCTAGTTCTCAAAGACAGTTTTAGTGTAAACTCCAAATTTTCCTCCAAAGGATAAATTATGACCTCTAGAAGCTCATAGGTGCTCTAGGAAGTGTTCCTAGGATAATACCATGATTACCTAGGCCTTTTCATGTCATGGTTTGAGATATTATACTTCATTAGGCAATAGAACTAGGCCCAAATGGGCTAGTCCTAATTGTGACTTGTAGCACTTGACTTGATGATCACCGTAGAATATCTTGTACATCCTTGAGACACCATTTATGGAAAACTCACACTAAGATTATCCATAAATCAATTAGGAACCCACCTCACTAACCCACTTGTAGCACCATGAAATCATCTTGAAATCATCCTTAAACCACTTTGTGAACACCAACCATCATTGAGAAGACACTACCATTCAACCTTCATGCCCATGACTGATCCTCCCTTAACCACTCACACCTTTGCAATCAATTCCAATTGAAATCAATGAAAAATCCAATGCATCGATTCAACAATATCCCCCTTTTCATCAATGGAAATACAATCAGAAATCTTGATGGAAAATAAAAGCAAAGTATCTTCAAAGCATTCATACGTTGTTTCGACAAAGACTATCTCTCCCTTTGAAATTAATGATAAAGGTTCATAAATTCAACAAAATAAGCAACATGCAACTACTCATTTACAAAGAATAACCTTACCTCAGAAATCATCCCTTGTATTTGACTTACTACCTTTCTAATTATGTCTTTAATAGATTCATGGAATTCTCCACCAATTAGCCTCATTTCTCCCCTAGACTTATTCTCTTCATGTTTAGGTATGTCACTTCACCATGCTAAAAACCAAGCTCAACTCTACCTTAAGCTAAAGGATCATGCTATTAGGATCTTAGATACCCGAATCATCTTTTCAATTCCTTTTAGCCTAGTTTTGACCATCCATGGGATCCTATGTACATCATAGACCAATCACATGCAGCTCCCTTGGGATAATTTTATCCTCCTTTGTCTGAAACTACAAGAAATCAAGCCTTTACCTTGCATTAAAGTCATAATAATTCATTAATCAAAATTGACCAGAGCTAAAATAATTTTTTTCAGGTTTCTCTATTTACTTTTCTTTTCCATACACTGAATGAATAACATATCTTTCTCCACCTTGAAGTGTATAATTGTTTCTTTATTATTTTGTGCTTTACTAGACCTTCTAAGCTCCTCGGACACCTCAAATTCAGGTATTTCATAGTCTCATCCATTTCCCTTGTTCTAATACTCATACTAAACCTATAGGTCATTGTTTTTGACTCACTACAATTAGAAATATTAACATGACGCATGAAAAATCCATTATTGGACTTTACTATAATAACATTATCCTCTTTTCTCACATAATTATAAAAACTTGTATGGTTTTTACATTTTACAATACATTTTCATACAATGACTTTGACATACCTTTTTTTTCTCCTTTCATGATTCAAAGCTTGAGAAAAATAACCCAACAATGTGATGGACATGGACACACATATTTTTGAATCCTTGTGAATAGATGACACTTACTTACACACTCCTTTAAGTAAGGACATTTTATAAAGACTCAATCAAACCTACTACAAACTGTGGTCACTCAAAGATGACATAATTTGAGGGATAATTGGGGTTAACTTGTGTAAGAACGTTAGAAAAAGATACTAGACACTTTACAGTAGTTTTATACTCTCTTGAAGACCTCTCTTACATTAAAAAAACCTAAAAATTATGAATTAACCATGACCCAATCATGATATCCTAGAGGAATATAACACAAAACTTGGAAACGATTTACCACACTCTCCTTATATGAATACTCAAGAAGGACATTCAAGAACTTCAATAAGCACTTGTACTTCAATAGGAGGCTAAAAACATATTTTTTGACATACCTTTGCAATATGATGGAGACTCAAATCAGAAACTACTGATGGCATCTTACATTTAAGAACATACTATGGTTCATTACTTCAACTTCACCATGGAGAAAACTTTGATTCACGGGTTGATGGACTAATGAGGAGTAAAACTTGATTCTTGCATATGATATATACCTTATAGAAGCCTATAGAATGAAAAAAACCTTGTGAGATCAATTCAAAACAAGAGATAGTCTTAAAAGCAACATGAATTCCATCCAGAGATTCAAATATCCTTTCTAGTTTATCATACATATATAACTTTTTATTTTCTTCCTCTAGTTCAACCTTAAGAATGATCAAATATTCATGTTTAAGACAGGTATTTTCCTTTTATTTCATATCTTTTGACACATTCACAAAAAGAGGATCCATCTCCTTTAGTTCTTGGGCATGGTTAGCTTCGATGAGATTGATTTCATTCTTTAGTCCATCAATCAAATATTTTCAAATATCATCCTTCCTTTTCAGAATTAAATTGAGTAGTGTTCTCATGCTTGTGCCTCGAAGGTCTCCTCCAAACTGTTAGATTTGGTTAGAGGGTACTAGGATATGATACCAATTGTTGAAAACTAGGACATTGAGAAGGGGTGTGAATCACTATCTATTAAAATTTTTATAAACAATTTAATGCACTTAATTTGTTATAATGAAACCAAAAAATAATTCACAAGATGTCAATCATGAGAGATAACACATAGAGACAAGATTTAATGTGGGAAACCCTTCAAGGAGAAAACCCACTAAAACCAAGAACTAGTTTAGGACAAGAATGTCATGTAAATGTTACATTGATTTCATGTTGAGCATTTACTCAACTTGGAGTTGCTACGTAAAATATTTAATCAAGAAAATACTAGATCTTTAACAAGAATCAACTTGCATGTGGAAACTTCAACTCTCAAATTCGTCTAGCACTTACTCGACCTTATATAAGATTTAACTTACAAGGAATATCCAACTCCCCATTTTCTAAACTGCTACTTAGACTTCTATAAGGTTTTTATCACTCCGATTTTGTTTTCTTACACAACAAATTGTGACCCTTAGATCAGCTCATTCCTCTTATCAGTTCTCCTCCTAATTCACCTATCTTCTAATCACCTAACCAAATAAAAGGATATGTTATACAAGGATCGAATCATCCACACTTTTCAATCACCTTATTTTTCATATTCTTAATTTTCATCAAATACTCTTCCCTAACCATTGATTCTCATACATCATTAGATCACCATATCTTAAAAATTATCTCTTAAAACACCTACATAATTTCGAACTCACTTATCTATAATCGGGACTTCAAGAATGATCCATTAAAATTAAACCATAAACTCGTCTTTATGATAATAATACTCTCATACTCCCATTTGAATCTATATTAATTTCATCACACACTTTGCTTAAGCTCATCTCACATATGCTAATCTATTTTCATCGTCCATTAAAACAAACTCTCCAAATATTCAAAAACAAATTCCTTACACAAGTTAACTATATGAAAAAAAAATTTCCCATCTTACATGACCGTTCCACTTCAAAAATTAGGACTTTTCATATTCCAAATATGACAACTCGTAAATGCTGAGGTGATAGGAATAGATTTCAATAGTAACTCCCTTAAGATGTCGTAATAGCCTCTATTATGTTTCAGTTGTATCTTCATAGTTATAGCTTCCTCAAGATTCTTTGCAATCAAATGAAGGATGAAGAGGTTTATTGAACTTCCTTACAATATTCCATATTTTTGAGTATTTCATTTAGACATGGGTCATTTTTTTGTAATAGTTTTTAGTTCTTGTCTTGTTCTTCCAAGGAAGTATGGCCTAATTTCATAACCGATCACTATCAAGTATGTATGACATGTATAGACGTTTTCAATATCTCTTCACATTCATTGAAAACCATTAAACATTCTTTATCCTTTGGTAATTAGTCTTCACAAGTCATAAAGGCACATATGATCTGATTGGGAGCTCTAACTAGTAATCACATTTTTGTAACAAATAAGAGAAGAGGCTACACATCAAGACATGAGCATTAGGTTTACTAGTAGTCTATGATAACTTTAATAACTTTCAAAATCATAGAAAGCAACATTTTTCACACATTTCTTCATTGTTATCAACTCACAATTCAAGTGGCTTTGATTCACAGTTTTACATGACTTAGCATACTACAAGTATAACATTTTCAATGAGTTTTATAGCTTGGGATAAAGGTTTGGGATCTTTTAGATCACCTACAATTTTCAAGGTGACAATTCACTTCAAAAATTCCTTTTGAATCATTCATTTAAACAAGTTATACATTGTTTTACTCATAACAAATTTATATTTTCAATGTTTTAACAAACCCACATCCTTTATAAGACAACCATGTATTCAAAAGAATCTCTTAACATGTAAGGAAACTTCACAATTTCCTAAGTCTATTGATTTATATGATATCATAACAACAATATTAGATGAGCTTGATCTTCAACCTAATCTTAGTTAGGGTTTTAAGTTTCAAATCCTAATGAGTAATTTGAAGGATCTCAACCTATTAATCTTCATTTTTATTTCCATGCACATGAAGAATAAATCCATTACTAATTTCTTCAACAATATCAGGCCTTATTTTTCCTTAAATGATATTGAATAACTTCAATATTTGAGTCATTGTCATTGTTCTTCTAATCTGCAATAGAAACTAAACCCAATTCTCAAAAAGGAAGAGTTTTACCTCTTAGGTCCTTCGTTGTTAGTTTTAAGCCACCATTTTGTGAATTTAATTTCAGTTATAAAATTAAGACACTGAATCAATCACCATTTAAAGAGATATATCCATGCATGTTTGACATTTTCAGAACTACATGAATTAGTTCTCAAGCCACCAGAGGATAGTCTTGAGTTTGATACTTCTTGCTAATCAAACCTTCACTTTCATGACTATTCATGTCAAGAGAAATTCAATAAAGGTCTATGTACCACCTTCAAATACATTATTGTAGAGTTCTTAAGGAAAAATTTCAAGCACAACTCATACCATAGTCTCCTTTGCAAGACCCTTATAGGGAATTTTTAGAGTCATGAACACAAGGACCATATTTCACTTTACCAAGGAAAATGTGAGCTTCAACAACTCATCCTAGACATGTAGAGGGTGACCATGATCATTTCTCATCTCAACATCATGTTTTTTCACAAAAACCTTCTTCAAACACCATGACGGGTTTTATTTGAGAATCCCTTAATTGATAAAGATGGAACTTTTATTGAATTCACAGTAAAACCACATTGTACTTTCTTAAAAATTTCTTTACACCTAAGACGATCTCACATACCTTCTTCCATTACAAGATATTCAAATTAGAAATTTAAAATTTGCACTTTATAGTTAAAATAGATAAAACTATGGTCAAAATTTTGTATTTAATGGAGGCCATTAGTCATGCTTTCATTTAATGAAGAGGATTCAACATTCACTTTTACAAAAATCTATAAAGAAGCATTCTTACCTATGCCAAAATGGTTCAATTATTGCTATATCTAACACGTTCAACACAAATAGTGTATCTCTCACACATAACCTATGCATGTAAGGTTTATGAACACAACCCATTATTTAAAGCAAAGATTGACTCCTTTACTATCTAGAATTAGTATTAGCATCTCATGCTAAGGATTTCAATCACTAAAAATATACATCCATGGATTCATTAAAAAAAATTCTATCAAACTAATCCCTTCTTCACCAATGCACATAACTCAAACATAACATTTCTCGATTAATTGAAAAATAAAGTTATCTCGATACAATATCACCAAATTATAAGGAGGTTTATAATTCTTACCTACCTCACTAAGCTACGAGCATGATAATATTTAGAAATTCAATGAATCCTCTTCATTCCAAATGAGAAATAAAAACATTCCACAAAGTATATGTATTTGACAATTCTTATTAGCTTACTAAAGATATAAATAATAAGCAACATGCTCAGAGAAAAAAAATTATTGCTTCATTTCTTTACCACATCACCTGCAGGGTTCTTATTACCATTTCCTTACACAATAAACAATAAATTCCTAGTTCCTTGACACAAAACTTTGAAAAAACATACCTATCATTCATATCCATAGTATTTTTTTTATAAAATATTGTGCTTCCACATTTCCTTGATTTTTTGACCATGAGAAATATACATTTTTCTATACTCCTTAACTTGGAGGAAAAACTACTCATGACTCGAATACAAATTCCTTTATTACTCTTTCCCATGCCCATTTAAACATAAATAAGTTTCTTTTATAACTATACATGACTAAATAATGCATCCTTGTTTTCCCATACATAATAGAATTCCATCATTTGTAATATTTATTACTCAAATTTTATCCCTAAGACTCACTATATGTTTACACGCCCTCCAAGAATTCACTTATACTCTCTAAATTAATTTCAAACACATTCTACACACCTTAAAAACCCAATGATTCTCGTTGCAAGTTTTAGAAACTTGAATATAAGAAATGGATGGAAAAACCTATTTCTTAACGTTTTTGAACAAATTAACCATCTTAGACTCCCTTCCCCGTGACTTAACATACTAAAATTAAGTTTATAACCCTCAAAATTTTCATTTGGTTGTTCTCTTGATGATGCTCCTACATCATACTCCCAAGGTGGAGAAAATCCTTCATGTCCTTTTTTTTGAATAAGCTGGATCTTTGGCTGAATCTTCATTATTTTGTATTTTTCTTAGTCTTCCTCTTGTATTCTCATTATCCTTTCTTTCCTTAAGACCTCCTTGGTCCCATATAGTGGTACCTTGTCTTGTATTTGGCTTTCTTATGGATCTTTATCTTTGTCTTCATCAATCTCATGCCTTCATCTATTATACTTGGATGAACGAACACAACAACAACAAATATATATATATATATATATATATATATATATATATATATATATATATCTTCATGTTTCAAAATCCCCTTCATTTCTTCATAGCTCATGTACATATTGCATTCTTTGATTTTCTTGTCATAGTATTTATTTTCTTCACTTTCTTGCTTCATTACCTATTTTTTCTCATCCACCTTCATATCATGTTTCTCTTCCTCTTCCTTTAGACTCATTTCATTCTCTATTTGACATGATTTCTCCCCATGTATGGCATGCTCTAAAGCTTTTATCTATATATCTACTTGTTCAAGGATTTCATAAAAAAACTTACTTTCTTATATCGACACTTCTTCACATTTCACTTTATGTTCTTTCTCTATTGTCTTCTAGCTTCCATCATTTATCTCAAATCTCAACGATTATAACTGGGAACATGTTTTTTTAATCTTCATACCTAAATTCACACATTTGAACACAATATTAGAATAAAAAAATTGAGGCATTATTGCCATTGCAAATTCTTCTTTCTATGCCAACTCTTCATCTCGGTTCTCCTTGAGCTCTTATTCCTATAGCATTGCATGAACTCTATCATCCTCTTGTTTTTTCATCTCAAGGGAAGCTAAGAATTCTTATATCACATTATCATCTTTACTCTTTCTTACAATCCACATCATCTCTTTACTTACTTCTTTGTCTTGCTTCCTTTTCATCCTCTCTTGCTTCTACTTTTGTCTTTTATCCTCTTTCTTGATCATTATCCTCACTTGTATTCTTTTTCTCCTTCTCATAAGAAACTTAATTATCCATTTTGATTTATTTTTCAAGACAAAATCATATATGATTCCTTGGCTTTTCTCTCTTTCCTTCAAGAGTACCACTAGTTGCTCTATATCTTGCTTCAATTTGTGACCTCTTGCTAAAACCATACTTCTCCTTTCCTTTCTTCATATTTTATTCTTTCCTTTTCCTCTCTCTCTCTCTCTCTCTCTCTCTTCTTGTTCTCTTTTCCTGCAACTAATTTTCTTGACTAACTCTACCATTAACTCCTCTCTATCCATATCTTCTCTTTTCTTCTTCCCATTCAATTTTTATCTCTATTCTCAAGCAATTCCTTCTTGCTTCTCTCTCTACACCTCACCAAGGATTGCAGCATGTTTTATTAGTGTCTTCTCACTTTATTCTGTGCATTTTTCACTCTTATTATTCTTCTCTTAACCCATCTCTTCATTCAAACACACAATTCTACTTGTTAGCCACAAAATAATCAAATTTCAATTATTAAAGAAACTTCAATAAGATTCCATGCTATGATACTAAAAATTGTGTAGTGAATGGAGGTCATTAGAAATTATTTCATTCAATTAAGAGGATACAACAACCACTTGTACAAAACTCTACGAAGAAGCACTCTTACCTATGCCAAAATGTTCAATTCTTGTTATATCTAACACATTCATCCCAAATCTAGTGTATATATTCACTATCCCATATTTAAAATGTACCTCATATTATTTCAAAATCATCATCACATTGAATCCTTGTCATGTCATTTCCAATTATACTTTCTCCACATCTTCCCTTTAATACACTTTGGTCGCTTAGCATAATAAGTAAATTTTAGACCTAATAAGCCTTCACAAATGTTTCATCTTCTTATGCCTTATTTCACAACTTTCACCAAGTGATAAATCAACTACTAAATTGATCCAAAATTTTCCACTCATCAGATTTGAACTAATTTCCTCTTGATTGCCTGTTTGGTTCTCAAGCCAAGTGTGTTGCTTCATTATTGAAAATCAACTTATAGCACTACCCATAAGAATTTATCACGACAACTGTATAATCTATCAATGTAACCCTTTTAATAAAGATTCAATATCAAGAAATGAAAATTCTAGAATGATTCTCAATGATTAAAATCTAAAACTCACTATTACCTCTATAAATTGTCTTCAAACAACCTGCACAAATTCTGTCACCTATATCTCAAAAATTATTCACTTTAAAAAAACCATTAAAAACCCAATTTTATATATACCTAAGAACCTTTCCTATAAATTTTCAGGTTGATTTCATTAGTCTTGTAAATTTTATACTTCCTCATACAACCTAGTAGACACCAAAATAGCCTCTTGACTATGTTTTGAACACTCTTGCCCAAACTGTCATAAAAATATGGATCTTGAACCATTAGTTTTTAAAAATTCCTTCATACTTACCTAGAATACTATCTTGAATATCTCAGAGAAAATGGATGTGATTTGATATGAAAAAGCTAAACCCTAGGTTTGAGTGTGTAAATCCTCTCGTGAGACCGAGAAGGGTAATTTTGGAATAACTTTCAAAATAATTTGTTTCAAGACCCAATATTTTTAAGAAGGCCTATGCCAACATTATGAAGATAGTTTCCTTACCAATAGAGCATTAGGAAATATGAAACTCTCCATTATTAAGGTGTCTCTCTCACTTAACATGTGCATGTAAGGTTTATGAACACAACCAATTGTTTCAAACAAATATTGACTCCTTTACTCTCTGGAATTAGTATTCACATATCATGCTAAGGATTTTAATAACTAAAACATCACATCCATAGATTTATACAAAAATTACATCAAACTAACCCCTTCTTCACCCATGCGCATAATCAAACAGAGCATTTGTTGGTGATTGGAAAATAAAGTTATCTCAATACAATATCACCAAATTCCAAGAAGGTTTCCCATTCTTACCTGCTTCACTAGGTTCTAAGCATGATAATATTCATAAATACAATTAATCGTCTTCATTCCAAATGAGAAATAACAATGTTCCACAAAGTATACGTATTTTACAAATTTTATTAGCTTACTAAAGATCTAAATAACAAGCACCATGCTTAGAAAACAAAGTTTATTACTTCATTTATTTATCACATCACATATAGTGTTCTTGTCACCATTTTCTTACACAAAAACATGTAATTCCTAGTTCTGTTATCCAAAATTCACCCTCAAGGTAATTTTGATAACATGCATCAGATTATTTAGTCATGGGCCAGTGGAATTGAATCAAGGCTAAAAATCATGTTTTGGGGCTCTCCTTGGCTTCTCTCTAACTTCCCCATCTAGGAAAAAGCCTAAGAAGTTAGAGAAAATTAGAAAAAACCCAAAAATGGAAGTTGCAAGCTTGTTTTAATGCATTTCCGTTCGTACCAATGCGGATCTTACCAAGGTTCGTCGAACCAGGTTTGGAGCCAAAATATAAAGGAATCAGCTAAATTGGCTCTTTGTGTCCTAGACCGCACAAGTTCAATAGGGACGCCTTGAGACGCAGACATTGCTGAAAATTCTTAAGTCAAAGGGAAATAGGTGAAGTTGGAACTTTTTGGTCCGCATGATCTATGGGATAGTTTGGGACAAAAGTACGTGCGTGATGTGAAAAGCTGATTTTTCCACTTAGTGCATTGCGGGTGGTGCGGAGAAATGTGTTTGGGACAGTCAGGGACAATAAGTACGCACAAGACATGAAAATCTGATTTTTCTGCAAGTCAGTGCATTGCGGGTGACATGGAGAAATTTGTATGGGATGATCGGGACATCGGGACGCGAAAAGGTGAAATCGTCGCATGAGGAACCGGACTTTGCGGCGAATGTAGAAGTCAATGGCCCTCATGGCCTAGTCAATAGCAGACATGCAAGGATAAGGAATTCTAAATTAGGTGATGTAGAGATTTTTGTTTGGGATAATAGGGACATGCGGACCTGATTTTGCTGAAATAGCCGCATAAAGAGAAAAAGTCAATGTTTGACCCCCCGAACTTCAAACGGCCATAATTTTTGACTCCGAGCTCCGATTTTCATAAAATTTGACTTTCTTGGAATGAGCACGACATCCTTTTCATCATAATTTTGATGAGGGTAGATATATTTAAATAAAATAAACATATTTAGCTCCAGGAAATTAATTCTCATTCTGTCAAATGACAGAAAAATGCCTGCAGACCCAAAATAGCCGCTCGCACTCAAGAGGTTATAACTTTTACATTTCTCAATGAAATAACACAAAATTAGTACCATTGGAATCATGGCTCTAAGCCTAATGCACAATAGTCTAGAAATTCTAGATTTGATGAAAGATAGATAGATATTTTTTAGAAAATGCGGCCAAGTTCAGAATAGTGTTTTATTTGGTAGTTGGACGCATTAAATGAAGCATGGGCTTCCATATTTCAATGTTGCAAGTCATGGGACAGTATGGGGAGCCTTCTGCGCAAAGCAACAGATCATCATTTCACTCCATTTAATACCTCTTACAAGTGGTTGAAGGACAAATTTTGGGATTTCCATTTTCCCTCTCTCTCTCTCTCTCTTCTTATTTTTCTATAAATTGGAGTGTTGGGCTCATTGTAAAGAGAGGTAGTTTTGTTGTAGCAAAGATCTCAAAATTTCTTTGTGAATCCAAAGTGTGTTGTAGGTCCTTGTACTGGACTCCTTGCATGGTGATCCAAGCCCTTATCTTATAACAGATTGAACTATGCATATCATGAAGCAATAAAATACAAGTTTGTGGATGCATCTTCCCCTGTTGTGTTTTTTTGCACTCTTCTTTCCCTTTCAACCTTCATTACAAGAATATTGTGTCTATTTTTATGCTCTTACAAGGACTCATTATTATTGTGCATGTATGAAATATTGTTGTGAATGTATTTTCCAGATTGTGGAGAACTGTTATCACCCCTTCTAGTATGCTTTTTACTTCTATTTTTCACACATTAGAAGACTACTCTCACACCCTCCTTTTTTGGTGTATCACCGTTGTAGTGTAGGCTTTCATTTTTTATGCATTCTCTCTCCTTGGTCCCTTGGAAAGTTAGATTAGGACAGTTAGTTTTTGCCTGCATTAGAGTAGATTGTGGCAGGTAGTTTAGGAGCAAGAACCAACTTTCTCTGGAGGTCTATCTCAAGTAGCAAGTCCCACAACTTGGAGATAGTACCCATGCTATCCAATCACACAGTGAGCTCAATTATGTGCACTTGTGTAAACATAAGGGTGTTATGATTCAATGATAACGCTTCCCTAACAAAAAGCTTTCGATAAATAGATCTCTCATTCATATCCATAGTAATTTTCTTACAAACTATTGTGCTCCCACATTTCCTTCATTTTTATACCATGAAGAATACACATTTTTATGTGCTCCTTACCTCCCCTTAGAGGAATAATTATTGATGACTCAAATACAACTTTCTTTATTTCTCTTTCCCATGACCATTTTAACCTAACTAGCTTTCTTTTATTATTATACATGAATCAACAATGCCTCCTTGTTTTTCCATACTCAACATAATACCATCATTTGTAACATTTCTTACTCAAATTTTATCCCAAATACTCAATAGATGTTTACACACCCTCTAAGGATTGACTTATACTATCTTTGACTTTAAAACACCTTTTACACACCTTAACAAACCATTTTTCTCCTTACAAGTTTTAAAAATTTGAATATAGGAAATGGAGGGAAATACCTATTTCTTGATCTTTCTTAACCACTTAACCATCTTAGACTCCCTTCCTCATGACTTAGCATACTACACTTGAGTTTATAACCCTGAAAGTTTACATTTGGTTGTTCTCTTGATGATGCTCCTACATCACAAACCTATATGGAATAGTCAACCATAAGGAACAAAGATGCCACAATTGTGACCTACGATGATAATTTTACACTCTTGAGGGGTTTCCATAACTATCACAAGTGAAATCATGAAAAAAAAATCATTTATTTCCTATTTCTTTAGGGAGGTTTGGGGGAGAATGAACAATGTTAGAAAAACAAAGAGAACTTTCTTGTTCTTCCACATTTTGTCCTCACACTTTTTACAAATTTTTATTATTAGAGCGTTATTCGAAAATACATTGTATGATTTATCTTAAGAATGATTGATAAAAAAATTAGTCCTAAGGAGACATGTCATTGTTTTATCCCTTCTCACTTTACTGATTTTGGTAAAACTTGAATAACTTCAAAAATATTCTTCAAAATTTGATGAAACTTGACCTAGAGAACTATAAAACCTCCCTCTACATGATCCATAGATTTATTTCTCATAAATTATCCTCTCTTGTCCAAAAAATATCATTTTCCATGCTTCCATTACTAGTTCTCTAAGGTACTTTTACTATAAACTCAAAGTTTTCCTTTAACCGATAAATTATGATCCGCAGATGCTCATAAGTTCTCTAGGTAGTGTTACTAGCCTCTTACCTTTCCTACCTAGTTTTTTCAGGATTTGATACCTCATTAGGATCTAAAACTAGGCCTAAATGGGGTAGTTCCAATTGCGACTTGTAACACCTGACCTGATGATCACCCTAGAAGCTCTTACACATCCATGAGACAACATTTCATACATATGAGACACATAATAAAATAACATTAAGTTTCTACATACCTCCAGTGGGCACCTACCTCATTGACCAAGCTTCTAGCACCCTAAAATAATCCTGAAATCACTCTGTGAACACCAACCACCATTGAGAAGGCACTACCAATCAACCTTCATGCCCCTAACTGATCCTCACTTCACCACTCACACCTTTTCCATCAATTCCACCTGACATCAATGATAACACCAATGCACTGGGTTAAACAATATTCCCCTTTTTCATTGATGGTAATAAACTCAGAAACCTTGATGAAAAAAAAAACAAAACAACATCTTTAAAGAATTCATATCTTGTTGTCTAACAACACTCTCTCCCACTTTGAAGTTTATGACAAAGTTTCATACATTCAACAACATGAACAACATGCAAGTACTCATTTATAAAGCATAACCTTGTGTCAAGAATCTCCCATTGGATTAGACATACTACCTTGCCAAATGTGTCTTGAATAGATTCATCGATTTCTCCACCAACTAGACTCAATTCTCCCTTGGACCTATTCTCTTCATATTTAGGTATGTCACTTCAGCATGCTCAAAACAAATCTCAACTCTTTCTTAAGCTATTAGATTATGCTATTTGGAGCTTAGATCCCTGAATCAGATTTTGAGTGCCTTTTATCCCAACTTTGAACATCCATAAGATCTTATGTACATCATGTACCAAGCTCATGCACATCCATTTGGGATATTTTTATCCTCCATTGTGTGAAATTGAAAGAAATAAAAACCTTACCTTGCATTCAAGTCATAAGAACGATCAATCAAAATTGACCAGTCCTAAAGGAATTTTTCATTACTCTCTATTGTATTTTCTTATCTATACACTGCATGAACAACATAGCTTTCTCAACCTTGAAGTGTACCATATTTTCTTCATTATTGTTTTCTTTACTATAATTTCTAGGCTTCTAGCCCACCTCAAATTCACTATTGTCATGCAGTCTATCCATTTCCCTTGTTCCAATACTCCTATTAAACCTTTAGGTTGTTGTTTTTAGCTCACTACGGTGAGAAATACTAACATGATGCATGAAAATACATTATTAGACTTTACTACAACAACCTTATCCTATTTTCCCACAACCTTGTGGGAAATCAAGCTTATCATTCTTCTTGGTCAAAGAAATTTTTGGCTCTTTCTCCTATGTGAGATATCATCAAATCTGTAGGTCTCTATTTCAGACTAACAAGCATCCTAAAACACCTAATGATGAGGAATTATTCAAAATCAAAAGCTCTAAAACTATTTGGATGTCTACTTCTTAAGATAATAGGTATTATTTCTCCTTTTTCATCTCATATATCAATGTAAGGTGACATTATGATCTCTCAAACTCAATATATATAATTTCCTTTAAGATCCTTCAAGTTTAGAAAATTAATTAATCCACCCTTTAAGTGTTGTTGCCTAATCTTCATGATTTTTTCATGATTAATTACACTTGAGCTTGTAATGAATTCCAGTGCATATTGACTACTTTGACATTATTAAAAGCATTCTAACCACTGACAGGGTCATCTATATATATGACATATGGTGCTTAGTCTACAACAAGTTCCTTGGATTTGAAACCTTCTATATAAATTTAATAGATTTTTCATATAGATACCTCTTCATTCTCATCTTGTATTATTCCGTGGAATATAGACCCTTTAATAGCTTATTTAAGACAAAACACTTCTATTTTTATCCTTGGATCATTCTATCATACTACATTGATGATATAAATAGAATCTATTACAACTTCAAGCTTCTTGGGTTTGTGATGATAATCTTTATTTATTCATCACATGTTATTTTTTTCCTTGAGTATGTCTATGACCTCTATAACACTATATTTACTCAATATTCCATGTACGACATCAGGTTTTATTCTTTCAATTCAGAACCTTCGACTTTTTGAGTTGGAAACATTTTTATTTTTCATATTCAGATCTTTGTAGCTGAGCATCCAAATTTGTAACACCTTTGCAACCTAATATTTCTAAATAGATAACTGTAAGTCATATCTTTTCTTGGCTTGATATTCATCAAGGTTGGACCTTTCATAGATTTTGATTATGATTTCTTTAGTGATCCTGCTCTTTATAATCTTAACTTGTGGCTATGGATAAACATCTGATGTATGTTCTAGAGACTTATGTGAACTTGTATGGTTTTGACATTTTACAATAGCTTTTCATAGCACTTATTTGACATACCTACTTTTCCTCCTTTCAATAGTCAAAGCTTGAGAACAATAAAAAAACAATATGATAGCCATGGACACACATACTTTTGAATCCTTGTTAAAACATGATAATTCCTTACACTCATTTAAGAAAGTACATTTTCTCAAGAATCAATCACACCTATAGTAGAATTTGATCACTTATCATGACATAATTTGACGTCTAATTAGGGTCATCTTTTGTAAGAATGTTTGACCAAGACACTAGACACTTTCTTGTAATTTTATACTCTCTTAAATACCTCTCTTACATGAAAAACATAAGAAAGATGACTTAACCATAACTCAATCATGAAAACCTATATGAATATAACACATACCTTGAAACCTATTAAGTACACTCTCCTTACATGGATAATCAAGAAGGACATTCAAGAACTTCAATAAGTACTTGTACTTCAATATGATGTTAGAAAAACATTCTTTGACATACCTTTACAATATGATGGGGACTCCAATAAGAAAATAATGATGCCATCTTACATTCAAGAACATACTTTGGACCATTCACTCAACCTCATCATGGAGTGAAAAATGATTAGCAGTTAATGGACTAATGCAAAGAAAACCTTGCTTCTTTTAGTTGATATATGCCTTCTAGAAGCCTAGAGAAGGCACACCACCTTGTGAGATCACTTCAAAATAGGAGATAGTCATCAAAACAACATGATGACTCAATTATTTACCTTATTGTCCTAGAGATCTTTACCATATTCTTGGATGCATTCATTGGTGTAAAAAATCATCTCCTAATCCCTCACTTTTTGATTGAATTCACTGACAAGCATTGATGATGTAACTCATACACATGATCCAAAGTCAACTTGAGGTAGAAGTTCTTATTCACTGTCACTAGAAGAGTATTTATTATTCTTGGATTTATCATCACCTCATGATATCCTGTTTATACTAGAATATCCCTTGAATTTCATTGATTGTGTTATCTCTTCATCATCTCCCCATGCTACTTTTCTATCAATATTTTCTTCCTCAATTCTTGAATTTTCTTCCTTGACATTGTATATCAAATTTATCTCCTTATTTCGAGAGGCTATTTAAGGCATAGTTGACCTTGACTCATTTCAAGGATTGGTATTCATGTTAGAAGGATTCTTAAATTGTCCTTTGAAGGTATAATTCCTATTGTTGTGCTTATATTGTTCATTGTTCTAGTAATGCTTTGTAAAATTCCCAACTTCATGACAACTATAGCATATGACATTACTCTTACCTCTAAATTGGTGTGAACTATCATTCCAACTATGATTAGAATCCTTGAGATCATGACATCTCCTAGCATAGTGTATATTTTTTTTGCAATTGTAGTATACTACCATATTCATGCCTTTTGAGTCCACTTCTTTCCAAAATTTACTTGATAGTTCTTCTAAGCAGTGCTTGGAAATATGACCCTTTTCTTGGTAGTTAAAACAAACTATATTATTTTATTTTTCAATTTTTTTATCTCTCCTTAGGTTTTCATATATGACTTGATTCCTTCATTCATTAGCCATATGTCCATAGTTATGACAAGAAAATAATATCCTTTAAAATTCCTTTCATACATGGATACATTTGGTAGCCTAACTAAATTACCCCATCTTCTGCTTGTTTCTTTTATCATCTTCATGTCTATTTGCATGATTGGACAAGCCTTTTCATCATCTCTCTTTTCTATAGGATATATTTTGAATCCTAGGGCTATTCTCTCTCCTACATCTCTTTGTCTTTCAAAATTCCATAAAGAACTTCAGATATTTTTTCAAGTTTACCATACATCTTCATATTGTTATTTTATTCCTCTAGTTCAACCTTCAAGATTCTCAAATCTTCGTCATGTTTAAGAAAATACTATTCCTAGTCTTTCAAATATTTTGACACATTTTCAACAAAGGAATACATCTCCTTGAGTGCTTGGCCATGGTCACCTTCCATGATCTTGATTTCATTCTTCAGTCCATCAATCACAGATTGAAAAATCTAATACTTAATTTTCAGAATTTATTCAACTAGTGTTCCCTTGTTTGTACCTCTATGATCTCCTCCAAGTTGTTAGACTTGATTAAAGATGACCAAAATCTGATACCTATTTTTGGAAACTATGACACTGAGAGGTGGGAGATTAAGTGTCTATTCAAACTTTGAAAAACAATTGAATTCACTTAATTTTTTATAATGAAATTCAATAATCATTCACAAGATGTCAATCATGAGAGAGCACATATAGATACAAGATTTAATGTGGGAAACCATTCAATGGATAAAACCCCACTGAAACCAAGAACTATTTTAGTACAATAATGTCATGAAAATGTTACATTGGTTTCATGTTGAGCATCTACTCAACTTCGAGCTCCAACTCAAAACATTTAATCAAGGAACTACTTGATCTTTAGCAAGCTTCAACTTGTATGGAAGCTTCAACTCCAAAATTTAGTCTAGCACCTACTGACCTTCTGTAAGCTTCAACTTACAAGGAAGCTCCAACTCCCCATTTTATAAGCTTCTACTTAGACTTATGCAAGTTTTTGATTACTTTGATTTTGTTGTCCTACAAAACATATTGTAACCTCTAGACCAGGTCATTCTTCTTCTCATTTTTCCTCCTAATTCACCTCTCTTCTGATCACCTAATCAACTATAATAATCTATTAGACAAGGCTCATATCATCTACACTTTTAAATCATGCTTTCAATGATTTAATCACACAAACAAGAACCTTTCGAAAAATCCTCTCTTCATATATTTAGGTTGTTGCATCATATTAGTCATGAAGATAATTATTTATCACCTCAATCACCTTGTTTTTCATAGTCTTAAGCTTCATCAAATACTACCCACCAACCATTGATTTTCATACATCATCAGATCACCATATCTTCAACAAATATATCTTGAAACATCTATAAACTTTTGAACTAAAACATCTAGAATCTGAACTTCAAGGATGATCTATTCACATTAAACCATGTAATATTATTTATGAGAATAACACTCTCATACTCCCATTTAAATCTATATTAATTTCATCACACACTTTTCTCAAGCTCATCTCATATATGATACTTTGTTTTCACCATCCATCAAAACAAGCTCTCTAAAGCTTCAACAACATTTCCTCACACAAGTGAGCTATATGAAAAATAAAATTTCCCTCCTTACATGACCCTTCCAATTTAAAAAAGGAATTTTCATATTCCACACTTGACAACTTGTACAAGGTGAGATAAAGACATTTAAAGTGTAACTCCCTTAAGATGTCATAATAACATCTGTCATCATGTTTCGATTCGATCATCATAGTTGTAGGTTATTTTTAGATTCTTTATAGTCAAATGATGGATGAAGATGTCTCCTAAAAATTCCTTACACTCTTTCATAGCTATCAGTATTCCATTCAGACCCGGTTCTCTATTTTGTAACGGTTTTAACTTCTTATCTTGTTCTTACAAATAAGTATATTGGACTAATTTCACAACTAATCACCACAGCTATTTCTATCATGTATGGAAATTACAATGACTCCTTACCTTATTTTAAAACCATTAAAAATTCCCCTTCACCATTTAGTCTTTAGAAATCATAAATGCACATATGAGTGAATTAGGAGCTTCAACTAGTATTCAAAATTTGGGAACAAGAAAGAAAAGAGGTTACTTATCAAGTTGGAAACATATGAGCATTAGGTTTACCAGTTTTCTATGATAATTGGAAGTCCTTCCATAATAAGACAAAGCAACATTTTTCACTTTTCTCAACTTTGATCAACTCAAAATTCATGTGGCTTTGATTCACAGTCTTGCATGACTTGAAATACTACAAAGAGGATATTTTCAGCAAGTTCCATAACTTGGGAAAAACGTTGGATATATTTTAGATCAGCTACGGTAGTCAAGGCATTAGGGAACTTTAAAACTTCCTTCTTGATCATGCATAAAACAAGTTATATTTTTTTTTTTCTCATAAAAAGTTGTATTTTCAATGTTTTGACTAACCCACATCCTTTATTAGACAACTATGTCTTCAAGAGAATCTCTTACTAGGGGTAAGGACACCGCAAAACCTCCTAAGTCAATTTATTTACCTAAGATCAGGATAACAAGATCAAATGAGCATTATCCTCAAACTTTTCTTAGTTAGGCTTTTAAGTTTTGAAACCCTTGTTGGTCATTTGAAGGATCTCAACCTATTATTCCTCATTTTTAGGCCCATGTACATGAAGAATAAATCCATCAGTTATTTCTTCAATAATCTAACACCTTCTTTTTCTTTAATGATATTGAATAACTTCAAGATTTTAGTCATTGTAACAATTCATCTAATCATTGCCATAAAAACAAAACCCATATTTTAAACAAAGGAATGGTTTTACCTGTTAGGTCCTTTCTCTTTAGTTTCCAAGCCACATTTTTATTATGATAATTTGATTTAGCAACTTAAGATATTGAAGCAATCGCCATTTCAAGTGATATATTCATGAAATTCAAACATTTTAGGACTATGTGAACTAATTCTCAAGCCACCAAATGAAATTCTTGAGTTTGAGACTTCTTGCTAATAAAACCTTCAATTTCATGACCATTCATGTCGGGAGCACTTCAAGAAAGGAATATGTACCACCTTGAAAGGATTTATTGAAGATTTTGCAAGGAGAAATTTTCAAGCACAACTTAGACAACAGTCTCCTTGGAAAGACCCTTATAAGGAAGTTGTAAAGTCATGAACACAAGGACCACATATCACTTTACCGAGGAAAATGTAACCTTTAACAAATCATCCTAGACATGTAGAGGGTGACCATGATCATTTCTCAAATCAGCATCAAGTTTGTTCACTCAAACCTTCTTCAAACACCATGACAATTTTTATTTGGAATCCCTTAATTGATATAGATGGAAATTTCATTGAATTCACACTAAACAAACACTAAAATTGCTCAAATATCTTCATGAAACCTAATACCATCCGACATACCTAAATTATTCAAAACATGGTGAAAACGTATGGAATGCTAAACCATAAGGAACAACAATGCCACAATTTTGATATAGGGGAATCCTTATACACTCTGAGGGTTTTCACACCGTAAACAAGTGAAATGATTACCAAAAAAATCATTTCTTATGTATCACTTTAGGAAGGGGGTTTGGAGAGAGAATGAACAATGTTAGAAAAATAAAGAAAAAATTCTTATTTGCCCAACTTTTGTCCTCAAATTTTTTGTAAAATTTCATTCTTGGAGTTCTCTTCAAAAATTTATTCTAAGATTTATCTGAAGGAGGATTGATAATTTTTTAGGGGAGCTAAGAAGACAGGTCACTATTTTAGCCCTTCTCTCTTTACCTGGTTTTGGTAAAATTGAATAAATTCACCAATATTCTTTTAAAAAATTGAAACTTGACCAAGATAAATATAAGAAATAGCTAATGATCCACATATTGATTTCTCATAAATGATCACATATTATCCAAACCAATATCATTTGTCTAAGATTTCAATACTATTTCTCAAAGGCAATTTTAGTGTAAACTCCATGTTTTCCTCTAAAGGATAAATTGTGACCTATATATTCTCATAGGTTACTGTAGATGGTATTCCTATGATCCTACCATGATTACGTCAGATTTTCATGGCCTACTTTGAGAAATTATATCTCATTACGCTCTAGAACTAGGCCTAAATGTGCTAGTTCCAACTATGACTTCCAACTCCTAGCTTGATGATCACCCTAAAAGCTCTTGTACGTACATGAGACACCTTTTCAGACCTATGGGACTCATGAGAAAATCACACTAAGTTTGTCTATAACTCTAGTGGGAACCACCTTACTCATCAATCTTCTAGCACCATAAAATCATCTTGAAATCACTATGTGTGTAGAAACCCAAAAGTGGGTCACAATCCTCTAAATCCCCTTAGATTAATTAATTCAATACTATCACATCAACATGCCCACTTGCACACATTATAATTAATTTAATTACCAAAATTAAGTTAACTATCCACCTCACTTCTCTACCTCACCTAGCAAACACACCTCTCCACTTCACACTAGACTCATTCTAGCCATATTTATTTCCCAAGACTAAGTCCCGAATCACCTTAACCAACTAGGATTTATTATAACCATAATTTGAATAGCCTATTGTCCCTCTAAATACTCTCCCACTACATTTAGTGCCATTCCAAACTTCTGACCCATAACCAAAATCTCAATCACGCCAAATATAAGAAGAATCATGATATTTTTAGTAAGTATGACCTTTTCTCCCTAACCGGTGCCGATTAATCCTTGGCTAGTTCTGGTCACCTAACAACCATCGGTTTCCTTAAATAGGATTTCCAAACTCTTAGCTAGAGTTATGAATTTGGTTTTCTTACTCTTACAACCTTAAATTCTTACTCTCGAGTTTTCCAATGATCTTATGACATACCGAGAGGTGCTTACAACAATTAGACATCACACAACTCATCAACGGATCAATATAGAATTCTAGTACACTCACAGGGAAGCATCGTGCCCTCCAAATACTACTACATTTGTTCAAGACCACCTTCATCTACAAAAACCACCACCTTTTGTTATTGATCTCCATTTATAAGTAAGTATATTTATTCTTTGTCATTGGTTTCAATAGATTAGTTATTTACTTGTTATCTATTTCATTCCATCACCTCTCATACCTAGATCTCTCCCACAACACCTCCATCCAACCATCTACCCACATAGCCTTCATAACTTGCAAAAACTCCCATTTTATCACCTATGAGTCTTATTAGAAATCTCATGACCTCATCCCACCTTCCTAACTCTCTTTGTAATCACAGAGAGTTTCCATCAACCTATTTTTAATATTTCTACCTGATTTCCCCCTACTAACATTGGTCACCCAACTAGCGTCGGTCACTTACGAGTAGCTTCGAGATTGTTCACCTAACCGATACCACTCTCTATGACTGGTGAAATATACAAAACTTGTAAGCTTGCAACTCATCTAAAACAACCCATAACTTCACCTAATCTTTTCTAGACCTCCCTATAACCTTAGTCGGAGATGCAAGACCCAAAACAACCTACTATCCCTTCAAATTTAATTATAATTGTCATGTTAGATTATATTTTCTTTTGTATGTTGCATGAGATTCCTAAATCATATTAACTATAGGAGGATCTTTTTTATGTTATTTCTTACATAAAATTGTTAAAACTAGTATATTGACAACGTCTCTAGGAATTATCACACTTCTTGGATCTAGCACCGCATTGCTAAACGTCCAATACCATATCTTTGTTTAATTCTCTTTCGTGGTATTGTGTTATATTTAAGGTAGTTCCTCCTAGAAAAAGGGAAGCTCTTCACAATCAACTTGGTCAACATTCAATGTGTGCACACCTTCTTCTATTATCAAAGGTATTCATCCTACCCTACCTTACCTATTATCTATTTTATCTCTACTTTACGGTGAATTTTTTTGGAAGCCCGGTGGGACCCTCTTGTGGGTTTATTTACATTGTTCATATAGGGTGCGTTTGTGTGTTCCTTTCTTTCCTAAAAGTTCAAACTAAATCTCTCCCTAGAAATCTTCTTTTATTTTTATTTTTCTAAAAGAAAATTTTCCTTTAGTGCTTAAAAAGAACACTTCTTATTTTCTTTTGTACTACATTTAGTGAAAGAGCAGTCCTCTTCCTATTCTTCTTTTTCTACATTGAATAAATTTTTTGATATGGGTTTAAAATCCGTGCATTTCATCCTTTAAGTGTTGAATTAGATCAAATAAATTTAATTATTAATCACACGGTGGAGGTCATGACCACTTTTTGATTGGATTTGGATTAATCATAGTTCACATTTGTGCAAAAACTCCTAGGCCAAACTACTTAAATAATTTTCACATTTCTTAAACATATTGTTTCCGGAAGAATTTACCAAGGATTTAACAATCCATTGATGGTGAGCCCTATCATTATTCTAGCTGGGTTGTCATATAAGAGCATGGACCACACGTACTGAAAGGTATATCGGGCCACTTTAACTTAAACTAACTTGAAACCATCCATAGCTTGCTTATATGGCACATTCATTATCCAAAAACTCTATTCTATTCATAATTAGTTTAAAAGGCATAAGCCACTAAACATTAAAATCTAATACCTAGGATTTGTGTGTTTTGCTAGTTTTTTCTTGATTGAATTACATTTTGAGTTGTGAGAATGATTCATAATTTTTCTTCTCTTTCACACTCCACCATCATGCAAGTGTATTCTAGTTTTTTGGAGTTTGATAGGACATCTTTTAGCCATACACAACTTCTGGGTTGGATTTTATTTTGACTTAATTCACTCCAAATTAATGAATTTATTAATTCTCTCAAAAATCGTAATGTAACCGCATGGGTCAAACGACCACCATCAGTTCATTCATCACATTGGCATTGGTTGCACTGACCAACGTCAGTTTCTCTGTGTTTTTTATTATTCTATAAAAACAAGATTCTCCTTACATATTAACTTTTTGTAATTTTTGTGTTTGATATCTTACAACAAACAATTTTAGAGTCTTTGTCACCATTAACAAATCCCGTTTCACTTATTTTATAATTTTCATCTCCATATTTCCAAATTTCTTTGATATCCACAATAACCAACATCGGTCCAATGATTGAGATTAGTCTTCTTCCCTAACCAACACCGGTTACCTAACTGGTATCGATCTTTGTGTCTTGATTTTATCATAAATAACAACTTATTTCCATTCTCTAGACTCTTCCTATCTTCCATTTCTGTAGTATTTGAAGAGCTCAAATCACCTATTTTTTCACCATTCATATGGTTTTAACTCATCGGAAAACCAACACCCTAGTTTTTCATGTCAGCCATCAACCACTACCTCCTAGCCCATCCCAACGTTGTGTTTCTTCACCAATGGACCCCAAAATTCCTACCACTATGCCTATAGATGATGAGGAATTCACTAAATTCCTCAATCATAGTATGATAGCATTATAAAATTATCTCACCCACTCTTATACTCACAATTTATTGGGCTAACTTCTATTTGGTATGCTTACCTCCATGCCCCCTACCATATCCATGAATGCTACTTTAGTGTTACCTACTCCCATGTCAACATCACCTGTTACACCTTCCACATCCATTGCACCTTCGATGTTTATTGCACCTGCAACATCCATCACTCCTCGAACTTCTTCCGTACCTTTGACATATACCATACCTTCATTCACGACCCCTCATACGGGGGTCCCTTCATCATTGATCCCCATTACTTTGCATCCACCATCTACATCGACATCCTCTACCCCCTTTCAGAATTGGTTCTTTCTAAATGTCAAACTCTTACGCCTATCACCATGAGATTATCTACACAAGCTCATCCTACCTAAAGTGAAACTCAACAACTGACCATCACCTCTACTTTTTATTCAAGGTAAATTCCTTCGTCATCTATTCCCTACCCCCATAACAGTTTTCTTATTCAACACCACCATACACTAGAGCTCCTTCTATATACTATTCATCTTATCCACCCACTTATACGGGGTATCCTCGATCAAATCCTACAACAGATCTTATAAATATAATGATGGATAAGATGCATACCCTTAAAGCATATGTTTCTAGTTCTCAATGATGCATTGACTAACAATGAAAATCAGTAATGATCCTATTCACCCATCTATACCTCTTCATCCTTATCTCACACATTGGGAGATGCTTAAGTTCAATCGATTTAATTAAAAGGAAGATACACAACAAAAATTGTGATCGTTCAAACACATCTATTATTGGATCACCCATGACAATGCCTTGATCCTTATGAATTTCCCCATGTCCCTATCAGGACCGGCCCTAGACTAGCATAGTGCTCTACCTAGTCACTCAGAATTTTCTTTCAATTAGTTGGACTAGGTCTTCCTTGACCACTTCTCCATCAATATCATTAATAATGTCTCCATGAATGATTTGTATTATACTCACCAATGCGAGGATGAATCTATTGTAGATTTCATCCCACATTGTTAAAGCCTCATCAATCAACTCACCTTCCAGTTTCCTCAAACCGAGCTGATATAGTTCTTCACTAGGTGTTGTGCAGACACATTTTCCCAAGTATTCGGTATAAACATTCCAAATATTTGATGAGATGTTCACCATGGCTAAAAAGTTGGAGATCTATGCTCTTGAAGAGAAGAAACTTCAATTGTGCAACAATAGAATTCTATTTAAATAGAATAACTCCTCTTCTACTTCTAAACCGAAAAACAACAATTCTAACAATCATTCTAAGGTAAAAGGATCTGCCAATGTGGTGGTCCTAAAATTTGGCCCCTCTCATTTGTCAAACCAGCTGAAACTTCCTTTTGATCTATCCCCTATTCAAAATTTCTAGTACAAGTACGAATTGATACATTATACCCCCATATGATAACCTTACTCCTATATATTGGAAAATCTATTAAAAGAGGGAGCCATCACCCTTCTACCAATCAAACCACACACTTTGGATTTTACCCATCTCATTATATACCCGTTATCACCGAATCACGGTACCCACTGGATGTTGATCGATTTCTAGTTTGATCACTCTAAGCATCCAAAGGTGTGATTGGATAACATGGGTACTATCTCCAAGTTGTGGGACTTGCTACTTGAGATAGACCTCCGAGAGAAAATTGGTTCTTGCTCCTAAACTACACGCCACAATCTACTCTAATGCAGGAGAAACTAGCTATTCTAACCTAAAATTCCAAGGGACCAGAGAGAGAGAATGCATAAAATGAAAGCCTACACTAAAGTGGTGATACACCAGAAAAAGAGGGTGTGAGAGTAATCTCCAAATGTGTGAAATACAGAGGCAAAATGCACACTAGAAAAGGTGATGACAGTTCACCATAATCCAACAAAATGCATTCACAGCAATATTCCAAGCACACACAATAATAATGAATTCCTGCAAGAACATAATAAATAGACACAATATACTTGTAGAAGGATCAAAGGGGCAAGAAGAATGCAAGGAAACACAGCAGGGGAAGATATATCCACAAACTGATATTTTATTGCTTCATGATATGCACAGTTCAATCTATTACAAGATAAGGGCCTGGATCACCATGCAAGGAGTCCACTACAAGGGCCTGCAACACACTGGCTTCACAAAGCAATTTTGACAGAGCTTTGTTACCCAAAAACTCTCCCCCCTTTACAATGAGCCCAACACTTCATTTTATAGAAAAATGAGAAGGAAAAGAGAAGGGAAAATGGAAATCCCGAAATCTGTCCTTCAACCACCTGTAAGAGGCATTAAATTGAGTGGAATGGGCATACATTACTTGGAAAAGGCTCCCCATACTGTCCCATGTGCTGCAGCAGAGAAGGAATGATGACCATGCCTCTTAATTGCACTCCCAGCTACCAAATAAAACACTGTTCTGAACCCGGCCACGTTTTCTTAAAAAACTCAATCAATTTCTGATCAAATCTGGAATTTCTTGATTGCTGTGCATTGGGCTCGGAACCACGATTCCAACGGTACCAATTTTGTGCGATTTCGTTGAGAAATGCAAAAGTTATGGCCTTCTGAGTGTGGGCAGCTGTTTTGGGCCTGGCAGGCGTTTTCTGTCATTTGACGGGAATGAGCATTGACTGACTGGAGCCGAATATGTTTCTTTTATTTAAACATATCTACCCTCATTAAAAATAAGAAATCCAGTTTTTGTGGCGTAGAGGACGTCGTGCTCGTTCCAGAAAGTCAAATTTTATCAAAATCGGAGCTCGGAGTCAAAAGTTATGGCCGTTTGAAGTTCCACGGGTCAAATGTTGACTTTTCTCCTCTGCCTTCGGCCATTTCGGCTTTTCGCGTCCCGCGCGTCCCTTTGTCCCATTTGGTTTTGGTGCTGAAATTTCCCATTTCGGCCGATCCGGCCGGTTCGCGTACTTTTGGCCCGCGCGTCCCATTTGCTTTTGGACTGTCTGGGACAAATTCGCCCGGTTCGGCCGGTTCGTGCCTTTGTCCCAAGCTGTCCGGGACAAAAGTTCTCATTTCGCCGGTTCGCGTAATTTTGGCCCGCGGCGTCCCATTTGCTTTTGACCTGCTGCTGGGACAAATTCACCCGGTTCGGCCGGTTCGCGCCTTTTTGTCCCGCTTGTCCCAAAGGCGACCCTCTCAGCAGTTAGTCGATTTTTTCTCTGTCGAACCGGAATTTCGCGCCCGCCGCGTACTTTTGTCCCATTTGTCCCTGCTGCGTTTCGGACTGTTTGTGCTGATTTCACCCGGTTCGGCCGGTTCGCGCTTTTCTGTCCCAAACGTCCCAGAGGCGACCTTGAGCGGGACTTAGCCAATTTTCACGATTTTTCCTGGATCAACCTATTTGCCTTCTGCAACCCCTTTTTTTTTTGCATTTTCTCAGAACTTACTCTCTTCCTCTTGGACAGGGGAGTTAGACAAATATGAGGGGGACCCTTGAGGGGTGAATTTTGGATAACAATACCCATATGGTATAAAGATAATTATTAACGTACCCATCAACTTTGGGTTAGGGGTCTTAGTGATGGAAATTGTAAAACATTCAAAAACATTGTCCAAGAAATGTTAGATAATGGAGATCTCATCTTGAATAACCCTAATGCACTAGCAAATCAAAACCTTCATATATTTAAGAAACCTTTTCCAAACCATACTTGATTGAACCAAGATGGTGAGACCTCTAACAATGATACAAATGTTTACAAGGTTCATGTCCTCTTCAATGCATTACTTGATTCTTCTACTCAGTATCCTCCCATCCCATTCGGTGAGTAAATTCTTGTGCAAACTCTTCTACCCACGAAGGATCCTATTTAACCTACTTCTCTACCTATGGAGGAACCTTCCTCACCCACTCCTGTACCAGGGAAGAGCTGACCTTACCTGCTTTACATTACCTACTAAGCCATTTACCTCACCTTCCCCTTCATCTATAGATAAGTATACCCCACTTACCCCTGCACACATTGAGGAGCTTGCATTACCCATTCTTCTACTCATAGAAGAGCCTACCTTATCCTCTTCTCTACCTAGCGAAGAGTCCACACCACCTACCTTACTCTCTTCGAACCTATGGAGGAGCCATTCGCATCTTCTCTTCATGTTGGTGACAACACCCCAAAGGCCTTCAAAGAGCACATCAACTTACTTACATCACTTCTACCTCTTGATTTAAAATCCAAAAACTTCCTATCTCGAAACCTTGGAGTTCCTCATAGGGACTACCACCAAGGCATAATCATATTATACTATCTCTACATCATTATCTCATTTGGTTAATCATTTATAATATGTTGATTATTCCACACTCTGGAGGTGCCTTCGACTCTTAGTGTCTACTCAAATACAAATGTCTCTTGATACTTCGACAATATATCCTAAAATATTTAAGGAAAAGAAAGTTTTTGCACTGAGATGGTCATATTAGAATTTTCTTTATCAGCCTCGCCTTCATCTCAACCTTTACTTACACCCAAACTTCTATCTAGACTCAAGTCTTAATATGAACCTAAACCTACCACTACATTAGAATCCATGTCGATACCTAGTCTAGTTCATCCCCCCGTGAAGATAGATTTTACTACCTCTACACAAACAGCCACAAGTCTATTCCTACACCTAAGAGGAAGACCTAACCTCTTAAGCCGCATACCTTGGTTTCTCCAACACCTTCCTATTCAACTTTTCATCTTCCATAAATATTAGATCCACACCCATTATCCTTGGTCTGTCTACCCCTTTCCCAAGGAAAACCTAAAGCAAAGAATATCACATCCTCATGTTGATATTCTTCACTGCCCATGCCATCTTCATTACCGATGCCTTTACCTTCTCTTCTACCCACACCTCCTAGATTACCATGCACCAAAATCTTACTCACACCTCCATTGTCACCTTGGTTGACTCTCATGCTTACACCTTCTGCATCCCCATCTTCTTTATGTACCACCCCAACACCTTTACCCAAGAAGGTGCAACCTAAACCAAAAACCACACTACCCACCAAAAAGGTAGTTAAACCGACCCAACCACCAACTCCACCTCCAGCAACACCTCTCCTAAAAAATCATCCAAAACTTCATCTAAACCTACTCTAACTTCTCGGTGTGATTCATTGGCGGGATCTTATTCTAACATCCTCGCTAGGTTGTTAAAACCTTAGCTATCACATTACCTCTAATTAAGCCTTTTCACCAACTTAAACCAAACCATTAGGGTTTGTGAAACTAAAATTTATGCATATCATCATTCTCCCATACATGATGTCAAATGGTTTAAGGCCCTCAATAAAATTCTTGTGCAACTCTACACATCATATGGTATCTTTGATGAAGATGCCCTATTGGGAGACTTCCATTCCACCTTCGCTTATCACCAAACAATTGTTGATGCATAATCACAAAACCCCCGAATGTCTATAACTCGATGGGTTAAAATGCATAGTGTGATTGCATAACATGGAGCTTTTACAAAAGTGTGGGACTTTGCAATCGGAAATATCTCCGGATTAAGGTCAATTCCTATTCCTTTGATCAGATGCACACATCCAAATTATAGAGGATATACTCTAAAATCTACTCTAACTTGTCAAGGAGACAGGGTTAAGAAGATGTAAGAAAATAAACCTAAACTAACAAAGGTGATGCACTAAAGGAATGTTGAACACTTGCTTTTCCATTAAACACAAACCATTGAAATGTAATACAACCACCATACACAGATAACCAAGATTGCAATGAGAGATCAGAGAGGTGCAATGAACACAAGAGAGGGTTGAAAATCATCCACAGACATGTATTATTGCTCCACAAATTTGATATAATACACTATAATGGCCAAGAGGAAAGATTTGCATTACAGTTTTGATGGGAGGTTTTAACTCCACAAATCCACTTACATACAAGAGAAGAAGGGAGGGTGCAAATCCAAATTTTCCAACTTTAGAAAAAATCCCTCCTTACAATATATATGAAGAATGAGAGAAGAAAGAGAGAAGAATTTGAATCCTTGCTTCAACCACCTAATAATTCATTGAATTCACCTACAATAATGATGGGTTTCACAAAAAAACCCATGCCTCCATTTTTATGCCTTGGTGTGCAAGAAAGGAAACCCATACCTTCATTATTGTGGTAGGTGAGAAACCTGGGACACTCTCTAAAATGGCAGACTGTATTTCTTCATTTTGAATTAATTAATCTCACTTAAATTAATATAAATAGTTTTACTTGTGTAGAGGATACTTTAAGATTTCAAAAAATTCCTTTCTTGTGAAAATATGAGCTTCTAGTAAAATGTTATGGCCATCTAAAGGTCGGGGTGTCATTCTACAAAAAAGGTAGGTGGTTTTCTCTACCTTTTTTAGAGTCCAAAATACATGCAACCTCCAAAATCCCGAAAATTCAGACTTTCAGACATTTTGGTTTCGGAAGTTGAGTTAATTTTCATCGGAAAATAGGCCTTAGAGTTCTAAAACTCCAAAACCAAAAACTCCGAAACTCCAAACACTCGAAACTCCAAAATTTAGGACTTTCAAACTTTCATACATTTTTCCTTTTCAGACCTTTTGCACTTTTCATCACCCAAATCGCCTTGAGAGTTTCGAAACTTTGAAACTATGAAACTAAAGTCCGAAATTTTAGACTTTCAAACTTTCAGACATTTTTCCTTTTCGGACCTTTTGCACTATTCATCACCCAAATCACCTCGAGAGTTCAAACTCTAAAACCCGAAATTATGAAATTTTAGACATTCAAAATTTTGGACATTCTACATTTTCAGACCTTTTTCAAAAAAATTTCCTCCTTGTCTCTGACATGCCAAAAATGTGAAGTTTGATAACTTTAATCCTTTCTCCATTCTTCCACTTGAACTCTGATCTCCTTCGATGTTCCCTTGGCCATTGGTGTGTCGACCTTGTATTTCCATTGTCGATCCTACCTGCAACCTAGTTTTCAGAATTGAAATGTGAGCTCGCATGAATGAACCAATCTCTCCATTTCCTCCTGTGCAAGGTCACATTTGATCAAATTTTTCCCGATGGGAAGAATTAGATAGCAATAACCTCATCCTATAACTATTCAACATCCTTCACCTCCACCTCCATAACCCTCTTTTCCTCATCCAATTTTAAAAATGAACATGGTTCAAGTTTCCACTCAATCACAAAAATAAAAAGGAAAGGATAAGACTAATGACCCATCCAAAGTGCACCTTCGCCCATCATTACAACTACACCTGCCCCATGGTAACCATCTCAGGGTTGGATTATCCTATTTATGATAGAGTCTCACATAGGAATATGATCAAACAATATCATTAATCTCCTCTAAATATGTACTTGTATGACTTGATCCAAACCTCTGAGTCTCATCATTGAGCCCTCATAGAGGTCCTATAATCTATTAAGGTTCCATCCAATGATCCCACACCCATATACAATATCTTCAATCCTCATCATGTGGAACCCCTCACCACTCCGTCTCGACCTTATATTCCCATTTCCTCTCTGTTATCCAAAATTCACCCCCCAGGTAATTTTGATAACATGCATCAGATTATTCTGTCCCGAGCAAGTAGATTGATTCAAGGCCCAAAATCATGAAAATCAGCTAAGTCCTAGTCCTCACAGTAGCTGGGACAGTTGGGACATCGGGGCGAATCGGCTGAAAATCCGCCAGGCGGTCCGCGCAGCAATTGGGACGTCGGACGCGCGGGACGCGAAAGGGCGAACCGCCAAAAGTGGAAAAAATCACCAAGTTTTGTCTGGGACATCTGGGACAAGAGTACACGGAGGATAAGGATCAGCTGGTTTGGTTCCATTTCGGGTGGTTTGGAGAATTTTGTCCTAGGACAAGAGTTGGGACGAGTACGCGGAGGACGCAACCGGCCGATTCGGGCCGGCTAAACAGAGGAATTTCGTTTGGGACATCTCGGGCCAAAGGTACGTGAGGGATGCGAAAAGCTGGAAAATCCACCAATGAATTAGAGCATGCCACGTGGCACAAGGGGGAAAATGACTTGAAGAATTTGCTAAGTGTTGGCCAAAAATTTCAAAGGCAAGGTTTGAAGGGTCGGCTGAGCCAATAGACACGTGACACGTGTCCTAAGGCGAGGGAGTTCGGAGCCGGGGAAAGACTTAGGAAAATTTGACAAAAGCCTTGGGCCAAAAATTAAAAGACAAGGATGACCCCACACCCCTGTCCTCCAACCGGATCATGCCACGTGTCCCAGTGGCGGGGTGCGAGGAAAAATGGAAATTTTTCCAAAGTTATAAAAACGTCAAAATTTCAAAGGGAAACCCGTGGGAGGCGGAGGAGAGAGAATTGCTCATCCAATTAGTGCTTACCACGTGGCATCCAACCAGTGGAGCGTGGAAATTTTTTGAAAATTTTTCCAAAGACAAAAAGAGGTAAAATTTGAAATTTTTTCCCACCGATCCGTTTTGGGCCATTTTTGCCCTAAATCTTCAAATGATCATATCTTTTGATCCAGAACTCGGATTTGCACATTCTTTATATCATTGGAAATCTGTTGAATTTATCTACATGATTCCATGGTCAATTTCTAATTTTGGTTCAGTTTGGAGAGATAAAATTCAAAAACGGCTCTAGTACGTGTCCATGGCCAGAAATGACATTTCAACAACCAAATTTAATAAAGAATGGGTCGCATTCTTCTCCAATTTGGTAAAAAATGACAGGGTATGGGTTTGTAAGGTCCCCCATGCTGATTTAATGCATTTTTAGTCAATGAGGAATGGGCTCCACATTTTTTTACGTTTTCTCTCTCCTGGGCTCGACCCATGCACTGTAAAAGCCAAATTTGGCTCATTTCTTCGGGGGAACACTTTTTGAACATCGACTTCTTCTTTCACCAAAACAAGTGAATTTTGTAAGTATCGGGCCTTTTTCAAGGATTGTAACAAGTTTATACCTCTTTGATGGTGTAATGCAAGGGATTTTACATGGAAATGACAGTCTGCAAACTCGTGAATGTTTTCAGGTCCTCTGTTTGTATTGTTTTTATTTCATTTTCAGATCTCTTATTGCATCTTATCAGCTTGTGTATGTATTTCGTGTTGCATTTCATGGATTTGTGCCTATTTGTATGAGAAAAAATGTTCACCACTCCTTTGGTGCATCACCATCATTAGGTTAGTTTCATTTTTCTGCATTTCTTATCCTCGTCTGCTTACTTAAATTAGGGTAAAATTAGGATTTGAACCTCTGCATTACTCAAACACTAGATCTAGTCGGAGGAGTTTGAGGAACCAACCTCTAATCTGGAGATTCTTCTCTCATTTTACAAGTCCCCACACTTAGAGAAAGGATTCAATGTTGTGCAATCACACTTTGGATGCTAGAGTGATCAACCTAGAAATCGATCAACATCCGGGGGTGCTATGATTTTGCACTAACACTCTCATCACTTTTCCACCTTTAGTTTTTCTAATGAAGAGATTTCCCCCCTTCAATTAGAGGATCATGATCCTCCCCTCTTCATTTCTACCTATATCAATGATACTTGCATTCAACACGTTATGATTGATGGATGTGTCAACATCAATATCATTTCTTCCCATGTGTATAAGCCAATGGGAATACCCGCTAACTCGCATGCATAAAAACCCAATTATGCTATGTTATTTCAATGATACCATGAATTCCACTCTTGACATCGTCATTCTTTACATATGTGTGGCCCCTTACATTATTCTTGAGTTACTCTATGTTTTTTAAGAGGAATTTCAATACAACATGTTTCTTTACCGACCTTGTATTCACACCATGGGGTGTGTCACTTCAACCCTTCATAGTTGCATACAATTTGAGTATGAAGGGCACCGTTATACCATTCGAGCAAGTCCTTCACAATTTAAAATGTGTAATATGCTCTATCAACCTAATAATGTCCTTATTCTAATCAAACCATCTAATACCCCTTCAACTTCATCTTTGGGTATGAAATCATCTACCATCCCCGCCTCTTCATCTCCTTCCACTTCCTCATCCACTACTTTTGCCACTACATATTCTACAACCAGCCCATCAATTCCCATTACTTATGCAGCTCCCAAAGATATCCCACCTACTAACTCACCTTATCATAATTCGAATAGATCATACATCCTAGTTACCCAATTACCTACCTCGGACCCTTGGCCAATGTTTTTCAATGCCTTACCCTATAGGAGTATCACCTTTATAACATTAACACTTTCCTTACTCCTCAAGAGTATGGAAACCTTCACTAACACCCACATTATGACCATCGTGTAGGAGAGGTTTTTCCATATGGTCCTCTTAACCTTCAAACAAACTCCGACATATGGGAGACTTGATACTTCTTCATCTTCTTCTAACTACCTACCCAAACCCAACCATTCTCATCTAACTTCTAATACCCGATAAACCATCACTTCGCCCACACTTTTCTTCACCTATATTTGTGGAAAGGTTTTTCGTTGGTCCTTACTAGTAGAGTCATCATACAATCATAACTTGCACCATCCAAAATCACAAAGACCACCATGGCCTTGGATTTTCTAAGGAACCACCTTCTAAGAAGGCCCAAATCAACCTCATCGAGGAAGAAATGCCATCTTCACCTTCCTCACCTACTTGCACCACCTTCACCCACGAAGTCCATAGATCCAAAATACATCCCTCCTAACTTTTTTTTTTTTTTCATAAAAACTATTTCCTTGGGACTGCTAACCTATCATCATGATGGTGAAATACCTTCTTCCATTCCTCTTCTTTATCTTGACATGATCGATGACAATACACCTTCTATAAATGTCATTCAATGTCATGACGATGATTCCATTATCACCTATCTAGGTGCATAGGATTATTACATTCACCGGTCATTACCTTCTGAGACACAAACCATGATGAATGAATCGACCATAGAGATCAACATTCAAACTCGGACGACCCTCAAATTATAAATATGGGCCAATCATTAGATTCTTTCAAATAGGAATATTTCACCCCTTTTCTTGAAGATCATAACAACCCTATTTCTTGGTCTTATGCTGATATGCTCAAAGTATTGACCCTAATATTGTGGTCTAAAATATTGTAACTATCCCCAACATGAAACCTATGAAATGAAGCTTTAAAAATGCATCCACACATTGTCCTTGTGAAAGAAGAACTCTAATTCCTTCTTTCTATTTCCTTTATTCTACCAATTGATTATACTCAATGGATTTCTAACATCGTTCATGTCACCAAAGCAATGTGGGGACTCCACATCTTCATGGATTTCCATGACCTCAACCTAGCCTACCATAAGGATGATTTTCCTCTACCTAGCATCAATTAACTTGTTGATCTTACATCCATCCATGAGATGTTATCTCTTATGGACGAATTCTAAGGTAATAATAAAATATTACTTGCGCCAGAAGATCAACATAAGACTACCTTCATCACCCCTTTGTGAGACCTTCTATTATAGCGTCACACCCTTAAGTTTGAAAAATGTTGGTGTCACTTATCAATGCACTATAACCTATATCTTTCACAATATCATGCATGATATATTGGAAGATTATGTTGACGACCTTCTCGGTAATTCCAAAAGTCATGCCAAGAACCTCCCAATTCTTAAAATCATCTTCAATTACCTCATTCAATATTGTGTTCACCTTCAATCAAAGAAGTTTGTCTTTTTTTCTCTCTAGGAAACTCCTTGGTTTCATCATTTCTTTTCTAGGTATCAAATTTGATCCCACCAAAATCAAGGCTATTCTCGAGATGCCTCCACCAACTAACCTTCAATATATTCATAGTTTTCAATGTAAATTTCAATCCATTCGATGTTTTATTTCCTAAATTTCGATTTGGTGTCATCCTTTTCACCATCTTCTTAAAAGGATGTCTCTTTTGAATGGATTGATGAGTGCCAAAAAGCCTTTGAAGCATTGAAGAAATACCTTCTTTAGCCACGTGTGCTCATCCCACCTAAAGTTTACTAACCTTTTAATCTCTACATTTCTATCATTGACCATTCCTTAGGTGCCATGCTCACTCTTTGTGATGAGTAACACAGGGAAAGCGGTTTATTACATAATCCATACTCTTTTAGATAATGACACTAGGTATACTCATGATGAAAATATTTGACTATCCTTGGTCTTTATGGCCACTAAAATTTTCCATTACCTACTTAACCATAAAAATTTCATCATGAACAACACCAATCCCTTACATTACATGTATGCTAAACCTTACCAATACCAACAAACCTCGTGTCACTCATTCTCCTTGGAGACATAGACTTGGAATTCATTCATCAAAATTATGTCAAGGGCCAAACCATTGCAGATCAACTTGTCGATGATCTACGCTTCCGGGACATCAATCTTCTAATTTTGATTTTCTTGATGAATCTATCATTAGCCTCTACCTTGATGACACCATTTATCATATGATCTTATTCTTCGATGGTTCTAAATTTTAATGTGGGGGTGGTATAGGGTCATCCTAATTCCTCTTGATGGTGAGCCTATACCCTTATCCTTCAAATTATACTTCGAATGCACCAAAACTATCATTGAGTATGAAGTAATTGTCTTATGTCTTCAAACTACCATAGCCCTAGATGTTAAAACCATTAATATATTTTGTGATTCTCAACTAGTTGTGAACCAATTAAATGGTCAGTATCACTTTCTTAATGAGGTCTTTCAAAAGTATAAACATCATCTCGACATACTTTTGACCACGTTTGAAACATACCTCAATCAAACCACTCCGCGATTCACTAATAAGTTCACACATACCATGGCTTTCCTTTTCCTCACAAATACCCACTTCACCTTCGGACTCAAAAATATTTTTCATAGTATAAAGGTCACAGTCACCCTCCTATCTATTCCACACCATAAATTTTGTTGGAAGAATTGAAACGACTAAAGTGACCTTTGGTATAAGTAATTCACAAACTACCTCTCCCTCTCGATCCTGCATCTAGATCTCACTCATAATGGTCGGTGATCGTTCCTCCAAAAGCTATCTCATTACATCATCATGGGGGTATTCTCGGTAAATGTGGCTTTGACGGTATCCTCCTCAAGTGCCTTACTAGTTCTGAAATTTCAGACACCATTCGAGAAATCCATGATGGGATTTTGGTGGACATTTCAGTGGCTTCACCATTTCCAAATGTATCCTTTTCCTTGGCTATTATTGACCAACCCTTAACGAAGAATATTGTGACTATTTCAAACATTTTATGAAGTACTAGTAGTATGCTAACCTTAACCACACCCCCTAATCATGCCTTACAAGTTGCTAGATACTTTTGGCATTTCTCTCAATGGGGTTTGGATATTATTCGAGAGATTAACCCTTATTCTTCTCAATGTCATCAATAGATTATAACAACAACCAAATACTACACAAAGTGGTTGGAGGCCATTCGTCTAATTTCTACCAAATCCAAAATATCATGGAATTCAAAATCACCATATCACTTGTCATTTTGGTGTTCCTCATTGTCTTATTAGTGATAATGGAAAATAATTCAAAAATAAAACTCTCCATAAACTATGTGACAACTTTGACATTCAACTCATTTTATCTTCACCATATTATCCTTAAAAAAATGGCCAATCTGAATCATCTAACAAAACCCTCAACAAAATTCTTATGAAATTCATTGATGACACTAGTAAGGATTGGCACATGCACATTCCTTTCACCTTATGGGCTTATCACACCAATATTCGTACCTCTACCAATGCCACACCTTTCTCTTTGGTCTATGGTACAGAGGTTTTCCTACCTCTTGAAGTCCAAATTCCATCTCTTCATATATCACTCAAATATATGCTCTCGACAATGATTTTTGCTAATAACCTTTAGCGTAACTTGAGTTATTGGATGAACATCATTTAAATGCTCTAGACCACCTTAAAATCTACCAAAAATGCATCAAGTGTTCCTATGAAAAACATGTTCATGAATGAACCTTCAAGGTTGGCGATCTCATTCTTAAGGTAAACCAACATGTAACCAAAGTGGAGAAATGTAAATGGGGAAAGTTTTCTCATAATTGCCTTGGACCCTATATTGTTACCCATGCTTATGGATAGGGTGCTTATTATTTATCCTCTCTTCAGGTAAACCCAAACTTGAGTCCATTAATGCCTTGCATCTTGGACTGTTTTAATGTTGAATAAATTACTACATCACTTTATTTCATCTATATGTTCATAACTTGAGTGAACCTCTCCTTTCACATACATATTTTAAGGATTGACAACTAAACTAGAATTATCTAATTATATGTCATCATATAACATTGTATTCAATATGAGTACCATGACTCTACTCATGGCATGATTCTCATGGATAATTTTGATCCCTCTCAAGATGGAATCCCATGCTCATTCATCTCTTGAAACCCCTCTTTCATAGATAACATTTTCATGCTATGACATTACCTTCATAAAAGATGCCTATACCACTTTATATTCTTGTTCATGACTTTAATTCCAAAAATAAAATAAAAAACAAAAATATATGGGATAACAAAAAAACTTATTCCTTGAGTTAATATTCTTACAAATATATGAATTCCTCAAAAGGACATCTATTCCTCTATTTTTCTTCTATAAGTAGACTTATCCCTTGAAGGACCGTTATAAAAAGTTAGCCACTCATTACATTTAGTCTATCCAAAAGAAGACTAGTCTATATCTCTCAAAGAAATAATTCTGAGCTTCCCACATCAATTAGCTTCACGAAGACTATAAAGATAACTTAATTATTTCACTATAGACTTCTGAATCGATCAATCAATACAAATAAAAAAAAGTCACAAAAATTCTAAAATTTTATTCATGGACTTTCATGTTCTTATTTTTGGGTATCTTGCAAAAGGGGTGTGCTATCCCTTAACAAGGTTATGTAAAATGAAATTTTTGCCTTACCTTCTACTTATTATATCCTAAATCAACTCAAGGGACATGGCGTGTATTCTACACATTTTGATCAAGTAACGTCTTGCACCAATAGACCTATCGCTCATGGAGTGTATCTAGGAACTTATGTTCAATAAGTCTACAGGTATGAAACTTATGGTCCTTGCCAAATATGGGTGGGCCGCTTATTTTATTTTCTTATTTTTTTACTTTTTTCCTAACAAGAAAAGACCCATGAAATAGACAAGACCATTGAAATGGAATCAATCATAACATTGTCATCTATGCCTATGTTTAACTCACCTTTCTTATTACCTATTCATCATTTGACCTTGCCTATTTTATAAACATACCTTACCCAAACAACTTATTCTAACCTAATTACCCAATTTACCTACACAACCTACCTACTCAATTTACCTAACCTAATCTCATTCTTCCCTAGTTTAAGGGAGAACTACATCATCTTGAGGCCCCTTACACAATGGCTATGTAGGCAGCACTCAGAAGGAATGGGGCCCTATAAGGTTATCTCAGCCACTCTTTTCCTCCATAAAAATCCTAGTTAGTTATTTTCCAATAAAATAATAACTTGGATGTTACCAACCCATTCCTACATCTAGTTTCCATAAAAACAATAACTTGGAAATCAAAATAACATCAACTCAATCATTCTTAATCATCTAGTTTCCCCAAACATTAATACAATGGAAATTTATTCATTCAATCATATAACCATACCCATACATCACCTATATACATCATCATTTATTTTCCATAATACCAATAACTTGGAAATTAAATCAAAACAAATCAAACTCAACCATGCCTATCATCTAGTTTCCATAACATCAATACATTGGAAATCAAACCATTCAACACAACATCATTTCATTTCAAAAATAACATCAAACCAAACCATGTCCAATCATATAGTTTCCATGACATGAATATAATGGAAATGGAATCACATACTAATAACATTTACTAAACCTTGCCTAATCATCTACTTTCCATGCATCAATATAATGGAAATTAAATCATTTAATCAAAATCAACCATGCCTAAACTTCTAGTTTCCATGACATCAATATAATGGAAATAAAATCATATATACCTCATCCAAACCATGCCTACATGTCTAGTTTCGATGATAACAATACAATGAAAATAGCATCAAACATATCCTATATAACCCTCATCATCAACTATATAACTGGAATGTTTATGTGTTAATACACATATACACAGATATAAATAATACAGTATCTCAAAACTATAATAATACATCTCGCATCTTCAAAATGTAGGCCGGTATATATCAAAATAAAATTAAAAATAACTACATCACTTCATGCCATCGCTATGAGGGGCTGGAACCTCTCTTGCTCTCTCTTGTACCCTCACCAAGTTGAGGTTTTCAAGTACTATCCACTTCTCCCTTCCCCAATTTATGAGACCGATGGCTATCTCGATCTACTAGAACTATGATTCCATGAGCTGGTCCTCGTCTTGGCTGTCTATTGTGCTCTATGCTCACTATAGGTCACATAAAGGATAGCACTCTCCATCAATCTAGCCTCATACACAACATCTCTGAATTCAGCCATGGATATAAACTAAGGAGGGGCCATCACTCTGAATCCAACCCATGGACCATGTCCTAGTAATAGTGGCCCTTGTCCCTGTACCACTAGGCCCTATCCTCGCTTCTGTAAAACATGACCTGTCTCGGTGGTTGTGCCTATACAATGAGACCCTTTCCCACTACTAGTGCATGTGCAACTACTAGTTATTCTGAAATGTGGCCACCTATCTATGTAAGGTAGTCAACTGATCCTACAGGTCCTTCCACCTATCCCGCATCCCCCGCCTACACCTATTCTTGGGCTACTACTAAATTACCTCTGTAAGATGGAAACCTATTGCTCTAATGTCACAACTCCGAGCATGGAATGCTGCCACCTAACCTTCATCCCCTCGTCGATGGATATACCAAATAATGTGCTTGCACTGGGCCTATGATAGTTAACCCTATAAGGTGGTAACTTGTTCTATGCTTGGGCTAGATATAATTACAAATCCATCACATGTTCCTATAATTGGTCCCTCTATACTATCACAGTCACCAAATAAGGATTTCCTGGCCTCAGAGGTGTTTCTTGTAGCTAGGCTAACCACCAACACCTATCTCGTATCAAGAGTGACTACATCATCAATATTCCTACCATCCATCTATTCATCCTACCCTACGGGATCTGCTAGATGTGGTGGAGATAATGGTCTATCCACATCATCTATGCGGTAATATGGAAAATGTGGAGGCACATCATGCTTACACAAACTTAAACCGTCATCTAACCCGGTCAACTGGTATCATCTAATGCTCTCTAGGCCTTTGTCCCTATATCCACCTCACCATCTCAGTAACCGTATTAACTCCTTTTCTATACCTCCAAAGGAAGGGTAACCAAGATACTGAATCCAAAAATATCAACTACCGATATCCCATCTAGTAAGTGCCTATAATAGGTCACATCTCGTGACTTTACATTTACCCAAGTATGCACTCCTATCTAGACCCATCTCCTAAAACCTACTCTATACACACCCCTAAATCAATCATGTGTCATGGTAGGTTACGAAGACACAGAAAACTATGTGCTCATAAGCCCAATAATGCAGAAGATAAGTATAACATAACCCAAACCACCGAATCCTCTAATATTATGATAGCTCTCTATATAACTATACCGGTAAGTTAGTGCCCATACAAAGTATACCCTCTGCTCAATCATATCCTTGTGTACTCCCACCAATGCACATGGAAATATCCCACCCTTTAAGTCGAGGAGACCATAACAACCCACCGTCACCATCATCAACACTACTAATCTGGTCTCTATGGGTGTGCGGTATAAATATCCCCATAACTAATACTCGTACTATAGTAAGATAAATCTCCCATGGCCTCTCCAAACACTTTCATCATAGCATCAAATGAAACCTCAAGAAATTTGATAGAGTGGCTTTCAACAATCCAGTAGTGTCAAAATCTTTTAAACATACTCCAAAGTGATTGTCATCTCTCTTGTCAGTACGTGAAATGTGTTGGTCGATGAGAGTGACCATCAAGATGTGATTTGTGATTATCCATCTGTATCACCTAACGGTGCCCAGCCCAAAATCCCTCATATGATCCCACTCATCCTCCATAACATTGGGTCTCATCTGTACCAAAAGGGGTGACATCAAGTCCCTCATTGTCAACTACTTCCTCACCTACATCATCACCCATCAAACATATTAATCATATATCCTTGTCTACCTCAATTGACATTTTACCTTACCTTATTATTTATTCAACTATACTTAACCTAAAATTCATTCTACCTAGCCTAAAAATATACATTTAATCGTTTCATGTGTTTCCCCTAGTTTTACTTATTTTACCTAGCATACCTCATCCACCTTGATCCTATTCCCAACTGTTGACCTATACCTTGATCTATACCTACATCTTCCTATTTCTCTCCATTCACTCTTACCTATCCTTTCCTATCCCACATACATTCACCCAACCTACTTACAGATGTACATAATAATTAGCCTAATCATTTACAATGTCTCCGATTCCTTACTTTCATCCCTTCACCTATTGACTTGATTAACTCATTCAATTTCCACCCATTCTCCGATTCCTTACTTTCATCCCTTCACCTATTGACTTGATTAACTCATTCATTTTCCACCCATTCATACCTAACTTACATCTAACTTTCCCATCTCTAACTATGTTCGTCTTAACCCAACCATACCTACCTACCTTAGCCCTAAACCTCTCGCATTCATACCTAACATTTCCCAAGTTTACCCAATCATACATAACAAAATCCTAAATCACCAATCCCCTATATTTTTGTCTTTCTAACCTATCTTTATCATTGCTTTGTCACTTTTTATAGTTATCGGCATATGTCTCCCTAATCGATACCGGTCACCATTCAACCTCACCGACACCGGTAGGCCTACGATGTCGGCCGATAGCTGATCGATGTCAATCACTTGTTCGGCCCGAGGGTGAAACCCCTACATCCCTAAATTTGAAAATTTAATTAAAATACCTAAATCATCTACCCAAACCACCCCCAATTCATTCTACATCCATTTACCACCTAATTAGACTAAATCTCACCCTCCCCTTACCCCATTTCACCCGATTTAAACAACATTTCAAAAACCCAATTCTTCATTTTTCTACTTTAGTTTTCAGCCAAAACTACTAAGGGAGATCGATTCCTACCTCTATGCAATGAGAAATCCATGGTGGGATCTCTAGAATGGGAATAAAACATCCACTAACACCTTCTCCCTCGCCTTTATCATGTCTCAATCAATCCAACCACTCATAACAAATCACCTTGCTCAAATAGATCTCGTGAGACCAAAATCTTCACTCCTATCAACCACTAATATCTCTCCAACTCAACCTTTTGACCTCTCCTTGACATTTTTCTTATCAAAATGATCTCTCGTATCATTTTCTAAATTTAGAAAGGTTCAAATGAGTTGTCTTCACGCAGATTTTTATTTTTGACCCAATTTTTTTATCGACCGACATCGGCAACTCATGCCCTTTTTGACCAACATGGGTTACCCTTAACGGCATTGGTTCAGCCACAACTAGTATCGCTCACCCTACCTAACCCAACTATACCACTTTTCCCAAAAATTTATGCAAGGTTCCATTTTATTGCTACCCTAGCCTCACCCTAGACCTACAGGCCCACCTCATTGGCTTATTACCGAACACCTAAGCTTCATTTCCTTCGGGGCATTATTTTACCTAAACCATGGCCTTACCCATGACCTTACCTCTACAACCAACCCGAACCCATACATTTGACACTCAAATTCATTTACTCACTATACTTTCTACATCGTTACTCATGTTGTTTAGCCTACCAACCTTGCCTTTCTTGATGCCGTGATGTTTATCTTGACCAGAGAAAACCTTTTGGTTCTTAGGAACCCACCTAATACCTATTCCTACACATATCGTCATTGTGTTTTAGGATTATATCCTATACCTTGGATACCTGGACCACATAAACCTTGTTTGGATAAACTATTAACCTTTAACAATGTAGAGTTTGTGACCTCTTCAACCTAGTGTCTTATCACATTCTATACGTGTAGGTGCGTTTGAGTTCCCCAACTATTACGCACACCGATGTTGCCATTTCCTATATCCACACCTTACCTCCTTTTTCATCACCTACCACTTTATCAAACCCAACACCGATTCAACCTCTCACTTCATCAGTTCCTAGTTTTAGGGGATCACCTCCACCCATACCCCGGGAAACCACACCTCAACCCATAACCGAGGTAACCAATCCTATTTTTTTCGAGGCACTTATCAATACAAGATATGTGACAAAAAGGGGAAAATTTAGACACCCAATATTGGATCATGATCCTCTAAATCCCCTTCTATTAATTGATTCAATACTATCCCATCACCATTCCCACTTGCATACATTCTAATTAATTTAATTACAAAAATTAAGTTAATTATCTACCTCACCTAGCCACCACACCTCTCCACTTAACCCTAGACTCATTCAAACCCTATTTATTTACCAATAATAAGTCCCCACTCATCTTAACCGAGTAGGATTTATTCTATCCCTAATATTAATGTTGTATTATCCCTCAAACTACTCTCCCACTCGATTTAGCGCCATTCCACACTTGTGAACCGAAACCAAAATCTCAATCACAACAAATTTAGGAAGAATCAGGATATTTTTAGTAGGTATGACATTTTCCCCTACCCGGTGCTAGTGAATCCTCACCGATGTCACCACCTAACCATCACCAATTTCATTAAATAGGATTTCCAAACTATTTTCTTAGGTTCTAAGTCTTTTTTTCCTCGGATCTTCACGACCTTTATCCTTACTCTCAATTTTTCCAGTGATCTTGCAACATACCAAAGGCCTATACAACATTCAAACATCACATAACTCATCAATAGATTGATCCCGAACTCCAATGCACTCACAGGGAAGCACCGTTCCTCCTACTACTACTACATTCATTCGATACTACCTTCTTCTCGTAATAACCACAACCTCCTACCATTGATCTCCATTTACAAATAAGTATATTTATTATTTTTCATTGGTTTCAATAGGCTAGTTATTTTCTTGTTATTTATTTCATTCTCTCACCTCTCATACCCGAATCTCTCCCATAACACCTCCATCTGACCATTTTCCCATAGAGTTTTCATACCTTTCCCAAACTCCCATTTTATCACCTCTGAGTCTTTTTATAAACTATACGGCCTAATCCAAGGCTTCCTAACTATCTATGCAATCACAGAGATATCCCATCAACCTATTTTTAATATTTCTACCAAATTTCCCCTACTGGCATCGGGCCAACCAACCAAAGCATCGGGTCACTTACCAAGAGCCAACGTCTTCTGTCGCCTAATCGATACTAGTCTCGTGATTGGTAAAATATCCCAAACCGTAAAGCTTCCAACTCATCCAAAATAACCCATAACTTCACTTAATCTTTACCAGACCTCACCTACAACCTTAGTTAGACCTCCAAGCCAAGAGCAACCTACTAGCCCTTTAAATTTAATTATAACTATTCTCGTTACATTAGATTTGCTTATTGTATTTTGTATGAGATGCGTAAATCAAATTAACTATAGTAGGATCTATTTATTTATGTTATTCATAGCATTAAATTGTTAAAAACAGTGGATTGACATCCTATCTAGGAAGTATCACACTTCCTGGATCTATCACACTCCAAGCAGTCCCACCGCCATATACTATTTAATTATATTTTGTGGTCTTGTGTTATATTTCAGGTGGTTCCTCCTAGCCAAATGGAATCTCTTCACAATAATCTTGGTCAACATTCAACGCACACACTCCTTCTTCTATTATCACATGTATTTCTCATACCCTACTTTATCTATTATCTATTTTATCTCTAAGTTGCGGTGAAACACTATGAACACCAAACACCATTGAGAAGGCACTAACAATTAACATTCATGACCCTAGTTAATCCTCACATTAACACTCACACATTTTCCATCAATTTACATTGACATCAATGAAAACACCAATGCACCGAGTTCAACATCATCATCTCCTTGAGCACCGTACACCTCCACCACCTCGTCATCACGATGATTCCTAGATATACGTATTGTGCCCACCTATCACTGGGAATCATGAACATATCTCCTACTTGATTCGATGGGAATGTTTCTCGATGGACAACTATCTCGAACCCTCTAATGGTGTCAATAATCCTCCTTTTATCCATCACATCTTATGCTCTAGGATCCATAATAGCGCCTTTTTCAATTCCCCCTCTTATAGGATCCATCCTCTCAACTAATGAAATATTTGACCTAAAATTGGGCTCCGAGCATCCCCATTGTTCCTTTCTTGCTACCTCTGAATAGGTGCAACCACTACGTGTATCCTATGGGGTCAAAGTTGTAGTACTCAAACCTCTACCCCTGCAACCTCCCTAGCATGACAACGTTGGTAGCGTGCAAATGGTGGTATCACTGCTAGCTCTAGTCACCTAGAATACCTTGGGACCTAGCTCACTACATGGGTCTCTACCAATAAACAGATTGTCATGTTACCTATGTCATAATATCCAAGAAATCATCCCTGCACCAACCATTCCGTATATCTACATTCCGTATGTAGTACTTCCATATTACATCACCTCGACCCACATGTGCTAGTGGCCAAGATATACGTAGTACTCTCACATCTGGCCCCTTCACCCACTAAAGTGTTCTTAGGGCATATACTCCTACTATTTGTGGTCTCTTTGATGTCCTATACATAGAAAAACACTCATAAATATAGCTTGTCAATAAAATAAAATGTCTCACGTCCCTTTAGCCTCTATGCCATACTTTATATAAATCATGTACTAGTTGTAACCATATGGTGGTACCCCAACTAAACAAATAGACTCCATGATTGAACACATATATACATAGTGCAACTAAGGATAATGGGATGGCTCAATCTATTTGTGGCACACTATTCGTGCCACCACGATCCCCATAACTACCTTTTGGATATTTATAATACCTTTTCTTGCACTCTCCTTGTTGAATATAGGTACTCATTCCTATTTCCCACATTTCCAATGCTCTCTACTCAAAAGAATCAGGTGTCACATCACAATATATGCAAGTTCCTTCAATGGGTAACCCCAAAATCCCATGTAAATCCTCTAAATTTAATGTCATCTCTATCATCTCATGTCTTGTCCACAAATGAAATGTGTTGTATTGGGTCTCCCATGTGGTCAAAAACATCTATAACATAACCATGTCCAATGGTATCCTGGGAATTTTCATGATGGTCCTAAATCCTTAACCTTTCAACTAGGCAACCTCTACCTATGATAATCAAGAAATCATCCCACTAAGACATGATACATTTATGCTCCATCATAGGTAGATTATGCACTCTATCTACATCCATTAAAATTAAAACAAAAACATTAGATATCTAAAAAAATTAATGTTTGGAGCAAAAAATCAAAGCATATCACCCATTCTAACAACCTCCCTATACCATTATCCCCTATAAGGAACCATTGACCCATAGCGAAGCTTCCCAATTCCTTCAACCCTCTTGCTCCCACTTCTTGATCCTAATTCCATTGGACCTCATGTACTAAGGGGTTGATGGAATAGGGACAAATCATTTCCACGACTTTCAAATTTTTGAATTTAAAAATAGAAAAACAAAAACTAATAATTGAATCCATCCAAAACCCACTTGTATTTTATCTTAACCTATCCGATGATGTAAAATTTACTACGTTTGACATGTAAAGGATAGTGAAAAAGAAAAATAACCAAACAACAACTAATATACTTAATGGAATTAAATTCGTGCCCCACCACATGATCCACCTCGTCTTCCTCCATCACCGCCTCATACATGAGCCATGATCTCAAAAATTCACCCTCATTTAGAATTCCAGATCTTAGTTCTCTCAATTCCAAAATAGTAATTGGCAAATAAAAATAATAATTACTATATGAAACTCAAAATTCTATTTGAAATGAGACGCGATTAACCGTAATCTTAAAATGACCATAAATTTCACTTCCAAACTCTGCAATATGTGCCATTTGTTTCATTATGCCCATGATCTCATGTCATTTAGTTTTCCCTATTACATGACTACTTTTGATGATATTCAATTTTTTCCCACTTTTATGACACCATAGCATCACAATATCATGACATCTATTCCATGGGCCCCTAGCTAGGTGATTTATGTATTATTTTACTCATGATCCTATTGTGCTTCCTTTCAGATTTTCTTCTCCACGAATCTTACAAAATCGTACCCACACATGGCAGGATGAGTGAAACTATTAGGTGTGCATCAGTGGGCATATTTCATTTCATCTAGTCCTTTTAACACTTCTTTATGTATTTAATTTCAGTATCAATGCTACAAAATGTGTTTTTCTATTGACCACCTCATGTGGTGCTATTGTGACATGCATTTATTAAGGGATGGGGCATGTGTCTACACCTAAATTTTAACTATTCACATTTCATAGTTATTACTAATTATTAATTTTATTCAGATAAGGGTAATTGATGCATCTATTTATAGAGTGGGTACCTTAACGGTTATTCTAGAAATGGAGAATGGTTATTCATGTAACCAATGTGGGTTATAAAAGTACACAAAGAGTGTCATTATTTAGTCTTGTCCTTACTTTTCCTTACACTAGGTATCCTTGTCTTCATAGGTCTGATGCACATCACATTCATAGTTGTTTTCTTGCATCTCATCACTCTACACCTTGTTTATCCATATCATGATCTACTTACACCTATTTTGAATTTTTCACAACACCTTACCTCTTTTGAACATCTATGGTTGACACCATCACATGTGGGTGATTATATCGTATTTTAGTTATCAACCTTGACACCATTTCCCATGGGTGATGGAATTCTATATATACCCTCACCTCATTTGACACTCATAAGAAAATGAAGCAAGAATAATTCAAACTTCCATTATCTCTTCTCTTTTTTTCCATATTAACATATTCTCATGTATCTCTTGGTTCATCTTGCATCTTTCTTAGATTGGATTTTATACTCCTCTTCTTGGATGATTTTTTGCACTATTAGGTCAAATATATTGAGTGTAGGATAGGAATGATGTTTTCATTCTCCACCTAAAAGTGAATCTCTCTCGGCATACTACTTATCTGGAAAGATAGATGCATCAGTGAACACCCTACAGGTACAAGGTGAGTTCTCTAACTATCTCTTGTCATTTTGCATAGGTAATTTCATTTCCTTATTTATTATTCTATTATAGCTTAGTATTTTACATGTTTGGATGCTATTTATCACAATACTCTTATCCACTATTAGCTCCTTAGCTTAAATTTCAGTTCTATCATGTATGTTCATTTCATTTATTGTTGATGCATGCCTCTTCAAATCCAACCACCGATATCTCAGTAGGGTTCCTTCCTCTATCATGACCATTGACCTTGGAAACCCTAGGTTGACCTAGTGTAGGGATTACTACCCTCTAGATATATCATCATAGTGCTCATTATAGTCTCTTTAAGTATATCCCCTGTATGTTGGTAAATGTGTGTTTCCTACTCATTTCCTTGATACCCTTATAGAATGGATGATTTAGGAGTTCATGTTATTGAGAAACATTTTGACACTCATACATCCACTTCGATGTAGCTTTTTAATGTTGCACCCGAACATGCAAAATAAACCCTAGCTACCAGAAAATGATCAAGAAGACATTACATGAAATAAATGATGCATATTCTTGATTCAAAATAACTTTGGAAATTAACCAAACATTATTTTCACCGACCATTGCACTACATTTCAAAATCTATGTAGTTCTAGTGTGTGTGTGATTGAATTTTATCCCTTAAATTTAGGTTTCCCTTATGTTAATTACACCAATATACCAAGCTACAATGAATTTTCCCCTAATACGAATGTGTGAGATGGAATTACCCCTCTTATCCAATGAATAATGTATCTCAAATACAATCTTTGAATTTTTATCTTTTCCCAAGTAGTAGATAGGAAGTAATAGCCCAAGTTGTCCAACCCTTAATAATAGTGAGTAAGTCATGATTATATATGATTCCTTTTTTTAAATTTCATCATCAACAACAAAAAAGGATGAATCAAACTAATTTGAAAGGTTTTAGAAAATATATCAAATAATGTGGAAATTCAAATTTGAGAAAGGATGGAAAACGATAAAAGCACCCAAAGGGGAAAGTAGGGCCTAGGTGCTTCTATCCCTAATGGGTCGTACTGTCCAAGATTATCGAATGATCAAATAGAAAATACAGATATGGGTGATATGTTGTCCAATGTTCACAAGTAAAGTGGTCATTATAGAAAATCAAACAAGAAGAGTATGGAAAAAGTAATGTAAAAGGAAAAAAAAAGTGTTGTTAATGTTTATTTTTCCTACATATGAACCGTGCATATAATAACATACTTAGAGGCATGATGTAAATATTAAGTTTATGATTTCATGTCTACATTTTCCCCCACTTTATGTTGGTGAATGAATATTTAGTAGCATAAAGTAGATAGGAAGAACATACCTTATGGATATTCAAAGAGAGTTATAATTGATAGTGTGTCATTTGGGGATTGTACTTGATATTGTGTCAAATGGAGATTGTATAATGTGTATCATGGAATCTAGAAGAATATAATGATCCTAGGGGTGACCTCATGTGTAGTATAAAATATGCCTACATTTGTTCCTTGGATGTTTCCTTTTCCAAACCGTCTTGTTCTTGATATTGTTCCTTGTTCTATTTGTGTGTTTGCATTTGTCGAGTAAGGTAAGACCTACAAAATAAGATAAGTGTATTCAATGCTCATGATAAATGAAATTGAAATTTAATGTAGTAAATGTGAAAATAGAAATATTTATTGGAAAATAAGTGACTTAAGGATATAATACTCTTGAATTTTATAAGAGAAGAGATAAAATTGTTCATGTATGTTTTCTTCCTTGGTGATGGTTGGAATAGTAGGATTTAGGAATTTTTTCACCAAACTAAAGATTTACGCATCCTGTCACTAAAATGGGGATTTTAGATTCATGTCACCAAGGGAAGAGTATTGAGATAATTTTAGGATTTTTCCTCCAACTTTTAACACTTCCTCGTGGATAAGTGCCACTGAGATATCACAAACCCACTAGAAAATTGTCACGGATGACATATCGGTCTAGGAAAATCGATGTCTTGCACATTCCTTAGGTTTCATTCCTTATTTAATCCTAATAAACCATGATAATTAGTTTACTTTCCTACATTATGTAACTTTCCATTGGTTTTGTTCTTATTGTACTTAATAATAACCTATAACTAAGTACTTGTTGGATTTTGCATAATCATGTCACTAGAAACTTGTTTAACATGTATTTTAATTATTATTTCTAAGAAATAACCACCCAATCGAACAATAGTTCCCACCATTCCTGTCTGTAATATAGTTTTTTCTATCCCTACTCTTATTTTGGCCTCGATTATAATTCTAAACCTATTTTTTAGCTCTTGTTTATTATGATTTTTTTATGTACCAATATTTTTCTAGTCTATGAACTGTTGAGAGGGTGAAATAGTCACTTGATGATTTCCCCACTTATTTGGGGTGTGTGAGATCAATTAGGGTGACCATGGACAAAATGAGGAATGATGAATTTTATCTCGAACATATGAAATAGAACTCATCCAGGGAATCATGAATGTGCATGGTAACAACCATGATGCATACAAAATAATGGGAAATACCGAAAAAAGTGTTAGTCACAAACAAACATAGAATGGTGTAATAGAAACTAATCAAAACATGCAATAACATGGAAAAATACATAGTGATTAGTTGTTTGTATACATGGGAAACCGCTCAAGATGGTGTAAAAACTCAAATACTTTGAGACTATAGAAGAAAATAATTCAATAAAGCATATGGCATAGACTCTAAAACAATGAAAATCAAGACACAAACATAAACAAGATACAAGAAAATCAGATAAAATGTTTAGAAGTAAGCTTGTAAGACAATTGCTACATATGAAGCACTCGTTACCATGTTATTAAATTATATAGTATACCGCAATCTATAGAGCTGAAAATATGAATGAAAATAGTAAAATTGCAATGATAGAACCCGAATATAGAGAGAAAGAGGAAAGGTAGATTCCCATGAGCTTGAATGGGACTTTGGTAGATAATAGTCCCAAGAATCATACATCACACGATAACCTATAAGTATCCCGAATTCATGTTAAGAGTACCATGTGCATGTGCATTTGTGTATGGAAAAGGATAGAGCATATTATTAATCAAAGTAACGTGATAAATAATGTGTAACATGTAATAGTATAATCAAGTAGGGATACATTCAATAAATATCTAGGATAATGTTTTCTAAAATTTACCACAATTTTACTAAAATGTTATGATTAGGAGAGTGGGGAAGGTTTCCCTCTAGTTTATGTGTGTAATATGAGGTCCTTGTAGGTAAGTTCACTATCAACATTCATTTTCAAACCTAGAAAAAGACTTCGTCATTGGGTAAAAAGGGGGTTAAAAAGAGATAACAAAGGAAAATATCAACAAAGTGATGAGATAACCGTATAGAGTCCGCGATTCCAACTGTGTGATTAGTAAGTGTAATGAAATAGACAATAAGAGTGTGTCTAGTAGGAGAAATTAGAATAGGTGAAACATTTGGCTTGTTGGTAGTAGTGGAAAAATAAAGTGCAAACATAAAGATCAACTTGTGATTCAAGATACATGTAACGTATGTAATGCTAGGAGAATCATCGTATCAACCAAAAATAGTGGATAGAGAGACACAATACTTATCATAATAAATGGGTATAATTTGGAAAGATTGGAAGCATTAAAGTTATATGCGCTTCCCCTATGAGCATAGGAATAAATGTGAACATAGGGGAATTGATTTCCTAATGGATGTACCAAGATGAGGTGTATCCATAGTATATCAATCATGCATATGTGTTTGGAAAGTGAGTAATTTAAAATCATTTTGAAATAAATCATCACATTGGGTTCTTACTTATGGTGAGGAGGTTGCAGAAATTAATGTAACATTGGAATTAGTAAGCATACTTCCATTAGAATTGCATCGAAGGTTTTGACAATAAACATATTTGAAATCCATAGCCATAATGACATTGTGAAGGGGTATATGAGCATCTCACAACACCTTAGGTATTATAGATGTAACAACCACCATAGGGGATAAAGTTATAGATATAGGTAAGTGTCCAATAGTATCAATTATGCATTATGTATCGAGCATCATGTAGATGAGACCGAGACATACTTGGGAGGAGTATTATGGGTGCCAATATAAAGTTCATCATGTAAACCAGTAACATTATAGTCCATCATATGAGAAGAATGATGTGGAATGTAAGTAGTAACTTCATTATAATGTATGAGAGGGATATCACAAAAATTAACAACATGAGATGTGAAATATATTGTAACATTATTAATAGAAGAAGGAATGACAAAGGTATGGGTAGAAAGAGTTGTATACATAGTATGTAACCAAGGACAGATTAAAAATATATTAAAATTGATATTAGTGGGAATAAGATGATTTAGTCATTTATTTACCCACAATACTATTTTATAACCACAAGCATGCTTTCCTATCACCCAATGCCAGTTGGGCACTCACCGGAGGCACACGTGAGTGCCAAACTCCTCCTTTATGTTAGCTTTGTGAGAAGTTTCTGCCATTAATGGAGGATGATTTGTATAATTAGAAGTACATTCACTTAGTTAAAAAGGTAGAAGGAGAAACTAACAGATCCACACCTTAATGCATTACAAAAACTAAATAACATTGTAATAAGCATAATAAACCAGATCTGAGCCATGATAGTCATATAACACGAGGGTTTACACCCTTAAACATGATATATATAGAAGAAACCCATATATATATATTGATTTAAAATAGTTATGGTAGCCACATTACAAAAAAGGGTCATCTCAGACCATACATATTAAATGATAGAGACTCAACTCCTATAGATCCTCCCTGGTATGAGATCCTAATTATACCTTTCCATTTTAACCCTTGTTATAGATCCTAGTGCCATAAAAAGGCTTATGACATCCCTCAAAACCCTTATCACTAAGTGCTCTAAACCCTAGCATTACTACAACACTTTTTACTCTGCTTCTTATTCTCTATGCATTGTCTTTTTCTCCCATCATCTCTTGCATTCTATTTTTTTCTATCTCTCCATCTTCTCCATCTCTAGTTCGAGTATCTATTTTTATAGGATCAACACCCACCACCATGCCTTCTCTCCTGAATATATCATGTGCCAAGTGTCGATGTGGTCCTCCAATGGTGAATGCTTATCCCTTTGCAAACCCTCCACTCTCTGTAATGATGTCTTCTAGGAATATTCCCTGCATGCGATATCCTTTTCTTGACCTCTAAGGTTCTAGGTTGGCACCTTATCCACTCATTATGCCTAGTTGAGTCCTCACATTTTTCCTCAATTTCCTCTAGAATTCCAAATATGGCTAAGTCCTATGAACCCATGTTCATCCTTCGTGTGCACCCCGGTTTAACTTAAACCCTTCTTAAACCCCTTTGTCCTACGTGTTTTCCTCTCGAGTGCTCTTCTTATTATTGATCCTACGAGCATGTTCCCTTTGGTACTTAGTCAATATTTTAGGGCCCAACATCACCCCACACTAAGTGTGTTATCCATCCTCAAAACATCCTTCTTCAAAGAATAAATAATAGTGAGACAAAAAAAGTGAATAAAGAATGGAAGAATCTCAGAATCATTATAGGAGGAGTGGGAATTCCTTCCTCATTATGCTTCAATATTTTCCCAAGCATCCACCTCACCCCATGCCTGCTGAAGTAGGTCACCCACTAGAGCTCTCACCTCATAAAAACTCAATTTGTCACTCTTAAAATTCAGTGTATCTATAATTCCTTCTAGTTGCTTGCTAATATTGTCCAGCGCATTCATTTTGTGAGTGACCTGGGGATATAGCTCTATAATCCAATTCTTAATTGAACCCCATAAGGATTCGATTAATTCCATATTTTTCTCAAATTCGCTTAGGAACTTATTGTGTTCTTCCTTGTTTCCTTTGTTCTTCTCTTGAAAATCCTTCAGATCCGCCTCATGCATAACAACCAAGTGTGTTTCATACCCTATATTTTTCATTACAATGATCATATACAGCCTCATCCATTTGTACGAGAGTCTTTATAGTGGCAAGGAGCTCGAGAATACCGTAACGATGTCCCCCATCTTCAGTTTTTATTCCTCCTTCTCGGCATGCTAATTCCTCTTCTCTGATTCTAATGAAAACAACCGTCTTTCCATGGTGAGGATGCAGGTCAAGTCTTCCAAGCATTGCATGGTTGACCCATCTTTTTCTCGTGGGGCCAGGTCTAGGTGCTTCAATATTATGACATCTCTGAAATAATATCTACTTTCTTAAGTATCTCATGCACCTTTTCCTTCTCCTCCCTTAATTCATGCCTTAATTGTGAGTTGATCAGCTCCTCCTAATTTAACTCCTTGTCCTTTTCAATGATTTATTCATTTTTCTTTCTAAGCTCTTCCTTTAGAGCCTTACTTTGTCAACCTCCACCGACACTTTGTTGAGTGCATTACAAACTTGCTCATCTGATAGTTATTGAGAATTCACTAGAGGGTTTACTCCCTTAGTATCTGGTATCTTCATCAATGCCTCACGGTTGACCTTAAATTTAGGCTCATCAACATGGGACTCAAAATCCCAAGACAACATCTTCCTTGTGCGTGGGTACACACCCTCTTCATCGAAAGAATACCATGCAAGGAGTTTGTTTGAAGGCATGGTACTTTGGAAACACGCATGTAGTACCTTATTTGGATCATTGATGTAATTCATTCCTTTCTCCTGCATCACTACCATACCCTTTTCCACATGTACACACTACTTTTGGGAAGCTTACCACCAGTGCTAGGATCTCTGCTCATGATTCCATACTCCTTTTCTATACTACCGCTTCCATCCATGTCCTTGATTATTTCTTCGGTGTTATGCTCCACCTCTTGATCCACCAAGTATTTTATGATGCCTTCTACCTCCCTTTCCATGGCATCCTCTATCTACTCCTTGGTTAGGCTTGGAGTCCTTTGATCCTTCATGTTGACTTCCTCAATTCCCCCTTGTCGTGAGTGCCTCCTTCGTCCTCATCCTTCTCTTCATTTCCCTCCTCCTCTGAGTCATGTACATCATACATAGGATGTTCTTGAGCCTCACCATGCTCTTCATCATCCTCGTCTCCCTTGTTGGCCTCCATGCTCTTTGTTTCTTTTGAGTCTACCTTTTCTGTTACTCTTTGCTTCTTCCTAATTGGTGATTCCAATATAAGAGACTCTTCTTTTTCTTCTTCTCAAAGAGGAGACTCCTTTCTTTTTGGTGAATATTCTTTCGTAGGGGAATTATTTTTCTCTGAAACCTCTCATCAGGTGTATTCTCTCCCTCTCTTCTATAGGGGACTTATTCCTCTGTGCATAGGTATTTGGTTTTGTGCCAAACTCCTAAACACTTGTAAATTGCGTTGTCTGTATACTTGGTGCCTTTTTCTTAGGGGCCTCCTCTCTCTCCCTTTTCCTTAGTGCAACCTTATTTACTATAGTGGGGTATTATGGGATAGAGACATCATTTTCCATGTAATTTCCCTTCTCATGCTTTGGCATTATGTGCAGTCTGTACCTTGCAACGGTTCTCCTAGCAACCAACAATGTCACTAGCTTCAACATATGTACATTATGGGAGACATACTTCTCCACATAGGTGCTCTTATTTGGGTATAATAAGTGGCTACTAGAGTAAAACATGCACACAAAAAACAAAATGGGAAAAAGCAATGAGAAGGGGAAACAAAAGGAAAGGAAATGCATTGAGGGAAATCCTAGGCTAAATGGCAATACTAACTTATTTACAAAGACAAGGAAGACTTATTTATAGTAGGGATTTAGCCTACTCCAAGTGATTGTAACTGAAAAGCACATGAATCAAATATATAGGATACAATATATGGGCACATCCAATGGACTTTGAATTTCCTAGGATGGCGCAAAACCTAGAGTTATACAATAGAACCATCTCGCCCAACCTTGAATTGTTTGTTCTTGATGTGTCTATCATGCCATATATTCTATCATGATTTTTTATTTTTAGCTCCAATGACCAATATCCCACCTCTCATCTAACCGCATTAACTTATCAATCCTCTCCTCAAGCACTTGTTCATTAGCTAACCCTCATGCGCGCGCTTATATGCAAAGGATGGTAACATGAATGCAATAAGTGAAACCACTTCCACACCAAAGACCAATCAAAAAGTTGTGGCCTTGTTCAGTATTTTATAAGTAGTCTGGTATGACCATAACATAGTAGAAAATTTATCATCCCAATCCTTTCTTCCTACATCACAAATCTTATTCAACATGTGATTCATAATTTTGTTAAATGCCTCAGTAGTTCCATTAGCTTTTGGGTGATAGGGGGTAGTGTTGTGGTGGGCTGCCATGAATTCTGTCAACAAGATCTTGACTATCTCATTAAACAAATGAGTACCCCTATCACTTGTTAAGCTCAACGGACATCCATATATACTGATTATATTTTCCCATAAGAACCTAGCATTATTGCCACTATGTAATCCTTTGTAGAGTGCTACCTCCACCAACCTTTTTAATTAATCAATATAGGTAATTATATATCATGAACCAATCCTTCATGTAGTAGGTGAAATCAGTCCTAAAAATTAATCATCTACTTCTCAAATGGTTTTGCGCTAGCTATCGTGCTCAAGGGCATCACATCTCAAACCTCACAAGCCTTGTAAAAATCAATACAATCCTTGTAAACCATTTCCCACCAAAAAAAAAGCTAGAAGGATCTTGCACATAGTTAAATTCCCCATAGTGTCCTCTTGCAATCCCACCACATTCTTCCTCCATGATTGCAATGCATTCATGCTCTAACACACACTGATTAAAAACCTCATCGTATCCTAGCTTGTATACGTATCCACTATATAACATGTAGGGCACAATGTGTATGGCTAAATAATTTCTTTCCAAATTCTTCATTCTCTATGGTGCCACACCCATTTTAAGAAACACAACAATATCTTCCAAGTCGAGGGCATGTGCTACAATATAAACAATTGCACATTTGACATTGTATCTTCAATGCTCTACATGTCCTCCCTAAGTCAATCCTTGATAAATGGTTAGGTCCTAAGTTACTCTTTCCTAGTTTCACAACAACTATAAACTCAAACTCTTGAAACAACAAGACCCACCGGCATATGCACCCTTATAAAATGGGATTTTTTACTAGGTATTTTAATCACATATGGTGCATGTAGAAGATAAAGGGTAATGCCAATAGAATATTCAATTTATGCATTGCATAGATCATGGAAAATGCTTTACACTCAATAGTAGTATAGTTATTCTTTACTATTGTCAACTTCCTGCTAGAAAAACACTAGGGGTGGCCAACAATTCCTTCTCCAAGCTATGATAAGATTACCTCAATCACCATCCCCGAAGCATCAACATTTATTGGGAATGGCTTATCCTAAGAAGGAAAGTGTAATATGGGCACAATGATAATATTATTCTTCAATGTATCAAATTCCATCTACTACACCTCTCCCTAGTGAAATTCACTTTTATGTTTTAATAAATCCTCTAATGGCATGGTGATCTTGGCATACCTTAATAAATTTCTGGTAATTCCCCATATGCCCAAGGAATCCATGTACTGCACTCTGGCTGGTAGGTTCCCCTAATCTCACAATGACAAAAATTTGGCAGGATCCACTAGCAAGCCTTCCTTACATATGATATGCCCCAAAAGGGTTCCAAATGGAGCAGCAAAACCACATTTCTTAATGTTGAAAAATATCCTCAACTACTAACATCTTTAAAACATAAACCTCATATTTTCATAATGATCCCTTACTAATCCATATACCATCCAATCATCGAGGTAGACTTGGATGAAATTATGGATGAAGTCTTGAAATTCCAGCACAAAATGCACGAAAACACAACATGCATGTTCTTCAGTCGAAAAGGCATGAGTCCGTAGGCAAATCTTCCCCATTCAGTAGAGAAATTTGTCTTTTCTTGGTCTTCCTTTGAGATTCTAACTTGATGATATCCTGAGAATCCGTCTATTAAAGATTAGATCTCATGCATGGCTACTCCTTCCAGGATCTCCTAAGTGAAGGTTGGAAAAGAGTTAATAACACATATCATATTTAAATCCCTGTAATCAACACAAATCCTTATCCTCCCATCCTTCTTAATGCTGATGACCATCAAACTTATCCATTTTGATTCCTCAATGGCCTCAATGATGCCTGATGCAATCATCTTGTCAATTTCCTCCTTGAATTTGATGCGAAGATTCAAATTCATTTGATAAGGTCTCTTCCAAATTGGGCACACACCTTCCTCTAACATGATTTTCATTTCCCTCAAGGAGTGGTGAACACCTTTAAGCTCATGGTACATGCTCGAAATAAGTCCTGAAACTTAGGCAATAGATTAATGATATTTGAAACCTCATTTTCGACCAACAATAGTCCCCAGAATAGTAGCCTCCTAATGTTTGGCCTCGAACAAATGTCAACCTTATTGGATTTAACGAGTTCATAGTAGGTGCATGCTTTCTCATCAACACTATTCATAAATTCACATGTACCTTCAGTATGGTTAACATCCAAATTTTCCACTTCTTCACCATTGACCACATAGACACTTTTTCCTTTTTATTTCTCCATGCATGTGCGTTCAAGACATATCTCCTCTGATTATTCCTCATCAAAGAACACTTCTAAACCAATTTCACCCAATAATTCAAGTTTTCTATCCTCTGACATGGAATTATATCCCATCATTAGGAATGTAGAAACTTGCATTGGCTCATCCACTGATGGTTTGGTACTCTGATATTTGAAATATTGAAGGAGCTCAATCATCAGCTCCTTCCAGCTTCCTATCTTTCAAAGTGCATCTCTAATTGAATGTAGCATGCACTTGTATGGTGGAGTATAATGTATCTAAACATTAAGAAAGTGGCAAGGCTTCCACGCCTTCCATCTAGGCCTTCTCGTATGCTTGGACGTGAAATGAGGTGGGTTATTTCCCATGATAGTCTTGTATGATATTGGGTGCATTGCTCTAGGAAAACCTAACAAAGAACTCGATTCTCACTTTGTGCCACTTTATAATGCTATCATGATGTGTCCCTCACCAATGTGTTATAGTCCCGAATAAGGTATAGATGAGCATCCTTCTCCTTTTGATCTCACTTCTCCATTGGGTCTCCATTTTTCATAGGAAAACATCAGGGTTGGCCCCTCCAGAATAGCTTGGCAACTTCTTTCCTCCTAGGCACTTGAGTGAGTGTGCCTTTGCTACTCTCGTCATAGAGCTCCTTAACTACCTTTTGAATAACTCATATGTCTTGTGCACCTAATTTTCACATGCCATACTAGTTGTATCACTTATAGATTGAGTGTCTTCCCACTAAATAATGTCCTCCTTTGTTTGATGCAAAACTTCATGGTCTTGAATAGTGTGTATGCAAATCCTATCCAGGTCTTCTTATCCTAAAGGTTCAATATAGGATGGTGACTTCCCATCTATCAAAGTAATGATAACCCATTCCTCTTTGTTCTCAAAACTTATATACCCCTTATTGAAACATAAGTCAACATTGTTCTTATAGCACCAAGGAGCCCAAGTAATGTTGGAAAGTTGTCTCGTCTCAAAAATGCTAAGACTTTTAAGTCTCCAATGAATTTTTTCCCTTAGATAGTGATAACCACATCCTTTAAAACACCAATGGGCATTGCCTTTGTCTTATCGGCCATTAAAAACACATTTGAATATGGTTGTAACAGGTTTCCTTTCATTTGAATCTAGGCATGTAGGTTGAGAACATTAACTTCCGCGCCCATGTAAATAAGAATATTCCTTAGGAGCCATCCACAAATAACCAAATTCAAGGTAATCTCCTTATCATAGTCGAGGTTGTGGGGAGGAAGGTTAGCATGCAAAACTTGTCTCTTGCACTCTACTCCAATACTTGGTGTCTTATTCCTCAACCATTCACCTAATAGAGGAATAATATTCTCTTGGCACAAAATCTTACACATCTCTTTGACATCATATATATCTAAATGAGCAACCTTAGTGATTTTATTTTGGCCCAACTTCTTGGATTGCTCCATTAGACATTGAATTTCCCTTAAAGAATCTTGATTACATCCATGATTTCTTGATAGACTTCCTTCGATGGGTAGGGTGTGGATACTTAAAATACACCACCTCATCTCTTATAATCAATAGTGTCTGGTTTGGTATCTCCTTGGCGCGCAACCTCAACTCGCATCGTCACCAATACAGGTTCTAGTTCTTACTCACATGCCACCCTTGGCATCCATTGCAAGCTAGTCTTCTTTATGCTTACCATTCTGACACCTTTGTCTTTCCTTTGATGCTAGCTCATATGTTCAATTAACTTTGGAAACTCCTCATACTTGTACTTCTTTCCACACTAAGAGCATTGTAATAGATCAGGGAACTCTTGCTTATAGTGCTCCATAGACCCACAATTGTAACAAGTTCCATGCGGGAGCTTAGTTATTCCACCTCCGTGGTTGCCTTGACCTCAAAATCCTCCACAAAATCCTCTTCCATGAGCCCCTCCATCTGCACATCCTTCACAGTGATGACCATCATCTTTGGAAATGTTTTCAATACTATTCTAGCGCACACCAATATTAATAACATCATGTATCTAGTCAATCATTCTACAATCCTTGGTGTCAAGAGTAGTATAGGTACAAATCTTGCAATAGGAAGACACATTATTTTGGATGGTACACTCGTAGTACTAGAAACCTACTTGCATCATGATCTCCATGGAAAATCTCACAGTCCATCGTCATGGTGCATACCAATCTCTAAGGACAACTATCCTTTATATGCCCCTCTACCTCACAATTTATGCACCATAGGCCACTACAAGTCTCATGCACTGATTTCATAGATAGCTTCTCTAGGTGCTTTGTCATTGCAACAATTTGAGCTTTAAAGAAAAGGTCTAACACCGATATCCACGCTTCCTATAACCTCAACGCGTTATGGCAGCCTCTAAGGCCTTATGTAGGTCTGTGAAAGTCCTATGAGAAATCACCCTCTTGAAAGGTGTTATCAATCCTCCAAAAAACCATTGAGCATGCTAAGAATAATGAATATCATAAGAAAATTTTGATAAGAGAGCTTTAAAACACACACCATACTTCCACATACTCTCTTCCATACCTTGTTGAATTTCCTTCAGCACGCTAATGCTCTTCTATTCAAACTAAGGGATATGAAATTCAACTAAGAAGGTGTTACACAACACGGTGTAATCTACTACTATCTAGTGGGGTTCATATATCTGGTACCAAATATGCACGTGTCCTTCTAACATTGTTACAAAATGACTTATCTTCTATTCTGGGGTAGTGATCCCCTTCATGTGCCATAGTAGCTCACATTTGTGTACATGTTCTACAACATCCTCAACACCTTTGTATTTTGGTAGATGTAAATACATTTTGAAAAATACTTTTTGAGGTGGTTGAGGCCCTTTTCCACCTAATTCAGAACCTTCATTTCTCTGATGTTTCCTCTACCACCATATCCACTAGATCCACTAGTGCCTACTCCTCCTGATCCCTAAGATCCTTGAGATCCACTAGGTCCACCAGGTCCATTAGTTCTTATTCCACCAAACCCACCTCCCATTAATCGGTAAAGGTCCTAAATTTGGTGTGCTTTGTGTCCCCACTGTCGTGTTGAATTACATACCAATGGTTTGTGATATTGTACTACTATTATATGTGTTTCCTATGTTGCTTCTAGATGCGATGCCCAAGCTTTGTGTATCTAAGATTTTCCCAAATGCCACTCTAGACAATATACCTCTAAATAGAGGAAATTATTGTGCAGGCAACCATAGATGTGTTAAATGAAGAGTTGTATATCCTAGGTGTTGATTGGTCACTTCTACTAATACCAACTGTGTTAGTAATACTTATCTCTAGATTTGGAAAACTAAGCACCGGGAGTTAGTCACAAGGTAGATTCGGATGCATGCCGATGGATTTCCTTTCTCCAAGTGATGAGCTCTAATAAGAAGTTGAAGGGGTCTCTCTCTTGCGCTTTCCAAGATGGGGTAGTATAGAATTCTTAGGCTCCATGTCCTCTCGCATGAACCCCAATTACTTCTCGTAACATTTTCCTCTATAAGTCCATCACTCCTACAACTTCATGTTGTCTATCTATTCCCTCTTATGATCTTCATTATACTTGAGTCATCTCTTTTCCTATCCTTTTCCGCCACAAGGTCCACCATCTTCCTCCGCCCAAGCTTTCTTGCCTAGTGATCGGAAGAAGCTTAGCTGCCATAGGAAATAATTCCAAACTCATTGTAATGATCATGATCTTTATAGCTAACAGGATAACATGCAAGAAATGATCCTCTTGGCTCCTTCAAAACTCAAACTCAACAATATTTGGACATGAATACGTAGAAATCACATACTCCAAGGTGTAACTTGCCAACACTCTACTTCACTAATGATAAAAAACATGTGTCCATTTCGATCAGCATCGTCCATCCTCTCGATAATCCTAATGGTTCCATATGTGAGGTCTATGGTACCATCTCGATCTAGATGTATACTCTAAATCCGTTCATACAAATCCAATGTAAATTAACAAAAGAATTTCTCATACATCATGATACATATGTTCTTCTACCCATTTATGTGCATCAAACTCATTTAAATTATTAAATCTCTCGAGAAAATCATCCTCTATGCTTTTAAGGCATGCTTCGACATTGTCCCAAGGTCAAGCACTTTGTCGTCATGCACCATTCTCACAACAACTTTGAAAAGAGGTCCTGCAACAAAATCAAGACGTAGTCATTTATTTACCCACAATACTATTTTCTAACCCCATGTGTGCCATCTTCTCACCCAAATGGGCATTGGGTGCTCACCCGAGGCATGTGTGGGAACTAAGATCCTCCTTTGTTTGAGATTTAATAGAAGGTTCTTCCATTAATGGAGGATAGTTTTAATAATTAGAAGTATATTAATTTAGTTAAAAAGGTAGAAGAAGAAACTAATAGATCCACACCTTAAAGCACGAAAGAAACTAAATAACATTTTAATAAGCCTAATAAACAAGATGTGAGCCATGATAGTCATATAACACGAGGGTTAACACCCTTAAAATAATATACAGATGAACCCATATATATATATAGATTTAGAATAGTTCTGGTAGCCACATTACAGTCAAAAGGGTATTCTCAGACCATACATATTAAATGACAGAGACTCAACTCCTACACATCCTCCTTGGTATGAGATCATAGCTATACCTTTCAATTTTAACCCTTGTTAGAGATCCTAGTGCCATATAGAGGCTTATGAAATCCCTCATAATCTTTAGCATGAAGTTCTCTAAACCCTAGCATTACTACAAAAAATTTTTACTCTTCTTCTTATTCTCTATGCATTATCTCTATCTCACATCATCTCTTGAATTCTATCTTTTCTATCTCTTCATCGTCTCTGTCTCTAGTTCGAGCATATATTTTTATAGGATCAGAACCAACCACCATCCCTTATCTCCTGAATAGATTGTGTTCCAAGTTTTGATGTAGTCCTCCAATGGTGAATGTTTATCCCTTTGTAAAACCTTCCACTCTTTGTAATAACGTCTTCTAGGAATATTACCTACATGGGATATGCTTCTCTTAACCTCCAAGGTTGAAGGTTGACACCTTATCCACTCATCACACCTAGTTGGGTCCTCATGTTTTTTCGTCAAATTCCTCTAGAATGCCAAATATGGCTAATTCCTTTGATCTTGTGTTCTAACTTCTGCGAGCACCCTGGTTTCATTTAAACCCTTCTTAAACCCCTTTGTCATGTGTGCTTTCCCCTTAGTGCCCTTCTTCTCACCAATCCTATGCACGCATTTCCTTTGGTACTTAGCCAATATTTCAAGGCCCAACACATGAAATATAACATTATGAGTCTCAAGGGCCTCTAGTAATGGGTAGATTTATTTATAAAAATCCATGCTTCATAAGAAATGAAAAAGGAAATATTGCAACTAAAGCATGCTTAATAAGAAGCTTACTAATTTAAAATTTAATTTACAATGGAGAAGAATTGACATCAATTGTAGACAAGAAAAAAACAATTTTAAACAAGCAATCCAAATGGATAAGTAAATATGTTTTGATAGTGATGTTGATCAAAAAGTGATTGTTGTCAAATGAATAAAAATGACTATATATTGAAATAGAATTTGAATTTTACAAAACAAAAAGAGGTTTTTGAATATGAGTATGTAAAATAATAAAATCCAAGGTATTTTCTAAAAACAATGCATTTTTTAAATTATGCCTTAATTACAAAAAGTGTAATATTGAATTTTTAATTTTTTTAGTAAAATTATGGCAAAAAAAGAGGTTTTATTTAAATATATAAACTTTTAAAATAACCTCAAAGGAATTTGTAAATATATTTTTATGTTTTAAATATGAAATAAAAGGTGATTTGAACTATAGAACCCTAAAACATGACCCAAAGAGTAGAACCAATCATAAAATCCTAAAATCGTTTTTACAAATTAGATTTGTGGAAGATGATAGATAAAAATAAGGTGTCAATATAATGATAATTACATATATGAACCCTAATGCAAAAAGGGTTTGGACTTTGAGAAGAATAGATCCAATAAAGAGCATGCAAGGACCAAGTTCACCAAATTATGTAACAAGAATTAAATATTAACTACACGACTAAGATCAAATAAATATAATAGTAACAAGAAATATATATTATGTAAAAGACAATTAAATATGTACAATAGGGATATAAGAATGAATTAGCTTTTACTCGGAGATCTAGGATGATTCATCCTAGAAAATGAGTGGAACGTGTTGGCTTCTTAATGGATACAATTCACATGGGAAAATGGGATATAAAAATTATTTAGATAGGACCACCTAGACAGGATAGGATCACATGAGAACTAGTGTCCGAGTTGGTTACTAGTGTCCTTGAAAATGTTTTGCTTCTAATATTTTCAAGGTCTGAACTTGTATTCTTCCATTTTCTCTTTGTCACATCCAATTCACTATATGGTTTTATATCACACATAAACCTATCAAACATACTCTAGCTACTAGTAAAAGGATCAAGATGACATTAGATGAAGTAATTAATGCATATGCTTGAGTCGAATGACCTCATCAAGGTCACCCCAATTTTCTTATCACTCGATCACTACACTACATTTATGAATCTATGTAGTTCTAATAGGTGTGTGATTTAATTATGTCCCTTGAATCTAGGTTTCCCTTATGCCGCTTATACCAAGATATCGGGTATAATTAATTTTCCTCCAAGATAGATATGTTAGATATAATTCATAAATATCCCCTCTCATGAAATGAATAATGCATCCCAAATGTAGTCCTTAAATGTTACTCTTTGCGCAAGTAGTAGATAGTATGTAATTGTTAGCATAATTTAGCATAGGCATATTTATTGCATTTTATTGCATTTTCTTTTATTTAATAATGTGCAACATGTGCACTCTAGTCTAGTGACTTGCATTCAATATTGTTATGTTGGATAACATTCAATATTGGTATTAGTAGTAATTACATGTGCATGTGAGATGGGTCTTATCATCTCATAGTTGGTGTCTGCTAGGGTGTCATGTCTATCCATATGAGGCTGTCTAATATCTATAAATATTACAGCTCTTACATTGTAATGTAATCTGATTTCATGATCAATAATATTTGTGAGGCTTCCGTCCCTCTTTGGTCATTGCAATCTTATTCTATTCTATCATTTGGTATCTAAGCTATACCATTATTATCATTTGGTATCAGAGCTATACCATTATTATCATTTGGTATCAGAGCAGGTTCTATCCAAGCAAGGTTGAAGAGGAGCACTATTGGAGAGGATCCATTGGAGAAGAAGATCTGCATCAAAGGAGAGCCATTGAAGCATCCCGAAGCCTCCATTCCTCCCAAGAATCCATCAACTAAAATTTGACCTATCCACTTATTTGGAAGGTAAATTTTTTTATTAGTCATTGGAATAGCCAATTGATCTAACATATTGGTGGAATATTTCAGATTTAGAGATCTTTAGAAAAAAGGAGAAAGATCTTGGAAAAAATTGCAGATCTAAAAAAAAAAAAAAGGATTTGTGAGAGATCTTTAAAAAAAAGGAGAAAAATCTTGAAAAAAACATTGCAGATCTAAAAAAAAAAAAGAGTGAAAAAAAGATCAGATCTAAAAAAAAAAAAATCAGATCTGAAAGTGGAGGTGTGAAGAATTCGGGAGCAAAGGTTGAAGCAGTCCCATCAACAAAATTCTAGCAGATAGCTCTTAGAAAAAATGACATAACTTTTTCATAAAATGTTAGATTTATGTGCTGTTTTTTTCTTGAAAGATAAGAAGGAGATGCACAACTTTTCAATTTACATCATCTTCAGATTCGGCCTCTACATATGACAAAAAGTCTAGTAAAGTCGGATCATTTTTTTCTGAAAAAAATCAGATCTAGCTGGTAAATTGGTAAGATCTCAAAAACTAAGATTCCAATTCTTCTAAAATTTTTGGGTTTCAAGAAAAATATTGTATGATGCTGCTGTCAAAATTTTAGAAAAACCCAGATCACGGTTTGTGAGAAAAGGTGAAAACAATATTCAGATTGTTTGTTTGGATCTTGGGAACAAACAGGTCAGCGGTTCAATTCCCACTCTCTCCATATTTTTCTTAAATTATTTTTTTGGAAAATTTGGAGAAATTAATAAATTTTGGGAGATTTCCAAATTTAGAAGCTCACCAAACACATTTAGAGCCACCGCTAAATTTAGCGGAAAAACACCTATTGGGGGTAAAAAATATTTTTGGCCTAAATTGTGTATTTTGTGATTCTAAACCCTTTTTTGTAAAGAGGGGGGACACAAAAACTTCATTTCGATGTACTTTTGGAGCATTTTGTACTAATCTTGGTGCATAAAGTGAAAAAAAAAAGGGTACAAATTTTTTATTTTATGTTTGGTTCTATCACACGAGATCTTTGATCTCATAGCAGCGTTCGGTATATACGGTGCCTCTAGGAAGCGCTTACGGGTGATGTCGTCGCGACTACTACTGCACTTAACGCCTAACACAACTGCCTAAATGTCGTCTAGGCATCGACCCTATAAAATCGATGGGGAGTAATAAGGACACAATACACACACATTTGAGCCCTCCCATCCGTTTGTGCTTGCACAAACCCCTCTCCGTACTGTCTAAGTACCACGTACTAAATTCTTTCATGTGCGTTAACACCTCTTTCCGTACTGACAAGTATATTGAAAGGGTGATCTTCTTCCACGTACTAATGGGTATATCGGAAGGGAGCATATATAGAAAGGTTTGGTATATCAGCCTGACGGTATATTGAGAGGGAGAGCATAAACCTGGAGTGATAAGAGCCTTACCCTTTGTCAAAAATTCAGAGTTTCAGAAATTCAGATTGCAGAAATGGGTGCACAAGCACCAAATTTCTTCTTGCTAGATTCACAACTGCTTAGAGGAGACAACTATGTTGCATGGAAACCAAAGATCAAGGTGTTACTTGAGTTTGAATACCTATGGACAGTTGTAGATGGACAAACAACAAGATCACTTGATGATGGAAGACAACAAGTTCAATTTGACAGGGCCAATCAAAAGGCCAAGTTGATCATCTTGTTTAGCATAATAGATGATGTGCAACCCCACATTAGAGATGCCACATCGGCTAAGGATGCATGGGATAAGTTGAGCACAGTCTATGAGGCAAAGAACAAGAATGCCATCCTCAACCTACTATCACAACTGCATACTCTCAAGTTCAAGCACAATGAGAAGGTTGAAGTTTTTTTGAGATGAGTTGCTACTTTGAGGGCATCTCTATTGGCATTGGGAAAAGAGATAAGTGATGAAGACCTCATACCAATTGTGTTGCGAGCACTTCCTCCTTCCTATAGAATCTTTGTGACAACTATCAATATGAGTGAACACACAGTCACCTTTGAGAAGTTGGTCAATCTACTCCAACAAGAAGAGGCAATGAACAACAAAGATCATGAAGATGAGCAAGCACTATCTTCCAATCATAAAGGAAAGGGGAGATTTCAATCCAATAACAAAAAGTCCCAACAAAATCAAAGTCAATGAGACAACACCAAGAAGTGTCCCATTTGCAATAGAGGGGGACATGACATCAAAGATTGTTGGTACAATTCTTATAAAAAGGGTTCATCAAGCAATTCAAAACCCAATAACCATCAGGGTAATAATAATTCAAATAAAGGGAAGTCCAACAACAACAACAATCAAGGGCAGAAAAATGGTAATTGGCAAAGAAAACCCAAACAACAAGGGTACATTGCCAAACATGAGGATGATTCAGATGAAGGACACCACATGTATTCTGCTCAATTTGATGAAGAAACCAAGTCCACACAAGATATCTGGTATGTTGACTCGGGTGTAACTCGACACATGACTGGACGCAAGGATTGGTTCTACACACTACGTGACTCACCTAACAAGAACCATGTGTCATTAGGTGATGACTCATCATACAGTGTCAAGGGGATTGGAAACATTTCACTACCTCTTGGAAAGCATGACTACAAAATCACAAATGTATTGTATGTACAGGTTGACCAAGAATTTTCTATCAGTTAGTCAACTCCTTGATCACAACTTGAAGTTAGATTTTGATAGTAATAATGGAGAAAAAGTGTGCTTGATAAGAGATAAGTCAAGAGGTTCCAAGATTGTAGCAAGAGCCTCCAATGTGGGATGCATGTTCCAACTTGATTTTGTCCACAAGGATGATCAAGCTCTAGTGGCCAAAGACACACAATCTGTAGAACTATGGCATCGCAGATATGGTCACATCAGTTTTGGCTATCTCCAAACACTTCAAAAGGGCAACATGGTGAAAGGATTGCCTACACTCAAGCACAACACTAACAAGTGTCACAATTGCCTAGTTGGAAAGCAACACAGAGTACCCTTCCAGAAGAACATATATAGAGCTAAGGGAAAGCTTGATTTGGTGCACACTAATCTTTGCGGGCCCATGCAACCAAGTCATTCTGGATGTCAATACTTCATGCTTTGTGTTGATGACTACTCAAGAAAGATGTGGATATATTATCTAAGAAACAAGATTCAAGCCTTTGAGACATTTCAGAAGTTCAAAGCACTTGTTGAGAATGAAGTTGGTCGCAAGATCAAAACTCTCCACTCAGATCGAGGGGGGGAATTCACAAGCAATGAGTTCAAGACTTACCTAGAAGCTCATGGGATTCGTCGACAAATGCCTCCTACTCACACACCATAGCAGAATGGTATAGTTGAGAGAAGGAATCGTACTATCATGGAAATGGTGTGATGTATGATTGATGACTCAGGTTTAACAAAGACATTTTGGGTAGAAGCTACAAGAACTGCAGTCTATTTGTTGAATAGAGTGCCCATAGTAGCTCTTGAAGGAGTGACACCTCAAGAAGCATGGTCAAATTGGAAACCATCAATTGCACACCTAAGAGTATTTGGGTGTAAAGCTAGCATGCACATACCCAAGAAGAACAGGAACAAGTTGGATATGAAAGCTGAGAAACTGATATTCATTGGATACAGTGAAGAAGCACTTGGGTACAGATTATGGGATCCGAAAGCAAAGAAAGTATACACAAGTAGGGATGTTGAGTTCTTTGAGAAGAAACAAGTAGATGCTCCACTCAACGACTCAACAAACATGCAGAATACACCTCTTGTGAAGACAAAATTTGATGTTCCCACTGAAGATGACAGTGATGAATTGGATGATGGTGAAAACTTGGATCCACCACAAGCCAATGGAACAGCTAAGAAGTTACCTAAATGGTATACTCAATTAATAAGAGATGCAAATTTGGATGAAGCACCTAGCACATCATCCAATCCTGGACCTAGAACTCACAGTCAAGCTCGTGAAGAGGTCAATTATGCCCTAATGAGTAGAGTTGTTGAAATAGTTGAGCCATCTACAGTTCAGGAAGCCCTACAATCAAAATCTTGGAAAGATGCCATGGATTCAGAGTATCAGTCAGTGATGAAGAACAACACATGGCAACTTGTCGACCTTCCACTAGGGAAGAAACCCATTGGATGCAGATGGATATTCAAGACTAAGTACAAATCAGATGGGACTATTGACAAGTATAAAGCAAGGCTTGTAGCAAAGGGGTATGCACAATAAGAAGGCATTGATTATGAGGAGACATTTTCTCCCACAACCAAGATCAAGACAATCAGGATGATCTTTGCTCTAGCTACACAATTTGGTTGGAAAGTCCACCAAATGGATGTGAAAAGTGCCTTTCTTAATGGAGATTTGCAAGAAGAAGTCTATATGACTCAGCCAGAGGGTTATGTAATACCAGGAAAAGAGATGATGGTATGCAGACTCATAAAATCTCTATATGGCCTAAAACAGGCACCCCGGGCATGGTACATCAAAATTGATGAGCATCTCATAAGTCATGGATTCGAAAGGAATCCTTATGACCCCAATCTCTACCTCAAAAAGCAAGGGGGGGAGATTGTCATTGTGGTTGTTTATGTCGACGATCTAGTCATTACAGGCAGTTCTGTGAAGATGATTGATGCAACAAAGAAGGATTTTAATCGATCATTCGACATGACAGATCTCGGGCTCATGCACTATTGTCTTGGGTTGGAAGTATGGCAAAAAGAGAATCATATCTTTGTGTCACAGTTGAAATACACCAAGAAAATGCTCGAGAAATTCAGGATGATGGACTGCACTCCTATTGCTACACCTATGGAAGCGAGACTTCAGTTATCTCATTCCGATCCATCACCACCGGTGAATGTAACTCTCTATCGGTAGTTGATCGGGAGTCTCATTTACCTGACATATACTAGACCAGATATCAGCTTTGCAGTTAGCTATTTATCACGCTTCATGCAAGAACCAAAAATATGTCATTGGAAAGCAACAAAGAGAATACTGAGATATCTAAAGGGTACAGTTGACCTTGGTCTAGAGTACAAGAAGAATGACAACTTCTTCTTGACAGGATATTCAGATTCAGATCATGCAGGAAACATGGATGATAGGAAGTCAACATCAGGCTTCGTCTTCTTTATGGGATCTAGACTGATATCATGGGGAAGCAAGAAACAGAACTTTATTTCTACTTTTCTATAGAAGCAGAGTATCGAGCTACAGGTGAAGCTGTTTGTGAAGCAATATGGCTATGCCGAATACTGGAAGGAATTGGTCTACCACAACAGAAATCTACTCCAGTATATGTTGATAATGAAGGAGTTCTAAAGCTTGTTTGCAATCCATTATTTCATGAGAGAACCAAGCATATTGAAGTACAGGTTCATTTCATACGCGAGCATGTCTTGAAGCACAACATACAGCTCCATTTCTGTCCTACAGCTGAACAGAAGGCAGATGTTTTCACTAAGTCACTTGCACGTGACAAATTCACACTGTTCAGAGAGTTCCTCTCCACTTCATTGGAAACTATGCAAAATTAAGGGGGGGAATGTTAGCATAATTTAGCATAGGCATATTTATTGCATTTTATTGCATTGTCTTTTATTTAATAATGTGCAACATGTGCACTCTAGTCTAGTGACTTGCATTCAATATTGTTATGTTGGATAACATTCAATATTGGTATTAGTAGTAATTACATGTGCATGTGAGATGGGTCTTATCATCTCGTAGTTGGTGTCTACTAGGGTGTCATGTCTATCCATATGAGGCTGTCTAATATCTATAAATATTACAGCTCTTGCATTGTAATGTAATCTGATTTCATGATCAATAATATTTGTGAGGCTTCCGTCCCTCTTTGGTCATTGCAATCTTATTCTATTCTATCATTTGGTATCTAAGCTATACCATTATTATCATTTGGTATCAGAGCTATACCAAGCCTTCTTGGAAAACACAAGTACTTTTTTCAGAGTGGAGGGTGAACAAGTGCTTCTTAAAATTTTGAAAAAATCCTAAACCTCACCAAACCATTCAAATTTAATCAAATTTTATCATAAAGAAAAAATGACATCCAAATATAAGAAATGAGCAAATGAACACATTTGAACAAAAAATTTAATGTGGAAAAACCTTGAAGGGAAAAAAACCCATTTGGAATCAATGAACTATTATGGAATATTATCCCATAAAATATTATAATGATTTCAATTTTTCAAGAACCTACTCACTTTGATGCACCAACTCCAATTTCTAAGTCAAACACCTACTTGACAACTTTTCCAAACTCATACTTTCATGGATGCAAAAACTCCCAATTTCTCTAAGAACCTACTTAGTCTTCACAATTTTTTGATCAAATTCATCCTTATAGTTTCTTGAAATAGAAAATTCGTGATCTCATACTCAGCTCTTACATACTTATCCTCCTTATCTACATACCTAAAATAAACTATTTTCTCAATTACTCACACTTCTAAAACTCAATATTCAAAAGTTATTTTTCAAGAACATTAAGATAGAATTATACATGACTGTGACACACTCAAACCTCTTAAAATTCAATTTTTGAATCCTTCATGTTATAACTTCTCCAACTCGTATAATTTGTTTTTATGGCATCACCTAAAAACTGTGATAATGTAATCATTACATCTCCATGAGTGTCAATTATAGGTGCATGACCATACATAAACTGTCACAAAACTTATAACACCTATTATGAGAAAGGAAATGTTCCTAAACTCCTTGACCTTCTATTTCATATGCAAATATTCCATCCTAGCATCGGTAAGCTTCATTTATAACAATTATTCCATTTGTCTTCTTCTTTAGTGATGCCTTGTTTGTCTTTTAGTTATTTTAAACCACATAGCATGTGTTGGAAAAGTGTTACTATGCTACACAAGTTATCTCCTTACCATCTACAAGTTTGAAAATCTTTGAAATCATTACCTCTCCAAGCCACCATTATAACTCATATGCTCAACTAGTTATATGTCCCTTAAAAATGTAGTCTTCAACTCAGATGTAAGAAACACACTTTCAGGTTCATGTCAAATACCAAAATAAGGATATATTATACTTCAATATGTACATGATAGTATCATCTACTTGGAGAGTTTGATGTCATGGTACAATATTGTATTCCATCTCTTCTTCTCATCTGCATATGTACATATATGGTAGCTAAAAAAATCATGAAGATTGCTTAACCAACATAAATGAATGAACTTTCAAAACCTTTTGATCCTGGAGAAGGTTATTTATGACCTCTGGTTCACATTCAAATACCAAAAGTAGCTTCAATTCCTTCATTCACATCATGAAGTACATATTTGGATACTGTCATAATGGATTTGAATGCATTGAGATACAATCTTCACAAACTGAGCTAGTTCACCCATTTAACAATATGTTCATGGCTCTCATGGCATATTTACAGAAATTTTTACTTCTTATTCATTTCATTGTGTACATAGAATGCATCATTTCAAGGTATATAATATTAATTACATTGCATCTTTAAAACTACTTCCACTAAATTTCAATTTCTAAAAAATTATTCATCTAGAAGAATTCCAACACACCAAACATCACGTTCATGCCTAACCAATGCATGAGACACTTCACTGGGAATTGAATTCAAACTTCAAGAACTCACTAGTATATATTATGAGGAGAAAAGAACATTTTATTTCTTGTTTCCTAAACCTACTTGAGAATCCTATAATGGCATTTTGGACCATTTGAACTTGGACACAAAATCAATTTACTCTCTAAGAACCTTCCATCCTCACATTTCACTTCAACAACATGTCTTCATATCATCATCTTATCACATAAGCTTCATTGATTTTTTCCTTTCTAAGATTTAAGTGATAGGCTATCTTGATCAACATGCTTCATCAAAATTATTCACATAACATACCTAGAACTTCTTATGGAAACTTGGGAACCTCCCGAGCTTGCTTACAAAATTTACCTTTCACCATGAAACCCTTTATGCATGAATGTACCATCAAATGTTCATAAAATAGTTACTTTTTTGTACCTTCTCAACTAACCTAGAACACACCGCCAATGCAAATATGAACTAAGAGGAGTCATTCATAAGTACAAAATATCACTTTAACATTCCCATACAATTTTAGGACTAAAATATTCATACTTCTCCTATCACTTCAAAATGAAGGTTTTGGAGGGTTTTGAGCTACCTAGCTTATTAAGAATCATTCATAAATCTTAGGAAATACTTTTAACTCATTCCAATTGAAAAATGATTTTTACTGCATTCCCCATCATTGATGAAAATATTAGGTCATCATGTAAAAATTTAATGTACATGCGAGAACTTAAAACTTTACTCTCGAGTTGAGATGGTCATTTTGAGATCTCAATAGCACCTAAAACCTCATAACTCAAAAAAAAAAAAAAATATTCTTAATTATTCTAAGAATTTTTGTTTGCAACACTAAGATAACCTCATTCACATGTCTCCAGGATCATTTACTCATAAATAGGTATGTAACTTCTTGACCACCATGGATTGTTCACGCTCTCTTGGCTTGTATTCATAAACATACCTCCAAAATTCCTTGAAACTACCTCTCACAGCTAAAACATGACCTAAAACATCTTCCACATCCTCTCTACTATAAAAAAACATACAATTCATACATGTAATACCATGATTTGGATTTATTTACTCCATATTCCAAGCCATGCTTCCATTAGGTTTTATAATTAGGCCTAATTGATCTTGTTTGCACCCATGGTTCATTGATCGTGAAATTTCTCCATATTGAAGATCCTTTCACACCTTTAAAACACCTATTGGGACCTGTAGGACACCTTTGAAGCTCTCACCAATAATGTAGATGCTTTCCCATGCACTAGGCATACACCAAAACCTTATGTATACACCATGACACCTCAGGACATCACACAAACACACTTCAAACATACCATTTGATGTTTAGAGGAGAAAACTACCAATAAAAATTATTCCCTTGAATGGTTGACACCTCACCAATCACTCTTTTTCATTAATGCCACATGACATCAATGACAACACTAATGAGAGAGGGTCTAATGATCTCCCCTTTGTCATTTATGGGAAAAATTTCTAGAAGATTTGATGGAAAACAATCATTTAACACCTTTCAAGATCTCTTTACTAGTTTTTGAATTCACTCTCCCCTTTGACATATATGACAAAGGTTCCTTCAACAAAAAAGTGATAACAATGCATAATCTAACTATAACATATCTACCTTAGATTAGGCTCACTTTCTTGTCACTAATGTTTCAGATAATGCACGTATTGTTCACAAATCAACCTCAATGTTCTCCATGAACATATCACTTCATATTCAAAACTTTTACTCTTTTGTATATGCTCTCATTCAAGTGCTCTTAATGTGTACATGAAACTAGTGACCTAGATCCCATTATTTTGATGCTCTTTACAACTATTTAGAGTAGATTTGGCAATTGGTTTGCTTCATCATAAAATCTTGAGTCTCTTAGTGGCTGCTACATGCATGGATTATCCACATTTTTTCCCTTAGGTGCTCAAAAGTTTCTTTTGGTAGTGGTTTTTAAAGATATCTACTATCTCCTCCTTGGTAGTCACATGTTGCAAGTTTATCATGTTCTCACATAATGTATCCCTTAAGAGATGATACTTTATTGGTATATGACTCATCTTAGAGTGTAATATAGGGTTCTTGGACACACTTATGACACTTGTGCTATCAAAATACAAGGGAATAGGACCATCTTTTTCAAAATTTTAATCTTCTAGAGTCTACCTCATCCATAAAACTTGAGCACAACATAATGCAGCTACTACATACTCAACTTAACACATGAATAGAGCTACAATATATTTATTTTTACTTATCCATGAGACAAGAAACTTACCAACAAAAAAATGCTCCTCCACTTGTGCTCTTCCTATCATCAATGTTACATTCCCAATATGCATATATGAAATCCTTAATTTCAAAATAATTAATTCTTGGATACCAAAGACCATATTCCATGGCCCCATGAGATATCTAAATATCCTCTTGACTTCTTATAGGTGGTTTTCTCTAGGATCTTCTTGAAATATTCCAACTAGACCAATTACTTGCATGATGTTAGGCCTAGAGGCAGTAGAGTACAATAGGCTACCTATCATGGATCTATATGTGGTCTAATTTACTCTTGGTGAGTTATCTTACTTTCTTATCTTGCATCCTACGACCATTGGTGTTCCTACTAGATTGCAATCCTCCATCTGAAACCTCTTGAGAATCTCTTTTATGTACTTAGTTTATTCCTCATATTGACTAATTTTCAATCCTAAGAAGAATGAGATTTCTCTAGGAATTGACATCTCAAAATCCTTGCTCATGACCTCTACAAATTCATGTGATATGTTCTCACAAATCTCCTCCAAATAATATGTCATCAACATTTACAAATACAAGAAATAGATGATCTTCTTCTAACTTTATGTATAGGTTGTTTTCTACCACTTCTTTCATGAAGCCTTGATCAGTTAGATACCTATCTAATCTCTTTTACCAAGCTCTAGGATCCTGTTTAATGACATATATGGCCTTATTCAACCTATACACATATTCCTTATACTCCGTGAGTGAAAATTAATCAAGTTGTTTAATGTAGAATTCTTCATTTAGGTTCACATTCAATAATGTTGACATGACATCCTTTCATTATACCTTAAACCTTTTGTATGTGTTTCATATGAAAAGAAGATTATAATAGCCTCCATTCTAGTTATTGGTGTAATTTTTTCATCAAAATAAACTCCTTCCACTTGAGAATACCGTTTCCAAAAAATTATTTCCTTATTCCTTGCGACTTCACCTTTTTTATTAAGCTTATTTCTTAAAACCTACTTAGTCACAATAACATTTTTCTACAGCCTAAGCACTAGTTCCCAAGTATCTATTTTATTTATATGGTATAATTCTTCATTCATTTTATCAATCCAATTTTGTTCTTTGCTATCTTCCACAATTTTTTTTGGTTTAATTAGTAATAAGAGAGAAATGTTCTCTTGGTTTTGGGAATTATTCAATCTTCTCCTTTTTATGTCTTCCTCCTTGTTTCCTATTATTTGATTTGTAAGGTGATCTCTCTTGACCATTCTTGAGGAATATTTTATTTCTGATCTTTCGTCATCGTCATCTTCTTCTTATTGATTTATTTCTCCAACTTCATCATCATCTTGGATGTATATGCTTTGAGGAGTCTCCTTGGGATGAGATTTAGTTTTGATAGGATAGGTTTCATCAATTATAAAAAAATATTTTTATTATCTTTAGTTGGATTTTTTTGTAGCACCTATATGATGAGATTACTGAGGAGTATCCTAAGAACATTCCTTCATCACTCCCCGAGTAAAACATACCTATGTTTTCTTCATTCCTCTTGATGAAACACCTATTTCCAAACACTCTTAGATTCTTAACATTTGTAGGTATCACTCTCCAAATATCATAAGGGTTCTTATTCTTGTTTATTCTTATTTGGGATAAATTTAATATGTAGATACTTGTACTAACTACTTACCTCCAATATCGATTTGAAAACTTGGACTCATTTAGCATAATTCTTGCCATATCTTAAAATATCCTATTTTTCCTCTCCAAAACCCCATTTTATTGAGGTGTTCTTACTACTGAGAATTGCCTTCTTATTCCATGGTTTTCACAAAAATCATCCAACACATTTGACCATAATTCACCTCATCTATCAGATCTCAAAATTTTCATCTTTACATTTTTATCATTTCAACTAGAGATTTGAATGTTTTGAATTTTTCTAGTGCTTATGATTTTTCCTTTAGGAATGTAACCCAAGTCATTATTGTGTAATCATAAAATAAAAACATGAAGTAGCTCTCACCTTGAATAATTTCAATCTTTATAACTCCAACAATAGCATTATGAATTATTTATAGTGGTGTTTTTGAAGATTAATCCTTAGATTTAGGGATTATTCTAGTTTATTTTCTATGTAAGCATGTTTTGCAAAATGTATAAGAAGGTTTAGTGACCTTCGAAATGTTTCTCACACATTCCTTGGAACTGATTTTAACAAGACTTTAGAATTTTAGGTTCCCTAAACTCCTGTGAAAAATTCAATTATCATCCACCTTGCTTGTGAATCATTTATCCTTGTTGATATCTTTTAAGACATACATGTTGTTCTTGGTCCTTTTGGCCTTACCAACTAGCTTTCCTAATTTGTTCTTCCTTATATCACAACCTTTATCATGAAATACCAAGGTATATCCTTGCTTTCACATCTGAATCACACTTAATAGGTTGTGTTTTACGCCTTTACGCATAAAAATTCTTATTCACAGTCTTTCCCTTATCTAGATGTAATTTTCCCTTTCCTAAAATGATTAAAAATGTGTTATCTCCAAATCTTAACATTCCTAATGCATCCTCCTTCAATGAGATGAAATTATCCTTGTTCCCAATCATATGAATTGAACATGCACTATATATGTACTATGTTATGTCTTCATTTTGAGTATGAAATGATTTTTGAGATATTAAACCTTGTTCTTTCTTCCACGTATGACCAAATCGTTGCTACATAAACCTAGTTTTCGTTTATGAATATGTAATTACAATATTTTTCTATGTGACCAAGATTTCAGAAATCGTAGCATAAAATTTCATTATTTATTCTCATACGCTATGAGTGAAAATTCCTTCCATGACATTTTTCATATCTTCTACACTTTATAGCTTTATGTCCAAACATGTTACAAGAAAAATAATAGCCATAGAAAGAGTGAGTGTACCTTATTGCATGAGATTTCCTAATTTAGATGATCCTTATCTTGACCTTCATGTTAGTAGTCTCCTTTGATTGAGGTGGATCTCGGAGTAGTCTTTTCATCCTTCTTACTAGTTGTTTTGTCATCCATGTTATCTTATTTGAACCCTATACCCATTTTTTCATTTTAAGACCTTTGATTTAAGATAAGTTCATTTAGGTCACTTGAGTCCTTTTCAATATGATTTAAACTTTTTTTTATGTATGATATAGTTCAATTTTTAGTAACTTTATCTCTGTTTTGGGTTTGAGTCATTCTTCCTATTTGGATTTGAAATATTTTTAGATTAACTCTAGCTATTCTTCAAGATCCTTGTATTCATCATCATGTTTTATGTCATTCTTTCTATGCCTTATCTCAAGCGGAATAATCTCATATTCATACTTTTCAACATTGACTTCAAATTTTGGTTATTCCTCATTTGGTGTTTAAATTCCTAAAGGGAACTAATTAGTTTAGCTTAAAGATTCACTTTAGATTCATCCTCATCTAATTTTTCATATTTACAAAGATACTTACCATTTGATCTACTTCTAGATGTTATCTCCATGTTCATGAATAAGGTGTTATGATTTATATCTCCATTTCACTATCATACTTTTTTGTTTCATTTAAATCTAATGAGCTTGATTTCTCTTTTGTGTAGAAATTCTTTTTTTTCTTAAAGAATATTTTCTTACCTTCACATTTCTTGAATTTATTTTTGTGCTTATGAGAAGTATTTTCTTATTCATCATGCTTATCTTGTTCTTCCTTGTTCTTTTTTAGGACATTTGGATGCAAAGTTACCCACTTGACCACAACTAAAGTATTTGAAGGGTATTTTTCCTTTGTATTTTCCTGACCCTCTTTTTAGTCTCCTAACAAACATAGCTTCTATTTTATCATCATCCTCCTCCATGTCAGATTCAAATTTTCTTTTCTTTTCTTGGGGTTCCTTATCAACTTTGAATGTAGCCTCTTTCTTGATTGGTCTTATTTCTTTTGTTCTCATTTCATAGGCAGTTATAATGCCATGAAGTTCATCCATATTTAGAAGGCTCAAGTCCTTTTCTTCTTCTAAAACCTTGGATTCATACTTAGGTGTTAGAGATCTTAACACCTTTTGAAAAACCATTATTTCCTCCACATTTTCTCCTAATCCTTTGATGATATTTATCACCTCATCAACTCTTTGTAAGTAGGATGTAATGCTTTCATCTTCCTTCATTCTCAGGAACTCAAATTGACTATAGTAGGTCTATAACTTATCTTGCTTAGCTTTTTTATCTTCTTCATACATGGTATTTAGTTTGTCCCAAATCTATTGGGTTGTATTATAGTGCATAAATTTCACAAAATCTACTTATTACATTCCACATAGGATTTCATTCATTACTTTGGAGTTATTCTCACTATCCTTCTTGCCAACCGCATTAGTGATAGGGGTGGATCTAATTTTGTAGCCATCAAATACTAAATTTCATATATCAAAGCCTAGATACATGAGAGATGCCTTCATTATAATTATCCAAAGTGCATAATTCGTTCCATTGAAGATAGGTTTTAGGAGAAACCACTTTTATTACTAGCCACGTTTGTGCTTTTGGATCTCCTTCAAGCTATTAAGATTTCTCTAAAAGGAATTAGCTCTTATACCAATTATTGCAAAACATAAGATCACCGAGAGGGGAGAGGTGAATCAATGTTTCTTCAAATTTTTAACACAATTCTAAACCTCAACAAACCATTCAAATATAATCAAGTTTTATCATGAAGAAATAATGGCATCCAACCATAAGTAATCAGCAAGAAAACACATTTGAAGACAAAATTTAATGTCACAAACCATTTAAGGGAGAAAAACCACTGAAATAAATGCACTTTAGTGGAAAATTTTCCCATAACAGATTACAAGGATTTCAATTTGTTGAGTACTTGTTCAACCCGGAGCACCAACTCCATTTTCTAATTCAAACACCTAGATGAAATCTTTTCCAAGCACCTAATTGCATGGAGGCAAAAATAACAAGTTTTATAAGAACCTACTTAGTCTTCAAAAGTTTTTTATCCCATTCACCCTTCTAGTTTCTTGAAACAACAAATTTTTGATCTCATACTCGATGTTACATACTAATCCTCCTTCTCCACACACCTAAAATCAACTATTTTCTGAATTACTCACACTTTTGAAACTTAGTATTCAATATTTATTTTTCAAGAACATTAAGACATACTTATACATGAGGATGCAAAACTCACACCTATTCAAATTCAAATTCAAACTCATTCACCTTCTAGATTCTCCATATAATACAAGTTGTTTGGATGAAATTACCTAAAAATTGTCATAATGTAATTATTACATATGCATGCGTGTCGGTTTACTGTACAATCCTTACATGAAATTTCAAGTCACTTCTAACACCTATGATGAGAAAGGAAACTTTCTTGAACTTTCCAACCTTTTGTTGCATATGAAAATATTGTATTATGACATATATGGAAGCTTCATTTGTAACAATCATTCCATTTGGCTTATTCAATAGTGATGCCTTCTTTATCTTCTAACTATTTTAACCCATCTAATAGGGGTTAGAAGATTTTTAATACATTAAACAATTATCTCCTTTACATCTAAAAGCTTGAAAATATTTACAACTTTCCATTCTCTCACCAATCCTCCTTTAAAAATCATATGATCAACTAGGTGTATGTGACTTCAAAATGTAGTATTCAACTCAAATATAGGAAAAGAGATTTTAGGTTCATATCAAGAACAAAAATTAGGATGGAGGATGATTCAATATTTCCATGAAATCATCATCTAACTAGATATTTTTAGGTTAGGGTACAAGACTCCATTCCATATCTTCTTCTCAAGTGGGTATGCAAAGATATGGTAGTTCAAAAACATAGTCATGAAGATTTTTTGAATAACAAAAATTAATGAACTTTAAAAAATTAAAATGCTTGGAGAAAATTATTAATGACCCTTGGTTCACCTTAAAATACCTAGAGTATCTCTACCACCTTTATTCACATCACGAAGCACTAATTTGAACAGGGTCCTAATGGCTTTGAATGCATAGAGATACAATCTTCATAAACTGAGCTAACTCACCCAATCAACCACTTGATCATGGATATCATGGAATATTTTTAGAAAAATTTAATTCTTTTACATCTCATCATGTTCATAGAATGAATCATTTCAAGGTATAAATCATGAATAAGCTTGCATCTTTAAGACTATTCATAATGAGTTTCTAGTCCTAAAAACTAGTCTTAGTCTAGAAGACTTCCAACATAACAAACATCACTTTCATGGCTAACGAATGCATGTGTAGACATGAAATCATGCACTTGGGTACATTTCTAGGTAAAAATAATATTGTTGTATATATGATTGTTAAGAAATAATTCTAGTAGTTGACAACTATCTTTGGCCTCTTATGTTTTTTTCTTTTTTTCTCTTTGGTCTTACACACCCTACAATCTTGATGGAACATGAATAATTTAAGATTTATGTCCTTACACACTAGCTTCCAGTTAGGAAAAAAGTGCCAAGGAACTTCTATCCATAGTTGGTGCTCTTGACCCTTTCTTAATTTTAGTCTCTCATTTTGGGTCTCTTTTATCATTTAGGAATATTTTTCACTTATGGGTTATACTTCTAGTTGTCAATTATGAAATTCAAACAAGATAATCATATATATACTTAGTTACTTATCATAAATAAGCAGAGATCGCTAAGAATTACTATCATCACCTAAGCTTGCATTTTAAAGGCAATAAAGCACTTCAAAGGCTTCTATGTAACATCCATTCGAGGGAAAGGGTTGCATACTTCTACATACACACCATAAGAAGGGGAAGTCTATTCTATTCCATCCACACATGTTATACATTGCTACATTATAAATTTAGCCCACTATCATCAGACAAATTGAGAAAAGGAATCCCGTGGAATCATTTCTACACACATAATAGAACGACATGGGGTGTGTTATGTAGTGTAGTTCTCAACAATAAGTTCACTCTTTAAGTGACCACCGAGGTAAATATGACTCCACATTATGCACCTTTTTTATTATATTTAATGTCATTTGTGGGCATGTGCAGCAAATATTATGTTTTACAGTTACATGTACCCTCCACAATCAAATAGAAAATATCAAGAGACAAATAGTAACCAACAACTAAACCATTACGAAAGATAAGAAATATATTCCTGGGAATTTGTATAGCCACTAGCACCTCGATCTAGTTTCATGTGTCTAGGAACCTCTTCCTCCCATGGCCACCCATATCCCGCTTCATTGCTAAATCCTAGAATTTACAAAGTGAGCATTAACGAGGCCACCACCAACCAATTCAACACATTTTCCTTGCCACATCTTCTTCAGTCTATTAAAAAATTAGCTAAGTCTTTTTGTCTCTATTTTTTCTTAGGTTTTCACATTGTATATGATTGCTTGTTTGTGTCATTTCTATATTTTATGATACATACATTATTATTACAATAACTACTCCATAATTTAGATTTAATTAATTCAAATTAAATTAAATCATTTGGTGAACCCCACTTGCTCCAACCCTACCTTATGAGAATGCATCAAAATATATCCCCTTCTTCTGAATTCATGGATCAATCTTCTTATTCTTCTTATACTCCAACCAAGGTTTCTAACATGGCTTTAATCATTTATGATTTTATGTACATCCATACACAAAACCCTCCCCTCTTTGTTACTCCAATGCTTTATACATCCATTAATGTAGTCACCACTCGCCACACTCATCCTCTTATAGCTCCACTCATCTTTGTTTGACCACCTATCACTTCTACAATTTACACCACCACCTCTAAAGTTTATAATATCATTGAGTAGCTTAAGAATACACCAGCCAAAACCTCTCTATGATCTCTTATGCAGTGCACCCAATTTTTGTCATACATTAAAGGCCACCCTTTGCTCGATCCACATTGAAATTCATAATTATCCCTTTTCCTTTACTCATTTCATTTAATCCATAAAAATATACAATATGACAAATATTTTAGTGATGAGGATATCCCTCCTTCATTGCAGGAAATCCTTTTTCCCCTTTTCTTCTCACTACTACTATTGGCTCCATTTGTATCAAGCGTGTACTCATTGAAAATGGATCCACTATAAATTTATGTGCTCTATCTCTCCTTAGGAAAATGCAAATTTCTGATAGCTTAATCAATAAATCCTCTACTCTCATTCATGGTTATGATTCCACTACTCGCACATGCATGGGCACTATCACCTTACCTCTACAACTTGGGGATGATTCCTACTTATTTATTTTTCATCAACTCATCATTTTAGTTTAATTTATTACTCAAGAGACCATGGATTCATGTCAATCTAGTTGTGCCCTCTATATTTCATAATGGCTAGAAGCATACAATTTCTCGTTGACCCCGACCCTTTTAATAATTTCCACAATACCTAGTCATCAATACACCCATACCTCATTTAAATCATATTCCATATCATAATATCATTACATATGATGTTGGTCAGTTTAGTACTTGTACTCCTATTCTACCTCCACATGCATTCCATCCATTCCTACGCATACTATTAATCTCATATCATCCATCGTGTCAACTAATTCCCACTGTCACAAATCCTCTCAATCATACATTCGGTTCCACGCCTACCAATATCCTTGAAACTTCTATCCAAGAACATAATGTTAGCACTAATGAATTTCATGATGATTTTTATACTGCAAAGCTTAACGATGACATATTGCATAATCTTTAATTTACTCCTATTTAAATAGATAAATCCTATTTTCGTGGATACTTTTGTTGTTAATGGCCCCGATGAATAGTAATTTAAAAACCTTCTCCTTCCACTAATTCCATGATAAATTTCAAGGGAACTATACGTACCCAAAATTGTAGGGTACTACACCACCGAACAATGTTACACATGCCCCAATGATGATACAAGTCTCCTCGCAAGGTGCTCGGGATTCAAAAATCCCTCCAAGTGTACATTAACATCCTGCATGCCTTGCTTAGCCTCTACGTGCTTTGTTTTTCTCTCCCCCCTTCTTTTCTTTGTGTTTTGGTCTTCAGTGATGAAACCACCACCCTGCCATGGCGCGCGGTCTTGTGATCTCCACCCGTGCAGGTAGTGATCTGAACCGCCACCCCGCTCGGGTGGCGGTCCTTCATGCACTTTCTAGAATGTTCTTTTTAACACAACTCACATAAAATTTTAACATTTACCACTTTTTTTCCCCGCTTTTCTTGTATTTATGATTCGGTTCCCTAGAATAGTGTTTTTGCATTGTTTATGGTTAAAGTGTTCAAATTGGTTTTCACCTTTGGGTAAATGGGGATTCTATAAATAGCTTGTTGATCTTCAAGCAAATGGCCCCTCAAAAAATTACCTCTCATCTTCTCATTTTATAATTTAGTCTTTCATTCTTAGAATTCATAGTTTCCATTTGTTGCATGCATAGTTAGTGTTGTTTTTTGTTTTAAAAGCCACACAATCTTCTTGTGCTAGTGTTGTTACTTGTTTCACACAATCAATTGAGATAGGATAGTTTTATTTTTAGTCCGGCCGTTAGAGTTGTAGGTTTTGCTCGTAAAAATAATAGCTTCGTGTTCTAGACGTTTGTGTCATATGAATCGTAATAAATCTAGCTAGGAATTACATAATCCAAGCTCTGTTCTCTCGCGATATCCCTCTCCTACTCACATTGTATTTAGTATACACCCAAAGCTTCCATTGTTCCAATACCTACTTCTGTTGATGCTAACATTAAACTCTTCTCTGGATTCACGTGAGCATGAAGGAATGAGGAGATCACACCGAGGGGACAAAGCCACAAACACAATCGGATTCACCACCGTTTCTACAAAATTTAGGTTCAAGCTATCAAATTTCTAGTTAAAACATATAAAAAGAGTAGTGAAATATTTCATTTCAGTTAACCTCACTTTTGATATTGCCGGGGAAGCTGTGGGGATTGATAGTTTTTGAGAAACTATGATTCATTCCTCACTTCTGAGGTAGGATCGAGAGTCTTTCAAATAGATTAGATCAGTTATTTCGTTATTTAGAATAGATTCACAACTACATAGGCAAGTAGCTATACTCGGCTGCCATGTTTGTTTTGATTTCGCTATTAGTTTAATTGTCAATATCTAGATAGTTTAAATAATTGCTCTTTCAAAATTCGTTGAAATAGTTTGTCAAAAACACAAAAATAGAGAAGTTATATATGTTGTAGATATACTTTACATAGTTAGTTTTACTTCGCTTCAGTTAGTTTTACATTGTTTCATTTGTATGACAATCATGGGACCTAGGGAGCCCAGAGAATACGTATTCGAGCCAATCGTGCCTTAACCCAACTTTGTTGCAGCAATAAATAACATAGACCAAAATCTCATAATTCAGTCTTCCAAATGACAACAGACCTACAAGAAATTATCTCACAGCTTAAGAGGATTAAATATAGAGGCCAAAAAGGCATACGATTACTTGATACTAGGGGTTAGCGATTGATTTCGCATATGACCATAGGAGGTCCGTAACAACCACGAATCTACGGTTGTGATCCATAGGTTCCACAACCCAATGAGTCCACAAGTCAATCAGATGTAGATGCTAGTTTACACACATTAGTATTTAGATCCACGCCACTTCCACCAATCATAATCGCACAACTATCCTCACTAGACACTGTAGCTAATCAAGCTAAGGATTTCTGGACTAGACCAGAGAATCACCCATAGATTCCACCATCGGTTTGTCATTCATTTTCATGACCTCGCCGAGAGACATATATGAAGCACCCACAAAGTTATCTTCCACATATTCCACAACCTATAGATCAAATCATACCAGAGCTCAATATTGATTAGAGCCTTCGAGCAGTCATCCTTGTCGACTGATCTATCACGCTAGTTCAAGTTAGGAGGGCCTTCTTTTCCTTAGACTCATAGATTCCATTAGTGTATGTCGAAGACACAAGATTTCCCAATTAATTTGTCTCGTAGCTCACGTATATTCCATCCCCACCAATTGTCTCAACATGTCCTCGGGAGGTTTGGTGCGAGGAAGAGTTACTTGTAGATTCCCATGCTTGCTTGTACCTTTTCCATCATACAAAATTGGTGAACCCGACGTGAACTTCCTACTTTCTGGTTTGAAGCCACATTTTGACCTTTTCTTCCAATTAGTATGCTTTATGTCTTTTCCAAATTATTAGCCTTCACATCTCGCTTCACCTAAAAATTAGTGAACCCGACGTGAAAGAAACGGTTCTTCCTCTTTTTTTTCTTCCATCCACCTCCGCTCTTTCCCATTATTATGTGGGTATTCATATACCCCCGAATATGTCAAGATTCGATGCATATGGCGCACCTCTCCTAAGTTTTGAAGCATACTACGATCAGTGAATAGACATACCATCACCCTCGCTCTCAACATGGGGTGAAAAATATTCAACTAACTAATTATCAACACAAACTCTGTCTCTAAGGACTAGATATAGTTCTTCTTTCCGAATAGAGGAGTTGGACCAGCTCGCTCAAACGCAACAACCAGAGCCTTCAGGCTCGAACAACATGATGTTTATGGGAGAATTTGGTTCATCTCCTCATGTATTGCTTAGACCACAAATTAGTAGACAATCAGATCCATATCTATTTTTAGATGATTAACATTCAATGTGTTATGCCAGGAGTGAACAATGCTCTCGGAGTATGTACCCACCTATAGGAAGTTTACAAACATGACCCGAGGTCTCTTTTCAACAAAACACCTCCATACCTCTACCTATAGGAAATGCCCTCGGTGAAATTTGGCGGAGGAAATGATAAGTTCATAGAAGGATATCATACCCTTTGCGACCTCGGAATATATAACAAACACCACTAAGGCAAAATACGTGACTTCACCAAATGAAGTCATCTCAACTTTAATAGAAAAATTTAGAGGGTTAGAACTTGCTCAAGCAAGTCAAAATTCCAATCCTCCGCATCATCCTCGGCCAAGTAGACCTCCTCATAGGAATAGGCACATTGGGCAAGCCTCCTCAGTATTCACAACAAACGCCAACTAGAACCACGTTTTCTAACACCGTTTCGGTGGAAAATATGGTACCTCCCAGTCTAGTACAAAATAATCCATTCCTAGGCAATACTCCTCCATACTTAAACATATATTCCAAGTCACCACAAGGAGATATGTTCTCTTCTCCCAGCATGTTCTGCTCAACCACAAGGATTTCCTTATATCCCTGCAAATGCATATGATGTGCCATATCAACAACCCATTCCACCTCCACCCCCTCAACAGGCACCATCAATGGTCGAAACCTATGTGATAGGAACTTATTCAAAATATTTGAAAGAGACCTCATACTTCACTATACGAAGCATCATGCTTCCAAGACCTCTTCCCAATTTTCCCAAATACAAAGGGGAACAAGACCCGAATGCACACATTAAGGGCTATGCCACACCATTCGAGAAGTTCTCCTTGGGATGGGGTTGTTGCCAAAATATTCCCCAAAACTTTAGAGGGCATTGCCCTCGATCGGTATTACAAAATACCTGAATCTTCCATCCATTCATTTAAACAATTCATTTCAGATTTCATCAAGGCATTTGACATGAACAAATTATTGAGAACAGAATCGTGGAATTCTTGCACATTCAAAGAAGAACACAATGAATATGTCGCTCATTTCATCCAGAGAGATGGCATACAGTCCTATATTCTTCAAAGCAAGTGCTCCAAACATGGACTATATGGAACTATGTGATTTGTTCCTTCATTTTCTCAAAGAGAGAGTAAAGGAAGAAGTTTAGAAGTTCCCACTAAGGACTTATACATGAAGTACTTGAGAGCGCCCTCTCAATAGAGAAAATAGAGATAGCGGTTACAAGATGTATAGAACAAATGGGAGGTTAATCACCCCCAACCAAAATACTACAACTTATCCTACTACCACAAACGTCAATCAAGGACCTAAAATCCTTAACAAAAATCGTGGCGTAACAACAGATGGAGTAACTGACCAAACAAAAAAGCAAATGTTGTAAATGCTCCACCACCAATTAACAATCAACGAAACAACAACTTTACCCCGACAATCAACTCGGTGGATTTTAATCATCCACAACAACAACAACAAAGGCAAACCTAGACATAGGGTCCAAGTCAAAATTCAACTAGATATCAAAACCAAAACCAAAACCAAAGACAACAAATGCAAAACTTTAATAGTCAACGGTTTAATCAGAGTTTTGGACCACAATACATGCCAAACCAACAACCTAGGAATTACAATCCCAACTCGTATTGTGGTTTCCACAAAATTCGAGGCCATGACACTAGGACTTGTTGTGATTACAATAAGTTCATGCAACACCTACCAGAAGAATAGAGAAAACTTTTCATAGACATGTTCTTAGCAGATCCTGCATCACCTGCGCCAATACTTTCACGGGAGTAATCTCCCCTCAAAATTCTCCCCTCAAGGTCTTCAATGATCCGCTCCCAAATCATGATAAATTAAAACTAAAAGGGATGAACAAGGGTGCAATGATAGGAAACAATGATCGTGAAGCCTCGAATTCACTAAATCCACCTGTCGCACCACAATTAGGAAATCAGCTACGACCCAAGATAGTCAGTTTAGTGGAGTTAGACACTAAACTACATGTGGAAGCCATAACAAGGACATGAGAGTATTCCTCTCAGCCAAGTCCAAGTTACCCGCTAGAGACAGATAATATTGAATAGCCATTACTAAAACCCATAGGTTCCTATGATTTAATTAATGACCTAACAAAACCTTCTCTCATATCTCCTTTTGGACTTATTGAAGAACTCTCCCTACCTATAGGGCTGCTCTTTTAGAAGCATTAGGTTTAGGTCATTTAATTAACATCACTCCACCTCCTGAAACACAAGTAAACCATATAGACTTCGATATTCACCCTCCAGGGCAGCCGGATAGGGATACCGAGTTTATATTTGACATAAACAAAATGCCAACAGATGCCGAGATTACATGAAGAGGTGATCTCGGCCTTACATTTACAAGTGTGGGTTTATAATAATTACGTTAAGCATGCAATGGTTAACGATGGGGCAGCAGTTAACATAGTTCCCTTCTCTTTCCTTCAAAAGCTAGGGTATGGAGAAACAAATTGTTCCACGACTCGAAATACGCTAAGAGGCTATGATAGCCTTAAAGCCACTTTGATTGGAACTATAATACTACTAGTCACCTTAGGACCCAAAACAATCCTCACTTGAGTTTTATATTATAGATTGGGAAACCAACTATAATATGATCCTCGGCCGACCATGGATACACCGTATGAAGGTAAGGTAATCCTTCTACGTTATTTCAGAAATAAGATTCCTACACTTGGGAAAGGTATTCGTAGAAAAAGGTGATCTCAAACCATTTGATATACACCTAGTGGACCTAAAGAAAAGACCAGGTGTTCCTCCGAGTTTGAACTCCAAACAAACCAACTTAGCAAACCAACCGACTTAAAACCGGAAGGAAAGTTGGTACCTACAACAGAACTAGAAGTTACGAACCTAATCAAGAATATCCCACCATCAAGGATGAGGCTAACATCGTAGAAATAGTATCATTAGGAACTACTATGAAAATTATCGAATTACTAGACCATGATCTACCAATTTTCCTGCCATTTGATTCTATACGTATGGGATATACCCTAGGAATTGGTTCTCTCCTAGTAGAATAACTTTGCATGGTAGAAGTAACTGAAGTAGAAGAAATGGGCGTAACAAATGTCCCAACGCCCATCTTCCCAACTAAATATTGGACTCTCCATTTCGATGGAGCTAGATGTCATTATGGACTAGTGCAGGTGTGATATTTACTTCTTGCAAGGGAAAGATCTTACCGTTCACCTTTAAACTAAATTTTGAATGTACAAATAACGGCGCCGAGTACGAGGCCCTCCTCCTTGGCCTCATCATAACTAAGAGGCTCAAGAGTTAATGACATCGAGTGCTAGGAGACTCACAATTAGTAGCAAACCAAGTCTCTGAGGTGTATGAGACTAGAGCTGAACATTTACAACTCTACAAAATAGCGGTATTAGATTTGAGCAAAGGATTTAACTTCATATCAATTGAAGTGATCTCAAGAAGAAAACATAATCACATATTCGATAGAACCTCGGCTTCACATTTTACTCCCAGCAGTGAGTTGGAGGACACCCGTTTCATGGTATCCCTCCGTACTGAACCATTAATAAAGAAAATATTGAATCCTCTCGTTAACAAACATCACTAAGAACACATCTACTATCTTAGATCACATTGACAAGATATAGCCACTCTTGATTACCTAAACACCTATGCAGAGTTACATCTCACCCATCACGTGGTGGATTTGTCCTTAATCCCACATTCATCTTCTTACTTTTGAAACACAATGGTAGAGCTCCCCCCACAAAAGGAGCTTGACATATACGCGATAGAGAATGGAGAAGATCTGGAACTACCTCTAGCCCCACATGATTTTGAAGAAGGTAATGCTTCTTTAATCGAGGAAACAATTGATATTAACATCGGAATAGAGGAAGAACCAAAGATCTTAAAACTAGGATCTTTGCTAACTCCAGAAGAGATAGAAATACACACTTGAATCCTCAGAGAACATGAAAAGGATTTTGCATTTAATTATAAAGAAATGATGGGAATTTCTCCACACATCGCAGTACATAACCTCATCACCAAATCAGATGCAAAGCCAATTAAACAAAAATCAAGACCAATGAAACCCAAGGTAGCTCTCATGGTGAAGGAAGAGGTAATGAAGATTCTCCAGGTAGGGTTCATCAAACTAGTTGATTACTCTTAGTGGGTATCTAATATCGTCCCCATTCTCAAAAAGAACAAGAAGATATGTATCTGCATAGACTTTCGAGACATTAACAAGGTGTGTCCCAAGGATGACTTCCTGTTACCATCCATTGACATCATCGTTGATGCAATAGCTAGATTTGATCCTTTTTCTCTCATGGATGGATTTTTGGGATATAATCAAATCATAATATCTGAACAAGACCAAGCCAAAACTATGTTTATAACTCCTTAGGTAACTTATTGCTATGTTGTTATGCCGTTCGGTCTCAAGAACGTTGGTGCTACATAGAAAATGGGAAATGACATACATATTTCACAATCTTATTCATAAAATCATGGAATCCTATGTAGATGACTTGTTGGCCAAGGCCAGGAAGCATTGTGATCACCTGGAAGTGCTCCGCATCATTCTTTCACGTTTGATCAAATACAGAGTTACACTAAATCCAAAAAAATGTGTATTTGGTGTGACAGGAGGAAAACTCCTAGGTTACATTATATCATCATGAGGGATCAATGTAGATCTAGCCAAAATCCAGGCTATTCTTGAAATGATCCCACCTTCAGATGAATCGAATCGATCGTTTCTCGGAAACTCGGTGCAATTCAAAGATTCATCCCAGTTTTAAGATTTTCCATTCATCAAATCAATAATCTACTTAGGAAAGATTATAGTATTGATTGGAATGAGGACTGCAATGAGGCTTTCAAGTAGTTAAGCATTTCTTGTTGTCACCATCTATGGTAATTCCTCCTAAGCTAGATCGCCCTTTAATCTTATATTCATGCGAGCTACCAATGTCTCGCTAGCTGCATCTTTGGCTCAAGAAGACGATGACAAAGAGAACGCATGATTTATTTCATTAGCTGAACTTTAATCGATTATGAAACATGTTATACATAGGCGAACGAGAATACCTTGCCATAGTCTTTGTAACCAAATGCCTAAGTCATTACATGATAAATCAAGAAACAAGGGTCATTGTAAAACAAACCATTTACGAACTTTCCTCATGCAAGGGTCTTTGTCTAAAAACACTGGATGCTTTATAACCTTAATGGGAGAATTTGAATTAACTTTTGTAAACCAAAAATCCGTTAAGGGACAAGTCATTATGGGTTGGTTAGCCGACAACCCGTTAGACGGAGGTGATTTAGTAGACCTAGATTTTCCCAATGAATGCATATATTACATCGAAACCAAACCTCCTATCTCTGAATGTCCTTGGTATACTGATATTATTAATTATATCATGGGCCATGCATATCCAGAAGGTGCTACACCACAACAAAGAAGGTAGTTATGCATTATCATAGCTAAATACATTATTATAGAGCAAGTGCTCTATCGTAAGGCTTTCGATGGAATGCTTCTAAGGTGTGTTGACACAGAAGAATCCAAGAAGATTCTCTATGAATCTCACAGTGGAATATGTGGAGGTCACTTCGGTGGTCACGCCACCGCTCACAAAATACATTGGATGGGCTATTTCTGGCCCACTCTAGAACACGACACAGTAGAGTTTGTATGCAAGTGTCATAAATGCCAAGAATTTTCCCATGAGATTCACATGCCGGCACAAGCTCTACAACCAATCGCAACTCCATGGCCCTTTTCTACATGGGGCCTAGATTTGATAGGGAAATTCTCTCCCTCATCAACAAATGGCCATAACTTCATAATCACGGCCACCGAGTATTTTACCAAATGGGTAGAGGCTATGCCTCTCACCACTGTACCAGGTTCCGTGATCACCAAGTTCATTTTGAACCAGATCATTTACAGGTATGGTGTCCCACAAATCATTATCTCAGATAATGGTACTTCTTTTAAGAATGACGAAGTCCATGAGCTATGTAGTAAATTTAAAATAAATCATCATACGGCCTCCCTGTATTACCCTCAAGCCAACGGACAAGCTGAAGCAACAAACAAAACATTGAAAGCTATTCTCCTTAAAACAGTAAAAGAAAACAAACAAGATTGGAATTTAAAGTTATATCCAGCCTTGTGGGCCCACCAAACCTCAATAAGAACACCAACAAGAGCAAATCCTTTCTCATTGGTATTCAGTGCAGAAGTAGTTCTCCCACTTGAGGTTGAAATACCCAGTCTCTGCATCTCACTACAAGGGATTCTGGATGAAGAAGCTTATAGAGAAGCATGTCTCTCCCAACTAGAAAGCCTAGATGAGGCCAGGATGGACACTCAACAATGGCATAGATTCTATGTTGACCGGATGTTCCAGCAATATAATAAAAAGGTCTATGAATGAGATATATATGAAGGAGATCTAGTTCTAAGGCTAGACAGCCGGATCGATAAGAAGACCGGTGAAGGAAGGAAATTCCGGCCCAAATGGTTGGGCCCATACCGAGTCATGAAAGACTATGGAAATGGAGCGTATCTCTTGTGCACACTAGAAGGTGAGGAATTTGGTGAAACTATCAATTCCCTACACCTTAAATGGTTTTACGCATGAAGCAACCAACACTACTAATATAGTTATATCTACATTACATCTTCATGTAGTTAGGTTCATTTTGTCCATTCATTTCATAAAACTTGGTGATCAAGGGACTTGCTCTTAAGCAATTCATTACAAACTTTTGATGGTATTGGCAAAAACATTCCAATCATACTTCTTCATTTTCATAACATCATCAACCATTTTAGAATCATTTCATCCATATAAAGCTAGATATGACAAAGTCTTAACGGTAACCATACCAAGGTCTGCATGCTTGTTCTCACTTTTGGTTTCTTCCTAGGATAGGGTCTTACCTATGGTCTATTCTAGAAGCTTAATAGTGTCACATCTATCCCATATGTATATCTATTTGGAAATAAGAACATGCTGATATTTTGCTCAAATAAACAAGTCAAACATAGATCAAACCGAAAATTTTATTTTTACACATTTCCTTGCCCTACCAACCTTCGGTGATGAGCTTGTGTCTCTTACTAGTGACGTAGGGTTGGGAAAGGATGGGAATTCCCTTACTCACCTATGCCTTGTCCATGGTGATAAGCCCATGCTTCCTACCAGTAGCACGGGGCAAGGTGCAAGGGGTCCTCTTGACAATAAACATTGAACGTCGTCAAAAAACAATTCAAATAAACCTTTGAAATCTTGAGTCAAAAACAAGTGAATCGATGTCCAAAATTCCAAGAGAGCTTAAAACCTTGAAAACCAAATTTTGTCTACCATGTGGCCATCTACGGATCTAAGTCTAGATAAACCACAAAATAAGTCACATTCTAAGCTATGGAGTCACTTAAGTAGAGTAGGTTTGTAGCATCTTAATTTGGTTCCACCAAATCTTTGTCTATCTCTCATCACTATCATTCAACAAATTACATAGCTTATTCTCTTTCTAGCTCTCGGTGTTGAGCCCTTGCATCTTACTAGTTACGTGGAGTTATGAGTGGGGCAAGTTCATCTGCTCATCATACCAGTTTATCATCTCATTTTGTCAAAACAAATATGAAGTACCGAAAATTGATTATAGAAAGCTAAAGTTCAAAATCACATTGTGTCGCATTATCATATATCAAAGATCACGAAATACAAAAAGGAAGAAAGCATTTGTATCATTTTTCTCCATTGCATACATTCTGAAAAAACATATAAAACAACATTATAATATACATGTGGAAAGAAATCACAAAAACCTAGATACCAAGGGTCTGATCCAAAAAGAATATATATATATAATCAAGTTTCCTGTATAATGCCATCATGCGCTAGGCATGGTCAAAATGCTCAATGAGCCCAGGAAATATAAAAGAAATCATATAAAAATATAAAAGAGCCAAGCGGACTCTCAACCCCTATGAGATCCCTCAGAAGGTGCACGACCACGTCTAGGAATCCGGCTACGCCGGCGCTCTGAATGCATTAAGGGCTCTTGGTCCCGAGGAGTAGCTGCGGCCTTGCTATGAGAGTGACTCCTCATCAGGCGCTCTGTTGTCCTATACCTAGCCAACTCAATACGGAGGGTAGTCACCATCTTGGCCACACACCAGATAGGGGAAAAAACATTGGTATACCTACCGGCTTATGAAGGCTCCCCTGCATCCATGGATAGATCCATGTGAGTCCTCTCCATGGGGATCATCAGGGTATTAGTGCATACCTGGAGAATCAAGTCTCACCACTCATCAGCGGTCTTTGTAAGCAAAGGAGAAAAAAATTAGAAATAGTCAAAAGATAATAAAAAATAGGAGAGATAGCAACTAAGATAGTCCTAGCTACAAACAAATATCAAAGAAGGATGATAACTCACTCGGATCTCCGGGCCTCTAAGAGGGATCCCTAGGGTCAGTGCCTACCATAGATGTTGATGCTGACTAATGTCCTCCTCCTGTGCCTGGGGCCACATAATGTCCTACTACGGACTCATCCTCTCCACCCAAGTCTTGAGAAGGTGGCTCCTCTGAAACTAGAGTCACCCTCTCCACACTCCGCTTTGCCCTCTTGGCCTGTAATATATCCCGAGTGTCACGTCACTTGGGATCGCTGTCATCCTCTCCACCCGACTCGCGGACCTCCTCAGCTCGCCTCTTCCTCCATCTCTCCCCCTGTGAACTCCTCAGACTTGGAGTCTATATCAATGGGGTCGCCACCGCTTGTAAGGCGGGACCGGTGGAAATCAAGTAAGGGCACGTAAGGAGTCGGCTCTCCCTTGAGCACGTACCACCTACCTAGTTATAATAGGGACACCAGGAGTAACAACAGTCCAACCCTAGCCTCTAGGACCTCCCCTAGCCTCCGAAACCGATCTAAACACTGGCGCCACAGGGGGAAGCATGCCGATGTAAGGAAGGCCAAACTGCTGAGGCACTTGATCAAAGGGGTGTGTCTCCACCTTCCTCGTCCTGTCCACAAGCTGCCCTGTGGTGGAGCAAGAGATCAACGTAAGGGTCTCCTCGCCCCATAACCCTGTCATGGCCTGATAAGGTGTGGCCTCCATATCATCAGTAGTCAGGGAGGTGACTGGCTGGTGAGGTGCTCTAAGCACCGACATATCTATCCATCTAGCTGCCCTCATGGCTCTGGGATCCGCCACCTCTACACCTCTCCCATAAGGGATGATACGCTCATAGACCCAGCTCATAACCAGGGTCGATGGCTTAATAATCGCCCCTATAAGTGAACCACACAGTACAAATCATGATAAGTGGTCCTAAGTATATCAGCTCCCCGAGGCATAAATCTAGCAATGTGCCTTAATCATGTGCAATAATAGGGGACCAGTAAAAGTAAAGTCTCTCCTCTGTTGTCCCCAATCAATCTTGAGGCAAGGATCCCCATAATGGCCTAACGAATCAAGGGGATAGGCAGGCTAGGAATAGAATGGACCCTCACCCCCTTCTTCGAACTAGTGGAGATAACTGCGTCTCCCATGTATGTAGCCCACTATGCTATTTGAGCCCATGATGCTGATATCTCAAGTGTAAGCCATCTCCCAATGATCGGGAACCCCAAGATACAGTAGACATCCTCCAGGGTGATAGTCCACTCACCCCTGACTCCTAGAAATCAGAAAGTGTTCCAATTAGCATCCCAATATGAAAACAAGTCACAAAGTATGTGACTAGAAGGTGCAACATGCGGGACCCGTGATATATGCAATATGCCGGCCCTCAAGTGTGTCCTACTCATCCCGATAAAGTGCATCCAACAACTGCTTTAGAAGCCGAGTCCACACTCTCTCTCTCGGCTCCATCGATATATTCCTCCTTCACTGCATACACCTAAAACACGTAAAACGGAGTAAGTTAGTACTCAAATGACATTGGAAAAGTCATTAAAATAGGTAAGAATGATAGAGACGCAAAAACAAATTCAAATAAGTATTATTTTGGCATTCTATGAAGGACTGCGCCACCCTAAGCGGAGGTGGTTCTCAGAACTACTTGCCTTAAAGGCGGTGGTCCAAGAACCACCGCCCGATCGGGCGGCAACATGTAACCGCCGCCTTACTCAAGGCGGTGGTTGTGTCCCAAATTTCCGCATGTGTCACGTGACCTAAAAACACCTAAAAACACAAAACAAAGACCATTCTGACTAAAAAAAAGCCTATCCATTAGGCGCCCCCTAAGTGACCCTATTAACACTAACATTTTCAAAAATAATCCCCCCATGACAAGGATTTCATCATTTTAACAATTTAGGGGTAAAAACGTTAAATCAAGAATAACTAACTTTTGTGATCTCGTGGGTTGATGTTTCACTCGCGGAGGCATGATCACTATCTCGTCATGAACTTTTTGACTATACTCTCGTCAAAAACCATCACCATGGGTCCAAGAGCTCAAAATCAATCAAATCAACATGCACAAATGAATAGGAAAATGGGCTTGTTTTTATATATATAGGACCTTGACTTGTTTTGAATGCCCTTTTCGCGGTTTGGAGCACCAACGGAGGTAAGTTCTTTTCCCCGCACGAATAGCCTCATTCCATATTATTTTAGTATTTGTTTTTCATCTTATTTTATCTATCTACACTTGAGTCCTCTTTTCATTTTGCAGGTAGCGAGAATTTTGGATGGTGTCATTTCGACACACGGACATGTAAGGTATAGTTTCTAACTTCCCATTTCGGGACCACCATACTCGAACCCACCATTTTATGCCTCCTCATGGATAAAATGCTTCTCCAAGGGGGCAATATGTACGTACCCAAAATTGTAGGGTACTAGTACCACTAGAATAATGTTACACGTGCCCCAATGATGATACAAGTCTCCTCACAAGGTGCTCGGGATTCAAAAAAGCCCTCCAAGTGTACATTAACATTTTGCATTCCCCGCTCAAATCTATGTGCTTTGTTTTTCTCACCCCCTTCTTTTCTTTGTGTTTTGGTCTTGATGCAATGAAACGCCACCCCCGCTCGGGCGGAGGTCTTGTGACCGCCGCCCGCAGGGCAAAGGGTCCTTTAACCGCCACCCTACTCGGGCGCAAAGTGGTCCTTCACACATTTTCCAGAATGTTCTTTTTAATGCGACTCACGTAAAATTTCAACGTTTACCATCTTTTTTCACCGCCTTTGCTTGTATTTATGATTCTGGTTCCCTAGAATAGTGTTTTTGCATTGTTTATGGTTAAAGAGTTCAAATTGGTTTTCACCTTTGGGTAAATGGGGATTCTATAAATAACTAGTTGAAATTCAAGCAAATGGCCCCTAAAAAAATACCTCTCATCTTCTCATTTTATAATTTAGTCTTTCAGTTCTTAGGAATTCATAGTTTCCATTTGATGCATGCATAGTTAGTGTTGTTTTGCTGTTTAAAAGCCACATAATCTTCTTGTGCTAGTGTTGTTACTATTTCACACAATAAATTGAGATAGGATAGTTTTATTTTCAGTCAAGCCATTACAGTTGTAGATTTTGTTTGTAAAAAATAATAGCTTCGTGTTACGGATGTTTGTGTCGTACAACTTGCAATAAATCCAGCTAGGAATTACATAAGCCAAGCTCTGTTATCTTGCACTATCCCTCTCCTACTCGCATTGTATTCATCTACACCCAAAGATGCCATTATTCGAAAACCTACTTCTGTTGATGCTAACATTACACGCTTTTACGGATGAACATGAGCATGAAGGAACAAGGAGATCACACTGAGGGGACAAAACCACACACACAATCAGATTCACTACTGTTCTGCAAAATCCAGGTTCAAGCTATCAAATTTTTAGTTAAAACATATCAAAAAGAGTATTGAATCATTTCTTTTTAGTTAACCTCACTTTCGATATTGCCGGGGAAGCTATGGGGATTGATAGTTTATGAGAAACTATGATTCATTCCTCACTTCTAAGGTAGGATCGAGAGTCTTTAAAATAGATTAGATCAGTTATTTCATTATTTAGAATAGATTCAAAACTTCACAGAAAGTAGCTATACTCACCGCCTTGTTTGTTTGGATTTTGCTATTAGTTTAGTTGTCAATTTCTATATATTTTAAATAATTGCTCTTTCAAAATTCGTTCAAATAGTTCGTCAAAAACACAAAAATAGAGAAGTTATATATGTTGTAGATATACTTTACATATCTAGTTTTACTTCACTTCGATTAGATTTACATTGTTTCATTTGTATGACAATCACAAGACCTAGGGAGCCTAGAGAATACGTATTCAAGCCAATCATACCTCAGCCCAACTTTGTTGCAGATAATAACTCCATATAGACCAAAATCTCGAATTTAGGTCTTCTCGAATGACAACAAACCTATAAGAAATTAGCTCACAGCTTAAGAGGATTAAATATAGAGGCCGAAAAGGCATACGATTCTTGGATACTAGGGGTCGAGGATTGATTTCACATATGACCATAGAGAGTCTGCAACAACCTTAAATCTACGGTTGTGGTCCACGGGTTCCAAAACCCAACGAGTCCATAGGTCAATCAGACGTAGATGCTAGTTTACGCACATTAGTATTTAGATCCATGCCACTTCCACCAATCATAATCGCACAACTATCCTCACTAGACACAATAGCTAATCAAGCTAAGAATTTCTGGACTAGACCAGAGAATCACCCATAGAATCCACCATCAGTCCGTCATTCATTTTCATGACCCTATCGGGAGACATATACAAAGCACCCACAGGTTATCTTCCGTGTATTCACAACCTATAGATCGAATCACGCCGAGCTCGATATTGATTGGAGCCTTCAAGAAGTCATCCTCTCGACCGATCCATCATGCCGATTGATTTAGGAGGGCCTTCTTTGCCTTAGACTCACAGATTCCATTAGTGTGTGTCGAAGACATAAGATTTCCTAATTAATTTGTCTGTACCTCATGTATATTCCATCCCCACTAGCTATCTCGGCATGACCTCGGGAGGTCAAAGTGCGGAAGAGTTACTTGTAGATTCCCATGCTCGCTTGTCACTTTTCCATCATATAGGAACCGTCCATAAATTAGACATCTTACCACCGATGCATCTCCCCAAACTCTTTATTCATCACACCTTTATCCCTTCACATCCACTCTCTTCATACAAGACTCTTATTTGCCTTATATTGCATTCAACCCTAATTTATCCGAAACTTTTTGCATGTATTATAGATTATCATGTATAGAATTCACACTTTATGATATCCCCCTACCTCACTCTCCTCACCTATATCATTGATGTGTATTTGTTACCACTACTAATGGCCTCTGTGTCTTCCATTTATTAGTCTTCCTTGCACGTACTCCTCATTCCTCTCCACTCACACTTAGAAAGTCTTGGTTTGACTAAATTAGAGGCATTCTAGATCCTAATCATTGTGATATAACATTTCCCATTCCTTTTGGCCACATATCTATTTGTAATGATTCATTCCTTATCTATACTCAAAATCTAACCCGCTAGTATGCACACAAATTCCCACCACGCCATTTTACTTGATAAAGAATTTTGTATGGGCATTTATAATTTGTGTTTCACTAGTTCCCTCTATGATCCACCTCATATTATCACCTACCAAGTTTCTAATCAATATCCTATCGGTTACGACCGTGATAATGATGATATTAGTGACAATTTTATAGTATTCTTCACTCCTCGCACACTTGGGGGAAATCTCACATTCTCGACCCATTTGTATTAGTTGTATCTAGTACCTACTACTACACATCACACTCCATGTATCATGTCTAATCTTTTTAAGAGCTTCCACACCCTTTGATATACATGTTGTATCATCATCACCATGTGACACACTCTAGTTCCACGAGTTCAAAGTAGATTGTTGATGATATAATTATGAAATGAACCTCACATTCACTAGACCTTTTATGCCTAATGCTTCATGATACATATTTGTATAGTCTATTCTCACACAACACATTTCCCAATGACACACTCTTATTCTATGGTTTATTCTTGACTATTGAGGGAGCATTTATAAATGAACTTCATCTCATGCACATCTGTTGGGGGCAAGATACTCCTAGAATCACCACATTTTGGATATCATGCCATCACAATCCTACATTTAATTTGCATATCTTGGTTCCATTTACTCTTGCTAGCTTATTATACTTACATGTTACACTTTTTTTCCATGCTAGATGGATTCTTAGTATGTAACCATCTGTTTATATATACACATCCACATTCACTTGGTCTTTTGAGGTGAATGTAGATCTCTTACTGATTTTTACACGATGCAATGGGACTTGGACTTGTACCTTTTACTAGTTCCATCAAGGCTCTTAAGGGAATCTACTTTCACTACTCTTACACTCTACACACTTCAGGTTATATTACGTCCCATTATAGTTAGTTCATTTTTCAATGAAATATAAACACTTTGAAATAATATTTATCTTACTAACATGCCAACAGTGCTTCATGCACAAAAAATATACTTTTAGGACTATATGCCATAAGGGTTATCTGATACATTTTGGTTGATCTTGTTTGTCGTTGTATGTTATTTTTTACGGGCTATGACTTATTTCATGTTTGATCATTACATGTTTTTGGATGATTCATCCCTAATTGTCTTATGAAATTATGAGCGATGTCCCACGTATGAAACCCTCTTTTTAGTTCATCTTGTCTTCTCTTCCATGCTAGGTTTACTACTAATACTTTTACTAGACTACTATATTTACATGTGGCTTGGTTTCTACCATGGACATCCCCTCCCCTATAGGTATCTACTTCAGATCAACATCATGTCCTCTCCTTTGGGATGCATTCTCCTACTATCCTCACATGTAGCCCAAATGAGGGGAGGCATACATGAATGAACAAATCAACCCTACAAAAACTAATAGCTAAATTTTAGATCAGAATAGTACAATAATAATAGATGAACATAGTCATAGAATGGCCTAGAATTTTACTTGGGTCAAAAACAAAGAGTAGACACTAGCGCTTAGAACCAAAGACTAGCATTTGGGCATTCATGTCCTCTTTGGGTGTTAATGAACTAGGGAAAAACATAATATATTTATCAATACAACACAATGTATAATAGCTTATAAAGTAGTTATACAATAATAAACACTAGCCTTCACTCAAAAAATGCATTTTATCTCCTATAATCGGTACAATCGGAAAAATTCAAAACAAATCGGGATGTACCATCTACAGTGGTGCTTATTGGTTAGAGTGATAGAAGGATACTAAATAAATACCTCTCTCCCTAACACTTTCTCTTTTTTGTGTGATCTTTGAAAAACTTGCAATCAACATGAGATCGCCTGTAAAACTCACCCTTGGCATGAGATTTCCCAAAAAACTCACTCTTGGAAAGAGATCACCCAAAAATCTCACTATCAACATTCAAATTAGTGACTTCAAACAAAAATACACTTTTTTATCTTTTTCTCTCTTACATATCAGGGTCATACTTGACTTTGTACACACTTTTACACTCTCTACATACTTATACACATTTTCTTTGATCTATCATATACATAACTCAATACTTTCTTACTCTCATTTTATAGGCCCGTCCTTATAAGAAGTAGCTCACACAAGTTATAACAACATGGTATAACACATTCACTTCAACCCTAGAGTCCATTTCCCCTTCCTATTCTCCATGCTTCACTTGTCAACTCGCATGCTATCAACATTTCTCTTCTCTATATGATCATCGTGTACACATATTCTATCTACTTTATGTTATTTATTATCCACTCAAAAAATTAAATTGGGGTGAAATTTAGATACAAAATCATGCACTTGGGTACATTTCTAGGTCCAAAAGCATACTAATGTATATATGATTCCTAAGTAAGAAAAATAGTGGTTGACAACTATCTTTGACCTCTTTTCTTTGTTTCTTATTTTCTCTTTGGTATTACACACTCTACGGCCCTGAAAAAACCTAATTTATTTATCCTTTATGACCTCAGACACTTTTTCTAGATGAGGACACCATCACCCAAGTGATTCTATCCATACTAGGTGCTCCTAACAGCTTTCTTACCTTTACTCACTCTTTTATCTTTTGGGGATCATTTTCACTTATGCATCAACCTTCAAGTTGTTGATTACAAAATTCAAACAATACAATAATATATACTTAGATACTTATTAAAAATAAGGACCAAGAACTATGCATTGATATCATCACCTAAGATCTTGTTAAGGAACTAAAACACTTCAAAGGAATCCATCTAGCATCCATTCATGGGTAAGGGCTGCATACTTCCTCATACACAACATAGGAAGAGGAATTATATTATATTCCATTCACACATACTATACATTGTTACAATATAGATCTAGCCCATTATCATTGTGAAACATTCAAAAGGTCATCATAGGGATTCATTTCTACACACAAACACACACACTATAACTACATGGGGTATGAGATGTAGTGCAACACTTGGTAATAATTACACTCTTTAAGTGACTCTCGGGGACAATCGACTCCACATTATTCATCTTTTTATTATATTTCGAGTGTTTTGTGGACATCTGCATGTACTCATTCTCATTTGTAGGTTAGAAGTACCCTCGGCGATCAAATATCGAATATCAAGAGAAAAAAAAAAGAAAAACCAACAAAACCCTTGTGACACATAACAAATTTATTCTTGAGCATTTATACAACCACCAACATCCATATCCAACCACCTATACCCGTGCGCCTCTGCCCTCCCGTGGGCACCCCTATCCTTATTCATTTCCAAATACTAGAATTTACAGTGAGCATTAACAACTCTTCTTCTATCCTATTAAGCAATTTTTCTTGCCCACATCTTCTTTAGTCTCCTTAGAAATCAGCTAAGTCTTCCTATCTATCCTTCTTGCTTAGGTTTTCACATTGTATATGCTTGATTGTTTGTGTCATTAATGTATTTAATCATTTATACATTATTTGTTACAGTAGTTAATATACAATATATATTTAATTAATTTAGCTTAAATTAAATCAACATGATACACTTCAAAGGGGACGTGAACTTCAAATTCAATAACTCACTAGCATAGATTATGAGGAGAAATACACATTTCCCTTCTTGTGTCTCGAGACCCACTTGACAATCCTAGAATGACAGTTTTGACAATTTAAAATTGGATAAAAATCACTTTACTTGACAAAATCTTACACTTAAACATGTCATGTTTGACCTCTAGTAACATTCCATGCTCACAATTCACTTCAGCAACATGTCTTCATATCATCATCCTCTCACAAAAGCTTGACTAGTTTATGCCTTACTAATCTTTAAGTGGTATGCCATCTTGATTGATATGGTTCATAAAAATTGTGCATAGAGATTAATTATAAACTCTTATGGAAACTTGGGGCACCTCCTAGGCTTTCCTCCAAACTTGCATTTCACCATAAAACTGTTGTGTATGATTGTAGGATCAAATCTTTAGAAAATATAATGAATTTTTATACCTTCTCAGCTAACCCGAACATGCCACCAAGTGTAAAAATGAATTAGGAGGAGTCATTTATAATCTTAAATCATCACTTTAGCATTACCATGTAGCTTTAGGATTAAAAACTTCATATTTTACCTATCGCTTGAATGATGGTTTTGAGAGGGTTTGGACCTACCCGACTTCTTAAGGATCATTTACAAATATTAGGGGTAATTTTACCTCATTATAATTATAAAATGATCTTGATTCCATGCCCCAACATTGATGAAAATATCAGGTCACCAAGTAAAATTTAACATACAAGTGAGCACTTCAAACTTGACCCTTGAGCTGGATATTGTCCTTCCGAGAGCTCGATAACACCTAAAACCTTATAACCCAAACAATATTCTTCACTATTCCCTAAACTTTTGACCACAACACTAGGATAACCTCATTCACATTTCCCAACACCAATTTTATCATAAATGGGTCTGTACCTTCTTGACCGAGTTCTTTACTCGTACTCAATTGGCTTCTCCTTAAGAAAATGCCTCTAAAAGGCCTTCAACTTGGGTCTACTATATAAAATATGACCTAAACCATCTTGTGCATCCTATCTACCATGCCACAACACACAATTCATGTTTTTACTTACCTATTTTTTATTTCTTTACTCCATACTCCAAGCCTTGCTTGCATTAGGTCTTATAACTATTCCTAATTATGTTTGTTTGCACACATGGTTCATTGATCCTGAACTTTCTCCATCATTAATACCTTTTCACACTTTTACAACACCTATTAGGACCTACAGAAACCTTTGACGTTCACACCAAATGCCTAGTTGTTTGTTCATTCACCAAGAATGCACCAAGACCTTGTGTATACACCATGAAACCTCAGGACATCACACAAAGACACTTCAAACATACCATTCTTGGTCAAAATAGGTAAATAACAATAAACCTTCATGCCCCTTTATTTTTGACACTTCACCAAATACTATTTTCCATCAATGCCACATGACATCAATGAAAACACCAATGAGATAGGGTTCAACAAGCCTAAGTTGTCCAACCACTAATAATATCTAGTAAGTCATGTATATATATGATTCCCTTGTTTTAATTTTATCATTTAAAACTAAAGGGGATTTCTAAAGTGATAAGAAAGGTTTTAGAAAAGATAACAAATAATGTGACAATTAAAATTTGAGAAAAAGACAGAAAAGTCCATAAGTTCCCAAAGGGGATAGTAGCACTTTGGTGCTCATGTCCTTAATTTGAGGTACTATCTGGTATGTTTGGAAGATAAAATAAAAATATAAAGATGGGCTACACGTTCTCCAATGTTCACGAGTAAAGTGGTCATTCCAAAAGAAAACAATAAGAGTATGGAAAAGAAAAAGTAATGTAAACTGTAAAACAAGTGTTGTTAGTGTCTAGTTTTCTTAATTAGGAACCATACATATAATAACATACATACATGCATTATGTAAGTATTAAGTGTGTAATTTCATGTCTAAAATTTGTAATTCCATGATTACACTCATTTTGAACATTTATTACCAAATGACACCCCAATGGATGAATTATTAAATGAATATCACAAGGCTTGTTTCTTTTATACGATAAATATGATACCGAACTACCATTAGAATCTATTACAAAAAGAGGATGTTCATAAGATACATTTTTGAACACATGAATACTACACATTTTTTTGCTGATGCATTTTTGTCTCAAAAATGTGTTGTCAACTTTTAGACTCTAATGAAATAGATCTTTCACCCTTCACTTTGTAATTTCATCCTATTTTTATTTGGTGGAATCGTCCTCCATAGAAAAACACGAGAAGAACATATTTTCTTCATAGACAACAATGTTGGCTACATAAAATCTGATCCAAAGAGCACCAAATGAGGACAGATGTGTCAACAATAACAATACAAATTCCTCAAAGGTGTGAGAACTTATATCCTTAAGGTATACCTTAAGAGAAATATATATCTTATGCGAACTAAACAAATTTTATCACTAATATATTATAATCTACCACTTATTTGGGTAAATGGTAGAATAAAACATGGAAATTAAACATGGTGCTATACCAAGGACTTGAGGATCCTTATCTCTCAACCTATTTGAAACAAAATTTATAAAAATCCTATAAATCACACACACACACACACACACACACACACACACACACACACACACAAAAACAAAAACATAAAAAAACTCTATATCACAATTAATAATAAATAGGCAAGACACAATAACACAACAATAAAGGAAAAATATGAGCCACAATGAGAAATATATTAAATATTGGATTATAGATAGTTATTTATACCTATGATAATGACATTGATTGAATTGTAATATTTATAACAAATATCTAGGAACCTAGTGTTTTGTCCTAAAAAAGTAAAGAAAATTTTCATTCCAAAGGTAGTAACCTTTCACAATTTTTTTAAAAATTTTATAAGGCAAGGAAGAGAGTCAAAGATATAATGGATGGAAAGTTGATCCTTGGAGCATAAAATTCTTCTTGGATGTGGTTACAAAAATAAACACCAAATTTGGAATCCAAACTATAAATCTCTCTACAAAAGGAATGTTGGATCTCAAATCCTCTAAAAATTAGTGGTTCTTTGATTTAAAATAGGTATGTATACTTGATCAAGGTTTTGAGCCCAAGAAATGGAATTTATTTAGCTTTGAATCTACGTCTAACTTTAATTTATGTAAAAATACTATAGGAGACTTAATTTATTACTACTCCAATAATATAGAGGTACAAGGCCTAAGACATGTTTCATTTTATATTATTCTTAAATATCATTATAATGAATATGCTCTTACATAATTTGGTTACCTAAATCAAAATATATAGTTTGAAAACTAGAGATATGAACTTTTCCTATGTCATTAAAACCTAGAGATAATTATTTGATTTAAAAATATTTTATAGTCTCCCCTTTTCTCCGTGGCCCACATAGTGGGATTTTATTTTTATTTTCTGCGTGTAGCATGGTAGATTCTTATTGTTTGTGTGATCATCTTCACTATGTCTCTACTCTTATCTATTTTCATCAGGGCTCAATCTTAGTCTACCCAATGTCCAAGTGTCGAGAGTGGTGCCACATGGATGAATTTTACAAGATAGAGGATATTTGGAAGGGTGCCACATGGTTGGCCATGAATGACCCCCATATTCATACAACAATTTGTTTTTTGCTATTAGGTATTTACGATTGATTTTATTTTTCATCATTTTATCTTTTCATTATAACAAGTACCTAAACTCAAGGATTATTCCATGTGGTGCAATCTTATATTTCTACCTCTATGCTCCTTACTAGCCATGTGTGTATCCTTCATGCCTCCTCTACTATTTAGATATATGGATTTTGGGGCATGAATTGGTTCTACATAACATTCATTTTTGTGCTCATGTTCTCAACCCACGTTATTATGCTCTCATTTTACCCAATGATCTGACCGCCCATGTGTGGTGACATGTAAGTACTTCCCACTATCTATGGGATCTTTAAATTTGTGACACGTGGAACTATTTCATTATTTTACGTTTTTAATATTTTTGTCATCCTTCATAAATTTTAACCTAAGTACACGCTTCCTAGGATTGGGAAACATAGCACAATTCAAACTCATTTTACCTTTAAATCATTTCTTACCTGAATTTAGACTAACCAAAAGGTTTTGATTAGGTAGATCCTTTTATCCAATTAATAATAAATTAATTTTCTATATAAACCAAAAAAATATTCAGAATTTTGTGAATGTGGGATGATTCCCCAGAAATAAAGCACAAAGAGCTATCTTTGAAGAGATCAATCATGATTGTAATCTAGCTAGGTAATTACAAAAACACTATTGGAAAATAAAGATCAAATCCAAGGCTCACTCTTGAATGTAAAGTACTATAGGATATTGGAAACATCCCAAGGTTGATTATTTCACTACGATAACTCGAATCCAACCCAAACATAACTGTTTAGGATAAGTATTTTGCCTAGGTAAGTTGAAAACATACTAACACATATGTTTGAAGTACTACATATAGTTAAAAATTAATTTGAGAGTAGATATAAGATCAAATACATCACATGAATAGTGCACATATTTTTATAATCTCTTAAAGATGAGGACATTCCCCCAATAAGGTCTATAAAGAAGATAATAGTAGAATTACAATTGAAAATGAATTTGAATCCATGTAAGGCAGAGGACATGAGAGTTTCCAATGAATCAAACTAGAAGAATATAAATATGTCATCATGATTCCAAACATTCCAAAACCTTTACACACAATGTAAATAATATTATAAAGTAAAAAAATAAAAATAAACCATTAAAGTATTTTAGAATGTCGAGGGTGGGTGACAAATATAGTCTAGTTTGTGAAACTAAACTAGGGGTCTCATTTTTGGAAAATTTTCTATTCACTCATATGTAAGGAATTATTACATGATGGCAGATTATGAATTAGGAAATTTACTCATGTAGGTTAAATTATTTATATTAATATTGGGTAATGTTGTTATTTGAAATACTCTAGGAATATGTATGTGTACCTTGTCGTTATGGTGCATCTATATGTCGATGGGTTTTTTGAACTTTTCTATATAACATTTTTTTAATTTTGTTATTGACTTTAAAATACATGTAAGTGAATTTCTTTCTTGTAATTGTAATTTTTGATTTCATATTAATAAAATAAATGCTAATCCTAAATTTTGTATCATATTTGATATAAATGTAAGAAATTTGAACACATATGAGGACCGTAGGATTATTTAAGATAATTTGAGAGTATCATGTCAAGTTTGATAAAGTGAGAGAGCTAGATATCCCCCTACAAATTCTCGAGTGTCAACCCCTATTTCCGCATCCTTGGTTGGTTTAAAAGTTAGTAGCAACAAATTTATGTTAAAGCTTTGAAAATATAAAAATAAGATGTTAAGAAAACTCAAGGGATTTATCTCTATTTTTTAGACACGCTTTAGTCATAAATAAATTTATCCTCTTGGTGAATTTTAGCGGATTTTGTAAAAGGGACCTTGAAGGAGCTCAATTTCATCTCTATAATGAGATAATCTCATTACAAAATATCTAAGAACTTATTTTCGTCATGGTAAGGTTTTATTTAATTTTTGTTGATCGAATCTCCTTTTGAAACTCCCCATTGAAACTCATACAAATATTTTGGAACGCATTCCTCTTAACCTAAGCCATACAAACTTGAAAAACAATGAAAAATCCTAAGAATCAAAACTAAAGAGGAAATAAAATCCTCCTAGATCTATAAGGGAGAGGAGCCAATCCATGAGTATGGACCAATACTTATGAGGGTAGATGAAAATATAAGAGCTAGTACATGCCACTTTCCCACTTAAATTTTGAAAAAAATTACCCTATAGAATATGTCACATCAAGTCATATCAGAACAATCAGTCAATCAGATGATGATAATAGGTAAAAAAACTGTATGGAGTAATTCACAAATAATAATGCATCTTGAATTTTATTGTGTTTGAAATTACCAAATTTATATATTTAAAAAGTCTCTTAGACGTGGTTAAAAATTGAAACAAAATATTTAGAATGGGGATAACATAGCATATTAAATCTTATTTTTATGTTTATTTGCATGATGTTTAGGTTGCTATGTGCACCCTTAAACTTAGGGTGCACAAACAACAAATCCTCTCCCTTAACAATGGCATAAAAATAGCTATATTAAATAAAACAAAAAAATTAGAACTCTGAAACCTATGGTGATAGGTTTCATGTCATCACATTCAACTTGGAATCTTCAAAATAGCCTATGTATACCATTCCATCTAACACATGGACTACACATCATAAGGTGTGTTTGATTTTTCATTAAAAATATCATTTTTTTAGTATTTATATACTACATTATGCATTCAAATTATTAAAGGAAAGAAAAATGTAATTGGTAATCATAGGCAGTAGAGACTCTCCCTTAATAAGAGGTCCTATAGTCAAAAATTTCCAAAACAAGTTTTACATTTTAAATAAAGTTAGAAACAAGCTTCTTTCATTTACTAAAGGTTAAATACTAAAGAAGGAAATGTTGTCAATTTCTCTCTATAACTAAATAATGATAATTATACTTATGTATACTACTAATGATTTAATACAAATTGAATTAAATCTTGTTGCATAGTAACTAATATAATAAATGATGTAAAAATTCTAATATACAGTAAGACACAAACAAAAAATAATGTGTAATATAAAACTCTAAGCAAGAAGGAGAGATAAGGGACTTAGTTAATTTCAAGCGGATAAGAAGTGATGCAGGAAAGTGAATATTTGCAACAAACTAAGAGTAGTCATAGAGTTTCACTAGAAGTTTTGAATGATGAAACTACATAGGACTTGAGTAATTTGGAGAGTACATAAGCATCGGCACTAGGTTTGGGTATAGGCACTAGTGTCAGGAAATATTTTTGGATTTGGTTCTTTTAGGGATAGATGATGTTCACTATCCTTTCTTGTCTGTCATTGTATAGTGACTATCATAATTGTGAATGTACCTGTAACCTACAAGAAATAATTTCATGTGCACATACCCACAAACCACATCAAATTAGAAAAGGAAAATGCAGAATGGAAATTCGGACTAACCTTGACAATCACCCGAAGAGTGAAATGATGAATGAAAGTTGCACTACATCTCAAACTCCATGTAGTTCTTACGTGTGTGTAGAAATAATTCCCTATGATTCCCTTGTGTAAGTTACACAATGATAGCATATAGATATAGAATGTATCTATTAGGTAAATCATAGTCTACCTAGGTTAATTTAGCATATGTAAGTTAATTATTAAGTTTTGGTAAGTTGTTATAAACTATATTTTAATTGTATTAGGGAATAGTATTCCCGTAGCATAGTTTTTTTCATTATTTGAGTTGTTATATGGTTTAAACTATTTATCTATAATATTTTGTACATGGGTATGTTTATTGTTGCATTGTTGTAACATCTCGTTTGTCTAGACATGGTTTTTCAATACCCATAAATATTTAATCACTTCTATTTTAACTTGATTTTCCCGAACATAAATAATATTTTCATGCTTCATCCCTATTCCTAAACTACATTTGGTATCGAGAGAAGGTTGGGGGCCCTATGAAAAAAATAAGGTGTGTAAATAGAGTGCGAGAAGAGATAGAGGAAATTGGAGAAGCATTTACAACATTTAAGATGTTATGTTTATGGATCCTATTTTCATGTTAGAGTTTAGTACACCTTCCATGTGTTACACTTAGATATTTTTACGGCAGTCCCACTCACCGGTGAGTGGGTCAAGGGGTTCGGGGCAAAGCCCCTGAAACAAATTTTCATGGGTGGTTTTTAACCCATGGGTAATGGGTAACCGTTATGGGCCATTTTTGGTCCCATGGTTTTTCGGTACCCATTGTTTTGTAAAACCACCTCTTTGACTACCTATTGATGTATTGTTAAATATATGGACATACAATAGGATTAATATGAGTGTGTTTTGTGAAGGTGAATAGTGTGTGCGAATTCAAGTGTGAATTCGGGAGGGTTTATTAAGCGCAACTCCAAACAAGATCGGATTATTGTAATTATGAAGACCGATGGCTTGTAATAAAATCGAGCAAGTGTTCTTGGTGGATATAGCCCACATTGGGTGAACCACGTTAAATATTTTCTTTGTGTTGTGCATTTTTCATTTCGTAATTCTATTCATACTTCTTATTATTGCAATTCTGAGGAATTATTCCGCATTAGATATTATTAATTCCTAACAATTGGTATCGACCTGGTTTGGTTTGCTTGAAGTTTTGAATTACAAGGAAAGTTTTTAGCTTGAGTGGGACCTATGGCAGATGATAGAAGATCTAGGGTTGATAAATTCAATGGGAAGAATTTGTCTTTGGAAGATGCAGATGGAATATTACCTTTATCAGAAGGATCTTTATACTTCGTTGTTTGAGAAGGTGAACAAACCCTCGAGCATGACAGATGTGGAATGGGATTTGATGGATAGGAAGGAACTTGGGACAATCTGGATGTGTCTTGCATCTTCAGTATTATTTAATGTTTCAAAGGAAAATATTACAAAAGATCTAATGGATGTATTAGGGAAGTTATATGAAAAACCCTCTACCTCTAACAAGATATTTTTAATGAAAAATTTGTTTAATATGAAGATGTCTGAGAATAGTTCAGTAGCAGATCATTTAAATGATTTCAATATGGTTGTGAATATACTAGCTTCGGTTACAATAGAATTTGATGAAGAAGTTAGGGCTTTATTAATTCTGTGCTCTTTACCTGAGAGTTGGAATAGCCTGGTAATGGAGATAAGCAACTTGGTTCCAACTAACTCAAAGTTGAAGTTTGAGGATGTTGTAGGGGTGATTATAAGTGACGAAATGTGAAGAAAAGATATGGGGAATCTTCTACTTCAGGGAATGCTTTGATAGTGGAAACTAGAGGGAGACAGAAGAATAGAGGAAACCGTGGAAAATTGAAAGATCGAGCAAGGTCAAAATCCAAGAGCAAGATTGTATGTTGGAATTGTGGAAAGTCTGGGCATGCAAAGAAGGACTATTGGGAGCTTCGGATAAGAAGAAACAACAGGAAGAAAACAAGGAGGCAAATGTGGCATCGAATAATGTATACCAGATGCTTTGATTCTTTCGTTGCATAATATTACTGAATCTTGGGTTTTAGATTCAGGGGCTTCTTTTCATGCTACTCCACATAGGCATTATTTTGTTGATTATGTTCAAGGGGATTTTTGGCATGTTTTTCTTAGTGATGATGAGCCTTGTAGTATAGTTGGAAAAGGTTATGTTCAGGTTAAGATACAAAATGGGAATACATGGCTATTGAAAGATGTCAAACATGTGCCTACATTAAGGAGAAATTTGATATCGGTGGGGCAATTGGGAAGTGATGGTTGTACTGTGATATTTACAGCTGACTCTTGGAAGGTTACCAAGGGTACTCTTATGGTGGCAAGAGGTAAGAAGGTTGGAACCTTGTATTTATCCATTGATAGTACTAATGATTGTAATCTTATGGCTTCAGATGTAGATACAACATTTTGGCACTATAGGCTTGGTCATATGAGCCATAAGGGCATGGAAATCATAAAGAAGAATTTTCCCGGATATACAAAAATAGGTTTGGATTTATTTGAGAACTGCATATATGGGAAATAGAAGTGAGTAAGGTTTCTTAAGGTTAGACCTACGAAGAAAGAGAGTAAGTTAGAGTTGGTGCATTCTGATGTGTGGGGGCCACTCATTTATCATCTCTTGGGGGTTAAAGCTATTATGTTAGTTTTATTAATGATGCAAAAAGGAAAATTTGGGTTTATTGTATTAGAAACAAATATGATGTATTTGATACTTTTGTTAAATAGAAATCCTTGGTAGAGAATGAAATAGGTATTAAGTTAAAATGTCTCAAGTCGATAATGGAGTGAGGTACGTAGTAATGAATTTGATGATTATTGTTCTAAGAATGGAATCCATAGGAAAAAGATGGTTCTAGAACCCCACAATAGAATGGTGTGTCGTAAAAGGATGAACAAAACAATAATGGAACGTGTTAGGAGCATGAGGATACATGCAGACTACCTCTTTTTTTTTGGGCGAAGTGATGAGCACAAATGTACTTGATAAATAGAGGACCCTCAAGTGCCTTGGATGGAGGCATACTTGAGAAGGATTGGTATGGTAAGAAATTCGATTACTCATTTCTTAGAGTCTTTGGATGTGAGGTGTTTGTTCATATTGATAAGGATAATAGGACCAAGCTAGATGCTAAATCAAAAAAATGCACTTTTATTGGTTATGATGGTGATGACTTTGGATTTAAATGTTGGAGTATTAAGGACGAGAAAATCATTCGGTCTAGGGATGTGGTATTTAACGAGAAATTCATGTATAAGGAACAGTTTCAAGAAAACACGAAAGAATCCAAGAAAGAATATGTAGTGGTAGAGTATCTTTTGGATGGGACAAGTGACCATGAATCGGTTCAGAACCTACTCAACAGAACCCCAAACTCCTACAAAGTGAGGAGGTCTTCTAGGGTAAGAAAAGAACCTGAACATTTTTCTCCTTTTCTTTATTATTTATTGGTCACCGATAGTGGAGAGCCGAGAGCTTTGACGAAGCAATGCGGGTAGATTCCAGAAGAAGTGGGAGTAAGCCATGGATGAGGAGCATAAGTCTCTCATGGAGAACCAAACTTGGGAATTGGTGAAGCTACCAAGGAAAAAGAGAATTACTGTAACAAGTGGGTGTATAGAGTTAAAGATGAATAATGAGGAAAGAAAAGATATAAGGCCTAGTTGGTGGTCAAGTGGTTTGCACAAAAACAAGGTATAGATTTTGATGAGATTTTTTCTCCGTAGTAAAAATAACTTATATCGAATTGTTCTTGGAATACCGGCAGTAGAATACTTGCACTTAGAATAGATAGATGTAAAGACTGCATTTCTCCATGGTGATTTGGAGGAGGAGCTATATATGCAGCACCCAGAAGGATATGAAGTCAAAGGTAAAGAGGAGATGGTGTGTAAACTCAAGAAGAGATTGTATGGCACGAAACAAGCTCCACGTCAATGGTATAAGAATTTTAATAGCTTCATGGTGGAGCAAGGTTACATTATATTTCATTCTCGACCATTGCATGTATAAAAAGAAATTTGAGGATGGAAGTTATATTATCCTATGTTTGTATGTTGATGACATGTTGGTTGTAGGTAAAAACATGCACGAAATAAAAGTACTCAAGAAACATCTAAGTGAATCCTTTAATATGAAGGATTTGGGGGCATCCAGACAAATCCTTGTTATGAGGGTAACTCGGGATAGGAAGGAACGGAAGCTAAATTTATCTCGGAAGAGTACATTAAGAAGTTATTGGATAGGTTTAACATGCAGGATGCTAAGCCGGTTAGGACTCCTTTGGCGAGGCCATTTTAAGTTATCAAAGGAGTAGTGTCCAAAGACAGAGCAGAAAGAAACTAGATGTCCAAGTGACCTTACTCATCGCGGTTGGTAGTTTGATGTATGTTATGGTGTGCACTAGGCCTTATATTTCCCATACAAAGGGGAACTATGAGTATATTTATGAGTAATCCGTAAAGAGCATTAGTAATTAGTAAAGTGGATCCTTCGGTATTTGAGAGGGACCATGGGACAATTTTGTGATACTATGGATTAGACACCACTTTACGTGGTTATGTAGATTCGACATGGATGGAGATGTAGACAATAGGAGGAGTAGGACAGTAATATTTACACTATAGGTGGGACAAAGAGGAGATGGATTTCACAAATACAAAAGTTAGTGGATTTGTCAACCATGGAGGCTTTGAGTATGTTGCTACCACAGAGGCAAGCAAAGAGATGATTTGGTTACAACAATTTCTTGAGGAGTTGGGGAAATAGCAGGAGGAATGCAAGCTACATAGTGATAGTCAGAGTGTTATACACCTAGCTAAGAACTCTACTTTCCACTCCAAGACAAAGCATATACAATTGAGATATCTCTTCATCAGACAACTTTGGAGGAAGATAAGTTGAAGTTGGAAAGATTCATACCACTCGAAATCCTACGGACATGATGACCAATGTGGTCATAAGAGATAAACTAAAGCTATGTTCAGCTTTGGTTGGCCTTCGTGGATGACAGTGAAGGGTTGAGAATCTTGTTCGGGGAAATCACCTCAAGTGGGAGATTACTATGTTTATGGAGCCTGTTTTCATGTTAGAGTTTGTACACCTTCCATGTGTTACACTCGGATATTTTTATGGTTGTCTGCTCTCACCGTGAGCGGAGTCAAGGGGCTTGGGGGTAAAGCCCTGAAGAAAATTTTCATGGGTGGTTTATTAACCCATGGGTAATGGGTAAGCAATCACATGGGCTATTTTTGGGCCCATGGTTTTTCGATACCCATTGTTTTGTAAAACCACCTCTTCGGCTACCTATTTGATGTACTTATAAATAGATGGAAATACAATAGGATTAATATGAGTGTGTTTTGTGAAGGTGAATAGTGTGTGCGAATTCAAGTGTGAATTCGGGAGGGTTTGTTAAGCATAGATCCAAACAAGATCCCGATTATTGTAATTGTGAATACTGTTGGCTTGTAATAAAATCGAGTAAGTGTTCTTGGTGGATGTAACCCACATTGGGTGAACCACGTTAAATATTGTCTTCATGTTGTGCATTTTTCATTTCTATAATTCTCTTCATACTTCTTATTATTGCAATTATGAGGAATTATTCTACATTAGATATTATTAAATCCAAACATAAGATCCATTGAAGCCTCCTCCAACTTCCCAACCCTATCCTTGCATCCTCACAACCTCCTTTTCAGTTCCAAGTGTTTGAAATGATTTTTTTTTCACCGGTCCAGGGGCACCAAGAAAAGTTTGTGACAAATAAATAATTTTAAAAATTCATTTTTTTCCCCATTGGGGTTTTTGTCACCAAATTTGGTGACACTATTAGCTATAACTAACACTAGCAAGAACACAAGTTTTGGAGGAATCTCCACTAAACTTGTATCAGGTGAGTTGGTTATAGGCAATGCAGTGCCGATCAAGCCTTGCTTTAACTAGCTAGTATCCCCGATAAGTTGTCATTTTGCATCTATTCAACTAAGCCGATAGCTGAGATCCTAATCGGGTTAAGGCCAAGTTTCTTTTTGAAATAGAAGGCCGAGTTGAGGAGATTGGTTTTTGCTTCCTTATTGAATTTTCATTCGCATGTTATAATGTGTTGTATATTTTTTATTATGTATACCCAAGAGTACTGTACACCTCTTCCACGAGCGTTAGTAGGGGTTTGGGAGTATAGATATGTTATTTTTATCTATGTGTATATATGGGTGGTGTCATAATCCAGAGTTATGGGGAACTCACATGGGTGTTTAGTAGCCCATGGTTTTGGTACCCATTGTATTATAAAACCACTTTGATGGTTACTTATTGATTTGAATAAAAATAGCTGGAGAGGTAGTAGGGTAAAGAAGAAATTGGAAATACATTATTGTATAGTAAATGGCTAAGTTAATGTTATAAGAGAGAAACATTATTGTCTTTGGGTTTTTCCCGAAAGGGTTTTCAGAGGTTAAATATTGTGTTTTGTCATTTGTTTTCTTTGATTATCTTGAATATTATATTTAGTATAGCCTCTTTTTTATTATTTTATAATATTAATTATCTTAATTTGGTATTATAGATAGGTTTTAGATTTAATGTGAAGAGTTATGGTTTATAAAACCTAAGATAAACTTTTTCGAGTGGGAGCTCTATGGAAGAATTTTTCAGGAAGAATAAAATGATGGGAAGAAAAAGGATCAACATCAAAAAAATTAATGGTCAACATTTTGAGTTATAGAAGCTCAAGATGGAAGATCTTATCATGGATAGGGATCAGTGGATTACTATGTTTGGAGTCATGCCTATGGGTGTAAAGGTAGAGGATTGGGAAGAGATAGATAGGAAGGCATGGAGTTGAATCAGATTGTGTCTATTAGATTCAGTTTTGTTGAATATGGCAAATAAGAAATCCTCTTAGGTGTTATGGGAGAATTTAGGAACTTTTTATCAAACAAAGTCTCTAGTGAACATATTGTTTCTCCAAAAGAAGCTATATTCATTGAGAATCAATGACGAGACTTTGTTGCATAAACATCTAAGCGTATTTAATACTATGGTAATTTAGTTCATTTCGCTTATATTAAAATGGAATAAGAGGATAAGTGTATTACTCTTTTGTGTTCTTTACATGAGTCTTGGGATAATCTAGTTATGGATATTACTAGTACTATGAAAAAATTATTAGTTGAGGATGTAGTTGCGACCTTACTATTAGAAGAAATGAGGAAAAAATCCATTGAGGATAATCAATCCAAGGATGGCTTGTATGTTAGAGGTCGTACCAAAGAGAGAAGAAAGAAGAGGAAGGATAGTCATAGTCCAAAAGTAAATCAAAGACTACAAAAAATATAAGAGGAAATGGTGGAACTATGGTAAAAAAGGCATTTCAAGAAAGACTGTAGATATAAGAAGGTGAAAAATGGTAAGTCATCTGATGATGGTAGATATTTATATATAAATCCCTCTAATGAATACTCATGAGATTTTTTTGACAGCTTCCAACTTGCATTCATGTGACAATGCATGGTTGATTGACTTGGGTGCCTCCTTTCATATGAAAGCACACATGGAGTGGTTATGTGAATATGAAAAGTATAATGGAAGTAATGTATATATGGGAGATAAATCAACCTAAAATATCATTAGTTGTGGGAGAATAAAGATGAGGTTTAAATATGTAAGGATTAAAGCCCTCCCGGTGTGTTCTACACATTTTAGGTTTGACCGTAAAACCTAATATCTTTAAGTAAGATGAATGATACAGGTGTTCGTGTAGCATTTAGTAAAAACAATTACAAGATGGTTCGGGATGTAATGGTATTGAAAAGAGGCATCCATCCCGAACACTATTCAATATTAAGGCAAGTGTTGTTATTGATGAGAGCAATAACTCGTGGTTCTAGAGGAGAAGAAATCTTCGATCCAACTATGACATTTGTTGCAATAAAGATAATGTTAAGGAATCAAATGATGGAACACATCGAGAGAAAGGACTTCTTACTTTAAAAATTAAAGGTATGGTTGAAATAGTTTCTAAGCGTCCTTTATATTTTTATTTTTGTGAGCATTTTGTGTTTGTGGCGAAAACTATAGTAAATTTTACTACTAATGCTACAAGATCGAAGGAATTCTACATTTGATACATTGTGATGTTTTTGGACCTGTAAAAGTTCCTTCACTAGGAAAAGCCATGTCTTATGTTGGTTTTATTGATGATTTATCAAGAATGAAATGGGTATATTTTATCCTAAATAAGTATGAGGTTTTCAATAAATTCAAAGAGTTTAAGGATCTTGTAGAAAATCAAATAGAAAGGAAAATAAAGGTTTTGAGAAGTGACAATGGCAGGGAATATTGCTATAATGCCTTTGAGAAATTCTGTAAAGAGTGTGGAATAGAAAGGGAGAAGAGAAATCAATATACACCACAACAAAATGGAGTTGCAGAAAGGATGAATAAAATGTTGATGGATAAGTGTAGGAGTATGCTTGGTGGTGCCGGTTTAGATAGACAATTCTAGGTAGAAGAAGTGGCAATTATTGCGTGTTATTTAGTTAATAGAACACCAAATCTGCACTTGAAGAAAAAAATCCATATTGAGCATGGGCCGGTAAGAGACCCTTTGTTAGACATTTACATGTATTTGGTTATATTGCTTATATGTATATTCCGAAAGAGAAAAGAACCAAGATAGATAATAAATTTACTAAGTGCATATTTATTTGATACTCTAATGGTGTAAAAGGATACAAGATTTGGAATATAAAAAAATAGAAGAACTTTTTATCCGTAATGTAATTTTTAGAGGGATTAAGGAGATTCTGGAGAAGGAAACAAAACCAGAGGGAAGATCATATTAAAATTGAGGAAGATGAATCTATGTATGAATTTGATTCGACTACAAAAGATGAACCACAAAGAGAGTTATAATGGGAGGATTTAGATGAAGCAAATGAGAAACCTAAAGTGTTGAATTAGAAAATCCTATCTTAAGAAGATCAAATTGGTTGAGAAGGCCATTGGAGAGGTATAGTCCTCCCGATTTCCATTCTACTTTTGTTGTATCGCTTTGTCTATTACCGATGATGAACCTAATACTATGAAGGAGGATTTTGGATCTAATGAAAGATTATTTTTTTGAAAAATATTATGGAGGAAGAAATGGAGTCCTTATATAATAAAAATACATGGGACTTGTTGAAATTACCTCCTGGAAGAAAAAAAGGCTGGCTATAAATGGGTGTTTAAGAAGAAGTATAATGCCGATGGGAAAATGGAGAAGTATAAAGCTCGCCTTGTGGAAAAATGTTTCTCTCAAGTGGAGGGACTTGAGTTTGGTGATATTTTTTCTCCTCTTGCTAAGTTACATTCTATTATATTTATTTTAGCTATTGATGCTACTTTCGATCTAGAAATAGAGAAAATGGATGTTAAGACGGATTTTATACATGGTGAGCTTGACGAGGAAATCTATATGACACATCCATAAATATTTAAAATCAAAGGAAAGGAAGATTTTGTGTGTAGGCTAAAAATTCATTATATGGCTTGAAGTAATCACTAAGAATGTGGAACCAGAAATTTGATAGGTATGTGTTGAGACTTAGGCTTGAACGAAGTAAAGTCAACCCCTATGTTTAATTTAAACAGGAAGATGAAGATTATGTTATCATTGTATTGTATGTAGATGACATGCTATTAATTGGTAACTATAAAAATTGGTCACTCATGTTAAATATAAACTCTCATCTCAATTTTATATGAAAGATATTGGTGCTTTGAAGAATTAATTTTGGGCATGGAAATAAAAAGAGATCATGTAAATAGGAAATTAGAGTTAAATCAAAGAAATTATCTTCAGGTGATATTGCAAAGGTTTCAAATCCATGAACGTAAACTCATTAGTATTCCTTTTCCTATTGGTCAAAAGTTGTCTTCTCTAATAATGTCCTAAAAATAAAGAAGAAATAGAGGACACGTCTCGTACCATATGCTCATACATTTGGTAGTTTGATGTATGCAATGGTTTTTACTAGACCTGATATTGCACATGCAGTGGGAGTAGTGAGGATATTCATGTCAAATCCTAGAAAGGAACATTGGACTATGGTAAAGAGAATCTTCAGGTACCTGCGTGGGACATCTAATTATGTAATTTATTATTAGGGAAAACCTGATGAAAGTAAAACATTAGATCTACATGGCTTTTACAGATTCTCGATCGGTGAAGACTTGGATATGCGTAGGTCTACCAATGGTTATGTTTTCAACTTGTTTGGTGGAGTGGTAAGTTAGATGAGTAAATGTCACAAAATTTTTGTGATATCCACCACAAAGGCTGAGTACATGGAAGCTGCTCATGAAATTAAAGAGGCGGTTTGGATTTCGTGACCGATATTCACCGTTAGGTTCACTCAAAATGTTGTAAGGATCGATTGTGATCGTCAAAGTGAAATTTGTATAGAAAAGAACCCTGAGTATCATTCATGAACCAAACACATTGATGTTTAATACCATTTTGAAAGAGAAATGGTGGATGAGAAGAAGATACTACTAAGTAAGGTGGACATAAAGGATAATGTTGTTGACTCTTTAACTAAGGTTGTAAGTGCTTTGAGAAATTTTCTTGGTGTGAAACAATTATGGGCTTTAATGCTCTAAGATGCTGACTATATGGCAGTGTAGCCCCCTTTACAAAGTATACAAAAAGTGGGAGAATGTTAGAAGGTGTTTTATATTTTGTATACTATATATCCCAAGAGTATTATACACCTCTTCCACGAGCATTAACAGGGGTCCAAGGAGTATAGATATGCTATTTTTGGATTTTTTTTTTTTTGGAATCCCTATTATTTTGGGAGTATAGATATGCTATTTATATCTATACATATATATGGGTGTTGTCATAATCCATGAATTATGTGGAACCGTTATGGGTGTTTATTATCCCATGGTTTTGGTACCCATTTTATTATAAAGCCACTTTGACCATTTCCTACCGATTTACTTACAAATAGTTGGAGATGCAAGAGGATAAAATAGAAATTGGAAGTACATTAGTATATTATAAACAATTAAGTTAATGCAATCGAGAGAGATGTTACTTCATTTGGTTTTTTCTCGAAAGGGTTTCCTAGGTTAAATCTTGTGTTTTGTCATTTTTTTCTCTAATTATATTGAATATTCTATTGAGTATAGCTTCTTGTTTATTAGTTTATTGGATTAATTATCTTCATTGCAAACTAGAAGCAATGTGTTCTCACCTCCCATCGAGCCCAAGCCATATCTAATCTCCTTTGCATCAAGTTGGATCCAAGGAAAGCCAAGCATCACATTTTTTTGTATTGAATAACTGGGCATTGAATCAATCAAGCTGTTTGAAAGTTTTGAGCGCTCGAGTTGGGGCATATCCTATAAAAAATAAATACAATGACACTGTAACCAATAAAGAAAAAGGCATCAATATCGACAAAAAATAGTGTCGTGATTCTAGAGAGGCCAAAGGAGATAAAATGGAAAATTGAGCCCTATATACAATTGGTGGATCAACAAATAGTGGTGTTAGAAAACAAAGTGGAAATATTCAAACATAAAGTTGCCAAAAAATTCAAACTAAGGAGATAAGGAGGATTCCATTTTTTCAAGTGTGAACCCAAAATCTCTAAAACAATCGCTGCTAGGTAGATCATTTGCCATGTTGTCCTTCTAACAAATATGCCACATCACCTTTCAAAAGGTTAGTCAAATTTCATTTAATTTAAATAATTTTTTTTTCAATTTAATAACAAATCTCATACGCTTCTACGTGGTGGTTAGAAAGAGAGCTTTTAGAGTGGGAGGTACTTGGTTCGACCCCAAAACCATTGTATTTTTAAACCATTTTAATTTGGCCGAGTTTTAGTGTGAACCACCATACATAGGGGTAAAAATAGAAACAAATCCCTCACTAAAGAACATAACCACAACTATATCCTACTTCCAATTTAGTGATAAAAACCCTAATTTGGGGTACAAAAACTTCTCCTACCTTGCTTAGAAAATCAAACTAAGAATTTAATTGTAAAAGTGCAAAGTGATCTAAAAACTGTAATTTAGTGTTTTTTGTGGTTTAAATCACTAAGATCCATATTGATCTCTAGAAGCCACCATGGCCTTGAAAAACAAATTTTTTTTACCTACCATTCAATTTTTTCATTATATTGGATGTATTGTCTATTTTTCAAAGGATTGTACTAATTTACAGGTTGTCATATTCTACTACAAACATTGTAATTGCTAAAAATTAGAAGAGAACTATAAAAAAAAATCAATGGAATTTAATTTTCTAATACTCACGAAATTCAGATCTATTTCAGTCAGCGTTCGGTATATATAGTGCCTCTAAGAAGAGATTACAAGTAAAATTGTCACAACTACTATTGCACTTAACACCTATTATAGTTATAACAACGCTCATCCGGGCATTGACTCTATAAACCAATGGGGATTAAAAAGGACACACCGCACACACTTTGAGTCATCTCATCCATCTATGAATGATTGTACGACTTAAATATGGAAGCTAAAACTATCCGAGTATATAGTGAAGTTATGAGTGTGTATGAGGATATTTCTTTGAGACGATGTCAATAATCACACAAAAAGCTTTCAGTATTGTCTTGGTACCACATATCAAATTCTTTCACATACGTTAACACCTCTTTTATGTACTTATAAGTATATCAAAAGGGTGATATTCTTCCATGTACTAATGGGTATATCGAAAGAGCGAGTATACAAAAAGGTTCGGTATATGAGACCGATGGTTTATAGATTTCGAGACCATATACCTAGAGTGATAAGAGCCTTACCCTTTGTTAGTGAATTCAAAAAATGGGCACCAATGCCCCCAATTTCTTTCTTCCAAACTCACAGCTCCTAAGAGGAGATAATTATGCTTTGCATGGAAAACTAAGATTAAAACACAACTTGAGTTTTAGGAGATATGGCTTGTTGTGAATGGTTCCGCAACCAGATCAATAGATGATGTAAATGAATAGAGGCAATTTGATAGGGCCAATCGAAGTTCAAATTCATAATTTTTTTCATAGTATCGAAGAAGTACAACCCCACATTCAAGATGCGACAACAACCAAAGAAGCATGGGATGATTTGAGCACATTGTATGAGGGTAAAAACAAGAACACAATTCTAAATTTACTGAGACTCAATTACACACGCTGAAATTCAAACAAATGAAAAAGTGGAAGCTTTCTTAAGAAGATTTTTAGAATTGAAGGCTTCACTTCTAGCCCTATGAGAGGAGGTCATTGATATAGCTCTCATTCCCATTGTTCTAAGAGCACTCCCTCCTTCATATTGTATTTTTGTGACAACACTAAACTTGTTGTATCAGATAGTTTCTTTTGACAAGTTAGTGAATCTACTGCAACAAGAATAAGTTATGTACAATAAAGATGATGAAGAGGAGAAGACACTATCTTCTCATCAAAAAGGAAAAGGAAAAGGAAAAGGAAAAGGAAAATCTCATTCCTCTCAAAAGTCTCAAAAATAGCATCAACATGGGGACAAGAATAAGAATAAATGTCCTATCTGCAATAGAGGACATGATATAAAATATTGTTGGTACAATACATATAAGAAAGGTTCATCAAGTAATTCTGGACCTCAAAATCAACAATCTCATAAGGGACATTCACACTACAATCAAGGGCAGAAGAAGGGGAATTGGTGAAGAAAACCCCATCAATAAGGAAATATAACTGAGAAAGAAGAATATTCAAAACATGAGGAATTATTGTACACTTATCATTCTAGTGAACCATCCACGTCATCTAGTGATATTTGGTATCTTGATTCAGGAGCTACTCGTTACATGACCGGGCATAGAGACTTTTTTACCACAATGATGGAAATGCCTTCAAAAATCATGTTTCGTTAGGTGATGATTCTTTGTACAAATTACAAGGGATTAAGGACATTTATCTACCTCTTGTTTCATGAAATTGTGGAATATCGATGCATTATATATCCCTAGATTATCAGTGAATCATCTTCTAGATCACAATATAAAGATTGAATTTGATAGTCATTCCAGTAAGTAAGTGTGTTTAATTTGAGACAAATAACGAGGCTCAAAAATTGTTGCTAAAGCCTCTAATGTGGGATGTATGTTCCAGATTGAATTTTTCCATAGGAATGATCAAACACTACTTGGCTAATAATTCTTCATGAGTAAAGTTGTGGCATCAAAGACTGTAGTCTATATTTATTGTTTTCTTAACAACCATTCCCAAACACACCGGCATATCATCTATATGATTCTAGAAGCTCACTTGAGGCACACGCAACCACTAATCCCCTCATTTATGTGAGCTTCATGATAATTTTATTTCTTAACACAGGGTTTAATACAATGAGAGAATAAGTGCATCCATTCATGGAATTTAAGATGTAAGCATTAACTCCTATTCTAATGCACTCGAGCATAGAATAACATGATCAACTAAATGAAAATGGAATCAAACATGAAATAACATCAAGAAACTAGTAACACACATATGAACATAAGGGAAATGCATAGACTAAGATCCATCACATGAGTGTTTTAGAATCATTTCATTATATTCATTAGCTAAAATATGGGAGCCAATATTACATCAAATAGTTCCATTCATGAGAATGATCATACTAGTAGAGTTTTCTTTACATCTTAGAGTTTTTTACATCACAAAGCTTTCCATTACACATTACACATACACAATACCTCTATATCCTTCTCTCCTCTCCCATGCCTTTTCCTCTACTCATTTATCCATATGAAGTACTAGAAGGAATCTTCTCTCTTAACCGCTAATCATTACCTACGAAAGTATGAAGGAATCCTTTTATGATTGCTTCTACCACTACCAAGGAATATACCTGATGTTGCCATGCATTTTCCTCATTTGATTTCCTTTAGCATGCATGTTCCAGCTAATCCTTAACAACCTCAACTCCTTATACTTTCATAATAACCATATTGATTCCCTGGAATATCCTTTCCTTAAGTTACAAGTCTCCATAGCTTATCCACATCTATATCTGGTTTCTTTTCTATTTTCTCCCTATACAAGTCTTTTCTTTTTATGAAAAAATCACTAAGTCTTGAATCCATCCTTCCTAGGTGCGAGCCTTCACGCCTCTCCAAGAATTACTTCTGCACATGCCTTCATGCCCTACTTCTACACACCACAAGGCTTCATGCCTTAGGTACTTAGTTATTTTTAGGGGTCCAACATCACCCCACACTAAACTAGTTGCCACCCTTGGAAAACCTTCACGCTTCACGAAGAAAAACATCACTCAAGAAAACATGTTAAGGTAAGAATGTTGCTCCAAAGAATAAAGAATAGTGGTTCGAAATAATTTGAATAAAGAATTGAAGAATGGGGAGGATGCTATATGAATAATTGGAGGATTTTGGGGAATTCCACATTCATCTTGTCCTTCAATTTCTCCCATGTGTTCAATTTTGATAAGGCATTCCCTTGTGCTTCACCTATGACACTAGGCACTTGTCCTGGGATAATTTATTCCCCCTTCCCCTTTAACATGTTAATAGCCACCCCTAAATCCACGCATATACCTTAAAAATCATCCATTCATTCAGTGATGGAGTCTCATAGTTCATCAATTTTAAAGTCCACCTTCTCACGCTTTGTCTTGATTTTTTCCTTCTTAGATGTGGAGTTAACGACCAATTGTGTGCATTGTCTATTGTTGGTGGGGATGGTATCTTACAATAATTTTAGGGCTTCCTACTCCTCTATTACCCGTGCATTGATTATTGGATCACATTTCCCGTAGAAATGTTAAATCCCTTATCCCATAGTAGATTTACTTCTTTGAGTTAGGAGAACAAGTCTTCCAACTTAGTGATCTAGGATTCAATGACGATCTTGTTCTCTTCTTTCTCCTTTGAGAGCTCTGCACTGTGGGGCCCGCACCATCCTTGATGTTAATGAGTAACATCCCCACGAGGTCCTCAAGGTACTCCATTTCATCCTTGTAATTAATCATGTCCTGGCTCAACAATGCCAAAGATTATCCCAAAATTATTTTTATGAGGGCGCCAACTCCGTAATATGCCTCCTTCATCCGTACTCATTTCTCCCCTTAACTCCCGGTGTAATCAATCTATTTCTATCTCCTTTCTTTTATTTTATTTGATGAGGGTCTGAATACTAGCCCCTACATCCAAAAGATCACCTCTCAAGACATCTTATATAATAGATTGCATATGATAACAATGGTATAGATCTAATACCAAATGATAGAATATAATTAGATTGCAATGACCAAAGAGGGACGGAAGCCTCACAAATATTATTGATCATGAAATCAGATTACATAACAATGCAAGAGCTATAATATTTATAGATATTAGACAACCTCATATGGATAGACATGACACCCTAACAGGCACCAACTACGAGATGATAAGACCCATCTCACATGCACATGTAATTACTATTAATACCAATATTGAATGTTATCTAACATAAAAATATTGAATGCAAGTCACTAGACTAGAGTGCACATGTTGCACATTATTAAATAAAAGACAATGCAATAAAATGCAATAAATATGCCTATGCTAAATTATGCTAACATTCCCCCCTTAATTTTGCATAGTTTCCAATGAAGTGGAGAGGAACTCTCTGAACAGTGTGAATTTTTCATGTGCAAGTGACTTAGTGAAAACATCTACCTTCTGTTCAGCTGTAGGACAGAACTGGAGTTGTATGTTGTGCTTCAAGACATGCTCGCGTATGAAATGAACCTGTACTTCAATATGCTTGGTTCTCTCATGAAATACTAGATTACGAAAAAGCTTCAGAAATCCTTCATTATCAACATATACTGGAGTAGATTTCTATTGTGGTAGACCAATTCCTTCCAGTATTTGGTGTAGCCATATTGCTTCACAAACAACTTCACCTATAGCTTGATACTCTACTTCTGTAGAAGAGCGAGAAACAAAGTTCTGTTTCTTACTTCCCCATGATATCGGTCCAGATCCCATAAAGAAGACGAAGCCTGATGTTGACTTCCTATCATCCATGTTTCCTGCATGATCTGAATCTAAATATCCTATCAAGAAGAAGTTTTCATTCTTCTTGTACTCTAGACCAAGGTCAACTGTACCCTTTAGATATCTCAATATTCTCTTTGCTACTTTCCAATGACATATTTTTGGTTCTTGCATGAAGCGTGATAAATAGCTGACTACAAAGTTGATATCTGGTCTAGTATATGTTAGGTAAATGAGACTCCCAATCAACTGCCGATAGAGAGTTGCATTCACCGGTGGTGATGGATCGGAACGAGATAACTGAAGTCTTGCTTCCATAGGTGTAGCAATAGGAGTGCAGTCCATCATCCTGAATTTCTCAAGTGTTGTCTTGGTGTATTTCAACTACTTCTGTAAAGATATGATTCTCTTTTTCCATACTTCCAACCCAAGATAATAGTGCATAAGCCCGAGATCTATCATGTCAAACGATTGATTAAAATGCTTCTTTGTTACATCGATCATCTTCACGAACTACCTGTAATGACTAGATCATCAACATAAACAACCACAATGACAATATTCACCCCCTTCTTTTTGAGGTAGAGATTGGGGTTATATGGATTCCTTTTGAATCCATGACTTATGAGATGCTCATCAATTTTGATGTACCATGCCCGGGGTGCCTGTTTTAGGCCATATAGAGATTTTATGGGTCTCGCATACCTTCATCTCTTTTCCTGGTATTACATAACCCTCTAGCCGAGTCATATATACTTCTTCTTGTAAATATCCATTAAGAAAGGCACTTTTCACATCTATTTGGTAGACTTTCCAACCAAATTGTGTAGCTAGAGCAAAGATCATCCTGATTGTCTTGATCTTGGTTGTGGGAGAAAATGTCTCCTCATAATCAATGCCTTCTTGTTGTGCATACCCCTTTGATACAAGCCTTGCTTTATAATTGTCAATAGTCCCATCTGATTTGTACTTAGTCTTGAATATCCATCGCATCCAATGGGTTTCTTCCTAGTGGAGGGTCGACAAGTTTCCATGTGTTGTTCTTCATCACCGATCGATACTCAATCCATGGCATATTTCCAAGCTTTTGATTATAGGGCTTCCCGAATCCGTAGATGGCTCAATTGTTTCAACAACTCGGTTATTAGGGCATAATTGACATCCTCACAATCTTGACTACGAGTTCTAGGTCCTGGATTGGATGATGTGCTAGGTGCTTCATCCAAATTTGCATCTCTTATTAATTGAGTATACCATTTAGGTAATTTCTTAGTTGTTCCATTGGCTTGTTGTGGATCCAAGTTTTCACCATCATCCAATTCATCGCTGTCATCTTCAGTGGGAACATCAAATTATATCTTCACAATAGGTGTATTCTGCATGTTTGTTGAGTCATTGAGTGGAGCATCCGCTTGTTTCTTCTCAAAGAACTCAACATCCCTACTTTGTGTATACTTTATTTCCTTTCGATCCCATGATCTATACCCAAGTGATTCTTCATTGTATCCAATGAATATCAGTTTCTTAGCTTTCATATCCAACTTGTTCCTGTTCTTCTTGGGTATGTGCATGCTAGCTTTACACCCAAATACTCTTAGGTATGCAATTGATGGTTTCTGATTTGACCATGCTTCTTGAGGTGTCACTCCTTCAAGAGCTACTGTGGGCACTCTGTTCAACAAATAGACTGCAATTCTTGTAGCTTCTGCCCAAAATGTCTTTGTTAAACCTGAGTTGTCAATCATACATCGCACCATTTCCATGATAGTATGATTCCTTCTCTCAACTATACCATTCTACTGTGGTGTGTGAGTAGGAGGCATTTGTCAATGAATCCCATGAGCCTCTAGGTAAGTCTTGAACTCATTTCTTGTGAATTCCCCCCCTCGATCTGAGCGGAGAGTTTTGATCTTGCGACCAACTTCATTCTCAACCAAAGGCTTTGAACTTCAAATGTCTTAAAGGCTTGACTCTTATTTCTTAGACAATATATCCACATATTTCTTAAGTAGTCATCAACACAAAGCATGAAGTATTGAAATCCAAAATGACTTTCTTGCATGGGCCCAAAAAGATCAGTGTGCACCAAATCAAGCTTTCCTTAGCTCTATATGTGTTCTTCTATAAGGGTACTCTGTGTTGCTTTCCAGCTAGGAAATTGTGACACTTATCGGTATGGTGCTTGAGTGTAGGCAATCCCTTCACCATGTTGCCCTTTTGAAGTGTTTGGAGATAGCCAAAACTGATGTGACCATATCTGCGATGCCATAGTTCTACAGATTGTGTTTCTTTGGCCACTAGAGCTTGATCATCCTTGCGGAAAAAATCAAGTTGGAACATATGTCCCACATTGGAGGCTATTGCTACAATCTTGGAACCTCTTGACTTATCTCTTATCAAACACACTTTTTCTCCATTATTACTGTTAGAATCCAACTTCAAGTTGTGATCAAGGAGTTGACTAACTGATAGCAAATTCTTGGTCAACCCAGGTACATACAATACATCTGTGATTTTACAATCATGCTTTCCAAGAGGTAGTGAAATTTTTCCAATCCCCTTGACACTGTATGATGAGTCATCACCTAATGACACATGGTTCTTGTTAGGTGAGTCACGTAGTGTGTAGAACCAATATTTGCATCCAGTCATGTGGCGAGTTGCACCCGAGTCAACATACCAGATATTTTGTGTGGACTTGGTTTCTTTATCAAATTGAGTAGAATACATGTGGTGTTCTCCATCTGAATCATCATCATGTTCGGCAATGTACCATTGTTGTTTGGGTTTTCTTTGTCAATTACTATTTTTCTGCCCTTGATTGTTGCTGTTGTTGGACTTCCCTTGATTTGAATTGTTGTTAACCTATTGGTTGTTGGGTTTTGAATTGCTTGATGAACCCTTTTTGTAGGAATTGTACCAACAATATTTGATGTCATGTCCCCTCTATTGCAAATGGGACACTTCTTAGTGTTGTCTCGTTGAATTTGATTGTGTTGGGACTTCTTGTGATTAGACTAAAATTTCCTCTTTCATTTATGATTGGAAGATATTGCTTGCTCATCTTCATGATCTTTATTGTTCATTTCCTCTTCTTGTTGGAGTAGATTGACCAACTTCTCAAAGGTGACTATGTGTTCACTCATATTGATAGTTGTCACAAAGATTTTGTAGGAAGGAGGAAGTGCTCAAAACACGATTGGTATGAGGTCTTCATCACTTATCTATTTTCTTGATGCCAATAGAGATGCCCTCAAAGTAGCAACTCATCTCAAAAAAATTCAACCTTCTCATTGTGCTTGAACTTGAGAGTATGCAGTTGTGATAGTAGGTTGAGGATGGCATTCTTGTTCTTTGCCTCATAGACTATGCTCAACTTATCCCATGCATCCTTGGCCGATGTGGCATCTCTAATGTGGGGTTACACATCGTCCATTACGCCAAACAAGATGATCAACTTGGCCTTTTGATTGGCCCTGTCAAATTGAACTTGTTGTCTTCCATCATCAAGTGATCTTGTTGTTGTTCCATCCATAACTATCCATAGGTCTTCAAACTCAACTAACATCTTGATCTTTAGTTTCCATGCTGCATAGTTGTCTCCTCTAAGAAGTTGTGAATCTGGAAAGAACTTTGGTGCTTGTGCACCCATTTCTCGCAATCTGAATTTCTAAAACTCTAAATTTCTGACAAAGGGTAAGGCTCTTATCATTCCAGGTTTATGGTCTCCCTCTCAATATATCATCGTGCCGATATGCCAAACCATTTTATATACGCTCCCTTCCGATATACCCGTCGATACGTGGAAAAAGATCACCCTTTCAATATACCCGTCATTAAGGAAAGAGGCATTAATGCACATGAAATAATTTAGTACGTGGTACGTAGACAATACAGAGAGGGGTTTTGAAAGCACAAACAGATTGGAGGGCTCAAATGTGTGTGTATTGTGTCCTTATTACTCCCCTGTTAATTTTATAGGGTCAATGCACGATGACATTTCACCAAATGTGTTAGGCATTAAGTGCAGTAGTAGTTGCGACATCATCACTCGTAAGTGCTTCCCAGGCACTTTGTATATACCTAATCGCTGCTATGAGATCAAAGATCTCGTGTATAGAACCAAACATAAAATATAAAATTTACACTTTTTTTTTTTTTTTTACACTTTATGCACCAATATTAGTACAAAATTCTCTAAAAATTACATCAAAATGAAGTTTGTTTTGTGTCCCCCTCTTTACAAAAAATGGTCCAAAATCAAAAATACACAATTTAGGCCAAAAATATTTTTACCCCCAATAGGTAGGTTTTTTCCGCTAAATTTAATGGTGGCTCTAAATATGTTTGATGAGCTTCTAAATTTAGAAATCTCCCAAAATTTAGTAATTTCTCCAAATTTTCTAAAAAAAATAATTTAATAATAAATATGGAGAGAGTGGGAATTGAAACGCTGACCTGTTTGCTCCCAAGATCCAAACAAACAATCTAAATATTGTTTTCACCTTTTCTCACAAACTATGATATGAGTTTTTCTAAAATTTTGACACCAGCACCATACAATATTTTTCTTGAAACCCAAAAAATTTTAGAAGAATTTAAATCTTAGTTTTTTGAGATCTTACCAATTTACTAGCTAGATATGATTTTTTTAAGAAAAAATGATCCGACTTGTATATAGACTTTTCGTCACATGTAGAGGCCGAATCAAGATGATGTGAACTATAAAGTTGTGCGAATCCTTCTTATATTTTTAGAAAAGAAAACATCACATCAATCTGACATTGTATGAAAAATTTACATTCTTTTTCTAATAGCTATCTCGGTGGAATTTTGTTGACGGGACTGCTTCAACCTTTGCTCCCGAATTCTTCACACCTCCACTTTTAGATCTGATTTATTTATTAGATCTGATTTTTTTTCACTCTTTTTTTAGATCTACAATTTTTTTCAAGATCTTTCTCCTTTTTTTTTAAGATCTCTCTTTTTCACAATTTTTTTTTTTTTCAAGATTTTTTTAAAGATCTCCAAATCTGAAATATTCCACCAATATGTTGGATCAATTGGCTATGCCAATGACTAATCAAAAAAAAATTACCTTCCAAATAAGTGGATAGGTCAAATTTTAGTTGAGGGATGCTTGGAAGGAATGAAGGCTACGGGATGCTTCAATGGCTCTCCTTTGATGTAGATCTTCTTCTCCAATGGATCCTCTCCAATAGTGCTCCTCTTCAACCTTGCTTGGATAGAACCTACTCTGATACCAAATGATAGAATAGAATTATATTGCAATGACCAAAGAGGGACGAAAGCCTCACAAATATTATTGATCATGAAATCAGATTACATAACAATGCAAGAGTTGTAATATTTATAGATATTAGACAACCTTATATGGATAGACATGACACCCTATCAGGCATCAACTACGAGATGATAAGACCCATCTCACATTCACATGTAATTACTACTAATACCAATATTGAATGCTATCCAACATAACAATATTGAATGCAAGTCACTAGACTAGAGTGCACATGTTACACATTATTAAATAAAAGACAATGTAATAAATATGCCTATGCTAAATTATACTAACAACATACTTTCTCATCTCATTATGTGGTTAAGATCCACCACCTTTTATACCTCTCCTCCCTTCTTCTTCAAATGAATGGTCTAGATCGCATGATCATTGACCTAAAACTTATGCTCTTAGAAGTGGTAGTGCATGCTCAAGATAAACATCTTTCTAGTTCTAGGCATACCCCATTCTTGGTTCATAAAATCCCATCCATAAAATTTTTCTTATGGGAGGGTTTCTTGGAACCTTGCATGTAGGAACTTCATGGGGTCTTCTACAAAGTCCATGTGTGAGGACATGAGTTTCCACTTCTTACTTATAGCTTTGAGCTTTATCATCTTATTTCTCACCCTGGGGTGAATCTGTAATCCTCATTTATGGTAAAGGAATCTGCTTTATCTCCCTTTGGGGTGGCATTTTGTGGTATAGTGACATCGTGTGACAGAATCTTCTTAGTGCCTATAGAATGTTCCTATCCTTCCCACGCCTCCTACATTCGTGGCCTCCACCTTAGCCTCTTGCCCCTCCAGCTCTACTTCCAATTCTTCCTTGAAAGTGGTGGGGTCTTCTTCCTCTCCTTCCTCTAAGCCTCACAGTGAGGCTTGATGCATAGCATTTTTATGTCTCTTTTCTTTAGGATATTCCTTCTCTTCCTCCTCTTCCTTCCCTTCCTTCTCTTATTTTTTCCCTAGTAATGAGGCCTTGGCACTACCCTATACCAAAGTACTAGTGCTCTTGATACCATTCTCACATGTGTAGTATTTCCCTTCCCGAAGTATCTAACTTACCTTCATCTTCTTGTTCATCTTCTCCTTCTTCTTGACTTGATTTCATGGGTGCGATTGGCATTTCTCATGGCTTTGGAAACGGGGAGTCTGTAACCTCCACCTCAACTCCCCTTATGTTTTGGGGTGCAACAGCTTGTACAAACACCGATGTACGTATCCATTGATAGTAACACTGACTTGGGGGTGGATGTCTAGAAAGTATGGCTCCAAAAATTCGATATAGGGAGGTCAAGTGCCATACATATATGTTGGGTGCAACGTGTGGACATTAACATCCACCTTTTCTGCATAAAAAATTAACATATGCACATCCTTGATCCGATTGATAGCACACTTCATATATTTGGTCATGAATGTGAAGGGGAGCTTGCACCATGGCCCCATATCTCCCTTGGCCATCATAAACGCTTTCCAATAAAAATGTTGTGTAATGGAAAACTTTACTTAATCCCCAACAACCTGTGGTAACTCATGGGGATGCACCACTAGTGCTCAAAAGCTCCACACAATCGCTCGAACCATATGTTCATCCGAGCCTTGTAAGCACTCGATGGTCCCATTGCAAGTTAACTTTTTAAATTGGACTATAGAAGTCACATGCATGGGTGGGTGAACCCAAATGTTTCCATCTGGTCCATCTGGGACACCAATCTCCCATAACATGATCAATAGTAGGATGGAGCCCCATGTGATATTCACTCCTACCTCATTTTGCACCCGTGCCTCTTTGATAATGCCATTTGCAATAAATTGGGAAAATTGTAGTGTGCCCTCTTGGAAACCTTGTAGAACATGTATAGGAACCTCTGGTTAATGTTCATCCACCTTTCCAACCTACCCCGTTTGTAACTAATGATCTAGGAGGTGACTCTCAAAACCGGGTTTGTGATATTTACAATTACTTGTGCCCTACCTCCCTTCTCATAGTTCAATTTCTTTTTCAACTCCTCAATCTTGGTAGTGACACATAAATCAAGTGTCATATCCTCTCTAGTGTTCCTCGGTCCCGTAACCTTCCGAGTCAAATGGTCTATGATTCTCATTCTTCTTGCTACAAAGGGGAATAATTCTTCGTGCACTGTAACATTAACCTCCCGAATAACGGAGTCAGTTTGGAAAATAAGGGCAGCTCCTATAGCTACAAAAATCTGGTCTTTTGTAACTCATGTTGCACCGAGTCATCAAACTTAGGGTTTCCCGACTCGTCCACAATCGAGTGTCTCGATAGTAGATCCACCCGCATATACTCTTCATTATTAGTTGCTTTGTGGTTGTATTCACTAATCTCACATTTATATAACTTTGAGCTCCACTTTTCGGCCTTGATAACATAAGGAGGGTACTACGTTTGTAGTAAATTTCCATGGGATCCTCCTTTTCCACCACCGATTCTTTGTTTAAGCTGTCTTCGGTGCCATTTTCCTCTCCTTTTTCCATTCATGCCCTAGGTGCTCTGATCCTTTCTTTTGAATTCCCTAGCTCAATAACTTCCCCACTTCTTTTTCATGTAACCTCCTTCCTACACTACTCTATTTTTCCCTTCATGCTATACAACACGATTTCACTACCTCTTTGCACAAGTCCACTGGTTCATGATAGCACTTCGTGTCACTCTTCTTCAAAAATCCTTCATCGCACTTCGAGCTCATGAGCACAAAATAAATTATCTAAGGAAAATTAATCGAATTGACTACTCTTACCTCCTATTTATACTTTCTCGATGACTTAGATTTCTCCACCATGTTCCTTAATGTCACATTTGAATAAAATAAAGTTCTTTATTTAATGTAAATCAACTTCTGTGAATTCCCTTCATGTTTCATAGCTATAACCTTTTGGCGCTCTAATACTACTAAAATACCACAAACCTCCTTCACACACATCACCGTGGCAAAGTACATAACCTTTGCATCATTCACTAAGTAATTCCATGTAGCAAAGCGTTTATCTTATGTTATACCACACGATCCTTCCCTTCTTTGTGGTCTTCATAATTCTTTCAACCCACCTTCATAACCACACAAATTTATGCACCTTAGCCATCACGTCACTCATTCATCTGTCTTCATGCTAATTTTTCCCAACAATCCACTATTGAAGAATTTTGGCCTCCATGTTGAACATATCTGCTACTTCACCCCACACAAAAATGTATGCATGGTCCCCTGTGCATATAACCTCTTACAATTTAATTAGCTACTGGTGCACTAACGCGTAACAAAAACTAGAAATGATGACAAAGGAAAAAACCAAAATGAAAAAGTACTAGAAGGAAATCTAATCTAATTAGAAATACTGCCTTATTTTTTACTACACAAAAGCCTTATTTATAGTAGGGCTTTAGCCTACTCCCATTGAAGTAACCCAGTAACCTCATCCCATCAAGCGCTTATAACTGGAACGCACCAGAATTAAGGATGTACGAGATGATGTATGGTCCCAAACAATGGAATTTTAGTTTCCTAGGATGACAAAGAAATTTAGAGTCATAAAGCAAGACCATTCGCACAACCTTGAACTATTTGTTCTTCATATGTTGATCATGACATGCTTTTTTCATGCTTTCTTAGTCTTTTGAATCCACCTAGAAAGTGATCTCCTTTCATCTAACTACATTAACTTCTCCATGTGCTGTTGTAGTTATTTCTTGTCAACTAATCCCCCTGCATACAATATGCAGAGACGGTAGCATAAACTCCACTTTGGTAAAATATATTTTGTACTTAAGAAAAATTTAAATAGTGTGGCCTTGTTCAATCGATTATGGGTTTTCCTATATGCCCATAAGTACGGATTAGAATTTTTCATCTCAATCTTGTCTTCCCACATCACAAAATTTTGGTCAATGTGACTTAGTATCTTATTAAATGCCTCAATGGTTCCATTAGCTTAAGGGTAATAACGGTTGGTCTTGTGATGGGCCACCATGAACTCTTCCAACAAAATCCTAACTATCTCATTCAAAAAATGTGTGCCTCGATCCACTATTCAAGCTTAAAGGACACCCATCCCTGCTGATTATATTTTCCCATGAGTTCTCGCCACTATTCAAAAAATGTTATGCAATCATTCCTAGGTGCTACCTCCACCCTCTTTGTTAAGTAATTAGTGTAAGTAATGATATAGTGCAAACCAATCCTTCACGTAGCAGAAGCGAAATTTATCCTACAAAATCAATCATCCTCTTCTCAAATAGTTTTGCACTAGCTATTGGTCTCAAGGGAAATTCACCTCTTTTTACTTGCTTGCCAAGGCATTGACAATAGTCATAGGCCTTGTAAAATCAATTCAATCCTTGTAAACCATTTCCCATGAAAGGCTCACAGAAGGATCTTACGCATGGTTGCATTTCTTACATAGTATCCTCCTGCAATTCCACCATGAGCCTCCTCCATGATTGCAAGGTGCTTATGTTCTAGTACACACCAGCAAAAAACATCATCATGACCTAACTCGTATAAATCTCCACCAATTAACATGTAGAGCGTAGCATGTATAGCCAACTATTTTCTTTCTAAATTCTTCTTTTCCTCAAGATCCCGATGAGGGTAGAATATGCCCGTTAAATGTATAATAAATGATCTCATCTTACTCTCCTTTTTATTAAGTTTGATTGCATTTTGTGACTTTTATTTGATCTGATATGAGTTAGGATGTAATTGTCCGTCTTTTGATTGATTTTTATTCTAACGTTTAAAATCTCTTAAATTCCTACCGAAGTGTGTCCGAAATTCAATGTTGTAATAAAGCACGCCTAATCAATCAAGACATGAATATATGTAGTGTTTAACATGTTTTTGGTAGAATCTGTTCCAATACAGCTTAGTTTTGGAACTTCCAAGCTAGTTTCGAAACTCCATTACACATTCATCATCTAGTTTCGAAACTTTCGGACTTAGTTCTAGAACTCCGATTTAATTCCGAATATTTGGACTTAGTTCCGAACTCCTGGGTATAGCTTCAAAAATATCACGTTTTGATCCTTAATGATTTCCTATGGTTCTGGAACTTCGTTAGCCTTCAACTGATGGAAGTTTATCTATTCTAACCACATCCAGTGATTTTACATCAACGACCCTTTCAATCAGGAAAGAATGAGAAGATTTCCGATCGCAGATCTAGGGATAGTTATCTTACAGCTATCCGATCAGCCACAATCCGAGTCAGCATCTATTCTGGGCATGATTCGATTTCATCAGAATCATAGAGACAACTATGATTGTAAATGTATATATAAGAAGACCTGTAGTAGATAAAGGGATATAGAACAAAGAAGATAGATATAGATAGAGAATAAGTACATAGATCTAGTATGTTTTGTAATACCAAATGTTTTATCAATAAATAACCATTCTTATTTGAGAGAATTCTAAGTTGTTAAATCTTGATTCAAGGAGGAGCAAGGGCCCACTCCCCCAAGGACCAGGATATTCGTCTATTTGGTATTTATATTTCCTAAGAAAATAGTTTAGATTTGTTAATTCTGTATCACTTTTAATTCTTCTAGTTAAACTCTATTGTATACTTGTTCCTACAGGTGTCTAGATAGATTCTTATTCTTATTGTAAATTTTTTTAAGCACTCTAAGTTGTGTGTGTTTATTTCAAAAACAAGTGTGTTTACTTTCAAAAGAAAGTGTTTTTAGTTTCTAAAAGAAAGTGTGTTTACTTCTAATAGAAAGTCTGCTTATTTTCCAAAAGCAAGTGTGTTTATTACAATTTTGCAAAGTGTGTTTCCTTTCAAAAATATTTCAAAGGTGTTTCCTTTCAAAGAAAAGTTTTCATAGTATGATTTAAATAAGTTGTTTACCAATAAGTCCTTAAGACATTAAAAAGATCCCCTAGAAAATACAAAAATAACTATAGTTAACTACTAGATCAATAAGATTACTCTTATTTCATATAGATTTAGACACACCCGTGGTTTGAATATGAAATCAACAAGAAGATGATTAAATGAAGGGAATAACGAAACCCATCAGCTCCATACCTATTTTGAGAAACAAAAAATATCTTCTAATTCAAAGGTCGTGTGTGTTAACCTAAAAATTTGTGCATCTAACATCATATCCTCAATGCTCTGGGCATCCTTCCCGAGTCAATCCTTGATAAATGGTCGTGTCCCAAATTGATTTTATCCAGGTTTGACAACAATCAGTAAACTCAAATTCTTGAAATAATAGGACCCATCTATATATGCGCCCAGTAAAAGATCTTATTTACCAAGTACTTCAATGTCATGTGATTCATGTAGAATATAAAGGGTGTTTCCAACATATACTACCTAAATTTATGCAAAGGCATAGATCATTGATAATTCCTCACATTTGGTAGTAGTATAGTTCTACTCTGCTGGTGTCAACTTCCTACTTGCAAAACAAAGAGGGTGATCAATAGTCCCCTCACTAGGTTGTGCTAACACTTCCCAATGGCCATCCTTGAGGCATCAACATGCACATGGAAAGGCTTATCCTAGGAAGGAAAGCATAATATGGGCACAATGATAATCCTATTCTTCAATGTATCAAATGTCATCTGTTAAACCTCTCCCCAACGGAATGTACATCTATGCTTAAGAAATCCTTCGAATGGTGTTGCAATTTGGGCATACCCACTAGTAAAATTTTGATAGTACCTTGTATGCCCAAGGGATCCACACACCGCACTTAGGTTGATGGGTTCTCCCAATCCTAAAATGACAATAAATTTGGCAGAATCCATCAGCAATCCTTTCGTACATATAATGTTCCCCAATAGGGTTCCAAAAGGAGTAGTGAAGAGACATTTTTTGATGTTGAGGGATATGAGCAACTATCGACATCTCTTAAACATTAACTGTAGATTGTCACAATGGTTTTTCACTAGTCCATACACTGTCCAGTCATTAAGGTAGACTTTAAGAAACTTATGGATGAAGTTTTGAAATATGTGCACCATAATGCATGAAAACACAATAGGCACATTCTTTAGTCCAAAAGGCATGAGTGTGTAGGAAAAAATTCCCCATTCATTGGTGAAATTTATCTTTTTATGGTCCTCATTTGTAATCCTAAGTTGATGATACCCCGAGAATTCATTTGTGAATTAATAGATCTTGTGCCTAGCTACTCCCTTCAAGATCTCCTTGGTAAAAGGGTTTGGGAAGGGATCAATTACACATATTGTATTCAAAACTTTGTAATCAACATAGATCCTTATCCTTCCATCCTTTTAAATACTAATGACCATGGGGCTTATCCATTCTCGATTCGTTAACATCCTCAATGATGTCCGATGCAATCATCTTGTCTATATCTTACTTGATCCGGATGTGCAGATTTTGATTCATTTGTAAGGTCTTTTCTGAATTGGGTGCGCTCCTCCTTCGCTTAATCTTCATATCCCCTAAAGAGTGATGAAATCCATTAAGCTCATGATACCTGCAAGGAAATAAATCCTGAAATTCATGTAATAGATCAATGATCTTTGAAAATTTTTCTCTTATCAGTAATATCTAATAGTCTCCTCCTTAGGTTCTACATCCGAGCCGATGTTAACCTTCTTTGTTTTGAGAGGTTCATGGTAGGTGCGTACTTTCTCATCAACTCTATCCATCACCTCACATGTACCCATAGTATGTTTAACATCCAAGTTATCCACTTATTCTCCATCTATCACATAGAAAAAATTTACCTTCTCTTTCTCCATGCAGGCACATTCAAGTTGTATTTCCTCGGGATCCTCTTCATTAAAATGCACCTCTAAATCAGCTCTCCCAATAAGTCAAAAATTCTATCATCAGCCATGGCTTTTCTCCCATAGTTATGCACTTAACAACATGCAATGCCTCATTCACCAATGCCTTAGTACTTCAATACTCAAAGGTTTGAATCAAGTCATTTGTTAAGTCCTTCCAGCTTCCTCTGCTTGATGGCATAATTCTGAATGAATGTACCATGTGCATACAAAACCCTGTTGTGTTGAATAGAACTTATGTACCCATAGGGAAGGAGGTAAAGCCTCTACACCTCTATTCGAAATGATCTTACATTCCCGGACATGATCTAAGGTGGATCCACTCCCATCGTAGCCATAAATTTTAATAGTTGTGTTGATCTAGAAGAATCTAATAGAGAGTGCAATCCTCACCTCACACCACTCTAGAAGATTTTTCTGATGCACCACCCACCAACATGTTGTGGTCCTATGTAAATTTTAGATAAATGTGCTCCTTATTTTGATCTCGCATATCCATTGGGATTCCATGGCCCGCATGAAGAAATCAAGTTTCGCTCCCAATGTATCTTGAAACCGCTTCATTCTTAGCCACCTAAGTTGGTGGACCTTTGTCACTCTTGTAACATAGCCTTTCAATTGTCACCCAATTAACTCATAAGTCCGATGCACACAATTTTCACATGCTACACTAATGGTATCACTCATAGATTGAGTGTCCTTCCAATGAATAAATCCTTCTCTAGGGTTCATTACCTCGTGGTCCTTAATAGTTCACACATTGATTCTATCGAGGAATTATTCTCCCAAGGGCTCAGTATAGGGTGTTGACTTCCCATCAGTCCAAGGGATGATAACATGTTCCTCCATGTTATCAAAACTTATGTATCCCTTATTGAACCATAGGTCAACATTGTTCTTATAACACCAACGGCACCCAAGTAACACTAGAAAGTTATCTGCCTTAGCTAGCACCAAGAATTCAAAGTCTCTAGTTAATTTATCCCCTTGAATAGGGATAGAAGCATCCTTCAAGACACAAATGGGAATCTCATTTATTTTGTTATCCATATACAACACATTTTAGGATGGCTGTAATGGGGGCCTTCCCATTTGATGCCATGCATCTAGAGTGAGAACATTAACCTCTCGCACTTTGTGTCTATAGTAATATTGATTAGAGCTATCTATTGACTTCTACATTCAAGGTAATCTCCTTATCATAATCAATGGTGTGAGGGTGAAGGTTAGCGTGGAATACCCGATGCTCACGGCCTCCTCGATGTATGATAATTTCTCCTGTAACCATTCCCCTAGAAGAGTGATGATATTCTCTTGCCTCAACATTTTTCATACTTCCCTGACTTCATCCAGACCCTTTTGTGGAACCTCAACGCTCTTCCTTTGTTCTAACTTCCTCGACTATTCTTTTAGGCACTAGATATCTCCTTGTTGGCTTTGAATCACATCCACATTATCTTGATAAACCTATTTCTTATGAGTAGGGTCTCAATACTTCCTATGTACCACCTCTTCTCTTGTGAAAAATGGTCTCTACTTTGGTAATTCCCTAGCGTGTGTAGCCTTAGCTCATGTCATCACCAGTAAAGGTTATAACTCTGACTAACACGCCACCCTTGGCATCCATTGTGAGTTTTTTTCTTCACACTCACCATCCCAATTTTTTTTTTCCTTTCGTTGTTGTTGGCTCATGTGCTCAAACAATTATGGAAATTCCTCATAGTGGTGCTTCTTCCCACACCAAGATCACAGAACAAGTCAAGAAATTTACACTTTTTATGTTCTCAGTGGACCCACATTTATAACAAGTCCCATGAGGAAATTCACTTCTTCCACCTCTATGATTTTCACACCTCTAAATCCCCTATGACCATCATCTACACGCCCATCATAATGGTGACCATCATCCTTGGGGCTAATTACAATACTAGTATAGTGCATGCCAGTATCATTGGCATTGTGTATTTGGTCAATCAATCTATAGTCCTTGGTGTCATGAGTAGTGGAAGTGTAGATTCTATAGTAGCAAGAAAGATTCTTATGGATCCATGGTGTAGTAGAGGGCACCTACTTGCATCATGATTTCTATGGAAAATTTCAGTCTACCATCATGGTAAAAACCAATATTCATGGAAAAAATTCCCTTTTACGTCCCTATATTTCACATTATGTGCACCATAGTCCACTGCAAGACTCATGAGCTAAGTTTGTAGATAGTTTGTCCAACTAATTTTCCATGGCAGCTATCTCGGGCTTTAAGAAATGGAAAAACTCTAGTGTTCATACTTCCTACGGCCTTGGTGCATAAAGTAGCTTCCAAGGCCTTGCGTGGGTCTATAAAGGTCTTATGTGAAAGAGTTATCATGAAAGGTGTTATTAATCCTCCAACGAACCATTAAGCATGTTGAAAAGGATGAATATTATAAGAAAATTTTGATAAGAGAATTTTAATGTGCGCATCATACTCCCGGACACACTCTTTCATACCTTTCAATTTATTTTCACACACCGATGTTATTTTTTTAAAACTCAAGAATGTGGAACTCTACCAGAATTCATCATGCAGTGTAGTGTAATCCACCATCATCTAGTATGGGTCATATTTCTTGAACCAACTATGTGTGCACCCTTATAATGTGGTTGCAAACTAAATTTCTTTCCTTTTAGGGGAAATTATTCCCTTCACATGCCATATTAGCTCACACTTGTGGATATGTTCTGCAACATCTTCCACACCCTTGTAATTAGGTAAGTGTCAAGAAATCTTGTAAAACACCCGGTGAGATGGTTGAGGTCCTTACCCTTAGGCTCTAGGGCTTTGATAGCATCTACCACCTAAGCCACTTGATCCACTAGATCCTCCTCTCATAGTAGGAAAGGGCCTAAAGTGTTTGTGCCTTGTGTCCCAACCATCGCACTAAATAGCATGCCAATGGTCTCGTGATACGATCCACTCTCGGATGTGATTCTTATGCCTACTCCAAATGCAATACCCAAACTTTGTGAACATTTTCCTTATCCAAATGTTGTACCAGACAAAATACCTCCAAACACAAGAAAACATTATGTGGCCATAGATGGGAATGAAAAGTTATACCTCGTAGGTTTCACTTGACCAATAATATTGATACCTCTAATGATCAAATGAACAAACTTTTCCTTAGGGATTGGAAGGCTAAGTGCTAGGGTCTGATCACCAGGTGGGCCAAGATGTGTGCCTACAACTCTCTTTTATTCATGTGCCGAACTCTCACCAAAAGCCAAGGGGGTAATTATCCTTCACTTGCTAAAATATGGTAAAGACAGATCGCTCAAATCTCATACCTTCTACACACATCTCAAATCCTTCCCGTAACATCTGTCTTCGTATCTCCATCACTCTAGCAACCTTGCGTTGTCTTGTCAACTCCTCTTGAGATTCATCATACTTGAGTTACCTTTCTTCCCTCTCCTTCTCCATCGTAGGATCCTCCATCCTTCTCCACATTGGATTTTGTGCCCAAGACCCAACAAGAATTTAGCCATCGATAGGAAAATCTTCCAAACTTAAAGTAATGACCAGGATCTTGATAGTTAAGGGGATAGCATATACAAACAATCCTCTAGGCTCACAAGAACTCAAAGTAAAAATCTCTAGATAGGAATACTTAGAGATAGTGTATTATAAGGTATAACCGGTCAACACTCTTCTCCATCAATGATCAATAACACGGGTCTAGGTTAGATTGGCATCATGTAGCTTCTGATACTCATCTTGGGTCCATACATTAGGTCTCTAGTACCAAGTTGGCTTAGACATGTACGCTTGAAAGCCATTCATATAACTCCACTAGAAATCAACAAAAGAAGGTCTCATATAACTCATGATACAGGTGCTCTTCTACCCATTTACATCCATCAAGCTTAGGTCCAAATTGAATCTCTAATCAAACTTGTCCTCTCAGTGCTCTTCAACTATGCATCAACTCGTCCAACATCAAGCTCTCTATCATCACGTACCATTCTCACAACAAACTTGTAAAAGAGGTCCTGACAATGGAATGTAAATGTAGTCTCTATTTACTGTTTTCTTAACAACCATTCCCAAACACACCTGGAATATCATCCAGATGAGTCTAGAAGCTCACCCGAGGTGCTCCTGTGTGCCAAGCCCCTCCTTTATGTGATCTTCGTGAGAATTTTATTTCTTAACATGGGGATGTAATATAACTAGAGAATAAGTACGTCCATTCATGGAATTTAATATGTAAGAATTAACTCCTAGCCTAATGCACCCAAGCATAGAAGAACATGATCAACTAAATGAAAATGGAATCAACCATGAAATAACACGAAGAAAACTAGTAACACACATATGAACATAAGGGAAATGCACATACTAAGATCCATCACATGATTGTTTCATAATCATTTCATTATATTCATTAGCCAAACTACGGGAGCCAAGATTACATCAAAGAGTTCCACTCATTGGCATGGTCATAATAGAAGAGTTTTCTTTACATCTCAGAGATCTTTACATCACAAATTTCACCATTACACAGTACACAATACCTCTATATTCTTCTCTCCTCTCACATGCCTCTTCCTCTACTAACTTATCCGTATGAAGAATTATAAGGAATATTCTCTCTTAACATATCATCATTACCTACAAAATACTAAAGTAATCCTTTAATGATTGCTTCTACCACTAACAAGGAATATGCCAAATCTCAAAGCATGTGTTTCCCTCAATTGAGTGTCTTTACCATGCATGTTCCAGCTAATACTTAACAACCTCAACTACTTATCCTTTTATGATAACCATATCGATGTCATGAAATATCCTCTCCTTGATCTGTAAGTCTCCATAGCTTATCCACATCTATATCTAGTTACTTTTTCATTCACTCCATATGCATGTCTACTCCTACCGTCCAAAACTCACTATGTCCCAAATCAATTCTACCCAGAGCGAGCCTTAATGCATCGCCAAGAACTAATCATGTGTGTGTCTTTGTGTGCCTTCACACCCTACTTCTACATGCTACAAGGCTTTACTCCTTAGGTACTTAGTTACATTTAGGGGTCTAATAGAGACTTGGTCGGATCCATTTCAAGTATCTTAAAAATTCTCTCGATACAACATAGTGAGAGGATTTCCATCTCTCCGTAAGGATACAAATAAATTTCCTCACCGCATAACAGAAAAAGATAGAGCTTCATTCCAGAAGAGTACTTATCGAGCTCATGGTAAGCTCGATCTAGTTCATGTCGATCTTTATGGGTTAATGGAACCTAGTCATTCTAGATTTCAATACTTCATGCTTTGTGTTGATGACTATTCAAGAAAAATGTGGATATTTTTTCTTCATCATAAAAGTGAAGCTTTTGATAACTTCAAAAAGTTCAAAGTGGTTGTAGAGAGAATGAGGTTGGTCATCACATCGATCTCTCCACTCGTGTCAAGGGGGAAATTCACAAGTAATGAGTTTAAAACCTATCTTCAAGCTCACAAGATTTGTTGACAGATGCCTCCCACACAAAAACTATAATAGAATTGTGTTATTGAGAGAAGAAACTACACTATCATGGAAATGGTGGATTGAATGGTTGATGATTCTAGACTAGCAAGGACATTTTGGGTAGAAGCAACAAAGACAATTGTATATTTTTAAAGAAACTCGCCCATAGTTACTCTTGATGGTGTAATGCCATAGAAGCATGGTCAAGATGAAGCCATATATTACACACCTTAGAGTATTAAGTCAGTAAAAAGCTAGCATGCACATACCCATAAAGAACAAAAATAAGTTAGATATTAAATGACAAAAACTCATGTTCATCACAATGAAGAAAATATTAGGGACAGATTGATAGATCCTAAGACCAGAAAGTCTACCCCAAGAGATATGTTGAGTTCTTGAGAAGAAGGAAGCTTAGACCCTCCAACAGACTCACCTGATTTATATATTCCACTTATTGTAAAAATGGAAGCTAATGTTCCCATAGAAGATGACAAGCTTATGATGGGGATGATGGTGATGATCAGACATGACCAAAACCCATGGCAGAGTACAATGTATGCCCAATTGGTATACTAACATGATACAAGATGACAAATTATTTTCTCCACTAGATACATCCACCACTAGACAATGGAATTGCAAAGAAAGAACGAGAAAAAGTAAACTTTGTTTTGATGAGTAGATTTGTAGAATTTTTTTGAGTCATCTACCGCCCAGAATTCATATAGTCAAAGCTTAGAAATATGCCATGGATGTTGAATATCACCAAGCTGACGAAAAAAACACTTTGAATTCTGGTCGATCTTCCACTAGGGAAGAAAGCCATTGGTTGGAGATGGATATTAAAAACAAAGTACAAAGCAGATGGGACCATAGACAAATACAAAGCAGAACGGTATCAAAGGGGTATGCACAAAAGGAAGGCATAAACTATGAGGAGAAAATTTATCCCACAACTAAGATCAAAATGATCGGATGATCTTTGCACTAGTCAGCATAGTTTGGTTGGAAATTCCATCGATGGACGTAAAAAGTGCCTTTCTAAATATAGATTTACAAGAATAATTCTACACAACTTGACCTCGAGCTATATGTTGTACTTGGAGAAGAAATAAAGGTATGCAGATTCAAGAAATCTTTGTATGGCCTTAAACAAGCACCCCAGCTTGGTACATCAAAATAGATGTGCATCTCATACAACATGGATTCATCAGAAATCTTTATGATCCCAATATCTACCGTAAAAATCAAGGGGGAGATTGTGATTGGTTTTTTTTATGTTGAAAATCTAGTCATCACTATAATTTTAGTGCAAATGATCAGTGCAATGAAAAAAATCTTCATTGATCATTCGACATGACAAATCTCGGGCTCATGTACTATAATCTTTGATTAGAACTATGGCGGAAGGAGAATCACATATTTTTTTCTTAGTTGAACTATACCAAGATAAATGTCAATAAATTTAGGATGGTGGATTACACACATATTTCTACACCTATGGAGATGATACTACAATTATCTCGCTCATATCCATATCTTATGGTAGATGTAACTCTCTATCGATAGTTAATTGTTTGTCTCATTTACCTAACACATGATAGACTAGATATCAAATTTACAAAGAGAAATATCTCTAGTTTCATGAAAGAACCCAAAGTATGCAATTGAAGGAAGCAAGGTGAATCTTGAGACATCTCAAGGCTACAAAGTGGATCTTGTTCTAGACTACAAGAAGAATGATAACTTCTTCTTGACTGGATATTTAGATTTAGATCATGTAGGTACCATTAATGAGAGGAAATACACTTATGGATTTGTAGTCTTTTTGATCTGGACAATTATCATGGGGAAGCAAGAAACAACACTTTGTTTCTCATTCTCCTACAGAGGCTGAATATCATGTTGTAGGTGAAGTTGTCATGGCAATATGGCTACATCACATATTGAAAGGACTTGGAATACCATAGAAAACCTACCATGTATGTAGACAATAAAGGTTTTCTCAAACTTGTTTGCAATCTAGTTTTTCATGAGATAGCAAATCACATCAAGTTATATGTTCACTTCATATGTGAGCATGTCTTGAAACACAACATATAGATTTAGTTTTTCCCAACAAATGAAAAATGAGCAGATATCTTCATAAAGCCACTTGCACATGACAAGCTCGAGTGATTCTCGAGAGTTCCTCTCCTCATTCCTTGAGGATATGAAAATTTAAGGGGGTAGTGTTAGGTAAATCATAGTTTTTCTAGGTTAATTTAACATAGGTAAGTTAATTATTAAGTTGTGGTAAGTCGTTATAAACCATATTTTAATTGTATTTGGGAATATTATTTCCGTAGCATGTTTTTTTGTCATTATTTGATTTTTATACGATTAAAACCATTTATCTTTATTTATTTTTACATGGGTATGTTTATTGTTACATTTTTGCAACCTCTCATTTTTCTCGCACATAGTTGTTCAATCTATATAAATATTGCAGCCCTTATATTGTAACTTGACTTTCCTAGACATGAATAATATTTTTACGCTTTCATTGTTCCTAAATTACACTAGAAAGTGTATAGAATGTGTGAGATGGAATAGAATAAACTTCCCCTCCTATTTTTGTATAAAGAAGTGATGCAACCCTTGTCTCTTGTATGAGTGCTAGATGGATTCCTTTGATGATCTATGTTCCTTTGAATACAAGCTTGGGTGATGATAAATAATGTTTAGTGCTTAGTCCTTTATTTTGAAAACATAACTATATATATATATAAATATATGATTCCCTTATTTGAATTCTATAAATGACATCTAAAAGGCTGATCCTAAGTAGTAAAAAGTAATTAAGAAGTGAAATCTATTCAAAAGGATAAGAAATAGGTAAATAACGACATGAGCAACCAACAGACAATAGCCCTTAAATCTAGTGTGTAGACTAGATGCTAGTGTCCAAGGCCATAAAAAGATAAATCAGTCAAATTCTAAAAAGAGTACAAGATGTATGAAGCTAAAAAAGTGTTGAAGCTAGAACAAATGGCTAATGGGAGTTGTCAATTACTATTATTTTTACCGACTGCATATAAATGCTATCATGCTTTTAAGACCTAGAAATGTACCCAAGTGCATTGATTTTGTGTCTACATTTTTCTACCAATTTATGTTTTTCAAAGAATACTTTATAGCATAAAGTAGATAGAAGATGCGTACTTTATGGTCCTATAGTATTGTGGTAAATAGATCTTGAGTAGACAAGTGAAGCATGGATACTAGTAAAAGGAAGTGGGTGCTAGGGGTAAACTCAGATTATTAGCTTGTACATGTTGTTATACTTGTGATTTCTGATGTAAGATGCTTCTTGTTGCATATTAAGCATGGACCTATAAAATAAGATCAATAAAGTAGTCAAAGTTATGTATTATGAGAAATCAAAGTAATGCATGTATAAGTACGTGTAAAAGTGAGAAAAGTGTGTGAAAAGAAAGAGTGGATCTAATGTATAAGAGTGTAAGAGATAAAGAGTTGTCTTGATTTGTTGAATTTGTTTTTGATGGTGGGTTTTTGGGTGATCTCATGCCAAGAGAGAGTTTTTTAGACAATCTCATGCCAAGAGTGAGTTTTATTTGGTGATGTCATGCCAAGATAGAGGTTTTTGGGTGATCTCATGCCAAGAGAAGAGTGTTGGGGAGAGAGGTGTAGTTTTTCTCTCCTTTCATGAATTCTTAGTTATTCCTAAATGAGAACCACTGTAGATGGTATGTCATGATTAGTTTCTTGTTATTTCATATTATAACTAATTATATGAGATATGATGCATTCTATAATTGGAGGAAAGTTCCTACTTCTAGAGAAATGTGTTTAATATTGTATTATATGGAGAAATTACACGTTTCTTCCCCCACAACATTAGCACCCATGGGAGGACACAAACATTAGGTGCTACTTTCAAGGTTTAGCCATGAGTGTTTATACTATGTGTGTAGTCCATGTTTGGTTATTTTTGTATTGTATTTATCTAAACTAGCTTCCATGATTGTATTCTTGTGTTATTTTTGTATGTATTGTACTTATATCTAAAGTGGATACCTAAAGTGGGTAGGGATGTGCATGGTAGAAACTAAGGAACATGAAAATAAAGTAGGCTATGAGATGTCAGTAGGGGGGTTCATTTGAACACCCAAAATATGCCCCCTCTTAATTTATTAATGGGGGGTGCATGTGAAATAGAGGTTTACTTTTATGAGAATGCGTGATATTATTTCCAAAGGAAATGAACAAATACTTATATGCATATCTAAAGTGGATACCTAAAGTGGGTAGGGGATGTGCATGGTAGAAACTAAGGAACATGAAAATAAAGTAGGCAAGTAATAAGTGTTAGGGTAGTAAAAGTACCAAGCATGCAAAAAGAAGACAATGTAAAAAAAAATCAAGTCTATAAATACAATTGAATTCTAAAAGAGGATTTCAAACATGGGACATCACTCACATTGTCATAACAATCCATTCCAAAGCATCCAAAAGCATATAATGATCACACAAGACATAGGGCATAGCATGCAAACAATAACATACAATAAAAAAAAGATAATGTAAAATGTAATAGATAGCCAAAGTTATATATAGTCATGAAAGGTAAATGCTACAAATGAAGCACCCATCATCTTGTTATAAATATAAATCGTATTTCAAAGCATCTATATATCAACAAAAATTTAAGTGATAGTATTAGAAAAGAAAGTTAAAATAGGACATGTAATGTGTAAGAGTAGTAAAGGTATATGCCCCTGTGATCCTTGACATGATTGGTGAGGGATTCACCATCGGCATCATACATCATTAAAGGAGTTGTAAGAGAACTAAATTTACATACATATTCAATGTGAACGCGCATGTGTATACGTAAAAAATATAATGCCATATTGAGTATCCTTCTAACATAGTAAAGAAAGTGCAAGATGTAAGTAGTATAAGATTGAAAGAATAAATGTAACCAAGATATGGAAATTTTGTATGTGTGTGATGGTGTGGTATGAAATATGTGAAGATTAAATGATATGTGTCTCCCCCAATAGATGTCTATGAAATGGATTTTATTTACAAATTTCCCTCAAAGAATAAGAATGAAAAATAGAACAAGAGTGTGTCATTAGGAAATGGGTGTGTCATGTGTGAGTAGATTATAGAAAATTTATATCATTAAAAATAGTCTCATTCAGGGCACCCACCCGATAGATCTATAGGGTTAGTTGGACTGGCACATTTGGCCGTATAGATCTAGATCATGAAGTATTTTATGTGAGGTTCATTTATGTACTGTACCCTCAAAATTCAAGTGTGAACTATAGCACAAGAGTGTTTCATATGGTAATGATGGTATAAATCATGAAGTGTAGAAGTAGAGACTAGCGACAATTTTATAATGTTAAAAGGGGAGAAGAAAGTGTGATGCCCCCTCCAAGTGTGTAAGGAGTGAAGACTATCTAATGATAGTGAAGGGTGAGGACCCTCCACCTAATATTCGAGGAGACAAAGGCATGTGACAATGATATAAGGTCAGTGGTGTAGGAGAGTAACTATGTGCATGTAAATGAGACCAATGTGAATAAGGAGGTGGAGAACATCTGTGAGAAAGGGCTTCCAGTAGTAGGGGAATTAGTCCGATGAGGTGTATTAATATACCGATAGGAATGACAGGTCGATATGTATGTGGTATGAGAATATGAGAACTAGGTAAAAACTAGATTTGGACTTAGGAGACACAAGAGTAGGCCACGTACAAATATGAGAGGTAGGTGTAGGACCTGGAAAAATATGTTATCCATGTAAGAGAATGAAATTTCTTGAATGATATATAAATATCATCATGAGTTGTTCAAGACAATGGTGTGTAAGGTGGACTACCTTTTATGGTGAAAACTTGTTTGTTATGGAAGAACTTGAGACACAAGTGATTGCTGAAAGGGATAAATTTTGTGGCACAGAGCCAAGGCATAACTAAGATCATGTCATAGCTAACTATTTCAAAGGTAAAAAGTAAAGGTGAAAAGAAGGTAAGAGATCTAACTATGATGGGAAGAATGATATGACCATAGGAATTAGGAACCAAAAATTTAATTAACAATGTTGGGAATTTAATAGCTATAAGAAGTGAAATGGATCATTCATAGGTAAGATCCAATGGATAGACCATAGTATTCTTGATGGCATAGGTTCCAACCAAAGCATTGATATGAAATGAATCAGAAGATAATGTAGCATGTTAATCATGATATGAGAATGTAATAACTAGTTGTGGAAACATCAACATAAGTAACAAGGAAATAAAGAGGACCTCGATGAAGAAGGAGGCACACCATGATAAGTATGATTTGTAGAAGAATAGGTATCTTAATTTTAATTTTTTCTAAAGGTTCTTTGAATATTTTTAGATTTTCATTATCATTTACTAGTTTAGAAGTAGATGGCATAAGTATCTTGATGGAGTTGTTATCAATAAAATCTTGAATTATATATATAATTTTAAAGAAGCAATCAGGATTCATAATACACGTATGGTATTCATAGTGTGTATTTTAATTGCAGTTAGGGCCACATGGGTGAGAATGATATAGGTTGAGTGGTGGTGTAAGAGTAATAAGATTTTTGTAAATAATTTGAGGTAATGGGAAATGAGGAGCATAAGGTAACATAGTAAATGTGCATCATGGAACTTGCAGCTTGAAGTTTGGTGGATGGAAAAGCAACATCGATAAAGTGGTATTTTCTTCAAGAGGCTTACAATATGGCTTGAATGCATATTTATCTTGGAACCTATTAGAGGATGAGGAAGTGTCACGATATTTCAATTTTTTGATAGATAAAATATTTCCTTTTCATAATTTGAGTGTACAATATAATTGATCAAATGATGGAGATTCTCAATGATGACACTCTATAGAAGTAGAGGTAGGATAATTTGAAAAATATATCTTAAAATTCTAAATCATCTAGTACATTAGTCATCTTGGCAAGATTATTCTTATACTCTAAAACATAATCTGCGATATGCTCATGGGATCCTTGTTTGATTTGAGCTGATTATGAAAAGGATATTTTATTATGAACATTTATAGAAGAGTGTGCAAGGAAAGCATCGAGATACATATGTAAAAGAAGTAACAAAATGAACAATTAGATCATATAACCAACACATAACATAATCTTGTAGACTTCTAGGTAATAATTTAGCCAACAATGTAAAGTCATCCACATAGTCAAGATATGCCACATGAAAATATTGAATATGTTCGTAAGGGTCACCATAGCCATTGAAGGTAGGAAGTTTGGGTGTAATAAAGTTAGGAGGTAGTGGATGAGAGGATATTGAAGGTGAAAAAGGTATGTGAAGGAGAAGTGAGGAATCAAGAGATGGAGAGGGATATAAAGTAACTTACTATAGTTGAAAAATTTGAAAATTCGTAGATCTTGATATAAAGAAGCTAGGTCATGAGTGCCTAAAGAGGAACCATACCGTGTATTAGAGGTATTGGGAGTAATGAGGGGAGAGGTAGTTGTAGCAATGGAAGTAGGAATGTTAAGGGGTTGCATGGAGGCTATGGAAGCCAAGGAGGAACCCAAAACAGGGTAAGAGGTAGTATCTCGAGCATGTTTAGCACTAAGTAAAGAATTTAGGACATGTGGAATATTCATAGGATGGTTACCTAAAGAAGAACAAAAATCAATGAGCTTGTCCAATTGTTCTTAATCAACATTAGTGTCCTCATCATATGATTGTTCAATTTCATAAGTTTCAAATTTTTTAAGAGGAACTTTTTTGAAGTTAAAAAGGATTAGAATATCCATCCATTGATGTGGAGAAATTATATACAAATGGAGGAAGCTCATTGTAATGAAATGAACAAAAACGACCACTATGAGTGACGAGAATAATAATAAAACCCTATAAGGAAGGTAGATTTTGAGTAACGGTTTCACTAAATGATTTAATAAAAATTAAATTATATCTTATCAAGAGTAATTACTATAATAAATTATGTACAAATATTAATATAAAATAAGAAACAAACAACAAAGCATGTTCAAAATAAAACCATAAGAAAGAAGGAGAGAGAGGGGGACTTATCTTATTTCCAAGCAAACAAGAAGTGATCTGGGAAAGTGAATATCTACAAAAAACTTAGAGGACTGTCATAGAGGATGGGTGGAGGTTTTGAAACTTGAAAATGCACATGAAAAGAGCACCCGACACTAGTGTTTGGGTTTGGGAGCTAGTGTCCATGAAGATGTTATAGATCCGGTTCTTTTAGGGTTGGATGATGTTTTTTGTCCTTTCCTTTCTATCACTCTAGAGTCACTATCTGATGTGTGAATGTACCTATAACCTATAAGATATAATTTCACCTGAAATAACCACAAACCACATCAAACGTAAAATTAAAATGTAGAATTGGGAGTTGGACTAACCTGAGGTCACCTAAAAAGTGAACTTATAACTGAGTGGTACACTAAATATGTGATTCAATGTATTTCTTGTGTTTGTATGTGTATAAATGATGTCGTAGGATGTCTTTGTGCAAGTTGTACATTGATAGCCTGTTATATCTAGAATGTAGCAAATGTATAAAATATGTGGGATGGAACATAATAAACTTCCCTCTTATGTTGTGTATGCATAATCGATGCACCCTCGTCCCTTGTATGAGTGCTATATGGATTCGCTTTTATGTTCTTTGCTCCTTTGAATGAAAGCTTAGGTGACGATAAATAATTCTTAGCATTTGGTCCTTTATTTTGAAAACATAACTACGTATTTATGTGATTCCCTTGTTTGAATTTTGTAATTGAAAACCGAAAGGCTGAACATATGTAGTAAAATTTAATTAAGAAGAGAAAGGGTTTAAAAAGGATAAGAAATAGATAAATAAGGATAGGAGTGCCCATGAGGACATGATTTTGTGGTGCTAGTGTCTTAACCCGACACTAGTGTTCAAGGTCGGAGAAAGTTAAATCAATAAAATTTCGATAAGAGTGCAAGATGTATGAAGCCAATAAAAGTTCATAAGACATAGCAAAACGCTAAAGGATTTTTTTCAATTATTAGTTTTCTTTCTTATAAATCTTGTATATGCTAGCATGCTTTTAGGACCTATAAATGTGCCTAATTGCATAAATTTTGTCTCTACAACTTATATACATACATGTGTGCGTGTGTGTGTGTGTGTGTGTGTGTGTGTGTGTGTGTGTGTGTGTGTGTGTGTGTGAGAGAGAGAGAGAGAGAGAGAGAGAGAGAGAGAGAGAGAGTAGTACTAATTCCATTTTTTCTCTTAAGAATGAAAGATTAGATAAATACAATAAAAACTATAATATTTTAAATAAATTACAAATACATATTGGATTGTAATTAGGTTTAAGACTCACTTTACTAGTAATTTTAGGACAAGGTTTATTTATTAGGGACCCAAAATCATGTAATGTTTTGCATATGGAGAAGGGGGCTATGAGAAAAAATTCAAAATTGGTTAATTCAATACTATATATAGTTATAAAACATAGAAATAGGGGTTAATTTCAAGCGATCGATTAGTGTTTGGGATTTTTGGGGAAGGGATATCCGATGGAAAGAAAATGTGACACAATTTGTATAAATTTTGTACCACATTTGCACCACATTTATGTCACATAAATTTTTGTCATGTAGCCCCACATTGTCTATTTATTCCCAAGTGGATGTCATTTTCACTACATCTATCATTTTAACTTATAGAAACAAGGAGAATGATCTCAAATGACCTAGTGTTTTTGCTATAGAGAAATAAAGGTAATTTTTTTTTAATTTGAATTTGTTTTCAAATAATTAATAACGAGTAGTTTCATTAAAACAAATTATGAAAAAATTATTCCATTGTATCGATATCCTTGAGTCATTTTGTCAATGCAATAAATTAAACAATTGCATTCCATGACACATCCACATATCTTGGACTTTATTCTCATATAACATGAAGTCCAAATTTATACATTATTTTTACAATGTATGTTTTTAACATTATTTTGCATTTTTTTGCTTAAGGTAAAATTTATCGTGATAGTTATCCATGAATTTAAATATTTTTAAAATGATGATTAAGACATTAGGTTAAATTAAAAATAAATGTGTGCTTTTTCATATTTTTTTTGAAATAGATTTCACATGGTGAAATATAGTTGTTTACACTAATTTTGTATGTAATACAATGTCCAAGAAAATAATAATCACCACATGTCATGATTATATTCAATTATAGGGTATTCTACAACTCCTAGATACTTAGAATCAACACAAGGTCGACGAAGATGAAAAATCCATTAATGCTAAAATGTAAAACTCAACAATACGTATAATCATTTCACATTGATTAAATATATGTTATTTAGAATGTAGAAAGATTTAGTAAGGTGTAACAAATAATTAATTATTGTTTAAAAATTATTTGGATAGTGTGGAAGAAATTCCTTTTGTGATATATAAAAAAGAAGCTAAAAAGACATGTTTTATGGATGTTATGAAATATGCACTTGACAATGAACCACAAACATTATGGAACTTAATATGAACACAAAAAAATGTTTGCATCGACAACATTTTTCTTCAATGCGAAACATGGCATTATAATTAGTTACGATTAGGAAGTGATAAATACCAATAAGTTATTTTCCTCTCATACCCTCACTCATACAACCACCTAAAAAAATGTCCACATAACCAGAAAAAGTTTAATTACATTTTAGATTATAAATTTTAGAGCTTCCCAAGATACACAAGATTGCTAAGAAGGTTAGTTGTGCATACCAAATCATTCATTATGGGTGTAAAGAAATAAAAAGGTCTTGTGATTGAATTATTTATAGTCCTCATCCACTCAAATTTCATGGTTGCATCCACATAAAATATATATATATATATATATATATATATATATATATATATATATATATATATATATATATATATATATATATATATATAGTGGTAAGGTTTGTTTTATAAATTCACACTTGTTTGAAATCATCCTTGCAAAAACACTTTGTGAATATCATGTAACCATTGTATTCCTTGACAGAAAAACTCATTGAGGAATTTAGTTAAAAATTTATGTGCCTTGTGTATGCTTCCATATGTCACATTTATACCTAAAACAATTGTAATTCTAATAATTGATAAAATAAACTTTCACATTCTTTTTGATAGATCTCAATAACACGTTTCCAACTGGAAATGTGGTAAAAGGAGATTGAATAACATATAAATTTCCAATTATTCAAAATTAATCATATAATTCCAAATCAAATACCAATCTAAAATCACAACAAGATATTGAGAGGGTGAGTTAAACTATGCACTTATCATTCTATTTGCAACACACAAACCCCTTGCAAACCTTATACCTATCTCTAGATCTTGTAGAATCATGTTTCCCCTTCAAAGGGAAATTAGAACTATTCCAACATAAAAGAGATGGAATACAAAAGGATTCACATCCATTTTTGAGATAGTATACTTATTTATATTTTACAAAATACACATGCTTTAGTATCCTTCCACATTTTACGTAAATTTCTAGTAGGGAACATGCCTTATCTCGAAATGGAAATAAAAAAATTTATAACCTAGAAATTGTACTAGTATAAAACTATAGAATATTTATCCATCAAGAAAGTAGAACAAACACCATTTGACAAAAAGTCACTTCACCACATTCCTTTCATTCATTTTTCCAATACTCCTTATTCCTTGTTAATACTACCACATTTTGCATACATATCTATTAGGGAAATTGAAATTTTAACATGTCATAATATTACCTTATCCATGATTTTCATACCCTATTTGAATACCAAAATTGATGAAACTTGGTAATAATTTCATATTTATGTCAAAATTACAAAATATAGAAAATTGAAGACAAATAAGAGAAATTAGGAAAAATAGGGAACATTACAAAAATATGTAAACAAAAAAATAAATAAGTTTTTGAAAAGTAATGATAGTATTGTTATTTTCTTATTAGTATTCATTTTCACATAATATTTGTAAAATAATGAAATTATCGTTATTTTTGAAGATATGTTAGCCTCTGAAAATTCAATTTTCTCTTCACCATGTTTAGAATCATCTACACACACGTATATAGGTAATATGAAAATGATAGGAAATTAGGAATATACTATAAATTTGATAGAGGATAATTCGGGAAAACATTTTGAAGAGGAAGAGGTTAAAATTGGTCACATTGGCGCATGGATAAAAAATTGGTTATCAACAATTGTGGATAATTTACATGTAAAAGGGGGGAGAAATTAGATTACACCTTATGAGGAAGAGTCCAAAAATGATTTGGAAATTCTGTTAAGGCATTGAATAAATGTCAATATAATTTTCCCAGCTTGGAAACATAACGGGCTTGACCAATAGATAAACCATTTCTAGTGTAGATTATGATAAAATCACATTTTGGAATCAGATGTAGATGATACAAAGTTATATTATTCGTAATTTAGGCCTTCAACTATTCACTTTGACAAAAATAGTATTGGGTCTAGTACTCATTGTCCAATTGGTTAGCCAATATTAGCTTTTATGGCCCATTGTACTAACGTGCATAGTGAAACTATGTGGAAATTTAAAAATTTATTGTTTTTATATTTTTCATGTGTGTTAATGCAAATTCAATGGAATATTAGTTTCATATAGCATCGAAAACTCATTGTATGCATGATTGTATCTACATTGATAAATGTCCTTATCCATTTAAAAATATTGTTGGTTTTATCGGTAGTATCTATGGGCATTCACATATCAGTATCTCCTAATTGTAAATTTAAAGAGTGTATGAATGGTAAATAAGATAAAATTAAAGGACCAATATTACCTCTTGATGTAATGTGATAAAAATAATAAAGCTAGTGAAAAGATTATGATTAACTATAGTTTTAAAGGAAAATAAACACCAACAAGATTGAGGGGTAAAAATTTGACATGGATGATTGATGTATATATATTGGTTATTTAAAATGTCATTTTAGTCACAATTGAAACTCCCGTATTGTTTTGAAAAATAATAATGTTATATTTTTATGTTATGCAAATTTTTGCTTATTTCTTAGATATGATTTTATAAAAACTGAAGAATTTGATGATATTTTGGCTAATCATTTGTATATAAATTTGATGAAGAGGATGGGTTTTTTTAATTGGAAAAAATTATGTTGTAGGATATCACTATTTTTACTTAAAATGAAGATCCTCCTCCATTTCTTGCACCACCTTGAGCATAACCTCCACCATCACCACATGATGCACTATAAAAACCTCATACATGATCTAATGGAACATATGACAATTTTACATTATCTATCTCTAGCTATTTTAAGCATTCCTTTATAGAGTGTTCATTTGTAACTTCTACACTACCTATATTATTTTGAATCCTTTACAACAATGTACCCCTAGACAAGTATAATCATGTCATGAGTGTTGTAAATAAATTAAGGGATGAATTCCACCACCTTCACCTTAGTAAATGAATTTCCTTGTAATATTATTCTATAAAATTAAGGATAAATATATTGGATATTCACCGTGTTATTTGTTACCCATGGGTTGTGACCATAAATATATATAGATGTCCTATGTTTTTCCTAATTTGAGTATAGTATATTGTGTTTTCTTTAATAATTTGAGTATTTTCCGCAAGATCATTATGGTTTCATTAACTATGGTATCCTTCTTAGAAAATTTATCTCTGTTACAAATTTGTGTGAACGTATACTTTGCATGATTAAAATATGTTTTTAAAATTGACATGTAACATTATCAAGTTAAATGTATTTTGTCTCTTTTAACGCGCTTTTAGTAAGAGAAATAAGTGGATAATTTGATTATTAATGTTATCAATTATTTTAAAAATTTGGTGATATCAAGCTTAGCATAAATGATTGTAAATTTTATAGCATGATAAAATGATATCATTGTCAAATTGCAAATGTAATATTATTCATTCTGAAATAATATCAATAGGCATAATGTTGGAAATAATTTAATTAAAACTTATCCTTGGAGAAAATTACTTCTCTAATAGAATATACAATATAACCATCAATAATGCCTAGCTAAAACTTGAAACCAAAAACATATTAATGATACATTTATTGGGACCTTAAAATGTTTGTTGCATGGATATGGTGACCATAATAGATTGTAATAATATTACACATGGTACATCATTTTCAATTTTTGTACATATTTATTTTAGAGGGGCACACATGTTTTGAGACATTCTCAAGAAAAATATGAAAAGGGAGCTAATATAGTGGGTTGTTGGGGATGCCATAATATATGCACTTTTTGATTATCAAACTTATTACAATATTATTTCAGTTAATCTAGATACCTATAAGGTTATTGTAAGGATGATTGTTACATATATTTTTTTCATAAATGAGATGCAGGTATACCCTTATTTTCATATATGTATACCCCATTCATTTGTATTTATAGTCAAATATAATAATCATATGCAACATTTGAATATGAGATTTATTAAACATGTAAGGGCATGGGTCGATATCCCAGAGAAGTAGGGAGATTGAGTAGGAAATAAAATGATGTAGTAAGGGACATATCACCTTCCCCATGAACCATCAAGCCCCATATATATCTAGGGGACCTCCTCTCTCTATATTATCTCAACCACCATGGTACATAAGGTAGATAGGTACTCCAAAATAACTAATGATATCCCCCACACTAGAACTATAGTAGCAGAGACCTACCCTCCACACCATTTCACCTCCACCCCAATATAGAGATATAGGGTTTCATTTTCAAACCACCATTCCCAACCAAATAAATATATGGGGAGATTAGCGGGAACCAAATTTTATTCCTTCATATCACTTGGTTCTAGAGGTAGAGCCCCAAAAGTGCAATCACATTTCCCAATTCCCTATACATTATACAATCTTATCTCTAATTAAATATATAGATGTGAGGGTTACACAGGAGGTGTAAATTGATGCTTGAGTTTAAGCTCTTCACCATAAGAAATTGGGTATCTAACTGTGTATATTTCTCAAAACCCTATATAGAGTATAGAGAAATGTCACTATATTAATTATAGTATGCTCATGGGATCCATTATTAAAGATACAACCTCCAACATCCATTAAACCTGGGGATACAACATGTAAAATGATGTAGGAAACATACCTTCCTCTTTAATATACTCCCTACACACCTTCCAAACCATCCTTCTTATACCCATATATATTTCACCGTGGATGATGTTCTTTCTCTACAACTTCATTCATTTCCATCCATCTATGCTTCAGAAATGCATCCATCCTTGCCTTCCTTATATGTTCTATTCCATACACTTTATTTCATATACCATATATCTATATAGTTCCCATGAATAAGTTAACACTTATATTACATTAGAACTAGTGGCAAAAATGATGCCTACTTCCTAACCAACATCCTCTCCTCACAACCCAACCCAACACACACACACACACACACCCATATATATATATATATATATATATATATATATATATATATGTGTGTATGTATGTATATTTATATTTATATGTATATATAGATGTATATATGTATGTGTGTGTGTATATACAAATGTATATAATTATATGTGTATATGTATATGTATATGTATATACATACATACATGCATATACATACACACACACACACACACACACACACACACACACACACACACACACACACACACACACACACACACACACACACACACACACACACACACACAAACACATATATATATATATCTTTGTGTGTGTGTGTGTTTAATTATATAATCACACACACATATATATCTCCCTAATTCCTAGTCATGAGATATAAGCCACACCCTCCAATTCTACATTCATATCCTCATCTATATAATTTTTTGTATCGAGGAACCACATATAACATATCTTGTTAGTATGCCCCAATACAACATCCTAACATTAAATTCCTCTCCCCAACGGGCTTAAAATTGCTCCCACAAACCATAGCAGCGGTAAGAATATCCTCTCTATACATATGTTTAATAGACCCCCATTTCCCACTCTTAACAATCTATAAATCTAGATTTGGATTTGAATGTGATGTCAAATGTTGTGTTCTTCCATCTCTATATATGGGTAAATATGTGCTCATTCTCATTCCCATTTATCAAAGGAATTGAAGTGACATCGGTTCATGGGAGGCCAAGAATATATATACTCTTCTTTGCCTCTATATATATTTATTTTGTTTAGTTTCATAAGTTTCATATATTCATACTACATTGCGCTAACCCAATATATAGATAAAGGTCATCCAAACTATATAGAATGTTAGGCACCAATCTAGTATGGATATTTCTCTCTATAGATCCAACCTAACACCATATATCTATAGTTACTCCCCAACCATTCCTCACATATCAAGGTAGGGTAGGAAAAGAGAGGGAGAGAACAATCTAGTGATTCTCCCCTACATATATAGGGTAGGGTGCTATCATGTTATCAAGTGATCCCAAGATAGAATAATTATCTCTAAATTTTGTATGACCTTCACATAAAATAAATCTAGGTCTCTTTTGACCTATTGTCTTATCTCTAGAATTCACTATCTATATTGTTTTTCCAATAACAAACCCTATATAGATAGGCAATTAGGACTATAAATGTTATAGATCAATAATTGAGACCTTCTTACCTCCCAAAAATTGTATGAGTATAGGGATAACATGACTCAAATATAAATAGGGGGCATATCTAGAATCCTATAATCTATATAGGTTGGGATCTAAGGATTTATGTTATTTTAATTTAATTTTTGTCATATTTGTGCCACACCCAACTCTAACTTAAATATTAAAAACATAAAGTGGGATGCCATAAGTAAATACCACATTATTTCATTTCCTTTTGACATTGGTGAGAGGAATGAATAAAGTTAAAATGGAGGGGAGAAGATAACTCTATAGGAACAAAAATAAGGTATACAAGAAGGAGAGGAAATAGTGAAAACTCTAGCAGAAAGGAAGAGGAGAAAGGACCAAAGAAAAACATAAAAAAAAGAGAAAAATGGAGCAATCGATAAGTAAACATGGATAAAAACAAAACCTTAAAGGTAAGAAAATGTTCCACTAGAAGAATTAGAGTACGTGACAAATCTCATTTTATGGATATGTAACTTTTCATTTAAATTTTATAAATAATGTATGTGAGGTGTAGGAAATAGAATTTAAATGTTAGGAGAAATTTTGGAAACCCTATAATATATAAAATAAAATTATGTAAATCCTAAGTAAAATCTAAAAACCCTAGGATAAATTATTTAAATCAAAGGGAATATTGTGTAAATTGTGTAAACCCTAAAGCCAATTGTAAAAACCATAGGGTAAATTGTGTAAAGTATAGATAATATTGTGTAAACCCTAATCTACATTATGTTAACCCTAGGAAAAAAAAATTAAGCCATAGGAAAAACTATGTAAATCATATGGGATGTTTTGTAAACCCTAGGGTAAATTGAGTAAACTCTAGGTTAAATTGTGGAAACCCTAAGAACGATAAATATTTGAGATAATTAATGTTATTTTTTTGTGAAGGTACCCTTTACTTGATCATATTACTTGATTCATATCATTAAAATTTTATCATTCATTCATACATATCTATAATAACTAATTAAATCCATTAAATGTGGTTTTATACTTGGTCTTATTACATGACTTGGATAAGAGTGACGCAAAATTTAAATTTGATATCCTCTTATAAGTTGTCTTTTTAATTTGTACGTCAAAAACCATATTTATTTTTATTCCCACTCATACAAGGCTTAATTAGAAAAAGTGAGGGATCATGAACCATGATCCTTCACCATACCTTTCGACATATCCTCAAATTGTGTAATTTCAAAACAAGATTTCCTAATAAAAATATTATTTCAAAATGTATATAATGATATTAAAATAATAAATAAAGTAATCACACAAATATTTTGTTCATAAATCATGCCATAGTATAAAATTAAATTAATACAATTTGTTAAAGTGGAATATAAAGAAATATGGTAAGGGTTAGATGCATATCTATATATGAGATATAAGACAAGAGAGAAAACCATTGAATCGCCTAGAAAATATGTGGCACCACAACAGCTTCTATATATTCTCTATAGGGCCAAAAATTATCTAGATGGGGTGGGGGTTGGTTCCGAAGCGTCCGAAGCGGTGCGGTGATTCAATGGGTTTATTCGGATGATTTAATAAAACCACATCTCAAAGGGTCACATATCTAGATAGGGAGATAGGGTCATCAAATTGACAACGAGCCAATACTTAAATTTTAGGGTGGGGGTGGATGGGTTTTAGTTTTCTTAGTGGACCACGAGCTATGGGGTCGATTGTAATATCCCGTTAATTAATCCCTTATATTCAAAATTTTAATTAATCAAATAAATATGAATAAGGGAAAAAGGATGTTATTTGATTAATTAAATAAAATTACGGATGATGATACTTAGTCATCTAAGTACTTAATTAAAGATTAAGTACTCAGACAACTAAATACCACATATTGGTATTATTTAGTGCAGTATGTTGTTATTTCGGAACTTTGGTTGCATTGTGTTGGTTGTGTCATTATTATAATTATTTTATGACTGTGGAAATCGTTTTGAGATGTTATAATCTCGCAAAAATTTCCAAGATTATTAGCCTAGTTGAATGGATTGGTAAAATTATTTTGAGGACCTATTTAATATTAATGTTATTAAATATTGAGGGCACAATGCACACCCATTGAGTTTAAAGTAATGTTCGATGTATTATTATTTGATTTAAAAAAATTAAACACTTTGTAAGGGAACACCATGATTGCATGTTAAGTTTTCAATGGAATTATTGTGGGTAAAAGTCAATTTTGAAAAGGGTAAAAATGACATAATATGGAAATAATAATTTTTGTTAATAATTAATTCCACAAAGTGGACATTCACATGAATGAAAACAGATAGGTATTATTGTTTTCATATTCAGTTTAACTATGAAGATCCCTCCCCTTGGACGATGGCGAAATTCATTACAAAACTCTCCACTTGGCAATTGGCCAAGGTAAATTCCTAGGGTTATTGGGGATGCGTGGGGAGGAAGGGGGAAATGAGGTTTAGATTTGTTGTTTGGATTCATTTTCCACTACTAGTTAACTCCTCTCATGGAGTAACTCTAGTGAAATTTTCTGCGTGAAGAGAAGTTGATTTTCTTGGGAGGAATTTCTATTTATTACAGGAATGTAATATGGTGGGTTTTTTTTTGAAAATCTAGAAGTGGCACCATGAAATCAATTTCAGCGAGGGTTTGAAGATGTGGAAGCAAAAAAATTCTTTTTTCGGAAATGGTTTTTGCCATGTTTCTTCTCTAGTTTTGATTTTTTAAAATATCGTTTATTTTGTTTGTTCCGATCTGTTTGTTGATTGATATGTGTGAAAATAATGCTTTGAATCTAGTTTTATTTCTTGAGATATTGTAGAAACTTATCTTGGAAGAAATGGGTTCATTCATTGGTTGTACAAATTGATTTTTGTGGTTTTCTATTAGCATTTTTGGCATGGAATTTAAATGGCTGAGATGGGTATTGTTATTTAGATGATCAAATCGATTTTTAGGGTTTACATCTAGAATTTTTAGCAATAAAAATTGTTGGCTAAAATAGGTTGATGAATTGGTTGTGCAAATCAATTTTTGTGGTTTCCAGTTAGTTATTTTTGCATGGAATCGATGGTTGTGTTGGTTTGAATAAAAATATCTGAATCTTTTAGCTAATGGCCTTATTTCGTAAAAAAGGATAATGTATGGCTTTTATAGAGGTATTTTCTTCTTATGTTGAATCTATTTTACTCTTCTATTTTTGAGGTTTTTTGGGAAAATGTGGGCTTTGGTGTTGTGTTCTTTACTTGAAAAGATTATGGATTATTTAAAATTTTCTCTCTTTCTTGAAAACATTATGGTTGGTTTGGGTTGGATTTTAATCTTGAAAATAATGGGGTTTTTCTTATTTAAGGTTAATACCTAAAAAAGTATGGTTATACCTTTGTTTGTTTTTATTGGAAAGTTAATCAAAGTTATGGGTTCACGAGTAGCTTGATATTTTCTTCTTACCCTAACTATCTACTAGAAATGGATAGATTTGTGTGCTTCAATCATTTGTTTGATAATGTCAAAAGACCTCTAATCATCCTATGAAAATTCATACAAATCTAAAATTTGTATGGAAATATGTTGTTTTGTGTTACCAAGAAATCTATGTTGTTGGACTTAATCTTTGGAAATAATATTTAGTTGAAATCCTTGTTGTCATGTGTTGTAAGAATAGATTTGTGAAATAGCCTTTGTATGATAAGGAAGAAAAGGATGATGTGATTTTTTTTTAACTTTTTATGTTTGAAACCCCTTTATGGGGCATTTGGAAATGTTTAAAATAAAAATAAACATAAAGGTATATGAACGCATGAAATGATTAGTTAGGTAAGAACAATTTTGTTATTATTTCATTTCATTTATTTTACTTTTCACTACATTTTTAACTCGAGGGTTGGATCACTCGATCCATATATTTTATTTTAAAGCATTAATTTCATACTTTGATTCAATATAGCTTATTTTGATTGCTGGAAAATTTTAAAAGTGGAAAATACAAGGGGAAACTCTGGAAACAAATTTCTAGAATTCTATACTTCACTTTTTTAGAATAAAATTAAATGGTTTAATTTTATGGTATTATAATTAAGTTGAAATAATTTCAGATGCAAATAAAATTTAATTTCCTATAATTTTATAGTTTAAATTCATTGATTAGTTTGTTGTTTTGTGTGCAATAGTATTAGATCCAAGACAGCTTTAAACCGACATCCTCCATCAATCGCATGGCTTGCGATTGAAGAAGTGGGAGGAATATATGTGAGTGGTCCTTTGGGAGCACTTCACATATATTCCCATGTTTCTTCCTTTTTCCAACTATGGGAATTGTTTGAAGATTTCAGTCCCTAATTATGTGAAGTATTACTACTTCAAGGTAGATGAACTAAGTTTCGATGACTAATATTCTTTATGAGTCAAAAATTAGTTTAGCAAGTAGAATAATTCTTTCCAGTTCTTTGAACTGACACCCCCTAAACAAATAGTGTCACAGGTTTAGTAATGTTGATTGGACCTTCTTACCCCAACTTGTGAAGATCGGCGTTAGAATGGATGTCTTACGTTATGGAATTTAGACCCCATTGTACTTGTACTTTTGATTAAATACACTTGTTAGGAAAGTAGCACTTTGTAATAGTCCTTTGATGGATGAAACTTGAAATGTATAAATATTATGGCTGATTTGTGTATGTATAAATAATTGTTGTATTTGGGGTTAGAAAAAAAAAACAATTAATTTAGTAAAATTAAGGAATATTATAATCATTTATCTAGTGCTTTAAATGGGTATAGTTAGGTAACTATAGATGAATCTCTCATCTATTTGAATCTTCATGGTTGTAAAAATTAATTTTGGTAAATGAAAAGGATGTAATTTAAGATACGGAACTGTAATATGAAGGGAAAAATATAAGAAGTTAGTCTTATCTCTTTAAATGATTTAAGGTTCCTAATACTCTACTTCATGATGATTAAATTGGTTATGGGCTATGTTACTAAGTTTACTCAAATTTATGTGTTTATCTACTTCCTTATTGAGTTAAAGTTGGGCAGAAATAAGGTTTAAGAAGTATGTATTAAAAATTAATTGAAATGGAGTAAACTTGCGAGACAATAATCTTATCCATATAAGATGTAAGTCAGAATATGAGTAATAACTTGGTCAATCCTTAGTTTCATTATGAGTTTAATACTTGATAGTAATCTAGTCAATGAATAAAAAGACTAGTGAATTAAATAGCATCAATTTCAAATGGGACTACGATCTAAGTTAAGGGCATTAAGTTCTAACCAAACAAGGGGTGTATGATCCCTATGTGAAGAAGTTTTTTAATATTTTCAAGACTTACGGAAGACTAACTTTATTATTAATATCAACCAAGATAGGTTAAAAATATGTCTTAGCTGATCATGGGAGTAATCATAAAGTGGAAAACATCTAGAACCTAAAATGATACTAGCCTAGTCTAACTTAGTTGAAAGAAAATTAAGGAGTAATATGATAAACTTATCCGAAAAAATTTATTTTAATATTAATAGATAGAGGATCATATCAAGAAGCCATGATACCCTTGATAGAAAAATAAATATACCAAAATTGGGTACTACCTAGATTTAAACAGGTTAAAGACGTAAGTGTAGTCCTAATAACCTAAATATACCCTTGATTAGTGGGTATAAAATCAAGATAAGCTATGTTGCAACTAATGAGGACTTGTAGGACCTAATGGGAACCTTGATTAAGTTAAAAAATATTTTTCTATCAAAAGGTATAGAATGTATGAAGGGGGTAGTGAGGTGATAATTACTTCGTGTCCCTAACCTCCAAACAAAGGTAACTAAATACATATGGTAATATCCAAAAAGTAGTGAATTACACTTGAGGTATAATAACCTACTGAACATATTTATCAATGCACTATCTAGGATTCCTACAAGTAGCGCATCAGCTTCCTAATATAGTAATGCATTAAACAATGCAATGGTCTCTCATAGGTATCCAATAGTGGCATCGAGGGTTCTCAAGCTTGTGTAAATGAACTTGTTAGGTAATAAGTGAGTCTTAATAGGTTCAACTAATTAAGCTTAAAGAATCCATATAAATGTGATGAAATGATGATGGGGTGTTGGGAAGACAAGTTTAGATGTGTTGTGCACTCATCTATACTAAGCGTACATAGTATATCTTGAAAAATTTGGCCAAAGTAATGTGTTTGTTGGGTACATTGTCTAATCACCATGATTCCTCAATCCCAAAGTGTAGGATATAAGATGGAGTTACTAAGTGAACTCTAGGTAGACACTAGAGGATCAATCACAAGATCTCACTACCGCAACACAGTAAAACTAGCAAGGGTAATTATGAACATTCAAATGAATGTTAAGGGTGATCATGGAGATTAAGGATATTTAACCCTTACAGCTACACAAGGTTTATCACTATGTTATAGGATGGATTAAATTGTTAAGACTTGCTACATAAACTAGTTTAGCTAGTTTCCAAAATTAATTATGTAGAGGAATGTCTACTCATTGCTAAGATAATATGACTTATTGCATTAACTAGCTATAGCTAGTAATATGATTTGTAATGCAAAGGAATTTCTATATGTTGTTATTAAAAAAATCCTACTAAATTGAGTTTAAAGTAAAAGGTGTTACATTTGGTATCAGAGTTGTAGGTTTTCAACTCTTGGACCTTATAGGTTTTCTTCACTAACTATAAATTTATTTTACCTTTATCAAGGACATATGGCCCATAAAGGAAAAATAACTATTACAGGGGAAGCATTAAGAAATGTTGAAGGACCTCCACCTACTTGAATAGTTGTAATAAATACTTGAGCTCCTCGAAGACACCCGAGACCACATGGTTCTTTTAGAATAGAGGTTAGCGGTGAACAAGAGCCTCCTTTAGAGGAGCTGGTTATGGAGGATGAACCTTAAGAAGAACACCAAGATGACGAGGAATAAAATGAAAATAATAAGGCACAATGAAGTAGAACTATCCCATGATATTAAGAGGATAACTCCACTAAGGTTTGAAGGAGCAACCTTGGGAGATATGGAATCATGAGTGAAATGGAAAAGTACTTTGAAATAAGAGACTTCTCAAAGGAGACTAAAATAGTCTGGGGAGCTTTTCAACTTTCTCGAGAAGCATCATCATGGTGGGATAACAAGAAAGTTGAATTGGTACTAAATACTACTTCTATGTCTTGGGAGTAATTTATAATATACTTTCATCAATGTTGGCTTCCCCACGGCTATACTTTGATAAAAAAATGACCAAGTTCAAAAATTAACATAAGTGAAGCTTGGTGTAACTGAATATTGGGAGTGGTTTAGAATATTTCTAAAGTATGTTCCCCAATATCAAAAAGATGAAAATTTTAGGATTAGGAAGTTCATTATGGGGCTCAACCCAATCATAGGGGGTGAGGTGGATGTGCACGGTCCATCTACTATGGAGGTAATATTTGAGAAGGCTATTAGGTAAGAACAAAAACTGAAATCTATCTCTACTAATAGAGAGGAAAATAGAAAGAAATTTAACAACACTCCTTCAGCTAGTTTTGTTAAAAAACCATGGGTAAAGAGAGAGGGCAACAAGCCCTAGTTTTTCAAAAGGAATGCATCAAAATAAATTGTTGTAAATAAAAATATAGGTAGTTTAAGGCTGCAAATAACACTAATAAATATGAAAATAAAGGGCATGTAGGTGGTTTTTTCAATTGTGGGGGTCCACACTATGCAAAATGGTTCCCACAAAAAAAACAAAGAGCTAGTTTCTAGTAGCAAAAGAATGTTGATTAGAAAATTCATGTAGCTGTAGGAAATCATGAGGCTGAAAAGCAAGCCACACTAGTGGAAGTGTTAGGTAAGTTTTATGGTCATTCTATATAAATTTAATTAATACCATAGTAACTAAATGCATCATTTCAAAAATTTTAGCAGAAAATCACATAGAAAATCCAGTCATATGGAAAACATGTGGACAATACAGTTTGGAAACAATGCTTAGGCATAAGGTAGAACAATGTTTGCCTATGGAACATTAGAATTACCCAATTTTACAACTGAAGTGAACCTTTATGTAGCTCCATTAGGGTCTTATGATGTAATAATTGGAGTCAATTGGTTGTCTGAACATCAAGCTGTTGTGGACTATGTAGAAAAACATGTAAAATGCCTTGATGATGAGCTAAACCAGCCATCATTCAAGGAATAAAAAGGGATTTTTAAAGAAAGATTTCAGCCATGCAACTGAAAAAGGTGAAGAGAAAGGGATGCACACTCTTTGTTGTTAAAATTGATGATTTAGAGGAAACTAATAAATCACCCTTGGTTGCTTTGTCACTTTTACAATGTTTTATTGATGTATTTCCATATGAGTTACCTTGATTCCTTTGAAAATGGAATTTGAATTCACAATCGACATCAAATTGGGTACTGAGCCTATGTCAAAAGCACCTTATCACATGATAATAACCGAGATAATTGAGTTGAAGGCTCAAATGCATGATCTCATCTCAAAGTTTTTGATAAGACCCATTGTGTCACCATGGGGTGCACCAATGATCTTTGTGAAGAAGAAGGACATAACCCTTCATTTGTGCATAGAATATATGATGTTGAATAAGGAAAAATTAAGAAAAGGTTTATTTTCCATGGAATGCTTATATCTTTGATCGATGAGAGGTTTCATGTTATTTTCTAAAATATATCTAAGGTTGGGATATCACAAATTGAGAATCAAAGAGGAATATATGCACAAAATGGTGTTCAACCCATTATGGGCATTATGATTTCATAGTTCTATTGTTCGATTCACTAATGCTCCAACAACATTTATGAACGTTGTGAATAGTAGATTTTGTCAATATCTTGACAATTTTTTACTCATGTTCTTAGATGTTATACTCATCTAGAGCAAATATGGAAATAATGTTGGATATTTTCAGACAGAATAGCTTTATGGAAAATTGGCTAAATGTGATTTTTATTAGAAAGAGATATAGTATCTGGGTCACGTAATTAATGATAATGGAATCTCCATGGACCCTGAAAAGATAAGATCCATTATAGAGTGGTCAGCATCGAAGGATGTGCATGAGGCAAGAAGCTTCATGGGTTTGGTATAGTATTACCGCATATTCCTGAAGGACTTTTCGATATTGGTTGGTCAAATAATTTCACTTCAAAAGGACAAAAGATTTTGTCGACTAAAAAATGTGAGAAATAATTTAATCAATTGAAGGAGGTTTTGACAACTTCTCTAGTGGTGGCCATCCCTTATCCAAACAAAAATTTAGTATTTTTATTGATGCATCCGAGGAAGGATTAGGAGAGTTGTTTTCTCGAATGATCATGTTTTGGCATATGAGGGAAGGAAAATGAAAGTTCATGAGTAAAATTATTCCCCTCATGATATGGAATTAGCAGAAATAGTTCATTAAGTCTAGGTCTGGATGCATTATTTGGATGGGTTAGCCATTTGAACAAAAAACTGACCACTTGGGGCTGAAGTATATCTTTGTGCACCAAAATTTAAATGCATGGAAGCATATATGGTTTGAGTTATTGTCACAATATGAATTTGAAATTAGGTATATCAAAGGTAAGTAAAATAGGGTAGTGGATGCCTTAAGCCATAAGAAGTACATAGAAGTTGTTATAACCTTGCAAATGAAATTCAAAGAAGAAGTTATGAAAGAGTCAACTATAGATCCATACTATTTACAAGTACAAGAAACTCTAGAATATGATCCAAGGATAAAGATATGTTGGTTTTAGTTTTGACAATGATAAAATTATGCATTTTGAAAACAAAATTTATGTTCTAGAAGGGAACGAACTTAGAACAAAAGTGTTTCGGGAATTCCATGATGCACCATACTCTAGTCATCCCGGAATAACCAAAATGACAAAAGAGACATAAAACAACAATATTTCTAGAAAGGAATGAAAAAGAGCATCACATCTTATGTTTCCAGTTGTTTAGAATGTCAAAGGGTAAAAGTGAAGCATGCACACCTTATTGGATTATTGTATCCACATAACATTCCACACCACAAATGGAAAGTCATTAGCATGGATTTGTCCAAGGGCTGCCCATGACCAAAAACCGACATGATATGATTTTGGTTATAGTGGACAAGTTAACAAAGGTAGCTCACTTTATACTTGGGAACCTTAGTCATGATTCTCCAATGTTTATTAAAATCTTTTGCATGACATCTTTCATTGCATGGTGTTACTATAAAAATCAATAATTTCATATAGAGATCCAAGGATGACATCTCAATTTGGAAAACATTAAATTCAAGTTTGGTTATTAAACTAAATTTTTTTTCAGCTTATAATCCGAAAATGATGATAAAACTAATCTTGTAAACAAATTGTTAGAAGACATGCTTCACATGTACTACATGGATCAACAAAGTAGGTGGGAAGAATACCTTCCATTAGTTGAGTTTACATATAATAAATTATACCAATCTTCATTGAAAATTTCAACTTTTGAAGCATTATCCGAAAGAAAGTGCCATACTCCTTTAAGTTAGGACAATGTAGAGGATAAAGAGGTGGTTGGGATGGAAATGTTAACCAAAATGGAAAATCAAGTTAAGAAAATCAGAATAATTGAAATAATAAATAGATCATCAAAAAGTCATGAAGATCAGCATAGGAAAGAAAGACTATTTAAACAAGGAGACAAAGTGTTTCTTCGTGTTAAACCTAAAAAGAGTTCAATAATGTTTAGGTAAGCTCTCAAGATTTCCCCACGCTATGTTGGACCATTTAAAGTTATATAATTTCTTAGTCCAATTGCAGCATACCGACTAGCATATCCTCCTTCCTTCACAAAGTCAAAATTGCATGATGTTTTCCATTTTTCATTATTAAAGAAGTATGTTGTATATTTATCACATGTACTTAATTGGGACTCACTGTAAGTTTTGGAACCTGGAATCATCATCATGGTGCTCATTAGAGTTATGGAAACACGTAAGTTGTAGCTGAGAAATAGAGTAATTTTACAATGTAATGTCTAATGGGACTAGTATTCTGAGGACAATACAACTTGGGAGAATTTGGATGAATTTAAAATTACTTTTCTACATTTATTCACTTAGAAAATTTGTGATGAAACTCTTATATCCGTAAAAATACTAGGTTTTTACTTTTGACAATTTGAATAATTCTTGGCTTATCAACATGGAGGCTAGTAAAAATTTGATATTTTACAATGAATAAGATTGTTTCAGCCATGTTGTCACTTTTAATAAGTTGAATTCTGGAATTTAAGATACTCAATGAAGGTTTTATTTGGTATAAATTCAGCAAAGATTACTATTTATCATTTTATGAAAGTGATTAATTCATCGGGGATGATGAATCATTTTAACAGGGAGGAATGTAACATCCTACTAATTAATCCCTTCTATTCAAACATTTAATTAATTAAATAAATATAAATAAGGGAAAAAGGATGTTATTCAATTAATTAAGTAAAATTACGGAAGACAGTACTTAGTCATCTAAGTACGTAATTAAATATTAAGCACTCGAGACACCTAAATATTTCCTATTGTTTATAATTTAGTGCAATATGTTGTTATTATAGAAATTTGGTTGCATTGTGCTGGTTGTGTCATTATTATAATTATTTTATGACTACGGAAATCATTTTTGAGATGTCATAGTCTGGCAAAAATCTTTAAGGCTTATTAGCCTAGTTGAATGGCTTGGTAACATTATTTTGAGGACCTATTTAATATTAATGTTATTAAATATTGGGGGCATAATGCCACACCCATTGAGTTGAAAGTAATGTTTGATGTATTATTATTTGATTTCAAAAATAATAAAACACATGGTAAGGGAACACCATGATTGCATGTAATTTTTCAATGGAATTATTGTGGGTGAAAGTCAATTTTGAAAAGGGTAAAAATGCCATAATATGGCAATGATTAGTTTTTAATTAACAAATTTTAAGTCCACAAAGTGGGCATTCATGTTAATGAAAAGGGATAGGTATTATTGTTTGCATATTCAGTTTGACTTTGAATATCCCTCCCCTCCCATGATGGAAAAGGCATTGTAAAATTGTCCACTTAGTAGTTAGACAAGGCATATATTTCTAGGATTTTTGGGGATGCATGGAGAGAAAGGGAGAAAGGAGGTTTATATTTTTTTCACATTCATTTTCCACTACTAGTTACCTCGTCTCATGGAGTAACTTTCGAAACAAAAATTGCATGAAGAGAAGTCGATTTTCTTGGGAGGATAGTCTATTTATTATGGGAATGCAATGTGGTGGTGGTTTTGTGGGAAATATGGAAGTGGCACTTTGATATTGATTTCAACTAGGGTTTGAAGCATCTCAAAGAAAAGTCTTTTTCTTTCAGGCAAGGGTTTTTCACCTTGCTTCTCTGAGTTTTGAGATTTTTAAAATATTGTTTATTTTTGTTTTTTCTTATCCAATTTATTGATTGATATGTGTGAAAATAATGTTTCGAACCTGGTTTTCTTATTTGAGCTCTTGCAACACAATTATTTAGAAGAAATGGATTCATTCATTGGCTGTACAAATCAATATTTTTGGTTTTTTGTTAGTAGTTTTGGCATGGAATTTAAATGGTTGACATGGGTATTGTTATTTATATGACCAAATTGATTTTTAGGATTTACATCTAGAATTTTCAGCAATAATTTTTTTTGGCTAAAATGTGTTGATGGATTGGTTGTGAAAATCATTTTTCCGTTGTTTCCAGATAGTTATTTTTGCATGGAATCGATGGCTATGTTTGTTTGAATAAAAATATCCCAATCTTTTAGCTAATATCCTTCCTTCAGAAAAGTAAAATGTATGGCTTTTGTATAGATATTTCCTTCCTTTGTTGAATCCATTTTCCTCTCCTATTTTTAGGTTTTTGGGAAAACGTTGATTGCGGTGTTGTGGGATTTACTTGAAAATATTATGGATTTTTGCAACTTGCTCTCTCTCTTGAAAACAGTATGGTTGTTGGGTTGAATTTTAACCTAGAAAATAATGGGGGTTTTCTTATTTAAGGTTCATACCTCAAAATGCATGGTTGTACCTTTGTTTATTTTGATTGGAAATTTAATCAAAGTTGTGGGTTCGTGAGTGGCTTGGTATTTTATTCTTACCCTAATTGTCTACTAGAAATGGATATATTTTTGTGCCTTCATTTGTGTGCTCAATCATTTGTTTGATAATGTCAAAAGACTCTCTAGTCTATGAAAATTCATACAGGTTTGAAATGTGTACTTTGCAAATAAAATTTGTATGGCAATATGTTGTTTTGTGTTACCAAGAAATCTATGTTATTGGAATTAATGTTTGGAAATGATATTTGGTTTAAATACTTCCTTTCTTGTGTTGTAAGAATAGATTTGTGAACTAACCTTTGTATGAAAAGGAAGAAATGGATGATGTGACTCTATTTTCAGATTTTTGTGTTTGAAACCCGTTTTTCGGGCATTTGTAAAAGTTTAAAAAATAATAAACATAAAGGTATATGAATTTTGAAATGATCAACTAGGTAAAAAAATTTGTTATTAGTTGAATTCATTTCTTTTACTTTTCCTGAGACTTTTAACTCGGAGGGTTGGATCACTTTATCTATATATTTTATTTTAAAGAATTTATTTTGTACTTTTATTTAGTATAGTTTATTTAGATTGATGGAAAATTTTAAAAGTGGAAAATACAAGGGGAAACTCGAAAAGTTTTCCCAAAATTCTATACCTATACTTTTTTTTTGGAATAAAATTAAATGGTTGAGTTTTATGGCATGATAACTAACCTGAAATAATGTCGGATGCAAAACTGATTTAATTCCTTGAATTTTATAGTTTAAATGCATTGATTTGTTTGTTTTGTGTGTGTAATATTAATGGATCCGACATAGTTTGAAACCGGTATCCTCCATCAATCTGGATGGCTTGTGATTAAAAATTGGGAGGAATATATGCAGAGTGGTCCTTCAAGATAACTTCACATCTATTTCCCACATTTATTCCTTCACTAGCTTTGAGATTATTGGAAGATTCCAGCTCCCTAACTGTTGTAGAAGTATTACTACTACAAGGTAGATGAGGTATGTTTCATGACTAATATTCTTTATGATTCAAAACATAGTTTACTAAGTAGAATAATTCTTTCCATTTCTTTTAAGTGACACCCCCAAAACAAATAGTGTCATGGTTTAGTAATGTTGATTAGAGCTTCTTACCTCGGTTTGGGAAGATTGGTGTTAGAAAGGATGTCTTACGTTATGGAATTTGGACCCCATTGTACTTGTACTTTTGATTAAATACACTTGCTAGGAAAATAACAATTTGTAATAGTCCTTTGATGGAAGAAAGTTGAAATGTATAAATACTATGTCTGATTTGTGTATGTATACATAATTTTCGTATTTGGGATTGACAAACAAAATGATTAATTTGATAAAGTTAAGGAATCTTATAATCATTTATCTAGTGCTTTAAATTGGCACATTAAGGTAACTATAGATGTATCTCTCATTTATTTTACTCTTCATGGTTGTAAATAATTAATTTGGGTAAATGGAAAGGATTTAATTTAAGATACTTAACTATAATATGAAGGGAAAAATATAAGATGTTAGTATTATCTCTTTAAAGGATTTAAGGTTCCTCATACTCTACTTCATAATGATTAAATTAGTTATGGGCTAAGTTACTAAGTTGTACTCAATGTTATGTGTCTTTCTACTTCCTTATTGAGTTAAAATTGGGAAGAAATAAGGTTTAGCAAGTATGTATAAAACTAAACTGAAATCGATTAAACTTGTAAGACAATAATATTATCTATATAAGTTGTAATTTAGAATATGAGTAATATCCTCATGAATTCTTAGTTTCTTTATGATTTTAATACTTGATAGTAATCTAGTCAATGAATGAAAATACTAGTGAATTAAAGAGCATTAATTTCAAATGGGACTACAATCTAAGTTAAGGGCATTAAGGTCTAACCAAACAAGGGGTGTGTAATCCATATGTAAAGAAGTGTGTTAATCTATTCAATACTTAGGGAAGACTAAGTTTATTATTAACATCAACAAAGATAGGTTAAAAATATTCCTTAGTTGATCATGGGTGTAATCATAAATTGGCAAACATCTAGAACCTAAATGATACTAGCCTAGTCTAAATTAGTTGAAATAACCTTAAGGAGTAATATGATAAACTTATTTGGAAAGATTATCTTACTATCAATAAGATAAAAGATATTATCAATAATCCATCATACCCCTCATGGAAAAAGAAATATACCAAAATCGGGTACTACCTAGCCTTAAATTGGTTAAAGACGTAAGCGCGGTCCTAATAACTTAAATATCCCCCTTGATTAGTGGGTATACAATCAAGATAAGATATGTTACGACTAATGAGGACTTGTAGGACCTAATGGGAATATTTATTAAGGTTTAAAAAGTCATTTTCTATAAAAATTTATATAATGTATAAAGGGGGAAGAGAGGTGCTTATTACTTCATTTCCCTAACCTCCAAACCAAGGTAACTAAATACTTATGCTAATATCTTATAAGTAGTGAATTACACTTGAGTGATAAGAACCTAGAAAGAACAAATTTATAAATGCATGATGTAGGCTACCTACAAGTAGCCCCTTAGCTTCCTAATATACCAATCTATTAAGAAACAAAAAGGCCTCCTATAGGTAATCAATTGGGCATTGGGGTTTCTAAATCTTGCATAGATGAACTTATTAGGTAATAAGAGAGTCTTAATAGGTTCAATTAATTAAGCTTAAATAATCTAGATAATCGTGATAAGATGACGATAGGTTAATGGGAAGACACGTTTAGACATGTTGTGCACTCCTCTATATTAAGCGTACATATTACAACTTACAAAAATTGGCCAAATTAATGTTCTTAATGGGACATTGTCTAATCACTGTGATTCCTCATTCCCAAAGTGTAGGATACAGGATGGAGTTACTAAGTGAACTCTAGGTAGACACTAGAGGATCAGTCACAAGATCTCACTACCGCACCGTAGTAAAAACAACAAGGATAATTATGAACATTCAAATGAATGTTAAGGGTGATAGCAGAAATTGGGGATATTTAACCCCTACGGATACACAATGTTTATCACTATGTTATAGGATGGATTAAATTTTTAAGACTTATTACATAAACTAGTTTAGCTAGTTTCCTAAATTAATTATACAAAGGAATGTATGGTCATTACTAAGATAATCTAACTTGTTGGATTAATTAGCTATAGCTAGTAATCTGATTTGTAATGAAGAGGAATGTCTCGTATGTTGTTATTTTAAAAACATGTACTAAATTAGGTGTAAAGTACAAGGTTGTTACATTTATCCCCATCCTTCTAGATAGAGAATTATAGATATCCCCTATATATAATCGGGAGTTTAGGGCTCTAGGGGTCACCATATATCTAATCTAATCTAATATTTACTAATGTTTATAGATGTAAAATTATATATAAATATAAAAATATGATATTAGGAGTTTTTAAATGTGCTTATAACCTATAGGGACCTAAAGATAAGCTCCAAATATAGTATGTTGTGTCAAATAATATATTTTAGATATTTTATCCTAGGTTTAGACACTAAACCACACACTTGGGGTACATTCTTAGGTCCTAATAAAATACTACTATTCATTTGATTCCTAAGTGAGAAAAATAGAAATTAACATATGTCTTTAGCCTTTTTGTTTTTTCTCATATATTCTTCTTGGAATCCTACACCGTACACCCTAGTCGATGCTTCATTGTTTCATCTTTTATCATTCTGGACACCAATGCCCACCCAGTACCAATGCCCATGCACGCCCATCCTTCTAGGTACCCTCAACATATTTCTATATTTCTCGCCATTTTGAGCCTATTATATCTTTTGGGCATATTTTTTTCTTATGGGTCACCCTTTTAGTTGTTAATTACAAAATTCAAACAAGGGAGTCCTATAAATATAAATTTATGTTACCATAATAAAGGACCAAACTCTAAGCATCTATTACTATAACCTAAGTTTGCATCTAAACGCATTTTAAGAGCATCAAAGGATCCATTTAACTTCATTCAAGGGATAAGGGACTACATTTTTCTGCATAAACTTCATAGGAGGGGAAGTTCATTTTTCAATCCACACATCTACTTACATTGATACATCTAGCTACTTTCTCAATATCAAGTGTATCTTGCACAATAACCACCTAGGACACGATTCTTGCACACACACATACATGTGAACTACATGGATTACGAGATGTAGTGGAGTGTTAGGTCATAAGTTCACTTTTTCAGTAACCATCGAGGTTAGTCCGACTCCCCATTTACATATTTTTTTGTTTAGGATTTTATTTTTGGCATTTTATAGGTGCTCTTTCTCTTTGCGGTTACATGAGAATTCTACGGGAATAGTGCTACGCATAAGTGATCAACAAAGAAGGTCGATGACATAGAAGTGGCACAAAAGACATATGTTTTCAACCATTTTTGTAGTCACGAATACAAAAAATCATCTACAATGAGGAACTCTTGACCTAATCTAAATGGCCCAATCCAGTTTATTCTCGACGGTTATTTAATTTTCTAGGTTTGGTTTCAACAATACCTCCTCCTATTTCATCAATTTTATAGATTAGTACATCTTCAAGATAATTGAGGAATCGTCTATTTTTTTTATTCCCTCTCCTGCACCTAGGGTTTTGTATTTCTCTAGTTTATTGCTTAGGTCGATATTTTCTTTATTCCTTATCTATTGTGTTTTGACTCTACAATTAGGGTTTAACATAATTTCATATTTGTTAAATAATTTAGTGAACCCATCTCATTCGAACAAACTTATTATTGTTTCTCTCTTTTCCTTAAGATCATCTCAGCGTAGATGTCTCCATCCATGCCTTTTTACAAGATCATCCTAATTGTATCAATAAACTCAGGTCTTATCTAGCTAACACTTATATTCATCCTCATACTTCTCCTGAGTATGTATATCATAAGTTTACTTATGCTCTACCTCTTAATGAATATCACATTACTTTCACATCAGATGAGTTGCAGGTTCTCACACCATGTTAGAGAAGGATCCCCCTCTCTATATTCAAGTTTGCATCAATAATGTCAGGGTTGAATGGGCCTTAGTTTATAATGGGTTAGTGATTAATATTTGTAACATTGAATTACTCCACCAATTAGGTATTTCCGAGGACTCTTTGTCTCCATCTGTTTCTATTCATAGATTTACAAATATCCTTAAGCGTGTCCTAGTACTATCTCCCCCTATTACTATATGACCGTGTGCACTACCCACTCTACACTATGTAATTCCTAACAATATGTATTATAATATTCTTCTTGGGCCACCTTGGATCCATTCCAAGGATGTGGTTCCTTCCACTCTTCATACATGGATTAATTTCATTTATCATTAAGTTTTCTACAATGTTCTAGTAGATCCATCATGGTTTGAATATTCTAATTCTATTGATAATTCCACATGACACTCCTAGCTCTTCTATATCTAGTTAAGATTTCTCTAAATATGGTCTCATCTATAAATATTTACTCCATTACGGTTTCTCTAGTAATGGATTAGGCCCACATGGTCAATAAGTCATACAACCATGGGTTATCCCCACTCAATCTAATAATCTTGACTTGGGATACCATATTCCCTCCATACCTTCTTCAAAGGCTTATACTACTTACTTCCTCTCTTCCTTTGGTCTATCTAGGCCTTAGGACTGATTATAATTCTCCTTTTGAGATAATTTAGAAACTTTTGTTACTAATCACTCACTTATAGAATATAGGGGAGTTTATGTCCACCTCCCATATTTTCATCATAAGAAGCACTCTTTATCACTTATTAATGTTAAATCACCTACTTTGGAGAGTCTCGATATAATTACCGATAGTGTCAATGCTCTTGAAACTATTCCTACTAACCCATACATAGATGATTAGTCATCTCTTATCAAAGAGGATACCATTCAAAATCACCTCATCACTTCGACCAAGCCATAAATGGTTTTTATAGCCAATTCTCTCACGTATAATGAGCATATTGATATCAAACACTTTTTCATGAATTATCTGATATCTTTGAATGGTACTATAGAAATATTCTTGGTATCGATCCTTCTATAGCCATGCACAATATCATCCTTCACCTTGGTGTGAAACATGTTCAACAAAAATCATGAAAATGTATTTGAATGTCGCACTACTCATCAAATAAGAAATGCAATGCTTATTATATGATGGATTTATTCACACCGTAGATTATCCCGAGTAGGTATCTAACATTGTGCCAATTATGAATCCATATTTTTGAGTCCACTATTGCACCTATTTTTGGGATCTCAATAAGGCTTCTCCCAAAGATAGTTTTCAACTACCACATATTAATGCCATTATTGATTCCACTACTAGTTATGATATCCTCTCTTTTATGGATGGATTTTCTAGTTACAACCAAATAAAAAATTAACCCAACAGATCGGAAAAATATTCATTTACAAATCCTTGGGAATATCTTGTTACATTTTCATGTCGTTTAACCTTTAAAACTTTGGGGCAACATACCAAAGAGAAACGACGCATGTCTATTGTGACTATATTCATAAGAACCTTGAATATTATGTTGATAATATACTTTCCAAATCACAACAATATAAATTACGTTTATATACAAAACAAAGGTGTTTCTAAAGTTACAACTAGAAAACCCCTTGGTTACATTATATCGCAACGTGGAATTGAAACATATCCCAAAAGAATATTTTTATTATTGATATTCTTCCACTTCGTAATTTTCATCAGTTATGCTCACTTGAGGGAAAACCCCAAGCCATTTTTCATTTTATAGCACAACTTGCGACAAAACCCTACCATTCACATGCTTGATGAAGAAAGGTACTAAATTTTTCAAGGACAATCATTGTCAAATAGCATTCAATATTATTAAATCATACCTCTTAAATCCACCTATCCTTATACGTCGCATGGATGATTGACCTTTCTTGTTATTTTTTTCCACATTTCATTCTCTAGGATCCCATCTATCGCAACAAGATGACTCTTAATGTGAGAGGGTTGTATATTACATTAGTCAGACTTTACTCTTGTATGAATGAAAATATAGTTAAATCAAAAAATTATGCCTTGGCCTAGTCTTTTTGCAGGAAAATTGTGTTAGTACCTTCTTAATAATGAGGTTCATATAATCAATAAGCTAGATCATTTACGCTACGTATTTTCCCGCAAACATCTCTCGGGACGTTTGACATGATGGGTCATGCTACTTATAAGTTTGACTTAAAATTCATTCCACAAAAAGTGATCAAAGGCCAAGTTATTGCTGATCAAATCACCGAGGCACCTCTACCGGATCCATCACCTATTTATAATTATTTTCTTGATGATTTCACCGCTTACACAATGATACCGACACTTGGACTTTGTATTTTGACAGGTCTCTTAACCACTTTGGCATTGGGGTTGGGATATTCTTTATTACTCCACATGGTGATCATCTCCCCTTTGCATATCGCTTAGGGTTTTCATGCACCAATAACATTGTTGAGTATGAAGCCCTCATTCTTGGCCTCACCACCGCTCAAAATCTTCTTATTCAAAATATACGCATACACAGTGATTCACAACTAATTATTAATCAAGTTAATGACAAATATCACACAAAAGAGGAACATATAGTACCATATAATAATCTTGTTAAGGATATTTTAGCCACATTCGAATCTTACTCTCTCACCACCATCCCCCGTAAAGATAATTATCATGTAGATGTTATGGCTAGTGCAACATTGCTTATCCCTCAAGATATCACCGATGATAAAGCCACATTCATCATGCATCCATATACTAATACTTCGCTTCTCGAAGCTCGTGTGATCACGCGCAGAATGTCCATCCCGAATGGCTAGCTCCAATTTACAACTTTATTTATCAACAAACCATTCCTAATGACCTTCAACCTCATGAATCATGTCACCTATGTCGTGACGCCACATGTTATGTCATCATTGGTGATAAATTATTTAAATAATCATTTGATGGTTGGTTTCTACGATGTTTAGGAGTCACACACATCTCCATCATTGTATCTAAAGTACATGATAGTTTCATGGTGACCACTTCTCCGACAAGGCTATGTCACACAAACTACTATTTCAAAGGTACTATTAGCCTATCATGGAGAAATATTGCCTAGAGTATGTTATACACTGTGATAAATGCCAAAAATATGGCAATCTCTACCATCCACCTACATATAACCTTTTGTTGATTGTTCCTTGATGACCCTTCTCTTTATGGGGATTTTATCTTATCGTGAAGATAAATCTTGAAACGTCTGATGGTGGAAAGTATAGTATTACTACCACGAGAATATTTTACTAAATGGGTTGAAGTGGATCCACTATAGACTACAACTAGTGCTGATATTTTATGTTTTTTCACTACCCACATCATTACGCACTTTGGCTTTCCTTCCGCTTATTATCACCGACAATTTCTCTTCTTTCAAAAATAAGGAGGTTAAAAGGATCTACACAAAATTCAAAATTAAGCAATCATTTTCTACTCCTTATTACCCACAAGGTAATGGCCAAGCAGAAGCCACCAATAAAACCATTGTCAAAATATTATACAAGATAGTGGACACTAACAGTGATAAATGGAACAACCAACTCTTATATGTTATTTGGGCTTCTTTGCACAAGTGTACGTAAGCGGATAAATGCTACACCATTTTTGCTACTTTATAATACTGAGGCCGTCATTCCACTAGAACTTTAAATAATTTCATTGCATACTAAAAGATAATAAATATCAAGAAAGCCACTAGCATGAACTCGAAATGCTGGACCCTCTCCATTTCCAAGCTCTTGAACATCTCTAAGTATATCAATCTCGCATAAAAAAAGCACGTAATCACAAAGTTCAATGTGGGTGACCTCGTGCTAAAAGAAAATCAGAAAAAAATGAATGTTGAAGCTTCCCTTAAGAGAAAATTCAATCCTAACTAGTTAATTCCTTTTCCATCATAGAAAAAACTTGGGGTGGTGCCTATCATCTTGCCACTCCACTAGGAAAGCCACTCAAAAACCCACTTAACATTTTGCATATTAGATTATATTTAACATAAATCAAATCTAATTACCATATATGACGCACACTCGTGTAAAGGTTCAACTTAACTTATGAGGGCATACTACATATATGATCCCCACACACTACATATTTCACACTTTATGCATTTATGACATCTCTTTATAACATATACTATTACACACCATACACACTAGGCACTATATACATTCATGATATATCTTGCTAGCATCTATTTCTACATACTACACTCACTACCCAATGACACACTTTAGTTCCATGTTTCATACTTGAATTCGAGGGTCTCACCTGAAATTAACCTCCCCACACTCGCTTACTCTATACACTTTATGCTTTAACGATCATATATTTCTATCGCACAAAATTTTAACCATTTCCGATGACGCACTCTTGTTTTATGTTTTTCTATTGACTGTTAAGGGGTCATTTATTAATGATACTTATCACATCATCCACATCATCTTGGAATTCACGCTACTCCTATCACACTCACTTTGGATTCTATTCCATTGACATTCACAACATACTACATATCTTGGTTGCACGTACTCTTTCTTTCTTATACTAGTTATATGTACAATTTGTTTTCATGTTAGATATATATATCTTTACTAAATACACATGTGCATTCAATTACATTTTAGTTATGAATGTAAAATTTACATAGATCATGACATGTAGCATCAATTCTTGGCAATCACCACTTACCAGTCCGGCATCGGCTCCTATGGGAATATAATTTTGTACACATCACAACTATTATTTTTTTATATACTACTTCATATTCTTACTATAACACTACTTTATATTGGATTATGCATGCTTTGACATACTTCTTATCTTTCTAACATGCTAACAGGTTCTTTATGTGAAACATTTTCTTTGCAGGTTCTACTTGCTACCATAGTTATCTGATACTTTTCTTGTTATTTGTTTCCATTGTTTGTGAGCTTTTTCCTTTGTCTTGTGTACACAATGTCTACTTTTGGCCACTTTGGCCCTAATTTTCTTGTGACATTATGAGTGATGTCTCATATTTGAAACCCAATTTTTGTAGTCTACATTGTCTTGTTAATTTCAAGATTACACATTGTCTTATATATGTGTATTTTTCTTGTTTTCACTAACACATGTTTCTAGCCACTTTCTTTGTGTGTGCCTTGGTTTCTACCAAGCACATTCCCCTAGAAAAGTTAGATTTTTAGATCAGCATTAGGTCCTCTCATAACAACAACATCACATGCACCTCAAATGGGGAGCATACATTGGGTGAACCAATCACCCGATACAATAGTTAATTATCATATTACAAAATAGTTTACAGTCTCACAAACAGAAAATAATATGACTTCGATCTTTAGCACAACACAAACAACAATGCATAGATATAGACACGAATTCCTCAATGCCCCTAACCCTTCCTAGATTCCTTTGACCAAGGGGTGGTTATAAAATTTTTCTCGATCAATATGCTTCATAACAATCTATAGAGTAGTTTTCTTAGTACATGCACAATGCTCCAACAATCAACATGCATGATTTCTCATTTTTCTATTTCTGTTAGACTAAAATGGATCAAAACTTGAACAAAGAAGGATCACACAATCCATAGTGGTGTATAAATCATTTGGAAGTAGTCACAAATGAAGAATAACACTAGACCTTTCTCCCCAACACTTCTTTTGTCGTGTTGTGGGATCACCAAAAAAACATGCACTCGGTGTGAGATCGCCCAAAAACTCATTCTTGGCATGATATTTCCCAAAAATTTGCTCTTATATAGCATTTTTAGAATCCTTTTTATCCTTTTCACTCAAAGCATGGATCAAGTGCACATGTTCCTTTTACATTTTTACATACTTTTACACACCTTTTACATATTTTCATCAAAATTTTCATATACACGACTTTTCTGCTCTTTTTCTCCTCTCTTTTGTAGGTATGTCATTATGGGAAGCAATACTCACATTATCAAACACATCATGGGATGCGCCAGAATTAGCAGGAACTTGACAAGGTCATAACTTGAGTTCCGGTGTCCGTTTGAGTCCGTTTTTTTTTAAACCATGTGTTTCGATGAGACGAACGCAGCGGCAACCCACCCTACTAGTTGGGGAAATTTTTGACATGTTTTCGGGCCCTAAATCCGCCATCTTGAGGCCAAAAATTAGGATTTAAGTTATAGTTCGGTTTTTTCCTATTTTTGAGCATTAGTTAATTTTAGTCTATTAATTGCATTATGAGTTAGAAAGTTGGAAATTCCTCTAATTTAGGGATGTAGAAGATGTGTGGAAATTTCTGTGCCAGTAGGAATAAGCATGCGAACTTACTAAGAACAAGAAGTTCTAGTAAACTACTAAAAATAGTAATTCTTGCCACCTAGAGTAGATTTAGTCAGAGTTAGCTAGAGTTTACTTGGCAACTCGAGTTGGGAGTTGTTTTCCTATTTAGGAAACATTGTAATTCATTATTTGATAACAAAGAAGGAGATCTATTTTCTTTTGGAGTTCATAATATTTGTAGCATATCTGGTTTGTTCTTAATTTGGCTACATTATCTGGTATCGAGCTTGTTCGAAGTATTATTTTTATTTTTTTAAATGGCAGGAAGAGGAAGAGGAAGAGGAGGCGATATGCATGGATGAATAGAAATATGCAAGATCTATAGAGACAAGTTTTTGCGCTTGCTGCGTAATGATAACCCGTAGAGAAATCAAGGTAAAGATGACACAGATGAAGAAGAAGTTTGTGAAGAGGAGGAAACGCAAGCACCACCATTAGCTTTTGAAGAAAGGATGCTTCGAGCATTAGAAGGAAAGAATGATGGGATAAGATTTGATGTTTTAGAGTATGGTGGTAGTCTAAAACCAGAGGAGCTAATAGACTGGTTGACTAGCATGGGAAATTTTTTTGAGTGGAAGACTATGTCAGAAGAAAAGAAGGTAAAATTTGCATGCACGAAATTGAAAGGTCATGCTATGTTATGGTGGGATCACCTACAGAAAGAGTGGTCAAGAAAGGGGAAAGAAAGAATTAGGATGTGGAGTAAGATGGAGAAGAAGCTAAAAGATAAATTTCTCCCTGTGGATTATGCATAAACCCTTTACAGGAGGTTTCAGAATCTCAGACAGAACTTACAAATAGTGCAAGAATACACAGATGAGTTCTATAAGTTTTCCATTCATGTAGAGCATGAAGAAACTAAGGAACAAATGGCTGCAAGGTATGTTAATGGATTAAAATTTTCTATTCAAGATGAGATAAGTATGCATAGGATTAAAAGCATGGAGGATGCCTATCAATTAGCCTTAAATGCCGAGGAAAAACAAAATCGTCAAAGTTTTAGGAGATCACCTGGAATTAATAGAGGGGCCTCAACTTCCTTTTGGGGATGATATCATTTTAGCCAAGGTAGGGGAGAATCATCTTGTGGATTGGAAAAGCAAGAGGATACGAGACAATATTTCCAGAATCAACAAAGAGGCAAAGGATTTCTTAGGGGCAGAGGATATGCTGGCGATAGAGGATGGGAGACTCCACAAAGACCATTTGTTTGTTACAAATGTGGTGAAGAAGGGCATCAAGCTTTTGAATTCCCACATACTTATACACATGAAAAAAGGCAAGGAGATGCTCCAAGAGTAAATCTTGTTGAAGCTGAGCAAGTAGAAGATGAACAGGACCTGGAAATCCCACCAGATGTTGGAGAAACTCTTATGATCAAGAGGACGTCTAATGATTTCTCCAAGAAAGGAGATCAAGGGGGATGCATGGCTGCATACAAATATTTTCGAACAATATGCACTTCAGAGGAGGAAGGTATGTAACGTTATTATTGATGGTGTTAGTTGTGAGAACATGGTTTCAAATGAGATGGTCGATAAATTGGTGTCTGTATTGTGAGAAGAATGCTAACCCTTATCGTATTGCATGGTTTAAGAAGGGTAATGAAGTTACTGTTGATAAGAGATGTTTAATAAGCTTTTCTATTGGGAACAGATTATAAGGATGATATTTGGTGTGATGTTATCCCTATGGATGCATGTCATATGCTGCTAGGAAGACCATGGCAATTTGATAGAAAAGTTATTCATGATGGGGGAAAGAATACTTATACTTTTTGGAAGGATGGCACAAAAATAGTTTTTCTACCTCTTAAGGAAGAGGGGAAGGCTGAAAATATGCTTTCTGTAAAGTAATTTGTGAAGGAGGAAAAGGCAACCGGTTTTTTGTTATTCACTAGTTACAAATAAGGATGAAATTGTAAGTGCTCAAATACCAATAGAAACATCAAAATTAATAGAAGAATTTTCAGATGTTATTCCTGATGAGCTACTAGATGGATTACCACCCAAAAGAGATATTCAACACCACATTGATTTGATTCCAGGGTCTTCACTCCCAAATCAAGCGGCTTATAGGATGAGCCCGACATTACATGCAGAGTTGAATAGGCAAGTGGCAGAGCTCGTGCGAAAGGGGGTCGTAAGGGAGAGCATGAGTCCATGTGCAACACCAGCTTTATTAACACCAAAGAAGGATGGAACATGGAGAATGTGCATGGATATCAGAGCGATCAATAAAATTACAATTAAGTATTGGTTCCCAATACCTTGCCTTGATGATATGATGGATGTGCTTACTGGATCTAAGTATTTCACCAAGATTGATCTTCGAAGTGGTTATCATCAGATTCAGATTAGAGAAGGAGATGAGTGGAAAACAAAATTCAAGATGGGAAATGGATTATATGAGTGGTTGGTGATGCCATTCGGGTTATCCAATGCACCTAGTACTTTTATGAGATTGATGAACACCGTGCTACGGGAGTATAATGGTAAGTTTGTTGTGGTTTATTTTGATGATATCTTGATCTTTAGTAAAACTAAAGAAGAAAATTTGAGGCATCTAAGGTTGGTATTTGAAGTGTTAAGGAAAGAGAAACTCTATGCAAATATGAAGAAGTGCACATTCATGCAAGAGAGTTTGGTATTCTTGGGCTTTATTATTTCAGCAGATGGGGTACAGATGGACTCAGAAAAGATAAAGGAAATTATTGAATGGCCTACTCCACGGAGTATAATAGAGGTAAGGAGCTTTCATGGTCTAGCAACATTTTACAGAAAATTTATTAAAAATTTCAGCAATATTGTAGCTCCTATAACAGATTGCACAAAAGGAAGGGAGTTTTTGTGGACAAAGGCAGCTGAGGATAGTTTTCAATTCTTGAAGAAGAAGGTGATAGAGGCACCCATTTTGGCACTACCATATTTTGATAAAGTGTTTGAGGTTGATTGTGACGCCTCACATGTGAGTATTGGGGCTGTTCTAAGTCAAGGAGGAAAGCTAGTAGCTTTCTTTAGTGAGAAATTGAATGAGGTAAGAAAGAACTACTCTACTTATGATGTGGAATTTTATGCAATTATACAAGCATTAAGGCATTGGAGGCATTACTTAGTGCCTAAGGATTTTGTGTTATTTATAGACCACATAGCCCTAAAGTATGTGAATACCAAAAGAAGTTGAATAGTAGGCATGCAAATTGGGTATCATTTTTGCAGGGTTATAATTTTTCTCTAAAACATAAATCGGAAAACAGAATCAAGTTGCAGATGCATTGAGTAGGCGTGTGACTTTGTTTACCACTATGGAAAATGAGGTGGTGGGTTTTGAAGCAATAAAGGGTTTGTATTCTTTTGATTCTGATTTCAAGGATATTGTTGAAAGACTAATTAGTCCATTGTCAGACAATGCAGGAGATGTCCTGGATGAGTATATTTTACAGGATGGCTACCTATTCAAGGGACGCCAACTATGTATTCCAGTTGGGTCTATGAGAGAGAATATAGTGAAAGAGTTGCATAGCGGAGGGTTGGCTGGGCATTTTGGTAAAGATAAGACGATAGCCTTGGTAGCAGAAAAATACTATTGGCCAAAGTTGAAAAGAGATGTGGTAAGATATGTGGAAAGATGTCGAATTTGCCAAGTCTCAAAAGGCCATGCACAGAATACAGGGTTGTATATGCCATTGCCTATTCCTAAAGGGTCGTGGACAGATCTGAGTATGGACTTTGTTTTGGGATTACCAAAAACACAACGAGGTAATGACTCAATTTTTGTGGTTGTTGATAGGTTTTCTAAGATGGTTCATTTTATTGCCTACAAGAAAACAAGTGATGCAACAGGCATAGTAGATTTGTTTTTCAGAGAAGTTGTTCATTTGCATGGTGTTCCAAAAACTATTACTTCAGATAGGGACACCAGGTTCTTAAGTCACTTCTGGCGGACTTTATGGAAGAAATTTGGAACTCAACTACAGTTCAGTAGTGCCTATCATCCACAAACTGATGGGAAAACAGAGGTGGTAAATAGGAGTTTGGGAAACCTGTTAAGGTGCATTGTTAGGAAAAATCTGAAACAATGGGACTTAGCATTACCACAAGCTGAGTTTGCATATAACAGTTCCATAAACAGATCCACGGAAAGTCTCCATTTTCAATTGTGTATGGGAGTAATCCAAATGGGGTGTTAGATTTGGTGTAACTACCAGTTGATGGCAGAGTCAGTGATGATGTAGAAGCATTTTCCGAACATATACAACAATTGCAGGAAGAAGTGCGGAAGAAGCTGCAGAATAGTAATGATAAGTATAAGGAAATAGTAGATGTGCATAGAAGGAGAAAGGTATTTACAATTGGTGAGTCGGTTATGGAATATCTCATGGAAGGAAAAGTTTCCAGAGGAACCTATAACAAGATGAAGTACAAAAATATTGGTCCTCTGCAAAATCGTGAAAAAATAAACGATAATGCTTATGAGGTAGAATTGCCAGGGAATTTTGATATTTCTCCTAGTGTTTAATGTTTCAGATTTGTATTATTTTCATGGGGATGGTGTAGAAGGGGATTCTATTGATGAAGTAGTAGATTGGAGGCAACAGGTTCCGGTGAAGAAGAAAGAAGAAGTGGATCATATTCTAGATAAGAAAACAATGGACACACGAAATGGGAAATACAACAAATATTTGGTACACTGGAAAGGAATGGAACAAGAGGACAATACATGGGTCACAAAGTCGAAGATTCAGAAGTTGGATGTAGATAAATGGAAGCAGTTTGAAGAAGACAACTTGCAGGAGCTACGTTTTTTTCAAGCAGGGGAGAATGATGCACTAGAATTAGCAGGAACTTGACAAGGTCATAACTTGAGTTCGGGTGTCCGTTTGAGTCATGTTTTTTTTTTTTTAAACCACGTGTTTTGATGAGATGAATGCAGCGGAAACCAGCCCTACCATTTGGGGCAAGTTTTCGACATGTTTTTGGGCCCTAAATCCGCCATCTTGAGGCCGAAAATTAGGATTTAAGTTATAGTTCGGTTTTTTCCTATTTTTGAGCATTAGTTAATTTTAGTCTATTAATTGCATTATGAGTTAGAAAGTTGGAAATTCCTTTAATTTATGGATGTAGAAGATGCGTGGCAATTTCTATGCCCATAGGAATAAGCATGCGAACTTACTAAGAATAGCAAGTTCTAGTAAACTGCTAAAAATAGTAATTTTTGCCACCTAGAGTAGATTTAGTCAGAGTTAGCTAGAGTTTACTTGGCAACTTGAGTTGGGATTTGTTTTCCTATTTAGGAAACATTTTAATTCATTATTTGATAACAAAGAAGGAGATCTATTTTCTTTTGGAGTTCATAATATTTGCAGGCATATCCGGTTTGTTCTTAATTTGGCTACATTATCATGCAATAACTAAAACAAGTGCAATGTGACATGGCACATATGCTTTCACCCCTAGGGTCACTTCCTCTTCTCTAGCTTCTATGCTTCATTGTTATCAATCCACTTTTTTCTTGTCTCCTCGAACACTTTCACCACCGATCTACATGGTTATCAAGTACACATCTCTCGGTCTACTATGTGTTATCGATTATTCACTCAACAACATAAAGTGGGGGCAAACGTAGACACTAAATCATGCACTTTGTGCACATTTTCAGATCTTAATCACATACTAATATTCATATGATTCCTAAGTAACAAAACTACAAACTAAGATATGTCTTTATCCTTTTTTATTTTGTCATATATTATTCTTGGCCTCCTCAAACCTACAACCCAAATCAATGTTTCATTGTTTCATCTTCTATCACATTTTGGACATAAGTGCCCCGGCACCCCATCCTTATGAACACCCCCGACATATTTATATCTTTCTGTCCCCTTTTGGGCCTATTTTATATTTTGGATATATTGTTTTCTTATGGGTCACCTTTTAGTTGTTAATTGTGAAATTCAAACAAGTGAATCATATAAATATAAAGCTATGTAACCATATGAAAGGACCAAACTCTAAGAATTTATTTTTATCACCTAAGGTTTCATCTAAAGGCATTTCAAAAGAATCCATTTACATCATTCTATTGAGATCATAAAAGTTGTACACATGAATAACAACACCGTAATAACACATTTTATGATCTTCTATTGAAATCTCCATTATTTTAATATAAATAATATTCACATATATAGGAAGCTTTAAATCTAAAATTGGAGTAACAATATTTTTTTATGTTGAAACCATATGGATGGTTGTAACTACTCCTCTCAAATTATACAAGAAAACAAATCATCATTGTTTATGTAACAAACCATAAACAACCATTTTACATTTGCAATTTGTTTTCACTAACCTTCACATATATTTACCATAAGTAAATATAAAACATAATGTGAAGCACTAACCAAAGTTTTCCTAACATTCTCCCATTAGTGCGAACATGGGGAAAACATCAAACCTGTACATGCACCTACTTTCGTGATTTGGTGATTTTTGATTGGCTAATCACAAACCAAGATAGAATGGTTTTCTTTTGGATAACCAAAACCAAGAGTAAGGTGATTTTCAATTGGCTAATCACAAACCAAGACAAAAATGGTTTTCTTTTGGTTGACCAAAAACCAAGAGTATGGTGGTTTTCCAATGGTTTACCACAAACCACAAAGTGATGGTTTTTGAGTGGTTTACCAACAACCACATCACGATGTGCCAAGTACATCCATCAGATCTCATCACATCTTTCCTCAGGAGATGACATAGGAAAACTAGAATATATTCACAACACTGAACATTGCAACTCATACTTAAATAGGTAAATTGAAAACATGGCGAAAAAAATATACCTCACACAACAATAAGTAGATAGACAACAAAATGTGCCACGAAACCTTTGACTCGGCCCCGTCATTCGAAAATGATGAGAGGTAATTTATTGACCTCCTACCTCATATGCCTCCAACCTCGATATAAGGCTACTTAGAACAAGAAATCATTATAAATATACCCACATTCTTCTTGTATGGGTTCTTCCTCTTTAGTTGAGTCCTCTTCTATGATTATGTTGGCTTCGTCTTTGATATTTCCACTAAGTACATATTTTTCCTAGATTCTATAGTATGTAGAAGTATGTCCCTTTTTCTTACAATAATAATGTCTCCTTTAATCCTAGAGAAATTTTTATGCTTCTTTTTAATGTACAAGGCCTTCTCTTTTTCTATATCTTTTCTAGTTATTTTTTCTTCGGCTAGAAGAGTAGATATCATGCCATCTAATGAATTCATAGGCATCTAAAAAAGGGTGAATACAAAATTACTATATTTTGGAGGCAAGTTATTCAACAAGATAGATTTTGCATCTTCTTTGTCAACTTCTGCTTCCACCTCTGTCAGTTGTCTCATAAGAGACCTCAATTCATTTATATGACTAGACATACTTACACCATCATTCATCTTAAATTTGAACAATTGCAATTTTAAAGAGAATTTTGCATTTACAGCTTTTCCACCAAAGGTTTTATTTAAAATCTCCCAAATTTCCCTAGATGGTTTTTCAAGATCAACATGATGAAGCTCAGAATCAGACATTGCAAGTCCTATGATAGCCTTTGCCTTATCATCTCTAGTTTTCCATTCTAACAACTTGCTAGCATCAACAAGTTCTTTCTCCTTGCCATTAACTATTCCCCACAAATTATTATTCATAAATTGCATTTGAATATTTACTTTCCAAGTGTGAAAGTTAACTCCATAAAATTTATCTATGGATGCAATTGATGTCTCCATTGATCAATAGAGATATCAAAACAAACAAATAAAAAACAAGAACTCATTGTTTTGATGATAACTTGAGAACCAGAGCTCCATTTTACAAACCGTAAAATGTGTCGAAATATGGTTTCAATATATTTCTAGTGGTGTAAAGAATTTTTAGATATTTCTCTAGAATAATTGGTGATTCACAAAAATTGTAGGCGATATTTTCTAATCGATGGTGATTTTGTTTCGTGTCCAATATCTTTGGCCATCCCTATGCAAAAATTGTAGTGATTGTAGGTGATTCTTATGCATAAAAATTTCTTCCAGTAGCTCCTCAAATGGTCCCTTTGATACCAAATAATGAGATCATGCAAGTTTAACAGATGTAGAGAAACACTAGAATAACATAGTTAAAGATCTTCTATTGAAATCTCCATTATTTGAATACAAATAAGCTCCATATATATAGGAATATTTAACTCCAAAATAGGAGTAACAATATTTTGTTTTTATGTTGAAACCATATGGATGGTTTCAACCACTCCTCTCAAATAATACAATAAAAAAATCATAGTTGTTTATGTAACAAACCATAAACAACCCTTTTACATTTACAATTTACTTTTACTAACCTTCACATATATTTACCATAAGTAAATATAAAACATAATGTGAAGCACTAACCAAAGTCTTTGTAACACTTTCAAAGGATGAGGTAATGCATTCTTCTACATACACTTCTTAGGAGTGAAAGCTTATTTCTCCATCCACACATATACTTACATTGTTACATCTAGCTATTTTCTTGCTATCAAGTGCATATTTCACAAGAGTCATCTACATGATTCTTGCACACAAACACACACACACACATGAGAATTACATGGAGTATAAGATTTAGTGTATTCTTCCGTTATAAGTTCACTCTGTTGAGACACAACTAAGGTAAATTTGACTCCCCATTTTTATCTTTTACTTTTTAGGATTTTATGTGTTTTGGGGTTTTGTAAGTTGTCTTTCTCATTCCAAAGTTACAAGCGAATTCTCAGAGTGTAGTGCTACACACAAGTGATCAATAATGAAGGGAAGTGGCATAGAAGTGATACATAATAGATCACTTTCCAGAAAATTTTGTAGTCATGGGCACCCAACAGTGGTATATAGTGCCCATGCACCCCGACTTGATATAAATTCCTTATTCCAACTTATTCCAACAGCTTCTACAATTTTATGGGTTCAGGTTGTGATAATCCCTTCTCATGTTTCATTAGTTTTCTAGATTAGTACATCTTTGGGATTATTAAAAAATCGGATAAACTTCTTAGTCCCTCTCTTGCACCCAGTGGTTTTATATTTCTCTAGATTATTGCTTAGGTAGATTTGTAATTTATCACTTATCTATTGTGTTATGACTCTATAATTAGGGTTTAGCATAATTTAATATTTGTTGAATCACTAGGGACTATTATTCTTACCTCTACTACTATGACCTAAAATAGAACTTTGGCATCTCATACACTTGTGTCTCTAGAACTAGGATATGTTATTGAAAATTTACAATTGCACTTTTACTCGACAACTAGGATACATAATTCTACTTTAAAGAGACCTCATACCCATGTAGATGTCCCTCCTAGTAGGTGTGTGAGAATGTGAATAAACAATGTAAATTAGAAATCCCTAATAAGGCCTTCAACACTTGGAAATGAACTTTATATAATTCTCCCTATTGTGATTTCTAAAATAAGATAAGTAATTACACTATATACTACATTTAATGACATATTTTTCATGACTAAGGCATACATATTTCCTCACTCAATGCATTCTATAATTTTGGTTTTGATATTAGAAAGGACACAACCTATTTAGAAAGACATTTGATACCTTCACCTATGACATCTCTAAAGATCGTGATTCAACACAATATTACATGGATGATAATTGAGATGAAACTTTTTTTGCCTCAATGTTCATCTACTTCTATGCTTCCATAATGAAGGTATAATCTTTTCGTATATGTTGTAATATAATTTAATAACTAATTTAAAATTATATTTATACATCTTCATAATGATAAGTTTACTACTTATAGAGACCTACAAGAGCCATCTAATGAAGACCACTACATTTGTATGATTGGGTGTCCCTCAACCTCTAGGGACTTAACACAAAGCTATATATTTATAACTGAATTTTAATTACAAAATTATTTAATTCACCAAAATATTCTAATACCACTTTTGTATCATAGTTCTCCTTCTTGTATAGACTGACAAGAGGATGAAAATGGTGGAAAGAGAAGACATCCTTCATTTTGTCTTAGGGTTTCCCCTGCACCGATGTATAAATTTATAATTTATTTATTAATATTAAAAACCCCTTGATTGAACAATTATAATATGACTTGATTATGATAGGTCTACCACCCACTTAGATGAGGATGAGGGATTTTTTGTGCATAGCTATAAATTCTTCATGTATTTTAATGTTATTTGCGTAATAATTATTTTATAATGAGTCAACATTTTTCGGTAGATCCTTATAGTAGAAGGTTCCCTATAAGCATGTTAGAAATAAAAAAGTTAAAAATAAAATGTGAGAGAGTACCCCAAAAAGTATAAATGAATTACTCCAAAATAGATTAAGGGGGATGAAAATGCACTCTCACACCCTTTAGAAACAAATGTTGATATATTATCTCACCTTGTTCATAGTAATTATAAACACCAAGTGCAAGGGGACCTCAAAATGAACCTCTATGTAAATGATGACATGATGATATTAATGGATATTCAGGGCAAGTAAGTATTTTAATATATTTTATTTGAGCTAGAATAATTCATTATTTTGTGATTTTAAGTGTTTGTCAATTTATTCTCGTATGTCATATATTTATTGATTTGTATTTTTAAGTTGCAGGGCATTTAGTAAAAGAATAGTTGGCTGAAGAAAAAAATGATACCTTCTTATTGTCATCTAGAATGGCTGCAAATCCCACTTGAGAGACAGAGAAGGTTGGTTGATGTAACTTTTTCTGAGTTTAGGAGGACCCACTACAACCCAAAGCTAATTGAAAAATTTACATCATAAGGGTTTAGGAGAATAAAGAGGAATTTGAGGGTAATTATGTTGTGTAAATTATTTTTAATAAAATAGTATATAGTTTTAAAACTAGTTTTTATATTTAAAATTTATAGGTTCACTACCAAGGAAACACAAATGACGAGAGAATATGTCTTTGAACAATTGAAATAGAGAAAATTGTTTGGTTTGGTTTATGCGAAAAATGGCTAGCAAATGACACTAATAGGGATAAATATTAGTTAATGAAGTAAACGATATATGTTTTCATTTGCACTATAAAGATGACTATTTAAACCTCTTACTGATGTGGTTGATAAACACCTTTTCCTTAATTTGATAGTGTATGTTGTCCGATTTCCATTCATGTCTTAGACAAGATAAATATGGTCTATGATCATAATGCAATGGTAATTGTATAACATTGTGACTAAATAAAAATTTAATACATATTGCAATACATGCAATTATCAAAATTAATGCGCTCGAGGGGTATAAAGCCATAGTCCAAACACTTGGTTGTTGGCGACTCATCGTTCGGCTTGAAAAAACTTAGAAGATGCCACTAGTAAAATTGTAAGTTTGATCTAGTTTATTTATACAGCTATGTTGTTGTGTTTTAATATTTAATAAATAAAATTATTAATATATGTAATTTTATTGCATACTTGTGTTCACAAGAAGAATATTTTAACATACACATAACAAAAAACTTAAAAAGTGTATGTAACATTAAAAGACTTGGGATGGAACACGAAGCCAAAAATCAATGGTCCTAAGATAATAAGTTTGTATCGATAAGACATGTAGTGTTCAATTTGTTGTACACACAAACTATAAATTAAAATTAAACACTTTTAACATTTTATCATTAAATTTTTTCAAGGTAAAATAAATTGGAAGGATGAAGAGGATTTAGAGAAGGATGAGGATGAGGATGATGATGGAGATGATGAAGAGAACGATGTGGATCACGATGAAGAGGATAATGAGGATAAAGAGAAGGATAAATTTCAGAAAGAGCGAGAAGATTGTGAGGATCGGGGGGAGGATGATGAGACCGATCACTGGAATATTTAGGATGTAGTTTTACATCTTTTTTTTGTAATTCAGAAGGGACCCCTTAATACTCCCTCGAAATTACACTTATATATTATTGTAAATCAAATTTTGAATTGAAACAATATATTCTTTTATTATTGATGACAATATTTGGATAGTTTACACATTCTCAATGTACAACTTCTCAAAGTGACAAAACAATGTAAATACTATTTTAGTGTATAATGTTTAATGGTCAGAGAAAAGCAAAAATGTAATTAAATTAATTGTAATTATACCATTGTAATTATGATTAGTTATGTTTCATTTTTAATAAATTATCCAATGAATTTTGTATCATATTTGTGCCATCCTCTTTATTAATGAATTGGGTCTTGTGTCGCTTTGAGATGGTGGAAAGTAAACATGGTTCGATAAAAAATAGGTGCAAAAGAGACGCAAATTCAACACAACTAAAATTACCTAGTCGTGTTGTGTTTGAATCACTTTTGCATTGCAAAAATTTGATGCAATTTATAATTACAAGAAACACATCAAAAATGCCCAAAAAGTTGATTTCGACGTAAAATGAACCAAAATACGGTGCTATTTGCATGTTGTGTAATGATTATATTCATCATTTCCCCTTACAAAATAATGCTTACATTGCTCCCCTTACCTTGTTAATATTACCAAACACACATAAGATAAAAATGTTGGAATGGGAGAACGCAAAAGAAAACCAGAAGAAACCCAAAAAAATTGCTTTCATTATGCACAAATGAGAGTTTCATGTTATTTACAATATGATTTTGGAAAAGCTTCGCTACTTAACTACCTTGAATATAAATGACTAAAATTCACTATAATTTATAGATCCCCTTGAGGGGTGAGGCCACTTGCCTTTCACGTAATTACATTAAATTTGTAGATACAACAATTATACAAAATCTACATATAATCTCGACAATGTGACACCTAAATTTGTCTAGGATTTATGTTGAAATGTGAGAAGATGGGGCACTCCAATAGAAGTGATACATGTAGTGGGGGCTTTGTATTTAGTGTAGGTGATTGAGAATGCAAATTCCAACAAAAATATCATTACAATAATGAGTACTTATCAAAATCATTTGATTATGACTAAAATCGCAAGATAAAAATCCTAAATAAAAATACATTATTTATTAAATAATTTATTTTCTTAATAACTAACCTCTAAATTAATTTATACCATTTAAGTTTTTATATATATAAAAAGATAGGGAAGATGAAAGGTGGGTACCAAAGAGGATCTCTTGGGCTGATCGGCGTACAAGTGCAAGTGTGCAATTGCTGCTGGACAAATGAGCATAACCGTTTTGGTGGAAATGCTTAATGCATGTCTTTAGGCAAGTTGCATAGGCAATGAAATGGAAAGGATACTTTTGCCTTGATCGAAATAACTCATGCAAGAGTTGTGCTATCTTTCCCAGTCAAGTTTGTTGAAGGTTTTCCTTCAACAATAACAATTCTGGCATTCATGTGGCCTAAAGCCAAATGTAGGACACTTTTGGGTGGATCACACCATCCATATTGTTACAAAACAAATAAAACGACAATCTGCCTGTCATAAGTTATAGTTTTGCATAAGGTTTGTATTCAAGGTGAGAAGAAAGTTTAGGAAAAATGACAGAGTCAAACCGGGTAGTGCAGACAAGGACCATAATTGGATTAGTGATTTTAGGATTGGCTTTGTATGTGGCTCTGGATCCACTGCACTACAGTCCCATTAGTGATTTTCCAGACTTTAGAACATATTCTATAGAGCAACCTGGTACTTGGAAGGAGCTGCAGTTTGGATGGGATAAGCGTAATAGATTACAAGGAGCAGAGATCAAATTTCTCAACCAATTAGCAGGTCCGGAGTGTTTGGCATTTGATCCTCAAGGGAGAGGACCTTATACTGGCATTGGAGATGGCAGAATCATGAGATGGGGAGGCCCTGAAAATGGTTGGTCTGAATTTGCATACACATCTCCTAACAGGTAAGGTTTACATCATCTGTAATCCCTGGTGAGGACTTTGTTTTCACTGTTTTGATATAAAAGCTCTCTAAACATTTACATGAAGATTCTAAGTTTTGCACTGTAGATCCTGTTTGGAAGCCATGTGAGTCTCTCACTCTTTGTTTCTGTTTCGTTTTTTTGTTGCAGGTCATTGCATATATGTCAACCCAAAGTTCCTCCTGTAGCAAACACTGAATATGAGCATATATGTGGTCGTCCCCTGGGATTAAGATTCAACAAAAGAACAGGTTACCTATATATTGCAGATGCTTACTTTGGACTTCTGTCTGTGGGTCCACAAGGTGGCCTCGCAACTCCTATCACAACTCAAGCTGAAGGGATTCCTTTGAGATTCACAAACGATCTAGACATAGATGATAATGATAACATTTATTTTACAGACAGCAGTCATAAGTACCAGAGAAGGCCGGTGGCTTTTACACCCCTTTTTCTTTAATAAACTATGTAGTTTTCTAATATAGCAGCATTTTCGTGTGTAATGATTAATATAACTTATTTGCCTGATCTATGAATTATTAAGCGTATGGGTATGTTCATAGGTTTCAAACAAACTCTGCAAGTGATCTATCTGTGGGTTGTTTACATCCATATAAGCTTGTTTTTATACTACAGACAGAAAATAGCCAAATTCTTGTAATGACGAAAAACAGTCTTACATGTGCAGACATTTCCTACAGATTATTTTTTCAATAGAGAATTCAGGAAGAGTGTTGAAGTACGATTCAAAAACCAAAGAAACCAAGGTATTGGTGCAAGGACTCCATTTCCCTAATGGGTTATCTCTCAACAAGGACCAGAGTTTCTTTGTCTATGCATCTGATTCAGGGAGGTTAGTAGATTTTTTCTGTTTCTTATAGTTTAGGTTTCCTTTCTCCTCTATTTCAAATTGCTAGTAAGGGATTGTTGGTGGAGTGTACAAAAACTTACACGCAATGAATTTTTTTAAAGCGTAACTTGGTTGATTTTACAAAATCAATCTTATAATGTCACAATAGAAGTGACCATTCAACTAGCACAATAGTTAATTAGTTGTATAATGAATGGGTTTGTTTGCTCACCATTTACTTATATGACTTCGTAATCTCCAACAAAAATGTTTACTTTTTTCTATGGGTGTTTATAATTTCAAAAAGACTCCATCATCCAATGTTCTAAATACATTATTTATTGTGTTGATATGCAATTATTAGACTTCTCCAAATATATATTTTACCTTCCCAAACAAAATATTCTTTACTATCGTGCTTAGAATTTATATCATTCTAGGTTGAAAAAGTAATACTTATTTGTGTCTTGGATTTCTCACTAAATGTCATATTATCTAAACTCAGATGTACCTCTCGTGCCTTATTACTTCAAACAGAATATACTTTTTAAATGTGGTTTTTAAATATATAAATATATATTTTACTATTTTTAATTGGATGTCTTTTCAAATATATCTTGGAATTTTCTATATAAATATTTAATTACCTCAAAACAAATAATTTCTTTACAATATTTTAAAATTGTTAATACATTCACTCATTACTATTATCATCAGCTCTCAAACTTTTGCCAACTGGGGTTGTTATTGCATTGAGATTAGTTGATAATATTTCTTTGGCCAAGAGAGTTGACAGTGTATAATGGACCGAGGTCCCTATTGGCAATCCTCATCTAGCACCCACAAACCGGTAGGGTCCATATCTCTCCATCAATCACAAAATTAATAATGTTTAGCATTTTTGGTATTGATTATTTGATTGGAGGACAGCATGAAGTCCACCATTTTTGTGAGTGCTAGATAAGTTCATCTATCCTCGCTATTCTGAACCGCCTTACAATGTTTATTCCAACAAAGTTTATATTGCTTGCCTCTATCCGCATCGCCTAACAATTTTTTTGCCAAAAGTTTGATATTGTATAATAGATCGTGCACAACATCCATAAGCATCAATTAGATTAGTGGAGTCTTTACAACTTATATTTAGTTCTTCCTTTTTTCCGGTTTAAAATCAAGAATTAAGAGTTATTTTATTTTGTTAAATATTTTCGGACATTGATACGAGCCTTATTCTTTTAATTAGTATTTATCAAGATATTTGCATCCGAGTAGATGGTTAGGAAGCACCTTTTACAACATTATCCTTCTTGTTAAACTACAACCTACTTAATTTCTTTTTAATTTTTTTATCCACAAACATCATTAACTTTGTATGTTTTTGACTTGATATACTAGGTTGACCGATCTTTTGGTTGGAAGGGTACAAAGGCGGGCACAACAAACATTTGCCATTTTACCGGGCTTTCTTGACAATATAAGGATAAACAAGAAAGGAGAATATTGGGTGGCATTACATTGCGCAAACGTAATCCATTGACATATTTCTTGGGAACCCGTCCCGGCTTAAGAATGGCGTTAGTTAAGACTACCCATCTCTGCAGAAACAAGTACATGGGAATGGTTGGGGAAAGAGTCATGGCATCATAGCAAAGTATAGTAATGATGGAGAGCTTTTAGATGTTTTGGAAGATACGAAGGGAAGATTGTTAAGGCGGTAAGTCATGTTGAAGAAAAAGATGGAAAGTTGTGGATAGGGTCTGTTCTCATGCCCTATATTGCTATTCTTGATAGTTATTAGAAAATTTTGTTATGGATCGACTCATGGCCATATTATGCTCCTCTTCTTCCATTTTATTTTGCAGAGGAAGAGATTGGAGGAGTTTTATAGGTTTAGCGATAAAACATGTTTGTATGTATACAATATAACTATTAAACAAGATATGGATGTTTTGGTTCCATTCAAACCATTCGAATTCATAAATAAATGGTTTGTCTATTTCAATATGGCACAGGGAAAGGCTTAGGCCAGCATATATTGTAAGACTTAAGTTGGAAGCTTAGGCCAGGCATACGTTCTAAGCAGGAGACTTATTTGTCTGTTTCAATATGACCCATTAAAGCATAGCTTAGTCATACATTCTGAGATTGGGGCTTATATTTTGTACTGAAATGATTTTCATAAAAATGTTGTTAATATGCTCGATGAGATATTTCATAGCACCTTTACCTTTTATTGGTTCTTCCGAGTTTTTCAAAATTCTAAGGTTTTTTTCCATAAAACATCAGATTAGGCATAACAAAGGCTCCATGATATAAAGGAGTGTTAATCTTAGTAGCTTGGACAGCTGTTTTTCCTCACCCGATATAGCAGCATTTGTTATGGGTAGTTTGGACAGCTATTCGTTCTGGCCTAGAATTTAGAAAAATAGTTGTTTTTGTCAAACAAATATTGTTAGGATAAAAACAATTGTTATTTAATATTGACTCCTTTTAGGTGACACCTCATAACCAAGGTTGTTAATGGTTATTGAGTTGTCTTAATCTCAACCGTTCATTTGTATTAATCTTGGCCGTTGATTTTCAAAGAGAGTAGTATATAAGGGGTTCATTGGGTCATTTGTAACAAGGAAGTGTTTAGAGAAACTTGCAGGTGTTAGCAAGTAGTCTTGCAGTGTTAAGCAAGGGCGCAGTGATAGCATTGAAGATAGCAAAGGAGGAATATCGGTAGGAGGATTAGGAGATTGTCGAGCTCGCCGCAAGGGGCAAGATTTGTATCTCTTGATTTGCTAAAGTTTAATATATTTCTCATCCGTAGTCTTGGTTTTCCTATGGGGTTTTTCCAGGACAATTGTCCGAAAATATTGTGTTTACCTTGTTGGGTATTTTTATGTGTTTGTATTTGTGAAGTTACGGTTGTGTTATTTTCCAATAATTGTTGATCAAAAATCTTACAATGTAGGAGGTTAATAATTAGTAATCGTAATAGATTTTTCACATGGTATCGTAGCTAAGTTCGGGTAGAAGAGATTTACACTAGGTGAAAGAAAGTGAGGGTTTTTAAAACCCAGGTTTAACCTCTTCAAAATTATTATTATTATTTTCTTTTAAGATGGCCTCAGTAGGTTTAAGAGATCAGGACAGATTGGATGGAGCCTCAAATTTTGGTGTCTGGAAAGCCAGAATTTCTCTATTGCTAGAAGAGAATGGTATCAAGGAATATGTGACCACTGTTGTACCTGTACCTACAGATGCAACACAACTCTCAGCATATAAGAAGGAAGATGCCAAGGCAAGGAGGCTGATTCTTGACGGTGTCAAGGATCATATTGTTCCGCATATTGCAGAGTTAGATACAGCGAAGACGATGTGGGATGCCATTATGAATCTGTACCAAAATGCTACCACTAACCGGAAGCTGATTCTCAGAGAAAACTTGAGGAATACCTGGATGAATAAGGGAGAAGACGTCACAAGTTGCCTCACCAGACTTAGACTTGTCAAGGATGAATTGGCAATTGTTGGAGACAAACCAAATGATGATGAGCTAGTGAGAATAGCCCTAAATGGGTTTACTAAGCAGTGGGATGTCTTTGTTCAAGTCATCAATGGACGAGACACCTTACCGAGTTGGGATCAACTATGGAGTGATTTCACTCAAGAGGAGCTTAGACTAAGTCTTGTCAATGGAGCCAACAATAAGAGTCAGAAAAGTGAGGTGGAACAGGAAAATGTTGCCCTAGCGGGTAAAGGGAAAGCAAAGAAGGGGTCTAGTAAAGGATCAAATTCACAAGGTGAAAAGAAGAAGAAAGATTCTTCGAAGATCAAGTGTTATGGCTGTCACGAGTTTGGCCACTATGTCAGCAATTGCCCAGAAAGGAAGAAGAATGAAAAGAAAGGCAAGAACAAAGTTACGGCTTCAGCCAAGAAGTGCGAGATGAGCCCTATAGTAGAGTGGAAGATGAATTTGCACTCATAACATGTATGGTTAGCTCAACCTCACAGAGTGTTTGGTACATAAATAGTGGGGCATCATATCATATGACAGGAGTTAGAGAATACTTCTCCAATTATAAGGAAGAGAGCACCAGAATCCAGATCTCTATGGGGAACATGTCCAAACTCAACTCAGTTGGGAAAGGGACTGTTTAGTTTCAAAGGGAGAGTGGTAAGATGATTCCCCTTCATGATGTGTTGCATGTTCCAGGCTTAGGGATGAATTTGATTTCTATATCTGTCCTTCAAGAAAAAGGGTACAATGTACTCTTTAGAGGGGCACATGTGTTGATCAAGCACAAGGATTGGAAATCACCCATAGCTATTGGAGTTAGGAGCGGTCAGCTTTATAGGCTGTAGTTTGATATTCCTAAGGCACTCATGAGCAATAGTAATCTTAGAGATCAGGGAGAGCTATGGCATAGAAGGATGGGCCATATCCATCATGGAGCCCTTAAATTACTTCATGAGATAGTGACAGGTGTTCCTGAGGTGAGCACAGAGCACGATGATGTATGTAAGGGATGCGTGTTGGGGAAGTTTGCTAAAGCATATTTTCCAAGGAGTGACACCAGATCCAAGGGTGTTCTTGATCTAGTACATTTAGATGTATGTGGACCAATGTCGACGAAGTCTCTCAGAGGGTATGAGTACTTTGTTACTTTTATTGATGATTTCTCTAGGAAGACATGGATATACTTCTTGAAGACCAAGGATGAGGTTTTCAGTCACTTCCAAGAGTTCAAAGCTCTTGTGGAGAATTTGACAGGAAGGAAGATAAAATTTCTTGGGTTAGACAATGGAGGCAAGTACAAAAGCAATGAGTTCCAGAAGTTTTGTACCAGAGAAGGAATCAAGAGAGAGTGGACTGTTCCTTACAATCCACAATAGAATGGAATTGTTGAGAGGAAGAATCAGTCTATAACAGAGGCATTAAGGGCTATGTTGCATGACCAGGATATACCCTGTTATCTCGTGGGCGAGGCATGCGGACAACAAAGTATACATACAGAATAGAGTTCCACATAAGGTACTAGGGAAGATGACACCAGAGGAAGCATTCAGTGGGAAGAAGCCAGATGTCAGTCACTTTAGGATCTTTGGGATTTTGGCATATTGTCACATTCCTAAGGATACACGTACTAAGTTAGATTAGACTACGGAGAGAGGGTACTTTGTGGAGTATAGTGAAACCTCAAAGGCATATCGGATATTCATTCCGAGACCAAAAGGATTATTGTTCGACGTGATGCCAAGTTCATGGAGGACAAGGCATTTAGAAGGTCTAGAGATTTTCCAGTAGATGATCAAAGTGAGCAGCCAACAAAAGCTCCAAGGATCACTCAATCGAGTCAAGGGCAGCTCGAGTACAGTTACTAGTACAAGCATAGACTCAGGAGGAGAGAGTTTTCAAAGTATGGAGCAACAGGTGCAAGAAGAGATGCATCAAGAAGACATGGAGGTTGATATTTCATCCTCTACAGTTGGCAGCAAGAACCGTGAGGTTCAACAGACACAGAAGAATACTCAGGAGTTAGTGGGTACTCCTAGGAGGAGTAATAGACAATGGAAACCACCAGCCAGGTATGATGACTATGTTGCATTAGTTAGTAAGTTGGTAGATAGTGAACCTTCTAGCTATCAGGAGGCTGCACAACATCAAGTGTGGCAAGAAGCAATGGTTGAGGAGTATACTTCAATTATGCAGAATGATGTGTGGGAGGTAGTGCCTAGACCAACAGATAGGGCAGTGGTTGGATCACGCTGGATCTATAAGATCAAGCACGGTGCAGATGGTAGCATCGAGAAATATAAGGCAATGTTCGTGGCTAAGGGGTTCTCTCAGAAAGAGGGAATAGACTACGAGGAGACATTTTCTCCAGTTGCCATGTATACTTATATACGAGCTGTAATCTCAATTTCAGCACAGATGGGATGGCAGATCCATCAAATGGATGTCAAGACAACGTTTCTTAATGGTGAGTTGAAAGAGGAGGTATACATAGAACAACTAGAAGGCTTTGTAGCACATAGCAAAGAGAGCCACGTGTGTAGATTGAAGAGAGCATTGTACGGACTCAAGCAGGCTCCCAGAGCGTGGTATGAGCGCATTGATAGTTACTTGTAGGAAATGAGCTTTGTGAAGAGTGAGGTAGATGCTAATCTCTACTACTTGGTAGTTGGAGGTGAGATTCTCATTCTTGTCGTATAGGTAGATGACTTGTTTCTTACAGGTTCACTGGGGCTCATAGAAGAATGCAAGAGGGATCTTGGAGCGGAGTTCGAGATGAAGGATTTGGGACTTATGCACTACTTTCTAGGCATGGAGGTATGGCAGAAAGATGGAGAGATTTTCCTTGGGCAAGGGAAATATTGCATGGAAATCTTGAAAAGGTTCAGGATGGAAGATTGCAAAGCCATGTCTACACCCATGATCATGAATTGGAGGAAGGTAGACACATCTAGGGAGAAGGATGTAGACCCCACCTTTTATAGGCAGTTGATTGGTTCTCTCATGTATTTGGTCAATACCAGGCCAGATATAGCTTTTGTAGTTAACTCTCTTAGTCAGTTCATGGTTGAACCAAAGAGAGTGCATTGACTGCAATGGCTTGTGTGTTGCGTTATTTGCGAGGTACAATTGAGTATGGAATTAGATATGCTCGAGGTGAAGGAATCAGGTTGATGGGCTATACTGACGCAGATTGGGTAGGTAGTACAACGGACAAGAGGAGCACTTCAGGGTGTTGTTTCAATCTGGGATCAGGAGTTGTATCTTGGTTCAGCAGAGCGAAGTCTCGGCTGCGAGTTCAAGAGTCGTCGAGTACATAGCAGCTAGCATGGCAACATGTGAAGCTATATGGCTTCGGAAGTTGCTAGTAGCTTTGTTTGGTCAGAAGGTTGAGACTACGGTGATACACTGCGACAATCAGAGTTGCATCAAGTTGACTGAGAATCCGGTGTTTCATGATAGGTCAAAACATATAGACATCAAGTATCACTTCATCAGAGATTGTGTACAACGCGGGGTTGTTAAGCTACAGTTTGTACCTACCAAGATCAACAGTAGCAGACATTCTGACAAAGCAATTGGGAAGGCAAAATTCATCTTCTTCAGAGAGATGTTGGGTGTCATGTAGAACAGCTTCCACGCTAAGAGGGAGTGTTAATCTTAGTAGCTTGGACAGCTGTTTGTCCTCACCGATATAAGCAAAGATTTGTTATCGGTAGTTTAGACAACTATTCGCTCGCCTAGAATTTAGGAAAATAGTTGTTTTGTCAAACAAATATTGTTAGGATAAAAACAATTGTTATTTAATATTGACTCCTTGTAGGTGACACCTCATAACCAAGGTTGTTAATGGTTATTGAGCTGTCTTAATCTCAACCGTTCATTTGTATTAATCTTGGCCGTTGATTTTCAACGAGAGTAGTATATAAGGGGTTCATTGGGTCATTTGTAACAAGGAAGTGTTTAGAGAAACTTGCAGTGTTAGCAAGTAGTCTTGCAGTGTTAGCAAGGCGCAGTGATAGCATTGAAGATAGCTGTGGAGGAATATCAGCAGGAGGATTAGGAGATTTTCGGAGCTCTGCTAGTAAGAGGCAAGCAGTATTTGTATCTCTTGATTTGCTGAAGTTTAATATATTTCTCATCTGTAGTACTAGTTTTCCCTACGGGGTTTTTCCAGGGACAATTGTCCGAAAATATTGTGTTCACCTTGTTGGGTATTTTTTATGTGTTTGTATTTGTGAAGTTACAGTTGTGTTATTTTCCAATATTTGTTGATCAAATAACCTTACAAAGTAGGAGGTTAATAATTAGTAAGCTGTAATAGATTTTTCACAAGGAGTGCATTAAGGATGGAAAGAACAATATGATACGATATATATACATGGAGTTAGCGAGTGTAAATAAGTGAAAGCAACATTGTATTGTGAAAAATGTACATAGCCATCCTGCAAGAATATGACAAGATATAAGAAGATAACAAAGCGTCTGTAGGTAACAAGATACCATTCCAAAAGAAAATTTTCACATTATGACAACATTACTCTATGAAAAATATAAAACTATGGTCTCCATATACAATGTGCACGTTACGGTATGTACGAAGATTAAAACTAGCTAAAAATGTGAATTTACATTATGCAAGTTATAGCTTATAGCCAAGGCCCAAACTGTAGAGGATGATTACCATTGCTTGTGAAGCAACGAAAATGAGTATTGTGAGTATCATGAACACTGGATTAGCAAATTTCAAATTTACGTTTGCTGATGTACTAACGACGCTATTGTCTTGGATAATTGGACATGTGGGCTTAGAATAACTTGCCAATGCATCGCTTTTCAGCAACACTAAAAGAATTTTTCCTGCAACCGGTGTCTTGCCACTGCATGTGTCATACCAACTGCGTTATCGCAGATTCGCAAGTGCAATGTTCTAAATAGTCGGTATGACACATTTAGGTCGAGTTCAATTTTTAGAACATATTAGAGAGATAAACCTTTCTAAACATATGTGGAGTTAATTCATTCTTAAAACCAATATTATGGTACATAAGACTGTTTTGATATTGTTGGATCAAAGTATATAAGTGTCTCCTATTTAGTAGTCTGTTTTTTCTGACTGAAATCTTTAATTAATAAAATAAGTGACATCTAATTATCTATGAATCAGTGATAACATTGAAATAATAGATAATAGTTTAGTGAGGATATATTAAAAACAATAAATATGATTTATTTTATAGATTTGCGAATGTGTTGAATTATAAACAAAAAAAAATGTGAAATACATACAAGAAAGCAAAAACTACATATTTCTAGGAACTCGTAAGAATATATGTGAAGGCAAATTAATATGTGCATCAATAACATATTGAAATATAAAACATCGATGAAGGGAGTGTAAAAATTATATTGCGAGTCACGATTATTAATCTCCTATCTTAAAATATTATATAAGCGTTCGAAAACTAATTCACAACTAATTCACAACTAATATCGAAAAATAACACAACTGCAACTTCACTAATAAAAATACGGAAAGAAATGCGTAACACAAATAACACAATATTTTCGAGACAAATTGTCCCTAGAAAAATCCCTAAGGAAAACTAGTTCTACGAGATGAGGAATTATATTAACTTCAACAAATTAAGAGATACAAAGATTACTTGCCTCTTACTGGCAAAACTCCGACAATCTCCAAACTTCTCCCACTGATATTCCCCACTGCTATCCCCAACGCTATCACTACGCCCTTGCTAACACTGCAAGATTGTTTGCTATCACTTTGCAAACTTACAAACACATTTGCTAGCACTGCAAATGCTTCTCCAAACTTGTATACTCCAAATGCCCAATGACCTCCTTTTATACTACTCTCATTGGAAAACCAACGGCCAAATCGATTCTCAATCGACGGCTGAGATACATAACAACTTAACAACCATAACAAATTTGGTTGCAAGGTGTCACTAAAGGAAATCAATAATTAGAAAATAATTAATTCATTCTCAACAATAAGATAACTATTATCTAATCTTAGCAAATGGACAAACAACTATCCAAGCTAACAAACTAACACTCCCTCTTAGCGAGGAAGTTGTTCTGCATGACACCCATCTTATCTCTGAAGAAGATAAATTTTTCCTTCCCCAATGCCTTAGTCAGAATGTCTGCTACCTGCTCCTCTGTAGGTATGTATTGTAGCTGAACAATACCTCGTTGTACACAATCCCTGATGAAGTGATACCTGATATCTATATGTTTAGACCTATCATGAAACACTGGATTCTCAGACAACTTGATGCAACTCTGATTGTCGCAGTGTATCACAGTAGTCTCAACCTTCTAACCAAACAAGGCCACTAGCAACTTCCGAAGCCATATAGCTTCACATGTCACCATGCTAGCTGTAATGTATTTTGCTTCTGATGAACTCAGAGCCACAAACTTCTACTTCCTATTGAACCAAGAAACAACTCCTGATCCTAAACTGAAACAACACCCTGAAGTGCTCCTTTTGTTTGTTGTCTGCATGCCCAATCTGTGTCAGTATAGCCTATCAACTTGATTCCTTCACCTCAAACATATATGATCCCATACTCAACTGAACCACGCAAATAACACAACACATGCTTAGCCACTATCCAATGCACTCTCTTTGTCTCAACCATGAACTAACTAAGAGAGTTTATTACAAATGCTATTCGGCCTGGTGTTGACAAAATACATGAGAAAACCAATTAGCTGCATGTATAAGGTGGGATCTACATCTTTGTCCTTAGATGTATCTATTTTCCTCCAATTAGTGATCATAGGTGTAGACATGGCTTTGCAATCCTCCATCTCGAATCTCTTCAAGATTTCAATGCAATATTTCCCTTGACCAAGGAAAATCTCTCCATATGTCTGCCACACCTCCATGCCTAGAAAATAGTGCATGAGTCCCAAATCCTTCATCTCGAACTCTTCTGCAAGGTCCCTCTTACAATCCTCTATGAGCCCTAGTGTACCTATAAGAAACAATTCATCTACATATAGAACAAGAATGAGAGCCTCACCCCTAACCACCAAGTAGTAGAGGTTACCATCTGCCTCACTCTTCACAAAGCCCATTTCACGAAAGTATGTTTCGGTGTGCTCATACCATGCTCTAGGAGCTGTTTGAGTTTGTACAAGGCTTTCTTCAATCTGCACACGTGGTTCTCTTTGTTTTGTGCTACAAAGCCTTTTGGTTGTTCTATGTATACCTCCTCCTTCAATTTACCATTAAGGAATGTTGTCTTGACATCCATTTGATGGATCTTCCATCCCATCTATGTTGCAAATGAGATTACAACTCGTATAGAAGTATACCTGGCCACTAGAGAAAATGTCTCCTCATAGTCTATTCCCTCCTTCTGAGAGAACCCCTTTGCCACAAACCTTGCCTTGTATTTCTCGATGCTACCATCTGCACCGTGCTTTATCTTGAATATCTAGTGTGATCCAACTACTGCCCTATCTGTTGGTCTAGGCACTACCTCCCACACATCATTATGCATTATTGAAGTATATTCCTCAACCATAACATTTAGCCATACACGATGTTGTGCAGCCTCTTGATAAATTGGAAGGTTCACTATCTACCAACCGGTGACTAATGCCACATAGTCATTGAACTTGGCTGGTTCTCTCCTCTGTCTCGTACTCTTTCTAGGAGCTCCCACAAACTCATGAGTATCCCTTTGTGTGTCTTGAACCTCGCGGTTCCTGCTGCCAATGGTAGAGGATGAAATATCAACCTCTATATCTTCTAGATGCATATCCTGCTACACTAGTTGCTCCATACTTTGTGAGTCTTCACTACCTGAGTCTATGCTTGTACTAGTAACTGCTTGAGATTTGCTTTGCCGTTGACTTGGACTTGGATATTTTTTTGGCTGCTCAATTTGATCATAAGTCGGAAAATATTTGGACCTTCTAAAGGCTTTGTCCTCCATGAAGTTGACATCACATCTCGACAATAATTCTTCTAGTCCCTAGAATAAAAATCCTATACGCTTTTGAAGTTTCACTGTACCCAACAAGGTACCCCTTCTCTGTAGTCTGATCTAACTTGGTACGTGTATCTTCTGGAATATGACAATATACCAAAATCCCAAATATCTTGAAGTGACCTACATCTCGGCTTCTTCCCTATGAAAGCTTCTTCCGGTGTCATCTTCCTAGTACCTTATGTGGAACTCGTCATTACGAATGTAAACCGATGTACTACACGCCTCTGTCCATAGGTAGCGGGGCATGTCTCGAACATGTAGCATAGCCCTTACGGCCCCGATATACACCGGTTCTTCCTCTCAACAACTCCATTTTGCTGTGGATTGTAAGGAACAATCCACTCTCTTTTGATTCCTTATCTGGTACAGAAATCCTAGAATTTATTCCCTATGTACTCACCTCCTTTTTCTGATAGAAGAACCGTTATCTTCCTTCTTATCGAGTTCTCCATAAGAGCCTTGAACTCTTGGAGCGATGAAAACCTCATCCTTGGTCTTTGAGAAGTATATCTAGGTCTTCCTTGAGAAATTATCAATGAAAATAGTATAGTACTTGTAACCTTAGAGAGACTTTGTCAACATTGGCCCACATATATCTGAGTGTACTAGATCAAGAACACCCTCAGATATGGTATCACTCCTTGGAAAAGATGCTTTCATAAACTTTCCCAATACACATCCCTTACATACATCATCATGCTCTGTGCTCACCTCTGGAACACCTGTCACTGTCTCATGAAGTAATTTAAGTGCTCCATGATGAATATGGCCCATCCTCCTATGCCATAGCTCTGTAAGATCTCTAGGATTATTGTTGCTCATAAGTGCCTTAGGAGTATCAAACTATAACCTATAAAGGCGACCACTCCTAACTCCAATAGTTATGGGTGATTTCCAATCCTTGTGCTTAATCAACACATGTGTCCCTCTAAAAAGTACATTATACCCTTTATCATGAAGAACAGATATAGAAATCAGATTCATACCTAAGCCTGACACATGTAGGACATCATGAAGTGGAACTATATTTCCATTCTCCCTCTGAAATTGAACAGTCCCTTTCCCAATTGGGTTGAGCTTGGACAAGTTCCCCATAGAAATTTGGATATTGGTGTCCTCCTCCTGATAACTAGAGAAGTACTCTCTAACTCCTGTCATATGAAATGACGCCCCACTATCTATATACCAAACACACTATGAGGTTGAGCTGACCATACAAGCTATGAGTGCAAACTCATCCTCCAATCTCCTAGAGAGCTCCTCTATACTTGCTGAAGCCGCCACCTGGTTCTTGCCCTTCTTATCATTCTTCTTCCTTTGCGGGAAGTTACTAACATAGTGGCCTAACTCATGACAGCCATAGCACTTGACCTTAGACATGTCCTTCTTCTTCTCACTTTGAGAATTTGATCCTTTCCTAAATCCCTTCTTTTCTTCCCTTTTCTTCTCGGGGTAATGTTTTCTTATTCTCCCTCACTTTTATGACTCTTATTGACCCCATTGACAAGACTTATTCTAAACTCCTCCTAAGTGAAATCAGTCCATAGTCGATCCCAACTCGGTAAGGTGTCTCATCCACTAACAACTTGAACAAAGACATCCCACTTTGTTTAGTAAACCCATTTAGGGATATTCTTACTAGCTCATCATCATCTGGATTATCTCCAACAACTACTAACTCATCCTTGATGAGTCTAAGCCTGGTGAGATAACTTGTAACGTCTTCTGCATTGTTCATCCGGTATTCTTCAACTTTTCTCTGAGAATCAACTTTCGGTTAGTGGTAGCATTCTGGTACAGATTCAGAATGGCATCCCACATCTTCTTCACCATATCTAACTTAGAGATGTGTGGAACAATATGATCCTTGACACCATCAAGGAAAATCCTCCTCGCCTCAGCATCCTCTTTCTTGTTTGCTGCAAGCTATGTTACGTGTGTAGGTACAATTACAACAGTGGTAACATAATCCTTTATACCATTCTCTTCCAACAATAAAGAAAGTATGGCCTTCTAGACATCAAAATTCGAGGCACCATCTAATATGTCCTGATCTCTCAAACCAGCTAAAGCCATCTCAAAGGATAAAAGTAAATTTTTTTAAAGAGATCAAACTAGGTTATAGAAACCCTCAATTTCTTTCTTAGGAAAACCTTTTCTACCATTAACACAACTCGATACCATGTAAAAATTCTATTGCGATCACTTTGATTATTAATCTCCTATCTTAAAATATTATATAACTTCCGAAAAATAATTCACACTAATATCAAAAATAACAACTATGAACTTCACTAATAAAAATACGGAAAGAAATGCATAACACAAAGAGAACAATATTTTCGGACAAATTGTCCCTGGAAAAACCCCTAAGGGAAAACCGGTTCTATAGATGAGGAATTATATTAACTTCAACAAATTAAGAGATACAAAGATTCCTTTCCTCTTACTGGCATAACTCCAACAATCTCCCAACTTCTCCCGCTGATATTCCCCCACTGTTATCCCCAACGCTATCACTACGCCCTTGCTAACACTGCAAGACTGTTTGCTATCACTTTGGCTTACAAACACATTTGCTAGCACTACAAATAATTCTCCAAACTTGTATACTCCAAATTCCCAATGACCTCCTTTTATACTACACTCATTGGAAAACCAACGGCCGATCAATTCTCAATTGATGGTTAAAATACATAACAACTTAACAACCATAACAAATTTGGTTGCATAGGTGTCACTAAAGGAAATCAATAGTTAGAAAATAATTAATTCATTCTCAACAATAAGATAACTATTATCTAATCTTAGCAAATGGACAAACAACTTTCCAAGCTAACAAACTAACAGGGGAGAAAAACAATTTGCTAGGTTTTTTTATGTATTGTGCAGCTACCACCTTTTAGTGTTCAAACCTTATATCATCAACATCCTACGGGAATTTTCCGAATGCACTTGCATTTATTTTAAATTTTAAGACATTTCTGCCTTTGGGTGGGTATTTTAGAAATGGCCTTGCATTTAGATATGCTAGTTATTTTGACTACAAAGAATTGTAATGGCTCCTCCAGGGGAAGCAACGAAAGAAATTTGTTATCAAATTCTTCCACGAGGTTATGTTTTCCCCGATATCTTATTACCTATTGAAGAGTTTAATTCGAAATGTCATTGGCTTGATAAATTTTGCATGATAGACTACTTTTTTGTAAGGATTCCCTTTGAAACCATACATTAGTTTTGGGTGCAAATGGTTTGTTCCCAGTTGGTATCAAGCTGAGACACTATCTAGAATATGACCAAACGATTTTTACTATTCCATTTGTTGATCCTACGAATGTGGTTGGGGTATTGAATAAGCCTCCTTATTGTGTCCCCTTGGACTCATGAGTTCGGAGTTTCGAGCAAATGACTCTTAAATTCTCTTTTTGGGTGGAAATTTTAGGCCTTCCCATGCCCTATTATCACTTTTGGACCTCATTGTTTCCTCTATTTCTTGATCATTACCAAAGAACTACTTTTTTTTTCCTATCGGACCCCAAAAATGAGTCTCTGTCGAGGTCTACCTCTCAAGCACTGACAACCGGGTGGATGATTCCCAATACAATTAACCGGTAATCTATGTAACAAGATCTGAAAAACATAACATTCGGGATTTCCCTTGTTAGTGAGTCTTATAAAAAAATTTAAAGCCCAGGTGATGCCTTTTCAAGCCTCGAGAAAAGATGGTTAGAGCACTCTCGGTCACAAAACATACCTATAACAAAACCCCATTTCCCAATCTACTCCTAACACTTCTGAAGTTGTTAAGCCTTAAGCTAGCCAATTACGAGGTAAACAGTCCTTCCTAAACCTGTTGGAATTTCTCTCTCTAAGCCTTTTATGGCTTTCGCCTCACCATTGCAGGAGATGGTGTCTACTACTCCACCACAGTGTTCTCCTCCTTCCATGGCTTCCATGAAGTTAATCGGTTTTCAAAAATTTTACAGGATCATGGAGATTTTCGTATAGCTCACAACTTCCCATTTCTCCTCGCCTAATAGGAATTTGTCACTGCGCATGCCTTCCTTACCACCTCGAGGATGGGGAGATTGTGCCTTCTACTAGACAGAAAGCTCAATCTAACGAATTTTTTCTTTCTAACCAACAACGATTGTTACATAGCAATTATGTTGTCCTTTCGGGTTTGATTTTCGGAGGATATGTCTTTGGATGCTCATTTTCAATGTTGTTTGTCCTGAAATGTAGGGGCTCCAACAAACTCTACTCATGCAAGTACATTGTCGAGATTTTAGGAAACGATTTCCATAGATGGACATTCTATGTTCACAAGGAGTTAAGGTGGAAGGATTTACATTATATATGATCACCAAAGTTATCTATCCCGATTGAGCCCATATGTTTTACAATTATGACATTTATTGCTCCTAAAAAATGCCTCATTATGTTCATCGTGGATCTGACCTGACAAATCACATCTTGTGGGTTTTATTTAACCTCCATAATTTCTTTTTGGAGTAATTAATGTTTATGGATCTAATGACACTATTGAAAGGACGATGCTCTAGCATTGGATTGCTGATGAGCTCCCAGAAGCCCAATGGGTTTTTCTTGGAGACTTTAATATGGTAGATTTTTCTATTGACAAGATATGTCCTCTACCCATGCGTTGTTTTTTTGTAAAAGGAAACCTTAATCTATATGCATGGTAAATATGAGTTTTATGACCCCAATGTTTCTCTTCATTCGACTTCATCATTTGGCACACTTTGTATAATATATGCCAAGGATAGGATTCTATTTAAGCACATTGTTTGTGCCATGATGTGAGTGCATCGTTTTTCTCCTTTTCTAGTGATTTTCAATTATCTATGGAAGTCCTATCAGATTTGTTCCTTTCCAACCACTACCCCATTCGTTTTCGACTTGAGTGGGATTTTGGTGGCACATTTTCACTCTACTCAATTTTATTTCAATATCACTTAATTGCATCATGACCCAACCCTTCACCATATTAAGCATGTTCAGGGCACATAACACGCCCAACTTGTAGCAAAAGATGGATTACATGGTCGAAAGATGGCATTCGGTGGTTGACAATTATTGTGCATGCCTTTGGGTGTCATTTAGCCCATATTTGGCACAATTCTTACTCTGCCACCGCCATTGAGCTAAGATGCTTTTTAACCTCTTTAGAGAAAAATCTCTTTGATTAACCTTTGCAAATACATGTGGTGAAACTTCGATAGCACATACAAATTGTAGATGCTTATAATGCCAAACGCCCTCGAATAAAAACTCAATTACATTTTCTCAAAGTGGGTGATTGGGTTTCTAAGGAATTATTTCATTCCCTCAAAGCCAAACATGCACACCAACAAATCAAAGCTATCTAGGAAGGCTCTTGTCATCTATCTGAAGTGTCGGAAATAGTGCAAGCTTTTGTGCACCATTGTCAACAAGTTTTCAAAGGTTATGATATTTCTCTGGAGTGATGAATGACTCTTGATCAATGCTTATCTATAGTCCTTTGTAGGATCTCTCAATCACAAAGGATTGTTTGTGATAAAATGTTAACTACAGAGGATCTTTTTAGGCAGTTTCTCAAATGGAAAATGATAAGGCCCTAGGAAATGATGGTTTCCCATGTGAATTTTATAAAACCCTTTGGGATGTGGTTGGCCATGACCTTTTTTAGGTCTATCTGGAGGCCTTTCATTCTAATTTTCTTGGTTAGTTCATCAACCAAGGGCATATCAAATTCATTCCCAAGATGGGGGATCTAGAGCTCATTGCTAATTGGCATCCAATTACTCTACTCAATGTTTCTTATAAGATCATTGCCAAATCTCTCACCTTGTGTACATTCACAACTTATTACTTACAATTGTTAGTCTAGAATAAACGAGTTTATTCAAATCCGATACATTTTGAATAATATTATTATAGTCTAGGAAGGTATAGAATGGTCTAGGTGGTCACAACAAAAATCTCTTTTTATTAAAATTGATTTTGAGAATGCTTATGATAAATTCAATGGCACATCATTTTTTTCTATGATCCTAGCACTTGGGTTTATCTTTACCAATATTATGGCCATGCTTTATTCATATGTCTCGTCCTATCTCTCCGTCAATGGTATTCATTTCAATCCCTTTAGGATATTTTAGTTTATTCACCATGGTTTCCCTCTCACTCTTGCTTTGAATGTGTTATTTGTAGAGGTATTTTCATATATGATCACCAATGCCACTTAATATGGATTGGTGAGAGGAATTTCACTTCTTGTTTTACCTCCTACTCAGCTCGTTAAGGTCATTTTGCATATTACACATTACTCACATTAAATGAAGAAGGGTCTAATGTTCAAAAGGCTTTGTCTTTCATAGATGTCTATTCCCTCACTTTTGGTTTCAGCATTCAATGGAAAATGACTCAAATTATAGGCGGGATATATTCAACATCCTCACCCATGACTATTTTCCAATTTCTGGGTATTCATTTTGCATTCTAGGAAACTCCCTCCTAGCTCTAACAAATTTCTATGGATCAGGTAAAACAAAGATGTCATATTGGATCACAAAACCTCTATCATCTGTAATTAAATTATATATTTTCTCTAAAGTTATTATGTTCAATCATGTTTACTATTCTTCCTACTAATCCCCTCTCTCAATCCTATTACAAACATTTGGAGAAATTGTTCCATAATTTCTTATGGGCTTAATTAAAATACATTAAGAGATGTCATCGATTTACTTGGTAGTATTTTTCCTACCCAAAGACTCGAGGGGATAGGTTTATTAGTTGTTGACCACTAGGGAACTACCATTTGTGCTAAATGGATTTTTAGGCCATAAAGGGAATGGAGAAATGGAAAAATTCTCCTATGGAATTGTATTGTTGAGGGCTCACTTTATGATCATAAGACCTAGAATGGTTTGGATCTCCCAAAACTTCTTGTTATCAAATCCCCTGTGAAATTGGTTGGCTTGTTTGTTGTCAAAATTATTTTGAAATCTTGGGAGAAGAACAAACCTTGGATTCTTTAGAATGTCAATGAGTTCATGAAAGGGTTATATTGTGAATTGAAAATTAGTGTGGTTGTATCTAGTCAATTCCTTTCAAAATGTGCCTCTTGTGGAGGTTCTTCAAGTGTATGCCCTTGAGCTTTTCAATTCACACATTGCGAGAACACATTTAGGCATTCATGTCTAGAAATAAAATCACGCACTTTAGGTAATCTTCCAGTCTCATTGCTTACTACTATTCATATGATTCCTAAGTAAGAAAAGTACTAATTAACCCATGTCTTTTGCCATATTTTCTTTCTTTATGTTGCCACTTTTGGTCTTACACTCTTTCTAGCTCAATTTGTATTTTTATACCTCAAAATTTAGCATCCTGACACCAACAACCATGTAGGATGCCAGCACCAGTGCCCCTAACCTCTTTGTACTTTGTTCACATATTTTGGGTCCTTTCTAGCCATTTCTTAATCTTTTCTTTATGGTATTCATCCTTTTCATGTTTAATTACAAAATTCAAGCATAGGAATCATATAAATATAAAGTTATGTGATCATAATAAGGGACCAAACACTAAGCATTAGCTATCACCACCTAAGGTTGCATCCAAAGGTTATTACCAAGAGCATTCAAGCATCCATCGAGCATCCATTCAAGGGAAAGGGACTACACTATTCTTCATAGACTTCATAAGAGGGAATTTTATTCTATTATATGAACACATGTATTTACATCTCTTACATCTATCTTTTTCTCACTACCAAGTGTGGCACGCACAAGAGCCACCTAATGCACCATTTTACACACACACACACCTAGAACTACAATGGGTCTGAAATGTAGTGTATATCTTAGTCGTAAATTCACTCCTTTCATAGCTAAGGACAGTCCAACCCCTCGCTTTGGATCTTTTTTTTAGGATTTGATGTCTCTTTGAGAGTTTTATAGGTCATTGTTTCATTACATGTTTCTAGTGACCTCAACGAACATTGTGCGACATACTAGCGATGAATGGTAAATTAAATTGAACACCTTGTGACTAGTCAAAGATGTTTTTGTAAAAAAATCGCAATCACAAATACCCACAACTGGTATGTGACACCCGCATGATAACCCCGCCCCTTTCTCCATGTCCAGCATATTCCTCTATATTTGAATTTTTTTGAACTTCTTTGTGAAAACATTTGCTTCGGATTTTCCAATTTTCCATCTCTGTGCAACTTCGAGATCTCTACGAAACATCTAAGTCATTTATCCCTTCTTTGCAATGAGGGTTTCACATTCTCTAGCTTATTTTTCTTGGATTACTTTATGTATTTAATTGATTAATCATTTATTGCTATAATGGCAATCAGATTAGGCATGATAGGATTCTATTATTCATATTTTTCTTAATCATTTTGGTGAACCCGACCATTCTAACCCTTTCTTATGAATATGTCTTAACCGTATCGAGTCAAGGATCAATCATCTTATCCTTCTTTCTCTCCCACTAGGGTTTCTATCATGGTTACTTGCCGCTACTTATTTCAAGCAAGTTCGTACTCAACATCCTACTCACTTCGTTAGGCCTATGGATAATCCTTCTATCAATGTAGTAACTACTTTCCACACTCGTCCTCCTACGGATCCACATGTCTCAATCCCATGACCTATTAATTTTATGGCTCCTCTTGCTTTACTTCTGGGCTATGATATCATTGAGAAACTTTGTTGTAAATATCTCCCCCCAGGTAGATATAGACAAATAGAAGAATATGGAAATCAAAGAAACTCAGAGCCCGATTTTTATTGCGTCACCAATAGCCCTTGGCGCAGGTAAGAGGCGCACTACAGAAGGTGTCGACACGAAAATGGATGCGCCCTTGGCGTAGGGTAAGGCGCGCCACGATAGAAGGTGTCGACACAAAAATGGATGCGCCCTTGGCACAGGTAAGAGGCGCACAATAGAAGGTGTCGACATGAAAATGGATGCGCCCTTGGCATAGGTAAGAGGCGCATGACAGAAGGTGTCGACACGAAAATGGATGCGCCCTTGGCACAGGTAAGAGGCGCACGACAGAAGGTGTCGACACGAAAATGGATGCACCCTTGGCGCAGGTAGGAGAGTGTCGACATGACAGAATTCACGCCTTGGCACACGTAAGGGTATGTTGACATGAATATGGATGCGCCTATGGTGCACATTCAGGAGGCGCAACATTTTGAGCGCTTACGAGAGCGAGACCACGACCCGACCGAGATATTCAGATGGCCATAACTTTTCACAGGGAGCTCGGATTCACACAAGGTTGGAATTTTTGGAAAGCTTACGAGGTCCTCTATCCAAATACGACTTGGATATATTTAATTGGGTGGGAAAAAGTTCTTAAAAATGCAAAATACAGTTCGCCACTTTTTAAGTTTGCTAGGGTTCTCACCTACCACCATAATGAGATAAATTAAATGCAACCTGGAGGTGGTTGGGGTAGATTTGGATTTCCTCTCTCTTCCCTCTCTCATTCTTCTTATAAATTGTAAGGAGGGGCTTCTTTCTAAAGGTTGGACATTCTTGTTTTGCCCCTCCCTTCTTCTCTTTGGCAAGTGAATTTGTGGAGTTCAAACCTCCCATTAAAAACTGTAATGCAACTTTGCCTCTTGGCATTTTGTAGTGTGTTGTATCAATCTTTGGAGCAAATAATGCATGTCTGTGGATGATTCTCAACCCTCTCTATGTTCATTTGCATCCTCTTGATCTTTCACTACAAATCTGTTATCTGTGCATGATCTTGCATTGCATTTTTATGGTTTGTGTTTATTGGCAAGACAGGTGTTCTTCATTCCTCGGTGCATCACCTTTGTAGTTTAGGTTTTATTTTATGCATCTTCTTACCCTGTCTCCTTGGCAAGTTAGTTTAGGTTTTGAGTAAACCCTCTACATTTTTACGTGTGCATCTGAATAGAGGAATAGGAACCGGCCTTCATCTAGAGAGCTTTTCCATTTTCGCAAGGTCCCACACTTGGGAAAAGCTCCATGTTATGCAATCACACTGAGAGTCTCAACCCATCGAGTTGCAGACATTCAGGGGTGTTGTGATTCACCATCAACATTTTTGGCACGCCCGGTGGGACCAAGAGGTCATTCCACAAGATTTGAAGGAATTTTCAAGAAATTTGGACTAAAAATTGCAGGTTTTACAATTTCAGATTTTTTACCTTCCAGGCTGAACTTTGAAATCGATTTTCAAGGGCTTAACTTGCTCAAAACAAGTAAAAATTTCACCAGTTGATAGATCGGGGATAATCTTCAAAAGGGTATTCTTAGATTTTTGATATTTTGACTTTCAAAATTTCATGGTTTTTGGTATTTCGGGTTTTCCCAGTTGCCTTGCATGACCTGAGTTTTCACCTGTACCTTTCGGAGATTAGTAGCTGCAAAACAATACCCCCATAACCAAATTGAAGAGTTGTATCTTCTGGGTCCTTCAAGTTTTAAATTCTATTTTTAATATTGTCAGGTTTGGTGTGTAACTTGGCATAAGCTAGCCTTTTGAGGCTCATTATCTAACACATCTGGCGACTCCGAAGGGGTAGAATTCAGTGGTATAGCAGCAAAAGTTGCCCAGGCATATGAGAAGAATTCAAACCAGGTCTGATACTCGAGAAGAGGGGCATTTTTTCCACTTGCAACTATCACCGGGAGGAGGAAGGAGAGAGAAGAAGACCACGAAGATCACCATCTCCACCTAACCGGACTTTGTCTACACCTCCACAGTAGACCTTTTCTCGCATCAACAACAAGGTTCTTAGGCCAATCAAAATGGCACAACCACCGAATCCCTTTGTCAATTTCATTGGCGCAGTCCACTTGCCCTCAATGCACGAAATCCGGTTCAATTGCGGCATTGAAGAACATTCCATTTTTCACTGGAGAAAATCATACCACTCCTGGTGATCATGTCAAAGACATTGCTAACGTTTGTGCAATCCATGAGATAAATGAAATGGATGTTCTTTATCAAATTGTTGGCATCTTCATTCAAAGGGAGGCATTGCAATGGTTTAGGAGCCTTGGAGTGGTACTATCCAAAATTGGAATCAGTTATGCATAGTTCTCCATGAGCAGTTTGGAGAAAAGGGAGACAATTTGTCTCTACTAGAACAATTGACAACTATCAAGAGAGCTCCCAATGAGCAACTAACTGACTTCAACTTCAGATTTCAAAGGTCTTGGGATAGGATTCCAGTGGCCGTTAGGCCAACAGCTAAAGGTGCTTTTCTATACTATCTTAAGGCTTTGAATTCTGATATTTCTATGTTAATTCAATCTATGGGAGGCACAACCTTACCTGCTGCTTATAGCATTGCCATTAGGGCTGAAAACTGTCTTATTCAAGCTGGTAAGCTGGCTCCTAAGCCTCCCATGCCCTTGTATCCAAACTTAGAAAATCCAAGCACTAGTCAAGCACCCACTTTGGCTCCTATTCCCACTCCTAGAAATCAAAGTTCAAATGAAACTTCTACTTCATCCTCTAGTGCTTCAAATGAACTCCAGAGAGGTTATGAAACAATTGCAGAACCTTGGAAATGAGCTGGTGACTATCAAAAGACAAGCAAGCTCAAAGTGCTAGACCATATCAACCTCAAGCGCAGTACCAGGCTAGGCCCCCATACCAACAAAATAGGTCACCAGCTCAGGCTGCAAATCAAAATCAAAGCCAAGTAAGGCCTCCCGCTAATAGACCATTTCAGCCCTATAACCCCAATGTTGCATCTGCTTCTAAAGCATTAGTGCCAGTCCAAAACAACATAGCTCAAGAGTATGATTGGTGTTTCCCATGTAATGAACCTCACAACCAATCTATGTGCTTTAATGGTGCTTTGAACCAAGCCTTGATGGTGACAAATACTGGCGTTGAGGGTGAAGTGAGTCAAGAAACAAATCAGCAACAAGGGACATCTCAGCAAAACACAGCTACAAATGATACCGCACTTGCGAATTGGCAAGCTGAGGATTTTTGTGGCATGAATCAAACAATTTCTCAGAGTGTAGCAGCTAACACAAGATCAAAGAAGAGGAATATTGGTGAAGGGAGTCATTGGCTCCAAGTGATCTACAACCTTCCATCACTCCACAAGTTGTCGGTAAGCAAAATGCAGCTCCAAACATGCAAGGACAGCCCAAACCACCTTCTAAACCAATTCAATGCCATTGTTGCTGCCCATGCACAAAAAGGAATGTACGAGACTAAAGGACAACAAAGAGATGTTTCATCCCCATTTAGCATCATTGATCAAATGAAGAAGACAAATGTGAATATATCAATGTGGGAATCTTTATCCATCCCAGGCCAAAGAGATCTTCTACAAGCTGCCATGAAGAATTGGTCAACTTCGAACCAGCAAGTCCATATGCGAGAGAATGTCCTCACAAATGCTGCTCATCCTGAAGGGAATCATGGAGGACAACAAGGTAAATTTTGAAACCCCCTCCATTCTATGTTTCATTAATCATTAAGGATAAACTAGTACACAATTGCATGATTGATTCTAGGGCAAGTAGTTCTGTCATGCCTAAGCAAATAGCTGATCAGCTGGGTCTCCAATATGAAGTAATATCAAAGGGGGTAGTGCAATTGGATGGGACAGCAGTAGCAATGGTGGGAGTGATTAAAAGTTTGAATCTTACCTTGCATGCATGCCCCAATGTTACCGTTTTGCAAGATGTGTCAGTGATAGATTTGCCACCACTATTTGCCCTATGCTTATCAAGGATTTCACAACTAGAATTGGAGGCTACTTATCTGTTGATTGGTCACACATGTTGTTCAGAACAAGATATGGTACTAAGGTCACAATCAGATCTGAACCAATTGCAAACTTTCATATTGAGCCTCATACTCCAAGCCAAATCAATGCCAACTATTCAGCATTTGATCAAGAAGATTATCAAGCACAGATGAAGCTGACACCAAAGTTGGAAGCATCCCAGATTTAACTCTTGATGAATGGGCAAGCAAGGTACATGCTTTTGATCCCTACCAAGAAGTAGAAGAATCTGAGCTAGGAGTCTATTGCATACATGAAGAAAACCAGCCTATTCCTAGCATCACCAAACAAAACCATAAGGATGACAATGAGGTATGGAAATTATTTTTCGATGGATCAAGGAGTAGGCAAGGTGCAGGAGGAGGAGCTATGCTTGTTTCACCTCAAGGCATCAAATATTATTCATCTTTTTGTTTCCAGTTTTCTTGTTCAAACAACACAGCTGAATATGAGGCCTTGATTCATGGACTTCATTGGGCTAGGAAAAAGGGCATAAAGAACTTGCAGGTGTTCGGGGATAGCGAGCTGATCGTCAATCAAGTCAGGGGACAACATGCTACAAAGAATGAACTGCTAAAGAACTACAAGAATAGGGTATGGGACCTCATTGAGGATTTCGAAGCTTTCAACATCGTGTCCATACCTAGGAAGAAAAATGAAGCCGCGAGATAGGCTCGCAGTTGTTGGAGCAATGTTTGATGTGGTTGACAACATCAAAAGGGAAAAAACACAGCCACATATCCATGTGATTGTGAGGCCAGCAGTTCCAGATAATAACACAAGCTGGCAGGTGTTTGAGAATGATCAACAGATCGTCAATTTCTTACAAGAAGAGGCTGAATTCTCAGCTAGGAATCAGGACAGATTAGAGCAGCAGTATGGGGATCAAGTAGTGCAGTTGTGGACAAACAAGCTTCCCAAGGGTTTAGTAACATTGGAGTCTATCTTCAACCCTAACGACCCGATTCCATAAGGAAAAAAAGCTAACATACAAGTCAAGAGAGAAGATTCAGAGCCAATTCCGGTTGGGGAAGGAAAAACACTTCAAATTGGCAAAGTGGCCACTGAGCAGGAGAAATCAGATTTCATACAACTTTGCCAAGAATTTCCAGATGCCTTCGCTTGGAGCTATGAAGACTTGAGAGGTTTCAATCCGAAGTTGGCACAACATACCATAGAATTGGATCCAGATGCTAAACCCATCAGGCAGAAGCAGAGACCAGTCAACCCTCACATTGAGCCTCTAATGAAGAAAGAGCTAAACAAGTTAATAGAGGCAAGCATTATATTCCCGATCAAGCACTCAAGCTGGGTTGCAAACTTGGTTCCGGTCAGGAAGAAGAGCGGAGAAATCAGGTTGTGTGTAGACTTCCGAGACCTCAACAGGGCATCTCTTAAAGACCATTACCCACTTCCTTCAATGGAACAAATATTGCAAGTGGTATCCGGTTCGGAGAGATTCTCTCTCTTAGATGGCTACTCAGGGTATAATCAGGTAATGGTGAAGGAAGATGACCAGTTCAAGATGGCTTTCACCACCAAATGGGGCACATATGCCTACAAGAAGATGCCATTTGGCCTATCAAATCTTTGGAGCCACTTTCCAAAGGGCAATGGATATGGCATTCAAGGGATTGATCAATAAAATAGTTCTGATATATCTTGATGACATCACTGTATTCTCCAAAAATGTAGTGGATCACCTCTTTCATCTGAGGCAGGTATTTCAGAGGTGTAGAAGATTTGGGGTATCATTGAATCCCAAAAAATGCATATTCTTGGCTCACGAAGGAAAACTTCTAGGCCATATTGTTTCAAAGGAGGGATTGATGATTGACCCAGAAAGAGTTGAAGCAATTCGAGCGTTGCCATTGCCAAGTCATAAGAAGGCTCTTCAAAGCTTCTTAGGAAGGATCAATTTTGTCTACAGGTTTGTTCCAAACTTTGCAGCTCTCGTAAAGCCAATAACATTGATGTTGAAGAAGAGCATGGCATTTAAGTGGACATCTGAAGGAAAGGCAAGTTTTGAGGCAATAAAAGAGGCTATATCTCAAGCTCCAACTCTCGTCAATCCAGAACTTCTCCAAGGATTTCATGCTTATATGCCTTTGGTGGTGGAGACACAATTTCTGCAATCCTGGCACAACAAAACAAAGAAGGATTAGAACAACCAATTGCTTTCTTCAGTCAAGGCTTGGAGGAATACGAAACTAGGTACTCTTTCATTGAAAAGCATGTCCTTGCAGTGATCAGGAGTTTAAAGAAATTCAAGCACCTAGTCTCAAACAACAAGATCCAATTATTGGTCTCTCATGCGGGAGTCAAGGACTTCCTTCTAAACAAGGATCTGAATGAGAAACGTGCAGGATGGATAACTCGTGTCATGGAATATGACATCGAGATCAAGGTCACCAAACTAGTACATGGGAAGGGACTATGTGAACAACTAGCCTTGAGTCAACAAGTTGAAGCAGGTGATGAAAAAGAGACTGTCTTGGTATTACAGGGTGGTCAAGAACAGGAAAATGATGATGTGCCTACTCCTTGTTGGACTCAGAGTATGATAAACTTCCTACAGACAGGCCTATGCCCTCTAGAAATGAGCAAAGCAAAGAGGAGATACTTCAGATTACAAGCCATTCAATATGTGCTTGTTGATGGTGTTTTGTTTAAAAAGGACATCAATGGAGTTTTATTGAGGTGCATTGGGATGGGTCAAATTGAGAGGGTGTTACAAGATTTTCATGATGGAGATTCCGGAGGACATTTCGCCCCACGAGTAACAACTCTCAAGATAATGAAGGCAGGATATTATTGGCCGACAGTGTTCAGTGACTACTATACATGGATAAGAAAGTGCAAGAAATGTGCACTCTTCACAGGAAAAGAAAGACTAGCAGCACTTCCATTACACCCAATTTTGGTTGACCAACCATTTATGCAATGGGGATTGGACTTCATTGGGGTCATAAATCCTAACTCAAGCCAAGGCCACAAGTGGATTCTCACGGCAACGGACTATTTCACCAAGTGGACCGAAGCAGTAGCGCTCAAAGAAGCAAATGAGTCTAACATACTAGACTTTTATGAAGGAATAGTGACCAGGTTTGGTGTGCCAGCCACTATCATATCAGACAATGCATTAGCATTCATAGGTTCCAAGATTATAGAATGGGCTGTCAAGAATGGAATCTATTTGAGCACCTCTTCAAATTATTACCCGCAGGGTAATGGACAGGAAGAGTCCACGAACAAGAATTTGCTAAGGATCATCAAAAGGACTCTGGATGAAAACCAAAGGACATGGCATACCAAGCTAAGATCAGCATTGTGGGCTGATAGAATAACGCTAAAGAGGTCTACTAGTAATTCTCCCTACAAGTTGGTCTATGGGAAAGAGCGTGTGCCTATATCATTAGAATTGCCAGCATTGGAGCTCATGAAGCAGTTGGAGTTGTCTGAGTTCAAACCAATGGAGGCCAGGTATGCAGAGTTGATGGAATTGGAGGAAATCAGAGAGCATGCAGTTCAGATGATTGAGAAGGATCAGGCCTTAGTAAAAAGATGGTTTGATAAGAAGGCAAGAGCAAGGACCTTCTAGGAAGGGGACCTAGTCCTGAAATGGGATGCAGATCGGGCAAAACCAGGAAAGCATTCCAAGTTTGATGCCATTTGGAGTGGCCCCTATATGGTCACGGAATGTAAAAGTAGTAATGCCTTCCAATTGTCTACATTGGATGGAGAAGAACTCCCGATTCCGGTTAACGGAATCTATCTTAAACATTGCTACTAAAAGGAAAAGGTTTACCCTTGTAAATATTAGCCTAGATTTAAAATTCCTCTAAGTGCGTATGCACATTGTCTTGTTGTAGTTAGGTTTCAATTTCCCTAAGTGCTCCACACATAGGTTTTTTTGCTCTCAGGTTAATTTCTATAGTTCAACATGCTCTCGAAGAAGGAGTTGTGATACCAGGCTCGGGATCAGAGATCAAGTTGGTTTCAGGTTATTACTTATGACTCCATGCCCAATGGATTGCTAAAAGGCCACTGATCTTCTACCTAGCAGGCAGGTGATCCCATTGAGTCGCCAAATTGTTGTAAATATCTCCCCCCCGGGTAGATATAGACAAACAGAAGAATATGGAAATCAAAGAAACTCAGAGCCCGATTTTTTATTGCATCACCAACAGCCCTTGGCGCAGAGTAAGAGTGCATGAAGAACAAAGGTGTCGACATGAAAATGGATGCACCCTTGGCACGGGTAAGAGCGCCTGCGCATGGCAAAAGGTGTCGACACAAAAATGGATGCGCCCTTGGCGCAGGTAAGAGGCGCATGACGATAGAAGGTGTCGACACGAAAATGGATGCGCCCTTGGCGCAGGTAAGAGGTGCACAACAGAAGGTGTCGACATGAAAATGGATGCGCCCTTGGCGCAGGTAAGAGGTGCATGACAGAAGGTGTCGACATGAAAATGGATGCGCCCTTGGCACAGGTAAGAGGCGCATGATAGAAGGTGTCGACACAAAAATGGATGCGCCCTTGGCGCAGGTAAAGGTGTGCATGACACGATGTCACATGACATGTCGAAATGCACTTGCACCTTGGCACATGTAAGGGTATGTCAACATGAATATGGATGCACCTATGGCACACCTTGAGGCACACATTTTGAGCCCGCGAGAGGCACCACATATTCAGATGGCCATAACTTTTCACAGGGAGCTCGATTCACGCAAGGTTGGACTTTTCGGAAATCTTACGAGGTCCTCTATCCAACTATGACTGGATATATTTAATTGGGTGGGAAAAAGTTCTTAAAAATGTAAAATACAGTTCACCACTTTTTGGGTTTGCTAGGGTTCTCACCTACCACCATAATGAGATAAATTAAATGCAACCTAGAGGTGGTTGGGGTAGATTTGGATTTCCTCTCTCTTCCCTCTCTCATTCTTCCTATAAATTGTAAGGAGGGGCTTCTTTCTAAAGGTTGGACATTCTTGTTTTGCCCCTCCCTTCTTCTCTTTGGCAAGTGAATTTGTGGAGTTCAAACCTCCCATTAAAAACTGTAATGCAACTTTGCCTCTTGGCATTTTGTAGTGTGTTGTATCAATCTTTGGAGCAAATAATGCATGTCTGTGGATGATTCTCAACCCTCTCTGTGTTCATTTGCATCCTCTTGATCTTTCACTTTGCAAATCTGTTATCTATGCATGATCTTGCATTGCATTTTTATGGTTTGTGTTTATTGGCAAGACAGTGTTCTTCATTCCTCGGTGCATCACCTTTGTAGTTTAGGTTTTATTTTATGCATCTTCTTACCATGTCTCCTTGGCAAGTTAGTTTAGGTTTTGAGTAAACCCTCTACATTTTTACGTGTGCATCTGAATAGAGGAATAGGAACCGGACTTCATCTCGGAGAGATTTTCCATTTTCGCAAGAGTCCCACACTTGGGAAAAGCTCCATGTTATGCAATCGTACTGAGAGTCTCAACCCATCAAGTTGCGGACATTTGGGGGTCTTTGTGATTCACCATAACTTAAGAATACACTTGCAAAAATATCTCTCTATGACTTATTACGTAACGCACCCGATTTTCATCATACATTAGAATCCTCCCTTCATTTTATTCACATTGAAATTGATAATTCTTCAATGAAGTTCACACACCTCATTTAGTCTCTCAAAAATTTTCCACGTGCTATATCATTTACTAATGAGGAAATATCACCATTTCCTCTTGACAATCCAGTGCACCTTTGCTTATTGTTATTGTTATAGGAACCAATTCTATCAAGCAATTACTTATTGATAATGGCTTGGCCATTAAATTATGTGCTCATTCTCTTCTAAAATAACTTGGCCTTGCAGACAACCTAATTTCTGAAAATTCTACTCTCACTCATTGTTATGATTCAACTACTCACACATTCTTAGGAACCATCACATTACATATTAAATTTGGGCCTAATAATGTCTCTATGGAATTTTTCATTATCAATACCTTATTTAAATACAATCTCTTATAGCGTAGACCTTGGATTCATGCAATGCAAGTAGTTCCATCCATTGTTCATCAATGCATTAAATTCTTACATGATGGTTATGAACATACCATTACTGTGGATCCTAATCCATTCAAATAATATCGCATAGATCCTGTTACTTCTATGCTTATTCCTCTGTCACAACATATTCCATATAATAGTATTGATAATTATGACATTGGTCAATCCAATCCTTTGCAATCTTCCTTTGCCACTCCAAGTACTTCAGCTATTTCTACTCATACTACTTTGTTAGTGTGAAATCATAGCACCCCCGATGAGTTCTACAAGTTTTCTTTTCTAAGGTAGAGTCATTTGGTGTGATTGCATAACAGGGGACCTTCCCAAGGTGTGGGACCTTGAAAAAATGGGAAATCCCTCTAGATTAAAGGTTGGTTCCTTATTCCTCTATTTAGGTGCATACGTGAGGATTTGCAGAGGATCTATCTCTATACCTAATCTAAAACTTGCCAAGGAGACAGGGGTAAAAGGAGTATAAGAAATAAGAAATGACTAAACTACCAGGTGATGCACCAAAGGAATGATGAACACTTATTTTGCTAATAGACACAAACCAACAAAATGCATACAATGAACAAGAACAAATAGCCAGATCTATAATGGAAGACTAGATGAAAGAAAAAGAGACAAGAAAGGATCTAAAATTGATCACAAACGTGTTTTATTGCTCTATAGATTGATACAATTCATTACGAAGTAACCAAGAGGCAAAAACGTATTGCAATTTTAATGGAAGGCCTGAACCCCAAAAATCCATTTTCTAGAAGGAGAAGGGAGCCTGTAAAACAAATAATGTCCAACCCTTTACAACAAATCTTGCCCCCATATTTATAGATTCAATTATAGAGAAGAAAGAGAGAGAAAAGTGGGAAAATAAGGTTGAAGCTCAACTACTACTTTAATGCCCATGCTAAAATCTGCCCCAAATTCATCTTTACTACATCAATCATTGGTTTGGCGCCTTGAAAGAAGGGGAAACGATAGAAGCAGGACCGAATCTGATCTTATTGTTGAAGTGAGAAGATCCTGCATTGAAATCCCGAAGATGTTTCCTCCATTTTCCATTACCTAACCTCCTCAAAATTAAAGTTTCAAACCTCCATGGTGTGGGGGAGGTTGAGATCTTTTCAACGGTGTCATATTTTTAATATCTTGAGCCTTGAGTCAAAAGGTATGCCCCTTCAAAGTTTGCATTGAGTCCATACATAGGAGTGGGAAAATAGTTTTGAAAATGGCTCCCCTTTTGATCTTCGAGAAACGCGGTAGTCGGCACTTATCTCGAAGGTGACCTCTATATTTTACTCTTAGAACAATGTGGGGTGACCGACATGACTTCCTCTGTCATCCCGCTCAAATTCTTGTTTCTTAGCTAATTTCTTTACCCGGTGGAGTCATATTCATTGGCCAGGACACACAACAGCCGGCACTCATTTGGGAACCTTTTCTCTATTCAACCTTGAATCGGCGCTAGTGAGACACTTGGCACCTCCACCGGCCCGCTCATGCATTGACTATTCAACTCGACCCTTACCCTTTTGGAATAACATGTGGAGGCACCGTGCTTGCTTGAAAACCCAGCCCAATTTTTTTCTTTGGAGGAGCATCGAGTTGACACTTGTCTCGCCTCCGCTGATTTGTGGACTTTTCAATGGTCCCTCTTACTTTTTAGACTTTGGGCTACATGGCGAGCTCGTGCTCATTTGGGTCTCCACCTTGGGATCAACTCTTGGATATATGCCACACTAACACTTGGAATTCTCTACTTACACATCTATACTTAGCCAATTGTGAAGCCCGTCATATCCACCTTTTGACTCTGTTTGACCATTTGCTACGTGGAGGGCCAGCGCAAGTTTGAGTTTTTTCCTTGAGCTTCCTTCCTGGTTATGCACCAAGCTGGCACCTAACACCTTCTTTTTAGTTGAAGAATTTTTAATGCTGCGAAACTTCTTTAGGGCTCTGCACGCATGGAATCCTCAGTGCAAGTCCTGGGCTTCCCCTTTTTGAATTCACCTTTGGAGAAGCGTCATTAGGACACGTGGCTCCTTCTGCTACCTTCTCCATACTTAGTTGATTTTGGACCCTTTTTTGAGCAGGTTTCGAGCACGAGGACCTCGGATATTTTCCGTTTCTTCCTCTTCTTGTTTTAGGTTCTTCATGCGGCATCATCCCCTCTACTCTAACCCTACTATTTCATAGTTGAGTCTACCTGTAACTTGAAGAAGGAATTTAAGACATGGAAACAGCTCGACAGAGTCATTTTCTTTTGCACAGGGTCCTTTAGTCTTTCTCGGCCTCTGCCACTCCATGATTGAGTCCTTCTGTGACCAATTTGTGGGGTTTGAATGAGTTTTCTCAGGTTCCTTCTATACGGGTCGTGGATCGATCTCGATATTTTACCCAAGGGTGAAATATGCATAACAATTTGGTGACTCACATGGGTATCTACTTGCTAGATCAAAGGACCAATTACCTTGTCATATCTATTGGGCATGGAGTCAAGAACAATGGTCTGATATTAATTTTTCTTTTGATTCATGATCCCGGATGTTTGCACTCTCAATTTTCATAAGAAACCTCAAAGTGAAGGTTCTTGAGAGTAGAAAATTGTTTTGACCCGGGGCTCATCTGTCTCTCGAAATGGATTGCATAAGAGCAAAAAAACAACACTTCAAATATATGCAAAATTTGAAATCATACGTGCTCCAAATAGAGCATGCAGAGCATGCAAATCACTTAGGAGAAAAGCAACCTAAACTACAGCAATGCGATGTGCACAAGCACTTAGAGGAAAGAGAAACTAAACTAACATGTACAGGGTGAGACTTTCCTTTTAGTAACAGTGCTTGAGATAGATCCCATTTACTGGAATCTGCAACTCTTCACCCTCCAATGTAGACAATTGGAAAGCATTACTACTTTTGTATCTTGTGATCATATAGGGGTGATTCCAGATTGCATTAAATTTGGAAACACTTCCTAGTTTTGCCCAATCTACATCCCATTTCAAAACCAAGTCTCCTTCCCAGAAGGTCCTTGCTTTTTCCCTTTTGTCAAAGCATTTCTTGATTGAGGCCTAATTCTTTTCTATCACTTGGATTGCTTTCTCTCGAGTTCTTCCAATTCTATCAGCTCCACATACCTGGCCTCCATCGGTTCAAATTCACACATCTCTAGTTGCTTCACGAGCTCCAATGTTGGCAACTCAAGTGATATAGGTAACAGTGCCTCTTTCCCATAGACAAGCTTGAATGGAGAGTTGTTTGTAGATCTCTTTGGCATTATTCTATCATCCCATAACGCCATTTTGAGCTTTATGTGCTAGGTCCTCTGATTCTCATCAAGATTTCTTTTGATGGTTTTTAATAGGTTCTTGTTTGTGGACTCACTGGCCATTACCTTGAGGGTAATAGTTTGATGAAGTGCTCAAATAAGTCCCATTCTTGATAGCCCATCCTATGATCTTGGAACCTATAAATGCTAATGCATTGTTTGATATAATGGTGGATGGTACTCTAAATATTGTCACCATCCCTTCATAGAAATCTTGCCACCGCATCGGTCCACTTGGTGAAATAATCTGTCATTGTCGCTTAATCCATTTGTGGCCTTGGCTTGAATATGGATTGATGACTCCAATGAAGTCCAATCCCCATTACATGAAAGGCTTGTGGACTAAGATTGGGTGCAATGGAAGTGCTGCTAGCCTTTCCTTGCCTTTAAAGAATGCACAATTCTTGTACCTCTTGATCCATGTGTAGTAGTCACTAAACACTCGGCCCAATAATATCCCACTTTCATGATTTTGAGTGCTATCACTCTTGGAGAAAAATGGCCTCCATTGCTTCAACATGGAATTATTGTAACACTCTTTCTAACTAATCTATCCCAATGCATCTCGGTAGAATGCCATTGGCATCTCTTTAAACAAGATGCCATCAATAAGGGCATATGGCTTGGCTTGTAGTCCAAATGTTTTATTTTTCTTTACTCATCCCATGAGGACACGTGCCTATTTAAAGGAAGTGCACCATGTCTTGGGTCTAAAAAGGAGTAGTTATATCATCCTCCCTTCTTCTTGATCATCTTGTAGGACAAAAACAGCCTCCTTTTCACCGTTTGCTTCATTTTATTGACTCGAGGCTAGTTTTTCACACAACCCTTTCCTCCTTTTCACTGTTTGCTTCATTTTGTTGACTCGAGGCTAGTTTTTCACACAACCCTTTCCCATGGACCAGCTTGGTGATCTTGATCTCAATGTCATATTCCATGACGCAAGTGATCAATCCCGCATGCTTCTCATTCGGTCCTTCTTTGAGAAGGAATTATTTAACTCCCGCATGGGAGACCAATAGTTGAATTTTGTTGTTTGAAACCAAATGCTTAAAATTCTTCAATCATGTGATCATCGCCAGGACTGACTTCTCGATGAAGGAGTACCTCACCTCATAATCTTCCAAACCTTGACTTAAGAAAGCAATTGGTTGTTGTATACCTTCTCTGTTATTCTAAACCAAGATTGTAGAAATCGTGTCACCGCCACTAAAGGCATGAAATATGAATTCTTTGAAAAATATGGATTCACAAGAGTCGGGGCTTGTGATATGGCTTCTTTGATAACCTAAAAACTTAATTTTCCTTCATCTATCCACCTGAATGCTAAGCTCTTCTTCAACATCAATGGTATTGGCTTAACAAGGCGTAAAAGTTTAGAACAAACTCGATGAGAAAATGATTTTTCCCAAGAAGCTTTTAAGAGCTTTTTTGTGACTTGGCAATGGAAATGCTCTTATTGATTGAACTCTCTCTAGGTCAATTGCCAATCCTTTTTTGATACAATATGGCCTAGAAGCTTTCCTTCATGGGCCAAGAATATGCATTTTTTGGGGTTCAATGACACCCCAAAACTCCTGCATCTTTGGAACACTTGCCTTATATAGAAAAGGTGGTCTCTACATTTTTGGAAAACACTGTAATGTCATCTAGGTATATCAGTACTATTTTTTGATCAGCCCCTTGAATGCCATATCCATTTCCCTTTGAAAAGTGACTTCGGCATTGGACAATTCAAATGGCATTTTTCTATAGGCATAGGTGCCCCATTTGGTGGTGAAAGCTATTTTGAATTGATCATCTTCTTTCACCATGATCTGATTGTATCTCAAATAACCATCTAGGAGAGAGAACCTCTCTGATCCAGACACCACTTGCAAAATCTACTCCATCGAGGGGAGTGGGTAGTGATCCTTAAGAGATGCTCTGTTCAAATCTCTGAAGTCAACACATAGTCTAATTTCTCCATTTTATTTCTGACTAGGACCAAATTTGACACCCAGCTTGAGTGTTTTATTGGAAATATGATACTTTCCTCTATTATTTTGTTCATCTCCTTCATCATAGGCTCAATATGTGGGTTGACCGGTCTTTTCTTTTACACCGATGGGCTGCGCAATCGGATCTAGTTTGATTGTGTTTTGTGCTATCTTTGGGTTAAAACCTCTTAGGTCTTCTTAACTCCAAGAAAACACATATGGAAATTCTTGGAAAAGTTGTATGAATTCATACATTTCTTGCTCGGTGGCCACTTTTCCAATTTGAAGTGTTTTGTCTTCTCTAACTAGAATTGACTCGAATCTTCTCCTTTGATCTCGTATGTTAACCTTCCCCTTTCTAAACTGATCATTAGGATTGAAAATAGACTCCATTGTAACTAATCCTTTGGGAAGATTTTTGTATGTATGCAACTATACTATCTAATTCCCATATTGTTGCTCTAGTCTGCTTTCATTTTTAGCTGAGAATTTAGCTTCTTCTTGTAAAAATTTAATGATCTGTTGATCATTCTCGAACACCTACTATCATGTGTTGTTATCTGGCACTGCTGGCCTCACAACTATATGTATATGTGGTTGTTCTTTGTCTCTTTTGATGTTTTCAACCACATCAAACGTTTCTCCCACTATTACAAGTCTATCATCAGCTTCATTCTCTTTCCTTGGTATGGACACAATGTTGAAGGCCTCAAATCCTCCATGAGATCCCATACCGTCACATTGTAGTTCTTGAGTAGGTAATTTTTGACAACATTAAGTCCTATGACTTGTTTGATGACTAGTTCACTATCACCAAACACTTGCAAGTTCTTGATTCCTAGCTTCCTTGCCCAATGAAGACCTTGGACTAAAGTTTCATATTCATTCGTGTTATTTGAGCAAGAAAAATGGAATCAAGGCTGAATAATATTTCTTACCTTTGGGGGACACAATCATGGCTCTTCCTCCAGCTCCTTGTCTACTCCTTGAGCCATCAAAGAAAAAATTTCATACCTCATTTTCATCCTTGTATTTAGGCTTAATTAGGTCAATAAGAGGATGATTCTCTTCATGTAGGTAGTACACGCCTAGCTCGATTCTTCCATCTCCCTATAGGGGTCAAAACCATGATTTTTTTTGGACCAATCATCAAGCGTCGAGTCCGGGATACATCCCACCTTGGTATTTTCTTCAAGTTATTGGGAGGTCTTCTTGATCAAAAGTTGAGCAATTCACATTGATTGGGCTAGGCACATATGATTCAATATGATAATCAACAATAGGTTTAGATCTGATTGTGGCCTTCCCTCATAACTTGTCCTAAAGAGCATATGTGACCGGTTAGCAGATAGGTAGCCTCAAATTTCGGCAAGAAGTCCAGACAGACAAAAGTAAAATGTGGTGGCAAATCTATGATTGAGACGTTTTGTAAAATAGTCACATTAAGGTAAACGTGTAGAGTGAAACTCGGATCCTTGATTATTCCTATAGTGGTCACCGCTGTGTCCCATCTAATTGGACTACTCCTCTAGAGATGACTTCATATTAGAGACCCAACTGATCAGTTATTTGTTTGGGCATCACAGAACTACTAGCCCCATAATCAATCATACAATTGTGCACCAATTTATCTCCAATAATTAATGAGACATAGAATGGAGGAGGTCTCAGGTTCTTACCTTGTTGTTCTCCTTGGTTACTACTTAGATGAACTACATTGGCAAGCACTCTCTCTTACTAGCTAGGGGGTTGATTTGAACTTCACCAATTTCGCATGGCAATCTGTAATAGATCCTCTACCCTGGAATGGCAAGTGAATCCCATATTGAAATGTTCACACTTGTCCTCTTCATTTGCTTAATAATATTGAACGTGATATCCTTTTTCCGCCCCTTCCTAGACACATTTCTTTCTTGTACATGGGTTGTTACAACCGATTCTGACTAGATTTGTGAGGTGGCTTGGGTTGGTTCTACATGTTGGGAGTTATACTTGGAGCACCAGACCTTGTGTAGTGATGGAAGGTTGAGGTTCACCTAATTTCAGTGGTTGGCCTTCTCTAATATTTCTCTTTTTGGACTGTGTATTGGCAACTACACCTTGAGAAGGGAATTGATTCATCCCAAAGAAGTTTCACCTACCAATTTACAAGCATAATCTCTCTTGGAGGTCCCCCTTATTGAGATGCTTCTTTGTTGATCTCCCTCTTGGATAGGTTCTAGTGGCACCATAGTGGTCTACACCATTAAGTCTTGATTGAGTGCACCATTAACGCACATTAATAGGTTATGAGGCTGATTGCATGGAAAGCACCAATCACATTCCTATGCCACATTTTTCTACGTGTTTGGAACCAATGCTCTTGATGTTGAAGCTATGTACGGATCATACGACACAGAAAGGTCTAGCAGCTTGGGGCTATCCTTTGTTCTAGCTTTGATTTAAAGCCTAAGGTGGTGGCCTATTGTGCTAATACTAGGGTCTAGCTTGATATTGAGCCTAGGGCTAAGCCTGGGGCTGATACAACCTAGAACTCTGAGCTTGTTTTCTTTTGATGGTTATTAGCTCATTTCCTAGGTTCTGTAGATTTTCATGACTTCCTAGAGTTCCTTAGGGGTGTTAGATGATGAGGTGGAAGTTTCAGCTGAGCTTTGACTCCTGTGGGTGGGTATAGGAGCTAATGTGGGCGTTTGGCTAGTATCTGGATTTCCTAACTTAGGGTATAGACACATAGATGGCCTAGGAGCGATTTTACCAGCCTGAATCAAACAGTTCTCAGCCCCTATGGAAAGGCTATAGGCTGCAGGTAAGGTTATTCCCCCCATTGACTGGATCATCAAATAAATATTAGAATTTAAAGCCCTAAGAACGTATAAGAAGGAACCTTCATTAGTGGGCTTTAGTGCTATTGGAATCTTGTCTCAAGTCCTCTAGAATCTGAGGTTGAAGTCTGTCAGCTATTTGTTTGGGGCTCTCTTGATTATTGTTAGTTGCTCCAACAAAGACAAGTTATCACCTTTCTCTCCAAACTGGTTGTGAAGAGTTGTGCATAGCTGATTCCAATTCTGGATAGAGCCTGCCTCAAGACTCCTGAACCATTGTGAAGCTTTCCCTTTGAGTGAAGAGGTGAGAAGCTTAATTGCAATTTCCATCTCATGGATCTTGTGGATTGTACATACATTTGCAATATCTTGGACATGATCACTAGGAGAAGTTTGGTTTTCCTAGTGAAATATGGGATGCTCTTTAATGCTACAATTAGAACTGGATTTTGTGCATTCAAGGTGAGTGGACTACTGCCAGTGAAGTTGACATAAGGATTTGGTTGAGCCATTCTGATTGATCTAAGCACCCCTCTTGATTGAGGGAATGGCTTACTGGGAGGAGGTGTTTATAAGGCTCTGTTTGGTGGGGATAGATACCTCTGGGCTCTTCTTCCTCTTCTCCCTCTATCTACAGACAATTCTAGATAGAAAAATAACCTCTCTTCTCTGGTTCTTGACCGTGTTTGTATTCTTCTCATGAACATGCCTCGAATGCTGAAACTAGTAGATTTTTTTCTTGTGGAGTAGTCGATGTACAATTTTAAGGATTCTTACAAGCCAAAAACACAACAAGCATGAATCAATTTTTACTGTAATAAGATAGAGACTTCTTACTCCCACTGGGCATGCCAAAAGTATTAGTGTGAAGTCAAATCACCCCTAAATGAGTTCTACAGTCTACTTTTCTAAGGAAGAGTCATTTGGTGTGATTGCATAACATGGTACCTTCCCTAAGGTGTGGGACCTTGCAAAAATGGGAAAGCCATCCAGATTAAAGGTTGGTTCCTTATTCCTCTATTTTGGTGCATATGTGAGGATTTGCGAGAGGTCTATCTCTATATCTAATCTAAAACTTACCAAGGAGACAACGGTAAAGGAGTATAATAAATAAGAAATGACTAAACTACCAGGTGATGCACCAAAGGAATGATGAACACTTATTTTTCTAATAGACACAAACCAACCAAATGCATACAATGAATAAGCACAGATAGCTAGATCTATAATGGAAGACCACACGAAATAAAAAGAGATAAGAAAGGGTCTAAAATAGATCATAGACATGTTTTATTACTCGTAGATTGATACAGATTCATTATAGAGTAGCCAAGAGGTAGAAACGTATTGCAATTTTAATAGAAGGTATGAACCCCACAAATCCCTTTACTAGAAGGAGAAGGGAGCCTGCAAAACAAAGAATGTCCAACCCTTTACAACGAATCCTACCCCCATATTTATAGATTCGATTAAAGAGAAGAAAGAGAGAGAGAAAACTAGGAAAAGTAGGTTGAAGCTCAACTAGTGTAGTTAATGCCCTTGATAAAATCTACCCCAAATTCTTCTTTATTGTATCAATATTTGGTTCAGCACCTTGAAGGAAGGGGAAATGACAGAGAGCAGATCGAATCGATCTGGTTGTTGAAGTGAGAAGATCCTACATTGAAATCCTGAAGATGTTTCCTCCATTTTCCTTTACCCAACCTCCTCAAAATTAATGTTTCGAACCTCCATGGCATGGGCGAGGCTGAGATCTTTCTAACGGTGTTATATTTGCAATATCTCGAGCCCTAAGTCAAAATATATGCCCTTCAAAGTTTGTATTGAGTCCACGTACATAGGAGCGGGATATTTTTATTTTAAATTGGCTCCCCTTTTAATCTCTGAGACAAATCGAAGTCTAGTGCTTATCTAAAGGTGACATCTATATTTTACTCTTAGAATAGTGCATGACTGACACATAGCTTCCTCCATCACTCGCTCAAATTCTTGTTTCTCATAAGTTCTTTTCCCGATGGGGTAATATTCATTGACCAGGACACACGGTAGTTTGGCACACATTTGGGAACATTTTCTCTATTAAACCCTTAAATCAAGTGCCATTGACACACTTTGACAGCCTCTTCCGGCCTACTCATGCATTGACTATTCAACCAACCCTACCCCTTTTGGAATAACATGTGGAGGCACTGCGCTTGCTTGAAAAGCTGGCCCAAAGTTTTCCTTTAGAGGAGCAATGAGTTGACACTTTCCGGCCTCGTTGATTTGTTGAATTTTCACAGTCCCTCTTACTTTTTAGAATTTAGGCTATGTGGCAAGCTCATGCTCATTTAGGTCTCCACCTTGGGACCAACTCTTGCAGATGCGTCACACTGACACTTGGCATTCTCTTCTTACACATCTATACTTAGCCAATTTTGAAGCCCGCTCCATCCACATTTTGAGTATGTTTGACCATTTGCTACATGGAGGGTTGGCACAAGTTTAAGTCTCTAGCCCGAGCTTCCTTCCCGCTTTGTGCCAAGTGACCCCTTGCACTCTCTCTTTAGTTGAAGACATTTCAACACCCCAAAAATTATTTTGGGCTCTAGATGCATGGAAGTAGTGCAAGTCGGCCTCCGCCTTTTGATTCACCTTTGGAGAAGTGTCATTAGGACACATGGCTCCTTGCGTTGCCTTCTCCATACTTAGTCGATTTTGGACCCTTTTCTTAATAGTTTTGAGCCCGAGGATCTCAGATCTTTGTTGTTTCTTCCCCTTCTTGTTTCTCGGTTCTTCTGCGACATCATCCCCTCTACTCTAACCTTGTTATTTCATAGTTGAGTCTACCTGTAACTTGAAGAATGGATTTAAGACATGCAAATGGTTATGAAAGATTCATTTTCTTTTACACATGGTCCTTTAGTCTTTCTCAGCCTACACCACTATATGATTGAGTCCTTCACGACCAATTTGTGAGGTTTGAATGAGTTTTCTCGGGTTCATTCTATGCGGGGCTGTGACTAATCTGATATTTGACCCAGGGAAGAAATATGGATAACAACTACTGTTATCATTTCAGCCATTATGTCTTCTCCTATAAACACTCCTACTTTGATTTTTGTGGCTCCTCTCCTTCCTACATCTAGTACACCTCCTGCCAATATCCTTGACACATCTATACAAAGATGAAAATTCCTACACCGATGATTCTCGATGATTATGATGACAAATTCGATATTGTTGAACTTACTAATGACAAACTGTGTAATCTTAGTTTCACTCTTATCGATATAGATGACTCATATTTCATTGAAAATTTTGTTTCCGATGGTCCTGTAAGAAATTTTTTTAAACCCCTCCTTCTACTAATGTTATGGTACTTTATAGGGTATTTTTCCATACTATGGATGTCATTTCACCTTCTCATGGGAAATATGCATCCATGTTGCTTCCTTTCACATGCATGCTTTTCATCAACAACTCTTATCGTCATCATGTTCCATTGGATCGTTATTGTTACGATACTATTTGCACATACAATGGCTTGACTCTGCTTGGCTTGACACTCAATGATATTTTACCACCACCTCACTCACCTCATCTCTATCATGGATATGTTCACATTACAACCACCTATGGTCTTCATGTTTTCCATTTAGCAGTCTTCATTACATGTACCCCTCATGTTTCTCCACTGACACTTGGGAAATCTTGGCTTGATTATATTGGGGGCACTTTAGACTCTAGTCACACTTTTATAAATTTTCCTATGTCATTCGGCCATGTTTTTATCGGTAAGGATTCATCCCTCACCTATTCACAAAATCTCACTCATTGGTATGCACACGGGTGTCCACCAACACCTTCACCGATGAAGAATACACAATGACCATGTACACCTTACGTCGAAAGGTCTCCCATGTGATCCACCTCATACTATTTCTTATCAATTCTCCACTGCATCTCCAGTTGGAATTTATGAAGACAATGATGATCTTGTAGACAATGTCACTTTATCACTCTTATCATAACACACTTGGGGGAATCATGCTTCTCTCTCCCCCTCTAGCCTTGAAAGTTATCTTATATTCTAGTTTCTCACATGTAACATACACATCTTGATACATACTCATAGCCTCGTTACCCGATGATGCACTCTCATGCTTTGGTTCACACCTGACTGTTGAGGGCATCCTATACACATGAACCTCACACACTACACACTCAACACACTCATAAAATGTCCTTCTCATTCCTATTCAAAAATTAAAACTCACCACTATAAAGCAACACATAATCTTCACGCATATTCACCACTACAACACAATTGACACATTTACAACATGTTTCACACTCAAAGTGATTTCCCAACATATGTCTTCAATATTACACAACATACCTCTCTCACATTACACAACATTCCTCTCTCACATTACATGACACATATATATTGTGTACAATCAACACATAACATCTTACACAATTGACATATTCAACAAAATACAAATTTTATGTTCACATCACACATCTCTCTTGCACCTAATTAACAAAACACATTAAACTTTCAACATGTTCACGATACAAATATTCCATGTGCACACTCAACACAACACACCCGACATATTCATAACATAAAATACACATTACTTTTTTTACGACATATCTTTCTCACATACATACTTGATATAACCTACTAAAAATTTGACGTACACCTCTCTCAACACATTGCATTACACTCTTAATGTGTTCACAATCAATCTCTCTCAAGCACATTTGACACACCACACTACCATATGATGCATTCTAGTTCCACGGTCCATACTTGTTAAGAAGAAAAATTATGAAACTAAGGAGAAGATGCACAAAATATTCACGCACAACAGCAAGGAAGATTTGAAGGTGCAAAAAGATAGGGAAGGAAGCATGTGTAAAAGGCGATTGAATCAGGACAGCCATTTTCATTGTTATGGGCTATTTTTGGAGATAGCGTATGGAGCACATAATGGGTTGGAGACTTGAGTGACATGTAAATGCTATTTTGAGATGAGCATCTAATAAAGAGCCATACATGTTTTTGAATTAATAATAGAATTACTACTCCCACTTTACTGTAAGAGATCTATTATTAGCGCACTTGCATGTGTGTCTATTTTTGTAAAGGCGCAGGGATATTTTAAGCATGCGACCTATTTTGGGAATTATGTAAGTAGTGAAGGGAATTTCCCACCCCTATAAATATGTAATGATCTGTGTAGATTAGAGAAAGTGTTGGGTATGAGCTATTGTGAAGTTATACTATGAGATATGATTCACACATTAAATTATGATATTACTTATTATAACAAGCTTCGTGTTTATTGTGTTTTAATATAATGGAGTGTGTTTGGTGAATAATGGTGTAAACATGCATGAAACTAGTTCTTACATGGTTGAATTTGTTATATCTATTACTTAATTCAATATATTTTTAGATCTAGATCTCAGTAACATGCTCTGTGTGTTTATGAGATTATTCTTTCAGAGTTTAACACACACACATGGGTGGAACAAAATCTATATGACTTGTTTATATGAGAGATTTTTTTCTATTTTTCTAGTAAAACCATACGAATGGCTGGTTGCTTATGCCTATAAATGGAATAGGAGGCATCACACACTTGTCTAGACACAAGGATAATTTTAAGCCTTATATGACACTAATATGATTTGGACACGTACTATGGATACCGGTTCCGTGGTGTTTTGAAAAGCTATATCCTCGGAATACTAGATTTCCACTTATTCATGCTTAAAGGTAGCTGAGTTCTAGTGTTTATAGTATCCAGGGGAACTTACTTGCAAGGCATTCTACTGTGATTATGATCTTGATGGTAACCCTAAACTTAGAGTAAAATCTGATGGCCAACTAAACCCCACCATGTGCGTGGGTAGGACAAATTTTGGTGAAAGATGGTGGACCTAGCGTGACAAAGAGGAAGAGAGAATAAATGTGGCTTAAGTATAATGAGGGGTGCGATAGGGATATAAAGAAATAACGTGACATTGCAGAAGTGGATGGTGTTGAGAAGAGAGATGGCTCATGAAAGATTTGGAGATCATGAAGAAAGGGTGGAGCCAAAGCATTAAGAACTCCCCCATTTGGGCAAGCATAAAAGGGAACCCTCTTGACCTCACATGGGAGTGCACTAGTAGAGACGATCTCGATGCAGGTGTGCATCTGAATCTACTTGTAAACCTATCCATTGCACTTGGTTTTCCAGTACATAGTACATCCAATAGTCAACAAGATAATTTGGGTAGTAGGGAAGTAGGAGTAAGTCATATAGCAAGTACATCGATGGCAGTAAAACTTCTTCTTTGTTATTTGGAGGTACCTTTTCAGGTGCATCATCTACATAAAATTCAAGTGTGCAACATTTGGGGCTCACTTCTAGGAGTATTACCACCACACAAAATATAGGATTTTAGTACAAGATTACTCTTGTTGGGACACGGGAAGTACATCTTCTCGGCCCATGTTTGGCTACGGTGGTGGATTAGGGGTGTAGGTGGATCTAGTTATGGTGGATCTGGTGGTTCTAGAGGCAGAGGAAACACATGGGGTTTTGGATCAAGTGGGAAGGGTCTACACCAACCCCAAAAATATTTACATGGAGAAGTCTCTTCATCTTCCAGGGGTATAGGGGCAAAGAAGATGTTGAAAATGTGCACATGTGTGAGATACTATAGCATGCACAAGGGATCACATCTTCTCGAGTGCAAGGAAACTCAATTTGTAACTACATTGTAGGGTACACACACATTAATACAGGAAGTTTGATCCCGATCAAATGTGTGTAGATTATGCAGATGTTCAAAAATGCATTCCTTAAAGAGTTTTATATCCGTGAGTTTGAGTGGAAGAGTATAAGCACGCTCAAGGATATTAAATAAGGCACTACTTAGAGTGTCCGGGAGTATGACACCTTTTTCAAAATTATTTTATCTAAGCTTTCGTATGATATTCACGCAAGCCAAAGATGCACAGTGGTTCGTTGCAAGTCCGATCAAACCTTTTAGAAAAGGAACTGTCACATAAGATGTATACTAATCCACGTAAAGAACTTGAAGAATCTTTACACACCGAGGTACTTGGGATTATAGACACTAGATTCAGTCCATTCTTGGAGGAACAAGTTACAGCTATGGTGAAACAATTGGAGAAACTATCGGTAAATTCAGCACATGAGACGCACAAGAGGATTTGGTGTTCAAATTGTGAAGTGGAAGTTCACACCAAAGATATTTATCCCCACAAATCAGTACATTCATTTTTGTTAGACATGAGATATGTCACTTAAACCATGATGCTTAGCCACTTTTCATTATTACAATGCGAAATAAAAAAGAATGTATCTTGCTATTGTAAGTTTTCTCGGTCCACAAATCATGATATAGAGGAATGTAGATTGATTGGTCAGATCCATGATGCTATATATATTTGTGTGTAACATACAAGTGTATCGATAACTCTAAAGGTAAGAATGAGCACCAGGATCAGGATCACAATCAAGCGTGCTATGATCAGAATGAGGGGAATTTTGAAGGGGGTCATGGCAGGGGGTGCGAGATCATGTGGTGGATTCGGAGGCCAATGCCGTGGTGGTGGATGAGGTCGGCTTCCTCATGGGACGTGCTTTACATGTGGATCTTCTCGACCACTACAGGTGGGAATGTCCCCATAATATTACATGTTCTTTCTACGGAAAGTATCATAGCTATGAGGAATTCCCAGACTTATATAAGCATCTTAGTAATAAGCATAAAAAATAAAACAAAGGCACAGGGATGGTTAGGATACATCACGATGTGGAAAATCAAAGGATTCCAAAGTTGGAACCATAACCCGAGGTATTGCTTGTAAAGATCATTACCCACGCTGAAGTTGCACATGCTAGAGAGACATTACAATAAAATCCTACCATCAATAAAGAGGATGTTTTACATACCCAAAGACTCAGATACTTCCCATCGAAGGAGGATTATCAATAAAATATGGAGGTCCTTAGAAATCTTCGTGGTGAAATACAATGTTTAAAAGAGAAATCACGGAAGATGGAACAATGAGAATGTAGTAGAGAAGGTCCCATTTGATTTTGATGACTTAACGGAAGTGTGTAAAATGTTGTGCCAAGAGAATATCATTCTCATTGGTAGGGAATTGGTTGAAGGGAAACAATCCACGTGTAGGTACTAAGAATGGATGAGAGATCTTGCATGTACATATTCCCCCATATCTTACACTACGACAAGGAAATCACTCGAATGATGTTCTCGACGGATGAATCTTGAGTAATGTATTGATTGACATAGGTGCGGAAGTAAATGTGCTTACTTTAGATTCATGGGTACATATGGGGAGACCTACATTATAGCCATCTTCTAATGTATTACTTTTGGCTAATCGAATTAAGGCCACTCCTATCAGAGTTTTAAAAGATGCATCCATTACTATACGAGGGGCCGAGTTCACTGGGATTTTGAGATTTTAGCACTTGCGAGAAGCGTATAGTTTCCCAAATCTACTTGGACACCCTTGGTGTTATGCAAATAATGTTGATCTTCGGTTCAAAAAGGGATATATTAGTTTTGAGAAAAAGAAGGAAATATTTTTTATCCCTTTAACATATGGAAAATTTGTGCCCTATGTTGAGCCTTAGAGTGAGGAAGACATGAATAGGATTTATGTACATGTCACTTGAACACGTATGCTCAAGCTATCTAAAGAAGGAATCCTTTAGTGGAAAGATGCATAGTCTGTTAGTGATACTACAAGTATTGCTTGTGATAATTAGGCTCATGGTACTTATGAGATGGTTGGGCACGACCTAAGGAGCACTTTTGTGTGAAAAATTAAACCCTATTGCGTGAGGAGAATAGGTAATCGCTTTGAACCTCGGTAAACTAGGGAAGTGGACCCTGTGGTATTCTTGTGCACCATGGAGGAACAAAGGATGGATGACCAGTTGGAAAGAAGAATTATTCTAGCATATAACCTATGTAGGATAGCAACGCATTGGTTGGTGGTTCATAGAGATAATCTTATAAAATGGAATGAGATCAGGATCGCTCTAACAACTCAAAGATTTTAGAAGCAATGGACCTACACAAATCTGGACTTATCATAGTAATCAACTCCTTTCGACCACATTCAACAATGTGAGAGGCTCTAGATAGAGGGGTAGGAAGCTTTACCACCTTTTCTATGGGTGCACAAACTTTATTCCACTTTACAAGGTTGCGCAGCGCTGGTATGTATATGCAGAGCTACATAGAGAAATTGGAAATTGGCAGGATTTGATTGTAGGTATGGTCTAGAATTTTGACTACTTCTCTACTAAACCTCTAGTAGAAGAGGCATTAAGGGTTATAAAGCGGTTAACTATGGGAGACAATGCAAAGGTAGAAGAACTCATTCAGAGTTATTTGATGAAAATAACTCAGGAGCACATTTTTCCAACAGTAACAGAGATAGATGCCGCACTAATTAAGTGTGCTTTATTTGATAAATAAAAAGGGAAGATTGTCTACGTAGTGGACGGTGAAGAAGTAGAAGAACTGGATATAGATCATTCAACAGGTGTGCGTGAGGTCTTGGATAGTGTAGATAAAAATACACACACCTATCATGAACCTATGAGGACCAAGAAAGTTAATATTGGTATGGATGTTGAACCTAAAGAGGCAATAATTAGAGATTATTGGTCTAATCTGAAGTAGAAAAAATAGTGGAGTTGCTCCATGATTTTCAAGATTTATTTCCTAGGGGCTACCATGAATTGAAAGGAGTGCATGAATCATTAGGAGAAATGAAGATAAAGCTTAAGGAAGGTGTGCGCCCGGTCAGGAAGAGACCCTATAGGATGAACCCCAACTTGTGTGAAAAGGTCAAAGAAGAAATTGAAAAAAATTGAAGTCCGTAATCATCAAGCCCCCGAACAAATTAGAATTGGTTAGCCCAATGCTGATTATTATAAAGAAATATGGTCGATTAGGATATTTTTGGACTACAGGAGTAGAATGTTGCATGTGTGACTAATCCTTTTCTTACGCCATTACCCGAGGAAATATTAGAAGGCATTGCGGGGTGTAAATTTTATTCCTTTACAGCTAGATTCTCTGGGTATCATTGGGTTAGGATTGCATAAGAAGATCAATTAAAGACTACTTTCACCACTGAATGGAGATTTTTTTCATATACTATGATTCCCTTAATCTGAAAAATACGCCTGTTGTATTTTTACGAATTTTTGTTCAAACATTCTAGGATTTTATTCATCTTTTCTTGCAAGTTTACTTGTATGATTGGATGGTGTATGGACTTGTTAAGGATCATTGTGATAATTTACACTTAATGTTTGAATTATGTAGATAGTTAAGCATTTCTTTAAACATCAAGAAGTGTGTATTTTCTCCACCATTTGGAACTTTGTTAGGGCACATCATCTTCAAGGATTGTTTGTTGGTTGATCCAACTAAGGTGAAAGTTATTATAGGCCTCGAAGAGCCTACCATTCAAAGTGAGGTGTGCGGATTATTAGGTCACACTAGGTATTATAGAAAATTTATCAAAGGGTATGCTAAGGTTTCTGCACCCTTGGAAGAGTTACTAAAAGGAAAAGGAACATTTAATTGGGGGGAACCGTAGTAACACACATTCGAGACATTAAAGGAGAAACTTACTATAGTTCCGATTCTGCACTTTTCCTTGTTGAACCAACCATTTCATTTAGATGTGGAGGCTTTTGGAACAGCCATTGCCACAGTGTTCGCTCAGCGTGGAGAATGTATTATAGATCATCCTATCTATTTTTCTTGTAGAAAGTTGACTCATACAGAGCATAATTATACAACGATAGAGTGTGAATCCTTTTCCATGATTTATGTACTACCTAAATTTAGACAATACCTTTTAGCAACACCATTCATATTTTACACCGATCACATGGAATTGAAATACTTGGTAAACAAGCCCATTTTATAGGGCGCATATGTCGATGGGTGCTTTTATTCCAAGAATTTGATTTCACGCTTTGGTAAGACAAAGTAAAAGTAATTTTAGCGAGACTATTTATCACGAATTTAGTCGGGGGAGGATGCGCAGACAATTGAACCTAAAATTCTAGATGTATAACTCTATAATTTACAATGTGCACCTTTGTAATTGAAGGATATTGCTATATTTTTACGTACAAGGGTGGCGCCAGAAGGAATGAAATCCTTGGAGAAGAAACAACTTGCAATTCATGCGGTACCTTTAATGTTGATTATTGGTGACCTATACAAGTTAGGCTGAGATGAAGTATTGCATCAATGTGTATTGGAGCATGAGCACACATATATCATGCAAGAGGCTCATGGTGGTATTATAGGTGGGCACTGTGCAGGTGACACCACTGGGCATAAAATTCTACTTGTTGGATTGTGGTGGGAGACCCTGTAAAAGGATTGTAAGGTGTATTACAAGGCATGTGATCAATGTCAGCACCTTCGAAAACTAAGGAAAAGAGATGAAATTCCTTTAAGACCTATTCCTAGTGCAAAGTTTTTTGAGAAATGGGCTATAGAATTTTTGGGTCCTATTTCACCATTTTTTCATAGAACTGGATCACGCTACATCATCACTTGCATAGATTATCTTACAAGGTGGGCGTATAGCACCTACTAATGATTGTACAACAACTACAAAGGGCTAGGTTCTTATGTGACAATTTTCTTACAAGGTATGGATTCTCATTGATTTTCACTGAAGTGATAGGGCAAAAAAATTTTGAATGATATAATCAAAATTTTATTGGATGAGTTCATGATTAAACACCATAAGAATACACCATATCATCCTTAGGTAAATGGGACTCTTAAAACTTTCAACAAGATTTTGAGCCATACATTGACAAAAAAATTGATATTGGAAGGAAAGATTTAGATGATAAAGTTTCTATCCTTCTTTGGGCCTATAGAACAACATACAATCAGTTGAAAAAGGCCACACCCTTGCAATTGGTGTTTCGCACAAAATCAATTCTTCCTATGGAATTCATGTCACCTTATTTGCATATTGTGTGCACTAGAGGTCTACTTGATGACCAAGCACTAGAAAAATGAATTGAAAAGTTTATCAAAAGAGATGAGCGATGATCAATATCAAAATGGAGTTAGAAGCAAGAAAAGGCCAGCAAAAAGAATGGCATGACAAGCACATTAGGGACAAAAAGTTTGAGATTGGACAAATAGTGCTCCTTTATGATTTTAAGTTCTGTCTAATCTAGGAAAACTTAAAGTACATTAGCTGGGACCATATGTTATCACTCACATATGTGAAACAAACACTTACTAGTTATATGCACTTGATAGAATACAATTGCCCAGCTTACTTCAATGGGAGTAAGTCAAGCCCTAATATAAATAAGTCTTCTTGGTGTTTATAATAAGGAAATGTTACCGTTTAGATTAGGTTATCATTTTTGTATTCCCTTAATGTATTTCCTTCTTCATCGCTATGATTTTTCATTTTAGTTGGTGTTTTGTGTGATTAGCACATTTGCGCACTAGAAGTTAATTACCATTTGAAGAAATTTTATGGGCATACAACTACACATACTAATTGTGTGGGGTGGATATTTACAATCGGTACATATAAAAGAATAAACTACTACAAGTGTTATTGAAGTTTGCGGGGAATTTTCAAAAGCATATTGCTTCCAAACAAGGACCATAGATGGAGATAAATGAAGGAACAAGTATAATGCGAGGTAAGCAGAGGCCATGGAGACTACCAAGGAAGGCACATTGGTGAGGTACTCAAGCACATGGAAGTGCGCTAAAGAGGAATCCTCTCGCTAGAAGATAGGAAAGCGCGCTAGAAGGTTATAGCTTGACGCAAAGATCTATTGTGTGAAAAGTGTGAAAATGGTCAATTAGTAAAGGATTATTAGTAGGTGAAGGAGAAATAAATTTACTAAATTTTTGAAAATCTATATAAGGACATGATGTGAGTTCATTTTTACCATTGTGATCACAATAATTTGAACGAGCTAAGTGCGACCGAGCCGAGTGAAGATTATTGAGGTGCGAAGAGTGTGAAACCAGATGTGGAGAGTGGATTTGTGTGTAGAAGAAGCTTGCATCCCCATTAGTGAAGGGTTTGAGTGAAGCAGATGCGTTGAGAAAGAGCTAGGACACATTGGTTTCAAATGAGGGAATGCATATTCAAGATAGGTTTTTGAATTTCCACTACGTAAGATAGAAAATAGAAATTTTCAGATGGCACCAAAGAAAGCACCTACTGCAGGAGCTAAAGGAAAGAAGAAAGTAGAAAAAAGTTGAAATTTATCTTGAGAGTAATTTCTTAGAGATGCAGTATCCGGAGGGTGTGACAATTGGTTAAGAGATGGATTCCCACATCCGTAGTTGCAAGGTGAGTGATTACAACCACCGCACTTATGATAATAAGAAATAATTGGACGCGTTGTTGAGTACAAAGACCAACAAGTGCACGGCGAAGATATGCCAGTATATGATGATGTTGGGGAGAAACTATTAAAACAGGTGGGATTCTATCAATTGTATGAGCTCCCGTATTTTGGAAAATATGAACCTCTATACCAAGTGGCTTATGAGCAGATTCCATGAGGACTTCTTCTATTTTGTCAGATGAAGGGTAAGGATTACAACAACCCTGATTTTGACTCTAACAGGATTAAAGGGCACAAGAGTAGACGTGACTGATCAAGCAACAATTAGGGAGACACATAAAGAGTTAGGTATACAAAGGGTCTGCATGGAATGTACATTGATAAATTGAAGAAGTACACAGTGTTACAAGTAGCTGCATCTAGTTACCAAGTTAAATGATCAGAGAGATGGTCGTAGGTGAATACAATGTGGCTCCATGTCACAAATAAGATGTCTCAGGGAGCATTCTATAACATGGCATGCTACATTAGAAAAACCATCATAGAAGAAGTGTACACATGTGATAAAAAAAAATTTGGCGTTATCTTATTGTCTCTTGTATTTATGGAAATTGGAGTGCTCGACGGGCCGAAGAACAAGATTTGGGAGTACCCCTTAGAGAATAAGTCCCTCGTGGAGAGGTTCGAGAAGTATTTATGTGAAGGGTCAATGGGTGGACCATTTAAACAAAGGGCGGAGATGTGGTATGACCGGATCCACGTGACATTTGAAGAGGAGTGGTGCATCCCTAAGGAGTTACCATCGGTGGTGGGCAAGGTAGTACAATTCAGCGCAGTGTACCAAAGATTTCTCCATTGCGTTATTTTCTATGAGAGTCGGGACTTAGAGCCCATGGTGCAAACTGTTGTATGCCTTCATAGTTCACTAATTCCAGGCATTCATCCACCGGTTCACCGATGCACATCACCTAAGTTTTAATGTAGATAAGGTAGACTATGACTACCACACTTTAAGGAAAACATATGTACATCTAGGTCGAACCACATATATTGAAAGGCTCATCTCAAACATTATAATCATGAAGCCTATAAGCTTGGATATTGGGGACAGTGGAGCTGCACTTGTATACCTTCAGCTTAAGCCTAAGTTGGAGAATAAAAAGTACATAGAAAATGAGTTCACACTCCTGTAATGCCTAAAGGTAAGCACATGGTAGAGAACGTGCCAGCCCCACAGCCTACAGAAACTATAGTGGTGGATGAGGAGGAAGAAGAGTGGGAGGATAGTGGTGGCTTAGAACATAGAGGCCGAAGGCAGCCCATAGATAGAATGGAGACTGAGCACGTAGGTACCCCACCTCAGGTACAAGAAGAAGAAGAAGAGGACTTGAAACAATCCATGTAGATCGTTGTTTGAGGATGGTGTTCAAAAGAACAAGGGAACAAGGCATAAGAACTCCTCAGTCTATTAGGAGGTCACCATGACTATCTCCTCAAAAAGAGACAACTGAGAGGAAAAGGAGGAAGCTAAAGTTGAATGAGGAGGCAAAGGATTCTCGTAGAGTGCACTCCGGATAGCCTATAAAGCTAGAAGAATTGGAAGAACCTAGGGATGAAGATATAAAGGATAAAGAGGAAGGAGGGAAAGAGGCAGGAGAACTAGAACATGATACCACTCAGAACATTGAAGATCCAACTCCAAACCTTAGCACTCAGGTACCTAAGGGGCTAAGAATGAAGTAAACAAGTGGAGAATACAATGTTCTGCATATGGGCTATGACAAGGACATAGGTAAAATTATCCACACCTGATTCCAGAATACAATGGGCCTCAAGGAGTTGTATGGATGGGAGTTGATGGACCCAGACATGGAAACCATGCACACAAGGAAATAGTTTTCCTAGTCCATGCAAACTCACATGGACGAGGCTAATTTTGATGTACATGAAGAGTTCTATATGTCAAGAAGAATGAACCACAGAATAGGCACATAACTATCAAACCCACTGTTATGTTTGATGAGTAGGTGAGTAATGCCTTGGTGAAAGTATCTACAGAGGTGGCACAGAGGAACGTAGATAAGGTTGTCACTATTAGAGTGCTACGAGAAGAAAACAAGGCCAAAGATGCCAAAATAGCATGTCTAAAAGGAGATAAGGACCTAGAGTAGAAGAATAATGAGGCCTTCATCAACATGGTAGAGGAGATTGGTGATCATGTCTTGAAATCAAGACTACACTTGGAGTCCAAGGTACCTAAAAGGTTCCCTTTAACTATGCATTATGTGTGTACCTTAGTTGATTTGGTGCTTGAGGATGGACCCATTTGCATGTTAGTGCCAAAGGACCCTGAGCAGGAAGCAGAGAGAGCAAGGGATTCAATGGTTAGAAAAATTTCATCTTACGAGGCATTGCTCCAAACCTTGCAGGAAGAGCTAAAGAAAGCAGACCAGGATTTGAATATTTGTGCAGCTCCAGAAGTAGTAATAAGAATCAAGATGATGGTAGAAGACAATGAAGTCCTGAAGGAGATGAAGGATGAAACTTTGGGGTATGCAGAGAGATTATCACTAGTCAAGAAAAATCATGAATACCTTGCAAGGCAAAGACAATAAACGCATAAAGAAAGGCTAGATGAGATTGGAAAGCTCATAACACAAAAGATGGATCTTCTAGAGGGACGAATGTCTGCTATGGCTAATGTTGTCATAGTATTGTAGAATGAGAAGGGAGATATGAATTAGGATGAGTTGGCGAGAAATTGTTGTGGATGTCTAGAGAAGAGAAGGAACACATTGGATGATTGGAAAGATTTAGAATCTGAAATTAAGGAAGAATATCCATATTTGATTCTCCCAGTGGAAGAGGAGGGTACTGGAGAGTAAAATATATTCTTTTACAATAATTCATTCTTTCTATTCTTCCATTCTTATTATTTAAGGCATCAAGAGGCAAACATTTTTGGGGGGAATGTAGTTTAGTGTGGGATGATGTTGAGGAAATGAAGTATGACATTAAGGAGAAGACACACAAGAAGATTCGCGCATGATAGCAAGGAAGATTTGAAGGCGTGGAAGGATAGGGAAGGAAGCGCTTGTGAGAGGTAGATTGAATCAAGACTTAGCCATTTTCATGGTTATGAGCTATTTTTTGAGATATCATACGAAGCACACAATGGTTTGGGGACTTGCGCAACATGTAAATGCTATTTTGGGATGAGCATCAACTAAATCTCCATACGTGAGTTTGAATTAATAATAGAATTACTATTTCCAGTTAACTTTAAGAGATCTATTATTAATGGACTTGCATGTGTGTCTATTATCGTAAAGGTGCATGCTTATTTTTAGCATGCGATCTATTTTGGGAATTATGTAAGTGATGAAGGGAAAGTCCCCACCCCTATAAATATGTAATAATATGTGTAGATTAGAGAGAGTGCTATGTATGAGATATTGTGAAGTTATGCTACCAAATATAATGCGTACATGAACTTATGATACTACTTATTGTAAGAAGATTTTGTGTTTATTGTGTTTTAATATAATGGAGTGTGTTGGGTGAATAATGGTGTTAACATGACTGAAACTAGTTCTTACATGGTTGACTTTGTTATATCTATTGCTTAATTTATTATTCTTTTAGATCTAGATCTAGAACATGCTCTATGGGATATTTATGTTGTTTTTTACTACGAATACATTAAATCTTCATCATGTTTGCATCATGTACAAGAAACTCTAAAGAGGGGCTTGGTAACTTTGCACACTTGAGGTGAGCATTCAGCTCAAGATGGGTGATGTGCTAGTCCGCTTGGGTTATTCTTGGTAAATTCTAGGCTACATCAATACTCAACCGCTGAGGGTATACGTCTCAAATGGACCTCACCACCCTCACGTATTCACTCACTCACTCACCTATTATGCTCTAAGCTTTATTGATCACATATTTCTAGCACACGCATTCAAACCATTTCCAGATAATGCACTATTGTTCTAAGGTTCATTCATGACTACCGAGGGGGCATATATAAATCAACCTCATCACATGAATTCACATTCACTCGGGGGCACGTGGATCCTATCACACTCACTCTATATTCCATTCCATATGATCCACAACATACTGCATATCTTGGTCATATTTATTATTGATTAATTATTCTTATATGTACTTTTTTCTTACCATGATTGATGGATATCTTGTATGTCATTTATATTATCATACGCACATGCACATTCACTTGCTTTCTAGTTTTGATCACAAATTCTACAAGTCGATACATGCAGCATGGAATCTTGGTGTAGTTCCTAGTACTAGTCTCGAGTGGCTCCAGGGGGCATCCGCTTTCGTACACTACATGTGCTATTGTTTTATTTTTCATAGCACACTAATATATCAGATTATACATGCTTTGACATAATTTTTATCTTTCTAACTTGTTAATGGGTGCTTCATGTGTGGAATTTTCCTTGCATGTCTATTTTATTCCATGTTTATCTGTTACATTATTTGTCATTATTTGCTACTATTTGTGGGATTTACCCTTTGTCTTGTATACACACTTGTATACTTCTCGCCTAAGCAGCCTCTGATTGTCTTACGACATCATGACTGATGTCCCATGTTTGAAACCCACTTTTTGTGGTCTACATTGTCTTCCCGTGTCTTAGCTTACAAATTGTCTTCTTGTTTACGAGCTCATATTTTACATGTCGGTTTTCTTGTACTAACACTCGTCTCCTAGCCACTTTGTTTGTGTGTGACTTGATTTCTACCTAACACAATCCCTCCCCTGCATGGCATCTATTTGAGCATAGTGTTCGGTCCTCCTTTGGGTTGCATTCTCCTTCAATGACGTTGCATGAACCTCAAATGAGGGGGGCATAATTTGGGTGGATCACTCACCCGAGACAATAATTTACATTTATCGCATAACACGGTTCAATACCGGTACAACATAGTCATCAACATCAGATATGGCTCGAGATCTTGACATGGGTCCTTACAACAACACAAATATCAACACCTAGACACAGACAGTAGTTCTTCGGTGCCCTCGAGCCTTCCTAAATGTATTTTACTAGGGGTGATATACACAAAATTCTTCATCTGCAATATAGTCTACAACACTTCACACATTGTCTTTTATAGTCAAGATAGTCCTTAACACTCAAAGATACACACTTCATTCACAATTTTCTTCTTTACTGCATTGAATCAAAATTGGTCGAATCGTATCATATTTTTACACACCATCTAAAGTGCTGTTTCATACTTCAGGAAGGAGTTAAAGTTTGGAGGATGAAACCATACTTTTCTCCCTACACTTCTTCCAGTTCTTGGCATGAGATCACCCGAAATACTCACACCACAAACCGGCGTGAGATCCCCCAAATAATTTTTCTTCTACAACATCTTCAAGATCCTTTCTACACTCTTTTCCTCATCATGGATCAAGTGCACATGTTCTTTTTTCACATTTCAAAATTTTACATACTTTTTACACATATACACGCGTATTTGACTACTTATTCATTCTTCTATTTTGTAGGTTCATCGTTATGGGAAGCGGTAGTCAACATCATCCCACATCACAACAAAAGTAATCACATCAGCATCAAAATCAACAAGTAAAATGGTGACATATACAACATGTGTTTCCACCATAGGGTTATCATCATTATCATCACTTTTTGCACTTTCTCCTCTCTAGTTTCCACACTTCACATTTTTATCATTCCATGTTTTCTATTGTTCCTCAAGCACGATTTCACCATCAATCTTACACATCTCTATCTACTTTATGTTATTGATCTTTCACTCAAGAACATAAGGTGGGGAAAATGTAGACACAAAATCATGCACTTTGGGTAATTATTTAGTTCTGATTGCATACTACTATTCATATGATTCCTAAGTAAGAAAATTACTAATTAACCCATGTCTTTGGATATATTTATCTTATTTCTATTGTTACTTATGGTCTTATACTCTTTCTAGATCATTATGTGTTTTCATACCTACGCATTTCTCATTGGGTCAATGCATAGTGTTGTGTCCCACTTATTGTCCTAAAAACATGAGTGGGGAGTGTGGTGGAGCAAAATAGACGTGGGGTCACGTGAACACCCCCTTCATGCAAACCACGTTTGTGAAAAGTAACACGTAGGTTATTTTTTTCCATGTATGGCATTGAATGTGGTCATGCGAAGGAGGTGTTCGTGTGAACACCCTTCACATGAAGGGAATTCACACGAACACCCTTGTTTATATATTGGAGGCTCTGTGGAGGAATTCATTTTTCCTCCGCCCGCCTCCCTCACGCAAAGACTACAAAGAGCAGAATGAGGCCACCGAGCCCAACAAGCACGAGACCAAGCCCAACGAGCCCACCAGCATGGCCATTGATGACCAACGAGGCCATTGACGAGCACTAGGTATGGAAATGATTGTTTTATTGGTGAAAATGGAGGATCCCATGTATTTGGGCGTAAAATAATTGAAACCCTAGCTCAGTTTTTGCAAAACCCTAGCCAATTCGATACATTTTTGTATAATCATTTTTCATAGAGCTCTGTTCATTTTTATCTACCTCTATATTGAAACCCTAGCTTATTTTTTGCAAAACCCCATTTAAAATCTCTTGTATCATGACTAGGATTCACAAATTTCGGTGTTCAATGTCCAACACGAGTATGTAATGGTCTGTGAAAATTTAATTTTTGCTGTAATAATATATTAAATTTAAAATATAGCTTACAGAATAATGGTCTTTATGAAAATGTAATTTCTTTATAATGATATATTAAATTTAAATATACATTACAGAGAATAATGGTGCTTGAAAACTGTAATGTCTATTGTAATGATATATTAAATTTTAAATAATAGGTTTGGAGGTGTTTAAAGTCAATCTCTTTAATTAGTTCTATTGGCATCAACCTTCCATATGACAATAAGCTCAGTTATTCTGATTTGACAGTATATTAGGACAGTTATCTATCATGATCTCATGGAATTTCAACTCATATGTAACAACACAGAGAAATATGGATAGTAAGAAAATTCTAACTCCTATTCAAAGATGGATCCTCTAGACACTACACCCATGCATCTAGTTTCATAGTTCAATCCATGGGATTACTTAGCCTCATACTCAAACCATCTTATTCTTATTTCAACTCTTATACCCATGTCCTCAAACAATTTACCCTCAGCTTTTCTTCAATCATATAGTCCCATATTTGTATACAAGGATTGGTTCCCTCTTCCTAAATCTCAGTGATTGTATTCATTTTATTTCTTCTCATCATAGAAACTCTAGGACAACTACCCCTGCAGTGATTATTTCATGATGGATTCCACTAGTACTAGGGAAGAGTTTTCATTTCATCATCCTAGTTGAGAAATATTATGTAATCTAAATCATAACGGTTCTTGAGCTATGAAAAAAATAAGAGGATTTTCATACCTGAAGAATACCATTAATGCCTTGAAAACACTCCCATATACCTCTAAGAACCTTTCTTGTATACATTTTGTCTTATTGACTATTGAGACTCTATCTTTTTCAAGACTGTGGGGTAATAATCGATCAAGAAGACATGATTTTACCATTGAGAAACATGAAAATATTGAGAAAATGTTAATACATTATCAAGACCATTATTGTACTTTAACACATGAAAAATTATCCAAAATTTGCATCGATTTCTTCATGAAATCTGATCACTGTGCTAACCTACAGTTTTCTTGAATTTATGATATCGATATCTCTCTCCTCACATGCCCATTCACTATGAAACTTCATGGTCATGCTTTCTATGCTTGGGTAGATATTTTTACAAAGTTTTATCAAATTCCACCAACTAGAAAATTTCTTATTGTTTTCCCTAGATCTGGGCCAAGAACAAACAATTTGTCATAAAAACCACATCATGCACTTTCAAAACTTATAAAAATTATGTTGGTTCTCCTCATACCTTGTAACATCTTTCCAAATTAAGAGTAAAAAGATTCATGTCATTTGATTTGCATTGACGGTTTCAAGTTTTCTACCCTCTCAGGGATCACAGTGCACAGTCCAAGTAAACAAGCAAAATACTAGAATAAATGGTATATTCATACTCTTACCTTCTGTAGAATAATGGTGCAATGAAAATTGTACAAACCTTGCACATATCATGCATACTACTTCTGTCCATCCCATGATTTCATATCTTTCTACTGCCCACCAGCTGTGAATAAGTTCTAAATTTCTGAGTTTGATTCTTGAAATTATGCAAAGCATGAGTTAAGATGATAATCTCTTAATAATGGCCCTAATCTGGTAAGAACACTCAACTTTAATCCATGCATGTAAAGCATTGTTTTGCAAATGATTTTTATAGCACTTCTTGAAGATCTGTGACAGACTATATAGTGAGTATAGTTAAACTTAATGAGACAAGTGCAGGGTACATGAATTAGACAATGATATTTATGGATTAAGAACTCCTATTTTCTAGAGCATCCAAAATATTGTATTTTTATCTTTCTTCCATTTGTAACATTCTCATTAGCTTGGTAGGGAATCGATTCTATATTTTAAATATTTGTCTAAGAATGGTTTTTTTGATTGGGTTTATGAGGAATCTTCCAAGTATTACACAAAGGTTACTCAATTATATTTTTCTCTAATTTTACTAGTATTTCTTCTAGAATTGGGAATTATTTTCATGCTTGTTAGTCCATCTTAAACCACATTTTAGTATCCTACACATAGGGGAAATGAATTTTTTGGGATACTGTAAGGATTTTGTCTAGTCCTATTTATAGGAATGATAATAATAAAATCATCCAAGTGTTATTCCATCTAATTATCTATTTTATTGATTTTCATATTTCTATCATATGCACATTTCTTCCCAATTGTGACTGGGTAATGTGTCTCATTTGTTTTCATGTTAATAAGTTCAAAATCATCGTGTAGGATATGATATCCTACTCTTATTTCAATATCCTCTAGTCGGTCAATTGGATTGATTGTCCCATAGTCAGATATAATTAACGTCATTAGGTTATATACCAAAACTGGTGCACCCATATTTTCCCATGTGGATCTAGGCATCATATTTATAGTACTCCCAAAATCAAACACTGGATCCTGGATCTCATATCCTCCTAAAATATATCCACATCCCATGGTATTTTTTGTTTCACGTATCAAATTGGCTTGGTAGAGTGCGCAACTACATTTATTACACTTTCCAAGAGAGTTGGTTCAAGTTAGATGTGTTTTGAGAAATATTTTTACTACACGATACATTAACTATTTTGAGAAGATCAATGAGTGGAGACACTAATCCTTCTTGTTTTAGTTTTTTCACTATTTTCCCTTGTACCTATGCTTCCACTTCCCTATTTTGTATAGAATTAATCAATATTTTTGCCTCTTCCAACAATTCCTTTTATCTTTTTAGGTCCAAATATTTTTCCTCATGTGCGTGTTATATTTGAGGATCCCTAGACATCTACATGGTTCCTAATGCTTATTCCTTAGAATTTTTGATATGGTGATGGATTAAAAACTTATATTTTCACTAGGTACCATATTGACCATTGTGACATTACGTAATTACTTATCCTTACACATTCTCTCCAATGTGGGATAGTCTTATGTGTGATGTTGTGTAGGAACTCTACGATATGTGCAATATGTTTCTTGCATTTGATTAGATGGGAAATTTTGTAAAATGTGATTTGTAATATGTACAATATGTTTCTTGAATTTGATTAGATGGGAGTGTTCTAGCCCTAATTATAATTATGGTATCCCTTGTATGGTCCTTAAGGTTGAGTAGTGTTACAATGTGGTTGATTCTATGATGAAGGAGGTGCCCAACCTATAATTTTTTGTAAATAAGGTGGATCCCATATTAGAATTTTATATGGATATGGTGGAGTCCATTGTACATTGTATTGAGGAGATGAATGATCGTAAATTATTACATGATCCATTTATAATTCCGACGTAGAGGTTTGTAGATTTAGGGTCAATTATGCTTGTACTATGAAAATATTTCTAGTTACTTCCTCCTTCATTAAAGATTTTAAATCCTTAAATTCATGCATGGTTGACTTATAAAAACTACATGTTACATTCTAGATAATTCCTCCTTTAGTTCCATTAAATCTATGTGATCCTTACACTCATGCATGACTGACTTATAAGATATATGTAATTTCTTATTTTCTAAATTATTTGCATTGAAGCTTGAAAATCATATTTCTATTTTCATTAAAATAGGAGAATATCTTAGGAGAATATTTTCATTAAAATTACTATTAATTGAATTTTACTTTAATTTTTTTATAGTCATGGTTTCTTCCGCTCCTAATTTTTTTGAGAGGACCGATTTAGAGATTGAAAAATTGCAATCTATTCTCGAGAATCCAACTATAGTTGGGCAGTATAAAGCCCATTGTGAAAAAATATTGGTTGATCTTCGTAGAATAGAAACAAGTTTGAAAACATATAACCCATTTGATTCTGAGTCAATAAAAAAATTATGGATTCATTAAAATCAAGTGTCTCAAGAGATGTAGGTTATAATGAGATTACATTACGAATTTCCGATAAGGAAGTCATTAAGAGGTCTTGTTGGAGTTTTTATGCAGACAAACGGAAAGTAAGGGCATATTATGTAAACAAATGTTCATGTCCCCTATGTGCACCTTTGATTTATCTTAGATTTTTGGCATCTCAAGGCCAATTTCTAAATAATGACCAATTACCATTATACTTCATAATGATGCTACATGTTGAGGTTCACCTAAACCTAAATGTGAACTATTTAGACATCCCTAGTTATTTGGGGCAGGGGTGTGGCTATATTAGACATAGGGAGGCATACAGAAAGGAGGAAGCTCCTACACTTGTTGACACACAACATCTTATACCAAGGCCACAACCATTATTATCAGGATATAAGGATGTCGTAGCACATGTCGTTATGACTACACATGAGGCTGCTATCGGGGTCTTGTTGGCATTTCTCAAGACCCAATTGATTTCTTCTAAGCATGTGGGTCAGTACCTTCAAAGATGCAATACTAGTAGTGGAGGTGCTAGTAGCAGCAGTGATGCACACAATGAGGTATATGCACATGCATATTTTATTTCCCAGAGATGAATTTTGAGTCGTTACATGATCCCTCTCGAGACACGTCGGCTAGGACGCATCATGGATGTTGACTTGTTGCGTGCATATGAGGTGATTTCATGGCATTGCAACATTCTACTATTGGGGTTTTAGATTTTATAGAGCACAATGGCAGTGTATCGTCTAGTCAGGGTACTACTACCACTACTATAATTACACCTCCTGTTATTGGGATTGTCACATCTGATGTTCAACACATTTCTGTTCCAATGTTTGAAAATTAAACCCTAATATAATTAAAATTTATTTTATTTCATCATTACTTTACAATTTATTAATATTAAAATTAAACATGTACTTGTGTGTTTAGGCTTCTTCTCCAGTGTGTGGAGCTTCACAACCCACACCATTTACCCATGTGACATACACACAACTCTTGACTGAGCACAACATGGATCTTGATGTTCCGGGCCTGAGTCAGCTTGGCTCACTTGGCGACATATTTTTTGGTGTTGAGGTCATGGGTGGCAATCCCATAGATTTGGAGACATGTTCCGTAGAGGTATATATACATGTGTTTTAATAGAATTAATATTTAATCTAAATTGAAATATTAGAAAGTAATGAACTTTATTCCAAAAACTTATTTATCAACTTCTTACATTTTATTTTTTTTGTTTCATAGGGATCTCCGGGACAGAGATCTACACATAGTGTAGATACTCCCAACATCTGCCCAGGGACAAATACTGAGGTAATCAATTGTACATATTTGTTATATGATGTATTTAATTAATCAATAAATTGTTGTAGAATTTTTCTTATAAATTTTAATATATGGTACATGCTATATATAGTTTTTGACGTGTATATTCCTTTTTTAACATGCAGGGTGCAACAGAGTGTAGTGAGGGGTCGCACTCGCCCTAGTGCACGGAGGAGACTTCAGTGATATTTTATAGATTTTAGACATTTTAGACATGATTTTAGAGATTTTAGACATGTATATACTCATTAGACATGATTATTATATTTTGATATATGTCTTAGACACGTGTATTATTATTATATTTTTATGAGTTCTAGTGTATATTTACAATTATGGATGTGAATATAAGACACCCCCTTATCTTTCATTTTTGTCTCTTGATGATATCATAATAGGTATAATGATAGATAAGATATTAAATACCCTTCATTTTTGTGATATAACATTGTAAACTTCTTTAAAATTCTATATTGAATCATTTGATGCTTAGGTAATTTAGTAATACTTTATGTTACATTAAACATTCCATGGCTTAGTGAATGCTTCTTTACTTATGCACTTGTCAAATATTTTCAAAGGCCATTTCCTATCCACCTTAACTTTGTTTTTATTCATATCACTACTAAGTCTTATAACTCAAAATTTGACTCTAGGTAAATATTGCCAAATTCAATATTCATTGTTCTAGGAAAGTGTTGTTAGTATTAAAATATCTCTCTAAAAATCTATAGTAACTTAAAATCTTGTGAAAATAATAGATTCCCTCTCTTTATCTATCCTCTCTCTAAAACTTGGGAAATATAAACTCATGTTGTTGCAGGTGTGCAAAATGATGGAAAATGAAGTAAATGTAATGCAATACATTTCCATGATTTGTACTATTTTAATGTAATTGTAAATTTGAATTTATTTGGAGATGGGAAGAAAGGAAGTTATAAAGATTAATTTAAGAATGTATTCAATATATATTGAGTAGTGAACATGTTTAAGTGATGGTTGATTGTTAATGCAACGGATAACATTAGTGAATATCATGAAATTTCATCTTGATCAAAATAAGTATGTCATACTTCACATCTAATGTTGAAAATTATGATTTGAATCATATATGATGAAAGATTAAGTTCATTGTGCATAGCCTATTAAAACACCTAACGTAAAATGCCTCTCTATAAACCAAAGTCTTTGGAGATAAAACTTGTGGCAACCTACCTCATAAAGAGTAATATGTTACTCAATCTAAGAACTAATGTGTATATTATACCCCAATTATGGAATGTAATGTGTTATCCTCTTCAATTTAAATTTATCTACCAATTCCTAAGAAATAATTTTATATTCACTTCTATGCAATATTATCTTCATCATGAGTGCTTCACTAGTTTCAGGTTCATGGTGTGATGCATTGATGCAAACCTTTCTTGATGTGCATTTATAATATGTTCACTTGCATTTATACCACCATCAATATGTTTTTAGGACACTCAAATGGTAACCTTGAGTCATAATATATTTCAATACCTTGAGTCATGTAGTTATTAATTTTCTATATCAAAATTTAATTGTCTATCATTTTGCTCACATGAAATTTTAAATGATTCAAGTTAGATTTATTGAAAATAAGAAATTATTTCAATTTTTTATAAAATATGCTGGAAAAGAGAAACTAAAATGAGGAAAAATTAATATATAAATTACCATCCACGAGCAAAGAAATCATCAACTCAATTTTTGAAAAATGGCGATTAATGTCATTTTACATGTACACAATATCTAAAAACACCATCAATACAAGACATGTTAGGTAGACCTAACACTAAGTTTTTAAAACTCATTTGTTGTGTGTGTGTGTGTGTGTAGTTCAAGTTTCCAAATCCTTCATGATATAAACATTGATATATATGGAAAGAATATTATTGGAGATACTAGGGAACAAAATTACATCATTAATGAACCCATCCTTAATATCATAGCAAGAAATTTGTCAAATATGTATGCCAAATGACAAATAAAATAGATAAAATATTTTATTCTGGAAGACATCAATATATAATATTCTAGGTCCTTCTATATAATACCAAGTGGCTCTTCTCATTGTTCAATGACCTGTAAAATTTTTTCATGGTCTTCTACATCTAGTCTCCATTTTTGCATTGACCACTTTTAGTCTTCACCTAATGCAATTGTAACCCTGTAGAAATTATGTGATGGGTGTAATGATACACCTTTTTTCTGGTTTATAATCAACAAAGTGAATCCCACTTTGGAGGGCTTTCACTTTTTGTAAGTATGTTCCTTGCACTACAACCGAGCCAATATAAAATGTTGTCTCCTCACTTGTTATTTCACATGTTAGCTTTGTTCTCTCTTCTTGTGCAACACAACAAGTAGTACTCCACTTTCTCAATATTTTCTTCTTCAGCAATGACTGCAAATACATCACCTACAAAAAATTCAAAGAAACATTCAATGATCCATGTATACTATAAATTATACATATATATTTAATTATCAAATTATATAATCCTTTTAAATAAAACATACCTTGTTTAACTAGTCTAGATATGTGGTCATAATTAGTTGAAATTAATGGCACATCTTCAAAACTATCATCATGATCTGATCTATATGTGTCATCCACAACTAAAGTAACTTGCTTCCACTCACTTACGTACCCATGTTTTTTACTATTGCACTCTGAATATGATTTGTTTATGCATTCATAAAAAAATGAGAATAATCTCTTATGCATTGTCCAGCTTATTACTATCCATAGTCATCAAAGAGTGTAAATACCTAGAATTAAGAATCCTTTCACATCCATACTTTGTCCTTTGATCAATACCTTCAATTAATCATGCTCAAAAGATCAATAAATTTTAAAACAAACATCAAAATTAAGAATATTTTTTTTTAAGTTTGTAACTTGTAGAACTTAATAAATCACATCAAGATCTACATCTATGTTTTAAATACACATGTAAAGTTATCTCCAAAAACATTCTACGTGGGATTGAAGTCTCATGGGGTTGAAGCGTGTGATGTTGAAGCTTGTGAGGTTGAAACCTGAACTACAAAATGTTTCTTACACCATTCAACAATGGTGTGGGCATCAATCAATCGATCTCCCTCATAATCAAATATTTGTTTCTTTAGAGCATGTTTGATGCATGCACCCACACCATCGTGTTCTCCCTTCCCATGACCACTCTAAAAAAAATCCATAAATGAGGTATTTTGTGATGATGATGATAACAACTGAGTGCAAAGAAAGGGCAAGAGGATTTTAATTGTGATGCGCAACCATCCGACCAAACAAAATGTTGATCTATTTGTACTCCTCACTGATGAAGATATTGAAAGAACAAACCAAAACAATGCTGCATAAAGTGGGTGTCATGTTCTTTGTCATCACTTTTATAGAAGTGATACTCCTTCTTGATCATTCACTTGACATATGTAAATTAAACCCCATCCAAATACAATTGTGCATGCCTGTAAAATACTTGAACCATGATAGTAACCTAGTCAAGATATGATAATAATGTATCTACATTTAATTTTGATGAGAAAATGAGTAATTCTCAGCAAAATCAGCCAAGGACAATATGGAACCAATAGGGAATGTGTCTCTATTAGTCTTGAATTGTGTATCCTGCCACTTTGCATAGTGAGAATGTTTGATGTACGGACTAATTAAAATTCAGAAAATTTACATGAATGTAGCAATGGGGATTTCCTCTTCTACCAAATCCAACCTGGTTGCATTCTTTCCAAGTCGTGTTGAATATTTTATGTATTTGAACCTACAAAATCAATACATAATGGACAAATTGTCATATTCATTTGCAATAAACATAAAAATCAAAATAAAATATGTACATCCAAATTTAAAAACATATATATATATATATATATATATATATATATCACCTCTTGCAAGCCACCATTTGAATTGTGTCCAAATCTTCATTTGTTTCTAAAATAATTTCAAGTCCCCACACTTGTCACAAACACCTTTGATGTAAGTCATATGATCGTCGACATGATCATCGAATATTGTGCAAAGAATAGAAGTTATGAATTCACTGACACGTGTAGGTGGGGCATTTTCAGGACCATTTGATGCTTCCCGTAACTTTCTATACACCTAAAAAAACATAGATTTTGAAATACATTAATTTTAAATCACATCTCAAAAAATGAAATTTAATCAAATTTCAAATATATAGATATAAAGCACACCTCAAAATATATATACATGATATAATTTTTTTGTACCTGATAGTGATAATCAAACTCAACATGATAGCGGCAACAACATGTGTCAAGGACTTTATCAACTCGCACATACCAAGGCTTCAAATTTTCAAACATTCGTTGTCCAATCTTAACATCTGGATTTTCTTCTGTAAACTTTATGTACATCTCATGTTGAGTTATTTCAAGCCAATGTTTTATATGTTCATCATAGTTATTGTGAGTTATCCTATGTTTTAAAACATCCCTCACATTTGGAGAAGGACGAGTCCTCTCAGTCCAAAAATTAGAAACTATCTTCACAATATTATCCTCTATTTTATCAAAACGTGGATTTATACACATTAGTGCCCAATTTCCTTCCATAGTAGAGTCATCCAATGTCTTCCTCCTCTTTGCATACCTACTGACCATCTTTCTAGATAAACCCAATGCCTTGGCAACAACAGTAACATGACGATTCTTTGTTGTATCTTCACTTACAACTAAATTTAATATTGCTCTACGAGAAATACTTCTATCAACCAGACCTAACTTTTATACCCAAAGAACTTATTCCTTTAGAAACATTCCCAACAAATTCTTCTTCTATATGTTTTGAATATTCCCATCCAAAATTAACACCTAGAAATTCTAATGTTTCCTTCATCTCAACATGATTCAAGAATGTAACCAACAAATGTGCTCTAACGAATCTGTAGTCAAATTAAAAAATTCACCATATATTATCTCTACACTTTTTGTTGTTTTCTTTCGTGATAGTGGTTCTTGTTGGGAAAATTATTTTAATTTTTGTAAATCCATCTTCACCAAGTGTTTCAAATTTTTCTTGGGAAGTAATTCCATAACTTTTGTTATCACTTTAGCATAATGTTGTGCATCATGATTTGTGTCCATAAACATACACATGTGATTACACCAAAATTTGTAAAAAATTAACATACAAATGTGATTACACCATTAATGACCAAGCTAGTAAACAATAATATTCAGTTGACCAATACTTAGATAGCTTCATGAGGTCCTTCTTGAAATCTACTAAACAACACTTTTGCATTTGTATTCGTAATTTTTCAACTTAGAAGCACATCTAAGTGTGACATAATGATCTATTATTGATTACTTTGGTCTAAAACCTACTTTCCACTTCTCCCACTTTCCTTTTTATTTTATTTTCTTACAAAATACCACATAGTTCACATTTATTATATGGAATAAATTTTTACCATGTCATCGAATGTATTTAAACTTAGTAATCATTTTAATTTCCTTGTTGGATGACTACTGGATACTGAATGCATATTTGCATGCCTTAGTGTGAATCTCAAAAGGTTTAAGAAATTTCATGCATTGTGACAGAAAATAGTATGTAGAGGAATAGTTTTACTAACTCAAAATAATTTTACCATGCATTGGTTCAATCAACCTTGGATTTGATGTGCATTATGTAGTTGACGGGATAGGACATATATATATATATATATATATATATATATATATATATATATATATATATATATATATATATATATATATATATATATATAATAAACAACAATGAAACTTTTATCTAAATTTACATACATTATCTAAGACAGCTAAGAAAATATTTAAGGTAGTATGGAGTAATCAAATATTAAATCACTATTATATTTTTAATATGCATTTGTATAGCTATAATTTTAATGTTGATGTAGCATGTTTAATGAATCTTTGTTACTCCAAATGAACAAAGATCAAAATTTCCAACTAATATTTTATTTAGGAGATCAAAATTTCCTTACAGTAGATATTGGCTCAAGTCATCATTTGATCTTTCAATTTTTTTCATAAATCATATATATATATATATTTGGTGTTAGAGTTATCTAATTTATGAAATATGGCATGGTACAAGCCTAATATTTCATTCGACTAGGATCTCTTGTGCTATGCATCATACTTAATCATTCTCACAAAATGATCTATGATATAATGGGATGTTTGGAAGAGGGAATCAAGGAAAAAATTAATGTGGTTCTTTACTGCAAAGTGTTTTGGAAGGTGTTTTATCTCCACATGAAGAGTATGTGGATAAAGCAAGAGTGCTAAGAAATAAAGGTATGTTGAGAGGATCATGTTTGTATCTAGACGAAGACAACCTTTTCGCAGCTGAAAGAGAGAAATGATGAGTGAGAAAAGGTGAGGTTAGAAAGGAGAAAATGATAGAAGCATACCTAAATAATGGAAAAACATATATTATAGCTAGATAAACAATAAGTAAATAAGGAATATGACCCGTTTGGGAGCTAATCTTATGATGGTGAGCTAGAATTTAGAGGCTACCCTTGATAAAGAGGAATTGGGTTAAGGCCTATATCCAGAGATAGAAAATTATTTTGAATGGAACACATAAGCACGATGGGTGAAAAATGCCAAATTTTGAAAGATGTATGAGAAGGTAAAATGTAGAATAAAGAAACAAAATGTCAAGGGGTTAACTATAGAGATATAGATGGGAGGAATACAAAGGTTCTTGTTTTTGGGAATGACCCAATTATATGAGGATTAAGTTAGAAAGGTGTTGGTGGGTACTGAAATAGAGCCTTTCTAAGAGGTGAGAGAGGATGTTGAAGAATGGAAGTTGATGTTAAATAGAAACCCTATATTTAACTAAGAGATAAAAACAACCATGTCTCCTAGAGAGTAACAAGCAATAAAAAAACAAAGTAGATGGCTAGATCAAGATCCAAATTATACTATTGAGTGGTTGCAATATTTTTTACCATTTTTATATTTTTTACCATTTTTTTATATTTCAACAATTATTGTTTCATTGAATGATTTTTCTGTGTGGATCCTTTTTCGGTACTTGGTTGGTTCTTACGTTGTTTTTGTTAGAGCCTTTTATTTTCACATATTGTTTCTATTGTTTTAGGTTATGGGATCCTATCAAAACCCTTTCCTTTACCCAATCTAAAAATATATTATCATATTTACCTTAGAACGAAAAATAAAATTACGATCTATCAAGGGTTTTTATGTATGTACCAGTTTTTGCAGCCTTGTCTTTCACTTGTTGTGCCTTCCTTCTTTGTGTTTGCACCTTCCTACGAACTGATGTTCTAGCATTCTTCTCTGCATTCTCTTCCTCGGTATATTTTCGTTTCTCATTCTTTGTGTTTCCCATTATTCATCCACTTCAATAATTTTCACCTATACACATAAATCGAGATAGATCTGAATTTCTACGAGTAAACTCGATACAAAACTATAGGTGCAATGCAACTCTTATTATATACAAATCTCAATAGAAATTAGGTTATTTTTAATTTTAGTTTTTTATAACTTTAAAACAACTTTTCTAATTTTAATAGAATTTAAATTTAATATACAATTATTTAGTTTTATAATATATTTTTAAATAAAATAACTATATGCTTTAAAGTCAATTCTATTATATATAAATAATAATAAATATTTTTTCAAAAATATAATAACATATTACATATTTTTGGTTAAAAACAATTAAAAAAACAAACTTAGTTTAAAACAAAAAAAAATGTAAAAACTAAATTTAAAACATTAAAAATGAACAATATTATTTTAAAATCGTAGTTATAAAAAAATTACAAAACATTAAATTTAGAAGGGAAGCGTTCTGGCGGCACTTTGGTGGTGCAGGGGGGTTTGCGCGAATAGGGGTTCATACGAACACTCGTTGGCGCGAACCCTCCCGAGTGGCACTTAAGTGGCACATTTTGGCGCTAAATCCTTTTGGAGGATAATTGTAAGACAAAATCTGCCACTTAGGTGCCATGTAATTAGGGTAAATGAATTAGTAAAATTACAAAATTTTAACACAAAAGTTAGATTTTTATTAACTTTCTAAAAATATAATATTCATTTTTTAAAGATCTATTTTATTAGTTATTTTTATTTTTTTGACATATGGTGTTTAAGGACAATCAATAGTACACAATGAACCAAATTTTTAAAATAGTAGAATATATAAAAAAATAGAAAAAAATAAACTTACTATTTGTTGAAGTTTTCTTTGTACCTATGAAAAAAAAACTCAATTTTGATATAAATCTTAAAATTTATTGGCATAGACATATGTACACTATTTATTTAAAATATTTTTACTAAATAATTAATTAAAAAATATAAGTCAAAAAAATACAAAAAATTGGCAGGACCTCAAAAGTCAAATCTTGAACATATATCTAAAATTTCATGGTGAAAAAACAAATTTTCATTTAAAAACACCACCGGGACAATCGTTCCTCTTTTATAACATAAGAAACAACATATGAATAAAATTAAGATAAACACCAAAATTTTAGCCAAAACCAAATTAAAAATATACATGTATTCTACACTCTAAACGCAACATTCCGTTAGTTTATGGAATTTTGTGAATGCATACGGTTTTGTGGTTATTACATTTAGAAAATCAATGAAATTTATAATTCATGTTTATAAAGGTACAAAAAATACAAAAAGTGGGACATTTTATTGAGCTTTGATCACATTTTGGACACTAACAACCAGCCAGACGCCTAGCACTCGGTGCTCCTATTTCCTTTGGGTGCCCCTGACCTCTTTATACTTTGTTCACATCTTTTGGGTCATTTCTAACCATTTGAGGCTCTTATATTTTTTATAGTTGGATTTTTCGGGGTTAGTTACGAAATTCAAGAAAGGGAATCATATAAATATAAAGTTATGTGATCATAATAAGGGACCAAAAATAAGTATTAGCTATCGATTTTAAGGTTGCATCCAACGACCATTATCAAGAACATTCAAACACCCATCTAGCATCCATACAAGGGCAAGGAAATGCATTATTCGACATATACTTCATAGAGGGGAATTGTATTCTATTCCATGCACACATCTATTTACATCTCTTACATCTAGTTATTTTCTTGTTAGTAAGTGTGGCGCGAATGAGAGGCACCTCGTGCACGATTTTGCACACACACACACCTAGAACTATATTGGATCTGAAATGTAGTGCAACACTCGGTCGTAAGTTCACTAGTTTGACAGATTGATGACAGTCTAAACCCTCATTTTGCATCTTTCTTTTTAGGATTTGATGTCTCTTTGAGGGTGTTCAGACCCTATTTCATTGCGAGGTTTTCAGCGAACTCATCAAACATTGTGCAGCACGTACTAGTGACCGAAGTTGAAGGATAGCGAACACCTCATGGCTAGTCAAAGATGGTTTTCTAAGAATTTTTGCGATTACAGTGCCCACTACATGTCTATGGTACACGCGGGTTCCCCTACCACTTTCTAGGCACCCCTATCCATCATATTCTTTCAGTCTACATTTTCCTATACTTTGTTGTGATAGTTTGTGCTTCACATTATCCAATTTTCCAACTTTTTGCACCTTCTGGATCTCTGCGAAACAAATAAGTCATTTTATCCCTTATTTGCAACTAGGGTTTTACATTCTCTAGCTTAGTTTTCTTGAGTTACGTTCTTTATTTAATTGATCAATCATTTACTACTACAATAGCAATCGAGATTAGGCATAATAGATATTCTATTATTTCCATATTTTTCTTAATCACGTGTTGATATCATCTACTTATCGAAAATCCAAGGACAAATTTTCACTAGCTAATGGAAATCGCAACTCTTATCGACCATTCTTGAAGCTATTCCTATCGAGATGTAGCAGAAATTGGAATTTTGTCCATAGGCCATGGTTGAAGGACTTGAAATGGCTTCCAAATATGCCATTTCTCAATTATTCGTCTAGAAAAGGCTATGCTTTACTATCACCTGAGCTTATCATGCTGAAAATACTCAACTTTCATTTGACCATTCGTTATTCTACTAAGTGTTAACAACACAAATTTTATACAATCTGGTCTTCCATTTTAGAGCCCAAACTTGCTCATTTTTCCTAGTGTTTATGTTATTTGTGCTTACCGCTTAGGTACAGGGTCATTCACCTTAGTGTTCCCAATTCGCATTTCCCTTTTCTTGGGTGTATTAAAACCTTTATGCACATTTTCTAGTTTTTTTGAAAAGTTCTTATCATCTAGGCCTAGATTCATGAATTCTTTTAGCTATTTCACCAAAACCCTTCCTCTGACAAAATATTTTACTTGGGGATGGGTTGGGTTTTCCCATGGCCTTCACCCAAGTTTGGCATGCTTTCATAGTGAAAATCCTTTTTTTAATCTAGAAATAGAGAAACACTAATCTTTTTTCTCATATAGTTGTAGATTGCAATCTTTAAACTTTTATCAAAGTGATGATTTTTTCTTATGTTTTCTTATATATTCAAGTCCAAGCTCGGAAGGTGGCACTAGAAAAGTCCCACATCTAGACTCTTCTAGACCATTGGGACAATGCCCCTTGCATTGTTGCTCATGTTCCTCCAAATACCTCTACCGCTTAGGCTCCCTCTCCTAAGGGTTGCGGTTGTTGGCATATTCACTCTCATCACCACTCATGCAACCAATATTCTTGGTGGGGCTCATGTCCTCACCACCATTCTCCTTCTCTAGATTAGTGGGGAAGGTGGTGGGGCTCATCTACCTCATTATCATAGCTCATTATAGCGATTAGATCCTAAAGCAAATTCCCTTTGTTGGCTTTGGTTATTTCACCACCACGGGGTTAGGATAATCAAACTAACGAGCCATAGAGGGCTTCATCACCACTTCCACTAGTTGGGAGCTCATTCTTGATGGGAAATACCTTCCAAGAAGTGGATGGGGCAAGCCCGATGACTACGATCTTCTACCTTCAAAGACCTTTTGCGGTTGCTGACCTAATGTATTGATTTTATAGTTGGTTCTGGCATGTGTGCCCATATTTTGTTTTTTTATTTTTGTACCTTCGAACAATATGAACTTAATGTGTACTTGTATACCCTGTACTCCTTTTTGTAAATAATTGTATTATCTTATTTTTTGATAATATAAAGGCTATTTCAAATGACAAAATGAAATAGAGATCCTTAATTTTTTTAATTAAAAATTGGGTACACATCTCAATAAACCCAAGGGAAAGCTTGGTAGAAAAGTTTAAATATAATGGCTGAACAAATTAACATATCGATAGAGACATTCATACCTTATTGAACTTGCAACATTAGTTATTATGTCAATAAATGTGTGTTTTATTTCAAATGTGTGACAATAATTTTGAATGTATAATTTCCATCTATAAAGTGCTTGTGAACCTTGGATGATATTATCCCTACGAAATAACGCTATTTTATTCTATTTTTAATCTAATTTAATATTTTAGCTTGAGAAATAACATCAATACCAAAAACAACTCAGTGTATATTACAACGTTATTGAAGACAATGGCTTAATGATAGTGTGCAATATGACACATGTAAACATTAAAAGAAGAGTGAACAAAAACTCAGAAATGTGGAATCCACTGTATCGCCAACGTCACCTTAGCGCTGGAAAATAAGTTTGCCTCCACAACCAACTTTTGAGCATGGTCGTTTGTACGCCTAACGCAAAATAGTGTTTAGAGTGTCATCGTCTTAATAGAGGAAACATTGCATAAACCCAATGAATGCACAATGGTGATAATGGACACTTTTTTATGTTAACAGCTCCTTCATGCTCGCCTGCAATCGTAGTGGCTCGCTCATCAATAAAATTCAACATTCGAGGAAATTAAAATCAAAGGGTTGGGACACGTTTAAAATTCGACAATCGTCTTTCCTTGTCAACGGAAAAATCTATGATAGTTTGATTATTTATCTTTAACTTCAATTTACATTTTAAGAAGTGTTATAAATTGTCCAAACAAAAAACTTAAAGAGTTTTAAGAGACTTCAAAATGATCAATTTTGTCTTTTAAATTATGTTATGATGTTTAACCAACAAATCTTTGAAAGTTTTGTTCATGGATAATTATGAATACGTGAATGAAGAGAGAAATTTTGAATTAATGTTAAAAAAACATTTAGTTTTGATAGAAAAATGCACCCTAATTCAAATAATGCTCTAGATTTATATGGAATTATATTCATTGTAGTTTTATATGTAATTGTATATATAAATAGAGTATGAGACTCATAGAAAAAAATACAATACGAGGATGATTTAAAAAAAAATCAAAAACTAAAGTAAAATACGTCTCATGAAAAAATGGTTTGATTTTAATATATGATGAAAAGATTAGTGAGGTAGAATGTAAGAAAACAAAGAAACTTGCTTTCCTAATTTAGTCTCCTCAACAAATACCTCAGATAGAGTAATGGATGGAAAGAAGGAGAGAATTCAATACCTGCACTTACCTACAAGTTTCACAACTCCTTCTTTGATGTGTTGGATTTTCTCTTGATTGGCTTTGGATTACTTGATTGATGAAGATGAATTGATTGTAGATGAATGATGGATTGATTATAGATGAATGATGGATTGATTGATAAAATTGGTAGAGGTTGGCTATGGATTCTTAAGATGGCTCTCATGGAGGAGGAGAGATAAATTTATAGTTGAAGGGTGGAGGATTAAATGGCTAGGATGAATCCAAGTTGGATTTGGATCAAGGGTGGAGAATGCATGTGAGGATTAGAATTCTCTAGAATGGAGAATTCTATAATTTGAATTCAAAATTCATGGATGGAAGAAGCTTCCATTGAGATATTTAGAGAGGCTTCTATCTCTATATTTAGAGGTGTGAGGATGTGATTAGGATTAGAATTAGATTATGTTAATAAATGATGATCGGGGGTGAGGTTGCATGGAAAGGCTAGGTGTAGGGATTTGTAGGGTAGGTGTGTAGGTAGATCTTGGAATATTAAATTCCTAGAAAATGTGAATTAACGATTAAAATAAGATAATATGATATTATTAATGAATTAAAGGATTATGGATTGAGATGGGATAAACTAATCAATTAAGATGATTAATTATTAAATGTCGGGATAATTGATAAAAATGGTTTAATAATAATTAACGTTATGATTAATTATTATATGGATAGTGATGATATTATTTGCGGGAAAGATTAATCTTAATTAAACATGTTGACATTTTTTATGTCTACATTTTCCCCCTCTTTGAAGGTTTATTATGGAGTAATGATCTTTCAAATAAAAAGAAAAAAATATGTTAGGATCTCGGTGATACAATGCCTCCTCGAGGGGTTAGGTAGGGAGGAACGAGGAGGGTAACCACTCAAGAAAGAGGAGAGGCTCAAGTTATTAGGCGAGAGAGGATTATAGGATGAGAAGATTGGAGGATTCATAGGATTAGGATTAGAAGATTAGAATATTTGGGGATTCAGAGAATTAGGATGAGAGGATTATAATATTTAAGGATTCAAAGGATTAGGATTAGATTATTAGAAGATTAGAGAGAGAGAGAGAGAGAGAGAGAGAGGATTATGAGATATTAGATTTTGGAATAGAGGATTCCTCGGTCAATGATGTACGACAAGGGTGAAGATTCGTGAATCTTTTATTAGAGGACACCCTAGTCAAGGGGTTAGGATTTGGGGATTTTTGATTATAAGATGCCTAGTCAAGGGGTTAGGATTGAATATTGGGGATTTAGAGTTGAGGATGGTGGATTTGAAGATGTTAGATTTTGAGGATGTAGGAGTTAAGGATGTTAAATTTTAGGTCCGATTGAATGGATAGGAAAATAGAATGTTTTATTTAAAAGATGAGAAGAGTGAGGATGTTTGGATAAGAGAATAACGATTGGTGATGATTTATGAACCCATAAGAAAGAATGTTCAAGTTTGATTGATGAGAGGATGTGAGAAGATACCCCATCCATGGGGGTTAGGATTGTGGATGTTCGATGCGAGGTGATAAGATGTGGATGTGGAGTTTGATTTATTGATGAAGGATTGATTAGATATGAGGATGAGGAGGTTAGATAGTTAGTTAGATGATTATGAGGATTAGGTGTGGATGATGATAAGGATAAAATATGATGATAGAAGGGGTTGTTCTAGTATAAAATTCTCATTGTTATCATCATTAGCAATGTGATTAATGTGGCATAGAGCAAGATGCACCAGGGTATAAAGACCATGGTGACTGAATTTCAAAATGCCCTTTTCCTCGTATCATTGGATAAATTAATATAAAAATATGGTCCTCATATCATTGGACCGTGAAAAAGAAAAACAAAGGGGGAGGGGGCTTCATATAATCGACAAAAATGCAAATGTAGATAAGCAAGTAAACACACATGGTAAAAAAAAAAGACACATTGCATTTTTATATATTTTTAAAATTATTTTGTGAATGGTTTGATTTTTTATATTTTGGGTTGTGTAGATTTTGGATTTTGGATGTTTAGATTACTTTATCTTTTGATGTTGATATTTATGATTTCGGTAGGAGATGGGGGAATGGTTTAGGATACGTAATATGAAAGGATTATGATGGGATAACTCATGGGGGATGGGAAGGGGTGTAAGGTGAGATGCAATTTTCTCCTATAAGTCTAAAATTTTATTTGGGTGCGATGAAAGGAAAGGGTTGAGGGAGATTGGATAGGTTGGATAGGATAGGGATTGGCCGAGAGGTTAGAATTAGATCGGATGTGGGATGGGAGATAGATTGGATGAGCGATGAAGAAGATAAGGTTAAAGGCATACGAAACGTGATAATATATGCCCCCAAGTGTAGGGGGTGGATTGAGGGATAGATGTGGTGTGCCCCCAAGTGTAATTTTGGGTGGCTGGTGTGGATGAATGGATTGGTTCAATTTACCTCTAGGTATAGGGTAGGATGGGAAGTGAGGGGTATCTAAAACGAATTATGCCCCCAACGGATGGTAGTAAGCATGCCCTTAGTCATGATGATGACATTTTGAAAGGTATGTGAGGAGGATTGCATGAAATGAAAGGATCATCATCTACCCATGGATGTTCTTCCTAAAGGAAAAAGGATGTGGATGTGACGGATGGAAAAAAATAACATTAGTGATGAAAAAATATGAGCCTACGGGCACATGTTGTAAGACAAGAGTTGGACTAAAAATAAGTGTGACAAATGTCTAAAAATACCTAGCAACATGGGATCCCTATGTCTCTGGGAGATAAAAGTGTGTCTGATTTTGATGGTTAAATACCACTTGAGGTGAAGACTAAATGGATAGTATGTCACAAGCTAGACAATGTATAGGGAGTGATTAAGTCAAGTGGGTTGATGGAAGGTAAAAGCCATGTATTGCTTCACTTTAAGTCAGGCATCCATAGCCATGATGAAGATACATCGATTCCTTTCACAATATTTCTCTACTATCAATGAGTCATCCATAGCCCCAGTGAGAGTTACTGAAACATCCCTAGAGAGATTCTTGAGGTGGATTTTATTTGATATTTTAAATTTTGATATGATTTTTTCTTTTTGATATTTGAATTTATTTTACACAAAGACCTTCCACTCTCTTTAAAACTCTCAAGGGTTAAGAATCACTAGTTGTTTTATGGGGGATGGAAATGAGTGTGGAGATGATATTGGCTAGAGTGTCGAAAGATTCACCCAAGGGTCTTCACAAAAATTTTATTAAAAAAATTAAAGTGTGTGGATTTAAAGGAGGAAAATTGTTCTTGAATGTTGCAGAAATGAGAGACCAAGGTCACGCAATTGCAGTAGGTACTATTGGCTTACAACATATGTGATTAAGCTAATCGAGTGTTCAAATGAATGGATTGGAAGAGGATATAAATAGATTTGATGATAATAATAGTTTAGATGCAAAGGGATTTGGATGTTGGATGGAAGGATGATGAGTGGGAAGGAAAGAACATTCATGCATTGGCAAAGAATTATTTTCTCAATCCATTTTTAGGTGTTTGATATTTATAGGGGCATTAAATGATTTGTGATTGGGTTGAGTGGTTAGGATAGTATTATCAACAAGAGTGATAGGAATGGGATGTGATGGAGTATTGGGAGAGACGTTGTTAGTGTTATGTTTATACCCTAAGCCTAAACAACCCATATTTTGATGAAGGGAGATGGGTTCACAAATTCTTTGTTCATGGATGCCTAATCCTTTTCCTCGATGTTTCATTTTAGCGAACATATTTTCGGCTATAGGATATGAAGTGGATTGTGAAGATGGTTCTATGTGGTCATAATGAGACTGGGGTTATAAATTTTTCATCCGCTAAGAGGCTGGACTTAAACAAAGGATGAGAGGTGATATTTATTTTGGTTTTGGTCGGTGAAGGAAGTTTCGATGTACGATGAGATTTGGATGGTTGATGATGTTTCGATGTTGAGTGGGATTTTTATGGTGGACGATGGTTAGGGAGAGGATTGGGATGGAAAGGTGGTGGATAGGAAGGTACAAGGATAATAATTCCTTGGTTAATGAGGTTTCGGACATAAGACCTAAATTACATGCAATGATTGCTCGATTGTCCATGGTTGTGATGGAATTCATAATATTAGTGTTCCGATACCAAGATGGTTTGGGAAGGTTTTTATCATGTGACTTTATTGTGGTGTGGATGATTATGTTGAAGTTTTTAGATGATGGAAGATGATGGTCAAGGATTCTCCTAAAGGAGTTAAGTGGTTTCGGTTAAATGCTTTTGGGGAGTAAAAAGTAAAGGTCTTGGATTTGATGGATTATGAAATATTTTGGCTGATTTGGATTTTTGAGTTGTATTATATTGTTGAGGATTAGAAGATGAAGGGGGTGGATTAGACACGGGGGCGAAGTAGACTGTTTGAACTTGGAGGCTGAACTAGATTTGGTTGATTTTTATTGGTTAGAGTATGTGGTTTTGAGGTAGATTGTTTTAGCTTAGGATTATATTGTTTGGGATTAGTATATATAGATGAAGGGGATGGGTGTGATATGGGGGTAAAATTATATTTGGGTGATGTTGATGATGAAGGAGATTTGGGATATGGGTGTGGTGCATGAACTACATTAGATTTGGTTAGTTTAGGAGATGAAGTAGATGAAGGTGGCATAAGAGTCTTATTTGATTACGTAGGAGATGGGGTAGGGAGAGGATTTGGATTAGATTTGTTAGTTTTTAGATTTGGTGACTTAAGATTCACTTCATATGTTTTAGGATTAGGGGATGGGGGATTGGAAATAGGATTAAATGATAGGATATTATTAGGTTTAGCTAATGAAGGTAGTAAGATATGATTTGGTGTGGATGAAGAGGATGAGGATGGGCTAGGAACAATATTATATGGTTTAGGATCGGGGGCATAATGGGATGAGGATGACTTAGGATACATGGTGGATGAGATATTTTTAACGAAATTGGGTTTAGATTATGGAGGGGGTGAAATAGGCTTAGGTGATAAAGTTGATGGTGGATTAGCGATTGTCGAAAATATAGGAAAAATTTCATTGGATTGGTTTGGGATGATGAAGATGATGACGATGGGGGACTAAGATGGCATTAGCGGGGTGGTAATTTTTTGTTAAGTTGTTGGGGTTGTTGTGGATACGTGAATGAGACTCGATTATAGTTTTGATGATGATTAGATTTAGGATTTGATTTTTTGGATGGTGGTGGATTATCTTCATGAGTTTTGATTGTAAGAAGATGTGGGTTGTGATGGTTGATAGTGGATTTATAGGTAGGATTTTGGGATGGTTGTGTGGGTTTTGGATGGGTTTCTAGATTAGTGAGGACATAAAGTAGGTCCTCTTGGTCTAGGTCAATGTCGATGAAATTGGATTATGGGGATAGTGGTTTATGTTGATTGGGTCGTGGTGTGGATTGGGATGATTCGGGGTCTTTAAAGAGGAAGTAAATGAGGTGACGGTAGGGATAATTGAAAGTGGTAATTGTGGATGGGGTTGGTTGGGAGATGATGGCTTAGAAAATGATTGATCAATGCATGATTTAAGATTTGATATTTGTTGATTAAGATATTGGATGATTTTTAAGATATTAAAATCGATATCGAGATGGTTGATTTGGATGGTGAGGAGATGATTGGATAAGGTAGGATGTTAATTTTGATATATTTTTTTAATGTGTTGGATGGTGTATGGTACCTTGTGGTCAAAGTGAGATAGTTGACATTAATGAGTGGGGATGATGAGATAGCTTGGTTGATGGATTTAGAAAAGAGGTAGGGGTTTGAATGTTGGTTTAGAATGGATGGGAATTAAGGATCAAAGACTATGTTTAGATAGGATAAAATTCCATATGAGCCAAAATATGAAAAATTCTTCCAAGTATACAAAATGTGCAACTTTATGGAATAGGCACCATTCTATGTGAAAATGTGCCAATGTATGAGGAAAAGGCTTGAGCAATTCGAAACTACAAAAAAACAAGGTTTTAAAGATTAAAAAAAAATGACTAAAGTATCTGAAAAGGTGAAACTTTATGAACATATGTGTCATTTTATGAATATAGGAACCATTATGTGACAAAAGATGGAAATAAGGTCAAAAACAGTTAAAAATAGGCAAAAATTACAATTTCAAGTTTTCAAAGGCCAAAACAAATGTATTGAAGTATATGCAAAGGTGTTAATATAGGTCATAGGTTCGTTTTTAGGAATATAGGTGAATTTTTTTGAAAATAGGAACCATTCTGTGATAAAATATGGAAACATAGTCAAAACCAGTTTAAAAACAGGAAAACAATTACAGTTTTTTTATTTCAAAGGCCAAAACAAAGGCGCTGAAGTATCAACAAATGAAAAACGCAGAACATAGGCATGATTCATATCATAGGTGAAATTTTACATGGATAGGTGCCAATACACGGAGCATAGGTATTTTTTCATGCTTGAAACAGAGTTTGAGCCCGAAAATTACAAATTTGAAGGGGTAAATGGTGACAAAAGTTCTTGAAACTTTGATAGTCATTGAAAGGGATCAAAAATATTAGATATGATGAAAGTTTGGGATAAGACCCAAGTTGGGCACAAAAATTTATATGATGAAAATATTAGTGAGGTAGAATGCGAGAAAACAAAGAATCTTGGTTCCCTAATCTAATCCTACCTCAATAAATACCTCGGATAGAGCAATGGATGGAAAGAAGGAGAGAATTATACCTACACTTAGCTACAAGTTGCACAAATCCTTCTTTAATTATTTGTATTTTCTCTTTCCTTATTTTTTATTTCTCTTATATTGATTGATTTGTGTAGACAAGCTTAGACAACACGTCCCTTCGATTGCCTTTGGATTTCTTGATTGATGAACATGAATTGATTGTAGATGAATAATGTATTCATTGCAGATGGATGATGGATTAATTAAATAAATTATTGGAGTTTTGCTATGAATTCTTAAGATGTCTCTCATGGAGGAGGAGAGCTAAATCTATAGTCAAAGGGTGGATGATTCAATGGCTAGGATGAATCCAAGATATATTTATATCAAGGGTCAAAAATGGATGTGAGGATTAGAATTCTCTAGAATGGAGAAATATAGAATTTGAATTTAAAATTCATGGAGGAAGAAGCTTCCATTGAATTATAAATTCAATAAAAGGAGAGATATAGTGAGGCTTCTAGAAATAGAAGATTTTAAATTTATAGGTGTGAGGATGTGATTAGAATTAGAATTATATTAGGTTAATATGATGATTAGGGGTGATGTTATATGGAAAGGCTAGGTGTAGTGATGTGTAGCGTAGGTGGGTAGGTAGATACAGAATATTAAATTCCTAGAAAATGTTAATGAAGGATTAAAATAGGATAATAGGATATTATTAAAGAATTAAAGGATTATGGATTGAGATAGGATAAAATAATGAATTAAGAGGATTAATGATGGAATGTTCGAGATAAATGATAAAATGATAAAAGATAAAAATTGACTAATAATAATTAACCTTGTGATTAATTATTATATGGATAGTGCTGATGTTATTTATGGGACAAATTAATCGTAATTAAGCATGTTGACATTTTAGATTTCTACATATAGAGACACAAATGTAAATTTTACTCTTACAGCTTACAATTAATCGTAATAGAAAGTTACTTTTTGTGTAAAAATAGAAGTCATAATAGAATATTTTTACTTAACTTAAAAAAAAAAAAAAAAATCTAAAAAAACTTTCTTTTAACAACCAAAACATCGAAAACAGTTTTAAAACATTCTAAATATGATATTTGAAGAGAATTAATTGATTTCTATACTAATTTCACCAACAAAACCCATTCTATAAATATTCAAAAACATTATTGTTAAAAACTACAAAATTTATTCTAACATATTATATTTGACTATAATGAATATATATGGCTTATTAATAATATAAGTTGTCAAATTTACATTTTAGATAAATTTTAATTTTTCTCTAAATATACAATTTTTATTTTTCTAAGTTTGTAAAATACGGCTAAAATTGACAAAAATAGTCCACACACAATTAAATTTGAAGCCTGATTGGGGGATATGCTAACTCAATTCAACAAGAGTAGCAACAACCTACTAAAAGATACCACTAAGGCCACAAATAATTAATAAGATGGAATTTTCAGCAATCACATAGGCGTTTTGTCTCGTGGACGTAATTAAATCCATGTCATTTCATTTCATTGCAACATGGATACAAAGTCAAAATTATTAAAATAAAAGACATCATTTAGAAAAAGGAAAATAAGCAACACAATTTTTAAAATATAATTGAAGGTTTACATTTCAATTTTGGGAAGATTAAAAAATTAAATTTGAAATCAATCCCCCATTATCGTATTTGTTCAATTTTAATCTTGAAATTTGTATATCGATTAAGGAAATGAATATGATTATCCTCATTCATTTCTCAACAATATAGATTAGGATATAAATAGAAGACCAATCTAGATTTATTACATAACCTAAAGGGGTAAGTGTAATGAAATGGGGGCCCAAAGGGGGTCTTAAGTGATAACATTTTTTGAAAACTAAAAATCTTGAACTTGTATAAGTTATTTGAAGATGTTATAAGAACATGAATTGTAGCATTTTGATTCTAGTTTATAAACTACTATTTATTTTTTAAATGGCTAAGTGTAAGTGGGTTAAAGATATCAAATTCTAATAGGTGCTCTTGTTTTTGTAAAAATAGAGTAGACAATGGTCGTCGTGCCCCTCCTCCCCGTTCCACCATTTTTGAATACCGAAAACCCCGTGATAGAAAGATAGATAGGAGCATCTATTTTTGATATACTTTTTAAAGATTTTTAGTGACTATTTATTTCTATTATTTTTAAAGTACAAAGATTTTAAATTTTAAAAAATAAGGGATAGTAGACCATGCCCCTCCTAACTACCTCAAAAAATATTGAAAATTAGAATTTTTAATATGTATAGAATTAAACCTATATTGTATTTGTATAATTTTTATTCAATTTAGTTGAGTGAAACAAAAGATACACGTTGAAAGATGGACATGTATAACTTTAAAAAAGAGCTATAGAAAGACATAGTTAGAAAATAATATGTATGGGAACCTTATACTAGTCAAAAAAATTGAAAAAACATATATTTAGAGAGAAGAAAGTTTATTTGACCTCGTAGTGAAATGTTTAATAAATTTTTTTATTGTTATTGTGGATTTATCATCAAGGAAGACACATTTTAGCATATTCGATTAAAAACACATTTTTTTGTCAAGCAAAGAGATTTTCCTTTGAAAATAGAAAAACAAAATGTCTACGTTTTATAACATATATGCATTTACTTTTATATATTCCCTACCCTCCAATGTCCTTTTCTACCTCTTTCATGGGATTCTTGTCCCCACTTATTCTGCTCTGCACATTCCTGTGTATTCCTACGTGAATTTTTATTAGTTTAGGTTGTCTCCTACCCCACTATATATATTTTACTAATCATGGGGGATAAAAACCAATGTAAGGACATGAATAAGGGCAATACCAAGATACTATATAGAAACCATAAGAGATTAGAATAAATAAAGTGAAGCGGATGCAAAAACTTCATGGAGGGAAAGGTACATCTTATGTCAAATGTACCTAATGTTTTATAAAATGATGATGAAATAAATAATGAAATTGAGGAGAATAATAATTTTTCAATGAGTATTGATAATGAATTGAATGATAATGTTGTTATGGATAAATAATTTGGTATGAATGATAATATTGAACCTTTACCTAAGATTCCAAATGTTAATCCTGAAATTTGCATGGAAACACTAAATGAAGAAAGTAATCTTGCTAATGAATCTTTACCTCTAAGAACACCTCCTTCCATTTTGCATATAAAACCCATTCACTTAATTGAAATTGATGAAAAATTATAAAATAAATTCCAAACAAAATGTCTGAAATAAATGTGAAAAGAAAAGTTATGGGAATTTGAGATAATTACTTTGAGAACTTAAATTATACACAAAGAAGTCAATTATTTGTTACGTTGATGAAATTAATTAAGAAGAGACCTACAATTAATACCCTAGGGTTAAGAACACCTAATATTGGTGATCAAAATGTGGCAATTGTTAAAAATATACATAAATCATAAATATTATACGTTTCAAAAAATGCACAAAAGATATTAATGTTACATGGCGTGCACTTACTAATTATATAGTTAGTGATAAAATAGTGAATACATGCTTGATTAGAAAAAGAAGTATAACTTTGAAGGTAAATAAAAAAACACTAATGAGAGAAATAGGAGACGCAAAAGTCTTGATTCAACTAATAACACGACTATTGGGTATTCTCTAGTAGACTCCCATGGAAAGATAGGGATACATATGATATTCTATGAGAATTACTTGTAAATTTTGGAATGAGAACACAAAGGTCTCACCAAATAGAAGAGATATAGTAAAAAGAATAATAGGTTCTCATAATCATGAAATGAATGCAAAAGGTTTCTTGCATATGAATCAAACTCAATTATTCTCTAAGTTTAAGAATGAAAATTCAGAAATTAACATTAGCAAAATATTTTTTAAATTGAACATATCATTTTATATGAAAATCAATCACTCACATACCACTTGTTGTTTTAGGTATCACGTTTAATTTTGAATGCATTATGATGATTTTTGTCAAGTATTTCTTCTTTTGCATATTGACATCATCTTATAGGAGTGTGGATTAAATGTCCCACCAAAATCTACAAGGTAATTTATTCCTACCATAATTTGTGAAAGATCAAATGGAATTTTTTTATAACAAAGCATGTTTAGATAGAACATGCAACATATGTCGTGGCTTGCCAAAATTGAAAATTTGTATCCATGAGGATTGTACATGTGAAATAGGAAAAGAAATAGTTGGTTTTAGAAAATATAAACTTGTTGTTATCTCTTGAAAGTGCACCCGGTAGAGAGATGGTAGCAAGTTTTCTAAGTCTGCAAAAGATCTCTCTCTCTCTCTCTAGTAGATCTGGCAACAGGGACACCTCAAGTCCGTGGGGTATACCTAGTTTGAGGTGAACCTCCGGGATTAAAAGGTCGGTTCCTTATTGGTGTACACTAGACTAATTTTTGGGAGTTTTAGGGTGAAAGATGACTAAAAATGAATAAATACTAAGGTGATACACCAAATTTTGTGTGAGAACTTGACTGAGTGAAATACACAACTGATTTGTGAAGGATTCTTTGGATGCACGAACCAATTAATACTTTCTGCAGAATATAAGGGCAAAACACTTAATTTGTACTGAGGGAAATTCACAATAGCACTAGTAAGCTAACATGCACAATAAAATTTAGTAGAAAATGGTAAATTTGTAGCAGGGTAAAGTGGTTAATCAGGGAATATTGATTCACAAGATTAATGTTGACATACACAAGACTACAAAATAACTTGGAAAGGCAAAAATACTTCACACTCAGAGGGAAAAACTGGCAGAAATTGCTTCAGTACTCATATCAAAAAGTTCTCTGGGAAAGTTCTCTAAAAAATTCCCCCTTTATGCTTTACAAGAGCACATAATATATAGAAAAATTTCACCCCCTTCCTAAAAATAGCCTAAAGGTTGTACTCACCCATGTGTCCTAATTTTATCCTTTATTTTATAATAAATAAATGAATAAAATATGCATTATCAACCTTAGATACAATACAGTCAAACTGAAGTTGACTTTTCTATTTTTAAGAAAGGAAAGGTGAATAATTTGCTAAAAATATAAATTTCTTGCTAGGCAAGTCTTCCTCCTTTGAGCATGCAAATTCATCATCTTCTCTATTTTGTCTTGTTGTGGAGGCATGCAAAATATCACTCTCTGTATGTGGGAAAAATCTACAACCCTTATAAATATTTACACAATTAAGATGAGTGGGGACCATCTCCAATGTGCACATGCTCTAATTTTCTCTATTCTTCTAAATAGTCACATGAGTGACACTTTGCAAATTTTGGTTACAACACCCCATGTGGGGACCACCTTTGGTTTATGATGTTTTGGATGCTGCCACCTTTGTGGATTTAGGCAATTCGCATGTGTTTTAAAATAAAGGGGGACCACCCTTTGGCTAGCCCACCATATGCTATATTAAGCTCGCCACCTTTGATCATTGGCATATAGTTACAAACTTTACCTTTTTCGGTGCTTTTGGCATATAATGATGGTTTTCGATTTTTGCTTGGATGACTATAGTTAGACTTTTGGTCACTGGCAATGGTTATTTTCCTATCCATGTGGGCTGGCCCCCTCCTATGATGACTCGACCCTTGCGGTCTTTGGCGGTGGTAACCCTAACTAGGCTTGGTTGACTTGGTTTTTTGTGAGCTCTTATGGCCCTTGATCTTCGTCCTTGGTTTCTCTGTCACTATTGATCTTCACCATGGGTTAGGGTTCGACTTGAGCATTTATTTGGTTGGTGGCGTTAACCGAGGCTTGTTCACTTGGGAACATGTGTTTGTTGATCACCGTTCGATTTGGCACTTGGAATTTGGTGAATCGTTGATCTTTCACCATGGGTTAGGGTTTTGAAACCCTAGTTTTGATTGCAAGTTAATACACTTGAGCTCGCACTTTGGTCATTTCATCTGGTTTTCATCTTGCAGGTGAAGCCCTAGAATTTTTTTCTTGCTCTACAAATTTTGATGAATGCCATGGAAATATTATGGCATCTGAGCCTGCATTTTTGATTTGGAGGTCCTCGATGCCATGGCTATGACTGTTGCCTACGTTTTTTGTGAACTCGAAGGTATTTCTTTTGTATTCATTTTTTTCTTAGCCTTTTCCTCCTGTATATGATCTAAAGATCATTTAAATATTTTTCCTACTTCGTATTACCTCTGTGGATCATTTGAATGACTTCTTTGCATCTAGTTTTCTATCTAGTTTTTGTGATGGAGCTCAAAACTGAGCTTACAATGAAGTTGGAGGTCCCATCAAGATTGTTGTTTTGCTTGTTTACTTCCTCTTCATTGTCGGTAAGTTCTATTACATGTCTTCTCTTTCCTTTCGGGCTTGATTTTTAACTCCACAACTCTGAAAATTGGAGGTCTTTGATTATAATATTCGTTAAAATGAAAATATTTTTTTATGTGAAGTCCCTTTCTATTTCTGAAAACTTCTTCAAGCTATGACTCATCACTTAGAAATTTGTTGAAGTTTTTCTATGCTCGGGTTTTGATATTTCGTAGACCCAACTTGGTATTTGGAGTGTTGACTGTTTTCATTTTGATACATACATGTCAATATTTCTTCCTCTCTGTAGATGTATCTTTGACTTGTTGTAACCATTTCTAGAAAGCATGCTTGTATTAGATACTTTCCCTGTAGCAACCTAAAACATTCTTGACTGAAGGATTTAAAATGTTGACTGTTTTTCATTCCTTGTTGATAGATAATTGTCACTGTTTCTTCTTTCCTGTAGATACAATCCACTTGGCTGTAGAAGTTCTTTCTTCTTGCACTTGTTGAACCTTGACTATCTTGTAGATGTATACTTAACATTTGTAGCCTGTAAATGTATGCTTGGTAGTTTATGAATCATTTCCATTCCTGATGTAGTGAGAGAAAAATTCAGTTCTTAGCATTTGTTATCTCTTTTAGTTGGAAGTTGACTATCATTAGTAGATCTGTGACTTCTGGAAAATGGGTATTTGAAATTTTCTTTCACAAACTATAAATCTGGAAGACTCCATTCTAGACATTTGTAAAATTTGAAAATAAGTTCTCCATTTGTTTGCAGTAGTTGACTTGTTGTAACCTGACTGAAGATGTTCATTGGATACTTGCTGAGCTCTGTAGTTCACTTCTTCAATTTGACTCGTTTCTTCTTTCTGTATATGTAGCTGTGTCATTTTGACTCAGAGAGATTTTCTGAAAGTTATATGGCTGCTCCTTTGTTACAAACATGATTGTATTCCATTATGTATAATGAAATAAATGCTTCTTTTCTGGAAAATGAAGAAAATACTTAGTTTCCTTTTCTGTAATGACATTTTCCTTTTCAGAAGTCATAGTAGCAATTGTATTTCAATTTTTGCATTAAATCTCATTTCTGTTTTTCTAGAAAACTCCATTTTGCAAGGGGAAACTCTGGCAAAAATTTTCTAAAAAGATATGAACCTCTCTCTTGCTTATTTGATCACTTGAATGAAGTTGTCCATGTTAGCTTTACTTGATTCATTGCATCTTCTAAAAAATTGTGAAGTAGTTGGCCTTTGATTCACACTTGAATTTGGAAATTAAAATGAACTTTCAATAGCTGCAACATGATGAACTTCTGGAATACCTGTATGTTTCATTTGATCATGATATCAACTTAAAAGTGATGAAACATGTACTTTTGTTGATTGTTTTTGTTCCTTTTGAAGTTCAGATAGCTTAGAAAGCAATGTAGTAGCTAAAAAGCATGTGTTTTAATTCTATTTTAAATCAAAAGTCAATTTTACAAGGGGAGACTCTGGCAAAAAATTTCCAAAATCCTATTTTCTCTCTCCTTTTCTAGATTTTCAATCTGATTTGTAAAAATATCTCTTCCTTGCCCTATAAACCATCTGAAAATGATGTTTATTTTCATTCAGTAGTTGCTTCCTTCTTAACCAGTTAAACTGATTTCATTCTATGTTGCAACCTGTTCCTGCAAAACTCATAAATAAGTTAGAAATAAATAGGCTTTTTGGCCTCTCTTGTATCCATGTGGTTTATTTCTTCTTCATTCCTTCTTCCTAAGTTGTTTTCCAACTTCCTTCCTTTGTTATCTCCACATCTGCTTCTTTTACAAGCTACTTCAGATTCTACTTTTTCTAACCCAATCCTTAGCTTCTTTGATTCATTTCACTTATGTACTCTACCTCTTCCTTTACTGCTAGCTCATCTGTATCTCTTTCTTATCCTGTTTCATGTGTCTATATCTCTTTCTTTCAAGTACCATTAGATACATTGAACTTAGAATATGTATTTTCTTTAGAACATGTGTATCGGAATAAAATTGTACCCTGAGCTCAAAATTTGATAGATACTGCTCTTTCCTTGCAGGTGAAAGAAGATGGAGATGGAAGTGGAAGATGAAAGAGTTGAAGCTGGAGATGAAGATGATGCGGAGAGCGGGATAGAAGATAGAAAAGGAAATGATGGGTTCCTTTTTACTCCTTTACTCTTGTTCTTTAGCACATGCAATATTCTCATTTCCATGTATATGATGAGTTACTTAGTCACATCCCACAGCTTGTGTGGGAAAACTTATGATCTCTTATGAATAAAGCATTAAATTGAAATAATGAGTTGATTATCTCTTTCTGCATTTAGTTTTCCTTTGATTGTACAATGATGTAGGCAACTCAATATCTCAATAAAATGAATTAACATAAGGGATAATCTTAAAGTGAATACCTGTAACTTCCACTAGATAACCATTGAATGAGATGTGCCTCCTTGTATGTTGTTTGACTGTCTTAGCCTATGCCTTTCAACTTGACTCCTTCCTGCTACTTACATTTAGACATTATTGTCACCATTTGTTTGTCAGTATTTTCTTGACGTAAGTAGTAGGAAAGGAGTCAATTGTAATCATTTATGATAGTGTAGATGGATGCAATCTCATTAATCACAACTAACTTTAATGAATACAAAGAAATAAATTTGATAAGCACCAACATAATAACAGTGAATCTGATTACTTGAAAACTACCACTATGTCTGTTGTTCCAAAACCATACACCTCACATATTCTGTAATCTGGTGTCTTCATCAAGATAACACAACTGTCCTTTGGGGCTTGTGTTCTTTTGCTGAGGATATTCATGAAATTGCAGACTATGTGATTTGTTACATTTTGTAACAACACACATAGCTACAGATTTCACTTAATCTCTTTCACAAATCAGCAATGAACAATAAAATCTGATATAAATTCCCCTAGCTAGGTATACTTCACCAAGACTATCCATCGTAACAAAGTTTCGAGTTGCCCATTTTTGCACAAGTGCAAAAATTGCCAACACTTGTGGCATACTAATTAAAGTATGGAAAATAATTTATGAGGTGTGAGCTTTGTATATAAAAATTACCTATATCGAATATATTGTCAAATTCGAGAGGAAATTATGTATGAGTATACAAGGCACACACATAGAGTTTGATGGTTTGATGAAAAATTAAAGTTAAGAAATGACATCTTCCCACTTGGTACTATTGTTTTAGTAGTTGAATTTACACATAATTACTCATTACAAAACAAAAATGGAGGTTAAATCACAATACTATAACTCAATGCAAGTTTTTATTTTCTTGCATATAACATTCATGCTCTCTCTAGAAAGCACTAAGAAAGATAGAAATATATTAAGATAGTATGATTTCTACATTAGTAATGATTGGAAACATTCTATAGAATATGTGAAAGGGTGTTTCATTGTTTCCATGTGAAGTTGGATGAGAGGAACATTGTTTTTATTCAGATTACATTTGGTCGAGATAATTGCACATCACAATTGAAAAATGCATGGATTTTTATTCTAAGAAGGATGCACATGAAAATAAGTGTACAACATATCTTGAGTTTTACTAAGGCACGAAATGCAAAAGTGTCGGACGAGGGTCATCAAGTTATATTAAGCGAATTGATTAATATTTCATAAACATTAATGTGTATACATAAATAAATAAATAACATGGTAGAGTAATTTACATCAAAACATATTAATACAACATATAACATGGAAAACCCCGATGGGGTAAAAAAACATGAAGAAACTTTCCACTATATTGAGAAAATTTTTACCATTCCATAAATCCCTTCCTCACTCTTGCTCCTTTTTTAAACAAGGAAATTACGTGCTTACGAATCGGCCCATAGCTGCATTTAAATAACCAAAAGGGTTATAACTTATTAAATGAAGGAGCACACCCCGATTTAATAATTACTTAATTAATAAATAATAAAATATAATATAGATTTTTTATTAAATAATAAAGAATAACTTATATTCAATATTATTTAATTATAAACTAAATATTATGAACATTTAATTTTATGTTATAATAATCTCCCTTAATAGTAAGTGGAGATCCATATGCCAACATTACCTATTTATACAACATGATTTACAAATCCATAAACCACAAAAGTTTTAGGCTAACATATGTATTTTCGAAGGAATTATAACACCTTCATCATGCTCAACTTACCTTTTGGTACAAAAGGATTTGGAATCGATAAATCAGAAGTATGATTTATGCTAAGCATGATTTGTGAGACTATATCCTACCATTTCTGCTGGAAAAATTCTTAAACTACATCTCTAAGAGTCTTTTATAACATAAGTATCTCATTTACAAATAGATGCAACACACCAAACTATATTATAATAAACTCTATCAGTTTAAATAGATCATGAAAGATATTTTTGCAATAATTTATACCAAAGAAGTATAAAACAAGAGTCAACAACCTACCGGTCATTATGAGGTGGCACTGCTATGTACACTCCCCCTCAATGGAAACTCTAAAAGTCCAAGAATTACACGGAAATTACAAAACTTCTTACTACACAAAGTGGCTTCATAAACATGTGTGTAACTTGATCTTCGATTGGGCGATTGTAGATCTATATCACCATATAGAACCTTCTCTAGGATAAAGTGCATATGTGTCTCAATATGCTTTTTCATTTAATGTTTAAATGGTAAGTGGAGATCCATATGCAAACATTACCTTTTTATACAACATGATTTACAAATCCATAAACCACAAAAGTTTTAGGCTAACATATGTATTTTTGAAAGATTTATAACACCTTCATCATGCTCAACTTACATTTTGGTACAAAAGGATTTGGAATCCATAAATCAGAAGTATGATTTATGCTAAGCATGATTTTTGAGACTATATCCTACTGCTTCTCATGGAAAATTTATTAAACTGCATCTCTAAGAGCCTTTTATAACATAAGTATCTCATTTACAAATAGATGCAACACACAAGACTATATTATCATAAATTCTATCGGTTTAAATAGATCATGAAATATCTTTTTACAATTCTTTATACCAACGCAGAAGTACAAAGCAAGAGTCAACAATCGATCGGTCATTATGAGGTGGAACTTCCTTGTACATTCCCCCTAAATGGAAACTCTAGAAAGGACAAGAATTGCATGGAACTTACGAGAACTTCGCACCACCCGGTGGCTTCATAAACATGTATGTAACTTGATCTTTAGTCGGGAAGTATTGTAGATCTATATCACCACATATAACCTTCTCTCAAATAAAGTGCATATGTGTCTCAATATGCTTTTTCATTTAATGTTGAATTTTTTTAACGAGATCAATGCAACTCGCTATCACACATAAGAGGAGTAATTCCTTTTTCTTCCATCTGCATTTCTTCAAACAACCGATTCAACAACATGGATTTTTCACTTTGCTTCCATTGCACTTCTATATTCTCGCCTCGGTTAGAAGAAATGGAGACTAATTTTTTTCTTTTATTTCCTTAATTATTGGCACCTACACCAAAATTGAATAAATAGTCATTTGTATACTTACAATCTATCACATCACCAAGTATGGTCGAATCATAATATCCATATAAATATGCATTGTTAGAAGAAGTATAATGTAAACCAAAACTAATTATACCTTTAATACAATGAAAAATATTTTGGCTAATTTGTATTGATCCTGATAAGACTCCTACATAAACCTTGAAGCAATCCCTACTACATAAGCAATGTTACTTCTACTAATAGTTAGATAAATCAAACTACCTATAAGTTTCTTGTACGAGTATGCTTAGATTTTTCACATGCAGGTTTATGATCAAGTTTACATCCAACCGATATAACAATAGAAATTGTTTTGCAATCAATCATATTAAATATTTTAAGTAAATTAGTTACATATTGTGATTGAGATACTACATAGAATTTTTATCTTGAAATATTTCCATGCCCACAAAATGATGCAATAATCCTAAGTATGTCATCTCAAAATATTGCATTAATTTTTCTTTAATTTTCATAATTAAACTGTTAGAATTACCAGTGATAAGTAAATCATCAACATACAATATATTGAGAATAATAGAATTTTCTTCAATTTTAACAAATAAATCATTTTCGGATGAGCAGCTTAGAAAAACCAACTTCGGTAAAAAAATGTTAATATTCGTATACCAAGCTTTAGGAGCTTGTTTTAAACCATATAAATACATTTTCATTTACAAACATACATTTCTTTACACGATTATTCATAGCATTTAGGTTGGGTCGAGATAGATTTCTTCTTTTAAATCACTAGTCAAAAAGGAATTTTTGACATCCATCTAATGGATTTCCCAACCATATTGACTAGCTAAGGAAATCCAAATCCTTATTTTTCTCATTTTTACAACTGGTGCAAATATTTGAATGTAGTCGGTATTAGATTTGTAATTATACCCTTGAGCTACTAATCCAGATTTTAATTTATTGACACTTCCATTTGCTTTATATTTAATCTTGTATAGCCATCTAGATCCGACTATACTTCATTTTTCAGGAGGAGGGACTAAATCCCAAGTTTGATTTTTAATCAAGGAAGAATATTCAGCTTTCATTGCATCTATCCATCTTTCTTCAGAAAATGTTCTTGAAAGATTGGGGTTCAGGTTCATACAATGTCATCAAGGCATGATATGTATGTTGACTTCTAGTCATTTTCTAAAGGTTTCCAGGATTAGAGTCTTGAATAATAGACTCAACCCATCTAGGTATTTTAGTTATAGGGAACTAGGTACTATCTCTTTTTCAACTATAGGTTCATTACTAGTTTCTTCATCACATACATCATTTTCACAATTTTCAATTTTAATTTCATTTTCATTAGAATCATCATGAATAATAGAAACAAAAGATGAAGAAGTTGAAAAAAGAGTTTTTTCTAAAAAATTAACTTCTCTTTTTGAGGGATTAAATATCCTAAGACATTTATTTTTGACCCCATGTCTTATGAAGATACAATGAAAAGATTTTTGATTAAGCTTCTTTTGTATTATTTTCGAATGAAGAGGGAAACAGGGCTACCAAATGATTCTCAAATGAGACACACTTGGTTTTTTATTTGACCAATTTTTCAGAGGAGTGGAATTTACTAAGGATTTATTTGGAATTTTGTTCAAGATATGAATAGCATTTTTCATTTCTTTAGCCTAGACGAATTCAAGAACCTATGCTGAATGCATCATAGTTCTAGCCATTTCTAAAATGGTGTGGTTTTTCCTTTCCACAATATAATTCTTTTGAGGTGAATAGGTATTAATTAGTTCTCTTTGAATGCCACATTTGAAAAAATTTTATTCAAATTCCTTATTGATGTATTCTCCCCCATTATCATTCCTAACCCTCTTAATTTTATAGCTAGAAGAGTTTTCAACTAAAGCTTTAAATTCCTTAAATTTTGACAAGACATCATATTTATTTTTAATAAAATAAGACCAAATCATACGAAGTAAATCATCAATGAATGTGAAAGGATAAAAATAACTATAAGGGATGGAACATCTAGAGGTCCTCGTATACCACTATGGAAAAGTTCTAAAGGTTCAAGTAAATTAGCATCATGATTAATGTGGAAGGGATTATCATATTCCTTACCATGTAAGCATCTTTCTCACGTTTCATGGTTTTGGTAAATAGGTGGCAAACTAGTCACTAGGTTTAGTCGAGACATTTTATACATGCTCCTAAAGTTATCATGACCTAGTCGCTCATGTCATAAGTACATGTCACTTCTTTGAGATGTTAAACAAGAAGCAGAACGAAATGCATTAAACATATAAAAACCATTTTTTTGAATGCCTTCAACTATACTAACATCATGTTCATTTATAATGAACCATTTATATTTTAAGAGTGTTACAATATAGTTATTTTGAGTCAATTTAGAAAAAGAAAGAAAAACATTTTAAGTTTAGGAACTAACAAAATATTGTTGATAAAACCATTTGAAACTTTTGTTGCACCTTGTCTTTGAACATCGAGAATGGAATGATCACCCAAGTAGATCTGATCATTACACTCTCTAAGTTCAGATAGGATATCATATTTAAAGGTCATGTGCCTAGAGGCACCACTGTCCAATATCCACTCATTTGATTTTACAGTGATAGTGGTAGCATACAAAGCAATTACATTTGATTTTTGACTATTTTTCTTATTCTTGTTTTATTTTTTATTTTTATGTAAATCATCTTTGTTACCCTTTTGGTTTTTGAAATTTGACTTATTATTTTTAAATTTACAATCCTCTTTCTTATGGCCAAATTTACCATAGTAATGACATTTACCATCAAAGCTAACTCTTAAATTTCCGGGTTTCTTATCTTTATTAATAGGTTTACAAATTGATTTTTATTTTTGTTGAATCTAGAGGTTTTACCTTTTCATTTTTGAGCGAGAAGTTCTTGAGTGGCGTTCCCGCTTAGAATAAAAAAATTCATTAATTTCTCTTCTTAAATAAGGATAGCACTAAAGGTTTGTAAATATAGAATGTCTTATTCTTTGATATTAAGAATTCAAAATTGAAATGAAATTTCTAAATTTATCATCAATATTCAACTAAATAATGAAATAAAGTAATTGATCCTGAATTAAGTTACAGCTACACCAATCCAACTAAGACTTAATATTATTTAATGTTGCCAAATACTTAATTAATTTTTCATCTCCTTCATGGGAGTTATCATAAGTTTTAAAATGAGTTTAATGATTTTTTATAAATGCGTACATTTGTGCATCGATTCCAATTGAGTATAAACATCACCCATATTTTCTTGATTTCCAATATGATGTAGAAAAATTATCTTATATGCTTCACAAAATGATGGACATCACCTCTATTAATTTTTATTGATATGTAGTGGCGTTGTCCGTAATTGCTTATCTTCCAATCGGAGCCTTCTCATTTCCATTCACAATTGCCCATAATTTACGAGCCATGAATTCTTATTTCAATCGAATATTCGAAATGTTGTAATTATTCCCATTCAACATCTGAGATTTATTAATTGAAAAATGATTAGACCCCATTTTTCGCGTAAATAAAATTAAATAATTAATAAGGATTAAAAAATAAAAGTTAACATAAATCCCCTTATCATTTTTTAATCCTCATAATTGGAAAAATGATCAATTTATGCCAAAAAGAGATCATGTAATACATTCACCCAATATTTCACATGCATAGTAAATATTATTCCAGAGCTCCTATGCATGCACAAAAAACACAAAACATTTACATGTCCCGAGAGAGGAAGAGATGATTAAATAGCTTCCCGAAACTAACCAACTAACTACCCAATGGACATGACATTTACATTAATTAAATTATTTAGCCAATACTTTAACCCACTCTGGTACCATGTGAGGATGTGGGTTATAAAGTTATATTAACCAAACTAAAATAATATGGAGTAAAAATTAATGTGCATACATAAATAAATAAATAAAAAAGTAAAGTAATTTACACTATGTAACACATTAACACAACATATAACATGGAAAACCCCAATGGGGTAAAAAACCATAAAGAAAATTTCCATTATATTGAGAAACTTTTTACCAATCTAAAACTCCCTTCCTCACTCCTGCTCCTTGTTTTTAACCCAGAATAATTACATATCTCCGAATATGGCCCATAGCCATATTTAAATAACCCGAAGGGTTATAACCTATTAAGTGATGGGGCACACCCCAATTTAATAATTAGTTAATTAATAACTAATGAAACCTAATATAGAGTTTATATTAAATAATAAAGAATAACCTATATTCAATATTATTTAATTATAAACTAAATATTATGAACACTTAATATTATGTTCTAATAGAAATTAGAGCATGATGGTATAGGAGCATGTGTGAAAAGATCCCTTGGAAGAGAAGAATTAAAGTTCGGATATGGAACAAAATTTACAGTGCGAAAAAAAAATTCATTAGTGTAATAAGAACAAGGGCCATGAATCTATAGACACAACATTGTGCATTTTGGGTAATTATCTAGTCTCGATTACATATTTCTATATATATGATTCCAAAGTAAGAAAAGTACTAATTTGAATATGGAAAGTGAGGGTTTTATGGATGTGGTTTCTGTGGCTTTGGCTATAGAAAGCTTGATGTCTTTTGATAAAATGGTTGTTGAAGTTGTCTTATCTCACCCATAAGTGATTCGAGCATTGACATTAATTCGGACACTTGGTCATGTATTTTGAAGGAACCACCTAACAAGAATGTGGGTCCTCAAACTTCAACATATTCACAACCTTCTTAATTATTTTAGAGTACTAAGGACAAAAATGTGTCCGATGGATGCCTGTATCGAGCAATGGGTAAATAGAATCTTGCACTTATTGGTAAGTTTCTAGGGTCCAGACCTAATATAGATGAGATAAGAAAATGGGCTATGTGAAGGTGGAATCCTAAGGGAAATTTTTTTATTACAACCATCCTTTAAGGATTTTTCCTTTCCATATTCAACCAATAGTCAAATCTGAGTCCAGTGCTTTTGGGAAGGCCTTGGTACATGGGGAATATGGGGCTTTTTAATAGGAAAGGTGGTATCTAGGATTCAATCCAAAACGAGAATATAGATACTATACCCATATGGTGTAGAATTATTGGCCTCCCATTTCATTTTTGGGATGATGAGGTCTTGATTAATATTGCTAAATATCTTGGTTCTCTAATAGGATTTGATGTCCCCACTAGAAACAAATCTAGGTTTGCTTTTTCCAAGTTCTACATCACCGAGGAGATGGTACAAGAACTTCCAAACCACATCATTCTTAATTCCAAGTTTGGTCCATAATAACAACTAATTAAATATGAAAAATTTCATCCGAGATGTAGAAAGTGCCATAAGTGGAACCTTTCACCATAAAATGTCCCACTTCAAAAGGATCCAAAAATCAGCACAAGGATGATGGAACCCTAAAAGGAAAATAAAGATCCGGAGATGTCAATCAAAGAAATGCTATAGTTCAAAACAATGAAGGAAAAACCCAATACAAAAGATAGCTTTGAGACACCTACAAAACAAGGGGTTCCCAATGGGCATGAAATTGGAAAGGGCATCACAACAGAGGTTGAAAATCATGCTTCATAAGGTTATGCACCTAAAAATATAAAGATGGAAAATGTAGTCTCAAAGCCGTCATATCGTAAGTATAAAAAGACCAAAAAGGGGTTAAAAATACACATAAGGTGGCCACTTGTCTCCGAATGCTATGCATACCAAAACTCCTCTACCAAAGAGAGGAGATAGTAATTGTTCAAGAAGTGAAGGACTACCTAAAGCGGGATAAGCCGATAAACCTTATCATAAAAATTGATGAGAATAACTCTAGGATTCGGGTTGATCTTGTGGTCGAGAACAAGGACATATAGAAGAATAAAATGTTTTCCACTCGACTATTTGTGATCGGGATAGGTTGGAGTCTTATAAATGGCCTCAAAGCAACATGTCACTAACAATGGATTTGCAAGAGATGGTATTAGCTCGGAGGACACTTTTTATAATGAACCATTAGATACTATCGTAGAGGACCTAGTTGAAACAAAGGGGGATGCATATTTGAATGATTTTATCATTGAGGAGATGATCTCATAACTAGATCAAGATGTGGAACAATTTTCAACTTTGTGAGCATACTATCAATACTATCGATACAACAACTACACACCTAGATAAATGCAAAAACAATAATGGATAGGAAATGGAAGAAAAAGAGGAGGGAAATCTTACACCATCTCCAATTAAATTTCTTAGTTAATGTGATAATGACTTAAATAGTGGTTTTATTGAGGTTAAGTCTAAGAAAAGAAGAATGAAAGGTTTTGAGGAGGTTCCTGATGTTCTATACAATGATAAAAATAAATAAAAATAGCAAATTGGGAATCCACCACCTCAAGGGTCACCAAATCCTATGCTAAGAAGATCTCACAAAAATTTGCTAAGAAGATAGTATATATTAGAGTGAATGCGAAAAAGGTAGATCCTCCCAATCGAAATGAGAAAGAAAGAGAGTGAAAAATATATTGCAGATGAGACTCAAAGTGAATTGATCCATCTGGAAACTTCCTCCCCATATTTATAAGATGAATATTATCTCTTGGAATGTTAGAGGAGTAAATGGGGGACCTAAAATAAGAGTCCTCACGGAGCTTCGTAGATCTAGTAGACCTAGTATCATGGTTATCCAAGAGACTAAAATGAAAACAAATACTCTAATGGGTTGCAAAAAAAGAATTTTTGGGGCAAATCATATTCTATTGGATTTGATTTTCAAGGGGCATCACGAGGGTTAGATGTATTCTTGGACCCTAGGGTCCTAACTTGTAACATGATTTTTTCCTCACATAATCATTTAGTTATTAAATTCAAAGACTTTGATAATTATTTAGCATGGATTATATCTAATGTTTATGCACCTAACTCTATTGTTGAAAGAATGATACTTTAGGAAGAGTTAAGATCTTTTAGAGTTGGATATGCTAATATTAACTGGTTGATCATTGGAGACTTCAATACTCCTGAATCTGTGAAAAGCATGGAGGTAAGTCTGATTTCTCTCTGGAATGGAGGATTTTTCTGACTTTGTCTCCTCTATGAATCTTATGGATATTTAATTACATAGAAATCCATACACCTGTAAAAATAGGAGAGTTAGGGAAGATCTAATTCGGTAAGACTTGCTTTGAGATCTTATCCCTACTAATTAGATTTTAAATCAATATTTCCACCTCTCAATTTTACCTAGGATTATATCTCGATCATAATCCTATAGCATTCAAGCTTAATCAACTGGTCCAACCCATGCATAGTTCATTCAAATTTTAAAAATGTTGTTATATCATGAGGATATTAATGATAGGATTAAAAAATGGTGGCATTGGGATGGATAAGGTATAAATGAATTTAGACGGTGTAAAAGCTTAAAAATGTAAAGAAATAAGGGTCGAAACAAGGAAGTATTTGGAAATATTTTTGAGAGGAAGAAGGATCTAAAACAACAAATGGATGAATTAGAACAAAGATTTTCTAATAAAGGTATGAACTCCAAATAATCTTTACTAGAAAAAAATTTCTTTCTGAGTTTCACAATACTTGTAATAGAGATGAAACATTTTGGAGGAAAAATATAGGGACCTTTGACTGAAATAAGGTGATAGAAATACAAAAACAAATCATATGACCACACTTAAGCATAGGGCCTGTAATAGAATAACTGAAGTTTCCAATGGTAATGGTATGATCACGAAGGACTAGAATGACATTAAAATAGAAGCCCTAAAATTTTATGAAAAATTGTTTATTGAAACCAATGCTTGTAATGAAGAAGAAAACTCCTATTTGTTGGATGTCATTCTTGGTGATATAAAACCCAGTGAGAGGTTCAAAGATATAATCAAAATAGTGATGAATGAAGAGATCAAAAGTGATTTTTTTCTCTAAAAGGGGATAAGACACTGGACACGATGGCTTTTCTACAAAAAAATTCAGAATTTTTGGGACATTTTTATGAAGACCTACTCAAGGTTGTCAATTAGTTTTACAAAATAGGAGATTTACTAAAAGAGTTGAATAATACTCATATTGTGTTGGTTCATAGAAATATTGATGTCAAATACTTTAAATACTTCCGCAATAATAAGCTTGGTAAATGTTATTTAGAGGATATTTACTAAGATTCTTACCACTAGGCTTCAACCTTTATTATTTGTTTTGATTTATAAACAACAAAGAGGTTTTATAAAAGGGAGAATCATTCAAGATGGAGTAAATATGGTTCATGAAACCATTCATTCCATTGAAAAAGAAAAAAAAATTGGGTTTGCCATCAATTTGGATATGAATAAGGTCTTTGATATAGTCTCTCGAATTTTTGGACAAGGTAGTGCTAATGTTTTGTTTTCACAATAAATTTAGGTAAATTATCAATGCTTGTATATATACTCCATTCTCTATAGTGGTCAATGGAGTACCATTTAGTTTCTTCCCTAGCAGCAGTGGCATAAGACAAGGAGATCCTATATCCCCTCTTCTTTTAATTATTATGGTAGATAGTATCAGTAGATTCATCACTAGAGATATCAATGTCGGGCTTCTAAAAGGCCTCAGACCTACCTCTTCAAATCGACAACCTCTCATCAACAATTTTTTGATAACACCAATTTTCTCAATGCTCTCTGATGGCATATATTATTGAAGCTAAAACAATCAAAACAATTTTAAAATTCTATGATGCGGCTTTTGACAAAGACAAGTCAAATTTAACAAAATCTCGATCTATTTTCTAAATACCCCTTTGGAGAGACAAAGAGGATTGCTCTTATCGTGGATGCAAAATAAAATCCTCACCGACCACTTATCTTGGTCTTCCACTTGGGACAAATAAAGTATCTTTGAATATTTGGAATACCTATACGATGGACAAATGACATGCGAGCATGGGAATCTACAAGTACCTCTTCCTCATACCCGACGTCCAGGTCATATAGAGATAGCCAATGAATGTTGAATGTGAATGGATATAGACAAGCTAATTAGGAAATATTATATCCTCAATACACAATAATGGAATCTGTGAATCTAAGGTGAAGAAGGCCCTCCTAACCTAAATTCGTGTAATGGTTTGTTTGGATATAATGGTTGTTCGGAGGCTCCAATCAATGTCGAGCTCTACCGAGATCCTGTTTCTTGGTTGTTGGATACGTGGGAAGTGACCTGTGGGAGCTTCGTATATATCTCCAGACAAGGTCATGAAAATGGTGATAGGAGGTTTAGTGGATTTGCAATGAACTATGGATGGTTTTCTAGTCTAGCCCAAAAAATATTAGATTGATTGGCTTCTATATTTAATATAGAGAATTGCATGATGATATCTGGCAGGAGTGGTGAGGATCTAAATACCAGCGTTCATAAGCCAGTGTCAATACTTAATTGATTTGTAGGCCCGTTGGGTTGTGGGACTTGGGGATCAAAACCGTGAGTGCGTGGTTGTTGTGGACCTATTATGGTCATGTGAAGAATCAATATCTTCTTCAAACTATCAAGCAATATTATGCCTTTTCAGCCTCTATGTTTAGAACTAGAAGTTGTATAATTTTCTCAGAGTACCTAACAGGTGTTCTGGAAACTTGAATGTGTAAGCTAGTATCTATGTCTATGAGGAGCTCTCCTGCGTCAGGTTGTGGAACTAAAGGATCAAAACCAAATTCTTGTTCTCTTTCGAATCCTTGTATAGTCATTCAGATGTTTTATCAAGGTAGTCTATAGTTAGGATGGTCTGACCAAAATGTATAAGCTTTGTCATCTTCGATATTTAATCCTCTCAGTTGTTCACTAATTGCTTGTAAGTTTTTGTTGCTCGAAAGACCTGTATCCTAAGGTCCTGATCTATATCAGCTAATGTCATGGGTAGATTTGGTTGAGGCACTATGGGTTCAAATATATATTCTCTAGGCTCTCTAGGTCCTGTGATTGTCATACAAAATGATTCAACTTTTAACTAAAATTAATAAACTAATTATAAAAGAAGTATTTACACTATGCAAGCATTCTTCTATTTTTGTATTTTCAATGACGTATTTCAACGAAATTAAAGAGCAGCTACTCTAGTATATTTATAAAATGGACAACTAATCTAGTAACAGAATAAAACAAGCAAAGTAGCTTGGTATGGCTATTTTCTTGTGTAGTTGTGATTTTATCCTAAATATCTAAGAAACTAATTATTTTGAATTGAAAGACTCTCGATCCTACCTCAGAAGTGAGGAATGAATCACAGTTTCTTAGAAACTATCAATCCCCACAGCTTCCCTGGCAATATCGAGAGCAAACTTTTGACTGAAATAAAATAATTCACTACTCTATTTGATATGTTGTAACTAGAACTTTGATAGCTCAAACCTAGAATTTACAGAATAGTGGTAAATCCAGTTGTGTGTGATTTCATCCCCTCAGTGTGATCTCCTCATTCCTTCATGTCCTTATGAATCAAGAAAGTGTGTATATGATAGTATCAACAGAAGATGGTATTCGAACAATGGCAGCTTTGGATATAGACCGAATACAATGTGAGTAGGAGAGGGATAGCGCAAGTGAACAAAGCTTGACTATGTAATTCCTAGCAAGATTTATTGCGGAATAAAACACAAGTGTGCTTAGAGAGTTTTAAAATCTATCCTTGTGACAAAACAAAACCTATAACTTTAATGGATTCTAGTCTAGAAATGAAGCTATTCTATGCTAAACTAATTGTATGGAGTAGCAATGGAACAAGAATGAAACAAGAAGATTAAATGACCTCTAAAAACAAAGGAAAACTAATAATTGATGCAAAACATGAACCTAGAAGAATTCTAAGCAAGAAATTCAAAGGTTGAATGATAAAAATGAGAAGGTGAGCGGCCATTTACTTGAAAACAAGTGGCTATTTATAACCAACGAGTGCATTTACCAGAGGGTAACTCCCATTTGAACTCTTTTACTATAAGCAATGGAAAAACACTAATACCAGGAGCCAAAAATTAATGCAACCCAAAGTGGTTGAAGAAAGCGTGTAAAATTGAATATTTACGTTTGACACGATTGTCGAAGAATTTGGAAAATGCGTACATGACCACCACCGCCTGCGGGCGGCGGCGGTTCTGGGACCGCTGCCCTATCCTGGGAAGTGGTCAAGAAAACATGGGGGCAAAGGGAAAAACAAAGCATGCGGAGGCCGAGGAGGGCATGTGGGATACAAGCGTATACTATGCGAGTCGTTCTGGATTCTGAACACCTCACAAGGAGACCTATATCATCATTGGGGCATTTGTAACATCGTTCCGGTGGTGCAGTACCCTAAAATTTTGGGTACATACCTATTTCCCCCTTGGAGAAGCGTCTTTGCCATGAAGAGGCGTAAAATGGTGGATCCAAGTATGGCAGTCTGAAATGGGGAGTTAGGAGTTATACCTGACATGCCCGTGTGCTATAAATTCGCCATCCAAGATCCTGCTACCTACAAAAATGAAAAAGGGGACTCAAGTGCAGATAGATAAAACAAATTGAGAAATAAGGCTGAATTGATATGAAAAGAGGACTTACCATCTACACGGGGTTTAGAACTTACCTCCGTCGACACTCTGACCCTACGAAAGACATTCAAAATCAATTTTTAGAAAGCTATATATATAAAATGAAGTCATTTCACTATTCATTTACGTGGATTGATTTGATAGTTTTTGAGCTCGGGACCCACGGTGATGGTTTTCGATGAGAGTATAGTCAAAACATTCATGGTGAGATAGTGATCATGCCTCCGAGAGCGGAACATCGACCCGCGAAGTCTCAGGTTAGTTCTTCTCGATTTATTGTTTTTAAACCTAAAATGTGGAAATGATGAAATATTTGTCTCGGGGGTCATTTTTGAAAATATTAGTTTTAAACGTGTCTCTGGGGGGGCGCCCATAGGGTAGGTTTCTTTTTTAGTTAAAATGGTGTATTTGTTTGTTTTTGGGCATTTTTAAGGTATCGTCTGTGAAGGGTGGTGGTTACGGGATGGCCACCTTAGAAGGAGGTGGTTACGAAACCGCCACTCTGCCTTTGGGCGGCGGTCCGTAATAGAGAAACGAAAAAAATACTAAACTTAACTTATTTTTGCATGTTTAGCATTTTTACATGTTTTTAATAGTTCATCCAATTGGATTTTAGCACTAACCTACTCCTTTTTTGTGTTTTTGGGTGTATGCAGAAGGAGGAGTATACTAGATGGAGGTGAGAGAGGGATTGTGATTGGCTCCCGAATCTGTTAGAGAGTACTCTCCCAGGCAGAGCAAGATAATCTTCAGAGGGCTGACATTTAGAGGATTACACAGGTCCCTCACGTTGCACCTTCTAGTCACATACTATGTGACTTATTTTCATACTAGGATGTGGATCGGAACACCTTGCGATTGCCAGGATTTAGGGGTGAGTGGACCGTCACCCTAGAGGATGTTTACCGAGATCTTTGGGGTTCGATCCTTGGGCGGTAGATGTCTCATAAGGAAGCGGTTTTGAGATCCCAGGTGGTTCAGTGGGCCACCTACATGGGGGATGCAGTTGTATCGATGGGATCAAAGAAGGGAGTGAGGATCTGCTCCATTATTGAGTCAGACATTCCTATGCTCCACAAGGCCATCATGGGCATCCTTGCATCGAGACTGATTGGGGACAAGGGAGGGGACACCCTCTTATATTGTTGGGCCCCCATTATTACACAGATTGAGGGCCATGGACATGTCTATGCTTGGGGAGCAGATATCCTCGGGACTACCTACCATGATTTATACAGGGTAGTCTGATTATAGGAAAGTCACTGAGCCACCCGACTCTTTTCATGAGTTGGGTGTATGAGCATATCACCCCATATGGGAGAGGTGTAGAGGTAGAGGATCCCATGGCCATCAGGGCAGTGAGGTGGATAGGGATGATAGTTCTTAGAGCACCTCACTAGCTAGTGGCTTCCTTAATCACCGTAGACATGGAGGCCACTCCTTATCAGGCCATGGCAGGGGTATGGGGAGAGGAGACTGTTACCTTGATTGCTTGTCAGACTACCAGTCAGCTGGTAGATAGGGCAGGGAAGCTGGAGATCCACCCCTTTGATAGAGTTCCACAACAGTTCGGCCTCCCCTATAGTGACATGCTTCCTCCAGTGGGGCAAGTGTATAGATCTATTCGTGAGGCTCGGGAGGTCCTAGAGGTTGGGGTTGGACTATTGTTACTCCCGGTGTTCCTATTGCATCCAGGAGGGTGGTACGTGCATAAGGGAGAGTCGGTGCTCCTCAGGCACCCTTACTTCGATTTCCACTAGTCCCACCCATAACAGTGATGAGCCCATTGACGTGGACTCCAAGTCTGAGGAGTTCACAGGAGGAGAGACAGAGGAGGCGAAAGAGGATATGGAGATTAGTGAGATGGGTGGGGGAGATGATAGTGATCCCAAGTGGCATGACACTCAGGAGATCCTACGGGCCAAGAGGGTGGAGCAGAGCACAGAGAGGGTGACTCTGGTCTCAGAGGAGTTTCTCTCTCAAGACTTAGGTGGAGATGGTGAGTCCATTGCAGGCCATCACATTTCCCTAGATGTGGGAGAGGGACACCAGTCAGTGGCGCATCAGTGGCAGGTGTAGATTCTAGAGATCCTTCTTAGAGGCCCGGAGATCCGAGTGAGTTGTCACTCTTCTCTTGACATTTGTTTTAGTTAGAATTGCCTTAGTTTTTATTTATTTTTGTTTTTTTACTCTTGGTTTTATCTTTTGATCATTTTCTAACTTGTTTTCTCCTTTGTTTACAGTGACTGTTGATGAGTGGCGAGACTTGATTCACTAAGTATGCACTGATACCCTATTGTTCCCCTCGGAGAAGACTTGTGCTAAGCTATCTATAGATGTGGGGGAGCCTTCAACAACCGGTAGGCATACTAATGTTTTTGCCTCTATCTGGCATGCGGCGAAGATCATGACTTCTCTCCACAGAGGTAGCTGGATATAGGATGGTAGAGCACTTGATGAGGAGGAGTCATTCTCATAGTGAGATAGTAGCTACTAGCCGTGACCATGAGCCCTCGGTGCATTGAGAGAACTAGCGCAGCCGAGTCCTAGACGTGGTTTTGTGCCTTTCCGAGGGATCCCATAGGGATTGAGAGGCCACTTTTGTAGTATTTTGTCAGATATCCGTATGAGTGCTTTTGTAGTTTTGGGCTCATTGAGCATTATGACCATGCCTAGTGCATGATGTCATTGTAAATGAAACTTATTTATATATATATATGTATCTCTTTTTGGATCCAGACTCTTGGTGCCTAGAATTTTGTGACTTGTTTCCACATGTGTACTTAGATGTTTTTAGAATATTTGTTTTTCATGCTTTTCAGAATGTATGCGATGGATAACAAATGATAGTAAACAAAATGTTTTACTTTGTATGTTTTTTTGTAATGCTGATATGAGATGATACTAACATATGGTAGTACTGAACTTTTGAAATCTTTGGGCAACGTTTGTAATTTCTTCTTATATTGAAAAAATGTGATGAATTTTCCCCATTCCTAACTGCACGCAACCAGTAAGATGCGAGGGCTCTACACCAAGAGTTGAGAAGGGAACAAATTGTATGAGTTTGACTGAATGGAACGATGAGAGATAGACAAACCAGTAACAGAAACCAAATTTAGACCTACACACCTACCCTACTCAGAACCACCACCAAGCTTAAAAGGCCACTTACTTTTCAGGTTTATCTATACTTAGATTCATAAATGGCAACCTGGTTGACAAAATCTAGTTTTGAGGATTTGATCTCTTTGGAATTTGGATATTTGGATATTTGTTTTCTCTTAATAGAATTTGAATTGTGTTTTTAGCATACCAAGATTTTTTAATTTGTGTGACTGGACCTCCCACACCCTGCCTCATGCCACTAGTAAGAACCAAGGGTTTGTCACCAAAGGCAAGATATAGGTGAGTAAGGGCACTTATTTCCTTTCCCAACCTTACACCACCAATAAGAGATGTGGGCTTATCACCGAAGGTTGATGGGGCAAAGAAGTGTGTAAAATAAAATATTTTGTTTTCTTGGTGCTTTTGATTTCGTTTTATTTTGACATTTCTGATCTATGACTTTGGGATATCCTTTCATTAAAAGATATTTAAGAGGGATAGATGTGACACCAAGAAGCTTCTAGAATAGACTAGATAAGGACAACTTCACCTAGTAGAAAGAAAGAGCAAAGCCAAGTATGTAGGCCTTGGTATGGTTTTTGTCAATACTTGTCTATCGAACTTGATGAGAAGATTTGAAAATAGTTGATGATGTTTGAAGAGATGTGTTTTGAATGCTTTTGCCAATATTTTCATAAATTTGTAACAGATTGTTTAAGAGTAAGTTCCTGGACTACTATTTTTATGAAATGAGTGGACAAAATGAAGCAGCTAAATGACTAATGCAATGTAGGTAGCTATAATGTACAAGTGGTGATTTTGATGTTTTATGTGTAAAACCATTTAAGATGCAAGGAATTGACAGTTTCACTAAATTCCTCACCTTCTAGTGTGCACAAAATATATGCACCGTTTCTGTAGTCCTTCATGACTTGGTATGGGCCCAACCACTTGGGCCGAACTTCTTTCCTTCACCGGTTTTCTTATCGATCTGGTTGTCTAGTCTTAGAACTAGATCTCCCTCGTATATTTCTCGCTCATAGATTTTTTTGTTGTATTTCTGGCACATCTGGTCGGCATAGGATCTGTGCCTTTGTTCAGAATTTAGCATGACCTCGTCAAGGATTTCTAGTTGAGAGAAGCATGCCTCCCTATAAATTTATTCATCCAGAATCCCTTGTAATGAGATGTGGAGACTGGGTATTTCAACCTCAAGCAAGAGAATCGCTTCACCCCGAACACCGGTGAGAAAGGAGTTGCTCCTGTTGGTGTTCTTATTGAGGTTCAATGGGCCCACAAGGCCAGACATACTTTTAAATGCCAATCTTGCTTGTTATCCTTAACTATTTTGAGGAGAATAGATTTTAACGTTTTGTTTATCACTTTAGCTTGCCCATTGGCTTGAGGGTAGTAAAGAGAGGCCATGTGATGGTTTATCTTGAACTTGCTACATAACTCACAAACTTCATCATTTTTAAAGGATGTTCCATTATTTGAGATAATGAATTGTGGGACACCATTCTTGTAGATAATTTGGTTCGAATGAATTTGGCAATTACCGAACCTGGTACTTTGGTGAGAGGCATGGCCTCCACCCATTTGGTAAAATATTTTGTGGTTGTAATTATAAAGTTATGGCCATCGGTTGATGAGGGAGATAATTTCCTATCAAGTCTGTGCCCCAGGTGGAGAAGGGCCATAGTGTCGCTATTGGTCAGTGCGGGATTATGCTGGCATGTGAATCTCGTGAGAGAATTCTTGGCATTAGTGGCACTTACATAAAAATTCCATTGCATCATGCTCGAGAGTGGGCCAAAAATAGCCCATCCGATGTATTTTGAGAATGGTGGCGTGACCATCGAAGTGGCCTTCACATATCCCACTGAGGGATTCATGAAGAATCTTCTTGGATTATTCTATGTTGACGCATCTTAGAAGAATGTCATCGAAGGCTTTACGATAGAGTACTTGTTCTAAAACAACATATTTAATGGTAATAATGCATAACTACCTTCTTTGTTGTGATGTGGCACCTTCCGGGTATGTGTGGTCTATGATAAAATTGATGATATCAGTGTACCAGGGACATGTAGAGATGGGTGGCCTTGTTTTGACGAAGTATACACACTCATCAGGAAATTCCAGATTTACCAGATTGCCTGCATCTTGTGGATTTTCAGCTAACCAATCTGCAATGATTTGTCCCTTAATGTATTTTTGGTTTATGAATGTCAACTCAAATTCACACATTAAGGTTATGAAACGCTCAACCTTTTTAGATAAATATCCTTGCGTGAGGAATGTTTCTAAATGATCTCGTATTTACAATGACCCTCGCTTTCTTGGTTTAACATGTAATGTCTTAAACATTTTGTTGCAAATATTATGGCAAGGCATTCTCTCTCTACCTCGTATAACGTGTTTCACAATCGATCAACGTTCGCTAATGAAATAGACCACAAGCTCGTTTATCATTGTCTTCTTGAGTCAGCATGTAGGGTAGCAAGACATGAGTGGCTCGTGAGTATAAGATCAAAGGGCGATCTAGTTTAGGAGGCATTACCGTGGGTGGAGACAACAAGAAGCGTTTAATCGCTTCAAAGGCTTCGTTGCATTCTTTAATCCAATCAGTGTTATAATATTTCTTTAATATATTGTTGATTGGATGAATGGAAAAACTTAAATCCAAAATGAACCTTCGGATTACACAAATTTTCCCAAGAAATTACCCGATTCTAGCTCATCCGATAGTGTGATCATTTCGAGAACAACCCATATTTTGGCTGGATCAACATCAATCCCTCATGAATATATAATGTAGCCCAGGAGTTTTCCTCCTATCACACCAAACATGCATTTCTCTGCATTTAATTTGACACCATATTCAATTAATCATGAGAGGATGATACAGAGCACTTCTGGATGATCACATCATTTCTTGGCCTTGGCCAACAAGTCATCCACATAGGATTCCAAAATTTTATGGATAAGATTGTGAAATATATATGTCATTTCCTGCTGATATGTAGTGCTGGCATTCTTAAGACCAAATGGCATGACAATGTAGCAATAAGTTCCCCATGGAGTTATGAATGTAGTTTTGGCTTGATCTTGTTCAGATATTTTAATCTGATTATACCCTAAGAACCCATCCATGAGGGACAATATTTCGAATCCAGTTATTGCATCCTTGGGACAAGTTTTGTTAATATCTCGAAAATCTATGCATCCTTGGGACAAGCTTTGTTAATATCCCAAAAATCTATGTAAATGCGTATCTTCCCATTCTTTTTTAGGACAGGGATGATACTAGATACCCATTATGAATAGTCAACGAGGTTGACGAATCCTACTGGAGAAGTTTTATTACTTCCCCTTTTACAATGAGAGCCACTTTTGGCTTTATTGGTCTTGAATTCTTTAATTGGTTTCGCATCTGGTTTAGTGACAAGATTATGTATCGCGAATTGTGTTGCAATGCCCTTCATTTCTTTATAATTAAACATGAAAGCCTTTTGATGTTATTTGAGGATTTTGGTATGTATTTCTATCTCCTCCGGAGATAACGAGGATCCCAACTTCAAAAATTTTGGTTCTTCCTCCGTTCCAATGTTTATGTCAATGGTTTCTTCTATTAAAGAAGCGTTACCTTCTTCAAATTCAGGTGGGGCTAGAGGTAGTTCCAAACTTTCTCTATCTTCTATCTCATAGATATCGAGATCCTTCTGTGCAGGAGAATCTACCATGGGATTTCCAAAGTAGGAAGAGGAATGTGGTATTAGGGAAAGATTAATTATACGGTGAGTAAGGTGTAGCTCCACATAAGCGTTTAGATATTCAAGAGTGATTCTATCATCATCAAAGTGATCTACGATATAAAAATCATCCTCAGCTTTTCCATGAGTTAGGAGTGAGTTATTTGGTATTTTACGCACTAATGGCTCGGTACAAAGTGATACTGTGAAATTTGTATCTTCCAACACGCTGTTTGGAGTGAAATGGGATGTTGATGTTGCTATCGAGTCTATGAGAAGGTTCTGTTCTTGTGGGATTGCTTCAATTGATATGAAGTTAAATCCCTTGCTTAGATATAATATTGTTGTTTTATAGAGTTGCAAATGTTCAGCCCTAGTTTCATATACCTCGAGACTGGGTTTACAACTAGTTGTGAGTCTCCAAGCACTCTAATATTATCGACACCCATTCTTTATGCTAGGATGAGGCCAAGGAGGAGAGCTTCATACTCAGCCCCATTATTTGTACATTCAAAGTTTAATTTAAAGGTGAAAGGTAGGATCTTTCCCTCAGGTGAAGTAAAGATTACTCCTGTCCCGGATCCAAAGTGACATCTAGCTCCATTGAAGTGGAGAGTACAATACTTGCTTGGAAAAATGGATGTTGGGATATCTTTCATATCTATTTCTTTTGCTTCAGTTACTTGAACCATAAAAATTCAACTTGGCAAATTTTGCGATAGTCCCTAGTGACACTATTTTTATAACATTGGTCTAACTTTTGAGTGTTGGAGTGTCCTTGGCTAGATTTGTAACTTTGTGGTGGGTATCAAATCTTCTTTTGGTTTTAAATTAATTGGTTTGATGAGTTGATTTGTTATGAGTTCAAACTCGGAGTGAAAGCCCAAAGATTTTCTTCAAATCAGCTAGGTGTATATTGAAGGGTTTTGGGTTACCTTGCACCACAAATATTTTCCCTAAGTGTAGAAATCTTATTTCTTGGAATAACGTTGAAGGGATTTCCTTCATGTGGTGTATCCACAGCCGACCGAGGATCATATTATAGTTGGTTTCCTGATCTATAATATAAAACTTGGTGAGGACCGTCTTGGGTCCTAAAGTGACTTGTAAAACTATGGTTCCAATTGAAGTGGCCTTGAGGCTATCATATCCTCTTAGTGTATTTCACATCGTGGAACAGTTTGTCTCTCCATATCCTAACTTTTTAAGAAAAGTGAAGGGGACTATATTAATCAAGTTACCCCATAGTCAACCATTACACGTTTAACATAATTAGTGTAGACCCATACTTGTAAATGTCAAGTTGGGTCACCTCTTTGTGTAATTTCAGCATCTGTTACCATTTTTCTTATATCGAATATAAATTTTGTATCCCTATCCGGCTGCCCTGAGGATAAATATCAAATTCCACATGGTTTACTTGCGTTTCCAGAGGAGGAGTGATGTTGATTAAATGACCAAGGCCTAACACTTCTAAGAGGGAAGCTCTGTGGGTGGGAGAGTTCTTTAACAAATCCAAAAAGGAGATGTGAGAGAAGGTTTTAGTTAAATCGTTAATTAAATCATAGGCACCTATGGGTTTTACCAATGTTTGTTGACTATTGTCTAGTTCCAATGGATAACTTGGAGTAGGTTGAGAAGAATAATCCCATGTTCTTGTTATGGTTTCCATGGGTATCTCACTAACTCTACCAAACCAACTATCTTTGTTTGGGGTCGAGTTCCTAGTTGGGGTGCGACTGGTAGATTTAATGAAGTTGAAGCTTCATGGTCATTATTTCCTGTTATGACACCCTTGTTTGTTCCGTTAGGATCTAGCCTATTATTGTAAGAATGGTTTGGGAGCAGATCATTAAAGATCTTAAGGGGTGCATTTTGAGGGAAACTACCTCTGCATAAGTGTTTGGCGTGGCTACTACAGAATTTCCTAAAAACATATCTATAAAGAGTTACTTTTGATCTTCTAGAAAACACTTCATGAATTTATTGTATTCACAAAAATTCCTAGTATAATGGTCTTGAATTTTGTGGAAGCCACAATATAAATTGAGATTATAATTTCGAGGTCATGATTTATAATCTATCGTGGCCTCGAAATTCTGATAAGGTTGCTGGTTGTTAGATTTAAAATTTTGAGGTTGTTTCCTTTGGTTTTGACTCTGATATCCAGCTGGGTTTCGATTTGGAATTTGTGTTTGGATTTTTCATTTTTGTTGTTTTTTTTGTTTCCATGGTGGACGATTAAAATACACCACATTGATTGTTCGAGTAAAATTGTTGTTTCGCTGATTATTAGTAGGTGGTGAAATGTTTACAACATTTTCCCTTTTAACTTGGTCAGTTACTCCATCTATTGTAACTCTGTAGTTCTTGTTAAGGATCTTAGGTCCTTAATCAACCTTCCTTGCATTGGGATAGGCCGCAATGTTCTAATCGGGAGTGGTTAATTTCCCATTCATCCCATATGTCTTACGACCACTATCTATCACTGCTTGGTCGATTCAAAGAGCACTCTCAAGTACTTCATCATAAGTTCTTAGTGGGAACTTCTGGAATTCTTCCTTTATCTCTCTATTGAGAGAATTAAGGAATAAATTGCATAGTTCCATTTGATCCATGTTTGGAGCACTTGCTAATGAGTAGAGAACTATATACCATATTTGAATAAAATGAGCAGTGGATTCATCCTGTTCTTGTTTAATATGCAAGAACTCCCCGATTCCCGCTTCTTAACAATTTGTTCATGTCAAAAGATTTGATGAATTCTCGACACGAGTTGTTTAAATGAGTGTATCAAGGCTTCGGTATTCTATAATACTAATCAAGGGAAATACCCTCTAAGGTCTTAGGGAATATCTTAAAGCAACAAACCCGTCCCAAGGGAGTAGCTCCCATATGGCTATGGCATAGGCCCTAATGTGTGCATTTGGATCCTCTTCCCCTTTATATTTGGGCAAATCGGGAAGAGGTCTTGGAAGAATAACACTTCATATGGTGAAGTCTAGGGATCTTTTAAATATTTTGAATAATTCCCTACTGCATAGGCATTGACCATCGATGTCACTTTTTGAGGGGGTGGTGGTGGAATGGGTTGTTGATATGGCATATCATATGCATTTGTAGGGACATAAAGGAATCCTTGTGGTTGAACGAACATCCCGGGAGAAGAGTACATGTCTCCTCGTGGTGACTTTGAATAATTTTTAGGTAAGGAGGAGCATTGTTCTGGTTTGGGTTGTTTGATGCCAAGCTGGGAGGTGTCACATTTTCTACTGGAGCAACATTTGAAAACGTGGTCCTAGTTGGTGTTTGTTGTGGGTAACTATAAGGATTTTGAGGAGGCATGCCTAATGTGCCTGTTCCTGTAAGGAGGTCAACCTGACTAGGGTGATGTGAAGGGTTGGGGTTCTGTTTTCCCAAAATATGAATTTTGGTTTGCTTGAGCAAGTTCCAGCCCTCTAACCTTTTCAGCTAAGGCTGAAATGACCTCTAGTGGTGAAGAGATAATGCTTTTCCTTAAGGGTGTTTGTTGTATACCTTGAGGTTGTAAAGGGGTGTGATACCCTGCTATGAATTGATCGCTTTCCCAGAAGCTTCACTCAAGGAATTTCCCATAGGTGGAGGAATGGGGGTGTTTTCTTGGAAAAATGGTATTAGATTGTATTTGTAAACTTCCTATAGGTGGATACATATTTTGGAAGCATTGTTCACTTTTAGCGAAGGATGCTAAGTACTCCTTAAACAAAAAGGGAGTGGGTCATTTGACTCTCACTCGATCTATGGTCCAAAAAGACCCAAGGAGATGAAGTGGATTCTCCAAGAAACATCATATTGTTAGAGCTTGAGGTTTCTGGTTGTTACGTTTGTGCAAACCGATTAAAATCCTCAATTCGGAATGAAGAACTTAAGCTAGTTCTTTGAGGGGGAGTTTGAGACAACAAGTAATTACTTGAGTAGTTATCAGCCCATGCAGAATGTGAGGGCGATGGTTGTCTATTTGTTTGACCGTAGTTTACTTCGATACCCGAGAGAGGCCTACCATATGCATCGTATCTCGACATATTCAGGGGTATATGAATACCCGCAATAATGGGAAAGAGTGAAGGTGGATAAAAGAAATGAAAAATAAAAGAGGAAGAACTATTTTTTCACGTTGGGTTCACCAACTTTGACGATGGAAAAGTGACATGCGAGCATGGGAATCAACAAGTACCTCTTCCTTGTACCCGACCTCTCGAGGTCGTGTCGAGACACCGGTGAATGTTGAATGTGAATGGATACTGAGCACAAGCTAATTGGGAAATCTAATATCCTCAATATGCAATAATGGAATCACGAATCTAAGGCAAAGAAGGCCCTCATAACTTTAATTGGTGTAATGGTACATTCAGATATAATGGCTTTTCAGAGGCTCCAATCAATGTCGAGCTCTGCTGAGATCCTATTTCTTAGTTGTTGGATACGTGAGAAGTGACCTGTGGGAGCTTCGTATATATCTCAAGACAAGGTCATGAAAATGGTGATAGTGAAAGTTTAGTGGATTTGTAATGAACTATGGATGGTTTTCTAGTTTATCCCAAAAAATATTATATTAATTGGCTTCTATATTTAATATGGAGAATTGCATGAAGATATCTGGTGGGAGTGGTGAGGATCTAAATACCAGTGTTCGTAAGCCGGTGTCAATACTGAATTGATTTGCAAGCCCGTTGGGTTATGGGACTTGGGGATCACAATTGTGAGTGCATGGTTGTTATGGACCTGTTATGGTCATGTGAAGAATCAATCTCTTCTTCCAACTATCTAGTAATCATATCCCTTTTCAGCCTCTATGTTTAGAACTAGAAGTTATATAATTTTCTCAAAGTACCTAATAGGTGTTCTAGCAAGAACTTGAATGCATTTAACCTAGTATCTATGTCAACAAGGAGGTCTCCCGCATCAAGTCAGTGGAACTAAAGGATTGTAACCAAATGCGTGTTCTCTTTCGAATCCTTGTACACTCATTTAGATGTTTTATCAAGTTAGTTTATAGTTAGGATGGTTTGACCAAAATGTATAACCTTTGTCGTCTTTGATATTTAATCCTCTCATTGTTCACTAATTGCTTGTAAGTTTGTTGTTTCTCGAAAGACCTGTATCCTAAGGTCCTGATCTATATCAGCTAATATCATGGGTAGATTTGGTTGAGGCACTATGGGTTCAAATATATATTCTCTAGGCTCTCTCTGGTCCCCGTGATTATCATACAAAATGATTCAACCTTTAAATAAAATTAATAAACTGGTTATAAAAGAAGTATTTACACTACGCAAGCATTCTTCTATTTTTGTATTTTCAATGATGTAATTCAACCAAATTAAAGAGCAGCTACTCTAGTATATTTATAAAATGGACAACTAATCTAGTAATGTGAATAAAACAAGAAAAGTAGTCCAGTATGGCTATTTTCTCGTGCGGTTGTGATTTTATCCTAAATATCTAAGCAACTAATTAGTTTGAATTGAAAGACTCTCAATCCTACCTCGTAATCGAAGAATGAATCACGCTTTCATAGAAACTATCAATCCCCACAACTTCTCTGTCGATATCGAGAGCAAACTTTTGACCGAAATAAAATAATTCACTACTCTATTTGATATGTTGTAACTAGAACTTTGATATCTATAACCTAGCATTTACAGAATAGTGGTAAATCCAGTTGTGTGTGATTTCATCCCCTCAAAGATGATCTCCTCGTTCCTTTGTGTCCTTGTGAATCCAGAAATTTTGTATATGATAGTATCATAGAAGATGGTATTCAAAAACGGTGGCTTTAGATATAGATCCGAATACAATGGGAGTAGGAGAGGGATAGCGTAAGTGAACAGAGCTTGACTATGCAATTCCTAAGCGGAATTTATTATGGGAATGCAACACAAGTATGCCAAGAGTTTTAGAATCTATCCCGTGACAAAATAAAACCTCAGAACTTTAATGGATTCTAGTCTAGAAATGAAGCTATTCTATGCTAAACTGATTGTATGGAGCAGTAATGGAACAAGAGTGAAACAAGAAGATTAAATGACCTCTAAACAACAAAGGAAAACTAATAATTGATGCAAAACATGAAGCTAGTAGAATTCTAAGCAAGAAATTCAAAGATTGAATGATAAAAATGAGAAGGTGAGGGGCCATTTGCTTGAAAACAAGCTGGCTATTTATAACCAATGCATTTACTAGAGGGTAACTCCCATTTGAACTCTTTTACTATAAATAATGGAAAAACACTATTACCAGGAACCAAAAACATTAATGCAAGCCAAATTGGTTGAAGAAAGTGTGTAAAATTGAAGATTTACATTTGACGTGATCGTCGAAAAAATCTAGAAAATGTGTATAGGACCGCCACCCTGTGCAGGGCGGTGGTTACGGTTCCGCTAGCCTATCCTGGATGGAGGTCATGGGTACACCGCCCAGGCAGGGCGGCAGTTTCTCCACTGAAGCCCAAAATGCAAGAAAATAGGGGGCAAAGGGAAAAACAAAGCATTCGAGAGGCCGAACGGGGCATGCGAGATATAAGCGTATACTTGGCGGCCCCTTCGCATTCCGAACACCTTGTAAGGAGACTGTATCATCATTGGGGCATGTGTAACATCATTCCGGTGGTGCAGTACCCTACAATTTCAGGTACATACAATACCCTACCGGATAGGTTTCATAGGAAGTTGGTTGGTTGGAAAGGAGCAATTTTATCTAGTGCTAGAAAATGCTTGCTCATTAGAAGTACACTTCATAATTTTCTCGTATACATAATGTCCATGTTGAACATGCCTAAAATTATCATTAATAGCATTTAAAAGATTTAAAATAACTTTCTTTGGCATAGAACTGAAGAGAGATTCAAATATCACTTGGTCACATGGGATCAGGTCTTTATGCCCAAGAAAATTAGTGGCCTTGGTATCAAAGACATAAGAAAAATGAATGTTTCCTTGATAACCAAGATGGTTTGGAGAATCTTAAAGGAGGAGAAGCCTTGAACTGAGCTAATAAAAACCAAATATTTGGCCCAAAATCATGTACACACCTTCCCGATCAAAGAACACCTTCCCAATAGCTCATTTTTTTGGAACAACTCGCTGCAAATCAAACAAAATTTATGAAAAAGATGTAGATGCAAAATGGGAGACGGAAATGACATTCAGTTTTGGAAATATAAATGGAGAGATTACAACTTGAAGGAAATGTTTGGGCCTATTAAGGAGATTCGATTCAAAATTATGGCAGCAAAGTGAAAGATTATATTGAGCTTGAGGAGAAAAAAAGGATCTAGAAACAACTTAAGGTGGACAGTTCAGAATTAGAGTCAATTACCTCTTCTCTTTAAGACCAGCCATATCTTATTCCATTAACACAAACTGAGTCTAGAGATGAGCTCATATGGGTCAACTCTTTTGATGGAGATTACACTATCAAGGTGGGCTATAACATCTTTTTTGAAAATTTTCAGTGTAACTTTAATTGGAGTAAAATATGGATGCCTAAACTCACTCCCAAGGTAAATCATTTTCTTTAGCATTTTATAAAGGGAAATATTTTAACCATTGACAAACTTATCAAGAGGGGATTCATCATGCCAAACATGTGATGTATGTGTAAAAATGAGGCTGAAGATATGCAACACTTATTATTACATTATGATTATGCTACCAAGTTGTGGGGTCTAATATTTTCAAGATTTAATATGTGGTGGAATTTTCCTAAAGATGTTTTGTAGGTATGGACATAATGCCGCCCACCCCCCACAAGCATTACATGGTTAGATGACTCGGAAGCTTTTTTTTCACACAATTTGGAGACTTTGGAAATCGAGGAATTGGAATCATATTCGAGATAGTAGACAATAGTTCCAAAAGATACTTTTGAAGAAAATGTATATTGTTGCTAAAGATAATTTATAAATATTTAAACCTCCTAAGAATAAGAAATACATAAAGATGAAGAAGTCATCCTTTCATTCTAGAACATTGACATTTAATACGTACAGAGAAAAGATTATACTAGTATAGACAGGTCTTTAATAAATTTGATACCACCCCCTATTTTATAGTTCAAGCTTAATTTTGATGGAGCATCCAAGGGAAATCTAGGGGCTGCTGGTGGAGGTGGCATAATCAGGGATCACAAAGGCTACATATTTGTTTCTTATGCTAGTAACATGGGACACCAATCTAATAATTATGTTGAGGCTCTATCAAAGCATTATGGGGCATTAGACTTGCTACGGACTGAAAAATTTCAAAGATTATAATCGAAGGGGACACCATGAATATCATAAATCATTTAAATCAACTTCATCCCTCTAGTGACAATTACAAATTTTATATGTAAGTCTCTAAATATGTGTAAGTCCTTTAAAATTGTAAAATTATTGATTCCCGTAAAGAGGGGAATAAGGTCACCGACACCCTTGGTAATTATGGAGTGAATAATAAAAAAATACACATATGGAAGAATAATGAAGACTTGCCTACGTAGGTATAAATATATATCATTAATAATAAGAATGATCGTATATTGGAAGGCTAAATTAATAGCTGAGTTGTCTATCGTACTCGTAGGGGTGTGCGATAATAAAAATATTAATCCCAAAGCTCATCATTATTCATAAATTACCTCCTCCTTCGCACACTTTTTTCGTATGAAAACAAGCTGATAATAGGTGGTTTTGGATATCCATACTTTCGCAGGCGAAGCAGGGAATAATTATAGAAGTTGTAGAGGTATTATGGGGTAACACCGTGCTAGCTCGAGCCGACTGCGACTGCACATGGAAGGAGAATGGTATTCTATGGAATTATCTACAAATTGGTGGTGTTGCCACTCTCATCAAGAGGATTCAAGGGCACAACTAGCAAGTTTCCATCTAGTTTGTTATAGAATGGAAAAATAGAGTTGTGAGCTATGGAGGCAGAAATATAATCATCAATGAAGAACTCATAGAGGAGGTTACAGGTCTTAAGCAAGGAGGAAATATATTTTTAACAAAAGGGTAGACAAATAAGTAGAGATAAAGAAGTTCCTTGAGCCGAATGAGAAGCTGGAGTTTATGACGGTTGGTATCAAGGTTGTATATATCCTACCTCCTTTTGATGAGGTTGTTAAAATGGTGGTAAGATATATCTCTTTGGAAGGAAGATATATTACTATTCCCCTCAAGCATCTTATTTTATTGAATCACTTTAGGAGGAATCACATAGTATGTTTCCCACATTATATTTTGAACTTTCTTGAGAATTCTATGTTAGAGGTTCATAAGCATGCTAGTTCCATCCCCCTTCACTAAGGGATTACTCTTCTCATTCATAAGCATTGTTTTACTAAATACCTAGCCCTATATCAAGCCCCCGATCCTCCTATCTCTCTTTTCTCTAGGCCTTCCACTCCCACTAATCCTATGGGGAAGAGAAACTTCAAATCAAAAACCCTTACTATCCCCTCAACTTTTAAACCTCTCCAAAGAGAGTGCTATGCACAGTAGAAAAATAAAATAAATAGAGATTTCTAATAGTCTCCTACACATGGGGACCCTATACATAGAAATGTACCTATGGAGAAGGAAGGAGATATGGAAGAAAGGATGCCGGAATAAGAAAAGGAGTTAGAATCCTTAAAGCAGAAATGAAACAATAGTCTACATAGGAGAGGAAGAGAAAATGGAGGAGGAGTATCGATTGCAGAGGAGAAGATTCACTAAATATACAAGAAACTTAATTCCCTTGATAACAAAATGGGTTTCATGAAGAGTAGAGAGGGATTATTCTTACAACTCAAATCTATTTATAGCTTCTTGGAACAACAAGTTAAGAATGTGTGCATGCTCAACAATCTTCTTGATACAATTTGGAATGCCGGTCTAGTTTGGGACCAAGAATTTTCCTGTGGATAAGAATGACCCCGCACAGTCACAAAAATTTCCCTCTATAGTTCCCTTTAGGAGATGAAGAAAGTTATGGACAAGGAAAACAAGCAATGAGATATTTGCAGAGTTGCTGCAAACTAGTTGTAAAGTAGTTGTTAATATGTTGTTTTCGAAACAATTTTCTATTGTTTTGGTACTTCTCCTAGCAATATGTCTAATTTATAATGGAATATAATGTAGCATTTGGATCATGATCTTTTCCCGTGTTTTTATTGTAATATTTCATTTTTGAGCCTTTTTTATATAAGGGTATAGTCCCTTTCAAATAACTATTTACAAATAATAACAAACAATTAAGAACAATACTAATAAACCCACGTCTTTGGCCACCTTTCTTTGCTATTTGTTGCCTCTTTCAGTCTTACACTCTTACTTAGTAACTCTTCCTTTTGACTCTTTTGTATTTATCATCACAGACACTAGCACCCATCTAGGGCACCAATGCTAGGTGCCCTCATCCCCTCTAGGCACCCTTGTCCCCTATTTACTTTAATCACACTTTTTTGGTTCCTTTCTACTCATTTGAGCATCTTATATTTTTGGTAGTCGACCTTTTCGGGTTAATTGCAAAATTCAAGCAAGGGAATCATATAAATATAAAGTAATGTGATCATAATAAGGCATCAAACACTAAGCATTGGCTATCACCACCTAAGGTTGCATCCGTAAAGGCATCTAAGAGCTCCATTCTATCTATCTAACACCACCACAAGGGACACAAGGGTTGGTTTTTGCATCACACTTCATAGGAGGGAAGTTTATTCTATTCCATACACACATTTATTACATTCTACATCTAGCTACTTGTTCATTATCTAAGTGTGGCATACACAAGATAAACCTAGGGCATAATTCCACACACACACACACACACACACACAAAACTACATTAGGTTTGATATGTAGTGTAGTGCTCAATCGTAAGTTCACCATTGTGACAGTTGAGGATAGTCCAACCCCTCATTTTGCATCTTTATTTTTTGGGATTTGATGTCTATTTGAGGGTTTTGTAGGTTCATTATTCATTTCAAGTTTTAAAAGAACTTGAAGATCTTGGTGCGACCTCGCAGTGACCAAAATTGAATATTTTTATACTCTTCTGACCCAAAAATAATAAAATCCTCATAAACTGTTTAGGATACTAGTTCCTAGAATCGATCTTGTAGCGGTGGCCGATGCTCCCGTCCTTTTGTGGGCACCCATGTCGGCTTCATCCGACAATTGCATAATTTTGTGAGCATGATTGTGACATCCTATCATTCCATTTTAATATTTTTTCAGCTCCATGTACCCTCAACAATATTGTGAATCAGCTAATTATTTTATTCGCTTCATGTCGCAACTAGGGTATCATGCTTTCTTATTTAGTTTGATTGGATCTACATTGTACTTAATTGTTATCCATTTACTACTACAATAACATCCGATTAGGCACATATTTAGATTTTATCTTAATAATTTTGGTGAACCCCACTCATGACCAGTCATTTGGATCCTTCTTTATCACATTAATTTTTTCTATCATGGCTCCTAAAATTCATCAAATGTCTTTGTCTAGTTTACTTAATATGTATCCTAGTTTCCAATCTATCCTGCAAAGAACTTTAAACACCATGTATCTTCCTAAGGATAAAATTCCAGAAAAAATAAGTCTTATCTTCGATTGTCTATTTGAAAACCCCGGTCTTTTTTGCTTTTCCATCCAATCAACCCATATTGGCATCAATTCAAACTTTCCATACTCTCTTTACAACAAATTTCAGGCTATGGAAACCACGATTACATCTCTAAAATTTGAAATCCAAGATCTTAAGGATGTTTCTCAAGATCATGTTTGTTCTCCTTCTACATAAACATATTCATTCTATGTATTCTATGTGTGCTCATTACGGTGAACCTCAATTCTTTCCTTTACCGAAACCGCCACCTTTGGTCACAATACTAAACAACGTGATATTCTTACTTGAGCTCATTATTCATCAATTGATCGCTTTACAATATACTCAAGGATATCCTCCATACAAAATTGAAAAATATCACAATCACCCATATTACAATTATCATTAAATCAATTGACATAGTGACAATGATTTTTATTCTTTACAATGAAGAATCCAACATCTTGAGCATCAAGGCCTTATCTCATTCACTACACAACATTTTATTGCATGCCCATAAAAAAATGCTATGTCCAAATGGGCTCTTAAATATCCTCCTTTTATGTATAATGATCATCATGATATCACTTCTAAGGTGATTTCTTCAGTACTCAAGTGCCTATTATTCAACCCACTCAACCTCCTCTTATAGATGGTCCTACTCCTCCACTCAAGTTATCTGCGACATTACCAAGTCAATCTAAGAAACCTCCTCTAAATCTTAGTTCAACCTAGCCTCCACTCAAGTCATCTATGGTAAATAAGAAACCACTCGCTATGCAAGACCACAAAAATCTAGTTAACCTCTTTCGAATTCCACCACTCAAGAATCCTATGACATTACCACCTCAATGTCCCATCACTTTTGTTAAGGAAACTATTCCTTACATTGATCCACTTAGTGTATTTTGACTAGACCTCCATTACTTACATACTTGGGGGCATCATAGCTCCTCCCCTTGCATTGCTATCAAATTTCAATATCATATCATGCACTTGACGCATTTTTATTGATGACTAATCTTCTCTAAGCATTATTACAAACCTCTTGATACATTTTTATTTTCATTATCCTATGACGTACTCTCATGCTTTGGTTCACACTTGACTATTGAGGGCATATTATACATGTGAATCTCACACACTACACATTTCAATTACATATCATACATCATATATTGAACACCTCACATGTGCAACACATTCTTCTACACCTTGCACATCATAGATCACATACTATACACCTTACATGTGCAAAAATTATTCTACAAATTACACATCTTCACACATCATGCACTTTTATACATATACATCGTCTTCCTCTTCTATTTACTATGAATCATCCGCACTTTTGTTTTATCCACCTGTACATCATATACATTCTACACACTACGTTATTATACATATTTGACATCACACACACTTTGTGCTTCGACACATATAATATACACCTCTTGCATTGCACACTACACATCCATCCTTAAAAATTACCCACTTAACATGTCACACACCTAAGACATTTTCTCATCACCACATATACTACACATATTACACATTGTATTCATCTAATTCTATGTGTTGCACTCAATACCCTATGACACACTCTAATTCCATGATCCATACTCGATTGCTAAGGGTCTACATTTCAAATGAACTAAATCACACTCACACATTCAATCATTTAATATTTAATCATGCAAAATTCCACGTTAGTACCTTATTCCCACATATCGTGATATAAACTTTATGCTAAATCATCACTCCTTTTAGCTTCTTATTCACTCGTATCATGATATACACTTTATGCTAAATCATCACCTTTTATGGCATCCTACTCACCATCTAGTGATATACACTCTTGGCTATATCATCACACATTCTATCACCTCATTCTATAACACTCATCCTATGTCATGATTAATATCATCTACATATCATCATTCTACGAGTAAACCTCGGTGCTCAATTCAATAAATCTTTCTAACACAGGAAACACATCACTTGAACCATTTCCTGATGATGCACTCTCATTTATGGTTCTTTCTTGACTACCGAGGGACATAAAAAAATTAACCTCACCGTAAATAACTCCATTCACATTACTTAGGGTGAACGTGGATCCTATCACACTCACTCTGCATTTCATTCCATCTCATCTACATCATACTACATATCTTTGTCACATTTACTCTTGCTTATTTTGTATTTTACATGTTCATCTTATTACGATGTTAGTAAATATCTTTTGTGTCATTATCTTTATCATACACACATGCATGTTCACTCACCTATCTATTTGTGATCACATATTTTATAGATCTATACACATAGTATGGATGTTTGACGTAGTACCTATTACTAGTCCTATAGAGGCTCTCAAGGCATCTACTTCCATACATTATAGGTGTTATTGTTTCATTTTTTCATAGCACATTACTTTATCATATTATACACACTTTGACATAATTTTTATACTTATAGCATGCTAACGGGTTCTTCATGTGCAACATTTGTTGTGCGGGATATTTACTTCCATGGTTGTTTTTGACATTGTTTGCCATTTTTTCATTTGTATTCCATTTTTTCAGGATTTACCCTTTATTTTGTGTGAAAACTTGTCTTCTTACAGCCAATTCAGCCTTGATTGTCTTGTCATACCGTGAGTGATGTCCCATGTTTACAACTTTCTCGCTAGATTACATGAGTGTTTATCTTTTCTTGTAATAATACTTGTCTCATAGTCACATATCTTCATGTTCCTTGGTTTCTACAAATCACATTCCCTTCCCCCAGTAGGGTAGAGTTTCATCATAGCAATCAGTCCTCCTTTGGGCCACATACTTCTTCAGGTGACATCACATGCACCCCAAACAAGGGGTCATAATTTTGGTGAATTATTCACCCCATGTACTATTATTAACATCATAGGACAATACCGGTACAAAAATTTGTCGGCCAAATAGGGCTCAGAATCAAACTTGGGTACTTAGAACAAAGACCTTTCCTAGATGCCTAAAACTAGAGGGCAATTACACATTGATTGGTATTTTAGCACACGATCTATAGAACCCCATACACAACGGATTTTATAGGGCATACCATCCTTAGCACTTAAATTTATACACACCATTTATAGTGGTTTTCTACATAGTGGGAAGCAGTTAAAGGTTGGATGATGACACCAAACTATTCTCCCTACACTTCTTCTGTTTCACTAGTGTGATATCACCCAAAAAACTCATGTGTCGACAACATCTTTAGGATCCTTTCTACACCATTTCTCTCATCATGGATCAGGTGCACATTTTCATTTTTCATATTTTTAGCGTTAGTACACTCTTCTTTACATGTTTTTTACACAAATACATGCGTATTTGACTACTTGTTCATCTTCTCTTTTTAGCTCTGTCTGTATTGGAATAAATAGCCCACATCACAAACATCATTAAAAAAACCAACAACAAAATCAATATCCACAATAGGTATATAGTTAAATCTACAGATGCGTTTTCATCCTATGTTCATTTTCATCATCACTTTTTTAGCGCTTGCTCCTTAACATCCATGCTTCACATTTTTATCACTCCACATTTTATCTAATCCTTTAACACACTTTCATTATTGATCTACATGGATATTAGGTTAACATCTCTATCTTCTTTATATTACTTGAGTGTTTTTCTCACCAAGATAAAGTGGGGAAAAATGTAAAAACAAAATCATGCACTTTGGGTAATTGTCTAATCTTGATTACATAGTACTATTCATATGATTCCCATTTATGAAGAGTAAAAATTAACCCATGTATTTGGACACCTTTCTTTTCTTTTTTTTGTTTCTTTTAGTCTTACACTCTTATGTTTTCGATCTTCCTTTTCACTCCTCAAGCATTTATAATCCTGACACCAAAGGCTCAACTAGCATGCCAGCACAAGTCACCCTCGTCCCCTTGTTGGGAAATGTGTCATAAGGTTTTCATTAATGTTAAGTTTTACATTGATGTCATAGTATTCCCAAGGGTGTCTATCGGTGATGTCGGTGGTCTCGGGATGGTTCTTTGAGCTTTCGGATGGTTTCAAGGTGATCTCATATTCCTACTGAGCTTAAACAATGAGGTTATTATCCACCGAAGGTAGATTTCTGGTTGGTATGCTTGGATCAAATGTTCTTAAGGTTATATATGATATTATCATTATGATAAAGATCTCTTGGAGTGACTTTCGAGCCATCTTTTGGAAGTCTCGGTTGAAACTAGCTCTTTAAGGCCTAGTTCGAGAGCCTAATGGGGTTTGAAATGTTGATACAGGTCATGAAACAACCATGTAAGCATGGGATGAGCTTATAGAATTTTTCTATGGTATGTATGAGCAACAACAAGGTTTATTTCAGCTCCTGCAGGAAAAATTCAAAAGTTCACAAAAATTACCTTTGACAACTAGTAATGAATGTTGAGGTAAGTGAGATAGGTTTGAAATGTACATGAAACTTTATGGATGACCAACCTATGGAGTGTTTATATGGGTTTATTTTAGTGCTTCGTGTAAAATTTCATCAATTTTGAATAGGTTTTGGAATTTACACATGTTTTACTAAACTCGGGTTATTAAGGAATGCAATCTGAGCACCCTATCCTCTTAGCTTCCAAAAAAAATTATCAATACTTCTTCAGATAAATCATAGAAGTAATTTTTGAAAATATCTCTGAGAATGAACTTTTGCAAAAAAATTGAGAAAAATTTGATGAGAGACAAAGAAGTTCTAGGCATTTTACTAACAATGTTTTCTCTCTCCATAACTTCTTCTTGAAGCGATAGGCATAAAATGACTTATTTGACCTTAAAATAAAATGGTATTGTCATAAAAACTCATCAGAGGTTTTTTAGACTCCTATAAATCAAAATTATGATTTTTGGTGTTCTTCTTGGTTGACTGTACATACATAGTTGTTTCAGTCCTTACAAATTTTATGTATACATTCTGATATGAAGGTCTCTATGTTGAAAGGTGTGACATAAAAGGTCATCTGAGTTACTCTCTTGTTACCTATGAGGATTCTTAGGGGATCCATGTTGAAAATGTTATCAAAGAAGACCTATATGAGTCATAGCCTTGAATAGAAAGTTTATGAAAAGAATTTGTCCTTGATCTAGGTGAGTTTATCGAAGGAATGTGCTTGTGCATAAAGTCAAATGTTGAAATTGAATGACCATAATCTCCCTCTATAGGTCAAGTTTGATGAAACAGAGTTCTTGGTGTGCTCTTGGAAATATTTTTGAAGATTAAAGCTAGTTATCTTTAAACTGTCCTATTCAAAGGTTTCTGCTAAGTAAAAAACTAACCAACAAGCTACTTTGTATAGTACATGTAATATTTTCACCAAAAAAAATTGTAATTAAGATAGTGAAGGTAATTATCAAGACTTTTATTAATTTACTCCTCCATAGCATGATCAGTTAAGGAGCAAAGTGTAGATAGAAAAAAATAGGAATTACCCTATTATGACTTAAAGGTCATCATACTTTGCCTTGAAATAATTGCTTCTCATGTTCACACTCCTTTATTTGGTGACTTATTTGAGTATGAAAATATGTTTTAAGAATGAAAGATCCTCAAAATAGTGTCCTATATTCCTTGGATAAATATTTAGTCAAATTGAACACCTTTTTTCTAAGCCTGAGTTTAGTCTTTGTGGATGTTGATGATGAACTATGGTGACTGTGAAATCAACACCTTGAAAATATCTTGTCATTCCATGTAAAATAATTTTGTATTTTTCAATAAGGTCATGTATTTAAGATATATTACAACAAAAATGACACAAAAATGAATAAAATGGTTTAAAAGGATCAAAATAGTTAACGAGGGTTTGGAGTTTAAAACCCTAAGTAAGCATAGTCGAGAAGATCACACTTATTTGATCATATCGGAAATTTATCGAAAAATTAATGAATGAAAATGTGTGCTAGTGTTTTCCTCTCCATAATGGGTTACGTGATAATCTTGTTTGACTAAAGTATATATGTGTTTCACTCAAACCTTAAGAGTGAAATTCTTTGTAACAAAAAATAGTGAATCCATGTATCCAAAGCTTGCTACATGGAAAGTTTTAAAGATCTTTCCCTTTTGAATATGATGGATGAATGGTAAATTTCCCCTCAATTTTTATCTCTAAAACATGAAGAAGCTCATTCCTTGGTAATGCATAAAAAAATTAGGTATAAGACTATGATCATCACTTAAAACTTCTAATTCACTCACATGTCCATTTATGGCTTATGATTACAAAAATGTGAAGGAGAGTGAAGGTTAAATTATGAAAATGAATTTGAAAAGGTTGTTTAATGTTTCTCGTGTTGCTAAAATGTGAAAAAAATTCTCTTGAACCATAAGACAAGAATCTTACATTAAAAACATGACCAAGTCTACACAATCACATATCATAGCCTAAGGACTATTTTTGGAATATTTTTAGGTGTAATATTTTGTCAAGAAGTTCAATATACCTTACTTCTCATTAACTAGCTTCAGGGAATCCTTAAAAAGGATTTACATTGTGTAAGTCCATAATTGATCTTTGTCAATCATGCAATGATGGCTTGAGAGCATTTTTCTTTTGTTTGAAGCTTCCTTTCTTCCTTACACGATTTGATGAAAGAAGTACTATGAGTTATTATATTTTTGGAAGATGAAAATGTCCTCTATGTGTGAAAAAGATAGGAAATTAAAGATTATTGAAAGAAAAATGTGAAATTTTAAGGATAAATGAGTATTGTATATACAAAAAGTAGAGTTTTGGATTGGGATGAAGTTTTTGGGATCTAGGAATATAGATGATGAATCATATAGATTAAAGATTCATTTAGAAGATAGTTCAGATTATGAAGTCAACATGAAAAGGTGGGGTTTGTAATAAGGTATTGCATACAAAAGTATAGGGTGTGAAGTTGTATTTAGTTGAAAAGGGTTGTGTGTACAAGGTATTGAGCTAAGATTAAATAAACTTAACAAAGGTGAATGCTATGAAAATGTGAGTGTTCCATTTACATGGAGAAAATAACATAGTCGAGTGAAAAATCCTACTAGAAGACCTATTTTCATAAATGTGATTTCATGCACGCTAGGATATTGAAGGATTGTTAATGCTCATTGAATCTTGGGAGAGCTTAGAGTGGGATGTAGAAGAAATATGATTTTATTGAACATATAAATTCTATTATGGGGAGTGTTGTGAGGAGAAATACAGGGTGTAAAACTACATATTAAGGATTTGATATTAGTTGCATTAAACCAAAAGATAAAATTGAAGATTGATAAGGACCGAATGTTAGTCTCGAGAGAAGAATGTAAATGGGATGATGACCTAAAATAGTGGTCACATCAGGTTGATGAATGTAACTAGGTATAGAAGGTGATAAAATTTTCAAGTCCAAAGTCTGATTTTTAGCTCAACATTTTAGGACTGGTTTTCCTAGCAAGTAGGTACTTACATAATAGCAAATCAAGTGGGTGCTTAGCAAAAATTCGAAGTGGGTGCTTCATAGCAAGTGAGTGCTTGTCAAATTACTCAAGTGGGTGTCTTATTCTATACTAGAGTGAGTTCTTTAGAGTTGGAGTGGGTGCTTCAAGGTGAGTAAGATCTCAAAACATGGTCAAACCATTGTACGCCACAAGAAAATTGTTCAAGCTAGTTCTCTAGTTTTTAGTGAGTTTTTGTCCCTTATGGGTTTCCCACATTAAATCTAGTCTCTTCATGTGTTCATGTTTATTTTCTCTTTATATCCTATTTAAATGTGAATTTTCATCATGGTAAAATGAATAAATTCAACTTGCTTCAATAAATTTGAACAACACCGATTCATGCCCCCTCTCGCCTGCCTAGAATTTCTAACAATTAGTATCGAGATCTGGTTCTCTTTTTATAATTCTAACACTTAAGAGAGTATCCTCAAGGAACAAGAATGGGAGGTCAAGTTGATATAGTGTTGAAGAAGAAATATTAAATCACTCAAGTTCGATTATGGACTTAAAAATTGAAAATAAACTCAATGATGCAAATCATCTTGAAGAACTCAAAGAAGTGGTAGTAGTTGTTGATAAGTTGTCAAAATATCTAAGTATCAAATAAAAATCCTATATCAAACTTGAAGAAGAATTAAAAATCCTAAAGGATGAGTTAAAAAAATTTAAGGATGATTAAATGATAACTAAGGAAAATTCAAGAAATGACAGACTGTGTCTAGTTCCTAAAAGTGAAGAAACTCAATGTGAATTGGAGCATGAATCCATTCATGAACCATGTCAACTAGCTTTCAAATACAAAATCAAGAATGTAACAAGCTGAGTGCTAATTCGAAAACTCTAAGAGAAGAATTTGAACAAGAAATAAAATTAATACAAATTGAATTTAAGAGAGATTCAATCCATACACCATGTCAAGGAAATTTTGAACACAAGATACTTATCAAGAAGCCAAATGCATGGAGACTTACTGGTAAGTTTTATGGATTTTTTTTTCATGCCATAATTTTGAACATAGATTTATAGATTGTATGAGAATGATATACAAATAACACCCTAGAGAGATTTTAGAATTGATTTCGATAAGAACAAAGTATGTTATAAATATCATGAGAAGGGTCAACTAGAAAAAAATTTATCAAGAAACCATGAAGCAAAAAGGGACAAAGGAAACGCCTAGAGATAAGAATCAACTTGTGTTCTACAATTGCAACAAAGTTGAAACTTTTCAAGACACTCTCAAAAGAGGAAGCTAATATACAGATAAATTATGAAACCATGTACACTCCTATAAACCAAAGAAAAAAAGAAAGTATCGAAATAGAAAATGAAGAGACAAGGTCAAGCAAGGCATTAGGAGGAAATGGTAAGTCTAAAAGAATGAAGGTAATTCTATTATAAGTAATGCAGAATTACTACCTCATACTATACTAGAGAATATATATAAAATAAAGTATGGAAGTTTATGAGATAGTGAATCAAAAATGAGATCTTAAGCGATGATATTGTCACACCAAGTAGTACACCCAAGAAGAATTTCAAGAACTTAAAGGAAGGAATGGATTCATCATACTTATTTGATGACTATCCTCTGCTTTTAAGTAACTTCACATGGCAAAAGTTCTTTCTCTAGGATTCTTGAATGTATAGTTTAGTTAAAAGAAGCAACTTTTTCTCCCCAATATTCTATTCATCTACAAATCAAGACCTATTCATGATGAAATTGAATAAGTTGTCCAAAGTATGTTCTTCATTAAAGGTTGTCATCAAAAGTTAATGGTTGTAGTCCTCATCAACTTGTAGAGGTATGTATAGTTCAAAAGATAGTTGTTTAAGTTTCATTAAAGATCTTGAATATTCCCTCTAATATTCATACAAAGCAAATTTTTTCAAGTATTCTCAAGGTAAGTATTTTCCTTCCTTATGTTTTCTTGATTGAGTTATGTTTTTGTCTTCATTCTCGGCTTTTATAAAGGAAGTAAAAAGTCCAAAACATTTTGAAACAATTTTAGTATCTAGATGCGAGGTTCTCATACATTCTGGTCCTAGCTAGGTCTCACATTGTACCATGAAAGTGGTCTCAGTCACTGTTGAATATTTGATTGTGACTCGAGAGAATGTTATTTCTTAAAGGAGTGTTTTAGTGAGTATCAAATGTTATATGACAAGTCAAAGTGTGTATTTTCCCATGTCCTTGAGTCATGTAAGAAGCACCTAATATTAGTCAAGGTATGAGGTATTCCTCTTCATATTGTCAAACTGTGTCATGACTGAATCAGTCCCTCCTAGGTTGTGTTATTGTAGAATATTTCCTCAAGAGAGTGTAATGGCTATTGAAATATTTCAAGTGTCCTTTATTCATGTCCATAATACTGAGAAAATGTTCCTTGCATTGAAAAACTGGTTGATTTTGTGTCATTTAGAGTCAAAAGTCTTTGTGCATGGTTCATTATAGTGATGATGGTCTTAATAATCTTGAAAGATGTTTGATGAATAGCTAAGTGGATTCAATCATTTCTCTTTGTCCCACTCAAATGAACTCATCAAGTTGGTTAAGGTCTTCTCTAGAAAAATACTTCTTTAGTATGCAAAACCTATCATACCCATTTTTTAAGTTTTTAAAGTACAACGTTATTCATGTTGCATATCCAAGGTGTGACCAATGAGAGTGGTAGATTAAAATACTTATAATCTATTTAATTTTTCAATATAATCAAAATATATCATCTGACAATGGTTCTTGGGAAATCTTGTTCAAATGATGAGGAAGAGGCTTTGACGGATAGTGTAGTGTTCGAGTTGAAGTGTCACAAATTTGTTAGAGTCTGAAAAAAAAAGATACGTATACGGGGGGTTCACTTAGTAAAATTATGGTATAGCACGTGCGTTCGAAGGGTATTAAAGAATACCCTTAATTCTAGTTTTTACCTCTAAATATTCAAATGATAATACCCCTCTTGTTATATTATTATAATGAAAATACTCCTTATTTTTTCTGCGTACCTTACTTACCCATTTTTCAATTATAATTTTATTTACCCCTTTTTATTTGTACCCTAATATATTAAACACAAAATATATCATATTTCTCACTCAATTTTTTTAATATGCAGCCTCTCTAAAGATAGTTTGAAGCCATCAAAGACCTATCACAAATCACCTAATAAATGTTAAGATTTAATTATTTATCAATATTTCTTCGATAATTAAGATGGTTAAATAATATCACTTCCGTTGAAAATCATACTCAATCCTAGTTTTCTACTATCTTATTATTTCTTAATTAAGAACATCTTAATTGAGATTTCTTTATTCAAAAATATATTATAATTTAACTTTATGAACACACTCCTTTTGAAATTTTAAGGTATTTACTTTTAAAAACTAGGGTTCAAATGTTTTAGTTTTATATTAAAATTAAACCTCCCTTTCCTTTCGCTCGCCTCTCTAACCTACCCCCAATACCCGATTCAAAATATTAATAAATTAAACCCTTTCACCCCCTCATGTCTATCGGTATATTGATTTTAATTTTATTACATTTAATTACCTCAATATGAACCCACATGCTAGAATATTTCGTAGCTAATAAACCCCCGTGGATACAAACTAGACAAAGTAATCCGAACATCAAGCTTATTCAATCTACGATGCTAAGAAAGGAAGGTCTCAGTACACTCACTTAAGTAATGATGGAAAATTTGGTTAAGAACTCTTAGAGAGTGAAGAAAATATTTGTTCTATCTAGAAATTATGTTCAAGAAGGTGATGTGAGATTAAATACTCTTTTGATATCATGAAAGTAATCATGAATAATAAGATCAAATAATATCATGAACTCATTGGAAAGCACCATCTTAAGAAGCGTAACAAGAGAACTTTTGAAAAAATAAACATTTCATGGGAATGTTGTCTCTACTTATGATCTAATATCATGGAGGGAATTAAGAAAAACAAGTGTAAAAATTTCAAGTTTTGAAACCAAATCCCAATAATTTTATGTTCATTTAACTTCACCTAGATTCTCTAGGAGGGTTTCAGATATGCTAGTGTTAGGGTTTGTGGATATAAGCACTTGACCAAATTATTTTTCTTTGAATTTATCGATATATAATGGCAACCAATCAAGGAAAATGATTATGCAATAAATTTTACGAGTTAAGGGTTTGAATATGATATTTCTATGACATTATGGGAAGAGTGCATAAACACAGTCCAAAGGGATAATCTGAGAGTTACTTTCCAAGGGAAGTTAGAGATAGATATTGAGCTCAAGTTTGAAACTTTCCATATAGTTAAAATAATAAAATGGGTCCTTATAAATGTATTTCTTGCACTCTATAACTTTAAGGTGTTGAATCTATACTTGACAAAGAGTTTGGGGTGGACCTAGTTAAGAGTCTAAGAGCTAAAATGCAAAGAATTAGATGAAGGAGTTGTGTAAGAAGTTAGGGCATGATACTTTTAATCATATCAGGGGTGATGAAGGGTCACTAAATAAGGTGATATACCTTTGAGGTTATCTCCATAAACCTATTTACATGAGTGAATAAAACTATCTTGTCTCAAAGGGACAAAGGAATAAATGTGGGATTTTTTATTACCTTGAATGCATTATATGTTGGATCTAATAGTGTTGAATATGAGAGAAGATTTTACTCATGTTGATTAAATAATAAAATATACCTAGCAACAATTGATACACTCTATAAATCAGAGAAGAATTTTTGCTTATACTAAAATAATTATACAACTATTTTAGGGCCTTGAGACAACTTGAATTTCATCTTTTGTCATGAAGGTTATGTATTGAGTACAATTTCTTGGGTTCTTAAATATATGGAGACAATACTACCATATAGGTACTCACAATCAGTTGGCTCATGATGATTGTGAGCTTCCACAATATGATGAATTCAACCCATTTTCCATTGAAAAGGTGCGTTAAGGACAATTCCATCCTTTTGCTCGGCCAAGTTGGACATTATAAGGATATGAGAACTTAGACAAAGATAACTAGCCAAACAAGAAATCTACATAAAAATAAGGTAGTTCAATCCTGTGGGGATCCCGATATAGGTTAAAATGATCTTCTCACATCAAGTACAAAGTCTAATAAGTAAGGAATTAAAGAGAGAGAAGGAAGAGTGTGTAGTCTTTGGCATGATTTCTTGAGAGACACGAGATTGTAGCATGATGAATTGAAAAATTAAGGAAAAGTAAGAGGAGTACAGTCTTAATGTTATGATAAAATTGTTCACACCAGGTATACAAACCTCATATGTAGTTGGTAAGCGCCAAAAAAAGAGAAAATTTAGTCCAAGGGGAAGCTTATAAAAAAATTATATATTTTTCTCATGGATTGTTGTCCTTGGTTATCATTGTTTCATGTCAAGTAACCTTTTTCATAGATTTCAAATGGGAAGAGTTTACTAAGAAACATGAGAAAAAGATTCTTATGCGTTTTTTTCTTGTTTGGTTGCTATCAATGTTTCTAGGTGGTTGGATCACAATGACAAAGTGGGAGTTTTTTTGGGAAATATTTCATAAGGTTTTCATCAATGTCAAGTTGTACATTTATGTCAAAGTATTCCCAAGGGTGTCTATCATGTGATTTCAGTGGTCTTGGGATGGTTCTTTGATCTTTCAAGTTAGTTTCAATGTGATCTTAGAGTGCTACATGTTTAAGAAGTGAGGTTGTTTTCCATTGAATGTAGAGTGTTGGTTGGTATGGTTGGATCATATGTTGTAAAGGTCATATATGATAGTATAATTATAGGTAAGAGCTCTTGAAATGAGTTTTAGATCATATTTTGGAAGTCTCAGTTGAAACTAGCTCATTTAAGCTTATTTATAGAGCCTAATGAGGTGTGAAAGCTTGATAAAAATCATGATAAGACAATGTAATCATGGGAGGATCCTAGAGATGTTTTCCAATGAAATGTATGAGTGACAACAAGGTTTATTTCAACTCCTGGAGGCAAAATTCAAAATTGCACCAAAACTTCCTTTAAGGATTGAAACGAACATTGAGGTAAGTGAGATAGGTTTGAACAATAATTAAAAATATATGCCTAATAAACAAATTCACCGTGTAGGTGGGTTTATATTAGTATTTCATTCAAAATTTCATAAAGTTTTGAAGAGGTTTGTGGAAGTTTTGCAAGTTTTACTAAACTTGTTTTATTAAGGAATGCAATCTAAGCACCGTAGCTTCTTAGCTTCCAAAAAAATTATCAAGCCTTATATGGATAAATAATATAATTATTTTTGTACGATAAGTCCTAGAATGAATTTTTACAAAAGGTTTGAGGAAAATTGGATGATAAACAAAGAAGTTATATGCATTTGATCGATGTTGTTTTTCTCCCTCCAATATTTTTTCTTGAAATGATAGGCATAAAATGAATTATTTGATCTTAAAAACAAATGAGATTGTAATGAAAAATCCTCGAGTTTTTTTATACTCCTATAAGTCAAAATGATGGTTTTCGGTGCTCTTCTTGGTTATCGTACTGCACATAGTTATTTAGTCCTTGTAAATATTATGCATATAGTTTGATATGACAGGTCTCCATGTTTAAAGTTGTGACATAAAAGGTCATTTAATTTGATCTCTTATTGAATATGAATATTATCAAGGGAGCCAGTTGAAAAGGTGATCAAAGTAGGCCTATCTCATTCATATCCTTAAAGAGCAAGTTTTGACAAGAATTTGTCCTTGATCTAGGTGAGTTTGTCAAGGAAGGTACTTGTACATAAAATGAAATTTGGAAATGGAAAATTACCATAAAACACCTCTACAGTCATGTTTTATGAAATAGAGCTCTTGGTGTGCTCTTGGAAAGTGTTTTTGAAGATTAAAGCTAATTTTCTCTAAACTATCTTATTCAATGTTTGATAAGAAGACTAACCTACAAATTGATTTTTATAGTACATGAAATATTTTCACCATAAGTTTTGCAATTAAGATAGTGGAGGTAATGATCAAGATTCTTTTGAATTTAATCTTCCATAGCATGATCAAGTAAGGAGTAGTGTAGATAACAAGAATAAATAACTTTCATGTTGTGACTTAAAGGTCATCATACTTTACGTTGAAATACTTACTTTTCAGTCCATGCTCCTTTATTTGGTGAGTCATTTCAATATGAAAAGACAGTTGAAGAATAATATCTCCTCAAAACAAAGGGCCTAGATGCTCGGATAAATATTTATTCAGATTAAACACCTCCTTTCAAATCCTTAGTTTAGTCATAGTGAAAGTGACGAACAATGTTGACTGTGACATCAACACCTTGAAAATATCTTATCATTCCATGCAAGAAATGGTTTGAGTTTTCATTAAGGTCATGTATTGAAGATATATTACAACCAAAATGGCACATAAATGAAAAAAAATGTTTAAAAGGCTCAAAATAGTGAGCGAGGGTTTGGATTTTAAAACCCTAAGTAAGCACAATCTAAAAAGATCAAACTTATTTGATCATATTGTGCAAGTTATCGGAAACTTTAAAGAATGAAAAGGTGTGAAAATGTGCTACTCTCCACAATGGGTTATGTGATAATATTTCTTATCTAATGTATGTATGTGTTTCACTCAAACCTTAAGAGTGAAATTATGTGTTAGAGAAAATAGTGGATCCATGTCTCCAAAGATTGCTTCATGGAAAGTTTTAAATATATTTCCCTTGTTAATATGATGGATGAACAAGTAAAGTTCCCCTAATATATTTATCTCCAAACCATGAAGGCTCATTCCTTTGTAATGCATCAAACAAAATCAAGTATAATACTGTGATTGTTAACTAAAACTTCTAATTCGCTCGCATGCATTTATGGATTATGAAGACCAAAATGTGAAGGAGAGTGAAGCTTAAAGGTTGCAAAGTAATTTTAAAAGGTTTTTAACATTTTCTCTTGAATCTGTAAGACAATAAGCTTATCAGTAAAAAATTGACCAAGTCTATATAACCATTACATATCGAGAGCCTAGGACTTTTTCTCAAATCTTTTCAGTTGTAAAATGTTCAATATACCCTATTTCTCATTATCTAGGTTCGATTATCCTTAAAAAGGATCTCGCATCGTGTAAGTCCATAACTGAAATTTTTTACTTGTGACAATGATGGCTTGAGAGCAATTTTTTTGTTTAAAGCATCCTTTCTTCCTTGCATGAGTTGATGAAAGAAGTAATGTGAATTATTTGTATTTTTTTATGTTCAAAATGTCCTATATGTGTGAAAAAGATAGGTAATTGAAGAGACTTGATATAAAATATGAAAGGTCAAGGATAAGTGAGTATTGTATATACAAAAATTAGAGTTTTAGATATGGATGATGTTGCTTAGGATCTGGGAATATAGTTGATGAAGCATGTGGAAAATTAAGGTGCACTTAGAAGATAGTGCAGATTATGAAGTCAACATGAAAATTCAAGGGTGGAAATAAGGTATTACATAAAAAATTATAGGGTGTGAAGTTGTAGTTAGCTACAAAAGGGATGTGTGTATAGGGTATCAAGCTAAGGTTAAAAGAACTTAACAGAGAATGCTATGAAAATGTGAGTGTTCCATTTACATGGAGAAAAGAACATAGTTCGAGTAAAAATCCTACCGAAGACCTATTTTAAGACATGTGAGTTCATGCACAGTTCTAGGATATTGAAGGATTGTGAATGCTCATTGAAGCTTGGGAGAGTTTGGAGTGGGATGTAGAAGAAATATGAGTCTATTGAACATATAGATTCTATTAAGGGGAGTATTGTGAGGAAAAATATAGGGTGTAAAACTACATGTTAAGGATTTGATATCAATTACATTACCAAAAGAGAAAATTGAATATTGATAAGGATTGAATTCTAATCTAAGAGAAGAATTCGAATGAGATGATGAGATAAAACAATGGTCACATCATATTTTATGTGTGAAACCAGATAGATAAGGCGGTCATTTTTTTATGTTCAAAGTCCGCATTGTAGCTTAGTAGTTTAGGAGTGGACTTCCTTGCAAGTAAGTGCATGTATAACAACAATCAAGTGAGTGGTTGCTACAATTTTGAAGTGAATTCCATAGCAAGTGGGTTCTTGAAAAATTATTCATGTGGGTTCTTTATTTTATATTGAAATGGGTGCTTCAAAATTGGAGTGGGTGCTTCAAGGTGAGTAGGAGCTCACCACATGTTAAAACCATTATAACTCCACACGACAATTATCCAAGCTAGTTCTATGGTTTTACATGGGTTTTTGTCCCATATGAGTTTCCCACATTAAATATGGTCTCTTCATGTGTTCTCTCTATCTCTTCTAGTTGAATGTGAATTTTTATCATGGTAAAATGAATAACGCAACTTGCTTCAAAAATTTAAATGAAGACCGATTGACCCCCTCCCTCGGTGCCTATAATTTCTAACACCCATCCTGGGCACCCATATCCCCTTTGTACTTTACTCACACTTTTTGGGTCCCGTAGATCCATTTGAGCATCTTATATTTTTGTAGTTGGACTTTTCATTGTTAATTACGAAATTCACGCAAGGGAATCATATAAATATAAATTAATGCGATCATAATAAGGCACCAAACACAAAGCATTAGCTATTACCATGTAAGGTCGCATCCATCAAGGCATATAAGAGATCCATTGTATCCACATAGCACCATCAAAAGGGACAAAAAGGATGGTTTTTGCATCATAATTCATAGGAGGGAAGTTCATTCTATTCCATGCACACATTTATTACATTCTACATCTAGCTACTTACTCGCTATCCAAGTGTTATGCACACAATATTAACCTAGAGCACAATTCCGCACGCGCGCGCACATACACACACACACAACTTCATTGGGTTTGATATGTAGAGCAGCGCTCAATTATAATTTTCACCATTGTGATAGTTGAGGACAATCCGACCCCTCATTCAAAGCATTTTTATTTTTTGGGATTTGATGTATGTTTGAGGGTTTTGTAGGTTAATTATTCATTGCATATTTTTATGACCTCGGAGATCTTGGTAAGCCTTAAAAAAATTAAAAGTGAATATTTTTAAACTCTTTCAACCCATAAAAATTCAGATCCTAAGAACCTTCAAGGATACTAAAGCCCAAAATCTGGATTGTAATGACAAAGTGGGTGCTCATATTCTTTCCATGGGTGCTCATGTTCGCCTCAACTAACAAAAGCACAATTTTCTTTCGAGCATGATTACGATAGTATGTACTTCCATTTTTATGTTTTTCCAGCTCAACATACCCTTGGAAATATTGTGAATTAGCTAAGTATTTTATTCCCTTCATGTTGCAACTAGGGTTTCATACTTTCTTTCTTAGTTTGTTTGGATCTACATTATACTTCAATTTTATCCATTTACTACTACAATAGCATTAGATTAGGCACATATTTACATTTTATCTTAATCATAATATCAAGAGAGCTCAAAATTTCATAGATATTCTTGGTTGATAGAGGAATAACATTTAACAAGTTATGGAGATTATATGAAAGTTACAGGATCAAGTGATATACACTCATTCCATAGTTCAAATGAAAGTTCTTGCACTATTCATTCTATGTGCAAGGCATATTTTTGCATATCATACACATATTTTATGTGGAATGAATTTGAGTCACAATAGTGGGTGGATGAATGGACTTACGAACCTCTAATTCCACTTGAAACATATCAAGTTCCACAAGCATTACAAATTATAGTGTCTTCATATCATATGACAACATCACCTGACTTTGACCAAGTCTCTAATTTAGTGCATCAAGATACATACATGTCATGTTATATATTTATAAATTATTAAATGATAATCTCTTAATATATTTTAAATTTGACTTGAGTTTTACTTTGTGATGCACTAATGTCTTGTAGTTGTTGTGATAGAATTTAACAGAGAGGGAACAAAATAATTCTTATCTCATTGTGTAGAGGGAAATAGAAATTAAATGCCACAGCTATTGATGGTGAAAAACTTGAGTATCCCACTAGGATAGTGGTAGTCATCGGAACTTGGCTTCGCTGATATTTTTCAAAAAATCAAATACTTGGTTTTTTAGGACTATAAAATACATAGAAAGATAATTCACTATTCACATTCAGTTCTTACAACAAATATTTAGTTGATCAAATATTGAGGTAGGCCATCAAAAAATAATCTATGGAAGGTTTTTGAATGAGATTATGAAGCAATTATCTCTCTTCAAGATTATCTAGTTGATCCTTGTGGTTCATTGGATTGAATTTCAAAAGGTGTGTTCACTTAAGATTTGATATACATCTACATGAATTTAATTTGAAATTTTACATTAATTATTTTGTATAAATTTTGTAGGTTTTGAAAATATTTTCAATTACTTACTAACATTCTTACGTAGGTTAAAGGTTCTAAAAACGCTTCCACCTTCACATGGTTGGCACTATTAGTAGAGAATTCCTTATTCTTGAAGCTAAGAGAAGATAAAGGAAATTAAATATTAGAAATGGATAAAAAGAAAAATTCTCATTTCACCACCTATATTATATGAAAAACCTTTTCTTACAATTCTCATTTCACCACCTATATTGTATAAATAATCTCTTTTTAACATGTTTTCTAGTAATTACTCTTAATGCTCAAAATAATGTATTAGAATTTTATAGGGTTATCAACACCAAAATTCCCTTCTAACAGTGTATTACCATGTAATTTAACCCTTTAGTATGTTTTACATTGAAGGATTTTGGTCAAACTTAAGTCTTCATTCATGCCTATCTCTTAGCTCTTAAGGGACTATGCTCGATCGACATGGCCAGCAAGCACCACAATCATTGGGAAATGAAACAAATCCTCTTCTAGTGTTTAGAATTCCACCCAAAGACATGGGCACATTCCATTTGATTCCATGATCTTTCATTTGCAAAATATTGCATTGATAACCTTACATTGACTCAAACTAGAGTATTTGGTACCATTACGCAAACAATAGGACAACAAGAAGGAAAAATTAGGATGATGAAATATGAAGCATATATTTTTAGATAGTCCCAACATAGAGGTTTAGGATCATATGATACCTTTCAATCTTCTACGAAGACCGATAAATCACCCGGTGAACTTATAGCCTTTTTGGCTCTTAGGGCTCTTAAGGGAGTACACTTGACTGACATAGATAGGAAGCATCGGGATCATTGGGCACTAAAATAAATCCTTGCACATCCTTTTCTAGGATACCCTAGGGCATGGGCATAGTACGTTCAGTTCCACGAGATATTTTTTACAAAATATTGCATTAGATAACCTTATATTGACTCAAACGGGAGTATTTGGCACCATTACAAATAATAGGACAACGAGAAGACCAAATTGAGATAAGGAAAACCAAGATAATAATTTGTAGATGGTATTAACATGGATGTTGAGGATCATACAATACCTTTAAAGGTACCACAAAGACCTATAAATCACCTAGCGTACTTATAGGCTTTTTTCCTCTCAGGGATCTTAAGGGACTACACCCGACCGAAGTAGACAGGAAGCACTAGGATTGTTGGGCACCAAAATGAATCCTTTCCTAGTGTTTACTAGGCAACCGTGATGCATGGTATCAATCCATTCAGTTCCATAGGCTTACGTTCATAAAATATTGCATTAGACAACCTTACACTGACTTATACTGGAGTATCTGGCAATATTCCAAACAATAGGACAGCTTGAAGACCAAAAATACATGGGGAAATAGAGACATGAATTTTTAGGTGGTCCCAATGTAGAGGTGTAGGATCATATGATACCTTTCGAGGTGCCATGGAAATCGATAAATCTTTCAGAAAACTTATAGACATTTTTTCTCTCGGGGCTCTTAAGGGACTACGCCCAGCGAAAGTAGATGGGAAGGACTGAGATCATTGGGAACCAAAAGGAAGCTTCATCCAATTTTTACCATGCTACCCCAACGCATGGGATCATTCCTTGTAGTTCCATGAGCTTTCGTTCACAAAATATTACATTGGATAGCCTTACATTAACTTAGACTAGAGTATTCAACACCATTGCAAACAATAGGAAAGCAAGAAGATAAAATTGAGATGGGGAAAAACAAGATATAAATTTGTAGATGGTCCCAATGTGGAGGTGTAAAATCATATAATACCTTTCAAGATACCACGGAGATTGAGAAATCACCCTGTGAACTTATAACCATTTTTTATCTCAGGGCTCTTAAGGGACTACGCTCGACCAAAGTATATGGGAAGAAGCTGGGATCGTCGGGCACCGAAGAAAATATTTATCCAAAGTGTTTACCATTCCACTTTGACATGTGGGTGTAGTCCATAAAATTTCATGAGCCTCTATTCACAAAATATTGCATTGAACAACCTTACACTAACTTAGATCAAGTATTCTAAGACTGCACATTGTAAACAATAAGACAATGAGATGACTGAATTGAGATGGGGAAAACTTTAACATGCATTCATATACATTACTAACGTGTAGGTGTAGGATTAAATAGACCTTTCAAGGTGTCACAGAGACCAAGAAATAACATGGTGAACTTATAACATTTTTTGTTCTCGGGGATCTTAAGAGACTACGCCCGACCAAAGTATCCAGAAAGCACTGGGATCATTGGACAATGAAGCAAAGCCTTGCCTAGAATTTAACAAGCCACCCTGATGCATGGGTGTTGTTTGTTTGGTGCCACAATCTTTCATTTGGAAAATATTACATTCGGAAGCCTTACATTGACTCAAGTGGATTATTTGGCACGCTTAAAAAAAAAAAATACAAAGAAGACCGAATTAAGATGGGAAAAACCAAGACATTAATTCGTAGTCAGGTCCCAATGCAAAGGTGTAGGATCGGATGATACCTTTACAAGGTTTGACAGAGACTCGAGAAATCATCTCGAGAAACTTATAGTATGCTTTTCTCTCGGGGATCTTAAGAGACTACTCTCGACGATGTAGCCAAGAAGCACAAGGATCACCGAGCATAAAAAAAAAAAAAAAGCATTCCCGAGCATTTACTAGGCCATAATGGCATGTGACAAGAGTATTTTCTGTGCCATGATCTCATATTTTGGTCTCAAGGGCCTTACGACTCTCTCTCTCTCTCTCTCTAGTCTCGAGGTCCTTACGAGTCTTTAGGGTTTGTTTCATAATGTTAAATTGAGTCCAAATATTCAAAAATTCAAATTTAGAGTAGGTATGTAGGGATTCTAGATGGTTTAAGGTTTTCTATCAAGTTTATATTGTATTTAATAATTTTTCATACTATTTATTCCCGTGTATTCCCTAAATCTATATAAGTTTATTGTAGATAAGACTGTCTCAGGAGGAGACCTAATTTGTAAGAACAATTTAGTCAAAACAAATGCTTAAAGTTTGAGTTTGAACTTGAAACTTCTTGGGAAAGTGAAATAGGGAAAATGGTATCCTAAAATATCTTGAGTTAGTCTTGAAACCCTCTGAGTGAGAAAATAAGTTTTAAAAACCCTCAAGGAAGGGCTACAAGGAGAAAATTTTAGTGTAGAAGGAGGGGGTGGTAGAAAGTAGGTCTAGCCTTAGAGATGGGAAATAAAAATTTCCTACACCTTAAGGGGCCTAAAGGGTGTCTAAAACATATATCTCTTAGTCTTGGAACCTTGTGGTTTATTCCCAACATGAACTCATGAATGGCATTATTTCAATCTAAGAAAAATAGGATAGTCTAGGAGTTTGAGTAAAAGCTAATGTTTACTTTGATTCTCTCTTACTTTCTCTCTCACTCTTGGTGATAAATTTGTACTTTTTGTAAATATGCTCTTTATCATTTTTTATTAGAAGTGATGAAATCTCTTAAGTAATGAATATGGATACCGTAGACAATAAATCATGGACTTTGGTACATTTCTAGGTCCTAAATAGATACCATCATTCGAGATGATTCCTAAGAAAGAAAACTAGTAATTGACGATTGTATTTGGCCTATTTTTTTATTCTCTTGTCTTCTAATTGGTCTTACAAACCCCACAAAATCCAACAAGATATTACTTATTTATCTTTCATGACTCTAGACACCACCACCCAGCCAAAGACATAAGTGCCTAGGTTCCCCTATCCGCTCTGGGAACCCATGACCCTTTTCCACCTTATTTGCTTCTTTCAGACCTCTTTTATATTTTTAATGCCTTTTTCCCTTATAGTTTTGCCTTCCAGCTTGTCAATTACGAGGTTCAAACAAGGGAATCATATAAATACATAGTTATGTGTTCAAAATAAAGGACCAAACACTAAGCATATACTATCATCACCTAAACTTGCATCTAAAGGCACCTAAAACAATTCAAGGCATCCATCTAACATTCATTCAATGGATAAGTAACTTTATGTTCTACATACACAACATAGGAAGGGGGAGTTCATTTTTCTACCCACACATTATATTACATGGAGACATCTAGCTCTACACCAACTATCAAGTGTAACTTACACAAGGGCATCCTAGGACACAATTTCTACACATACTAACCAAAACTACATGGAGTCTGAGATGTAGTTCAATGCTTGGTTGTAAGCTCACTCTCAAGGTGACCACCGGGATAAATTTAACTCCCCCAATCTGTAACTTTCATTTTTTGGATTTGATGTGGTTTATGATATTTTTCAAGTGATATTTGTTTTACAAGTTATAGGTACCCTCGGCGATCAAATAGTGATACACGGAGATCAAAAAAATTTTTTGTGACACAATAAAAATCATATTTTGACTACTTGTGTACTCACATGCACCTAGAAGAGGTCTCCAGAGCCTGTGCCCCTGTCCGCCTATGGGTGCCCATGTCCCACCTTGTTCCTACATTTTAGAATTTATCCCGATCATTTATGACATTATTCGCCTCATGTTTAGCAGATTGTCCCAATCTAGAGAACTTTCATATTAAGCTTAAATCAAATAAGTCATTCTTTCTACATCTCTTTCTTAGGGTTTCATACTTACTTTCTGATTTTCTTGCATCATATTATAGTTACCATATTTGTATCATTTTTTACATCGCTTACTCTACAATTATGGTTTATTAAAATAAATTCTATTTTTGTTAAATCATTTTGCAAACCCACATTCGAAAACTCTTATATCTTTCCTTCTTCTCTACCTTCAATAATCGTAGCTTCTTCCACCATGAGTATCTCCCTCCATTCCTTCTTGCAGCCAATCCTGAATGTCCAAATAAAATTTACTATTTTCTGTCTAATACTCATCTTCATCCTAACACCTCTCCTAAATATGTTTACCATATACTCACTACATCACTCTCTTTTAAAAAAGAACATATTACTTTTACATCTGATGAAATTGCTTCTCAAGCTATCTTAAATAATGATCCTCCCCTTTATATCATAGTTCAAATTAATAATATAGGGGTTAAATGAGCTTTAGTTGATAATGGCTCTGGAATTAACATTTGTAATCTACCATTTCTTCATCAACTTGGCTATTTCATATCATATTTAACACCCTCATCTATTCGCATTCGTGGATTTGACAATATTCCCAAACAAGTCTTAGGTACAATCACACTTCCCATTACTATTGGGCCATGTAATTTGTCCATCCCATTCCATGTCATGCCTAACAATCTTAACTATAATCTTCTTCTCGATGGCCTTGGATCCATGTCATGCATGCGGTCCCTTCAACCCTTCATACGCATATTAAATTATTATACCAGGATGTGGTCTATGAAGCCTTAGTAGATCCCTCTCCATTTTCCTATTGCAACACTATTAATCATTCACCTGAATCCCCCACTTCAGCCACCCCTTCTTCCAATTTCAAAAAGTATGGTCTTGGGTATCGAGTATCTACTTTGCTATAGTTTTAATGGCACTTGAATTAGGAAAATATGTGGAGTCAAAGAAAATATTTCCATTCCGACACAATCCACCGAATCATCCTTTGATATCTCCTTTTGCTTGTTCCTTTTATTCCTACCACATATCCTCTTGAGGTTTATACTATTTCACATACTCACCATCACAAAAAGAAATTTCAATCTTCTCTCAATGCTACAACTTTGGAAAATCTACTCCTCCTAACACCAATACTAATATTCCTAACACATTTCCACATCCGTCATTGTAACATGGTCTCTCTTTCATAACTAGATATATCTCCATCCTTCGCACACTTGGGGGAATCACATTTTCCCACCCCCTCGTCCATCCTTATCCATTATATCTAGTCTCTACACATCCACTTTATACTCCATGCTTCACATCTAGTCTTTATCATCTAGTTACTCTTACACACATTGATACACAACTTGTATCATCATTACCCTATGATGCACTCTAGTTCCATGGTTCATACTCAAATGCTGAGGGTCTAAATCTGAAATGAACCTCACATCATTCACTCTCCATGCTCTATGCTTCATAATCTAACTTTATAGCACATTTTCCAACCATTTCCCCATGATGCACTCTTGTTTTATCGTTCATTCTTATTTTTATAAGGGTATTTTATAAATGAACCTCATCTCATACACATATGTTACTCTTATCCATCTTCATGCAATGCATACCATCCCATTCACAATCACAACATACTTTGCATATCTTGGTTGCACTTAATATTTCTTACTTATACTTACGTGTACACTTTGATTCCCATGTAATATGAATACTTAGTATGTAAATATATTTTCTATATACACATGTGTGTTAACTTGGTCTTTTGAAGTGAACACGATTTATTTTATGTCCTTAAACATTGAATGATGCTTGGAATTATACCTCTTACCATTCCTATTGAGGCTCATGACATTTTTTGCCCTTGTGCTAAAATGGGAAACTCAAAACTTTGTTATGATGGATAACATTGGTGAAGTATAACTAAGCTATGGGAGATTATATTAGATCATGTTGTTACTGTTGATTTATTTAAAAGATTATATGAAATCTGCAACTATGTGTGTTGTTACAAAATGTAACAGATCACATAGTTTGCAATTTCATGACCATCCTTAGCAAAAGAACACAAGCCCTAAAGGACATTTATGTTGTCTTGATGAGGACATTCAATTGCAGAGTAGGTGAAGTGTAAAGTTTTGGAACAGCAAACATAGGTGTAGATCACATAAAAATCAGAGTTCATTATTGAATGTTACAATTTCTATTCAATATTCTTTCCTCATGATTAAGACATTCAATTATGTTACTGAGTTGTTTAGTTCATTATACAATCCATATAGAAATTAGAAATGCAGAAAGAGATATACACAAGGAGATTCAATGCTTTATTCACATAATTCAATGCTTTATTCACAAGGAGATTCAAATGTTTCCCACACAAGCCATGGGATGTAACTGAAAAGTAAAGTACAACTACTGAAAAGAAAGATACACATGCATGAAAGAGAAAGCAAAGGAGTATGAGGGTGAACCCATCATTGCCTTGTATATTCTTCTTTGTGCAGAGCATCTCCTTGCCAGCTCCTTCATCCTCAAGGCATGGTACCTGAAAAGCAAAAACAAGTCAACCATCAGTTATGAGCTCAAGGATCAAACCATATTCCTACACTATCCTACTTCATGCATATGAATCTTCCCTAAGTAGGAGATGTATTCTACTTGAAGGACAAACTGCATGCATGCTTTTTCACTTAGAAATAAGAAAGTAATAGAAAGAAGAAAACATGGACATAAGAGCAGCTAAAAAGCCTAAATATTTCCTAACTATTTTCCTAAGTGTGCAGGTAGAGGTTGCAGCCAAAGAGAGAAATAAATAAGTCATAATTACATGCTAAGAAGAAGGAAGAGTGCAACTCAAAGTTCAGAAAACATTTTGCAAATGGAAGAAGTTAGAGCTCAGAAGAGAGAATGGAAGATAGAAGTACATTTTTAGTTTGCAAAGAAGAGGGAGAATCAGATTTTAAGAAGCTGAAGCTAAAAGTAAAAGGGATTATAGCTGAAATAGGATGAGAGAGAAGGTTCTAGGAAAATTTTGACAGGGCTTCACCATGTAAAATGGAAATTTACAAATTTTCATCATTTTGTTTCAATTACTACATGTTTTAAAAGAAATATGCAAATCAAATAAGCGATACGTAAAGCGAAAAAGCATCACATGATCAAAAGAAATAGCTATCATGCTTTCAGTTCTCAATTTTTATATCAATTCAGCATGAAAAGTGTTACTTTCTGTATCTTGGATCAGAATATATAACTACTATTTCTGGAAATGCATTAAAGAAAATATTCTAAAAAAATTTGCCAGGGCTTCACCTTATAAAATCAACATTTCAGATTTTTCAGCATACATATCAAAGTTGTAATGAAAGGAAATACAATATATAATGCAGAAAAGGATTCACTATAACTTAAACAATTGAATAACATGAAATTTGAAGTAATTCTACAAAGTACATCCTTTCTATGAATTCCAGTTTTCAAATAAAGGAAGTATGAATTACAGATATGTTGTCATATCAAAGAAGTACAACTATTTATGCAAGGAAAAGAATCACAGAAAAGAAATGGAACTACAACTTCAAAAGTATGAAAGAGATCAATTTCAGAGATGCTCTAAATCTCATAATGAAATGAGATTGTTCTGAATTTCTAAATGCAGTGGATTTCATTCACAAAAGAAAGAGTACATCACTATAAACATACAACTTTTCAACAGGTTATCATTGGTGTTAAAATGGGGCTATTAGCCAGTACAAAAGTTCATTTCTACTCTCAAAATGATTAATGGATTACAACTATTATTTTGAGATGAAAGATTCCAATAATAACGAGAAACCAATTTCATTCAAACACTCATCTCAGAAGGAATTTCAGTTTTCAAGTGATCTCAGATTGGAAAAGGATTAAAGTAGTATGCTCAAAGGAGTGCTACATAATTCTCAAAGGATCAAGTTGATCCTAAACAATGAATTACAATAGAATTGATTTTCTAGAATACAAAAATCAAGCCAAGAATTTCAGAACAGACCTGAAATAATATACAAAACCTATTTTGTAGAGAAGCAAAACTGATACACATAGTGGCTGAGTTTCAGATTTCAACAATGGCATTCATAATGAAACAAAACTATCAAAGGAGGGATGAAACTAAAGTCTACATCTACCTAGAGATCAATGGAAGTGTTTATCAAGGCCTCAGAATTCTGCAAGCCCACCAATGGTAAAGAAGGGATTTTCAGTTAAATGCGGAGAACATAACTAATATTTCCATAATATTCTCAACAACTGCAAAGGGGACGACATTTGTCTTAAGGAAAAAGAAAACTAATACAGAAAGGTAGTGTTCAAATACGTTACAGAAGAAGAAAACTACCTTATGGCCAACACAGGAACATATATGAAATATAACAGTGACAATATTAGAGCTTCAGAGGCCAAGGAAAAAATTATGAAGCCCATCACATTCACCAAAGTATTCAAACGAATGCAATTTCCTTTACAAGCCAGATATAATAGTAAATACTAGACCATGGTGTTCCAACAGAAATGGAATTGTATTTAACATTTACTAGGTTTGCATGAAATAGAACTTGAGATATATATTATGGTTGCGTGAAATTTTAAGAATACACTCACCTTCCTTAAGATGGCTTCAGAATCAGAGCACTCAAACTAAAACCGAGCTCGAAGTTCATAAGAAAGATGCCAGCCATGAAAAACCCATAATGAGTTTTCAACTTGAAATCCCCAAAGCAACCATGAAATCCCAAAAATGCAAAGAAAAATGATTATCATCTTTAGAGGTCAAAATTATAAAGACCAATTACTAGTGAGAACTCAAGAAATCAAGAAGCTTACCTTCTTTATCAAATAGTGATGTCGGGCTATACATAGAACCAAGCTTAGTAGAGGTCGACATGGCGGCCATTCTTTCATAAAGTCAAATTAACAGAGTTCGAAAGGGACAAAAATGGTGTCCACAAACCTCACTGAGTTCCAAAACTTAGAAAACACATTCACAGTCAAGAACCGAGCTTGAGGGTTACCCTAAAAATGACGAGCATCATCCAAATTCACTCAAAAAGTTCTAATAGAGCAGAAGACTGAATATATAAGATGTGCGAAGATACAAAAACCAGACAAACCTCAAATATTTTGATCTCGAAGTTCATAAGAAAGACATGGACATGGCTACAATGTTTTACCTTGAAATATCCTGACCAAGAAATCAAATACGCCATAAAATATACATATGCTCGAAGGCTAAGAAGTCCGAAAAATGGACTTATCTCGAGCTTCAAAAGCTTCAACAATGGCGGCCACAGAAAAAATTTTAGGGCTTCACCCGCTTCAAAAAAATCCAAATGAAATGATCACCAGGTTCAAGTTTTCTTTTACCATACCAACTCAAGGGGAGAGTTAATAAAACCCTAACTAAGTGTCAAGCGTCGACGATCAAGATTCAGCTAGTACGAAGATCAATGGTTGATGATCGTTCACCGAATCCAAAGAATAACCATAGTTAGTCACCACCGACTATGTTAAATACAAAGATTGAACCATAATCATGGGTAAGAGATCGACGGCGTCAAATTCAAAAGGTACAAAGATCAACAAACAGGAGCATCACCAACTTCCAATGCAAACGCAGGAGTTAACAAACCCTAACCGCAGTTAGGTCGACTTTAAAAATAGAGCCACCGACAAAGCATTTGAGGGGTGAGTCATCATGGAGGGGGGACCAGCCCCATGTTTAAACAAAATATCATTGCATTGACTTTCAAAATTCCAAAACTATAGTCATTTCCAAATAATGCGAAAATGCCATCATACGTGCTCATTACCGAAAAGGTAAAATTTGAAATATGCCAAGACCGACGAGTATGGAGTGGAAGCTATATGCCATAGTATTTGTTACAAAGGTGGTCAAATATAATATGGTGGTAACTATTACAAATTTTCCCATGTGTATCCAAAAACATGCCCCCTTTTATATGTACTAAGTCCACAAGGTGGCCAAACCAAGCGAGTTAAAGGTGGTCCCCACAAGGAGGTTAGAGTGGAGTTGCAAAGTGTCACTCATGTGACCACTCAGGAAAAGATGTAAATATCGAACATGTGCACATAGCAGGTGGTCCCCACAGGAGTAATTATTTTTGCAAATATTGCTAAGTGTTGTAATTATTTGCTCACAGGCAGAGAGTTGTATTTTTTGCATGCTTCACAAGAAGACAGAAAAGAGAAGAGACAAGTTGCATGCCATGGAGGGAGACTTGTCCAGCAAGCAAAGTTTATTATTAGCAAATTATCCACCCATTCTTTTCTTAAAAATAGAACAATCAACTTCAGTTTGACTGCATTCTAAACAAGGCTATTAAATGCCTATTTTTAACTACATGCTCTAGTTTGTATTATTTTATCCCTTTATTTATTATTAAATAAAGGATAAAATTAGGATGCATGGGTGAGTACAGCCTTAGTCTATTTTTAGGAATGGTGGGAAAATTTATTTTTCTATATATTGTGTGCCTTTGTAAAGCAAAGGGATTCTTCCTAGAGGACTTTTGGATATATGAGTACTGAAGCAAATTTTTCCAGTTTTGCCCTCTGAGTGTGAAGTGTTTTCTACCTTTCCAAGTTATTTTGCAGTCTTGTGTATGTTATATTAATCTTGTGAATGCAAATTCCCTGATCAACCACCTTACCCTGCTACAAAATTTCAGTCCTTTCTGCTTAATTTTTAATGTGCATGTTAACTTATTAGTACTATTGTGATCCTCCCTCAGTACAATCAAGTGTTTTGCCCCTAAATGTTCTATAGAAAAACTATTGGTTCGTGCATCAAGAATCCTTCATAGATCAGTTGTGCACATACTTAGTCAAATCCCTCATATAAATTTGGTGTATCACCTTAGTTTTAATCATTTTTACAGTCATCTTTTACTCTTAAACTCCCAGAAAGTAGTTTAGGATACACTAATAAGGAACCAGCCTTGATACCGAAGATTCACCTTGAAATAGGTATACCCACAGACCTGAGGTGTTTCCATTGTATCTACGAAAGAGAGAGATCATTTGTGCAAGCTTAGAAAACTTGTAACCATCTCTCTACAGGGTGCACTTTCGAGAGATAACAAGCTCCCGTGGCATCTACTTTCTAACGTATTACGGATGTTAACATGTCATCGTATATTACTTCTTATTCTTACTAGAGCACAACTTTCCATTGATACATACATGTCTTGACATACTTTTTATCTTTCTATCATGTTAGTGGGTGGTTCATGTGCATCATTTTCTTTATAGGTCTATATGCCTCCATGGTTATCTAACACATTTTTATTGACCTTGTTTTCCATTGTATTTTATTACTTATGGTTTATGCTATATGTCTTGTTTGATCACTATTTACTTGTTAATGGATGCTTCGTCCATGATTGTCTTGTGACAATGTGAGAAATTTCCCATGTTTGAAATCTAATTTTTGCAGTCTATTTTGTGTGCACATTTCATTTTTATATTGTTTTTCTATTACATTCTTGCTACTTTTTCTACTAACACATGTTCCTAGCCAACTTGTTTGTATGTGCCTTGTTTTCTACCACATTTTTACCATGCACATTAACTCCCCTATAGGGATACAATTCAGAATAGATTTAGGGCATATATTTTGGGCCCACTCCTACCGATGTCACATGAACCCAAATAGAGAGGGGCATACATTGGGTGAGAAAATCACCCCACACAATAGCTCAAAGTTAAAACATAGTATAATACAACAAAAAATCATCATGGGCTACATTCATAACACCTACTTAAAATCATACTTGGGTCGGAACCACAAGAAAGACACAAATTCTCAAACTCATACAATAGTTCATATGTTCTTGTGTCCTCCACAGGTGTTAATGTCCCGTAGGAACACATAATTAGATTATCCGATGAACATAGTTCACATAAAACTTTAGATAGTTTGATAGTAGTATTAGGCATAATACTCTAGCAATAGAATGCATACAATCTCGATTTCAATAAGAAAAATCAGTACATTTGGAAATAATTATGGACAACATGAATAAAACAGGGACACACCATCTATAGTGGCGTTTATTAGGAAAAATCATGGAAGGAGAGTAACACTAGACCTCTTTCCCCAACACTTTCTCTTTGGCATGAGATCGCCCAAAAAAATCATACTTGGTGTGGGATCACCCAAAAAACTCATACTTGGCATGAGATCACCCAAAAAAAAAAATTGGTGTTAGATCGCCCAAAAAAATCATTCTAAATAGCATTTTTAGGAAAATTTCCTATCTTTTTACACTCTTCTACATCAAGTGCACACTTTCCTTTTTACATACTTGTGCAAATGTTTCTCTAATTTATCATATACAATACTTTGAGTACATTCTTGCTCTTATTCTTGTAGGTCCTTCCTTATAATAAGAAATGACAACAAGCACAATAATAAGCATAACAACAAGTACAACAATAGGTATAACATAGTACAATGCATACGCTTCACCCTTAGGGTCACTTTCTCTTCCTATTTTCCACACTTAATTTTTTACACTCATTCAATGCTTCACTTGTCCACTCGGCACATATTTTACCACATGCTCTACATGTTTATCAGGTATGCATTTTTTATCTACTTTATGTTATCAAGTATTCACTCAACAACATAAAGTCACGAAAAATTTAGACACTAAACCATGCACTTGTATACATTTATAGGTCTTAAATACATACTAGCATTCATATGATTACTAAGCAAGAAAAATAGTAATCGGTGACTACTTTTGGCCTCTTTTTTGTTTCTCTTATTTTCGACTAGGTCTTAAACATACCACAACCCATTTGTTATGTTACTTATTTATCTTGTATGACTCTGAGACACCAACACCCAGGATAGAGGAGCACCTAGCTGCCCATGTCCCCTCCTCGGTTGCCCCCGACCTTTTTCCACCTTACTTCTTTTGGGTCTATTTTATCTTTGGAAACCTTTTTCACTCATGATTCAACCTTCCAGCTTTTCAATTTTGAAATTCAAATAAGGGAATCATATAAATACATAGTTATGTGTTCAAAATCAAGGACCAAACACTAAACATATACTACCATCACCTAAGCTTACATCCAAAGGCACCTAAATCGCTTCAAGACATCCATTCAAGGGATAAGGGACTTTATTTTCTACATACACATCATAAGAAGGGGAAGTTAATTTTTCCATCCACACATTCTATTACATTTCTACATCTAGTCCGCAACCCACTATCAAGTAGAACTTGCACAAGGGAATCCTAGGGAACAATTTCTACACACACTCACTATAACTACATGCAGTCTAATATGTAGTGCAACATTTGGTTGTAAGATCACTCTCAGGGTAACCATCGGGATCACTGTCGAGACTCCCTCATTCTATATCTTTCTTTTTTGGATTTGATGTGGTTTGTGGGATTTTACAGGTGATATTTTTTTTGTAGGTTATGGGTACCCTCAAAGATCAAATAGTTACACATAGGTGATCAATAGAGAATATTTTTGACACTTTTGCGACATAATTACAATCATATTCTGACTTTTTGCACATTCATAGGTTCGTATAAGAGGTCTCTAGCGGCTAGGTACCCCTATCTAGCTATGGGAATCCATGTCCATCCTTGTTTCTACATTTCAAAATTTATCATGAGCATTTACGACATTGTTCACCTTCTTTTCAACATTTGTCCCAGTCTAGATAGCTTTTGAATTAAGCGTAAATCAGCTAAGTCATTCTCTCTACATCTCCTTATTAGGGTTTCATACTTACTTATTTTTTTGCATCATATTATACTGAGCATTTATGTATCATTTTTTAAATCAGTTACTCTGTAATTATGGTTTCATAAAATAAATTTACTTTTTAAAATCAGTTACTTAGTCATTATTATTATAAAACCATAAAAATATATGAAAATTCAATTTAATATATCTTATAATTTGAATTAAAACTTTGAACCTCCTCTAGAAAAGGTTCTCTAAACATATATTTTTCACCTCCATATTATGAGAGTTAAGATTTTGGCATGCATATGAACATGAATATATACACATGTACACATTGATAAATTGAACGAATAATTACTTGATTAGATAACTCTTTATATGTTATATAAATATTTCTTTAACCAATTTATGACTTGATTTCCAAAGTTTCATGCATATTATGTATGCAAACTACTAACACACAAAAGGTCATAAGACAAAAAATGCTAGTATACAACACCAATAAATGAAAAAATATCCATAATGTCATATATTGTCAAATGCACATCATATTAGTTTGGATATAATTATAATCTCATAAATGTAAGACCATAAAAACATATCGAGTTCCAAATAATATTAACATGCACAATAAATACAAATATGTGAATAGGTCATATAATACCAAGTCAATGCCATATAGGTGTACATACAATGTCGAACATGCATACATTTTCATGCACATAGGCATACAAAATAAATGTCATAAGACATATCCTATTCATCAAAATGTATCCCTCTCTTTTCCTTTCTTGAAGAAGGCTCTCTCTTAGACGTAGATAGAGATGACTTGAGATCCTCCATGGCTTGACTACGAATTCTCTTACGCTCAAAACTCAATTGTAGTTGAACTTGTAAATGCATACAATTTTTTTGTCAAAACTTTATGTATAAGTTTTCAACATAAATAAGACCATGCTAATGAAACTATTTACATGTACACATACTTACCGCAATCTCTTATTCATGTTGAATTTACATCTTACACTCAATGGAGACAATGATAGCTACTTTGGATCATGAATCTGGGGTGTCAAAATGATGAGTGAAGGAGTATGTTTCCTTGAAGAGAAAATGGAAGTGGTTGAGCCCTACATACACATAAATTACAAAAACAAGCATCAAAATTATCATGTAGAAATATATTAACAACAAATTTTTTTGAATGCAAATCTAAATATTTACGCCAACTAAGTACATAATTGTAAACAAAAAATCATGCACTTGGGTACATTTCTAGGTCCTAATCACATATCATCATTCATATGATTCCTAAGAGAGAAAACTAGTAATTGACATCTATCTTTGCCCTCTTTTCTATCTTTCAAGTTTTCTCTTCGGCCTTGCACACCCCACACTCGATCCGATCTTTATTGCTTCATATGTTTTTACATTCGACACCATCTCCCACCAGACATCGACACCTTGGTGCCCTCATTCTATTTGGGCACCCTCGACCTATTTGTATCTTACTCACCTCTTTTGGGCCTATTTGATCTTTTGGGCATCTTTTTTTCTTATGGGTTGGCCTTTTATTTTTCAACTATGAAATTTAAACAAGGTGTAGACACAAAATCACGCACTTTGGGTAATTATCTAGTCTCGCTTACATATTAATATTCATATGGTTCCTAAGTACGAAAATTACTAAATAACCCATGTCTCCGGCCATATTTTCTTGTTTTCTATTTTTATTTTTAGTCTTGCACCTTTATAGGCCTAGTTTCTATTTTTATACTTAAAGATTACCTTTTCTAGACTAGAGCGCACTACCAAGATGCCAGTGATAGGTGCCCTCATTTGTCCGGGTGACCTTGTCCTCTTTACACTTTACTCTCACTATTTGGCTCCTTTCTAGTCGTTTGAGCATCTTATCTTTTTGGTAGTTGGCCTTTTTAAGGTTAATTATGAAATTTAAGTGAAGGAATCATATAAATATAAATTTATGTGATCATAATAAGGTACCAAGCACTAACCACTACCTATCACCACCTAAGATTACATCCATTAAGGCTTTTATTGCTCCATTTTCATCCATCTAGCTCCATCACAAGGGAAAAAGGTTGGTTCACCTACATCACACTTCATAAGAGGGGAGTTTATTCTATTCCATGCACATAATATTTACATTATAAATCTAGCTATTGCTCACTAATCACAAAGTGTGACATGCACAAGAGCACCTAGGACACAAATCTACACGCACACACAACTACATTGGGACTGAGATGTAGTCCATGGCTTAGTGATAAGTCCACCATTGCAGCGATTGGCGACAGTCGACCCCTCATTCTCGCATCCTTATTTTTTTAGGGTTTGATGCTTTGTTTGTTTTTTTTTTTACATTGATTCTTCATTGTAGGTTTATGCCTACATCATAGAACCAAGTATGGAACTCACGTAACCAAAGGTGAATAATTATGAAGACCTAACGACCATATAATAATCAGATTCGACCTTTCTGAATACCAAAGAACCCATATTTGGACCGGAGCGTCCCATGACCCCTCATCTTTCTCGGGGTGCCCTAGTCTTGCCGAGATCTATCTCCACTATAATTTTTTGAGGTTTGTTGTGGCACTTTGTTTCATTATTTCATCGCACTTCTCGGTCCCATATTACTACGAGGTAAGTAAAATTCAGGCAAGTAATCTATCCTTCTCAATTCTTTTTATTTATAAAATCAAATAAATTTTGTAGAATTCATATTTCAAGATATTAAATTTATAACATTTTTGTACGTTGAAACTCATAAAAAAATTCAAATTTTATTGGATCATTTTGGTGAACCCGTAGATTAGAATTATTTTCCCTAGGATCCACTAAAACCCTAATGGATAAGGATAGCTCTTCTCCTTCCCAAATAATAATGCCTCATGTCAGTGACAATCCCATCTATAAAGAGGAAACCATAACCGAGCTTACTACTCTATATCATGATGTTACTACGTTGGATCATATCCAACAAAAAATCTTAGCGAACAAATACAATTTTCATACTAGATTTTATAATTCTTATTTTAACATCATTTTAGATCTGATTAGCTTAACTCATCATACACCTTGTTATACAGCTTATACGTGACCATCCTTCTAAAATTTCCAAAGAAAATATAGATGATACTCTCATTAATTTCATGTTTTTCCTTGACAATAATACACATGTGCATGTTGATTCTCATACTAGTCAGGACACTACTCTAGCTACATCTCATGTTGCTTCTATTTCTGAAAATTATTCTCATGATACATCACATACTAGTTCACATTCTCCTTCATACTATGTTGATGATACACTTAATGACATTCTTCTATCTGAGTCTCTCTTTGATTTCGATGAAACAATTGATAGTCATGATTCTACTTCTTTGCATACTATTGAGTGTGAATCCCTTACTCCATTTTCATCTTCTTTTGAGGTTGTATCTAATAACATGCATGAGTCATCTCCATCTATTATTTCATCTCCTCATGTCACTTCATCTCCATCTATTACTTCATCTCCTCCTATTACTTTGTCTCCTCCTATCACCGCATCTCCATCTAACGCTTCATCTCCTAGGGATGTTTCCAATGCTATTCATATTGCTTATATGAATGTTCCATGTCCTTTTTCACTTATTATTTCTTTCATACCACCTTCTAATGTTCCCTTAGCATTAGATTCTCCTATGTATCCTCTTGATATCCCTATGATTACTCATAATGGAAAATTACAATTGCTTAAGACATTATTTCCATCCTCTATTATTCCTTCACAAGATATTTTTCCCTCATGCATGTGGTTGGTCACTTATAGTCTTAGGTCAAATCTCTTACATTAGAAAGCAAGGCCTATTATGCTTCCATTGATAATAATTCATTGCATGGAAATCCTATTCCCAAAAATATTCATAACTCAACATTTCTTAAGGATTTTGTTATGCCTACATTTTCATGTTTCAATTGTACTTGAAACTCCTACTTGCATCTCAAGCATTGCCATATTTTTATTGCTTCATATTCTAATTATTGATTATTAATGAAATCCTTTCACCACAGCCTTATGGATGACACGCTTTAATGTTATACCCATCGACCATTTGTATCTATTAGCACTTATTGTGAGATGGAAGAATATTTTTCTATCGCTTCATCATCAACAATGTACCTAGAGTTACATACGATCATTTACCTACTTTACATCAGGGAAAAACAAAACCTATCACAGACTATATTTTATGATTCAATGCTTATATGAACTAACTAGTATTTCAACCTATCGACTTAGAGCAGTAATTTATCTTTTGTCATGGTTTTATTACATCATTAAAAAAATATTGCAATATGACACATGTAAATCATTCACACTTCTATGTTATGAATTCATTGATATAGAACTAGACTTCATTACTACACATGGTATAGATCCTCCACCTATTGTTACTACTACTACATCATCTAGTTCTTCTCCACTGCCATCTTTTGAGCATCCTACACGGTCTCCATATCCTCCTTAAAAACAAGTTCAGTCTACTACATCACATAAGCATCCTTCATCTCCTACTCCTCACTAGGCTACACCTTAATATGCTATGTTTGTTTCCTACAAACCATTAATTCCCTCATCATGATAGACCACATGATTTTTTTGTGCTTTACTTCATAAGATTTTAACTTGCTTACCTTCTAACCAACATCATCCAAAATATTGCTTACAATTTAAGCATGATAGACCCTACTATAACTATCATTGTATCAATGGCCATAGGGACAATGATGTTATGCCCTCCATGATTGCTTGAAACAATTAGAAGACAAGGGCATCATTTCTTTTGGTTCTTGCTCACGTGAAAAGTCGGTATCTCCTCTCCCTCATAGGGGTGCTATTACTCTAGCTAAGTTATCTCCTTTGTCTAGTTATAAGTTCATTGTTCATCCATTGCCACATATTTTTACTCATGTGTGCTCTCCATTGCATCCATCCATCATTACACCATCTCATTTGTCACATCATGTTACTCTACACATTGGATTCCACATCCCTTGGCATCTTCGCTTCCCACCACTGCTTCACCCATCATTGGCACTACTCCACATGACATTCAGTTTGGATCCTACACTCATGTTGCTTCCATTCCACATGTTTCTACCACTTCAAGCCACTTTAGTCTTTAGTAGGTGATTTCAATCACTTTACCCCGATGATGCACTCTTTTACTTCAGTTCACACTTGACTCTTAAGGGCATCCTATACACATGAGCCTCACACATTGCATGGTCAACACTACACATTACACGTCCTCACACATCCTACATCTTTGTTTATATATAATCTTACATATTACATCTTTGTTTATATATAATCTTACATCTTACATCCTACATGCATCATTGACACTTTGTGTTTCATACACCTAAATCATCTACACATCTTGCACATCTTACACATATAATTTTGTGTTCTAAACTCACTACCCTATAATGTACTTTAATCTCACGATCCATACTAGACTATTGAGGGTATACATCTTCAATGGACCACATCACATTCACACATTCATCAATCGGTCCTTCTTATGTGACATTCCTTGATTAGTGATATATGACATAGGCTACCTAATCACTTCGTCTTACATCATTTAGTGGCATACACTTTAGGATAAATCACCACTCCTTATGCTCATCTTATAGTGATATACATCATAGGATACATCATCCCTTATTATAACATCATCATCACCTACTCTGGTCATCATTTAGTGATATACACTTAAGGCTAAATCATCACTCCTTCGATCATATATTTGTGGTATATGCTTAGGATACATCTCACACACACACACACACACACACACACACACACACACACACACACTTCATCTCTATGTTGCATATCATCACTACACATTCATCATATCATGCTACACACAACACATGGTTTGATCATTTCTCAATGATGTAGTCTCGTTTACATTTCATTCTTGGTCATTGAGGGGCATAAAAAAATGCACCTCACTACATATAATTTTGTTCACTTGGGGGCACAAGGTTTCTATCATTCACTTTACATTCCATTCCATCCATCCATAACATGTTGCATATCTTAGCCACATTTAATTTTACTTACACTTGTTTGTACATGTTTTTCTTATTATGTATGATAGCTACATATCTTGTATTGCATTATCTTTATCATACACACGTGTGTGTTCACTTTCCTTTCTAGTTTTGATCACATGTATAAATCCCTTACACAAAACAAGGATGTTTGGTCCAGTACCTTGTACTAGTCCCATTGTAGAGCTTCTAAAGGCATTCAATTTCATACACTATAGGTGTTATTATTTCATTTTGTTTCACATACTTGTTATCTTTCTAACATGCTAATAGTTCCTTCATGTGAAAAATTTATTTTTCATGACTATTTTCCACCATGGTTATTTGTTTCTTTTTACTTGATTGACATTGTTGGACATTGTATGAGAGCCTCACCCTTTGTTTTGTGTGCACAATTGTATTTTTACGGCCACTACAACCTTGAGTGTCTTACGACATCGTGGGTTGTGTCCCATCTTCACAACCCACATTTCACACACTTACATTGTCTTCTTTCTTGTTTTGGCTTACACACTACTATTTTAGATTACATTTAATCTTATACATGCATGCATGTATTTGTTTTTACTAAAACTTGTCTCCTAGCCACTTGTTTGCATGTTCCTTGGTTTCTACTAGGAACATCCCCTCACGGGGTAGATTTTTAGTTGATTAAACTAAAATGGAATATAGGGGCCTAATTTAGTTTAATCTAATGTTATGTGGATTAGTAAATAAATGAAGTAAAATGTAGTAAATAGACCCAAGAAACTAAGTAAGTAGAAATTCAAAATCCTAATGGTTTAAGATGAGCTTAATTGATTCATTGAATTTTGGTACTCTATCGCAGTGGAGATCATAAGGAAAAAATGTGGGAAAGACCACACAGGGATCGGGAAAGGAGATAATTAAGCAATCTGAGTAGACTAAGGTGCCTACTGAAGGATGGGGGCACTGATGCACCCTCGTCTTACATATGGGCGCCATGGTCGTGCGGCAGGAGGTCTAAAAACAAAATTTTCAAGGTCGTTAAGTGATGTGAAGCCTTAGCTACATGTTGTGTATATGTATTCAAACTTTGATGGATGTCACTAGTAATCGAGATATGGAGAAGAGACCTAAAAAACCCCAAGCCAAGCATCAAAACCTTAAAAAGAAAGATGCATATGAAGGGTTTAGACTGTCCTTAATCTGGCACAACGGTGGACTTACTAACTGAGTGATGCACTACATTTCAAACCCAAATATAGTTTTAGGTATGTTTGTGTGTGTGTAAATCATGCCCTAGGTGCTCTTGTACCGTTATACTTTGTGAAGTAGTGAGCAATAACTAAATGTAGAAATGTAAATATATGGTAGATGGAATAGAATTAGCTCCCCTCTATGAAGTGTGATGCATATGAACTATCCTTATCCCTTGTGATGGAGCTAGATGGACGCAAATGGAGCTCTGGATGCCTTGGATGCATGCAACCTTAGGTGGTAGTAGTAAGTTCTTAATGCTTGATCCCTCATTATAGTCTCATAACTTTATATTTATATGGTTCTCTTGTTCTAATTTTGTGATTACCCCTGAAAAGGAAAAACACCAAAAATATTGAAAGATCAAATAGCTAGAAAGTTCCCAAAAGATGAGTGTAACATGAAAAGAGGATCGGGGCACCCCAAATGGGACCAGGGGCACTTGGGGCACCCCAAGATTAGGCTAAGTTCCCCGAGCTTAGGGATAAGATAATGCCAAATAAAAAAATTGACTGGGTGAGTACATGTAGGAGGTCAAAAGTGATGACATAAAGTAAAGAGAAATGGTCAAATGAAATGGGTTAATTAGTACTTTATTCACTCAAAAGCATATGAATAGTAGTATGAGACCGGGAAAAAATAATACCCAAAGTGCGTGATTTTTTGTTTACATTTTCCCCTAATTTATGTTGGTGAGCGGAACGCTCGGTAATATAAAGTAGATAGAGATGTGTACCTAATGTCCATGTAGAGTGATGTAGAAATCATGTTGATTAACTAGATAAAGTATGGAGTGAAAAAAATATGGAGCATGCAGGACTACGAGATGCAAAAGACCAAAAAGAGATGAGAGCTAACCTAGGGCATAAATGTGTGTGTAGATGTCGATGTGTTTGATGTACCCAGTATGTTAGTATGAGGTGTATGTTTCCGCAAAAAAAAACTATTTATGTCGTTGTTTTTGTTGATTGCTTTCTTCTCATATGGATGAACTGCCGCAAAGGATAAGACAATCAAGTAGTCAATTACACATGTATATGTAAAATTACATGTATATAGTAAAAATACTATAAATAGAAGTATGACAAATGTAAAAGGAACATCTCGCACCTCGATCCATGATGAGACAAAGGATATCTTGAAACCATCGATTAAGTGTGAGTTTTTTTGGTGATCTCATGCCACTATGGCTAAAGAAGTGTACGAGATAAAGTTACAATATTCTCCAACCTATAATCGTTTCCCGAGAATGTATGAAGAGATATCTTTCTTGTCTTTTTTTTTTTTTGGGTGATCGACGCCGGTAGAAAAAAAGTAGTGTAGGGAGGAAGGTCTCATTGTATCCTTCAACCTATAATTTCTCACTAAAATGCTAAGGATAACTTGTCCTATAAAATTCGTTGTGTATGGAGTTTATAGACTCGTCTAAATCACTCATTGTATAACCCACAATGTCAAGGATAGAAAGTGAACTAAATTATACTTTGGTGTAGAGTGGTGTGTAGTGTGTAAACCAAAAATTATACCCCCTCTTTGGGGACACATGCGACATCGCGGATAGGAGGTTAAGGCCCAAAAAGAGGACCAACCACATAAATTTTGCCCTATATGGGGAAGGGAATGCACTTGGTAGAAACCAAGGTGCACACATTCGAATGACTAGAAAATAATTTTTAATATGAACAAGTATGCATGTAGAAGACTAGTGTAAGCTACGTAGACAATGTAGAAAACTACACAAATGATGTATAAGTAAGGAAAACACACAAGAATCCAATATAGAACACCCAAGTGGATTGAAAACATGGGACACCACTCATGATGTCACAAGATATTCAAGGCCATAGTGGTCACTTACAAATAAATAAGTGTGCACACAAAAAACAAAGGGAAATGCTTGCATACAAGAACAAACAAGATATAATCAATAGTACACAAACAATAGATAGTCATGGTAGTAATTAATCATGTAAAAATATTACACATGAAGCACCCGTTAGCATGTTATAAAGATAACTAGTATGTCAAAATCTTGTATAACCAAAAAAAACTGTAGTAAGTAAAATGAAATGATAACACCAGTATTAGACGAATGTGGATTCCCAAAGACCGTTGTGGGACTGGTAGGAGGTAAACATTCATGTTTCATGTAAGATACGTGTATATGTGATCAAGAATAGAAAAGGAAATGAACACGCATGGGTGTATGATAAATATAATGACATACAAGAGACCTATCTAGCTTGTGTAGTAAAGTGAACATGTATAAGAAAATACAAGCAATAGTAAAAGAAAACAAGATATGCAACATGTTTTTGATGGATGGAATGGAATGTAAGATGGGTGATGCAAGCCATGTGCCCACCAAGTGAATGGATTTCTATGTAGTGAGTTTCATTTGTTTTTACCCCTCGGCGAGTCAAGAATGAACTTTAAATGAGAGTACGTCATCGAAATGGTCAAACTATGTGTTGTTTCTAGCACATTGTGATGAGTGTGTATGTTTGTTGATGATATGTGACCTTATAGCCAAAGCATAAATCATGACTATATGATCGAAGGAGTGATGATTTATCCTAATGCATATATCAATACAAGATGAATATAGGGAGTGGTGATGTATCCTAAAATGTGATTGTTTTATGATGAGAGGTTGAATGATGATCGTGTGAGTATGAAAAGGTCCATTTAATTCGTAAACCCTTAGTAGTCAAGTATGGACCGAGGAATTATAGTGCGTCATAGGGTAGTGAGTGCGGTGCATATACAAGTAGATTTATATAGCATATGTAATGATGAAAGATGACCATGTGAGGTGTAAAATGCATAGTATGTATAATGATGATAAGATATAGTGTGAGGTGTGTAATTCCTATTATTGTGTAATGTGTAATTCATATGTAGTATGTAGCTATTAAAATTCAAGTGTGAACCAAAGAAGATGAGTGTGGAATCGGGTAATAACGATGCCAAAATGTAGATGAATATTCCTATGGTATGAGGTTGATGTATGACTATGTGTAAATGAGATATGTCTAGATGCTAATAAGAGGGGTGGATTGTATTAGATGTTATTCCCCGTGTTCATGTGAGCGAATGAACTATCCAATGAGAGTGAATGATGATTTTCCTCCATCTATTACATATGGTGATGAAATCGTATGGCCATGCTCTAGTAGTGGCGGTATGGGAGTTAAATGTTGTGTGGTGAGTGAATTCTATATGCATACAATAGATGAATTTATGATGAATGTTGTGTTGTGATAAAATGTGTAGGAGATGGAGATCTACATGAATTTGATCATAGAGGTGATGGACACCCTCATGGAATAAACCATAGTGGAGACTTACATTGAGATATAGTAACCGTTCTAGGAATGGTCCTATACCTATGTGTAGGACTAGCGGAGCGACGAGGTGGGTAGATGGTGTGTGAGTAGGAAAACTAAGAGTAGACTACACTTTTAGCATCATAGAGTGTGATGTCTTAGATGATGTAGAATATGTATGAAATGATGTGTGAGGATATGATGACCATGGAGTAGATGTAGGTACATCGTCAATAGAGATAGCCTAATTATTATTGATCTATAAACTCTTTAACTTTGGAATTATTCACAAATCACAAATTAAACATTGTTGTTTAATTCCTATTAGAAAATAATAGAGATAGCTAGTGAATGAATTACTATTGTGCTTAGAATCAACAATTGTAGTAAAGGAAAGAATATAAGCTCATAACACCAACAATTTTATCCTAGAAAACCTCCAATGGAGGAAAAACTAGTCGGGAAGGGCAATTGCTCTTTCTTCCCACTTCTATTGGCCAATTCAAATCAACAGGTATATAATTTACAATAAGTAAGAAAGGGAAGTAGATAATATATCAACACTTTCGATTACTTGTTTTCTCTGTCCAACACTCCTTTTTCTACAAAAATACAATTTCTAGCACCAAGACTTCTTGCTCACTTGCTCCCATGCTTTGATGATCTTCTACACTTATACAATGTTGTATTTATAGCCTTTCTCATGTCCTCATGTGCACTGGAGAATGGGAAAGGTCATGAAGGAGAATAGAAACAAACATACTTTCAAATTCAGAGGTTGTTCGTTTCGATTTTAGTTTTCTATATGTAATGGCCAAGATTGCCACCATGTGCAGATCGGTGGTTTTGGGACCGCCGCCTTGGCTGGGTGGAAGTTTTGTAATTTCTGTTCTATGTAAGGTAGCGATCCTGTTACTTAAAAGATAGAACCTCCATTTCATTAATTTCCTTCTTTATGCTAACTATTTCTGATGAAGTAGAGTTATTTCGGATCCCTATGGATCACACCTCCCCTTCTTAGGAGGCTTTTGGTCCCACAAAATCTTAGTGGGGGAGTAGATGAGGGAACAATTCCCTCGCTTTCTCCTTCGAGTACCACCGGGCCTACCTTGGTGTCTTTCCTTTCAGTCCAATCTGCCAAGAATCCTATGGACCTCTTCTAGTCTCTCGACCTTCTGTTGTAGCACTACATCCTCCTCAAATTCATCTCATGAGTCCAAGATGTAATCCTTAATAGAAGGTAGCAATTGTAGTTCTTCATCTTCATCCAGCATGGATGGCTCATATAGGTGCAATTTCTCACAATTTACTACAGAGTACATCCTCATGAATGATGGTAAATCAAGTCGAAAAGCATTTTCCCCAACATGATCCAATATGGTGAAGGGTCCATATCATATTTGATTGAGCTTCCTTGCTTGACCTTGTAGTCTCTCCTTGCTCAAGTAAAGCCAAACTTTATCTCCAACATGAAGCTTTTTTGCCTCCTATGTTGATCGTGCCTAGCTTTATACTTTGCTTGAGATTTTTCTAGGCTGTTCTTTGACCTTGAGATGGATTTTTCGGATCCTCTCAATGAAATTTTTGGCTCTAGTCACCTCTCGTGTCTCGTGTATCCTCGTCATCCCGTTGTCCAACTACTAGGTATAGTGGATTTGTAGGTAGATATCCCAAGCATGCTTCAAATGGTGAATTCATAGTGGATGTGCGTAGTGCCTAGTTATAGGAATGTTGAATGTAGGCTAAGCACTCATTCCAAGTCCTTGGGTACTTACTTTTGTACCCTCTAATAAAATTTACCAAAGTCCTATTTACCACGTCTGTTTGTCCATCTATCTGTGGATGGAAATATGTGCTCCTTTGTAACCTGGTATCCATCTTGTCCCACAAAGTAGTCCAAAACTTCCCCAAGAACTTGGAATCCTTGTAAGAGACAATAGCCTTTGGCAAACAAAAATGCACCCATACATTAGCAAAGAAAAGATCTGCTACCTCATGTGTTTGTATTGTCTTTGTACATGCCATAAGAATACACATTTTACTTAATCTATCCACAACAACATAGACATAGTCATGGCCATGTTTAGACATAGGTAATCCTTCTAAAAAATCCATAGAAATTTCCTCTCATAGATGAGTGGGTACTAGTAAAGGCATATACAAACCTTCCTTCCTAGTTTTAGGCTTGCTAGTACAACAAAGTTTACATCCACGAATAAATTTTGATACTTCTTCTTGCATGTCGGGCTAATATACATACCTTTATAAGTGGGCTAGGGTCTTACCAACACCAAAATGTCCCGCTACTTTCAAGGTATGTGCTTCCCTCACCAATAGAATTTTTCTTCTTTAGGCACACAAAGTTTCCGCCATCGGTAGAGCAGCCCATCCTCAAGATAAAAGTATTCAATCCCTATATTTTCAGCCCCTTGGGACTATGCAACTTCTAAAAAGTTACCCCAAAGTCTTTGTCTTGGACATATGCTTCTCCGTAAGATTCCTTTGTGAAGGGCTCAATCGAGAGATAGTGGCCAAAAATGAGAACTTTTCCTATCTGGGTGGCCTAGAAAACATGTCTCACCACCAAATTTGTACTACCTTTCTTGTATTTTCTCACTAGGTGGAACTATTGAAGAAATCCCATCCATTTGTAGTTCCTTTCTGTTGTAATTTAGACTGTGCTTGCAAATCTTGGAGAGGTTTGTGGTCGGTGTGCACAATAGTTTCTTTAACCAATAAATAATGTTTCCATTTTTGAATTTCTGAACTAGTGCATACATTTCTTTATCATTTGCTGAATATCCTTTAACTACTTTGAAGTGAAGGTTTCGAATGATAACATACGAGTTTACCTCCTTAAAACAACACTGCGCCCATATCATAATCACTAGCATCTATATCTACTTCAAAAAGTTGCTGCAAACTAGGAAGAGCAAGTCTTTGGAGCATTTCTAATCTTGTATTTACTCCGGCCAAAACCCTTCTTTATTGCGGCCATTGTGTGTAGAGGTGTTGGAATCACCATGACACCCGAGAATGAAACTTTGCATGTAATGTATTACTCCCACAAAAATTCTAGTCTTTGTGGCTCCTATTGGTGTTGGCCAATTTGTGATGGCTTCCACATTCTTTGGATCCACTCATAGCTCTCCTCCTCCAACCACGTGCCCAAGATAGACAAGTGACTATTTGGAAAATTCACATTTCTTCTTATTACAAAGCAGTTGTTTCTCCCTGAGAACTTGAAAGACTTGATGCAAATGCATTAGATGTTCTTCCCATGTGGCACTAAAAATCAAGATATCATCTAGATATACAATGACACATGAATCTATGAAATCCCACAATACATCATTCATCAATCTCATAAATGTAGTGGGTGCATTGAATAATCCAAAAGGAAGTACTAAACATTCATGCAAACCTTGTTTTGTTTTGAAGGTAGTCTTCCATATATCCTCCTCCTTCATCCTAACTTGGTGATAACTTGACATGAGATCCAACTTCATGAAAAATTTGGCATGATGAAGATTGTCCAAGAGATCATCTATATGGGGAAGTGCATATCGGTTCTTCATGGTGATCTTGTTCAAAGTACGGTAGTCGATGCAGATTCTCCACAAAACATCCTTCTTTGGCACCATCACAATAGGCAAACTACATGGTCAGTGCTTGGACGTATTACAACTTGTTCTATTAGTTCTTAGAGTTGTTTCTTTACCTCGAGTTCTCTTGATCAAGGATTTCCTATACAACCCGATGTTCGGTAGAGGTGACTTTGGAAATAGCTGAATCTCATGCTCTACTTCCCATTTTGGTGGTAGTCCACTAGGAGCATGAAATAATTCTGAAAAGACTAAATAATACTTTACAAATATTGCTTTCCTTGGTTATAAATCTTTGAAACTTCTACCCCATCTTGTTTATCTTTTAACAAAAGTAAAAAAATTGATTATGATTTGATGAATGAGTCATTTTGCTTGGTTAGCACTTACCATAGTAACCTTTGTCTTACGCTTGGTGTGCCCAGGATGTTGTAGTTGATCCCATCCTTGACCCATATATACTGATTTTCCCTTCTCATAAAGATAGCATCCCTAACATACGGTAAGGACTCCTAAATACCACATCAAAAGCATCAAGTGTAATAACGTCAGCTTCAAAAACATCTATATATTGGGAATTTATCCCAAAATTGACCTTACATCTTCTTGTTACCTGAATTTCAACACCCTTATTCACCCAACCCAAAGGATATGGGTGTGGATACTCGTAAGTCTCAAGACCAAGCTTCTTTACAACTGGCTCAAATCAAGTTAGATTTAGAATTGGTATCAACCAAAGCATTTACCTTAGTCCTCTTGATCTGGATTTTGATATGAAATAGTCTACTCATCTCCTCTTCGCTGTCCATGTTGGTGGTCATGCATCCAAACCTTTCGTCTACATCGAGTCATCTTCAATTTCGCCTCCCCTTCTATCTTTACAGTTTTCATGGACTTCTTGGAGTTCTTGGTTCGGTTCTTTGGATGTAACTCAGGATGCAGCTTCCAACATGTAGTATCAGTATGACCATTGATATCATAATTCTTGCAAAAATTCTTGGGATCTTTACAAGTATTTAAAGTAGTGGCATCTTGTTTACCTTTCCCTTTCCACTTACTCTTCTTACTTGTTTGCCCATAATCCGTTTTCTACTAATTTGTTGATTATTTTACCCTTAGATCTACTTCTCCTTGCTTTTTCTCATCATCTATGTATTATTCCTGTACACATGCTTCATTAAGATCCTTGGGCTTTGTGGAGATGACTTTTCTTCGAAGGTGAGTGTGAAGTCCTCCCAAGTATTTGGTCAGAATATCCTCATCCTCCAAATCCATGTTCAACAACATGGCTTTCCTCCAAAACTTTGTACTATAGTCCTACATACTTTGACCACTGCCTTGTCTAAAATATACGCCATTTAATCATTTGGTCAGTTTTATGGCCAATAGGATAGAAGTTAGCTCTAAGTAATTCCTTAAATTCTTGCCAAGATTTCACAATAGGACGTTTCTTCTTTTCATAAGTAGTTCGATGAGTTTCCCACCAAACTAGAGCATGTCCCTCCATTTTGAGACATGTAAAGGTGGTCCTTTGTGCCTCAATGACATTATGGATGCTAAAATAGACTTCTAACTATTTCAACCATTTATCCAAAGAATTCTGCATCTACTTGTCATTCAAATCTTTTGATATCAACTTTAGTCTCAACTTTAAAACGAGTATGTTTAGATTTTACCTTTTCTCTTGTATTATAAGTCTCTTCTTCATGTTCTTCCCCATAATCTTCCTCATGGTGACTCTTGCCTATACCAAAATTTTTGGCTAAGCCTCAAACCACCGAGTCCATGGAGTCTTGTTTGACGGAAGTTGTCTTCTACAAATCTGCAAGTTCCTCTTTCCTTCTAAACATCCTATCCATCATGGTCTCCAGCATCTCGATTCTCTGGACCAAGTTCTCTTCCTCCATTTCTCCCCGAATTCTTTATTTCCACTTCTTTGTAGAAATCTCCGGATCACAAGGTAAATCTTCTTTGCCTTTAGATCTTGTCACTATCATACAAATTCAAGAATGAAATACCACAATCCTGGATACTTGTTAGCTCTGATACCAAAATGATCTGTAAACTCTTCAACTTTGGAATTATTCACAAATCACAAATTAATCACTGATGTTTACTTCCTATTAGAAAATAACAAAGATAGCTAGTGAATGAATTACTATTGTGCTTAGAATTAACAATTGTAGTAAATGAAAGAATATAAGCTCATAACACCAAATATTTTATCCTGGAAAACCTCCAATGGAGGAAAAACTAGTCGGGAAGGACATTTGCTCTTTCTTCCCACTTCTATTGGCCAATTCAAATCAACAGGTACATAATTTACAATAATTAAGAAAGAGAAGTAGATAATATCTCAACACTTCCTTTCAATTACTTTCTTTCTCTTTCCAACACTCCTTTCTTCTACAAAAATATAATTTCTAGCACCAAGACTTCTTGCTCACTTGCTCCCATGCTTCGATGTCTTCTTCTAAAGTCATGTATTTATAGCCTTTCTCATGACTTCCTGTGCACTAGAGAATGGTAAAGGTCATGAAGGAGAAGATAAATGAACATCCTTTCAAATTCAAAGGTTGTTCATTTCGATCTTAGTTTTCTGTCCGTAATGGCCATGACCGTTGCCATGTGTAGACTAGTAGTTTTGGGACTGCCCCCTAGGCCAGGGTGGCAGTTCTGTAACTACCACTCTATGTAGGGTAGTAGTCCTATTACTTAAAAGACATAACCTCCATTTCATTGTTTTCCTTCTTTGTGTTGACTTTTTCTGATGAAGTAGAGTTATTTTAGATCCCTATGGATCAATTATGGATTAATTTTAGATGGAAATGATTCATATATATGATTGATTTAGAAATATGAATCCAATTGAGTCCTAGAAGCATGTCACAATAGTCAACTACTTAACAAACAAGGAAAGGTTCAAGTGAAATGAGAGGACCAACCATAATGCGTAATTTAATGACATCATATGATTTGTTCATAGGATATGTAATTTTCAATAGAAGCTAACCGATAGAATTAAAGAGTGGAATAGAACATGCACTAATGGGCCATGAGGTGTCAACCTTAGTATTATTGATAGAAGCAGAGCTGATAATTGCATTAATATGTAAGTGGTTAGATGTAAAGTTTGCATGATAATCATGTTCAGAGAAAGAGATCACCGGTGGAGAAGCATCAATATGTGCAAATAAAAAGTCAAGATCCCTTGATGTAGGATGAGGCGTTGTGTGATAGACATAATTTACCGATGATTTAGTTAATTTTGTGTCATGTTTAGTTAAGGGTTATTAAATATTTTGAGCTTATTATTTTCATTGACAGTTACTAGCAATACTATAGATTCTGAAGCTCAATTTGACAATTAACAATCAAACCACGAATGAGAAATCAAAGTTGGAAGTAATGGTCGGTGGAGTTTCCTACGCATTGATGATAATCGCAATGGGAATTTTCATCAAAATTTCGTCCTTTTTGTCAAGATAGATCAATTTTTAGAGGATAAGGTAATTTAATAAGGTTATTATCAAATAGTTTTAGTAACAAAATATGCGGAGGTATACTGAAATTAGTAAAAATATGTGTATGTGGTTGCAATTAAAGCTCCTTATCATCGAGAGACTACGTTAAAGGTGAATTTTATGTTCATTGGTTTAGTTGTAGATGGATTGAATGTTGATTTAACTTGAAAACGTGCAAAGGATGATGCTTGATCCCGATATTTAAGCTTGCCTATGCATAGGAGTTTGGATTCATGAAGCTTAAGAGTATGAAAAAGTTGATCAAATGAAGGAGATGTCTAAAAGAGAACACTCTCTTGGAGAGGTGGAAAGAGACTCTAAATGAATAATTCCTAAAGCTCAGCATCTGCAAGAACATTAGATATCTTAGCTAAATTATTAATTTAACACAAGACATAATCTGATAAGTGTTCATCAGACCCCTGTTTGAGTTATGGATGTTTGGCATAAGATATCTTAGAGCCAATTTTGATGGAAAAATGAGTGAGAAAAGCATTGGCTAGATGCATGAAATAAGTTACTAAGTGGACATGTAGGTAATAACACCAACACATCACATAATCTTGTAATCTACGAGGAAAGAGTAAATAGCTAGTATGATAGGATCATCCACATAGTCTAAACATGCTACATGGAAAACACAGAGATGCTCTTAAGGATCGTCATGACCCTTAAAGATGGGTAATTTTATAGAGATGAAATTAGTTGGAAATGGATAAGCAGATATAGCAGGTGTGTGAAATGGGTATACAATAGCATAGGAGACTCTAAATATGGTGATGCATGAGAAGAACTTACCCGGAGCTGGAAAATTTGGGTTTGTAAATCATGATATAAATATTTTAAATCAAGATTATTATAAGAAGAACCAAGTTGCATATTAGGGGTACTAGGGTGAATGGAAAGATAGGACGTTACGATAATGGGGGTTGAAACATAAGTGGGTGGAGTAGAGACCATGGGAGTTTAAGAATGAACAACTATAGAGGTCGAATCATCACAAGTTTTCTTAGTATAAATTACAGGTATGTAAGACATGTGGAAGATGAGTGGGATTATCATGAAAATCTTTTCGAAAATCACTCATAGTTTTAAGTTGATCTTGGTCAACATTAGTATCCTCATAGTAAGAATTCTCACTATCAGGCGCTTCTATTTCATGAAAAGAAACACGATAAGAATTCTCTAAAGAGTTATCAATTGTATTCATAGATTTAGTTATATCATCCATTCGTTTAGAAATCCTATGGGTGAGTGAAGGAAGCTCGTAATATTGAAAAGACCCAATATGACTACTACAAGTGATCGGTACACAAAGAAAAATCCCAAAGAGAAATTGTATTTGAAGATCGATTCAGCAAAATGATTAAACTAAAATGGAGTATAGGGGACTAATTTAGATTAATAAAATGCTATGAATATTAGAAATAGATGAAGTAAAATGTTGTAAATAGACCCAAGAAACTAAGTAGAAATGAAAAATCCTAATGAGAAAAGAGGGTTTAAGAAGATCTTATCGATTCGCTGATTATTCATGACTATGTCATAGTGGAGATCAAATGGATAGAATTCACAAACAAACACACATGGGCTCAAGAAAGGTGAGATCTAAGAAATATGAGTAGACTAAGATGCCTAGAGAGGGATGGGGCCACAGGGCACCCTAGTATGAGATATGGGTTCATTTGATTGTGCGGGAAGTCTAGAAACCAAATTTGTAGGGTCGCTAAGTGATACAACACCTTAACTTTCTATCACATGTATGTCAACGAAATGCATTTAATGTTCTTGGTAATTAGAGATGGAGAAGATAGCTGCAAAATCCCAAACCAAGCATAAAAACCATAAAAATGAAATATACATATGAATGGTTTAGAATTTCCTCAACGACCATAATGGTGGACTTACTAACTGAGTGTTTCACTACATTTCAAACCTAAATGTAGTTCTAGGTGTGTTTGTGTGTGTGTAAATCATGCCCTAAATGCTCTTGTTACAATCACAATTTTTGAAGTAGAAATCAAAAACTAGCTATAGAAATGTAAAGAGATGGTGGATGGAGTATAATTAACACCCCTCCTATGAAGTGTGATGTAGATGAACCAATCTTGAACCTTGTGATGGAGCTAGATGGATTCAAATAGAGTGTAGATGCTTGGATGGATGTAACCTTAGATGGTGGAATTAATTTCTTAGTTCATGGTCCCTCATTATGGTCTCATAACTTTATATTTATATGGTTCTCTTGTTCTAATTTCATAATTAACCCCGAAAATGCTGACCATAAAAAATATTGAAAGCTCAAATATATAAAAAGTGCCCAAAAGATTAGTGCAAAGTTCAAAGAGGATCTGGGCATCCCAAATGGGACCAAGGTACCTAGGGTTCCCAATCTTTGGGATAGGTGTCCCTGTTAAGGATAAGATGACTCCAAATGATAAAATAGACTAGGTGAGTACATGTGGGAGGTCGGAAGTGACAACAGAAATCATAGTGAATTGGCCAAAGGACATGGGTTAATTAGTAATTTCTTCAATCAAAAACCATATGAATAGTAGTATGATCTCGAGACTAAAAATACCTGGAAAGTGTGTGATTTTGTGTCTACATCAGTTTCAGCGTTGTGTCCTCTCTTTAGGTCCAAATTCTCCTATAGTGGAGTCACTTGCACCCCCAAAGATGGGGGGTATCATTTGAGTGAATCAATCACCCCATACATGGTATACACAACACAGTACTTGTATAGTTCAGCACAGGTTCAAGGATTAGAATCAAACTTGGGTCCTTAGTTGCACAACAAGTGAGTTCAAAAAAGTATACATAACTCCATACATAGCACCATTTACATGGAATATTGTCCTTAGCATTCTCGGGAAGCGATTACGGGTTATAGGATAAACTAGACATTCCTCTCTATATTACTTCGCCATGGCATTGGATCACCCAAAACACCGGGAAGTACATAGATATCTTTAGTTTTGGGAAGTGGTTACGGGTTGGAGGATATATCGTAATTTTCTCCCTACATTTCTTTGGCTAGTGGCGTGATATCGTCCAAAAAAATTGCACTTCATCGATAGGATCCTTTCTACACCCTTTTTCTCATCACGGATTAGGTGCACATGTTCTTTTTTATTTTCATACTTTCTTTAAATGATTTTTACATGTGTGTGTGTGTGTGTGTGTGTGTGTGTGTGTGTGTGTGTGTGTGTTTATGTGTGTGTGTGTGTGTGTGTGTCTTTACACACATTTTTACACATACATGTGTGTTTGACTACTTGATCATCTTCTCTTTTGTAGGTCCATCCGGAAGAAACCAATCAACATCAACAACAACATCACACACATCAACACTAACATGAAAGTACATCACATACATCAGTATCTACACACATCTTGCTACCCTAGTTTCACTCTCATCACATTTTTACACTTTTACATCTTTAGTCTCCACACTCCATGTTTTTATCACTCCATGCTTTGTCTAGTCCCTCGGCACATTTTCTACATCAATCTACATGGATATTAGGTACGCATCTCTATTTACTTTATATTATTGAGATTTCTGCTCAAAGAACATAAAGTGGGGGAAAATGTAGACATAAAATCATGTAATTTGGTTAATTATATAGCCTCGATCGTATCATACTATTCATATGTTTCCTAAGTACGAAAATTAATAATAAAACCATGTCTTTGGCCATATTTTCTTTCTTTCTATTGTTATTTTCATTTTTTCACCTTTATAGGCCTAGTATGTCTTTTCATACTTCAATTTTACCTTTTCTGGACTAGAGCGTCCAACCAAGACACTGTAACGCTTGGAAACCTCATCCCCTTTAGGTGCCCCTATCCTATTTACACTTTACTCTCACTTTTTGGTAGTCATCATTTGTGGGGTTAATTATGAAATTCAAGTGAAGGAATCATATAAATGTAAAGTTATGTGATCATAATAAGGGACCAAGCACTAAGAACTACTTATCACCACCTAAGGTTGCATCCATCAAGGCTTCTATTGATCCATTTGCAACCATTAGCTCGATCACAAGGGGAAAAGGTTGGTTCATCTGCATCACACTTCAAAGATGGGGAGATTATTCTATTTAGTACACACATTATTTGCATTCTATATCTAGCTATTTCTTACTGACTCACAAATTGTGACACACACAAGAAGACCTAGGTTACAATTCTACACACACACACACACATAACTACACTTTGAGTGCCGAGATGTAGTAAAACACTCATTTATAAGTCCACCATTATGGAAGCAGAGAGGAAAGTCCGACTCCTCATTCTACATCTTTCTTTATGTAGGGTTTGATTCTTTAGTGTAGGTTTACGGTGACATCAACAACCAAGTGTGAAACTCACATGACCAAAGGTGAATAATTATGAATACCTAGTGACCATATTAGAATCATATTATGACCTTTTCCATTTACTAAGGAACCCATATTTCAAACCAATGTGCCGTAGGTTCTCTCATCCTTCTCCAAGCACCCTAGTCTAGCCAAATATACCTCCGCTATAATTTTTTAAGGTTCGTTGTGACACTCTATCCCATTGTTCCATCACATTGCTCATTCCCAGTTATTGTGAGGTAATTCGAATTTAGGTAAGTACCCTATCCTTCTCATTTGTTTTTATTTATAACATCAAATAAAATACATAACATTCATATTTCAGTATATTTCATTTATATAATTTCTATAAATTTAGATTCATATACAAAATTCAGAATTTATTGGATCATTTTGGTGAACCCATAGATTAGAACTATTTTCTATAGGATCTATTAAAACCCTAATGAATAAGGATATCTCTTCTCCTTCCCATCTAATAATGCCTCATATTCTGTTAATCCCATCTATGATGAGGAATCCATATATGAGCTCACTTCCTTATATCGTGATGTTACTTATGTCGATTATATTCAACAACAAATCTTAGCCAACGAATGTAATTTTCCTACTAGCTTTGAAAATTCTTATTTTATCATTTTTCATATTTGATTAGCTTCACATATTTTACACCTTGTTATACGATTATCTGCATGGCAATCCTTCTAAAATTTCCAAAGAAAATCTAGATGATACTCTCATTAATTTCATGTTTGGCCTTGATAATAATACACATGTGCATGTTGATTCTCATACTATTTAGGACACTACTCTAGCTACATCTCATGTTGCTTCTATTTCTGAAAATCCTTCTCATGATACATCACATACTAGTTCGCATTCTCCTTCATACTATGTTGATGATACACATAATGACATTCTTCTATTTGAGTCTCTCTTTGATTTTGATGAAATAATTCATAGTCGTGATTCTACTTCTTTGCACACTATTGAGTGTGAATCCTCTGCTCCATTACCATATTATTTTGACATTGTATCTATTAACATGCATGAGTCGTCTCCATCTATTATTTCATCTCCTCATGTCACTTCATCTCCATCTATTACTTCATCTTCTCTTATTACTTTGTATCCTCCTACCACCACATCTCCATCTAACATTTCATCTCATAGGGATGTTTCTGATGCTAGTCGTACTACCTCTCTAGATGTTCCATGTCCTTCATAACTTATTACTTCTTTCAAACCACCTTATTGTCAACCCTTAGTATCAAAATCTCGTTTGTCTCTATATGCACCCAATTTTACACGTGCTACATTGACAAAAATGGTTAAAATTCCCCTATGATGATTATTATCTTTTCCAATGATGTTTGAGTCCTATTTCCTCTTTGCAACTTACATTTATATCTTATAATAATATACTTAGAAATTTCCTTCTTTCCATTAGCTTTCTGCATTGTTTTTTCTTAAATTTTGACCTTAAGTTGTGTAATTGCCACCGTATTTGGGTGGGGTTGTCTGTTGCATCCCTACTTGGGTAGTGGTTACACAACCGAGTTGTCTTCCATTAGTGGCGGTTAGGCAACCGGCCCGGAGGGTGCATAATTGCCACCACCTGTGTAGATTGGTGATTATGTATGTTTTGACCAAGGCTTCCCGGGCATGATTTGGACGTGTGCTAGATTCTTCCAACTCACATCTTTGCACATGTTTCTTGGTCAAAACTGTTGTTTTTAAGCTTGATATATGTGTACCAACCTCCTCCTCCCCTTTTGATTTTTGATTGAGAGTTAACTACCCCTTCTTTTTTTGATGTGGCATCCCATTGCTATCAAATGGCTTAGACCATTTCCAATTCTATGTTCTATGAAAACCAGGATTCTTATTTAGATCAATAATTTTTGCGCTTGTTACTTGTCCAAGTTAATGCACCAAAATAAACACAAAAACCCTGAAAAACTTGAATGAAATTGATACCTAATAGATTGGATAAGATCTGAAGATGTAAATGGAAATAATGCTGATGGAGACAAGATGGGTGCACATGAGCAATCTTGCAAAGTAGATCCAAGAAACCTACGATGCATAAATCCTTGGTAGAAAAAGATAACGTTAGACGATATATGGGTGAACTACCCGAGAAAGTGGGTCCGGGAAGCAATGAGCTTCCTTGGTGGATGTCAGTTCACATTTTCAATCAAGAATAAAGACATACATGATAAAAGATGTAAGCAAATATTTAGGTTTTCTGATTAAAAATAGCAGACAGAATGTAAAAACTGTAGCAGAAACTGAAAGAAAGTAGGAAACTATAAAAACAAAGCTGAAATTGTGTTACCTGAATTATGTATCTTTCTACAGACTGGTCGGCGTCAATCAGATAGTGATCGGCATCATTTGTTTGGGTCGGTTTTAATTAGACAGTGATCAGCATCGATTTTTGGTTCAAAGATCGATCAGGCAGTGATCGGCGTCGATTGGACACATAGGCAGACAAAAGGCCAGAAAGTAAAAGAAGAAAGCAAACTAAGAAAAATGGATTAGACGTAAGACCAGATTATTGAAGATTGATCAGAAAGCTAGAGATTGAAGATGGAAAAAGGGGATCTGAGGTAGAAATTGATGGATTCTAACCCAAAAACTAAAGAAAGACCCGATCAGTGCCGATTTGGATAAACCGGCGTTGATTAAAGACTAATTAGATTTGACCGGACTAGATCGGTGTTGATCGAAAGGAGATTACAAAAACTAACAAAGAAGAATACCTGAAAAATGCTTGATTGATGATTGATGATGACCAGGGTAGCTATGGAGACCCGTAAGAGTTGTAGATATGCAGATAGAGTAACAATGCACCTCTCAGGGATTAAACTACACAAAACTCACTCTCTTCCTCTGATAATCTCTTTAATCACTTAGACAAAAGTAATCTCTAGGAAACCAACTCTTTTGAATCTAACTAGAGAGGATCTCGGTCATAAATTTATAATCAACGATGACCGAGATAAAATTGGTGCCACTCAAAAAATCGGTGCCACTCAGAAAAATCAGCACTGATCAAGGAACAGACTCTCGAAGTGGCAAAAAGTAAATGAATTGGAAGGATAAGAATATTATCCCTCCGACTCAAATACGGAAAAATCCCACTACATGGTTTTAGGGGAGGAGAAATAGGTGGGATGGATGGATAAAAATGATACGAGAGGTTGGAAATTGATATGGGGTAGATAAGTAGTTGAAATAAATGTAGAAGATAGAATTACATGGTTAATGTTTAATTAACCATGGATGAAATATAATGGGGTGGAGAAACTTAGGATAGGCCTTTAAATTAAATATTTAAGTAATACCCTAAGGGAGAAGTGGTGATATAAAGGTTCCTGGGTTACCCGAGAGGATAAACAAACCCAGGGGACACTAAATTGGGTAACCAATTTTAGGTGTCTACATTTTCCCCTTTTTGTCAAGTAACTTGTGATAAGAAATGCCACGAGACAAAAACAAGGAGTTGGAAGAAATGAAGAACAATAATGATGTGATCCCCCTCAAACTAGGGATGGGGTGGCCCAAAATAGGCAAACCGATCCCGAGTTTGAAAAAGGTAGATGAGAAAGAAAGATGCCCCAGCGAAATGTCTGGGCTAGATTTGATCATTGATGATGCACGTAAAACAAAAAACAAAAAAACAAAAAAAAAAACAAAAAAGGTAGCAACCTAAGGAACTCACATTGGTAGGGCAGACTAGATGGTCTTCATATGAGACGATGTAAGTGGCTACAGACTGGTGAGTTAAAGGTGACTGTAACATAGCAACAACTAAAGAGTGACACATTGGTAGGGACAACTAGATGGCCTTCAAACGAGATGATGTTAGTGCCTATAGACCCGTGACATTTAGGTTGCAAAAACGTGAGTTACCCATGTATAGGGAAGAACTCATAATGGGTGATAACACCGACAATATGCATCGAAAGGTGAAAATAAGGTCATGACAATGATCAAATAAACAAGGCCAGCATCAACACTTAGACAAGAAGGATGAAGTGACGGCCTTGAGAGAAAAGCCACCGCTAAAATTGACAATTGGCCACTTCAAGGACTTTGTAATAGAAGTTGCCAGACTAGCTTGAGAATAGGTGTGCTATGGGTGGCACATAGAAAAGATATAATGATGAGATGCCCCAGGTGGGGAATAATAAGCAAATCCGAGCTATGAGTGACACACACGTGGGGCTATACAAGATGACCAGGTATGAGGACCCAAAATAAAGGTTCAATGATGGCGACAATGTGTTATGGGTGACACATGCGTAAGACAGGAGAATAGATGAGGATGAAGTGCATCCTGGTGGGACCAGAGGACAAAATATATCAAAATATCCCCGATCGGCACCAATGGGATCTAATCGGTGTCGATTACCCCTAATTGACGTCGACCACAAAAATTGGCATCGATCAAAATAATCGGTGTCGACCACTCAAAAACCTATAAGTATAGAAAAGGTGAATAGTAATGATTCATTTGCACTGCGACGATTGATTTAGAAAAAGTCAAAAATTGAATTTGAGCAACATGGAAGCTTCCGGAAGCGGTCAGAAGAGGAAGAGGACATGGCCAGGGGTAAGTGAGCCTTCCTTAGCTTCGTAGATTTAGCGTTTTGTTATTTTTTCATGTTTTTTTGTAGTAGGAGGCAAGAGGGCTTTTTAGTGCTCTGCCTCATAGTTGGCATCGATTGAAAAAATCAGCACCGATTAGAAAGTGATCGACGCTGATTGTAATACAATTGGCGTCGACCATCAAGTAAATGGCACCGATTGAAATGAGTCGGCACCGATTGAAAAAAAAGTGACATTTGGAAGCTTTTTGAGAAAGATTTTGATGAAAATTTAATGATGTGGATTTTGATAAATATGAAACTAATGATGATGTTTGATATCATGCAGGCATGAGAGGTCCTACACATGCAGGATGTTATTCCCGAGCTACTAGAGACCATACTACCAGATGTGACAGATGTTGAGTGGTGCCATCTAGAGTTATCTGGACTAGGGGTTTCTGTTATTATAGGTGGGTACCTCGAGACGTGGAGCTCATGCGAGCATTGGTGTAGCGGTGGGATAGCCAGACCTACACATTTTGGTTTTGGATGGGTGAGATGACCATCACCCATGAGGACATCTATAGGATCCTCAGGTTACCGATTACAGGGGACCTGATAGAGATCACCCCACGAGAGTAGTAAAGGAGAGCCATGGTACGATTATATGGGGACAGGGTAGATGATGTAGAGATAGTGTCAAGGGTGTGAGGATAGTCTCACAAGTGCACGACAGGATGACCCTAGGAGCAGATTGATAGCCCTGATCTAGATGGATATATCATACTATGCATTACTAGATTCCGGAGGTGGACGGTTCCCACTACTCTTACTTGACTATGTCTGCGATGTCCCAAAGTTCATGCAGGTGTTTGCATTTGGTGTTGCATTACTAGCATAGATATATAACAAGCTTTGGATGTATACCATAGGCGGTGGACGAGGATGATGACGTCATTTTTGTGCTCCATTGCTAGGCATATGAGCATATATTAGTGATCAGGCCATCTGGGCTTCCATGGATGCCAGGAGTAGGGGAGCCCTTGAGTATGGATTCCAACGATGGTGGGTAGACATGGCCCCAGGAGATATAGGGAGATCTGCAGAGTGGTATTCAGAGAGATTCAAGACTCTGACACCAGCACAGGTGATATGGAGACCATACAAGGTCTATCCGATATGGGCTAGATAGGATGCCCATCTGGTGGAGCTGAGACACAGTAGGGTGGTTAGGGGCCGCAGGACAAGAGCTCTTAGAGTGAGTCCTGTTTATACGGGTGATGAGGTAGTTTGGTTTGATTCAGATCATCCCGACCATATACACACCATACAGATGGGATAACAGAGAGATAGATCTGCCTATACTGATTCCCACAGATCTACTTAGGAGGCCCCACCTCCCATAGATGATGATGATGATGTAGGAGTGGATGAGGGCTATGAGGCATGGTACCACACGGAGCTGCCATGACATCTCCTAGCAGCTACAGAGGCAGGCGAGGAGGATCTAGCAGTAATGCTAGAGCGACTTGAGGGAGAGCATGTTGCCTTGACACAGACACACCAAGCTGCCCTCAAGGAGATTAGGACTTTGACAGAGGAGAGGGACACCTTGATATAGGAGAGAGACACCACTCGTTAGGAGCAGGATACAGTGATCCAGTAGAGAGATCGCTATCACAAGCACAGGGAGGCCCTCAGGGAAAAATATGGTGATACAAGCACCACCTCGAGTCAAGGGCATAGGGTGTGGTAGCAGGAGGACCACCACCACTAGTAGTGCCATTGTGAGCACCCGGTATGGTGATTCTGAGTACCTATTAGGCTCTCCTTTCCAAGGTGAGATATTATGAGGATGCCCTAACACAGCACGCCCCAGATGTGCCTCGGTATGGAGCGAGGAGGAGGATAGTGATAGCTACTGCTAGCGGTGCCTCGGAGGGTGCAAGCACCAGAGGAGATCGAGGAGGTGGTAGGGCCATAGCAACGGGCATCTCTAGCTCTATAGGAGATGGTCAGGAGAGACATCCCGGACTCTGAGGAGGGAGGAGGAGATAGTGTTTTCCACCTATCTGATTTTACCATATAGATGTGATATTTTATAGAGATATACTGATGTAGCCTCGATCTGAAGGCATTTTTGGATACGATGTATACAGCTTGATTGGAAGCCATACATTCTTTTGTACAGACAGATATATGTATATATATTCATCATTTTGTGTTATGTGATTGGATTCATGCATTTAATTTTGATAGATAGGGATGGATGTTATGGATAGATGTTATGTAATTTTGATGGATATAGATGAATGTTATAGATGATAGATGAATAGATGTGATTTGATTGATTTGTCATGGATAAATGGTTGATTAAATTAACATGTTTAAGATGTCAATTCAATTAAATGATATAGATAGATGGATTCACATGTGTTTTTAATACATGATTTTTGATGATATTATATGAGATGAATAAGATGAGCATAGATAGATGATAGACTTGATTGAGTAAATTAACATGTTAAATGTCAATTTAACTAGATGAACAACAAACAAACATGGGAAATGGTTTTTTGAAAGAAAGTGATGTAATGATATTATCCCTTAGAAATAAAAAGCACTACACCTAGATAGGAAAAAGAATGATAAGTTAGGCCCCTAACCGACCATAAATAGAGACCTTGATGGTAAATCGAAAGATGATGCACACAAGGCCATAGACGTGGATAAAATAAACCTGACACTAGTTAGTCACAAACCAGATCTAGGAGGTAGATAAGGATGAGAGATAAGTATACATCTTGTCAAAACACATGAAGGATTAAATACATGCCCATATGGGGAAAACAAGATCTCCATATGATCGAAAAGGTCTCATATCACAGCTTCATGATTTTTTTTTTGATAGAAAAGCAAACTAATCAATGTGGGAAGTTTGCTAGATATAGAAAGACTGATCGATATGGGAAGTCTTTCAGAGATGCTAAAAAGTGAACAAACTGGCCAATAGAGGAAGTTTGTTACTGCAAAGGCTGAAAATGCCATAAAACAAACAGTCATCCTTCAAGGGAGCGGTCTATATTTTGATTTTGATGATAGCCATCCTTCGAGGAATGGTCTATATTTTTTATTTTATTTGATAAGGCATAGATAGCTATCCTTCGAGGGATCAGTCTATCTTTTGGGACTAGGATAGCATCTCTCCTTTTTTTTTTTTAGCTTTAGAAGAAGCTAAGTTTAGACCAGATAGATTAGATAGAGGGGAAGAAAATATATATAAGCACGTACTCATGCCCCAAGTAGATTTGATCAAGATGAATACCTAGGGCAGATGAAGTAGTGATTAAGGTATTCCTACTATGATAAGGAACAAATGTAAGGAAAATTCCATGAGTAGAGCTGCGGTACTCATATTTAAGGTATAAAAGAAATAACATGGTGAACCACATAGTTCTGAATCACTATGAAATGCACGACTGGTTGTAGATGGATGGAAGATCTATTTTGCGACTAAGATCATGTAAGATAGATTTTAACAGTAGAAGGGCCTTAGATGCAAAGCATTAAGAGGCTCCATTTCAGGTATACCATCCATGGAAGATAGGCGATAAGCCCCGGACCCATACTTATGAGTGATAACGTATGGTCCCATCCAGTTAGGAGAAAACTTACCACGTTGACTCCGTTCCAGAGTAGTGACATTTTGGTTTTCTTTAAGAACAAGATCACCAACTTGGAAGTCACATTGCTGCAAATGCTTTTTATAAGCACGCTTGACACGCTCAAGATAGACTTGATGATGTTCAAGAGCATTGAGGTGACGTTCATCTAACAACTCAAGTTGTGCTAGATCGGTTTTGATGATAGTCCTCATCAGAGACAAACTCTCTGAGAGAGACATGAAGAGAGGGAATTTGGACTTCCAAAGGAAGGACAGCCTTAGACCCATAGATGAGAGAGAAAGGAGTAGCGCTAGTAGGGGTACGAATGCTAGTCGATAAGTGAGAGATCAAAAGGGATGTGTAAGTGCCAATCCCTACCAGCTCGACTAGTTACCTTTGCGAGGATATTACGTAAAGTTTTATTAGAAGCCTCATCTTGGCCATTAGATTGTGGATAGTATGGAGAAGAAAAGTTGAGTTTAATATTGAAAGTTTCGCAAAGTTCTGCGCAAATCTTTGTTTTAGAAAGACTTTTCATTTTCTATAACGAGTTTATGAGGAACACCAAAGTGAAAAATGATGTGCTTTGATAGACAAAATCAACAATAGGTTTAGCTTTGGTTGATGAAAGAGGAATAGCCTCCACCCATTTAGTGAAGTATTATGTGGCAGTAATGATAGAGTGATGTCACTGCGAAGAGCATGGATTGATGAGGCCAATGAGATCAAGACCCCATTGTGAAAAAGGCCACAAATCCACTTTGCGGGTTAAGGCCTAGCTAGGGATATGTGTGAGATTAGCGTGTTGTTGACACTTGACACATTTCTTGACATAGTCGCAGTAGTCTTGATTAAGAGAAGGCCAATAATAACCTAAATGTAGAATGTGCTTAGCCACGGCCAAACCACCAAAGTTTCCACCACAGATACTATCGTGGACCTCCTAAATGGATTTAGATGATTTAGGGGTTTTGAGGCATCAAGCAAAATACCATCAAAGCCACGTTTGTAAAGGATTCCACCTAGAATAGTATAGTGGTTTTGCGCATTGGATAAAATATCTTCTTCCATTAGAAGTCATATCTAGAGGAAGCACTGAACGGGATAGATAATAAAAATTGTGTTGATACAATTCATCTTGAGTGTCGGTTGAGACAACGTTGATTAAAGTCAAGTGCCTGAGATGTGATGGTTGGTCTAAATACTGAACAACAACATAAAGTCACAAGTCTTCAGTGAATGGAGGAATAAGTGAGGCTAAATAAGCCATTGTATCTGTAAATTGGTTTGCAGTGTGAGGAATAGCCTGGATAGTAAATTTATCAAAAGATTGAAGCTGAAAGAGAATGATATCACGATATTTTTGAAGGATATCATTTTTACACTGATAGACACCAGTGACTTGATTAATGATGAGCTCAGAGTCACCAAAGATGTTGATATGGTGAGTGCCGAGATTAATGGCATTTTGAAGACCTAAAATGAGAGCTTCATATTCGGCCATATTATTGGTACATTCAAAGTTAAGCTTGTGTGTGACAGGGATAGGTGCACCCCAAGGAGGAATCATGACGAAACCTGTGCCTCCCCCTTGCTAACATTTGGACCCATCAAAGAAGATTTTTATTTTAAATGGAGATAGATTAAAATCGATTTGTTAGATGTACTTATCTGGGAATTGAGTGAGGGGGACTTGAGTGTCTGGAAGAGAAGTGTCAGCTAATTGATCTGCAATGACCTGACCCTTGATATATTTCTGTGAGATGAACTCAAGGTCAAACTCTCTCATGATCATGAGCCAATGAGTGATATGATCATTGTGATAAGGTTTCACATGCATTTTCTTGAGTGGATTGACACTTGTAACAATGTAGGTTTTATGATTAAGGAGGTAATGACAAAGTTTAGAAGTTACAAAGAAGAGAGCACAACACAATTTTTCAGCTTCAGAATAGCATGTTTCATACTCATGAAGAGTGCGACTGATATAATAGACAACTTGTTCCTTACCATTAGCATCTCAATGCAAGATCATGGCTCTAGAGCATGGTCAGTCATAGAAATATAAAGATAGAATGGCTCCCCCTCGCATGGAGGTGTGAGCATAGGTGGAGAAAGAAGATAAGCTTTGAGATCATCAAAGGCTTTTTGGCAACGCTCATCCCATTCAAAATGAATGTTTTTATGGAGGAGATGATGAAAAGGTTGACAACGGTCCGAAAGCTGCGAGATAAAATGACACACTGATTGAAGGCGTCCTTGAAGAACACGGAGCTTCTTTAAGTTGGAAGGGGGAGGCATCTTGAGGATAGCCTTTATTTTTGTGGGATCGACTTCAATTCCACTAATAGAAATGATAAAAGCCTAAGAGTTTACTAATGAGATCACCAAGCACACATTTAGATGGATTTAGGCGAAGAAAAAAATGAATGAGTCTCTCAAAGAGAGGCGTAAGGATGAGAAGATGATCCTGATGGCATTTGGACTTACTAAGGAGTTCGTTGATGTAATCTTCTACAATTTTGTGTAAGAGGTCATGGAAGATGTAGGTCATTACACGTTGATAAGTTGCTCCCATGTTCTTAAGACTCGAAGGGCATGATGCGATAACAAAATTCCCCCAAGGGGTTATGAAGGAAGTCTTATGCTGATCCTTTGGTGCGATGAGAATTTGATTATACCCAGAGAAACCATCCATAAGAGAGAGAATCTCATGACCTTCAGTTAAATCCATGAGTTGGTCGATATTAGGTAGAGGAAAATCATCTTTCGAGCAAGCGAGATTAAGATCCCGAAAGTCAGTGAAAATTCAAATTTTACTAGTAGCTTTGGTTACTTGTACTACATTCGAAACCCATTTTGGATAGTCAATGGGTTGGATGAAGTTGGCGGAAAGAAAGCGCTGCAACTCTTCTTTGACGAGTAGAGCTACATGAGGATGCATCTTACGTAGTTTTTATTTAATTGGTTTGATGTCTGGAAGAGTAACGATATTGTGGACCATGATGTTAGGATCAAGGCTTGGCATATCTTCATATGACCAAGAAAATTCTTGGTGATGGTGGGAAAGAAAGGCGGTGAAGTCTCCTAACTCCTATGGGTTAAGAGATTGGCTGACCTTAATGATGCGAGGGTCTTCAGAAGTCCCTATATTAAGGTTGATAGTGGCTTCGTTGAGAAGCATAGATGTGTCAGAAGGAATGGTTTTAGGAAGATAAGAATCCTCTACCCTAGATAGGTAAGGATAGAATCATCATCTGCACAGTGGATAATATTGATAGTGGGAGAGTCATCTCCAACTATTTTGGGGAAGACTAATGGTATGGAAGTGGATTTTCCATTAGTCTTATAGGTTAGTGGACCTAAGGAAATGGTATTGACTAAAAAAGTTAGGTGGGATGGAAATGGTGTCATCCACATCAAGTGATGCTTCCAACCTGACGGAGAAGATGGTTCCTCAATGGAAAGAGGCTCATCGAGAATGGTGACAGTGGCTTTTAAGAGAGGTTTGAACCCTAAACCAAAATTTTGATGTGGTTTAAGAGTTGGAATGGATGTGAGGTCATGCACACCCTGTTCATACTTTCCCATGCCAAAGCCTTTCCACGTGCATCGATATAGATAAGTTTTTGTGAACATGGGATTTTGTAGACAATCAAACCCTGTTGAATAGGGTTTAGCCCTAGGAGGAGAATCCAGATGATAATGAGGTGTATCAAGACCACCATAGATGAAGTTAGTCTGTTGATTGGGTAGACCAATGGTGATAATGCGACCAAGATCTGGTTGATATTTAGGTTGTTTTTCTGGCCTACCATACTCGTTAGGTTTGAGATGGGTGTCAAAAGAGAGAAGAGGAAGCTCTCCTAGCAAAAAAATGTTGCAATGTTTCTTCCGATTTTTTACATGTGGTAGTTTTGTTATAGGTATGGAAGAGGATGAAGCCTCGTTAGGAGAAAAGTAATTTTCCTTTGGAGGGACAGACCCTTTGGTCATGTCACATTGTTAAATCTCCTAGATGGGTATAGATTTTTCCCTCATACTGATATTTTATGCATCGATGGAGGGTTGATGGAACGTAGTGCATTGTATGGATCCAAGAGTGTTCGAGGATCATATTGTAGTGGAATTTCCCTTCAACAATGTAAAAATCTCGTGAAGCAATTTCTTGCCTACCCAAATGGGCAGGACCACGGTTCCTAATGTAATTGCCAGTTGATTGTTAAATGATCGAAGGGCGAAAGGTGGTGGTGACACTACGTTCTTTGGTAACTTAAGTTGCTCAAATGTGTGGGAGGAAATGACATTGAGTGCAACACCATTATTGATCATAGTGTGTTTTAACATAGTGTTATTGATTTGAACTGTGATAAAGAGAGGAGCCTCTAAATCCTTAGAAGAAAGGGGAGGAATTTCAAAATCCTCGAAGGAAATGGTGGTTGATGGTCTATTCAATCCAACAACCATCTCGAAAGGCTAGGGCTCATCTGAATTCACTACGATACGGCGTAGATTATCAATCAGAGCCTGGTGATGCTAGGGAGATGACTAAATGAGGTCAAAAAGAGACATTTTGACTGGAGCATGGGTGAGTTGTTTCATAACACTCTCCTCAACTGACATGGGAATCTCGAGCACGAGGTGCGGATAAATAGAGACCCAAGGTCTTGGGGCCGATGAAGAAGGAGGAACTCCTTTGGTGGCGAAGAAATGACAAATCGTGATCGAGAGACTGTAGAAGATGATGCATTATTATCTTTGTTGTGTTCTAGTAGCGATACAAATTGTGTCGATTTAAGAAGGTGGAAGATCATCTGGAGTGATATTAACAAAATTAGAGGCCTGAGTAGACCATTCAAGCTTAGATATAGTTGGGATGACAGGAGACACTTGTTCCTCCTCCTCTTCTAACAAGATCAATTTCTTTCAAGAGGTCATTACATGTGGTTGAAGGGCTTTACATCCCTTAGTGTCATGACTCGGAGTGTGATGGTAAGTACAAATCAAATCGAGTTGAGGAATGAAGATTTTACTCCTTTGGTATTATATGGTTTGATCGGAGGAAGAGATATAGATGAAGATTGGATAAGTTGGTGAAGGATTTCAGTATAGAATCTAGTAGACGAAGATGAGGATAGAGATGATGAAGACACCTCTTTAGCCTTAACAGATTGCCGAGGTAAAAGAACCTACATATCTAGTTTGACAGTATTTTTAGGGACTGTTTTACTTTTCTGGACATTGGGAGAAGTAGCCTTAGGTGCTTGAGATGGAAGCAAGTGAGGCAAGATTGATTTTAGTGGAGGAGGAGCTCCTAAGATAGATTTTGAAGATGACGAAGATGTGACAAGTGTTTTGGTCTTTGGAGATGAAGAAGGCTGCTTGGCCAAAATAGATGATGATTTAGATAAGATTGATTTAGATGGGGGAGGAGCTCCCAAAATAGATCTGATAGGAGGCACAAAGGGTGCCTTGGATTTTGGTGATGAAGATGATGGTTCTGATAAAAGAGGTGACACCTTTCTAGTGGGTAAATCCCCTTTATGAGGCATCAGTGAAGATGGTGTTGTAGAAGAAGATACCTTTTCAGTGGATAAATCCAATCTTTTATGAGGCGCAGAGAGGGATTTTTGAGGGAAAGCACCAAGAGTTTTGATGGTCCGAAATATTGGTTTTCCCTTTTCAGGGATGGTGACAACTTCGACCGCATAAGGTGATTGTAACCATTTTAGAGGAAGTAAAGGAGATGATACTGATGATGTAACCTTAGGCTTAAACTCCAATTGTTTATGTCTGAGTCCAGGAGTCAAAAGTATAGGTGTCGATGCTATCTCTTTAGATGTTTCCTTAATAGGAAAGGAAGCACTGATGGTGGAAGAGATAGGTACTGAAGAAGTTGTCTCTTGTGAGGAGGGTACTTCAGATGCAGTAATTGTGGGTGTAATTACTGTAGGAAAAGTGATAGGAAGGGTTAAGATCGAAGATGCTTCCGAAGGCATAGAAGTTGGTATAACTATGGGTACATTAACCAAAGGCATTGTTGTGGAAAAAATGGGAGTGACAGAAGTAGAAGTATCCATAGTGGGAATTTGAAGGGATGTAAATGACTCAAGCACTCGAAAGAATATATGATGATGAGATAGATGAAGATGACACTGTCTCAGGTATAGGTGGAAGATCGAAGGCAAGGCAGAGGAGACGACTCTATTTCTAATAAAGGAAGACTCGAAGATGGACCATCTGAGGATGGTGGAATCTCATAATTTGAAGGAGCGGAGGAGAGTTCCAATTTAGTCGACGTGTTTGTGGATGATTCTGAGTTAGAAGAAGAATTATTAGTAGAAATGAAGCTGATAGTATGAGTGTTTGGTTTTGAGACCACCGAAGCATCATTGTTCGAGGAATGATTTGGGAGAGAATTTGGGTTATCCGAATGATCTCGTCTTTATCAATGAATTTTTGGATGAGGTTTTGAAGGTCTGAAATCATTTAATGTCATGGCCTTTACTTCTATGATAATGATAGAAGTCATTTTCCCTATACCAAAATGACCATTCTTGGCTATCATCAAAATTCCTAGTAGGAGGAGGTTCAATCATGTGAACTTCCAATATTTTTTCTAAGATAGAAGCATATGATTCCCCCAACGAAGTAAAAGATTGAGATGACAAGGGTCCTTTTTAAGAAGATGAAGATTCTCTCGATGTGTTTGATTATAAGTGTTATTAGCTTGTGATGTTTTTAATATGATAGCATTGGTGGACCCATGATTCTTTTCTTTGTTAGAAGTGGAAGGGTTTGATTTCATAAATCGAGAAAAATATGGTTTAGACTTAGAATGAATTTTTAGCTTCCCTTGTTCAATGGCACGAGACTCAAGTTTGCGTGCCATTGTAAAGGCTTCTTCAAATGTATGAAAGGTTTGAATCCTTAAAGTGGAAGAAATATGATTGGTGCAAGATTGAGTAAAAACTTGATTTGTTGAGATTCGGGAGGGAGAAAGACAATTGATTTATTATCCCTCTCCAATGAGCGACAAAGTATGCAATAGACTTCTCATTGAATTGACGAATGTTATAAAGATCTGTAGTCAAGATCTTATGTGTGATGTTTATTGAGAAGTTGTTAATGAACATCTGACCTATTTGAGAGAAAGAAAATAGGGAGTGTTGGGGTATGTTATTGTACCAATCTAAAGTGGGCCTTGCTAAAGACATAGGAAAGGTACGAAGCATAAGCTCCTGATCCTGGACTATAAGGTAGCAAGCATGCTTGGACGCTCCCAGGTGTTGTTGAGGATCCTCCCGATTATGAAATTTTGAGAACTTAGGAAGTTCCCATTGGGGAGGATAAGGCTTAAAATCCACTGATGGATGAATCGGTTCATTACATACTTCTTCAAAAGAGTATGAAGGGCGAGCCCCTTTGGTGGAGGCTTCTAGGTCTATGATTTTCTTGAAAAGAAGTTGGATGATGTTAGATTGAGGAGGGGGCATGTTGGTATGTCCCGTATAAGAAGAAAATGGTATGTTCTTCTGGTGTTAATGGGGGATTCATCTGCTGATTAACAGGATGATAAGAGGAATAACTAGGTATTCTGAGTGACACCTAGCAAGGTATTTGTGAAGGATCCTGAGTATAAGTAGGTTGTGAGATGACTAATGGTTGAGAGAAAGGTGGTTGAATGAAAGATAGAGCTTGTGATTTGTGGGTTCCTACACTTGTCAACTGAATCAGAATGGATTGAGGAATGTGGGTGTTGATTTGATTTGATATAGTGGGAAACAAACTCTAAATGAGGCTTTTGACTGCCGGATTGGTTATTAGGGGTGTCGATGCCAAAGGATGGGTAAATGTCACTTGTCCTGGAGCATTAGAAGAAAGACCAGCTAGAGGACAAGAAGGAGGAACCGACTAACTCATAGGAGGGGGTTATTCATAGAGAGGTACTAACCCCTGAGACGTAATAGATGGCATAGAAGAATTAACAACAATTTGCGGGAGCATGGATGCACTCATCATAGCTAAAGAAAAGGGCCTCTCGAAAGTAGGCTATGGGGTAGGCAAGGAACTAGGGATAGGTAGGGTCATTTGAGAACTAGTCGACATGGTCGGTGGAAGAGAAAAAGGAGGCATAGATGCACCACCTTATTTCATGGTTCAAGGTGAGAAAAAGCATGCTAAATGCTCTATAAAATCTTGGGATGACTCATGAGAATAATCGTAAACTTTTTGGATCGGTGGTCCCTGATCAGATATGCAAGTAGATTTATGCACTAGGTAGTCCATAAGGGCTACCGGGTTGTGGTCAAGGAGTGCTTGAAATTCAGGATCTCCACGAGGAACATACTCTATATCAGAAGTAGATGACACCTCTGAAGGACTAGGGGAAGCTAGTCATGATGGGATCACTTTAGGATGATAGAAAGGATTATATGACCAAGATGGGGAACCAACTAACAGTGGTCCCGAAGAATACCCGAGGGTACGAAACATTCATATTAGCGATGGTCTCGGATTAAGAGACCAGTTGAGCCATTTTTTTATATGTATGGGTGATGACCGTCATAAACAAGAAAAAACATAGAAAGAGATTAACCTAACTAATGCACAGACAATTCAAGCAGCGTAGGTGATTATCTCTTTTAAATTTTCATGCTTTTAAGAAAGAAAATGTTTGGGAAGGATTTTTAGAACGGGGACTACTCAATTGGCCAAACTAAGGATGGTTTCAGAATGTTTTGATGAGAAGTCCTAAAGTCACTTTAGTAAAAGACTGGTACATGGCTTGATATAGGTCCTACCCCCGCACTTCACACATCGTTACGATAAGGGAGTCGGGTGCTTTGCCAATATATACCAGAATTTCTGTGAATTTATAGCATGGCCCGAGTACCGCATAGGCTCTTCCTCTTTGATGTCACTTCCAAGTAGGCAAGGCTAGGGAAGGAGTTTTTGTTTAAATGCTTTATACCTAGTGATTTTGGATTTTTGTTTAAATGCTTTATCACTACCAATTTTGATCAATTTTCCAACCTATTTAAAAAACTAGATGAAGAACATATAGTAGAAATGACAAAGAAAAAATTCTTTTTAAGCACTAAAACCGATGTGTTTGATTTCAATGAAGACAAGTCAAACAAGTTCTTTTTAAGTTCTTAAAGAGGAGAAAACACCGTAAAAGAGAAATACCTGTAGATTTAGCTCTCCAAGGTGTGTGGACTTCAAAAAGTGCATTGTTGAGCTCTTCCCCTCGAACAATCCCATGAACAAGCAAAGCGCTCTACAAGACAAGGTTAAGCAAACACGCAAACAAATCCAGAAAGATATATCTAGATAACTAGATACTAGTAGAAGAGAAATTTCTATTTAAGAAACTAGAAAACTTTCAAGAAAATGACAATTTTGCACAAAGAGATAAATCAAAAAGTGCATCTTTGAAATCAAATGAAAGATTTACTAATCTTAGAAATAGAAATGGGAATCTAGATATGCAAGAAAGAAATAATTTTGATTTTGCAAATTATAAATGAAAGAAACAAGACCAAAATAAAGAAAGGAAATGCTTAAGGAAAACTGATGAAAATCAGTGAAGAAAAAGAACAAAAACTCAAAATTGGAAAATAAATGAACTTACCAATAGGGGACTTTGGTCAGGTCCCACCAGGCGTGCCACAATGTAGATCAATAATTTTCGTGCTTGTTACCTATCCAAGTTACTACACCAAACTAAACACAAAAACCCTAAAAAACTCAAATGAAATCGATACCTGATAGATTGGATAAGATCCGAAGACGTAAATGGAAAAAAATTTATTGAGACAAGATGGGCGCACATGAGCAATCCTGCAAAGTAGATCCAAGAAACCTGTGATGCACAAATCCTTGGCAGAAAATGATAACGTTAGATGATATATGGGTGAACTTCCTGGAAAGTAGGTCTGGGAAGCAATGAGCTTCCTCGGTGGATGTCGATCATCGTTTTTCAATAAAGAATAAAGACATACATGATAAAAGATGTAGGCAAATATTTAGGTTTTCTAATTAAAAACAGTAGACAGAATGTAAAAACTACAAAGATAAACTGAAAGAAAGAAGAAAAATATAAAAATAAAGCTGAAATTGTGTTACCTGAATTATGTATCTTTCTACAGATCGAGTGATCAAGCATCGATCGATAGTGATCGGTGTCATTTTTTTGGGTCGGTGTTGATCAGACAGTGATTGGAATCAATTTTTTGGGTTGGCGTCTATTGTTTGGGTCGGCGTCAATCAAGCGGTGATCAACATCTATTAGAGACACACAAAGAGACAAAACATCAAAAAGTAAAAGAAGAAATCAAACTAAGAAAAACAGATTAGACGTAAGACCAAATTACTGAAGATTGATTAGAAATAAAATATTGAAGATGGAAAAAGGGGATCCGAGGTAGAAATTGATGGATTCTAACCCAAAAACCGAAGAAAGACCCGATCAGTGCCAATTTGGATAAACCAACATTGATTAAAGACTAATTAGATTCGACCGGATTTGGATCAATTTTGATCGAAAGGAGATTCTGAGAAATGAACAAAGAAGAATACTTGAAAAATGCTTGAATGATGATTTATGATGACCAGGGTAGTTGTGGAGACCCGCAAGAGCTGTAGATACATGGATAGATTAACAATGCACCTCTCAGGGATTAAACTGCACAAAACTCACTCTCTTTCTCTAATAATCTCTTTAATCACTTAGATAAAAATAATCTCTAGGCAACCAAATCTTCTGAATCTAACCAGAGAGGATCTCAAGTCGTAAATTTATAATCGGTGCCACCGAGATAAAATTGGTGCCGCTCTGAAAAATCAGCGTCGATCAGGGAACAGACTCCCAAAGTGGCGAAAAGGAAATGAATTGGAAGGATAAGAATATTATCCCTCCGACTCAAATACGGAAAAATCCTGCTGCATGGTTTTAGGGGAGGAGAAATAGGTGGGATGGATGGATAAAAATGATATGGGAGGTTGGAAATTGATATGGGGTAGATAAGTAGTTGAAATAAATGTAGAAGATAGAATTACATGGTTAATGTTTAATTAACCATGGATGAAATATAATGGGGTGGAGAAAAATTAGGATAGGCCTTTAAATTAAATATTTAAGTAATACCCTAAGGGAGAAGTGGTGATATAAAGGTGCCCTGGGTTACCCGAGAGGATAAATGAACCCAGGGTACACTAAATTGGGTAACCAATTTTATGTGTTGTTTTTAGGCTTGATATATGTGTACCAACCTCCTCCTCCCCTTTTGATTTTTGATTGAGAGTTAACTACCCCTTCTTTTTGTGATGTGGCATCCCATTGCTATTAAATGGCTTAGACCATTTCCAATTCTATGTTCTATAAAAACCAAGATTCTTCCTAAAGCAATGGTCGAGAGATTTTTATTGTGATTTGCATCATTATGTTTCCATGATCTTGCTAGAAATTACACAACCAAGAATTATTCTCTTGCATTGTTCTTCTTCTACTTACATTGCTACCAGACTACCAAGAAAGCCACCATTGCTCCAGCACCTTCTTCTTTTCTTTTCTACATTCCCAATGCAACTCCCTGGACTCACGTGAACATTGAAGTTGGAAAATAAACTAAGGGGACATGAAAGTAAACCACAACCGGATTTTCCTCAGCACTACAAATTCTAGGTTGGGGATGTACTTATATTTCCTGAAGCTTTCTTGAATATTTTATTTAATTTGTATGCACATTGTTGACTAGAGTAGTAAATCATTTCAATTCAATTCATTGCATAGTTAGATCATTTACTATAGATTTTATTTATTCTCAGAAATCTTCTGGTGATAGATAACTTCCCTGCCTATCCCTGTGGGTTTGTAAGGGAATATTTTCTAGAGGAAAGCTTCTATATTAATTTAGAATCAACTACAATATCATTTCATTTGTAAAACTTCCATTGAATCCTTTTTAATTTTACCGGGGAAGTTGTAGGGGAAGAAAAGCTTCTGAGAAGCTTTGATTTCTTCCCGTGCTTCTGAGGAAGAACAGAGGATTTCACATCCACAATTACATTTTGGAAAAAAATTTCTTAAATTAGAATAGCTTATATTTGTTTCAAAGCATAGATAGATAATCACATCCGGTTATTTATTTGTTTAGGTTTTGTTAATTAAATTGTAGAAGCAATTTCTTCATTTCTTCTATTTCTTCTGTTATTTTCTAGAAAGTATAAAATCCAAAAAAACATTAGTTTAATTAAATTAGATTGTTGTTTATTGTTTCATTATTTTATATAATTGAAAAAGAAAAAAACATAGATTAGATTTCCTTTATTTAAATTAGTTTTCTTTCTTGTATTAGATTAATTAAATACGCACTTCGCATGACCATTTCAGGCCCTAGAGAACCTAAAGATTATATCTTTGATCCTATAGTAACATAATGAAACCAACAGGAAACTTTATCAGATATTAATCAGGGTCTTCAAATTCTCATCTTCTCGACCATTTCGGACTTGCGTACTATCACCTGGACAATTAAGATCTTTAAACACTTTGAAGACAATAGAGCTTATGAATTTTTGGCTAATCATCCTGGCTATAGGTTTCCTTGATCACTTGTTGGTCATTTTCCCATTTTCCATAGCTATTTGTCCCACATGACCATTCAGGGACCACAACAACCGAGATAACAATTATACTATCCTAGAGTCCCCGAGCCCAACACAACTTATTATGAGACCGACATATATGCGGCCTTCAAATTATGGTATTTCGATCTTCGAAACTTCCACCTATCACTATCACACAATTACATGTCCTTAACAAAGAATTTGAAATCTTCTATGACTTTTTGATGGAACAAGCTTAGACATAAGTAGTGCCCATAGCCCACTCATTTTCCTTATTCATTTATTTTCTCTAGTATTTCCATGACCTTGTCTAGGAATTTCTATGAGGTGAACGAAGGAAAATTTCCATGCATTCCACAACCAATTGAGAGAGTTTCACACACAAAAATTGATATACTCTTACATGTGTGTATCCTTCTTGATCGTACCATCACACCCGTTCAGGTTAGAGAGGATTTTATTTCCCTAGATGAGTAGATCCCTTTAGTGCCCATAGAGGACATTAGATTTCCCTAATAACATGTTGACCACATTCACCCATATTCAAGTATTTCATCCCATATAGCCATCCATTCATTCCACATCGGTTGTCCTATCATAACCTTGGGAGGTCTAGTGTGCCTGAAGGTAATGTGGTGATTTTCAATAGTAAAAATTGGTGAACTCGATGTGAAGGACTAGTTCCTTTTCATTTCCATTTTCTTACCTTCTTTCATCCATCCTTCTCCTCTCCCATTATTCTGTGGGTATTCATATAACCCCTAAATATGTTAGGTCAAGACTACAACAGACCCATATTGGAGTCCTGGAGGCTTATTATCGACAAATGAATATGTAGCAATCTCTCTCATTATCAGGGTGGGCTGAAAATTATTCTTCTAACTTACATTCGCATTACAATTCTCCTCCTCAAGGTGCCAAAAATGGTTCATCTGTTAGAATTGAGGATATCTATCACCGGAGTTCTCCAACTCAAACAATATGACACTCACTAGAGAATAAGGATTCTATCTTTAGGTCTTGTCAAGGCCCCAAGTCAGCATGCAATCTGATCCTTTCTCTTCCTACCTCTCATCTAATGATGAAATTTTGTCATGTTTCATCCGAATTCTATAACGTTTTAATGCCATGGACCAGTCCTTGGAAAGGATGCAAGAGTATATTAATGCTCTGCTTCAAAACAACATTGTTACCCCTCCCTCTACAATGGAAAACATACCCAAAGAGGGGTGGCCTCCCAAAGAACAATTTATAGCAGGACATCACATACCTCTACCTCCTAAAAAGGATTAAAATATGCCACAAAAATGCAACACCATCTTCAGGTGATGTGATTTCTATGCTAGTAGATAGAGTTAGGGAATTGGATCTTGCCCAGTCATCTCATGTTTCATCTATCGCCGAGAAAGGAAAGGTCCTACTCCATGCTCAAAACCCTGATGATTTTCCTACTGTGCCATCACCTCCTCAATTTTACATGGGAATTCCTATCCCTGGCAATATCCTCACTGGATTGGGCACATTAGGCATACCCCCTCACACCTCATACAAATACCCTCAACAAGAATTCTAGTCGAAAGTGTGTTATTGAATACCATCCCAACTGGAAATGTGGTATTCCCTGGTTTCATGCCTCCCACTTTGTACCAAAATATTATTCCCCTGTATTTGCAGATCGATTCCAAATCACCGTAGGGGACATGTTTTATTTTCCGACTCATATGCTTAGCCTTAGGGGATTCCCCATACCTCTACAAAATTTTATGATGTGCCATATCAACCTCTTATACCTCCTCCACCTCCCCATCTAGGGTCGTATATGGTAGAATCCTATGCATTGGGAACATATGTTGAATATCTTAAGGATCCCCTTGATTTTACCATCCAAAGTGTAATGCTTCTATGACTACTTCCTAACTTTCCAAATTTTAAAGGGGAGGGGGACCCAAATGCACATATCAAAGTGTATGCAACTATCGTCAAAGAGCTACTTCCATGGGATGCATTTGTAGTTGAGATCTTCCCAAGACCCTTGAGGGGATCGCTCTTGACTGGTACTACAGGATACCAAAAGCCTCGATCCATTCATTCAAACAACTTGTTTCTGAGTTTGTAAAGGATTTTGATATGAACAAACTATTGTGAACAAAAATAAGGGAATTCCTCCATATCAAACAAGAGCACAACGAAACCGCTGCCCATTTTATTCAAATATGGCAAAAGTTTTATAGTCTTCACCAAGTACTCTAACATGGATCATATAGAGATTTGTGACCTATTCCTTCATTCCCTTAATCAGAAACCAAGGAAGAAGTAAATAAGTTCCCTCTCAAGAGTTATGAAGAGGTTCTAGAGGGTGCTCTCCACATTGACCAAGTGGCTATAGACAGTGGTTGAAATACCTATGGTTCAAATGGGAGGCTGGTCACTCCCTCACAAGGTAATTCTAATTACCCGAATAATTCCAATAACAACCAAGGACCTAAGGTCCTTAACAAGAATCATGGTGTCACAAAAGATAGCGTAACGAGATCAATCCAAGAATCCGAATGTTATTAACACCAATAATGTAAATAACGGTAATAACAATGTGAATAACACTAATTAAAAAAGTAAAAAAATTCTCCTTTTGTTAATGCGGTGGACTTTAGTCATCCTCCTCCCCCACCTCAACAAGTTCAGGTCCAAGCATCGCTTAAGTACCTTAGTAGTTATCCAAACTAGTTCCAATACCATAACTAAGGCCAAAGGCCCCAAAATTTAATTATAAAAAATAGCAAAAATAACAAAAATTATGGGCCAAAAAAATAACAATCAAATGCCTCATGATTATGAGCCTGATTTGTATTGTGGTTTCCATAGGGTTAGAGGAAATAATTCTCGTACGTGTCACAACTATAAAAAAATTATCTAGCGGCTTCCAAATGACCAAAGGCATCTCATTTTTGAGATATTTTTGGCTAATCCTATGTTGCCAATACAAAATTCTCATATGGGGCCCGTGTCCCCTCATAATTCTACTCTCAAGGTCTTCACAAATCCTCTACCAATGCTCCTCGAGAATGTAAAAATTATCCCCCATGGAACCAACAAGGGAACTACCATTGGAAACAATGACCATGAAGCATCCACTTCATCAAACATGGTGGTAGCCCCTCCTTTAGATGGTCGAAATCAAACCAAAATTGTAGGTTTGGTTGAGTTGGAGACCGAACCTGAGGTTAATGCAATGACCCGTGCTCGTGATTATTCCTCACAGCATCTTCCTATCTACCCTACATTTTCGGATGATGTGCTAGTGGATCCCAAACCCGTGGGGACCTATGATTTAATTATGAATTTAACTAAGAATTTCTCTCACATTTAATTCTTGGATTTGTTAAAGAATTTTCCTAAGAATCGACGGTTTTTTTTTTAGATGCATTGGGCCTTCACCACTTAATTCACATTACTCCTCCTTTAGAGTCCTAGGTTAATCACGTAGAATTTTATGTATATCCTCCAGGGAAGCCCGAAAGAGATGTTGGTTTTATATTCGACATCAAAAAAATGCCAACCGATGCCGAGTTGGCATGAAGAGGTGATCCAAAATTGTACCTCCAGGTTTGGATTTACAACTATGTCAAACGTGCGATGATAGAGGATGTTACAGCCATCAACATAGTTCCTTTTTCATTTCTTCAGAAGCTAGGCTATGGAGAAACCAATTACTCTTCAACCCAAAACATTCTAAGAGGTTATGAAATCTTCAAAGCAGCATCCATTAGGACAAAAGTGCTTCTAGTTACCCTTGAGCCAAATAAGGTATTAACTGATTTTTATATTATATATAAGGAAACCAACTATAATATGATTCTTGGTTGACCGTGGATCCATCAAATGAAGGAAATCCCTTCCACACTCTTCCAAGAAGTCATATTCTTGCATCTGGGGAAAGTATTCATTTCTTAGGGTAACCCAAAGCCCTTTGACATTCATCTAGCCAACTTAAATAATAAACTTGGTATTCATTCTGAGTTTTAAATCTCAACCAATAAATTGAAAAAAACATAAGGATTCAACACCAGTGTCCAATCTGATCCCCATGATGGAATTAGAATCCCCTAAGGTGATTAAAGGGGGTGTTCTTCCTAAATACTAATCCTCTACAATCTAAATAGTGTTGATAAATACCATGACTAAGATTATAGAGTTGTTGGAAATTTACGTGTCAATATTCCTTTCGTTTGACTCCATGGGTATGGGCAAGCTCTCAAACTCACCTCTCTTCGGCCGGTGGTTACAAATAAATTGCATGGTTGAGGTCTCAGAGGTAATGGAAGAAGAAGGAAAATATGATAAAACCTCTATCTTCCCTAAAAATGTTGGACGCTAAATTATGATGGTGTGAAATGTTATTTCGGTGTTGGGGCAGGTGTGATTCTAACTTCCCCGAAGGGAAGGTCATTCCCTTCACCTTTAAGCTTAATTTTGAGTGCACAAATAATGGTGCCAAATACAAGGCTCTTCTTCTTGGTCTCATCATAGCCAAGAGGATGGGTGTTTGCAACATTAGGGTTCTAGGTGATTCCCAACTAGTCACCAATCAAGTCTCGAAGTTTATGAGACTAGAGTGGAACATCTACAACTTTATAAGACCGTCATGTTTGACCTTAGAAAAGGTTTTTATTTTATCTCTATTAAGGATATCCCATGTGAGAAAAACCTATTAGCCAACTCTATAGATACTTCCTCTTCTCACTTTTTTCCAAATGAATATTTGAAAGAAACCAAGTTCACTATTTCGGTCAGACCTGAACATCTAATTCAAAGAATGCTAACTAATCCAATTTTAGCATATGTCGAGGCTGAGAATGAGCCTGCCACTATGGAATTTACAGAGAATGATGAGGCAATCCTAGGATTCCTCAATGCATACAATGATCTCCACCCCACTCACCATAAGAGAGGATTTTCTCTCATACCTCATCCTTCCTCCTACTTTGGAGATCACACGTCGTACCCTTCCTCATTGGAAGGTCTTGAGATCTATGAGGTAGAGGAAGAGGAATTAGAATTATCTCCATCCCCATCGAATTTGAAGAGGGTAATGCCTCTTTTATTTAAGGGACCATATATATTAATATAGGGATGGAGGAGGAACTGAAGATATTAAAACTTGGTTCTTCTCTTACCCCGAACGAGATAGAAGTGCACACAAAGGTGCTCAAATAACAATCAAAGTATTTCACTTTTTTACAAGGAAATGATAGGAATCTACCCCACGTGGTGGTGCATAATCTTATAACCAAACCATATGCTAATCCTATAAAGAAAAAATTGAGACGACCTATGAAGCTGAAAGTAGCTTTGATGGTCAAAGAGGAGGTTATGAAGCTCCTACGGTGGGATTCATTAAACCAGTAGACTACTCAATGTGGGTTTCAAACATAGTCCTCATTCTAAAAAAGAATGGGAAAATTCACATATGCATTGATTTTAGGGACATAAACAAGGCGTGTCCTAAAGATGATTTTTGTTGCCTTCCATTGACATCATCGTAGATGCAACAATTAGATATGAGTTGTTGTCACTTATGGATGGATTTTTGGGTTATAATCAAATTAGGATCTCTAAGGAGGATCAAGAAAAGACAACTTTTACCACTCCTTAGGGTACCTATTGTTATGCGGTCATGTTGTTTAGCCTTAAGAACACTGGTGCCACTTATCAATGAGAAATGACCTATATATTACATGATCTTATTCTCAATATTGTGTAATATTATGTTGATGAACTTATAGCTAAGGCCAAGAAGCATTGTGATCACCCCAAGGTGATTCGCATCATCCTATCTCATCTCGTTGAATATGGTATCAAATTAAATCTAGAGAAGTGTGTGTTTGAAGTGATGGGAGGGAAGTTATTGGTGTAAATTATCTCTTCACGAGGGATTGATGTGGATCTAGAAAAATTTGGGAGGTACTAGAAATGACCCCACCCACTGACGAGTCAGGAATCATGTCCTTTCTCAGAAAGCTCGGAGCAATATGAAAGTTCATACCTAATTTAAAGTATGTCATTCATCCAATTAACAATTTTTTAAATAATGATTGTGGTAATATTTGGATGAATAAGTGTCATGAGGAATTTGATTCCATGAATTGGTTCCTCTTGTCACCGCCCAGAGTAATTCCACCTAAATTGGATCGTCCTCTCATTATGTATTCTTGAGGTACTGACGTATCTCTAGCTTGCATATTAGTATGATGATAAATGTGAACACGTCATTTATTTCATTATTCGTACCTTGCTAGATTATGAGACACGTTATACATAGGTAGAAAAGGAATGCCTAGCTATAGTTTTTGCAAAAAAATGGTTAAGGCATTATATGCTTAACCAAGAAACATGGGTAATTGTTAAGATAGACCATCTTCAAATGTTTCTAACATAGGGTTCCTTTTCTAAGAAGGTTGGTTGCTTTATGACCCTAATGGGAAAATTTGAGCTAACTTTCATCAATCAAAAAAATTGTCAAAAAAAAAATCATTGCTGATTGGTTGGTGGAAAACCCATTAGATGGAGGAGATCTGTAGACTTGGATTTCCCTAATGAGTGTGTGTATTACATAGAATCTAGGCCTCCCATTTCCATGTGTCCATGGTATTCAGACATTTTTAATTTCATCATGGATCACGCATATCCTGAGGGAGAAACCTCCTAACATAGAAGATGATTACACGTCATAGCCACCAAATATGTGATTTAGAACAAGTGATTCTTGTCTCAACCTAGATTTAATTACGAAAAACAAGACGATGCTTGCATAATTCTATTAATATGAAATCAAGCGTTATAAAAAAATGAGAGATCTACAATATTTATAGATATTGGACAGCTTCTGTCTCATCCACAATATATGGAAGAAAATCACCTAATCTGAGAAAATATGCAAAAATAGCATATTGCCCCTAACTGCCCCTATTGCCCCTCATGGAAATCATCTGGGAATAAAATATGCAATATAGAACATGATCCCATAAACGTTGGGATGATGACACTATCACATAGTTAACTAACAACTAAGAATAACTAATACCTATTCACATAAGTTTAAAGTATTTAAATTAAAAACTTTAACTTATTAGATTTATTCAAATATCAACTAATGATGAATTAAGAAAAGTTTTATTCCTAACACTCCACCCCTTAATTCAGCATGGTCTCAAATGAACATGAGAGAAATTCTCTAAAACCCTCAAATTTACCTCAAGCAAGTGACTTTGTGAAGACATATACACGTTGCATATCTGTTGGGAAATATTGAAGTTAGATGTTGTTGTTCTGAATATGTTCGCGAATGAAATGTAATTGTAACTCAATGTGTTTGGTGTGCTCATGAAAAACTAGATTCCAAACAAGTTTTACTACTCCTTCATTATCAACATGTAGGATAGTTAGATCTTTCTGTGGTATTCCCAATCCTTCAAGTATATGTCGAAGCCATATCGCTTCATAGATAACTCCACCTGCTACATGATATTTTGATTCTATGGAGGACCTTGAAACACAAGTCTACTTCTTACTCCCCCATGATATCGAGTCTAGATCACAAAAAGAATACAAATCTTGAAGTGGATTTCCTATCATCTATGTTTCCTACATGATCTGAATCTAAATATCCAGTCAAGAAGAAGTTATTATTCTTCTTGTATTCTAGGCAATAGTCCATAGTTCCTCTGATGTACCTCAGTATCCTCTTTGCTTATTTTTAGTGAGAAACTCTTGGTTCTTTAATCATGTGAGTATATGGAAGGAGCATTTTCTTCTTTCTTCTCAAAGAACTCAACATCCCAACTAGTGTATACCCTCTTTGTTCTTGGATCCATAAGTTTGTAGCCAAGTGCTTCATCATTATATCCCAAGAAGATAAGTTTTTATGATTTCATATCAAGCTTAGTTCTTTTTTTCTTAGGAATGTGCATAATTTCTTTACATCCAAAAACACTTAGGTGTGAAATAGATGGCTTATTCTCTTACCATGCTTCCTGAGGTTTTACTCCAGCAAGAGCTGTAGTGAGAACTCTATTAAGTAAATACACTGTCATTTTAGTTGCTTTGGCCCAAAATTATTTTAATAAACATGCATCATCAATCATACATTGCACCATATCCGTGATAGTATGATTCCACCTTTCAACAACACCATTTTGTTGCGATGTGCGAGGAGTAGCCATTTGACGACGAATGCCATGTGTTTCCAAAAAATAATTGAACTCATTGTTGGTGTATTATTCCCCTCGCTTTGAGTGGAGTGTTTTTATTTTCCTACCAGACTTTGTTTCAACAAGGGCTATGAACTTATTGAAAGTTTCAAAATCTTGGTCTTTTGTAGAAAGATAGTATATGCACATTTTTCTTGAAAAATCATCAACAAAGAGCATGAAATATTGAAACCTAGAGTGGCTAGGTCTTATTGGTTTACACAGATGGGTATGCACCAATTCAAGTTTTGTCTTAGCCCAACATGTAATATGATAGAATGGTGCTCTATTTTTTTCCTTCCAAAAAATGCTTTCATTTATCTCCCTTTTTTATAGGTGGTAAACCCCTAACCATGTCATATCAACAAAGTGTGTCAAGATAGACAAAACTCACATGTCCAAGTCTTCAATGCCATAGTTGAGTTGATGATGTATCCTTGGCTATAAGTGCTTGATCATTTTATTGAACAAAATCCAACTGAAACATTCTTCCCACATTCGAAGATTTTGCAACAATTTTGGAGCTTTGTGACTTATCTCGAATTAGGCACATATTTTTACTGCCTTTATAATCAAAGTCAATTTTGAGATTGTGATCTAATAATTAACTCACGGATAATAGATTTTTTGTTAAACCAGGGACATAAAGAACATCTGTAATTTTACAATTATGATGCCCAAGTGGTAGTGAAATGGAACCAATGCCTTCAACACTGTATGATGTATCATCACCTAAAGAGACATGATTTTTGGTGGGTGTTTTACTCATTGTGAAGAACCAATATTTATTTCTTTTCATGTGTCGAGTTGCATTCGAGTCAACATACCAAATTTGATTTGTAGAATTGAATACTTCATTTGACTATGCAAAATATAGGAATTCATCATCATCAAATTGATCTTCCTATTTCGCTACAATTCCTTGTTGAGTTGGTTTCTTCTTCCACTTGTTATTATTTTGTCCCTGTTGTTTTCTGTTGTTGACAAGATTTTGTTTTTTGGTAATTAATATTTTTACCACTTGATGATCCTTGTTAGAATGTGTTGTACCAAAATTGTTTTTACTTGTGTCCTTTTAGACCACAAATAAGACATTTTGTCAGTCCTTTTACCTTTTTGAGTATCGTAGAAACTTTGATGGAATGTTTTTGAGGTGTCTCGATGAAGAAGAATCAGAAAATATCCATTTGAGCCCACAACAGTCTCAGTATAGATCACTTCAAGGACATGCCACTTTCTTGCAAGATACACCGACTAATTTATTTTTGTCCCACCTTAGATCATAAAGTTGTGGAGTACATGTGCAGGTACCATAAATGTTAAGAATTCTATCATGAGATCCACATACCTACTCGGAATCTTTTACCAATAGTAACACCTTGGCCCTTTTCTACTTGGGGTTTGGATTTGATAGGAATTTTTCTCCCTCATCAATAGATGGCCACAATTTCATTATTATGGCCATGGAGTATTTCACAAAATGGGTAAAGGTCATGCCTCTTACCACTTTACTTGGGTCTATGATCACAAAGTTTATCTTGAATTAGATCATTTACAGGTACGGGGTCCCATAGGTCATTATCTCAAATAATGGCACATATTTTAAAAACAAAGAGGTGTGTGAGTTATGCTCGCAGATTCAAAATCTCTCACCACATAGCCTCTTTATACTACCCTTAGGATAATGGATAGGATGAGGCTACGAAAATAACATTAAATTCCATTCTCTTTTAAAAAGTTAAGAATAATAAATGTGATTAGCATTTGAAGCTTTTTCCGAACTTGTAGGCCTACATAACTTCGGTAAGAACACCTACAGGAGAAACCTCATATTCCTTAGATTTTGGTTCTGAAGTGGTCTTACCACTCGAAGTTGATATACCTAGTCTCCGAATATCCTTGCAAGGCATCTTAGATGAAGGGGGATATCTCAAGGCACAACTCATTGAATTTGAAACCATCAACGAAGCTCATCTCGAGCTAAGTAGTGACATAGTGTCTACGCTAACCGGATGATCCAATAGTATAAAAAAGGTATACAAGCGTGACATACTAGTAGGAGATTTGGTGTTAAGACTTGACAACCGATCAATAAGAAAATCGGTGAAGGAAGGAAATTTAGGCCCAAGTGGTTGGGCCCATATCGAGTCATGGAGGACTACAAGAATGGGGCATATCACTTCATGCATTAGAGGGTGAAGAATTTGGTGAATCTGTCAATTCACTTCACTTGAAACGTTACTATGTATGATCCATCTACATTTCCACATGTACATTATTACATCCATATTGCATTTCACCTATCAGTTGATATTGTAAAATTGTATTGAAGAAACTTAGTTTTCAAACAATTTCCAAAATTTCTAAGCATTGGTAAAATCATTTTATCACATTTCTTCAAATATCCGCAATATTATCATCAATAGTTCTAATCATAACTTCATCTCAGCAAGTTAAGATAGAATTTTGACATTGATCCTACCAAGGCCTGCATACTTGGTTCTACCCATAGTTTTCTTCTAGCATAGGTGTATTTTCCCATAGTCTGTTCTAGAAGCTTCTTGATGTCACATCTTTCCCAAGAAACCTCTTTGGTAAAAAAATCACTCTAAACACTTTACCCGAATAGCTTGTCTGCTTATCTCAACCTTCGGTGATGATCCCTCACATCTTACTAGTTGCATGGGGTTGAGGCTAGGGGAAATCTCTCCCTCCCAAAAGCACAACTCAAATTTTAAATAAAAAAATTATATAAGTTAATCAATAAATGCAAAAATATTTCATTTACAAATAAAACTACACTTTCTTGCCCTACCAATATTTGGTGATGAGCCCATGCCTCATACTAGTGGTGTGAGGTTGGGAAAGGAGGGAAGTGCCCTTACTCACCTACATTTTTCCTTGGTGATGATCCCATGCTTCTTATTGGTAGCATGGGGCAAGGTGTAGGGGTCTTTTCATAATAAATCAATAAGATATAAGAAATTTAGCAAATAAAAAGTGCTTTGAAAATTTCAAATCCCAAGAAAGTGAATTAGATGTATATGTTCCAAGAGAGTAAAGCCTTAAAAATATTTTTTTCAATCATGAGTCCATTTATGGCTCTAAGTCTAGATAAACTTGCAATCAAATCACATTCTAGACTATGTAATAAACTATGTGCAGAGTTAGGTTATAGGTCCCTAATTGGATTTTTGTCAAGATATTTTCTTCCTTGCATCTTTTGCACCATCAATCCCATATAGCTCACATCCCTTACGGATATTTGTGTTGATCCCTTGCATATCACTAGTTGCATGGAGTAAGACGAGGAGGGGGTTCATTCTCTTATTTTATCACATTCATCACATTTTTCCAACAAAACAAGAAGTATTAAATATTGTTTGAAAACCAAAGTTTTAGGCTATATTTTGTGTTAATAATCATCATATAAAACAAAACAAATAAAAACAAGAAACCATTATGTTATCACATCATCATCCATAACATACATTCAAAATGAATATAAACCATTGGAAATTTTAAGCATCTAAGAGTACACAAGTGAAGCAAACCATCAATGAGATAAACTCTTACATGAAGATAACTGAATCAAAAATGTGTATGTATATATCTATGTGTGTTATTCCATAATAATTGAGGTTTGTATACAATGCCATCACACTCTAGGTGTGGTCAAAACACTCGTAATGAGTAAAAATTCCAAAAAAAATTGATATGCATGTCTCACAAAATGACATCAAAGTAATAAAGGACTACATTTTATCCCTCCCTACGGGATCCTAAAGAAGGAGCATGATGAGGACTCTGTTGCGGATCATATGGTGTGAATGTGAGCCTCCATGCGTTGAATGATGAGAATGACCATGAGACGAATCTAGTGATCTACCGGTAGTGGTCTCACTTTGAGAATGGCCTCATTGATGTATCCTCTTAGCTAACTGGAATGAGATGAGCTTGGTCATCATCTTGAAAAGAATCTTTGTTCTTTTCCAGGACAGCGTGAAAGCATCATTGTTATAGTCGGCTGTATCGGTTTACCCATGTCAACCGAAGATCCTCTCAAGTATTCCACGCGGGAATGATCAATATGTCTTCTAGGATTTGGTAAATTAAATCTCGCCAACCTTCATTTGTGGCTGCAATGCAAAAATAAAACAATGGCGAGTTAGATAACTATTGAAAACCCGTATAGAAAGACGTGTAACTCACTAACATTTCTAAAGTAATAGAATCAAGCAAAGATTATCTACATACTCGGATCTCTGAGCATCCAGGAAGGGTCAACTAGTGTCACTTGTGGTGGTGGAGCTACTGCAAGAACCTCCTCAACTACAACCTCTCCCGAAGGATATTGGTGTCCCATCATGGACTACTCGTCACCAACTCCCCAGGTAGGAAATATGCTCCTCATAATGGATAGTCTCCTTCTCCTTCTACACCTCTACTCTCTATATAATAGAAATCTATCCAGAACCCTCCACTCACCGTCATTTTCCTCTCCTCCATCCTGGCCCCCTCACAGGCATCCTCTCCAGTCTCCTCTCTAGTATCCTCTCCGCCTTCTCCCTTGGTCTCTATCTCTATCTCTATCCTGGCCTCCTCCTCCTCCTCCCCACTATGTGCAAGAGTGGCCTCGATCTCGTAGTATAACGCATAGCTTGGATGGGACTAGAGATACCCTCTCTGTGGTAATATGAACTCAAGGAGTCACCACTATCCAATCAAGTTGTCACTTAGGGCCATCTCGAGCCTCTCTAGTCCCATGATATCTTTGTAGGAATAGTGGGAAGTGCATTAATGTATGGTAGCCCAAACTACTATGGAACTTTTTCTACATGATGAGACTTAACCCTAGTTATCTTGTCTACTTACTTGGGTCATAGTGTTGCATGCAATAATTGTAGCTCTATTCTCACCCCACAACCCAATAATGTCCTAGTACAACCTAGTAATGAACTCATATGTGGTAAGTGTAGTGACAGGCTCATGTGCCCCTTTGAGAACCGTCATAATTGTCCATCTAGTGGCTCACGATAGCCTCTGGATATGATATCTCAACCCCCTTGTAGACACACAACATGACAAAAGTAGGGTGCCTTAGGGACTTTTCATGAAGCGTAGCAACACAAGGTACAAGTCAAATAAGTAGCTCCTAATATATCCACTCCCAAGAAAATATCGTACCATGCTACTCAATATCCTAAATACTGGGAACCCAACAAGATCAAGACCTTTTCCCCGCCCTTATCTCCCACCAAGAATGAAGCTAAAATACCAATGATGGCTTTGCGCAAGGTAGGGATAGGTGCAGAGGAAATAGAAATTGACTACATATCCTATTTGGTACCCACATTGGGCACCCCACCATCTCCCATATACATTTCCCAATGTCTAGATAAGGTGGTTAACACTGTACTTTCAAGTGTTAATCTCCTATTTTTCACACAATCTCTCCTCTCGAACCCAAGAAACCAAAAAGTATTCTAATCGGAATCCAAGTGGCTCAATAAGTCACTCGGAAATGTCTAGCTAGTGCTAATAACATCATCGAGAGATCGTCCATATACCAACCCAAGTGTAACAAGTTCCTCTCCTCATGGGACAACTGATTAGTAATCCCGAAATCCACTCGCACTCTCTAGACCGAGATCCAAATGAACCTAGGAATTCTTCTACATTCACCAAAACAAGGAAAAGATCAAGTTAAAAACATGTTTGACAAAATAAGCTCGTCAAAAACATTATAAGACAACATAAAAACCAAAAAAATAATTTTAACTTAGTCAAATCTGGACTCTTCCTTGATAATTATGAAACCTTTACCCTATTCAAAGTGGTGGTTGTGTAATTTCCGTAGTGGTTATGAAACCACCACCCTATGTAGAGAAGTAGTTGTGTAACGATGCCTTCACAAGGCGGCGGTCATGGAAAACGTGGGCGTCATACACTAGGGCCCAAAACTTGAAAAATGATAAAAATACATATTTTCACAAAAAAAAAAGCATGCACATCTAGACGCCCCCTTAAGAACATTTTAAGCGTAATATTTTTAAAAATCACCCTCACATTGATTTTTTTAAATTTTTCACATTTTAGCTTTAAAATTAATATACTAACCTTTTTCTTATCCGCTCCTCCTCTCACTCGTGGGGCCATGATCACGTCCCTACACTCTTTAATTTGACTATACTCACACTCAAAATGGTCACATGTAATCTAGAGCTCCAAATTCTCTATGAGGGTGAGTGCAAATTATTTTGAAAATAATAGTTTTAGATATAAATACGGTTTCTTATAGCTCTATTTTGAGTATGTGTGTCTTTCGGGGCTAGAGTCTTTGGCAAAATTATATTCCTATCCTCATGTAAATGGTAAGTCCTCTTGTCATTTTTCTTTAGTATGTTTTTCAATTTTGTATCTATCTGCACTTGATTCTTGGTTTACATCTTGTAGGTAGTAGGAGTTTGGATTGGTGTTAGTTTAACACATAGATGTGCTAGGTATAACTTCTAACTCCCCATTTTAGGAATTCCATACTCAAACTCGACATTCTATACCTCTTCATGGCTAGGACACTTCTCTAAGGGGGAAATATTTACACACCCAATTTTGCACATGCTTCATTGACAAAAATGATTAAAATTAACCTATGATGATTACTATCTTTTCTAATGATTTTTGAGTCCTATTTCTTCTTTGCATCTTACATTTGTATCTTAGAATATTCTACTTAGCCATTTCCTTATTTCCGTTAGCTTTCCACAATGTTTTTCCTTAGTTTTTGGCCTTAAGTTATGAAACCACCTCCCTACTTGGGCGGTAGTTGCAGAACCATCGATCTACCCTCAACGATGGATACACAACCACCTCGGTGGTTGCATAACTTCTATCATGTGTAGACCAGGATGTTGTATGATTTTGGACGAGACTTCCCAGACATGATTTGGATGTTTGTTAACTTCTTCCAACTCACATATTGTGCATGTTTCTTAGTCAAATTGGTTGTTTGTAGGCTTGATAGATGTGTACCAACCTCCTCTTCCTATTCTAATTGTTGATTTAGATTTAACTTGCCCCTTCTTGTTGTGGTGTGGCATCTCATTACTGCCAAATGGTTTAGACCATTTCCCAACCTATGTTCTATAAAAACTAGGCTTCTTCTCGAAGAAATGGATGGATATTTTTATTGTGATTTAATTCGTTATGATGACATGATATTCCTATAAATTACATAACCACGCACTACTCTCTTATGTTGTTCTTCTTCTACCTGCATTGCTACCAAACTACCAAGTAAGCCACCATTTCTCCAGCACTTTCTTCTATTATTTTCTCCATTCCCAGGTGTAACTCCGTGAGTCACGTGAACATTGAAGATAGAAAATAAACTTAGGAGACATGAAATTAAACCATAACCAAGATTACCTCACCACTCCAAATTCCAATTTGGTGATGTACTTATATTTCTTGAAGCTTTCTTGAATATTTTATTTAATTTGTATGCACATTGGTGACTAGATTAGTAAATCATTTCAATTCGATTCATTGAAATAGTTAGATCATTTACCCTAGCCTTAATTTCCTCACTTAATATTCTAGTGATAGATAACTTCCTTGCCTATCCATGTGGGTTCGCAAGAGGAATATTGTTGGAGGAAATCTTCAGTATTAATTTATAATTACCTACAATATCATTTCATTAGTAAAAATTCCATTGACTCCTTATTTAATTCTACTGGGAAGTTGAATGGGAATAAAATCTTATGAGAAGGTTTGATTTATTCTCGTGCTTTTAATGCAAAATAGAGGATTTCACATCCATAATTACATTTTTGAAAATATTTTCTTAAATTGTAATAGCTTAGATTTGTTTGAAACAGGATATATAATCACATCTGGATATTTATCTGTTTAGGTTTTGTTGATTAAATTGTAAAGGCAATTTCTTCATTTCTTTTATTTCTTCTGTCATTTTCCAAAAGTATAAAATCCCAAAAAAACATTAGTTTAATAAATTTAGATTGTTTTTTATTTTTTTAGTTCTTTTATATAATTGAAAAATCACAAAAACATAGATTAGATTTCCTTTATTTAAATTAGTTTGCTTTCTTTTATTAGATTAATTAAATATGCACTTCACATGACCATTTCAGCCCTAGAGAACCTAGAGATTACATATTTGAGCCCATAGTACTACAACCAAACCAACATGAATATTTATTAGATATTGATCACGCTCTTCGATTCACATCTTTCAAACCACTTCATACTCTGTCTACTATCACTAGACAATTGAGAGCTTTAAACACTGAAGACGACAGGGTTTACAAATTTTGGGAAAATTAGATTGGTTATAGGTTGCCTTGATCACTTGTTGGTCATTTCCACCCATTTTCCATAGCTATCTATCCCATATGGCCATTTATAGATGACAACAACCTAAATAATAAGTTTATGATCCTAGAGTCCCTCATTAACACAACTTATTTTGAGACTGACATATATATAGGCCTTCAAATTATGGTCTTTATCTCTTCACCACTTCCACTTGTCACTATCACATAACTTCACATCCTTAGCAAAGAAGCTGACCAATTCTACGACTTTTTGTGGAACCAACACAGGAGAAACTAGTGCTCATAACACTCATTTTTCCTTATTCATATGTTTTCTCTAGTACTTCCATGACCTTGTCAAGAATTTCTACGAGGAAAACAAAGAAAAATTTCCACGCATTCCACAACCATTTGAGAGAGTTTCGGACACATAAATTGATAGACTCTTACATGTGTGTGTATCCTTCTTGACCATACCATCACACTCGTTCAGGTTAGAGAGGATTTTATTGCCCTAGATGAGTAGATCCCTTTAGTTTCCATAGAGGAAGTTATATTTCCCGATAATTTGCTGACTACATTCACCCACCTTCAAGTATTTCATCCCACATAGCCATCCATTCATTCCACATCACCTTTTCCAACACAACCTTGGGAGTTCGAGTGCACTTGAAGTTCACATGGTGATTTTCAATCATACAATGTCGTCTTGATATCCGTATGATTGCTAGTAATGGAAAATTACAATAGCTTAACACATTATTACCATCCTTTATTATTCCTTCATAGGATATTTTTTCCCTCATGCATGCTTTTGATCACTTATAGTCTCGCCCAATCTCTTACATTAGAAAGCAAGGCCTATTATGCTTCCATTGATAATAATTCATTGCATGGAAATATTTTTCCCAAAAAGATTCATAACTCATCTTTTATTAAGGATTTTTTTATGCTTATATTTTCATGTTTTGATGGTACTGGAAACCCCTACTTGCATCTCAAGCATTATCGTATGGCTATTGCTTCATATAATAAAATTCAGATTTTATTTGATTGCAATGGAATCGTATAAATACAAAGTTATGTGACCATAATAAGGGACCAAACTCTAAGAATCTATTATCATCACCTAAGGTTGCATCCAAAGACATTATAATAGAAACTAAAAATCCATCTAACACTCACTCAAGGGACAAGGGATCGCATTTTCTCGCATACATGCATAAGACGAGAAGTTCATTTTTCTATCCATACATCCGTTTATACTACCACATCTAGCTAATTCTAGTTATTCAAGTGCATCTTGCACAAGAGCCACCTAGTGCATGGTTATTACATAAAAACATGAGAGCTATATGGAATTTTAAATGTAGTGTAGTGCTCAGTTCTAATCTCACCCAAATAGGTGATCCCTAAGGTCATCGACTCCCCATTTGCATATTTTTCTTTTTAGGATTTAATGTGTTTTGGGTTTTGCAAGATATCATTTTTTACATGTTACAAGATAATTCTACATGCATAGTCTCTTATACAAGCTAAAAATAGTTAAGGTTACTGATATTGGTGAGACAAAAGAAAAATCATTTTTCTAAGGTTCTACGTAGTCATAGACACCTAGAATAAGTCTCCAGTGCCAAGTTTCCCCTAACCTAATCTAGGTGCACCGGTTTAGCCATATTTGATAATTGCACAATTTTCTTAACATAGCTGCAACCGTTTTATCCTCATGTTCATCATTTTTCTAGTCCAACACACTTTGGGATTAATTATGAAACCACCTAAGTATTGTATTCCCTCTCTTACAACTAAGGTTTCACTTTTATTTAGCTTATTTCTTGGTTCAAATTTGTACTTTAGTGTTTTATTTGTTGCATGACACTCTAAAATATCTAGGGTTTTAAAAATTCTAATATTTCTTAAATCATTTGGAAAACCCATCACTCAAATCAAACCTTCAATCTATGGTTTACCTTATTATTCCTGTCACATTTATTGGTTGTTTTGGGTATTTTAAGAATATAGAGTTCCCTCCATCCACCCGTAGGGTTTCTAAATCAATGGCTGAATCTAATAACCCATTTTCCAACTCTCAAAATGTTACTCTTCATGAAATTGAAACATATGATAGTGATAAATCATATGATGAAGACACCAATGTTGATCAAGAGAAATTAGACAAGCTTACCAATTTTTGTCAAGCTTTGCGTGACAATCCCGCCCATCTTCCACATATTCTCCATACTTTAAGTGTTGCTAAAAACTCTTAAGATGCTACTTTTGCACCTGGTCGATTCTTCTTTGGCTACCATGGCCTCCACTCAACCCCTTAATATTCCTACTTCCACTCCTACCACTACTACTCCCATCATTCAACCTAATGTTTCTAATGCACAACCTGGCTCTCATTCAAACACTCCCGATTTAACTTTGTTCTATCAGGATTTGTAGACTCAAATTCATAAACTTCAACTAAACACTTATTGTGCATCTCCATCTCTTAATTCCACTTCACTCCTTCACACTCCTTTCACACCCATCATTTCCTCCTACCCACTTCCTCCAAAAAAATTCAACCCTAAGTTTCCCACCTTCTAAGGCCATGGTCACCCTCTAGAGCATCTCTAAGTATTTAAAGTTGCATGTCTAGATTATGTAGATGATCATACATTATTAGCAAATATATTTCCTAGAATCCTTCAAGATTATGAAATGCATTGGTTCTTAGATCTATATGTCCCCTTGGTAACATTAGTTACGTATATAGTCGATAATTTTATGACACATTTTTTAATCAACAACGATTCTAAGATATCCTATGCTCAACTCACACAAATTAAGAAAGGATCTAATGAGCATCTAGCAGACTATGTTTTATGATATAAGAACAACCTAGCAATGATGTCCAATTTGCTAGCAAAATTTGAATTGCAAGATCATTTTTACAAAGTATTTTTCTCCATTAAAAGAAAGTTTCATTTTTGAGACATCTCCTTCATTCGATCATCTATGTCATACTCTTAAATTATGTGAAGGAAAACTTATCTCCATAGGAAAACTTAAATATCATGAGAAATCATCATCTTCCAATCGGTTTCAAGGAAAATATAATTTTAAACCATCTCCTAAGCCCATTGACGCTTAATAAATTGTTAACACTATTAATACTCTTGAGAAGCTTCAATACTATCCTCTGAAGTGTACATTTACAAAACTGCCAATCACTCCACATCTTCTATTACCACAACTTGTTGAGATTAATCTCATTATGCTTCCTCTATTTAATATGGATCCATCTCAACCTAAAGGACACAATTATAATGAAAATTTCAGATGTGACTATCATCAATGCATTGGGCATTCTACATATCAATGTTTCAAACTTAGACATCTTATTCAAGATCTCATCGACAATAATGCAATCGATCTTTCGGAACCTTCGGCATCTACGCCGGTCAATGATAGCGAAAATCTAAAAATATTTAATGATCCATTGCTTAAACATGAAAAACAAGTATATGATTCTTCAGCTAATCATACATATCGCGTTGTGCCTCCTCCTTCATCGGGGGCCCTTGATTTTCTAGTTACACATATTGAGGCATCTCTACCATTCATCACATTCTCTGATCATGATTTTCATGCTACATTTTCTTTTGATACATTACATATCAATGCTTCTATCGGATCTTATGTTATCAACAATAATATGATCAGCTCATCGTCTCCTCTTTGTGTATATTCTATTGTGCTCCTCGTTTCTATCAATTATCCACTCTCACAAATTTCATATCCAATTCCCAAATTCTATTTGCATTTCAGTCTTCCAATCACAATCGTGGCCTCTCGCCATGTTTTTCCCTTCATTGTGGCACATTCAATCGAAGGTTGTGACATGATCTTAGGTTTTCCTTGGCTCTGGGTTGCTCAAGATATATTTTCCATGACTCATTTGTGTCTTAATTTCATTCACAATAAGCAAGTTGTCTCTATCAAAGGTGTTTCATCATCCACTCCATTGTCTCAACCTTCTCTTGAATACCATTTCCTTCGCTAGATAATTTAGGTCCCCAAATTCTCAATGTAAAGCGCATTTTGTTCATAGCTATTCTATTTGCACATGACCTACTTGGTCTCATCGGTCCACTAGTCCATCTCATTAGCCTAGGTCCACCACTAAGTCATCTCCTTCACTTAAGTTCATATCACCTTCGTGGTCTCCTTCACATAGGTTTGCATCACCTCATTGGTATATTTCACATAGGTTTTCATCACCACGTAGGTCTCATACACATAGGTATCATTCACTGATATATCTTCGGTCTCATACATCATCGATCTTAGAGCATGGTCACATGTGTATATCTCCATAAGAATTGGGTGGAATACCCTTTCCCTACAATTTTATCGATAGATTATTCACATCATACACTTGTGGGTATCATGCTTACTCTCCCCCCTTATAGCATTAACATTTGTCTCACATTTCCATTATCACACTCTTTTTTTTTAATTTATTCTTCCTCATACATCATACATGCATTGATACACCTCTTGTATCAGCATTACCCTATGATGCACTCTCATGCTAAGATTGACACTTGACTGTTGATGGCATGCTACATCTATGGACCTCATATCATACACGTGACACATTTCACACTCTACGCATTTATGACACATCTTTCTAGCATCACATTCTAGCACATTACACTACTTGATGATGCTCTCTAGTTCCACATGATTCTTACTTGACTGATGAAGGTCTAAATCTGAAATGAACCTCACCACATTCACTCTCTACACTACATGCTTCATTGATCTATATTTCTAGCACACACTATTCAAACCATTTCTCGATGATGCACTCTTGTTCTATGGTTAATTCTTGACTGTTGAGGGGTATTTTATAAATGAACCTCATCTCATACACATTCATACACATCCACTCGGAGGGCATGTTGCTCTTATAATTCACTTTGCATTCCATTCAATTCACACTCACATCATGTTGCATATCTTGATTGCACTTATTATTGTTTTCTTATACTCACATGTTACACTTTTCTTACTATGTTGGTCCAATATCTAGTATGTCATTACCTTTTATATATACGCATGTTTGTTCACTTGTTCTCTAGTTTCTAATGCAAACTTCATACGAGATATTTACATGTGGCACAAATTCTTGAACTATACCTCTTACCAATCCTACAGCGGCTCTTGGGAATCCACTTTCATACACATCACAATTGTTATTGTTTCGTTTTATACTACTTCATATTCTTAGTAGCACATTATTCTATTGATATATACACATCTTGACATACTATTTATGTTTCTAACATGCTAACAAATGCATCATGTGTAGAATTTTCTTTGTAGAAACTATTTACCACTATGGTTGTTGTATACTTTGTTTTCCATTGTATGCCATTATTTGTGGGCTCTACCCTTTATCTTGTGTGCACATTGTATGCTTTTATCCACTTCAGCCTTGATTATCTTATGACATTGTGAGTGATGTCCCATGTTTTAAACCCACTTTTTGGTGGTATATATTTTCTTCTTTCTTTCTATATTACACTTTACCTTCTATATGCTTAATTGTCTCGATTGCACTAGCACATGTTTCTAGCCACTTTGTCCTGTGTGTGCCTTTTTTTTTTTACTAAGTACATTTCCTCACCCATGTAGGGTATATGTAGATGAAAAATCAAGCTAGCATGCACAAATAAAATGAATATGAAACCAATTCAAATGCAACATGCAAACTCAACAAATCAACTACCTCATATCAAGAAAAGATGAAAGGAAGAGGAACAATACCTGCACTTACCGTCTAGCATGCAATTCTCCTTCCTTGATGGTTGGATGTGCTTGAGGATGATTGATATCTTTAGATTTGTATGTGGATGCATGCACTTGGACATAAATTCCCCTTTGATGATTTCTAGATTATTGATGAAGATGATGAAGGATTATATGATGATAGATTGTATATGGATGATAAGTTGATTGAGTGATAAAAATGAAAAATATTTACTAACTTTCTTACTATATATCTCTCACGGAGGAGGAGATCTCAATTTATAGTTGAGAAGTGTAAAATTGGATGGTGAGGATTAATCCATGTTGGATTGAATCCAATGGTTGAAATTTGATGAGAAGATTGGATTTATGTAGAGATTTCTAGATGTGGAGGGTTCTAGATTTTGTGTGGATATTTTATTGAATTTTTAATTTAATATAATAGTGTAGAATGTTTGAATATTTAAAAATGATAGGGAAAGATGGAGAATCTACTAGATTTAGAGGTGAGGATGTGCACATGATTAGGATAATTAATTATGAGAATTGATGGAAAGTCTAGGTGTAGGGATGTGTAGGGTAGGTGGTAGGTGAGATGTAGGAATATTAAATTGCTATAAATGTTAATGACTTGGATTTAAAACAGGATAATATGATATAATAATGGATTAATGAGATTAATTAATTAAAAGGATGAAGTGAGATATAATAATTATTTAAAAGGAATAATAATGGAATGTTAGGATAGAATGATAAATAATGATAAAGGGTAAAATATGATAAAATGGATTAAATAATAATAGTTAATCTTGTGATTAATTATTATATGAATGATGATGGGATATTTTTAGGGAAGGTTAATCGTATTTAACCATGTCACCATTTTATATGTCTACATGTTTCCCCTCTTTGAAGTGTTATTGCGGAGCAATGACATTTTAAATAAAATAAGAGAAGGTGTTAGGATGGTGATATGATTCCCCCTCGAGGGGTTAGGTGGGGAGAAATGATGTGGGTAACCAATTGAAAAGAGGATATTCCTAAGTTAGTAGATGAGAGGTTGATAAGATGATAGGATGTTAACTATAGGAGACCCCAATCATCGATATATGGCAAGGGTGTAGGATGTTATGATTTTGGATGTATGATGCCCCAGTCAACGATGTATGACAAGGGGTTGGATTTAGGATTTAGGATTTAGATTTGATGATGCCCTAGTCAATGATGTATGACAAGGGTGATGAGTTTGGATTTGGATGCCCCGATAAAGGGGTTGATGTTTTGGATGTATGATGTGGTTGGATTTTGGATGTTGGATGTTGGATTTGAGATTTTAGATTGTTGGATGGCTGGGGAAAGGGGGTAGGATTAGATAGGATCTTGGATTGATGATGTTGTTGATGTTGGATGTTGATGATTGGATTTGGGATGCCATAGTCAAGGGATAAGGATTTTGATTTTTGATGGTGGATGTGAAGATTTTAGATTGTTGGGTGCCCCAGGAAAGGGGGTTAGGATTAGATAGGATATTGGATTGATGATGTTGTTAATGTTGTATTTTTATTATTGTATTTGGGATGCCATTTTCAAGGGGTAAGGGTTTTGATTTTGGATGGTGGATGTTGGATGTGAAGATTTTTGGATGATAGGACTTGATAGGATTGATTGAAAATATTGGATAGATTGATCTGATGAATAAGATATGATTATTGGACGCTAGATTATTTATGAATGGTTGGTTGGATAAGGTGATGATGATTAAAATAATTGATAATTTAAAGGGGTGGTGCTATCGTAAATTGCCCACAATTATCATCATTAGCAATGTTTTGAATGTGGCATAGAGAAAGATGCATCAAGGTATGAAGACCATGATGATTAATTTTCAAAATGCCATTGTCCTCATATCATTGGACATATTGATGTAAAAGGAAGATCCTCATGTCATTGGACCATGTAAAAATAAACAAAATTGGCCTCATATCATCAGCCAAGTTCTAAAAGAAAAATAAAATGTGGCCTCAAATAAGCGAACAAGCACATACACACAAATGCATACAAAATTGTTTTAGATTGTGTGTTATTGATTTTTTATGAATTTTTAAGATATTTTTTGGATTTTAAAGATAATTTAGATGTTGTGGGATGAATATTTGAGAGGGATGTGCAAGTTTGAAAGGAGGTGAATTTCTCCAATAAGTCCCAAGGGAGATGTAGATAAGGATTAGGGCTAAAGGGGTGATTTTGGATAGGATAAGGGATGTGGGATAAAGGGGTTGGTTGGATAAAATAAGGGATGTAGGATAAGGGGATGATTGTGGATAGGATAAAGGATGTGGGATAGAGGGATGATTTGGGATAGGATAAAGTATGTGGGATAAAAATATTGGTTAGATAAGATAAAGGAGGTTTGATAGGATGAGAGTTATGATAAGGTGGGATATGGGACTAGGTGATGACTTAGTTAATCGGATAAGGTAGGAGGATAAGATAGGCCCTCAAGTAAAGGGTGGGATGATGGATGATAGTATATTTTTTTCCCCCAAGTGTAAGGAAGAATAAAAAGTAAGGGATGGTGCCCCCAAGTGGATTATAAAGTTTACCCCAATCATAATGATGATGGGTTAAAGGAAGCAAAAGGGTGGATATGATAAAGCAATATGATCGTCGATTTCCCATGGATCATGTATGCAAAGGATGGATGGTTAGCAATGGATGATGAAAAAATATGCGCTTAAAAGAACATGTTGTAAAATAAAAGTGGGACTAAAACAAGAGTGTGACCAAGGTCTAAGCCATACTTGGCAACATACAAGCGTGATGCCTCTTCAAGATGAAGTGTGTGCGATTTTGATCATTAATTACCACTTCTAGTGAAGATTTAATGGGTAGTATGTGAAGACACACTACCCAATGTATAGGGATTGATTAAGTCAAGTGGGCTAATGGAAGGTGAATGGAAGGTTGAGCCATGCATTGCTCTCACTGTCGATCAAGCATTCATAGCCCCAATGGAGATACATCTAATTCTTGTCACAACATTTCTCTACTATCAGGAAAGCATTCATAGCCCTAGTAGATTTGCTGGAAACACCCCTAGAGATAGTCTTGAGGTTGATTGTATTGGATATTTTTATTTTTGATATGATATTTTTTATATTTTCTTTTTTATGATCCACTCTCTTAAGACCTCTAGGGGTTAAGAATCACAAGTGGCTAGATGGGGGGATGGAGATGAGTATAGTGATGACATGGGATGGATTTTCATAAAATGTATCCAAGGGTCTTCACCATTAGTTAATTAAGATGTGTGATTAAGTGATTGGATCTCTAAGATACGATCAGTCTTGGATGTTGATAGTAAGGATAGACCAAGGTCACACAAGTGTAATAGGTACTAATGACTTACATCATGTGTGATTAAGTCAATTAAGTACTTGTGAAGATGGATTGGATTGGAATGAGGATGGAGGGATGAGGAAATAACATCCGTGTGTAAAGGACAACCTAAATTCTCAATCCATTTTTAGGTGTTTGGGATGTGTAGGGGGATTAGAGGATTGGGGATTGGTAGATGGATTGATGGGATGATCAAGAGAATTGGTAGGATCAGGTTGTGATTGGGTATTGTTAGTGAGAGGTTTATAGCCTAAGCCTGATTGTCCAAAGTTGGGAGGGTGGGTGATGGGAGTAAGGATTTCTTATTCATGGATACCTAGGATTTTACCACAATGTTTGATGTTGGTAAGCATATTTTTGTCTATAGAATATGAAGTGGGTGGGAGATATGATGTCATGTGATCATCATGAGACTGGAAGATTGTAATTTTGTCATCCACTAGGGGCCCAGATTTAGCAAAGGATGGGAGGGGAGATTTTATTCAGTTTTTGTTGATGAAGGATGATTGGATTGATGATTACGCTTTGATTTTTGGTCGATGAGGGATGTTTGGATTAGTGACTAGATTTGGTTGGCCGACGTTGTTTGTACTTGGAATGGGGTAGAGATGGTGGTTGATGGTTAGATAGGGTTAGGATGGAAAGTTGGTGGATAGAGAGGTAAAAGGATAATAATTCCTTGGTTAATAAGGTTTTGGACATAAGACCTAAATTGCATGTAATGATTGGTCGAATGTCCATGAGTGCAATGGAAGTCACAATAATAGTGTTTCGATACCAATATGGTTTAGGAAGGTTGGGATCATGATGTTTGATAGGTGGGTGAATGATCATGTTAAAGTTTTTAAGACGGTGGAAGATAGTGATCAAGGATTCACCTAAGGAGGAGAAGGTGATTAGGGTTGGTAAGAGGTATGATGTGGGTAATAAGAGTGGTTTAGGTATAATATGTGTAGGATTGGGTAGGATAGGAGAGGATTGATTGTTTTTGGATGTAGGTTTAAGATGTGTATTAGATGGTCGGGATTTGAATGGGAGATTAGCCTTAGGGTCTTTAGGAGGTTGGTTCTGTTTTGTATTAGTAGTGGATTTTATCTTGGGATTGGATTTGGTTGAATTGGGATAGGTGGATGGTGTAGGGTTAGTTTTGTAGGATTAGATGGTTTGATTTTGGATGGAGTGGATAAGGTAGGGGTGGATGAAGAGGATGTGTTATATTTGGATGAAGAGGATATGTTAGATTGGTTGGATTTGGGGGAGGTAGATTGTGTGGATTTAAAGGATGGAGTAGATGTTGATGAGGGAGATGGGTTGAATGTTGGTTGAGTTGAGGTAGAGGGGGGTGGTGTGGAAACCACGTTGGATTTGGGAGATTGAGGTAACTTAGGAATCACATTGGATGCGATATGATTGGGGTATTGGGGAATTAGGATTAGATTTAGGAGATGGGGGTGACTTAGGAGTCACATTGGATGGTTTGGGATTGGATTGGTTATTAGTAGATTTATTAGATGTGGACGGATAAGATAAAGGTGGCATGGGGCCATGTTGGATGAAGTAGGATTAGGGGATGAAGAGGATGTGGGTGACTTAGGAGTCACACTAGATTAGATGGGGTTGGATGTAAGTGATGGAGGCTTAGGAGCCAAAGTAGATGTTAGAGGAGGGGAATTGGGACTATCTAGGAGAAATTCCATGGGATGAGGTTAGGATGATGAGGATTTAGGACTAAGGTGTGATGTAGGGGATAAAGATTGTGGTTTGGTTTGATCTTGATTGGATGTGGATGGGTATGTATAAGGTACATTATGATATGTTTTGATGGGAGGGAGTTGGGGATTAGATTGGTTGATGGGGGATAGTGGTGATGAAGGATTAAGCTTGGATAATAGGTTAGCGAATTGGAAAATAAGGTCACTAGATGGTGGTGGTGATTTGGGATTTTTAGGTTTGGATTTTGATTTAGATTTTGATTTTGATTTGGATTTTTTGAAGTGGATGTGGTGGACGAATCATAGTTGGTTAAATTTTGATAAATCTTGAAAATGAGATCTTTATTGGTGGAAGGGAATGATTGGAGGCGATCAAAATCCATGTAACTACTTGTGTGTAAAGAAGGAATATGTTTAGGGGTGTTGGATGATGTGGATTTAGGATTGGGTATGATTGGTTGGGTGGATGATGGATCATATTCATCAATGTTAATAAGGTCCCGAATATCATAAGTGGATGCGAGGAGGATGGTCGAGAAGATGTTTGGCTAAAGTGTGATTGAAGGTCAAGAATTTGTTGGTTTATATTTTGGATGTTTGTGAGGATGGTGGGATAAACTTGAAATGGGTTAGGATATTTTTGAATAGAGGATGTGAGTGTCATAATTTGGTTTTGTAAAGATTGGATAGTAATAGGGATGTTTTGATCAAAGTGGGAGGGTAAAGGTTGATGAGTGGGGGATTTGACTTTGATGGGAGCCATGATGAGGATGGGGGTTTAGATAATATTTAGGAATAGGATTGGGTATGGATAGGGTGTAGGTAGGATAGGACTAATATGGAGGGATTAAATGTGGATGGGATAGATTAGGAAAGGGGATAAGATTGGGGTAATTAGATGGATGGATTGGGTTTGATTATGTTTGGATGGGTTGATTTATTGTTTGATTAATGTTTGATTGGTTGATTAATGTGTGGTCAAAATGATATGTAAGCAAGAAACACACATGCAACACACAACCTAGCTAGTCAAGTGGGTGTGCAACACAAGCTATAGCCCACTTTCAATACCACCATGATAGTGGCACTCACTGAGTTGGCACACCTTTACGTTGATGTGTGATCAAATAGTGAGTAATATTCAATGGTTCCTTCCCCTGCACTATATCTTGATCGCACCAAGGCCACCTATGCTAGGATAAACAAGTCTTGTTAAGGGATTCTTCTATATACCTTTCGGTACATGATGTCTGAATATGTGTTGTAAGGATGTTGTCTAAGGCCCAATTCTGGGAAGTGGAATCCCCTCAATTCACGTCACACTTAAAACACATAGATGCTTAACCAATAATGACAGCTCTCTAGGGATTTATATACCCCGCTAGAACATGAGGTGTGTCTATGTGCGTAGAGGTGAAGCCCATGGTCACGAGACCCCTAGGACTATGACAAGTGTGTGGTGATGAAATCCATGTCATGTTGCCCCTAAAAATGAAAAAGGGAAGAAGGTGGACCACTTTTGATCCTCAATATCATCCAAGGACGCGAGAGGAGAGCATACATGAAATCCAACCTTCAAGTTTAACAAACAAACATGCAAAAGATGAAAGATGCAAGATATAAAGATTTTTTATTTTTTTATTATTTTTCAATGATTAAAAGATGATTAGAAAAAGAAAAAGGGGTATTCAAGAGGAGGCCCTGCAAAAATTGGATTAGTAGTTTGGAAAATAACCCCAATTATTAGACAAACGTGCTACAAAACAAAGGGGTTAGTAGTTTTGGATTGATTTTTTAATCTTTGGTAAGCGTAGGAAGCTGCACACAAAGTGTTAGTAGTTTGGAACAAGAAAATATAACTCAAAGTGTAGTTAAAATGACAATATTTAGTAAAATTAAAACCATGAATAAATTATACAATAAAATTCTAAATTAACACTTTCATTGCATAGATATTTTCAATACCTTTCTGGACAAAAAAATGGAGTCGTTTTGAGTTCGGGGTCAAAATTTATGGCTCTCAAAAGATAGGCAAAATAAATGCACCAAAACAAAAAGGTCACATATGCGTTGTTATAGGTCATATATGCGCTGAAACAGGTCACAAACGCACTACTTTGTAAAAAAAGGAAATTTTAAAGTTTTAAAGGTTAAACATAAGCTCAAGTGTTATAAATGTGCTACTATTGGATAAACACGCCGAAATAGGTCATGAACATGCTAATATAGAAGAAAAGCTCAAAATTTAAAAAAAAGGTTAAATCAATCTTTTATGAAACCAAATCTGGACAGCTTAGTGATTAGATGATAATAAACAAGAAATTAAAAATATTTTGGGGGTTAAGCCCCATGGTGGGTGCCAAAAATGTAGATGAAAAATCAAGTTAGCATGCACAAATAAAATTAATATAAAACCAATTCAAATGCAACATGCAAACTCAATAAATCAACTACCTCGAATCAAGCAAAGATGAAAGGAAGAGGAACAATACCTACACTTACCATCTTGGATGCAATTCTCCTTCCTTGATGGTTAGATGTGCTTGAGGATGATTGATATATTCATATTTGGATGTGGATGCACTTGGACATAACTTCCCCTTTGATGATTGTTTGATTGTTGATGAAGATGATGAAGGATTATATGATGATAGATTGTAGATGGATGATAAGTTGATTGAGTGATAAAAATGAAAAAGATTTCCTAACTTTCTTACTATATCTATCTCTCATGGAGGAGGAGAGTTAAATTTATAGTAGAGAAGTGGGAAATCAGATGGTGAGGATTAGTCCATGTTGGATTGAATCCAATGGTTGAAATTTGATGAGAAGATTGGATTTGTGTAGAGATTTATAGATGTGCGGGTTCAAGATTTTGTGTGGAGATTTTATTGAATTTTTAATGTAATAAAAGAGTGTAGAATATGTGAATATTTTAAAATGAGAGGGAAAGATAGAGAAAATTCTAGATTTAGAGGTGATGATATGCATTATGATTACGATTAGATTAGGTCAAATGATGTGATTGGTATAATTAATGATGATATTTAATGGAAAGGCTAGGTGTAGGGATGTGTAGGGTAGGTGGTAGGTGAGATGTAGGAATATTAAATTCCTATAAATGTTAATGAAGGATTTAAAATAGGATAATATGATATAATAATGGATTAATGAGATTAATGAATTAAAAGAATGAAGTGAGATATAACAATGATTTAAAAGGATTAATAATGGAATGTTAAGATAAAATGACAAATAATGATAAAGGGGTGAGTATGATAAAATGGATTAAATAATAATAGTTAATATTGAGATTAATTATTATATGAATGATGATGGGATATTTACAGGGCATGTTAATCGTATTTAACCATGTCAAAATTTTAGATGTCTACAGTATCAATCAGATCATCGTTCGAGTCCTCTCTTTTGGGTCGCATCCTCCTAGCCCCGTCGGATGTACCCAAAATGATGGGGGCATACATTGGGTGAATTATTCACCCCATACAACAATACACAGTCACAATTCAAACTTGCACAATACAAGAACAACACAATCTACAATTACAAAAAAACCCAAAAGTTGACTTGGGTCCTTAGTTTAACATAGATGTCAATGCCCAGATATATAAATGAGAACTTGGGAACTCCCGATCCTTGTTGGGAACCTATGACTAGGGGAAATTACTTTTTTTTCTCAAATCAACGTAGTTTACATCATGACACGGAAATTTCACAAGACATGCACTTTCCTCCAAAGAATCGATTGCATTATATCTCCATTTTCTTCTCTTTCTACTTGCATCATACTTGATTGAACAAGAACAAAGTAGGATCACACCATCTACACTGGGTGTATAATTTTCAAGAAGTAGTCGAGGTTTGTTTAATAACAATAGACCTTTCTCCCTATCACTTCTTCCGGCATGACATGAGATCACCCGGAAAAATCGCACTTGGCATGATATTGCCCAAAAAAATCACACTTGGTGTGAAATCGCCCAAACAAATTTCTCTTATACAAAGATTTCAGACACTTTCTACCTTTTCCAATTATCACGAATCAAGTGCACACATTCCTTTTATTACTTTTTCACATTTTTACATACTTTTACATGTGTTTTAGAGATTTTTCATAGCACATGACTTTGACTACTCTTTCACTCTTGTTTTTAGGTCCATCCTTAGCACACAACAAGAAGCATCCCCACATCAAAAATCATAACATTTACAATAGGTACAAGCATGGCACAACACATACGTTTCACCCTTATGGTCACTTCCTCTTTATTAGCTTTCATGCTTCATTTTTAGCATTCCACGCTTTTTCTTGTCTCTTCAGCATTTTTGCCATCAATCTATATGGCTATTAGGTACACATATTTTATCTACTTTTGTTATCGAATATTCACTCAACAATATAAAGTGGGGGAAAATGTAGCCACAAAATCACGCACATGGGTACATTTCTAGGTACTAATCACATACTACTATGCATATGATTCCTAAGCGAGAAAACTAATAATTGATATCTATATTTGTCCTATTTTATGTCTTTTTGGTTTCCTCTTTGGCCTTGCACACCCAACATCCTAGTCTGATCTTTATTACTTCATCTTTCTTGACTTTAACCACCATCTCCCAACTAGGATGTTAATGCACAGACACCCTTGTCCCCTCTGGGAACCCCTGGCCTCTTTGTATATTACTCACCTCTTTTGGGAATCTTGTTTTCTTATGGTTAATCCTTTTAGTTGTAAATTACGAAATTCAAAAAAGGGAATCATATAAATACAAAGTTATGTGGCTATAATAAGGGACCAAGATCTAATAATCTATTATCATCACCTAAGGTTGCATTCAAAGGATATCTAAGAGCATCAAATCATCCATCTAGCAATCACTCAAGGGACAAGGGACTACATTTTTGCATACACGCATAGGGGATCTACTTACATTGCTACATCTAGTTATTGCTCACTATTCAAGTGCATCTTGCATAAGAGCTACCTAGGGCACAATTCTTACACACACATGAAAACTACATGGAGTATGAAATGTAGTCGAGAACTCAGTGTAAGCTCACTCAATCGGTGTGACCACCGGGGTTAGTTTGACTCCCCATTTGCATATTTTTCCTTTTAGGATTTGATGTGTTTTGGGTTTTTACAGGATATAATCTATTTTACAAGTTATAGGAAAATTCAAAGGTGGGAATAATGCAACATATAGGTGATAAATAACAAAGGTTAGTGATATTGGTGTGACAAAAGAAAAATCATTTTCTCGAGGTTCTATGTAGTCACGGGTGCCTAGATGCGATCTCGGTGCACCCAAATCTTCGACCTAATCTAGGTGCCCTGCCCGAGAATATCTTATAGTCACACAATTTTTTTAGCATAATTATGATAGTTTCCTCTTGTTCATCATTTTTCCAATCTAACACACTTGGGGATTAATTTTGAAACCGAATAATTATTTTATTCCCTCTCTTGCACCTAGGATTTCATTTTTATTTAGCCTATTGCTTGGGTTAGATCTATAATTTAGTGTGCGCACCCACAATATAATGAGAAAGCTCAAAGTATACTAAACAGATAGAAGTGGGTTTTCAGTCTATATAAGACTCCACTTCCTCACTCGTACTCGGCTCAAGATTATGGAAACCTGGTCCACACCTCCTCTCTCCACACATACACTCTTGACAGTTTATCCCCTTAGGGTCATCTAGTGTAAGGTCCACAACATACACATAACTACATCACTAACACAATGGTAATTCACACACAACAACCATAACGTATTATGCATGGTATATATATACAGGGTATAACACAATCACTACTTTCACAGGTTACGATACATCACATTACCACATCCTGCACCCATAGTGCAATCACTGTACACTAGGGATCACACTCACCATATGCCCCTAAAACATAACATGAACCATCACATATTACATGAATTATGTGTATGCGGAAAATAATGTCTAACCTTACAACATATAGTCAATTGCAAAACAACATGACGATGCACACAACTAATCACAATACGGTGATGACATCACGATAAACTGCAATTCACTTTACATCAATTTTGTCATGCAATACATCAATACATCTTCACATCACATAAGGTCAAAATGTTTCAACACTCCGCAATTCACAATATCATTCCTTTCACACAAAACAAGGTGGTACATCACACACGGATTCCTCATTGGATCCACGAAAAGGAGAGTCAATACTCTCATCACAAGCAGTAATTCACACGTGAATTCTTCATAGAATCCACATGAAGGAGAGAGAATACTCCCATCCCCAACACATCAACATGATAAAAAAATGCGCACTAAGTGACATACACATCATGTGCGTCCACACTATCACAATTACGACATAGATCACATCGCTCTTAAAACACATTACTCTTCCAATATTTATCACCATCATGCATATCATCACAACTCCAATCCATCCCAGAGGTTCAAGAGCATGAACCTCCACTCTGATACCATATGTAGTGCCCACATTTTACGCACCCAAATACAACAGTAAAATACCAGGATAATTTTTTTGACTTACATTGCTCATTACACACAACATATAAGGGGCTCTGAGTACGTAAAAACTCGAATCACATAAGAAAATCACATAAATCATCGACTCACATAGACACATGGAAATGACATAGGCATGTCGATGCCACACTTTTCCCAATGAATGAATACTAGCACTAACCCAACCACAAGAACATGACTTTAGGAACGTTGAACCCACAACACATCATTTCTTTAATTACATCTCAGTTACGATTAACATTCTAAAAACATTATTATGCAAGTATAGTTTTCTCCTTTTTCCATCTACAAAATCTTAAGTTCAATCCACATTTAATTTATAGTTCGACCAATTTAGGTTGGCTTCCTTTATGCATCACGGAAATTTCCATAACTTACTTGCTTATTTGGCACAATTCTAATCACATATACAATACTTAATTATCTTGTTCTTATGTTAAGAATATGCTTCTCAAATGTTTATTTAATGTTTAAAAATTTACCCTTGCTACACAAGTGAATTTACGTGATGTCAAGGTGAAATCTTGGGATTTAGGAAGACATAGATTCGAGATAGATTTTTCCCCAAGAACATCCTTCGATCACGGAATAGTTATTTCACTACCATAGTTAATAAAGTTTAATAACTTATTGACTTCCATTTATATTTATATATCTTTTGTTTTCTCAAAGTTAGATCACACCAAGGCAATACATATTCTTTGAAACACATAATGATATTTAATTGAGTTATAAGGACTCCAAGAGTGGCAGTATCCTAACCTCAATTCTAGTTTTTACTCTTGTGTGCTTTATTTTTCTACGTCACACTATGGTCACATTTTTACCATCGTTTTATAACAAAAGAGTTACGAAAGCACTTGTCTGAAATCTTAAGGACGTACATGGTTAGAAGCATTATAAGCTACCCATGTTCACGAAGATCCCATGTCTCTGCATTTCACGATTCCGCATAAGGACTATTCTTTATTCCTTAATGCCATAAAATGACATAACAAGGGATTTTGGGACAAGATTTCATTTTCTAAGGTTCTCTAAAACCAACATCTTTCAAAACAATTTTGTATGCAAGGAGTTAAATTATAGTTTTCTACCCACAAGTTAACATCCTAAACAACTAGGGTTTAGTTTTAATTCCGATTTTCACTTAGGGATTTATGCTCTATTATAGATTAGATTAAGGTTCAAAACATATTCACCCTATAAACCCTCCGTAAAAGATCAAAGCACTATATTATCACTAGCCAAAGATAGCACCTATAGCTAAGAGGATCTATTTATTAGCAAAATTTTGAGTGATAGAACCACTATTTTACTAGCTCCCTAATGTCATCTGGATCCCATAAGAAATTCATTCGATGCAGAAGATTTATTTGATTTGCGTTTCTCCTATATGTCCTGGTTTATGTCGATGTCACTAAACGTACCTACTAAGACGATAAACCCCTTTCTTGGGATCTTATTTGCTCGAACTAAGATGTTCCATCGAGTGTAAAGGTTCATTTGAAGGTCACAGCTTTTCTCTACGCTAAGGGAATAACATAGGCAAAGTTAGTTATATACAAATTTTGAACTAGGGTTGACTGTTGTGGTTAGGTTCCTTTATTACATTTTCAAGGTAAGAAACACAACACCAATTATTAAACCAATAATTGCACAATGAAAGTTCACTACAAGGTATTAATTTCAATTCCTTTTGACATATATATTCCACTTTTACCATAACAATTTTGGGATCAAAATAACATCCATGAAAGAAATACCAATCTCTCAATCACTTATTAATCTAGCGACTTTTACATACTACAAATTTCAAAAATAAGTCTTTCAATATAATACCAAAAATAAACAATGAATTACTCAACGCCTTTACGTCATCATTCTTTCATCCTGTAAAAACCACGTGAGCAAGATATCAGTGATAAATCGTTGGCATGGCATCCACCCTAATCTAACATAATTATCATTTTTCAGTTTCCCATTTACATTTGATAATTATTACAATTTGCAATCGAAATAAAAAGGTTTAGAGACATGTACTCATAACATTTCATTTTGCTTCTTTTTTTGTAACCCAGGAGAGAGAAAGAGAAGGGTAGAGATAGAAAAAACCATTTTGTCAAAAGTTCTAACACACACAACAAGTTACATTATAGTGTTTTTAAACAGCTTATTTACAGTGTTAAAAGTTTCCTGGGTGATTTAAAGAACCCTACGAGGGTCCCGCAACTTCCTATTTTTACATTTTCTTACTAGCTACAAATGATCAAAACGGGCTCGGAGGCTAAGAAACCACTTCTAAAATTTATCCTCCGATGAGAACACACACCATGATTAACTTTCTACATGTCCCCAGATATACCAAGAGTTCATAAAGAATCGACGGACTGAAAAGAGCGAATGGTTTGCGTTTGGTAGCTAATTTTGTTGGACCACCGGTCGTAGTTGGCCTAGTGCAAATTGAACAAAAGTTAGCTGGAGGGCTCAAAAAACCACGTCTAAAACTGACGTTCGATGGATGAGCATGCCACAAGACACTTCCTACAAGTTTCCCTTATGTGAGGAGAATTCATCAGAGTCGACGGGATTGAGAACTAGAAAACCATTTTCAAATGGTGACAAGTTGAAAATTGGTCCAGTTTGACCTCGTTAAACTATTGTCGAGGCCTAAAAAATGGCTTTGCCAAACTATCTAGAAGAAATATTTTCCTAAGATGAATGTTCCATGAAATTGTCTAGTATTAACACTAAAGGTTTGCAGCGGAATAAATTTCTATATCAAGGTTTCAAATGGCAGTTCAAAATGAAAGCCAACTTTCTAGATTTAACAACTTTTTACTACGTAAAACAAAGTGTAACAAGGCTCCTATAAAAGCGTCAAAAAGATCTCATACGTTCGTTCGGGTTCAAACCAAAGGTCAAGATGACTCCTCACATACCAAGCCACATGAATGAAGCTTCACATCTCGTCTTCAAGGTAACGAAGGGTACTTAATGAGTCTTTGAAAAATGCAAAAATTAACTATTTAAACAAGAAGAAGGTCAACAATATTACTGGGAAGTCAAAATCGTCTGTCGATATACCAAAATTGTAGTGATCTAATCGGGTAGAAAACTTCCTAAATCACCTCGTAATGAGGGTGGAAGTTCATTTTTAATGCAAACGGGTTATTTTGACTTAGTGAGTTTTTGAGACGACAATTCATTGATTTTGCAACGATTTGAAAACAACATTTAATGGTATTAAAAACCTAATATTTTAAGATTATATTAATTTTCAAAAGAGAACTAAAACACGAGAATTATGAGAGTTAAGGGAAGATGAACCATGCCGGAGAACGAATTCGGTCGAATCCACGAGGCTTTGGTTCAAGATCTTGCTTGGGTACTTCATCAACCAATTCATGAGCATCCACAACTCCACCATTTTACATACACGTCTATCAAGTAATTTGTAACTACATATTTGAAACCATTCCGCTACTCTGATCACTTTTCTCCTACCTTCTGGATTTGACCCACCACTTATTGAGCATGATCAAATGGTTTCTTATTGATGTTGTTTATATAGAATGATATCTTCCTCCTTTTGTGAACAGCCTCAAATCTTGCAACCATGAGACCATGATTTTTTTGAAGGCATTTTGGCAACCACTTCACATGCCTTACGCATTCCTCCACCTTTTTGCACATTCTCATGTGCTCATCAAACACCAAGCAAACATAATGATTAATTCTAGGCATGATTCTACAAGAGGCACTCATGCCATCAAAGTATTTACAACCCTCATGCACTGAACCTGCATGGATAAATGTTAATTAAACAAAATGAAGCTTACATGGTCAGGGTATGTTCCATAAGACCACATCTCTTTGAGGCATTTTTTCAAACAGTCCAAACGCCTTTTTAACAAATCCATTTTGTGCATATGCTACCATCATGGTATTCCATGAGACTAAATTTCTTTAAGGCATTCTCACAAATAGTTGACTTGCCTTGTGTATGCTTCAAAATTTGCATACTTGTCTACTAGTGCACTTGCAACTAAAACATACAAAATCCCTTCTCCAAAATGCTTTAATGGACGTCCATGCTCTATTTCAAGAGCTCCATTTTGGCACAGGCTGGAGGATACATTGGCAAAGAAAACTATCAGGTTGAGACTGTTTGTTGCACACGCCAAACATTGTGACTGCCTCACGAGGAAAACTGTGTCTCTCGTACGCTGCCATATCGCACTCCATGAGAAATTTGTTTCGTTCTTTCCTCTAGTCAAACACTGCAACCCACATCCCAAGGCATTTGTAACTACAACATTAGCTAAAACACCTATCTTTTTGGCGCTGATGGATGCCATGCAGGTCTGGGACTCCCCTCACGCATTCTTTAGCAAGAATCACTGGTGCACAAAACTAGACAGAGCTTCCTCCCATGGCTGCGAGCGGCAGCAGCCCTCTCTCTCCACACAAAACCAAAACGATGGAAAATAGTCCCAATTTTTCCCTAAATCCACCCCATAGATTTCATGGGTTTTCATTTATTTATTTTTAATTCCTTTTAATTTATTTATCTATTTCTTTTTTTTTGTTTTAATCTAAAAAGTCATAAAACCCTAAAACAAAGTAGGATAAAAATAAGCACGAATAATAATGATCGTCACATTAACAAAGATAACACAAATTTATTAATATTATTAATAATAAAAATAACGCAAAATTTATTAATCATAGCCCGTCAACAATGAGTAAAACAATAATAAGTACAAAATGAAAATTCAATATAATAATTATTATGTAGATGTCCCTTCAAGCTGGACATGCCATAACGACATCAAGACATCATTAAACCACTTATAGAATTTGAGAATGAGATTTTCTTTAACAAGGTAATCGAAACGGCATTGCGGAGGCCCTCCATTAGCAACATCGGCAATGACACGGACACGGGAAGGCTAGATGAGGAGGAAGGGCACTAATCATTCTCTGGGACACAGTTGAGGTAGAATAACAATCGAAAACACTCCACCACCTACCCTTGCTTACCAACAGGGTCATCGAGAAAAGGTCAGGGTAAAGTCGGATGGGGCATTACAATTTACATATGTGATTTTAAAAATTTAACATTCTAAATTACCTCTGTGAATGTATACATTGACATGGTGGTCATAACTTTGTGATTGGGATGATGACATCCCTCTCACACATCAGTAATATTAATGCATACATGTACATATATATGTGTAAATTAATAAATTTGACTAAGTTCAAATATAATTATTTTGAAAATTTAACATATATATATGTACATCAAGTACTCGATATTTTTGTAACATGTAATAAAAATAAAAATTACCTATGAAGGTGTCGATGATGTCTAAAATCCAAATGTATCACTCAAAAAAGTGTCATACATAGCCACATCATCATGTGTACCACCGAAACTCAAAAATACCATTATGCTTAAAGCTATCATCCTCATTGCGTCCAATGCATATGTAACCACAAGATGTGCATGTTGACTAAATTTTATTGCTCTTGTTTCAGATTAGTGGAATGGTGGAAAAGAAAATAAGAAACTCCAAATGATGAGATGGTTTAAGGCTACCTCAAGATAAGATAACGATAATGAAGATACGGGTGCAAAAGATCCTCCTTGTAGTGAGTTCAATGACTGCACAATTAAGAGAAGCTAAACACAAAATCGATTAGTAGAGAGGATGATGGGTTACCCGACAATGCCGGTCTCAAGAAGTGATAACTTCCTAGGGATGGATGTCAACCCACTTTGATAAAAGATAAATAAAATGATAGTGGATAAATGATAATGAATAGATTGGATGCAATGATATCAAGATAAAACAGAGATCCGAGATATATGCTGAGATGAAATAAGATGCGATATGATAATAATAAAGGATACTAAATCAAACTTGATCGGTGTTAGAACGCAATATTAAGTGCCTATAAACCTTAGTTTATAATTAAATAATTAAGAATAGTTATATTCTTAATTATTTAATATAAAATTAGTTGTTTATGTTTAATTGATTATTAATTAATAAATAAATATTAAGTGAGGGTATTATTAATCACACCTCGTCACTTAATATGATTCACTTTGTAATTTAGTTTAATACTCTAATGTGTTGTGAATTTTATTTTACTATTTTGCATTTAAAATATCCAATACTTGATGGAATAAAAACCAAAATTTTGATTATTGAAGTTCAAAAAATTGTTTTTTTATAAACCATATGTGAATAGGGTCAACATCTCAGTATTACTTAGTACACAATAAATATTGATTGGTACTTTCATTTTCTACAATAAAAGACTCATTTGTTCAAAGTATAAATACAACATATCAATTGACAAACCCATCATATCTATTTAATGGGTTGAATATTTCTCTTTCCAATTCATCCCTTTCCATATTCCAAGAATGTATGTTCAATCACCAGATCTTTCATATCCAGACTTTAATACATACCTGCAAAAAAAGAGGGAACCTTCTTCTCAAGATTCAAATTCATCCATTAAAAACACCAATAAAATTGTACACTTGAAGGTAAAAAATAAATATGAATATCAAATCAAATAATTTCAGCCACAAGATCATCTCAAAATCAATTTCAACCTTTGATTAAAAAGACCCTCCACCTTGATCCATGTCTTACATTTTGATTGGATACTCTCTCCCCTATGTTGGTATTATATATTCACTTTCCTAGTCTTGTTTACTACTGATTTACTTCTGTAGGGTGCCTGATTACAGTGGATTTTATAAGAAGAGATTACTTCTATCAAGTTTTGAAAGGAAAGGTCCAGCAAATCAAAAATTGCAGGTTAGTTTTCATACCTACTGCTTATAATTTCTCAGCTGAAGGATACTACCTGTAGTTATGTTTGATGAGTAGTCAAGATTGGTGGTAAAGTAAATAAAGACATAGATGTAAAGAGAGCTAAAAACACAGGTTTAAAACAGGTTTTGGACTATAACCAGCGGACCAATCCTTCATGCAACTATTTAGTTCAGAAGCCAGAGTATAAATATCTCTTTTCCCTCACATGATTTCAGCATCTGAAAGAATCTCTTCTTCTTATTTCTGACCCCTCTTCTCATCCTTACCACCTTACCTATCATTTAACATTCTTCTACCCATTTGTTGCTACATTTTCATACAGTCCATTTTATCAGCTTTAAATATTCAACTTTCCTATATTCAAATTGAGTCTCCAAAGCTTCTTCCATAAGCATGCATCTCCTGCTATGCATGGTCTCCTTCCAGATCTCTCTGGCTTCTACACGTCCAAAAGAGCTAGCAATACCATCGAGCCTTATTTTATCAAATTGGGAGTCAATTATCTTGATTCAGGTATATGATATCATTTGATCCCATAAAATAGCGTGCTATATATACTCTGCTTTTCTAAAATTTCCTCGTGGCTCATCCACAATTCCTCCACAATTTATCATAGTAATTCCCCTCCACTTCCTTTGAAGTGGCTTTTTTTCACATTCCCGAAGTTGAGTATTTTTCCTGCCCACTATCATCTGTCTATATATATAAAATAGAGATCTGATATTTTCACAGTCCATAAAATGATAAGGAGAGTTTCTGAAAATAACTGTGTAAACTTATTTTAAATCAATGTTTCTGATCACACTTCGTCATCAATCATCAGGACGTAATAGTGAAAAACTGATAAGGAGAGTTTCTGAAAATAACCGTGTAAAACTTATTTTCAATCAATGTTTCGGATCACACTTCGTGATCTATCATCGAGCATGTAATATTGAACATGGATTGCGGAACCATTATCAATTTGATCCATATTTGTATAAAACACAGTGAAGAATTTCTGACATGCAGCAACATAACAAGTTATTGCAATCCAGAAAGAGAGACCAATGATTGTGCCTTAACTGAAAGAAAATAATAATAGGACTAATAGGTGGTAGTAACATATGATTTTTTTGCATATTACATGTGAATAAATTTTCTATTTATGACTGATGAGAGCACTCCTTTGTATATTTTACCTACTGGAAGATGCCAAAGAGTATGTGCCATTGAACTTGTTTCCCAAGTTCTATAGTGAATCAATTCAATGACTTTTGGATTTATTTAGCTGCTAGAAATCCATGTTCCCAAGACGTCCCTGTTCCCGGAAACGTTAAAATTTTGGTGGGGATGCCTCCTTGTGGAACACTGCTTGAAGGAAACTTGATTACACATCATCTAAGATGGGTTGACAATCATGCATGGTGACAATCAAGTGCAACTTTGGAAACATCTCATTTTAAAAATTCCACTATTTTAATTAAAAGTAACAAATTTCACCAAAGATATGAATATTCACGACTGTAATCATCTTACCATTTATTTGGTATTTGAAAGGGATTTTTATTTTCATCCGAAAATCAATGGGAAAAAATAATAATTGAATTGAACTCTATAAGATATAAAATTTGTACCATTTAATACAAAACAAAAAACTGGGTAGAGCTTCAGTTAAGAGAGAAAAACACATTTCAAATGAATGGTATCTTCCCAGGCCCATTATACCTGTCTGCGTGTGCCACTCGGTTTTGTTTCATGAATGTTCCGAGACTTATGTCAATTTAAACGTAGGGGAGAAGAGCCAGTATGTGAACACTGCCCAATACTAAAGAGATAAGATAAAGAGTTTCCAAACTAAAGAGATAAGATAAAGAAATGTTTATTTATAGCTAGCTATAAAATTGACAACCCTACATGACAAGGAATTGGCCCGATGGACCCATGAACTTAGGGTGTTGACATAATGGCACTACTCCCAGAAATTAAAGATATAGGAAAAAAATGTTTATTTATACCTTACAACTTTGAGGCACTGAAATTCTTGCCCTCTAACCCACTTTGTAGAGGCATTCAACAAACATAAAAACTTGGGCCTGAATGAAAGATTTATTCTTCTCCCTACTTAAAATCAAGCACAAAGTAGCTGCCAAGAATGCAATATATTATTGTGATGTCAATGATTTTCATTGAAAGTATTCCAATATTACAACATGATTTTTGCCACCATAACAACATATGTAGTCAAGCTATTACAATTATGATTCTTACATGCATTCACTTCTGAAGATGATTTGATGTCATAAAACATTACATTAACAAGACCTGCATCAATTGATCAATATCAATTACAATGTCCAAAGGGGTGATTGCATGTTTGAGTGAAACATTGTAATTGATATTGATCAATTACAAACAAGCTGATGAATGTAGTGTTATTTGATAACACCTCATCTTTAGAAGAGTTTAGGGGAGAAGGGCCAGTATGCGAACACCCTAAGTTCGCAGGTTAAGTGAACCAAATCCTTGCCACGTAGGAGTGACAGTATGCCAGCTAGGTATAAATAAACATTTTTTATCCTATATCTTTAATTTTGAATCATATCTTAATATTATTTGCTTCCATATGATTGATCAAAAAAATCTAAAAAAAACACATTTACTGGTGGAGACCCGAAGTGGTTCACGCAACACGACAGTAGTTGAGCATTCAATTCTAAATAAAAGAGGGAAATGCAATATGTCCTCATGGATTTTGACGTGCCTAATAGATAAGACATAAATAAATGCTCAACCACCAATGCCTCAACACTTGTTCCATACTGTTTCCTTTGGACGCGTTCCATACCAACAGTTGTCCAACGTCCATACCAACTATTCCAGTATTACAACATTTTGCTTGCCACCATAACAACATATGTAGTCAAGCTATTACAATTACGATTCTTACATGCATTCACTTCTGAAGATGATTTGATGTCATAAAACCTTACATTAACAAGACCTGCATCAATTGATCAATATCAATTACAATGTCCAAAGGGGTGACTGCATGTTCGAGTGAAACATTGTAATTGATATTGATCAATTACAAACAAGCTGATGAATGTAGTGTTATTTGATAACACCTCATCTTTAGAAGTGTTTATAGATGATCTTATTGATATATTAATACATATGTTACTAATTTTATATTGTCTAATAATGCAGCATTTCGAGAAGATGAAGAGAAAGAGGATTTTGAAGTGAGGACAACGTATGCCCAAAAAAATGAGGTGTACAATTTGAAATTGAAACATCTAACCATGAAACAGATCAACAAGATGCTACAATAATAAGTGAAGAGGATGGTGCAACAACAAATCAAGGAGATACAAACACAACTGATGATCATCAGCCAGAACCTGCTTTGGATGTCAAGTAAATAGGCATGAAATAGAGGAAATTGTGGTTGTTAGAGGCAACACTTCGACCAAGAAGGTTAGAATTTTGTCTAGTTGGTCAAAAGAAGATATGTTAAAGGCCATAGATGATATTGAGTTTCTCGCATTATTCAATTAGAGTTGTTGCACTGAAATATCATGTCATCCAGTGACATGATATTTCACTTGAACACTATTTTGCATTTAAAATATCCAATACTTGATGGAATAAAAACCAAAATTTTGATTATTGAAGTTTATATATGTAATCAACAACCCAGCTTATAAATTTTGTCTTTATCAAATAATATGAAATTAATAAAACATGTATTCGATCATCGTTAATGGTGCCCAATGGGGTAATCACAAGTTTACCTACAAGTTTATAATTCATATTGTCATGTATCATAAGCTTGCTAAAATTTTCCCATTGTAGATGATCTTATTGATATATTAATACATATATTACTAATTTTATATTGTTTAATACTGCAACATTTAGAGAAGATGAAGAGAAAGAGGATTTTACATCGAGGACAACGTATGCCCAAAAAAGAGGTGTATAATTTGAAATTGAAACATCTAACCATGAAACAGATCAACAAGATGCTACAATAATAAGTGAAGAGGATGGTGCAACAACAAATCAAGGAGATACAAACACAACTGATGATCATCAGCCAGAACCTGCTGGATGTCAAGTAAATAGGCATGAAATAGAGGAAACTGTGGTTGTTAGAGGCAACACTTCGACCAAGAAGGTTAGAATTTTGTCTAGTTGGTCAAAAGAAGATATGTTAAAGGCCATAGATGATATTGAATTCAACAATTATTCTATTAGAGCTGCTGCACTGAAATATAATTTACCTCCTACATCTGTTCATTATTGGCTGAATGGTCTGACCCATACAAAAAGGAAGGGCCCTGCACCTGTTTTGAGTGAAGGAGAGGAGAAAGAGATAGTTGAATGGTGTAAGCAAATGGCAGATTTAGGGCATGGAGTGGGATTTATGCAACTGAGGGCATGTGTTGCACAAATTTGTGAAACTAGAGAGACTCCATTTCGAGAAGGATTACCTGGAAAATCTTGGTGTGAAGGATTTAGAAAAAGACACCCAGACATAGTCCTACGGACTGCTGAAGGTCTAGAAAGAGATCGTGCAATAGGTTTACGTCCAGAGGTGGTTAGCAAGTTTTATGAAAAACTAGCTAACATTTATATCAATTCCTATGGTGCAGGAAAAATATGGAATTGTGATGAGACAGGAATCCAAGCAGGGAGAAATTGTGGCATGAGGGTGCTTGCCACCAAGGGTTGTAGGAATGTTCCCAAAATCATTCCTCGTAGCAGAGAATGGATGACAATTCTATGTTGTGTAAATGTTGCAGGGCAATGTATCCCTAACTTTTACTTATTTAAAGGTCAGAAAGTTTCACAAAATTACATCAAGGGATGTGAACCAGGTGCTTGCATGGCTGCTCATCCAAGTGCTTGGATGACTAGAGAGCTCTTTATAAGCTGGTTGTATCATTTCAGTAAGTCTGTACCTAGAGGGGAGTGTGCCCTGAAAATAGGCATTTACTTATATTTGATGGTCATGGAAGCCATGTGGCATTGTCAACTATAGAAGAGGCCAGGCGATTGGGGATTGATTTATTGACATTGCCAGCACATACTACACATAGGTTGCAACCACTGGATGTTAGTGTCTTTGGTCCTTTTAAAGCATATTTCAGATCTGAGAGGATGCAGTGGATGTGTAATAATAAGTACCAAGAAGTCAAACGTTCAGACTTGGCAGAAATAGGTAGTAGAGCTCTCGCCAAGGCCTTGACACCTGCAAATATTCGTGCTGGTTTTAGACGCACAGGTATATGGCCACTTGATCCAAATGCATTACAGAATGACATGGAATGTAGTAAACTATATATCATTGAAGAAGATGCCAACGAAGATGATGCTGAAAATGTCACAGATGATGATACTACTGAAAACATTATGAATGTTGATGGTACTGAAAACATAATAGATGTTGATGCTGCTGAAAACATCCTAAGTTTGTCAAGAGATGTAGCTCCACCACTTGGTGACAATATAGGAGAAATTACTTAATGGAATCAGTTGAGAATCTGACAACAACAAAAAAATTCCATCCAACCATAGAAACAATGGTTGTTGCTAATACAGAGACGGAGGAACCAAGTGTACAGGGAGAAAGACAAAGTATAATGCAGACCAAAGATTATGAAGTGAACCACATTGTGAATACTCATGACAATGGCACATCCAGCTGCAACACTGAGGCCCAGGGAATTGGAGAGGATGATCTCTCATTGCCAAGTGCACCACAACAACCTACTTGGCTGCAAGAGCATATTGCAGAGTTGGGACTTGATCAGATTGGAAACATTGAGGATGAAAGTATATCTTTACCTTCGATGCCAACCAACCTTGAGCCAACAGACTTTGAACCAGCAAACTTTACTCATTATTATGCTGACACAGAGGAAATTGAGGTCATTGATAAAGATAAAAATGAGGAAGAGACAACTGGCCATGATGTTGAAAGTGGTATATCAAATGATGGTGTTGCTGCAAATGAGAAGAAATTGGGTAAATTTTTAAGGTTACCGACACAATTTGTATGGGATCCTTCCAAAGGTAAGAGTGATGCTGCACTTTGGATAAGTCATGCTTCACAATTGTTAACATCTGATGCTTATGTTCAGATGTTAAAAGATACACAACAAAAAAAACAAGAAATATGTGAAGGGAAACAACGTAAAAAGGAGCATATTGAGGCAAAAAAGCAAGAAAGGTTGGCAGCAAAGGAGCAAAAAAAGGAAGAGAGATTGCAACGCATTAAAGAGAGGCAAGAAAGGGATCTACAAAAGTTTGTTGAAAGACAGGAGCGCGAGAAACAACGGGAAGTAGCTCGCCAAAAAAAGGAATTGGAATTACAACAGAAGGAAGCCACTCACCATCAAAGGGAGAAAGAGAAACAAGAAAGAGATAACAAGTTCAACAATCCACAGGTTTTGTTTCCCATGCATCATTCCATGCCCATACAGAACTCCATGTTACAAGATATGTTGAAAGTTCCTATCCCAGATTACCACCCTTACTTCCTTGACACCAACAGAATGCAAATAACTTCAACTCCAACTACACACCCCATTATCCCACAACCTCCTACTTCACATACAACCTTTCATACCATATCTGGTTTTCCTATTCCACCATGGGTTCATCCAGTGAACCTCTTAATGACTCCAACAACATCTGTCAATGATACAATCATTCCTGATAGTCCAAACTCAGGGCCTTTTTGAAGGTGTGACATGGAAATTGACTAACAAACTGATCCCAAAATTATGGCAGCATTCGAGGAGATTTTTTTTTGTGTTGCAGAAAAATATGTATCGAAATCAATTGAGAATGCATTATTGCATTCACGATTATAGTTTATAGTTGGTATATTTTGCTCCGAATGTAATGAATATGGACACATACAGTATAAGTTTATATGTTTTGCTCCAAATGTAAGAAATATAAAGACATGCATTTTATATTAATACATTTTGCTCGAAATGTAATCATTGTTTCAGATGTGGAAACCAAATCAGCTCAGAATTTGTTCAAAAAATACGTTAAATTGTTGCAGCTTAAAATGAACACCGTTAAATAAAAACTGAAAGACAAGGATTTATTTGAATCTTGGTGAGGTAGAAACCTCACCTCTATATGGCTTAAAAACATAGAATTGTAGGTAACATTTTCCTTGAGTATTAGTAGTGTGAATACACACTGTTTCCACCCTACTTCAAATGATCTCGACGCATAAAACTGCCATTCCAAAGTTTTCCATGCAATCTGCACATGCATGTTTATCATTTATTAAAAAACTGAATTTGTTTGAAGACTGAGAATGTAAATAGCATAAGGATCAAATAGATGCAGCCATAGCACATGTAGAATGGCTTAGAAAATCTGGCTCAAAACCTGTCTGAAAAGGGTCTGAGATTCAGCTCTCGGGTCCAAGCACTTCGGTCCTGGATGTGCAGCTGCCAGTACGTCTGAGCTATGGCATCTGGGTCCAACACATGCTCCTCCTGGAATTCCTCGGGCTCCTTTGACCTGACATACATGACAATTCCCATTAAAAGAAACCACATGAAAATGCATCAGGCTACCCAACTAACCTTCCGCAAGAACAATATGTATTTTCTGTGGTACCCACAAAGAAAAATGAAGGATTCACCTAATGGGTAATTGGTTATGTCACTTCCCAGGGCAATATCATCTGATGGTGTCACAAAACCAGCCATCTGGGCTAAAAATAAAACTTAAGGTGTTTTGATGCTAGCTTTAGTCTGTTAGACCCTGCAGGAATCCTAGTTGTGCTTACACTTTCTTTCAAGGAAATGGTTTTAGGGAAATACTAAAGCCTGAGAGATGACTATCCAGAGCAGATCGTGCAGATGGACCTGAGAATGATGACAAATGAATGAAAACAAACTGAAAAACAGTATCCCCCCATTAAAATGAAACAAAATGCAGTCAAAGCTTCAGAGAAAATGAAAGAAAAAAATGCGGATGTTTTCGGTGCATACCTGGAAGATCGTATTGTTCACTCTATAATGATGTGGGCAATATGAATCCCTTGTGGTTGATATTCTCGAGCAAGGCACTGAGAAAGACCCCTTAACGCAAACTTCGCACAGGCTGTAAGCCCACTCACAAACAACTAGCATTTGCATTAGAACTGGGCATGGGGAAATGCAACGCATCCAAAGGAATAGCTGCTGGAAGGGAACGTGTCCAAAGGAAACAGTATGGAACAAGCCATGGTAAATGGTGGTTGAGCATTTATTTGTGTCTTATCTATTAGGCGCGTCAAAATCCATGAGGACAGATTGCATTTCCCTCTTTTATTTCAAATTTAATGCTCAACACCTGTCTGTTGTTTGAACCACTTCGGGTCTCCACCAGTAAATGTGTTTTTTTTGAGATATTTTATTTGATCGATCATATGGAAGCAAATAATATTAAAATATGATTCAAAATTAAAGGCTTAGGATAAAAAAATGTTTATTTATAACTAGCTGTCAAATTGGTGATCCTACATGGCAAGGAATTGGCTCCATGGACCTGCGAACTTAGGGTGTTCGCATACTGGCCCTTCTCCCCTAGCCATTTCCCTCGGCGGAAAGGACTGCTGTGCTGGAAATTATGATGTGACATTTTGATCTGTTTAACAGACATGATAGTTTGAATTTGAATTTAAATTATATTTTCCTGTCCCGCCCAAAATATTTTCAAATTACAATAGACATTCCTGGATAGGAGAAATGAACAGTCCCGTACGCATTCATGAGAGTATGTGGATAAGAAGCAACTAGCCAGTAGTTTGAATGCATTATGGAAGGAATATGACAGCAAAAATGCGCTGAGAAGAATTATGGTGAACTACGAGGAAGGAAATAAGGCCCGCTTGGACAAGTTTTTGGCACAGAGACTGCAAGCCTACAATAATGTACATGAGGCAGCCAGAGGAACCAAATTAACCCTCCCCGAGTGGCTCAGGATTGACCCCCGGGACTTGAAGCAGAAAACAAAATCAAAATCAATATGTTTTGGGTGTGGACTGTGATGAAATGTGTGAAGGGTCATGGCTTGGAATCAAGGTGGGTGTGAAAGAAATATCCTCGGAGGGTTACAAATGCTTTAAAAAGCAAGCCCTGGATTTAACAAGGTTGCAAAGTCCATTCCTTGTGTAGTTTTTTAGTGCCTGCTTGGATGGTGACAGGTACTATCTAATCACAGAGATGGTGAGTTCGAATCTAGTTAACTTGCTCAAGGAAAAGCCAGCGATTCCTCTACACGTGAGTCTGGATATCATGTTACAAATATCCAGAGGAATGGAGTATTTGCATAGCCAAAGAGTCATGCATATGGATCTCAGGACATCAAATGTCCTAATAGATCCCAGTTGTATTAAGTATTTCAGAGAGAAAGGCCATGGCAGGGTCAAGATTTTGAATTTGGGGATGCCTGTATCCAGGTTTCACAATACAGAGTTTGGTAGATTCTCTGCTATCATCATGTTATTCTTACTGGATGGCACCAGAAGCTCATGGAGAAAATTTGAAAGAGTGCACATACAAAGCAGATGTCTACAGCTTTGGTATGATCTGCTATCAGATTCTCACAGGCAAACAACCCTTCGAGGATGATATTCCTGACAGCAAGCTGTATGCAAGTATAAATGAGGGCCAGAGGCCTGTTTTTCCTTCATCTGTGTGTCCTTCCTTGTTGGCCAATTATATCAACAAATGGTGGGACGGCAATCCTGCTAATCGTCCCCATTTTTATGAGATTTCAAAGTTCCTCAGATATATCGATGAACTTATCATAAGAGCTCTGGATGGAGATTTTCCCGAGTCCTTCAGAACTCTGGATGCATATGATACAACGAAAATAGATGTACGTCTGGAGCCTCGGAGATCTTTCAATGCCAGATTCGTCATCAAGCCACAGAGCAGTGACATCAAATATCTGGTAAGCCTGCCTCAATATATTAAAAAATATTCATACGAAGAACTTCACAAAGCTACCTGTGGATTCGAACTTAGGCTTGCGAATTTTGCAAGTTCATCTTCAATCTGGAAAGCTATTCTTCCTGACAGAGCCCATGTAGCCGTGAAACTTTTGGGGAAGTCAAATTGTGAGAAGTTTCGCAATGAAACAACTGTGTTATCATAACATCACCATCCCAATATCATTCGTTTGCGTGGAGTTTGCATTGGTACTTCAAAGTTTTTGATGGTTTATGAGTATATAGCTATGGGTAGTCTGGACAAAAGGCTTTTAGTTCTCCTGCAGGGAAATCAGGCGATCAAAGAATGGTAGATGAGTAAATGAGTGTGCCTAACATTCTTTTATACAACTCCATAAGATGTAATTTCATATTAAGGTCGACGAAGAAGTAGTAATAAGATAATCATAAGAAAATCTAATCATTAGAGTGTTACGGATATAACCGACAGGTGGGACAAAACTGTGAAGCGCTTCTATTCATACTAGATGGTACTATCCAGGAGGGAATAATGTTGGAAGCGAATATCTTGAGAAGTCTGAAAAGATATAAAGGGTGTGTATATATACTAAATCAGTCTTGTTGTTGCTTGAGCAACTGACTTAGATAATGGAAAGTATTTAAAATCCTTATGGATACATAAGATAATGGTGTAAGTTCTATTTGTGCATGCAAGTCATAATTAAAAGATATAAAAGATATAAAACAAATCAATGTTATCACCGGCATGTAATTACCAAATTTAGGCATCTAAAAAAGGTTATGTGTAACTTTGGGTGAAGAAGAACAAAAATGCCTAGGGAGCATGGGGTTCGGGTAGCTCAAGTCGGGTTAGGTGAGCTTGTGAACTTGTGAGTGGTTGGAGACTTGAAGCATGTACTATAAGTATACCAAAGTGGCTTGAAAAAGTTTAGACGTAAGGAAAAACTCAACACACTTGGGCTGCAAGAGAGTGGGGGCGTATAAGAGTTGATGCCAATTAACTTCAAGGAAACAATCATGTAACGAATAAAGTAGAGAGTAACGGGGAGCCCAAATAGATTAGGAAATGATAGGTTGAACAATGGCTCTAGAATAATGGGAGGAATGGGTGCAAATGGACATGGACTTGGGAAAATTTAGTGAGAGAAACAAGTACGATAGATATTGGAATGAGGAGAAAAAATAGATCAAGGAATGACTTAAAGTCACTGGTATAAACAATAGGGGCATGAATGAGGTTAAATGGGTCCAAAAATATGATATTTTTAAATTTTAATATTTTGAAATATAAAATTAAAAATATATTTGTTATTACTATTAAAAAATCATAAATTCTAAAAAAATTAAAGATAAAAGTTTTTTTGAAAATTGTATACAAAAAGACCTTAATAGATTTCTTCAATCCTTAAATATTTTAGTGAAACCCAAGTTAACAATGTGTTTTGTGTATGTTTTGGATGTATTACTCGAGGTAAAAAAATTTACTAGGCTTTGAAAGTTGGGAATCAATTTTTTTAGATAGCCATAAGAATGAAAGTTAAAAGATGCGAATAATGGTGATTCAAAAATAGAAACCACAAATGCAACCAGAATGATACTTCAGAGATGGTTTGATATCATGTAATATTAGACGTTCGGCCTAATATCAATGATAAATACCCTCAAGATAATCACCCATAGTTAAATGCATTGTTGAATAAATCAAAGTAATAACAAAGAGCTTGTATGTGTGATATTTGTGATATGGTTAAATTTTCCACCATTCTTCAATATATGTAGCAAAATATGCCAATGATTACAATGTGCAACTCTCTGTTTATAAGAGGGTCAATGATTGTCTTTTATTTTCTTCATAATTATTTATCCACTCCTTTTAATCCTTATATATAGACAAGTAATAAACATTATGGTGTAGAGAAAATCTTTATAATTATCATAATACTCAATTCAATCAATGGTCTAATTTGAGGATATGGAAATCTTTAAAAGAAATAATGGATAAAGTGTGTGCATATGTGAACATAATTTAGAAAGAAAATGTATATTACACCATATAAACACATAAAAATTGAAATATACACTAAGATTTTCTACAACTTGGTGTTAAATTTGAACACAATAACTAAAAAAGTTGTAATCTAATTAATACATATGATGGTAAAGTCCATTGGAAGTAAAAATCCCAAAAAAAGACATAAAAGAATGAAACTAAATGAATATCCTTGATGATTAGCACTAAGTGAAAGTAGATTCACATATTTATATTTAAATAAATAAACCCTAATATGCCATGTTTTTATGCCAAAAGGGGTGACGTTGCAATTGAAGTGGCCCCTTTACTAACACAATGGTTGTAAGATGAGTATGTTTACTTTCTCAACCTTCCTCTCATCCTATATAACTTCACAATTAAAAATATCCCTTACAATTACCTCTAACTACATTCCTAACCTCCCAAAGATGGATATGCCTCTTTAGTGTATCTTAGAATTACTTCTAAGATTGTTAAGTTCTCATTTAATTCCGCATTGATTGTTAGGATTGTTAGGCTTGCTCTAAATGTTTAAGATCTTTCACATACCTCATGATGCAGGGGCATCAAAGCAAGAGGTTACAAGAATGTCCAAATTTCTTATCATCATGTTTATGGAACCAAGAAGTCATGAGAAGGGATATAAGGTGCAAAACCAAGTGCTAGTTTAAGCCAAAATGCTCATAATTTCAAATTAGAGGTTTTTCCCTCCAAGTCAAAAATTTAAAATCTGTAAGTATGTAAAAAGTGAAAAATATAGTTTCTAAGGTGTTTTGAAGGCTTTATAAGGTATGTGACTATTTAGATATGTTATGTTAAGTCTTAAAGTGGGTATGATACAATAAAATGTTGTCAAACAATGTAAATTACCTCATTATGGATGCATGGGCATGTGAAAGGTCCTAGTGAGTCATAGGGATAGTTAGGGTTGATGAGAGGAGAGAGATATGGGGAGAAAGAATCAGTTAGAGGATTCATTCCTCAAGGAGGAACTGAGGGGAGAGGCAAAGAGAGAATTTTGTATGTAAAGCTATAGACTATTAAATAAAATCTATTCTAAATTGCATATGGATCTCCTTCTTGTACATTGTTGAGATTTCCCTTGATGTTGTGGTTGAGGCCTATGATTCTATTGATGGGTATATAGAATTTTTTTCTTCATAGACATTTCATGGAAGTTAAATAGCGGGCACTCTATTTCAACATGTAAATTCCTAAATAAAAATGTAAATGTGTATTGTTGTATGTTTGGGGTATATTGGAATGTGAATATGGAAGATTCTTTTCTTTGACAAAAACCATGTGATGAGGGATGTGGAGCTATGCTACTTGAGTTTTAGAATTGAACAAGTTGTTATTATGTGTTCCATGCATGAATCTCTAAGAGACTGTGGACTGATACAATGAGAAATTGATTGAAGGAGTTACTTTGCATGTGTGTGGGAACCATTAGACTTGAAAAAGGGGTAAGAAGACTATTCTCATAAGTATTTTCCTTTGATTGAAGAATAAAAGCACAGGTAAGCCATTATGTTGACTATGACTGTGTATTGGTGTACAAAATTTAGTATCTTAGGAAAAGGTAGGAAGAATGATTGAATTCAACCCATCTCCACCTAACGAGTAGTTGATGTGGATTCAATGTTTACAACAACAAGGAAAAGCACTGGGATTGCCCCCTTTTGGAGAACGGGATCACATTTTCCAAAGTGCTAAAAAAACATCGTGTGTTTTTCAACATGGTGGAAAACACGACCTATTTTTAATCACTTTGTTAAAACTCAACCCTTCTCCACCTGACAAGTAGTTTATATGAATTCAATGTTTACAACAAGAAGGAAAAGCCGGGGGTTGTGCCTTTTGGAGAATGGGATCACGTTTTCAAAGTGCTGAAAAACACCGTGCATTTTTCAACGTGGGGAATACACAACCTATTTTTCATCACTTTGGAAAAATTCAACCCTTCTCCACCTGACAAGTAGTTGATGTGGATTCAATGTTTACAACAAGAAGGAAAAGCACTGGGGGTTGCCCTTTTGGAGAACAAGATCACATTTTTCAAAGTGCTAAAAACATCATGTGTTTTTCAATGTGGAAGAATACACGACCTATTTTTCATCGCTTTGGAAAACTTCAACCCTTCTCCACCTGAAAATTACTTGATGTGGAGTCAATTTTTACAACAAGAAGGAAAATCATCGGGGGTTGCCCCTTTTGGAGAATGGGATCACATTTTTCAAAGTGCTGAAAAACACCATGCGTTTTTCAACGTGGCGGAATACACGACCTATTTTTCATCACTTTGGAAAAACTCAACCCTTCTCCACCTAAAACGTAGTTTATGTGGAGTCAATATTTACAACAAGAAGGAAAATATATGGGGTTTACACCTTTTGGAGAACGGGATTGCAATTTTCAAAATGTTGAAAAACATCGTGCATTTTATAACATGGCAAAATACACACTCTGTTTTCATAACTTTGGAAAAATTCAACCCCTCTCCACATCTAATTATTTGATATAGATTCAATGTTTATAAGGAGACATAAAAGCACCATGGGTTATACCTTTTGAGAACCGCATTGCATTTTCAAAATGCTAAAAACACCGTACATTTTTCAACTTGGCGATTAACACACTCTGTTGTTCAAATCTTTGGAAAAATTCAACCCCTCTCCACCTGATAATTAGTTTATCTGGATTCAATTTCTACAAGGAGAAGGAAAATTACCATGGGTTACACCTTTTGTAGAACGAGATTGTGATTTTAGAAATGTTGAAAAATACGGTGTTTTTTTCAACGTGGCAAAAACAAACTCTGTTTTCATCACTTTGGAAAAATTCAAGCCCTCTGCACCTAATAATTAGTTGATGTGGATTCAATTTTTATAAGGATAAGGTAAATCACCGCAGTTACACCTTTTGGAGAATAGGATTGCGATTTTCAAAATGCTGAAAAACACCGTGCATTTTTCAACATGACGAAAAACAAAATTTATTTTTCATTTCTTTGGAAAAATTCAACCCCTCTCCACCTGATAAGTAGTTGATGTGGAGTTAATGTTTACAAGGAGAAGGAAAAGCACCGTGGGTTACACCTTTTGGAGAATGGGATTGTGTTTTTCAAAATGCTAAAAAACACCGTGCATTTTTCAACTTGGCAAATAACACACTCTGTTTTTCATCACTTTGGAAAAATTCAACCCCACTCGCCCTGATAAGTAGTTGATGTGGAGTAAATTTTTACAATAAGTAGGAAAAGCACCACGGGTTGCACCTTTTGGAGAACGGGATTACATTTTTCAAAGTGCTGAAAAACACCATGCGTTTTTCAACTTGGCGAATAACACACTCTATTTTTCATCACTTTGGAAAAATTCAACCCCTCTCCACCTGATAAGTAGTTGATGTGGATTCAATTTTTACAAGGAGAAGGAAAATCACCGCGGGTTACACCTTTTGGAGAACGGGATTACAATTTTCAAAATGCTTGAAAAACACCGTGCATTTTTCAATGTGGCGAAAAACACACTATTTTTTCATCACTTTGGAAAAATTCAACCCCTCTCCACCTGATAAGTAATTTATGGGGAGTCAATGTTTACAAGGAAAAGGAAAAGCAAAGACGCACGGTTTCACCTTTTGGAGAACGGGATTATTTTTTTCAACGTGGCGGAAAACACACCATTATTTTCATCTCTTTGCAAATATTCAACCCCTCTCCACCTGATAAGTATTTGACAGGGATTCAATGTTTACAACAAGTAGGAAATACACCACGAGGTTGTACTTTTTGGAGAACAGGATTGCATTTTTCAAAGTACTAAAAAATAATGTGTGTTTTTCAACTTGGCGAATAACACACTCTATTTTTCATCACTTTGGAAAAATTCAACCCCTCTCCACCTGATAAGTAGTTTATGTGGAGTCAATTTTTACAATAAGTAGGAAAAGCACCGCGGGTTGCACCTTTTGGAGAACGGGATTGCGTTTTTCAAAGTGTTGAAAAACACCATGCATTTTTCAACTTGGCGAATAACACACTCTATTTTTCATCACTTTGGAAAAATTCAACCCCTCTCCACCTGATAAGTAGTTGATGTGGAGTCAATGTTTACAAGGAGAAGGAAAAGCACCACAGGTTACACCTTTTGGAGAACGGGATTGTGATTTTCAAAATGTTGAAAAACACCGTGCATTTGCATATAGAGAAATTTATAGCTTGAAAAACACCATAGCCTGAAATTTATCTTGAAATAAAGAATGAAGAGCTTGAATGGATTTGCATATAGATTGATTGGAATTAGAATCAAGGAAGTCCGTAGATTGACGACTAAAAATAGCATTGACTTATGATTATTACATATATTTGAGCCTTATGATTATTAAGATTTAGCACTTTCTAGTACCTTTAGCAGTTAAGCTTCATATTACAAATCAAGCACTTACAACCCACTGACATCACATTCCTTACAAATCTTGCAACCGAGCATGATGGAGGCATGTCTACACTAGAGGGAATCTTACACACTGAGCCTATTTTGATCATTATCTTTAATACATTACGACTTCTTACAGTCTTTTATCGTCGGAGGTTCCTACCTCATTGGGGGTATGCATACACTAGGGGAATCTACATAGCCGAGATTATAATAATCATATCTTTATACACAAGTCCATTATATACACTATACAACTATGATTTATCTTACAGTGATTTATTCCTTACTACATGTGTTATATCATGATTTGTTTTATTCTTGTGTTACTTACTTCTATAAAATGATTTAACCATACTTCATGATTACTTGTATTTATCACTTATTGTTCATGTTTTTATTACATATTGTTATAATAGTTAACTACTATTAACCCTGGGATCCTATTTTGGCCATCTATTATTATTTCTTATTCAATGTGTTAGAGGTTTCTTCACATTCCATGATGATAATATTTGAATATGTGAACATTACTTTTTTTGAAAAATACTTAATATTTTATGTTGGGCTAATAGTTATGCACTTGGACTTCGTAGATACAAGTACCTTCACATCACATGGCACGTACATGTTTCGCAAGCGTCATAGAGGAAGAAAAGGGAGATGATCCTCCAATAGTTGATGGTGATACATCAGATGGTCCTTTCGAGCCCATTCGCTCAGATATCCATGAGCCACCCGTAGAATATAAAACCGAATATGTTAATGGTCGTATTCGTTATGTCTGTCAGCATGGATCATGTGTTGATAGTGGGGATGTTAGGTTTTCCAAGTTGCATAGACTAAATAGACATCGCCAAGTAGAACACAATCTTCCCTCTATGGAACCTCATAAGCGTGGTCGTAAGCATATGGGGAAATGATCACCTATCTCTCAAGATAGAAGCAGGGCATACGTGCAAAAGAGGGAGGTAGATGTGAACTACGTCTCGAGGCAATGATTCTACTTACAGCGGAGGAGGGTTATCGATCGATTTTGTAAAAATAATGTAAATATCGATTTGAGGAGTTGAGCCGAGAAGGAAAGAGGGAGGTGGATGATGCAATGCATGCCTACAATTCAGCAGAGATGGAAAGGCGAGAGAGGAGCATTGGTTGAGAGTGAGAGGAAATAAAAACTCAAATATCACAACAAAGGTAAATTTAAGATTAGTATAGTACTCTATATATAATTTTTGGTTGGAAATCAAAAAATTGATATTTTTCATGAACAGGAAGCTAGAGAAGAGGGTGGAACAAGTAGCAAAATTTTTGACCCCCTACGAATGATAACGTAAGTAATTATTGGTCTTTCGTAAGTAAAGATACAATGTAGTTTTTGTGTATTTTTGTATATACTAACTATAGGCATGTGTAGGATTATGACATTCCCTTGTGTCAACTATTATGCCGACAGAGACATGTAATTCTTAGTGTGAGAATGAGAGCGTTTAAAACTACTTAACTACTTAACAAACAGAGACACTCAATTTGTATTAGATTTTAAGATGAAGTATTGTCTGTCGCTAACACTAGGCAACGAAGGAGATGAAAACCTTTATGTATAACATTGATTGTGAGGATTCGTATTAGTATATATGTGTATATGATGATGATGTTACTTTAATGTGTTTGAGGTTTACGACTTAGTACTGCATTATTGATATATTGAATATGGTTTGTGGTTATGGGTTACATAGAGTTATCCATTTACGATCTGTTTATAATGCATTAGATGGTTTTTATTCTTGTTATGTGACATTCCATTTACTGTATAAATGATGATGTTGTCACTATGTATCTGGTTAATGTATTAATGTGACTATGGATTGTGGATTACGGTTTTTGGTATGTGGTTACATAGTTGAGTTCTTATTCCTTGTATACTTGTTTGGGTTTGACGTGTTCGAGAATTAATCACGAGATAATTCACAAAAAAAAATTCAAATTTTATGTATTATGGATTATGGCTTGTGGTTTAACATTACATATTTGTGTTCTACATTGATGTATGCATACTTGGGTTTGATGTGTTTACAAAAATTTCATATATATTTCATCCATGATAATATTTTGTTATGTATAAGTGCATTATTTCCTTTAATTATGTTTGAATGGTAAGAGATAATAATCGATTATTATAATATAGGTTTATTTATATGGATTCAATGTTTACAGGGAGAAGGAAAAGCACCGCGGGTTACACCTTTTGGAGAACAGGATCAGGTTTTTCAAAATCCAAAAAAACACCATGCATTTTTCAACGTGGCGAATAAAACACTCTGTTTTTCATCTCTTTAGAAATATTCAACCCCTCTCCCCCCAATAAGTAGTTAATGTGGAGTCAATTTTTATAAGGAGAAGGAAAAGCACCATAGGTTACACCTTTTGGAGAACGGGATTGTGATTTTCAAAATGCTGAAAAATACCGTGCATTTTTCAACATGGCAGAATACACGACCTATTTTTCATCACTTTGGAAATATTCAACCCCTCTCCACCTGATAAGTAGTTTATTTGAAATCAATTTTTACAAGGATAAGGAAAAACACTGCGGGTTACACCTTTTGCGAGAATGGTATCGGGTTTTCAAAATGCTTTGAAAAACATCGTGACGCTTTTCAACGTGGTGATTAACATACTCTATTTTTCATCACTTTGGAAAAATTAAAAACCTCTCCACTTGATAAGTAGTTGATGTGGATTCAATGTGTATAAGGAGAAGTAAAAGCACCAAGGGTTACACCTTTTAGAGAATGAGATTGCGTTTTTCAAATTCTTTGAAAAACACTTTGTTTTTAAACATGGCGCAAGACACATTCTCTGTTTTTCATCGCTTTGGAAATATTCAACCCCTATCCACCTGATAATTATTTTATGTGGATTCAATTTTTACAAGGATAAGGAAAAGCACTGTGGGTTACACCTTTGGGAGAACGGGATTGCGATTTTCAAAATGCTAAAAAACACCGTGCATTTTTCAACGTGGCGAAAAACACACTCTAGTTTTTCATCACTTTGGAATTATTCAACCCCTCTCCACCTGATAAGTAGGTTATGTGGATTCAATGTTTATAACAAGTAGGAAAATCACCGTGGGTTGTGCCTTTTGGAGAACGGGATCATGTTTTTCAAAGTGCTAAAAACACCGTGCATTTTTCAATGTGGCAGAATACACAACTTGTTTCTCATCGCTTTGGAAAAACTCAACCCTTCTCCAACTAACAATTACTTTATGTGGATTCAATGTTTATAACAAGAAGGAAAAGCACTGGGGGTTGTGCCTTTTGGAGAACGGGATCGGTTTTTCAAAGTCTTTGAAAAACACCGTGTGTTTTTCAATGTGGCGAAATACACGACCTACTTTTCATTACTTTGGAAAAATTCAACCCATCTCCATCGACAAGTATTCAATTTTGAGACAATGTTTACAACAAGAAGGAAAAGCACTTGGGGGTTGTGCCTTTTGGAGAATAGAATCAAGTTTTTAAAGTGCTTGAAAAATACCATGCATTTTTCAATGTGGCGGAATATGTAACGACCCAAAAATCCACACACGAACAACACAGTGAAATATAGGATAACTTTTTTTTTTTTACTTGCTTGACACATAACATGACGCAACATGTCGTCACCAAGGATACAACTAACACTGTGAACAACTTGATACAAGGATGGCCATAAAGGCAGCACGGAAATGTTCACACCTATCAAGGACAATTTACTTTTCTTTTTGACAAGACAACATAGAAGTCCAATCACAAAACACACTTACAGTTAGGGCCAACCACAATGAGTTATTCTTGAGGGTTATTTATTTTAATAAGATATCTTGAAATTCTTAGCTTACGTTTTCAAGGAGGCTCAAGATATGATTCGAATAATTCAACTTGTCAAGTCAAGTTTATTCCTTTGACACTGAGTAATTATCTTTAAATCTTCTCTATTATGACATTTATTTACTTAATTCGTTTATCAAGAAAAAGGAGTATTTAAATTCCACAAGGCCATCTGCTCCCCACTAACGCTACTAAGATTAAGTTTCTTGCCCACAAGACAACATGGTTTAAGTTCAACACACTTAAGAGAAGAGATACAAGGTGCCTTGAAAAGGGTTAGAGGGAGAAGGTCGAGATGAAACATCTTTAGGACCTCATTAGTTATTGCCAGTATTTAATTGAAGCTAGGGCTCTTAACCAGAATTATCAACAACTTTACTTAGGCTTCGCTAAAAGTATTAACAAGGAGTAAAAATTTACTTTCCAAATGGCGGTGAGAAAGATGGTGAGGTCTCCAATTTGTTTTCTCTGGCTTATTAAATCTTATCATCTTCAAACAACTAACAGTTCATTTCACCTTAGGGTCATTTTACAAATTTCACCGTAAAAGGAATAATGTTCACTAGAGGAGCTAGGGTTATCATGATATAAAGTTTACTTGCAATGATAGTCCTACCCTTGTTTACTTAAAGAATTTCTTGCTCTCAAGTTGGTGACCCCTACGTTACTTTATTTGAATACAACTTTTAATTTAACTTCCAGAAGTATTAAACAATCCCATGTTAGTTTACTTATGACACTTTATTACTAAGTCATATCAAGGTTTAACTCAAAATTTATTCTCAAGGAAAGGTTGTAGCAACACTCATTTACAAGAACAAAACAAGATTACATCAATTCTTAAAATATTGATACTCCAACAAAGTCACTCAACAACAATAACCAAATTTTCTTATAATTTCAATGATGGTCAAACAATACAAGGTTTCCAAAGTTCAGATGACAAAGTCCACAATACTTTATACTAAGACATTAATCCTCTTTTAAACTTTCCACTGGACGTTAACAATAGTTGAACAACATAAAAAGGTTTCGAGCAAAGGAACTTCTCAACTGAGGTTGATGACAAAAGTCTACAAATCTATCCCTCATCTACACGCAAAATCCATCTGCAGCAAATTTTCTACAAGAGTCAGTTCACGAGAACTGAGCAAGATAAGGCTACACAAAACCACCATAACTATTATCTAACAATACCACGAAAAGGAAGCACTTTATTACAAGAATTGGTTCAAACCTCTAAACACTATCAACACATCAAGTTATAATAAAGTCTTCATCATGCCAATCAAAGAAGGAGAAGACCTTGTACTTCAGTTAGGAGTAAAAGCAACGAAAGTATAGCAATCGTAAGAGAATGGCCCTTGGCCCTATAAGGAGAAAACAAATAATCTAGCAAAAATAGAATTCCCATCAAGTAAGTAATTAAACCATAATTACAAGATTAAGATTTGATATATACACCAACCATCTAGAAATTTATCAAAGGTACCAAACGCATAGACTAAATTAATATATTTCTAAAAGAACAAGAGTTGATCGGCCCAAGAAAGGGGAACCACGGGTTTCAAAAATTAACACAAAAAGCCATGTATAATCGAGTTTCAAACCGAAATCAAATAAAGTATACACACAACATAAGTTTCGAGGCGAAAGCAAAGTATATTAGTTTTGACCATTAACTACAAAGATTTTCCAATCATCCAAGAAGGGTCAAAGTCTTACAGGCTAGTAGCAAACACGCGAGAGAAGAAGGGGGTTCCGTCCAACAAGAGTATACAATAATGTCATCAACAAATTTTTATAACACTAAAGATTTGCAAACCTCCACTACAATACTAATGTTTGGTTAATTTAAAATAAATTACCCATATCCCAAAACAACCATATTTTACGGCAACCCTTGGTAACACAGTCAACCATCGCACAAATAGATACAAACATAATTTCTAAGTGACATTATCAAAACAAAACCTTCCGCTATGAATCCATAAGATTATCAAATGAAAGCTGAGTTTTTCCCGAAGATTAATCACATTTAAGGAAATTTCCATCACAAACTATTATGGTAATTACGTGCATAAAAACCGACCAATATTAATTAATAGCGTTAACATTACAAGGGAGAAAATAATGCAAGTTAGGAAAAATAGAAGAGCGCCATCAGCAATAATTCTGAGAGGGGGATTAGACCAAACTATTCTAGTGTCAACGAGGTACTGGATTCGCACAATGAAACCTCCAGCTTAGTTGATCCGAAAAGCTAGTTATGGTTCAAGTTGATAGGGATGGTCAAGGTACTTCTTGAGGATGGCCTTAAAAGCCTAGAAACAAGATGAAAGATAGTATAAGAGTCTAAACACGCGAGACAGAAAAACACATTGCACACAAACCTTTTCATTCTACCAGTTTTAATACCAAAACTCTAAGCTGGCTAGCCCACGCATTGCTCACACAATCCTACAACCTTTCTTTCTCGATTCCAAAAGGTTATCAAAGGGACTTGTGAAGGGGCTAACAAAAAAACGTCAAAAGACAACTTGGGTGCTAGGGAGGAGCTTCATAGTTATCGTAACTTACTTCCATAATATCGAAAATACTAGTTGATCAACATAATAACTTGCAACTCAATCGCAGAGAAGAATAATACATAAACCGACAGACGAAGGTCTATCACTCGAGCAAGAGAAACATAACACCCAGAGGAGAAAGCACACGCATCCTTTCGACCAACATACTGACAACGATAAAAGCAAAAACAAGAAGAGACAAGCAGAAAGGGGAAATCTCCCATCATGACATCCAACTGACAAATCAATGCAAGGAAAAAGCGGTTCGATTTCGCAATAATTGTAAATATAATAGCAGTAGAAAGGTGTAGAAATATCTTTCCTGTTTCTCCAGCTTCAACAGGTCGTACAGACTCCACACGGGCCAGCATAAAAACAATAGCATGAGACAAGGATGTGAGTACTGCTGCTGGCGATGTCAATGGGCCAAATGTGATAACTGGATAGACTGATGGGGTAGAAAATTTAACAGTTGAGTCCTTTCGCAAATCCACCTCACACCGCCTCGTAGTGTCAGCTAGAATCCCATAAGCTTCCCCATTTGGAAAAAACAGCCAACACCCATGGGTGGGGCTGATATAGAGATGTCATACTATCACCATAACCCCAAGCATCGTGTTCCACGTAAAGACACGCTTGCCTGTTCGCTCGAGGGAACCACTACCTTCTCCAGTGCCATATAAAGAAGAGCCATGAGGGAGCTCAATGGTGACAACTTGTTGGCCATGCACGCACTCACAAGATGGAATATAATCTGGCACCCCCGACATCCAATCTTAGGTTGGTAGAGTAGATGAACATACTTCAACTTGTAATAGAGGAGATATGTTGTACATAATGTCACTTGGGCTGCATATATGTCTCAAAATATTTCGCTATTCACTTTACTAATAATTATTTTCATATTATTGTCAACCGCAAAGAAAGACAACTCAATCACCAAACAATTGCATTGATGCTGCTGGTTAACATACTTCAACGATCTACCATTATTTTTGAGGACTAACTATTCAGCCAAAGCTTTACTATTCCCATAGGGGTCAACATGATCCTCTAGAGAAAATATCGCAATGCTTCATTTCCATTAACAATCTCCTTTCCACATACACAACATTATATGTGCTTGTATATATAAGTCTCCTCACACCATACTTAACGCAGGCATCCAATACAAGGCAAGTCCCATGATTTGAAGCTCGGACACAAGACATAATGATTACATCACGCTCCACGGCTCACGAAAGGCATCTACCATAGTGATATATAAACCTTTTCCTTCATTAGATTTGAGGACAACATCAAACTCTTGGTGCAAACATTACAGCTGTAGCTTGTAAGGTGTGATAATTCCAACAGAAAACTTTATGCCTACCAACTTGGTGACTCGTTGAAGAAGCTCATATAATAGCAAAGAAAATTGTGTTTCATGAATATTCTGATATGAAACAGATCGGCCTCTATGAGGTTCTCTTCCATGGGTTACATCGTAGAACAAGCAAGGTCTCAGTAGAGAATCTTTGCAATAATTTTCATCAGGTCTCCTGGTAACACTCTTACTGTCACTTAATCGATTTTGATTAAAAAAATACCTTGAAGGAGAATCCCAATTTGAGGATGCAGTCGACACTGAATAGATGACAACATAGTTGGACGACCTGCTTGTTGGAGGCGCTCAAAAAAATACTTCACCATACTTGCAACATGCCTTCCGCCTAAGGCTATTTTATCATTGTCAGCAGTTGTTTCTGTGGAGATCCGGCGAGAACACACCTTGCAGCACCCAAGAAAAAGGAGGAAGCATGCCTACCTCACTCACTAATAGTGTGTGCAGGCCAAAGAGAAAAACAAGTGATCCCTTTTTCCACCCAAACGCCTCAGGAGACAAAAAATAAAAACCACGTCCACCTTAGTGTTAACAGGCCCTCATCCACGGGCGAGCAAAGCAAAAACATGCACGTGAGGAAGGAAGTATTTGGACTCACGTTGCACAGGAAGGGGGAAGAAAACGCAGCAAGGCAAGAGATAGGAAAGAACACGCATTCTCCGGACGAGTAAGGCAAAACAAAGCCACGGAAGTCAGCAGAAGATTTGCAAATCAAAATTTTAATAAATGAAGGAGGAAGGCGTCCAGGAGAGGCCATGAATAAAAATTCCTTGACAAAAGGAATCCGATGGCCTCTCTCCCACTCCACAACCAGTAAAAATGACAGTTTGGGAACAGGTGCCCAGCAAAGGAAAATGGGATTTTCCATGGCCTCAACCACTCGCATTGAAAGAGAATCAAAATGAGATCAGGAAGTCAAGGCTCCACCGATTCCCACTGTCTCACGCCAAATGGGTAAAAAAAAGCGTGATGCTTGCAGATGGTGGCAAGTTGGGGTGGTTGGGAGGAGGCCAAGGTGGCAAAAATGGAAGCCGATGCCCAACGGGCATTACATTCTCCTCCCCTTAAGAAAGCATCGTCCTCGATGCAACATAACACAACGGAAAAGAAATGGTTCGCAACCAAGAGAATAGTAAAGGAGAAAGTACACTTTATGGTTTAAAATTTTAGTTGATTAAAGCACGGCCACGGGTAGCCTTAGGAACATTTGGTAGAAATTTTAACTTTCAAGGTTCTGTGAAGATTGGTAGTTCCCTCTTGTTTGTTATTTCATTAGTTCCTTTCCATTAGCATTATTCTTAGTTTAATTTCTTTTAAAATTTCATCATTGAAGAGTTTTGGTTTATTCCTTATTGTGGGTGCCCAACATGAACTGCTAACACAACACCCTATCAGGTTCACAAGACCCTACAGATTCATAAGCACACAAGTATATACTTCATGATTGTATTACACCACAAAAAGGTTACTCAAATACGGAATGGAATAGGCACAGTCCACATAACATAGTACTCGACACACATCAATGACTAACATACAAAATACTCAACCAAAAGAGTACTACAATCCACCAGACATTTCCTCAATTTGCATCATGAAAAAAATCACATAACACCAAACCATGCTACAGGTACATAGTTTCAACAAGGGAAAAAATGACATATTCACAACATCACAACACATATCCATCTGACATGAGTAACACATACATCAAAAGACCACTACCAAACATCACAATAACTCAACATATATCCCAGAACATCAACCATACACACAAATATCATATGCCTCCCTCAAACTCTTATGCCTCCCTCAAGTCTCTTATGCCTCCCTCAAGTCTCTTATCTTATTCCTCCCTCAAGCCCTCCCTCAAGGAGGCCGGTTGACCCTATGGTCCAAGACACATAGAGTTCGAACACTCCTAACCCAAGTGACATAATAACGCGTGGTTCAACAACCCGCTAGTTATCTGTACTCCTTGGGGCGTACCCCTATACAACGAAGCGGGTCCATAGGTCCAACCATTCCATGGTGCATCCCATGACCCTATTCCACACATCACGACAATAGAACCAGCACAACAATCCAATCAAAGTGCCAAGTGGCAAAGTACAAGCCTTGGGCAAGGCGGTAAAAATTCCAAATTTAAAAGAAGACCCAAATCAAGCAAAATAAATGGCCAAATAGCCATAGTTAGTATCAAAATCCCCATGTTAGTGCCACAAACCAAGGAAATGCCCAAAATTGTAAAGCATGGCAATCAAGAAAAGTTGTTGGTCCTTACAAAATAAAGTAAAAGCTCAATTTACGAATAAAATCAACTTATAATAATGTCACATTACGATAACTGTGTGGCCTTATCTAGCCACCAAGGGGTACTCAACGAGTTGCTAGCACTCGGAACATCGAGCCTCAGCTCATAAAATACATATCAATAATACAACTGTCATCACCTCTATCTGAATCATCCCGCCACCACTTCGACAAGGCTAAACATAGTCATAGTTGCACTTAGGTTGCATACATACAACCACATAGGGAGAGAGGAAAGATTCACATGTTATCTACTAAACCGAGTTTTGGCTCGAGTTATTGACCCATGGTACACCATTCCTCACTCTCAACATACACTTCTACCGATTACCCTCAGGGTCGGTTAGCGTAAGGTTCACAACATAACATACAACAACATCACTAACATAATGGTGGCACACACATAACTACCATAACGTCTTACATATGGTACATATACAGGGTAGATCACGATCATACATTCACTGAGTGTAACACATCACTTTACCACTTTCTGCACCCAAAGTGCAATCACCATACGATAGGGTTCATACACTCACCGTATGACCCCAAATCACAACATGAAGCATTACATATTTGCACAAATCATACATACGATGAACATAGTACATCACAACATAACATCCATTGCTACATAACAAGGTGGTACACACATTTCTTCAAAACATGGTAAAAACATCATGATACAACTCATTTCTTTTAACATCAATCTAGTCATACAACACATTGATACACCTACATATCACAATATGTCACAATGCTCCAACACTATGTCATCCACATTATAATTCTTTTCACACATCACAAACAATAATTCACACGTGAACTCTTCATAGAATCCACAAGAAGGAGAGAGAATACTCCCATCCCCAACATATCAATATGATAACAAATACGCATTGAGTGACATACACATCACATGCGTTCACAATATTACAATTACGACATGGATCACATCACGCTTAAAGCACATTACTCTTCCAATATCTACCACCATCATGCAACATCATCATCATCATGCGTAGTATCATCATGTAACACCATCACCATCATGTAACATCACCATACAACACCAATCCGGCCCATAGGTTCGAGAGCATGAACCTATGCTCTGATACCAAGTGTAACGACCCAAAAAAAAACACACACGAACAACACAGTGAAATACAGGATAACTTTTTTTGACTTGCTTGACACATAACATGACGCAACATGTCGTCACCAAGGATACAACTAACACTGTGAACAACTTGATACAAGGATGGCCATAAAGGCAGCACGGAAACGTTCACACCTATCAAGGACAATTTACTTTTCTTTTTGACAAGACAACATAGAAGTCCAATCACAGAACACACTTACAGTTAGGGCCAACCACAATGAGTTATTCTTGAGGGTTATTTATTTTAATAAGATATCTTGCAATTCTTAGCTTACGTTTTCAAGGAGGCTCAAGATATGATTCGTATAATTCAACTTACCAAGTCAAGTTTATTCCTTTGACACTGAGTAATTATCTTTAAATCTTCTCTATTATGACATTTATTTACTTAATTCGTTTATCAAGAAAAAGGAGTATTTAAATTCCACAAGGCCATCTGCTCCCCACTAACGCTACTAAGATTCGTTCTTTCCCACAAGACAACATGGTTTTAAGTTCAACACACTTAAGAGAAGAGATACAAGGTGCCTTGAAAAGGGTTAGAGGGAGAAGGTCGAGATGAAACATCTTTAGGACCTCATTAGTTATTGCCAGTATTTAATTGAAGCTAGGGCTCTTAACCAGAATTATCAACAACTTTACTTAGGCTTCGCTAAAAGTATTAACAAGGAGTAAAAATTTACTTTCCAAATGGCGGTGAGAAAGATGGTGAGGTCTCCAATTTGTTTTCTCTGGCTTATTAAATCTTATCATCTTCAAACAACTAACAGTTCATTTCACCTTAGGGTCATTTTACAAATTTCACCATAAAAGGAATAATGTTCACTAGAGGAGCTAGGGTTATCATGATATAAAGTTTACTTGCAATGATAGTCTTGCCCTTGTTTACTTAAAGAATTTCTTGCTCTCAAGTTGGTGACCCCTACGTTACTTTATTTGAATACAACTTTTAATTTAACTTCCAGAAGTATTAAACAATCCCATGTTAGTTTACTTATGACACTTTATTACTAAGTCATATCAAGGTTTAACTCAAAATTTATTCTCAAGGCAAGGTTGTAGCAACACTCATTTACAAGAACAAAACAAGATTACATCAATTCTTAAAATACTGATACTCCAACAAAGTCACTCAACAACAATAACCAAATTTTCTTATAATTTCAATGATGGTCAAACAATACAAGGTTTCCAAAGTTCAGATGACAAAGTCCACAATACTTTATACTAAGACATTAATCCTCTTTTAAACTTTCCACTGGACGTTAACAATAGTTGAACAACATAAAAAGGTTTCGAGCAAAGGAACTTCTCAACTGAGGTTGATGACAAAAGTCTACAAATCTATCCCTCATCTACACGCAAAATCCATCTGCAACAAATTTTCTACAAGAGTCAGTTCACGAGAACTGAGCAAGATAAGGCTACACAAAACCACCATAACTATTATCTAACAATACCACGAAAAGGAAGCACTTTATTACAAGAATTGGTTCAAACCTCTAAACACTATCAACACATCAAGTTATAATAAAGTCTTCATCATGCCAATCAAAGAAGGAGAAGACCTTGTACTTCAGTTAGGAGTAAAAGCAACGAAAGTATAGCAATCGTAAGAGAATGGCCCTTGGCCCTATAAGGAGAAAACAAATAATCTAGCAAAAAACAGAATTCCCATCAAGTAAGTAATTAAACCATAATTACAAGATTAAGATTTGATATATACACCAACCATCTAGAAATTTATCAAAGGTACCAAACGCATAGACTAAATTAATATATTTCTAAAAGAACAAGAGTTGATCAGCCCAAGAAAGGGGAACCACGGGTTTCAAAAATTAACACAAAAAGCCATGTATAATCGAGTTTCAAACCGGAAATCAAATAAAGTATACACACAACATAAGTTTCGAGGCGAAAGCAAAGTATATTAGTTTTGACCATTAACTACAAAGATTTTCCAATCATCCAAGAAGGGTCAAAGTCTTACAGGCTAGTAGCAAACACGCGAGAGAAGAAGGGGGTTCCGTCCAACAAGAGTATACAATAATGTCATCAACAATTTTTTATAACACTAAAGATTTGCAAACCTCCACTACAATACTAATGTTTGGTTAATTTAAAATAAATTACCCATATCCCAAAACAACCATATTTTACGGCAACCCTTGGTAACACAGTCAACCGTCGCACAAATAGATACAAACATAATTTCTAAGTGACATTATCAAAACAAAACCTTCCGCTATGAATCCATAAGATTATCAAATGAAAGCTGAGTTTTTCCCAAAGATTAATCACATTTAAGGAAATTTCCATCACAAACTATTACGGTAATTACGTGCATAAAAACCGACCAATATTAATTAATAGCGTTAACATTACAAGGGAGAAAATAATGCCAGTTAGGAAAAATAGAAGAGCGCCATCAGCAATAATTCTGAGAGGGGGATTAGACCAAACTATTCTAGTGTCAACGAGGTACTGGATTCGCACAATGAAACCTCTAGCTTAGTTGATCCGAAAAGCTAGTTATGGTTCAAGTTGATAGGGATGGTCAAGGTACTTCTCGAGGATGGCCTTAAAAGCCTAGAAACAAGATGAAAGATAGTATAAGAGTCTAAACACGCCAGACGGATAAAACACATTGCACACAAACCTTTTCATTCTACCAGTTTTAATACCAAACTCTAAGCTAGCTAGCCCACGCATTGCTCACACAATCCTACAACCTTTCTTTCTCGATTCCAAAAGGTTATCAAAGGGACTTTGAAGGGGCTAACAAAAAATGTCAAAAGACAACTTGGGTGCTAGGGAGGAGCTTCATAGTTATCATAACTTACTTCCATAATATCGAAAATACTAGTTGATCAACATAATAACTTGCAACTCAATCGCAGAGAAGAATTAATACATAAACAAACAGACGAAGGTCTATCATTCGAGTAAGAGAAACATAACACCTAGAGGAGAAAGCACACGCATCCTTTCGACCAACATACTGACAACGATAAAAGCAAAAACAAGAAGAGACAAGCAGAAAGGGAAATCTCCCATCATGACATCCAACTGACAAATCAATGCAAGGAAAAGTGGTTCGATTTCACAATAATTGTAAATATAATAGCAGTAGAAAGGTGTAGAAATATATTTCCTGTTTCTCCAGCTTCAACAGTCGTACATGAAACTCCACACGGGCCAGCATAAAAACAATAGCATGAGACAAGGATGTGAGTACTGCTGCTGGCAATGTCAATGGGCCAAATGTGATAACTGGATAGACTGATGGGGCAGAAAATTTAACAGTTGAGTCCTTTCACAAATCCACCTCACACCGCCTCATAGTGTCAGCTAGAATCCCATAAGCTTCCCCATTTGGAAAAACAGCCAACACCCATGGGTGGGACTGATATAGAGATGTCGTACTATCACCATAACCCCAAGCATCAATGTTCCACGTAAAGACACGCTTTGCTTGCTGTTCGCTCAAGGGAACCACTACCTTCTCCAAAGGCCATATAAAGAAGAGCCATGAGGGAGCTCAATGGTGACAACTTGTTGGCCATGCACGCACTCACAAGATGGAATATAATCTGGCACCCCCGACATCCAATCTTAGGTTGGTAGAATAGATGAACATACTTCAACTTGTAATAGAGGAGATATGTTGTACATAATGTCACTTGGGCTGCATATATGTCTCAAAATATTTTGCTATTGACTTTACTAATAATTATTTTCATATTATTGTCAACCGCAAAGAAAGACAACTGAATCACCAAACAATTGCATTGATGCTGCTGGTAAACATACTTCAATGATCTACCATTACTTTTGAGGACTAACTGTTCAGCCAAAGCTTTACTATGCCCATAGGGGTCAACATGATCCTCCAGAGAAAATATCACAATGCTTCATTGCCATTAACAATCTCCTTTCCCGCATACACAACATTATATGTGCTTGTATATATAAGTCTCCTCACACCATACTTAACGCAGGCATCCAATACAAGGCAAGTCCCATGATTTGAAGCTCGGACACAAGACATAATGATTACATCATGCTCCTGGCTCTGAAAGGCATCTACCGTAGTGATATATAAACCTTTTCCTTCATCAGATTTGAGGACAACATCAAACTCTCGGTGTAAACATTACAGTTGTAGCTTGTAAGGTGTGATAATTCCAACAGAAAACTTTATGCCTGCCAACTTGGTGACTCGTTGAAGAAGCTCATATAATAGCAAAGCAAATTGTGTTTCATGAATATTCTGATATGAAATGATCGGCCTCTATGAGGTTCTCTTCCATGGGTTACATCGTAGAACAAGCAAGTTTTCTCAGAGAGAATCTTTGCAATAATTTTCATCAGGTCTCCTAGTAACACTCTTACTGTCACTTAATCAATTTTGATTAAAAAAATACCTTGAAGGAGAATCCCAAATTTGAGGATGCAGTCGACACTGAATAGATGACAACATAGTTGGATGACCTGCTTGTTGGAGGCGCTCAAAAAAAAATGCTTCAGCCATACTGCAACATGCCTGCCGCCTGGCTATTTTACTGTCGCAGGCTGTTGCTGTGGAGATCCGGCGAGAACACACCTCGCAGCACCCAAGAAAAAGGAGGAAACATGCCTACCTCACTCGAGTAGCTGTAGCAGTGCACAGCCAGCAAAGGAAAACAACGATCCCTTTTTCCACCCAAACGCCTCAGGAGACAACAAATAAAAGCCACGTCCACCTTAGTGTTAACAGGCCCTCATCCACGGGCAGAGCAGAAGAAACATGCACGCGAGGAAGGAAAGATTTGGACTCACGTTGCACAGGAAGGGGGAAGAAAACGCAGCAAGGCAAGAGACAGAAAGAACACGCATTCTCCAGATAGAGTAAGGCACACAGGCCACGGAAGTCAACAGAAGATTTGCAAATCAAAATTTTAATAAATGAAGGAGGAAGGCATCCAGGAGAAGCCATGAATAAAAATGCCTTGACAGAAAGGAATCCGATGGCCTCTCTGCCCACAACCAGGTAAAAATGACAGTTTGGGAACAGGTGCCCAGCAAAGGAAAACAGGATTTTCCAAGGCCTCTCAACCACTCGCATTGAAAGAGAATCAAAATGAGATTAGGAAGTCAAGACTCCACCAACTCCCACCTGTCTCATGCGAAATAAGTAAAAAAAAACAAATTCGTGATAGCCAATGATAAATGACAGGTGAGGTTGGGGTGGTTGGGAGGAGGCCAGTGGCGAAATGGAAGCCGATGCCCAACGGGCATTACGAATACACAACATGTTTTTCATTGCTTTGGAAAATCTCAACGCTTATCCACCTAACAAGTAGTTTATGTGGATTTAATGTTTACAATAATAAGGAAAACACAACTGGGGTTACATCTTTTGTAGAATGGATCGTTTTTCAAAGTGTTGAACACGTGGCAAAATACACGACCTATTTTTCATCGCTTTGGAAAAGCTCAACCCTTCTCCACCTAAAAATTAAGTTTTTTGGATTCAATGTTTACAACAAGAAGGAAAAGTACCGGGGGTTGCGCCTTTTAGAGAACGGGATTGGGTTTTCAAAGTGTTGAAAAACACCATGCATTTTTCAACATGGTGGAATACACGACCTATTTCTCATCACTTTGGAAAAACTCAACCCTTCTCCACTTAATAAGTAGTTGATGTGGATTCAATGTTTACAACAAGAAGGAAAAGCACTAGGGGTTGCCCCTTTTGGAGAATGGGATCATGTTTTTCAAAGTGCTAAAAAACACCGTGTGTTTTTCAACGTGGCGGAATACACAACCTGTTTTTCATCGCTTTGGAAAAATTCAACCCATCTCCACCTGACAATTAGTTTATGTGGATTCAATTTTTACAACAATAAGGAGAAGTACCAAGGTTTGCGCTTTTAGAGAACGATTAGGTTTTTGAAAGTGATGAAAATACCGTGCTTTTTCAACATGGCAAAATACACGACTGTTAATCATAGCTTTGGAAAAATTCAACCCATCTCCACTTGACAATTAGTTGATGTGGATTCAATGTTTACAATAAGAAGGAAAATCACCGGGGGTTTCCCCTTTTGGAGAACAAGGTCATCGTTAAATTACTGGAAAACACTATGTGTTTTTCAATGTGGCGGAATACACAACCTATTTTTCATAACTTTGGAAAAAATGAACCCATCTCCACCGACGAGTAGTTGATGTGGATTGAATGTTTACAACAAGAAGGAAAAAACACCAGTGGTTACGCTACATAAAGTATGTAAAAATTAGGGTTAGAAGATATTACAACTATTTTTGACTAGGATGGAGCGAAGCTGATTTGAGAGTGTGTAGGATATGTAAAGTGTTATTGAGTTATCTTGAAAATTTAGAAGTGTGAATCTAAGAGGAGGAAGAAGTATCATGTTATAGAAAAATTCACCCGAGTGACTTCATCGACCCTATGTACATGTAGCTATTTTCTGAGTTATGTAAAATCTTCATCTGTGGGATTGAAGAAATGTCTGGTTGTCGTAGTACACTTGTGTTCGAGTATGGTATGGTAGTCATAGATGTGTGACAAGTGTTATGTTATGTGGACTGTGTCTATTCTCTTCCATATTTGGTTAAGCTCTTGTGGTGTGGTACCATCATGAAATTATGTAAAAGTATGCTTGTGAATCAATAGTGTTGTGTATGACCCTGGTAGGGTGTTGTGATTGTAGTTCATGTTGAGCACCCACAAGAATGAACAAACAAAAAAATATTTCTGTGAAAATGAAATTTTAAAGAACTGGAATTAGGAATAATGTTAATGGTAGCTTCTTCTTTTGAGTCATAAAACTTCTGGAATAATAACCCTCCATGGTCTAGGCATCAGTGTTATTCTAGGTTTTTTTTGTGGGTTGGGAATCCTTTTCTAAAGATAATCGAAAATGAAATAAATTGAATACATAGATGAATAAATAAATAAGATAATAATGAAGATGTGTTCTTTGTAGATAAAATTTAAGAGTCCTTAATTGGAAAGAAAGGAGTTATCTACCAGTGTAAAAGAATCTACCCTCGTTAACCTTAAGCTACAGATTAAACTTTTCTCTCATTGTTGTGAAACATTAAGTATATTTTAAAAAGTAAGATCATTGTTGGATTTTGGGGATATAGTCAGATCTTAGTTAATGGGGAAGTTTGAATAAGAACACATTAAGTCTAATGCTTCCATCCTGGGAACCCCATGTGTAGCCTCTCGAGGTATTTTTCTGTCCATATGCTACACACCTAATAATTATTAAGTGTTAAACGAACTTAATCAAGAGAATGCTAACTAAAGCTTTACCCAAATCTAGTTGAACTCTTAAGCCTCTTTAAAAGAATGGTTAATAACTAAGGAGATCATGATGATGAAATGAATTAAATTTTCTCACCCTAACCTTTGCCATAGTACTTTGTAATCTTCTCTTAAGCATGGTTAATTGTTGATCCTTTCACAAGGAGGTTAATTGTTGATCATTTTGTGGATCCATGTCAAAACAAAATCCACCATGCAAGGTGGGCTCTTCTTAACAAGATCAAGGGTGATAGTTTGTAGTCCACTATACTTCTCTAGGGCCCAAGGCCATTGCGCTTTTAAAAATAGGGACTAGGTGAATATTGAGTTCTTAGTGCATGACAATTTGGCCACATCAAATTAGACATGGAAGATTTCTCAAAGATACTCTTCATTCCCTCTGTAACTTCCCTCTAGCAAGGCATTTTGCTTGGCCACATCAAATATCCTAATCACTTCCACACCAAACATGAGCACTAAATAAACCAATGCCTTTAAGGTGAGGATCTTAGACCAAGTAGGGATTCTTGAGAGGACAAAAAATGGTGAACCCAATGGAGGGTTCTCCTTGACATTGCATGTTCTCAGTAGTGCCCACTTCCATTTGACACCTTTTGATATTGATCATGACACATCGCCGACTATATTATAGACATTATTATAGTTTAGATTTAGTATGATGTTAGATATTTGATCATGGATTATTGTTGACTTTGATTCTAATATGATGCATGATGATTATTAGAGACACTTTATATGTTAATGATGATATATTGTTTGACATGGTTATATGATGGATGTTGTTCAGACTTGTGATGTTTGGATATTGTGAGTAGACCTAGAAATTGAAAATTATTAGATGATATGATTTTGTTAAATTTCTTTTATGTTGTTGAAATTCATATATCTAAATGATTTAGGGAGTTATATTTATATTACTTTGGATGTTCTAATATTTATATTTGTATTTTGTATGTAAATCTATCACAACAAACATCGGGGCATTGGAGACCAACCACATTGGAATTCTAGATGAATTCAACAAGGTCAAAGATGGCAACTAGTTTTGTTTGTGTGTGTGTTTGTTAGTGTTAGGGATTCCCATGGGGGGATCACCTTTAAATTTGACCAAGGGATTTTATATATTTCTTTAATTTTTTTCCCATTTTGTTTAGTTTTTGCATATGTTTATTTTGTGGTGCACTTACCCCTTTCATTATTTATTTAATGATGTATAAATATTGTGAGTAATCATATTGTTTATTTAATTGATTAAAAGATGTCATAAGAATGTAATTAATAGAGTTGTTGACCTTGAATTAAATTTTTGTAAGAGATGTGTAAGTTAACTTTTGATTGTGAAACACTCCACCTTCTTGGAAATTCAAATTTGTCCTTGGAGGCTGATTTTGTAGGCTTGTGGGACAAGTTAAACTTGTCCCATACCTCTTAAATTTAATTACCAACCATACCTATGGTTGGAGAGTTAAAATTAGACTTTTGTAATGCATTATGGGAAGACAAATTGTATGTTTTAATTACACTTTTCTTACATAATTTAATTTCAGTCCTTATGGGGTATGGACTTGTTTGACTGTGTAAGTAAATCTATCATATTATTCACCCACCTAGTTATTATGCATTGAAGAATGAAGTTGAATTTTGGGGTTGGGGTCAAGGATGCGTGATGTGGCATCCTACATGGATCCACCTCATCCTCTTCTCTTCCCTCTTTTATAATATTCAAATTTCTTGCCTTGTTATGAGTTGCTTCACTTTTGGGAGACTTTATTTTGGGTGAATTTTCTTATTGTTTTGGGAGCTCTTACTTGGAGAAGTTTATGGAAAATTGTTGCATGCTTGTATTGGGTTGATTCTTTCATTGGAAGGAGCTTGTTGTTTTGAACTAGGAACAACTCCATCATGGAGAGGTAAGAGCTTGACTCTTGAAGTTATCTTCTTTTATTTATGTAAATGTTCTTGTGTGAATGTTTTAGTATATATTATGGGTTGTTGGGTAGATGGCCTAGGAATGGTGTAGGAGAAGACTATGGGGTTATTTTGTGTGAGGCACAAGTTGTTTTAGGGAGGTATAAGGGTGGAGGGAGTTGGAGATTTGGGTTCCACCTTACAAAGAAATAGCTTGCATTTATTTACTCATTATGGGTGCCATAAGAGGTTGGGGTGATATAAGAAAATGTGAGGAATAAGGGGTACTTCGGGAGGCATAAGGGCATGACAGGGGTTTATATATATATATATATATATATATATATATATATATATATATATTTGGTGGGTTGTACTTAGGTGGTGATACCCATTTTTCCCCTTGGGAGGCATAAGCAACATCCCCATAGCTTCTTGCTCCTTTGGCTTGCTTGATGAAGCCTTAGTATTTTTTTGTCATGTGTTAATGTAGTTGTCACACCACTTTTTGTTTTGGACTATGTTTTATTGTGAAAATGTTGCTTGTATGTTTGTGGAATTCTATTGTTGCCATGAGTTGGATCACACCTTTTATTACATTGTGGTTGGGGCTCGGGGCCCAATGAAGAAGGATGGCTTATCCTTTTTATTGGATGTCTTGGTTGGGTGGAGAGCATTTTCTTTCCCTACTCCTGTTGTGATCAAATTGGATGAATGAGAAGAATGCATGTTGTTGTTCTGGAGCTGAGAAAAGATAGTTTGATAGTCCCTTGTGAAATGAAATCTCATTGTAACCTTCCCACTTGAAGTTGATGATATTATAAATGTTTGTAATGGAAATATGTTGTATAGATTTACAGTGAAATTTGAAATGTAAAAGAGTTATACTCTGTATTATTTTTAGAAATAATGTGAAAGAATGATACATGTTTGGTATACTGTATTTTGTAATCAAATGGAAAGGAAGTTGTAAGAGTTCATTTGAATTAATGAAAATGGTTTTGTCTTGTCCATATGATGTTATTCCATTGGAAATTTGCGTTATGCATACTCTATGAAATCCCTGTTTGAAAAGTGGTAAAGTGGAACACTTGAAAAGAAAATGTATTATCTTCCCTGTATACAATAAATAATTTTGGAAGAAATGAAACAAGGGAGTTGTAAGTTGTCTTTTAGAATCAATATATAATTTAATTCCTTTCTCAAATTGCATTGTTGTATTGAATCTGATCATATCAATGTATTGAAATCTCTGTTTGAAAGGAAGAAATGCGTGTGAGAAAAATACAATATTTTGTCTCTTTGAAATGTGAAAAATTTGAATTCAGTATTGCATTTTGGTCTTGAATGGTTTTTTTGAATCAACCAAATATGTTAGCTTGGAATTGGAATGTATCCTAAATACTTGGAAGAAGAAAGTGGCAAATAGACCCATTAAAATTTGATCCCTATTATTTGTAATTTTAAAACTGGCAATTAATTAAACCAAAAATATACAATTCGAACCTACAACAATAAAATAACTAATTAAATGATTGAATTGAAGTATTAGGCCCTAAACAAGTTCAAATAGAAAATAATACTTAAAGGAAATATTTCAAAACTTAGCCAAATCAAGCTCAACCGTTTTACTGATCATTTTTTGTCAAAATGGTAAATTTTCGAATTGGAGTTCAATCAAAAATATATACCTCACAAACTTATAATAAATCCATCTAAGAATGATTCTCGTGTCTATTTTACATGTTGAGAGAGGAGGAAGATCAAATTGAATAAATCTCACAAGTTAAAATTCACCGGTTCGCCTTTGTAAAATCTTGCAAGACATTTTATAAAAATTGACCCGTTAAGATTTATCAAAACCAAAATTATTGATCTCTGTGTGTAAAGAAGACGTCGAGAAATTTTCATAAAGTCCTCATTTTCCCCAAACCGAGCTCTCTATCAAAAGTTATGGCCCTCTCAAGTTTTTCTTCCTTGGCATCAGATTTTGGGAGAATTTTCCTTAGGGGACCACGGCCCAAATTTTTCCCTTAGAGCTTAGAAAAAATTGGGAAAATTTTCTAAATTTTTCCTCCCTCCCCATAGGCCCATAGCCAATCGAGGTCTGCCATCCGGCACCATGAGGTGATAGTGGAGGGGTGGATCCCCATTTTTAACTTAGCGCTTCCAGAAAAATTTGGCAAAATTTTTCAACTTTTCCCGCCGGCCCATAGCTAATCGGTGATGCCACATGGCGTCATGATGCATTGGCGGAGGAGCGGGTCCCCTTTTGTCTTTTGCGTTCCAAAAAATTTTGGGAAAATTTTCCAAGTTTTACCCATTGTCCGTCGGCCCTTGACCAATCGGGGGTGCCCTCTTAACCCTTTGGAGCGTTAAGTTATTTTTCTCCTCGCTGCCCGCCTTCCCACATTGGTTTTGGAGATGTCATGTGTCCTTTTCAGACTCACAGGAGTGCGGGCACAAAGTTTAATTTTCACCCTGCGCGGGAGAATTTGCAAATGTCTCCCACTGCCCCACCTTTCCCTTCTTTTCCCCACACTACCTTAAGGAGCGTTGCATGTCCCTTGTGGACCTACGGACCCATGGGAGCGCGGGTGCAAATGTGATTTTTTTCCCGCGTGGGAAAAATTTTCCAAAGGTCTCCCAAGAGCCCACCAACCTACCCTTTGGGAAAATTTTCATCCCAGGGCCCATGCAGCTCCTCTTGGGGAGAAATTTTCACCCCAAGGCCCGCCGCCCATAACTTGAAAAAGATGAGGAGTTAGGAAGGCTTCTTTATATCAATGTAAAGGTGAGGAAATTTCCTATCCAATGGGAGTAATTTATTTACGAAAAAATTGAATGTCTTAAGGGTAAGAAAAATCAAGTTAAAACTTTAAGCCTCATTAAGGAGTGGATATGGTGAGGAATTACGCTCTGAACCTAATTGAAACTTCTAACCGTAAATTTTAGACCTTATGGCCTCTAATAATTATTAATAAAATAAAATTATATTCTAGTAGATTAGAATTGTTCCAGAACCTGTTAGTGACAATTGTTGTCTTGTAACCCGGTTGTAGACTCTTTTAAACAATAATAATAATTTTTCCTAGCTAACCCTAGGTTGTTTCTTGGGTCTCAAGTGGGTTTTTTTAGCGGGTGTTACATGTTCCTTAATGATTCTTTCAATAGATAACTATAGATTAGTTTCTATCCCCAAATATAGTTAGATTGAAATTCAAATGACAAAAAGAACACTCACACATAAGAGTAACTTACCAATGATCAATAAGCATATAAACACACTAGAACCATAGCAATTAGCTAGCCTCATATTAAACAAGAGGTGTCTAGAAGCATCATTACATGTTCTCTTAATGATTGTTTGATTTAGAATGCTCAAGGAAAATCTAAATTTGAACTTCTCGATTCTCTATAAACACTTGGATTCCCCTCATAATGCTAGATGATAAAAATGACTTAAATGTATGCTTATTTATAGACAAATTTGTTTAAAAGAAAAAAAGGTGATACATAAATTGAGGGCTCCAAACCTAATCGACATCAAAATTTGACAAAACATATTAATGACACCTAATTATAATGATAGGGTAGGGTGGTGATGAACTATAATGTTGCATTGATAATAATTAATGCACAATCAAAAATTGTTAATCATTTGACCATCACTAAAAATAAAACATTTAATAAAAAAATCCTCAAATTTGATATCCATTTAATCATCACTAAATTTGGTGAAGTCAGTTTAAATGTAATATCTCTACACACCTTAAATTTTGGAGCAAGCAAATTGATATTATTTGTGAGCTATACAAATTTATCCCAAAAATAGGTAATACAATTTTATCAACTAATAAATGGATAGTGCCACTAAATAATGTGTTTTTACTTGTAGTGGTAAGGAAAATTTCCAAATTTCGATAAAGTTAGTTAAAGGCATTTAAAACAAAACAAATGATTTAAGGTATAGTCTCACTAAGAAAGATGAAGAGAGATCAAGGAAAAAGCTTGATGATTGATTAACTTGTCTGTCACAGTATATAAACCTGTATATTTCTTCCGCATGTACATTTCAGGAAAGATCTCTAGGATCTCAGTTTCATAGCTTTAAAAGCAAAAAGAAGTGCTGCCATGGATACCTATGTCATTGTTATCGCATTGATGGCTAGCAGAACTGTTATATATATATATATATATGGCGAGCAGAAATGATATATATATATATATATATATATATATATATATATATATATATACGTATGAGATAACATCCCCCAACAAAACTGGTTCTGCTTCTGGTTCTACATCAATGGGAAACGTTTCAAAAAAAAACCCCAAAAATAAACCTTATGATCTGATGTTGTCACAAAATCCGTTAATACAAATCTTGTTTTGTTCTAAGAGAGTAGTGAGAGAGACAACAGATAGAGAGAGCACTAGGAAGAGTATTTGAGTGGTTTCCTACATCGATCCTATTCCCGAGTTGAACAATATTGGAACCTCAAGGAATGATGGTCCTTTTGTTTCATTATCAGAATCCATAGCTTCGAATAGGGAAGGATTGTCCTGAAAAATAAGCTCTTGCAGTCAGGTTCCCAAAGCCCACAAATAGGTAGGAAATCTGACTGGTTCATTGGTGAAGCATTTATAGAAAAGCAAATTCTAGAGGTGAGAGAAGCGGGTGATGGAAGAGGCGAAGGAAGCATTTTTGGAGCAGGGGGGATTGCTGGAATAATCAGAAACCCATCCCAGATTAAATTCTACAACATGCCCTTCCTTGCACATTTCTTCGTGAGGACCCCCGCCTGCACTGCATGGAGTATCTGAGTAAAATGATTCCAAGTCTATTTCAGGATTAATGGCTGCCAGAACATCGTATACTGTTGATTCTTCACCACTGTCCAGCCTAGGCTCGTTGTAATAAATATAATGCATTGAAAATGCATTGGCGAGTTTGACTGAGTTGATGGGATGGTAAAAAGAGTACAATTGCCGACAAGACCTCCTCTGGTGCCGAGAAAAATGGCCACATCATGGTGCATGGTATGGGCGATGGTGGGTTTTACACAAAATGTGTATACATGAGTGCATTTTCAGTGGAGGGTAGCCGTCTCCCATTCCAAGTGCCAACATGTTTTAAAGCCCCGACCAATACCGAAAAGGCTTAGCATTCATTTAAACTTTAATCCTCGTACTGTTAGTTCTGTTGTTAATTGTTTGGACTGATTTCTATCCAGAAGCTTTGACAAAGTGAGAATCATGAAATCACTATCGTTAAAGGTGTTAATTTTTGCTGCAACTTGTAAATTAGTGATTGGAAATTGTTGTTGATTATACGTACTTGTATGTCGTTCCAGCCAGGGAAAGAATTGATGATAGATTAAACCTTTTTCTGTGAAGAATTAGCAGAAGATATGTGATATTTTACAATTTTACAAATTTTAGTCTAAGTGCGAGTCCTTGGTCACTGTGCACACAAGTAAATAGACAAAGACAAAGACATTAATGGAAGGTAAAGAGTTTGAAAAGAAAAATAGAATGGTGAGCAAGCTCGCTCCTTGTCGACCCATGACATTTTTGAGAGAATCAGATCGTGGATCCTTCTCGCAACTTCTGGTGGGGAAAAGCTTCCTCCTCTTTGTGATTGATGTACCATTTTGAAAGTAGTAGAAACATTTAGTAAAAAGGTAATGCATGAATTTTTTAATTTGGGTTTTAGGAATGGAGAGCACCATGTTGATCGTATTTCTCCACGTGAATCCTCTTGATCCTCCACCTCCCTCGTATGTGGCCACCTGTGTCTCCTCACCGCCCACTTTCACTATGGCGATGGGCCATAAGTAAACACATTTAAATATTTTTATTGCTCGGGTTCTGTGTACCGTATTAAACATGTTACGAGCGGTCAAAGATTTTAAAAGGTGGTGTATGTGTGTTATTTATATTGTGGCTTCGGCCACAGTATGCCCTGTTTTTGTTTGGAAAACCAGCTCCCATCATGATGAATTTTCATGTGGTGCTCCATTGGCAAAACTGAATATTGTATGAGCTCGGTGAGCTTGGTTGGCAATATATGAGCTCGGTTAGTATTGGTATTATTGAACTCAATTACATCAGTAGACTCAACTTTCCGAGTTGGAATACCAACTCAGCCAGGTCAAATAAGAAATTCATAACCCTTCAAGGAGCTAAGCTCTATTATTTTTATATATACGTATATTATTTTTTTAATCATTTTATTAAATTATTTTTTCCTATCTAATATTGAAAATTTTCAAAAGGTTTTTTTAGATGAGGAAGTTTTTTTAATTTAATGAGAAATAATACATTGTTTTAAATGATGATAAAGTAAGTCATTTTCTTGTAACACTAAAAAAATCGTTTACATTTCAATTGAATATGTCACATTTATAGTCGAAACTAATATAGTTTGTGTAAGTATTCTTTCGATAGGTAAATTTTGACATGATCATCAAAATACAATTGACATACTCACTTGAAAACCAATAGGAGGATTGTTTCTAAATTCTTTTTACAATGATTTTTCATTTGTAAAACCTAATCTATTATTGAAATTTTGATTATACAAATTTTCGTAATAATCGTATTTTTTACTCACAAAGTGTTGGTTTTATCAATTTCAAATGACAAATAAATTATAAATTATAAATTATAAATTATGTTTAGTATCGAGGGCGCTTCCTGGACCCCACCTTGTATCGCAATAGGGAGCACACCAAGGGCACTTTGTCCCATGACCACATGGGGGCTTTCCACCCCAAATCCTGCTCCCGATCCCATGTTCATTATCTTATGTGAAAAACCTCACCTTTGTGTATTGTGAGAAATGTTAATGGATTCGAAATAAAGATCTAGTTGAGTATATTAGTATGTGATTATTCTTGCTGATTCGGTCATTTTTTTAAATTTTTATATATCAGTCTTATCACATTTTTAAAGGCTTAGAATAGATAATGAAGATATATATGTTGTTGATAAAACATTTATAAAATTATAAATGTGATTACTAAAATATTATTATATACATATTGAATGACACTTGGGGATGCCTTTATGTTTGTATTGGAGACGTCCAATACTGATTACATCTAGTATATATTTTTAAATATTAATATGTTGAAATTACTCAACATATTAGTAGTATAAAATGGTTAATTATTAAGCATATTTTTAATTTTTTTGTTATACAACTTGTCTTTAACCTATCAATGTAATTTTTATAGATGGTTAAAAGTGAAATCAATAAAGATTTATAAAAGTGCAATAGAAGTAGCGAAAGAATCCATGTGGCTAAAGCGGTACATTGGAAGAGATACACATGTAAGTGAAAGGAAGAACTCTACTATGTGATAGCAAGAGTTACATTGCTCTTTCCAGAATTGAGTTCAACATCGAGAAACAAAGCATATAGAGATTCATATGCACTTTATCCGAGAGAAGGCTCTCTGTGGTGATATAGATCTCTAATACTACCCAATTGAAGATCAAGTTGTAGATATATTTACGAAGCCATTTTTGTTTTAAAGTTATGTCAGCTTTGTGCAATTTTTGGCCTTTCGAGTTTCCATTGAGGGGAGTGTGCATGGAAATGTCACCTCCTAATGGTCGGTCGGTTGATATCTCCTTCTCCTCTATACTTCTGCTCTAATTATAAAGCATTATAAAAAAATCCTTATGATCTTTGTAAACTTATCACTCTAAGTTTATGGTTTACATCCAGTGTGTTGCATCTATTTGTAAAGGAGGTCCTTGTGTTATAAAAGGCTCCTAAAGATGTTGGTTGATATTTTTCCATGAGAAATTGTGAGATATAGTCTCAAAAATCATGCTTAGCCTAAATCATTCACTACTAATTTATGGATTCCAAATCCTTTTTTACCAAAAGGTAATTTGAGCATGATGAAGGTGTATAAATCCTTCAAATGTGATATGTTAGCCTAAACCTTCACTATGGTTTATGGATTTGTAAATCATGTTGTATAAACAGTAATGTTGGCATATGTTCCCCACTTAATATTAAGGGGAGTGTTAGAACGTAATATTAAGTTCCTATAAACCTTAGTTTATAATTAAATAATTAAGAATAGTTATATTCTTAATTATTTAATATAAACTTAGTTGTTTATGTTTAATTGATTATTAATTAATCAATATATATATATATATATATATATATATATATTATTATATATATAAACAATAACTAAGTTATATAAATAATTAAGAACATAAAATATATATATATATATATATATATATATATATATATATACATATATATATATATATATATATATATCGTGTTATTGATCGTGGGTCATATTGGTTATTCACCTTGGGTGGATTTGATCAGGAGAGAAGTGAGGGAAGGAGATTTACTATACTGTACTATGTTTCTCAATTAATGGAAAATTTCTCTTTGAGCATGGTTTTTTACCCCTCGGGGGTTTTTCCACATTATATTTGTGTTCACTATGTAATTTATTTTTATGCTCTAATGTGTTTTGAATTTTATTTAATTTAATGTTATTTTATGGTTATATAATGTTTAATTACTTGTTCCTAACAATCAAGTCAATGAAGACATGAGACCTGGAAATACGAGTTGATGGTGACTAAAACCGAGTGGATCGAAATACGAAAAGGCTGCAACAGGCTCAAAAACACTAACGAGGTCTTGGATATGATGCGAAAATGTTGGAGAAATAGAAAAGATGCAAGAAAATTGATAGATCTAATAAATGCAGACAAAGTCGACGACGATTGTAATCTTAAAGATGAAATATGGGCTCTAAATAGCTAGATCACAAGAACCTAAAGGCTTGATTGTTGGAAGAAGTTTTAGGGTAGATGATAGATGGATCAGGGGACAAAAATAGAGGTGGTGCTAATCAGTCGATGGTGACTAGAAGGATAGATTTAGGGCTTAGTGGGATTAAATAGATGGAAAGGAGTTATGGATAAGGATCAATGATGTTAGATGAATGAAAAAGTTGTAAGGTGACTAGAAGACCCATAGAACTAATATAAAAAGGATGATGGAGATGATAAGGGCTCCAAAAAAGAAAAGGTGGAACACTATTAAGGAAAATAAATTTAAATCTCCCAAGATGGCATACAAGATCTTCAAAGTAACTCGAGGAAGAGAAAAACACAGTAAAACTTGTAAGAAAGCATGAATTTTCAAGAATTACATCTGGAAGAGAGGAGGTATGGACATACTTATAGGGTCGATGGTGACCTGCATGGGTCATCATTGACTGTTGAACTTTGATTTTGGTAGTGGAGATGGTGATTAGCTCGATGTAAAGGGCCCTAAAGGGGTAGAATTAGGGTTTCAAGCTCTTTAGGTGGGTTAGGGTTGCATAGGGAGGATAAAAGGTAGTTGGAGGATAGGAATGCATTGAATGAGGATAAAAGGGTGCCTAGGGATGATAAATGGAGGGTTTAAGGAAGAGATTAGGGAAATGGATGGGTTTAGGGGTAATTAAATATGATTAAGGGTAGATTAGGGAAGATAAAATAAATGATGGGATAAATATGGGAAAGATGGGAATTTAGATAGGATAAATTGAAGTTTAAGAGGGAAAGATGAATTCGAGTAGGAAGAGAGGTATGTATGTATAAGATGATGACAAAGGGAGAAAACATGAGCTAGGGGACAAGCGTATAAAAAATTGGTGCCTACATTTCCCCCTTTTTGTTGATTAGTTTTCATTGGGCAAGTCATGCAGACAAAAATAAGAAATGATGAAAGACGATGGTTGATGTGCTCCCCTTCAAACTAGGGATTGATGACATGAAGAGAATCGATCACTAGGTTTGATAGAGATAAATGAAGGATGGAAATGATAAGAAAAGAGAATATCGAGAAGATTCCCCAAGTGGAGAGGGATGATAAAAAGAAAAAAAAAAAAAAACAAAGTATGCCGGTGAATTTCGAATCACTTCATAGGGAATAGAGTACGACCTCAACAGAGATGATAGAAACATCCTATGGACATGTGATTTGGTAGAAATCATTGTAAGATGGAGGGAGTCTAATGGGAATTCACTCAAATGTATGTGCAAGTCGTGGGACCAATGTGTTAAAGGCGGACATTAGAAATATGCACAAACAAATGCGAGGATGGTCAAGACAATTGTATGACAAGATGCTTTAGGGAAAAGGTGGATGCAATATGGACTACATACATGAGGAATCACAAATATGCATCTAGGCGGGATGAAGATAAAAATATGCCCATGATGGCGAGATGAATATGGAAGATGGTGCCCCGATAAGGAACACAAAAAAATGCCTCGAGCGAGCTATAGAAGGTGACAAAAGATACGTGATGAGAGAAATAGATAGGCCAAAAGATAGTCAAGTGATCCTAATGGAGGCCAGCGGAGGAGGAAGGAAGTGGTAGAGGTCACAAAGAGTGGTAAGTCTGAAAACCTCTTAATATATATATTTTTAGAAATTCATGGGCACCAAGGGTAGGTTGGCGCGATTAGATGCATTTGTTGTCTATTGACTAGATTTTATGCACAACGTCAAACCTAGGCAATCATGAGATAAATCTCCCTCATTTAACGGTGAGGCTCCCATGTAAGATGTTTATCAATTTGGTAAGGGTGAATCCTAATAAATATTTTTAGGGGTTTTACTTTAATTCCCATAGCTCGTGAACCATAGTTGGGTAATTTTGCAACAAGTAAGCAACTGTGATAAAACTAATTGCAAAAAAGGGGGAAAATAGAAATTTAGGAAAGAAGAAAGAAGGGTGTGCCAATTTGACCAATAGCTATCAGAGTTGGTCTCATCCACACAAATGAAATAAACAGATAAAACACAATTTTTAGCAGGATGGGAAAGAAATAACTTCTAACCTAGATCTGAGATAACACAAAGTTTATCTAAAAACCTTTGAAAGAAGAATTCAAAAAACATCGTAGACACAAAGTTCTCCAGAAATCCACCTTTATTCAATCCCAAGCCTCTGCAACAATCACACCAAGGGTTCCAACACAAATTCTGACAACTCAAGAATGCTCTAGTTACAAAGCTCTTGCTAAAACAAGTTCTGATAAACAAGATTGTGATCCTTTAACCCATAGGATCTTCCTCTATTTATAGTGCATAGAGGGAAATTACAAATAAGAAGCTTTCAATGAATTTCCGTATGTGGATGGTATGAAAAGAGAAGCAATCGCGCAGTATTTTCCCATAGACTTTCTCATTGTATAATATGCATGCTTTACAACTGAAAATAGAACCTTCAATTTTGCATGTCTACCACCTATTTCCAAGTAATTGAATTCTTCCAATAACTTACGATAATGATTTTAAAGCCAATTACCTAAGTTTTACAATTTTAGTTGATTACTCAATTACTTTTTTAGAAAAAAAGAGAGAGAAGAAGAGAAAATAAGCTATTCTAGTTACTGAACACTCTTCATTTGATTCTTCTTCCATACTCTGCATGTTGATTCAACTTGTATTACACCTCTGCCTCATTCACTTTAGCAATGAATGATATCTCTGTCTGGAACCTGAGAAGCTCTTTCTCCCACATATGGTTGACTCTTTTCCTTTGATTCTCACCAAACTGGATCTGGGAACAGCTGACCGTGATTTCCTTGTGGGTGTTTCCTCTTACCTGTCTTCCCCTCTTATCCTTGAAGATTTTATAGTTCTTCTCAAGTATGTGCAGTAGTGAAGTGTTCCTACAAATAATTCAGACAAACATGTAGTCCATGGCATGAATATCTAATTTTTTCACTGAAATCTAATTATAAAGCTTATTGCCCTCTATTTTTAGACTTTTCTTGCATTCCAAGCAAGCTAAAAATATTATTTTATACACTGTGCACTCACATCAACATGCGAGATAGCCACAATAATAAAAATAAAACTCTTCCAACCTTATACACCAAAATCTGGATGTTTCTGACAATTAAAAATATTCTTTTAATTCTCAAAACCTCTTCTTTTGGCACCAACACTTTCCATGGAAGCATGCTCCACATAAAAGAATTAATTTCCCTTAACTTATGGCATTCACTTCTTATAAAATCAATTGCATGCTAATTTTACTAATTGTTTCCTCTTACTTTTAACAATTTCTAATAATAAGTTGTCTTTTTCTCCTTCTTTGGGCCCGCACTTGTTAAAAATAATTAAAAGAAATCACTTTTTTAGCATGAAATTATGCCAAAGTGGGTCGCATTTTTTGGCTAATATTTTTGTGGAAAACATGAAGGCAAGGCAGTGTTAAATTTCAACCTACTGACAGCTCCAAAAAGTGCGAAACAACTAACTTTTGTGTGAAAAACATGAGGAAAGGGCAATAAATTTTGACTTGCAAACCGTAGAGCAGCTCTTATTTCCACAATTTGCACAGCTTATGTTTTGGTCTAAGAAGCATTTCTTTCCATATTTGGAAAGGGTGCAGGAAGATGCGGCAAGAAAAAAACTTTCAAATGCCATAACTTTCACTTTGTGGCTCCGTTTTAGGTGTCTTTTTTTATAAAAGTTCATATTTTCTTGAGCTCTATGTAGTGGTGGCAATATTTTTCTTATTTTCATACAATCCATTATTGCACCTTTTTGGACCAAGTAACCTCTTGTAATCTCCTGAAGGAATCCTAAGAAAATCAACACAAGTCAAAAAGACCAAAATTTTAAAGGGGTATCCCAAGATTTCCAAGTGAAATTTTTGGGTACACCACTATCGACCAAGCCAAGTTGGCATCGACATGAAGAAATTCGGTGTTGACTGGTAGAGTTGGCATCAAATGGCTAGGATGGGGATTGCTTTGATTAATAATGATGATTTTTGGGTGAGTGGATGATTATGGATTGTTGTTTGATTATTTTATAGGATCAATACATGTTATACTTGAGAAAAAGAGTCCCAAAATTATTAGGTATGATGAGAAAGGATATTACTTATGCAAATTGGGATCATTTAGATGTAGCGGGGTTAGGCGGATTCTGCCATTATTAGAGGGTACCTAGGGATATATGGTTGATTATTACATTGATAGATAGATGGGATCTAAGGACCAACACCTTTTGGTTCATGACTTGTGAAATGAAAATCACACTAGAGGACATATATCATATTTTAAGACTACTTGATTCAAGGTACACGATAGTTCTAGAGACAACGAGGGTCGGATGGCATGCCCGACCTTACTATTTGGAGTATATGCACCAAATAATGTATTTGTATACGAGGCATTCCACATTGAGACCCAATATCATCTAAAGAACACCATGGATGTGGTTTATTTGTTTGATTATGATAGTGATATCGTGTTATGCCTTACCAGACTCGGGTGGAGCCCGATTTCCATGGGCCTTAACTTGAGTTGGTAGCGGATATAGTCAAGCACATGATAGTGTTCTCTTTTGGATCATGCCTCCTAGCACATGTATATTATGAGCTCTGGATGTATGTATACGGGAGGAGGATAGACATGCACATAGGCTTCCTTCTACACTGCTTGTTGGGCATATGAGCACATAGTCATGTGGAGGTCATCGGGGCTACCATGGATCACAATATATCACATAAAGATTTTAGTTGGATTTTTGATATGGTGAGTGTAATGCCCCGTGCATCGAGGAGAGTGTAATGCATCGAGGACTTCCGTTTCTGCCACCTTGGCCTCCTCCCAACCACCCGGCCTGCAGAATTTTGACCACAGCATCTTTTCTGTCCTTGCGTGCGGGAGACGGGAGTCGGTGGAGGCATTTTTATTCACCAGGATCTTATTTTGATTTCCTCCTTCAATGCTTTGGACGCAGTTTGAATTGACGTGATAGCTGGTAGAGTAGGCATGTTACCTCCACCTTCTTGAGTGCTGCGTGGTGTGTTCTATTACTTTGTGTTCTTTATGTGCTGTGAAAAAATGGACAGAGGAGTATTGTTGTTAGCACAAGTATAGAGGCATGGAGATTGGTGTTTACAGGAAGGTTTCGGTTGCTAGATCAGTGGTGTGAAGCTTGCGTTGGAGAGCAGAGAGTTGTAGGGTGGAGTCTCTGCCGTGGCCTTGTTCAGCCTGTCCAATGATCTCAGTTGTTTCACTTCGTGCCCATGGGATCTGGTTTACAGCCTCCTGCTCCCTTCCTTCCCCGCTCGCGAAGTTCAGAGAAAATATTATAGTGGAGCGCAGTAATGGGTCTGAAACGGTGGCTAGATGAAGCAACAAGCTAGTGAAGTAGACGTCTTACCTCCTCTTTCCTTGGGTGCAGCGCTCTTTGATATGGTTGGATTTATTGAAGACAAGAGAATATGGTCTCTGTAACTCTTGCAGGATCCGCAAATATCTGTTTGCATGTAAACACTGTATGTATGAAGCAATTTTCCTTGCTGCGTATTTCTACCTTTTCCCCCCATCGATTTGTGGCATTCTGTCACGTTTTACACGCTGCGTGGATCCTCTGTCTCCTTGCATATGTTTTTTTGTAGGCGTATTTTCTTCTTCAAATTTCTATTGTCCTTGTTCCTTGTGTTGTTTCGTTGTTATCTGTTCTGTATCGAATGCATCCTCAAATTCGGGATTCTCCTTCAAGGTGACAGATCACACCCACGGCACAGGAGATCTATGCAATGTTGGAGAAAATGTCTTGGGAGATGAAGGCAGCAGGATATTTTTCAGAGCCAGAACATGCACTGTGTTTCTATCTCCAAATCGACTATGTGACAGTGAGAGTGCTTCCAGCAGACCTGATGAAATTTATTTACAAAGATTCTCTATTGAGATCTTACTTGTTCTACGATGTAACTCATGGAAGAGAATCTCATAGGTGCGGATCTGTTTCATTTCAGTATATTCATGAAGCACGTTTTGCTTTGCAATAATATGAGCTTCTTCAACGAGTCACCAAGTTAGCAGGCATAAAGTTTTCTGTTAGAATTATCACACCTTACAGGCTGCAGCTGTAATGTTTGACAGAATGTCTGAAAAGGATGTTGTATCATGGACTGCCATGATTGTGGGATACGTTCAGAATGGTTATGGAGAGGAAGCTCTGAAACTATTCCAGAAATTTCTATGGACAAATGTTAAACCGAATAGATTCACCTTTGCAAGTACCCTTAGTGCTTGTTCCAGCCTAGCACTGCTAGAACTGGGAAAACAGCTCCATGCCCGTATCATTGGAATTGCCTATGAATCAGTTTCAAGTGTGGAAAGTTCTCTTGTCAGTATGTATGCCAAATGTGGGAGTGTAGATGATGCAGCTCTAGCCTTTGACAAAATAGTCAGTAAGGATTTGATCTCATGAAATGCCATGATTGCTGGTTATGCTTACAATGGAAATGGCAAGGAGGCTCTCCAACAGTTTAAATTGATGTTAGAGGTAGACATGAAGCCAAACCGAATCATTTTTTTAGCGTCCTGTCTGCATGCAGCCATGCAGGACTAGTGGCTGAGGGATGCCATTATTTCGAGGTAATGAGAAGAGAACACATCATCCTGGTAACAACTAACCACTATGCTTGTATGATTGACCTTCTGGGCCGTGCGGGACGAATATGTGAAGTTGAAGGAAGTGAAAGCTGTGTTAATGACTCTGATTACTGAAAATACTGATATTGATGAAGTGATTGAAACTGTGAAACAACGCCACAAAGAGTCAAAATTGCCTGACATTGAAATTGTGCGTCTCTTACGGGATGCGCTTATGGATGTTGTCTAGTGGTCTGGCAAGAACCAACAACAAAATGCAAATTCGGCACTGCGACAGGTTCTTCTCTGAAAATATCTCCTCCAGCCTTGTGTAGATCACTTGTGTTTGTGGTAGCACGCATAGGGTATGTGAGTTGGTTGTCGAATCCCACAAGAAGTAAAAGCTCAAGGAAAGTAGTAGTTGAGCACAAGTGCATGGAGTCACTTCGAATACAACAATGCTCGTGAACTGTTTGACAAAAATCCTCTTCAATTGCTTGGTCTCGCGGATCGTGAATGTGGACCGCTTAGAACTGGTGCACTGGATTCCAGTACCTATAGTTCTTATGCTGACCCGTGCGGAGTCTGTACGACCTGTTGAAGTTGGAGAAACAGGAAAGATATTTCTACACTTTTCTACTGCTATTATATTTACAATTATTGTGAAATTGAACCGCTTTTTCCTTGCATTGATATGTCAGTTGGATGTCATGATGGGAGATTTCCCTTTTCTGCTTGTTTCTTCTTGTTTTAGCTTTTATCGTTGACAGTATGTTGGTTGAAAGGATGTGTGTGCCCTCTCCTCTGAATTTTATGTTTCTCTTACTCGAATGATAGACCTTCGTCTGTTTGTTTATGTATTAATTCTTCTCTGTGATTGAGTTGCAAGTTATTATGTTGATCAACTAGTATTTTCGATATTATGGAAGTAAGTTACGATAACTATGAAGCTCCTCCCTAGCACCCAAGTTGTCTTTTGACGTTTTTTGTTAGCCCCTTCGCAAGTTCCTTGGATAACCTTTCGGCATCGAGAAAGGAAGGTTGTAGGATTAGTGTGATCAATGCTTGGGCTAGCCAGCTTTGAGTTTTGGTATTAAAACTGGTCGAATGAAAAGGTTGTGTGCATTGTGTCTTCCGTCTCACGTGTTTAGACTTTTAAGGCCATCCTCAAGAAGTACCTTGACCATCCCTGGCAACTTGAACCATAACTAGCCTTACGGATCAACTAAGCTCGAGGTTCTTTGTGTGAATCTGCTACCTCGTTGACAATGGAATAGTTTTGGTCTGATCCCCCTCTCAGAATTATTGCTGATGGCACTCTTCTGTTTTTCCTAACTTGCATTATTTTCTCCCTTGTAATGTTAACGCTATTAACTAATATTGGTCGGTTTTTATGCACATAATTACCTTAATATTTTGTGATGGAAATTTCCTTAAATGTGATTAATCTTCGGGAAAAACTCAGCTTTCATTTGTTAGTCTTATGGATTCATAGCGGAAGGTTTTGTTTTGATAATGTCACTTAGAATATGGTTGACTGTTGACTGTGACGGTTGACTGTGTTACCAAGGGTTGCCTTAAAATACGGTTGTTTCGGGAAATGGATAATTTATTTTAAATTAATCAAACATTAGAATTGTTGTGGAAGTTTGCAAACCTTTAGTGTTATAAAATTGTTGATGACATTATTGTATACTCTTGTTGGACGGAACCCCCTTCTTCTCTCGCGTGTTTGCTACTAGCCTGTGAGACTTTGACCCTTCCTGGATGATTGGTAGATCTCTTTGTAGTTAATGGTCAAAACTAGTATACTATGCCTTCGCTTCGAAACTTATGTTGTGTGTATACTCTAATTGATTTCCGGTTTGAAACTCATTTATACATGACTTTTTGTGTTAAAATTTTGGAACCCGTGTTTCCCCTTTCTTGGGCCGATCAACTTTTGTATTTTTAGAAATATATTATTTTAGCCTATGCGTTGGTATCTTTGATAAAATTCTAGATGGTTGGTCTATTTATATCAAATCTCAATCTTGTAATTATTGTTTAATTACTTACTTGATGGGAATTCTGTTTTTGCTAGATTGTTTGTTTTCTCCTTATAGGGCCAAGGGCCATTCTCTTACGATTGCTATACTTTCGTTGTTATTACTCCTAACTGAAGTACAAGGTCTTCTCCTTCTTTGATTGGCATGATGAAGACTTTATTTTAACTTGATGTGTTAATAGTGTTTAGAGGTTTGAACCAATTCTTGTAATAAAGTGCTTCCTTTTCGTGATATTGTTAGATAATAGTTATGGTGGTTTTGTGTAGCCTTATCTTGCTCAGTTCTCGTGAACTGACTCTTGTAGAAAATTTGCTGCAGATGGATTTTGCGTGTAGATGAGGGATAGATTTGTAGACTTTTGTCATCAACCTCAGTTGAGAAGATTCTTTGCTCAAAACCTTTTTATGTTGTTCAACTTTTGTTAATGTCTAGTGGAAAGTTTAAAAAAAAAGGATTAATGTCTTAGTATAAAGCATTGTGGACTCTGTCATCCGAACTTTGGAAACCTTATATTGTTTGACCATCATTGTAATTATAAGAAAATTTGGTTATTGTTGTTGATTGACATTGTTGAAGTATCGTATTTTAAGAATTGATTGTAATCTTGTTTTGTTCTCGTAAATGAGTGTTGCTTCAACTTTTCCTTGAGAATAAATTATGAGTTAAACCTTGCCATGACTTAGTAATAAAGTGTCGTAAGTAAACTAACATGGGATTGTTTAATACTTCTAGAATTTAAATTAAAATTTGTCTTCAAATAAAGTAACGTAGGGGTCACCAACTTGAGAGCAAGAAATTCTGTAAGTAATCAAGGGCAAGACTATCATTGCAGGTAAACTTTATAACATGATAACCCTAGCTCCTCTAGTGAACATTAATCCATTTATGGTGAAATTTGTAAAATGACCCTAAGGTGAAATGAACTGTTAGTTGTTTGAAGATGATAAGATTTAATAAGCCAGAGAAAACAAATTGGAGACCTCACCATCTTTCTCACCGCCATTTGGAAAGTAAATTTTTACTCCTTGTTAATTCTCTTAGCGAAGCCTAAGTAAAGTTGTTGATAATTTTGGTTAAGAGCCCTAGCTTCAATTAAATACTGGCAATAAATAATGAGGTCCTAAAGATGTTTCATCTCGACCTTCTCCCTCTAACCCTTTTTCCAAGGCACCTTGTATCTCTTCTCTTAAGTGTGTTGAACTTAAAACCATGTTGTCTTGTGGAACTTAAATACTCCTTTTTCTTGATAAACGAGTTAAGCAAATAAATGTCATAATAGAGAAGATTTAAAGATGATTACTCAGTGTAAAAAGAATAAACTTAGCTTGGTAAGATGAATTGCATGAAGAATACCTTGAGCATCCTTGAAAAACGTAAGCTAAGAATTGCAAGATGTCCTTTTAAAATAAATAACCCTCAAGAATATCTCATTGTGGTTGGCCCTAACTGTAAGTGTGTTCTGTGATTAGACTTCTATGTTGTCTTGTCAAAAAGAAAAGTAAATTGTCCTTGATAGGTGTGAATGTTTCCATGCTACCTTTATGGCCATCCTTGTATCAAGTTGTTCACAGGGTTAGTCGTATCCTTGGTGACGACATGTTGCATCATGTTAGGTGTCAAGCAAGTCAAAAAAAAAAAAGTTATCCTGTATTTCACTGTGTTGTTCGTGTGTGGATTTTTGGGTCGTTACGGTGAGTCAACCAAGCCCATGGAAACAAGGGTGAGAGGTGTGATGACTTGTATGATAATAGGTTGAGGAGCCTGGAGGAAGATAATGTGAGATGGAGACCATAAAGAGGCTTCCCTACATGGTTAGGCACATATGTAAATCTAGTAGGTATGAGGAGGATCATATGGGTGCAACAAAGATGATAGAGGCCATCTAGTTTATATGGGTGATGAGACAGGTTTGGAGTAGTGTAGATGATGGCTAGAGCACCCATTCAATATATATGAAATGAGGCCGAGAGGGACCTACCAAACCTGTGATGACAAATCCATTGGAAGAGGAGGGAGAGCCATGGGATACCGATGACGATTTGGGAGTCAGGGAGGGATATGTGGAGTGGTGGATGTAGTCTTGGGTGGCCAAGGCCACGGAGGAGGCTGCACAGGTAGGAGGAGAGGTAGTGGTGCTTGTATGGGAGAGAAAGTAGTACAGATGGGTGGAGAGGGAGGAGATAGAGGGGAGGTTGCGAAATAGCCAAATTATAGGCCAAGATAACTACAAACCACCATGAGAGATACACATCTTTTCATGAGTTAGTAGGGGTGTGTGAGGAGAGGGACCTAGCCATACAACAATGGGACATGTACTGGATGACAATGAGAGGCCTATCAAGCCATATATGGAGATTTGGGTACCATTTCGAGGAAACAAGGGGCGAGGTGCGGGGGCCTCACAGGGAAGCTAGAAATATGTCTCTACATAGCACAATATCACCGGAGCGATACGGGAACTAGGTGAGGAGGCATGTTACTATGAGTGGATTGTCACTACGAGATTACCTTATGTGTCGCACTATCCGGCCTACTTAGTAGGAAAGAGGAGATCATGGAAATTAATACGATAGGTGACTTCAGGGAGCACTTTGTTACCATGGTGCAGCCGAGACTTGATGGACATCCTAATAGTGGATAGGGTGGTGGGAAGGACCCCGCGTTAGGAGGACAGGTGCTCGCTCGGGACTGGGGCGTCGGATCTCGGGTTCACCACCTAGTGTGTGAACATTGTATAGATATTTTGATGTATAGACTTTGAGATAGAGCCTAGTTGAGGCTTATCATAAATGTATGCATATTTTGATGATATATATATATATATATATATATATATATATATATATATATATATATATATATGATGATGATGATGATTTTTTCATGATTTCATGTGTTGTGATGAGTAGATTAGATGGATGTGATGATTTATATGATTTTATGTTTTATTAGATTATGGATGTTTAATTAGATGTTGGTTGTAATGTGATGCATATTAGTGATGTGATGTGATATATTGATTGGATGTAGATTAGATGTGATGGATTGAATATGATTAGATATAGATGATGGCTATGAAGCATGTATGTTCTAATCATTTTGATTTTCCTGTAAAATCTTAATGATTGATTCATGTGAGTAATTCCCTAAGCCATAGTCTCTAATTATATAGGAATTAGAAAACTCCCTCAAAATAAATAGTCATTGTCATGTCTTTGAGCTATTCTAATAAAAACTTTTGGCCACCAACAGTTAGTGAGAGTAAACATTGAAGAAGCCCACACCATAATTTTAGTATTTGTTATATACATTTTAAAAATTATTTTAGAAATTTCTTATGTTTTAGATTTTTTTCGAAATTTGAATTTGAAATCTCAAAGTATTAAAATATCATAGAGAAATCCTCAAAACCTCTCCAAATAAGAGAGAAATCATCCAATAAAAGAAAAAGTGGGCAAGGTTTTCAAACCATGTGGTTTGGAAAGTACGTAGAAAGAAGAAGAGGACACAAAAAATATCCAAATAAACTATTATTTACATATTCCCTCTTTCTATTATCCTTTATCCACCCTTAGTTTCCATGTAGGCATCTCCCTAAATACCATTTATTTTTATGTGGTAGTGTAGATACCCTTATTTAGTTCAACAAGATGTGAGGTATTTGGAATGACTATATTGTGGAAATATTTTGTACTACACAATCCCTAACCCATCTTGATTTGTCCCAGGTTCCCGAAAAAAAAATTTAAAGCCTAGTTTGGTTGAATAAAATCAAGGAAATACATGTTAAATGCCTTGAGAAGTGCAAGAGATGGGACCTACAAGATTATTTAATAAGGTCCTCAATGCCATGCCCACTTCGGACAACGAAATCAAATCGAGATATTAATAAAGGTTTGGGAAGATTTTTTATTTTTTTATTTTTATTTTTTTAAAAGTAACCAATAAGAATTAATGTTTGGTTTAACTCCTTTCCCGTTAATGATTAGTTTATACTAATTATTAACTTACCCAAACTTTAAAGACCCTAGCCCAATAACAACTTACTTGTCTTATTCTCCTAGGTATTTATTGAAATTACCAATTTAATTAAGTTTACACAACCTTTTAAATAAATTTAAACTTCCTTTTTGTTATTTAATTTGTTTTCCTTCCTTAAGATTAATTTCCTCCACATCCCCTTTTAACTTTTATTTTCCAAACCCAATTTAAAAATTACTCATGACTTAAAGGTGAACATGCTTATTTGTGAGCCCTTGGATCAAATCTGATCTTGACCCTTGGTGTTGAAAATGCCCTAAAGTTTTCCCTAATTATCTCTTTGGTTTCTTTTCTTTTCTATTTCCTCTTCTCATTTTATTTTGTGTTTTCATTTGAATGTGCAGGTTAAGAAAGAAGCCATGAAAGTTCAAGAGGAGGTCTCAAGATTCCTTTGTATCATTTTCTTAGTTTTGTGCATTTATACACACACACACACACACACACACACACACACACACACACACACACACACACACACACACACACACACACACACACACACGGACACACACGGCTAAGATTTTATTGAGAAAAATATATTGGTTTATATAACATTTTTTTGTGGTGTGAAAGGGGGGGTCTCGAACCCTCCCATCCACATTTTAATTTAATTCCCTTTTTTATATATAAATAAAAAAAAAACTTTGTTGATTATTTGTTTATATATATATATATATATATATATATATATATATTCTTTGTTTATTAAATCTCATTTAAACCTATTAATGTATATAATACTATATATATATATATATATATATATATATATATATATATATATATAGTTTAAATGCTATTTTTTTTTAATAAACAAAATTGTATATATATATATATAATACGTTTTCTCTTCTTCTTTTTATATAAAAGAAATAATAGATTATTGTTATCTATATATATATAAGCCATAATAAGCATACTTTCCACGAATAAGGCTGCAATACGATGAATTATTTTAGGGAGCCAATAAACTAAGAATCTCTTTTTGTGTGAATTTTGAATTCAAAAAAAAATTGTACACAATGAGAGATAATGGTGAAATAATAGATTTTAATTATATTACTTAGATGCAAAAGAAACTTAAACTTTTCATCTATTCACCTTATATGATTTACCTATTTTGATATTGCAAAAGATGAAGCCAAATTTTTGGAAAAGAAAATATTGATTTAGCTATCACTTAGTGAAAGGATAGACACATCAAAACTACTTCTTCATCCATTCAAATAAGATAACCCACAAGAGAAGTAAAAACAATCTTATTCTATTCTCTAACTTTTCAAAACTTGTAATAATAAGGGTGTTTCAAGAACAATGTCAAATCTTACATTTACACAAGTTCTCAACATTTCACAAGGGTGAAATCTACCACAAAATAAATGATCTTTCCAACAACTCATATTAAGAAAAATTTCACTATCTTCAATCCTTTATTTTAAAGATTTAAATCTTCCAAAATGGCAAAGCATAGTTCTACATTATTACAAGTATTCAAAGGAAAACAATGTAAGGTGACATGCAAATATTGAGGGTAGATTTTTCAACAAAAGGGATACTAGTTTACATATGACTCCAAATACAAAGGAGGATTTTACACATAAGGGAAGCTTCCACAAGCCATACTTTTCAAGAGACAAGAGGTAATGTCCACAATAGAATGAAGATGATAAAGAGCTCCAACCAACATCCCACTTCCATCTTGAGATCCAAATGCTCATGCTTTCAAGAAAACCAACAAGGAGAAGAGGCTTGTTTACCACCCAACCATAGGCATCATTACATGCCTTTCCCAAAGTTGGGATGCATGCTAGCCTCCCCCAAGCCCATGGGAAAGAGGACAACTAACCACAACTTGCACAAGAGTGAGGTGAACAACCAATAATACATCCACACAAAAATAAGACAAATATCCAAGACAAGACTCCAAATTTTACAAGGTGAAAAAGAGGAGAACCCAAGTTCTACCTCTAAAACAAATGGGGAAGAGAGGAGAGAAGTTCTCCAAAAGTTGTAACCAAGATTATAAGCATAATAACAAGACCTCCATACCCTCCTTATTGCTCCTATTTCATTTAAACCCTCCTTATCCCTCCACCCTTTCTCCAAGTCCTTCTTGGAAGGATTTTCAAACCCCAAAGGGGTTTCCTTACCAAGAATGGAGAAGGAGATTCAAGCCAAATGAATCAACTTCCCCACCTCAAACCATTTGAGGGGAAACACAAGAACCCTAATAGGATTGTCCATCAAGCCTTGAGGATTGAGACGGGAAAAATCCCTCTCTCTTCCCCCACAAACTCCAAAACTCCGTCATGTCATATGATGGAGGGAGTAAAACAAGCAAACAATAACCAAAATCCACATGTAAAAATAACATTTTCAAGTAAACAATCTAACAACTAATATGAATACAACACATGCAATAAGACTTAAGAGCCTACCTCAAAGAAAGCTCTCCAAAAATCTTTCCAACTTCAAACTTCTCCACTCCTTGACCCAAGCAACCTCTAGCTCCAAATCACACAAGCATCCAAGCCAAAAGCTCCAAAAAAAAGGTTCTCTTCCTTTCCCATGAGGGGGAATTTGAAGAGGAGAAAGCAAAAATCCTCACAAATGAGGGGGTGACATGTGTCACCCCTCTCCTCCTTCAAGGTCAAAGATGTCAAAAACAAAAGAGAGAAAGGGTAAAAATTTCTTTTAGCCCTCTTCTCCCAAATTACTCTAAAAGGATAATAAGACAATTCTAGTGCAACTTTTAACAAGCACTCAAATCAACACCCCTTAGATGGATTTGACCAAACAAGAGGCAAAAAGGGAGGGAAAACTCCCTCTAGCCTTAGAAATAAGACCCCTACCTATTAGGTAGGGTCCAAGGGCTCATTTTTATGTTAAGGGAACTCTCAAACTAAAAGGGGTCCCAAAGAATGCCCAAAATAATCCAATTTCGGTTTTGGATAAATTAGGCACAAGGTTAGAGGGTGTGGGGACCACCCAAGGGTTCACATGTGACCCTAAACCCTCTAAATTAATTACATCATTAACCTAAATCAAAACTTAATGTAAGTGGGGTCATTAATTCCCCAAAACACATTTACAACACAAACTAACCACCTTAAGAAAAATTGATAATTACAAGACATATTACATTACAAATGAGGGTCACCCATGGTGCCGAAACAATAATTCTAACGCTAAGGCCTCAAGCAATAAACATGGCTAGGGCTTAGCCCGTGGGCTGCTTGTGCAAAGTTACGTAGCTGGCCTGAGTCCCACGTTCTCCTGTGACTGTCACCTGCACACTCATTGCACACATTAAACACACATGTCTAATAAAATATAAATCAACTACTAAACAAGATAACAATGAATTCTAGGCTATCATTTCATCTTTCTCGTATCGAAAGTATGACAACATGTACAACTATACATAATTCACCATAAGTTAGTCACAATGGTAAAATGACATGTATCCATAGAATCTCAACATGCAACAAACCGAGTAACCATCAATATAACCACGTTCCAAAATAAGAACATATCAATTTGTATCCATGGCATCATAAGATAATGCAAGTAACATTGTAATACTTGTTAAATTGGTGTTATATGCCTAATAGTCCATACATACCTAATCGATCAAATCTCCTAAAGTAATATCCAAAATATAACAAATCTTTGTCAAAACATGTCAATGAGAAATGAGCAACAAGTAATCGAGCTATAAAAATGTGGGCACTACACTCAAACTCCAATAGAAATGAAAGTGTACCCACCATTTTATAAAGAAGGTTGGAAAAATTCAATTGAGAAATGGGAGGGCAATGCAAAGAAGTTTGCATATAAAGAAAAAAAAAAAAACAAAAAGAGGGTTCAAAAGAACCTTCTAAGAGGTAAAAAGGCATCAAATGAGTTATGACTGATTTTGTAACTTTAATCACTATCATTTCTCTTTATATTTTAGATAAATTAAATTGAATTCAATATGCATTTAATTATTATTCCATAACTTACATAATTTTTAATATATCTAACATAAGGTTTTTGGATGTCGACGAATTGAGGAAGACATTTAATTGCTTTAAAAACAACCTTTTTAATATGTCATCACACATATGTAAGTTAATTAAAAAAATCATACTTTTTTCCTTTAAATGTTATCTAGTTTTTGTTCTTTATTAAATAGCTTAAATTAATATTATTATTTTTGCCAGAGACCAATTTCGATGTCCTACCACATGATGATCACATTCAGTGGCAATGAAGGAAGGTTGTGTAACACTTCTTATATGCATTGATGTTGTGAAAGGTTTTCAAGTAAGTATTACTTAAGATTAGTTTTCAATTGTTTCAAGCATTAAGTTAGATTATTAAAATTATTTTATATCAAAATAATTATCTTAAATCAATTATATATTTCAAATAGAAGGAACTTTTTGTTAAATATGAAACATTGAGAGCCTCTCGAAGACCTTGTCATGTATGTTATTTTACTTACATTTTTATAAATTAAAGACATCTTAAAATTTATAAAATAAATTTGTTTTTAGGAAAAATAAATTCACATGACGAGGATGATGTCAACAATGACAAAAAGGAGGATGAGGATGATGACCAATATTATGAGGATGACAGGACTAATGAAATATTAATCATATTTTATACTTTTCTAGAGGGACATATACCCTAAAAACATTGTATAGACAATTAATGTATTTTAATAATTTTATTGTTATTATCTTAAGTATAATTATGAATATTAATTTTATTTAAGTAATGCAAATGATATTTTCTTTTATAATACATTAGATATTGATGGTCTCTTTTGTTAATACTTCAATTATAGTTGTAACATGATAGAAATAAAAAAATCAATTTCAATGTATGATATATATGTAATTGATATGTAATCAATATACACTATCCATTAATTTAAAACAATTAATAAATAATTTACAATTTTTGTAATTGTTAATTCAATTTTTTTGAACTTTTAATTCAATGCAAATATCGCGGGTTTGTGTGTTGCAAAAGTGGACTCCAAAATTTAAAATAAGCGGAAATCCAAAATTTGTATTTCTAATGTAACAAGCATCGGAGACATCTATCAAAAATCTCCACTAAAGCTCCATTAAAAATGTTGTTTGATGATGTTGTTTGCAAGTTATGCATCAAGATTACATTTTTTCATAACTTAGTGTTATTTTCACAATTTGTTGACACTAAAAGTGACCTTAAAAACTAAAACATTTTAGTGTTTAAGTCATAACCACTAGAAGACAACATGCTAGTTACTATTGATATATTTGAATTCAAATGTTTCTTATAAGTAGACAAGTGTTATAGCTAATTTGACACTTTGAGGTTATTCAAACACATATAGAATATCACACTCGAGAATAATCATTAACACACATGAGAGATCAAACAATCATTAGATAATTCATCATTGCTCAACGCTAAAAGTCTCTCATGGATAAATTTTAGCCTATGACCTAGGGTTATCTAGGTTATGCAATATGTGTGCACGCGCACGCATGTGCATGTATGTGTTTGTGTGTGTACGTGTGTATGTGTTCATATGTGCATGTGTGCATGTGTGCATGTGTGTGTGTGTGCGTGTGTGAGTGTGTATGTTTGTAAACATGTGTGCATGTGTGTGTGTGTGTGTGTGTGTGTGTGTGTGTGTGTGTGTGTGTGTGTGTGTGTGTGTGTGTGTGTGTGTGTGTGTGTGTGTGTGTGTATGTGTTGGTGGGGTGTGCATGTGTGTGGTAAAAGGGTGTTGGGGGATATTAGTCATGTGAGGAGTTGATGATGAAACATCATGATGATAGAAGACCAAAGAAGGTAATGGTCAATGGTTCAAGTAGCGTTTTTGAAGAGTTTGGGAATAAAGGGTCTCTAATGAAATTTATCTTAAGAATAGGTTTGAGTCCCTAAAAGAGGAGTTTAACCTTCATCACAATATCTGACCCAGGCTGGTTATTTAGGGAAAACAATATTCTAAAGCAAAAAGTTGAGGAGTTGTAAAAGGATGTCAAGAGTGAGCCTTCAATGGATAAGGCGGATGATTTAGTTAGTAGGTATATGAGTGAGTTATCTAGAGAAAAAAGTATTTGTTAAGGACTCTAATTTGAAGTGGGTGGAAAGAATTAATTCCCTCTATATTAAGTTACTGAAATGAAAAATGCCAATCTTGTGACGGTCATTAGTATGAGCCATACTACTATCAATAAATGGGCTAGCAATATCAATTTTCTTTAGTTTGGGGTGAACAACTTAAGAAAGACCCATGAAGGGGCTAACTCAAGGAACAAAATCATAGGTAAGAAGGAGAAAGCAATCATTTCTATTATAGAGGTAGGAATATTTTTGTTCAAGAATATCTATAGTATCTAAGAGAAAAATGGGAGGTTCTTTAAGGCCCTAAATTTTATGTTTAGTGGTCTCTAATATTTGTTTATATATTTCCTTTTGTCATTGTCTTTTTTTCCTTATGCTAGCTTGTAGCATTCTTGCAACTTTGATGCTCAAGGTGTCACCGATAGTATCCTTGATTTTGGATGGATCTTTCTTGATTATCCTAAGACTTTGTCTTTATGTGGGTTTGAGCCCTTCAAAACCTAGTTTTTCTTAGTTAAAAATATGTACATTTTTGTAATTTCAAAAATTAAATACAATATTGTCTTACATAATTATCAATTATAGAATTCTTAAATCTATTAATTATTCAATTTTTAAAATTTTATTATGATACTAATCAATGTTACCACATATATATGGATACTCCTCAATTCTTAGCATTAAATTAAAAATGACAATCTCAATAAAATGTTATAAGGTTCTAGAAAGTTATAAGACAAATGACTTAAAAGTGTGTGTGTGTGTGTGTGTGTGTGTGTGTGTGTGTGTAGCGTCCAAATACTAGCTATAATGTTTAAATAACAAGAGCCACGATGTTGCAAGTTCCTACCTCATTATAGTTTTTTTACATTTGTTGTAGCAAATAAGACAATGAGGCATGATTTATTTATATCATTTTTAATTGCTTGTTAAGAATAATATGAAATAGTCATAAGAAACTTTATAACCAATTAGAATTTGTGTCAGGTTTTCCCATTTGCAACAATATTTATTATATGGTCGAGGAATATATGTATAGTAGAAAAGGTGATTACTACTAGAAATGAACTGGGCAATAAAAAAGCATTGACATTTTGAGAGGTAATGAACAAGAACTAGTGTCCATAATCGCATAAGTATGATGCTTGAATAATTGCAATAATATAACAATGAAAGTAATTGTGTAAGAAACGAATTTGAGGGATGATTAATTAGGAGGATAACCTTTGTTGTTACTCGATTATTGAACATTTACAATAATGTTGCTCTGATTCAACATGAATTTTCTTTAAGTAGTCATTATGTGATATGTCTATAAGTACTGGTGCGAGGATTTTATACTAGATATTTTTGTTTTTGCTACTTTTTAAATAGAAAATCAGATGGTGGTTAAAGCCATATGGACATTGTTGTTGTCAGGCAGGACAATTAATAAGTGGTCCTTCAACCTTGTAAATCTTGGAGGCTTTCTGCAAGTAGATTACAATTTTTACAAATAAGCTCGTGTTCAATTAAATGTGATTAATAAATAATTTCATCATGCATTGAAGTCGTACGAAAACCTATTAAATTCTATCACATCCATTTTAAATCTAGGACACACAACAATTCTCATATTTGTAGATTTGAAAAAATTAAAAAAAAAAAATTGTCATAAGACATGAAATTAGTCACTTCAAAACCAAAGGTCAATCAAACACTTAAAAAATAATATCAGTAATTTGTATTTGTTTAAAAATGATTGAAAAATTAAACATAAGAAAGAAGAATAAAATTTCGAATGTTGATTGGTTAAAAAATAGAAGTATTTAATTTGAGTGAATGGTATAGTATTTTATGGATTTTAAGATGATTATTCATAAAAATCATTATAAGATGACTTAAACATATATGAATGAAAACACCAAAAATTAATAATCTAATAATAAAATTTTAATGATCAAATTTGTACATAAAAATGATTTTTGATATAATATGAGGTTTAATATAACTTAAAATAGATATTAAGTTTTCAAATTTTTAACAAAAATTGAGAAATTTTACAACATTGTAATTGCTTTTAATTTTTTTTGGAAAGATATGATTACAAAATATAAAAAATTATCAATAGTTGAAAGTTGTCTTTTCATATATGTAATGATATTTTTAATAATAAATGCAAGCTCTTTTCTAGATGTAATGTCATTAAATATAGTGTTAAATGTCATGTTTTTTTATAGTTTGGAAAAAATAAAAATAAAGTGTAGTGGAATAAGATCTCAAAATAGTCATATCATTGTAAAGTCACCAATAAATACAAAGATAAAAATGTGATTACAAATATAAAAATTGTTATAGTTAAAAATTGTAATAAATGATACAAAATAAATGATTTATTATATAATTATAATATTGCAAATTGATATATTCAATATCTAAACATTAGAAATGTTGACTCTAGCAAAAAAATTCTGAAATATGATTGGCCTAAAATTGTTGAATTAACGAAGTAAGCTGAAAAATATAGTTATTGCCTTTGGCAGGAACTAGTAAGGAGAATGTCCATTAATAAGCAACTAATTACCATGGTGTAGTTTGGATTTGTTTTGTTAAACTAAAATAATTGGAATTTAGGTAGATGGTGTAAGAAGAGTGCGCTGAATACGGTTTACATAGAATGAATATTTTTCATTGGTTTGAAGTTCAATCTGCTTTTTGTCAGCTAGCAATGGAGTTGGAGATGACTCCTTAATCTCTACCAAGGAAATATGAAATCCATAGCTAGAACCCTACGTATTTACAATCACAAGAAAACTACTTGCGAACTCATTAATCTTGTTTACAGACAAAGAAGTTCCACGGCACTGGCCTTTACTTCCGGCGAGAAAAAACCCAAAACCGTAGCAATATCGAAGCACAAATCGAATAATAAGTCTCTGAAAATACCCAGTATTAAAACACTATGTCAACGAAGGCGTTTGAAGGAGGCCATAGATACTTTGATAGTTATGGACAAGCACCGAATTCGTCCAGATTCTTACGACTATGGTTATTTATTACAAGGTTGCATATTTGATAAATATCTGGCAGAGGGAAAAAGGGTTCATGCCCATATGATTGAAGATGGATTTGAGCCTGATGGATATTTGAATACTAAGCTTGTTATCATGTACGCAAAATTTGGAGTCTTGGATGTTGCACGCCGAGTGTTTGACAAAATGTCTGAACGAAATGAATACACATGGACTGCTATGATTGCAGGGTATACACAGAGGGGTCAGGTTGAGGAGGCTTTGAGTCTTTTTTGGCAACAGACACAGGAAGGTAGTGTAGCAGATGATTTTGTTTTTGCCACCATTGTGCGGGCATGCGCAGGGTTAGGAGATTCAAAAGAGGGTAAGAGAATCCATGCCCGTATAGCCAAAAGTGGTTTTGATCATTCCTGTGTTGTTCTAGGGAGTGCGCTTGTTGATATGTATGGGAAATGTGGGTGTATAGAGGATGCACGCCAAAAGTTTGATGAAATGCCTGTACGAGATGTGGTTTCGTGGTCTGCACTGATTGCAGGATATGTGCAGAATGGTGATGGAAAGGAGGCTTGGGAGTTGTTTTATGGGATGCAACATAATGGTACGAAGCCAAATGAATATACTTTTGCCAGTATTCTCAATGCTGAAACGGGTTTAGCAGACTTGGAACAGGGAAAACGTATCCATGCGTGCATATGTAAATTTGGATTGGAGTTTCATGTTGTTTTGGCAAGTGCTCTTGTTGATATGTATGCAAAATGTGGAAGTTTAGAGGACGCACAGCATGTGTTTGACGAAATTTCTCAGAGAAATGTAGTCACGTGGACTACTATGATTGCGGCACAGGCAGAACATGGAAATGTAGAGGAGGCCTTGAGAGTTTTTCTACAAATGCAGTGGGCAGGAATTGAACCAAATGAATTCACGTTTACCACGGTTCTCAGGGCATGTGCTGGTCGAGCATCATTGGAATCGGGCAAGCAAGTACATGCCTGCACGGTGAAGAATGGTTTTGAGTCAACTTTTGGTACAGGAAGTGCACTTATAGACATGTATTCAAAATGTGGAAGTATAGAGGAGGCACGCTGCATGTTTGATACGACAGTCCAAAGAGACACAATTGTATGGACTGTGATGATCACAGGATATAGTAAGCATGGAATGGGTAAGGAAGCTCTTGATATCTTTGAGAAGATGCAAAATTCTGGCCAGAAACCAGACTTTGTTTCATTCTTAGCTGTTCTTACTGCTTGTAGTCATGCAGGTCTTGTGGATGAGGGTTGGCACTACTTTGGTTCAATGGAACAACATGGCATTGCAGCTAATGCTGAGCATTATGCATGCATGGTTGACCTTCTTGGGCGTGCCAGCCATTTGGACAAGGCGTATGACTTAATTAAAAAAATGCCACTTGAACCTGATTCTGCTGTATGGGGAGCCTTGCTTAGTGCGTGTAGAATCTATTATAACCTGAAGCTTGGCATCGTTGCTGCAGAACACCTTTTTGAATTAAACCCGCAAGACTCTGGAAATTTTGTAGTTTTGTCAAACATGTATTCTGCATCGGGCCGATGGGAAGAAGCGACAAAGGTAAGAAGAATGATGAGGGAGATGGAAGTAAAGAAAAAGATCCAGGGTGCAGCTGGATTGAGATTAACAGGAAGGTTCATGAGTTTGTAGTAGGAGACAGATCACATCCTTTAACGGATGAGATTTATGCAAAGTTGGAGACATTGTTTGGAGATATGAAAGAAACAGGGTATGTGCCAGATATGAACTTTGTGCTGCATGATGTGGAGGAGGAGCAAAGGAAGATATTCTTGTCCATCACAGTGAAAAGCTGGCCACTGCGTTTGGACTCATTGGCACTCCACCTGGAACATCTCTCCGAATTTTCAAAACCTTCGTGTATGTGGTGATTGCCATAATTCCATCAAGTTCATCTCGAAGATTGTTGGACGTAAAATTGTAGTGAGGGATTCCAAGCGCTTCCATCATTTCAATAGTGGGTTGTGCTCTTGTGGTGATTACTGGTGAGTTCTGGTGGAGATCTTTTATCGTTGCTGTTATATTGACTGTGCTCCAGTTTAAGTTTTGATGCACAGTCTGAGGTTTGAAGTAAATGCCATCAGTATTAAGTAAACATCATGGCAAAAACCCTAAAGGATTTCATTCTAGAAAATGCTAAATATGATCACGTGACTAAGCAAATATTGTTAGAGAGGGGTCTCTAAATCATCTACTCACCTGCCAAATATCAGGTTCTTGTATTGTACTCAATGCTCTAGTGCTCTCCAACATATAATCGAGAACCAAACAAACCCCTACATTACAAGTGGCATCTTTCTAGAGCATATTGCATGCATGTTACTTTGCTCAGAAGTTATGAAATTCTGTAGTTTTATTTTGCTAAAAGGTTGGGAAGGATGGCTTTGGTTTGAAGAATAAGAGCTAGGAAATCCATGAAAAATGGTGAAAGGATTACTTTGATCAGAAACTCGTAATACAGTGGACAATTTAGAACAATTGGCTCGGAAACTAAGATCTAGGAAACCAATTGACAATAGTCAAAAGATTACTTAGAAACTTGTAACATTGTGGAAATTTTGAACAATATTTTTCTAACGGTGAGAATACCTTCGAGACCATCTTATGTGGACGTTAAGGTGTTTTGCAATTTCATTTTCTCATTTGGACACAATAAAGCCTATGAACTTCCTTCCACATGACTCTTGAGGCATACGTTAGAAATGTGGAGAACCATGGATGTTGTCTTATAGAATGAACAATTTTGAATCTAAAAATAAAAGTAGAGGCCTTAGGAAGCCAGAATCATCCTGCCAATGTTTGAAATATACTCTCACTCGGCGCTTCTACAATACATGGGGATAGTGGGTGTGGGGATGCAGGGGAACATCCCTGAGTTGTCTCCTTTGACAAGGGACGGCTTGTAAACATCCCCACCAAAATAAAAGCCTTGGGGATGTTCACATGGAGACATTTTGGGAGGAATGTCCACGCATCACCTGTAGGAGAGAATAAAAATTTAAACATTTTGTCCACCATTTGGGATTTGGTTCAAAAACAATTAATGACATAAAACAAACACTGGTAAGAACCCCACAAAAGTTAATAATCTAATGAATGATTAGTTTAACTAGATCCATTGTTAAATGTCTTTTTTTGGGTGATATTTAAATTTTTAATTTATTATTCTTAATTTTTAAAAATACCTATATATGTGTCATTTTTGCACCAGATTTGTGGGCTGGTTCAATCTGCCCCAAGTCAGAACCCCAAATCTTGTTTGCTGAATAACTTAAGAAAATATTTTACGATAAATAAAGAGCGACAACAGGAAGCATACATAAAGAATTACAGGACATAAAGATAGACTGAAGAGCAATAACAAGAAACATAAAGACTTACCAAAGCATATCAAGATAAATTGAATTGTATATACCAAAGACAAGCATAAAGTCAGGTTTATACAAAACATAGAATGCATAACCTATCAAAGAAATTCATTGAGTTGGTTGGGTTTGTCCTGTAATTTCCCAAGTAAAAGCTTGACATCCTTAATTACCAAAAGGAAAAGCTACAAAGCACCTATGAGACATACTTATGTTAACATAGATATTTTTTTGGGAATGGACTTTCTTTTATGTTGGCATGCAGATGCATCATAGCGCAAGATGATAACCAAATTAAAAAAAAATCATTTAGTGGACTTCAAAAAAATTATTTACTACAAAACTAACTAAACTAACTACTTTAATGTAGCTAATTTATTAATTTTTAAAATAATTTATTTATAGAAATTAATAATGAAAATTAAAAATATTAAAAATATTACAGAAAATAAGAAAAAATAATATAAATTAAGACATTAAATGAATTTACAGATGCATGAGAAACTTGTTTTTAAATTTGATTGTGCACCCTTGATTGAGGAACTAGCATATCATTGACATGATATTTAAATTTGTGGAACACTCAATTGTCAAAATGCAATAAACTTTCATTAAATCTAACCGATGTGTGTGTGTGCGTGTGTGTGTGTGTGTGCGCAGCAAGCGTGTGTGTGTATTCTAATTTGAGTTAAAAAAACATTACACCAAAGCATTTTCTCCGACTTGAGCATTTGAATGTCATAAAATGAGCTTAATATGACAAAATAAGGAGATAAAGTACTCTAATGCAATATTACTGGTAACAAAGAGTTTACAAGGTTCCATTATGACAAATATACATTTCCACAAAATCTAAGAAACAAATGTTGAATCCCCAGTAGATGGAGATTGAAAACTTAATTACAATCTATAGATATTGATGTAAGATTCACATTTCAATTGGAGCAGTCAATAACTTAACATGGAAAGCTTCAAAGTGGAGACAAGAATGCAAGGAAAGCAAAAGATATATTTTCTAACAAAGCAAGAATATATTAAACAAGGAGTGAACATTATAGCAGATCCCAAATCTCAATCTAATGCATTTACAGTTATTGAGTGTAGACTTTTATTCCCATCTAGACTACACAATATGCTTCATATTATTATATTTCTGTTAGTTTTAACAACACACGCAAAGCAAAATTCACTATCATATGTGAGCAATTAGCAAAAAAACTTGATTCCCATGTGTAGCAAGTTGCTATGACATGACTATACAAGTACCCAAGGTTGATACCCTCAAAGCACAGATAATTTCTGAACTCTCAAAACAACTTAGACAATTAAGATACAGTTATGCATTTATGGAAGTATTTCCATGGTAGTTTGTTTTTCTCAAAAACTATTCTAAATGTTGAGCGGGTTTTCTCCCAAGCATTCATTTCTATTGATGAATTTGTTATATTCAAATCTCAAGGTTATCATCTATAATATTTCTTGTATCCAGTGTTTCAGCATCTGCAAGAGGATTTTTAGCCGGTAGAATGGAACCATATCACCTGCATCATGAATCTACTAAGTGGCAATAGGCATCCGTAAATAAGAATTTACCAATACAAAGAAATTGAAGTTGAATCATAAAATGCATTTTATGGTGAGAAAACTGAGGGTTTATAGCTGTTTAGTTAACCCACATCATCATCTATAAGGGCAAGGGCTTTGCAGATACCTTTGTAAAATTGTCACTACTAGTTCAATGCATGGAACTTACTTATCCTTCCTCACCTGACCCTCTTGTCGTACCTGAAAGAAGGCATTTCATTTGAGAGATGCAACTTTTCAATTTTGAATCTTGATAGTTAGCAAGATAGGTACGAAAAATACAAAACCAAATCATAAACCAATTCACAAAATTTTAATTTAACCAAAAAGCATTAGACATCAATTCATAATGAATTGCTAATTATATTTAACAAGGCATGACATTTGAAAAGCCAAAATTATTGAGCTTTAGCTTTTTAGATTAAAAAATTGTTTATTCTTTTTGTTTTGCAGGGGTTGGGAGAGAGGAGGTGGAAGGTACGTGAGGGGAAGGAATGGGGATCATGAAAAGAGAGTTAAAGCCGAGTTTCATCCCCAAAACTTGTGAAAACTCTTGGATAGGGTGGGAAACTGCAGGAAACGAAAATCCGGAAACATTTGCAGATATTTATTGGACCCTCTCGAAATGTTACAGAAAGTTCCTTAGAAGGGAAAACAATATGGATTCCCAAAATAGATGTCCAACCTGCCATAAACAGTTTCAGGGATTCAGATGTTGCACACCAAATATGATGTTAGGAAAGAAATCTTTTCTTAGCTGTCAAGATATTGTACTAGTTATAATGGGAATCCAGATTAAGAACATAAGTTGAAGACCCTAGCATGAGGTGAAGTATAACCATCTCTATAGACACCTTACAAATGGTTCAAGGAATTCATATGTGAAAGATTTGAGCATATAATCATAAATATGTTACTAGTTTTAAAGAAAGCATCACAATCATTTAAAATTGCCAGATAAGATCAAGTAGATCTTGTTGTTGTTACACAACACGGAACACGAATTTTCTAATTTAAGTAGAATAAGCAACACCATTCCCCAATTATTTGCTACTATTATTAACATGTACAAGATGGCAGAAGTCACGGATGGAGATTTTTGGGGTAAATAAAAAAATAAAGCTGGACAAAATGATTCCGAAATGTTTGAATGTTCCAATTTAGTAAATTACTATATGGATAACACTGAATAATAACCGCAAAGCAGACATTCCAAACAGTAACACATTGTGGGTTCTACATATAGCCTATGGTTTCATAAGTTAAATGAAATAACATTATTTATAAATCCGCTCCAAGTTTTAAAGTAAAAGATGGCCATTTAGAATTGCCACATAAGATTTGATTACATCTTAATATAGCAATGTTGACTTACACAATAAGAATTTATTGAACTAGCCCAATAATTTACTCAAAAACATTTCAGATAATGCAATCCCAAAGTGCTACATTTTATGCTATTATTAGCAATGTAAAAAAGAAAAAAAAATTACTGTTATTTTTGAGGAAGTAATAGCACAAAAGGTAGGAAGGCACTAAATTCAAAGTGCTATAATTGCAATAATACTCACTATGCAGAAACATAAGTATATATGTAACCAAACAACCATAGGTATCCTAAAGTAAAGATTGTAAATAATAATACTCGTAGATGGTTGTGCATATTGTTTTGTAGAGAGAGGAATGTTTTACTATATGTTGGATTAAATTAAATGAAAGGCTCAATTGAAAGTGTTCTTCCAACATGAGAAGTATGAACTCATGGATTTGAGAACTGTTTACGCAAAAATCAACATATGTTGTGACAAAGATACAAGAAAAGCTTTGATAACCAAAAAAAAATAAACATAATGTAGAAGTTGTTGGTTCACAAACAAATCACACAACTTAGGAGTGTGTTTGAAGATTGGCTATACATTCACATGATAATATAACTTTGTTCATATGGAGATCTCATACACACCAAGTTCTAAGTGCCAAGATCGAAGCTACAAAAGTATGCAACAAGACTATAAACATCTATTCGATGAGTATTCTTCATGTGGTCAAGACTTCGACCTTGCCAAAATCATCCAAAAAAGTCGGCCCACTTACAAATTTTAATATTTTCTCTCCCATTGCTATGTTTATATTTGTATAGTAATGGTATGGCCCTATGGGTATTGTAAAACTGTTGTACTATAAATTGTTATATGAAAGGTGGGAATTTGGATTATATTGCTGCTAAAATTTAAGGTGTGAAGGGTTTTCGGAGAGTGTGGATATTTGGAGTGTTGGAATAACACTTTATGCAATGCTTAGTGGCAAGTTTCTTTTTTCGGAGAAAACATTCAGAACACAAGCAAAGAGTCATTAAGGGAGTTTTAGATTTGAAGCAAGTATTTGATTTGAAGTTTTAGACTTTGTAAAGGACCTCATCCGTGGAATACTAATAAAATAAATCTCACGTGAATATATATATATATATATATATATATATATATATATATATATATTAGATTGCCTTACACCAAACTCGTATTCACCTTTGGCTATTCAACTACCTCTCTAATGAGAGAGAGCATGCACTTATATAGTTGTGTACCTCCTCAAAATAGCACTTGCTTGCACCACAATTCATTTAGCGACAAAGGCTAAAATTAGGCTTTTAAATTTGAGTCGTTGCTTTTCCCACAAAATTTAAGTTGACCAATTAAAATTAGTTCCACCACTAAAAATAGTGATGCATGGAAAGTATGAGACACATTTTCCAAAAGTCTCCCACTTTTTGACTACTTTCCATTACGAGACCACAAACCCATTCTTTAGCTGACCCAAGCTACCAAGTCCATTTCTTTCCCGCACCGAGTAACCTTCTCAAAGACACACTTCCTTTTATAATGTATCTACTACATGTAGCTTTATGTCGACCCTCTTCACCATTTCCCTTGCAAAATGATATTACACATCATTGTCCAAAGTACGAGAGTGATATTCCTTTCTTACACCAAGAATCAAGATCTTTCCATAGCGTAAACTCGCCCTTGATAGTAAATAACAAGGTTAGTAATTCCTTGCAGATATCGAAGATTTGTTTTACCACGCTCCTATCGTCCATGCCTAGATTGGACATATATCTGCTAACAACTCCGACTACATGTGCAATTATTTTACCGCACTCTTATCTTTCATGCCTAGATTGGACATATATCTCGCTAACAACTCCGACTGCATGTGCAATGATAGGTCTAGTGTTGACCATTGCATATATTAGGTTTCGACCACACTCATATATAGAACTTGATCCATGTCCTCCAACTCTTCATGTTTCTCTGAGACACCGTTCCGCTGATAGTCTCTAACAAGCTAGGAAAGGTCTACTCACCTAATTTCTATCTTGTCTCATAAACCACCATGTTCTCCTCATCAACAACATGTCATCCACATAGAGCACTATGATCAAAAACCCAAAATCTAAAAATAATTTAAAGAAAACACCCATAAAAACCTCACCAAGAACAACCTTGATTCTAATACCACATGTTTGGATTTTAGATATGCAATATGTAATAAACTAAATAGAGAGAGAATTCAGGTAGAGATCTAACTACCTTAATGGCACACAAAAAATATTGTCACAATATTTATCCTAGGAAAACACTTTTAGGTAAAAACTCTACCAAAACCTTGCTTCTTATATTAACTATAAACCACTAACGAATACAAAATAAATCCATCAAGGCTCGAATCAAGACTTACACACAACACTCCACCGGGATCCAAAATGTAGTCTTTGAGTCCAAATCCACACCGACCCTTAGCTTGTCGACATGTTCTAGACCAAACAATAACCTTGACAAGAACAAGATTCACTTTCCAAATTTGGACCGATCTAGGACTCTTCCCGAGACAAAGAATTTCCCAAAATCTACATCGAACTTGTATTCAACCTTAGGCTATTCAACTACCACTCTAATGAAGTCATCCAACATTTTGAGTAAAAGCTAACAAAATGACATGAAACTAGACCATATTACTTCCTTAGTCGCTTTTATTTGCTTGCAATAATACTTACATCCTATGAGTAAGGAGCATTTTATTTCTTCCATGGCTGCATGACTAACCACCTTTGTCGTGTTGGGCTCTTGGATAAGGCATACACTTTTATTATAAAAATACCAATGAAACCTAATGCGAGATATATGGGGAGTATTCTAGCCAATAAGGAGTTATTCATATTCGTGTAAAGAGAAACATCACACCCTCATTACACGAGCTAGTTTAGTTGCAAAGATGAATGAATCAAGATATGTGTCTACTCAGTAGACACAAAATCATGCACTTGGGTACATTTTAAGGTCCTAAAACATACTAATGTATGCAAGATTCCTAAGCAAGAAAACTAGTGGTTGACAACTATCTTAGGTCCCTTTTATTCGTTTCTTCTTGTTTCTTTGATATTACACACCTTACATGCCCATGTCGAAACTTGACGAGATATACCTTTTATGGCCATAGACACTCGACACTCGGTTAGGACACCAACACCCGGGAGCTTCTATCCATCCCGGGCATTCCCGACCCTTTCTTCCCTTCACTCGCTCTTTTTGTGTCTCTTTTATCTTTTCGGCATCTTTTTCACTTATGGGTCAGCCTTCCAGTTGTCAATTATGAAATTCAAACAAGGGAATCATATATATATACTTAGTTACTTCTCAAAAATCAAGGACCAAACACTAGCATTACTTACTATCACCTAAGCTTGCATCCAAAAGGCACAAAGAGCACAAAAGACATCCATCTAGCACACTCATTCAAGGGACAAGGGTTACATCACTTATGCATACACAACATAGGAGGGGAAGTCTATTCTATTCTATTACACACATTTTCATCTGGAGCATTCTAAATGTAGCTCACTATCTTAGTGCAATTTGCATAAGGGCATCATTACACACACTTCCACATAGAACTACACAGGTATGAGATGTAGTACAATGCTTGATAATAAGTTCATGTTGGAGCTCAAAATTGCACCCGGTCCCAAATCAGATTGACTTGGGGCTTGAGACAACATGGGAGTGTCTCCAAGTTGTGGTATTTGAACTGAGACAGGCCTTTGGAAAAGGCCAACTTGCTCTACCTATTCCTAATGCTAAAACTACTCCCACAAAGAAAAATGCAGTTACCTAACACTAACTTAAAACTCTAAGGGACTAGGGAAAGAGAGAGATGCATGAAATCTAAATCCTAAACTAAGGGAGGTGATAACACATAGAACAAGGGGTGGAGATATTCCAAGTGAGTGAAAATAGGAAGAAAACGAGGTGGGAGAGGGTAAACAAAAGTGCCACAGATAAAACAACATTCAAATCTCTAGTTTCGTGGAGCACAACAGATTTGAGTCTGAAGAAGAACAAAGTATGCACAATATACCTGCAAATGCAATGGAAGGAAAGAAACACAATATAACACAAGCTAGGGTAGAAAAAGCCACAAAACATGAATTTTATTTCTCAAAAGGATGCACAATCCATTACAAATTAGAAACAAGGAAAGAATCCTTTGTAGAATGCCAAAATCCGAGGCTTCTAACTTACAAAAGTTCTCGGAACAATTTTGTGAGTTCCTTTACATTTCATGACATCCCCCATTAAAATGAGGGTTTTTTTACATTATATAGAGAAGGAAACTCAAATTTGTTTCCGCCAACTAAAAACTTCATTAAATCTCTAATAAGAGGTATCAACAACCTTGCTAATATGTTTCCCAATGGTACCTTTCCCGCGGAAAAGATATGGGCACCATACATCATTAAACTGGTCGTTGATCTACTATGTATTGTATTAATTAATGCCCAACCCATTGTTGATATCCATGTAGTTGGTTGGTCGCATGCTAACCTCTTGATGACCGATTGCATTATCCTTCATTCAAGTTGTCGGTCGACAATATTAACCTTTTTAGAGTCGGCTAGTTGCAACATTTTTTCCCTAGATGGTAGCACTTCTTTCCCAGGTTGATCCGGTTACATATTCTTAACCTTTTGATCATACTTTGTTGGCCGGTTGTGTATTCATGAAACCGGCCATTACAAACTCCCTGCTACTCGTCGGTATCATCTCGTACCACAACCATTTGCAACACCGACACTAACCAAGAGCATACATTTTCTCCGGGCCGGTGGCATGATTTTTCTACTAGTGTAGCATTCATACATGCTATCGGTGTCTTTTGCGTTACCTCCCGATTGTCCTCCCACCATCATACTACCGATTGGTAGGTGGAGTCTGAAACTTTGCGACCTCTGTGAAATCTAGTTGGTTTATTCATGTAGTTGGTTGGTCGTGATGCTAACTTGCTGATGACCAATTGCATTATCCTTCATTCAAGTTGTTTGTCGACAATATTAACCTTTTTGGAGTCGGCTAGTTGCAACATTTTTTCCCCAGATGGTAGCACTTCTTTCCCAGGTTGATCAAGTTACATATTCTTAACCTTTTGATCATACTTTTGGCTGGTTTTGTATTCATGAAACCGGCCATTACAAACTCCTGCGCTACTCATTAGTATCATCCGTACCACAACCTTCAACACCGCCACTAACCAAAGAGCATACATTTGCTCTTGGCGGTGGCATGAGTTTTTCTACTAGCCTGGTAGCATTCATACATGCTATTGGTGCCTTTTCGTTACCTCCCGACCATACTCCCACCATCATACTACCGATTAGTAGGTGGATTCTAAAACTTTGCATGACCTCCAGTGAAATCTAGTTGGTTTATTCATGTAGTTGGTTGGTCGCATGCTAACTCGTTGATGACCGATTGCATTATCCTTCATTCAAGTTGTTGTGGTCGACAATATTAACCTTTTTGAGTCGGCTAGTTGCAACATTTTTTCCCCAGGATGGTAGCACTTCTTTCCCCAGTTGATTGGTTACATATTCTTAACCTTTTGATCATACTTTTGTTGGCGGTTGAGTATTCATGAAACCGGCCAATTACAAACTCCCTACTACTCGTCATCATCCGTACCACAACCATCTGCGCAACACCGCCACTAACCAAAGAGCATACATTTGCTCGGGGCCGGTGGCATGAGTTTTTCTACTAGCTGGTAGCATTCATACATGCTATTGGTGCCTTTGCGTTACCTCTCCCGACCGTCCTCCCACCATCATACTACCGATTGGTAGGTGGAGTCTCAAACTTTGTGACCTCTGTGAAATCTTCTACTCCTTCCTTAGTTTCTATACTATGGCTTCAACATATGTAAAAACTATATTTTCCGAGTTGTACAATTTTATAAGGGTGCACAATTGGGTAACAATTTGGTGACCTCTAGGAAAATATGCCTACTAGATTAAATATATCAGTGGCCTTGAAGCATCCATTGGGCATGTAGTCAACCTAAAAACTTAAACGATCGATACTTGAATAATTCACCCCTAAATTTATCTCGAAACCGCATGGATAAGAATTTGATTTGAAACTACTTGAGCTAGTAATCGGTTGTTGCTATTATAAGAGTTGTTCCAAAATTTGATTTAAATAGTGTGGAAAATTTTTTTGACTCAATTTTCCACCACAACTCCCTCAACTAATTTGTTGAGGCCGAATCAATACTTTTTAGACTTTCTCAAACACTTTCTTACATCATGAGACCCTGCGTGAAATTGGAAAGTGCAACAACAACAGAAGGTACAACTATGTATAACATGAAAATCATACATGTCCAAATGAAACATGCAGAGCGTGTAAAATACTTATTCAAAAGGATACCTACACTACCAACGGAACAATGTGTTGCATGAAGCACTTGGAGGAATTACAAATCTAATCTAATATGTACAATGATGTAACAAGATAACCTAATGGTAATGCTTAAGATAAATCCCATTGATTGGGATTGGTAGTGCATCTCCATCAAGGTCAGTCAACTCAAAATAAAGTCTTCTTTGCAAGCACTAATGGTATATGGACCACTCTAAATTGCATCAAATTTGGAGTGTCTCCCTAGTTTGGCTTTGTTAGCATCCCATTTTAAGACCAAATCACCAACTTTAAACATCTGAAACCCAACCTTTTTTATCAAACCACTGTTTGGTTGATTTATTATGTTACTCTAATATAATCATGGCAGAATTCCTCAATTCTTCAAGCTCAACCAATTTTGCAATCCTGATCTCTTTTTGATCTACCCCTTCAAATTCCAACTGTTGGGCCAACTCAAGTGATGGAAATTCTATTCACAAAGGAAGCCTCTCTTATTTTCCATAAACAAGCTTGTAATGGAAAGTCCTAATTTCCTTTTTCATTGCAATCTTGTCAGCGCAAAGAGCATTCCTCACCTTGGTATGCCATTGTCTTTGATTGATATCCATTTTTCTCTTCATAATCCTAATCAAGTTCTTGTTAGTATATTATGCCAAACCATTACCTTGAGGGTAATAATTGGAAGAAGTCTTCAAATAAACACCAAATCCAAGAGCCTAATCAGAAATCTTAGATCCTAGAAAATCCTTTGCATTATCATAAATTATGGTCTGTGGGATACCAAACCTTATGACAATCTCCTCAAGGAAGTCAAGAATGAATGATTCAGCTACTTCTTTTCTATGACACAACCTCAATCCACCTAGTAAAATTATCTATAGCTGTTAGCGCCCACTTGTGGCCAACACTTGATGGAGGGTTGATCATGCCAATAAAATCGAGGCCCCATTGAGTAAATGGTTGATCTACTTGAATTGGATGAAGTGGAAGAGTTGTCAACCTCTTCTTGTTGGTGAAGAAAGCACATTCCTTACATTTTTTGACCCATTTGTGACAATCAACAAATAATGTGGGCTAGAAGTAACCTTCCTTTAGAATTTTCATTGTTGTGGATTTGGCTGAAAAATGACCACCAAATAAGCCATCATGAAATTCTGTTAAAACTTTCTCTTCTCTTTTACCTTCAATACACCTTAGCAAGACTCCATCAATGTTTCTTTTGAATACAATCCCATCAATCAACACACAAGGGATAGACTACAACCTCAAATGTCTCCCTTTTGGCTTATTTAGACCAATAGGGTATGCAATAATGATGAAAGATGATTGTATTAATCATCCATCTATGATTATTGGTTGCATCTTCTCTATTTTGTTGATTATTGGTTGCATCTTCTCTATGTGGAAGTTCTTTATTCATGAAGGATGTCTCTTGATCATCTTGAGCATCCAAAACAAGATGCTCACATAGTCCTCTACCCCTTACTAGTTTTGTGGCCTTGATAGTCACATCATATTCCATTATTTTAGTGACCTATCTCGGCTCTCTTCTCATTGATATTTTCCCCATAATGAAGTCTCTCACACTAGAATGTAAGACCAAAACTTTGATATGATTGGTGGACAACATGCTTTTGAATTTCTTTAGAGCTCTCATAATGGCAAAAACCCGCGTCTCAATGTGACTATATTTCAATTCATAGTCCTTTAGTGTTTGAATGAAGAAGGCCACTGGTTGTTCCATACCTTCATAATTTTTGTGTGTCAAAACAACAATAATACTAACATTAGCTCTATATGCATAGAAAATAAAATCCTTAACATAATTAGGATTGACAAGTGTAGGAGCTTGAGAAATTTCTTGTTTGATCTTGGCAAATATTTCCTTCCCTTTAGCTATCCATTTGAAAGTTGAATCCTTCTTTAACATCAAAGTGATAGGCTTGACTAATCCTGCAAAATTAGGAATAAATATCCTAACAAAATTAATCTTTCCAAGAAATGATTACAAGGATTTTTATGAGTTGTAAGAGAGAGAGAGAGAGAGAGAGAGAGAGAGAGAGAGAGAGAGAGAGAGAGAGAGGATGGCTGAAATTTTGTCTAGATCAATGGCAATGCCATCCTTTGAAACAATATGTCCCAAAAATTACCCCTAGGGACTAAAAATTACACTTATTGGGGTTAAGAGACACCTCATTCTTGGAAACTCTCAAATACCTTCTCTCGAGTGACCGATATGGTCCTTGCTCTGTGTTGTGAAGATGCCAATATCATCCAAGTATACAAGGATGAATTCATTATTGTAATTTTTGAAAGCAATGTACATTGCTCTCTCGAAATGTTGCACCCGTATTTGACAAACGAAAAGACATCTTTGGATAGGCGTATATACCCCACTTGGTTGTAAATGAAGGCTTAAATTGGTCCTCTTCCCTAACCTTAATTTGATTAGAACCCAAATACCCATCCAGCATGGAGAACCTTTCTACTCTTGCAACACTGCAAAATCTTCTTTATGGAAGGCAAAGGGTGTTGGTTCTGTAGGGAAGCCTTGTTCAAATCACGAAAATCAACAAAAAGTTAAATTTCTATATTTTTCTTTCTAATCGGGAAAAGATTGGCCACCCATGTAGAGTACTTGATTGGAAAAATTATTTTTTCCTCAATGCATTTGGATATGTCCTTCCTCATGAGGAGCTCTATCCTAGGGTTGACCGACCTTTTTTATTTCTTGATTGGCTTTGCATTGGGATCAAGATCTATGTAATGTTGCATGATATCTAGATTAAAAACCTTTAGATCTTCATAATCCTATGAAAACACATCACTAAATTTTTGACACAAGGAAACAAAAGATTTTTTCTCATTTTCATCACATACCTTTCCAAGCAAAAGCTCCTTTCCTTGTGCAATGGTGACTATTCGACGGTGCTCTTTCCTTGCTTTGCCATGTTCTTCACCTCACCTTTGAATTCATCATCTGGGCTAAAAATATGCTCCAAGGTGACCAATCCCTTTGGCAATCTATTTATTTTCAGCTGAATTATTTGGTCACCATAGCTATCATGCAAATCAGATTGCATTTCGATGAGAATTCAGCCTCATTCTGGATGAACTAAATAATTTGTTGATCACTATCAATTACCTGCCAATTGGTCTCATTATCTGGAATAGATGGCTTGATTATTACTTTGATGTGGTACTCATTCTCCTTGACAAAATCCTCAAAGGTAGGTGAAAACTCGTGATCCAGGAATTCCATTTGATTCATTTATTTTTGAGCTTCCTAGGCACCACCTGCAAATAAATAGTGAAAGCACCCTAAAATTTACAAAGAAAATAACAAATCTAATAAAGTAAGGATAACACCATTTCTAGCTAATAGTTTAGGATTCTAAGTCTAGGAGTGTAACATTAAGATAAAAGTTAAAGGGAATGCTTAGCTAGTATCAAAATAATGCAAGATCTAATTAACCATGCCTACTAATATGCTTGAATTACCTAACATGGACCTAAATAAATCTAAGAGGGAAATCAAATAGTTATGGTTGTTATTCGAAACAATGGTGAAATGACCTCGCCAAATGACGTGTTAAGTCACTTTAGATTATTCATCTACTAACCTTGTTGAAGGTTTTAGGCAAAGGTTTGAACTTGACTATGAATCATATGTATTCTATGAGATACAAATCAAAGCATGGTGTAAAGTATAAAGGAATGAGGTGCACTCTTTTTATAGTTTTCCTTTTGGGAGAAAATTGTATTTTGGTACATGCGGGACTAAAAGCCCCGAATTAGATTAGAATTGCTAATCATGATTAGGCCTTGCTAATCACAATTAGTGAATTACTAAGTGATTAAGATGTATGAGCCTTAGTTAACTTCTTAGGGTCAACTAGGAGGCTAGTATAAGCTTTTGAAGCTTTCTCGAGATGTTGTGGAGGTGAACAGGTGATTTTGACTGGTCATAAGAAGGGTTTAAGCCAATATTAGGCATATTGACCAAATCAAGGGAAAAATAGGCTTAATTGGCCTATAATCATTACTTGTCTATTTTGAAGAGGATTTTGGCTTATGATTCATTGTCAAGTGGCATCTTGAATGCGAAAGGGGTTATGCAATTGATAACCCGGTGTTAATTGGCTAATCTGGTAAGGAGGGTAAGTGCACAAAGTTGGGGGCCTAAAAGGGGGTCTTAAATGGACACATTTTTCTAAAAAAAAAACTTCCACTTATACAAATTTTTCAAATAGTTACACTCTAAATTGGAAGATGTTGCAAAAAATATGAATCGTAGTATTTTGAGTTTAGTTTCTAAGATACTAAATTTTATTGAAAATGGATAAGTTTAATTGGCTCAAACAACTAAAATACCAATAGATGCTCCTGTTTTTATTTAAAAACATAATAGAGTGACTTTCATGCCCCCACCAGCTTTTAGCACCATTTAGTAGTTTTGAAAACCCTTTGGTAGAAAGATAACTAGGAGCATCTAGTTTGGGCTCCATTTTTAAAATATTTTTTAGAGAATAATTTTTATTTATAATTTTTCTAGTACAAAACTTTATGTTTTGAAAAATAGCTATAAAAAGGCATAGTTAGAAAATAAATAAAATGGAAACCTTATATTAGTAAGAAAATTTGATAAATTATATTTTTAAAGAAGAGAATCTGCTCTAAGTTGTGGTATAATTTATTTAAAATGGATTGATTGTTTTATTTTGATTTATCATAGAGGAAGTGTCATTTTTACATTTTCTTGTAAAAACTCGTTATTTTTAGTGTTTGTGCAGGTCCATGCCTCGGGCTTGGGGATCCAAATCGGATCCCAAGCCTTGAGGCATGGCTTGGGAAAATATAAAACGTAAAATGTGTACACGTTATTATGCGTACACATTTTTATTTGTTTATATATTGTGTCCCCCCAACGTCCCTTTCATCTCTTTCATAGAAATTCTGCAAACATTATGTTTTATCTCGCATTTTCTCTACATTCTTGCACGATTTTTCAAAGATTTCATTTTGTTCCCTACCCCACTAGTTGATTTTTTCAAATCATGGGAGATAAATGTCGAGCCGAGGACAATAGGAAAGTCAAGAACAAGACACCGAGCAATTGGAAGAGAAGAGAATAAATAAATTGAAGAGAATGCAAAAACTTCAAGTAGGGCAAGGTACATCCGCTATATCAAATGTAGCTAATGTATTATAAAATGGGGATGAAATACATAATGAAAATGCAGATAATAATGATTTTGTAATGATAAATGATATTGAATTGAATGATGTTGGTATGGATGAAGAAATTGATACGAATCCAATTGTTGAACCCTTACACGAGAATCCAAATGTTAACCCCAAAATTATATGAAAAAAACTGAATGAAGAAAGTAACCTTGTAAACAAATCTTCACCTCTAAGAACACCTCCTTCCATTTTGCGAAGAAAACCAATTCACTTAATTGAAATTGATGAAAACATTATAAAACCAATGCCTAGCAAAATGTCTAAAAGAAATGCGAGAAGAAAATCATATGGAATTTGGGATAATTACTTTGAGAATTTAAATGACACACAGATATGTCAATTATTTGTTTCATTGATGAAATTAGTTAAGATGAGACTATAATGAAGACCCTAGGGTTAAGAACATCTAATGTTGTTGATAAAAATGTATCAATTGTTGAAAACATACATAAAGCATACCAAAATGTAGGTGGCAAAAGACACACCAAAGATAATAATGCTACATGATGTGCACTTACTAATTGTATAGTAAGTGATAAAACAATTAATAAACACTTGATTAGAAAAACAAGTAGTGCTTTGAAGCTAAACATAAAAACACTAATGAAAGCAATAGAGAGACGTAAACGCCTTAAGTTAGTCAATAATACTAACTATTGGGCTTTCTCTAGCGCAGAATTCCATGAAAAGACAAGAATACATCCGATATTCTAAAAGAATTAATTGTAAAATTTTGGAATGAGAACACAAGGTCACACCCGAATAGAAGACATACAATAAAAATAAGAATAGGTTCTTGTAATCATGAATCGTGTGCAAAAATTTCTTAGATATGACTCAAATAGACTTGTTCTCCAAGTTTAAGAATGAAAATTCACAAATTAACATTAGCCAAAGATTTTTGAGATGAGAAAACCCTTTTATGTGAAAATCAATCACTCACGTACCACTTGTTGTTGCATCATGTTGAATTTTCAATATATTATGATATTTTTGTCAAATAAGTAGTGTTTTGCATAATGCCATCATGTTGCAGAGTGTAGAATAAATGTCCCACAAAATCTTCAAGGAAATTTATTCCGACAATATTTTGTGAAAAATCAACCAGACAATTTTTTTATAACAAAGCATGTTTGAATGGAACGTATACTTTGTGGCTTTCCAAATATGAAAAGTTGTATCCATGAGGAGAGTACATATTCAATTGGAAAATAATTGGTTGATTTCACCAAATATAAATCGGTGGCATATCAATTAAAAGATGGAAAAAAATCTAAGAGGTGTGAGCTTGTTAGAAAATAATTACCCGAATTAGAATATATGGCCAAATTTAGAGAGGAATTTTTTTATGAGTATGCAAGGCTTTCGTATAGGGCCTTGACATGGAGGCTTTGTTTTGGTTCCCTATGCTCCCCGTGCTTTCGGGCTTCCCCATCCAGCGTAGTTGCTTAAGATCCTTGAGGCCCAAACACGCCATATCTTTGACGGGTGATTTCTTAGACTTTGTGGTAATTAGAGATGTCTCATCAGATCCGAGACCTCCATGTTGGGGCCCTCTATGAAATCCTCTCACGGTTTTCTCTGTCTCCGCTTGATTCTCTCCTGTGCTATTGTTTGTAAACGAGCGAAATAGTGCATTTTGAGTCAGTGTAGGGTTGTCGCGATGCTGTAGTTTGCAAACGAAAGCTCATGGGACCAAACCAACTATACCAACATGTCAGGGTGGCTAGGTGAATTCTATTAGAGGCTTCATTTTTGTTCCCTATGCTCCCGCTCTTTTGGGCTACCCCATCCGTGCATAGTCCCTTAAGAACCCCGAGGCCCAAACACATCTTCGACGGATGATTTCTCGTAATCCGTTGCACCTAGAGATGTCTCGTCGATCCAAGACCTCCATGTTTGGGACCTATATGAAAACCTCTCATGGTTTTCTCCGTCTCCATTTGATCGTTGTGCTATTGTTTGCAAATGCACGTAATAGTGCAGTCTGAGTTAGTGTAGGGTTGTCGATGACGCGTAATTTGCAAACAGAAGCTCATGGGATTGAACTAACTACACAAACACATCGGGGTGTCCCGGTGAATACTAGTGGAGGCTTTGTTTTGGTTCCCTATGCTCCCCATGATTTCAGTTACCCCGCCTAGGAATAGTCGGTTAAGATCCCCGAGGCCCAAACATGTCATATCTTCGACGGGTGATTTCTCGACTCAAGTGGCACTTAAAGATGTCTTGTCAGATTTGAGACCTCCATGTCAGTCCCTCTATGAAATCCTCTCGTGGTTTTCTCCATATCCATCTGGTTCTCTCATTGTGCTATTATTTACAAACGCATAAAATAGTGCGACTCGAGTTAGTGTAGGGTCATCGAGGTCGTAGTTTTCAAATAGAAGCTCATGGGACCAAACCAATTATGCCAACATGTCGGGCGGCTTGGTGAACACTATTGGAGGTTTCTTTTTGTTCCCTACACTCCTCGTGCTTTTGGGGTACCTCACCCGGTGTAGTCCCTTAAGATCCCCGAGGCCCAAACACGCCATATCCCAAACAAATGCAGCTACAGGTGAAGATCAAGTACAGTTGAATCATACAGTGCTTAGCAATAAACACAAGGTGCAGTTGTAAAGAAGCTACACCAAGAACAATGAATAAAGAAGTTGACCTTTCCAGGTCATCCATCAATAAATGATTCATCAAAGAGAAGGAAGATCAAGGTTTTCCAAAAGCTTGGAAGTTACAAGTATCAAGGTTCAAGAGGACATTACAAATCATGCTACAACTATCATCTTCAGAATTACACAATGCAATGAAACGTTCAAGTATCAGGGTTTCAGGAAAATATATTGATTTTTTCAATTATGTTTCAGTCAGAATAGAAATCTTCCCATCAAACCATGACAATGACAAAGTCATTCATAGATCTAAAGCAAAGGAGAAACACATACGAATGGAGTTTCATTCTATAGACCCTCTACACCGAGTTTTATACTTGAAATCAAGAGAAAATGTATACCCAAAGAACAAATTTGAAATGCAGAAGATACATCAGGTCAAGCTGAAGCATATCTAAAAATAGAGCACAAATATACAAGTATCTGAAAGTCAAGAGAAATAACTCACCGACTAAAATGGATCTATCAAAGATGAGAAAACCCTCAAGAGATCATCATTTTCATAAAAAAGAAGGACCCAGAATGGTTTCAGCTCAAAAATCCCCAAAAGGACCACAAGATCATAGAATATGCGAAGAATGAGAAAAATATCAGTGTTTTGAAGTCAAGATGATAAAAATGATGCAGTTGAAAAGCTCAGAGATCAGAAATCTTACCATTCCTTCATCAAAACAGTGATGCTCATCACACAAAGTTCCACTATAGAACCCTTGCAGAAATTCATAGAGAATCTTTTCCATAGAGAAGCCGAGCTCACAAAACAATCATCAATGGTGGAAACATCCAACCACCTCCTCAGAAAACTCAGACAGAGGAAGAGCTACAAAATATAGGTGTAACCGAAGCTCGAGAAACACTAATAATGGCATTGGAAAAATCTTGCCAGGGCTTTGCCCACAAAACCAGATGCAAAGTGGAGAAAATGAATAGTGTTCAAGTTGTTTTAACTCACCTACCTCAACCATGGCTTAACCTAACTCAGCCACAGTCCAATATCAACGATCAGAAAATGACAAGTACACATATCAAAGGCCAAAGATCAAGCTCTATGATCAAAGAAAACCACTTGGGTAATATGCCACCGACAATATTCAATGCATACAAAACCCTAACCATAGGTCATGAATCGACGACATCAAATACAGAGGTACAGAGATCAAGGGCCCAGGTTTCATCATCAATATCAAAGCTAAACTCAAGATCAAAATTCCACCGACACCATGATTGAGGGGTGAGTCATCATGGAGAAGGGGCCAACCCACGTCACCAATCGAATAAAATCATTGCAATGACTTCCAAGGTCCAACTATAGTCCAAGCTCCAAATAATGCAAAAACCGACCCAATTATATTGTGCAATGATCACCGAAAAGGTAAAATTTTAAACTATATTCTTTCAAATACAAATCGACACATATATACATGTATGTATTTATCAAGGGTGGCAGAGACTATAGTATGGCATGTGTAATGTAAAATGGTCACCCCTTTTATTTTTGCTAAGTCCACAAAGGTGGCCAAACCTGGTAAAGTGAAGGTGGTCCCCACTTCAAGGGGCTAGAGTTGATTTGCAGAGTGTCACTCATGTGACCATTTTGAAGGAAGATGTCAATATCAGAACATGTGCACATGGCAGGTGGTCCCCACAGGATGTTTATACTTTGTAAAATATTACAATAATGTAATTAAATTTTCTCACTCATAGGGAGTTGATTGTTTGCATGTTTCACGAGAGGACAAAAAGACAAGGAGAGAAAAGTTACATGCCCATGGAGAGAGACTTTCCTAGCAAGAAATCTTGTTTTTAGTAAATTATTCACCCTTCTTTCTTAAAAATAGAACAGTCAGCTTCAGTTTGACTATATTCTAATTAAGACTAATAATGCCTATTTGTAATTGCATGCTCTATTTTTATTCATTTATCTATTATTAAAAAAAGTATAAAAATAGAATGCATGGGAGAGTACAAGCCTGAGGCTATTTTTAGGAAGGGTGAGTGAATTAATTTTGCTATATATTGTGTGCCTTCAAAAAGCACAAACTTTTTGGATATAGAGTATCTTGAAGCAATTTTGCCGCTTTGCCTTCTGAGTGTGAAGAATTTTTGCCTTCCCAATTATTTTCAGTCTTGTGTATGTTTCTATTAGTCTTGTGAATGCAAATTCCCTAATTAATCATCTTACCTTATTGCAAAATTTAGTAGTTTCTACATGATATTAATGTGCATGTTTAGCTTAGTAGTATTGTTGTGATAATCTCCCTCAATACCTCCAAGTGTTTTTCCCTTAATATTCTACAGAAGAACTGTTGGTTCATGCACCAAAAATCTTTCACATATCAATTGTGCATATACTCAGTCAAATCCCTCATAAAAATTTGGTGCATCACTTTAGTTTTAATTACTTTATCATGTTTTACCCCTAAAAACCGTAACCAATTTAGGATACATCAATAAGGAACCGACCTTGATACCGGAGACTCACCTCAAAATAGGTATACCCATAGACCTGAGGTGTTTCCATTGTATCTACAAAAGAGAGAGATCAAATTTTGCAAGCTTAGAAAACCTACAACCATCTCTCTACAGGGTGCACTTTCGAGAGATAACAGCTCCTATTCTAAATTAGGCATGGATTCATTGAGTGTCACATATTTTTCATTTTTGACACCTTGTTTCAATCTTACACATATTTCTATATGTTTGGAAAACCTCCAATATACCACGAATTCATTTTTATCTCTACCACTATCTTCTCCCTCTGAATTCATATAATTCGACATCCCGTATAATAAAATACATTTCTGAGAATCTCACATTCTTCTTATGGAATTTCCTTTGTATCCTAATATATTTTCTCCATATCATTTCAAAATTTCCTTCTACAAAAGAATTTCAAATTTTACTTGTTCCATATGAATTTTAACTAACATTACCAATTCCCATGAATTTTCCCATCACTTTTGTGCTTCACTTTCCTTCATGCCGATTCCCACATGCTCCTTTTCTTTATTATGTATCCTATTTCCCCATGGTCACATTCCTTTATTACATGGACTTTATAAACTCGTGATACATTGAATTTTCCATTTCCTCATAACATTGAACTTATTCATTCCAAAGATCTACCTTATGAAGTTTCCTAAGTCTATAACATGGATGAAGTTGTCCAAATAGTATGTGTGCTAATTTGGTAAATAGTTTGTTGACTTTTAGGGAAATATTCCTATTAGATGAGTTGATTTGTAGCCTGAAATATCCATTGGGTATGGAGTTAACATATAATATTGAAAAATGATCCCGAAACCAAGTTGTTCCTCTCTGCATATATTTTTTTTATGTCTAGCCTCTTCATTCCATGGCTTTTCAAAATATGGAAAAATATTCACACTTTTTGTGCAACCTCTCTATCATGTGGAATGCAAATTGAACTAATAACACTTGTGCAAAAAAACACTTATTCCATAGATCACCTTAAAGATTAAGGAAATAAATCCCAATCAAGTGATCACAACAATTAACAAGAGGGGCCTTCCAACAAAAAAAGAAAAAGGGAAATAACAAACAATAATTTTATTTACAAGATGCAATATATAAACACCTAATTTCAACCATGTAATTTTAATACCAAATATGCACTAAGTGTCCTCCTCCCATCATTGCAGTATAATTAGTGACCTTTCACTAATTAGATATTTTTCCCTTGTCCTAGATACCAATTAACATCAATTCAAAGTAGTTAAAATCCTATTGGAGAGTTCCAAGAACTTAAATATATATTGCAAATTTATTTAAATATTATGAATTAAACTATCATAAAAAAACAATTAATAAAGATTACATCGTGAACACATATTTAACATGGAAAACATCATACGAGGTAAAAAAACCACACTCAAAAGATATATTTTTAGTTAACCTTGAGAAACACAATTTTTACATTCTAGTAACCCTTCTTCACCACTTTTCTCCCCTTTTCAACATTTTAAATGCCATTTAATTCAATTGAGTTTACTTTGGGCCCAGAGCCCTACATAATTAGTTTTTTACTTCAGTGCGTCTTCTCATGAAGCCCCACCACTTTAATAAATTTATTTTAATAAACATTTAACACTATAACCTACAATTTATATTAAATAATTAAAACTACTACACATTTTTATTTATTTAGTTATAAACTAAAGTTTATAACATAAGAACACTTAAGAGGGGATTTAAACCCTACTTAATATTAATATTTTAACATTACCCCTTAATATTGAGTGGGTTTTATATGCCAATATTACATGTTATACAAAGAAGATTTACGATCCTTAAACCACAGCTTTAGGTTTAAGTTAGTATATCACTTTTGAAGGATTTATAAACCTTCATCATGCTAAACTTACATTTTTGTATAAAAGGATTTAGAATCCATAAATTAGAAGTGATGATTTAGGCTAAGCATGATTTGTGAGACTAGATCTCATTGTTTCTCATGAAAAATCTATACACTCATCTCTTAGAACCTTTTATAAAGTAATTCCATTCTTTAAACATGGTGATTTATTACTAGACTACACAGTAAACTTATAGTTATAAGTTTACTAAGATCATAAAAATATTTGTTACAATGTTTTAATTGGAGCATAATTATAGAGGTGAAGAATAAAACACATGGCCAACCATTAGGAGGTGGAATTATCATGCACAATCCCCCTAAATGAAAAATATGAAATGCTAAACATTACACAAAACTTTCAAAACTTCATGACACACAATGGATTTGTAAATATATTTGCTACTTGATCTTCGAGTAGAAATGAATTAGAGATATGTATCACAACAGAGCACCTTATTTTGGATGAAATGCATATGAATCTCTATATGATTTGTTCTATGGGGCTGAAATGGAACATTATCTAGAGAAATACAAGTCTAAATATCACATAAAATAGTATTAATTCATTTAACTTCAATGTGAGTTTCTTCTAACAACCACTTTATTCACATGGATTATTTTTGCTTCTTCCATTTGACTTCTATATTCTACCTCAAAGAAGAGAGATGGAGTTTATTGGATGATTTTTTCTACTCCAAGTAATGACACATGTACCAAATTTGAACACATATCTAATTGTATATTTTCTATCCATTACATCACCAAGATGGTCAGCATCATAATAACCATATCAACATGCATTATCGGAAGAAGTATATTAATATATCTTAATATTATTTTTTCTAACTTCCAATGATCCTGATATGGTTCTTGCATGAATCTAGATGCAATACCTACTGTATATGTAATAGCATGTCTAGTGATTGTAAGATAAATTAAACTACCTATAAGCTACATGTATAGAATAGGATTATATTTTTCACATGAAAATTTAGGATAAAGTTTACAACCAACTTCAATAGGAATAACAACTCGTTACAAGCAACCACATAATTTTAAAAGTAAATTAACAACATATGTGATTGGAAAATAACTAGATATAGTTTTTTTCCGGAATGATATAAAAATATAAAATAATTAGACCTTATCAAAAATTTATATAACAAAAAATATTTATTTGCAACGAGTATTGGATGTCTCCAATAAATTTATGAAGAGCATCCATAACTATCTTTTGATATGTAGATAATATTGTTCTTAGCAATCACACACTAATTTACTATAACAGAGATGATCTAATTCTTATATATCTCCAATTATTAATTCTTAAACCATTTAATTTTATGAATAGAAATATTTTCAAAAAAGTTTTGAATTCTTTAAAATTATCTAAAACATCGATTAGTTTGAATAAAGAAATACCCAATCATATAAGAATAATAATTAATGAAAGTAACTACATTCAAGAACCATTTATGGAAGGAAATTCTAAAGGTCCTCAAACATTAATGCGAGCAAGTTCAAGAGGTTCTAGTGATTTTTCGTTATGATGGATATGGAAGGGGTTTATATATTTCTTACCACGTAAGTACCCTTCACAAGTTTATCAAGAAGGAGAGAAAAGAGGTATTCTAATAACTAGATTAAAACGAGACATATCATACATGCTCTAAAGTTAACATGACCTAATCTTTCATGCCATAACTATAAATCATTCCTATTTTGAGTAGAAATACATGAAGCAGATGTAAAACCTTTAAATACATATAAACCATTCTTTTGGCCTTCTGCAATAGTAACATCTAACTCATTTTTAATAAACCATTTATCCTTTAGTAAAATTACACTATAGTTGTTTTGAGTTAGCTGTGAACATGATAGTAAATTCATTTTTAGTTTAGGAACAAAAAAATCATTTATAAAACCATTGAAAACTTTATCTCTTCCTTGAATTTGAACATTGAGAATGGAATGATCACCAAGATAAATTTGATCATTAAATTATTTGATATCCGGAAAATATCGATATATAAGTCATGTGCCTTGATGCAACTCTATGTAATATCCATTCATTTTCTTTGGCATTAACTAATGCAACATATAAAGCAACTAACTTTGGTTTTTTATTATTTCTTTGATTTTTGTTTTGAATTTGATTTGGTTTTTTTCCTTTCTTTAATGAAATTACTGTATAAATCAGTATATCAAAGAACAATAAAACATGAAAGAACATCGAGAATGGAATGATCACCAAGACAAATTTTATCATTACATTATTTGATATTAGGAAAAATATCAAATGTATAAGTCATGTGCCTTGACGCAAATCTATGTAATATCCATTCATTTTCTTTGGCATTAACTAATGCAACATATAAAGCAACTAAATTTCGTTTTTATTATTTATTTGATTTTTGTTTTGAATTTGATTTGGTTTTTTTCCTTTCTTTAATGAAATTACTTGTATAAATCTGTATATCAGCAGCAATAAAACATGAAAGAACATAAGATTATAGATAAATTATTGTAATATACAAGTATAATAACTTATCCACCTTGAGGGGACAACCTACAAACCATACAATAAGAATCAAGTTCTCAATATGATGATTAACTACTCCTCGATACCATCTTTACATACCAATACTATGTTATGGCCAACACCAAGGATGATTTACAAAACATATGAAAGCATAAATGAATAACATATGACAAGAAGAGAGATTATGTAAGCCAAAATTTAACACTACATGTCTAGTATAAGCTATAGGACTAAGGGAGTATAATGTCCCCCTTCAAAGCAATATTGTCCCCAATGTTGGGAAGCCTTGTATGTTGTTGCACAAATACTTCATTCTCCCATGTTGCATCCTCAATATTCATATTTTTCCACTTGATCAGATACTTGGTAATGAATATGGTCCTCAATCTTTTAGTGTGCGTATAAAGATTACCTTTAGGTTCTAATACGATCCTTCCTCCCTCATCCAGTTTAGGAAACACTAACTGGGTGGAAATGTACTTGCCCTAAAAAATTTCTTCAACGAAGAAACATTGAAGACTGGATGTATTTTACTTCTTAGAGGGAAATCCACTTATATGGCACACTTATATTTCTTCAATTTTGACCAAAGTAACTTTGGATCTAACATGCTTCTTATAAAGGAAAAGCACTTAAAGTGAATTATTATTTGATTTTCTCTCTATGGTGAGTACTGCAGGTTTTTGATATATGATTCTTAAAGGACTATGATGTGAATATATATTTACCTATTCTATGAGTTATATTATGGTTTCCCCAACAATAATGAAGCTATAATAAAAGAACTTGATTTAAAAATTAAGTCATACTAAAATATGCAGCAGATAAAATTAATTTGTAACAAAATATGCAATGAGATACATAGATACATAGATGCTCTATACAATTAAGTTGTACTGAAATATGCAGAAAATACATACATTTAATTATATTCTCATAGTCTTGATCGACGCCCTCTGCTAGTTTCTTCAGAATATCTTCAATCATTCTCTAGTTATAGTGAGGTTCAATCACATCATAGTAAATTAACCTGGAAGTCTGTCTCACATCTCTTGAAAGTCATTTACCTAGCATCCACTAGCCTTTATAAAAATGATAAAAGATGTCTAAATGGGAATCAAATTTAACACTGTGTTGTGGCCTTCATTACACCATTGAAGGAAAAGAGAATATGTTTTCTATCCCATATAAATTAGAAACATGTTATGTACATAACATGTCATAAATAATGCCTAGCATCAGCTAGACCATATAACATAACATAAATAATGGTTGGTGGATGTTAGCCCTTATAATATAGCAGAATTAATGGTTGTGACCACTAGCCCTTATAACATAGCATAAATTTCTATGCAGATGTTAACCCTTATAACATAGCATAAATTTCATAGCAGATGTTAACCCTTTTAACATAGAATAAATAATTTCCATCGATGCTAGCCCTTATAACATAGCATAAATAATGCCAATTGGATGCTAGCTGTTATAACATAGCATAAATAATGCCGAGCGATATGATAGCCCATATAATGGATTCCAATATTTGATTTTCTTAATTCCAATATTTGATTTTTGGATTCTCGATATATGGGACTTCGAGTACATATAATTCCAATATACGTGATTTTAGATTCCAATATACGTGATTCTCGGATTCCAATGTATGTGATGTTGGAATCCAATATGTGTGATTTTGGAGTGTTGATAATTCAAATATTTGACATTTTGGAATAAAAAAATAACAATATTGGATTCCCGTATTAGATATATTTTTAGTTGTTGGGACCGGAATAAGTCCCATTTAGTGAAATAAGCGTTAAGACCAAAATATTGCATGATGAAAGAATCCAAGATCTGAAAAGTACAATGTAGAGGCAAATTTTTGTCATAGTCATCCTCCATTTTTTTAATGTTTGCATGATTTCACCTACCTTTTACATGCTTGGATTGGAAACTTTTTCTATTGAATTAAGAATCTTCCATATCTACTGATTTTTGTTAAGTTCATTTACGTTTTCAAATCTAAATGTAAAGAAAATGAAATTCCTTATTTAAATCCTTTTAAATTTCTGGTTAAAAACTTTAGAGATAAAAATGAATTTCTATCGACTATAGATGTGAACATCTCATTTTTTTGATGAAAGGGGATCTTATATTATATTAATTGCAACATGATACAAGATTATCTCAACAAAAACTCGGGTGGTTTAAGTGCATGCCCCAAAGCCAAAATAGACTAGGCGAAGCCTATGGAAACAAAAAAATAAAACAACTATAGGGTTGTCTAAGGAGTGCAAAATACAAAGCTACTTAGGTCTAATGGAGAATGAGAAACATGAGGCTCAAAACGCCCCTTCTTCTCCTTTGAATGTGTGACAATGGTCCATGGTGCCTGCTGGATTGTCAGGTCAAGTGGAGGATCAAGACACGAGCCATCCCGATCGCATTCAAAATAAAAATAATTAGATACATGCATCTGCTTGGCACCACCGCCAACATGGGGAAACTCGACCATCATGTCATTTGGTTGATCTTTGACTTCTAGTTTGTCTTTAACTTCCAACGTAGAGAATGGTTTCCAACCCTTAGGCCATTGAGAAGCCCCTTTGTTATTCTTATGTTTATTCTAAGTGGGTGAGAGGGAAGGATTCATGAAGGTTCCCTGGTTTGATGGCACAATCGACATCAAAAGGCTGTGTTCTCATAGTCGAGAATTTGAATCAATTTGAAGACATCATAGATTAATTCCAATTTTTTGGAAGACATTTTCTGAAATCCACCTTAATTCGAGATAAGGGCATAGGTGAATAGCCCTTGTTTAGACCGCTCATCATCTAACTTGATGAACTCGACCAAGAGAATCACCAATAGCCGCACAAACCAAAGGATGCCAAAAGGGGAGAGGAAGATTGGGTAGCCACACCGGAACCGATATTTTTGACAAAACCATAGAAGAAGGATCAAAATATAGAAACCATGGTGTAATAAAAAGGCCATTCCTTCCCGAAAACTAGGGACCCTCATTCAAAACCCGTTGATAATCTAAAGGGGAGGAAAATTGAACAATACAAAAACCTTTGCACATAGTCAGATCTCATAATCCCAGGACCAAATAAAGTAAACCATTGGTGTAACTTTTCACTTTGAGGCCAAAATCCATTAAAAAAAAGATAATGGAAGACATTTTAAGGGCACAAATGGAATTGGCTACCTTTGAGAGTGAAAGGGTAATAAAAAGGGTATTTGTTGCCTTTTCCACAATGTACTATGCATCAGAGCCCTCGAAAAACCTATTTTTGTGGCCCATTAGTAGGTACCAAGAAATTTTTTTGGAGGAGCCATTGGAGGGCCATGAGGGAGAGAAAAACCACTACCGCTCAAATCAAAAGAACCACTACCTCCACCATTTCTGTCTATGTTTGTATTCATGAATTTTCTTGGACAATCACCAATCACAAATGCATTATGCCCCGCCGATGGCAAGTGAGGTTTAGGACTTCACCGCGCTTCTACTGTATGGCTTTCACTAGGGTTCCCCTATACACACGCTCTTACGCATTGCTTGACCTCGGACTATGGAAACTAAACAGGGGGAAACATGTTTTTTTGCTAGTGTGTGTAGGGGTTAAGCATCTCATTGAAGGGAATAGATTTTTATTACTAAATTTGATAATAATTACCAAATTAAAATATTTCAATTTTAGCGAAAATTTTTCTATTTGCTGAAAATCTAAATGTGCCTATATGAGGCATAAAGCTGTTTGAATGGGGTCGAGAATGTGCGGACAAGCGAGGGAGATGATATAAGTTAGCGGGAATGGGTGTCCACCTATTAAAGCATCCAATTCTTTTTATTCTCCCAAAAATTATATTTTTCATGGGTAAGGATTTGAATCATATTGTACAATGAATATCACTTTTAATTCTACAAACACACAATCTCTGGTTAGTTTAGGATAATGGATTTATAATGTATAAAGATGGATGTAGTCTTAAAAAAATGGTTGTGTACAAAATTCTATTCATCGATGGAAGATATGAAGGATGTTTATTTTAATTTATTTACAAAAACATGGTCATAATAAAAATTAAATAGAGTGTAAGGGAAACCCTAAAAGCAAATTTCACTCTCATTTTAAAAAATTCAAACAACAAAAACACATTTACCTCTCATCACACATTTGCTCTCTCACCTTTATTTCTTCAATTTCTTAGGGATGACATTTCTTTATTTTTTTGTTGCTTGTGGTTCTAATGAACCATTTTATGATGTTGATGAAGACATTGAAGTGGAATATGAATAAAATGAATATGCTGATTTGTCTTGATTTTTGACATTTGTGTATACATTGTGACATTTGCACTATGTACTTGCTCTAAGACTAAGCTAGGTTCAACCACTGAATATCATGACATTTGACATTGAATTTTCACTATTTTTTGTGGTTATTCAACTTATTTTCAAATATTTTGTTCATTGCATGCATAATATGTGGTCAATTTTTACTTATTTGGCTATATTATATATATTTATGTGTGTGTTTGCATGTATATATATATATATATATATATATTACCGATGTGACCAAAATGTGTTTGGGGGCCCAAACATTTTCCATAGTGATGCATCCCTGTCAAAAAACATTTATCCTTAATAAAGAATTATTTTCTCATGGATTGTTGTCTCTTAAAATTTTACCGATATATGACAAATTGGAAACTCTTCACAAAGGGATAATCATCCATCACACTATATTTCTTTAACATTGTGAAGTTGCAAGTACCATGTTAGGTGTGCATGGAAAATGTGAAAACATCTAAATATGAGGAATTTAAAAGCAATATTTACTCTCCATTAAATACTTCACAATTCTTTGTTTTTGTAAAATCAAGCAAATCCTTGTTTCTTATTAACTACCTTTAAATCCACTTTTATGGCATAATCTTTCTTTGTAGCATTCAAATTGTCAAGAACACTACTATTATTATTAACATATTTCCAATCACAATTGAGCTTCAAAACCTCCAACGGCTACTCGAATCTTGCAAGGCTGCCAAATCTTGCATGGTTTACATCATACTTCCATAAACTTTCCATTTTCTTACTAATATACTACTTTCAAATACTCCTCTTATATGCCTATCGGCCTCTCACAAGCACCTTTGGATGATTTTTCTAGTCCTTGTTATGTTTAAATAAAGATACTTGTTGTTTTCTACCACATTTTAGGAGATATGGAAGTGTTTAAATGTTGTTTTACAATAGAGTATGAATAAAATTTAATTATATCATGTTATTTAATTATATCTATTTTTTATTGATTCATCTTATTTGAACTAATATGTTTTATAAAAAAATGTAGTACAATAAGGATAACAATACAATAAAACTTTGTTAAATTAATATTGTAATTTATGAGATAAATTATACTATTCACGATTAAATGACAATCATATGAGATCAAGGAATATTTTTAATAATTATTGAATAAACTAACTTATGTGATACATGGTTAAATAAACCTATGTTAAATGAAAACATTAAGTTGCGATAAATATATGAGAGGTACTCAATAAAGATAGAAAATCTTTGATATATTGTAAATCCTTCTCGAGAAATAAATGATGTATAATGATACGAAACAAATTATCGTAAAAATAAACTTATTTACTTATCTTAAATGGATAATTGAAAATGTAAATGAAGAGTAGACACTCGGACTCATCATACTTTCAGAAATATCCTACTTGTACCAGTTTAGGATGGATATGGGAAGGGTAGTGAGGACGTAGTGATGGCATTCATTAAGTGGTCATTATCTTTCCCATAGGGATCCTAAGGTGGAATTGATAGGAACTTCTTGATTGGAAGGATGAGTCTTGGTTCCTGCTTCTTTAAAACTAAAAATTAATTTCTTAAAAAATGAAATGAGATCTAAATAACTGTGAAGAGATGGTTGTGTGGTGATGGAGAAAAATTTCACTGACTAGTGTGCGGTCATGAAACTAAGCATACAAAGAAACATTTGAGATCTTGTCCAAGTAGTGTAACTAGATAAATAAACTATTCACCACACCCCTAACTTATTGTGTCAGATACTAGATGGATTACAACATGTATTTTTTTATGTTGAAACTTAGAAGTTGCACATAGTTCTCAAGAATTGTTAAAAAGGTTTAATCGAAAGAATACACATTATACACACTCGATAAAGTGAATTCAAGGGGTAGAGGGTAGATTCAATTGAACCTTACAACCGCACAAGGTTATTATTCATAATCAAATGGATTTTAAAAATTTAATTATCTTGGATTTTAATTACTGCAAGCTATAACTAATTGAAGGAATTAAATTGTATTAAGGGGTTTGTTTAAAAAAGATGCTCTTAAATTGGATGAATCATAACATGGGTGTTACACTTTTAATGTAGCACCGATTCTTTTCAATGTTTACCCTTCTATTAGTAACTTCTTGGTAAAGTTTACATATTTGTTCTTGTAGGTGAGGGTCCACTCGTATGTTACATTTCCTTCATTCATATGAAATTCCATTTCCATATGCCAACCCATTTTGTAATTCATCCCTACTTTTGATTTCTCATTTTTCACCTTCCTACTGCTACAAGAATGATTCTTCATCATATTAAACTCATCATATTCACAACTAGGCCTATGATCCCTAATAAAAATTGACCTTTTTTTCATGTCTTCCGTGAAAATAGTTAATATGATTTGGCCCATGGTAGAGATCCTAAGATTTTCAACACTATCACTAGTTTCTTGATATTCAATGTTTACCTGCTTGCTCCAAATGGTCTTCCTTCACACACACCAACTCATTTCTAACTTATTTCTCACAATGGTGTGATTTACACAATACCTCATCCTCTTGAAAGGAAAACAAGCACAAGGTGGGGCATGAAATGTGGACATCATCACTTTCCTTCTTGTGACCATATTGAGCTTCAAAAATCATCTTCATGATGAAGAGATCCTCTTCTTAAACATAGTCAACCTTGATAGACCTAGGCACCTTTTCATTTATACATTCCTCATTATCAATTTCATCTTATTTAATAGAATCAACCTTGGGAGAATCATGCACCATTCTATATATTTGTTCTCTAATGAGAAGGTCTTTATCTTCTTCGAATGGGAAAAAGGTTTCAATTCAAAATCACTTTCACACTCACCAAACAATCATTCATGTTGGACTCCGAGGAAGATAATTAGAAATTTGGTATTCACTTGCTAAGAATTCATTTGATGTCACTTCTTATTTAATATCCATAATTTTCTTCACCTTGGGATTTATTTGATGTAAGTCAAGATTTACATGACCTTCCTCATCACCAAACAAAGAGCATGTATCCATATCCAATGGGAAGTACACACTATCAAATTCTGGCTCCATAAAATCATCATAATGATTTTCCATTGGCTCAACTGAACTTGGATACTTCTCCATCAATATATGTTATGTTTTTGGAGCCTATTTTCATGTTAGAGTGTGGTACACCTTTTATGTGTTACACTCGGGTATTTTTATGGCGGTCCTACTCGCCGGTGAGCGGGTTAGGGGTTCGGGCGAAGCCCCCGAAGCAAATTTTCATGGGTGGTTTATTAACCCATGGGTAATGGGTAACCGTTATGGGTTGTTTTTGGGCCCATGGTTTTTCGGTACCCATTGTTTTGTAAAACCACCTCTTCGGCTACCCATAGGTTTATGGGATGGTTTTGTTTTTGCCCATTGTTTGATACCCATGGTTTTGTAAAACTACTTAAGTAGTTGTCTATTTATATGGTCTTATGCATATGATAGAAAGACAAGCAAATGTATTACAGATGTGTTTTGAATTCGGGTGTGAATTATGTAGAGTTTGTTGAGCATAGCTCCAAATGGATCTAGGTATTGTATTGAGAGAGTGGAGGCTTGTAATAAAATTTGAGCAAGTGATTCTTGGTGGACATAGCCCAAATTGGGTGAACCACGTTAAATATTGTCTCTCTGTGTTGTGTTATTTATTATGCACTTTTATTTGAGATCTATAATATTTTCTGCATATTAGTTTCTACTGTTGTGATTCTATAAGGGATTATTCCGCATATTTTATCTCTTATTTCCTAACAATTGGTATCAAAGCCTGGTTTGGTTTGCTAAAGTGTTGAATCGCAGGGAAAGTTTTATCTTGAGTGGGAGATATGGCAGATGATGGAAGATCTAGGGTTGATAAATTCAACGGGCAGAATTTCAGTCTTTGGAAGATGCAGATGGAAGATTACCTTTATCAGAAGGATCTTTATACTCCATTGTCTGAGAAGGTGAACAAACCCTCGAGTATGATAGATGCGGAATGAGATTTGTTGGATCTGAAGGAACTTGGAATGATCTGGCTATGTCTTGCATCTTCGGTATTATTTAATGTTTCAAAGGAAAAGACTACAAAAGATCTAATGGATGCATTAGGGAAGTTGTATGAAAACCCTCTGCCTCTAACAAGATATTTTTAATGAAAAAGTTGTTTAATATGAAGATGTATGAGAATAGTTTAGTAGCAGATCATTTAAATGATTTCAATACGGTTGTGAATATGCTAGCTTCGGTTACAATAGAATTTGATGAAGAAGTTAGGGCTTTATTAATTCTGTGCTCTTTACCTGAAAGTTGGAATAGCCTGGTAATGGCGGTAAGCAACTCGGTTCCAGCTAACTCAAAGTTGAAGTTTGAGGATGTTGTAGGGGTGATTCTAAGTGAGGAAATACGAAGAAAAAGCTCTGGGAATGCTTTGATAGTGGAAACTAGAGGGAGACAGAAGAATAGAGGAAACCATGGAAAATTGAAAGATCGGGCAAGGTCAAAATCTAAGAGCAAGATTGTATGTTGGAACTGTGGAAAGTCTGGGCATGCAAAGAAGGATTGTTGGGAGCTTCGAGATAAGAAGAAACAACAGGAAGAAAACAAGGAGGAAAATGTGGCATCGGGTAATGTATGTTAGGATGCTTTGATTCTTTCTTTGCATAATATTACTGAATCTTGGGTTTTAGATTCAAGGGCTTCTTTTCATGTTACTCCACATAGGCATTATTTTGTTGATTATGTTCAAGGGATTTTGGGCATGTTTTTCTTGGTGATGATGAGTCTTGCATTATAGTTGGAAAATGTTTTGTTCAGTTAAGATGCAGAATGGGAATACATGGCTATTAAAGGATTTCAAACATGTGCCTACATTAAGGAGAAATTTGATATCGGCGGGGCAATTGGGAAGTGATGGTTGTACTGTGATATTTACAGCTAACTCTTGGAAGGTTACTAAGGATGCTCTTGTGGTGGCAAGAGGTAAGAAGGTTGGAACCTTGTATTTAACCATTGATAGGACTAATGATTTAATCTTGTGGCTTTAGATGTAGATACAACATTATGGCACTATAGGCTCACATATGAGCCATAAGGGCATGAACATTATAAAGAAGAATTTACCCGGATATACGTAAATAGGTTTAGATTTATGTGAGAACCACATATATGGGAAATGAAAGTGAGTAAGGTTTCTCAAGGTTAGAACTATGAAGAAAGAGAGTAAGTTAGAGCTGGTACATTATGATGTGTGGGGGCCGGCTCAGTATCATCTCTTGGGGTTCAAGCTATTATGTTACTTTTATTAATGATGCAACAAGGAAAGTTTGGGTTTATTGTATTAGAAACAAATCTAATGTATTTGACACTTTTTTAAATGGAAAGCCTTGGTAGAGAATGAAACAGTCTTAGGCTAAAATGTCTTAGGTCAAATAATGGAGGGTAATATTGCATAGTAATGAATTTAATGATTACTTGTTCTAGGAATGGAATCCACAGAAAAATATGGTTCTAGGAACTCTACAACAGAATCGGGTATCGTAAAGGATGAACAGAACAATAATGGAATGTGCTAGGAGCATGAGATTACATGCAGAATTACCTCTTTTCTTTTTGGGCGTAAGAAGTGAGCACAACTATGTACTTGGATAAACTAAGGACCCTCAAGTGCCTTTGATGGATGCATACCCGAGGAGGCATGATATGGTAAGAAAGTTGATTATTCATTTCTTAGAGTCTTTGGATGTGAGGTGTTTGTTCATATAGAAAAGGATGATAGGACCAAGCTAGAGGCTAAATCAAAAAAATGTACTTTCATTGGTTATGGTGGTGATGACTTTGGGTTTAAATGTTGGAGTATTAAGGGCAAGAAAATCATTCGGTCTAGGGATGTGGTCTTTAATGAGAAAGTCATCTATAAGCAATAGTTGCAGGAAAACAGGGAAAAATCCAAGAAATAATATGCAATGGTAGAGGATGTTCGAATGGGAAAGTGACCCATGAATCAGTTTAGGAACCTACTCAACAAGAACCCCAAACTCCTACAGTGAGGAGGTCTTCTAGGGTAAGAAAAGAACCTGAACGTTTTTCCCCTTCTCTTTATTATTTATTACTCACCGATAGTGAAGAGCCGTAGAGATTTGATGAAGCAATGCATGTAGATGCCAGGGAAGAAGTCGGAGTAAGCCATGGATGAGGAGCATAAGTCTCTCATGGAGAACTGACTTGGGATTCGGTGAAGCTACCGAAAGGCTAAAGAGCATTGCAGAACAAGTGGGTGTACAGAGTTAAAGATGAAGAAGGAGGAAAGAAAATATATAAGGACCAGTTGGTGGTCAAGGGGTTTGCATAGAAAAAAGGTATAGATTTTGATGAGATATTTTCTCCCGTAGTAAAAATGATTTCTATTAGAACTGTTTTGGAATAGTGGTAGCAAAAGACTTGCACTTAGAATAATTACATGTAAATGATGCATTTCTCTATGGTGATTTGGAGGAGTAACTATATATGCAGCAACTAGAGGGATATGAGGTCAAAGGTAAAGAGGAGATGGTGTGTAAACTGAAGAAGAGCTTGTATGGCTTGAAACAAGCTCCACGTTAATGGTATAAGAAGTTTGATAGCTTCATGATGGAGCAAGGTTATATTAGATGTCATTTTGACCATTGCATGTATACAAAGAAATTTGAGGATGGAAGTTATATTATCCTGTGTTTGTATGTTGATGACATGTTGGTTGTAGGTAAAAACATGCAGGAAATAAAAGTACCCAAGAAACAAATGAGTGACTCCTTTGATATGAAGGATTTGGGGAAGCTAGACAAATCCTTGGTATGAGGATAACTCAAGATAGGAAGGAATGGAAGTTGACTTTATCTTAAAAAGAGTACATTCGAAGTTATTGGACAGTTTAACATGCAGGATGCTAAACCATTGGGACTCCTTTGGAGTGCCATTTTAAGTTATCAAAGGAGTAGTGTCCCAAGATAGAGAAGGAAAGAAACCAGATGCCCAACATACCTCGTTATCACCGAATCAAAGAACCCTTAAGTTTCCATAAGTGCATATACTTGAACTCACGGTGTGATTGGATAACATGGGTACTATCTCCAAGTTGTGGGACTTGCTACTTGAGATAGACCTCCAGAGAAAGCTAGTTCTTGCTCCTCAACTACCTGCCACGTTCTACTCTAATGCAAGGGAAAATAACTATTCTAATTTAAATTTCCAAGAGACCAGGGAGAGAGAATGCATAAAATGAAATCCTACACTAAAGCGGTGATACACCAGAAAAGGAGGGTGTGAGAGTAGTCTTCAAATGCGTGAGATACGGAAGCAAAGAACATGCTAGAAGGGGTAATGACAGCTTCTCCATAATCTAGCAAAATGCATTCACAACAATATCTCAAATGTACACAATGATAAAGGATCCCTGCAAGAACATAATAATAGACACAATATTCTTGTAATCAAGGTTGAAAGGGGCAAGAAGAATGCAAGAAAACACAGCAGGGGAAGATGCATCCACAAACTTATATTTTATTGCTTCCTGATATGCATAGTTCAATCGGTTACAAGAAAAGTTCCCGATCACCATGAAAGGAGTCCACAACAAGGGCCTACAACATATCATCTTCACAAAGCAATTTTGGTAGAGCTTTGCTACAAAACTTACCCCCTTTACAATGAGCCCAACACTCCAATTTATAGAAAAATGAGAAGAGAGAGAGAAGGGAAAATGAAAATCCCTAAATCTGTCCTTCCACCACTTGTAAGAGGCACTAAATGGAGTAAAATGATTGTATATTACTTGAAAAATTCTCCTCATACTATCCTGTGTGCAAAAGAAGAAAGAATGATGACCATGCCTCTTAATTGCACTCCCAACCACCAAATAAAACATTGTTATGAACCCAACCACATTTTCTAAAAAATATTGATCAATCTCTAATAAAATATAGAATTTCTTGATTTTTGTGCATTGGGCTTGGATCCACAATTCCAACGCTACCAATTTTGTGTGATTTTGTTGAGAAATGCAAAATTTATGGCCTTTTGAATGCGGGCAGCTATTTTGGGTCCGGCAGATGTTTTCTCATCATTTGACGGAATGAGCATTAATCGACTCGAGCCGAATATGTTTTTTTATTTAAATATATCTACCCTCATTAAAAATAATGAAATCCAATTTTTGTGGTGTAGAGGATGTTGTGCTCGCTCCGTAAAGTCCAATTTTCTAAAATCAAAGCTCGAGTCAAAAGTTATGGCCTTTGAAGTTCACGGGTCAAACGTTGACTTTTCTTCTTTTCGCTTTCAGCTTATTTTGGAAAAATCGCGCCCACGCGTATTTCTTTTGTCCCAAATTGTCCCGAGAAGAATTCTCCCGCATCGGCCGATTCGGGCTTCCTTGTCCCCTTTTGCGGCTTTTTCACCTTTTCGTGTCCCACGCTCCTCAAGCATACTTTTATCCTGCTTTCCCCTGACAAAAATCTCCGAACTGCCCGAAATGGACCGTCTTTGGCAAATCGCCGATTCGCATCCCACGCATACTTTTTTTCTTGGATGTCCCAAACCATGTGAAACAAAAACTTGATGATTTTTATTACCTTCGGCCGCTTCGGCTTTTCACGTCGTCTCTGCGTACTTTTTTCCCAACTGTCCCACGGACCACCTGGGACAAAAATGTCTAACTTAGCCGATTTTCTTTGTATTTCGCCCCAAAATTGGTACGATGAACCTCGGTACGACCCACACCCTTCAGACCCGAAATGCTTTAAAACAATCCTGCAACCTTATTTTTTGTATTTTTCCATTTTTTCTAACTCGTTGGGATTTTTCCTTAGATGAGAGAGTTAGAGAGAAGCCGAGGGGGCCCCAAAAACATGATTTTAGGCCTTAATCAATCTACTTGCTCGAAATGAAGAATTTGATGCATGTTATCAAAATTACCTTGAGGGGTGAATTTTGGATAACAATTTTGGTGACTCAGTGGGGTTATCTACCTGCTAGATGAAGAATGGCCAGCTTCTCGTAGCAATCCATTGGGCATGGAGTCTGTTTGATAATCTCTCAGCTGATTTGAAATTTGAAAACCTGTATCCTTGAGCCATTGAAACATTTGTTGAGCTGGTTCTCCTGTGGATGCAAATTCTTTTCCAGGAGCTCGATGAACTGCAAACATGCACATACTAGAAGCAATAGGACATGTGCACAAGCACTTAGGGAAATAAAAATACTCTAATAGTAGCACAATGTGCATAAGCACTTAGAGGAATGGAAATTCTAAATTAATATTTACAAGGGTGAGAAGCTATCTTTCTAGTAGCAACGTTTGAGATAGATTCCATTGACTAGAATCAGAATTCTTCACCATCCAACTTAGCCAGTCCTAAGGCATTACTACCTTTGTATTCAATGATCATGTATGGGCCACTCCAAATGGCATCAAACTTGGAATGCTTTCCCGGCTTTGCACGATCTGCATCCCATTTCAACACTAGATCTCCAATTTGGAAGGTTCTAGCCTTGGCTTTCCTATCAAAAGTCTTCTTGATCAAGGCTTGATCCTTCTCTATTGCTTGGGCTACATGCTCTCTAATTTCTTGGAGCTCCATTAATTCTACATATCTAACCTCCATGGGTCAAACTCAGCTAGTTCCAACTGTTTCATGAGTTCTAATGCTGGCAACTCGAGTGATATAGGTAGAACTGCTTCTTTCCCGTACACAAGCTTGTATGGAGAGCTTCCTGTAGACCTCTTGGGTGTGATTCTATCAGCCCATAGGGCTGATTTGAGCTTTGCATGCCAAGTCCTTTGATTTTCATCCAGAGTCCTTCTGATGATTCTTAGTAGGTTCTTGTTCGTAGACTCGGCTTGACCATTACCTTGAGGGTAATAATTCGATGAAGTGCTGAGATACACACAATTCTTGACAGCCCATTCAGTGATCTTTGTGCCAAGGAATGCCAATGCATTGTCTGATATGATAGTGGCAGGGGACACCAAACCTCGTGACTATCCCTTCATAGAAATCTAAGATATTAGATTCATTTTCCTCCTTGAGTGCCACTGCTTCGGTCCACTTGGTGAAATAGTCTCATTGCCGTAAGTATCCACTTGTGGCCTTGACTTGAATTGGGATTGATAACCCCAATGAAGTCCAATCCCCATTGCATGAATGGCTGATCTACTGAAATTGGATGAAGGGGCAGTGCTGCTAACCTTTCTTTCCCTGTGAAGAATGCACATTTCTTGCATTTCTTGACCCATGAGTAGCAATCATCAACACAAAAGAGGCCAATAGTAACCAGCTTTCATGATTTTGAGAGCTATTACTTGTGGAGCAAAGTGGCCTCCTACTTCCCCATCATGGAACTCGTGTAAGATCTTCTCAACTTGACATGTTCCAATGCATCTTAATAGAACACCATTGATGTCCTTCTTGAACAAGATACCATTAATGAGTACATATGGGATGGCTTGTAATCTAAAGTATCTCCTCTTTTCTTTGCTCATTTCTGGAGGGCACAAGCCTCTTTGGAGGTAATGCACCAAGTCTTGAGTCCAACATGGAATGGGTGCATCATCAGTTGGTTGTTCTTGATCATTCTATAGTAGTAGGACAACATCTTCTTCACCTTTTGAGCTGTCTGGTTGTTTGGAAGTGAGCTGCTCACACAAACCTTTGCCATGAACTAGCTTGGTCACTTTGATTTCAATATCATATTCCATCACCCGAGTGATCCAACTTGCTCTCTTCTCATTTAAATCCTTGTTTAGGAGAAAGTCCTTGACACCAACATGAGACACCAGCAGTTGAATCTTATTGTTCGAGACCAAGTGTCTGAACTTCTTCAAGCTCCTAATGACAGCAAGGACATGCTTTTCGATGAAAGAATACTTTATTTCGTAATCTTCCAAGATTTGACTGAAGAATGCTATGGGCTGTTCTGAACCTTCTCTATTCAGCTGTGTCAAGATAGCTAAGATTGTATCTAATCCTCCAAAAGCATACAACATGAAATCCTTTGAAAAGTCAGGGTTGATAAGAGTTGGAGCTTGTGATATTGCATGCTTGATGTTCTCAAAATTCTCTTTGCCTTCTCATTGTCCATTTGAATGCAAGACTCTTCTTCAACATCATTGTTAAAGGCTTCACAAGAGTGGAAAATTAGGCACAAATTTGTGGACAAAGTTTATCCTTCCCAAGAAGCTTTGAAGATATTTCTTGTGGTGTGGAAATGGAAGTGTTCGGATGGCTTCAACCCTTTCAGGATCAATTGTTAGCCCTTCCCTAGAGACAATGTGGCCCAACAATTTGCCCTCGTGTGCCAAGAATATACACTTCTTTGGATTCAACGACACTCCAAACCTTCTACACCTTTGAAACACTTGTCTGAGGTGAAAGAGATGGTCTGCTACATTCTTTGAGAAGACAGTGATATCATCTAGGTATACCAACACTATATTGTTGATTAAGCCTTTGAACGCCATATCCATAGCTCGCTGAAATGTTGCTCCGGCATTTGATACCCAAATGGCATCTTCAGTAAACATACATGCCCCATTTTGTAGTGAAGGCCATTTTGAATTGATCTTCTTCCTTCACCATTATCTGATTATAGCCTGAATATCCATCTAGCAATGAAAACCTTTCTGAACCAGCTACAACCTGTAATATTTGTTCCATTGATGGAAGCGGATAATGATCTTTGAGTGATGCTTTATTTAGATCACGAAAGTCCACACACAATCTTATTTCTCCATTTCTCTTTCTTACTGGCACCAAGTTCGCAACCCAACTTGAGTGTTTGATGGGGAAGATGATACTGGCCTCAATGAGCTTGCTTAACTCTTTTCTCATGAGAGGTTCGATATGGGGATTCACTGGCCTTTGCTTTTTCCTGACAGGCTTGGATTCCGGATCCAGCTCAATAGTATGTTGTGCCAACTTTGGGTTAAAACCTCTTAAATCTTTGTAAGTCCAAGAAAAGACATCTGGGAACTCTTGACAAAGCTGAACAAAATCAGATTTCTCTTGTGGAGTACTTACTTTGCCAATTTGCAATGTCTTGCCTTCATCTACTAAAATAGGTTCTGAATCTTCACCCTTTACTTGAATGTTCACTTTCTCCTTCCTAAACTCGATCATTCGGGTTGAAGATTGACTCTAAGGTTATGAGGCCTTTTGTAATTTGTTAGTTCTCACCGCACCACTTGGTCACCATACCGCTGCTCCAAATTGTTGTCTTGATTTTTGCGGAGAACTCAGCTTCTTCTTATAGGAAATTAACAATTTGTTGATCATTCTCGAAGACTTGCCAACTTGTATTGTTATCTGGAATAGCTGGTCTCACAACAAATTTGATATGAGGCTGAGTTTTCTCACTTTTGATACTTTCTACATATCAAACGCAGCCCCAATTGCTGCTAGTCTGTCCGCTGCTTCATTCTTTTTTCTTGGGATGGAATTGATGCTAAAAGCTTCAAAATCTTCAATAAGATCCCATACCCGATTTTTGTAGTTCTTCAATAGATCATTCTTGGCAGCATTTTTCCTTTTGACTTGGTTCACGATCAGCTCACTATCACCAAATACTTGCAAATTCTTGATGTCTTTCTTCTTTTCCCAATGCAATCCGTGAATTAAGGCTTCATACTCAGCTTGTGTTGTTTGAGCAAGAAAACTGAAAACGGAAGGCTGAGTAATACTTTATACCTTGTGGTGAAATGAGCATAGCTCCTCCTCCTGCACCTTGTCTACTCCTTGACCCATCAAAGAACAATTGCCATACTTCATTCTCATCCTTATGATCTGGCTTGGTGATGTTGGGGAGAGGTTGATTCTCTTCATGTAAACAATAAACTCCTAGCTCGATTCTTCTATTTCTTGATAAGGATCAAAAGCATGCACCTTGCTTTCCCATTCATCAAGAGTCAAATCTGGGATGCTTCCAACCTTGGTGTCAGCTTCATCAGTGTTCGATAATCTTCTTGATCAAATGTTGAACAGTTGGTATTGATTTGGCTTGGAGTGTGAGGTTCAACGTGAAAGTTTGCAATAGGTTCAGATCTGATTGTGGCCTTAGTTCCATATCTTGTTCTAAACAACATGTGTGACCAATCAGCAGATAAGTAACCTCCAATCTTAGCTATGAAATCCCTTGACAAACATAGGGCAAAGAGTGGTGGAAGATCTATCACTGAGATATCTTGCAAAACAACAACGTTGGGGCATGCATGCAAGGTAAGGCTCAAGTTTTTAATTACTCCCACTGTTGTCACCGCTGTCCCATCTAATTGCACTACCCTTTGGATATGACTTCATATTGAAGCCCCAATTGATCAGCTATTTGCTTGGGCATTACTGAACTACTTGCCCCGAGTCAATCATGCAATTATGTACCAACTTGTCTCCTATGATCAATGAAACATAAAATGGAGGGGGCTTCAACATTTTACCTTGTTGTCCTCCATGATTCCCTTCAGGCTGGGCAACATTTGTGAGTACCTTCTCTTGCATTTGGACCTGTTGATTTGAAGTTGACCAATCCTTCATGGCAGCTTGTAGCAAATCTCTTTGGCCTAGGATGGATAGTGATTCCCACATTGATATGTTTACATTTGTCTTCTTCATCTGATCAATGATGTTGAATGGGGATGAAGCATCCTCTACTATCCTTTAGTTTACACATTCATTCCTTGCACATGGGCAAAGCAGTAATGACATTTGAGCTGGTTTAGGAGCTGGTTTGGGTGGTCCTTGCATGTTTGGAACTACATTTTGTTTTCCAACAGCTTGTGGAGTGGTAGAAGGTTATGGATTACTTGAAGCCAATGGTTGTCCTTCACCCAAATTTCTCCTTTTTGACCTTGTGTTGGCTGCAACACTTTGAGATATTGTTTGATTCATACCACAAAAGTCTTCGGCCTGCCAATTTACAAGTGTGCTATCATTCGAGATGTTCCTTTCGAGGTGCTTCTTGTTGCTGATCTTCTTGGGTCGACTCTTCACGCCTCCACCAACTGGTTTGCACCATCAAATCCTGATTTAATGCACCGTTAAAGCACATTGATTGGTTATGTGGCTAATTACATGGGAAACACCAATCATATTCCTGGGCCATGTTATTTTTCACCGGTACCAAAGCTCTAGATGTGGATGCAACATTGGGATTATAGGGCTGAAATGGTCTGTTGGCAGGAGGCCTTGCTTGATTCTGATTTGCAGCTGGATTGGGTGGTCTTTGAGGCTGATATGGCTACCTATTAGGTTGAGCTTGAGGCTGATAAGAAGGTCTAAAACTTTGGGCTTGCTGCCTCTTGAGTGTAACCAGCTCATTACCTAAATTTTGCAATTGCTTCATGACTTCTTGAAGTTCGTTTGAGGCACTAGAAGATGAAGTAGAAGCTTCACTTGAATTATGATTTCTAGGAGTGGGAATAGGAGCTAAAATAGGCACTTGATTAGTACTTGGGCTTTCTAAACTTGGATATAATGGCATTGGAGGCCTAGGAGCTAGCTTGCTAGCTTGAATCAAACAATTTTCAGCTCTAATGGCAATGCTATAAGCAAGGATAGTTGTGCCTCCCATGGATCAATCAACATAGAAATATCGAATTTAAAGCTTTAAGGTAATATAGAAAAACACCTTCTCTACCGCTGGTCTTACTACCGCCACCGGAATTCTCTCCCAAGTCATTTGAAATCTGAAGTTGAAGTCAGCCACCGCTCATTGGGAGCTCTCTCGATGGTTGTCAATTGTTCCAAAAGGGACAAGTTATCCCCTTTCTCCGAAACTCGCTCATGGAGGGCTATACATAGCTGGTTCCAATTTTGGATAGAGCTCAGCAAGACTCCCGACCATTACAAAGCCTTCCCTTTGAATGAAGATGCTAGTAGTTTGACAGCAACTTGCATCTCATTAATCTCATGGATTGCACAAATATTAGCAATGTCCTTGACATGATCACCAGGAGTGGTATGATTTTCTCCAGTAAAGTATGGAATGTTCTTCAATGCTGCAACTGGGATTGGATTTTGTGCATTGAGAGTAAGTGGGCTACTGCTAAGTGAAATTGACATATGGATTTGGTTGTGCCATCCTGATTGGTCGAAGAACTCTTGTTGATTGGATGAAAGGCCTACCAGGTGGAGGTGTTGACAAGGTTCTATTAGGTGGAGATGGAGATCTTTGAGCTCTTCTTCCCCTTCTTTCTCTACCTAGAGATAGGTGTAGATAAACAAACAATCCTTCCTCCCTAGTTCTTGACCTGGTCTGTATTCTTCTCATAAATTTTCCAGGCTTGGACTACTAAAACCAGTGGATTATGCCTCTTTTGGAGTCACCAGATGTGTAATTTCAAAGCTCCTTCAAAGTCTGGAACTTACAACAAGTGCACATCGATCTTGTCGTAGTTAAGTGAAGACCTCTAAGGTCCCACTGGCATGCCAGAACTATTATCACCGAATCACAACACCCTTATGTTTCCATACAAGTGCATATACTTGAACTCACAATGTGATTGGATAACATGGGTACTATCTCCAAGTCAGGGACTTGCTACTTGAGATAGACCTCCGTAGAGAAAGTCTGTTCTTGCTCCTAAACTACCTGCCACAATCTACTCTAATGCAAGGGAAACTAACTATTCTAATTTAAATTTCCAAGGGACCAGGAGAGAGAATGCATAAAATGAAATCCTACACTAAAGCGGTGATACACCAGAAAAGGAGGGTGTGAGAGTAGTCTTCAAATGTGTGAGATATAGAAGCAAAGTGCACACTAGAAGGGGTGATGACAGTTCTCCATAATCTAGCAAAATGCATTCACAACAATATCTCAAACATACACAATGATAATGATCCTTGCAAGAACATAATAATAGAAACAATATTCTTGTAATCAAGGTTGAAAGGGGGCAAGAAGAATGCAAGAAAACACAGCAGGGGAAGATGCATCCACAAACTTATATTTTATTGCTTCTTGATATGCACAGTTCAATCGGTTACAAGAAAAGGGCCTGGATCACCATGCAAGGAGTCCACAACAAGGGCCTGCAACACATCAGCTTCACAAAGCAATTTTGGCAGAGCTTTGCTACAAAAACTACCCCTTTTACAATGAGCCCAACACTCCAATTTATAGAAAAATGAGAAGAGAGAGAGAAGGGAAAATGGAAATCCTGAAATCTGTCCTTCAACCACTTGTAAGAGGCATTAAATGGAGTAAAATGATTGTATATTACTTGAAAAGTCTCCCCATACTATCCTGTGTGCTGCAACAGAAAGAATGATGACCATGCTCTTAATTGCACTCCCAACCACCAAATAAAACACTGTTATGAACCCAGCCACATTTTCTAAAAATCTCGATCAATCTCTCATCAAAATCTAGAATTTCTTGATTGTTGTGTGTCGGGCTTGGAGCCACAATTCCAACGGTACCAATTTTGTGTGATTTCGTTGAGAAATGCAAAATTTATGGCCTTCTGAGTGCGGGAAGCTATTTTGGGTCTGGTAGGCGTTTTCTGTCATTTGACGGGAATGAGCATTAACTAACTAGAGCCAAATATGTTTCATTTATTTAAATATATCTACCCTCATTAAAAATAAGAAATCTAGTTTTTGTGGCATAGAGGACGTCGTGCTCATTCCAGAAAGTCCAATTTTGTGAAAATCAAAGCTCGGAGTCAAAAGTTATGGCCGTTTGAAGTTCACGGGTCAAACGTTGACTTTTCTTCTTTACTACGGCTATTTCGGCAAAATCGTGCCTCGCACATACTTTTGTCCCAATTGTCCCAGACGAATTCTCCCGCATCGGCTGATTCGGGCTTCCTTGTCCCTTTTTGAGGCTTTTTCGCCTTTTCGCATCCCGCGCGTACTTTTGTCCCTGTTATCTCGGATGAAAATCTCCAAACGCCCGAAATGGACCGTCTTTCGCAAAATCGGCCGATTCATGTCCTACGCGTACTTTTCCCCGGTTTGTCCCAAACCATGTGAAACAAAAAACTTGGTGATTTTTATTACCTTCAGGTCACGCTTTCTGATTTTCACGTCCCCCGCGTACTTTTGTCCCAACTATCCCACGGACCGCCTGGGACAAAAATGTCAAACTTAGCTGATTTTCTTTGTATTTCGGCCCCAAACTTGGTACGAAGAACCTTGGTACGATCCGCACTGGTACAATCCGCACCCTTCAGACCTGAAATGCTTTAAAACAATCCTACAACCTTATTTTTGTATTTTTTCCATTTTTCTAACTCGTTGGGATTTTTCCTTGGATGAGAGAGTTAGAGAGAAATCGTGGGGCCCCAAAAACACGATTTTGGGTCTTGAATCAATCTACTTGCTCGGGACTGAAGAATTTGATGCATGTTGTCAAAATTACCTTGAGGGGTGAATTTTGGATAACAAAGATGCCTTACTCATCGCAGTAGTTGGTAGGTTGATGTATGCTATGGTGTGCACTAGGCCCGATATTGTCCATGCAAAGGGGGAGCTATGAGTAGATTTATGAGTGATCCACGGAGCATTGGCAAGCAAAAAAGTGGATTCTTCGGTATTTGAGAGGAACCATGGGGACAATTTTTTGCTACATGGATCAAACACCACTTTACGTGGTTATGTAGATTCGACATGGCCGGAGATGTAGACAACAGGAGGAGGACGACAGTTATATTTATAATGTAGGTGGGACAACAAAGTGAGATGGATTTCACGACTATAGAAGCTAGTGGCTTTGTCAACCAGGAAGGCTGAGTATGTTGCTGCCACAGAGGAAAGAAAAGAGATGATTTGGTTACAACAATTACTTGAGGAGTTGGGGCATAAGTAGGAGCAATGTAAGTCGCATAGTGATAGTCGTCAGTGCTATACACCTAGCTAAGAACTCTTTTTCCACTCGTGATGAAGCATATACAATTGAGATATCACTTCATTAGGAAAGCTTTGGAGGAGGATAAGTTGAAGTTGGAGAAGATTCATACCAGTCGAATCCTCGAAAACATGATGACCAAGGTGGTCAAAGGGATAAACTAAAGCTATGTTAAGCTTTGGTTGGCCTTCGCAGATGACAATGAAGGGTTGAGAAGCTTTCTCGGTTGAAATCAGTCTCCAAGTGGGAGATTGTTATGTTTATGGAGCTTATTTTCATGTTAGAGTGTGGTACACCTTCTATGTGTTACACTTGGGTATTTTTACGGCGGTCCCGCTTGCTGGTGAGTGGGTTAGGGGGGTTCGGTGGCAAAGCCCCCGAAGCAAATTTTCATGGGTGGTTTATTAATCCATGGGTAATGGGTAACCGTTATGGGCTGTTTTTGGGCCAATGGTTTTTTAGTACCCATTGTTTTGTAAAACCACCTCTTCGGCTACCCATAGGTTTATGGGATGGTTTTGTTTTTTCCCATTGTTTGATACCCATGGTTTTATAAAACTACTTAAGCAGTTGTCTGTTTATATGGTCTTATGCATATGATAGAAAGACAAAAAAATGTATTGCATATGTGTTTTGAATTCGGGTGTGAATTCTGTAGAGTTTGTTGAGCATAGCTCCAAACGGATCTGGGTATTGTATTGAGAGAGTGGAGGCTTGTAATAAAATATGAGCAAGTGATTCTTGGTGGATGTAGCCCAAATTGGGTGAACCATGTTAAATCTTGTCTCTCTATGTTGTGTTATTTATTCTGCACTTTTATTTGAGGTCTATAATATTTTCTGCATATTAGTTTCTCTTTTGTATGCGATTCTGTAAGGGATTATTTTGCATATTTTATCTCTTATTTCCTAACAATATATGTATCTTTGAATCTTCCTATGAAGTTATGAAAAGTTTCCATACCTTGAATCTTAGTATAGAATTTCCTAGATTAGGTCATTTGGTTTTGATTCGTGTACTTAATTTTCCTTATAAGAAGGAGCTTCTTCATCTTACCATTGACTAGTATGGTGGCATATGACCAATCCATTTGTATATCTCCACAAAAATCTTGACAGAAACTTTGGCTCAACTACATACCATATAAAGCTTGCATATTTTCCAAAAGTATTTTCATCATGAATTTCTTATCAAGAAATTCCACCAATTCTACTTGATAATCATTAACCTAGACAATTATAGGTACTTATTTACTTTCCAAAGAGTGAAAATTTCTAGTAGTAGGGTGAGAGTGATACATACAGAGGATTTGGCAACTTTGGTAGGCATGAAATTGTTAGAGGCACCAAAATTAATGATGTAATTACTCAATTTATACCCATTGATCAACAAAGAGATATAAAAGGGTTATAAATTCTTAGAAGAGAAGGAAGTGGAAGCAATAAGGTTTTGAGAAGAAGTGGTATGACAAAAAGAAGTTGGTTCTTTTGTAGTTACATTTTTAGTGCATGAATTTGAAATATTTTTGTTGATAAACTGAAAAGTTTGTCAAGTCACTTGGGATGATTTCTCAAGTACTCATACTTATAAAATTGAATTTTGGATTTCTTAACATGGTCAATGATGTCAAAATATGAATAGGTAGTGGGCACATTAGGAACAATGAAAACTTTGATAGGTGTGTGATTTTATTTTTAGGATCAATAGAAGTAGAAAATGATTTGACAAGAGGAGATGAAAAATAATTACTTGAAGAAGTAGATGGGGCCTTGGATGAGATATTTTAAATTTTATTCGTAGATGAATCCATGGAATTGAGTTGTGATGATCATCTCTTTGTTGTTGTTTTTGAGTACAAAGTGGCCATTTGAGGATATGCGAGTTTCTTCTTTTGGATCACGTAAGAGGAGGATTATTTTTGTGCTTTTGAAAGAGTGAACAAATCACAAGAGTAACTATTCATATCATCTATGGATTCTTCAGGATCTTCATCAAAGTTATTATTCTTCACTTTCAATTTTTATTCAACCATTTCTTCTCATTAATGTTCATAGGTTCCACATACTTGCATTAAATAGTGGGATTTATAAGAAAATCCTTCGAGGTGCTCCAAAAATTTTATTCTTGTTTTGATTTTGATATGAGGTATGCTAAGAAATTTTCTTCTTCAATGTATTCAAATCATTGACAAAATTCTTCAACAACAGATCAACAATTTCATCTTTGGAACTCTGGACCTTATTCTTCATTGAATAGTTCTTGATCTTTCTTGACATGATAAGGTCATCTTCCACTTTAATGGAAATTCCTTGAGAATTCTAAAATTGTTTAATACTGAGATCTCGAATAGGAACCCAGTTTCAAGAAAACCAACATTTGTGAGGAACCTATTCTAATTATCTACTGATAAGATAAGCACTAGTAGGAATATATTTAATCAACTTGTTAAAGTTTTCCACAAATTATCTCATGGGTTCTAATGGTTCTTTATTCATCTCAGTTAGTTGAGAAAGGAGGATGTGAGCATCTTCATCGTAGTCTTGAATCTTGCTTCAAACTTAGTTTTCATGTCTTCCTAGTTAGTAATGGAGTGAGGTGGCAAGTAGTAAAACATTTTGCAATGACATCTTGTAATGACTCCACAAATAGTTGAATGGAAACATCTTCATGTCCCACTCCAAGAACACCACATGTTGTGATAAAAGTTGTAATATGATCATTTAGATGTTTCATTTCATCTCCAAAGAATTTAGGAAATTTATTTCTTGATCCTTTTGGTAATTCATGAAGTGGAGGAGAGAACTCTAGTGGAACAGTGTTCTATCCACAAGAATACAAAGTCAACCATTTATTTTACTTCTTCTTCTTCTAGAGGAATAATGTCTAATGGTTATATAACTATTTCTTAAATAAGATCTTCAAGAGGAAAGTTAGGATCAAATAAATAGGGAAGAAATATTTCCTAACTTGTTTTGCTACCTAGACAATTGGGAGTCTAAAATCAACTTGTTGTTGCTCTTCAAATGTGGGATCAATAATTCCACTTGCATGATCAACTTGAGTATACATTTTTTTCCATTTTTTTCTCGTAATGTTACATAGGAATACGATAATGAAAAGTACATATTTTTCAATAGGATTGTAACAAGGCTCTTAAACATTCATAGATAGTAGTTTTGGTATTTTCTAGTTTTTTTTTTTTTTTATGGTTTTCTATATACATATATATGATTTTTAATGATTTTAGAGATTGTTATAGGGTGCATAAGGGAAAAAAATCCCTAGTGGAGCCACCAAATATTGTTCCTAAAATATTTTTGTGGGACAAATTAGTTGTTTTAACAGACACTTAGGGGCTAGGCCCCTCCTTCTTGGGTATGGGGAGGCTCCCATTTATTGAATGCAAGGACTAAATAAAAGTACAGGTGGTTTTCAGGCCAAGGATCAAATAGGAGTACTCCATAAACCTTTTGAAAAGTGCTTTTACAATGTAAAAGGGAGGAATTTTCTTGGGAAGAGGTAAAGGAAATACAAAAATAGAGAGAGGGGGTTAATATTGTGAGTAGGAACTTACATATTATCACTAATATTAACTAGATTAATTCCACATTCAATAGGAATAAATCAACCATGTAAGAAATAACAAGACCAATAAATAAGAGATAAAAATTTCTATGCATTTATTAAATAAAGACAAAAATTTCCTTCCCGATTGTAAAAGATTATAATTCTTACAATGTTGGAAAATAGAGAGAGATTAAAAGAACATAAACAAGGAGATAGAATAATGTAGCTTATTGCTTGTAGAAGTAGTGATACAAATATCAACAACTAACAATAACCAAAAGATGTTAACCCCTTAGAATGGAGAGGCTATCCTGTTTATAGATTACAAAAAGTATTTCCATCTCCCCCATGTGACTTTTCAGCTCACCACCACTTGTGACCTTTCACATTCACTAGGAATGAAATTAAGTCATTTTCCTATTTTTGAGAAGGGGGTTTTATAATGAAAAATAAGGCCACTTAAGTGAATAAGACGAAACAGTGAAAACTTAAATTACCATTGAAGGAATAGAATGTTAGAGAGAGATATGAAGGAGAGAGATAATAAGAGATAAGTGATGATTTATAGATGGGGAAAATGTTACTGATGAAAAACATACTTCGATGGATTTTAAGAGAGTGGTACACTAATGGAGTTTCTTTCATTTGACCTTTTGCTAAATAGGAAAAATATGATTAAAAATTCCTCCTCGTGTAAGATGTGGACACACTCCAAAGAATTGAATAGGTGTTAAGTAACACTAATATGAGATGCTCACTAAGATGGCTTCTCGATCCTATAAATATGATGATCTTATCTTCTTGGAGAGAAAGAGTTGAAAAAATGTTGGAGTTGGAATCTAGAGATCATCACCTTACTCCTCTTAAATTCATAATTTGCCAAAGATGAAAAAGACATCTCCTTTTTTAATAAGATCAACATAAGGATGCTCTAACATCTTCTTGCCAACCTTTTACTCATTGGAAAGGTCTTCTTTTCTAGACCGAATAACAACTACTATTCTAAACTAAAAGTGTATATTATGAAACTACGATTCTATCGAAATCAACATTATGTTTTGTAACTATCTCAAACACATCTAGGTGCTCTTTCATCAACATGGGTGATAAACCATCTATGTTTATTGACAAATATTTAAAACTTACTATTTTTAGTAATACTTAATATAAGATGTCTATTTTTAGTTACTAGTTTCTCAATTTAGCACTTTTGCATTTTCCTAATGTGTAAGGAGCAATGACAACTCATAGAATGAGATATTGCAGCACTTATAATTTATAGAAAGTGAAGCTTCGGAAGGATTACTATTTTTTAAAGTGGTTATTCCTGGTATCGAAGCGAGATAGAGAAATTCCTCAATCTAGTTTTATTATTTCACGAGGATGCTTTACTCCAATTTTTAGAGGATTTCAATTATTAGAACTTCGTATATCTTAAAAATGATTTTTACAATGAGAAAAATTTTCTAGATATTAAAAATAATGTATACCACTATTGAATGCAAGGTTAGAATCATTTGAATCATGGTTTTGAGAAAGAATTGGTGTTAAAATCTCATAGAAATGGGACAAGGAGTTTGAGAGATATGATAAAATTTTCATATTTAGTATATGAGGTCTCGGCATATTTTCAGGTAGAATAATATGAAGGGGAGTGACCTTGGGAGGGAAAATGGAGCTTTAAAACTTGAAAAATCTTAATTGTTTGAATATGAAGCTTTTTGATCTCACTTTCATACCTTAACTCAAGTTTGACGCAAAAACAGTTCAATTGGGTTGGATGACGGTTGAAGTGAAGTTACACCCAAAAAATAGGGTAAAAGAGGGGAAAACAAGTAATCCTTTCACCAGATCATGCCAAATGTCAACTTTTGGTTTCGTGAGAGTGAGATGCATGAAATGGAAATTAGCACTCGGAGCTCAACTGAGGTTTTACATGTGTTCAAGGGCTAAGTGAGAGATGGGCAAAGTGCACTTTTTTCCCTTATGTCCCTTTTCACCATAGAAAATGTGGAAGGGGCACACAACCTTGAAATTTTTACACTATTCATCTTGTTACGAGGAGGGGGTTTAATTTCAAGTTGTGTTCAAGTTTTCACTCCTAGCACTTTAAACACTTCAAATTTGTGTTTTTAAGTGAAGAAAATAACCAAAAGGAAGGGAGAAATAAATTTTGCATCCCTCATATCACTTTTAACATTAGTAAAATAAAAAGGGGACATCACACCTCAACTAATGTAATAAGCATCAGTTTCACATGAGAAAATGACCTATTTTTTCATTATGCTTACCTAACCACCCAAGTCAAAAGTTTTAAGTGATGAAAAAACATGCATAGGGTAGCACTCTTTTCTGTCCCTCATATAACTTTTCACATTGGTACAAGTACAATGGGATGCAATACCTTGAAAAAATACGTCAAGCCTTTAAGTGATGTTGATGTCATCATCCTAACACAAAATTAGAACACACAACTTGCTTTTTCTTCCTAGGGAGTAAAAGTTTGAGTTAAGAGGATAAATATTATATGATTTTGACTCCAAATAATCCACATAGTTCATTCCAACCATGTTTAAGACCTAAATAATCTTTCAATTTGAGTTATGACATCATTCACCCTTTTTACATGAAGGAGCTACCACAAGAGATCTTGAAGATTTAGACAAATATTGATGTGTCCATCATGTGGAGGATTCCAAGATACTTTCATTGAATATTTGTTGAGATTCCAACTCCTCCTAGAAAATACCATAATATTCGAATAAGGTGAGTTTATCTATTGGAGCCTTCATTCCCATGCCCAAAATGACCTAGTTTTTCTCAAATTATTCCTAAAATCAATTTCCTTTACATATTTTCCCTATATTGAATTGGATCACTTCATTTATCTCTGAAAACTCCTATATGGGTTGAGTCTTTCCTGTCATCTTCCGTGAGGATGTCCTCATGTTTCAATACTCTTAAAAAATAAAAAAATCAAGGTGCTCTAGAGAGAACTATTCTACCTTATAGCTTGGTATTAATATGTAATTGACTTGGATCCATTCCCTTATACATGAAACACAATTAAAAACCATGTTAGAATGTTCCTCTTCTCTAGAATTAGCATTTCTCAAACCTAGAGGGGATTCTTTAGATGATGCACTAGCTAGAGGAAGGGTTCATGATGAACCGGAATAGGTTTTCAAATGGTGGGCTTAATTTTCATCACCAATTTTTTTAATTTTGCATGCTAGACCTTTAGCTTGAAAAAAAAACCATAAATAATGAATAATTTGAGTTAGTTGTGTTTGCGAGTTTGTTGTAAATTTTTATGTAGTTGGCGGGTTGCACATTAAATAATTATATTGATGATAAGCTATAGATTACAATATTAAATTATGTACAAAACAAAAGAACTCAAAGAATATAAGTGTGTCCCACTTAGTGGCCAAAAAATATTTTTAAATTTTACTAGTAAATTGTTATCCCGTAAAATTGACAAGGGCAATTTTACCGATAACCATACCGAAAATTTTGTTTGGACCCCTCGTTGAGGATCCTTCGCGTTCGAAATATTGTAAAATCCCTTCCCGGGAAATTCAGTTTTTGAACTTAGTCTTTTTTGAGCCTTTTTTGGTTAGGCGCATGGTTTTGCTTTGCAACATCAGTTTTTGATGCGCCCTTAAAAAGCCTTTGGCGCATGGTTTTCCATGTTGTCACTCCTTTCGGTGCGCCAAAGGATGTTGAGTAAGTTTTTGGTGCGCTAAAGGGCGCACGAAATATACCTGTTACACCAAGTTTTGGTGCGCCAAAGGGCGCACATAACTTCATGTCGATAACGAATTTGGTGCGCCAAAGGCGCGCTCATTCTTCTGTTGCCATTTCCTTCCATGCGCCAAAGGGCGCACGCTTTACCTTGTCGACAGCCGTTTCCATGCGCCATTTCAAAAGGTTGGTGGCGCATTAATGACAGGTTTTTCTATAAATATCCGTGCGCGCCCAATGTCATTTTCATTCTTTTGTCAGCACGTGATATTTCTGGACTTGTCAGCCCCTGCTCTGTCGCTTTCATCGTGTTGTGGACCCGCTCAAGGAATTTTCGCTATATTTTTAAGGTAAGAGGTTCTTCCCCTTCCCCGTTTTATGTTTTCTGTTCTTTGGGCTTGTTTTTTGTCCGGTTTTGGTGTGTGTGCCAACTTGCTGGCCGGTTTTCATCGAGGTTTGAATGTGTTTGAGCCTTTCCCCCCGTGCTGTCCTGTTCATTTTCTTCTGTTGCTCTTCCTCTCCCTCCCTCTTTCCGGATCTGCTGGAAAAGGGGTCGTTTTTTAGCTGGCTTGATCTGTTTACAAGATTTTTGTAAAACCTTACTTGTCCAAGTATTTTTTGAAGTGGAAGAGAAAGAAAGAAAGAGGTTTGAGAGCTTATTTCACAAGGCGCACCGGCGCGCCTTGTAACAATCAAGACAGTCGCGCCCCTCGGCGCACCTATCCGACTTGCAACATACTCAAGATCCGCGCCATGGCGCACCCTGCCATCCTGCTACAGCTGAAATTCATGCGCCCATAAGCGCACCCCTTTTGCATGCTCCAAGTGTAAATCCCGCGCTTCCTCCTATAAGCCTTGGCGCATCCTTTATCCATGTTGCATCCCATTTCCACGCGCCAAAGAGCGCACCCAGTTTCGATGCAACAAAAGCCTTTTTCGCGCAAGTAAAAAGATTACATAGGCGCTGGCGCACCCCCCGATGCAGTAACATGATGTTGTGTAAACCCTCCATGCGCCGCGCTATGTTCCTTTGGCGCATCATTCGTCCATGTTACACAATCTTTCCATGCGCCATAGGGCGCATCGAACCCCAATGTAACACGCATTTCCTGTGCGCCCTGTTATAAAATGCAACCTGCTTCATCCATGCGCCATGCGCTTTTGGCGCCAATATAACCTCTGCAACATTCCTTTCTTGCGCGCCTTATCTATTTGGCCTGCCAATTGTATTTTTCCTGCGCCCTGAGCCTTTAAATCTCTAACTCCTCCTGCTAAGCTTTCCAATGGAAGATCAAATGACTAATTCAACCTTTTTGGATTGGGTCTCTCTTCTTCTTCGTGCAGATCAGCAGCTGAGTTCGAAAGAACACATGTCTACGCTCAAGCGAAGCCTACCAAACCAAGAGGAAAGGCAAAGCTAACGAGAAGAAATGAAATACAAATATCGGAAGGTCGATGCCCGAATCACAGGCTGAGTGCAGTATGGATGTCCGGGACTCTGAATTGGGTCACATTGACATGGATGAGTTCTGGCTTAGAACTCAAAAGGTTACAAGAAGTCCATGGATGGACAAACTAATAGGCAGTGCCCTGCACTTTGCCGGAGGAATCCTGTCGGCGCTGTGAACAACGAATTCATGATGGTTGTTGCACAATCCTTCAACAAGGACACAAGATGTGTCGAGAACAGCAAGGGCGAGGTAGTCATAAACCTCACTGCCCGTCATTTTGAGTTGATGCTTGGCATCCCTCACCACCGGAACTACGTGGCTGTTAGCCAACAGGAATGCATCAAGGCACAGGAAGACAACGAAGGCCGCACACGCATTAATGAATGAGGTCTACCTAAAGAATAAGAAGGTAGTGACCCGGTGGCCTCAGACTATCCACCGAAGTGATTTCTCAGAGGAACTCAGTGATACTATCACTTTCCTAAGCAGAGTCTTCGGGCTTTCAGATGCCCACTATTTCCATAAGTGGATGCTGCGGTACCTGGAGACAATGAATAAGAATTTGCCCGATCAGCGCTTTTGCTGGGGTGAAATAATAAGCAACACCATCTCTGAGCAGCTACAACAGCTTGCCACAACTGGAGTATTTCATATGAACTCCTATGTAGTCTACGCTGCAGCATCGGCAAGGGATTACCCAGGGCTCAACCGAAGTGGAGTATGGCCTCAGGCCAAGATATTTGATTACTATCCAGAGCTAAGGCTAGAGAATAGTATCTCTTCATTTGCTAAAATCAATGATGTTTTCTTCTACCACATCATGTGCATGTTGCGGCCAAATTTGACTCATAGCCGGACAACCAAAAACATAGTGGCAGTCACAGAGAAATGGGGAGCCTTGTTCACCCAATTTCCCACGTTCACCTATCTAAGGGCTGCCAACTTTTTGGGAGAGCCAACCAGGCTACCAAGGTATGCTGGACCAAAGCTGATTTTATTGGAACTGTCAAGACAGCTCGTCACATACCATGAAAAGTGCCTCAAGAGAAAGAAGGGCGGAACTCCTTTCCCCCTCACAGTAGGCCGTTACACATGCTCCAGCTATCACAAGGTGAAGGAGATGTTTGCTGAGCTAGAATTGCTCAACCTAAAGCATGATTTCCCAGCAAGGCCTACATTCGACCCTAGGGGCTGTCTACCAAGGGCTAAGCTTGATCCGATTCATGTCCCTCAGATTGAGGATATCTACATTGACGTTCTCCATGAGGTAGAACTCAGAAGAAAGGATCACTCTCGCTTGGCATTAACGGAAATCATCCAATACGGAGTGGCCATTGTCCCAAAAGGCTTCCAAACCACGGAAGACGAAGTAGACAAAGTGTATAATGACACAGAAGGGGATGATTGGCCCTTCCCGGACATTGACAGAAGCAAGGCTCCTCAAACAATTGAGGAGAGGGTAAAAGAAACTATGCGGAGAACGGAGCATTGGTGCCGCATGAACGGACTAATCTACCTCGGGGTAGATTTCACAACTTCCCCTTCGGGGCAACGCACCTCCAAGGTCAAAGAAGCTGCTGAAAGGCAAAGGTGCCGAAGGTGAACCTAGCACCATTCAGGAGGAAGCCCCTGAAAGTCCTCTTCCTTCAGAGCCTGAACAAGTAATAACTCTGGATTCGCCAGAGAAAGAATTGACAGAGGATAGTCCTATACGCCCATCCACCCAGGATGTCGGCGTCGCTACAACTTCAGAGGTCCCTTCTATCCCTTCTTCTTCTCTTCCTTCCCCTCCTCGAGTGACTCAAGCAACCACTCCTTTGGTTGTGTCCTCTGCCCCTTCTTCTACTCTTTCCCCCGCCTCTTCATCTATCTTCTCCTCCCTTGCTGATTTGTCTTCTTCCATTTCTTCCCTCATCTCCGAGCTCCCTTCCCTTCCTATGTCTTCTGCGGTTGCGGTTTCCCTTTCTCCCGTGGGCACTTCCTCGGCTATTCTTTCGATGCCGCCGCCGCGTGTCTCCACGTTTTTCCCCTCTTCTACCGTTGCTGCCTCCCCCTCTGTCTCTGGTCCTTCTTCTATAGGACCAGCTTGGATCTCTCAAGAAAGAGCCAACAAAAGAGGAAAGTCCCCATCGCTCCGATGGACTTTTCTATCATTCCTCAAGCTAAAGGAGCAAAGAAGCACAAGCCGGTTACACGCTTCTCCAAGAGCGCTGCAGGTGAGAGGGTTATGGAAATAGCCTACCCCGATCCCACCAAAGAGAAAGAAGATCTGTCTCCGGCAGATTTCACAGTGACCCAAGTCACAATGGGGACATCCTCAGAAAGTCTCCAGGGGAAGCTCTTTCCGCAGTTGATGCACTCTGCGAAAAGCTTCAAGAAACAAAGGAAGAAAAGAGGCTACTGAAGGAGCAGAATAAATACCTGCTTCAAGCCTTACAGAAGATGGGAAGTGCACCTCCCACAACTGCCGCCGAGACTCCTGAGCTTCTCAGTCAGGAGAAGATCAATGAATATTCAAAGATCGGCGAGCAGGGCATGGCTGTTTCTGCTTGGAGGAGTCAGATCCTCAAGGATAGCGAAAGAGTAATCGCCGAGTATATCAGCTTATACCTGAATATCGAGAAGGCGAATAAGGAACTCCAAGCATTAGCAGGTCCAGTATCAGAAGAATTAGAGCATGCTAGACTCCAGCACGAGGCCTTCCAACAAATGTTCGACTGTTCAGTCGAAGATTTGGTCAAGTTCGGAGTATTCGGTCATCCAAGGACCCTCAACAAGACCATGTCCACTCTGGACTATCGGATAGATCAGCTCGAATTCGTGTTAGAGAAGATAGACAAGGTGAAGGAAGAGGCCCTGGATGCGATGCATCAAATGGAGAAGATTGTTCTATCTATGACTCCAGGGTTGCTCACTCCTTCCCTCACCTTGAGATCAGCTGATGATACTATCCGGATTTTCAAGGAGATAGCTACTCAAGGGACAGGGCCAGAAGTCACGTTCGACATCGAATCCATCAACAACCTACTGGCCTGTAGAGACTTCATCGGGTCCCTAATCGAGGCGGGTAAAGACTATTCCAAGATCCCAGAAAAGCTCATAGATGAGCGGGAAACTTGCGAAGCAATCAGTGAACGGCACAAGGATCCATCACAGGATCAATTTGGGCCGATGATCAGCAAGTTCTTGGAATACCGCGCTCAGTTCCACATCTCATCTCCTGATCAGCATCAGAAACAGGCAACCCCTTTTAGGCCACAGGATGATGATGATGAATAAATTCTTCTTCTTCTTCTCCTCTCTATTCTCCGACTTTCTTTTCGTAATATCTGAATTAAGTTGGCACAAATGATGACATCATCCATGTTGCATCATGGGATGATGTCATCCATCAAAGTTGTCAAAGTCAACATGACTTTTGGATATTTTGTAAATATCTTGTAAATAAGTGGTTGGCTCCTTTTTGCCTTCTCTCTCTCTCTCATCTTCTATAAATACTAGAATACTTGTTGTATTCTAGGAGGTGAACATTTTTTAGATAGAAATAGAAGTGAGGAGAGAAAGACTTTGAGCTTTCTTGTAATGTGAAGAGAAACAGAAGAATACAATTATTCAGACTTTGTGCTCAATAGCTGTGTTATACATTAGATCTTTCTTACGTTAGATCTCGTATGTGTTTAATCTGTTGGATTCATATCTACTTTTCCGTCATTTGTTTATCAGTATTGCTTTGTTTATTTATGCAAGTAGGTTTGGCTCATTTACTACCAAACTAAAAACATAAATCTTCTGACCTTTCTGCTTTGGAATTCATTTCTTTTCTCCCTTCGGATCTGTTCTTTCTCTTCTCCCTCTTTCATTCCTTTCTTTTCGCAGCTTGGAACACTCTACCGGGATGAGATCCCAACCCCCGAAGGCAGAATCTGTGAGACTTGCATAGGTTCCTGCTAGTAGAAATAGCAATAAACCAGTTTCGCTTTGCTGTCTCAAAGAGGGGCTAAGCCCTGCAACACTGTTGGCTCGTCTATCCATAGATCTGTCCACGCGACAGATTTTCGGACCAACATAAATAAATATTTTAAAATACTATAAATACTTTATAAAATCAGGTATTTTTGGATGCCATACACCTTGGTATTTATAAGCTCTTTAAAAAACCTTTTTTCGTCATTTTCTATGTGTTTGGTCATGTTTTGGTTGTTGGACATATTTTTTTAAGGTACAAAGAATGAAAAAAAGTGGGACATAGTTATATGCTTTGCAGAGTGTGAAATTACTCAATGTAATTTATGGATATTGCACTAACTTATATGTGTTCAATATTGTCTACGTAATCTTGTTCAAACCATGAATTTTAAATAGTTAAATGTTTGAAGGTGCAAGTTTTAGGAAATAACTAATTTATTGTAATTTGCATTTGTTGTTAAGTCCTTCGAATTTGCATTTGAGCTCCTATGTTCAAGAGTCTTAGAATGTGGCATGTATGAGTCTATATGTAGATTCCGTTACCTTAGGAAATCCGTTCGAGTGAAATAAATCAAGTGGTTCGGGAGAGTTCAAATTTGTAGCTCAGAGTTTCTTTAAGATTAATGTGTGGATACAAGCTTAATGCTCAAAGTAGCATGTATTCATAGTAAATAATATGACATGAAATGACTATCATGATATAGTACATGGAATATTTTCCATGTTGAGGTACATGATGTGATTATATGATGTATATGAGGCTTAATAGTTAGAGATTGCTATGTTGGGGTTATTTCTTTGAACATATAACCCAAATATTTACTTTTCAAATTAATTTGTGTTCGTTTGTTCTCTTTTCACAATAAAAGATTTTTTTCTATTTGGTTTGTTATTATGTGTGTATTCCAAGGGTTGTGAGGTGAAGACCTTTCCCTTCAAGCATGCACTCCACACTTTTTCTCGTCTTAAAAGAGAAGTAAAAACAATAAAATAAAATCATCCCACAATCAATCAATCATTATGATGTCACCCCCATTGGCATAAGGGAAATTTTAAAGACCCCTAACCAAATTCCAAACTAGTTTTGTTAGTGAATTTGTAAAAGAGGATTTTGTATTAATGGTGAATAAGAGAAAATCTATATAGTGACATGGGAAAATAAATCTCTGGGAAAGGACATGGTAGGAGAAATATTGCTACATGCATTTAATTTCTCAGTAAAAATTTTCTGCATACGCTTGACTAAAAATACGATGGTAATCTACATGTGTGGATGCCCAATTTCACATGAATATACACAACTACATATGCATGCGGGTATTTGTAGTGCACATAGGTTTCTACATGTGCATGTGTGCGTATGCATGTGTGGTTGGACATTTTTTACATGTAGATGACCATTTGTATTTGTAATTTTGCACTGTATATGTAGATGCTTGACCGTACATTCCCAATCTTTTGTCGCCACACTTCCTCCTTCGACTATATATGTATATTTGGGGCCCTTCATTTGACACTTTTACAAAGCTCCACTACATTCTCTCGCCTACAGCTTCGAGGATCCTACGTGTATCAAACCAAACTCTAGACTTGAAAAAATAAACTTGAAGCACACATCTACAATTAAAAATAGTATCCATTTATACATTCTCTTAGTATTAACCCAAAATTCAATTACAAAACCTTATGTGCCCACAAATTTCTACCTTTCTAAAACTTAAGGACATAGTAAGTGATTTGGTAGATATATGTTGTTATCGAGAACTAATTTATATGCCTCAATATAACATAGATATCAATTTATTTTAGCTAATTATGACACATCCAAATGTAGCTTCAAAATCAAGTTTCGATCATGAGAAATTTATTTTGGAACATCTCCATAATATATCCATCGCTTAACAAGACTTCCAAATATGAATTTCATCCATGTGATAATAAAATCCTTACTATCTGACATAGATAAAAATTATTTGAGTCGCACTTCGCATACAAAGTTGAAAGTAATAATATATTTTTAACAAATATCGCAATCTATTAACAACACAATCAACTAATAACATGTTTTTTTAAATTTTGTGTAGGTAAGTTGACTAAATTAAGAAAGGTTTTATTTGTACAATCTAATCCATAGACATTTTAATAGGCCATGATTGAATTTTTTTAGGCTAGGATAGTCTTGCAAGGAAGATAATCTGACATTTCGTACTAGGTTGTTGTCTATATCCTCCATTCTCTAAGTTTCCAAAAATTTGATTTTACATATATATCTAACACGATAAAAATAAATTTTCATGCACTATTTGCAATGACACTCAGTAAATTTTTCATGTTGTAATTATATAATTGCATTATATTATGAAGCCTTTCATGAGTTGCACTCATAGAATACTAATATTCTAACTACACTTGATGAAAAAATAAGAGTAAATTATCTTTCAAATGGGGATCAAGAGGTAACTTTAAATTATTGCAAAATAACTTCATGTATTAATTTTGACAAATAGATGATATAGAGTTAATTTTCTATTAATTTCTTTTATAAGAGAGCCATTTTATCACATATAAGAAGACAAGTTACAATTAGAGGTCATCAACCTCTTGAGGATTCTACAAATTCATATGTGGATGTACACTCATCTCCTAGATTACCGCTCCTAGACAAAAATACATGAGTTATATTACACCCCCTCAACCGCAAGGGCAACACACAAATTCATAAACTATTCTAGAAGTATTACTACCGTTAGTTTTTCAAACTATGAATAACAGAGCATATATTATTTTAATTTTTTTATTAATGGTAATATATTTATTTTAATCATTACTTGAACATTTAAAATTCCTCGGATAGTTTTCATCAAAATTTTCTACATCAACATGAACAAAAGGAAATTTTAAGGATTTAACCAATGATCAGGGAAGAAAATACTCGTAGACAGACTCTCCAAGGTACATTATTAGTATCACTTAAATTTTATGTTATATTTACCAAACATTGAATTATAGTTTCTAATTTTGTTTTGTTCACGTTTTGTTTACGCCCACTTCCCTTTTCTAAAAATGTAATGATGTCATTACTAATGCCTCGCCTAGAAAAGTTCATACAAGGGGGAAATGAATATATTTTATAGCCAAAAGTTGTGGCACAATTCATCCAACAAGAAAAAAGTTTCCAAATTTATCTTTTGGTGGTCTCCCAATGAAATGGGCACCATCATTTTACATCAAGTTTAATCTTAGTGATAATTTTTTGGGTATTAAGAGTGGTGTCCCAACTACTTTCAATCCACATGATATGATTCAAGGAAAACAAGTTCCCTAGATATAACCTATTTTAAAGGATCTCGACACCTAATTTTCCATACAACACACCCTCTCCAACGCATATAATTTAATCTGATACACAATTAACTAATTTTCCATTACATAATTTGTTGGTAGAGAGTTGTTATACTACTATTAATGATAATTTTATGTGGGATATAGATACTTTGAAAACATGGGAATTATGGGCCAAAACTTTGATAAAGGAAATAAATTCCCATTTTCACAACCATTCCCAAAGAAATCATTTATTTACTTTAGTTCAAAATGAGCCAAAGAAAGATAGATGTATTACTAAATCAAGCTCTCTTAGGTGTCATTACAATAAGAAATGACTACAATGATAATGTTTTTGATATAATGTTAAACAAGTTGGAAAATTTAAATGGTGAAGTCCAAGCTTACTATAACAAATGGGCTAGAGAAAAAATATTTTTGTCATTGCAAATGCTGAAAGGATTTCAAGTTATCTTAAGTTTAACTCTTTCTTTGCATTTAAATTTTACATATTTTTATTTTTAACTAATAATATTTCTTTGTTCAAATGTAGTCAAAATATGAAAATTTGAAGAATGAAGTATTGGTCTTAGATCTTCATCTCAAGAATGCACACGAAATTTTGGATACTATTAATTCATCAAGGAAAAACTTGTGCTCCTAAATAAACAAAACAACACATTGAAGAAAATAATTAAGGAACATGACATGGATCTAGAGATATTGTTCAAGTAGAAATAAGATACGATCCTAGTTTTCTTTCAATAGGTGATGCAACCAATCAAGATAAGTAACATTTTTCTATTATCAATGCTACAATAGATGATCTAATTAAATCAAGAGCATTAGTGACAAAAGATACAAGATCAGAGGGATTATATTAGAATGACATTTGACTGTGATTCCTTATATTGTAATACTAAGAAGAATTGAATGTAAATCTCAATTGAGATATTTTACACTTTTGTAAATTGTTTTGTAATAGTCGACACTTTATTAATATATTGTTTTCATAACATCTCTAGTGTTTTGTTTTTCATAACAATGTAAAGTGTAATATCAGATTTCTATTCGTATTTATTGTTTTTGTATATTGTATTGCAAAAAAATTGAAATAAGGATATTGAATTTTGTTTACAAAAACATACATATATAACTATAAAAATATCATATGAATTTTTATATAGGAAAAAAATATTTATAATATGTACCAAGCTAAAACTCGGGAAGTTGAAACAATCCTTGAGCAAGCCCTTTTCCTTTATATATATGTGTGTATCTATTGTGTTAGTGGAGCATCCACTTCCTAGGTCAATATTATGATCATATTTATTGGTTACTATATTAGTGACTCTTATTTGAGTAAGTGAATTTCAAATGGAAAGTTTCCTTTCATAAGGAAATGTGTCCACAGGATAATGTGAAACATACTATCTCAAACATGCCTCTATTTTTTATCTAATTTATTTTAAAAAATTTATTGAATAACATATAATGCACTAAGGACCCGCTCATCTTCCATTGATGTCAAAATCGTCATTTGGAAAAGATCATATAATTGAAAAATAGTCACTAATATTTTCCCCGCAAGACGCTATTGTGATACAATTTTTTTCATATCCTTATGATCCGTAAACTTCTACTTCTAACTCTATGAGTCACATAACTATGATATTTTAATTTCAAATTTGGAAAATGACAGATTTTCTTGAAAAATTATAGCTTTGTGACTGATTATATAGTGCCATAGAAAGGAAATTGCAGAGAGGAAACAATTCAAAACTTCAACACCAAAATTTTTATCTTGAAACCTTTGAGGGGAAAAACCAAAGGGGTAAGGGCAACTACTCTTTCTTCCCACTTTTATTGGTCTAATATAGACAATTACATATTAAAATAAGTATGAAAATAAGAAAAAATGTAAACCTTCTCTCCAGTTACTCACTTTCTCTATTTCTACACCTTGCTTCTACAATTCCACTCCAACACTGAAGATCTTGCTCACTGCTCTCATTAAACTCTACTTCTCGATCTCTCTAGATCTTTGAATGATCATTATCTTTCTCCCTTCATGCATTTATAGGTCTTCCCATGTCCTCCCATGCAATGGAGGATGTTAAAGGGAATGACAGGGGAAGAGACATGGATGGGCACTTCAAATTCACGTCCATTCGCATTACATTATTCTTTTCTATTTGAAATTATCAGGACTACCACCCTGAGTAGATTGGCGGTCTCAAGACCACTTCTTTGGCTGGGTAGTGGTTTCAAGACCACCACCCTTATAGGGTGGCAGTTCTAAAACTTCCATTCTACATAGAGTAGTGATTCCTTCCAGGACCTCTGTTTACCTCATTTTATTCACTTTTCTTATTTTTCCTTCTTGGTGCTGATGGAATTGATGAAGTGGTGTTTTTTTTTAGATCCTTATGGATCATACCTCCCCTACATAGGAGGATTTTGGTCCCAAAAAATATTACGTGGGGGAGTGGTAGAGGAATCAACTCCCTCTCGTGCTCATTCGAGTACCACTAGGTCTGCCTTGGTGTCTTCTCTCATCCAACTTGCCAAGACTCATGTGGATCTTTGGTTTGTTGCTCCAGTGATATATCCTCCTCCGAGATGCCTCGAATACAATCCTATTTGGGAGGTATCTTCTGTATATTTCCTTATTTATCATGCATAGATGGCATTAGTGGATGTGAGCTCTTGCAACTTGCTATCGCGTGCATTTGCATGAAGTATGGCCTAAAGGTTTCTTCTCCAACTTGCTCAAGTATGGCGAAGGTCCCATACTATAGTGGTTTAGTCCTTCTTACTTGTCCTTGTCTCTTGAGATGGATTTGTTGAATCCTCTCCAAGTACATTACCGCTATAGTCACCACTATTCCTTGTACCATCTCTTCTTCTTCTTGCCTGCCCTTGCACCACAGTCTAGTGAATCCATAGGTAGATACGATGACTACATAGAAGAAGTTAGTTTTGCTCATCAAATGAGTATTCCTATGGTGGCTTCTTCTACAAAAACTAACAAGTTTTATCCAAATTCTCCATCCTTTGGTCAGAAATATAAGTGTTGTCACGCCCATTTTGTTTTTATTCCAATGAAATAAAACAAAACTGATGATTTTCCTAAATAAGTCTTGGTGCTTGGTTGGAACTTACCATAGCCTTCTTTTATTTTCTCTGGTGTTCCCGATGTTAAAATTGAATCCATCCTTGACCCATCTGTACTGATTCTCCCTCCTTATGAACACAACATCCCTAGCATATAAGTAAGGACTTTTGAAGACAACGTCAAATGCATCAAGTGGAATAATATCAACCTCTAATACATCTATGTATTGGGTATTTATCCCAAACTGAAACTTACACTTCCTTGTAACTTGTATTTCTACACCCTTCTTCACCCATCCCAATGGGTATGGATGTGGATGTGTGTAAGTCTCTAGACCAAGCTATCCTAATCTTGCATCAGAAATCAAATTTGACTGAGAACTAGAATCTACTAAAGTGTTTACCTTAGTCTTCTTGATTTGGATTCTAATTTGAAATAGCTTACTCATCTCTTATTCTTTTTCTACCTCATACATGTTAGTGGCCATGCATCCCATCCTCTCATCTACATTTGAATCATCCTCAATCTCCACCTCTCTTTGTGTCTTCATAGTGGCCATGAATTTCTTGGAATCTTTAGTTCGGTGCTTTGGGTGTGATTCCGGATGTAACTTCCAACATGTGGCATCGTATGTCCATTTACATCACAATTCTTACATAAATTCTTGGGATCTTTACAAGTATGAAAATCAGTAGCATGTTTACCTTTCCATTTACCTCTATCACTTGCCTTCCCTTGTTCTTTATCCTGTTGTTCTGTTGACGGGTCTCCCTTTGGCTCTATTTCTCCTTACTTCTTCTCATCATCAATGTAGTATGCTTGTATACAAGCTTCATTGATATCCTTGGGCTTCATGGAGATTACCTTCCTTCGAAGGCGAGTGTTAAGTCCTCCCAAATACTTGGTTAGAATTTTCTCATCCTCCAAGTCTATATTAAGCAACATGGATTATCTTTGAAATTTCGTAGTGCGAGTCTAATACGCTTTAACCGCTGCCATGTCTAAAGTACTACCATGTAATCATCATGTCAATATTATGGCCAATAGGATAGAATTTAGCTCTAATTAATTCTTTAAAACCTTTCCACAAGGACATTTCTTCTTCTCACAACCGGCTAGATGGGTTTCGCACCAAACTAGAGCATGACCTTCCATTTTGAGACGTGTAAAGGTTATCCTTTGTGCCTCAATGAAATTTTGCACACTAAAGTAGACGTCCAACTATTTTAGCCATATATCTAGTAATTTTTCATCTAATTGACCTTCTAAATTCTTTATTTCCACTTTTTTTTCAACTTTAAAAGGTGTATGTGTAGATTTTACCTTCTCTCTTACAATTTGCATCTCTTCATGCTCTTCTCATTATTCTTCTTCGTGGCTCTTTTTGATATCAAATTTTTTGGCTAGTGCTCAAACCACTAAGTCTATAGAATCTTGATTAACCGAAGCCGTATTTTTAGATCTGAAATCTCTTCTTGTTTTCTATGTAATCTATCCATCATGGTCTCTAACATCGTGACTCTACGGACCAAGTTCTCTTCCTCCATTTGAGCTCGAAATCTCTCTGTTTCCACTTCTTTGTAGAAATATTTGTCTCAAGGTAAAAATTATTCACCTTTGGACCTTGTCACTTTGTCATAAAAATCACAAGAAAGACTTAAATACCACATTCCTAGATATACAATCAGCGTTCATACCAAAACAATGCGTAAACTTCTACTTTGGAACTCTATGAATCACAAAACTATGTTGTTCTACTTTTAACTTTGGAAAATGACATATTTTCTTGAAAAATTAGAGCTTTGTGACTGATTATCTAGTGCTATAGAAAGAAAATTGTAGAGTAGGAAAGAATTCAAAACTTTAACACCAACAATTTTTTCCTGGAAACCTCCAAGGAGGAAAACTAGTCGGGAAGGGAAACTGCTCTTTCTTCTCATTTTTATTGGTCTAATATAGACAATTATAGATTACAATAAGTATGAAAAGAAGAAACAATGTAAACCTTCTCTCCAATTACTCGCTTTCTCTGTTTCTACACCTTGATCGTACAATTCCACTCCAGCACTGAAGATCTTGCTCACTACTCTCATCAAACTCTACTTCTCGATCTCTATGGATATTTGAATGATCATTATCTTGCTTCCTTCATGCATTTATAGGCCTTCCCATGTCCTCCCGTGCACTAGAGGATGTGAAAGGGCATGGAAGGGGAAGAGACATGGTTGGGCGCTTCTAATTTGTGTCCATTCACGTTCCATTCTTCTTTTCTATTTGAAAGTGCCAGGACCACCGCCATGAGAAGACCGATGGCCTTAGGACTCGCTTCCCGACTAGGTGGTGGCTCTAAAACTGCCGCTTTCCATAGAGGAGTCATTCCTTCAAGAACCTCTGTTTACCACATTTCATTCACTTTTCTTGTTTCTCTTTTTTGGTGCTGATGAAGTGGTGTGTTTTTCGATCCCTATGGATCACCTTACATGATATCTCCATTTTCCATTTGTTCATTTAGATGTATTGATATTGATCAATAATTGTAAGTACAAAATGTATTGAATGAGATGTAAATAAATATTTTTGTAAAATTCCTTTGATTTCAATTCCATTTATTCTTACAATCTTGTTTAAATACTTAATCGATCACCCATATATTTGAGAATTGGATTACTTACTAAATCTTCACTATGATCATCAACAATGTTCTAAGTATGGGATTCATTACTTCCATGCATTGAAGAAATTCATCCATTTTTTAAAAATGTCAAATGTCTATGGATAAGCTTTGTGAAATATTAATCAATTTCATCTGTGTATCATAAATAAAAGTGTCATATAAAACACACATTACAAGAACTTCTTCAATTTCTGCTCCTATCAAATTAACTTATTTTAAAAAAGTATGCATTGGTATATCCTTCTCATTAATAATGATACAAATATAATCCTTAATATTGAATCTTAATTATAAATTAGGATCCTTCATATCTCATTAAAAATTTTCAATTATCAAATACAAGCCTTTTAAAATTATCTTGGGATGGGTATACAATATCTAAAGTTTGACATACCCATTTTCTCAACTCTATGAAATTAATAATATATATGGATCTCTGAGAGCATGTTTACTCAAACAATTGTCATCCTTCAACAAGGGAAGAATACTACATAATGTAAGTAATGTTTCTAGATCTATTAAATGGTAATTTACATATTTTTCCTTATCAACTTATCTATGATATTTATACCTAAAACCTACCAATGATGGATATTTTTCAAAAACTTTGTATGCAGTGTTCATACACGGAAATCCACCATGTATGAACATATTTTTGAATCTTTTATCATCACTCTAATTGAAAATTTTTAGAACTCTACAAATAATTTCTAACCATTGGACATATCTGCATATAAATCACGGATAAACTATTTGACTTTTGCAAAACTTTCAAAAGAGAGCAAACTATTTTGTACAAAAGATTCATTCTATGAACCATAGAGTGAATTGGAATCATATATAGGGAAAATTTTGTTTTTATTCAAATGTAAAGACCATTTCTATGCCGCTGCAATATTTAATGCACCATCTATACAAATACACATCAACTAACTAGCGATACTATAATCATACATCATAGCTATATCCGTCAAACTTGAAACAACAAACTTGTAAAGGTTCTCAACACTATAATTTTCTATCATTTTATGGACTGCTAATATATGAGGTTGCCTTAGGTGGTTCTCAAATGTATAAACATGAATCTAAACCCGTGGCATGTTGTTAATTGTTGTCACATCATCAATAGAAAGTGAGATAAATTGTGCATTTTTTAATTTTTCTTTCAAATCCTCCTTCTCAATCATCGCTAGACATTTTTTCATTTCCCAAGCACTATTGTTTGACCAATGCAATTGTGGAATATTAGGGAATCCATTATGTTGAAATAAAATTTATAATCCAGAAAATTAGAAATAGGTCTACCCTTTTTTAGAATGTGGTAAATAGTTGAGAATTGTATATTTTTGGCACGTAGATTAGATTGAACAACTTTTCCTAATTGAGTTATAATTGTTCCTTCTTTATCAATAATATTTTGTTGTTGTTTCATGTTAATTTTCATACTTTGTGGCATATCTTACATGTACATTTTTCCATCTATGTGTTCATTTTATTTGACCATCTTCTTTTGTTTAACTAATACATATATTTTACCACAATGTTTCTCAATTGCGTCCATATTGAGTTTCATTTTGTGATCTTTTCCAAGTTTCCAGCTATAAATTATACATTTACATTCTATTTGACTATATAATTACCTTTTTATGGCTCTACTAGTTCAATTAATGGATACTTAGATGCCCATTTGAACTTAAAATACCTTCCAATAGTCCATGTATTTCTTTTCCTTCACATAAATTTTGTGTTGTATTATCAACTAAAATAGGTGTTTGATCAATATGTGTACGAATATATTCTATTTGATGGATTTTGTCATCAGAATTTCAATTATTCTCTTCCTTTTCAAAGAAATGGTCATATGATTTTCAGCTGAAGTTAATGTTTGATGATAGGAAACATCTTATATTGTTTTCATATTGTAATCATGAATGTCGTCTAATGTAGGTACATAATAAGGATTGTCCTAAAGTTGAGGCATGTCATCATCAATAATATTATGAGGTAGTGATAAGTTATTTTGATTAATTCTTTCATGTCAAATATCACTATCAATGGGTTCCGCATTAAAAAGGGTTTTTGAAATTTATATTATTACAATTTGTAATTCAAAAATAAATACGAAGGATTGATTATTTAGTGAATACATGGTACCTATATTTGGTGTGGATGTTAGTTGGATTTGCATGACCCCTTTTTATGGAAGGATAAAATATGATAAAAGATTCACCTTTTTATGATTGGCTTGTCATGACCACTACCTCTTGATTATCATCAAAGGGCATAAAATATTTATCTAATTTTGGAACTAAACCTGGGTGAGGTAATTAAGGTCATCTAGATTTATAGGAAAGTGTCTGCATTTTTTGGGTGGGCATATGGACTGTCCAGTCGGGTGTCTAGGCTATGTGGCTGAGAATCTATACATTGTTGGCAGGTATCTAGACATTATTGGTGGGCCTCTAAAGTATGTTGTTGGGATTTTTGATATTTTTTGCGTGAGTTTGTAGTATTTTTTCAAGAATATGAACCATGTGGGGGTGTATGGGTTAGGCACTTAGGTGTCTAGACTATGTGTAAGTGCACAAAAATAAGGGGCCAAAAAGTGGATGAATTTTTAAATTAGCTAAAATGCATACGTGTTTTCAAATATCATGTACATGTTATTGTTTGTCATGTTTATTGATTTCCAAACCTAAAATTTGTATGCATTTTTTTGTATTATAAAATGTGTACGCATTTATAGTTGTATGAAACTCATACACATTTTTTATTTTATAAATTTTGGAAGGGGAAAGGGCATATTTACTAAAATAAATGTTAAATTTTTATTATTTCTTATAATTTAAATTTATTTTAGTAAATATAAGAGATTAGGTTAACTTTGCACCTGATGGAAGTGTTCATGTAGCTCAAAGAATTATAATCTAGATGATATTTTTGAAAATATAATCTGTTAGTACTTAATCACTTTCAAGATGTCAACAAGGAGCTAAAGCTTTCAGGGCATATATATTGTAGTTGGTATTTGTTTTGAGAAAACATATAGTCGTTTTCTAGGTTTTTTGACCTTCTAGATTGGGTTTTTACCCTACCACTATTCGAACTGGTACCAAGTTTGAAATTTGGTCCATAATTCACTTTAGTGACCACAAATCAACTTTATGATGCTTCTCTTCTCCTTACTGAAATGATATCCTTACTTTGTAGATAGAGGATTGCTCCCTGGATTAGATTCATGTCTTATGGACAAAATGAGGTGATTGTTATGTTCCTCCTCCTTAAGTTTTGATCACACTACTTGGTGTTGAATGAGTTTTTGAGAACAATACCAAGTGAATTACATCAAGTGAGTTGAGATGATTGTTCATTCTTGGAAACAAGGTGCTCCATATGAAGATCATCCCCTCACATTTCCTAGCTCTAAAATCATCCTTTCATGGAATCAACTTCATGATGCTCATACACCTCTTTTCTCATATGTTTCTCATAGAGATAGATGATTCCTTCATACTTCACACATGATGGTCCTCGATACCTCTCGTGGTATGACTAGCTCATTTTAGCTTATTATTTGGAGAGATTTAGTTACAAAATATTCTAGATATGATGATCATCAAGTCACTCCTTGAGCACCACATATCATCTTTGAACACGACGACTCCTTCACAATTCAATTTCTTGACTAAGATGATACCTCGGTGGAAGCATGCTTATGGTACATGGAAACATTTTTTTCTCAAGTTGTTCCTCCTGGAAATAGGTTTCCTCCTCCAAATAGGGCATGGATTCTTGAATGAAATTTTAGGATGATTTTTATGTTCTTGAACTCCATACTTCACTTTGAAAAACTACAAATCACATTTTACGATCAATGAAACTATTCTAAAAATATAATTCTACACCCAACTCATAATTTATGTTCTATTTAATTTTAAACTGAGATGGGAATCTTTCAACCTTACATGTACCTTTAAACACACCAATAAACCTTACTCAAGAATTATTTAATTATCCATTACTCCTTTATCCATTATCTTGCTAGATTTTCAACTTTTGGATTTTCAAGTCTTCTTATTTTCTCAATTTCTAAACAATATTCTCAACTCTATTTTCACCTTCACCTTGACTTTTACTAAAGCTTCTTTTCACTAATATAATTTTTCTTACCCCTATCCTAATAAATAATACAAATCACTTAGATCTTCATCTTTCACTTAAATATTTTCATACAATCCCTTACTCTCTCTAGACTTTTCCATGGCACTATGCAAAACATTCAATATGTCTTCTTGATTAAAATTGTATAAGGATTTTCCACTATCCCGAAGGCTTAAAACATTCTAACACCACTCCATCAATGATATATTCAACTTCCTTATGAGTTTATTTCATAAGACAACTATTTCTCAAGGTTTCTCTTGATTGTCACAAGAAATAAGCATGATTGTACATTGCTTCCTTTACCTACTAACGACTTAATACTTTATTCATATGCCCCGATTTTATGAATCCTGAAATCCCATAACCCTTCCTCCAAATTTTCGAGATTCCGCCAACTTCAAACACATGGAATACGATCGTTTTCCAAAAATACATCCTTCATATCCCTTAAATTGGGCATTAACATTGTTATATTCTATTTGCACATTCCTTTTATTTTATCCTTACTCTAACCTATACTAGGGATTTTAAAATTATTTGTATTCTTATTACCTTCCTCCACGCTTCTTAAGGACACTACGAGTCATAAGTATTAACTTTTACAATGAATATTCTACTCTAGGCCCTTAAGATCGGGCACACACAATTAGGATTGTGAACACAACTTTAATCTAAGAAATCCTCCTTTAGATGGATTATTAACTTTTCTTTACTTTTAAAACACAAATTCCTTAAGATCAATAACCTAAATCAAAATCAAGGATTCGATTGAATCATTATGTCCATGCTACCTACTAGTAACATTCTAAAACAAGGTATAGTTTGGTTTGAGTAAGTCTTTATTTCTATTTTATATTCCTTGGACACCGTGAGGGTTCCATAAAGCCTTGAACAACATTATAGATAAGAAGAAAATCCAAAATAATATGTTTATATGTGAAATTTGTTATCAAAATAGTACCTAACCTCTAAATATGATATCTTAGTCCGACAGACTATGTCACCCTACTTTCCTAGTTTTAATCCTTTCACACTTCAATATTCTTAATACTTGTCATTATACACATATGTAACAATTTTTTTTTGGTTCTTTAACCCCTTGATAGTTCCTTATATTTATTGACACCCCACAACAACCCTACAATACTACAAAATACATTTTTGTTATTACCTCATACATAGTTAGAACCTTCCTTGCACTTAACTATCTTCTCCATGTTAATCACCTCCTTTAAGAATATTCATGATCTTCTTGAGAAAATGTAGTTTGTATACACTTGAGAAAATCTTGATCCAACATTTAGAAATAATAATCAATCACAAAATTTTACATTCAATGCACAAAATACTAAACAAACTCTTATACACATATTTCCTTCCAAGAATCTCTTCATTTGATCAAAAACATGGATCATACATAGCTTCATGAGCCATAGGGATATGTTATAGAGTCATCCCCCTTTCAAAATGGGCTTTCAATGTCTCCATAATCTAACTTATTTTAATATCTATCATAATCATGTATATCGAAGAAGGTGGTTAGGGTTTTAAACACTAACTTACACAAGTTAAAGCTAAACCATGTGAGATTACACCCTGGTTGGGTCAAATAAGTAATGTTAGGTGAAGAACATGTATTAAGACCTCAATTAATTCATTTATTGAACCTCCACTTAACATATAAGCCTATAACATACATATAGTGAGTTCAAATATTAAAATTATACATTTGGAGGGAAACTTCTTATTGTTTCCTATGGAGTCCAAATGGACTAGTACAAGCTATGACCATCTCAAGTGGACCCAAGAAACCCCTAGTCACCTAAGAAAGCCAAAATTGATTAATAAAAATGTAATCCTACATCACCAGATGAAGGATTCACAATGACTAGGAATCCTTATTTTAATTTAAGGGCTTAGTTGTCATGCTTCAAAATTTTAAATTTTCATGCTAGCTATTTTGGCCATTATGGAGCTAATCAAAACCCCTTCAAGAGTTTGGGAAATATCTTAAGGATCCAAAGGTGATGTAAAAAATATTGGAAGTGTTGAAGGTAATTTAGGAAGATTCAGAACGATTTGATCATTCATAAGCATTAGAAATATATGTGAATCATATACATGTTAGAGACATCCATTTTTCTCTAAAGCTTGAAGGTTTCATGAAGAATTTCAAAATAGTGTGGCTGCCCTTTTGGTTCTAGACAAAAATGGGCCTAAATTTTTAGGTTCAGGAAGAATCAAGTCTTAAAATTTGTTCCATTGATCTTAGAATGTGTTGTTCCATTGATATTATGATCTTTCCAATCATGGTCAGGAAAGTGAGTGGAATTTTAGACTCAACAAGTGAGTTGATGATCTCCATAACATGAATCCACCATTATGTTCAAACCTTCTTCAAGGTACAATCTAGGATGAGATAGTCCAAGCTACAAAGGCATTTGGGACCATCATATATGATGGAATGAGAAATATTATAGGGATACTCTTACACACATATTAATAACACGTTCGGTGAGATTGGGACACATGGGATCACCTATCAAGTTGTGGGACTTAGGCTCGAGGTGAACCTCTGGAGAAGGCAAAATTCCTCTTCCTAAACTAAGTGTTATATTAATCCTAGTGCAATAAAATAGTTATCTAAACCTATGCTAACATTTTCATGGGTTTTAGGGAAAGAAATTTTCATAAATGAAACTATAATAGGGATGGTGAAGTACCAAATAAAGGGTGTTGCTAGACTCAGAAGGGTTAATTTGAAGAGGGTGTGTGCACCACAAGTCAACTTCACCTACTACAGCTTAGAGAGGGTACATAATACAACAAACTAGGAAGCACATGTTCCCTTTGTTAAACTCGATCAAGCAAACAAGTTATCAGTCTTCCAATGAAGAAGGAAAAACTTGAGAAGGGTTAACAAGCACCACAACTCAACTGCATGGAATGCTCCACCACTTGATAAGAATAGAGCTCTAAAACTTGCAATAGAAAACATGAACTTGCATAGTGTACCTACAAGCATGAGAAAATGCACAAAGAAGAATAGAAGGATGAAAGGACTGAGCTTAGTCACAAAACACACTTTTATTACTTCAACAACATTCACAATGCATTATACATTCGGAAGAGGAAATGGTTGTCATTACAGTCTTGTAAAAGAGGCTTGAAAGGTCCCTCAACATACAAGGACAACTTCTGAAGAGAGATGACTCTTGAAAATTTGCACTTACGTAAGGTATATCTAACCTTCAAATTATCGACCTTTTGGAACCCTTTAGAAGGAGCTTCCAATTACATTTATAGAAGAATATGTGAGAGAGAAGAGGAAAGGTCATAATTACATTCCTAAATTGAAGGCACATGATGTATTTATTACAATTGGTTAAACCACTTGAGAAGGTTCCATCATGTATCATTAATACCCAATTGACCTAGTTCTCCTTAATTAATTAAAAGAATATTTAAATAATAATAATAATTATTATTATTAAAATATTTAAATAAAAATATTAAATTAATTAAAAATAATGTGGGACCCTTTCGTTGACTAGTTTGCACTAAGGAGGGAGGGGTCCATGTGAATGAGTAAAAAGAACCAACTCGGTGGTTAGATCGTTGAGCCAACTCACCGATTTTGTAACGTGCTCCTCCAAAGTTTCATTGCACCCGAGCTGCTCGATTTCCTAAATGAGCTCACCTCGGATGAGCTCCTCCACCACTTAGCTGAAATAATTGCATATACCAGGTGAGCTCCAAAATATTCATCGCAACTGAGCTGAGCTCCTACCACCGAGTTCCCAAAATGATCTCTCCACCACAACCGAGCTTCCATCACATTGAGCTCACCACCGATGCACTCCCAGACCAAGCACCCTAATGAAGTCATCAAGCTCCCTATCTAATTAGTTCTGAATCAGATTTATAAGCCTGAAATGATCCAAAAAGAGCCCCTTTCCAAGATTCTGAGATATTGCATCATGTCTCCAGCTAATTTGGGCCAAATTGGCCTTCACCACAAGCTCTATATCAAATGCATTGATCTACGAACTTGCTTTACATTTGCAATATGGGTTCCGTGTTGTTGTTGTCAATGTATATTCTTCCCTTGACTAACTCGCTATGTGATTACTGAGCTCTCCAAAAGATTATTTACATTAGAAGAGAAACTCGTCCATTATTTTGTTGGTTACCTCATAGTTGTTGATTTCGCTCGCTAACCATAATATTTCTATCCGAATGATAGAGCTCTTTACCTACATTAGTTCCTATACATCGAGATCCATCAATGATTGAACTTGATCCTCCAAAGATGCACTTTTTTCACCCATGAGATAACTCTCATCTATTTTAGCTTTTCCATCCAACGCCTTTGTTAATATCAACCAATTTTCAAGCTATCCTCTAGGGTGATCTAATTCACAAATCATTATCTTATTGTATCGAATTAACTTTCACATCGAGATACTTGATCAACTCATTGTGTTATACTATCTCGTTACTTGGTCTCAACTTGACATAACTACCATACAAATCGGCATGAGCTCTATTCCTAAACATATTCAGCCACTTCATTGGGTGCATGACTATATGCTAAGTTTTTACATGCCGATTCGAATTGAACTAAAGTTCCCATTCCACAAATTGACCACTTGATCCTAAACATTTACATGTGTGCTTTATAAACTTGGCCCTATATAAAATCCCACTTGAATAAAAAAATCACCTACACATGAGCTCGTTGACCTATGTAATACACTTTGTATGGTATTCTTATAGCTTGTCCCTCTAAGAGTTTACATCGATGTGACTGGTCTCCGTCAAACATATCACTAGCTCATCCCCGCATGATGTGTCCTAAGCAATGCATTCACAAAACTAATCCATCCTTAAGTGATATCATTCCCTTCTAATGGCTCAATATCCTTTATTCATTCTTCTGTTGATTCCCCAGGTGAGTATATCTACAACGCTAACCCCGATACCCTAAGTCCATCTTCGAATGAAGAAGAATCGAACCCCCAACGTTTGGTTATGATTTTCCACCCGAGTGAACTTATCCTTTCCTACATCTAAACCAGGGGTCCATCATTCAACTGTGTTATTTTCATGAGCTTGACTAGTCTTAACCCAAATCCCTCAGTTTGTATCTTGATTCGAAACAAGCTCACCATGTGAATCTCTTCCAGTGTACACTTCATAAGTGTTGAGAAACTATCGAGTTTCCCGAGAACTAGCCTCTGCCTTGCCTAGTGAGCTCGGATAACTCTCATGACCCATGTTTCTCCCTGAAATATTCCTACCTTTCCCATCTTTGATCAACCGTGGCCACACCACTCCGTACTTGACTCGAACCTCCACTTTTGGTGTTGTATATTAACCACTTACTTACATGGTGGATTAATCACCATGACCCAGCTTAACAATTGCCTCCTCCTATTTTTCTAACATTCTCCGGTCTTCTCATTTACATGATGATTAGGATGACCATTTATTGCATGGAGTTACTTTCTTGTCATGCCAAGGCATTATCTCCACAATGGACATAAAGGCTTGAAGCTCCGCGTTGAGTTATTCGCTATCTCCATGACACGTCATCACTACTTCACCGAACCGAGATGACTCACCGGGTGAGTTCCTCTACATCACCCACTTTTTGCCACATCTCCTTGACAGACTCAACATGTTGGCTCAACCAAATCGGAGATCAACTTGTTGTTTTCCCATGCATGACATGGCCAAAACCATGGAAGTCTGAAATTGGGTACGCAAGTTTTCACTACCATTTTTCCCATGTATCATTTGGTGACTTGGCTCTTGATGTCTACTTTTCCACTTGGCTCGAACCTACTCATGCTCCATAACTTGTAATAGCTCGGACCACTCAACATTCTACCCTAGCGGGCCCAACCTCCTTATATTCCCATGAGCTCTGAGGTCTTCCACCGAGCTATCCCTAACTTGATCTTAACTCAGTCGACTGAGTTAACTCCTTTCCTGACTCATTTTAGCTCGTCATCTCACAGCATTTAAGCGGTGCAGAGCCTAGCTCGGTCGAACAAGTTAACTCTCACTTTGAGCTCTTTATTATTTGGCCCTGACCTAGGATGATGATCTTCCATTAATTGGGTATGGCCCTTATTGTTTTCATAAACCGAGTTTACCTATATATCTTTGAGATTAAAAAATTTCTAACTTTGAAGCTCTTTGAACCCGATTAACTCGGTAAAGACTAAGAGAAACGCTCTAAAACCTACTTGAACATGGGCCAAGATACCCATATCATGGATTGAACACTTAATGCATTGAGCTTAAAATCCTTTTGTCACTTAACCCATCCCATCTACGAGATCGTTGAGCTCCTCTCCAGTGCCATGCATGCATTCTGACTCAGACATCACTAGTGAGTCTATACTTGACCCAACTCACAATTCACCACCTGTTGTGGATACTTTGTCATCTAAGCATGTTTAGTTTTAGATGACTAAGGATTTGATGATCTAAAAAAATCACTTTGAACTCTGTAGTTATTTTCTTGATTAACCGAGATTTTCTCCATTCTGAGGTTCACCTCTATTCTCTTTTGTGAGTCTCTCGAGGTAATCAACTTTCTAAACCCATTCACCATGTACCAGATCCCTCCACTTTCTTGAGTCACTCGCTATTAGAGCCATGCCCATGAGTTGATGACTCCCTACTCAAATGAATGAGAAACCCACCTGTTAATCATTGAACTAGCTTGCCCGAGCTACCCATAAATCTATGCCATCTCGCCGAGTTATTTTGGAGCTCAAAGTCATTTACTCCCCTTCAAAGTGGATTTTTTCCTGAAATAGACTTTATATGGCCTTTTCTCAAAACGAGGGTATGAAAACTTAACAAGACCCCTAACATGACTTACCAATTTTTATTATCTTTTTCTTATTATGACTAGGAGTGGGCCCACCAAGGCCAATTTCCAACTTAGGCAAAATTGAAACCTTCAAACAAAAATTAACTTGAAATGTCCCAAAATGTCTCATGAATGCCTTTCTGGTGTTAGAGCACAACATGCCCTTTTTTCTCCAATTTTCCCCAAGGGGAAAATTTGGATAACATTTTTGGTGACCTATCCGGGATGATTTCCTGCTAAGCGTGATTCTAGTATCCTTAAGTCATCCATTGTGCATGGAGTCTATATTGGAATCTTAAATATGATTTTATATTTTTTGATACATTGCAGAGTCTTATTGAGAATTGTTGATCTTGGACCTCTCTGAAATGTTGGGCGTGGGGTATACTGAATTTGACGAATACTTGGCATTTATCAAACACTGTTGAATTTTGAATAAGGCAAATAATGAAACTCTTATGGAAATTTTGAACCTTCCTTCTCCAAAGATACCTATGAGAATTATACAATGTGCAAGAACAGCAAAAACCACAACAACGTGGAAAATAAAAGAACAACACACAATAACAATGTGCATAAGAACTTGGAGGAAAACACCTAACTAAACTATACAAGGGGTAGAACGCTTCTTAAAAAAAGGCCTTGAGATGTATCCCATTCACATGAATGGGAAATTATTCTCCTTTTATCTTGGATAGACAAAATGAATTCACCTCTTTGCAACTCGTGATGAGGTATGGCCCACTCCAGAGATCGTTAAACTTGGCGTGCTTACTTGTCTTGGCTCTATCTTCGTCCCATTTGAGAACTAAATCTCCCCCTTCAAAATGCCTGTCAGATGTTTTCTTATCAAATTATTTTTGAACTTGAGCCTGATGTTGTTCCAAGGTTCTCATAGCCTTGTTTCCTACTTCCTCTAACTCCATGATTTCAGTAAACCTTATTGTCAGAGGAAGACTCTCCATAACTTCAAGTTGATGAGCTAACTCCAAAGAAGGTAACTCTAAGGAGAGCAGAATTTTTGCTTCTCTTCCATATGCGAGCACAAAAGCAAAATTTTCAATGGCCCTTTTAGGTGTGATCTAATATGCCCATAAGCCATTGTTAAGTTTGTGTATGCTAATTCCTCTTATTAGTCTCCATTGTGTGCTTAATAATTTGTACCATGTTTTTGTTGCTAGACTCAACCAATCTATTTCCATGCGGATAGTAATTGGGTGAAGTTTTGAGCTATACCCCATTTCTAACAGCCCATTCACTCAACTTCATACAAAGAAAATCCAATGCATTTTCTAAAATGACCGTAAATGGAACACTTTGAACCTTGTCATTTACCTTCCAAGAAATATAGAACCACCTTCTCATTTCTCTCTTTCAATGCTATTACCTCTATCCATCGAGTAAAATAGTCTATTGCAATAAGGACCCATTTATGTCCATCACTGGATGGAGGATTAATCATTCCAATGAAATCCAACCCCCATTGAATAAAGGGTTGATCCACTTGACTTGGATGTAATGTAAGAGTTGCCAAATTCTACTTGCCTATGAAAAAGGCACATTCCTTACATTTCCTTACCCAGAGATGGGCATATTTGAACAAATCCAACTAATAACTCGGCTCGCATGATCTTCATTGCAGTTGTTTGTGTATAATAATGTCATCTAGAGATGCCATTATGGAAATCTTCTAGTATCTTACTTACCTATTCCATTCCTACACACCAAAGGAGAACAACGTTCAAATACTTTCGAAAGATAACGTTATCCAATAAGAAATATGGAATATATTGAATATGGAAAGTCCATCTTTGATTTTTATCCATGTTCACAGGATATACTTCAAGAAAAGGAAATTCTTCATTTCGGATAACCATTCAACTTGATCATCACTCTCATTAGTATTTAGGAGTGTCGCTTCCTCATCACCTTTTTATTCCATGTCTCTAGAAATTTTTTGACACAAACCTTTACCTATGACAAGTTTGGTAACCTTGATATGCACATCATACTACATCACCTTCGTGATCCATCCAACACGCTTTTTGTTCATCTCTTTGTTCAGTAAAAATTCCTTGACACCTAGATGGGAAACCATCGATGAATTTTGTTGATGGAAAAATGTGCTTGAATATATTTAAAGCTTGAATAACTACAAAGAATTGTTTTTCAATGAATGAGTATTTAAGCCCGTAGTTTTGAGGGATCAACTGAAGAAAGAAATTGGTTGCTGCATTAGATCATCATTTTCTTGGGTGAGGATCCTTGAAATGCTATCTTGACCTAAAAAATCATAAAGGATAAATTATTTATCAAACCTAGGCTTTACCAACATGGGACCTTGAGAAATGGTTGTCTTGATGGCTTTGAAGTTCTCCCTTTCTTCATTTTTTCATGAGAAAGGCATATTTTTCTTTAGCATGGATGTTATCTATTTATCCAATGTTGAAAATTGAGGGATGAATCTCTACATGAAATTTTTGGTTCCCCAAAAACTTTGGAGACCCTTCTTGTGACTTGGGAGAGATAAGGACATAATCGAACGAATCCTGGCTGGAACGTGTTGGTGCTCATCTTGATCTTGCACCATTTTCCCTAGGTTTCCTTTGATCTGTGTGTTATGAAACAATTTATCTCTCGATGTGGATGTTCTGAAGATTTTACCTCTATTTGAATGCCTTGAATTGTTCATAGAATCCATTATCATGCCCCCTTTTGAAGAAGTCTCTGAGTTTGCCTTGTTTTTGCCTTGATTTCTTCAAAATCTTTGGGCTCCACCATTTTTTTCCAATTTTTCCCAACCATGGAAGCTTGAGAGTGAACAATTTATTTTTTTATGCCTTTGAAAATCCAAATCCATGGTCGAAATATGCTTGGAACCATGATTCACTTGGTTTTATTTCAAAAAAATTCATCCTTAGCGAAAAATTAGATTCTGGGTCATGAATGGTGAATTTATGTGTTTTTGACGGTCTAAGTGGTGTCTTTTTCCTATCAAAATTATTCCTCGGTATTTGGGAGTCACGTGGATTTTTTTGGTTGGTCGGGGATGGTAGGAAAATGTTTTAACTTGGGGATTTTTGCTTTTTTGACAAAAAGCAAATTTGGTCCTGTAGCTCCATTCAATTCTGATTAGTTCTTTTGGTACTTACGTGGTTTCTTATAATTGGATGAGGCATGATAGGTTTGTTTTATGAACTTTTTATTTTTGGCTACTTTGGCAAAAATTTTGAACTCACCTCGTGGCCCCGTCAGGAACTGATTAAAGCAAAATTTAAGCGGCAGGGAAAAAGTCTTACTTTGACCCCGCAAAAGGACACATGTTAAAGTTAAAAGTGAGATGCAGGCCTTCGAAGCGGGTTGGATAATTTTCCCTTTTGGAGAAATGGAGTAAAAATCTAAAATAGAAGCATGCCCCGCTAAATCATATTGAGACAATAGTGGTTTGAAAAGTCAAGAGGCGGGAGGCGGGCCATTGGGGGAAACTTGGATTTTTTCCCCTTGTTATTCAAAAGATTAAAATCATCAAAATGACTCGCAGCCCAACAAAGAATAGTCAAAATTTTCTCTAGTCAATGGTGGAGGTGCGGAATTTCGGTGGAAAATTGGAAAATTTTCCTTTTGTGGGAAAAGGAGTTAAAAGTGTAAAGGAAGCGTTGCTCACTTGGACCCACATTAGAAACTAGAAGTGGAAGTGTAGAGTCATGGGGATTGGAAAAATTTCCCTTTTCTGAAATGGAGGTGAAATAGTAGATTTTAGTCGTGGTTCCTTAGGGAACCACATTGGGACATGAGTCGGCACATTTTTCAAAGGCGTAAGGGCAAAGCAAATTGAGAAATTTTTCATTTTTTCCAAAAAGATGTAAAAGGTAAAAGGAACCCCAGGCCCATGTTAACTTGAGTCTCCCACGTGGATGGTCCAGATTAGGAAGAGAGATCAATGGCATCTATGCATCTGTATCGATTTTATGTCATTTTTGCTTTAAAGCTCTTGGGGATGTGAATTTTTACAGTTTTATCATTTCTTGGAGTCTTGTTTGCTTGGAAATTCGTCTTGGGGACAAATTGGTGGTTTCCAAAACAACACTATGGGAATCTAAGATCCCACTTCATTAGCCACATAAAAGAATATCATCGCAGAGGCTCACCATTACCACCCTCAATGGATTCATCCAAAATGAAACTAGGCCAAATGGCTACTAAAGATTAGGCTATTATATCTAGTAAGTCACCTTTTCCTTCTTCTAGCTCACAAGTTATTAAAAAAACTCCTCCCTCCAATGAATTCTATTCTAAGTCAGCTAAAATTTAGACCATAGCTTCACCTTCACCTCCTTCTAAGCTGATGGCCTCACCCTCAGAAGACAATCCAATTTCCAAGTCAGCCAAAGTTCCTCAAAGACCCTTACCATGTAAACCTTCCCTCACTCCAGGAACTTCCCCCTCATCCAACATTGTCCCATTTGATTTTGTGGAACATGCAAGTAAGACCAAAGTGCAGCTCTCAGAGATTGAATACTTGCAAACACACCCTGCTTAGTTTGATAGACTAATCAATGTTGTTTAGAGCAACAGTTCTATACCCTCAAGTTCAAATTCTAAAGGTATGCTCCCGACACCATCTACACCACCTGCTCAAAACATGTTGGCCCTAAGTGCTTCCAAAACAAATAAGGTGGAGCCCTTGTACCTATCTCTTCTCATGAATGGTTTTGAGCTCAACAATTACATCATTGACTCTGGAGCTTCTGATAATGTAATGCCACTCAAAGTTTCCAATGCTCTAAGCATGATACTAACCAGAGTTAACAGAGCTTGTTACTCAATGTCATCTAAGAAATTACCACTAGTAGGAAGGATAAAAGATGCACAAGTAGCTTTAGCTGAATACCATGATAAGAAGTTTTTGTAGAGACCTTGGTGGGGAGATAAAGATGGATTGGACATCTGCAACTATTCCAATAAAGGGTAAGATGAAGAAGCTGCTTCTGGTAATAAAAATGAAGTTTACAGTAAGAAGTTCAAGTGACCCAAGAGCTAATATCCTCTTTCAATATTGTGGATTAGGAAACTATTTCCTTACTTCACAACGAGAAGAAGACTTGCCACTTTCCTCAAAATTAGAAAAATATCAGGTCTGGACTATGGAGTTTGATGGAAGCCATTCCAAAGCAGGCTTAGGGGTTGGTGTTATGTTGTACTCTCCTTCCAATGTGATGCATCCTTTTGCATACAAACTACAGTTTGACAACACCAACAATAGAACAGAATATGAAGCTCTCCTCTTGGGCATAAGTGTAGTGGAAGACATGGGAATCAAAAGATGAGATGCCTTGGTGATGTAGAAGTGATAGTGAAGCAAATCCACTAGCAATACCAGGTGAAGAACCCAAGGCTCAGGCATTACAGGAATAGAGTGTGGGATTGCATTGAATTCTTTGATGCATTCTCTATTGAAGCCATCCCAAGACAACAAAATGAAAGAGCTGATTCTCTTGCAGTATCAACATCCCTATTGACTCCTCATCCTTCTTTTGGCAAGGAAAAAATAACCATTGAGATGGTTTTCAGACCAAGTGTACTGATAATGCAAATCACTGATAGGTTTTCAATGAAAAAAATCAGACTTTATCCTTCTTAGAGCAAAGATACAACTTCAATAATCTCTTCTTTGAGGAAAGTGTTAATCCACATAGAGAAGTTGTGGCTGAAGATGCATCAGATGAAATTAAAAGAGTGGATGATGAAGGCATGATTAGATTGAAAGTTAACAAGATCCCCAAAGGTATAGTCTCTCTGGAGGACCTGTTTGACAATCATGTTAGATTTATTCATGAAAAAGAAAATCTATCTTCTCACTGTCCATCTGATTTTGACAAGAAAAACATTGGGACTTCTAAAGATCCAAGGATGGTAAACATTGGAAAATGTTGCACACCTAAAGAAAAGAAAGTTCATTGCTTTGCTTAAAAATTACTCTAATGTGCTAGCCTACTCTTACGACGAGCTCAAATCTTTTCAACCGAAGGAAATGCATCATTCCATTCCTCTGAAGCAAGATGCTAAGCCCTTCAGGAAGAAGCAAAGACCCTATAATCTAAAGATTGCTGATGTTATCAAGGAAGAAGTGAACAAGATGTTGAATGCTAGAATCATTTTCCCCATTCACCACTCAACATGGGTGGCCAACATTGTACCAGTCAGAAAGAAAAATGGGGAGATCAAAATATGTGTAGATTTTAGAAATCTGAATCAGGCATCTCTCAAGGACAATTACCCTCTTCCGATCATGGATCATATCCTATAAGCAGTTACTAGATCTGAGATGCTCTCTTTTCTTGATGGCTTCTCAGGGTATAATCAAATTAAAGTGGCCAAAGAAGATTGTAGCAAGACAACTTTCACAACTCCTTGGGGCACTTTTGCTTACAACAGGATGCCTTTTGGCCTGATCAATGTGGGAGCCACCTTCCAAATATTCATCGACCTGTCTTTCAAAGATCTCAAGCATTACATTTTCATATACCTTGATGACTTAAACCATGTTTTCAAATAAGATAAGTGAGCATATCTTCCACTTGGAGCAGATTCTTACAAGATGTAGAAAACATGGAATTTCTCTAAATCCCAAGAAGTGTATCTTTGGATTCATAGAAGGCAAGCTGTTGGGACACATCACGAATACACATGAAGTACATATTGACCCTAAGAGGGTAAGTGCTATTCAAGCACTATCTCTTCCCACCAGTAAGAAAGGATGACACTCATTCTTTGGGAAGGTAAATTTTCTTCGCCGCTTTGTCCTTGAATTTTCTAAACTAACAAAGCATATCACCTCTATGATGAAGCCTCAAACAAGTTTCAAATGGAGTAGTGAAGGAAAATCAACATTTGAAGAAATCAAGAAGGCCATTGCCAAAGCTCCAATGCTGGTATCTCCAGATTTCAGCAAGGAATTCATCATGTACTTGTTATGCCTCGAGCACACTCTTTCTACTGTCCTAGTTCAAAAGAATGATGAAGGATTGGAAGCACCTATTGCTTTCATGAGCTGCCCTTTGAAGAAGCATGAACTAAATTACAGTCAATTGGAGAAGCATGCATATGCAGTGGTCAAGGCTGTGAAGAATTTCAGATTTTACATACTCAACTCTCACACCATGGTGATGGTCCCCGAAGTGCAATCAAGTCCATTTTGACACAACAAGATCCTAGAGCCAAAAGAGGAAATTGGATTGCAAGGATCCAAGAGTATGACCTAGAGATTAAGCCCTCTAATTTGGTTAGAGGAAATGGTTTGTGCAAGTTGATTGCTGAAGATGAATCTCTCAAAGTTCATCTTGGAGAAAGAGATGACACTTGCCCAACCTACTCAGAAGATTGCCCACAAGTTCTCTTTGTGAACACTACAGAGGAATGGTATGCAGACATCACTTTATTTCTTACCTATGGGGACTTCCCTCCTCATTTAGATTACAAGTAGTGAAGAAATCTTAGGCTGAAAGCAGCCAAATATGTGATTTGGAATCATGCACTCTACAAGAAAGGGATAGATGGTTGTTTTCTCAAATGTGTTGACAAGGAACAACAAGAAAAACTCCTCAAATCCTATCATGATCAAGCTTGTGGTGGACACTTTTCAGCCATGGTGACTGCCCACAAAATTCTCAGAGGTAGGTACTATTGGCCTTCTCTCTTTATTGATGCATAGAACTGGGTTTCTAAATGCAAAGCATGCCAGTGATTTTTGGAAAGCCTAAGCTAGTTTCCTTGCCACTCGGAGATCGTGGTGATTGAAGAACCATTTCAACAATGGGGGCTGGAATTTATCGGTGTTCTAAACCCTCATTCAAGTGCAGGGAATTCCTACATGCTCACCGCCACATATTACTTCACTAAGTGGGTGGAGGTCATTCTAACCAAACAAGCGAGCTCTGAAGTTGTCTACAATTTCATAAAAGAGAATATCATTGTTCTTTTTTGATTTCCTCAGAAGATTATAGTAGACAACGCTACTTATTTCTCTTCGAAGGAATTGACAGAATTATGTTATGGCTTTGGGATTTCTCTTGCTCATTCTTCTGACTACTATCCTCAAGGGAATGGTCAAGATGAGTCAAGAAACAAAAATATTGTGACCATTATCCATAAGCTTGTTGATGAGAATAAAAAGAATTGGCACAAAAAATTATATGATGCATTGTGGGCTGATAGGATCACTCCTAAGAAGGAAATAGGCATGTCACCTTTTCAGCTACTATATGGAGTTAAAGTAGAGATTCCTATTACAATTGAAATGCCAGCTCTCAAGATGCTTCAAACAATGGAAGACAACCAATACAGAGATTCAATTGACAAGAGGATCCTTTTCCTTGAGAAGCTAGAAGAGAGAGTAGATCCGAGGTAGTGGAAATAATCAAAGAACATCAGCTGAAAGTGAAGAGGATCTTTGACATAAGATCCAAAGCAAGGAGTTTAGAGCTGGAGATTTGGTCCTACTTTGGGACAAGAGAGATAGCCAAAGGGAATTGATGGTAAGTTAGATTATTTTTGGTTGGGTCCATTTCAAATTCGGGAAGCTTGTGGTGAGAATGCCTTTCTCTTATCATACTTGGATGCAAATCCATTGGTATTTCCTACAAGTGGGCAATATTTGAAGTTGTACCATCAGTGAAAGTGAGTTGTTCCTTAGCCTGTACCATAGTTTTGTTGTTTCCCCTTTTCTGTTGTGTGTTTTGGTTTATTTTCTATTTTGGTGTGGTTTTGGTTTGTTTTGTTTTCCCCTCCTTCCTTCTTCTTTCCTTCAATATTGTACATGACTCTGCAAGGCCCAATGGATAAGGCACTAGTCAATGTTATATGTTTTGAAACCTATGATTCTAGATCCTCATGTCATGTCTTCACCTTGCTCAATCCACACCATGTCCCCAAGCTAGAGCCAGCTATTTTCTTGCAAATGTGTAAAGGGGAAAATTTCAAGTTTTCAAGCAAGACAACTTTCTCCTATCTCAAAGTTTCCATGTTTTGATCATACTTGTTAACCAAAATAAGCTCCCTCTTATTTTTAGGTTAACTAGCTTCCTTTTGTGCCTCAGTTAAATTTTCACACATTTTAGGCACTCAAAATTTTCTGGGTATTGCTTCATCAGATAGGATTTTTCTTCCCCTTTCCAGAAAGGTAAATAAGTCCTCCTAACTCCTTGTATTTTTTGAATTATGGCTCGACAGAGTTTGGAGGGGAAATTTTCCCTAAGTGGGCCTGCGGAGTTTGGGAGAGTTTTGTGCCAAGAACGCTCGGGCCAGCGGAGCAAAGTTGGAAAATTTTCCAAGGAAATTAGCGGGTCAGTGGAGCTAGGGAGAAAATTTTGCCGCTTAGCATTTTGGGGCAAAAGGGTTAAAGTCAAAATCTAGCCTACAAGCCCGCAAAGGAAAATGGAAGGAAAATGACTAAGGCCCCACACCAATCATAAGGCACCACGTGTCTAGTCCATGTCAGCAGCGCTGTGGCGGGGTCAAGAAGAAGTTATATTTTTTTCCTTTTTGGTCAAAAAGGTTGAAGGCAAGAAATGAGACTGCGATCCCATCAACGAATTGGGTAGTGCCATGTGTCTCGAGTGGTGGGGCCACAGAGAAGTTTGGGAAAATTTCCCATTTTTGTGAAAGGGACAAAATGTTATTCAAGCCCGCGAGTGAACCAGAGACAGGCGCCATGTGTCATCGGGTTGGTGGGGGTGCAGATATTTGGGGAAAATTCTCCCAATTTGCAAAAAGAGGGAAAAAGGTCAAATTTTGGCCCGCAGACCCGAATTTTACCCTAATTTTGCCAGTTTTTCTCTAAATCTTCAAGAGCCCATATCTTTCAATCTAGAGATCATATTTTCACATTTTTGGTATCAATGGAAAGATGGTGAAATTATCCACATGATGAACACTTCAATTTAAAATGGAGTATTATGGGAGAAAATTGAGAAAACGTCTACGGCATGTAAAAATGTAAAAATGTTTCCCCGAATCTACTCCAATGTTCTCCATTGTGGATGGCCCAATTTCAAATAAATTAGGGCAAAGGATCGAAGGGTTCATATGAAAATTGGAAAATTGAAATGTTAAACATATTTTTGCACGTAAAATCTCTTTTTGGGCTCATTAGAAGCATTTTCTTTGCGGCAGAGGAATCTGGAAGAGGGGAAATTATCAAATTTTTTTGTAATGGCTTTGGGTCGAATGATTTAATGGTTTTTTGAAGTTTTTGTGAAGTAGAAATTGAATTTGGAAATTGGAAGCATGTTTTTGCAAATAGAGGACAAAAAATGATTGTTAGTTTTCTTCTATTCTCCTCCTCTGCATTTTTCTTCTATTCCCACTCGTTGTACAAGTTTCAACTCTAAGATCAATAAAAAAGGAAGGAATTTTATGTCCCCTTGATGGAAAACTCGATTGCTACTTTTTGACCAGCGTGTTTCATTCTATCTTGTTCTCATAAATTACAAATTTGTCTTTCTTCTATTAATTAATTAATGTAATGAAACTTCCAGTTTGATGTGTGTGGGCATCTGACACTCTACCCACAACATTGAATTCCCCCTCCTTCATTCTCACTCCCTCCCCTTTCTTAGATCGATTTCTGCTATAGCAAGGAGTTGTTATTATTGCCATAGGGACAATGGAGTGTTCATGTGGATCTCTAGTTGAAAAACCACCATAAATCCACTTTGGTTTTACATGCTAAACAATGGTAGTTGCACCATTGAAATGTAGAGGGAATTAGATTCCCATAACGTTGGTCTAAAATCCACAAATTTGTCCATAAGAAAAATTTTCTCACCAACAAGTCTCCTGCACGTAAAATGAAGAGGAACATTAATTTGGTATCCTAGTTGGGTGGGAAAAGTCTGAAGACGTCTTTTGCCATCAAGATGTGATTTGACCATTGGCTTTGATATGATTTTCCAATTTTTCTTTGATTAGCACGCAAAGAACCAAATTTGACAGAGTAGAGGAGGAAGTAGTTGGTGCGTGAGATTAAGAATGACTTACCAGGTGAAGAATTAAATGCTGGAAATATTTAGAAAGATTTTTCATCTACACACCTTAATTTTTTTTCACATATCTTATTCTGGGAATCTCAACATGCAATGGTGCTTTGAATGTCTCTAGTTTTGGGGGAAAACTCTGTTGTAAATGAAGTATTATAAATTGCATGAATTTGTCATGCAAATGGTTGGAGTGTTAGAGGTCGGGACTGATTTTTCTAAGAGAAAATCTTAATAGAGCCTGTCCTTTTGAGAAACCATTTGAAGAAACCTATTTATCTCCTTTGTGTTAAATTTGATCATGTCAAGGTGGTTGTGAGTGTACAACCATTGACAAGCTCTGAGATTGTTCTAGAAACTTTCCCTGCTGATAAATTTAATCAAACTTGAGTTAATATGCATTATTTTTGGGCAAAATTTGTGTTTGCTTCATTTCTGAATGTCTACAAGTAGTTTTCTTATTCTCGTTGTAATATTACATTGAAATATTTGTGAATCACACAAGATCTTATCCTTGTGATAGTTTGGTGGCATTTGAAATTTCATTTATTAGAAGAGATTTCATTTAATAGTGAAATAAACAAATTTAAAATCACTGTGACTCCTAACATGACTATAAGATTGTTTATTAGCCTTCAAGGGTATCTTAGGCATGATGAAACAGAGGTTGATAATGTTTAGTTAAGTTTTCCAATTTGAGCCTTCATTTTGGATCCTTGAAGTTTGTGTGAAAAGTGTTGATCCGGGCCTCTATTGAAGGACATATTATAGTTAAAGGAACATCCTGGTATCCTGAAGCATTCTATTATTCAAGCTCTCCATTTTAGTAAAAATTCTCAAGGTTTTGGTGAATCAAGTTCATTTCTTCCTCACCTCCCACCAAAAATTCATTTAAAAACAACTTATCATACCCATACTACCCTTGTTTGTCATGTGTGTATACAAATGCATAATTTTTACTACCAAAACATGTAGAAACAATCAAGTTTTAATTGTCTTTAGTGGCCTAAACCTTGCTTAGAAATATATCCATTATCTAGAGTGAAAAATCATGAGAGTTAGGTTTTTGCATTGATCATATTTTCTTCAAGGTCTTCTTAATAACTTCATGAGAAGGATATCTCTATCTCCTCCATAAACAAGAGGCTACAAAAAGGGTCCTCTCACCATGGTCTAAAGGCACAACCATAAAGTAGGGAGGATAGGTAAAATCCTCTTGAGGGTGCTACCCATTTCTCCACATATGAGTGAAAAAGAGCAAGCTACATTTCATCCTTGGCTATAAAATGACACACTACATGCTTTGCTTGTCTCTAAGCTTCTGCCAAACTCGTGATCTTTGCTTAGTTTCTAAGGGAAGATCAATTTGGGTACCAACACTGATTGGTGCCTATGTCGGACATAGTGGTTACAGTTCATATTCAGACCCTTGTAAACACTTCTTATATGTTCTAAGTGCTAATACATTTTTTCAAACATCATCTTGTGTTCGGGCCTGTAAGAAGTTTTCAAAGTTGCAAGTGTTGTGTGCAATTGTTTCAGTTCCCACACCTAGTGTGCTAGCTTTCATTGATAAATCTGGTAAAGAAAAGTCAAATCATCCCATTTCTAGTTTCTAGTATTGACAGACATTTAAAAAATCATATTTTAGTGTATTTTCACAACTAAGGTGGAAATCCTTAGTGGCGACTCCCTATTGATCTGATTATTAATGAGTACCACTGTCTTAACCTCTATCAAGTGAGATTTGTTAATAATCTTTGCAAAGATGGAAGAAAGAAGATCTTTCTTTGCTAGGTATCATCTTTGGGACATTATTTCCGAGCTAGGAAAAAAAAATTCAGAAGGAAGAAATTCCTAGAGAGTTGTTGGAGATCAACAGACAAGAAAAGGGATCTCCATTGATGAAAGTGATCAGCCTATCATTGAAAACTACCATTCAAGTGCTTTTGTATCAGGTATCCTCTTTGTGGAATTTAATTCTCCAACTAAAGAGGGGCCTTCATTTGATTTTGAAAAGTTTTCTTCTCATTCGACCTTGTCTTTTTCAAATTTGATAAGGTTTTCCAAGAAACAAGGCCTTTAAAGGATATCCATTTTGAAATTTATACTCCTATGTTTCAAATACCCTCTACCCCTTATCATTTTACCTACCCTCCGTGTCACCTCCTTAAAAAAACATGGCACATCCCCTACCCATACATCCATATGTTGTAAAATTGTTTAGTTCTATAAATTTTCTTGGGATAGCTAGTTATCCAAATGCAGTTCCCAGGATGTAAGAAATAGATTACCAAATTTCCAAGGAAACAATTCTATAACTGGTGATCAACATTTAAAGATTTTTATCAATATGATGGAAGACTTTGATATTTAACATGAATATGTATATATCAAATTGTTTATTCATACTTTGGAAGAGGATGTAAGGGACTGGTATAAATATTTTCCAAAAATTCCATTGATTCTTGGACAGAGGTGAACAATGAATTTATATTGTAGTATGGTGATAGAACTGACCCTAGGTTTCTTCTATCATAATTTGAAAACATCAAGAAGAATCGTAATGAGTCAGTACATGATTTCAACACAAGGTTTAACAAGACCTTGAGGAGATTTCTTGTTAACTTAAGGCCATGTGATGAATCATGTTTGATCAAATATTTAGATGCATTTGATAAAAAAGTTGCTTACTACTTGAGGAAAAAAAACCTATTAATTTGAGGCAAGCCTTCACCATGGCTCAAAATTGAGAACAACATCAATGCAATTGGAAAGCCTCCAAAATGGACGGTGTAAAACTAATTAACCTAGAAAAGCCTTAAACAAGTAAGGCTATTAATTTGGAGGAAGTTGTGAAAACTTTGGCGGAAGGTTGTCAAAGAAATATCATACAAATTAGCCCGGGTAGAAAAAGGAATTGGGTAGAGTTCACAAGGTTAGCAAAATCAACAAGGCTAATGTGGGTTTACAAATCATCATAGAAATGATCAAATATCTAATGACAGAGGCAAGGGACTTGTTGGATTTGGAAATAAACAGTCCCGGGCCGAGAGAAAATAGAATGGTTGTTGATCCTTTGGTCATCAGAGTTGTTGTCGTGGAGGAGAAAAATGTCATTGATTGGTGTGATAGATGTTTCATGGCCCATGCACCATGTGAGGAGGATCAATAAGAAGAAGAATAAGCTGATGATGATAATGATGATGATGTTTGCATGATGGGTTACTCCATAAGATCACAACAAGGGGAAACTTTAGCGAGGTAATAAGTGCTAGAATTGCTGATGATTTTTGGGATTGCATCCACCGGTCTTGTCATCACCAATCCGGCACTATGATAATTCTTCACCGGGAACTCCTCGTCTTTATGATTATTTACTAATGCACAACCTTTATTTTGGTGGATGTAATCTGAAACAAAACAACAACCGAACACAAGAATACCATTGACTATGATAAGACGAGAATGACGAAAAATCTGAAATATCAAAATAAATTATAATATTAACATGAAATCTGTTCTGATCTCACCCATGAGATACTTCAACAAGACTATGGGAGAAACTTTACAATTACACCTCTTGATGGCTTCTTGACACACCTTTAGCGATGGCTTCCTTCGCACACTTCCTACAATATTTCTCACTACTTCTTTCTATGCTAAATGAGGGGGTGGCCTCTCTATTTATAGAACTCCCGAGCTTATCCATCCTATCTCTAAGATAGGATAAGAAATCCACTTTGACGAATCATATTCCATACCTTAACTCTTATCTGTACATGTAAGCTTATCTCTTAAGATAAGATAAACCTTATCATTTTACATGGGTTCCACATTTTTAGACTTTTTACAAATAAAATACACAAAATATTTATGACCTCACTCCTTGTCCTTATTACCAATATAATATTTCTAATTCCTAATCATGTAGACCCTACTTCTCTAATTACCCAAACTTTGACATTTTAACATTACCGGACCACTTACGACAAATATTTACTTTTTACAACATTCCTATTGTACTTTGACTGTTACCGTACTCCACATTATTGGTGACACCGTCTTGTGACGCCGTTATCTTCTATCAGACGCTACTACTAATTATACTTAACAACATCCTATTCCTAATACATACATTAATGAAATAGAAATTATGGAGGAAAATTTTAGTGTCGACATCTTCCCCCTTCCTAGCTTCTACTCCGTCCTCGGAGTAGACTATTCTGGTGCTTGGAAAATCTTCAACTTGTCGTGGTTGACCCATTTCGTAATGGGAGTGCCATCCAATTCCTCCAGTCGGTACGTACCATTTTCAAGCACAATTCTTACTATTTTGTAGGGCCCCATCCATTTTGGAAGAAATTTTCTCTGTCTTCTTTTTTTGTATCTGGAATCATATACTAGAACCAAGTCATTCACTTGAAATGGAGACCACCGGATCTTTTGATCAAAGTACTCCTTCTGCTTCATTTTCTTCTTATGGCTTGTATCCTTCGCTATTTCCCTCATTTCTTCTAGCAAATGAAGATGTACCAACCTTTCTTTTACTGAATCATTTTCATCCATCCTTTCATTTTTCATAACTCTCACAGTGGGAATATCAAACTCAATAGGAAGAACTGGATCAATGCCATAGGCCAATTGAAATGGGGAGTATCTTGTTGCTGACTTTGATGTTGCCCTATATGCCCACAATGTTGCATGAATCCTCTTATCCCATTTATGTACCTGCAAGGCTGCATCTTTTGCTAGAATTTGACATGACAAAAATTTGTTCGTTCCACACTGTCTATTTGTGCTTGGCTTGTATGTTGTTGCCTTCCTATGCTTAATAGAAAACTTATTGACTAGGGATTCTACCACCTCATTAATGAAGTGGCTTCCTTGATCTGTTACAATTTCTAATGGACAACCAAATCTGGTGACAATACGTTCATATATGAACCTTGCCACTTCATCCATAGAAGTTTGTCTTGATGGCCTAGCTTCAACCCACTTGGTTAAATAATGCATGGCAACTAAAATATACTTATTTTGGTGTGATGTAGTTGGAAGTGGACCTACAGTGTCTATTCCCCACTTTTCAAAGGGACCAAGGGGAAGAATAGGACATAATGGAGCTGATGAAGTCTTACGGTTACCATGTGTTTGAAAAATATCACATGTCTTACAATAATTATAACAATCTTTAAAAAGAGTGGGCCAGTGATAACCTGCATCCAAGATCCTTCTTGCTTATAAGTTTTCCAGAAGTGCCCTCCACATGTACCATTGTGGAATTCTTCTAGCAGCTCCTTTCCTTGATCACGTCCAACTGCCCTCTTGTACTGTCCATCAGGTCCTCTTCGAAATAATGCTCCATGCAAAATAGAATATGGACGACTGGCTTGAGTAATCTTTCTCTTAGTCTTTACATTGGCACCATCAGGAAACTTGAATTCATTCAGATAATTCCAAATATCTATGTATTCACTAGGGATTGTGTCGAGGAGAACAATCTTTGCATCGGGAAAATCATCATCATCACAAGATGATCCTAAACCATCATAGGCTCGAGAGAGTGCATCTGCATTGACATGCTTCTTTCCTGGCCTATCTATAATATCAAATTCAAATTCTTGTAGCAAAATTATCCATCTTGTTATCCTCCCTGATGGGTTAGGCTTATTGACAATATATTTGAGCACGATGATCCGTTACAACTATAAATTTCTGCCCTAGCAAGTAATTTCTAAACTTCTTCTACAAAAATGATAGCGAGCCTCTTTTCGATTCTGTATAGTTTACCTCAAAGCTTTGCTCATTTGTCTACTCCCAAAGTAAATTGGATGTTCATTCCCATTTTCATCCTTTTGGCTCAAAGTACTACCTAGTGCTGCATCCCCGAGGCATCGGTGTACACAATGAATGGCTTGCTCCAATATGGATTCTTCAAAACAGGTGAAGACACCGGGCTTCCTTGATTGTCCAAAAGCTTCATGCGCCTTGTTTCTGGTTCATAAGCAACATCCTTCTTCAAGAAGCTGGGTTAGTGGTACATGCGATCTTTGAGAAATTCTTGATGAACCTTCTATAGTAACCCACATGGCCTAAAAATGATCTCAACTTACTTCTATTCATAGGAAATGGTAAATCTTTGATTTTGAAACTTTATCGGGATCAGTACCAATACCATCTCTGGATCTGACATGCCCTAACAAAACGCCTTTAGAACATCCAAAGACACACTTTGTAGGGTTTAATGAGGCTTGTGCTTCATCTAACCTTTGAAATGTTGTCTCCATCTGTGCAAGTGGTCCAACTTGCTCCCATAGATGTAAAAATCATCCGAGAAATACTCGATGAAGGTCCCGATGTAGGGTTCAAACACCCTATTCATCAAACGCTAGAATGTTCTTTGGAGCATTACACAACCCAAAGGCATAACTCTATAAGCAAGCGTTCCCCAAGGAGTGGTGAGCGTGGTCTTGGTGATCTTTCTCTATATATGAACTTGGTTGTAGCCGCTTATATCCATCAACAAAACTATAACACTCCTGGCCAGCTACTTCGTCCAAGATCTGATCTAAAAATGGAAGAGGGTAATGATCCTTCTTTGTTGCCTTATTGAGCTTCCTGTAATCAACACAAATGCGTAGCTTCCCATTCTTTTATTGAGATCACAATGGGAGAAACCCATTACGAATTCTCCACAACAAATATGAATCCTGTATCAAGCAACTTATCTATTTCTTCTTTTACAGTCTTGGAAAAATTAGGATTCATTCTATATGGCATTTGCTTTATGGGCTTAGCACCATCTACCAGCTCAATACAATGTTCTACCCAACTTACTTGGCGGAGTTCCTTGTAATCAAAAGTGAATAGGTGTATGTACCTTCGAAAGAGCTGGAGGTAGGATTCCTTCTCACTCTCCATCACAACATCACCAATCTTTATTTGTTGGAGACGATCATCAACTTCTTCTTGAGATAATTTTATGGGGTCTGGGTTGGTGTGGTGGAAGAATATCCATGGTGAAACATCAACCTCACTTTCTTCATCTTCGGTGTCCACTTCACTTTGGTGCTAGAGTAATCGAGGATGTCCAATCATCGGTTTCATCACTTGAATCCACGAGGTTACGCTTTATGATGTCGAGGATCACGTTTATCTTCACCCTCTCTCTACCACGTCCAAGTGTCATGAAACCTTCATTCCAGCAGTTTCTTGAATGAACTCTCCTTAGCCATGGTCTTCCCGGCGACATTGGAGTGCGCAGCATACCATTTTTATCACTGAAAGTCTACCACACATACAACACCCATAACAGAGATATTGCCACATTTGAAACTACACCTTCTGGTTTAGTTTTTCCCTTATTTAATGACCTTAACATAAGTGTTGAAGGGCGATCAATTTTAAACCCAACATATTCATTACGAGACTCGGTCATTACATTAAGCTGCAGCACCTCCATCAACTAAGACATCATGAATTGAAATACCATTACATAATACCTCGGCTTGTGGAGCATAGGGATCTGCCTCTGCCTCCCAAAACAGGACCTCAACCTCCTTCCTTCTTCGAGCATTGAGTCCACCTCATGACTCCTGCCTCTTCTCGGAAGACATAGCCAAGAGTTGACCATATGTAATATTTGCGAGGCCTTTTGGACGATCTTCCAAGATGGAGTATGGTCCTTGCCCTGTGAAATTAGAAAATCCTACACACCCAACTTTCTTCTCCTATGTTTTTCTTACTAGTTTCTCCTTTCATCTTCTTAGGATCAGTTCCATCTTGATTATCTTTTTCTTTCTTTATTTTTGTTACAAACACATCTACTTCATTATTTCTACTCTTATCTACTACATCAAGAGAATTCACAGGTGATTTTCCTTTATCATTATCTCCCTTACCAGATGTAGAATCTCTATCTGGACAATTATACTTATAATGACCCTTTTATAACAACCATAACAAACAACTTGAAATATTCCTTTTTGGACCTCTATCTCCTCCCTGAGAACTAAATTCCTTTCCTTGAAGAAGATTAATAGTTAACTGACCCATCTTTTTGAGCAGATCTTCATACTCAGTAGATGTATTAGGAGAAATATTTGTGCTCACCGGGAGTGGTTGTGGATTCAGGACCAAAGGTGCTGGTGTAGGCTCTACTTTAGCAACAATTTCTTTGGGCTCCTCTTCCATGCTTTCTTCTTGCCTTCTTGCAATCTCCTTTGCTTGTTCAATGGTAGCCAGGGCGGTCATACTTCACTCGTTGTCGATCTCGGCTTCATCCCAAGAATGAAGTGCTTACGAGAGGAGATTATCCACGCCATTCATCAACCCATCCGCTAGTCCTTCCTTCCGATCTAGGCATCGAGCTTCCTCCTTAGCTCTAGAACACGAGCATGATAATCCCTTATCTTCTCCTTCTCTCCTTGGGATAGTTTTGTGATCTCGATCATGAGATCTGCATATTTTCATTGTTCACCAAATTCTTCAAGAAAACTTTCGAGTTAATAAATCCCATGAATTTTTCACATTATCACCTAGTGTTTGAAAACCACCTAAGTCTTGAACCATCCAAAAGGTAGGAAAAATTCAGTCCATTGTTCCCTTCTTATAAGGCCATTATAAATACAATATCGTTTAAACTCTTGAATGAAAGAAGAAGCATCTTCATTAGATTGAGCTGAAAAAATAGGAATCTTTCCCATTTTCAAAAGTAACCACCGTGAAATACCAACCCACAAGTACAATTAACAAGACTTATGTGCGAAATAATTGGAATCACTATACTAGAAAGTGACTTTACACCTTTCTACGGTAAAATAGAAATGACCACGGTAAACTATGGTAAAACTTGACTTACTACAAAGTAAAAGCCGACTTTCTTGTGGTAAACACTATTCACGGTAAAAGTGAAGTTCTTTGCGGTAAATACTATTCACGGTAAAAAGTGACTTTCTTTGCGGTAATTACTATTCCCAGAAAAAGACTTTACCAAGGTAACTACTATTCATGGCAAAATGACTTTAACATGGTAACTACTATTCACATTAAAAATGACTTTACCATGGTAACTACTATGCACAGTAAAAAAACAAGGTTACCCTCCATTGATTTTTGACTAAATGGGAATATCTCTCGGAAAATCCACCAACGAGGAATGGTCCCGACAGCGGAACCAAAATGTCATCACCAATCCGGCACTATGATAATTCTTCACCGGAACTCCTCGTCTTATGATTATTTACTAATGCACAGACCTTTATTTTGGTGGATGTAATGAAACAAAACAACAACCGAACACAAGAATACCATTGACTATGATAAGACAGAATGACGACAAATCTGAAATATCAAAATAAATTATAATATTAACATGAAACTGTTACAATCTCACCCATGAGATACTTCAACAAGACTATGGGAGAAACTTTACAATTACACCTCTTGATGGCTTCTTCAACACACCTTTAACTGATGGCTTCCTTCGCACACTTCCTACAATATTTCTCACTACTTCTTTCTATGCTAAATGAGGGGGGTGGCCTCTCTATTTATAGAACTTCCAGGCTTATCCATCCTATCTCTAAGATAGGATAAGAAATCCACTCTGACGAATCATATTCCATACCTTAACTCTTATCTGTACATGTAAGCTTATCTGTTAAGATAAGATAAACCTTATCATTTTACATGGGTTCCACATTTTTAGACTTTTTACAAATAAAATACACAAAATATTTATGACCTCACTCCTTGTCCTTATTACCAATATAATATTTCTAATTCCTAATCATGTAGACCCTACTTCTCTAATTACCCAAACTTTGACATTTTAACATTACTGGACCACTTACGACAAATATTTACTTTTTACAACATTCCTATTGTACTTTGACTGTTACCATACTCCACATTATTGGCGACACACTCTTGACGGCGCCGTTATCTTCTATCGAGCCAGCTACTACTAATTATACTTAAATTCATCCTATTCTAATACATACATTAATGAAATAGAAATTATGGAGGAAAATTTTAGTGTCGATAGATTACCTATTCTTCCTCCCTCTTATACTTTAGAAGTAGATACTGTATAATTTTTTGAATTTTCTAATAATGAATTTGAATATTTAAGAGCTTTAATGATAAAGAAGTATGATGGAGGAATCCCATTTGAAGAGGACAGGTAGTTGTTGATGAACGTTGTTGTTTCCCAAAAGGAGTATAACACAAGAAGTAGAATTTTCAAAGGTACGGGGCCTCGGGCCAAGCCAAAAACTCCATTTCTTTCAAATATTCTTAAAGAGGCTCCTAAGAAAGATGTATCTACGAAGGGCCTTGTTGTTGAAAACAAAACTCATATCCCTCCTCATACCCAAGTTATCAAAAATCATGTGCCATCTAATGAGTGTATCAAACTTCCTTCCAATACTACCTTGCCAAAATCTGCTCCTTATGATATTGCCTAAGTCTTGAGTTAGACCAAGATATATTTTCCAATTGTTGAGTTCCTTAGGATTTATGAGCAAAAAAAGGGCTTTTGAGTATTTGGGGCTGAAAGAGGAGAAGATGGCCCTAGGTAGAAATATAAACATTATGGAGACTCTACTAGTCACCGAAGAGTTAGAGACACCACCACTATTAGAGGAACTAGGTGAACCACCTTAATTTTATTTGGGGACATCCTTGGTGGAGTCTCAGCTAAATGTGGATCCATTCTTCACCACTCTGATCATTAAAGATAGGTTGTTACACAACTATATGTTTGAATCAATGGCATCATGCAATGTTATGCCTTTAGAAGTCATGAATGAGTTGTATATCAAAGTAACAACAACATATGAGAATTTCTTTGCTATGGAATCTAGAGAAGTGTTAGTGGTGGGATGTGTGAAAGTTCGGTGGTGCAACTTACAACTTACCCAGGTAAAAACTTGATGCTTGATGTTGTTATTGTTGATTGCCCAACCAAGTGGGGTATGTTGTTATCTAGAAAATGGGCTGCAAGTGTTTGTGGGAGTGTTCAAATGGACATGTCCTATGCTACCATCCCATTGAGGGAAACCTTGTCATGTTTTACAAAGAAAAGAAGATGTTGCACGTTATTGAAGATCCCAACAATGCATCTTATGAAGTATTGTACACAAGTGTTGATGTTGATAACTTTGTAGGATTTGCTTTGATGGAAAAGAGCACAAGATTGAAGAATGTTGTCTTGAGCAGGAAGGCTCTACTTAGGCTTTATTGTTTGATGGAGCTTGCTCCAAGTTTGGAAATGGTGTTGGTGTTGTTCTAATCTCTCCAGGCCAGGAAGAGTTTGTATTTTCCTTCAAATTCAACTTTAAATGCACTAATAACATTATTGAGTATGAGGCACTGTTGTTAGGTCTGAGGATTGCTTGGAAATATGGTGTTAAAGACATCATTGTTAAAGGAGATTCAAAATTAATTGTAAAGCAATTCAGAAAACTTTATGCCACAAAAATTAGCGAATGAAACAATACAAGCATGCAGTTTGAGATCTCATTGAGATTTTTGATTCATTCAATATTGTGCATCATGATAGGAAGTTCAATGATTTGGTACTCAAACTTGCGGTATTGCGATCTCGGTTTGATAATCGTACGAGTATCCCATATTGTGAATATGATGTTGAGGTGTTAACTAGGCCATCTATACCTAACAACATTAAACATTGGAAAGTTTTTGATGATGATGCTTAGGTCAGAATATTTCTGTAGAACAAAGGGGAGTTTTCTGATCAAAGTATTGATTGGGAGCCAATGGTGTGTGTAGCAAAGGGTAAAGAAACCTTGTTTGGAAAAGGCATCATCCAACTAAAGACTAATACCATTCCTGGGGGTTGGTTTCTCTTGAATCCAACTTTGATAATGTTGATCACATTATTAACATATGCATAGAATCCTCAAGGTTTGTTGAGGAGCATGACCTTGGCACAAAGGATTAACCAAGGAAGATCTGATTAGGAAGCAATCTCAACAAGGAGGAAAAAGAATCTTATGTCCAATTGCTAAAAAAATATCAAGATTGCATGGCTTGGACTTATTCTAAAATATAGAAAGGATTTGTTTCAATATGAGATTCCCTTTGAATCTAATGCAAAACCATTTAGGAAAAATAGAGGCCAATCAATCCACTCCTATCTCTTAAAATGCCAAAGGCCCAAGAAACGAGGGATTATTTAGCCTACAAAGTATTCTTCTTATGTTGTAAACCTAGTACCAGTCGAGAAAGAAGAATGGTGACATCAAGCTATGTGTGAAGTTTAGAAATCTGAGCGAGTGCATCAATGAAGGATAATTATTCTTTACCAAACATGGAAAAAAATTTGTAGTCGTGGTGGTAGTTCTGGGCTGCTATCTACCTGGATGGCTTCTCTGGTTATAACCAAGTTGTTGTAAAGGAATAAGAAAGAATTAACACAACCTTTACCACCCCTTGGGGAACATATATATATGTTAGGATGTCCTTTGGGCTGATGAATGTTGGAGAAAACTTTCAAAGAGCAATGGATGTTGCTTTTGCTAGTTACATCAATGATTTTATTGCTTTCTACCAAGATGATGTAACCGTGTTCTCCAGAAAGAGAGATGATTATTTATAGCACTTGGAGAAAATGTTGATAAGATGCGAGAGAATATAGTATTTCACTCAATCCAAAGAATTTCCATTTCGGAGTAAAGAAGGAAAAATTGCTTCATTACATTGTGTCACACGAAGGGGTAATGATTGATTCGGAAAGGGTAGAGGCCATCAACAAGGTCCCGATTCCAAGAACCAAGAAGGGGATTCAGTCCTTCTTCGGTAGATAAAATTTATCAAGAGATTGAGATCAAACTTTTTGAGTTGACCATTCCAATCACTGACATGCTGAAGAAGGACCAGGCCATCAAATGGGAGAAGGATGCCATTCAATATTTCAATGGGATCAAGGAGGCATTAAAGCATGCCCCTATTTTAGCAGCTCTAGATTATAAGAAGCCTTTCCAACTATTTTCTTTTGCTTGAGAGAACACTATTACATTGGTCTTGTTGCGAGAAGTTGATGATGGGGTGAGAGGCCAATTGGTAATTTTTTTTAGTAAGGCATTGTAGGGGCTGAGCTGAAATACACTATTATGGAGAAACAAGTATTTGCCTTGGTAAAAGAAACAAAGCTTTTTAGGCCTTACATTTTGAGCTCTAAAATTGTTTCTTATGTTCCCCACACTATCGTGAAAGACATATTATATGAGATGGAAGCCTCAAGAAAAATATGCGAGATGGGTGAACAGGTTGCAAGAATACGACATGGATATCCAAACCACAAAGCTGGTGAGAGGTTTGGGCTTGGCTAAACTTATGGCTGAGAGAAACTTGTAAACTATTGAGGTAAATGAGGTAGAAGAAGGTAGGGTAGATGTTTTTAAAAAATTGATGAGTTTTGAGTGGTACAAAGATGTAATTTTTACCTCATACGTCTATACTACCCTAAGTATTTGAGTAAGAACCAGAAAAGAGCCCTTAAGTTGGCTTCCCAGAAATATGTCATTACTGATTATGGGTTACCTGGAAGAACCCTAAGGCAGTTCTCTTAAGGTGTATTACTGAAGATGAATCCCCAAGATAATTGTTGATCTCCATGGAGGGGTTTGTGGGGGAATTTTTCTAGAAGAGTCACATCACACAAGATCTTGAGGGCTGGTTATTGGTACCCAACTCTCTTCAATGATACAAATCTTTTGGTTAGAAGATGTGATAATTTGCAGCACTTCTCGAGAAAACCCAGAAAGCTTCGGGCTCCCTACCTTTGCAACTGTATCAATTGAATCCCCATTCAAGTAATGGGGAATGGATTTCATTGGTAAAATTTCAGACCCTTCAAGTGCTATCCATAAGGCAATTCTTGTAGCCACTGATTACTTCACCAAGTGGGTGGAGGCAATTACCACCAAAAGAGCAACACACCAAATTGTCATGGATTTTATGTTCAAGCATATCATCTGTAGTTTTGGGGTGCCAGTTAAAATTATTGCTGAAAATGCCATGAGCTTTAGAGATAAACCTTTGGTGGCAATGTGCAAAGAATACAAGGTAAATTTTACATATGCCTCTAATTACAATGCCCAGGAAATGGACAAGTGAGTCCAGTAATAATTTTTTTTTAAGATTATCGAAGAACCTTGGAGCTGAACAAAATAAAATGGGGTGAATAACTAAAGTTCATTATTTGGGTGACAAAATTACTGTTAAAAGATCCACTAGAAAAATTCCATTTGAATTGGTGTATTGCACTCAAGCTCTATTGTCCCTACATATGCAACTATCCTCATATTAGTTCATTCAACAACTGGAAGATCAAGAAGTTAGTCCATATGAGGCTCACATTAACAGTTGTCGAACTTGATGAAGAAAGGAGAGCATCTCACCAAAGGAATGTGAAGTTTAGAGAAAAATTGAAGAATTTATTTGTGAAGGTCACTCCCAGAGATTTCAACATTGGAGATCTTGTGTTGTTGTGGGATAGAAGACATGAAGAAAAGTGAAAGCAAGGTAAATTTGATGCACTGTGGATGGGCCCTTACTCCATTGACATTCAAAATTGTGAGCATACCCTCTTCTTGAAATATTTGGATGGTGAATTTCTCAAATTTCATATTAATGGAAAGCACTTGAAGCATTTCTTGGATTGATTCCTAGAATCAAGGTGAACATCACTTGTATAGTGTACAACTTGTTGGTTACTTTCTATCTTTTGTATTTTTGCTCGTTCTGGTCCTCGATGACTTGGTTTTTGTATTTTTTCGGTTTGGTATTTGGAGGATAGTTGTGGTTGTTCGATATGATAGATTTTTCTTTGACTCCGTTGCCTAATGGTCTATTCTTGGCACTTGGTCTGCTAGTTGTTCTTGTGGCACTCGCAGGGAGTACCCATCCCCGAGTCGAGCCGATGTTGGTGCTCGTCTTGATCTCGCACCATTTTCCCCGATTTTCCTTTGATCTGCGTGTTATGAAATGTTTTATCTCTCAATGTGGATGTTCTAAAGCTTTTACCTCTATTTGTTTACGTTGAATTGTTCACAAAATCCATTTTCATGCCCCTTTTTGAAGAAGACTCCAAGTTTTCCATGTTTTTACCTTGATTTATTCAAAATCCCGAGCTCTCCCATTTTTTTCCTATTTTTCCCTAACCATGGAAGCTTGAGAATGATCAATTTATATTTTTATGCCTTTTAAAATCCAAATCCATGGTCAAAAGATGCTTGGAACCATGATTCACTTGATTTTATTTCAAAAAAATCATCCTTAGTGAAAAATCAGATTCTAGGAATGAATGGTGATTTTCGTGTTTTTTTGATGCAGTGGGTGTCATTTTCTTGTTAAAATTATTTCTTAGCATTTGGCGGTCAAGTGGATTATTTTGGTTGGTCGGGGACGGTGGGAAAATGTTTTAACTTGTCATTTTTTTGCTTTTTTGGAAAAAAAAAACTAATTTGGTCCCGTAGCTCCGCTCAATTCTGATTGTTCTTTTGGTACTTATGTGGCTTCTTCTAATTGGATGAGGCATGGAGGGATTTTTTTATGAAATTTTTATTTTTGGCTACTTTGGAAAAAAGTTTGAACTCGACTCGTGGCCCCACCAAGAATTGATTAAAGAAAAATTTAAGTGGCGGGAAAAGTCTTACTTTGAATCCACGAGAAAAACACATGGCAAAGTTAAAAGCGGAGATGCGAGGCCTTCGAAGTAGGTTGGATATTTTACCCTTTCGGAAAAATGGATTAAGGCTTCTAAAATGGTTGTGTGCCCCACCAAATCATGTTGAAGGCTATAAGGTTCTTGAAGTTGTGTCATTGAGATGCGTGGCAGTTTGAAAAGTCAAGAGGTGGGGAGGTAGGCCATCGGGGGAAACTTGGATTTTTACCCCTTGTTATTCAAAAGATTAAAATCATCAAAATGACCCATGGGCCCGATAGAGAATAGTCAAAATTTTCTCCAGTCAACGGCGGAGGTGCGGAGACTTTCGGGGAAAATTGGAAAATTTTCCTTTTGTGGGAAAAGGAGTTAAAAGTGTAAAAGGAAGCATGGTTCCGCTGGGACCCACATTAGAAACTAGAAGCGAGAAGCGTGGAGCTATGGGGAAAACTTGGAAAATTTTCCCTTTTGAAAAAGGGAGGTTAAACAACATATTTTAGCCGTGGTTCCTTTGGGACCCACATAAGGGCATGTGTCGGGCCCATTTTTCAAAGGTTGAGGCGAGCAAATTGAGAAATTTTGCATTTTTTCCAAAAGTAGTAAAAGGTAAAAAAGAACCCCAGGACCCATCTAAACTTGGATCTTCCATGTGAATAGTCCAAATTCAAAAGATAGATAAAAAAGCGTGCATCTGTATCGATTTTCCACCATTCTTGCTCCAAAGCTCCTAGGGATGCGATTTTTACTGTTTTTATCATTTCTTGAAGTCTCCTACACGTAAAATGAAGAGGAACATTAATTTGGTATCCTAGTTGGGTGGGAAAATATGAAGACGTCTTTTTCCATCAAGATGTGATCTGACCATTGGCTTCGATATGATTTTCAGTTTTTCTTTCCTTAGCATGCAAAGAACCAAATTTGACAGATTGGAGGAGGAAGTAGTTGGCGCGTGAGATGAAGAATGACTTACCAGGTGAAGAATTGAATGCTAGAAATATTTGGAAATATTTTCCCTCTACACACTTGACAACTTTTTTGCAAATTTGATTTTGGGAGTCTCAACATGCAATGGTGCTTTGAATGTCTCTAGTTTTGGGGAAAACTCTATTGTAAATGAAGTATTATAAATTGCATGATTTTTTTGTGCAAATGGTTGGAGTGTTAGAGGTCGGGACTGATTTTTCTAAGAGAAAAGCTTAATAGAACCCGTCCTTCTAAGAAACCATCTGAAGAAACCTGTTTATCTCCTTTGTGTTAAATTTGATCATGTCAAGGTGGTTGCGAGTGTACAACCATTGACAAGCTCTAAGATTGTTCTAGAAACTTTCCCTTGCTGATAAATTTAATCAAACTTGAGTTAATCTACGTTATTTTTGGGAAAAATTTGTGTTTGGTTCATTTATTAATGTTTGCAAGTAATTTTCTTGTTCCCATTACAATCTTACATTGAAATCTTTGTGAATCACACAAGATCTTATCCTTGTGATAGTTTGGTGGCATTTGTAATTAGATTTATCAAAAGAGCTCGCATTTCATAGTGAAATAAAAAATTTAAAATCACTTGTGACTCATAACATGAGTATAATATTGTTTGTTATCCTTCGAGGGTATCTTAGGTGTGATGAAACAAAGGTTGATAATGTTTAGTCAAGTTTTCCAATTTGAGCCTTCATTTTGGATCCTTGAAGTTTGTGTGAAAAGTGTTGATCGGGACTCCATTGAAGCACATATTTTGGTTAAAGGAACATCTTGGCTATCCCGAAGCATTCTATTATTCAATCTCTCCATTTTTAAAAAATTATCAAGGATCTGGAAAATCAAGTTCATTTCTTCCTCACCTCCCAGCAAAAAAATTCATTTAAAAACAACCAATCATACACATACTACCCCTTTTTTTCATATGTGCATACAAATGCATATTTTCTACTTGCCAAAACATGTAGAAATAATCATGTTTTCATTGTCTTTAGTGGTATGAACCTTGCTTAGAAAATATCTCCATTATCTAGAGTGATAACTCGTGAGAGTTAGGTTTTGTTGCATTGATCATATTTTCTTCAAGGTCTTCTTAATAACTTCGTAAGGAAGGATATCTCTATCTCCTCCACAAACAGCAGGCTACAAAAAGGGTCCTCTCACCACACTGGCTAAAAGGCACAACAATAAAGTAGTCGGGAAAGGTCAAATCCTCTTGAGGGTGCTACCCATTTCTCCACATCCCGAGTGACAAAGAGCAAGCTGCATTTCATCCTCGACTACTAAATGACACACTACATGCTTTGCGTGTCTCTAAACTTCCCTGCCAAACTTTGTGATGCTTTGCTTAACTTCTAGGGAATATCAATTTGGGTACCAACACAATGATTTATAGTCCTTCTCCTGAAACAATATGCCCACAAATTTCCCTCGTGCACTATAAAAATACACTTCTCGGGATTAAGTGAAACTCCAAATTCCGTATACCTTTGGAACACCTTCCTTATATGCGTGATGTGATCGAATGCATGCTTAGAATATACAATTATGTCATATCGGTAATCCAATATGAAAGCATTGATTAGTATTTTACATGCCATGTCCATGGCTCTTTAAAAAGTAGCCCCGACATTAGACAATCTAAATGTTATTGTTTTGTAGGCATCGTTCCCCACTTGGTAGTGAAATACGTCTTGAATCAGTCGATTCATGGACTAGAATTTTATTATAACCCAAATATCCATCGAGAAAAAAATATTAGAGCTCCTGCCATTATTTGAAGAATTTAGTCCATTGGCGGGAGAGGATAATGGTTTTTCAACAAGGCAAAGTTCAAATCCACAAATCTTTGCAAAACAAAATCTCCCTATCTTCTTCCTTACGGGTACAGTTGGCTACCTAAGAGGAGTGCTTGATGGAAAAAATAATAGAGGCCTTGATGAGTTTTATTAGCTCATTTCTCTTTAGTGGCTCAATGTTGGGATGAATTGGCCTATGTTTCGGAAAACTGGTTGGCATTAGGATGCAATTAGATTGTATGTTGTGCTTTAGACACAGGATTAAAACCATGTAGGTCTTTATAGGTCCATGCAAAATTTTTGTTATAATCTTGAAATTTTTAATGAGAGCTTCTTTCTCTTCGGAAGTACACACTTTTCCCATCTTCATACACTTCTCATGTGCTACCTTGACTTCCTCAAAATCTTCTTCTCTGACCACCATGTTAGATCTTAATATTTTGGCTTGATCATCTTAATTGAAAATGGATTCTAGAGTGGCTAATACTTTTGGTAGTTTTTATCTTCAACTGTATAATTTTATCACCATATGACTCGTGTAACCTATCCTAATTTTTTGCAGCAAACTCTACCACTTCTTGTAGGAAAAGGAATTTTTTTCGCTATCGAACACTTTCTAGCTACTCACATTATCAGGGATTGTAGGTTGAACCACTATTTTGAAAAATTTCTTCCCTTCTCTCATGATATCAACAGGTATGTCATATTTCGAGCCAATTGTAGCAAGCCTATCAGCATCCTAATTTTGATTTCTAGGAACTACATGGATTCCAAAAGCTTCAAAATCATCAATCAAGTCCTAGAATAATTTCTTATATGATCTTAAAAGATCATTCTTAGATGCACTACGTGTCATCACGTGATGAAAAACTAGCTCAGTATCTCAAAAAATAGTCAGGGCCTCGATTCCCTTCTTTTGGGCTAGCTGAATTCCTTGCACAAGGGCATCATATTCAACAACATTGTTAGTGAAAGTGAATTGCAACTAGAAATATGAGAAGTACTTATTACCCTCTTGAGAATTTAACACAACACCAGCACTAGATCCATTCTTACTTATTGATCCATTGAAGAACAATTGCCACAGTCCTTCCCAATCACTTAGTGTTTTTACAAGTTGTGGTATGATCGTATCTTCTTCATGAATATAGTAGGTAAATAATCTTGTTTATTCCAAAAGAAGCAAACCAACTTCTTCTTCTACCAACACATCAGCATAGGGATCGTACTGATGAATTCCACTTACTTCATCTATCACATTATCGGGGACTTCTTCCACAAGAGTAGTTGGTTCATGATCAACATCTTCTTCTTCTGATCTTCAATGGTGTAATTACCATTTATAGGACTAATAGTGTAGGGTTCTACATGATTATGGAAGATTGGTTCCTCCCTTATAGTCACTTTGGTTCCTTATCAAGTCCTGAGAATCATATGTGACCAATTAGCTGATAGATAACCATAGTGAAATATTGTGATATGCAGATGGCTAATAGAGGAGGAAGATCAATGACTAATATGACTTGGGTGAATGACAAACTTGGGCATGCATGGATGGTAATTTGAATTTCTTTGATAACTTGAACATTCTTAATAGTTGTGTCATCCAGTTAAACAACTCCTCTTGCAACGGGCACATATTGTATGCCTAGTACGTCTACAATTTGTTTGGGCATGGCTGAGCTACTAGCACTAGAATCGATCATGAAATTATGCACTAGGTGGTTTCCAATGATCAAGGAAATATAGAATGGTGGTGGTTTGTTGGATTTAGGAATAATTTTCCCTTCTGGTTGACATAAACTCACGATGTTTCTTACTCCATGACACGATGATCTATCAATTGTACCAAAACTATTTAGAGCCTCTCGTAACAAATTTCTTTGAGAATAAATTGAGAGTGCGTCCCACACATAATGCTTAGATTGGTTTTCTTCATTTGTTCTACTATGCTTACACTTATTTTTGCATTGGTATCCTCCTTTATAAATTACTTCTTGGGTATCGTTATGCCTCAAGAAACATCTTTCCTTGTAGCTTGGTAGCGTGAATATTTCTAGTGGTTTCTTTCCTGCATATTTATCAACCACCACTTGTGTATGAGGATGTGAAGTGGATCCTTGATTAGATTTGAAAGTTTGAGGTTCCATTTCTCTCATCTTTGAATGAGTTTTTTCCACCACGATGAGGAATCATTTCAACCCGATAATCTTACTGCTTGCCGGTTTAGCAAAGTGGTTTTTGTAGGTGCCTGTGATTGATCTATTGTTTCTTGTGTAGATGTGTTTTCTGTTAGCTCAGAAGGGGCATATAAACTTTCAACCATAAGGGCCTAGCCAAGAACTCCATTGGGACAAATATTTTTATTGTGGGGTTGAGAACAAGGATAACACCATTTGTAGCCTTGAACTAGATTATTCTGGACAGGTACTTTGGCTCTAAATGAGCCAGTAGCAAGAGAGTTCCAAAATTTCAAAGGCCTAACATTTGCAGCTTGATTTGTAGCATGATTTTGTAGCTGATTATTCCCTTGAAAAGGAGTATGGTTAGCCTAATACTGCTGATTTTTTTATTGATATGGACAATTGTATTGAAACTATTGCCTCTTGAGTGGAACAAGCTTATTTCCAAAAGTTTGTAGCAGCGACTTGACTTCAAATAGATCACTTGAAGAGGTAGGGGTAGAATGATCTAGTTGATTAGAAGTTGCTGGAATAGGATAGATGATACGTTGATTGTTCGTAAGATCTAGAGAAAATGAAATTGGCGGTCATGGAGCTATCTTTCAATCCTAAATCAAGGAATTCTCCACTCTTATGGAAACATCGTAGGCATCAGGTATTATAGACCCACCCATGGAATGGATCATAAATACAACATCGTTATTCAAGGCTCACAAATAGTACAAGAATGCATTATGTGAAGAAGGCTTTATAAGTGTCGGAATCCTATTCTAGGTCATGTGGAATTGAAAGTTGAAATCACTCATGTATTCTTGGGGAGCTCTCTTCATGGTAGTGAGATGTTCCAAAAGTGATAGGTGATCACTCTTGTCTTCAAACTATTTACAGATCTTTTCTCATAACTCATCCCAAGTGGTTATACTGCCAACACTTAACCCTCGAAACCATTGAAGTGATTTTCCCTTAAAAGAGGTAGCAAGAATTCTAACCACAACATTGTCCTCTGTGATATTATGTATGAAACAAATGTTGGATACATCAAGAATATGTTCTATTGGAGTAACATGAGTTTCCCTTATGCAAAAGGGTAAACTTTTGAGTGTTATATGTAACAGGTATTGGGTCACATTGAGCCAACATGATAGGACTACTTGCATTGAAAGGGGAAAATATTAGTTTCGTGCCAGGAGCAACAAGAGGTTGATTGCTCCTTGGTGGATAAAACCTTCCGTATGAAGGAGTTGAATGACCTATACAAGGTAAAGCTGCAATCGTGTTGATGTTTAAAAGCCTCTTGTTCTTCTCTTTCTCGACGAGACAAGGAAAGTTCGATATATTGATAATTTTCTTAGTTTAAAGAATCTCTTGTCTGAATTCTTCACATAAGTTAACGCACTAACATTTGGAATCCGGAGATGTAGAGTCACCAAGTGCTTTGAATTTTTTAAGTGAGAAGAGAAGTACTAACTCTGTCCCACTTTGTGCATGCCAAAAATGTTGTCACCAAATCACTAGACCCTCACGAATGGCTAGAATATGAATATGACGTTCGGTGTGATTGGGACACATGGGATCACCTCTCAAGCATGTGGACTTGGGCTCGAGGTGAACCTCTGGAGAAGGCTGATTCCTATTCCTAAACTAAGTGTTGTACTACTCCTAGTGAAATAAAATATTTATCTAGATCTATACTAACATTTTCATCAGGTTTTAGGGAAAGAAATTTTCAGAAATGAAACTATACCGGGGATGGTGATGCACCAAATAAAGGGTGTTTCAGGACTCAAGAAGGGTTAATTTGAAGAGGGTGTGTGTTCCACAAGTCAAATTGACCTCTACTACAACTTAGAGAGGGTACAAAATATCGAAAACTAGGAAGCACGCGTTCCCTTTATTAAACTCGATAAGACAAACAAGTTATCGATCTTGTAGTTAAGAAGGATGAACTTGAGAAGGGTGAACAAGCACCACAACTCAAATGCATGCAACGCTTCACCACTTGATAAGCACACACCTCACGAATCTTGATAGAAACGTGAAATTACATAGTTTACTGCGCAAGCAGGAGAAAAGGCACAAAGAAGTATAGAAAAATGAAAGGACCGAGATTAGTCACAAAACACACACTTTTATTAGTTCAACAATGTGCACAATGCATCATACATTCAAAAGAGGCAATGGTTTCCATTACGGTCTTGGAAAATAGGTTTTAAAGTTCCCTCAACATACAAGGACAACATGTGAAGAGAGAGGACTCTTGAAAATTTGTCACTTGCACATGATATCTAACTATCTAACCTATCGACTGTTGGAACCCTTTGGAATGAGCTTCCAACTTACATTTATATAAGAATATGTGAGAGAGAAGAGGAAAGGTCATAATTACATTCCTAAATTGAAGGCACATGATGTATTTATTAGAGTTGGTTGAACCACTTGAGAAGGTTCCATCATGTATCATTAATACCCAGTTGACCTAGTTCTCCTTAATTAATTAAAATAATATTTAAATAATAAAAATAAATATTATTATTCAAATATTTAAATAAAAAATATTAAATTAATTAGAAAATAATGTGGACCCTCTCATTTACTAGTTTGCACTTTGAGGAGGAGGGGTCCATGTGAATGCATCAAAAGAACCAACATGGTGATTGGCTTGCTAAAGCCAACTCACCGAATTGGTCACGCGCTCCTCACTAGAGTTTCATTACACCCAAGGTGATCGGTTTCTAGATGAGATCACCTTGGATGAGCACCTCCACCTTGTTGAGCCAATATGGTCACATATGTTGGTGAGCTCCAAAATCTCCATCGCAATCGAGACGAGATCCTACCGTTGAGTTCCCCAAAATGAGCTCTCCACCCCAACCGAGATTACATCACATTGAACTCACCACCAATGAGCTCCCATACCAAACACCCTAATGAATTCATCAAGGTCCCTTTCTACTGAGTTCTAAATTGGCTTTATAAGCCTAAAATGATGTCAAAGATCTCACTCGAAATATTATGAGACATTTTGTCATGTCTCTAGGTAATTTGGGCCAACTTGGCCTTCCTCACAAGCTCTATCTTTAACGCATTGATCCATGAAATCACTCTACATTTTAAATATGGGTTCCCAGTTGATTTCATCAACATCCATTCTTCCCTTGGTGACTCACTATGTGATTACCAAGATCTCCAACAAATTATTTTCATTAGACAAATAACTCATCCATTATTCCGTCGATTAGCTCATAGTTGTTGAATTCAGCTCACCCACCATCACTATTTAGTCGAATGATAGAGCTCTTTACCTACATTAGTTCTTGTACATCAAGCTTTGTCGACGATTGAACTTGCTCCTCTCGAATGCACTAGTTCTTTCCCATGAGATAACTCTCATCTCTTCTAGCTTGTCCGTCTAACGCCCTTGTTGAGCTTAACCAACTTCGAGCTATCCTCCACTGATCTAATTCACATATCATTATTGTGCCGAATCGGACTTAACTTTCCCATCGATTACTTGATCAACTTGTTATGTTTGAGTGGCTCGTTACTTGGTCTCAACTTGACATAACTCCTATACAAATTGACTCAATCTCTATTCCTTAACATATTCACCTAGCTTGGCTTGTGCATGACTATATGCTAAGTTTTCACACGCCAATTCGAATTGAACTAAAGTTCCCATTCCACAACTTGAAAAATTGAGCCTAAACATTTACATCTATGCTTTGTAGACTTGGACCTTTCTAAAATCCCACTTGACTGACCAAATCACCCCTACACAAGTTCCTTAACCTATGTAATATGCTTGAGTCGACATTATTCTAGCTTGTCCCACTAAGAATTTACGTCAATGTGACTGGTCTCAAAATCGAACATATTGCCGAATCATTTCTACATTCTATGTCCCGAGAAACTCATTGAAAAAATTGAGCCATCCTTAAGTGATCTCATTCCCTTCTAAAGGCTCGAGATCCTTTATTCGTTCTTCTGTTGATTCCCCCAAGTGAGTATGTCTAAAATGCTAAGCCCGATACTTCGAGTCCATCTTCGAATGAAGAAGCATTGAACCCCTAAAGTTTGGTTATGATTTGTCAATTTTGAGTGAACTTAGCCTTTCCTACCTCTGAACTAGTCTCTATCATTCAACTGAGTTATTTTCATGAGCTTGAATGGTCTTAACCCAAATATCTCAGTTGGTAGCTTGATTTGAAACGAGCTTTCCATGTGAATCTCTTCCAAGGTACACTCCATAATAGCTGCAATACTATCAAGCTTTCCTAAGAACTAGCCTCTTCCTTTCTTAGTGAGCTCGGATGATACTCACGAGCAACATTTCTCCCTGAGGTCTTTGTTCCTTTCATGTATTTTATCAACCGTGGCCACACCATTCGAACTTGACTCAACCCTCCACTTTTGATGTTGTATGTTAACTTCTTACTTACATGGAATGTCACACAACATGACCTAGTCAACAACCATCTCTTGCTATTTTACCAACATGTTATGGTCTTCTTATTTACATGGTGATCATGATGACCATTTACCACATGAAGTTGCTGATTTGTCTTGCCAAGGCGTTATCTCCGTCATGGCTGCAAAGGCTGGAAGCTCCCCACTAATTTATTCACTATCTCCACGACACGTCCTCACCACTTCACCGAACCAAAATGGCTCATTGGGAGAGTTCCTCTACATCACCCACTTTTTGCCACATCTCCTTAGTGGACCCGACATGCGGCTTGACTAACTCACGAGATCAACTCATTGTTTTCCCATGCATGACATGGCCTCCACACCTTTGTAGAAGTTTGAAATGGGGTACGGGGTTTCACTACTACCATTTCTCCTATGTATCATTTGGTGACTTGGCTCTTGATGTCTACTTCTCCACACGGCTCGAACCTCCTCATGCTTTACATCCTGTCTTAGCTTAGACCTAGCTTGACATTCTACCCTAGTGGGCCCAATCTCCTTATATTCCTAAAATCTCTGAGGTATTCCACCGAGACATCCCTAACTTGATCTTAACTTGGTCGATTGAGTTAACTCCTTTCTGACTCATTTTAGGTTGTCATCTCATAGACGACTTGGCACAAGTCTAGCTCGGTCAAATGAGTTAACTCTTGCCGAGCTCTACAATATTTTCCCTCACCTAGGATGGTGATATTTCATTAATCAAACATGGCCCTTTTCATTTTCACAAACCAAGTTTACTTGTACATCTTTGAGACCAAACGAATTTTTAACTTTTAAGCGCTTTGAACTGACTAACTCGGTAAATCTTTGCTCGAGTTTCTATAAAACCTACTTGAACATGGGACGAGCTACCCATATCATGGCTTGACCACTCAATCCATTGAGCTTCAAATTCTTCCTTCACTCAACCCATCCCATCTATGATATCATTGATCTCCTCTCCAGGTGCCCATGCATGCATTTTGACTCGAGACATCACCGGTGAGTCCACACCGACCCAACCCACAATTGGCCACTTGTTGTGGATACATTTTCATCTAAACATGTGTATTTTTAGATGAATAAGGATTTGATGACCCCAAAAAATCACTTTGAACTCCATAGTTGTTTTCTTAATCAACCAAGCTTTCTCCATTACGAGGTTAACCTCTGTTCTCTGTGCGACTCAAGCTCGAGGTAATCAAATTTCCGAAACCATTCGCCATGTACCAAGATCCCTCTAGTTTCTCGAGTCTCTTGCCATTAGAGACATGCTCCCGAGTTTATGGCTCCCGATCAAATGACCGAGCAACCCATCTATTTATCATTGAACTACCTCGCTTGATCTACCCATAAATCTATGTCAACTTGCCTAGTTATTTTGGAGGTCAAAGTCATTTTCTTCCCTTCAAAGTGGATTTTTTCCTAAAATAGAATTTATATGGAATTTTATCGAAATGAGGGGTATGAAACTTAACAACAACCCCTAACATGACTTACCAATTTTTATTATCTTTTTCTTATTATGACTAGGAGTGGGCCCAGAGGCCAATTTCAATCAAAACCTTCAAACCAAAATCAACTTGAAATGTCCCAAAATGTCTCATGAATGCCGTTCTAGTGTTAGAGCACAACAGCCCTTTATTATCCAATTTTCCTCAAGGGGTAAATTTTGATAGCAGAGTTTAAAAATTATTCTCATCACAAAAATACATTTCTATATGGAAACACCACAAATTCTCACAATACACATTTCTAAGACTAAGGCTTACGGTGAAAAAATATTAAAAGTAGGGTATCTAGTAGTGTGACCCTTCTCTTTGAAGTTGTATTAATTTATGTTTCTTGACTTTTCATTTCTACTATCTCTCCATAGATGATCATCTTTGATTGTCCTTCTACACTCCTTTTCTCTATGACCAAAACCATTTCAAGTAAAACAACATCCATTGAAATATTTCTCATACCTTGATGCATTGGGATGCCTTAACGACTTTGTTTTCAAACTGCCTTTGATTTTTTTTTTTTTATTTATCTTCTTTTCTAGTTGGACCTTCAATCTCCTTTCTTGGAGCAATGTCTTCTTACATTATCTCTTTTCCCTTGAGGTCTTCCTTGAACCCTAGAACAGTCTTCAAAAATTGAGCTAGTTCTCATAGAAAATAACCTCATCATGGCATAAATGACACATCACTGGAAATATATCAATGTCATCTAACTCATGTAACTCATTAGGACCTTTAACTCATGACACAACACCCCAAAACTCATGCATCTTTGAAACTAGTCAAACTAGCAATTAGGTCCCAAGAACCAGTCTTGGACTCAACATGAACTAACACCTCAAAATTCACTTCTAAGATCTTCCACCACCTGGAACACTTCAAGGGAATCCCTACCAACATTCTCAAGCACTCATAACCATAAGTCACATGGAGAAAACCTCATAAGCATACATGTTCCAACTAGCTTCTTGACAAGCCTAATAGGGCTGATTAGGCCATTAGGGATTAAGCAAGAAATCACCTCTTCATATCAAACAAAGAATTCAAACACATCATGTTAGACCATACCAATCTATTCATGTACACACAACCTTGTTACATCATGCAAAATCACACACACACACACACACACACACACACACACACACACACACACACACACACACACACACACACACACACACACACACACACACACACACACATTCTCATATCATCATGTCTGTTTTTGCACTCAAAAGACCATTAGTTATAGGGCACATTGGAGGAAATGTTGTACCAATTTTCTCCATATAACCTACCCATATCTCTTCACGAACTCTTGGAAAAAATCCCAAGAAATATCCCCCATAATTTATTTAATCATGACACTTGCAACACACATCTTTACCAATAAATTTCTTAAAAATAGAGGTTTTTTTTTCAGCTTACCAAAACACCTCATGCATGAAACCACCACCAAAATGAGTTCAAAAAAATTATCTAAAACAATAAAGCTTCACATTTTATTTCTCATTCCATTTGGAGACCATACAAAATCATTACTTCTCTATCACTCTAAACTATGGTTCTTGGAGGTTTTAGACCATCTCTACATCTTAAAAATCATTCATAAATGATAGGGAATCATTTGATGATCCAAAACCGAGGGGTTTCAGACTTAAGGAACAGATTAACAAATGTGCCAAATGAATTGCAAAACAAATATCTCTGAAAAGAGATGTAAATTACTCAAAGAATTCGAAATACATCAATTATCTCTGCCAAGAGATGTCTATCTCTTCTTCCGGTTACATATGTATTTATAATACTTTATAAATACGAAAGGACACCTAGAAAGATGTGGAAGGTCACCAGTCTCGAGGGAGACGAGGTGTTTCATCTTCCAAGACTTACATGTGCACTAATTTTGCGAAACATACTATTTTTAGAATTTACTATTTTTAGACAGCAGTACAAAAATCACAATTTGGGCCCCTTAAATGCGGATTTCGGGGGTCAAACGTTGCTGAACAGAGTTCAGCACCTTCTCATCACATTCTACACATTCCAAGCTTTCCGTTGCCTTTTGAACGGAGTCAATCGGAGCTACGGTGCAAAAGTTATGGTCTCTGGAAGTTGCGCCACTAGAATTGCTGCCTGGATCATTCCTCCCTCCTTCAGAAGCAATGGTCCCCATTGCATTAAGATGCCCCATCAGCTGTGGAAATTGCTTCTTTACCTGGTATGCAGTGAGCCATTCACCTTGGTGACTGAGATTTCCTTTCTTTATCACACGATAGAGTTGAATAGGTTGTCCTCTGGTGGTCTTAGTCAAATTGTCCACAATCTGATCTTCTTCAGCTGGGGAAAGACTTGCTGGATTGAGCTCAGAGATGTCCAATTGTTCTGCTGTGACTGAAGTATCCAACAAAGGTGGATGGTATGGCTTGAGGAGGTCCACATTGAAGATGGGGTGCAGACCAAGGTAGGGTGGAAGATTTAACTCGAAAGCATTTTCCCCTACTTGCTTAGTGAGAGTGTAAGGACCATACCAGAGAGGTCGAATCTTTCTGTGTGGACCTGCAAGTCGTTCCTTCTGAAGCCGCAACCAAACCTTATCACCAACCTGGAAATGATGCGGAATCCTGTGTTTATCATGGCGATTCTTATATTTTTTATTCATTTTCTGTAAAATGTCATGGACTTGGTCTTTGAATGTCTTTGGATCTGCTCAACAAACCTTGTCGCCTTTTCTGCTTCACTTTTTCCATGAAGTGTGAATTCCATGGCAGGAATTGGGATGCATACATCAATGGGAGCCATAGGTTGGAATCCATAACAAGCTTGAAAAGGACTATGTTTAGTGGAGTTGTGCAGGGCTCGATTGTATCCATGTTGTATGTATGGCAGGGCCTCGTCCCATGTGCGGGAGTGCTTGGAGTGGTACATACGAAGCATGTGAACAATTAGGCGATTCACCACTTCTGTTTGCCCATCAGTCTGTGGGTGAAAGGATGTGGACTTCATCAACTTTGTATCTAGCATTCCCCATAAGGTGGACCAGAAGATGCTCAGGAACCTGCTATCCCTATCAGAAACAATAGACTTGGGGAGCCCAAAGTTGATCCATACATGACTGAAATAAATTTTAGCAGTATCTTCAGCAGAAATATTTTTCTTACAGGAAACCATTACAGCCATTTTAGAAAATCGATCAACTACAACAAAAATACCATCATTCCCATGTTTCGAAGTTGGCAAACCTGAGAGGAAGTCCATCGAGACAGATTCCCAAGGCTTGGTTGGTTCTGGCAATGGTGTGTACAATCCCTGTTTCTTGTTAGTTGGCTTAGCAATTGCACAAGGAGTGCAGGACTTAATATACTTCACCACATCAGTCCTTAGATTAGGCCAGTAGAAATGCTTCTGAAGTACTGCCAATGTCTTGTCCACGCCAAAGTGCCCTGCGGTCTTGCTGAAGTGTGCTTCCCAGATCATCTTCTGTTGTTCACTTGCTGGAACACAGATGTGTCCCATATGGCAGAGGAGATTATCCTGTAGATAGAAATCAGAGACATGTTTTCCTTCACGAGAGGGCCTGATATGTGTCTGAAAACTCAGGGATCCTTCTCATACAAACTGCACCAACTTGAAGTCTCATGTCCACAGAGATCAAGAATAGTTGTGAGGGCTGCAATTGGAGGGCGGCTTAGGCAATCTGCTGCTGAATTGGCACTTCCCTTCTTATGCTTTATTATCAGGTGAAACTGTTGTAGGTATGTGGCCCATTTCTGGTGTCTCTCATTCCTCAACTTGCTTTGTGTCTGAAGGAACTCCAAAGGCCTATGGTCAGTGTGGATTACTGTCTCCTTCCCCAGAATGTAGTGTTTCCATTGCTTACATGCCTGGACAATGGCATAAAGCTCCTTATCATATATTGGGTACTTCTGACCGTGTCATTGAATGTTTCACTATGGTATGCAACAGGGTGGCCATGTTGCATGATAACAGCTCCCAAGGCATACTCAGATGCGTCTGTCATCAGCTCGAATGGATGATGTAGATCAGGAAGGGAAAGGACAGGGGCTGAGCATAACCTTTCTTTCAGCCCTTCAAATGCTTTCTGTTGTGCTTCCCCCCATTGAAATTTAGCCTTGTTCCCTCCTTTAGTCACCTGATTGAGTGCCCAGGAAATATGTGAGAAACCCAAGACAAACCGGCGATAGAAATTGGCAAGGCCCAGGAAGCTACGAAGCTCTGTAAGATTCTTTGGGGTAGGCCACCTCTGAATAACCTGAATTTTCTCTGGGTCGACATGGACTCCTTCCTCATCCACGACGTAACCCAAGTACTGGACCTTTGTCATCCCAAATGTGCACTTATCCAGATTTGCATACAGTCTGTGCTTCCTGAGGGTCTGAAGTACTTCTTGAACATGTTGCAGATGCCTCTCCCAGGTCGGGCTATAAATGAGTATATCATCTAGGTAGACCACTACGAAGGAATTGGTGTAGGGCCGCAAGATGTTGTCCATCATCCGCATGAATGTTGCAGGTGCATTAGTTAGTCCGAAAGGCATGACCAACCATTCGAATAGGCCTTCACGAGACTTAAATGCAGTTTTCCAAACATCAGTGGGCTCGACAGGGATCTGGTGATAGCCAGATTTGAGATCAATTTTGGTGAAAAATTTTGCACCGCGGAGCTGGTCCAGCAAATCATCAATCCTTGGGAGGGGGTAGCGATTCTTCACAGTGATTTTGTTCAAAGCCCGATAGTCTATGCAAAGTCTCCATGTTCCATCCTTCTTTGGCGCCAAGATAATTGGACTTCCACAAGGTGAAGAGCTTGGCCTAATATGTCCCTTTTGAATCAATTCCTGGAGCTGCCTCTTTATCTCCTCATTTTCAAGGACTGACCTGCGGTACACAGGGCTATTGGGTAAAGGAGACCCCGGGACCAAATCAATAACATGTTTTACCTGACACTGAAATGGCACTCCTTTAGGTGTCTGGAATAGATCATCATACTCAGTTATGATTTGGTTGAGCTGCTTCTGTTGCTGTATTGAGTGCATGTTCATGGAGGCTGCAACAATTTTGTTTGTAGGTTTTGGCCTGATCATCAAGACGACAAACTGTTTGGTTTTCTCTACTAACTTCTTACATTGTTTGGCACTGATGAGGGAGACAGATTTTGGGGGAATGACCTCAGGTATCCGATAACGTCGACTCCCAATGGTAATGGTGACCCTTCTAGGTCGTGACTCATAGATGCCATGTCTATCCCACATAAATGGCTGGCCTAGGAGCACATCACAAACATCTAATGGAGCAACATCACACATGACTTCATCATGGAAGGGCTTGATGGCATATGGAAGGAGGCATTGTTGTGTGACTTGGAGGTCTCTTCCTGGGTTTAACCACCCAATACTATATGGCTGGGGATGTGGCTTTACAGGGAGGTTTAGGCTTTTTACAACATCAACAGAAATTAAATTCTTCTGACTTCCACTATCAAGGATAAAATGCAGTGGCTTACCTTTTACCCAGAGCTTGGAGTGGAAGAGCCTTTCCTTCTCATCCATATTCTTGACTTTTGAGGTGGCAATGATCACATCTGGATCAGCATCTATAATTTCATCATCTTCATCCTTGACCTCAGGGTCTGTAACTGCTGGTGCAGAGAGTGTTGAAGAAGATGATTCGGCGAGTAAGGACTTGATGGCTCGACATTCTTCCTTGGAGTGGCGATTTGTTTTGTGGAGGTCGCACCACTTCCCTGTCTTCTCCTTCTGCATCTTATTTCCTTGCGACTCCTTCTGTTTCCAACCTTGACCTCGGGTCTGGCCTTCTTTATCATTCTTCCCCCTCACGGGTTGGTTCCTAGCAGTCCTCCTTTTGTGCTTTTGTTCAATCTTGACTGAAAACTTGTATGCCTCACCGAGGGTTTGAAACTGAAAGAATTCCAAGTCCTCTCGGATGCTCCATTGTAGGCCACTGCGATATTTTAGAATCCTATGTTGTTCTGTGTCTTGAATGCCCAATCTTGCAGATAAAGAATGAAATTTGTCAGTATAATCTTGAACCGACTGGTCCTTACCTTGTCGAAGTTGCTGCCACTGTATGTACAGTTCATCATAGGCCCCAACAGGGTAATATTCTTCCTTTATGGCATCCACGAAATCATTCCATGTGGGTTCCTCTGTGATTCCTAGCTCATCCCTTTCGAGCCCATTCTTATACACACCCCACCAATTTTTGACAGCAAGAGATGATTTCAATAGAGAAAATGTTATCTTTTCCTTATCAGTAAATTGATTGACAGAAAAATATGAGGTCAATTGGTCCAACCAGTTCTCTACTGCATCAGAATTGATCTTACCTTCAAAAATAGGAATGTCGAAATTTACTTGCACCTTGAATGGAGTCGGGGCACCAAAGGACTGATTTACAGATGAGGAGGCATGATTTCCTACTTGTAGTTGTTGCAGAATTTGGGTGAATTGTTGTAGCATCTGATCCTTTTGCTCCCTAAGAGCTTCATTCACCATATTTTTGAGAGGATCATCCATCCCGGTGTTGTCCGCCATTGGAGGTCGCCTGCAGCGAACAGGCAAGTATTCTGAAGGATTGTGTGTGGACCACCCAAGCTTTTTGTATTCCGACCTCGTTCTGGGGATCATACACTCTCAAGACGACTTAGCTCTGATACCACTGATCCAAAACCGAGGGGTTTCAGACTTAAGGAACAGATTAACAAATGTGCCAAATGAATTGCAAAACAAATATCTCTGAAAAGAGATGTAAATTACTCAAAGAATTCGAAATACATCAATTATCTCTGCCAAGAGATGTCTATCTCTTCTTCCGGTTACATATGTATTTATAATACTTTATAAATACGAAAGGACACCTAGAAAGATGTGGAAGGTCACCAGTCTCGAGGGAGACGAGGTGTTTCATCTTCCAAGACTTACATGTGCACTAATTTTGCGAAACATACTATTTTTAGACAGCAGTACAAAAATCACAATTTGGGCCCCTTAAATGCGGATTTCGGGGGTCAAACGTTGCCGAACAGAGTTCCGCACCTTCTCATCACATTCTACACATTCCAAGCTTTCCGTTGCCTTTTGAACGGAGTCAATCGGAGCTACGGTGCAAAAGTTATGGTCTCTGGAAGTTGCGCCACTAGAATTGCTGCTGGATCATTTGAATTCATTCAAACTAATTTTTTTTTTTATTATTTATATGCCTCAACTTTGGTGTATGGGCCAGGTCTCCATGCGAGAAATTCATGTACAAGTGAGAACTCCAAACATGGCCTTTGAGTTGGGAATGAGCATTCTCAAATCTCGGTAGAACTAAAAGCCGACTTATATTTCTTTTTCTTCATCCCCCTATCCTAAAACTTGCAGGGCACCAATCCAATGGCCTCCTCCATTATCTCCAATGCTCATACTTCTGCAACTTACCATGTTGTCTCATTTTCCCATGCATTCTTGACTTTTCCTTCATGCACTAAAATTTTGTAAAATGTCATGTGACAACTCATACACATGACTTGCAACATCCAAACACATATCACATACTCACATAATCTTACTCTACATCATACTTCATGCCTCCATATCACCTGCTATGAATTAGGTCTAGCACTAGGCCTAAAATGGCTAGTTTAAACTCATGCTTCACACAAAATGATCTTTCCTTTACCACAAAGACACTCTAACAACTTTGACATAAATTAATAATTTTTTTGACACCTTAGAGACTTCAATTTTTTTGAGTATACTTGAAAGTCACCCGCATGCTAGACCCGTGCACTCAACCATACATGTAGACCAAGACACCATGACATGACACCAAAACAACATATCATGACAACAAAATTAGACACTACCAATCAACCTTCAAGCTTGATTATGAATGACATCTCATATTGAATCCTCTTCCACCTTGGAATCCTTTTCCACCATTGAAAATAACAAAAGAAAATGTCCAAAAATCCAAAAGGCCCCAAAACCTAAACAATGACTATATTCTTTCCCAAAATAGACATCGATTGTAGAATTTAAACGCTAAAAGCTTTAGGCCTGAATGCTAAAATCCTAAAAATTACCTATGTACTAACTAGATTAGATTATAAAAAATGATCTCCTAAATTGTGACTCATGGAGTTGTGAGACTAATTCTATAAGGTGTAAGTAGCCCTATTTTCTTATATTTACTAAAATAAATTTAAAGTATAAGAAATAATAAAGTATAAATAATAATAAATGAAAAACTCATACTTTAACATTTATTTTTGTAACTATAAGATTTCCAATAACACATATAATGCATATACTCTATAGAACATGTACAACTTATAGCGTGTATGCACTCCCTTAATTATGCACCCAAACTAAGATTTAACAGGCTTGGTATTGCTTTGGTTTCCCAAACTTGCACTTTAGACCTGTAACAACACAACAACGTGTGTGTTTTTGAAAAAATATGCATGTTGGTTGGATATTTTATCGACAAAAATATGACCTGGTTCAACCTCAATACACGAGATTAAATCCTCCTCAAAGATATGTGAGGCAACTTTGTTTATTACTAATCTAAAACACAACAAAAATAATATATATAATATTCACACTATTCTAATCATTGGGGTTGGGATACAATCTCAAAATCCATATCAACATGAGATTGAGATGTTACATCTTTAGAAATGGAATGGATTAGAAAGGAAGTTATTAAAGATGAAATAGAGCAGAAAGGGAATAAGAGGAACGTATTTTCTTTCAAGAAAACATAGATCAAGAAATAGTTATAAGAGTTTTAGAAAATTCTTGTAATATTTGAAATGATTAAAATAATCAAGAACACTAAACAAAGAATAACTTAAGATCTTGGACATAAGAACAATCTCTCAAGATAGATGAATCCCACAACACAAAGTTTGCAAAATAACACCTAGTTCTATTCCTATATGATTAAAAAGAAAATACAAAGTTTTTATTCTTCTCCACAATAGCTCTTAATATTCTAAAAAAATTTCTCCTTTGGAATGCATAAGCATCCCTTATTTATAATAGAGAGAGTAGAGAAAAATAGGATAACTCTAGAAAATATTTATTTAACGAGAGTCCTATTTTGCTTGACTCTCATGTGACGAAATGAAAATGAAAAAGACATGAAAATTTCTTGTTAGAAATGACATGAAAAATTATGCTTATTATTCTTTGTCATCCTTGTCTTCCTCCTGAAGCCTTCTTGTCACAAAATTCTTAGAACTTCTAGATTATGCCCTATATCTCATCTTCATATAGTGCACTAGAATAATCACTTAGAACCTCACAAGTTTCCTAAGTGTCACTTGCATTGCCATGAAGTTTCTTCAATCTCTTGTTGAGTTTCCTTAGTCATCCCAAAAGTTCTTAATCATTATGAACTTATTAGTGGTTGTCGATCGAAGACAAAATTTGGTTCGTGCTGAATTGACTCTTGAATTTGTTTATAAAGATTGTCAGCAGGTAGAATACTCCTGCCTTCATCCAACACCTTGGCAAAGATCCTGGAAAACTCCTCTTCTATGTCATTGGTGGCATCAACCAACTAATCTCTAGATTCCCTTGACTTGTTGCAAACTTCACTGAGAATCTTTATCTTGAATCTGATGGCTTTGGCTAGCTAGAAATGCTTATCCCCATGTAGAATGATTCCTTCTTCCATTAAGATCCGGGATGGAACTTGTTTCAGTTCATTGAGAGCCTCTAAAGTTAACTGAAGGTTCTTGAATTCTTGTGATCCATTTTGTCACCATCATTCTTTATTTCCTCCAAGGATTTATAAACCTCCACTATGTCATCAATGACCTCTCTTCCTTGTAGGAGTAGCCTCTAAATCCATTCATCAACCATTCTTCCCTTCTTGTTGATCTTTTCAATCATAGGTACTGATGAGAAATCAAACCTAATAGGAGTAGGGGTAGAAGATGACGGTGTTAATGAGAGGGATTTGAGAGCTTGAGCAATACTTCCATTAACTATTCAACTTTCTCCTTTAGCTCTCTCGGATCACCTTCGTTTCCCTCAGCTTCTGACATAACATGTTCATGGAATCCTGTGCATCTTGTTGTGCTCCTTTTGTTGTTACCTTTCCTAGATCAACCCTTGTAATCTAATAATTAGTAACCGCTATATCCTTCTTGGTTTTGTTAGCCACGGGAGTGGAAATATCTATAAAATTATGACCTGAGGCATCCACTGAAACCCTTGAAATAGTTTTGGGTTTCTTGATAGATTTAGAAGGAGAACCCTTGAGTGAACTAAAGTCTAAGGCTGGTAGGGGAACTACTACCTTCCTCTTCCTCAGAGTGTAATCAACTAACCATTGAGGTATAGTGGAATAATTTTCCCCAATCGAGGTGTTATGGTTGTATTTGTAGGTGGAGGAATGTTTACTTTTGGAGTAGTGATGACTGCAAGTGTGGTGACTATGGGAATAGACTTAGGGAATGAAGGTGCGGAAGGAGGAGGAATTTCAATGGCCATCATAGGTCCAGTAGAGAGAGGTGAAAGGTCAGAAAATTCTAGCCATGGCTGATGAGAGTGGTGTAGAAATATGAGATGAGGAAGATTGGGAGAGAGGAGGTAAAGATTCTAAAGTCAAAGCTTGAGAAGCAAGAGAAAGACTTACCTCCGATGAGCAATCATCAAAAGGAGAAACAAGAGGTTGACCTACCTCTTCTTCTAAAGGAAGTTTTCCTTGTTCTGATGGAGGAGCTGAATCTAGTACCTCAAGCTTGTGAAGGAGTGGAAGATGATTCGACTCCTTGCTTTTCTCCCCTTCTGAAAAACTTAAATTTAATCTACCTCTTGGTAGGGATTTTATCCTCTTCCCTCTCTCCCTTGGAGGGTCCCGCTTCTAAAGTAGCTATTTTTGAAAAGATATTTTCCTTATAACTCATTCCCCAAGAAATGATCCATGCCTTGGTATGGAAAAGAGTCTGAGCAGCTCTTTCAGTGATAGAATCTTTTTCAGCAACAAACCAATCAATGGCCGGGAATCCGAGTTGGTCTCCATCTGACTATTTGTACCTAGTGTCCAGAACACTTTCATTATCTGTGGTACCTTCAAGGATATTAGCAAATCTAACATATGAATTTCTTCAAGCGTCAGTCTATTGTTGTCTTTTCTTCAAATGACAACTTCATCCCAAAGATCAACCTAGATATCTTCCACATTGGGCACATATAGGTACAAGGTTCCATATGACTTGAGGACTCCTCTGATGTCGAATCCCTCCCTCAGCTTCATATGTTTCTTCAATTTGTCCTGAATCTCGTGCACCACGTTCTTGGCCTTAACCACGGTAGAGCATGTGTACCTTCCAATGGAAATAGGGAAGGAGATGGTAGCTTTGTGCCTGCTTTGTTGGAATTTGTGAAAATCCAACAATTGTCTAGCTACATCCGTGAGTATCAATTTTTAACCTGGGAACCTGAGAAAATGGAAAGGGTTACCCTGGAACCTCACCACCTAAAGATAAGTAAACTTCTTGAATTGTAAGAAAATGTAACTCCATTTTGATACTTCATCCCATGCTTCATCAAAAACCCTTCTCTTCCTCAGATCAAGATCCAACCTGTAAATGTTTTCATAGAAGAAGGTGTCATTCACTCTTCTATATTGGTCTTCAGACCCTTTCATTGTCAGCTAAGGGAAGTACCAATATATGTGTTCTATTTCTTGGTTTCCCTTTGCATCTAGCCCTAGGTAGTTCCTCATGCCTATTGCTACATAGGTGACGTATGACATCATATAGAACTTGTCGGTAGACAAGATTGTTTTCATTAGGCGAGTCTATTTCGTTCTCGATTAGGCTGCCCCAATCAATCACTTGGTCATTCTTCTTTATGATGACCATGAACTGGTACATCCATCCTTGGAATTCCTTTGACTCGGGAGCCCAAATAACCAGCTTAACAGGGTGATGATATCGTTGACTTCAAGAATAAAATCACTTCTAGGGACTAACTTAGGAAACCTAGAAATAACTAGCTTAGCGTTGATCAAGAGCTTCTTGTTTACATGTCTAATGCAATCTTCCTAATCTTTGTCACAAGCCTTTTGTGTTGATTTGAGGTTTAAATCAACATACTCCACAAATTCAGAAACCTTAGGAGTTGATCGAAATAACCTCCGTCTAATTTCACTATAGACTCTCCTGCTTGATTTCTCACTGAGCGGGAGGCTGAGTCATAGTGGGAAGCACAAGCCAAGATGAATTTAGGGCATTGAGCTAATGTTGGAAATCTTACTGTGCGAGAGGGAGACCACTTCCTACTATCGACTTCATCCAAGAATTCTGAGAAGAATCCTCAATTCTCTTCTAGAAGTCCTCCATATCTATATTACCAAGCTCTGTGTCCCGAATGTCATAATTGCAACTTATGTAGGAGGAAGACTCCATCTTCTGATACTTATACTTCATCTTTCCTGACTTATCCTTAGATTGGCCGGGGTCCGACATGAGGAGTCTTGAAGAAGAAATGCCTTGATGATTTCTGGAAGAGCAATCGGGCTTGAAAGCTTGTTGAATAGGTGCACAGACCTGCCACACTGTTCGGATTTTGAAACTTGCAAAACACCTTCGAAACCTGACATACTGAAGTGTATGTCGGAAGTTAGGACTTGTCGAGCACTGATGAAAACCCGACACACTGTGGAAATGAGGAGGTGTCAGACAAGTGAGAAAACTTGACACACATGGCGGAACCTAGAGGATGTCAAGTAGGTAGAAATGCCCGACACACTGCGGATCTAGATGGATGTTGAGCACCTGGCAAAACCTGACACAAGGTGGAAAGAGCAAGATGTTAAACACCCTGTAAAACCTGAAACAAGTATATCGGGTTTCTGACGTGTTAGAACATGAAAAATTTCCACCCCATGATTACTTAGGAATTTTTAGAATCATTTTGAAATCCACAAGTTACAACCTATGAAAAACAAGTAAATAACCTAGGGGTAAATTTCAAACAAGAGCCCTCATGAAAAGACAAGAAACAAGAAAAACACCCCAAAACCCTAAAACAATAAAGAAGAAGGAAAAGAAATGAAAACCCCAAGCAAACACTTCACAAATAACCCAAAAGCTTCTAAAAAGAAAGAAGAGAAGAATACCTTCAACTAGATTGAAAAATGATCCAAAATGGCTAGCGAAATCAATCGGGAAGCTCGATCGGGTTTGGAGGTAGAGGAAGCATCAACAAAAATCCAATGCAACAAAAATGAATGGTAACAAATGACGTGGAAAAAGCCAACTATTTATAATAACCTAGCATTAATTACACCTCACTTGACATGTGTGCCAACTAGCAGACAAACTAGACATTAATGACATGTCATCATGCTTGGAGCATCCGAAAACCCGATACAAAGGATTTGATTCAATTCGGGTTTCGGGAAACATGAGACATGATGCATGATTTGTTTAGATGCTTCTAAGTCCTGAAATCCTCGACACAAAGGCTTCATTCGGGTTTCGGGTTTTAGGAAACAAACGACATGAAACATGCATTTGGCAAAGCATGTTCCAATGCTTAGAAGTTCCGAAAACCTCGACATAAAGGACTTATATAATCGGGTTTCGGGTTTTGGGAAACATGAGACATATAACATGCAAGAAACATGTTTTCATGTAATGAAAACCTGAAAACCCGAAAATCTCTTTCAAAGGGAATTTTAAAGAGATTTTTCCAAAATTTTCCTATGGTTATCTCATTTTTAGTGGAATCGGAAAAGCGAGATAACAATGCAAAAAGTCACCTTTCACCATGATAAATCATATAAAAAGGATTTCTATCTTTCTTACAAAAATTCCTACAATGTCAAGAAAACTATCCTATTTAGAAATATATACTTTTTTTTTTTTTTTTGACTATTCTAAGGTTTCTATTTATATTTATTTCAAGCTATGTATTTTATACTTCTATTTTTAGTGATTGTAAATGCTTATCTTTTCTCATGTATCATTTTTTCACTTCTCCAAATTGAAAAAACATTATATAGTCCAAAACTAGGACTAATTCTATACACATTAAAAAAACTCTTATTTTTTTTTTTTGAGGTAGTTCGGGGGGTTGGGCAGGTGGTCGGTTATCCATTATTTTTAAATTTTAAAAATCTTTGTACTTGAAAAATCATAAAAATATGTATACTCACTAAAATAATCTAAAAAAATTCTATCCCAAACTAGATGCTCCTACCTATCCTTCTTCCAAGGGGTTTTCAAAAATACTAAATAGTGGTCAAAAATGGGTGGTGGTATGAATGATTGTCTATTATGTTTCCTTACAAAAATAAGAGTACCTATTGAAATTTAAGATATTTAACCCACTTACACTTAATTATTTAAAAAAATAGTAGTTTATAAACTAACCTCAAAATGCTACAATTCTTGTTCTTATACCATCTTCAAATTTGGGTGTAATTATCTCAAATAACTCATATCCGTTGAAGCTTTTGATTTTTCAGAAAAAGTGTTTAGTTGAGATCTCCTTTGGCCCCCATTTCCATGCACTTACCCCTATGTAGTCATGCGTCTGGACTATGTGGTCGATCGTCGGGTGTCATTTATGCAAGCGGCCCGATGGCGAGATGCTCAAATTTTTATTATTATATATTAGCGAATGTACCTGATTTTTGTTTTGAGGTAGTGGCAATATACATGTATAAGTATGAAATTTATTTTAAACACTAGGTGAGATGACCCACAAAATTAACTTGCATCCCAAAATTTTAGGTGAAATGTTGCTCTCGTACGACTCCTCCAAATCACCAAATGCAAATTTCAAAAATGTAAATATTTGGGAATTATCAAAAATTTTCCACTAAATTTTTTCCTAATTCGCACGATGATCATGATATATTAGCCAATTGACTAATGTGGAATTAATTTTTTTGATTGAATGAGAGTTTTTAAATTCATAGAAGCAATTTCAAGAAGCACTATAAAGGTGCATATTTGACTTGGGGTAGTAAGGCATGTATTTAAAGGTAATTTTTACTGGGTTTTAAGATTATGAAGCCACATAGGAGGAAAGAGGAAGGATGAGAAAGAAAACTTACTCATCCTGTAATCAATCAACTATTTGTTAGTAATTAGAGGACCAATTCCATTATAACATCACCCCTATTGGCATAAGCATCATGATATATATTAGGGTTTATGTGTTACTACGAGCAGCAAGAAAGTCAACCAACGACGTGGAAATAATTGTTTTGTATTGAATGAGGATTTAGACATTTGTAGAAGCATTTCCAAGATGTACTAGAGAGACATATCTAACTTGGGATAGTGAGACATTTATTTAGAATATTTTTGGGATTATGAAACTACAAAGGAGAAGAGGAGAATGTCAAACACGCAAACGCACTCATCCCGCAACTATTCAAATATTATGTTACTAACCACTTCCATCATGGCATCACCCCTATTGACACAAGGATCAAAATATATTAGAATTTATATATTATTACAGACCAAATCAATCAACCAATATAAAATTAATTTTTTATTAAAAACTTATTTAGCAAAATATCCACATCTTCCACACATTTATGTAGAAGAGTTAGACCATGTCACCATATTAAACCCTGAAATACTTTCTTATTTTTTCTTAGTGAAAACCTTGAGAATGACTTGCATCATTCGGAAGGGAATCCCAAACTAAAGCTTCCATGTGAAATCAGATTTGGTCATACTTTTGATGACGCTTGAAACTATTATCATGTGAAATAATGATAGTGACAATCTAAGTGGAAATGTTCCTTTTCCTAACCAAGAATAAATTGTGTTGCATCACTCATCATTAAAATATTAAGTTAGTTAGAGCATTTAACTCCACAAATATTAAAAATTAAAAATAGTATTTTTTATCTTTAAACGAAAACAGAAAAGGACATTTTTTGAGTGCAAGCATGCCATATATTTCATTAATTTAAAAACATATGACACACCTGATTAAAATAGAGAGAGATAATTTTGTTTTTCATAAAGGAGTTCGAAAATGGAATCTATAGTTCATTGCACACGTATAACCTGCTTTTCCTTCCGCCACGTGGCTCTCTCACGCATTCAAATGTTATGCAAGCCGTCTGCACGTTGAAAACTAAAACACTTTCTTTGCTCCCCTTTCGTTTGACTACAAATCGACAATTTCTATAGATTTTATTAATGACATTTTAGAGTTGAAACTTTCTTTATATCTGATTGTTTCATTATATTACCTACATTAAGGATATAAATAGTCCCACGGATGGATATTATAAAAGAAAAGTTTCCTTAGAGTTTATTTTTTATTATGGATATATACCCAAAACTATTATGAAATGGTATTTTTGAAATATTTGTAATATTTTCTTCCATTTGTTAGATATATTGTATGAATTGGATATGTGGTAAGCAGATTTGTATCAACAAGGGGTGATGTGCCAAGCTTTATGATGTTAGAAAGAGAGGAATGTTAAGAGAGTTATTATCGCCAATTCTTCTTTTAGTGTTATTCATAAATTATGTACAAGTTATGATGGTTCTAATGTAAAGTTCTAGGGGGCTTCTTTTAGTGCCAAAAGTTGTCATTGTATGAAAGTTACACACATCATCCAATGCCAAAATATGTGTTGGTGTTAGAAAGGGTGGGTGCGCAAGCACATGAAACAATAGGTAATGTCTTGCAGTCACAGACGACACCTCTCTTGAAAGGAGTTTCACACAAAATTGCACGTGTCTCCCAAAGGTCAACTCTCACCAAGTCTCTTGGTGGTTTATTTTGCAAGATTGGTGGGAAGTGCATAATTGTATGATGTTTTTTTCTTTTTCAAGGGATCTTATGAATATATTAGAAAGCTACGACTTAAGAATCACTCATGAGAATCAAACATTCATTTTTTCATGAAAAATGAATTGATTAGGATATACTTCATACCCTATGAATCAATGTGCAAAGCCATATATAAATGTTGAAACATGAATTTCACTTACAATCACCTAAGGTTAATATTTAGGAACAAATTGCAAGATTTGGTCTTATACTTATATACTCCAACATCGGGTGTACAAAAAGTGCAAAAGAGTGAGCAGTTAGGGAGAAAAGATAAAGTAAGATTCCATACTCAGATGAAAGCACCAATTAATGTTTAATGCTAAGATCTAATAACCATGTCCATGCTTACACCATTATGCACTTGATCAAGAATTAGGTAAGTGCAGAGGTCGAGGAAATAAACTAGTAAGCATAAAGGAAAAGAACATTGTTCAACATGCACTTCAACTCATATAGTTGCTAAAACAAAATGTATTGTAATAAATAAGCATAAAAGGGATCCTTTAGTATTTATGCTAGCTAAAACAAGAATTTAAAATTTCAGTACTTAAGCTGGAACTTAGTTAAGTGAGGTATATAAAATTCATAAAAATATCATAAGGTTCTCTATTCCAAATTTAAGGATGTTTACAATGTATCCTCATAACATGTTACAAACAAAAACTTACAACTAGTTGTATGTCGAATCACAATGGACTCACAAAGCGGGGTGAATCAGTCCTACAAAACTTTAACTTCTTTTACCATGACAAGTATTCAACATTCACTTAACCATTCATCATTCATAACCACATGTAAGCTTATTAGATGTGCATTAACCATTCAAAAGAGAATGCAATAAGATAAAGAACACATAGACACCAAATGTAAGTAGGAAACCATCACGGGAAGAAAAACCACTTTGAAAACCATTGCTTATATTACACAAAACAAGGACTCGGGTGAATATTACACATCACAAGAGATTTCTGTAGTGAGGCACCAACCCCACAAAGAGCACCAACCCGTAAAATCTTGTTGATATTACTCACGTAAAGAGAATACCTTGAATATGACTCATCACACAAGATTTTAATCGAATGCCACCGAAGATATGATGCTATCACACACATCTAATAGTGACCAAAGATTCAGCTCTAAACTTCTTCAAAACCTCTTCAAGCACACCTTCCTCTAACTCATTGAAGCTTGATCAAACTTGGATTGATTTGAATGAAAAAACTTGTAGACATTTTCTTCAACCTTATTCAAAATTTCACACACATCCTTTTCTTTATCTTGAATCCCTTGATCCACTTTCTCTCTCTCACCTTGGTCTTAATTTCCCCTCTAACTTAACTAGTTCACAAATGAACTAAACATACACCTTTATATTCCTTTCAATTCAAAAATAACATGAGTTGGTCTAGATAAAATATCTCGACTAATACAACATACAACCATAACACCACACTCATACAAATTCATAAAATGGACCCATGTAGGTCGGCCAATCACCAAGGAAACCAAACAAGCCCGAGAAGGCTCAAAACCCCATCATTAAGCTCATCAAGGACCTAAAAACACATCACCATGCTTTATCAATCCTCTAAAGTCATAAAAATGTCAAATACATAATAAAAACACCATCCATGCTAACACAATACTTTACACCAATCATTGTCTTCCTAAGACTACAAAATAGGACAATTTTTTTCACAAAACATTTGCTTCTATGAACCAATCTTTAACTAACAAGGTCAAGATCACAACATAACACCTAAACTATGCCATGTAATCACTCATTGGAAATACATGGACGTATAGATCACATCTTTGCTTGTTATACCTCATGAAACATACAAAAAAGAAAACCACACCGTTTTTCTCTTCATAGAACTGAACTACCTAGAGAGAAGTTTCGAAACTTGACTAGTTTGCACCCATATTGATGCATTCAAGAGCTATAAATTCATTTAATAGAACAAAATTCATCCCTCTTCACTCTCCAATGGATATAAATCACTAGCTAATCCAAGAAATGAGACTTATACATCCATCTTCTAGAAAAGGTAGTTATGTCCTCAATTTGTCAAACTAGGTCTTCACAAACCGAGTTGGTTCACTAGTCAAAACATATCATCAAGAGACAAACCAATAACCATATATCATTTGAGAGGTATCTAAATAAAATTTCTATAACATCTTATGTTTCCTTCTAAATCGTAGTGGAAGGCCTTCAACCAGTTAATCTCTATAACTAATCAAAACTACCTCCTCAACACTAAAAACTAGTCTTCAAAGATTAGGAAAACATTTCCCTCTAGGAATTCAACCATGACCTGAAACTATCATGAAAGTCTATTCAAATTCTGAAGCTTGAATCATTGGTGATTTATTCAATGCCTTCAATGGAAAACTTTGTCACAAACTGAAATTCTTATGAAAGTTTCATGTTTGAGTATGGTACACATATTATAACAATATCTATCATACTTTTCTTGAAACACCAATGAGTCCTCTATAACTTAAAATCATAACATTAGAAAATACAATCCATTTTGTCTTAGTAAAATCAATTTCCTCCAAGTCACTTTTGAGCTAGGGTTTAACTAGGGTTTTAAACCACTTTACCTTCTTAACGATTGTTCATAAAACCATACAATAAAATGACCTCATTATTTTTCAAAACACTCTTATATAAATTTAAAAACATACCCCAATACCTTTAGGTCCCATGAAAATCACACAATTCACAACGAGCATCTAAAGTTTACAATTTGAGCTAGTTTTACCTTCTTCTCAACCTTGTTTTACACAAACTGATGTATCCTACAAAATTCTATTAATCCTAACTTGAAATTGTCATGAAGCATCATGTAAACATACTCTAACTTCTAAAACTCACCTCATATCTCAATTTATTCTAAAAATCTCTATCCACAACGCCTTACATTTGGAGCTTTGTTCTTTCTAAATTTGATGCTCTTTGGGTGTTGCCAAGAACCTTAATCAGCTATGAAATCAATGGAACCCACCATTCAGACATTGTGCTATCAAAAGAATATGGAAATTAGCAATCCCACACTTAATCTGGAGGATTTGGAAGGACAGAAATAATATCATTTTCAGAAATAAGAAGCAGAATTATAAAATCAGTATTGGCAAAATTTCTCAAGGTATCAAAGAGGACATGGCCAGATTTAAACCTCCCAAGAACAAGTGTTATCCTGAGAATGAAGAACACATTTTATCTAATTGGCACATTGGAAATTGGAGCAACCCTGGGAATAGTGTTGATAGATCTTTGATTAAATGGCATCCTCCTGACTCTAATTGGTACAAGCTGAACTTTGATGGCGCCTCTAAGGGAAACCCTGGGACAGCAGCTGGAGGAGGAGCAATACGAGACCACAAAGGTAATTTGATTGCTGCTTATGCAGGAAAAATGGGAATTCAAACCAATCATTTTGCCGAAGCATTATCTGCTCTCTGGGGCTTGAGAGTTGCACGGGCTCAAAATATTCAGAACCTTATTGTTGAAGGGGACTCTCTTAATATCATTAAGCTTCTTAATCAGTCCTCATCTCCCAGTTGGAGTATTAAAGACTTTATCTCTGAATCCATAAGCATTTGCCACACCTTCAATAGTATCAGAATCATACATACTTACAGGGAGGGCAACAATCTGGCGGATGCACTGGCCAATTATGGCATTAATATAAATTTTACTGTCTGGGATAATGATAGTATCCCTAATCAGCTTCACAACAGCATCCATGCGGATCTTCACAAGTAAGCAATCTCTAGAGATAAGCCTTAATCTTTGGAGGAAAATCAAAATCATCAATTCTTTCACAAGTGCTGCTTTATTCTATATGGCGAGGCAAATAATATCTTTTTCAAATAATAGCAAGATCTATTTAAGAAACTTCAAGTGGAGTCATCCTGATTTGAAAATCACGCACGCGGGAGGTACAACAGCCGTTGATATCCGGATGCCAAACTCCATGAAAACCGATGATAAATACAAAGTGATTGTTGACAGGGAAAGGGTTTTCACACGCGACTTCCCGCAGGCTCAGTTCAGCAATTACGCAGCCGTTCGTGAGAAGACCAACGGCTACAGTTCCCAGTCTTATGCGATCTTCAACAGTAAGAAACGAACTGTTCTTCACGCTCAGCGGCATTCTGGAATTTGTTGTAACCTGCACACCACTAAGAAGATGGGAGGACCTCCCTGTCAAATTGAGCCGTGCGCGGACCCTGATTGGAAGGATAACACCGAGCTTTGGAACATTCTCAGCATAGGCGGCTTCACCAGCTTTGTTGAAAGGGTGCAGGGACATGATCAAAGTATTTCAGTACGCTTTGCTAAGGAATGGAAAGAGAGGACTGTCGACTATGGGGGACAGAAAATTCTTGTCAATGAAGAGCTCATTGCTGAAGCGACCGGTCTCAGCCTGGATGGGTACCGCTTCTTCAACAAAAGGGTTATCAAAGAAACTGAAGAAAGAAGATTTGTGGAGGAAGATGAGAAGCTTATATTTAGCACAGCGGGTCTGCTTGTAAGCTCAATTCCTTCACCGTTTGATGAGGTCACTCGCATGATGATTCGTTTCATCTCCTTGGAAGGTAGGTTTGTTACTGTCCCAGCTAAGCATCTCATCTTTTTAAACCACTTCCGTAGGAATAGATTGGTTTGCTTCCCTCATTATCTTTTAAACTCTCTTGAGCGCTCCATTTTGGAGTTCCAGAAGCATACCCGGGCGGTTCCCTTGCATCAAGGGCTTATTTTGCTAATTCACAAATACTGCCTTCTCAAGTACCCCGGTCTTCCTTCCTCTCCTAGCCCGGCTCCCCCTTTGATGGGCTCTGCTGCTGCCAGTCCTGCTTCCCCTGCTTTGCCCTTGCTGCTGCCCCTGCCACCGGTGCTGCTACCCCCATGCCGGCTGCACATGATTCTCCTTCTATTCCTCCTGCTGCTCCTCCTGCCACCCACCTCGCCTCTTCCTCTAAACGTCCATTCACCAGGGCTTCTAGGAGACTCAACCTTGAGACTCTTGCAGCAGGGAAAGAGCCTCTTGATCTTGACATTGCACGTGACCTGCTGAACATAAGTAGTGCCAGTCCCCGGGAAGCACAGATGGATAACCCTTCTAAGAGACTGGAGGCCTTAGAGGCTGAGATAAAAATGCTGAAGGATGAGGTCAAAAACCTAGCTAAGCAAAAAGGTAAGAAAAGCATGGAGGGGGAAGGGAGCATTGACAATAGTCAGATTGAAGACATATACAAAAAGCTGACCTCCTTGGACTCCCGCCTTGGGAAGGCTAAGACTAGGCATGATTACAACATTGCTGCCTTTAGGGCCATTGAGGAGTTCATCGTGGGACATGCCAAAAGTGTTTCCAACCTCAGCGGTGTCCCAGCTGCACTTTGGGGCAATGAAAAAGAGAGCAAAAGGACCATCGAAGAGCTTGATAAGACGGATGCTGCCCACATGACCGCTTTGGGTATGTTTCATGCTTGGAAAAAGTCAAGATCAGGTGTTGATCAAGCAGCCAAGTAGTCCCGCATGCTTCTACTTTGCTCTTTTTGTTATTCTTACTATTTCTTGGTCAGTCAGTTCTTGTTTTTCTTTGTTGTTTTTCTTTGTTAAGTCTCGCTTGTGTAGTCGCTTTCTCGGCTACATTGAATTTCATTGTACTACTTGGACTTGGTTAGTCCTACTATGCTTCTCACTCTTATTCCGGCTTAAAGGCCTTATTTTGTATTCAAGGGTATAGTCCCTTTCAAAAACTATTTGCCAATATTAAAAAAAAACGCCTTACATGTATTTTTTTAGCATGTCTTCACCGTTTTAATTCCCAAGGACCTCATACATGCACTATAGCTCTAAAAGTTGACATGATAAGCGTTGTTAACCTCATGTAAGGTGTCACCATACTATTCTCATGATTAACAATTAATTCCTTTCTCCATTTCTCAAGTTACCATACCTCACCCGATGCTCTGCATTTAGGAATAGGCTTAGAATCACTTATACCACCCAAGAAAACTCATGAAATAACTATGATGACTCATTAAAAAATCATTAACACCTGTAACACACCTTTAGGACAATTTATGACCTCATGAAAACCATTTACCAACTTTGGAGATCTCATACATTGACTATGAAAGCTATAATCTTGTCAGGGACAACATGACAACTCGTCAAATCCCATCACTACAAATCAGCCTTCATGTTTTAATTTGTATTACACCTTATGGAGAGTGATATGATACCATGATATCATTTTCTGTCAATGGATTTGACATCAATTACAAGACTAAGACACAATGGCCATTAATCTCCCCTTTTGGCATTGATGGCAACCATAAGAAAAAAACACACCTACGGGACCTATTTTCCATGTTTATGATGCCTCTTTCCCCTTTTTACATCTATGAAAAAGGATACAATGATGACTAAACATGGAAAATTACAAGACAAGACACAATGAAAACACTTTGCACTAGCTCAACTTACTTGTTCAAGTCATCCCCCTTGACTCGTACTTTCTCTTCTCTAATCTCAATATCAATAAAATTTATCTATGGACTTGTAATAATCATACAATAATATCCCCCTTAGAATATATCCACTTCATTTTGTCTTCATCTTAGTAATACATGAATCTTTAGGCTTGTTCAATGCTCAAAACCAAAAAAATTCCTTCAAAGCGAGAAAATCACCATTTAGGACCAATGACCGTAAGTTCTTCTTTCAAAGAAATTTTGAAAAAATTCTTCAAGAAAGATGAGAAATAATATCACATTAAACTTCAACTAGATTTTCCCCTAGCAAGATATCATCAATTTCAAGATGATCATCTAAAAATTTCAAGTTCTTACCTTGCTTGAATCTCTAAAGATGAGTTTACTTATTTTACATAATCCTAAAATCATTTTCCAGTGTTCTCTACCCTATTTCTTATCCTCTCAGCTATATGATCAACTTCCCATACAATCTAGCCTACATAAAAATAGTTCTACATATAATTTCCTCATTTTACCTTATTGAATCTTAATTTAATAGGAGTATTGTTACCTAGGTTAATCACTATCTCCCCATGCCTTAATGGTTCTTCACATGCTTGTAGATTACTATTATAGATCAAAGATTTGCTATAGTACCATGATAAGGTACATCATTTACTCATAGTGCAAGGAATCGGTCAAACGAGCCCTGCATCATACCTATCTTCCATCTTAAGGGTGAAGAGGACTTCAAGTTCCTCCCAAGATTATGCATCCATGTAGAAACATCATGATTCCTTTAATCAAATTCAAAAATCGGTACATCTTTTCCACTCCAACATTGTTACCATTTCAAGAATAATAACATAGACTCATACCTTAACATTTGCACTTCTTGGAGAATCAATCAACACTTGATTTAAGACAATATTATCATTTCTATAACTTTATGAACATTTCATACTCTGTTTGATACCATTAGAAACCCATCCATTCACATACATACCTGTAACACACCTTATCATGCAAGTTTTCATAGACTATGTTTTCAAATCTTAACATACCTTGGTTTAGATGTATTTGCATAGATTCCACAAGTATTTATCAAGATTTGATAGGATAACATCTCAAAACACATTATATGGACATGATGAAGCTATGACATATCATAAGGTCCTACAACATATCTTGATACTCTTGTAAAACCGAACACATCCTTTAAATGTTGACACAAATTCTTCAAAACTTTAAATTTGAACACATTGGGCCGACTCCCCCTAAGAAAAGAATTCCACACTCTTACTCCATTTTATCCTTTCAATACATAATATAGAGTAAAAACATACTTGACATAGCTCAATGTAGACTTAAGGCCTCTTAACAAATTTTCATTTACAACACTCACATGAGTGACAATAGTATCATATCATGGACTTCAAAATGTACAAAATGCGTAATCATAGAACTTTTATAATCCAGACGAAAGAATTTTGATCTTCATAGATTTATTAAGACTTACTCTCCTTAAGATCACAAATAATTATCATACCATTGTTAGAAAGCATATCACATTACATTAGCATGGGACGATCTCCCACAGGATCTTAAACTCTAGAAAAACTTCATTATCCAAAATTCACCCCCCAGGGTAAATTTGATAACATGCTCAGAAAATTCAAGTCCCAGGCATATTGATTGATTCAGAGCAAACATCATGTTTCGGAGGTTCTCTCAGATATTTTTCTAACTCCCCTGACCCAGAAGAAGGGAGCAAGCTCTAAAAAATGCAAAAAAAAAAAAAAAAAAAAGTTGCAGGAAGGCAAGTAGGTTGATCCAGGAAAAATCATGAAAATTGGCTAAGTCCTGCTCAAGAAAGTATTTGGGACATCCGGGACACAAAGGCGCGAACCACCCGGTTCACGTGAAATCAGCACAAACAGCCCACTAGCAACAGGGACATCTGGGACAAAAGTACGCGGCGGGCGCGAAATGCCGGTTCGATCGAGAGAAAATCGACTAACTGCTTAACTGGGACAGTTCGGGACAAATGGGACACAAAGGCGCGAACCGCCCGGTTCACGCGAAATGAGCACAGACAGTCCAAAGCGAAGTGGGACAAGTGGGACGCAAGGACGCGAATCGCCGGTTCGCGTGAAATCAGCACAAGGAGCACAAAGCATTTGGGACAGGGCCAAAAGTACGCGAGGGACGCGTGGGACGCGAAAGCGCGGATCGCCCGAAGGAAGAGTTTTTCATCTGGGACAGCCGGGCCAAAAGTATGCGAGGGACGCGTGGGACGCGAAAGTGCGAAATGGGTGAAGACAGAAGAGGAAAAGTCAACGTTTGACCTGCGAAACTTCAAACGGCCATAACTTTTGACTCCGAGCTCCGATTTTCACAAAATTGGACTTTCTGGAACGAGCACGACGTCCTCTACGCCACAGAAACTGGATTTATTATTTTTAATGAGGGTAGATATATTTAATTAAGAGAAACATATTCGGCTCCAGTCAGTTAATGTTCATTCCCGTCAAATGACAGAAAACGCCTGCCAGACCCAAAATAGCTGCCCGCACTCAGAAGGCCATAACTTTTGCATTTCTCAACGAAATTGCACAAAATTGGTACCGTTGGAATCATGGTTCCGAGCCCGATGCACAGCAGTCAAGAAATTCTGGATTTGATCAGAAATTAATTGAGTTTTTAAGAAAACGTGGCCAGGTTCAGAACAGTGTTTTATTTGGTAGCTGGGAGTGCAATTAAGAGGCATGGTCATCATTCTTTCTCTGCTGCAGCACATGGGACAGTATGGGGAGCCTTTTGCAAGTAATATACAATCATTTCACTCAATTTAATGCTTCTTACAGGTGGTTGAAGGACAGATTTCGGGATTTCCATTTTCCCTTCTCTTCTCCTTCTCATTTTTTCTATAAATTGGAGTGTTGGGCTCATTGAAAAGGGAGAGTTTTTGGGTAGCAAAGCTCTGTCAAAATTGCTTTGTGAAGCCAGTGTGTTGCAGGCCCTTGTAGTGGACTCCTTGCATGGTGATCCAGGCCCTTATCTTGTAATAGACTGAACTGTGCATACCAGGAAGCAATAAAATACAAAGTTTGTGGATGTATCTTCCCCTGCTGTGTTTTCTTGCATTCTTCTTGCCCCTTTTATCTTTCTACAAGAATATTGTGTCTATTATTATGTTCTTGCAGGAATTCACTAACATTGTGTATGCTTGGAATATTGTTGTGAATGCATTTTGCTAGATTATGGTGAACTGTCATCACCTCTTCTAGTGTGCACTTTCCCTCTGTATTTCACACATTTGGAGATTACTCTCACACCCTCCTTTTCTGGTGTATCACCGCTTTAGTGTAGGCTTTCATTTTATGTATTCTCTCTCCCTGGTCCCTTGGAAGTTTAGATTAGAACAGTTAGCTTATCCTGCATTAGAGTAGATTGTGGCAGGTAGTTTAGGAGCAAGAACCAGCTTTCTCTGGAGGTCTGTCTCAAGTAGCAAGTCCCACAACTTGGAGATAGTACCCATGTTATCCAATCACACTGTGAGTTCAAATACATGCACAGGGGTGCTGTGATTCGGTGATAACAACTTCTTCTAGTTAGTTTACATGACCTTGATGCAATCTCAGACCACCTTAAAGCAATCCCTCAACCTAAAATTTTTTTTCATAGAAATATCTCCTACTTCACATGATGCTTACAAAATTGTAAGTATTTTCACTCATTCTACATACCTAGACACTACATGTCTTATTAGTCCTCAACTTAGTCTTAAGATTTAGTCCTACCTTCCTATACCTCAAATTATGATGTCTTGGTTCAATATTTGCAGGCCTACAAGACATTTCTCCATTTGTTCTTAATAACTTACAATCCTTTTATGCCTCATGACCCATACGCTAAGACTGTAATAAACCTTGAACCTCTAAGGGACATACCTTCTCATTTCTTCACCTCGTAATTGGTTCATCTCCCCGATATGATACTCATCTTATCACCTTATGATCACAATATAAAATCCATTTTCATTAACAAGACCTCATACCATCATACTCTTGATATTTTTCTAAGACAACCTTGTTATCATATATGATCACATGATGATCATCAACCTTATAGAGAAAAAAATATCCCCCGACATTATTATGCACATGATCCCGATAAAAATCAATCTCATCCAATTGATATAGGTCTACATACCATTGCTTTATTGATTCTCGACTTATAACCAAAATTGTCCTCAAAAGAGTTCATCCTTATACTTCCACTAACTAGGTAGAATTTTAACCACCTCTATGCTAGCTTCGTGATGTAATAACATTATTTATGCACCTTATTCGTGAAAGAAAGATTGTGACACACTATCTACAACCATTAAGTTTACGAGAAGATCTAAGAAGCACCATTTCACTATTTCGACTTCTAAACTTCACAATTACATTCTCAAATTATCCTTGAAATAGAATCATACCTTGCATATATATTTCCATTCAACTTGTTCTCGTGCTATTTTTATTCCTTTGATGTCACTTTGATGCCTCTCGAGGATTATACTTACAAATCCTTGTCAATACACTTAATTTCTCATCCTCCTTCTTGATTCCACACAAATTAGGAAACCTTTCCATCCCCTTTTGATTATCATATATTTGCCTCTACAATGACATCAAATGTGATCCCTACTCAAAACCTTTAAGTTTCAACACTAATTAAATTTATACAAATATCGAGCCTTCGTGACCTTCACTTGAGTTTACCATCTCAAACATTAAAGAACTTGAATCATGCTCATGAGTTATTCACATATATACCATATCTTCTTAGTCCCTATGGCACTATGTGTCAAGATATCAATGTCAAACACAGGAAAAATCATGCTTTTGATGAAACATTTGGAGACAAAAATAGAGCAAACAATGACACCTGCTTATCGCTATAATTAAAATTAAGACATGGAAAAGAACTTAAGGAACATCCCCATTTTGAATCATACAAAACCTTCAAAGGTGTCACATAATTTATAAACCTTGATGAACCCATGAGTTAGGTTGTCAACATTAAAACCCTCTCCATATACAAGGATTTTGAAATTTTCAAGTTACAACACAAACTTGGTCAAGAAAATACTTTAATAAACTAGGTAGACCTTGTTTAGCACATACTCAATCAAAAACACACTTTGTGCAACATAATTTACCTTTCATAGAAGTAGATATCACAATTCTACATATCCTTAAGATCAATTGGTAACCTTATAACATAAGGACCTTGCTTTTAGACATTAACCACTTAGAAAAGAGATTGTAATATATGATTTTATCAATCAAGCTTATAATGTTCAAGATAGACAACAATAGACCTTCAAAAATAGAATGAGACAATTGAAACCATGACACAACCAGAGAGCATTTCCTGTAGATCACGATCCAATTTCCCTTATTTGATCAAGGGGAACAATATAAGATTCTCAAGGCTATAATATGACCAATACGAATTGATACAAACTCAAAAATTAACTAGAAATCCTAGAGATGGACCTCGAGAGATGGATCATAACCCATACCTTATGGCTCTTGAAGTATTTGAAACACCTAGTTTATTGAACTTCTCATGTACTCGAGATTGGATGACAATTAGAAACATATGGCTTTCCTCAACCTTTGGTTATTCAACCAAGGTATACATACCTCCTTGATATGATCTAGACTTGATGAACATGTTTTCCATCTTGATTGAACTAGTCCCTCCTTTGAAAAACTTTATTTGAACAGAATTCATACTTTGAGCACCTCTAATTTTGTAGAAATATTTCTTAGCTTTCCTTGACTCTTCAACTCTCATACTCTACATATTAAACTAATAATTGGTTCTCTTGAGCTTACTTGATTGATCAAACATCTTCCTAACCTTGGGATTTAACATGACAATATTAGACTCATTCATGGGACTCATTTTCTTATTGAATAATCTTGCATTTTGATCTTGAAACCTACTACTAAAACTAGAAGTTTCACCTTGATATAAATGTCAAGTACAAAATGACACTATTTTTTATAATTGTACCACACAACACTCTTCTTTCCTCTTGACTCATAAATACTTATAATTCAGCCACAATCCTTAGCCTCATGACCATGCTCACAATATGAGTAGAATTGACCATTGAAGAGACTTTCACCATTTGTAGAGGACCTTATTTTAAAATCTCTAGCTCTATGACCAAATATTACAAACATAGCAATAACCATTAAAGGAAGCATCATACATAGTAGCATTAGGTTGTCTAATCAGATTATACCTTCTTAAATCAATCCTCTTTAGCTCCCTTTTGACTTCTTGAGAACTTGGTCTATCTTTTTCATCGTTTTCCACTTGCTCTTCTTTCAAACTTGGGCCTTTCTTGTCACTAACATCCATTTAAATCTCAAATATCTCATCAAGAGATTCATGCCTCTTCTCCAACCTATCATACATGTTTAATCTGCTAGATGTACCTTCTAAATTAGATTATAGAGATTTTAACCTATCTTCATACCTGAAAAATGCTTCTTTTTTGTATTTTAGGGATTTAGACACTCTCTAAACTTATGAATCCAAAACCTTAATGGTTTGACCATGCTCTATCTCCATGTAATTGATATGATATTGGAAACTCTAAATAAATGACTCTGTAACTTCATACTTCTTCCTTAAAGTCACATCAACATATGAAGACTTAACCATTGCTTATTCTCCAAGAGGATCACCTTCAAGTTTTCAAAAATTATTCATAAGGACCTACTATGATACTAATTGTTGGAAACACAATGTTGCTATCCAAATTAATTCTTCCTTTGAAACCGACAAGCATCACAAGTTGATCAAGATGCTTAGAGACAAACAAATCATAATATGAGTTGTTTTATAGCCATGGATGGATTTTAAATGACTCTTTATTACTCTGGCTTGGAAAGGAGTTGATAGCACCGTGTTAAGGGTTTGACCTACCCTCACTACTTTAGGTTGTGCCTTAAACTAGGGTGAGAAGACCCATTTTCTAACCTATGTTGGTGAAGAATATCAATGGATTAACAATATTTAATTCTCCCTTTGCAATATTTGAAGGAGACCTTGAGAAAACATGGTCAATGCAACATAACCTAACTCTCACGAGTTGTCACCCTAGAGAATGAAGATGTTTTCTAGACAAGGTCAAGGTTACTTAAAGAAAATAATAGTAAATTATTGCACTGAATATTTTTGTAAAGGATAGGAAAACTCGATGAACTTATTCAACATTTGTGGATATAAAGTGCAAGCAGGGGTGGCTCATGTAGGATTCATTACTTAATATATAATTTTTTGTTGGGAAGTTAAGCAGGACAAAGTTGATTATACCAAATTCTTGAGAAATTTTTAAAAATATTGGAAAATCTACAAAGCAAAATGGAAAAAGGATTCAAGTAGTTAGAATGAACCTTCTGCTAGGAGATGTCTATCTACTGAAAGCCCAAAGACACACGGTTTCACACATTCTTCAAGAATTCAACAAAAAATCTCATGTTAAAGACTTAATTAAACATTAGAGGTCCTTGATTCATCACGCCTAAGATACACTCATAGACAATCAAACAATTTGTATCATCATAATGAAAGTAGAGTGAATTTAAATTGTTTATTGCATCATGAAATGAAAGCTCTCTTCATGATGTAATTGCAAATGCCACAATACTATCACAAGGACAAGATATTGTGTGATTCAAAGGAACTCCTAACAGAATATTACAACATGAGCGTGTATAACTACTTGAAAATATCTCAAAATGAAAGTAAACACAACTATGCTCATGATTAACACAATTTAATCAAGGTTGTTCAAATTGATCAGCAAGGGAAAGTTTATTTACAATATCAAAGCTGGTCAATGGCTGGACACTTGTAACCATCTTAAGGTGATCAAATTTAAAGACACACAGGAAATAATAGGTTTCTCAGATAAGTTTCTTAGGAAAATGGATTTTCTCGGCTTTCTCTTCTTCTCTTTTCTTTGAATAATTCTCAGAACAATTAACCCCCTTTCAGCGTGATTATTATTTTTCTTTTTATATCAACCCCTTCACTTGTTAACATTCAAAAATTCTTCCCCCCAAAAGCACGAATATTCCAAGGAATATTTCCTTTTGAAAAACTTGTTCTAGAACACGACATTAAAAATTTTCATTTAAATTGCGGATGTACAAAATGCAAGTCTTTTGAATAAACTCCTCTTATGCTTGACTAGGCTATCGGTCATCATTTCTAGAAAATTACATAAATCATTATTTCTTGATATTGATTAGATAATCATTTGAAATAATCTCTTAACACTTCCATATGACTCGATCGACATATATCCACATTCGGTTTTCAAGAATCCACCTTGGGCGCCATGCACTCTATTTTATGTTTATTGGATTAATTTTCACACATAGTTCCTATCAAATCACTTTGATTTACAAGCTCTTCTCATTCCTAACATCTTCCAACTCTTAAATTCCTTTTTGTGTGAACTGAACAAAATATCCCTCATCTCATGGGAAAGATTTACTAAATCAAAAACATATGTCCCCTTTTTATTAAAAAACCTGGCTTAACTTCACTATTGTTATTTATGTCCCTTCTTGTTCAGAATATAAGGAATTTCATTAGAAAAATGGTGAAGGTACTTGTAGAACACAATCTAGAGGATATTTCCTAAGATGACTTAAATCAAATTTTTGATTTGAGTGGTCCTGATGAAGCATTTGTTAGGGCCCTGTTTGATGTAGAATGTGTAGGTGACACTAGAGGACCCTTAACATATCAGAAAGTATGATTTACACTTATTAAAAGGCTAATCAAGATTAATCCTATCTTTGTAGCCTTTTAGGTTATGTATTTTCATCTTTTCAAATGGGAACACTTGAAATCTCCTGAATATTTAAAGAGATATTGGGTCGAGAGAAGACCTCAGGTATCTGGGAAAACTAGTTTTGAATGTCCCTTTTTATGCGATGAGGGATTTGTAGAAAAAGAGATTCACAAGGAATCATATGTTCTATATGATGAATCCTCCATCGACATTGTGCCTGTTATTTCCCATAAAATAGATGAGTTGGAGCAGAGAATCAATTCCCTGGAGAAAAAACAAGTAAAGACTATGTGTTCACAACTAGTTTCAGCACCGGGGTCATCTTTAGGTAAGAGGAAGGGTGAACCAAAACCTCAACCTTCAATCATTATCTCACATGGAGAAAAGGACTGATCATTATCTTCTCTCTATTCAAGGGCAAAAATATCCTCCGTTCGGGACAAAAGGGAATATTTTTTATTCGGTGATCCACCCGCTTAATGCATTATGCTCCTAAGTCGAGCATGAATTTTTTGGGGCTTAACCCAATCCTTCTCTGAAATATAATCCACCTCTCACAAGGAAATGGGAGGCTAGGTCAAGTTTAAACCCTCACAATCTACCCGAGTCAACAACATACAATGCTAGCCTTTCTTATGACCCCGGGTGTCCCCTCTCAAAAAACACCTATCATGTTGACACTTCACAAGGGGAAAGGAAAGAAAATGTTCTTCATAGGTGGTTTGGATCTTTTAGATTGGGTTTCATCATAGTAGAATAAAATCGAGCTTGAGAAAATCATGATTCGTACTAGAATGATTTTGGAAGCATTGATAGACATGGGAATTTCCCGAGACTGGCGAGGTCATTCATTTTGTTCGAGACAACATAAGGTTCAAGTGAGTTTGTCTTTAAGGAAAATAAGATTTTGAAAAAGCTTTCCCAGGTCGGAGGAAACTATGAAACAAGGCAAAAAAATGTCTAAATGTTTTTTTCCCCGTCATTGTCTCTACTTTGGGCATGTGTATATCTTTCTATGTCATGGGCAGGGGCCCTTATAGAACCCCATTTTGTTCCTTATTCAAAATACGACAATAACAACAATATCAATCATTTACATGCTTATCCAAATGTATGTAAAACTTTATCAAAGTAAATATGACACTACTGCATTTTTCCACTTTACAATTGAAATAAGGGAACAATAAAATTCAGAAAAACAATTACATCCCATGTAATAGAAGTATTTATTTTAAATTATCAGTTTAAATAAGGAATATGAAAAGAGAATACATCTTAAGGAAAAATGTCTAAGCATGTTCATCATCTTTTGTATTTGCATTCTTTTCTTCCTCAACTTGAATTTCTATATCTTTTTCTTTTGGAAACCTTGATACATATGTGTCATACCTTTTGAACAACTCATTAACCTCGTCCTCATCTGGTCCCATATGATGGTGGAATATTAGTGCTTACTTAGATATTGCATCCATGCAATGCCCATTTTCTGTTTGCATTCTAGGGGTTTGGATTTTCATTACGTAATTCTATTCTCAATCCTTCTCATCATTTTAATGATTTCATAGGAGAAATCAATCTTCTGAATATTTATTTTCAAAGGAATTAAGGAAGAAGTCAATCTTTATATCCCCGTATCTCTTTTTGAATTTATCATCTACCATATCCTCTAACTGCAAGTGAATGGAATCAAGAGTGTCATCAACCCAATTTCTCTTGATTTCAAGCTTTTCCTTGATCCCATTCAAGGTTTCCACTCTAATATTTGATAAATATTCAATGGCATGTTGGATTCCTTTGACTGCTACTGACACAATGTTTTCCTACTCAACTAATTCATCACTAAGATGGGTAATGCGGTCTATCTTGGGAAGAATTCCCTCAAAATAGAAAATCTCATTGTCACATTGTTTAATTATCTCATCAATTTAATTGAGTCTATTCTTGAGATATTCATACTTTGATCCGCCGCTTTCTATGAATATCATCTTTTCCCCTTTGGTTAATTTTTCAATCTATGTGTTCACTTTGCTTGGATCTTCTTGAAAACTTTGTTTTTTTATCCATTCCCTCGGGGTATCTATGGAGGCACTTGTCTGCGAGCTTGACTGAGTTACCCAATCAACTACTTGAAACTAGAGCTTAGAGCTCTAAATTGTTCTTTTAAATCCCTCTTTGTCATTCTATCTTCATCCACATTTTGTAGAAGCGCATTCACTACTTCATATACCCCTTTCTTTAGTTGGTCTCTTGAGAGATTTCGTAAGGAAGCATTTGAACATTATAATCATTGTTTGTTATATATTTTCTAGTATTTCCTTCAAAGGGATTACTACTTCCAAATTCTTGACTCTTGATGAATCAATGTGGGTTTCGGTGATAATTCAAGCCCTTTTGAGGCTCTTATTGTCTTTAGAAATGATAAAGTAGTAAGGTCAATAGCTTTAACAGGAGGACCTCCATTTCTTCATTTTAAATTAATTAACCAATCCACCCTTTTGCTAATTTTTTTCTAGCCTTTACCTCTTGTGATTCTTGTTGGGGTTCCTCAGGGAAAACCATCAATTGTTTGAATACCCCTTGTTCATCCTAAACTAGTGATTTTGCATGTTCTTCATTATTTATTTTGATAACCACCTTGCTACTCTAATCCTATGTTAATAATTCTTTTGGGTGTTCTTTTCCTTGATCTGGAACCTGAGGTTGATCATTCTTTTCTTGGTTTGTATCGCAGCGGTTAGGGAGATTCCTTCCTTATTTCTCCAATTGATGCCATACTAGACCCAACTTCTCCTCCAACATTTTATTGTATCACTAACTAGATTGCAAGCTCTTCCTTCCTCAAACTTTATTGAGTTGTAATCGTAATCTCCTCATGCTCTGATGATGCACATGGTAATCACATTATAGGTTGTTCATATGAAGCCAAATTTATGTTTCCATCTAGAGGTTGTATGTCTTTATCATCAATGATTTTCTCATCAGTAGTTGTGGCTTGTGCCAGTTCTAATTTTTCTTCAAAAATAGATTTTATCTCTTGAGAAAGTTCATCAGCTTTATTAAGTTTAACAAAAATAGAAAAAATATCTTCTTATATCATCTCTACATTAACATCTTCTCCGCTAAGCAATTCTAGTTTATTTGATTCTAAAACCACTTATCTTATATACGGAGCTTATATTTCTTGGAATTTTTCTTTACTGAATTAATAGATGAGTATTTCTCTCTATTGTCTTACCTGTTTAGAGGTCATCTATCGGTATCATCAATGGTTCATTCATAGATAATTTAAGTGTATCTAACATAGAAAATCCCTCACTAGTATCAACATCAATCACATCAGCTTGGGTCTTTGCAAATTCATACAATGTTCCAAACGAAGGCATACTTATATCCTTAGTAAGCAAGGTCTCAGATGTTTTTCGTACCTGGAGTTAAAAATTGGCTACTTACTAGAACTATCTGCAACATTTTCCTAGGTTACTTGATCTTGAGTGCCTTTCATTGTTGTTTCCTCCATAGATAGAGGTGGGAATAGAAGCTTTGATTGTTCCACTTGTGGTAGTGATGGAGCATGTTGTGCCTGATAAACATCACTCCTTTCAAACTCAGGAGGATCAATTACCACATCTATATGCTTGTGATTTTTGGGCGTGTGGGTACCTACTCTCACCAAAAATGGTACATGATCAACCTTATGTTTCATGTGGTCACTTTCAAACCCTTTAATATCGAGTCTACTCTTTTTCCTTCCTAATGTGACTTAGATTGAGTAAGACCACTTGTTATAGCTCCACTCATTAATTTCTTAGTACTATGAGGTTTTGGTGAAACACCTGAGAAAACCACATGGGATGCTAAACCCTTCCCCTTTGCTTGGATTGGCATTGCAAAAGTAATGGGGGATTTTCCATATTTTAAGAGCATATCTTCAGTATTTTTCCTAAGAAATGACATAGAGGTATCAGTCCCACTAGTGACTGAAGTCCACTCATCTATGAGTTTAGGAGTAGGCCTTTTGAGGGAAAATTTTGGTCTTTCCTGATAAAGGATCCATTCTATCTTATCCTTCCCTCAGGGGTGGAATATCATCACTCAAGTTTCCTAAACTCCTGAAGTTGTTTAAAATTCTGGTATTCGGAATTGACAAGTCATTGTTCTTCTGAGTAAACCAATTCACACTCCTCCTCATTACATCAGTTATCCTTATATAATAATCACTAGATTCTGTCTCATTCCAATCTAGATGGATTATAGGTTGTGCTTCCACATTTTGATCAAAATAATATTTTCTTAGTGTATGTGGATCATCCACAATTCCTTTTGGGATAACTGCAATTTTGAAGTCTATTATTTGTGAAAGGGTCATTCTGGAGAAATCCCTTAATCTGACCTCTTCTTTATCTCTACAATTCATCCAATAATCTTCAAATTGAGGCTCATGCTCAAAATTATTTGCAATGTCATTGAATACCCATCTGATTTTATAATTGGACCTTGCCTCAAATTTCTACATTTCATTTTCAATCAACTTGAATTTTATGATAGAAGGGCACAAATACCTTCCAATTCTAATAAGGAATTTAATATTTCTTTTATGTCTTCTCTCGAAATCAATTTATACACATGTTTTAGATGCCTTTATAATTCACATAAATTCAATTTATCATCTAAATACCTAGGCAATTTAAAATATTTTCCCTCAAAACCACTAACTCTTATGTATGTGAATTTTTTTATATTGAATGAAGTAACATCCATACTCCAAAATCACTTGCTCGGCCTATTTAGAAATTATATATAGTCCAATCTATGGTTTGAAAAGACAAATGATTGGGGAAAAGAAAGCATCATTAACCAACCTCACATTCCCACTCCAGTTGACCAGTTGCAGTTGAGGGAATATCTCATGCATTTGGCACTACTTGAAATCCGCACGTGGTAACAAACTCGGGAAATGTCTATGCCCTGCAACATTGTAAATTAAGTAGGTCATCATATAGAATTCCATCTCTGAAGTGTCACCCATCTTAATTTTCACTACTAAGGTGACCATGTGGCCATGGAGTGCTTCTGTAATGAAATTATCCCAGCAAATGCTCCCCTTTCTCTCCAAAATGATCCATATGTAAGTAACCATCCACTCCTTAAATTCATTTGTGGTTTCCAACCTTGTCATTCAACTCAATAACACAATGATATCTTTAACCTCTTCAACAAACTGTGCCCTAAATAGCCTTTTAGGGATTCTAGTTGTTGTCTATTTTGTGAGGAGCCACTTTGTATTTATGATCTTGGCATAATGCTTTTCTTTACTTCATAATCTCGTAAGGATAATTTGATACCAATGGTGATTACAGGAAATTTTAACATTATTCTAATGGCTACTGGTGTTAATGTCAAAATTGCATCCCTACTCTCATCTAATACTTCCCTCTTTTTGGGATCATAATTGAGCACAATGCCCCACAAATTATGGGCAATAAGCCAATGGTTGGATAACACCAGCTAGAGCAATGCGTCTATCTTGAATTTCCTTTAGGGATTCGCTCTTATGGGGGCTATTTAGTCTCTGAAGAAAATCATTTAGATCAGCACTCATTAGGTCCATGTCTGTAATTTTGTCTAAATCACTCGTGACCCCTGACTCATCCGAGAATGAAGATGGCATAGTCTTCATCTTCAAAAACCCTAGCTTTACATGAAACCAAAATTTCCAATGAAAGAGAAATACAAGAATTTAAAATTTCTTACCAATCAAACCACGAGTGCCTGAGCAATTTAAATCCAAATTGATAGCCTTTTCAGTCCTGTGGTTCCCAATTCAAGATCCATAGTTAAAATCATGATAATTCTCAACAAAAATCACAAAAATTAGCAACAAAAATCCAACAAATTGATAATAGAAGATGAAATCATTTGCAGCCTTTAAAACTTCCTTCATATATGTAGCAACATTAATGGTGGAAGAAATAAATGCATTGTATTGTAACCGTTCATCCTGTGGTTTTCAACTTTGAAAGTGTGTTGTCCACGTGGAAAATAATTTCACTAATGTGGGCTTGGGAAACCTTTTGTATTTTTTTAATGTTTTAGAACTTACACACTTTTGTCTATCTTGACCGGCCCATCCGCTTTTGGCTTTCAATATAGGCACGTCACGTAGTCACATTTGGGTAATGTGGAGTCAATGGGCCCTTTTTGTAGTTTTATTTCTTTTCCAATTCAAAACCAAAAGTGTTAGAGTGATCCGAAAACCCACATCCCCTCCTTTTGCATTACAGAGCCAAGTGTCCCTTACAGGTCTTGGGAACCATTTTTACACTTTTATACTTTTCCCCTTAGTGCGCAAAAATATAAATATGTGTCACTTCCTCGCATCCATTCAAATTGTGACAAATGTACACCCTTGGATGCGAATTGAGAAATTGCTTGTGCTACTTTATGATTGCAAATATTCAAAGAATATTCATTGGATCATAGGGATGATTTTTCATTTTGTGAATGCGATAGAAAGTTACGAGTTTACAAATTAGACCCTCCATATTCTAATCAATTGAGAACGCCCACGTACTCACTGGACAAAGGGAGAAAACAATGAAAATAAAAACATGACCAATGAAAATTTGACAATGGCAGATCCCTCCAATTTCAAATATTAAAACACAAATGGTTTGCCACAATAAATTTCAAAATAATGCAAAACTAGACATAATTCTCAACCAAAAAGAGGAAAAAAATACCATATACAAAAGAAACAAAACAGAAACTCGCACACCCACAGGAAAAAATAAAAATATAACAAACAAAGAAGGCAAAGCTTAACAAAATAGGGGCGAGATTAATTTGAACACCAACACTGCTCCGACTCGGGGATGGGCACTCCTTGCGAGTGCCTCAAGAACAAACCATGGTGCAAAGAAAAGTAGACCACGTGCCAAAATCCATTGGGCTATGGAGTTAAAAAATAATGTACAAAAATAAATGATAACAACCCACTCCCCATAAAACACACCAAGAAACCCAAAACAACCGATCACCAAAGACTAGGACAAACAAAGACAAAAAAATTGAAAAAGGAACAAAACCAAATAGAAAAAACAGCATATACACTGTATAATAATGTGTACCTTGATTTTAGAGATAAATCAAGAAAGTGTTTCAAGTGCCTTCCATTAACAAGAAACTCAAGTAGTTCTCCATATAGATCCTTTAGGAATAAAGTATGCTCACCAATTCTGATGTCAATGGAGTAAGGACCCATCCATAATGCATCAAACTTTCCATGTTTTCCCTTGTCCTCATGTCTACTATCCCATAGTAACACAAGATCTCCTACACTGAAAACTCAAGGAGTCACCTTTTTATCAAATAATTTTTTAACTTTTCCCTAAATTTCAAATGTCTCTAGTGGGACTCTCTTCTTTCTTCATCCAATTCAACAATTTGATTTATCCTTGCATCATACGGACTAACTTCTTGATCCTCAAGTTGTTGAATAAATTGTAGGAAGATAGTTGCATGTGCAGAGGAAGGAGGGCTTGAGTTCCATATACCAATTCAAAAGGGGATTTTCCAAAGATATCTCTTTAGTAATGATTCTATCAGCCCAAACAACAAACTTCAATTGTTCACCCCATCTTTGTTTATTTAACTCCAATATCCTTCTGATTATTTTCAACAATTTTTTATTGCTTGACTCAACTTGTCCATTACCTTAGGGAATTTATTTAGATGTATATGTGAGATTTATTCCATACGCCTAACACATGGACATAAAGGGTCTAGCCCAAAAACTCATAGCATTGTCAGCAATTATTTTGGTAGGCATTCCAAACCTAAAAATTATGTGATTTAAGATAAACTCGATAACAATATGGTGGATTGCTTTCTTAGTAGGAATTGCCTCAACCCATTTTGTGAAGTATTCAAGTAGCCACCAATATCTATCTATGTCTTGAACTTGAAACATATGAAATTTCCCCACCAAATTCCATACTCCACCGCTTAAAAGGGTCTTCAATTGTTACTAGTTATAAAGGGAGAGCTCCCAAGCTTTTAATCTTCCCGAGAAACATTGGAAACTCTCACATTTTCTCAATAACAATGTTGTATCTTTAAAAAGTGTGGGCTACCAATAATTAACCCTTAAAATCTTATGAGCAAGCTACCCTTCCAACAAAATTCCCCCAAAACTCCTCCATGAAAATCTGCAATTAGTTTAGGGGGTTCATCTTCAATAATACATCTTAAGAGAATCCCTTCAAGATTTTTCCATGCCAAATTTCTAGGGCATTCCAAGTGTTTAAGATAAAACATGATGTCCTTGTACCATGTTGAATTGATCAATCTTTCACGGGCATTCTTATCTCTTGCCTCAACTTCATTTATCTCCATTAATTGCGGGATACTCTCTCGCCATTAGCTTTGCCAACCCTAAACCACTAACTAACTTGGTGGTTTGAATATCCATGTCATACTCTTGTAATTTTTTTATCCATTGACACCTTTAACTTGAGATTTCCTCCCATTTTATTATCTAATCCTTTTTAGCATATGCGTGATAGGGATAGTCATTTCGAGAAAAGTTAGAAATAAATCTCCTGTTGAAATTTATTTTTTCAAAAATATTGAATTCCTTTTTTGGTTTTGGGTATAGGAACTTTTCCTATAGCTTCTACTCTTTCAGGATCAATCATGATCCCTTCTCTAGATACAATGTGCCCAACAAATTCTCCTTTTTAACCCCAAAGTGGCATTATTTAGGATTCAATGAAATGCCATATTCTCTACACCTTAACAACATTTTCTCTAGATATTGCAAGTGATCACTCCTTTTCCTTGAGAACACTATCACATCATCCTGGTATACAACAATGAAATAATTTATGTATCCTAAGAATGTTACATCCGTATCTCTTTGAAATGTTTCTCCAACATTCATTAAGCCGAATGGCATTCTCACATACACATAAGTACCCCATGAAGTGGTGAAATTGCCTGTTAGTTCAAAATCACAAAGCAACCCCAAATGAGCTTGAGTTTGAAATCAAGTATTTAGTGTGATTGCACAACATTGGACCATCTCTCAAGTTGTGGGACTTGCAGACTTGAGATGGACCTCCAGAGAAGGATGGTTCCTAATTCCTCAATTATCTACCACAAGATACTCTAGTATAGAAAGAACCTATCTAATCCTAATCTAACCTTTCCAAGGATACATGGAGAGAGAGTGAAAGAGAGCCTACACTAAGCAGTGATACACCAGAAAAGGAAGTGGAGAGATACTCTACTAAGGGAGGATGAAACAGGGGAAAAGAAGATGAGGGAGGTCAGATAGAAGTGACACAGACTTAGATCCAAATCTACCATCGAAACTCCACGAAGCATGACATCTTACTTCTGTAAACATGAAATACATGCACAGGAAAAAAACACAAAATGGAGAGGCATAGAGCAACAACAAAGCATGAGAAAGGGTTGAAGAACACCACAAAAACATGATTTTATTTCTCTATGAGGTGCATGGACCATTACATGGATGCTTAGGAGTGTAGAATCCTCTTGCCGGGCATAGTAGAAGGCTTACAACTTAGATGCGCTTAGGAAACAAATTTTACAGAGTTTCCCCACACCTAAAATGTCTCTCCTTCTCAAATGAGAAGTGTTTACAATATATAGATGAAGAAAACCTAGAGAGAAAGAAGAGAAACTCAATTCTTCTCTTAAAGCTCAACCACCAACCATCAATTCCCTACAAATCCACCTACAATATGTAAATTCTGGTTCCCCATTTGTTTGGCATGTTGGAGAAGGAAATATGGAAAATCTAGATCAGATCTAGATGGTTAAAGCAATTGGATCCTTCATTAATGGCATGAAAGATGTTTTCCTAATTTTCACCCATCAAAGCCTGCTAAAAATAATATTGTATGCTTCCATGGTGCAGAGGATATCGAGACATTTCCAAAAATTCATCTCTTTCTCAAATCCAAGCTTTTAATTAAAAGATATGGCCATCTAAAAATTCAGGTCACAGGCTCACAATATTTAAAAGAGTCCGCCCTACGAGTCCAAGTGGGCAGCCCATGCATCTTGAGATTTCACCTCGTCGTCCCTCACTCTTGAAGTTGCACTAGAATGACATGTGGTAGATTCCGTGGGCTCCTCTGTTTCCTTTGTATTCTTCCTAAGTCTTTCCCATCATGGAGATAGTGTGCCCAACCCAAGACACATGGAGGCTTCATGCTCATTTGGAAACTACCCCCCAGGTTTGCTTTTTAAGTCATGTAGATAAGACACGTGGAGGCCTCTACAGGCTTTTAGAATTTTCAATGGCCAACCTTACCTTTTTTTTGACTCTATCCATGTGGTGGGTTTACGCTGATTCGAGTATCTCGCTTTGTGTCGTGCCTTTGAAATTGTGCTCATGTGACATGTGGCTCCATCCCCCATTCTCTATTCTTAGCCAATTCAGGCCTCGATCCATTTGACTTCTATTGGATCCAAGATATATGGAGAGCTCTGTGCATGTTTGGGAATCTTCTCTTTAGACCTAGCCTTGGTGTTGCACCGATTAGACACGTGGAGGCTTCCATCGACACTCTTATACTTATTCAATTTAAACAGTTGGCTCTCTTCCCTTTTCGGACACTGTGACATGTGGAGGCTTGGTGCTTGTCTAGGAGACCCGATTTTGGATTTACCTTTGAAGATGCACGTAATCAAGCATGGAGGCTGTATTGGTTCTCGTTTCCTTAGCCAATTCAATAGCCTATTTTGTCCCCTTTTCGGGTCTCAGACACATGGAAGCTCCATGCTTGTTTAGGACTAGCCTTTAGGCCATGAATTTTGAATTTTCATCGTTGAGACATGTGGCACCCTCCACGGGTCTATGAATTTTCAATGGCTGGTTCTATTTCATTTTGAATTATTATTTTGGGCCTGGGACATGTGGAAGCTCTGCGCTCATTTTGGGAACGCCTCTTGGGTCCTTCCTTTAAGTTGTGTCGTTGAGGCACATGGCTCTTTCCACCGGCCTTAGAATTTACAACCATCAATTCAACCTTTTGAGGCTCTAACCATGTGGAGGACTGACACTCATTTGGAGGCCCAATTTTGGATGCACTTTTTTTGAATTACACCGGGTGACACATGGCACCTTCCATGAGTTTATTTTCCGGCCCTGACTTGACTCTTATGCAGCTAAGTCTAAAAACTTCGAGCCTTTCCCTGATTTCCTCCTATGTGCCTTTGGCCGTCTTTGATGTCGTTGGCCCCTTCATTGACCATTCTCCTACTTTATTCTATCCCTCCCGACCCTTGATTATTTGATTTGATTGTAAGCTTACAGGATAGAGCCGACACTTAGGTTTTCTTCTATGCGGGGTCATGTTTCATCAATTTGGGTGGGGGAAAAGTTTCGGATAACATTTTGGTGACTCACAAGAACGTCTACCTACTAGATGAATAGACCAACTACCTTCTTGTATCCATAGGGCATGTCATAATTGATAGCCTAATATTGATCTTCCCCAAATGAGAGCCGAGACTACTTTCACTTGGTGACCTTGAACTGCCCCATTGTCTACACTCTCAATCTTCATAAGAAAATCTTGATTTCTAGTTCCGAGAGTAGAAAATTGTACTGACCTAGGGATTTCACCTATTCTGGAAATGGATGCATGAGCAACAAAACACGAAAACATACACTATGTAAAAATCAGAAAATCATACATGCTCCAAATGGAACATGCAGAGTGTGCAAAAGAACTTCTTTTGATGAAATAAAAATCTACTCCTACTCCTACTCTAATGAAATAGACAAGAAATTTCAAACAAAACCTAATACTGGTAATGAAAAGTATCTTCCCTTTCTCAATAAATGTGGCCACGTATATGATTTGGCACTAAACATGGCAGTTATAATTAGTGGGAAACTGACAAGAGGCCGATCTTCCACCCAAATCATCAAGGTATCAACATTAATGGAAAATACCTCCTCGAGCTGATTTCCATTGGACTCTTGGAGGTGTTGATGGTGACCCTTGGTGCATTGATACTCATCCTCATGCTCAGGAGTAAGCATGAAAAGTTTTGGCTTCTCCCTCGGCTTCAATGAAGCCATGTACGTGATAGGTCATGGTCTAATCCGGCGGATGTGCCCATGGTTCTGATATTTTACTTTGAAAATGGAGTCTTATTGTAGACTTTCCTGGATGGATGATGTGAGAGGGATGATAGCCTCATAATTTTTTATTTCCTCCTCCCGAGAAGAACATGGAAGATCATGATCCTCCAACCTTGGTTCCAGAGGGCCGTTGTAAGACACAAGCTACTTCCTCAAATGCTCTCCTCTCGTGGTAGCGGACTCATGTGCTTGGAAGGCAAATGATGGAGGATAAAATGATTTGATCTCCTCGGGATCCTCTCCATCAAGGCAATCTTATAAGTCTGACAGATAGTCTACCTCCTTGTTGTTCTACTGCATATGCTCGACCTCCTCCATGGTGTCCTTTAGGTCCAAAATTTCTCACCATGGTTCCCCTCTTTTTAAAACATGAATTTTGAAAGCAAAAATTCTTCTTCAACATTAGAAATTGTAGGGGATGAAGTGGGAGGAAGAACTAAAGGTTCTTCTATGGCTTACTTAGCACTTGAAGCCTTTGGAAATATATGGTTCTCCTCTAGAAGTATACCCTTTAGAGCTAATTGATTTTCTCTAGAATAGGGTCCGTATGATTTCCTCTTCCCAGTCAGATTCATATGAGTCACGCCATTCTTCAACTATCTTGCAGTCATCAAACATGATGACGTTAGTTGGGAAAGACTCATTGGTAAGGGGCTGTTCATTTATGGTACAACTAGGAAGAGGGGACTTGGAAGAAAATGTGAGGATAGATGTAGGACGGATGGAAGGTGCATTAGATTTTTGAGCCCCCATTTTCCTAGCCACTCGTAATCTAGGGAAACATCTTAGTGATAAAGTGCAACTTCATTGGGCGCTAAACTAGCCTCATACAAGGCCGACCCATGGATAAGGGACCTTGTAGCCAACTTCAACTACTGTTATAGAGTAGTTGAATTTGAGTTTGCATCATTTCCATCTCCATATTTTGCACCTACCTCTCAAAACAAGCTTCACCAAGGATTTTTCACCATCATCTCGCATAAATTTGTTCTTTATAAACATTTTGGTTAGAAAAAGTGGGTTCTATGAATTTTTAGGATAATGGGGCTTATTAAACTAATTTGGAGGAGGATTTTGAGATTTTGGAGATGGAGGGAAATAGTTTCGTTGTTACATAGCGGTGAAATAATTCATGATTGCACAACTTCATGAATGAAATAAAATGGAAGATATGAAAAGAAAAAATGGATGAAAATGGATGGGAAGAAGGTCTGCAACTTCAGAGATTGGGTTTTTGACTAGATGGAGTCACCAGATGTGATTTACATGTGCCTCAAAAGGCTGAAACTCACCATGAACACATCAACTTGATGAAATGAAGTGGTAAGCTACTTAAGACCTATCCCACCGGTGTGCCAAAAACATTTAGTGGTCGCACGGTGGCTTAAGATTTTCTTTTTTATAATGAGACAGCTTGGAAAGATGAGAAAATATAACCTCAGTGTCCTATCGGGTGTTCCAAAATGTTAGTGAAAAATCACATCACCCCTAAATGGCCTTGAGTTTGAAATGGGGTATTTGGTGTGATTGCAAAACATTGGACCATCTCTCAAGTTGTGGGACTTACAGGACTTGATATGGACCTCCAGAGAAGGTTGTTTCTTGCTTCCTAATCTACCTACCACAAGCTACTCTAGTGTAGGTAGAACCTATCTAATCCTAATCTAACCTTTCCAAGGAGATAGGGAGAGAGAGAGAGTGAAAGAGAGCCTACACTAAGCGGTGATACACCAGAAAAGGAAGTGGCGTGATACTCTGCTGAGGGAGGATGAAACAGGGGAAATGGAGATGAGGTAGGTTAGACAGAAGTGACACATACCTAGATCCAAATAATCCATTGAAACTCCATGAAGCACAACATCTTACAGCCTCAAACGTGTAATACATGCACAAGAAACAAACACAAAATGGAGAGGTACATAGAAACAACAAAAGAATGAAAAAGGGTTGAAGAACACCACAAAAAAACAATTTTATTATTTCTACGAGGTACACAGACCATTACATGGATGATTAGAAGCATTAAATTCCACTTGTCAGGCATAGGAGAAGGCTTACAACTCAAATGGAGTTAGGAAACAAATTATACTGAGACTTTCCCCACACCCAGAATGTATCTCCCTTCTCAAATGAGAAGTGTTTACAATATATAGATGAAGAAAACCTAGAGAAAGAAGAGAAACTTGATTCTGCTCTTAAAGCTCAACCACCAACCATCAATACCCTACAAATCCACCTACAATCTATCAATTTTGGTTCCCCATGTCTGTTTGGCATGTTGGAGAAGGAAAGATGGAAAATCTAGATCAGATCTAGGTGGTTGAAGCAATTGGATCCTTCATTAATGGCATGAAAGACATTTTCCTAATTTTCACCCATCAAATCCTATTAAAAATAATATTTTATGCTTCCATGACACGAGAGGATATCGAGACCTTTCCAAAAATTCTTCTCTTGCTGAAATCGGAGCTTTCAATCAAAATATATGCTCATTTGAAGATTTGTCGTGGGCTCACAATATTTAAAATATTTTTCCCTTATAGTGTCCACATGGAAGCCCCACACATCTTGATATTTCACCTCATCCTCCTCACTCTTGAAGTTGCGTTGGACCGATATGTGGCAGCTTCCACTGGCTCCTATATTTCCTTTCTATTTTCCTAAGTCTTTCTCGTTTGTGGAGACACTATGCCCAACCCGAGACACGTGGAGGCTTCATGCCCATTTGGAAACTACCCCCTAGGTTTTTATTTTGAAGTCATGCAGATAAGACATGTGGAGGCCTCTGCAAGCTTTTGGTATTTTCAACGGACAACCTTACCTTTTCTAACTCTAGACACGTGGTGGGTGGGTGCTCGTTTGAGTTTCTGCTTTGGGCCGCACCTTAGAAATTATGGTGATGCGACACATGGCGTCATCCGCCAGTTCTCTATACTTAGCCAATTTGGACCTCAACCCATTTGACTTCTGTTGGACCCAAGACATGTGGAGACTCTGTGCATGTTTTGGAACCCTCTCTTTGGAATCAACCTTTGGTGTTGTGCCGATGAGACATGTGGAGGCTTTTTCCAACACTCTTATACTTATTCAATTTAAATGGATGGCTCCATCCCCTTTTTGGACTTGGGACACATGGAGGCTTGGTGGTTGTCTGGGAGACCTGATTTTGGATTTACCTTTGAAGATGCATTGAGATGACGTGTGGAGGCCTCTCTTGGTTCATTTTTCCTTAGCGATTCAATATCCTATTTTTGCCCAATTTTCGGGCTTAGGACAAGTGGAAGCTCTGCGCTTGTTTGGGATTGGCCTTTTGGCTGCTCCTTTTGAATTTGTGCCATTGAAACACATGGTGCCCTCCTTGGGTCTTTGAACTTTCAACGCCTGGTTCTATTTCCTTTTGACTTCTTATTTTCAGGCCTCGGGACATGTGGAATCTCTGCAACTTATTTGGGAATGCCTCTTGGGTCCTTCCCATGAATTTACACTTGTTGAGGCATGGGGATCTTTCCGCTGGCCTTAGACTTTACAACGATCGATTCAACCTTTTGAGTCTTTGACCACATGGGGGTGGCACTCATTTGGAGGCCCTATTTTGGATGCGCTTTTTGGAATTACACCTAGCTGACATGTGGCACCTTCCATGAGTCTCGTTGTCCATCCTCTAGTCAACTCATATGCAATGAATCCTAAAACTTTGAGCCTTTCCCCGATTTTCTCCTGTGAGCCTTTGGCCTTCTTTGACATCATTGGCCACTTCTTTGACCCTTCTGCCTCTTTGAGCCCGCCTGACCCTTGATTGTTGGATTTGAATGTGATCTCATATAGATGAGCCGACCCTCGGGTTTTCTTCTATACGGGTCACATTTGATCAATTTGGTGGGGAAAAATTGAGATAACAGTGGTTTTGATTCTTTCTAACTATTTCACTACTACTTGGTTATATCCTAAGAATCCATCCAGAGTAGACAATAACTCAAAGCCAATAACTAACTATAACATGTTATCCATATTGGAAAGGGATAATTATCTTTTATTGATGCCTTATTCAAATTCCTAAAATCCACACAAAACCTTATATCTCCATTCTTCTTTCGAATTGGTACTAGATTTTCCACCCATGAAGAATACCTTGTGGGTTGTATGATTCCTCCATCTCTTAAATTTTTTAATTCTTCTTGCATTTTAAGGGAAAGAAGTGGATTAATTGGTCTTTTCTTTTTCCTGAATGGTTTTGAATTATCTTCCAATGGTATCTCATGCTAGAAAAGGTCTTCCCTATATGCCTTTAATTATGAATATGACCATGCCAAGCAATCTTGGTACTTTTTCAATAGTTGGACATATGATTGCTTTTCTTCTTTACTCAGGTTACTACCTAGCCATATTTTTCTAGATTTATTGTCTATTCCCAGGTTTTCTTCCTCCACATCTCTTGAAGCTGACATATGACTACTAACAATGTGATCAACATTATAAAATTTTAACTCTAAAGCAACCAAACCTCTTGGAATCATATTTGTCTTCAATTTGAATAATATCCTTACCGAATAGGGTCTCTTTACTCTTATTAAAACAAACCATTGGATCCTAATCCACATTTTGATTTGTGAATTATCCTTTGTTTTGTAAAAACTTTGAATTTGAGCATCATCTTCTAAAACTTGTGAATGTTTGACATTATCGGGGACAAACGGTCTTGCATCCCGATATTTCAAAGTCATACTCACAATAAGGAGACAATGTAAAATTTTCAAACCTAGATCCCAATACTATCAATCCGTCTCGCTAAAATATTATGCTTTCTTTAATGGTGTACTATGTTGAAGTGATCAAACATTTCAATGAAATCCCAAACTACATGCTTATATTGTTTCATTCTTTGATTCTTTGTTGCATACATCTTTCGAACTTGCTTGACTACCACCTGTAATCCTCTTTAACAATAATGTCCCTAATACCATACCTCCAAAAATTCTTAAAACCAAAAGCAAGTTGCCTCATATTCTTCAATATTGTTTGTGCATTTGAACTTGAGTTTAAAATAAAAATTTAATTCATCCTTCTTTGGACATATCAAGACAACACCAGCACCATTCCCAAATTTAGAACAAGCTCCATCAAACATCAATGTCCAAGGGGAACCAGTTGCTTAGGATATTTCCATTTGTTAGTTTCCCAGTCCTTAAAATCTACATAATCAACAAAATTATCAACATCTACATCTTTATATAATACTTCATAAGAAGCATTGTTAGGATTCAATCATATGTAATATCTTCTTTTCACCATGTAATTTTACAAGGTTTCCTTCCATTGGTATGGTTGCATATGACATGTCCATTTGTACACTTCCCCCCACACTAGCAGTCCATTTCCTTGATAATAAAATTCCCCATTTGGCTAGGAAATCCACAATCACCACATTCATAGTTAAGGGCTTGCTCGGGTAAGCTACCAATTGCACTATTAACCCTTTAACATATCCAATCACCGACACTGCCCTTGAATCCATACTTGTGCACTTTCCAAAGGTTGTTATTGCTTTGATATTTAATTCATTAATTACCTCAAGAGGCATCACATAACATGAAGCTCCTGAATTGAACATACAATTGTGCACAAACCTATCCTCGATGATTAAAGTAGTATAAAAAGGATCAATGTTAAGTTAAGACTCCACGAGTGAAGCACCCAAGTATGCATCCTGTTGGTACCCAAACTTAATCTCCTTCAGAACTCAAGCAACATCATGGATTTGCACAAGAAACTCAGAGGCAGATAAATGATTTGTATGTCATTTGTAGCCGGGGAGACATATATCTGACTTGTTAGCACTCAAGATTTGAAGGAGTGGGTAGCACCTCAGAAGGATTTTGATCCGATCCTCACTATTTTAGGTTGTGCCTATCACCCAAGGTAAGAGAACCTATATTGCAGCCTTTGTTTGGTGAAGGAGGTAGAGATATCCTTTTATTTTGCATATTGTATGGAAGGGGCCTTGGGAAAACATGATCAATTCTCCATTATTCAAACTCAAAAGAGTTGTCACTACTAAATGATGGAAATGTTTTCAAAACAAGGTTGAGGCTGCTAGAGACATAATATTATCCTGATTTGCTTTGTGCATTTTTGTAAATGGATTGTATCATCTTGCTAACACACAATGCAATACAGGGGTGGTATAGGGTAGGGTTAATTTTTTTGAATGAAATTTTGTTGGGAGATGTTAGACAAGACCAACCAGAAATTACCAAACTCTTTGAGGACCTTTGCAAGAAATTTATAACACTTAAACAGTAGGAATGCTTTAAAAGGTTTAAAATACCCCTTCAACTAGGATATGTGCACAAATGGAGGCCCATATCTACACTCTTCCACAAAATATTTGACAACCTGCTACAAAATCTTGAAGTAAATATACCAACAAAGTATCCAGAAATCCCTATTTGATCATGACCTAAGGTACCCCCAAAGGTTTACAAAACAGTCTCAAGATTCAAGGACAATAAAATGATTTTAAATATGTTTATCTTCTATCAGATGAAGGCTCTTCTGAATATAATATTACAGATGTCATCAAACCATCAACAATAAATGAGATGATGTATGATCAAAGAGATCCTAAACACAAGATTGCAACATGAGCAAGAAACACAAATTGAAAACATTCTGAAACATAAGTATATGCAAACTTTTCCAAGAGAATAAACTAGATAATCTAGAAAATGATCAAATATATATCAGTAGGGGAATGTCATGAGAACAATCTCAGAGCTTGTTGATGGATTTACAACTTGAAACCAACTCAACATGATAAAATCTAATGCAAAATAGAATTAAAAATGGCTCTCAGGCGGTTTTCTCAGAGAAATGGGCTTCTTCTAGTTTTCCCATGAAATTCTAAATTCTCTCCCTTTTTCAATTTCTCCAAAATGCATAATATACCTTATGCCATCATGGAGTCTTCCTTCCCAAGAAAAGAATATGCTTATGGGATCAAATTTGTTACAAAACCCTCATGATTTCATGAAAATGACATCAAACTGGAAAATAACTCACATGTTGCCAGGGATGCATAAAATTTTAAATTATTACACAAATTCAGATCCTTATCATCCCAGGGTCACATTTTTATCATTCAGGCATGCAAGCATCTTTCATTTTTCATTTTTCACCTTTTCCCCTCATCATTTCACCTCTGCAACTTTTGATTTTCACTTTTCATGTTTTTCATCGGGCCCGAACAAAAATGTATCAAAAACATCATAGATCACCAAATTAGATCATGTAAATAGTTCTAATGCACTCAGAAGGCCAAGGCGATGTAGAATCATATAATTTTTGAAGAAAATTGATGAAGAAATCACGACTTCAGGCTTCTAGGAGCTCCCATGGTGGCCAAAAGGGTGAATGCATAGTTGCCGTTGATTTTGTATCAACGTTAAATGTCCACCCTCCACATGGAAGATGAGATCCACAAATAAGTTCAAAGATACCCTTTTTGACTCTGACAAGGTGGGACACGTGTCAAAACATGATTGGATCGGGCTCCCATCTTTAAAAATGTGTTTGTGACCTTTTTTAATTTTGGAAAATTTTACAAAATTTCCCCGCTTCTCCCCTGGACCCGCCACGTGTCCATATGTGGGCCCCATTGAAAATGCGGGCCAATTCTATCAATTTTGACACTTTTTTGAAAAAAGGAAAATTTTCCATAAAACTCCTATGGGCCCGAAAACTGATTCTTCCACCCACGTGGCATCCTCGATTTACGTGGGTCCAAGCTTCTAATTCTACCTTCAATCCTCCCTGCCAAAATTGCAAAGTTTCAAAATTATCCTCAAGCCTGCACTCTTCATTTTTCCTTTTGGGACATGTGTTGGCTATGGGATTGAGCGGCACAAATTTCACAAAATTTTCCTTCACCCCCTTGCTTGAATTTTTACATTTCTAGACACATGTCCACTTCTCATTGGTCGAGGACCTTCGGCCTAAAACTTAACTTTATACCATTTGAAGTTAAAACTTCAAAACCATCACAAAACCCAGTAGACCTATTTTTCCTTCTAGGACACGTGTTGCTTCATGATTCGTTGCGAGCTTCGGCTCAAATTTTAACTTTAAAATTTTGAAGTTAAAAACTTCAAATGCACAAAACCTCCACCCCCTCATATTGACTTCTCTTGGACACGTGTCCACTTGTGATTGGACAAGGGATTTCGGGGAAAAAATTTACTTTGAGAATTTTGCAAAGTAAAAGCCAAATTTCTCAAGGACAACCCGCCAATCCTCCGGCCAATCATAATGCACCACATAGGCACCTCAATGCAGAAGGTGGAGCCGTGGACCAAAAATTTCCCTTTTGCCAAAATTTCAAAATGGTAAGTTAGAAACATTTCCCAACCATCCCCGACCAATAGGAACCTGCCACATTGCCAATACGTTGCGATGATGAATTTGACGGTAGAAAATGCCCGTTTGATGTCAAAATGTGGAAAATACAGAGGATGCCCTAGAATTTGAATTTTTGACAAGGGAGGCAAATTTTTTAATTTTAAATCGACTGAAGCATGATTTTTCATTGTTTTCAACCTGGGGATTGGGAAATTAATTGCATACATTTGGGATCCGACCAATTTTGAGTTTTTACATGATTTGACAAAGGAAAAAATGACACAGCCTGACCATTGAGAAAGCTAGGGCACAAAAAAGGGGAAACTTGGATTGTTGTTTCAAATTAGGGCAAAACAATAATATCTTGGGCATCTTTGAAGCATTCAATTGGGGAAGACGAACTGCAGACCACCAAATTGAAAAATAAAACGTTTGTGAGTAGATTTGGGCATGGGACAATAGGGCACATTATGCAAACTGAGAATTAGCAGAAGAACATATCCAGTGATTCTCCCAATTCTTCTAGGGCCTATGGTATTTCCAGATCTATAATCATAGGAGGAACATCCACACCATTCACATTATTTCCTTGGGTTGTTATCTCTTCTTTAAATCCCAAATACTCAAATGCCCATTTTCTATGCTTAGGGATTCTAAGAAATTCAACAATAGGCACAGTGACTTTGATTTGAATCAAAATATGGGCTATATCACATGGAACATATTTGGGTAAGGTAGTGTTGGGTGGGAGATTTATGGTTCCTTCGGTTGTATAAGAGTCTTTGCAATTTGGGCATGAGTGGGCTATAAGTTTTATTTGGAACAACAAGGCACTTACTGAGGCATGATGGGGGAATCCATTCTTAAGGGGTTCCTTTGGGATATTAGTGAGAAGTGGAGTTTTTGGTTTAGCTTGAGGACCTCCCCCTTTGACAACTCTACTTCTGGTATTATATTCCTTTTCCTGAGAAACTACTGCATTCATCAAAAGTTACATATCTTCCTCAGAAGGGATTCCCCCATCATACTTCTTAATCATTAAAGCTCTCAAATATTAAAAATCATGATTAGGTAAATCAAACGCTTACACCATATTAATATTTACACCATCATCATGAGGGAGAGGTAGTACCTAATGAATGCAATCCCAGAAACCTTGAAATTTTTAGCATTTATTAATTCAGCTTAAAGTAGCCTCTGTTGTGAATTTTTAGGGAATTCCATCATACACACATCATCATAAGCTTCATCATCATTTGCTTCTTCAACCTCCTTACTTAAATCAAATGGGGAGTGTGGCAAGAAACACTTATCACATGAATCAATAACATGGGCATTTTCTATTGTAGTGACCCTAGAAGTCAAAGGATCGTGGGACCAATATATTCTCTCTAAGTTGTGGTTGCTTATTACCTGATCCCGTGGGACCCTTTCCTTTGTCATCTAATTTGTGATCACTTCTAGGATGATTTCCATATCTATCCCGGCTTTGTGGTTTATGTCGACCCGAAGAACTTTTTCTATTCCTTTTTCTTCTTTGGCTAACTTGTAAGATATTTTTAACTGCTCCATCCAAATTCTTCATAACCTCCTCCAGGATCAACTTCTTTGTTCGACCGAGGTCTATCAAGATTAATCAATTTAACACCCTCTCTCTTATGGGTGTTCCCAACTGCCCTAATATTAATTTCAATTTTTAAGGCCACAAAGAAAGCTTTCCTTAATGTTCCATAGTTCTTATGTCTTAAGTAGTAGGCAACCTTTTTTTCAAAAGTATCGAATATTTGATTAAGAAATACTCATCACTTGGCCTCGGATTTACAAACTAACCTATTCAAATTCTTATTGAATCTAGTATTAAAATATTAGACAAACTTATTGGGAATTTTTTTATATTCTCAAACTCGGACAAAAGAAAACTTGTGTCATTCTTATCCCCATATTGTAATCTGAAAGCATTCTTCATCTCGGTCCAAGAATCTATTGAATTATCTGGTAGAGATTTATACCAATTTGGTGCATCCTCTTTGAGAGTATGAATGAATAATTTTATATACACATCCTCATATTCAATTTCAAAATATTCCATCATATTAATGAAGAGTCTCAAATGTTGATCCTCAAACGTGACGAATTATTTCCCTAATATTTAGGCAACCTATTTCTCACATCTTGGAGTACAACATTAGGATACCCAACCATTCCTCTAAAATTTATTAGTCCAAATGTATTGACAACAAAATGAGGTCTAGGTGGAGGATGAGCAATGTTGTTTTGAGAAGGTGATCTTATAGGGGAATTAAAATGGTATAGGTTAAGGGATCTTTGGGACACGGTGTATGATCTTCAAAGTAAGTATCCTCCAGGTGACTTGGTTTCACAAACCACCTTATCATTTTTTAAGGAAAAATAAAATAAATGAGGAACACTTATCCCAGATACAAATTATGGCCCCTTACCAGCCATAGTAATTAAATTTATACGAGGGCTTCTTGAATTTGAATTATTTTAAGATATTGGATAATCCTCAACAATAGGTTGATAGATTTTACAATGGTACTTCTCTCGACTTGACTCTTGATCCCCTAGTGATTTTGAGACTTGTCTTCCCTTTAGATTTGTTCTTCCAAGCTCTGGAAACAATCTTTTAGTAGGATATTTATTAAATAAATACATTCTTCTTTTCATCTTTGCGAATATTAATGATAAAACTTACTCGACAAAGATTATGACACCGGTAATTTCCAAGAATTTTAAACTAGCATGGAGTTTCCACCAAGGGTTTTCACCTTAGATATGCTAAAGCACTATAAGAAATTTGTCAACTGTCTATCAACGCTCAATTTCTACAAATCCCAACATATCTGATCATCCTTTGTCGATATTTATTAGTATCCATATGATATAGTGCAACATTTACTAAAAACAAAAAATATAGCACAACAAACTCTTGATCTCATACAATTCTCACAAACCTTAACAAAGGATGATGTTTAGACAACGAATTTTCATTCAAATCATATAAAAATCATTACGAGAGGTTGATGTGCGTATATATTTGCACAAATATTTCCTGCAACAAGCCATATTGGTGTTGGTATCTAAATTTATTCTTCCTTTGAAACCGAGAAGCATCACAAGTTGATCAAGATGCTTAGAGACAAACAAATCATAATATGAGTCATTTTGTAGTTGGGGATGGAATTTAAATGACTCTTTATTACTTTGGCTTGGAAATGAGTGGATAACACCATGCTAAGGGTTTGACCTACCCTCACTACTTTAGGTTGTGCCTTCAACCAAGGTGAGAGGACCCATTTTGTAACTTGTGTTGGTGAAGAATATCAACGGATTAACAATATTTGACTCTCCCTTTACAATGTTTGAAGGAGACCTTAAGAAAACATGGTCAATGCAACATAATCTAACTCTCACGAGTTGTCACCCTAGAGAATGAATATGTTTTCTAGACAATTTCCAGGTTACTAAAGACAATGATAAAAATTGATTCCACCTGCATATTTTGGTAAAGGATAGAAAAATTCAATGAACTTCTTCAACATTTTTTGATATACGGTCTGAAGCAAGGGTGGTTCATTTAGGATTCATTACTTAATGTATAATTTGTTGTTGGGAAGTTAAGCAGGATAAATTTGTCTATACAAAATTCCTGAGAACTATTAACGAATGTTAGAAAATATACAAAGAAAAATGGAAAAGGGATTCAAGTAGTCAGAATGAACCTTCTACTAGAAGATGTGTATCTATGAAATCCCAAAGACACATGGTTTGACACATTCTTAAATGATTCAACACAAAATATCATGTTAAAGAATTAATTAAACATTAGAGGTCCCTGATTCATCACGCCTAAGATACACTCATAGACTAACAAACAATTTGTATCATCATAATGAAAGTAGAGTGAATTTAAATTGTTTATTGCACCATGAAATGAAATCTCTCTTCATGATGTAATTGCAAATGCCACAATACTATCACAAGGACAATATCTTGTGTGATTCAAAGGAATTTCTAACATAAGATTATAATAGGAATACGGATAACTACTTGAAAATATCTCAAAATGAAAGTAAACACAACTATGCTCATGATTAACATAATTTACTCAAGGTTCTTCAAATTGATCAACAAGGGAAATTTTATTTACAATCTCAAAGCTTGTCAATGGTTGGACACTTGCAACCATCTTGACGTGATCAAATTTAAAGATACACAGAAATAACAGGTTTCTCAAATAAGTTCCTTGGGAAAATGGATTTTCTCGGCTTTCTCTCCTTCTCTTTTCTTTGAATAATTCTCAGAAAAATTAACCCCCTTTCTACATGATTATCCTTTTTCTTTTTATATCACCCCCTTCACTTGTTAACCTTCAAAGTTTTTTCCCCCAAAAGCATGAATATTCCAAGGAATATTTCCTTTTACAAAACTTGTTCTAGAACATGACATTTAAAAGTTTTCCTTTAAAATGCCAGATGTACAAAATGCAAGTCTTTTCAATCAACTCCACTTGTGCTCGACTGGGATATCAGGTCATCATTTCTAGAAAATTACTTTAATCATTCTTTCCTGATATTGATTAGATAATCATTTCAAATAATCTCTGAACACTTCCAGATGACTCTAATATGACATATATCCACATTCACTTTTCAAGAATCCACCTTGGGCACCACACACTCTATTTTATGTCTTATTGGCTTAATTTCCACACATAGTTCTTGTCGAATCACTTTGATTTACCAGCTCTTCTCATTCCTAATCTCTTCCAACTCTTAAATTTATTTTTGTGTGAACTGAAAAAAATCTCCCTCATCTCATGGGAAAGATTTTACTAAATCAAAAACATATGTCCCCTTTTCATTATAAAACCTGGTTCAACTTCATTATCATTATGTATTTCCCTTCTTGTTCTAAATATAAGGAATTTCATCAGAAAAATGGTGAAGGTACTTATAGCACACAGTCTGAAGGAAATTTCCGCAGAGGACTTAAATCAAATTTTTTATTTGAGTGGTCTTGATGAAGCCTTTATTAGAGCCATGTTTGATGTAAAGTGTGTAGGTGACACCAAAGGACCCTTGAAATATCGATAAATCTAATTAGGATTTTTATAAGGCTAATTAGGATTAATCCTTTATTTGCATCCTTTCAAGTTATGGATTTTCATCTTTTAAAATGGGAACACTTGAAATCTCCTGAAGATTTAAAGAGATATTGGGTGGAGAGAAGACCTTAGGTATCTGGGAAAACTAGTTTTCAATGTTCCTTATTATGTGATGAGGTATTTGTATCGAAATATATTCACAAGGAATCATATGTGATTTATGATAAATCCTCCATCGAAACTGTTCCTATTATTTCGCACAAAATAGATGAGTTGGAGCGTAAAATCAACTCCCTAGAGAAAAAACAAGTAGAGACTACATCTTCACAACAAGTTTCAAAGCACTGTGGTCATCTTTAGGTAAGAGGAAGGGTGAACCAAAACCTCAACCTCTAATCATTATCTTATATGGATAAGAGGACCAATCATTATCTTCTCATCGTTTAAAGGAAATAATCTCCTCTGCTTAGGATAACAGGGAAAATTTGAAATTCGTTCATCCACCCGCTTAATGCATCGTACTCTTTAGTCGAGCATGAGTTTTGGGGCCTAAATCCATTCCTTCTATGAAAGATAATATACCTCTCAAAAGGAAATGGGAGGATAGGTCAAGCTAAGTCGTCGCAATCTGCCCAGTCAACAACATGCATTGCTTTCCCTTCTAATCACCCTGGGTGTCACCTCTCAAACTAATCCTAACACATTGACCCTTCAAAAGGGGAAAGGAAATATGATGTTCTTCACAGGTGGTTTGGATCTTTTGGATTGGGTGTCATCACAACATAATAAAATTGATCTTGAGAAAATCATGAGTCATCCAAGAATAACTCTAGAAGCATTGATTGACATGGGAATGTCCTAAGACCTGACAGGTTCGTTCATTTTTGATTAGACAGTAAAATGTTCAAACGAGTTCATTCTAAGGAAAAATAAGCTTTTGAATAAGCTTCCCCTACTGGGACGAAACTATAAAACAAGACAAAAAAATGTCTAAATGTTGTTTTCCTTTCATTTTCTCTACTTCGGGCATGTGTATATATTTCTTTGTCATGGGCAGGGGCCCTTATAGAACCCCATTTTTTCCTTATTCAAAATACAATAATCACCGAAATATCAATCATTTACACGCTTATCCAAATGTATGTAAAACTTTATCTAAGTAAATATGACACTAATGCATTTTTTTCACTTTACAATGATTGAAAGAGGAACGATAAAATTTAAGAAAACAATGAAATCACATGTAATAGAAGTATTTATTTTAAATTATCAGTTTAAAGAAGGAATATGAAAATAGAATACAACTTAAGGAACAATGCCTAAGCATGTTCATCATATTTTGTATTTGCATTCTTTTCTTCCTCAGATTCCATTTCTATATCTTCTTATTTTGGAAACTTTGATACATATGCATCATACCTTTTGAACAAATCAATAACCTCATCCTCATCTAGTACCATATGATCCTAGAAAATTAATTCTTGCTTAGATATTGCGTCAATACAATGGCCCATTTTCCATTTGTATTCTAGTGGTCTGGCTTTTAACTTTGCAATTATATTCTCAATCCTTCTCATCGTTTTAATGATTTCATAGGAGAAAACATTCTTCTAAATATTATTTTCAAAGGAATTAAGCAAGAAGTCAATCTTCGAGATCCCCATAGCTATTTTTGAACTTATCAACTACCATATCCTCTAACTTGAAGTGAATGGCATCAAGAGTGTCATCAACCCAAATTTTCTTTATTTCAAGATTTTCCTTGATCCCATCAAGGTTTCCACTTTGATTTTTAATAACTTGTCAATGACATGTTGGCTTTCTTTCACTACTACTGTCACAATATTTTCCTACTCAACTAATTCATCATTAAGTTGGGTAATGCGGTCTAGCTTCGAAAGAATTCCCTCAAAATAGAAAATCTCATCGTCACACTATTAAATTATTTTGTCAGGTTTCATTGAGTCTATTCTTGAGATCTTCATACTTTGATTTTGCCTCTACAATATCATCCTTTCCCCTTTTGGTTAATTTTTCAATCCATGTGTCCACTACCTGGACCTTTTTGACAAATTTATTCATTTTATCCACTTCCTTAGGGGTATCTATGGAGTCACTTGTCCAAGCTCGACTAGGTTTCACAATCAACTGTTGCGAACTAGAACTCGGAACTATAATGTGTTCTTTTAACTACCCCTTTTTCATTCTATTTTCATCCACCTTTTGTAAAAGGTCATTCACTACTTCAGATACCCCTTTCTTTAGTTGGTCCCTTGAGGGCTTTCCTAAGGGAATGATCTAAACATTATAATCATTGGCTGTTATATCTTCTCTAGTCTTTCCTTCAAAGGGGATTTTTACTTCTAAAGTCTTGGCTCCTGATGAATCAGTGTGGGTTTTAGTGATAGTTCTAGCCCTTTTTGAGGCTCTTCTTGTCTTCGAAAAGGTAGAGCGGTAAAGGTCGGTAGCTTGAATAGGGAGGATCTCTTTTCCTCATTTGAAATTAATTCACCATCCCAACCATTTGCAACATTTGTTCAAGCCTTTGTCTCTTGTGATTCTTGTTGGGGTTCCTCGGGGACAACCACCAATTGTTTAAATACCTCTTTGTTCATCATGAACTAGTGATTTTTCATTTTCTTCATTATTTATTTTGATAACCACATTGCTTTACTCTCACCCCGTGTTAATAATTATTTTGGGTGTTATTTTCCTTGATTTGGAACATGATGTTGATCATTCTTTTCATGGTTTGTACTTAATCGTGGGGATATTCCTTCCTTATTTCTCCAATTGATGTCATCTTCGAACTAACTTCTATGCCAACATTTTCTTGTATCACCGACTTGATTTCAATCTCTTCCTTCCTCATACTATGTTGAGTTGGCATCCTACTCTCCTCATACTATGTTAAGTTGGCATCCTACTCTCCTCATGCTCTAATGATGCACTGCAATGACATCGTGACGTTTTTCATCCGAAGCCAACTTCACGTTTTCATATAGAGGATTTATGTATTTATCATAAATTCTTTTCTCTCCGATGGTTATGGCTTGTGCCAATTCTACTTTTCTTCAAAAATAGATTTTCTCTCTTGAGAAAGTTCATTAACTTTAGTAACTTTAACAGAAATAGAAACAATTCTCGCTATCATATCTCCATTAATATCTTCTCCGCCAAGTAATTCTGGTTTATTTGATTCTGAAACCACTTGTATTATAGAAGGAACTTCTATTGCTTGGACTTTTTATTTACCAATTAATGGATGAGTATTTCTCTCTATTTCCTTACTTATTTGGATTTCATCTACCAGGATATCATCAATGGTTCACTCATAGATAATTTGAGTGCATCTAACATTAAAAAATACCTCACTAGTATACTTATATCCATATTCATATATTCATACAATGTTTCAAACAAAGGAATACTTATATCCTTAGTAAGCGGGGTCTCGAGATGTTTTCATACCTAGAGTTAAAAATCGGCTACTTACTTGAACTATCTATAACATTTTTGTGGGTTGCTTGATCTTGAGTTCCTTTAATTTTCGTTTCCTCCACAACTAGAGGTGGGAATATAAGCTCGATTGTTCTACTTGTGGCGGTGGTGGAGCATGTTGTGTCTGATAAACATCATTCCTTTCAAACTCAGGAGAATCGATTACCACATCTCTATTCTTGTGCTTTTTGGGCGTGTGGGAACCTACTCTCACCAAAACTAGTACATGACCAACCTTGTGTTTCTTGTGTGCCCTTTTAAAAATTTTCAGATCAAGTCCTACTCTTTTCCCTTCCTTATGTGACATAGATTGAGTAAGATAACTTGCTATAGCTCCACTCATTAATTTCTTAGTAGTATGAGGTATTGGTGAAACACGTAAGCAAACCATATGGGATGCTAAGCCCTTCCCCCATTCTTGGATTGGCATTTCATAAGTAATGGGGGCATTTTCCATAGATTTTAAGAGCATGTTTTCAGTCTTTTACCTAAAAAATTACATAGAGGTACCAGTCCCACTAGTGGTTGAAGTCCACCCATCTATGAGTTCAAGAGAAGGCCTTTTTAGGGCAACTAAAGGGCCATTCCTCCCAAAGGATCCCTTCTACATGATCCTTCCCTTAGGGGTGGAATATCATCACTCAAGTTTCTCAAACTTCTAAATTTGTTTAAGATTCTATTATTCTGAATTGATAAGTCAATGATCTTTTAAATTAACCAATTCACAGTCATCCTCATTACATCAATTATCCTTATATAAGAATCATCAAATTATATCTCATTCTAATCTGGAGGGATTGTAGGATTTGCTTCCATGTTCGATTAACATAATATTTTCTTACTATATTTGGGTCATGCACAATTCCTTATATGCAATAACTATAATTTTGAAGTCTATTATTTGTGAAAGGTGCATTATGGAGAAATCCCTTAATTTGACCTCTTCTTCATCCATACAATTCATCCAATAATCTTCAAAATGAGGCTCATGCTCAAAAGTATTTGTAATGTCATTGAATACCCATCTGATGTCATAATTAGACATTGCCTCAAAATTTTCCATGTCAAACTTCTAAATTTCATCTTCAATCAACTTGACTTTTATGATAGAAGGGCACGAATACCTTCCAATTCTAATCGAATTTGATATTTATTTTATGTCTTCTCGGTAATCAATTTATACACGGGTTTTAGATGCCTTTCCAATTCACATAAAGTCAGTTTATCATCTAAATACCTAGGCAATTTAAAATATTTGCCCTCAAAACCACTATCTCTTATGTATGTGAAATTTTTATATTGAATGAATTAACATCCATACTCCAAAATCACTTGTCTTGCTGTTCGAAATTCTATATTGTCCACACTCTGGTTTGAAAAGATAAATGAAAAGTAACAACATTAACCGACCTCACATTCCCAGTCTAGTTGATTAGATGCGATTGAGGGAATATCTCATGCATTTGGCACTGCTTAAAATCTGCATGTGGTAACAAACCTGGGAAATGTCTATGCCCTGCAACATTGTAAATTAAGTAGGTCATCATATAGAATTCCATCTCTGAAGTGTCACCCATCTCAATTTTCACTGCTAAGGTGACCATGTGGCCATGGAGTTGTTCTGCAATGAAATTATCGAAGAAAATGTTCCCCTTTCTCTCCAAAATGATCCATATGTAAGTAAGCATCCACTCCTTAAATTCATTTACGCTTTCCAACCCTGGCATTTGAATTAATAACAAAATGATATCTTCAAAATCGTGCACAAACTAGACTCTTAGGGATTCTAGTTGTCTTTTTGTCAAGATCCACTTTGTAATTATGATCTTGGCATAATCCTTTTCTTTGCTTCATAATCCCATAAGGATAATTTGATACCAATGGTGATTGGGTTTGTGATTACAGTAAATTTTACCATTATTCTAATGGTTCTTTGGTGTCTATGTCAAAATTTAGCATCCCCACTCTCATCTAATACTTCCCTCTTTTTGGGATCATAATTCATAACACAATGCCACACCAATTATGGGCAATGAACCAATGGTGGGATAACACTAGCTAAAGCAATGCGGCTATCTTGAATTGCCTTTAGGGATTCACTCTTATGGGGGCTATTTAGTCTTTGAAGAAAATCATTTAGATTAGCACTCATTAGGTCCATGTCTATGTAATTTTGTCTAAATCACTCGTGACCCCGATGCAAGAAAGAATGAAGATGGCATATTCTTCATCTTCAAAACCATGTCTTTACTTAAAACCAATATTTCTAATGAAAGATAAACACATGAATTTCAAAGTTCTTACCAATCAACTTGTGAGTGCCTCGAGTAATTTAAATCCAATTGATAACCTTTTCATCCCTTCGGTTCCCAATTCAAGCTCCACAATTAAAATTACGATAATTATCAACAAAAATCACAAAAAGTAGCAACATAAATCATTAAAATTGATAATACAAGATGAAATCATTTTCAGACTTTAAAACATGCTTGATTTGCTTAGCATCATTAATGATGGCATAAATAAATGCATTGTATCATAACCATTCATTTTTTCATTCTCAACTTTGAAAGTGAGTCGTCCATGTGGAAAATACTTTCGATAATGCGGGCTTGGGGCACCTTTTATTATTTTTTTGCAATGTTTTATAACTTACAAAATTTTGGCTATTTTGACCCACCCATCCACTTTTGGCTTTCAACATGGGCTCGACACGTGGTCGCATTTGGGTGATAGCAGAGCTGCGGGCCCTTTTGGTAGTTTAATTTATTTTATAATTCAAAACAAAAAGTGTCAGAGTGCTCGATGACCTGCATCCCCACCTTTTGCATGAATAAAGCCACGTGTCCCTTGCAGGTCTTAGGAACCTTTCTACACTTTTACACTTTCCCCCTTTGTGTGTAACAATACAAATATGTACCTCTTCCCCACATGCATTCAAATTGTGAAAAATGTACATCCTTGGATGTGAATTGAGAAATTGATTGCACTGCTTTATGATTGTGAATATTCAAAGAAAATTCATTGGGTCACGGGTCTAATTTTGCATTTTTTGAATGCAATAGAAAGTTACAAGTTTGATAATTAGACCCTCCATACCATAATAAATTGGGAATTTCCATGTATGAGCAGTAAGGGAGAAAAAAATGAAAATAAAAACATGACCAAGGAACATTTTACAATGGGTGATCCCTCCAATTTCAAATCTTAAAACACAACTGGTTCCCCACAAGAAATTTCAAAATAATGCACAACTAGACATAATCCTCAACCAAAAAGAGGAAAAACAAATCCATATACAGAAGAACCAAAAGGCCAACTCACACCCCCACAGGAAAATAGAAAAATATAACAGATAATGAAGGCAAAGCTTAATGAAAAAGGGGCGATATTAATTTGAGCACCAACACAAAATAGACTTAGAGGGGGAAAATCAGTTCTAAAAAAATTAACTTCTTTTGCCATGACGAGTATTCAAAATTCACTTCATCATTCATAACCACCTGTAAGCTTATAAGATGTGCATTAATCATTCACAAGACCATGCAATGAGATAAAGAACACATAAACACCGGATGTATGTGGGAAACCCTCATGGGGAATAAAACCCACTAAAAACATTTCTTACGTTATAAAAAGTAAGGAATTAGCTGAATATTACACATCACAAGATATTTATTCAAAGTGAGGCACCAACCCCAAAAGGAGCACCGACCCCTAAGCCATTATCTATATTAATAACAACAAGAGACTTTCATGAATATGACTCATCACACAATATTTTGATCAGAATATGACTAAAGATATGCTGCCATCACATAAAGATAATAGTTATCAAATATTCATCTCCAAACTTCTTCAAACCCTCTTAAAACACACCTTCCTCTAGCTTGCTCAAGCTTGATCAAAATTTGAATGAATTGAATACAAACCATTACACACATTCTTCTAAATATTCTTCATACTTTCAAACACATACTTAGATCTATCTTGAAGCTCTTGATCCACTTTCTCTCTCTTACCTTGGTCACATTTTTCCTTCTAACTTAACTAGTTGAAAAATGAACAAAGCATGCACTTTTATATGCCTTTTAATTCAAAAACACAACATCACTCGATCCCGATCAAATATTTCAACCAATAAAACATAAAACCATAACACTATATTCATATAAATTCATAAAATAGACCCATGTAGGTCAGAAAAACACCAAGACAACCGAACAAGCCCAAAATGCTCAAACCTTATCACTTAGCTCATCAAGGTCCTATAAACACATCACCATGTTTTTTCAAGGTTCTAAGGGGTTCACGCATGTCCAATACATCATGAAAAAATCATCCATGCTCACATAGATCATACATATGAAATACATTATAAAAACATCATCCATGCTCACACAATACTATTCACCAATCATTTTCTTCATAACACTACCAAGTAGGACCATTTCCTACTCAAAACAATTGCTTCTAGGAACCATTCGTCTTCTCACAAGCTCAATATCACACTACATCACGTAAAATATACCATGTATCTAATTGTTCGAATCCATGGACTGTAGATCACATCCGTGCTTTATATACCTCATGAATCATCTAACAAAGAAAACAAATCATCTTTTTCTCTTTACCAATTTGAACTTCCCAGAGAGTAGTTTTGGAAACTTAACTAGTTTGCAAGATTGATGATACATTCAAGACCTATAAATTTCTTAAATAGGAATAAAATTCATCCCTAGTCACTCTCCAATGGATAAAAAGCATGAGCTAAGATAAAACATGAGACTTATACATCAATATTCTAGCCAAAGCAAATGTGTTCGAATCATTCAAACTAGGTGTCCAAAAAATAAGTTGATTCACCTAAAATAACACCTCATCAAGATAAAAACCATATATAATTTGAAACACATCTTAATCTAATTTCCTTAACATCTTACATTTCGTTACAACTCATAGTGGAAGGATTTCAACCAAGTCAATCTCTGCAACTGCTTAAAACTACCTTTTCAACCCTAAAGATCAATCTTCAAAGATAGGGAAAATTTTTCCATCTAGGACTTCAACTATGACCTGAAACTATCATAGAAATATATTTCAACTCCCAAGATTTGATCATTTGTGATTCATCAATTACTTCATTAACCAACTTTTTCACAAACTAAAATTCTTCATAAAATTTCCTATTCAAGTGGTGTCCACACTTTGTCACAATATCTATCATACCTTTATGGAAATATGGAGGATTCATGTAAAACCTAAAATCAACACATTATAAAAACTAATTTTTTTGGATCAAGACATTAAATTTCCTCCAACTCACTTGTGAGATAGGGTTTATCTAGTGTTTTAAGCCACTTTACCTTCTTAACAATTGTTCATAAAAGAAATAAAATAAAATTACCTTATTATTTTTACAAAAAAGTATTATCTCAATGGAAAAAATTACCCCAAAACCTATGGGTCCCATGAAAATAACACTATTCACAACAAGCATCTAAAGTTCACAATTTGAGTTAGTGTTGCCTTCTTCTCAAACCTGTTTTAGAAAAAATTATGTATTTTGCAAAATAATATTCATCCTAACTTTAATTTTTTCATGAAGAATAATGAAAAAATCATTTAAATTCTAAAAATCATCTCATACCTCAATTTCTTATGAAATTCTCTATCCACTACACCTTACCTATGCTTCCCTAGCATCTCTTCACAATTTTTCTTCTCAAGGACCTCATTCTTGCAATATACCTATGAAATCGCATGATAATCCTTGTATACCTCACATACAAGTGTCACCATACTTTTACCATGTTTAACCATGACTTCCTTGCTCCATTTCTCAAGCTACCATACCACACCACATGCTCTAGGTCTAGGAATATGGTTAAAATGACTTCTACCACTCATGACAACTCATGAAATGAGTATGATGACTTATTATATATTCATTAAAACCTGTAACACACCTATAAGACCATGGATGTCCTCATTAAAACCTTTTACAAAATATGGAGAGATCATACGGTGAATATGCAAGCTAGAACTATGTCGGGATAACATGACAAATCATCAAACCTTGTCACTACCAATCGACCTTCATGTTTGAATTTATCTTACACTCATGGAGAATAATATGAAACCATGAAACCCTTTACCATCAATGGCTTTGAAATCAATGAAAACACTAAGACATGCTTTGGCCAACATTGCAACCGACTATTATGTTAATAAGGTAATATTTAATAAAGGGTGGTTATAAATTATATTCAAATTGATTTCCCATCAAGGTCATCGTATAAAAGCATGACATGGGGTAAGTGCATGGAAATTGAGGACCAAAAGGGGGTCTTAAGTGGATGTATTTTTATTGTAAAACAAGATACCTTAACTTGTATAAGCTATTTGATATGACTACACTCAAAATTGGAAGATGATATAAAAACATGAATTATAGAACTTTGAGTCTAGTTTCTAACATGCTAAGTTTTTTTGAAAATGGATAAGTGTAATTGCGTCATAGAGATATATGGGAACACCTTGTCAATTGAGGGAAATAATGCATAAACATAGAGGCACCCATTAACATTTAGGGCATGTATTTATGTCGATGATAAAAAAATTAGCTAGATATTGAGCCAAGATCTTGAAGTTGAAGTTAAAGTCTCCATATACACTATAATTTCCAAGACATATATGAATATTTAACAAGCCCGCATGAGTAAACCTCACAATCGATATTTAAGGAGAATGACCTTGGTTCCTCTCAATGTAGAAAGATAATCCTTTGATCATGACAATATAGATTATTGATAGTACTTGTGTTGGAAAGAAGATGATATATCTAAGAACCCCATGATATATTATTTTTTACAATAGAATAATAAGATATATTTAGCAGAGTTGGAAGTTAAGAGAGTGCATTAAATTGATCTCTATATATTTCAATAAAAGATAGGATAGGAGTTGGTGGAAAATGTGATATATATTTTACACATTCATTTCCTTTCCATGGATAAATAAAATGATTCCCTTTATCAAGGTTTGCATTGATTAAGCTATGTGCATTATCAACTTGTTGTAGCGGGAATGAGAATGTCGTGTCAAGTGCCACATGTTTCATAAGAAAAAAATACACATCAAAATTTAGATAAATGTTTTTCAAATACCTTTATATGTTGTTACAGGATACATTGGTGACATAGATGTCAATTTATTTATAGGATCTAGCACAAGATATGGAGTGATTGATTGTACAATAAAGACACAAATTATGTAATGATTGCATAATGGATTACATATTGAATAGACACATATATGGACAAAACACCATTGCAATAAATTCATTCAATGAAAAAAATAACTCGATAAAAGTAGTAAGAGGGAGATAGTAAATGAGGGTATCCTATAAATTTCTCATCATCATTTTCAAGATGAGGAAAATCCAAGTATAGTAGGTGGTTTCCACTAAAAATAATATAAGAAAGAATCATTTATGAATGTGAACATAGGACATTAGACCTATGATCCTAAAAATTTAAAGCAAATTGTGGATTTAAGATTCACCAGTCAAGAAAAAGTGGGTGCATAGAAAGTTGGAATTACAATGTTAGGGAAAAAGGGTATAGAAGTTACAAAAATATGGGTATAAGGTAAGTTAAATATTCTATAAATGTAATGAAGACACAAATTCAATTCCAAATCTTGACTTTAATGTCTTCTCTTACCTACGTCGGAATGGGGGTGGTTTGAATGGTGATGGCTAGGTGGTTGTTGAAAGGGAAGAGGTCAGTGGTATGGGGATTTCAGCATGAGTAGACTCTTTAGGAGGGACACCTCTACCATTATTTCAAATTTTTAATCCAATGTGATGGATGGTGTGTTGGCAGAGGGTGGTTGTTTTGTGTCTAGGTGGATGGAACAACGATCAACAATGAACTTGGAGGCTTGTGTGGGCATCCTTGTTTTGGACCTTGGTTTATGTTTGTGTGCCCACTTTGGCATTAACTTTGACACCATGGTCAACAGGATGAGTGGACTAAGGTCCAACCCAGGAAATCCAAAGTTGTACGTTTGAAAATGGTGCTTCGAATCTTCATGCTAGTGATGGTTCTTCAGGTTATCTTTCTTGTTCTTATTCCTTTGTGACCAAACTTTTCTGTATTGGCCACTGGTAGAGGCCTTCTTTTATGATCTCTATGGATTTATCTCTCCTCCTTTGCTATTCAGGGTTCTTAACCCCTTTATTTTCCATTTGGTTTCTTTAGGGTTGTTCTTTAGTCATGTTTCTTATCTTGAACAGGGTTTTTTGGACCCTTCATAACCAAATCCTTATTACCTTATCTTAAAAAGAAAACAACATCTTGAAGAAAATAAGATAATAAACAAGAAAGAAGAGAAAATAATGGATCTAAAAAAAAGGTGAAGAGGATTTCTACACGATTGTGCAATGAATTGGAACATTGATTACAAACTAGATTGTAGAATTAAGCGCAACCAAGGATGTTAAATTCACTATTGATTGAACAAATATATCAAAAAGTTCAATGAAGGATTCATTTCTGGGTTAATTTGATCCACATTAACATAATTGTAACAATGTGTTGTTATTTGGGGTTTATTTTTGTCCAATTTAATCATTAATTAAAATAATTACTTTGTTTCCTAAATTAAAGATATAATTTGAGCCAATTTAAATCTTATTAAACTCATTGTCACTATATATGATGTGGTTTGGATAGGGAAAATTTAAATAACCCATGAAAAAAATACATAGATAATACTTGGTGAATTTCGGATATGAATTTTGAATGTAAGGTGAATCTTAGGAAAAATTGTTTTGTGGGGATGAATTTTTTTGGGAAAATTGACTAAAATGTTATGAAACAACAATAACATAAGATTGCATGATACTAGCTAGCATCAACTAAAATTATATCGGTGACAAGGAGTATTTTGCATGCTATGAGATAGTAGTAGTATTCGTGTTACCGACATAGTAGAATTCTACATGCTATTGATAGATAGCATTTTTATGCTATGCTACGGCCGAAAGCATATAGAATGTAATCTGTTAGAATTATCCGTAATGTAATTGATTAATAGCCTCTAGAATGCTACTACTTAGTACCATGCAGAATGCGACTAGCTAGTAACATTTAGAATGCTACCACCAAATTAACATGTAGAATGTTATTAGCTGATAACATAAAAACTACTACTAGATGGTATCATACAAAATGCTAGTGTTACCAGATGGCACCATTCTCTAAGCTACAGATGGTGGCAATTTGCATGCTAATAATGATAACATTTAGTATGCTACCAATCGTAAGCATACTAAATGTTATAGGCTAATATCATGTAGAACACTATCGGCCGGTGGCATGTAGAATGTTGCTGACCGGTAGAATTATATATGCTATTAGTTAATCGTATCCTCCATGATATCTTGGTCGTGGCGTTCTACATGATACCAAACAAGAGCATTATGTGTGCTATCATCCGGTGGCATTCGGAATGTTGTCAGCTAGTAACATTCGTAATGTTATTGGTCGATAGCATTCAAATTTATTTCAGCTAGTAACATGCAAAAATGTTACGTGTCGTAACATAATTCATGTTATTGTTTGGTAGTGATCTCTCCTTTTCTCTATATAAATCCATCCATCCTATCCATTTTCACTTTATAGAGAACATGAAACAAACCTCCCATCCTCCAACAACTAGCCCATAACCCAAGTCATCTAAAAATTAGTAAATTCATCTCTAGAGTCTAAAAACATGTGTGTAAGTGATATCTAAACAAGAGGGTTATCTCTAGTGTACAAACAAGAACGTCTAGCTATATATTTGAGTTTTTATAAAAATGCTAAGAAGAAATATCCCCGTGGTTGTTTGACTATAAAAACTCTTATCAAATCCCAATTCAATTTCACAATGGATTGATGCCTCTAGTTTCACAAGGATATTTTATATGCCTTTCATTTCTAGAGATACCAAAATACTGAACAACCTTCTATCAACCTGTGATAGTTCCTCTTGTACTTTTTCCATTCAATTCCCATCAGACACAATATCCTTTAGGACGTCCATTTAAGACATTAATCATTTGAGAGTACTATCACTCAAAGATGTGGATCCTGTCACAAGGAAGGTCATTTAATCTAATGAAGATATCAATTATTTGGAGTCTCATTACCAATTATCCATTAATGCAGCTACTAGTAAGTATAATGTTATTGTTTTACCAATTATCATATTATTATTTTACCTTTTTTTTATTTCAGGAATTTTTATTTTCTGATTTAATATAGATAAATTATCTCCTTATATTTACAAGTTCCCAAAATCTTTCAAAAGAGGAATTCCCCTCAAGGATTTCACTAACCCTTTTCTACAAGGTATGGTGTAGTTTTTCCAAGCCAGAATCATATTGCAGGGTAGATATATGGATATTCCCTTTTAGTCCCTTGCATATATTGTGCACACCCTCAGTGGAAAAAAATATAATTGGTGCACTTTCTTATCCACCTTGGATAAGAAATGACCTAAGAAACATAAATGTGAATGAGATTGTTACTATTAATTCTATAAATTTTATTCTTGGTTTGTATTATGAATCTCTTTTGAATTTTCTTTACAACCCTCCTCCTACCGCCCTGAACACCAAGCTTGAAGTTAAATCTTTAACAGCTTTATGAATAGGATGCACTCTCATCTCCCAAATTTATGATTATTTTCATTTTTATCATTATCATTAAATAAATTAATATTTTATAAATTATATTTAGAATTAATATTCATTTTATTGTTTAATGATAATATGGGATAGCTTTTATAGCTATAAGTAGAAGAGAGGATGCCATAAAAGGGAATTTACCACCTAATTCAGGAGATTCATTCAGTTTTTTTTAAGATCAACAAACCGAGGAATTGGACACCACTCGGTCCACTCCACAAATAAGCTCTTATCTAGTGAAACGGATGAGGAGCTCCATAACTCCTCATCTAATTGAAATATCTTATGTCACTAATACCAGGTTTGTAATATTTCTATATTCCAATATGTTAAACATATATAATTTCATCTAAATATAAATAACTTGTTTAAATTCCTTTGGTGCAACAACTTCTAGTAGCTCAGGTTTATATCTTTGGGCTCATTCTAGCCCAAAAATTTGTATATAAATTTGATGATACACATGATGAAGATATATCTTCATTACAACAACATATGTATCTCATTTATGTTTTAATTTTAATTATTTTTAGTTTGTTATAAATTATTTTGTTAAATAAAATAAACTGATAAATTACGTAATTATGTTTAGATCAACAAAACCAGCACCAATCCCAATCCCAATCACCACAACAACTATAAATACCAATCGAACAAATTACATCTTAGGTGCAAACCTGAAATATGTAATGTTTTTAAATCATATATGATACATAATTTTCTTTTATTCCCTTCTTATTTATGTTTGTTGTTTCAATTTCTCATGTTTTCTACAATCAATTGTTGTTGTTTATCCTCTTCCAATTCATAAAAACTAATTCTTCGAGGGAAAACATGCCACCATTTCCACTTCCACAAAAATATCAAGACAAGGGGTAGTGGAAAACATATATCATTTAATGTTCCATCTTTAAGCGGGGAACCTTAATTTTAGAGATGAGTTTCTAACATTTTCTCTAGGAAATGTTACTATTATGTGTGGATTATCTACTTTGAATAAGATTGATTTGGATGAGGAATATCTTAGCATTGAAATTAGTTGCGAAGATCAGCCCTATGGAGCTTTCAATACACAAGATATGATTCATGAGATAAGGCAGATTTCTCTAGCAAAAAAACAATGTTAAAAGACACCTTCCCCAGAGAAAATACCTTGAATGATGATGATTGTTTTTTCACTTAATAGTATTTTGGCTAACAATTGTCAAGCCATAGTGAATGATATTTTATCTAAGGATATAGAATTATTAATATTATGGGATTTTAGGGAAAAATTTTTGATTAAATAAATTAACTCTTGATTTAAGAACCACTCCCAAATAAATTGATTGTATTCTTCAGTTCAAAACAAACTAGCTAAGCTTGATATTTTGATCAATCAAGTTCTTTATGGTACTATTTCATATACTAATTCTAATGATGATGATGTATTAGATATTATGTTGAAAAAAATAGAGAATTTGAATGCAGAAGCACAAAAATATCATAATATGTGGTCAAGAGATAAGGGCCTTTGTGTTATTACAAATGTAGAAAGGGATAAGGCATTGGTAAGTTTTAAATAGTTTTCAAATATGATTTATAATTTAATTTTGATTTGATTAATTCTTTTTGTTTTAAAAAGAATTCTGAGTACTAGAATTTGAGGAAGGAAACTACGTGCTTGATGTCCATTTGAAGAGTGTAAGGAAAATTTTAGTTGTAGCTATTGATCTGAAGTAGAAGCTTGTTACATTAAACAAGAAAAATAATACTTTAAGAAGGATTATAAAGAAACATGGAATGGATTTGGAAATACTATTGAACAATAAAAATGAAAAGGATTTAATGCTATTTTCCTTCAAAGATGCAACAAATTAATAAAGTCAAATACTTTCAAATATTAATGCATATTTGAAGGACCTGTTTGAGTTAGGTGTTTTAAAAAAAGGTTCTAGTGCAATTGCAGAGGTTTGAGAAATAAAAATGAAAGAACATACATCTTAAAAAAGTAGCTACAAGTTGAAATTGTGTAAATTGTCATTTGGAACACTTGTTGTAATTTGGAAAATAGTGTAATATTCAAACTTTTAATATATATACTTTTCTACTAATTTTTATCTTCTAAGTTCTTCATTATATGAAATATTGAGAGTTTAAATTTATATGGTGTACTTGTATTTATTTTATGTGTATGTGCTAAAAACAATTCTATTATATTATGTTTATTTGATATGAAATTTGATTTTGAGAAATATGATGTCCATACATACATCTTTAGTCTATATCAGTTATCTCAAACAATTCTCTACTATTTTTAATAATTAATTACGGTTATTTTTAAAAAAATCTCTTATTTAATTTATAAATTTATTCCAAGTATCAAGATTCAAAACATTTATATGATAAGTTGTAAAATTCAAAATTCATAAGGAACAACAGTGGAAAAATTATATAAATCATACATTTGTCTTTCAGTAAAGAACATAAATTTTTTATGAAACTCTATTTCAATAAATAACACAACATGTAAATCACATAATAATGTTAATATGAAATTTAGCTATAAAAATACAATGTTCTCAAAGCATTAGTTAAAATTGGGTAGCTGAAACATTCCTAGACCTTTACTATTTTGTTCTTCATTGCTCACACTCGTATCTAACCTCCTAGAGGCATATTTAGTGTGAGTAGACCCATATATTATTTTCTAGTGGCTGTATTAAAGACCCCTCTCGATAGTAAGAGAACTCCATATTTCTAGTGTTCTTTCACATATGAATGTGTCCATAGAATATTTTGAAATATATAATCTCAAATAAGTCTTTAAATTTTTATCCAATCTGGTTTGGATTTTGAATTAACAAATGGTAATGCAATAAAAACCCTATCATCTTAAACTAATCACAATATCATTGTTTGATACAATTCATATAATCGAAATATTCAATAATACTTTCTTGTAGGATGCTTTATTAGGATACGGATTTTTCCATAGCCATGTAATAGAACCTTTATTTATTGATTTAGTTAGACAATTATATTGATTAGTCATTTATAACGTGAAATAAGATGACCGTGATGTCAATAATTCAGTCTATAGAAGACCATTAATTTCGAATCCTTGTAACTCTACAAATTTACTCAAATTCTTAATGAGATTTTTCATATATTTGTAAAAACAATTCGGGATTCAAAAATTAGGATACACCACTATTATGGCCTCAATTAGGTCATCCCTTTTAAAATGTTCTCTAATATGAAGGGGTAAGGTTTAAGATTTTTTTAAAATTTTAATCATGTGTTACATATAAGTTTTTCATATAAATAACATGTTACAAGTGCTTCTTCAAGATCTTCTACTACGATATCTCTATGATTTAAGAAAGTGTGCATTGAAATATCAATCCCATTAACAAATATACAAAGATGATTGTTGATATTGAATTTCAAATAGCTTTTGGATCCTTTATATCATTAAAGTTTTCCACATACTCGAAAATTGGTCCTTTATAAATTTCTTCTAAGTTGTATAACATATCAAGAGATACACACACATGTTTTCTCAAACTTATGAAGTCATATATATATATATACCCCATGTTTAATTAATCAATTTATTTCCTTCAACATAGGGAGAATACTACATACTTTATCAATAACAATTCCAAATATTTCACTTTGTCAAGTTCCCTATAGTATTTAAAAATGAAACATGCTACAAATCGATATTCTTTGAAAATATTGCATGTAGTCTCATACATTGAAATCCATCTTGTATCAACATTTTAAAGGATATTTTTACCATCAGATTCTCCGATTGCAAATTTGTAAAAATCTAAAAAAATTTGTGGACTGCTCACCATGTAAGCATGTAATTCACATACGAGCTCTTCCACTTTAGTGACATTTTCAAATGTGCTAACAATTTTGTATGAAAGGCTCATTCTATGAGCCATGCAATGAATTGGAATCATTTATGGTGAAATGTTTTTTTAGGAGAATAAAATTTCAAATTCGATGACCCCGCATTACTAAACCAACACATACCAACTTAGTAGAAATTACATAGTAATCTATCCCAGTTGAATTCCTCAAATTAGAAATAACCAATTTACAAAGGTTTTCAACATTACGCTTTTGAACTCCGTTAATGCTCAATTTGATCTCACCTCGTTTGTCCTTGAAATTCTTTAGTTTGCGGGCTCTGTCATCTTTTCTATCTCCCCATATTGATGCATGAAAACTCTATCCTCCATTTGGTTGCCATGATCAGTCCCTTCCTTTGGTCAAGGATCACTTTTAGTCTAGAATTTGTTTTCCGTTCCTTTGTCCATGTGGAAGAATTTGTAACTTGGGCATAAAATAAGATTTTTCTCTTCCTTCCATATTTCCACAGTCGGGTTTTGTTTTCCATGTCAATTATTGTCCCAATACATGTGGAAAAGTGGTCCTTTCTGATTGGATGTCGCTTGGTGGATCACATTTGGGCCTTATATCATTTTCAAATTCTTTGCCCTGAAAGAAAAATTCATTTCCAGGAAAAAATTGTGATTTCCCTTCATTTATCATTTTACGGGTGTCTTTTCCCCATCAATTTTACATCTCAACATCTATGGAAATGTGACCCTTTCCAATTAGATGCGGCTCAGTGGGGCACTTTGAAATTATAAGACCCGCTTTAACTCAAAACTTGTCCACATGGAGGGTCGGTGATCATATGAAAATTCACCTTTTGGTTAAACCTTGGAGTTGCACCAAGGAGACACGTGGAGAATTCCGCCACTCCTCCCTATACTTAAAATTTTCAAGAAACTTTCTAAAGACCTGGGACACGTGGAGGGACTGTGCCTGTTTAGGAACTTGCCCCTAAGTTTTATTTTGATGAAGAGCCAAGAGGACACTTGGAGGCTTCCGTTAACTCTGCCCTTGCTTGGACTTTTCAATAGCTAAAGAAAACTGTCTCACACCTTAGACACATGGTGCCTTCTGCCGATCTTTCAAATTTTTCAAAAACTCGCCGAACCGAGACACGTGGTGAGCCCACACTTTCTTGGGGTCTCTTCTTTTGGGGAACATCTCAAAGTTTTCCATTGAGACACGTGGAGGATTCTCGTTGGCTCTTTTTTATACTTTGAGATTTTGAAAGGCCAAAAGGTGTTTTTCTTAGGCCTGGGCATGTGAAAAGCCCGCACTTGTTTGGAAACTTGCCTCTGTAACTCACCGTTGTAGTTGCACCAAGAAAATAATTGGACGACTGTAATCTAAAGTTGATAAGGGGAAAAATCAACGGTTGTTGTGCATTAAATCTATTTTTCCACCATTTTTGTTCCAAGACTCATGGAGATGTGAATACGCACTATTTTCATCATTTTTGATGAAATTCCTTATCGTTTTGTCTCAGTAAAGTTTCATTAAATAGATTTATAACTTAATTTGTGAGTCTAAGGATTATTAAGGTCGATATTTTAAAGTTGGAATTGCTTGGGCACATGCAAAAATGTGAATTACCAGAGAAGATGGATGCGGGACAGAGTTGTAGGGGAAACAGAGGGAAAAGGATGAAAAAGGTGTTTCCACGAGGGAAAAAATGATTAGCTATCGATCCAGCTATACAAAGCCTCCGAAAAATAATTAAAATGGGGATTTCTCGCATGAAAGAATTAGAATGATTAAAAGAACTATAAAAAAATTGTGGCATTGATCCTAGTCATTAATCGAGGGTTTGGAAAATGTGATCAGTTTATGATTTGTCCAACTGAAAATTTTTGTTTCAAATTTGTTAAACGTCACTTTTCGATAAAAATTGGTAAAAGAAAAGGTACCTCAAATATTCTTCATTTTTGGGGACAAATTTTGGGATGAGTGAGCAAGTGAAATGTATAAATGCAATAAGAATACTCTTACAAAAGGTTGGGGGATGAATTCTTAAGAGAAAATTTGAGAGAGCCCATCTTCCTAAGAGACCAATCTGAGAAACCTATTAATTTCATGTGTTTTATATTTCAATCACATCAATTTGGTTGCGAGTGTACAACCATTGACAAGCTCTGAGACTGTTCAAAGAAACTTTCCCTTTTGATGAATCTAATCAATTTCAAGTTAATTTGTATCAATCTTAGAGCAATTTATGTCTACTTTGTTCGAATGTTTGTAAGTAGCTTTCATTATTCCTATTGAAATATTGTGTTAAAGTCCATCTGAATCACATAGGATCTCATCCCTATGACAGTTTAGTGGCATTTTCAATTTCATTTCAAGAAGAGCTTTCATCTTGTAATGAGATAAACAATTTAAAATCACTTCACTTCCATTTGTTGATAAAGATTATCTATAAGCCTTCAAGTGTATCTTAGGCGTGAGGAACTAGAGGTATTTGATTTTCTATTGAGTCTTTAGCTCGAGCCTTTGTGTTAAATTCTTAGATATTATGTGAAACTGTGTAAATCTCGGCCTTTGTTGATGCACACCTTATAGTTGAAGGAATATTTTAGCTATTCCAAAGCTTTATGTCATTTAGCTATCCAATTGTTGCAAAGTCTCTAAAAGATCTGGTATAATCAATTTTATCCTACTTAATCTCCCTCCAAAATTATTCAAAAACCATGAATCCATCCTGAACTACCCCTGTTTGCCCTATGTGTCCACAAATGTATAAATTCTACCGCTAAAGTATGCGGAAAATCGATTCCATAATGTCTTTAGTAACCTTAGCCCTATCTAGGAAATATCACCATTCTTTAGAAGTGACTACTCCCGAGAGTTAAATTGTGGTGCCTTGATCATATTTTCTCAAGGTTCCCTTTTAGATTTGTACAAAGAAGGATATATTCATTCTCCCTCACCGAAAAAGGTTGCAAATTGGGTCCTCTCATCCTCGGGTTCAAAGGCATAGCCTAAAGCAGTGAGGATAGATCAAATCCTTAATGAAGGTGTTATCCATTTCTCCAATGCCCGAGTGACAAAGAGTCAGAAAAATCCCCTCCCCGGCTACAAAATGACTCATAATAAGATTTGTCTGTCTCTCAGTGTCTTGCTAAATATTTGATGCTGCTCGGTTTCCAAGGGAGAATCAATTTAGATACCAACACCAAAATGGAACCGTTGTCAAGGACTATTTGAACTATTTTACAAATGCATTACATACGAGACCCTGGTAATACTTCTTACACATGTTGTGTCCTAACACATTGCTGAAACATTATTGTTTGTTCGGATCTGTAAGAATTGTTCAATTCAAAGTTGTAAGTTCTTAGTGTAATATTTCCATCTTATACGCTTATTGTACTAAAGTCTATATCATCATTGACAAATTTGGGTAGAAGAAGAGAAGATCTTGTAAGATTTGCATGAATCTAGTATTGACATACATTTGATAGGTCTTTCGTAGTGCATTTTCATAACTAAGGTGAAAATCCTTAGTGGCGACTCCGTGCAATTTAAATTCTTAATAAATACCAATGTCTTAACATATATCAAGTAATATTTGTCATTAATCTCTACGAAGTGGAAGGAAGAATATATTTCTTCGCTAAAGACCCTAGCATAATGTTGTTTCCGAGTTGGGAAATTCTAATTTAGAAGGAAGAAGATTTTTGAAGGTTCTAGAGATAGAGCATCAAGAAAAGAGAGATCTCCATTAGTGAAACCGATCACCTATGATTAAATATTGCAATACTTCCTTAAGTGAATCTGAATCGTAGTATCTTTGTTGAATTGAATTCTCCATCCGGAGAGGGGCCATCACTTATATTTGAAAAAATTTCTTTTCAATTTGCCCAGTATATTTTCCAAATCGATAGAGTTTTCAAAGAAAAAGAGACTTTAGAGGGCAGTCATTATAAGAATTGCATCCTGTATCACACAAAATTCTCAATCCTCATCGGTTTACATCTCCTCTAAGGTCACCTCCTTAAAATAATATCGCTCAACCTCCACCCACCTCCATTTGTTGTTAATATTGTTGGTCCCATCAATTTTAGAGGTATGGCTGGCTATCCAAATTTGTGCCACAAGATGTAAGAAATATATTGCCTAAATTTCAAGGAAATAATTCCATTACTAGGATCAACACTTAAATATTTTTGTAAATATGATGGAAGACTTTGAGATCCAATTTGAAGATGTATACATAAATTTTTTAATTCATACTCTAGAGGAAGATGCAAGGGACTGGTATAAATCTTTGCCAGATAATTCCATTGATTCTTGGAAATAAATGAATAATGCTTTTAGACTACAGTAAGGTGATAAAATAGACCCTAGGTTTCTTTTATCAGAGTCTGAAAATATAAAAATAATCCGAATGAGTTTTTTCATGAATTCAATACAAGGTTCAATGAGATCCTAAATAGGTTGCTTGTGATCCTAAGTCCACCGATGTTTCTTGTTTGATAAAATACTCTAATACTTTTGATAAGAAAGTTGCCTATTATTTAAGAGACAAGAACCCAACAACATTGAGGCAAGCCCTCACCATGGCTTTGTAGATTGAGAATAACATCAAGGTAATTGGTAAACATCTTAAGAGAGAAGGCATCAGGCTGATCGGTCCAAAGACGCCTCGGTCCAAGTAAGTCTGTGGATCTGGAGGAGGTTGTGAAAACTTTGGCCGAAGTAGTTAAGGAAATATCCTACAAAATAGCCATGACAGAGAAGGGAATGGACAAGGTTCTCAAGGTCAACATAGGAAACAAGGACAAGAAAGATTTGCAAATCATCCTAGAAATTATCATAGATTTGATGACAGAGGTAAAGGACCCATAGGAGCTAGATAACCCCAAGTTAGGGAAAATAGAGTGGTGCATAATCCTCTAAATGCCAGAGTTGTTGTTGTTGAAGAGACAAATGAAATTGATTGGTGTGACAAATGTTTCTTACCCCACCTGCCATGTGAAGTAGATCAGCAAGTTGAAGAAGATGATGATGATGCATGCATGGTGGATTTATCTACAAGCTCACAACAAGGAGCAACTTCAACTGAAGTAATAAGTGCAAGAACTTCTACAAATTTTTTGGATTGCATTCACTAGGTACCTATTCTTCCTCCCTCTCATACTTTAGAAATAGATATGGTACAAGATTTTGAACTTGCTAATAATGATTTTGAGTACCTAAGAGATCTAATGATTATGAAGTATGATGGAGGAATCCCATCATAAGAAGATAGATAATTGTTATGAATTTTGTTGTTGCCCAAGAAAAAGAGTATAACACAAGAAATAAATTTGTCAAAGGGGTAAGGCCTCAAGCCAAACCAAAAACCACAGTTCTCACCAATATCCCAAAAGAAACTCTAAAGAAAGATGCATCTAACAAAGGCCTTGTTGTCTCAAGTAGAACTGGTGTTCCCACCCATTCCCAAGAGGTGAAAAATCTTGTGCCATTTAATGAGTTTATCAATCTTTCTCCAAATTCTTCTTTTCCCAAATACATTCCTTAAGACATTTCCCAAGTCTTGAGTCAGATCAAGATTTATGTTCCAATTTTTGATCTGCTTAGGATTACGAGCATAAGAAAAGGTCATTTGAGTATTTGGTATTGAAAGAAGAAAAGGTTACCAAAGGAAGAAATGTAAACAATATTGAGACTCCTCCTACCATTTCAAAGTTGAAAAAACCCCAAGTGTTGGAAGAACTAGGTGCACCACCTGAATTTTACTTGGGAAAATCTTTGGTTGAGTCTCAATTAAATGTTGATCCATTTTTTACAACTCTGATTATTAAGGACAGATTTACACAATTATATGTTTGATTACGGAGCATCATGTAATGACATGCCTCTAGAGGTCATACATGAATTGAACATTAAAGTGACAAGATAGCTTATGGAAAGTGTACTTTGTAATGGATTCTAGAGAGGTGTCATTTGTAGGGTGTGTAAAAGGTTTGGTGGTACAACTTACAGCTTATCTGGGTAAGAACTTGAAACTTGATGTGTTATTTTTATTGCCACCTGCTAAATGGGGCATTTTGTTATACAAAAATGTGTTGTAAGTGTTGGTGGAAGAGTTCAGATGGATATGTCTTTTGCCACTATTCCAATTGAAGGCAGCCATGTAAAGTTGTATGGAGAAAAGAAGATGTTGGGCCTTATTGAAGATCCCAACAATGCTTCTTATGAAGTGTTGTATGCTGATGTAGATGCTGATAAATTTGTTGGATTTTCTGATGGAAAAGAGCACAAGATTGATCAATGTAAATGTCTTGAACAAGTAGGTTTTCCTTGGACCTTGTTATTCGATGGAGCTTGTTCAAAGTTTGGAAATGGTGCTGGTATTGTTCTGATTTCTCTAGGCTAGGAAGAGATTGTTTTTTATTTCAAACTCAACTTTGAATGCACTAACAACATTGCTGAATATGAATCATTGTTACTAGGTATGAGAATTACATGGAAATATGGTGTAAACGATATCATTTTCAAAGGAGATTCGAGAACCGATGTCAAGTAGATTCAAAAATTGTATGCTACTAAAAATCAGAGAATGAAACAATACAAGCATGAAGTCTAGGATTTGATTGAAATGTTTGAGTCATTTAATATTGTACACCATGATAGAAATTTTAATGCTATTGCAGACAAGTTAGCAGTGTTAGGATCCAGATTTGGAAATTATAGAGTATCTCAATTTTGTGAGTATGATGTTGAAATACTAACAAGGCCATTTGTCCCTAACAACGTTGAAAATTGGCAAGTGTTCGATGATGATGCCCATGTGAAATGGTTTTTGTAGAACTAAGATGAGTTTGCTGACAAAAATATAGATTGGGAACTAATGGTGTGTGCTGCTAAAGGAAAGGAAACTTTATTTGGAAAAGACATCATCCAGCTTAAAGAAAAACATGATTCCCAGAGGTTTGGTGGCACTTGAATCAAACTTTGATAATGTTGATTGCATTATTAACAAAATTATGTCAGTTTCAAGAGATGTGGAAGAGCACGACTTGGGCACAAAGGAAAAACCACATAAAATATGGTTAGGAAGTAATTTGAGCAAGGAAGAGAAGCAATCCTATGTTCAATTGTTGAAGAAATATCAAAACTACCTAGCTTGGTCTTACTCTAAGTTGAAGGCATACATGGAAGATTTTTTCCAACATGAAATTCCTCTTGAATATAATGCCAAGAATTTTAGGAAAAAAGGGAGGCTAATCAATCCGCTCGTTTATTTGAAGGTGCAAGAAGAATTAAAGAAGTTGATGGATGGAGGGATCATTTAGCTCACAAGGTACTCATCTTGGGTTGCAAATTTAGTACTTGTCACAAGAAATAATGGTGATATAAGGCTGTGTGTAGACTTTAGGAACTTGAATAAAGCATCATTGGAAGATAATTACCCTTTGACAAACATGGAGAATATGCTACAATTTGTAATCGGTTCTGAATCATTATCCACATTACATGGTTTCTCTGGATATAATCAAGTTGTTGTGGAGTCGGAAATAATAAAGACTTCCTTTACCACTCCTTAGGGAACTTATGTTTATGTTAGGATGCCTTTTGGGTTAATGAATGCTAGAGAAACTTTCCAAAGAGCAATGGATGTAGCATTTGCTGGTTATATTAATGATTTCATTGTTGTTTATCAATATGATATAAGCGTGTTTTCCAAAAAAAGAAATGATCACTTGCAACACTTGGAGAAAATTTTGTTAAGGTGTAGAGAGTATGGGATATCATTACATCCCAAGAAGTGTCATTTTGGAGTGCAAAAGGAAAATTTGTATGGTCACATTGTATCAAATGAATGGGTCATGATTGATCCTAAGAGAGTGGAAGCCATCAACAAGGTTCCAATACTGATAACTAAGAAGGGAGTTCAATCCTTCTTTGGACAAATAGAATTTATCAGAAGAATTGTTTCTAACGTTGCCGAAATAACCATCCCCATTACTAACATGCTGAAGAAGAACCAAGTTATCAAATGGGAAGAAGCTTCCATTCAATATTTCAATGGGATAAAAGAAGCATTAAAGCATGCCCCTATTTTGGCAGCTCCAAATTATAAGAAGCCTTTTCAAATGTTTTATTTTTCTTCAGAAAACACCATTGCATCTGTCTTGTTGCAGAAGGATGATGAAGGGGCTGAAAGATTAATTTCCTTTTTTAGTAAGGCATTGTAAGGATCCGAGTTAAGGTACACCATCATGGAGAAGCAAGCATTTGACTTGGTGAAAGCAACAAAGGTTTTTAGACCTTACATCTTGATCTCTAAAGTTCTTACTTATGTTCCCCACACCATGGTGAAAGATATCTTATAAGAGATGGAGGTCTCAAGTAAAATGTGTAGATGGGTAAACAAGTTGCAAGAATATGACATGGATATCCAAACCATGAAATTGATAAGAGGTTTGGGCCTAGCTAAGCTTATGGCTGAGAGAAACTTGTGAACTATTGAGGTGAATGAAGTAGAAGGAGAAAGGGTGGATGTCCTTGAAAAGTTGGTAAGCTCTAAATGGTACAAAGATATAATATTTTATCTTAGAAATCTATGCTGCCCTAAACATTTGACTAAAAATCAGAAAATATCTCTTAAGTTAGCCTCCCAAAAATATGTCATTACTGATTTTGGGTTAGCTTGGAAGAACCCCGAGGGAGTGCTCTTGAGATGCATCACTGAAGATGAGGCCCCCAAAATAATTATTGATCTCCATGGATGAGTTTGTGGTGGAAATTTTGTTGGAAGAGTTACAACACATAAAATCTTAAGGGATGGTTATTGGTGGCTAACTCTTTTCAAGGATATAACTCTATTGGTTAGGAAATGTGAAAGTTACCACCATTTTTCTGGAAGACTAAAAGGTTCAGGCTCCCTTCCTTTGCATCTTGTGTCAATTAAAGCCCCATTTAAATAATGGGGAATGGATTTCATTGGCGAGATTCTAGATCCTTCCAATGATGGTCATAAATGGATTCTTGTAGCCACAAAATACTTCACTAAGTGGGTAGAAGCAATCCCCAACCAGAACGCAACTCACCAAATTATCATGGATTTATCCTTAATTATATCATCTACAAATTTGGGGTACCTGCAAAAATAGTTACTTATAATGCCATGATATTTTGAGCTAAACCTTTGGTGCTTATCTTCCACGAATATGTGATCAATTTGACATATGCTTCTAATTATAATCCCCAAGGAAATGGAAAAGTAGAGTCCAGCAATAAAAATATGTAGAAGATAATTAGAAGGACTTTGGAGATGAACAAAAGGAAGTGGGGTGAATAGTTGAAGTTTGTTGTTTGGGCTGATTGAATCATTGTTAAACGAGCTACTGGTAAAAACCCATTTGAGTTGGTATATGGAACTAAAGCTTTGCTACCCCTTCATTTGCAATTGTCTTCATTTCATTTTTTTCAACAAATTGAAGATCAAGAGGTTAGTTCCTATGATGCTCACATAAATTAGATTGTTCGATTAGATGAAGAAAAAGGGCATCCCATCAGAGGCATGTGAAATTAAGAGAAAAATTGAAGAAGTTTTTTTGATAAAAAGGTGACTCCACGAGATTTCGGTGTTAGAAATCTTGTGTTATTATGGGACAACAGGCATGAGGATAAGGAAAACATGGAAATTTTGATGCATTGTGGATGGGCACTTATTGAATTGACATTTGAATTGGTGAACATACTTTTTCTTAAAATACTTAGATGGGGAATCACTTGAATTACATTAATGGCGGGCATTTGAAACATTTCCTTGATTGATTTCTCATAATCAAGGTATAAACCATTATACAATGTATAGTCATTTAGTTTCTTTCCTTTCATGTTTTTTTGTTTTATGTCATCCTGGTCCTTGGTGACCATTTTACTAGTTTCTCGGTTCATCCTTGGGGAGTTGGTTATCATTATTCTACTCTGTAAGCTTATTCGTTGACTCTGTCACCCAATGGTCCACTTTTGGCACTTGGTCTGCTATTTGTTCTTGTGGCACTCACAAGGAGTGCCCATCCCCGAGTTCGAGCTGATGTTGGTGCTCAATTTGATCTCTCCCTGTTTGTCCTTGAAATTATTCAGTTTGGGGGATCTGTCATCTTTTCTATCTCCCCGTATTGATGCATGAAAACTCTGTCCTCCATTTGGTTACCATGATCAATCCCTTCCTTTGGTCGAGGATCACTTTTAGTCCAAAATTTGTTTTCCATTCCTTTGTCCATGTGGAAGAATTTGTAACTTGGGCATAAAATTGGGTTTTTTCCTTCCTTCCATTTTTCCATAGTCACATTTTGTTTTCCCTATCAATTTTTGTCCCAATACCTATGGAAAAGTGGTCCTTTCGATTGGATGTGGCTCAACATATCACATTTGGGCCTTATATCATTTCCAAATTCTCTATCCTGAAAGAAAGATTCATTTCAGTGCAAATGGTGATTTCCCTACATTTTACAGTTTGACAGGTGTGTTTTCCCGTCAATTTATATCTTAGCATCTGTGGAAATGTGGCCCTTTCTGGTTGGATGTGGCTCGGTAGGGCACTTTGAAATTCTAAGGTTTGCTTCAACTCAAAACTTGTCCACATGGAGGGCCAACGCTCATCTTAAAATTCACCTTTTGGTTTGATCTTGGAGTTGCGCCAGGGAGACACATGGAGTATTTCGTTGGCTCCTCTCTATACTTAAAATTTTCAAGCAACTTTCTAAAGGCCTAAAACATGTGGAAGGACTGCACCTATTTGGGGACCTACCGCTAAGTTTTATTTTGAAGAAGTGCCAGGAGGACACTTGGAGGCTTCTGCTCACTCTTCCCTTGCTTGGAATTTTCAACATGGTCAAATAAAATAGTCTCAGACCCTAGACACATGGCACCTTTCGCTGGTCCTTCAATGTTTTCAAACAAATCTATCGGACTGAGACACGTGGTGAGCCTATGCTTTATTGGGGTCTCCACTTTTAGGGACCATCTCAAAGTGTGCCATTGAGACACGTGGAGGCTTCCACTGGCTCCTTTTTATACTTGAGATTTTTCAATGGCTAAAAGGAATTTTTCTTAGGCTTAGAGCATGTGGAAGGCCCGCCATTGTCCTGGAAACTTGCCTCACACCTCACCTTTGCAGTTGTGTCAAGAAAACACGTGGATGGCTCTAATCTAAAGTTGAGAAGGGGTAGAATCAACAATTGTTGAGCATTGCAATCATTTTTTCCACCATTTTTTCTCCAAGATTCCTGGAGATGCGAATACGCACTATTTTTCATCATTTTTGATGAAATTCCTTGTTTTTTTGTCTGCGCAAGTTCCATTGAATGAATTTAGAACTTAATTTTTGAGTCCAAGGATTGTTAAGGTCGCTATTTTGAAGTTGGAATTGCTCGAGACACTTGTAAAAACATGAATTACTAGAGAAACTAGATGTGGGATAAATTTGTAGCGGAAAGAGAGAGGAAAAGGATGAAATAATGAAGGTTGCGACAAACGATGGAAAAAGTGTTTCCTCGAGGAAAAAAATATTACCTGTTAAATCCAACTATACTGAGCCTCGAAAAATGATTAAAATGGGGATTTCTCACATGACAGAATCAAAATGATTAAAAGGACTATAAAAACATTGTGGCATGGCATCCTAGTCATTAAGCAAGCATCTAGGAAATGTGATCATTTCATGATTTGTCCAAATGGAAAGTTTTTTTTGCAAATTTGTTAAAAGTCACTTTCTGAGACAAATTGGTAACAAGAAAAGGTCCCTCGAAAATTCTTCTTTTTTGGGGGGAAAATTTGTGATGAGTGAGCAAGTGAAATGTATAAATGCAATGATAATACTCTTGCAAAAGGTCATGGGTTGAATTCTTAAGAGAAAATTTGAGAGAGACCATCTTCCTGAAATACCAATATGAGAAACCTGTTAATTTCTTGTGTTTTATATTTCAATCACGTCAAGTTGGTTGCGAGTGTACAACCATTGACAAGCTGTGAGACTGTTTAAAGAAACTTTCCCTACTAATGAATCTAATCAATTTTGAGTTAATTTGTATCAATCTTGGAGCAATTTTTGTCTTCTTTGTTCATAATGTTTGCAAGTAGTTTTTCTTATTCCTATTGCAATCTTGTGTTAAAGTCCCTCCGAATAACACATGATCTTGTCCATGTGACATTTTAGTGGAATTTTCAATTTCATTTCAAGAAGAGCTTTCATCTTGTGATGAGATAAACAATTTAAAATCACTTCACTGTCATTTGTTGATAAAGATTGTTTGTAATCCTTCAAGTGTATCTTAGGCGTGAGGAACCAGGGGTCTTTGATGTTTTATTGAGTCTTTAGCTCGAGCCTTCATGTTAAATTCTTGGAGATTGTGTGAAACCATGCAAATCTGGGCCTCCATTGATGCACACCTTCTAGTTGAAGGAATATTTTAGCTATTCTGAAGCTTTCTATCATTTAGCTTTCCAATTTTTGTGAAGTCTCTCAAAGATCTGGTATAATCAATTTTATCCTACTTAATCTCCCACCAAAATTATTCAAAAACAATGAATCCATCATGAACTAACCATGTTTTCCCTATGTGTCCAAAAATGTATAAATTCTACTGCTAAAATATGCAGAAGCAATTAGGATTCCATAATGTCTTCAGTAACCTTAGCCCTGTCTAGGAAATATCACCATTCTTTAGAAGTGACAACTCGTGAGAGTTAAATTGTGGTGCATTGATCATATTTTATTAGGGTCCCCTTTCAGATTTGTGTAAAGAAGGATATCTTTGTTCTCCTTCACCGACAGAGGTTACAAAATGGGCCCTCTCACCCTGGTCGAAAGGCACAACCTAAAGCAGTGAGGATAGATCAAATCCTTAATGAAGGTGCTATTAATTTCTCTAATGCCTGAGTGACAAAGAGTTAAACAAATCCCCTCCCCAGCTACAAAATGACTCATAATAAGATATGTATGTCTCTCAGTGTTTTGATAAATATTTTATGTTGTTCGGTTTCCAAGGGAGAATCAATATGGATACCAACAAAACCTTTTTATTAATAGCTAAAAATGAGTTTTCCTTCAATGTTTCTCAAAAGTGTAGACATGCATGAAAACCCATGATGTTTTTTCAATTGTTGTAATCTCATCATGGACAGTGAGATAAACATTGATTTTGTCGCTTTTTCTTTCAAACCTTCCACTTCAATTATTGTTAGACACTTTCCCATTTCCCAATCACAACTCTTTGACCAAGATATTTTGGAAAGTTGAGAAACCCATTATATTGAAATAAAACCTTATAATCTGAAAAATCTAAAATTTGTCTACCATTTTTAAGAATCTGCAATATAGTATAAAATTTTACATTTTTCTCTTGTAGATTGGTATTCAAAACTTTTCAAAATTGTTCATTATTTGTTCCCCCTTTCTCAACAAGTTTTTGCCGACATTTATTTTCACTTTCATATTTGGTTGCATGTCTTACATGCATGCAATCTTTTGCATTTTTGATTTATGTGTCTTTATTTTTTTCCATCTTTTTCCATGACTATCACATATACTTTTCGTAGTGTTTCTCAATTATGTCCATCTTTAGTTGTAATTTGTGTTATTTAATTAGTTTCCAACCACACATTATACATCTAAATTTTGTTGGAGTATCACTACCATTATCTAGCTTTATAGGTTCAATGAATGGATATTTAGATGTCGATTCTATCTTAAATGACCTCCCAATTGTCCAACTAGTTTTTTTCCTTTGTACATTTCAAAAAAATTAAACTTGGTTCTCTACTTCATGAGATTGAGAATTGGAAATATATTTTACTAGTTGAATCTCATCATTAGAAATGTCTTACAGCTCTAGAATGTCATCATCAATAATATCTTCATGTGTTGACATGTTATTTTGATTAACTATTCCATTTGTGAGTGTTGTGACATGTTTTTCTCATCAATTTTTTCATGTGGAATAGAATTATAATTGGGGTTTCTACACTTAAAAAAGGACAAGATTTTTACTTTGATCTTAAAAATTTAAATTAAACTAAAAAATGCATTAAAAACAATCAATTTACCTATGGTTTAAGTGGATTTTTGTCGATCATCAAAGCACACACACTAATGTGTGTGTGTGTTCCCGAATTAAAAAGATTCATTACTAAAAGTTTCCGTAGATTTAGGGTTTTATTGTCCCCACGTACATCACTTATTCTACCAATTAGTCAATCAATTTATACAGATAGCTAGTTTGAAGCAATTTGACCCATATAAAATTAACGTTTATAACTTAACAATATGTTTTTGGCATTAATTAACCCCAAATACATCACGCATTCATTTAGTTGGCTCACCAAGTGAGATAATTTAGCCAACTTTATAAACTTAACTAAATTGATTTGATGTGATTTATAAATCAATTGGACTCAAAACATCATGTAAACTAAATCAATTATTACTATATGATGTGATTTCGGGTTTGATAGATCATAATCGCATCACTAATTGAAAAAAATAGTTAGATGGTTCAATCGAAGAAGAAATTAGGGAAATTATAACCCCATGAACTTAATTTTGATTATATAATTTGATTTGGGGATAGTTTGCCCCATGACATCATTACACACTAATTAGATAAAATTTTTAGCTAGAGAGCCATTTTTGGAAAATTTGAGACTCTAATAAAAGTTGTGACAATGTGATGTCATTTTTGACTCAATTGCCCCCTAATTATAATGCCTTTGCATAATTATTTGATCAATTGAAAAAGAGAGTAATTATGGGTTAATTTTAGCCATGTGAAACTAATTGGAACTTTTTATGATATTTTTGCTTAATAGACTTAATTAAAACTCTAGATGAATTAATTTCTTAATTATTTTGAAATTAAAGAGGCAATTTATGATGAAGGAAAATCACTAAGAGAATTGGATATCTTGCATAAGTATTGAAATTCTAGCTTAGTATGGGCATGCAAAAATATGTTAATTGAGAAAATAGAGTAAAGTACAACACAAAAGTTAGGCGATGGTGATGAGTGTGTAGGACTTGTATGGGTGCTTTGTGAATCGGTTAAATTGCACAATACACATTGATTGCTTAAGGTAAAGAGAATAATGTGTCCACGAATTTTCAAGGGAAATAAAACATGTTTTAAATTGTCATGTTTTTATAAATTCATGGCATAGTCATGTGGGTTGAGCATGAACTATTAGGTAAATGCTTAACTCACTCATAATAATAATGCTCAAATAACTTGATATTCTTAGGTATAATAAATGAAAGAAAACCTATACTAAACTATTTTATTAAAATATGGACGCCCAAATTATTCTACCATATAGACCTGTAAAAAAAAATGTTAGTAGAAACACATGTTATAACGCATGCGCATTAGTCTTGTAAGTTTATATATGCACATTTTTAATAAAATATTTGTTGAAAATATTTTTAGTATGAATATAGATGTATAACCTAATTGATCCAAGATAAGAAAAATTATATTCATAATATCAATTCAAATCATTAAATATCTTTATAATCAATTTCATCAAATACTACAATTCAAAATTCAAAATAACCAATCAATATAATCTAGTGTAATTTATATTACTTAAACATAATAACAATATATTGTGGTTCATATTAATATGTTATTATTAGTGAATAAATACTTTTCAAATTTACACAAAAAGTTAAAATGTAGCTTTCAAAAATATAATATAATTAATTAATAATAATTAATTAAGTTAAATTGTACACAAAAAATAAAAATATGTAAAAAGTAAATCAATGTAATTGTGCAAATATATCATCCCTATAGTTTTATAATTCACAAAATTGGCTAATTTTATTCTTCAAGATTTATCTATGGCATGAGAATGGATTATTGAGTTGTTTACAATGTTTATTTTAAATTTTAAATACTCATCAACATAATCATGTGTAATATCATTTCAAATAATTATAAAATATCATTATAGTTTTAATTGGTGAAATAAAGACATCATTCTTATACTTATTAGTCAAGGTAATAAATAATTCATCTATTTTGTTAAAGATATTTTTTATGAAAAATATCTTATATTATATACAAGATTTTTCCATTTATGTACCATTCAACATAACGTGCATTTTCAACACCAAATTACAACAATAAAATTATCATTTTAAAAAATAATAATAATTGCATACTACACAACACCACATGGGATCTAAATAAAGAAACTCGGCATGATGTAGGACACTTAAATAAACATGAACTTACTCATACAATAGGATAACATAGGGTACACATCATTGTCTTACTCAAATGACGTAATCCAGACAATGACCCAATAACAATAGGAAACACAAGATACGCATACTCCACGACATGGCCTTTTCATGGTTTACATATTCATTACATTTAGGTCCCATTGTATGACCTAATAGTTTTAAAAAAATTAACACATAAGGTTTAAATTTTCATTTTTTACAAACTTCAATTACTTTATTTTGCAGCGCACTAGTCTTTAACGGAGAGTGCGTGGTAGTTCCTTTATCCTATTTCATTAGTTATTCATAGCTCATTTGTTACATAAATTAATTTTAAATAACTATGAGTCTACTAATATTCAATTCTTATATTAAAAGTTTGTTTCTTAAAAATTGTTTACTCGACTATAGTTTTATGAAGAACACATATCCTCGAACCCTTTATTCCCTTACAATTAGGCTGCATGTTTTAGTTTAACATTTCACCTATAGTGGTTCCTTTAGAATTTTCTCATTTCTCTTATGCAAATTAATTTATAGTGGTTGATTGTGATTAGGAACGTATATACACACATGCACCTTCTAATATTTGACTTAAGGATTTGTTTGAGAGAGACGTGTTTACTTGGTTTGGAAAAATACTCTCGTTATAAGGAGGAAAGTTCACAGGAAGAAAAAGGAAGGTTACTAGATTAATAAGAAACCTAGATTGAGTTCATTTCATATCATTTTTTAATACTAATAATGCATTAGCTTAATCTTCGAGTTATTACAACCAATCATGTATATTTATTAATTAAGTTGTATCATTCTTGATTCACAATCATTTGTTCCAATTAGGAATTCATAATTTCACAATCATATTGCTCATGGAAGGGTACATTACACTTATGTTCCCCTTATAGATATTTTTACTTTAATCTAATTGAAAAATTTTGCATTTCAAACTACTTTTGTTTCATCAACTTAAGGGTTCACTCTCGATAACGATGAGTTAATTTCATGTTTCGACCATAAATACTACTTCTGAGTGATCCTAGATTTTATATATTCCTAACTATGCCAAGGGTTCTACTAACTTGTACAAGTCCAACAATAGTGCGATCTCCTTATCTCACAAGACCTTGGCTATAGATAAAGTTATCCCATACTTGAGGCTACATTTCATTATTTCATTAACATCATTATTTTACCACATTCATGCATACAAAGCATGTGATCATGCATTATATTCATGTTTTCAATTTATTAGGTTGTTGTATTATTCATGGAGCTCTACTTTATCACATTCATTTTATGATCACATTTGACATTTTAGTTAGTTTTGACATCACTCAAAGGTGTACTTTTTTTGTAGCGGTCATTCCTTAGTTTAATATTATTTACCCTTTCACTAACTACATTTACATGACTGTTACTTTGGTCATGTATTAAAATAATTTTGGAACAAATGAAATTCCTATAAAACTTACATAGCACTAAGGAATTTAAGACTAAAAGGAGTACAAACTCACACAGTTCAACTCATTTCAATGCTTTTGGACATGGAAGTAGAAGTGTATATTCAAAGAGAGATATCCCAAACAATCTTATGCATTACAAAATCCTCCTAAGTACCCATTTCAGTTGTTAAGTAATTACTCGAGTAAATTCAAACGTAGTCTCCATTCACATAATTTATATTGCACAAGGGATCAGTCGTAGGTACAACCACCAACTATCTTGCAAGGGTTTGAATACACATTATGGTATGAAGGAAAGTTACATAATAGGGGGTAAATTATTCACGATATGGTCATACCTATGAAACTAAGACATGATCACATCACTCGTCCCAAAATAATAGGTTTCACAATGTAAAATCACCACCTCATTAAATATTCAGGTAAAAAGATCCTTAATAGGATGTCTTAGGTATGAAACAAGGAGACTATTAATGAGGTTAGAGTATTTTATTAACACGATTAATGTTTTATACCATGGAGAAAGACCCAAATGGGGAAGGAAGTACAATAGGTATTATAAATTTTTCTTATACTTTTGATAGTTTTAATGAGATGAAGTTCTACCTAGCATTGTGTGTGTTAAGGAAATATACCAAAAAATAACATAACAAAATATTAGCTTAATATATTTATAATATAGGTACAACTTCACATCTAATTCGACACTATAAAATATAACCATGTTGGTATTCCCTTTTAAAAATTTTACCAAGAGAAATTCTTCGAACAACACTACATATCATTATTCTATGCTAATACATGTATTACAAGATGAATAAAAATTTACAATAACAACTCATTAATTAAAACATGTCACATCTAGAAAATTCCTCTTATTCGGAGTACCTGCAACGAACGCGTTGCGTCATCTCTAGGACCGAGTATGGAAAACCCTTAAACTCAATCATAAATAAGACATTCATCATTTCAAGTAATTTCAATAAAATTACAAAGGTAGGTAGAGTTAAGGAGAGAGATGAGAGGTAATTTCCTCGCACATTCATTTACATTTTTTAGAGAAAAAGTAGGGAAGAGAGAAACTATAAAATATTCTCTTTGTTATCCACAATAGTTTGACCATTTTTCAATTCATACGCATCTTCATTTTATTTCAAACTCATGTGCATTTTTAATCCATTCAAATTTTTAAGACCAACCATAATTTCATATTTATTTTAAGAGAGAGAGAGAGGGGAGAGAGAGAACACTATAAATTACAAAATCATTTCATATAAAGTAATTGATTAAATAATACTCTACACACATTGTAACACTAATAAAAGGGTCGACAAGTAATTTACTGATCCGATGGCATCCTACAAAATATTTTCTATCTTAAGTTGCAAGTGTGTGAAAAATGACCAAATCAACTGAAACGCTTATAGTATAGTTTCCAAAACCACTTGTTTTACGTTCAAACATAAATGTCATCAATTCCTATCTACTCGCCTATAAAACAAATAACTCACCTGATTAGAAAGAATTTGATTAAGTCCAACAAGGTTTAGTTTAAGAAGGTGAATTTGAAAACAATTATCATAAACACATCGGAGACTTCATTTGTAAACAACCAAAGTGACACCAACATCCACCTGAAATTCTAACTTACAAAATTATTTTTATGAAAATGACAGTTATTTCAATTCTCGCATAAGAGTGTTGGAGATAGATGAAGTTGTTTTCCAGCTACACCAAATAAATATGACAATTTTTAACCAAAATTGATCACAATTTAATAAAGTGGGAACGTCACCATAAGTGTTTGAAGTGTTTAAAGGGTATTAAATCTCACTTTGTTAATGCATCTAGTCAATTTAGTCATCCTGGTTAAGAAATTTCATCGTGCCTTGGGTTGACATGGATCTTGTTTGAGGTTTTGGATCCCATTAATAGTTCGACATGGCTATACATGCGCATGGTTCCAAGGCCTAATCATTTTTTGCTTAAAATTTTAAATAAAAATATTTTTGTGAAAGATAAAATCCATATCATTCATTCTAGGTTGCATTTTTAATTTAATATACAACATACTGAAATCCAATACTAAAAAAATATATGATGAAATATTTAGTTTGAAGCAAGAGGAAGAGTGATCCATACCTTTTATGCTAATCCCACGATCCTGTATTTGATGATACCGCATCAACATTAGGAATTCTAGAAAAAAATTGCGGGCTTCATCATTTCTCTTCAAAACTTAACTTTGTGCGCATCTTGCCACGTAAAAATTCATGAGAGTGGATCTCTACAACGCATCTGGTCGAATGGTTTTAGTTTCTTCTTCTTGATTCCCGACACCCACTAAGGTGACCAAACAATTTGATATCATCTTTAACTACCGCTTCCCGATATATGAAGGTTGAAGGCCATTTTGTATAAGAAATTTTGATTCAATGATCTGAATGTGGAAGTTGCGTGGAAAAACTATCAATCATCTTGCCATCTTGTGACATACATGACCTTCCCTTCCGGTGCATTGTGTTGGTATTTTTTTGTAGACTTGTTTAGCAATTAAAAGCAAATGTAAAGGATATGTGTATGCTAGTGAACATTAAAAAAAATTATATATTTGAAGAAAACATTTAAACTATAGAAGCATGGGTGGAGTTTGGCATGAGTGGCAGTAACCTACATGAAGACCATCAGTTTGGCTTGAGAAAGAAGCATACATTGAAAAGGATCATTCTTTAATTTCTTAGTGATCTGTCATAAAGAATTAGAGACCAATAGCTAACGTAACACTACCTCCCATGACATCAATTTTCCCCAAATAATGTGCCTCTGAATCCTCCAACTTATTCTTCTTGTTTTGCATTCATCAACAAAACAGTAGCATACATGCAGTTAATCCTTCATCCCAAAAGCGTTGGACCCACTTTAGACACAGATATAGACCTAGATCGGTAAATTTGAATATAGAAAAGTGAGGAGATATTAGGATTGCAAGTATATTTCTATGTGAAAGGTTGATTCAACCCATAATGGAATTCTTTTAGGATAGCTGAAGTAGATCCTCATTCAACACAACTCCCTGCAATGTTCTATTTATTCCATAGAAGTGAGATTTAGATCCCTCCAAGGAAAATTAAAACTACTTCATGAACAAATACAAGTCCAAAAAAAATCAATTTGTGTGAAGTAAAATGAGGAGATGTTAGGATTACAAATTAATTTCTTTGTGTAGGATTGATATTACTCGGAGTGGGACTGATTTTAGGTGGCTATTGACAAAGCTCCAATTAGCGTGGTTCCTTCAACCTTCTAGTTTTTAGTTTTTTTAAAAAAATTTCAGTCTAGAACTCTTCTCTAGATGAAACTATCGAATCATTGCTAACTTTACCACGTTAACTTGGTCTTCATGTTATTAATGCCTATGGATTTAAAATAAAAGTGCTTGGATTATTATGCAAGGAAAATGAAAGGTATGAAAGAGGTTTTTAGGATTTTTAGTTTCCATATCCACCCACCTATTCTGAAAAATCTGCAACAAAAATGAGAAGGGATAGTTACAATGCTAGGATTTTGGCTTAACACCTATGAATGGAAGTGCACGAAATCTGGGGCACTACATCTCCCTCCCCTTATAAGATCATCCTACTCAATGCAAAACAACACCAAAACTTGAAATATACATAGGGAATAAATTCTATCATGACACATGCAGTTTAACAAAATAACTTGTTGGTACATTGTGACCGCAAGGAAGCAAACTAAATTTTGAAATATCTTAAATTTTATTGTTATGTAAGATTAAAAGTTCTATTTTACTATATTAATTACTCTTTTTCTTTACATTATTTCTGAATATCAAACTCTTAGTATTCTTTGTTTAGAACTTTATTTGTCTTATCTTGGTGGGTTCCCAACAGTAATTGGCCTCAAGATGTCACACAAAACTCAACACATCACAAATGACTTAGGAGACATATTGCTACATAATTTCACCTCTATATCACATCAGAAGACATTAAATTCCACCATGGTAAGAAAACAACTAGACAACATAGCATAGAATTTCAACAAATCATGTCACAGGAATAGATCTAACACACACAAGTGACTAACAAATAGTGAATCATGACACTGATACAAAGGCAATTGGTATCACATGACCTGAAAAACCATGACTATACCCACACAATTCCAAGACAAGATCCAATAGTATATATAGACCTCAAACATAACCATGTCTAACAAGACTCACAAGAGTACACATAACTCATAACACCAACTCCACACATCACAACACATTACGAAATAACTCTAGATATCTCAAAAGCAATAGAATAAAACTCCATATACCTCCAAAAGCATGACAAAATAACTCCATATACCTCCCAAGAGAAAGAAAAATAGTGCCAAAACTAAGCCAGTTTCTCAAGCATAGAGCCCAATCAAGAATATCGGTCACTCAACGATAGAGTTTCATTGAGAATAACAAGTCACTTAACCATAGAGTGCCATCTAGAACATCGGTCACTCAACGTTAGAGTGAGATCAAGAATATTTGGTCACTCACCATAGAGTGCCATCTCCTTTCTCCTTATAATGAAGTAGTGTCATCTTATTTCCTAGAGCACATAGAGCCCCGTCAGCCCTAACCCAAGTGACATAATAACTCGTGGTTAAAAACCTATTAGTTATTTGTAACTCCTTGGGGCATACACCCACATAGTGAAGCGGTTCCATAGGTTCAATGAATCCAAGGTGAATCCCATGACCGTATTCCAACACATTACGATAATAGAACTAGCATAACAATCCATCTCAAATGCCAAGAGGCAAAAATCCCAAGCCTTGGGAAAGGATATTAAACTTTTAAATATGAAAGGAAAATTTAAAACTAAGAAAAAGAAATGGCTAAATATCCATAGTTAGTGAAAAATCTGCATGTTAGTGAATCAACCAAATAAAATGCCCAAAACATAAGAACTCATCAATCAAGAAATTTTTTTGGTTATGATAAGAAAAGAGATAATGTTCAATTTCGAATAAAACAGGTATATAGAAATAGAACATAAGAATCACTACATTGCCTTATCTCGACCACCAAAGAGGTACTCATCAAATTGTTTTCACTCGAATGTCGAGCCTCGTTCGTAAAAATATAAAAGTAACCAAAAATGAATATATTAGATAATGTAATCTGTCATCATCTCTTCCTAAATCATCCCTCCATACTCCCATAAGGATCAACATAGGAAAAATAACATAGGATTGATCTATGGACAACCCAATAGGAAATAGAAGGGGATGCTAGTTTTCATAAGATGAGCCTTTGGTGGTGCGCATCCACAATACACTCGAGCAAGCTCAAGGAATACTAAACATATAAAAGTGGGTTTTTAGTCTATATAAGACTCCACTTCCTCACTCCTACTCTACTCAAGATTATGAAAACTTGGTCCATGCCTCCTCTCTCCACACATACACTCTTGAATTTTACTTCCCTTAGGGTCGTTTAGTGTAAGGTGTTATCCATATTTCACCCCGAGCTAAATATTGGATCGAATCATGACCCCACATAAAAGGGACTGAGAGAGCTCATTTTAATCCTACAAATTGGTTACAAAAAGATTCAACAATGAAGTGGTGGAGATGAAGAAAGAGAAATGGATCTTGTATAAAAGCAAACAACTTTTTTGGGTCGTCTCTGCGCTTTAAATCCGTTCTCTAGGTTACAAGCAGGAAAAACTATCAAATAACAGGGTTGGATAACTAGGGAAGATGCTACAAAGGAGCCAGAAGCAAGAAGGAAGAAGAACAAAAAGATTTGGTGTCTTTGGGCTTGAAATGGTTCAAAAAGGCCCAAAAACAACTAAGTATGGAGGAGGTAGCGGAAGAGACCACGTGTCCTCATGGCATTTTCCCAAGAAGGATCCAAATAAAGAGACTCAAAAAAGCACCGCATCTCCATGTGTCCTAGGGTAGAACGGAGCTACGGTCAAATGGTCAAATATAGTCAAAGGCGGACAGAGCGGGCCTCAAAATCAGCTAAGTATGAACATGTGAGCAGAGAGTGGCAAGTGTCAGCATGGCGCATCTCTAAGAGTTGGTCCCAAGGTGAAAGACCCAAATGAGCGCAAGCTCGCCACATAGCCCAAAGTTTAAAAGTAAGAAAAGATCTGTTGAAAAGTTCACGAGATCGGTGGAGGCTGATAAGTGTCAACTCGGTGCTCCTTCGAGGGAAAAATTTGGGTCAGGTTTGCGAACAAGTGGGGTGCCTCCGCATGTCCTATCAAAGGAGGCGAATTAGTTAAATAGTCAATGCGCAAAAAGGCCAACGAAGGCTACTAAGTGTCTCAATACCGCTAATTCAAAGGGTAAATAGAGAAGAGGTTTCCAAATGAGTGCCAAAGTGACCTCTATCCCAAAGGAAAGTGGGGTGTCAAGGAAAAATTTCATTTTTCACCTTTTTCCCTGAAAAGAGAGTAAAAATTGCAAAATGGCACGCAACTCCGCCTAGGGGAAAAGTCAGCATTTAGACCCGAGTCAAAGCCAAGGCAGGGAGTCATGGGAAAAGGTGAAAATTTTCCTTTTGACCAAAAGGAATAAAATAAAAATGGGAGCACATTTCCCATCCAACCAAAACGAGCCATGTGTCCGCAGAGCTTCGGGGCTGCGGGAATTTTTTAAGTTTTGCATTTTTTGCGCAAAAGGATAAAGGGTGAATTACAGACCTGCGGGTATGAATTTTGTTCCAATCTGGTTGCCACATGTCCCAATCCAAAAAGGGGACTCATTTTTTCAAATTTTTTTCTGCCCATTTGTATGGAATCGATTCAAACTTCAAAGGGGCATATCTTTTGACCTAGGGCTCAAAATATTGCAAATCTGACACCGTTGGAAAGATCTTTATCTCGTCTACGAAATGAGAGTTTGAAACTTTAATTTTTGGGAAGTTAGGTGGAAGTAAAATGGAGAAATGTCTTCAAGCTTTCAATACAAGATCTTCTCGCCTCAACAACTAGATCGTATTTGATCTATTTCCGCTATTTCCTCTTCCTTCAAGGTGTTGAACCAATGATCAATGCAAAAGGATGGATTCGGGGGCATATTTTTGTAGAAGCATTAATAATGGTGGCTGAGCTTCAACCCACATTTTCCTACTTCTTTCTCCCTCTCTTTTCTTCTCTTAGGATGAATCTATAAGGATGGATGCAGGGTTCATTGTAAAGGGTTGGATATTCTTAGTTTTGTAGGCTCCCTTCTCCTTCTAGCAAAGTATTCATGGGGTTCAGGCCTTCCATTAAAATTGTAACATGTTTCTTCCTTTTGGCTATTCTCAGAATGAACTCAGTATCACTTTATAGAGCAATAAAATATGTTTGTGATCGATTTTAGATCATTCTTGTTTCTTTTGCTTTTATCTAGTCTCCCACTACAAATCTAGCTATATGTGTTTGTTTATGGTATGTATTTTATTGGTTTGTGTCGAAAGAAAACTAAGTTTTCATCATTCCTTTGGTGCATCACCTGGTAGTTTAGTTATTTCTCATTTCCTATATTCTTTTATCCTTGTCCCCTTGGCAAGTTTAGACTAGGTATTAGAAATAGATCCTCTACAAAATCCTCACGTATGCACCTAAATAGAAGATTATGGAACCAACCTTTAATCTACAGATCTTTTCTTATTTTCAAGGTCCTACACCTTAGGATAAGTTCCATGTTATGTAATCACACCAATTGACTCTATCCTAAAAAATAGACTTTTAGAGCTCATTTGGGGGTGCTATGATTCTGCACTAACAGTTTGACACATCCGGTGGGACAAGAAGTCTCCATCTTATTACAGTAGGGATTTATGTACACTTTCTATGATTCTGGCTTTTAAGAAGTTTTAAAATTGTACATCTGGTGACTCTAAAACAAACAAATCTACTGGTTTCAATAGTCCAAGTAAGTTCATGAGAAGAATACCAACACAGTTAAGAACTAGAGAAAAGGGACTATTTATCTATTTAGAATTATCCCCAGATAGAGGGAGAGGAAGAAGAAGAGTCTAGAGGTCTCTATCCCCACCAAGCAGAGCTTTATCAACACCTCCTCCCGACAGACCATTCATTTAATCAAGAGGAGTGCTCAAAGCCAATTAGAATGGCTTAGCCAAATCCTTATGTTAATTTCACTGGCAGTAGTCCACTTGCCTTGAATGCACAAAATCCAGTTCCTATTGCAACATTAAAGAGTATCCCATATTTCACTAGGGAGAACCAAACTTCTCTAGGTGATCATGTCCAAGATATTACAAATGTCTACACAATCCATGAGATTCATGAAATGGACATAGCATTCAAGTTGCTCGCCTCTTCACTCAAAGGGAATGCTTCACAATGGTTCGAAGTCTTACAACGCAGGCTCTATCAAGAACTAGAACCATTTATGCATAGCCCTTCATAATCAGTTTGGGGAAAAAGGTGATAACTTGTCTTTGTTGGAGAAACTAACAACAATCAAGAGATCCCCAAATGAACAACTAACTAACTTCAACCTTAGATTCTAGCATACTTGGGATAGGATTCCAACAAAGAGTAAATCCCACTGATGAAGGTTCCTTCTTATACTTTCTTAGGGCTTTAAATTCTAATATTTCCCTAATGATTCAATCAATGGGGGCACTACATTACTTGTAACCTATATCCTATCTATAGGGGCTAAAAACCATTTGATTCAAGCTAGCAAAATCACTCCTAGGAAATCCATGCCTCTGTACCCTGAGTTAGGAAGCTCATATACTAACCAAACACCCACATTAGCTCCTATGCCCACCCCCAGGAGTCAAATCTCAGCTGAAGCTTCCACTTCATCATCTAAAACCTCTAAAGAGCTTCAAGAAGTGATGAAGCAACTGCAAAACTTGAGAAATAAACTAGTGACCATTAAAAGGCAAGAGGCACGAGCTCTAGGCCATATTAGCCTCAGGCTCAATATCAAGCTAGACCCTAATACTAGAAAAATAGGCCACCACCTCAAATAACAAATCAGAATCAAATCAAGGACAACCTCAAACTGCAAGACCTTTTAGCTCTTATGATCCGTACATCCTCAACATCAAAGGAATTGGTCCCTACACGTAACAATATGGCGCAGAACATGATTGGTGTTTTCCATGTAGTCACCACATAACCAATCCATGTGTTTTAATGGTGCTGGGAATCAAGCTCTAATGGTGCAAACTAGTATGCTATCACAAAAGCCTAGTGAGGAAGGAGATCAACAACAAAGAGCTCAACAAGGTGAACCTCTAGGAGAGACCATGCTTGTAAATTGGTAGGTTGAAGATTTCTATGGGATGAATCAATTCCCTCCTCAAAGTGTGGCTGCCAATACATGGTCCAAAAAGAGAAGCATTAGAGAGGGCCAACCACCGAACTTAGGTAACCCTCAACATTTCGTTACTCCACAAGGTCCTAGTGTTCTAAGTGCAACTCCCAACATATAGAAATAATCCAAGCCACCTCCCAAATCCAGCCAGCATCACTGTAATAGCCCATGTGCAAGAAATAAATGTGTCTAGGAAGGGGCAGAAAAAAGATAGCTCATTCAATATTATTGAGCAAATGAAGAGGAAAAGTGTGAACATTTCACTATGGGAGTCATTGGCCATTCTAGGGTAGAGGATCTATTACAGATCGCCATGCCATGCAGAATGGTAAAGCTCAAATCAACCCCCTAATCGGTAAGAGAGAGTGCTTGTCAGTGCAATTCAACCTAACAAGAAATAAGGAGAACAACAAGTTAAGAAATTGAAACCTCCTCCATTCTATGTCTCATTAATTATTGGGGAAAAATTGTTGCACAATTGTATGATTGACTCTGGGGCTAGTAGTTTTGTGATGCCAAAACAAATAGCCGACTAGTTGGGTCTCCAATATGAGGTTATCTCTAGAGGATTAGTTCAATTAGATGGGATAACAGTGACCACTGTGGGAATCATTAAGGATCTGAGCCTCACTCTACATAACTTCCCCAATGTGGTCAGTATTACAAATTTTTTCCATCATATATTTGCCACCACATTTTTCTTTGTGTATGTCTAGGGACTTCACTGCCAAAATTGGAGGCTACCTATCTATTGACTGGTCACAAATTCTCTTTAGGATAAGGTATGGGGAAAAGACCACAATTAGATCTGAACCTATTGCTGACTATCATATCGAATTCTATGTACCTAGCCCAATCAATGCTAACTACTCATCCTTTGATCAAGAAGACCTCCTAAGCACTAATGAAGAAAATACCAAGTTAGAATGTATCCCAAACTTTAGTCTGGATGAGTGGGCCAAAAAAATACATGCTTTTGACCCCTATAAAGAAATGAAAGAATCTGAGCTAGGTGTTTACCTTCTACATGAAGAAAATCACCCTCTTCCTACCTTAATCAAGCCGAACATAAAGATGACAACCAGGTATGGAAATTATTCTTTGATGGTTCAAGGAGTAGACAAGGAGCTAGGTGAGGAGCTATGATTGTGTCTCCCAAAGGTATGAAATATTATGCAGCCTTCGATTCTAGTTTGATTGTTCAAATAATATCTTTGCTAAATATGAGGCTTTAGTCCAAGGCCTTCATTGGGAAAGGAAGTCAGGATCAAGAATTTACAAGTTTTTGATGATACTTGAAATGGTTTCCAATAAAGTAAGAGGACTAAATGCTGTCAAGAATGACCTTGTCAAGAAAAAAATAAGAATAGAGTATGAGACCTCATGGAGGATTTTGAAGCCTTCAACATTATGTCCATACCTAGAAAATAAAATGAAGTTGCATTTGATAGACTTGCAATAAATGGAGCATCCTTTGTTGTGGTGGACAACACCAAAAGAGACAAAGAACAACCACATATCCATGTGATTGTGAGGCCAACAAAGGCTACTAATAATACATTCTGTAGGTGTTTGAGAATGATCAATGATAATTAAATTTCTATAAGAAGAAGTTGAATTCTCACTAGAAAACCAGAGAAAACTAGAGTAGCAATACGGGAATCGAGATAGTACAACTACATAAAAACAAGCTTCCTAAATGCTTAGTGACATTGTAATTTATTTTCAATCCTAATGATCAATTCAGAAAGGAGAAGGCTAACATACAGATCAAAGGAGAGGATTTAGAGTCAATCCCCTTAGAGAAGTCAAAACACTTCAAATTGGCAAGGTGGCCACTAAGCAAGAAAGGTATGAATTCATATAACTTTTCCAAGAATTCCTTGATGTGTTTGGTTGGAGTTATGAAGACCTAAGAGGGTTCAATTCAAAACTAGCACAACACACAATTGAATTGGACCTAGCTGCTCAGCCCATTAGGTAGAAGCATAGACTAGTCTCCCACATATTGAGCCTCTTATGAGAAGGAAGTTGAACAAACTAATAGAGGAAAGCATCATATTTCCAATTAAACAGTCAAGCAGGGTTAAAAATATGGTCCCAGTCAGAAAGAAAAATGCAGAAATCAGGTTGTGTTTTGACTTCAAGGATTTGAACATAGCCTCTCTTAAGGATCACTACCCACTCCCTTTAATGGAACAGATCTTATAAGTGGTGTCTGGGTCAGAGATATTTTCTCTCTTGGATGGCTACTCAGGATACAATAAGATCATGGTGAAATAAGATGATCAATTCAAACCATATTTCACCACCAAATGGGGCACCTATGCATATAAAAAAATGCCATGTGGACTGTCCAATGCTGGTGCTACTTTCCAAAGAGCCATGGATATGGCATTCAATGGGCTGATCAACAAGATAGTGTTGATCTATCTAGATGATATCACTATGTTCTCCAAGAATGCAACAGACCACCTTTTTTATCTAAGGCAAGTGTTTCAAAGATGTAGAAGATTTGGGGTATCTTTGAACCCCAAAAAATGTATATTCTTGGCCCATGAGGGAAAGCTTTTGGGCCATATTGTGTCTAAGGAGGGTCTAGCAATTGATCCGAAAGATTTGAAGTAATAAGAGCACTTCCATTGCAAAGTCACAAGAAGGCTCTTCAAATCTTCTTGGGGAGGATCAAATTTGTTCAAAGGTTTGTCCCAAAATTTGCTACTCTGGTTAATCCAATAACACTAATGTTGAAGAAGATCTTAGCATTCGGATCGACAAATGAAAGAAACGCAAGCTTTGGAGCTATCAAAGAGGCCATATCACAGTCACCAACTCTTGTAAATGTAGACTTTTCTAAGGAATTCATATTGTATGCCTTTGGTGGCAAGTGAAACTATCTCTACAATCCTGGTTTAGTAGAACAAAGAAAGCTCAGAATAGCCAATTACTTTCTTTAGTTCGAGTCTAGAAGACTATGAGGTGAGGTATTCCTTCATTGAGAAGAAATTCCTGGTAGTGATCGGGGATCAAGAAGTGTAAGTATTTTGTGTCAAACAACAAAATCCAACTTTTGGTCTCCCATACAGAGTTAAAGAATTCCTCCTTGCAAGGATCTAAATGAGAAACATGCAGGGTGGATCACTCATGTCACAAAATATGACATTGAGATTAAGATCATCAAGATGGCCCGCGGGAGGGGCTTGTTGGAGCAATTAGCCTCCGCCCTACAAGATGAAACAAAGAGTGATGAAGAGGTTGTTCTTATCTTACAAGATGATCAAGGAGAAGGGAGAGATGATATACCTGCTCCTTGTTGGACCCAAGACATGGTGCACTTCCTTCAAATAGGTCTATGTCCTCATGGGATGAGTAAAGAAAAAAGAAGGCATTTCAGGCTATAGGCCATCCCATATGTTCTTATTGATGGTGTCTTGTTCAAAAGAGACATCAATGGTGTTCTACTAAGATGCATTGGGACAAATCAGGTGGAGAGAGTGCTACAAGAATTTCATGTTGAAGCAGCTTGGATGCCATTTTTCTCTAAGAGTGACAGCACTCAAGATCATGAAAGCAGGATATTATTGGCCCAGAATGTTTAGTGACTATTTCACATGGATCAAAAGGTGCAAGAGTTGTGCATTCTTCAAAGGAAAAGAGAAGCTAGCAGCAATTCCATTGCACCCAATCTCAGTAGACCAACCTTTCATGTAATGGGGATTGGATTTAATTGGATTCATCAACCCAAACTCAAGCCAAGGTCACAAATGGATCCCGACAAAGAATCGATTATTTCACCAAGTGGCACTCAAAGAAGCAAATGAGTCTAGTATCATGGATTTCTATGAAGGGATAGTGATAAATTTGGAGTACCAGCCACCATCATCTCAGACAATGCATTAGCATTTATAGGTTCTAGAATTATAGGATGGACTATTAAAAATGGGACTTATTTGAGTACTTCATCAAAATATTACCCTCGGGGTAGTGGCTAAGTTGAGTCCACAAATAAACACTTGTTGAAGATCATCAAGAGAACTCTGGATGAGAATCAAAGGACCTGCACACGAAACTCAAAGTGTCCTTATGGGCTGATAGAATAACACCTAAGATATCTACATACAACTCCCCATTCAAGCTTGTCTATGGGAAAGAGGCAGTGTTGCATATATCACTTGAGTTACAAGCATTGGAGCTTGTGAAGAAACTAGAAATGTTTGAATTTAGACTAATGGAGACCAGTACGCAGAGCGGATAGGATTAGAAGAAGCTATAGAGAATGCTCTCCAAGAATTAGAGAAGAATTAGACTTCAATCAAGAGATGCTTTAATAAGAAAGCAAAAGCAAGGACCTTCCAGGAAGGGGACCTGGTTTTGAAATGGGATGCAGATCAAGCAAAACCAGGGAGACATTCTAAGTTCTATGCCATCTAGAGTGGCCCCTATATGATAACAAGATGAAAAAGTAGTAATTATTTCTAATTATCTACATTGGAGGGCAAAGATTTGCAGATTCCAGTAAACGGGATCTATCTTAAGCACTGCTACTAAAAGGGGAGTCTCACCCTATACATATCAGTTTAGTTTCTCTTTCCTCTAAGTGCTTCTACACATTATCTTGTTGTATTGTAGATTTCTTTCCTCCTAAGTGCTTCTACATGTTCTATATGTTCCATTTGGAGCATGTATGATTTCAATTTTGTACATAGTCATGGTGTTGTTTTGTTGCTCTTATGTAGTTCATTCAGAGAGACAGATAAAGCCTTGGATTTGAAACAATTTCCTACTCTCAGAAATCTTCATTTCAAGATTTTCTTATAAAATCTGAGAATGCAAGCGGCCGAGCTCATGAACTGGAGTTAGAATTTGTATCGATCGATACTTTTGACTCCATGCCCAACACATACAACAAAGCAACTGATCTCTTCATCTAGCAGGAAGACATCCCCGTGAGTCACCAAATTGTTATCCATATTTCACCCCAAGCTAAATATTGGATCAAATCATGACCCCACATAAAAGGGACTGAGAGAACTCATTTTAATCCTACAAATTGGTTGCAAAAAGATTCAAAAATGAAGTGGCGGAGATGAAGAAAGAGCAATGGATCCTGTACAGAAGGAAACAACTCTGTCAGGCCATCTTTGCGCTTTAAATCCATTCTCCAGTTACAGGTAGGTAGAACTATCAAATAGCAGGGTTTGGATAACTAGGGAAGATGCTACAAGGGAGCCAGAAGCAAGAAGGAAGAAGAACAATGAATATTTGGTACCCTTGGGCTCGAAATAGTTCAAGAAAGGCCCAAAAACAACTAAGTATGGAGGAGGCAGTGGAAGAGACCACTTTTTCTTGTGGTGCTTCTCTAAAGATGGATCCAAATAGAGAGACTCAAACAAGCGTCACATCTCCACATGTCCTAGGGACGGAATGGAGGTAGGGCCAAATGGTCAAACAGAGTCAAAGGTGGACAAGGTAGGCCTCAAAATTGGCTAAGTATGAATGTGCAAGTGAAGAGTGCCAAGTGTCAGCATGGCGCATCTCCAAGAGTTAGTCCCAAGGTGAAAGACCCAAATGAGCGCAAGCTCGCCACGTAGCCCAAAGTCTAAAAGTAAGAAAGACTCATTAAAAGTTCACGATCGCTGGAATACGACAAGCGTCAACTTGATGCTCCTCCAAGGGAAAACATTATCTCGTGATTGCAAACAAGCGTGGTTCCTCCACATGTCCTATCAGCGGAGGTAGAGTTAGTTGAATAGTCAATGCAAAAACAGGCAATGGAGGCTGCCAAGTGTCTCAATGGCACTGATTCAAAGGGTAAATAGAGAAAAGGTTTCCAAACAAGTGCCAGAGTGACACATGTGCCAAAGGAAAGTGGGGTGTCGGGGAAAATGTTGATTTTTCACCCTTTGCCTTAAAAGAGAGTAACAAGCAGTTGCAAAATGCCCCATAACTCCGTCTAGGGGAAAAGTCAGCATTTAGACTTGAGTCAAAGCCAAGGCAGGAGTCGGGGAAAAGGTGAAAATTTTCCTTTTTCGCAAAACGCATATAAGTAAAAATGGGAGCGCATTTCCCATCCAACCAAAAGGAGCCACGTGTCTCGTGTAGAGCTTTGGGGCAACAGAATTTTTAAGTTTTGAAATTTTTTTGTAAAAGGATAAAGGGTGAAATGCACACACTGTCGGCTAGAATTTTGTTCCAATCTAGCCGCCACATGTCCCAAAATCCAGAAAGGGGACTCATTTTTTCAAAAAAAATTCCTCCCATTTATACGGAATCGATTCAAACTTCAAAGGGGCATATCTTTCGACCCAAGGCTTGAAATATTGCAAATCTGACACCATTGGAAAGATCTCGATCTCTTCTACACCATGGGAGTCTGAAACTTTAATTTTTGGGAAGTTAGGTGGAAGTAAAATGGAGAAACATCTTTGAGATTTCAATGTGGGATTTTCTCACCTCAACAACCAGATTGATTCGATCTGTTTCCGCCATTTCCTCTTCCTTCAAGGCGTTGAACCAAGGATCAATGCAAAAGGATCGATTCGGGGGTAGATTTTGGTAGAATCATTAACAACAATGGTTGAGCTTTGACCCGTGTTTTCCCGTTCTCTCTCCCTCTCTTTCTTCTCTCAGGATGAATCTATAAAGATGGATGCAGGGTTCATTATAAAGGGTTAGATATTCTTAGTTTTGCAGGCTCCCTTCTCCTTCTAGCAAAGGATTCCCGGGGTTCATTCCTTCCATTAAAATTATAATGTTTTTCTACCTTTCAGCATATCTTTAATGAATGGTATCAATCTATAGAGCAATAAAATACATTTGTGATCGATTTTAGATCCTTCTTGTTTCTTTTTCTTCTATTTGGTCTCTCATTACAGATCTAGCTATCTGTGCTTGTTTATGGTATGCATTTTATTGGTTCGTGTCAAAATAAAACTAAGTGTTCATCATTCCTTTGGTGCATCACCTAGTAGTTTAGTTATTTCTCATTTCCTGTATTCTTTTATCCCTATCCCCTTGGCAAGTTTAGACTAGATATGAGAAATAGATCTCTTCAAAATCCTCACATATGCACCTGAACAGAGGAATAAGGAACCATCCTTTAACTGAGAGATTTTTCTATTTGTAAGATCCCACACCTTAGGATAAGTTCCATGTAATGCAATCACACCAAATGAATCTATCCTAAAAATAGACTTTCGATCTCATTTGGGGGTGTTGTGATTCCGCACTAACATAAGGTTCACAACATAACACATAACTACATCATTAACAAAATGATGATTCACACACATTAACCATAGCATCTTACTCATGGTATATATACAAGGTATAAGTAAATCATTACTTTCACAAGTTATGATACATCACTTTTCCACATAATGCACCTGAGGTACTAGTACTACACAATAGAGGTCATACGATAACCATATGCCCCTAATTCATGACATGAACTATCATAAATTACACGAATTATACAGATGATGAAAATAGTGAATAACATTAAAACATGCAATTGATTGAAATAAATCATGGTGACACACACAATTCATCACAACATAGTGGCGACAACATGATAAATTCCAATTCACTATACATAAATTTTGTCATGCATTCCATCAACACACTTTCATCTCACATACTAACAAAACACTCCAACACTTTGTAATCCACAATAACATTATTTTCACGCACAACAAGGTGGCACATCACACATGAATTCCTCATTGAGTCCAAAAAAATGAGAGGGAATAATCTCATCCCAAGCACATCAACATGATAACAAATACGCACTAAGTGACATACACACCATGTGCATTCATACTATAACAATTAAAACACTAGTCACATCACAACATATATCACATTACTTTTCCCATCTACACCACCACCATGTAGAATCATCACCACTCCAATCCATCTTAGAGGATCAAGAGCATAGACCTCTTCTCTGATACCATATGTAATACCCACATTTTTAACACCAAAATACAATAGTAAAATTATCGGAATAATTTTTTAACTTTAATTGCATACTACAAAACACCACATGAGATCCAAATAAAGAAACTTGACATCATGTAGGACACTTACATGAACATGAACCTACTCATACAATAGGATAACATAGGGTACACATTAATGTCTTACTCAAATGACGTAATTGACGACAATGACCTAATAACAATAAGAAACACATGATAGGCATACTCCACGACATGGTCTTTCCATGGTTTACATATTCATTTACATTTAGGTTTCCATTGAATGACCTAATAGTTTTCAACATAATTAAATAGATAAGGTTTAAAATTTCCTATTTTTATAACTTCAATTACTATATTTTACAACACATTAGTCTTTAATGGATAGTGCACAGTTAGTTCCTTTCTCCAATTCCATTATTTATTCATAGCTCATTTGTTAAATAAATTCATTTTAAACAACTATGAGTCTACTAAAATTCAATTCTTATATTAATTTTTTTCTCAATAATTGTTTGCTTGACTATAGTTTTCTAAAGAACACATCCTCATACCCTTCATTCCTTTACAACTATGCTACATGTTTTTATTTAACATTTCACCTATAGTGGTTCATTTAGAATTTTCTCATTTATCTTATGTAAATAATGTTGTCTAGCTTGATTGTAATTAGGAACGTATATACACACATGTACCTTTTAATATTTTACTTAAGGTTTTTTTTTGAGAGAGATATGTTTACATGTTTTTGAAAAATAATCTCGTTATAAGGAGGAAAGTTCATATGAAGCAAAAGGAATGTTACTAGATCAATAAGAAACCTAGCTTTGAGTTAATTTCATAGCATTGTTTAATATAAACAATGCATTATTTTAATCTTCAAGTTATTACAACAAGCTATGTAAATTTATTAATTAAGTTGTATCACTCTTGATTCACAATCTATTGTTTTAATTAGGAATTCATATTTTCACAATCATATTGCGTATGGAAGGGTACATTACACCTATGTTCCCCTTATAGATATTTTCCCATTAATCTATTTGATGAATTTCACATTTCAAACTACTTTTGTTTCATCAACTTAAGGGTTCACTCTCGAGTAACGACGAGTTAATTTCATGTTTCACCATAAATACTACTTCCTGAGTGATCCTAGATTTTATATATTCCTAACTACGCCAAGAGTTCTACTAACTTGTACAAGTCCAACAAGAGTGTGATCTCCTTATCTCACAAGACCTTGGCTATAGATAAAGTTATCCCATACTTGAGGCTACATTTCATTATTTCATTAACATCATTATTTAACCACATTCATGCATACAAAGCATGTGATCATGCATTATATTCATGTTTTCAATTTATTAGGTTGTTGTATTATTCATGGAGCTCTACTTTATCACATTCATTTTATGATCACATTTGACATTTTATTTGGTTTTGACATTGCTCAAAAGTGTACTTTTTTAGCGGTCATTCCTTAGTTTAATATTATTTACCCTTTCACTAACTACACCTATATGGTTACTTTGGTCCCGTATTAGCATCATTTTGGAACACATGAAATTCTTATAAATCTTACATAACACTAAGGAATTTAAGACTACGAGGAGTACAACCTTCCACAAGACAACTCATTTCAATGCTCTTGGACATGGAAGTATAAGTGTATATTGAAAGAGATATATCCCAAACAATCTTATGAATTATAAAATCCTCTTATGTACCTATTCCAATTGTTAAGTAATTATGCAAGTAAATTAGAAATGTAGTCTCGACTCACATAATTTAGATCTCATGGGTGATGAATCGTAGGTACAACCACCAACTATCTTGCAGGTTGTGACTACCCACTAGGGTACGAAGGGAAATTTATGCAATAGGGGGTAAAATTATTCATGATATGGTCATACCTATAACAATAAGACATGATCACCTTACTTGTCCCAAAACGAAAGGTTTCATAGCGTAAAATCACCACCTCATTAAACATTCAAGTAAAAATGTCCTTAATAAGATGTCTTAGGTACAAAGCGAGGAGATTATTAATAAGGTTAGAGTATTTTATTTACATGATCAATGTTTTATACCCCGGAGAAAGACCCAAATGGGGAAAGAAAGTAAAATAGGCAGTACAAATCGTTATTTTAATTTCAATAGTTTTAATGAGATGAAATTCTACCTAGCATTGTGGTCTGTAAAGAAATATACAAAAAAATATATAAGAAAACATTATCTTAATATCTTTATAATATAGGTACAACATTAAGTACAAATTCACATCTAATTCGACACTATAAAATATAACCATGTTGGTATTCCCTTTTCAAAATTATACCAAGAACAATTCTTCGAACAATAATACATATCATTATTCTATGGTAATACATGTATTGCAAGATGAATACAACTTTACAATGACAACTCATTAATTACAACATATCACATCCAAAAATTCTCTTGTTCGAGTACCTACAACCAACGTTGTGTCAGTCCTAGGACTGAGTATGGAAAACCCTTACACTCAAGAAAAATAAGACATTTATAAATTCAAGTAATTTCAAACAAAGGGAGGTAGAGATAACGAGAGGGAGAAGAGAGATAACTCCTCACACATTCATTTACATTTTTAGAGAGAAATTAGGAAGAGAGAAAGTGTAAAACATTCTCTTTTCTATTCACAAAATTTTGACCATTTGTCATTTTATTTCAAACTCATGTGCATTTTTAATCCATTCAAGTTTTCAAGAGAAGCCAAAATTTCATATTTAGTTTAAGAGAGAGAGAGAGAGGTAGAGCGAGAAAACACTATAAACTACAAAATCCTTTCATAGAAATTAATTGATTAAATAATACTCTACAAACATTGTAGTGCTATTAAAAGGGTCCCCAAGTAATTTATAGAACCGATGGGATCCTAACAAATATTTTCTACCTTAAGTTGTGAGTGCACTAAAAATGACCCAATAAACTAAAGTGCTTACAATATGGTTTCCAAAACAACTCGTTTTACGTTCAAACATAAATTTCATCGATTCCTACCTACTCACCTATAAAAAAATAACTCACCGGATTTGATAGAATTTGATTATGTAAAACAAGGTTCAACTTAAGAAGGTGGCTTCAAACCAATTATCATAAACACATCAGACAATTTTGTTGTACAACGACCAATGACTCCAACATCCACCTTAAAATATAACTTACGAAATTATTTTTATAAAACTAAGATTTTCTTTCAATTCTTGCAGAGGAGTTCTAGAGATAGATGAAAGTGTTTTCCAACTACACCAAATCGATATGACAATTGTAAGCCAAAACTGATCACAATTTCATAAAGTGGGAACGTCACCAAAAGTGATTGAAGTGTTAAAAGGGTATCAAATCTCACCTCGTTAAGGCATCTAGTCGAGTTAGTCATCCTGGTTAAGAAATTTCATGGTGTCTTGGGTCAACATGGATCTTGTTTGAGGTTTTGGTTCCCATTAACAATTCGACATGGTGCTCCATACGCATGGTTCTAAGGCATAATCTTTTTTTTCTTAAACATTTAAAGAAAAATATTTTTGGGAAAGATAAAAACCATATCATTCATTCTAAGTTACATTTCTGTTTTAATATACCAAAAAATAAAATCTAATACTAAAAAAATATATGATGAAATATTTAGTTTGAATCAAGAGGAAGAGTCATCCATACCTTTTAAATGAAACCAATGATCCCCGCATTTGATGAGACCGCATCATCTTTAGGCATTTCGGAAACAATTTGTAGGCTTCCTCATTTCTCTTCAAAACTCAAATTTGTGTGCATCTTTCCACCAACACAATCCATGAGAGCATGTCTCTACAAGGCATCTGGTCGAATGGTTTTAGTTTCTTTTCCTTGATTACTGATAACCACTAAGGTCGCCAAACACTATGATATCCTCTTTAGCTACTGCTTCCTGATATATGAAGGTTGAAGGCCATTTTTTATGGGAAATTTAGATTCAATGATCTGAATGTGGAAGTTACGTGGAAAAAATGTCAATCATCTTGGCATCTTGTGACGTACATGGCCTTCCCTTCCCGTGCTTTATGTTGTTTGTTTGTTTTGAAGACTTCTTTATAAATTGAAAGCAGCCGTAAAGGAAACATGTATGGTGGTGGACATTAAAATAAATCATATGTTTAAAGAAAACATATAAAGTATAGAATCATGGGTGGATTTTGGCATGAGTGGCATGAGCCTGCATGAAGACCATCACATGTGCTTGAGAAAGAAGTGTGTGTGGAAAAGGATGACTCTTTAATTTCTAAGTGACTTGCACAAAGAAGTAGAGACCAATGGCTAACATAGCACTGCCTCCCACACCATCAATTTTCCCCAATTAATGTGCCTTTGAATCCTCAAACTTCTTCTTCTTCTTTTGCATTCATCAACAAAATAGCAGCATATAGGTAATTAATCCTTCATCCCAGAAGAATTGGACCCACTTCAGACACAAATATAGAGCCAAATTGGTAAATTTGAATATAGAAAAGTGAGGAGATATTAGGATTGTGATTATATTTCTGTGTGAAAGGTTGATTCAACCCATAATGGACTTCTTTTATGACATCTAAAGAAAATCCTCATTCAACACATATTTGTGTAATGTTCTGTTTATTCCATAGAAATAAGAGTAAAGATCCCTCCAAGGACAATTAAAATTGCTTCATGAACATATTCAGGTCCAAAACAAAAATCAATTCATGTGAAGTAAAATAAGGAGATGTTAGGATTTCATACTACTTTCTTTATGCAAGACTGATTTTACCTAGAGTGGGACTGATTTTAGGTGGTTATTGATAGAGCTCCAGTTATCACGGTTCCTTGTAAGCTTATATTTGTTTTTTTTTTTTTTAATTTATTTTTAGTCTCAAACTCTTCTCTAGATGAAACTATCCAATCACTGCTAACTTTACCACGTTAACTTGATCTTTATGTCATTAATGCCTCTCGGATTAAAAACAAAAGTTCTTGGATTATTATACAAGGAAAATAATACATCCGAAAGAAGTGCTTAGTATTTTTCATTTTCCATATCCACCCACCCATTCTAAAAAATCTACAACAAAAATGAGAAAGGACACTTACAATGTTAGGAGTCTAGCTTAACACCTTTCAAAGGGAGTGTACGAAATCTAGGGAACTACATCTCCCTCCCCTTATAAGAGCATCATTCTTGATGCAACACAACACCAAAACATGAAAGATACATAGGAAAGAAATTCTATCATGAAACATGTAGATAAACAAAATCACTTGTTAGTACAATGTGGCCATAAGGAAGCAAACTAAATTTTGAAATATCTTAAATTTTCTTGTTATGTGAAGATTAACAGCTTCTCTTTACTTTATTACTTACTCTTTTTCTTTACAAGATTTTCTAAATATCAAACTCTTAGTATTCTTTGTTTAGAATTTGAATTTTCTTATGTTCGTGGGTGCCCAACAAGAATTGTCCTCAAGATGTCATACAAAACTCAACACCACACAATCTACACAGAGACATCTTTCTACATACTTTGTATCACATCACAAGACCTTTAATTCCACCATGGAACGTAGACCACATAGCATATAATTACAACCAATTATGTCACAAGAATAGATCAAACACACACAAGTTACTAACAATCAGTGAATCGTGACATTGATACAAAGGCAATTGGTATCACACGACTTTGAAAAACCATGACTATACCCACACAATTCCAAGATAAGATCATATAGTATATATCAACCCGTGGAGTGTTAAGCCTAAAAATAACCATGTCTAATAAGACTCACAATAGTACTCATAACTCATAACACCAACTCCACACATCACAACACATCATGAAACAACTCCAGATATCTCCAAAAGAAACAAAATACAACTCCATATACCTCCCAAGAGAAATAATCATAGTGCTAAAGCCAATCCGGGTCGCTCAACCATATAGCCCCATCAAGAATATCAGGTCACTCAACCATAGAGTGCCATCAAGAATAACATGTCACTCAACCATAGAGTTCCATCGAGAACATCATGTCACTCAACCATAGAGTGTGATCAAGAATATTGGGTCACTCAACCATAGAGCCCCATCTCCTTTCTCCTTATAATGAGGTTGGGTCACCCTATGGCCCTGGGCACATAGAGCCCCGTCACCCCTAACCCAAGTGACATAATAACTCATGGTTCAACAACCCGCTAGTTATCTGTAACTCCTTGGGGCATACCCCCATACAACGAAGTGGGTCCATAGGTTTAACCACTCCATGGTGAATCCCATGACCCTATTCCAACACATTATGACATTAGAACCAACATAAAAATCTATCTCAAATGCCAAGTGGAAAAATCCCAAGCCTTGGGCAAGGCTATAAAACTTTTAAATATGAAAATAAAATTTAAAACTAAGCAAAACAAATGGCTAAATAGCCATAATTAGTGCAAAATTTGAATGTTAGTGCAACAACCAAATAAAATGCCCAAAATATAAGAACACATCAATCAAGAAAAATTATTGGTTCTGATAAGAAAAGAGATAGTGATCAATTTACAAATAAAATACGTATATAGAAATAACACATTAAAATCACTACATGGCCTTATCCTTTTTCCACTCAAAGGGGTACTCGTTGAATTGTTTTCACTCGTATGTCAAGCCTCGACACAAAAATATACAAGTAACTAGAAATGAGTATATCAAATAATGTAATTATCATCATCTCTTCCTAAATTATCCCTCCATACTCCCACAAGGCTCAAAATAGGAAAAATAACATAGGATTTTTTTATGGACAACCCAATAGGAAAGGGTAGGGGATGCTAGTTTTCATAAGTTGAGCCTAAGGTGGTGCGCATCCACATTACACTAAGCAAGCTCAATTTATACTAAACAAATAGAAGTGGGTTTTTAGTCTATATAAGACTCCACTTCCTCACTCGTACTTGGCTCAAGATTATGAAAACATGGTCCACACCTCCTCTCTCCACACATACACTCTTAACAGTTTCTTCCCTTAGGGTTGTCTAGTGTAAGGTTCACAACATAACACATAACTACATCATTAACACAATGGTGATTCATGCACATTAACCATAATGTCTTACACATGGTATATATATACAGGGTATAACAAAATCATTACTTTCACGGGTTATGATATATCAATTTTCCACATAATGCACCTAAGGTGCAAGTACTACACAATAGGGGTCATACGATCACCATATGCCCCTAATTCATGACATGAACCATCACATATTACATGAATTATACATATGATGAAAATAGTGACTAATATTACAACATACAATCAATTACAATACAACATGGTGACACACACGATTCATCACAACACGGTGGTGACATCATGATAAAATCCAATTCACTATACACCAATTTTGTCATGCAACACATCAACACACCTTCATATCACATAATAACAAAAAAACTCCAACACTCTGTAATCCACAATAACATTATTTTCACACAAAACAAGGCATAACATCACACTTGAACTCCTCATTGAGTCCACAAAACGGAGAGAGAATACTCTCATCACACACACATCAACATGATAAAAATACGCACAAAGTTACATGCAAAACATGTGCGTTCATACTATCTAAATTAAAAAATTGGTCACATCACATCATATATGACATTAATCTTCCCATCTCCACCACCACCATGAAGAATTATCACAACTCCAATCCATCCTAGAGGTTTAAGAGCATAAATCTTTGCTCTAATGCCATATGTAATGCCCACATTTTCAACACCAAATTACAACGGTAAAATTATCGAATATTTTTTTAATATTAGTTGCATACTACACAACACCACATGAGATTCCAAAAAGAAACTTGAAATCACGTAGGACACTTTAATGAAGATGAACCTACTCATACAATAGGATAACATAGGGTACACATCAATGTCTTACTCAAATGACATAATCGAGGACAATGACCCAATAATAATAAGAAACACATGATAGGCATACTCCATGACATGGCCTTTTCATGGTTTACATATTCATTTACAATTAGGTTTCCATTGTATGACCTAATAGTTTTCAACATAATTAAACACATAAGGTTTAAAATTTCCTATTTTTATAACTTCAATTATTTTATTTTAGTACATTAATCTTTAACGGATAGTGCACGAGTTTGTTCCTTTCTCCAATTCCATTAGTTATTCATAGATAGTTTGTTAAATAAATTAATTTAAAACAACTATGAGTCTCCTAATATTCAGTTCTTATATAAAAAGTTTGTTTCTCAAAAATTGTTTACTTGACTATAGTTTTATGAAGAATGCATATCCTCGAACCCTTCATTCCTTTACAACTAGGCTATATGTTTTTGTTTAAAATTTCATCTATTGTGGTTCCTTTAGAATTTTCTTATTTCTCTTATGCAAAAATGTTGTATAACTTGATTATGATTAGGAACGTATATACACACATGTACCTTTTAATATTTGACTTAAGGATTTTTTTGAGAGAGACATGTTTACTTGTTTTGGATAAATACTCTTGTTATAAGGAGGAAAGTTCATAGGAATAAAAAGGAAGGTTACTAGATCAAAAAGAAACCTATCCTAAGTTCATTTCATAGCATATTTTAATACAAATAATGCAGTATTTTAATCTTCAAGTTATTACAACCAGCTATGTAAATTTATTAATTAATTTGTATCACTCTTGATTCACAATCCGTTGCTCAAATTAGGAATTCATATTTTCATAATTCATATTGCATATGCAAGGGTACATTACACCTATGTTCCCCTTATGGGTATTTTTCCATTAATCTATTTGACAAATTTCACATTTCAAACTACTTTTGTTTCATCATCGCAAGGGTTCACTCTTAGTAACAACGATTTAATTTCATGTTTTGACCATAAATACTACTTCCTGAGTGATCCTAGATTTAATATATTCCTAACTACACCAAGAGTTCTACTAACTTTTACGATTCCATCTATAGTGTGATCTCCTTAACTCACAAGACCTTGGCTATAAATAAAGTTATCCCATTCTCAAGGATACATTTCATTATTTCATTAACAACATTGTTTTACCACATTGATGCATACAAAGCATTTGATTGTGCATTATATTCATTTTTTTAAATCTATGAAGTTGTATTATTCATGGAGCTCTACTTTATCACATTCATTATATGATCACATTTGACATTTTAGTTGGTTTTGACATCACTCAAAGGTGTAATTTTATTTGTAGCGATCATTCCTTAGTTTAATAGTATTTACCCTTTCACTAACTACACCTACACAATTATTTTGGTCATGTATTAACATCATTTTGGAACAAATGAAATTCCTATAAAACTTACATAGAACTAAGGAATTTAAGACTACAAGGAGTACAACCTCGCACAAGTCAACTCATTTCAATGCTCTTGGACATGGAAGTATAATCATATATTGAAAGAGAGATATCCGAAACAATATTATCCATTAAAAAATCCTCCTAAGTACCTATTTCAAATTTTAAGGAATTACGCAAGTAAATTCAAACGTAGTCTCCACTCACATAATTTAGATCTCATAAGAAATCAATCATAGGTACAACCACTAACTATCTTGTAAGGCTTTGAATACCCACTAGGTACAAAGGAAAGTTATTGAATATGAGGGATAAAATTATTCATGATATGCTCATACTTATAACAATGAGATGTGATCACCTCACTTGTCCCAAAATGATATATTTTATAGCGTAAAATCACCACCTCATTAAATATTCAGGTAAAAGGATCCTTAATAAGATGTCTTAGGTATGAAAAAAGGAGGTTATTAATGAGGTTAGAGTATTTTATTATCATGATCAATGTTTTATACCTTGAGAATGACCTAAAAGGGGAAAGGAAGTACAATAGTATAAATCATTATTTTAAATTCGATAGTTTTAATGAGATTTAATTCTACCTAGCATTATGGGTGTTAGGGAAATATACAAAAAAATAACATAACAAGAGATGAGCTTAATATCTTTATAATATACATACATCGTTGAGTACAACTTCACATCTAATTTGACACTATAAAATATAACCATGTTGGTAATCCTGTTTCAAAATTATACCAAGAACAATTCTTCAAACAACAATACATATCATTATTCTATGGTAATATGTCATGCCCACTAAAAACAACCCATTTGAGACCCAAGAATAACCTAGCATTGGTTAGGAATAATCATGGAATAATTTTTTTGTTTTAAAAGAGTCTACAACCAGTTACAAGACAACAAACTTGTCAAATGCAAGTTTCAAAGCCAATATACTATTAATAGCTTATATTTTTATTAATATGACAATTGTAAAATGTCACAGGGTCCAAACTTAGGGTTAGATTAATCAATAAGGTTAAGAGGGTAATTTCTTACCATACCAATTTCTAACATGCTTAAAATATTCAACTTGATTTTTCTCAAATTTAACACACTCAAAACTTCCAAAACCATTCCCATTAGATAGTAAATTTCCTCACCTTTCCGATGATATAAAGAAGTCCTCCTAACTCCTCATATTTCTCAAGTTAGGGGTCGAGGGACCTTAGGAGGAAAATTTTCCCAAGAGCAGGTCTGTAGGCCTAGGGGAGAAAATTTTCCATGCGTGGTCCTCGGGCCGTGAGAGGAAATTTTTCCCAAAGGCATTCGGTTCGACGGAGCGGGAAGGAAAGTTGGATTCTTGGTGCTTGGGGTGAAAAGCACACTTTTCCCTCGTGCATCCGCGTGTCTGTGGTGGGACTCCATGCCCTAAAATGATATTATACCCCAACTCACAAGGGACACGTGGCACGTTCTAAGCCAATGCAGGGAAGTGGGTTAGCGGGGACAATTAGGCTTTTTTCCTTAAGGGTTAAAAAGTAGGCATTTTCACGACACCACATGTCGACGTTCATTGTTTATGGATCGGCGGGAGATTTGGGAAAAGATAAATTTTGAAGCGTAAAGCTTCGAGACACTCATTTCCTCCGGTGATGCATCGTGGGGACACATGTTATTCATTCATTGATCATGGGTTGGTGAGCTTGCAGGAGAAGTTAGGAAAATTTACCAAAATTTTCTTTTGAAGCACTAAGGTAAAAGAGATTCGAGCCTCCGCCAACACCTCTCTAAGCCACGTGTCATTCAATGATTGGATGCGGCTAGCAGGACGCAAGGAAATACTAGAAATTTTTCCCAATATTTTTATTATTTATATTTAACAGTTAGAAAAATTTTGAAGCCAAAATGAAGTGAAAACTTCAGAAGGCCATAACATTTGATTGGAAACTCAGGTTTTGGAAAATGAGGACTTTTCGAGAAAGATCTCGATGTCCTCTTTGTACAAGAATCATTAATATTTCATTTTGATAGTGTTTAAGGGGTCAATTTCATGAAAACGATCTCATAGGGATTTTAAAAGGAAAACTGGTAAATTTTAACTTATGAAATTTTAATCAATTGATCTTCTTCCTCTCTCAACATGTCAATTAAACATGGATAATTGTTCTTAGATATATTTAGGATGGATTTGGAAGGTATGTTTGTTTAATTGACTCCTAATAAGAAAAAATACAATTTTGACAGTAAAAATGACAAGAAAAATAGTTTGAGCCCGATTTTGCTAAGTTTCCTAAGAAATTACTTAAGTTTTTTTGTCCAATTGAATTCGTTTAGGGCATACTACTTCAATTTAATCATTTAATTTTTATTTCCTTGTTGCAAGTTCAAACTATGAATTTTTGGATAAAGTATTTACCAGTTTGAAAATACAAAACAAAGATCAAATTTTAAAGGATCTATTTGCCATTTTCATCTTCCAAGTATTAGAATTCATTCCAATTCTAATCTAATACATTTAGTTGATTCAAATCAAACTATTCAAAACCAAAATGCAATTCTGATTTCCAATTTTACACTTTTCAAAAGATAGAGTTTTGTATTTTCCTCACACACATTTCTTCCTTTCAAACAGAGATTTCAAATACATTTCAAACTCATATTTTAAATAGAAGTAGTTCCAATCATGGAAAAGAATGCAAATTTTATTCAAAAGACAAGATTTCCTTCTTTTACAACTTCTCTTTTCTGTTGATTTTCACAATACAATATACAAAATACATCTCTTTCTTTCAAAATAGAAACAAAGAGTATATCTCTCCTTTACATTTCAAAATTACAACTTTCATATTCAATACAACATATTTCCATTACAAAACATATACGAGTTCATCCACTTCAAGTGGGAAAGGTTACAATAAGATTTCTTTTCAACAAGGGATTGTCAAACTATTTTCTCTCTTTTTTTCTCCTTTGCTCCAGAACAACAACATGTAGTTTTATCATTCTTCTAATTCTAATCACAACAAGAGCAGGGGAAAGGCAACGCTCTCCACCCAACCAAGACATCCAATGACAAGGAGAATTCATCCTTCTTCATTGGCCCCCAAGCCCCAACCACAATGCAATAAAAGATGTGTTTCAACTCATGGAAACAACAAGATTCCACAAACACACATGCAAATTTCACATTTAAAACATAGTCCAAAACAAAATGTAGTTTGCAACTACATTAAAGCATGAAAAACAACACTAAGGCTTCATCAAGCAAGCCAAAGGAGCAAGAAACTATGGGGATGCTACTTATGCCTCCCAAAGGGGAAATGGGTATCACCACCTGATTTCAAACCGCAAAAATATAGTGTATCAAAGCCCTGAAATTCCCTTATGCCTCCCCTAAGTACCCCTTATTCCTCACATTTCCTTATGCCTCCCCAACCTCTTATGGCACCCCATAATGAGTAAAGAAATGTAAGCTATTTCTTTGTAAGGTGGAACCCAAATCCCAACTCCCTCCTCACTTATACCTCCCCAAGACACTTGTGCCTCCCACAAAATGAACCCCATAGTCTTCTCCTACACCATACCTAGGCCATCTACCCAATATCCCACAAACATGCCAAAACATTCACAACAATAACAATTTCATAAACAAAAAAGAAGCATTACAAGAGCCAAGCTCCTACCTCTCCATGATGGAGTTTTTCTGAGTTCCAAAATAGCAAGCTTTATCCCAATGCAAGCAACCCAAATCAGCCAAGCACAAGCATGCAACAATCTCCCAAAACCTCTCCAAAGCAAGAGCTCCAAAACAACAAAAGAATTTTCCCCAAAAGGAGTTTCCCAAAAGTGAAGCAACCCAAACAAGGCAAGCAATTCAAATTTTATAGAAGAGGGAAGAGAAGAGGATGAGGTGGATCCATGTAGGATGCCACATCACACATCCTCAACCTCAGCCCAAAATTCAACTTCATTCTCCAATGCATAATAAATAGGTGGGTGAATAATATGACAGTTTACTTACATACTCAAATCCAACCCACACCCCAAAGGACTGAAATTAAACCTATGTAAGAAAAGTGCAATTAAAACTTACAATTTGTCCTCTCAAAAGCATTATAAAAGTCTAATTTTAACCCCCAAACCATAGGTATGGTTGGTAAGTAAATTTAAGAGGTATGGGACAAGTTTAACTTGTCCCACAAGCCTCCAAAATCAGCCTCCAAGGACAATTTTGAATTTCCAAGAAGGTGGAGTGTTTCACACTCAAAAGTTAACTTACACATCACTTACATATTACTTACACATTCTTACAACACTTTAAATCATAACCAACAACAATATTAATTACATTCTCATGATATCTTTTAATTAATTAACTTAACAACATGATTACTCACAATATTAACACCACATTAATTAAATAATGAAAGGGGTAAGTGCACCACATAAAACACATGAAAACATTAAACAAAAGAACCAAATAAATAAATACACATAACCCCTTGGTCACATTTAAAGGTGATCCCCCCCATGGGAATCCCTAACAAAACAACCACACACAACAATACAAGTTGTCATGGTGACCTTGTTGAATTCATCTAGAATTCCAATGTGGTTGGTCTCCAATCCCCCGATGTTTGTTGTGATATTTTAAATCTGCAAAACACAAATACCTCCTTTGGCCTCGTGGCCATATCAGAACATCCAAAATAATATAAATAAAATTCCAAAATCATCTAGATATATGAATCACAACAACATCCAAGAAACCAACAAGATCATTTGCAATTTTACTCAAAAACTATATCATCATCAAATAATTTCAATTTCTAGGTCTAATCACAATATCCAAATATCACATGTCCAAAAAACATCCATAATATAACCATGTCAATCAGTATATCAACATCAATATCCAAAATGTCTCTAATAATCATCATACATCATAACTGAATCAAGGTCAACAATAATCCATGATCTAACATCTAACATCACACTATAATAAAGTCCATAGTATAATCATGTCAAAAATATCATGGTGAGTATAAAGAAGGTTTCAAAGGAAAGTGGGCACTACATAATAGATGTATTTCAAGGTGAATACAAATTTACAATGACAACTCATTAATTACAACATATCATATCTAGAAAATTCCTCTTGTTCGGATTACCTGCAACAAACGTTGTGTTAGTCCTAGGACTTAGTATGGAAAACCCTTACACTGAAGAATAAATAAGACATTCATCATTTCAAGTAATTTCAAACAAAGTACAAAGGGAGGTAGAGATAAGGAGAGAGAGGAGAGATAATTTCCTCACACATTCATTTACATTTTTAGAGAGAAAGTAGGGAAGAGAGAAACTGTAAAACATTCTCTTTTTATTCACAATATTTTGACCATTTCTCAATTCATACCCATCTTCATTTTATTTCAAACTCATGTGCATTTTTAATCCATTCAAGTTTTCAAGACCAACCACAATTTCATATTTATTTTATAAGAGTGAGAGAGAGAGGGAGGAGAGAGAGAACACTATAAATTGCAAAATCCTTTCATACAAAGTAATTTATTAAATAATACTCTACACACATTGTAACGCTATAAAAAGGGTTCACAAGTAATTTAAAAACCAATGGGATCCTAAGAAATATTTTCTATCTTAAGTTGTGAGTGTGCGAAAAATGACCAAATCAACTAAAGTGCTTACAGTATGGTTTCCAAAACCACTCATTTTACGTTCAAACATAAATTTCATCGATTCCTACCTACTCGCCTATAAACAAATAACTCTTTGGATTCGACGGAATTCAATTTTGTCAAACAAGGTTCAATTTAAGAAGGTGACTTTGAGACCAATTATCGTAAACATATTGACACTTACTTACGATGGTGGTGACTCCAACATCCACTTGAAACTCTAACTTACAGAAATTATTTTTATGAAACTGAGAGTTGGTTTCAATTCTCGCATAGGAGTGCTAGAGGTAGATGAAGGTGTTTTCCAATTACACCAAATTGATATGACAATTGTAAGCCAAAATCGATCACAATTTCATAAAGTGGGAATGTCACCAAAAGTGATTGAAGTGTTAAAAGGGTATTAAATCTCACCTCGTTAAGGCATCTAGTCAAGTTAGTTATCCCGGTTAAGAAATGTCATCATGTCTTGGGTTGACATTGATCTTGTATAAGGTTTTGGTTCCTATTAAAAGTTCGACATGGTGCTCCATGCGTATGGTTCCAAGGCCTAATATTTTTTGTCTTAAAAGTTTAAAGAAAAATATTTTTAGGAAAGGTTAAAGCCATATCATTCATTCTAAGTTTCATTTCGTTTTAATATGTAAACGTCTTGAAATCCAATACTAAACAAATATATGATGAAATATTTAGTTTAAAGCGATAGGAGTGATCCATACCTTTTACATTAATCCCACGATCCCCACATTTGATTAGACTACATCAACTTTAGGAATTTTGGCAACAATTTGCGGGCTTCCCCATTTCTCTTCAAAATTCAACTTTGTGTGCATCTTCCTACCAACACAATCCAGAGAGCATGTTTTAGGCCATTTTGTATGAGAAATTCAGATTCAACGATCTGAATGTAGTAGTTGCGTGAAAAAAATGTCAATCATCTTGGCATCTTGTGACGTGCATGGCCTTCCCTTCGCATGCATTGTGTTGGTTATTTTTTTGTAGACTTTTTAGCAATTGAAAGCAACCGTAAAGGAAAGGTGTATGGTGGTGAACAATAAAATAAATCATATGTTTTGAGAAAACATATAATGTATAGAACCATGGGTGGATTTTGGCGTGAGAGTTATCAACCTACATGAAGACCATTAGTTTGGCTTGAGAAAGAAGCATGACTGAAAAGGATGACTCTTTAATTTCGAGTGAGTTGCACAAAGAAGTGGAGACCAATTGCTAATGTGACGTTGCCTCTCACGCCATAAATTGTCCCCAAATAATGCGCCTCCGAATCATCCAACTTATTCTTCTTCCTTTGCATTCATCAACAAAACAAAAACTTTCAGCAAGCTTAATCCTTCATCTCGAAGCGTTGGACCCACTTCGATACACAAATATAGAGCCGACTTAGTAAATTTGAATGTAGAAAAGTGACAAGATATTAGGATTGCAATTATATTTCTATGTGAAAGGTTGATTCAACCCATAATGGACTTCTTTTAGGATAGCCGATGCATATGCTCATTCAACACATCTCCATACAACGTTCTGTTCATTCCATAGAAATGAGAGTGTAGATCACTCCAAGGAAAATTAAAATTGCTTCATGAACAAATACAGTCCAAAAAAATTCAATTTGTGTGAAGTAAAATGAGCATATGTTAGGATTACAGATTACTTTCTTTGTGCAGGACTCGATTTAACCCAGTGGGACTGATTTAAGGCGGCTATTGATAGAGCTCCAGCTTAGCACGGTTTCTTGTAGAATCTTCTATTTATTTATTTTTTAATTTTATTTTGAGTCTCAAACTCTACTCTAGATAAAACTATCCAATCAATGCTAACATTACCACGTTAACTTGGTCTTCACGTCATTAATGCCTCTGGATTCAAAATAAAAGTGCTTGGATTATTATGCAAGGAAAATGACAGGTCTAAAAGAGGTGCTTAGGATTTGTCGTTGTCCATATCCACCCACCCATGCTTTGAAAAGATGCAACGAAAATGAGAAGGGATGCTTACAATGCTAGAGTCCGACTTAACACCATGTCAATGGTAGTTCGCAAAATCGGGGGCACTATACAATCAAATATTAATATTAACATATTTCTTAAAACTTGTAAAGTTTGATGTGAAAAAATTAACGAGAATATTTTTATTTTTTTAATATATTCATTTTTGTCATATAAATTGTTACAATATAATAATTATTAATTAATTAAACTCACACCAACCCCATATATATATATATATATATATATATATATATATATATATATATATATATATATATATATATATATATATATATATATATATTACGAAACATAATAAACAAAACAAAATAAAATAATAACATATAAATTAATCAAACTTGTCAAATGGCCCTTGGTCTATGGGTGTGATGTATGGCTTTCTCAGCAAGCTCACTAGGGATCAAGCCTTGAAAAGTGCAAAACCTAGAGACACCCGACACAAAGGAGTCAAATGGTAGAGGCCATGATCATGCCCTGGGTGATTTTGATGGCGTGGATGCCCCTAACTCATAGTTGCTTAGCTAAAGGTGATCACTGGTTTAACTTCTTTGCTTACTTTACATTGGTTGAATCTATATGTTCCCTTCTGAATTTAAATAGAGATGTCACTCGCTTACTTTACATTATTGAATTTATATGTTCCTTCTAGAACATAGGTAGAGATGTCATTAAACTATGTAATCTAGTGCCCAATTGTAACACTCTTAGAGGTGCTCAATTAGAAAGAATAAAAAATCAAAAATCAAAACTTATTTAAACATAAACATAACAATTACATAGCATAGTGATTGGCTATTTTAGGGTAGGCCGGCAGCAATGGGCAAAATGTGATAATCTGTCCTGGTCTACAATTGACCATACACAGTACCCACCTTTCCTTATTTAAAAGGTTCTGACCCTCAGCCAAGGAGAGCAGTTGTGATTGATTGCGCTAAATATTGTGCCCTTCGTATCACAGAGGCATAGCCTTCAAGCTCGGATATTTGTCATTCACTGACGAAGAAACCAGAGCAAATGAAAGGAGGCGCAGATTCGAAGGTGGTTTGCGAGACGGCAATGGCGGCAGAGAAAAGAAAGAAACACAAAAAGAAGCCGAAGAATAAAAACTTAAATGAATTGCAGCTGCCATCGCAGCGCTCGAAGGCGCCCACCCGCGCGCGTTCGAATCCCGTGTTCGCCTGCCTGTCAACGACGATGTCGATGAAAACCTATTCCATGGCTCCCTTGAGTCCAGACTATTCCTCCAGAACCAGAACAGCCTCATCCAGATCAAGCCACTCCGGTCCTATTATTTCTTTAGTTCCTAAGCAAGCCAGGGAAGAGAGGAAAGGCCGCGGGTTCGAATCCCAGGAGCCCACCTCCCCAAAGGTGTCCTGTAGTGGCCAGGTCAAGCTCAAGACAAAAATGGCGCACAAGGACAAGAAGTCTAATAATAATAATAGGGTTCGATCCGCTGTGCCGACGAAGGAAACGAGGGATCAATTGGGAAAGATGTCAAAACTGAGGAGACTTTTTCAGGGCAGAACCTGCACGAAAAACCAGTGTCAATTGAGTCGCGGGAGGCCGCGAAAGAGGTTGACGGAAAAAATATTCCTTCGCTCGGGCAAATGAAACGATTTGCGTCAGGCCGCGAGTCCGCGGCCATTAAATATGCATTCAAAGATTCAGAAGATTTCCTGTGTGAGAGCGATGAAAGCGATGAATCACACGAAGCAGGCGAGCAGATTCGTGTGAATGTGTCGCCCCATGCACTGCGCAATGAATCTGAAGTGATGGGGTGCTGCTTTGAATTTATTCTTGCCACGATCTCATTCAAATGAGGTATCATAAACCAGTCACTTCAGAAGTATTTTCTTTTTTAATATCAATGAATACCAGGTTCTTCGACTAAGGGTAAAACTAGGTCGATTGCTCTGCATCCGATCCAAATAGATCTTTCGAAAATCTGGAAAATTGTTTCCAACCTTCATTCAGAAATGAGTTGTAAGATTCGTCAGTCTCTTTTGTAGATTAAGTTGTAACATTCATCTTATGGTGTATAGTTGTTTCTTTTTTATTGTTTTTAATTGTAAATAATGTCTCTTAATTATATATATAATTAACGGGGAAAAATTAATTGTATTTAATTGTTAGGAAAACATAGAGTATGCAGCAATGAATAAGCAGAAATGTGAATAACACTTTACAACATTACAGAGATAGAAATAAATGAAATATACAAAATACCAAATATACAAGAGAAGAAGATCAAATTTACGTGGTAAAATCTTCCCCCGAATGCTTAGGGAAACATCCACGGTGCAAGATATCAAATTTTATTAATTCAAGATGAAAAGATTACATGCGAATTATGAGAAACTTTAGATCTCCACAAAAATATATACATCTAATTGGCGAAATACAATTTGGATTCCTCCTAAAAATAGAGTGGAAAAATGCCATTAGGATTTTTCTTCCTAAAAATAGAATTCAATTGAATTCGTCTTTCTAGAAACAAGGGATCGATTCCTTAATATTCACTTTGGGGCTCCGCCCCCGAATCCCCACCACGGGAGCTTTGAACCTCCTCGCGACAAGAGTGGGGGGCAAGCCCCCACAACCCTCCTTTAATAAATGAGGTACAAACCACGCTGCAAAGGGAACCAAAATTTAACTTTGTTGACACATATCTAACATTAACATTATAGTGTATAGTTGTTTCTTTTTAATTGTTTTTAAGTGTAAATAATTTCTCTTATTTATACGTAAATAAGGAAAATGGGTTGCAATGTATGGATAAATAAGAAAACTGGTAAATAATTTTTTTTTGAGTTCAAATCTCTTTAGCTAATTTGTGGTATTGCACGTCGAAAACTAGAGTATTACTTGTACAATAACACATTCAGAATTAGAGTCTTGTTTGTGCAATAGCACGTTGAAGAATAGAGTTTTGTCTTGTGCCCTATTGAAACAATTTATTTAATAATATTTACCACTGAACAAACTCTCTAGAATCTCTACACGGCGGGCACATAAACCCCCACACAATTCTGTAATTTTATTCATACCAACTCTGAATTAAACAGAGACTTTGACAATATTTTTTATTCTATTCAATCTTTGTCTTTTATAATTGGTATTGACATATCGCTGCTCCTATTACCATTTTAATTTGGATTTAGTCGTGATAATTGACATGCTTTGTTTGTTTATAACTATCGTAGATATATCTAGACACAAAGAACCCTCCTTAAAAATGGAGGGTATATCTACATTTATTCTAATATGCATTTCTCCGTTTAATATGTTTGTTGTATGTCTTTTCATTACATAAATGAATGAACAATAATTATTTAATTTTAGTGGAGTGGTTATGGTTAGGTGGGCATTAATTATGTATGTCTTTAGTCTTTGAGTATTATTTGAGTATTAATTATGGATGCTTTTATATCTTCCAATGATATAGACTAGGAATGTTGTGTGGTGGAAGACTAATGTTTGTGGATCAATATTTAATTGATGATAATAAATTTGATATTTATTTAATGATTATAAAGTATTTATTTTTGTTTAGAATATGTAATTGAAAAATTGTTATAGTTTAAGTATATCATAGAGATTGGAATATGTTTTGTTTTTCCTAAATATTGTTTTGCATCTAACATAGTGATGTAACTAAATAAAAACTATTTATCAAGACTCAATTTTTTTGTGAAAGAAGTGATGGATTCAAATTGATGTAGTGTCCACTTCCCTTCAACACCTTTTTTATTATTGTTTTCGATATTGTCGACTACACTTATGGATATATTGTAGTTTTTTTATTTAGCATGATATTAGATGTTAGAGATATTGGGTTGTTGTTGATTTCAACTCATATATGATGCATGTGGATTATTAGAGACATTTTATATTGATGTTGATATGCTATTGACATGGTTATTTATATATATTTCTGACATGCGATGTATTTTCGTCACATTGAGTAGGCTTTGATAATTGAACTAATGTTGTGATCATTTTGACATGGATGAAACGTTGAATAGAAATGTTGCTAGAAATTGTAAATGATATCGTATTTGCCTAGATGATATTTGATTCATATATAGATGATCATGGATTTATATTGTACATTTTGTTATAGATGTTTTTAATGCAGCCACAAGGCCGAAGGAGGTATTTATGTGTTTTGCAGGTAAATTTATTCACAACAAACATCGAGGGGATTAGAGACCAACCACATTAGAATTCTAGATGAATTCAACAAGGGTCACCATGGCAACATGTAATTGTGTGTGTGTTAGAATTATTTTGTTAGGGGAAAATTATGACCAAGGGGTCATGTGTTGTCTTTTGTTTTAGTTTTCCTTTTTATTAATGTTAGTATGTGTTTCTTTTGAGTGATGTAATTTACTTGTTTTAATTAATTAGATTTTTATGTATGTTTTTCCCCTTTATCTTAGTGGGTCTAAGTGTCTTATTGATGTTAATAAATCTTGTCGTAAACTAATTAACGATGTGACAAAAAAAAAAGTTCACTTATTAGGTTTGATTTGCTTTTGGATTTTATGTTGTGTTGAATGTTTGATATCTTGAGTGTTGTACACTCTACCCTCTATGGGAAACTTGAATTAGGCCTTAAGGGCCAATTTTGAACGCTTGTGGAACAACTTAAACTTGTCTCACACCTCTTAAATTGCTATACCAACCCTACCTATGGGTTGGGGGGTCAAAATTATACCCCATTAGGTGTTTTGGGAAGATAAAAAGGTGAAATGTTTATTGCACTTTCTTTCAAGTAATTAAGTTTTTCCTTAGGGGTGTGGGCTTAGTTTGTGTGTGTAAGTAACTTGTCATTCCTCTCACCCACCAATTTATGGTGCATTGGGGTTGAGGTTTGACTTCTTAGGTGGAGTTGAGGATGAGTGATGTGGCATCCTACATGGAGCCACTTCATCCTCCTCTCTCCCTTTTCTATTTATTGAAGTTCTTTTGTTTGTTTGGGGTTACTTCATTATTTTTGTGCTCTTACATTTTGGGAGTTGGAGAATTGTTGGAAGTGCTTGTGGATTGTTGGAGCTTGTGGACGCTTGGTTTTGAGGAGTTTGGAGATTGACTCTTGGAACAAGCTCTACTATGGAAAGGTAGGAGTTTTACCTTTCTTATGTTATGTTTTATTGTGTTTATGTGCTTGTGTTGAGTATTATTTTCTTTGGAATTTTTTTTGGGTGTGGGTAGATTGCCTAAGTTTGGAGTAGGAGGAGACCATGGGAAGATTTCATGTAGGGAGGCATAAGAGTTTACCTTTTGTTTGGAGGGAGTTTGGGTTGGGTGCCCCACCTTGTACAAGGAATGCTTGCATTTATTTCTTGTTTCTTTTATGAGGGAGGCATAAGAGATTGAGGGAGGCATAAGAGTATGTGGGAGGTATAAGGGGTACTTGAGGGAGACATAAGAGTATGTAGGGGATTTGAGATATGCATTGGAGGCTTTAAGGTGGGTACCCATTCCCATTGGGAGGCATAAGTGGCCTCTCGATAGGTATTGTTCCTTTGGATTTCATTTTAAGCCTTGTTGTTTTGTTATTTTTTTATTCTTCTTTCTTATGTTGTAGTTGATTTGAATGTGGTTGAAATGGTTGTGAAATATTTGTTTTTGTTGTAGAAGATTGTTGTTGCCATGTGTTGGAATTATCTCCCATTGTAATGTGGTTGGGGCTCAAGGGCCAATGGAGAGGATGACTTCTCCTCTTCATTGGATATCTTGGTTGGGTGGAGAGCGTTGCCTCTCCCCCCATTTTGTTGTGAATCAAACAAATCTTGGAGGAGCTATCTTGTTGGAGTTGTGAAGCTTGGAGTTTTGTTGGAGACCTTGTGAAACTTCCTTAGTATTATTCCCACTTAGAGTGGAGGAAACTTGTAATATTATGTTATACTTTTAGCTTATATTCTTGTATTATTTCCCACTATAAGTGGAGGACATTGTATTCATCTTGTGAAGGATATTTGCATTCAAATATTTATTGTTAAAGTTGAATTAAATACTACAAGTGGGGGTCATTTGAGACATTAATAGAAACAAAATTTGACTAAATTGTCTCAAATAGAGACGATAAAAAAGTTGTATATCATCTCTATTATTGTATCAAAGTGGGTGTCTCTAATATTGTCTCTAATTATTGTCTCTCAAGAGACAATAATGATTGATATATATTTCGTCTCTTGAGAGACAATATCATTGTTGTCTCTCTGAGACAACAGATCATTATTGTCTCCTTAGAGACAATACCGAATACTAACATTTTGTCTCTCTGGAGACAATACTAATTTCAATTTTTATTGTCTCTTTAGAGACGATACGAATTTAAAGAATGAAAAATATGAATTTTAAAACTACATAATAACCAAATATCATATAGTGCAATCAACGAAGTTACATATCATCTATGATGTCGGAGTGGTCTGGTAATTAATATTATAAATTAACAACAATTTGATTTAAATATTGTGCCCAATAAATGGGTCCACAAATATTTTATTAATATCAAATAAGATAAGATACAAAAGGGTGTCTGAATTCCGTTAACCCTTGATATACAATATTAACACCTTCTCTCCACCACCAACTTCAAGTGATCCATATGATTCCCTAGTGCTACTTTGAGGTTATTTTTCTTAACTTCAATTTTGAGCAACTTCCTTTTTGAGCAATTGCCTCTCCATCGGTAGCAGTCATCTTCATGTTCTTCGCTTTGATTGTCTCAACTTTGATGCAATTCTCTACTATCGTTAGCAGCGAAGGTGCATTGGATTCTAAGAAATTATGATCACATATTTTACTCCAATTCTGCCAAAAGTATTCACAAATTACATTTAAATTAGGACAATAATTAGTTTTTACTAAATCGACCTGATCTTTACATTTTGTTCTAAAAAATTAGTTATCACTAACTCATTACTGTCAATCCATTTTCATAACTTATATCAAGGACTAACCTCAGACATTATAATCCCTGGAATTCCACACATGCCTAGTGAAAATGTTTCAATATAAGCCATACAGAAAAACAAAAAAGAAGACATTATTCATCTATTTTTTCTTTAGTGGATATTCTACACTACATGCATGAAAATTGAGTAAAAACGTACAAGCATTATATACAAACAATGCCCAGTGAAACCATTGAGGCACAACACTCACCAATAGACCAATTAAAGATACCTTGCTTCAAAGAAATTTCAAAGTAGATTGATGAGAATGCCCCTGTATAACAGAAAATGAGTCCAGATAATCCACAATAAACATGAATAATTGTGATCTTTGCTCTAATTTCCATTTTACAATTTATATTTTTATGTACTTGGTAATTTTCTTAAGTGATTAATTCTCTCCTTGCTGACCTATGGAACATCAAAGCTCCACTGTTAATAAAATTATATTATATTCAACTACATTTTTTGTTTTGTCTTTAGATCAGTTTCTTTGCATGTTAGTTTTTTGTTGGATTTTCCTAAAGTCAGCTGCATGAAGCCTGACATTTTGGATCCCACTGATCCATCTTCGGATGATAATGGCATCTCCATACCAGTATTACGAATGATTAAAAAGAGAATTACTACTTCATTTGCATCTGCATACCAGTATCCTAATTGTAGTGAACAATTTAATTAAATGAAAATAAATCCCAACAATAAAGATGGGTGGATATAAAGATGTGATAAGTGTAATTACCAGTATGTAAAAGGACAATCCAACCACAAAGCAACTGACGCTCATTCCTCCAGTAGCAATCTAAAGAAAATTTTCTCTTAATATTCATGTAAATAAGCAATGAAAATCCTTATAATAGCCTTTTATCAGAGCCTAAGTTCATACCATAAGAAGTGGTCATCTACCAGATTTGTCCATCAACAATGCACCTATTGTTGTCATTGGCACCTGCCAAGCAATATATACATATTGATAAACACAGAAAATGTGCTTCATCATGGAGACAAGCCAAATGGGGTGTTATTATATAAGGAATTAGACATATTTGGCACCTGCAGTATAGCTATTCCAACTGATGTTTCCAGCCTATGCTTTGTCCGAGCAACCTGTTAGCTACCATGAATTGTTTCCTGTAAACAATCAAATCCCCATAAATATCACATGAATGAAGAGGTGCCAAGATGAAGGAAAAAAGTGAACAAACATATAAGAATGTATGAATAATGCATATCATAAGCACAGACCTGGTACGATGTTGTTATTAAGACTTCGGCACCAGCTTCAAGATATTCTTCATGAACCTAATTAATGATACAATAGTAATGCATATAGGAAATTAGAGGAATAAGACACAAAGTATATTATCTGTTTAACAATACAAGAACATTGTTAAGCTTAATGTGAAGTCATATTTACAATAGAGAAAATATGTTTGAAATAGACTATGTATTTTTAACATGGAAAAATAGACTATGAAAACACATACGCCAGCAAACCTGAGAAGCCAATAATACCATTAGTCCATAGAAACAAATGATTTCAGCCGAAATGAAAGTACGAAGAGGAAAAATATTCACTTATAGAGAAAATGGAAATCAAATTTAAATAAATATGAGAACACTAACCTTCAAAACTATGTCAATTTGGTCATGTAATTGTCAATGTAAAGGTAATAGCGATTGACAACTCTTCGATAATGTGCTTTTTAATCCAACTCTGATAACTGCACCAAAACATAAAATATACACTAGTATACTCAATATCGATATTTTTCATACCATGAACTAAATGGAACTGTAACATTAAACAATTGACATATCAGTCTCTAGTGTAAGCAACAACTTTCTCAAATATACCAAACATTACTCTAAACCTCCCAATTTATCACATTCAATACATCTGTTTTTTAACATACATCATTACATATTGCATAATGATTACAACATTGTTGCATACACTCTAGACTTATAAGTCAATAATGCCAAGTTGCAATTTCCAAATAGGTGATGATATACAAATTATTGATATTGGCAAATAGCAAATTCCTCTCTTTTCTATGCTTTCACTATATGCAACAAATAGGTTTCTAACCCCAGTTTACATTTTCCAATGTACTCCCACCTTATGCCAAAATGGAAGATTTGAAACAAGGTATGGACATCCATAAAAGCATAAAGGATAGAGGAATTTCACCAAATGTTGTAGTAGCAACTTCCCTAGTAGACATGTATGTAAAATGTGGAAGCAAAGACAAAGCACATGAACCATTTGACAAAATGCCTCAAAGAGATGTGTTCTCATAGATAGAATTTATTACAGGCTATGCATAACAGGGATTCATTGAAAAGGCTTTAGAAACGATGCTTGCTGGTATTTCCCCTGCAAGATTGTTGTTTGACAAGTCCAAGATTGTGTTTGCTTCCAGCACATAGGTGAGGGTATACTCATTTCCTTTCATCACTATCCTCATACAGTGTATTACCACTCACTTCTGAAGATTCAAGGTTTCTAAATCCCTCCTGGCCCTCAGTAAGGCAGGGGGAATTTTCCCCAAATTTATTATTGGATAAATCCAACACCTACAGCTTAGACAAGTTTGTAATCCATAAAGGAATACCACCTTCGAGCCGATTAGAGCCAAGACTTACAACCCTCAAATCTTGACAATTTGCAACGAGGTTTGATGGAATCACACATGTCAATCTATTCTTGCTGAAATCCAGAAGCTTAAGCTGTGTACAATTGGCCAAGGATGCAGGCAGGGTCCCTGAGAATTTATTTGAATGAGTAGATAGAACCTCTGTAGAAGAGGAAAATTTAATATCTAGATCCCCGAAGAATGAGTTTCCGAAAACTTTAGCCTCCTCAATGTTGTGTGGTTACCAAGCTTTTTCAAATTTCCAAGTTCAGCTAGTAAATTGCCAAACATGGAGTTACCCCCTAAAAACAATCTCTCGAGTGAAGAACAATTACCGAGAGCTGCTAATACATTTCTAGCTTGTTGGCTATTTGTTTTTATGACTGTATAGTTTTCCTTTAAGACTGTAATACTCAAGTTAGATGTTGTTTGAATGTTGTTGAGTACTTTAGAAGAGTAGCTTGGGTGGTAAGAGAGGTTTTGCATTGTGATGAATGCATTTAAAAGTGCAATCAAAGGTTGTTGAAATTTTTTTGTGGTAGACTGAGCATCTTGAAGTGAATTGTATTTTGCAGTAGCAATCCTAGCTCTGATTGGGCATTGATAAGGTTTTAAGTCTTTCTTGAAGATATATGGGGGTAGGGTGATAGGATAAGGTTGATGGATGGATTGATGGAGCATGTTAAAGCCTTGAGACAACCATTAATAAGTCCTTAGGATCATTTAACAGTGAGTATGCATAGTGCTCTGTTCTAGGACAGTCTAGAGTCATGAAAGGATAATAAAGAGGTTGGAGGGAGTAACATGAAAAGAAGCCAAGAACCCAGAGTGGAGTGAATGTGAAGGTGGAGTGTGTTAAGTAAGTGTAGTAGATTAAGAATCAGTAGTGTCAAAAATATGGTTGTTGGAAATAGTGATAGCAGTTGAACCCACAGTCACATCTATAAGACCATCGCAACATCTGTAAGGAATGTTATGATCAATGTGTAAATGTCAATGTGTGTTTTCACAAGGCACATTATATTCCACATCTAAATATGCTGGTTATAACAATGTAGATGATTCACAGGCACATTAAGGTCACTCTCTGTGTCTAGAGTCACATATTGTAAAATCCAAGAGTCGGTTTGTAATACTGCTCCACTAATTATGCAGAACTATGACACACGCTTCATGATAATTCAAAAATAATACAACCAACCTTTCTGATTTCATTTAGCTGTTATGTTACCACCATATACTCACTCTTTTAAACCCACAAAAGTCAAGAATTCAATTCTTTAATGAAACCTTAATTCTTAACACATCAAATAATTTTCCAACTTCAAATGCTATATCCAGTTTCATAATGTCATTGCAGCATCCAGGTTGGAAGGCACCAGACTCAATCAGGGCTTCTCAAAAATAAAGCTTGCTGCTCCTGGAAAATATCATCTCAACTTCCCTTCTGTGAAGCCTGTTGGCTGTAGAAATAGATGTTTGGGCTGTCAATATGCATCAACACAAAAGATTTGAACTATCTATTTACCATCAAAGCAACATTTCGCAGATCAGCTTGATGAAGATTCACTTGATTGACCATCGAAAAGTGACTTTTTGCAGGTAGACGTAGCTCTTAATCTTGATTTCCTCTTCTTTTACACAACACTAGAAACAAATCAGACATGCTTATTTTAAAATCATAATCTAGGAGGATACAACTATAAGAAATCCACTAAAATTCCATCCTTAAGAACAACAATAAATGTTTCAAACATGGAGCCATGTGGACATGAATTTGGTGCAGTCTATTAAAAACATCCATTACAATATTTGTCAACTTCATCTGAAACAAGTCACCTATCACTAAAGAGTAATTGTTCATCTGTAGAATATTTCATCCTCACTTTCCTCATCTTCCTCCTCTAAATTAGCACCATCCCATGGTAACTCTAGCTTCCCCCCCATACTAAACGATAGGCCTGTTTCCTCAATCTCGATATAGTTAGACTCCAGTCTTTCTTCAAACCTTTGATCACTACAATTGAGGATCCATTCTAGACTGCCAGTAACACCCTTGCTTGATATTCTCTGAAAATGAGGCTTGACTCTAAATTGCAAGTTGTAAGTAAAGTAAGCAGGAAATTCTACAAGTTCCTCTAGAGACCTCCTCAACTCACTTTTAAAATAATAAAAACTATGTTTCATAAGATCCACACTTATGGAAAGTATCTGGGGGTAGGTAACCACCATTTTTGCTATATCTTCATCTGAGAAACCATGCCCTCTCAAAAATTCTATTCATTTTAGAATCGGTGTCTGAGGAAGGCTAACACTTTGTAGCATTTTCTCCACAACTCTACCAAATTCTTCTGGACCAACCTTGATTTTAAAATTGAAAAGATATTGTTGTGAAAACAATTTTGGTTTCAATCCAGTCCCAAGAATCTGTGGATATTGTGCTATTAAAGAAGCAAGAGCCTCTTTCCTTACACCAAAAGTAAGCAAGCTCTCTACATTGGGCTTCATTGATTCTTCCAAATCATATGCAAGAATATATGGTCTTTTCTCAATCATTCGCCACAACTTGTTTCGAAGACCTATATTTCTAAGGTAATAGACAAATGGTTTGATCACTTTCTCGAACTCGCATACCCAAAATGTGAGGATACTTGAGTCACCTTTGGTCCAATATCTCTTGGCCTCACCCCCATGCTAATCAACTTCAACTTGGTTCAAATCTTATAAAAACAAGAAAAGTTAGTTAATCAACTTCAACTTGGTTCAAATCTTGCAATTATACTTGTCCTCTATGCTTGGAAACAACAAAACTTGCAAATCTTGTCCTTTAGCATAAAATCATCTCATGCCATGTTATAAACATGTTGATTACTCCTAAATAAACCTATCTCAGCTATCTAAGTCACTTGGTTCCCAATACTTTTAGAAGACTTTTTCAACTTGACCAACACTCTGTTTCTAGGCTTCTTAAGAGCACCATACTTGGAATGGGACGAGTTAAAAGAATCCACTGGGCCTCTTGAAAAGGTGAGGACGGTTTGGAACACCATTTTTGAAATTTAAGGTGTTGGTAAAAGGTCAAATTCAGTTTCTAGTAAATAAGTCTTTACTCCACTTCAAGACTAAACTGTGCTTCTCTACTAGTCCTGCCCCTTGATAAATTCCATCATAACTTCTGATGCAATGATTTAATCATCAATATAATGATCTTTTAAAATACCCTTTTTGGATAAAGAATTTGATGCACCAAATTTCACTATAGGCCACTTTGTAATAATGGCTTCAAAAATCTCAAAAACATAGTGTCTGAGTTAAGTCTTTCATGCACAGGTACAGTACCTTCGACAAACTATCAACAATTTCTTTGCATTAGCTCATTATTCTTTCAAAATTCATTTTGAATCTTGATGGGAGAACCCTAAGAATGATTTTTAAAGTTCTTAAGCCCTAAGATTGGTTTCTTGACCTTCAAAAATTATGATTTCTATCAACCCTAACTGTATGCGCAAAGTGAGCCCGTGACAAAAAAAAACTTTCTCCTTCCAAATTTGCTAAAATCTCCAAGGCTAAGAATTATTCAAGGATGTCTGCATAAACATTTTTAAGCTCATTCTTTTACTAGAAGGCTAGAAGCTTCCCTAATCATTGTGATTTTTATTGAAATACCCTACTCTGTACATAAAACCCATGGTTTTCGAATAAAGATGAGGGTTTATTAAGCCTTTTGGCCTCCAATACACCACTTATAAAATTGATGATAATCTTGAAATTCTTTCTCAGTCTACAATCAATGAAAAAATAATACAATCATGACTTCTTCTCCTTTTTCTAGGTGTTGGAGCTCCAATATAAGTTTTATTTGATTGATCAATCATGATAAAATTAGTTACAAAGTCATTTATATCACCTGAATTTGAATGGCTTGGACATAACTAATTTCAAGGTTATATGACCAAGTCACATGTGGAGACTTCATAACAAGAAAAAGGCCTAAGTGACAACTTGAGACCAATATGACCAATTTTGCATCTTAGAGAGCTCTCAAAGCCTTATAATGACCCAAACGACCCAAAATACATGCTCAAGACCTACTAGGACCACAAGAACAAATACATATGCAAAACAAGCCAAAATTGGCTTTTAGAGAATATCGGTATGTCATATGTGATATCTTTCTACTTTTTTCATTTTGACAATTTTTATTTAAGAGAATAAATCATATAGGTAACATGAATGTCAATTTGATACTTAATAGGCTCATTTAGGCTCCATTTGAGACACTGTTGATGCAATATGAGTGTCGATTTAATATTTAACAGTCCCATTTTAAGCCATAACATCTCTTCTCCCTTTGACAAAGTTTGTTTGCAATGAGGCCTGACTTGTGACGTTAGACAATCAATCATGTGTTCTAATGTTTCTATTATTAAGTTTTCTTACATAAATGATTCCAATTAGCTCATGAGATTCCTATTCCACTTATTCAACATCAACATAGCTAGGAAGAACATTTTCCAATCCAGAGGATGCCTTTTTCAAAAAACTATCAAACATCTCCAGAAGAGAAATGGAAAGAACCCTACATTTTTAGGCCCTTTGGGTTTCTTCCTTGAGTACATGAAATATCAAAATGTTAGGAGATGCTTCTGAAGTGATAGGAAACTCCGTGCGCCTAATGTTCGTGTCTGTAATAAAAATAAGAAATTATGGATGAACATATTGGAATTTAAGTCAATCCAAAAAGGTTAAAGTCATTCCTTCTGACATCTTGAAAATGCATCGTCCTATTATTAAGATGTAAAAGGAAATAGATTACAGTATAATTCCTTCTTCTTTTTTTCCCAATGCCTTGAATTGGAGTCCTAAAACAAAGAGAAACACCTGAACTAATAACAGTGGATATAAAATATATTGAAAAATATGTGTGTTCATCTTATGCATGTTTTCCTGAATTCACCCCTATACTTTTAAATCTCCTTTCCATGTTTTTCCTTTGCTGCATGAAATTATCAATATTTTTTGTCCTATATCTTAATATTTCAGTTGGTAGAGGTACCTACATCGCCAAGGTTTTCCTGACAAGGTCAATCAAATTATGCATGTGAGGTGTGATGAAACCTGCATAATGAATATTAAGACTGGTGTGGGTATATATATTAACTTGAATCAAGATTGTTCTATTCCAGGTAACAGTAGTTGGTTGCTTAATTGCATTTCTTTCAATGCAAAATGAACACTCTGTTCAACTATAATAGGTAGGACTGCTCTACTAGGATCCTAAAAATAGTAATTTCCATCTTAATAAGTGCATTGAAAGAAGACCACAACATACCCGTGATGAAGGACTATGCATCCTTTAGAGCCTCTCAGGTTCTCTTGACATTGTAAGCACAGAGATGTTACAGGGAGCACAAGCAACACTTCTGATGGGCATTTGTTTGTGAGATTTGGTGAGGTGATTTCACAAAACACTGTAAAGAACTTCTACCTATGTTATGGGTACCATTGGTTACATTGACCCTGAATATGCAAGAACATCAAACAGCTAGAGTAGACAGGTCCAAAGATCAGGGTTGCATATTTAATATTGTTTAATGTGCCTCCTTGTTAGTATAGTTTTAATGTTATAATACTTTACAACTGAATAGTTTCTAACATATGCATATTTACATGAAAATTTATAGAAATCAAATTTGAAATCCAAACATGAAAATAATACATAAACAGAAAAAAGTAGTTGTCCTTGGATTGGATATGGAAAAAGGAGAAACCTAATGTTTTGAAACTCACCCATATGGCTGACCATTTTTTCTATTAAAATCATAGTTCAGTTGATTGTAACACATGCTTGAAAATGTTGTTGGAATTCTTTAGTCATGCAAGAATAATTTATTTTGCAAAAAACAAAAAATTCAAATGAAACAACATAATGTGTTATTGTAATTTTAACAATTTCTTACACACATAGCCGATATGAACCTATAATAGAAAAAATAATAAAATTTACTAGAATAAAATGACTACAAACTACATGAAAGGCATCAACAAGAGTATTAAATGTCAATACAAGATCTGCAGAAATTTTAGAGATTAAATATGTAAATAGTACAATTGAAATTAATAAAGATACTAACATTGCCAGTTGATACAGCGTGCATCATCCTCTTCCTCATTGGTTTAAGTGGTCACCCAGGCAGCAGTGCCTATATGAAAAGAAATGCACAAATATCCATTAGAACAGCTAAGACAAAACAAATACTAATCCGTAAGTCATACCAGTAACATTAAACTTAATACATTCAACTCATTCTTTTGTATTCTTTCATTACCCAATGAAATTACAAAATCAGAATGTCTATATATTTATCTAAATAAATATATTTTTTACAAAAAAACTAGTAATATCAAAAATAAATAGATGAGGCCATATACATTTAATTCTATTTTAAGAGTATATGGCCTTGACACCACACAATCACCATAGCTACAATTTAAAATTATTAAAAAATCAATACTTATAGATTGGATTCAATTCAAATTCTATTGCAAGATTCGATTCTTCTTACTGCCCAAAATCCTTAGAATTTCGAGAATTATACTTAGAATGAGAGATAAGAGTGAAAATGTACACAACATAAATCTCAAACAAAAAGGCACACATACAAAACCATCTATCCAAATTTAAACCATTCAAAAAAATAAATTGAAATAATAAATATATGAGATAAAAAACACAACAAATGCATTTAGAAATATTAGTTTCAAGGAAATTATGAGCTTGAAATCAACAGAGTTGTGTTGTTTTGAGTCCATGGTAGATAATGATTGAAATTTTGAGAACCAATTCTAATAGTAATATTTGGTAGCATGTTGGCGATTAAGACTAATTACTGAAGCACTGAGTTAAGAGGAAGACTCTACAAAATCTATTTTCATTGCTTTTGCAAGAAATTATTTTCAATATTAACTCAAACATCCCTAGTTAAAATGAATTATAATATGATTTAAAATTTCTGTTTTAAGATATATATTATTTTTATGTTGGATGTGCTAATGCTTTTACAATATGAAAAGTTTTTACTTTTAAGAAAAACATTGAAAACTAATCCTGTTATTATGAGACATGTAATACTCGACTATTATATTTCATCATATGCATACCTATATTTTGTATAATACATATCCGGTATACACAAAACGAGATCCCTAAGAAAATGCAAACAAATAGATAAAAAATAGGACTTTGTTGGGTTCTTAGAACAGAAAAATGCTTGGGACTTTTTCTATACCCGTTGCACACTATATGTGCCGAAAAATGTAGAGGTCATGGAGATTTTTTCATAGGTTTTTGCCAAGATTCAAGAACCCAACATGCAAAATGACCGGAAAAATATTATAAAATTCAAAAGATTCCAAACAACAAATATATATAGGAAATCGCTGCATAAAAAACACACAAGTTTTTACACAGCTCAAAAACAAATGATGGGCAAGAAGTATACCCGCAAGCCCGCAATGGTTGAATCTACTACATGCATGGCTACTTCACATGAAAACATGGTTTCAAAATCTATGAGAGCTATTTGTCTAGCTCAAGGAGGTGAGGCCAAAGTGGTCTTTAGAAAAATGTGAAAGAACAACTATATTAATGTGCTTGCGGTCTTTGGAAAATTGTTCTGAAATGCCTCCCCTATAGAGAATTGCTCAAAATTAAAAAAACCAAAAAAGAGGATGGTGCTAATTAACTTTGAGTGAAATGTTAAAAGGGGGTAAACCTGAAGTGGAAATGCCATCTTAGCACACAACAAGAGGAGCTTAGGTAGATCACTAAGATATTGTGGGTAAGGAAACAACTGGTAGTGATGCAGTAGTTTTCCGCTTGCATATACATAAGGTTGCCTACGTCTTAATCAATCTTTCTTTTGCCACTACCCACCATACTCTTTAGGTTTACCTGCACCTTCCTTTGGGATTTGAGGTTTACAATAATTCTACCATGCCCACTCGTTAAATAGTTTCAGCCTCTAAAGATCATTACTTGCGTATCATATAAGGGATGAACTCCCACAAATAACATTGAAAAAATTAAACAGAAAAATAAAAAATTTGTCTTGTAAATGAAAAAGAGATTCCATATAAAAATAGTTTGAGGGATTCAGATAGATACGTGGGATTCTATGCATGGGAAGAATCAAACAAAAATGAAGTAAAGAAGCGCGCAAATGCTTGAAATCTCTAAAAATATCTTGTTGCAAGTGTTGCACGGGTCTGTCCCATAATCAATGACCTCTCGATCTAAATCGGTGCAATAAAAGTCGACTTATTATTAAAATTTAAAAAGGGCAAAAGGTTATAGACAAAATTAATGTTTTGTCTCTAACTATTGTCTCAAAAGGGCCCGCCATGTAGTAGTGATAGAATGCCACTCTAGTGAACTAGGTACAATGGCTCATTAATTAACTAGGAGAACAATCTTCTCCATATTACATAATTCATCTTTTAGCTGAGAAGCCAACTCACTCATGTTAGCACTAAAGGTCAAGGATTCATTGAAATACTATTCTTCTACCGCATCAACCAAATGATATATTAACATAGACAAATTTAAGATGGCAGCACAATTGCCTAGATAATTGTTATGCAACACCATCTTATTGCTAAACCAAAAATTAATGGAACCGTCTGCATGGAGCAAGGCATATCAACTCCACACGTTAGAGTGCATCTGGACTGTTCTGAATCATAGAGAAAGGTTCATCCAACATGATAGATACACAGTTACAAATCTGAACCATTGTATCAAATTCAACTTGATTTGGACTACATAGTAACATCTTTCTACTTTGGGGAAAAAAAGAAATCACATTAGTGTCCACCAATGACCAAATGGAATCAATGAAACTGATTTGAGTATCCCTTAACATTTTGGTTGATTTTCACTGAAATTCAAATAGTAATCCAAAGGATCATCCAAAGGACATGCTCCTTAGGCAATGTCATTTCACCTGATCAGCAAATGCCAAGAATCTTCAAATATTCTTCAATTAAAACACTTACATTGGCCATATGACACTTTGATGATTGCTTATTTAATACAAGGTTAAATAACTTAAGCTTCCACAGTGCATAGTTGTAGAAGACAAGAAATTTCTGAGTAGAATCTACATACAGATATTTTTTAGAAATCGTCTTACATTGCTTATGCAATATAAGAAATAAAACTTATGACTAATTTTATACTAAAACTATCTAGTAAATTAAATTGAGAGCGTAAAAAACACAAAACTGTTTTAGGTTAATTCATGCTTTAAGCCTTCCAACAGCTTGTGGTCTAGTGGCTAACCTAGTGGTCACATGAAATACAAAATCTAAAACTTTCTCAACAGATGTTGCTCAAGAATTTTAAGAACTATTTGCAGATTAAACAGTCACACGCAAAACATTTACTTTCTACTTGGGTACAGGTTTTTTTGATTCTAGATTTACTTTCTACTTGGCTATAGGTTTTTCAAATTCTAGATGCTAAACTAACTTATTGCAACAAACTTAATGCCAAACCAATCCCACTTCCACCAACAATAGAAAACATACTTTGGGCACATGAAAGTGAACCCAAAAGTTCCTTCTGAGGTAATTGATCAGCTGAATAGTTTCTTCCTATAGTAAAATGTTATTTGGCATAACCAATCCTAAAATTTATCTCTAGTTACTACAAACTTCTAGGCTCCAACCTTTAACAGAATCTACATCTCTCCATATTTGTAATAACAATGAGAATTTCTGAAGCTAAAACGTCAGACTCCACATATTTCAACAAAGTATTGATCATCTTGCATGGCATGCAGGCGTTGCTGCCAATTCCTAGTGTCAAGGATATCAATTGCTGCCTTAAGTAGAGACCTTCCTTAGGGTTCAAGAATTAGACTATTATGCTTAGCTAGAGAACAAGCCAACTTCATGTGATAAATTCTTTGGGTTCCTTTCTCCTCCAAGGCCCCTGTAACTCTCAAACAGACCTCATTAACAATATCCTCCGGTGCAAATTTCCATACCTTTTTGTTCACCAAATCTTGCAAACACATTGCTGCTCCTTCTGCATTCCCTAAAAGAACTTCAAGTAGAGGGTTCGCTAAATCTCGAATTACACATTCTCTTGCCTTTCAAAGAAGCTAGGTTCAATTGTATACCTAGCCAAAGCCAAAAACACCTTTGAACAGGCCTCATTGTGGGTCCAATGAGCTTAATACATATACAAATTATACATCAATCATATCTTCAAACATTTTACACATCTAAAAAAGTAGCTACTCATATTGTAACAGTGCCCCCTGTTATTAATAATTTAATAATAGTACAGCTATAAACAATTTTAAAGACTATCAAAACCCAATCCAACTCAATTATGTTCAAATAATCATAGCCATAATCTAAGTGACAATGCGGAGAACAAAACCCCTCATCTTATCTATTCATACAGAATTGATTTACTAAATTATACACATTGCCATGAATGAATGAATGAAAAGGGCAAAAATTTTATTTCCCCATGAAACAAATGAATCTATAGCCAAAAACGAAGAAGAAAAATCGTGTCTTGCAAATTTATCACCAGGGTATTTGATGAATGGACTATCACATGATTTACCATGGCACATCTAAGGACAAAGCCCTTAATACATTATCTCACTTATGAAGGGAGTTATGACCTTACCGTGTTCCCGTCCTCCACCACGTCCAATAGCTGCTTCACTAGCCTTCGCGGTAGGGGAATTAGTCTTGAAATCCACCCTCCTGAAATGTGAACTGTGCTCTGTTGCTGCCACAGTCTTCATCAATGTTTTGAGGTAATTTTCCTTCAGTTCGCACTCCTCTCTGTATGAATTTTGCAAGGCACAACAAACCCTTGGTTTCAGTTATATGGCATTGGGTGTGACCTTATGAATGTCGAGCTACACGATGGAATTTATGGAGAGATTGTTGTTCTTTCCGATCTTTTCACTCATCTAGGAGGTGAGGGGGAGACGAGAGGGTGAATGATGTCTTACTGCTAAAAGCCTGCTTAGGGTCGGGGTAGCTAGAAACCACGCCCCATCCACAGTATCCCATGGATCTGATTGGTATTGTGGATGAAGAATTCAATGGAAGTGATGCAACAGTATCCTTTACCCTATAAGCTCCTTTTCCCCCAATGTAGTGATCTATCCGGCTAAGTGATCTATCTGTTATAAGTGTTGACATGGTTGCGTCCCAGAACCAGTGAGCTCCTCTGCTTCCAATCTAGTGTTCCCTTCCCACTATTTTCCCCCAATTTGATACACTAAAACTCAGGCATGCATGCTTTTTGTAAGGTTTGAATGGATTTGTGGCTTCTATTCCTCATCACGCCTTTGTTGACACCTATAGTTCCGGAGGAATAGATCGAAGCGGCCATGTTGTTTTGTTGTATTTTGATGGTCGGCAGTTTGTAGGAGCTGCATAGTGGATCAGATCCGCAAATGTAATACCATGGTGTTGGTGTTGTGAAGATTGTTTCAGAGTTAGGAGGACGACAGGAAGGCCGGTTGATCTCACTTTGTCAACCAGTTCCGGCACCATGAATGCAATCTTTCCTTTCGATTCCCGAAGCCCTACAATGAATAAAGTTTGCCCCAAATTGTTTCAATATGTGAAATTAACTTTATTATTAAATTAAATGAAAAAATGTTAGAGACAAAACTTTAAAATTTGAAACAAAACTTTAAAATTTGAGACAAAACTAAAGTTTTGTCTCTAACTATTGTCTCAAAATAGGCCCTTGTGTAGTAGTGATTGTATGATGAAATAAATAAAAGAAGAAATATTGTGTTGTAATATTAGTTGTGTGAAATAGAAAAGAAAACTATTGCCTTTGTTTGAAGTTTTAACTTGTTGTGAGAGAATTAGTTCTTTGTGTTAAAAGATATGAACTATATTCAATGGAAAAAAAGAAGGTTTACTTTCATTATGAAGTTGTTTTATTGTAAATAGGAAAGAAGGAAATATAGAAGTTGTAAGAAGTTGAAATTGTATGCTTAGTAGACTTGAATGTAAAGCAAGGTTGTTATAGTTACTTTGAATATATTTGTTAAAGTGAAAATGGAAAGAGACAATAAATTTGAAGTATGTTGTATGTTGATATGTTGCACTTTGTAATAAAAAAATAATAACAATGTAGAAGTAGATATAAATTCTTTATTCTTAATCTTGGAGTTCAAAGAAAATTAGTTGAACAAAATGGAAATGATCTTGCAAGTAATTGTACTATTATTGGAATTGAAAATGCTTAAAATGAGTAGATTTAACTAAGGAATGAACAAATAGAATTAAATCCCAAAATTGGAACTCTAGATGTACAAAAATGAGTTCGAATGCATTTTAGCACTTTTTAGTAACTTTTAGTTTTTGAGAAATCTCGGGTTTTTAGGTTCTATTTTTTTGAAACATGATTTCCACCCTATGCATAATGCGGAGGCCCCGTAACCAATGCTAAGGCTAAGGTGGCGGTCTCAAAACCGCCACTCAGTAGGGTGGTGATCCCAGGGACCGTCGCCGCTGCTGGGCAGCAGCTTATGTCACTTACGCATGTAACTCCCCGCATCCACGCCTATACAAAATTTTTAATTGTATACACTAAATTTTAAGCTTGTAAAATTATCTAAGAAACTAAAAGCAATAAAAAAATGCTCAAATCATGTTGAATACAGATGTTAAACGTACAAATGGTGGATTGAGAACATTCTCTTCATTTATAACAATGGGGGTAGGGTTTGCCCCAAATTAAAAAACCCAAATACAAATGGCTTGAAATAAACCAGTTTGGTAAAGGAAAACTCTCCCAATCCTTGAATGAAAGTAATAACAACAATAAAAATACAATCTAAACTAATCTAAGCTTGATCTCCTTGTAGAATCCACCATGGCTTCTCCTCTCCAACCTGCAATTTCTCTCAAAGAAAATAGATCAAATGAGGAGACTTGGTAAAGAAAGAGATTAAATAAAATTCATAAGGAAATTTAGGGCTAGTTTGGAACCCTAGGATCTAGAGGCCAAGATTGATTTGATCTAAGGGTGGAGGTTTCACCCTACTTTTGTTTGGTGGAAATGAATTTTAAATGTTTAAATTAAATCCTTAAGGGTATGTGTAGATGGGTGAATGGGGCCATTTAATTGCCTTGGGGTGTAAAGTCTCTATTAGTCCTTAGTATGTTGTAAGAATTAATTAAAAGGACTTTAAACTATTAGGATAATGAAACTAAATTAATTAAGCATGAAGTTAGTCATATTTGGATTGAACATTAACTAAGAAGAGAAAACAATTAACCAAGTAAATTAAACTATGGCACTTCCTAGTTGACTTTTAATTAATCGACCTTAGAGGTAAAGCAATTTTAATATGTAATCTTTTAACTAGACCTGGCCTATCAATCTTAAAGTTGAGTTTAGTGATGTAAGTTAATTTAATGAACCCTAAGGGTTAAACACCCTTGTAACCTTCTTATAACTTAAACAAAAAAAAATTAGTCACAATTTTTGGGTTAAGTGTTAGGTTGTAGCGTGTTCCTAGACGTCGTATTTGCAGGTGTTATAATTGACATATATACATTTTTTAATAATATTTATTAAAATTAAATTAATAATTACTTAAATTAGTATAAAATAATGTAAATAATGATCAATACAATTTTGAGATTTTTTAATAGAAAATACTTATTCTAGATGAACCTTTTACCATAAGACACATATCCATGACATCACATACATAATATGTATTTTACAAAAATTTCAAAATTTGAACCATAATTTGAACTAAAGGCATACAATATACTAGAGTTCAAGGCTAGTCCAATCAGAGTATTGCATCATAGTAGATGAAAACCATCAAAACACATTGCTAATAATATGACAAAAATTTTAGCTTTTCAACTAAGGTGACATGTATGTGTGTATCCAATGTTTTACAATCATACACGTAAATATGTGCATCTAGGCATTAGGATATTTGCTACAAATTATAGGTTAATTTTTTTATAAAATAAAATAGGTTTAATTTAAAAATTAAAAACTAATTGTTTTCACTAAACTTTAAGTCAATATGCTCTTAAAACAAAACAATTTGAGCCTATGAGAATGTGTATTTACATCAAAATTACCATTCATGTCCTCATGAACATTGCAATTTGAGCCAAAAGAGACCTAGTTGCTCCTAAACTAATAATAAATGACATAGTAAGTTGTAGAGATATATTTTTATTGTTAATCTATCAAATGATGTAGGCCAATTATAGACATCTAGGTGAAAAATACTTACCACATTTAGCATGAACAAAGAACCTTCCTCAAGACCGAGAGGTTACTCTCACTCTCATAAGACCATAATTGTATTGTTTCGTAAACCGGTATCTTACAAAATCATGATTTCATGATGTACCATTGAGAGCCAAGAAAAATTTCTCATATTTTCCTGAATTTTGGATAGATATTTGGGAGACCACTTTCTTTACTTGGAATCTTAATAAATTAGTGAAAATTGTAAGAACACAATAAAAAAATATAGATGTTTTGAAGGATTTTCTTATCCCTTCGGGTCATGGATGGAAAAAATTATTTTAAGTTAGAACACAAATTATAATGCAAGTAAATAGGAAGTACAATATGATATAAGTACCAGAAAAAGGTTATCAGTATCAATATTTTGTTCAACTCTTGAAATGACATAATAACTCATGAATTATCATTATATTTCCTTTTATTCTTAAATGAATGCTCTAAACTTGTAATTTGTTTTTGTATGGGGATTAAATTATATTATCACTCATTCAATTTTCCAATATCAACTAATGCATCTAAGTATTTAAAATCTTCTTAAATTTAGATTAGGACCCTATTAATATGACTTCCAATATAAATTGTGAGGCAAAAATGATAGAAGGGGAAGAACATAAGATATACCAAACATGGTTTGTAATGGTTTACACAAATAAGAGTATTTAATATTTGGCTACTTTTGGATATGAGAAAGCAAAATTTCAAAGATACAATTCTAGGAACTTATACCCATAGTTAAAGAATTATAGGGAATGTTATAACAAAGATAAAATAGAGGAATAGACAAAAGAGAGGATCTAAAGAAAATAAGAGATGAAGGAGAATATCATGGAAAGTATGCCAAAAGATGAAAATAAAGGAAGCCACATGATTAAGAATATAATATAGATCAAAATCATAGAAACATGCACACTTATACTAAAAATGTAATTTTACAACAAATAACTAGTCCCTTCCAAAAATAAAGGGCTGCATAATTCCCTAGTTTGATGTCTATGTGTGCATATATATCAACATAAAATATCCATGTGGAAATAGAAAATTCAATAAAAATTTACAATAATTAAATTTAGATTGGGACATATTGACATGAATTCTAATATGAAAAGTGAGAAAAGATGACAAAGAAGGGGAAGAACCTTGTGGGAACAAATTATGGTTTAGAAAGGTCCACACAAAGAAGCATCTTAGAGTTTTTTAATTTTTTCTATTGGAAACCAAAATCGAGAGATATGATTCTAGTGGACAAAGCTATAGTTGTACAATTCTAGGGAAAACAAGAATAACATGAAAATATAGGCAATAGAGAAAGAGGATCTAGAAAAATAAGAGAAAAATAGGACATCTTGGAAAATATGTTAGAAGATGACACAAATGGAAACCACGAGATATAAGAACATATTATAGAACAATAATCAAAACATGCAAAATTACATTAAAATGTAATTTTATAACAACTAACTAGTTGCTTACCAAAATTATATGTGTACATAATGACCTAGTTTGATGTCTTTATGTGCATACATATCAACGTAAAATATCCATGTGGAAATATTAAATTCACTAATAATGTACTATAACTATTGTAATCTAGTTTAAACTTATATTTAAGTAAATAAAGCATATGTGATTTTATGAGTAATTATATAGTTCAACCAAATGAAGTTGTGAGTAATTTAAAAGCTTAAGATAAATAGGGTTATAGATTGATGTAAATTTTGACATGATTTTCCATATAATTTGATTAAAAACGTAGTGGAGAACAAGTCTATATTAGAAGGAAAGAATAATTAAAAATGGAAAAACATAGAAAACATAGCACAACTAGATTTTATCTTTAACTCGAAAGCCTAAAACAATACAAATATTGAAATTGTTAAATACGTTGTGAAATAATATGATGAATTTGATCACATATGTATGAGCTATACATGCCTCTCTCTTTTAGCTTAATAATGACTCACTGATAAATTGATCTCATTCCTTGAGAATGTAATATGCACTTAACACCCTGTTAAACAATAAAATTAGAGGTATTTAGTGGGGATATTTTATCCCTCCATTTGTATACCTAGATTTATATCACCTATAAGTTATATTAGTTGATATCGAAATCTCCAAATAAATGCTACTAGATAAGATGGTCTTACAATGCCATTGTGAAGAGAAGGAAAATTATGGGTTCTTTCATTGAATAAAGCACGGGTAAAACTCTTCCAAATCTGAATCTAAACCTACAAACAAATCAATTCCGAGAAATGTTATTTGTTTTTAATAGTTAGGGACCTGCCTCAGTCATATCCCTAAGCATTTAAGGAGATAAAATACCTTTTATTAATTCAAATGACAAAGCAAAATATGTAAATGACAAGTATACCTCACTCGATTATAGGAAAATCAGAGTTTATATTAACCAAAAATCTCACAAAGATAGCAAGCCAATCGTAGTTGCAATTCTCACATGTTTTAGAATTTCACTAAAATAATGTCAGCAACAAGTTGTGTATATCCTTTGTGCTTCACTTTCACTTCTTCAAGTCCTACAAAACTGAAATATGTGAGAAAGGAAGAAAGAAATCAAGTATAGGCTCAAGTGCACATAAATTTAGAGGGTTGGAATGATGCGAGTGAGTGGTATGTTATATATGTTGAGTGCATAGGGAGTGGGACATATATGGGTACAATGTGCATAGATGGGTGAGATAGTAAATGACCATAGTGCATTGGGCATGTAAACGGGTAGGTGGGATGGGATATAATTAAATGTTAGTAGCTAATGGTTACTAAATGAGTGATGAGGTGTCCTTTATCCCAATTTTATGGGATTTAATATTTTATTTTTTCATTGGTGATATTTATTTTATTTTTGGGATTATTGTGTTTTATGATGTTTTCTATATTTTTATAATAAGAGACCTTATTCATAATGTGCATAATGTTCTTGCAAAAAAATTGAACATAAGATGGGGGTCATCTAATCCTATGACAATGGTTGCCGATGTCATGGGATTAGATGGTTAGTTGGATAGATAGTAACTTGGAAATGGATTTGACGGGTCACTTCAGTCAAATTCTATGAAGGGATTGATATGATGATTTCGTAAGGAAAATACTATTGATTCAATTGAATAAAATTATTGATGATTGGGTGTCATAGAATTGAGATTTGATGAGAGGGTTTTGGTGTGATTCCCACCTCAATTGACAATTTTTGGAACAATAGGTTACCCCATCATAATTGGGGACCAAAAGTGAAAGTTGAAAATGATTAAAAATGAACCTTGGCAAACGAATGATGATTTACACAAAATATACACACTTGGGTACATTTCTAGGTCCTAAAACATATTAATGTGTACATGTTTCGTAAGAAAGAAATATAGTGGTTTACAACTTCTTTTGGTATTTTGATTGCTTTATTTATTATACGTTATTGGCTTTATGTATCTTTCAACAAAGATATCACCAGCTTGACCGATTTACCTTTTGATGGCCTAAGACACCAAAGTGCCCTAGCACTCATGTCCCTCTTGGGCGCTCATGTCCCTCTATTTATTCTTCTTACTCTTTTGGGTCCTTTTCAATTCTTGGTCACCTTTTAACACTTTGGGTTAGTGTTCCAAATTGTCCATTACATAATTCAAACAACAGAATCATATATATACTTAGTTAATTCTTCTAAATAATGGTCCAAGAACTATAAGAATTATCTATCACTAGGTCTAATCTTACACAAAGGCATAAGAGATCTACAAGGCATACATCTATCACATTCATACAAGGGACAAGGGATGCATTTATTTTCATAAAATACATAGGAAGGGAATTCATTTTATTCCATTGCACAAATTTTACATACTTGGAAAAATATATATCTAGCCCGCTATCATTGTGCAACTTAGTCAAGGGCAACCTTGGGCACGAGGCAAACACACACACACACACACACACACACACACACACACAAAAAAAAAAAAAAAAAGTACATGGAGTATGAGATGTAGTGCAATGCTTGGTTATAATTTAACTCTTCGGGTGAGTGTTGAGGTCGGTTTGAATCCACATTCTACAATTTTTTAAATTGTATTTGATGTGATTTATGGTCATGTGCAGCTACTCATTTTTCTTACGGAGTTACAAGTGCGATTAGAACTCTAGCAACGAAGTCACATTGAAAAAGAGAATATTGAAGCGAAAATTTTTTGACGTAGAAAAATTCATAACCCGATATAATCTAAGTGGACACATACGACCAAATTAGTCACTAGTGCACGGGTGCTCTTGTCCTCATGCGGGTGCTTCTATCCGATGCAGTCTTATGTTCAAACCCTCGGATTTGTTATTTAAACATTGTTCCCAACTAGATCCAACACTCAAAAAATCCCGATCACTTCCAAGTAATATGAAATCAAATTAGTCAAATTTATCTCTCATTTGGTTAGGATGTTACATATTTGAATGTTTATTTCTTGTGCATTACTATACTTAATTACCTAAACACCATTTGTTAAATTAGTCAATATGCAATTAGATTTCATTCAATTTTGATTAAATCATTTGGTGAACCCACTTCCCCTCAAACATTCTTCTGATCTTCTTCCATGGCTGATATTTTTGACCCCTTTACTAACATAGATCTTCATGATCTCAATTCCCATCTTGATGAACACCCTCAAGACCTATATATCTTATTATTCATTTCTTGTGATGAGGCCAAATGGCTAGGTGAGATCAATTCTTTAGTCTCCAATGCTACTTATGTTCCTATTGTGACACTTACACCTCCTTGCACCACCACTCTTGCACCTACATCTATTGTATTTGTTTCTATGCCTACCCCTATAACCTAATTTACCCTCCCCATTACTTATCACATGCAACATGGATCCTGCTTCGCACTCATGACCTACATTCTTTATAACATTATTTACAATCCCAAATTCATCAATTATAACAAGCCTCCTCATCCTCCTCTCCATCTCAGGATTCCTCCCTCCTTCATAGCCGTTTTTCACCCAACATCTCATCTTATCTATTACCTCCTAACTTTGTTACACCTAAGTTTCCTATCTTCAATGACCATGGTGAACTTCAAGCACACCTTTTCTCCTTTCAAATGACCTTACTCTATTTAAAAACTTGTTTCCTTGAAACGTACATAATTATACTATGTGATGGTTTTACAATCTACTTATCCATTCGGTGACATATTCAAAATCCTAAGATGATGCATTCCTTGCTCATTTTTCTAAGAACATCAGCACTAATACATCGTATGTAAAACTAGATAAAATGAAACAAGGATGTAATGAACATCTTGCGGATTATGTCTTACGGTGTAAGAACAACCTTGCCAAAATGACCAATGTTCTTGCTTATTCAAAATTGCAAGACATATTTATTCAAAGTATTTTGTCTCCACCCTAAGTGAGTTTCATTTTGAGACTTTTCCTTCTTTTGATCAATTGTGTCACAAGCTCAAATTCTACAAAAACAAACTTTTATCTATGGGAAAATTGAATTATTATGATACTTTCTTAGCTTCATCTTCCAACACGTTTCAAGAAAAATCTGCATTCAAACCATCCACTAAGTCCACTAGCTCTAAATCTATTGTCAATTCTATTTCTACACCATCCATGCTTCAATTGCAATTCACGACGTGCACTTTTACTAAGCTACTTTATGAACCTAGGTTCCTATTACCACAAATCATTGAAATAAATCTTGTAGACACAAACTCAAGCACTTGGGTACATTTTTAGGCCTTAAATCATATTAATATATATATGATTCCTAATCAAGAAAACTAGAAATTCACAATGTTTTTCGGCCTTTTCTTTGTTTGGTATACCTTTATTGACCTTACACGCCCTACAATCCTGTTGGTATTTTATTGATTTATCTTCTATGGCATTGGAAACTAGCACCCGCTTATGACACTAGTGTGGATGTGCTCCTATCCCTCCTTAGCTCTCCCGACCATTTTTCTTCTTTCTCCACTCTTTTGGGTCTCTTTGACTTCTTGGGCATCTTTTATAATTATTGGTCGGTCTTCCAGTTGTCACTTACAAAATTCGACAAGGGAATAATATATATAGATAGTTATAGCTATCAAATAAAGGGCCAAGAACTATCATTATCTACTATCACCTAAGCTTACATCCAAAGGAACAAAGATCATTACATAGCATCCATCTAACACATTAACTCTAGGGACAAGAGCTAGATTCTTCGCATAAATAGCATAGGAGGGGAAGTTCATTCTATTTCATCTCACACATTCTATACATTTAATACATTATATATCTAGCCCACTATAATTGTGTGTGAAACTTGCATAAGGGAATCCTAGGGTATCATTACACACGCTTTCGCACAAAACTACATGGAGTCTAAAATGTAGTACAATGTTCAGTACTAAATTCACTCTTTAGGGGATTGTCGGGGTCAGTCTGAATCCACATGCCACATCTTTATTTTTAGGATTTCATGTGGTATATTGGCATATATGCAGCTAGGTATCTTTCTTTATAGGTTACAAGTACACTCAACGAAGTTAAAGAGAGATCAAAGAAAAAAATAGAGACTAAAAACAAATCTCATGCTACATAGAAGAAATCATAACCTAAGCGTCTGTAGACAATACCACTTAGATCTAGTCACTAGCAGATATAGACACTCTTGTCCTCTCGTGGGTACTTATGTATTACATAGTTTTATGTCTCATATCCTCCATCGATCCTTGATGACACTACTTCCAGGAGGTTTCATCTATTCACCTACCTAAATCACCTCCAAATTGTGCAAAATCAGCTAACTCGTTTTATCTCCTCCTCTTGCTTAGGGTTTCACATTATACATGCTTGTTTTCTTATGTCTTACTATATATTAGCATTTTTATTTCATTTATTACAGTAGTTACTTTGAAATATAGATTTAATTAAAATTACATTAACTCAAATTTAATTACTCTCCCTCCATTACTCAATTTATACCCTTATCGACCCCATGACCCTAATTACGATGAAAACAAAATTGTGATTATCACCAATGCAATGGGAATTCCAGGTTGACCTCTCCTTCACACTAAAAGCTTTAATCATAAAATTAGAAGGAATTCCATGGCCAAAATTGGCGAGGAGGCTCGATCCCAGGACATGGTGGTGAGAGATAGAAATCAAAGAAAACCAAAAATTTCGCAGTCACTGGAGTTTCTTCTAATATAGGTTTTGATGCCTGACAACGATGCAAGGAGGCAGGAAGAGGAGCATATTAAGCACCTCGAAAAGGACCCATAGGTTGTGCCTTCTCCTCTTTAGCACATTTGCACCACCGAATCTGCCAATGTCAAGCATCTAGTAGTTGTCCTCCTCTACAAAAAGATCACCGGCCACTGGATGAAGCTCTCTGCAGGTCAGAGATTCTATCAAGTCTACCTTGATCGAAAGCATTACTGTTGAACACATTCCACCAGCTTAGATGAGCAAGTGCAAATGTTGTAAGTGTGGTTGCAAAGTATGTTGTTCCAGTAGAGGGAGTGGCCGATTTGCTTTGCCTTTCTTATTTCAAAGTGTAGGCAAAGTGTTCGGAAGATCATCGAGAAGTTGCATTGATTTTATTCAGCTCTTTAAAGATTGGAGCTAACAATATCTGAAATAATTCAGGTAATAATATTGATAGATCTTTGATACACCGGCATCCTCCCGATCTAAATTGGTGTAAGTTGAAATTTTATGGGGCCTCTAAGGGTAACCCCGGAATTGTAGGCGGGGAGGAGTGATCCGGGATCATAAAGGCGATTTGGTTGCTACTATGCGGTAAAATGGGAATATAAACTAATAATTTTGCTAAAGCATTATCCACTTTATGGGGCCTTAGAATTTCTCGGACTCACAATATCTCGAAATCTCATTCGGAAGGAGACTCACTTAATATCATTAATCATCTTAATCGTGTTCGCCTCAAGTTGGAACATCAACAACTTCATCTTAGAATCCATAAGAATTTTCCAAACCTTCAACAAGGTGGCAGATGCATTGGCTAACTATGGCATAAATGTTAATCACATTATTTGGGATAATAGTGATCACATTCCTGAGCAGATTCAAAACAACATACAAGCGGATACTTATGAGCATGCAAATTTGGAATAAGATAAATGAGCATTTGGAGTGGGTCTTTAAGAATAAGACTTTCACACGCGCTGATAAGTTTAAAACAACACTTAAGTAGATCTTGACGGGAAATCAAGGATATAGAAAGTATAATGATGATTTAAAGTGGATTTATCTAAAGATTAAAGCCACACATGTAGGAAATATTGTGCCTATAACAACTATTAAACAGATTTTTATGGATTTTCAAGTCCGTAGTAAGGTTGATGATGATCTGGAGTGGGTTTCTAAGGGGGATGATGTTCATGCATGTGGGATCTCACAGGTACAGAGTAGCATTTACGTAGGCATTCATGGGAAGTGTTATGACAGCAATGGCTACACTATTCATCATTCCCATCGCATGAGAAAAAATAGAGAAAGGTGGGTTGGAAACTATCTATTATAGAATTCCTCATAGGTATTTTTAAGTTTACACTTTCAATCACTTAAGCATGGTGAAAATGGGAGGAGCCCCTTGTCAGATCGAGCCCAGCGTGGACCCAGTGGAAGAATAATGAAGAGCTTTTGAATCTTCTCAACTAGGGAGGCATTACTAATTTTATTGAGAAGATATAGGGTCACGACCAAAGCATTTCAATGTCAATTTGTGAAGGATTGGAAGGACCACAAAGTTGAATATGGTGGACAGAAAATTTTGATCAATGAAGAGTTAATCACCGAAGCTACTAGCCTTGGAATGGATGGGTACTACTTTTTCAATAAAAGGATTGACAGGCCTGCTGAGGAGAGGAAATTTGTGGAGGGTAATGAGAAACTAGTATTTGTCATGGCAGGTTTGTAGGTCAGCTCTATCCCTCTGCCTTTTGATGAGGTCACCCGTATGATGGTGCGATACATCTCTTTAGAGGGGAGATTTGTCACAGTGCCCTTAAAACATCTTGTGTTCCTCAATCACTTCCGCAGAAATTTCACGGTATGTTTCCCTCATTATCTGCTTAATTCTCTTGAGTGCTCCATTTTGGAGTTCCAAAAGCATACTCGTGCGGTCCCTCTACATCAAGGTCTCATTTTCTTGTTGCATAAACTTTGTCTTCTTAAGCTTCCCGGCATTCCAACTTCCCCCATCTCTGTTCCATCTTTTCCCCTCACCGCTACCGATACCCCAATCTCTTCTCCTTCTATCCCCATCACCACTGCTGCTACCCCTATTCCTTCCTTCTTGGCTCCCCTTGTCATCCCCCCACCTCTGCTCCCACCCCCTTCGCCTCCACTTCGACCAGACCTATAACTAGGTCTTCTAAAAGATTGAACCTGGATACCCCTATTTCGGGAACGTTCCTCAGGACTTGGAGGTTGCTCATAATCTCCTTCATATTAGCAGTATGGGTTCTCAGGAGACACACGCTAAGAGCTCCACAAAAAGGTTGGAAGCATTAGAAACAAACATGTTGCTGTTGAAAGAAGAAGTCAAAAACTTGGCTAAGCAAAAAGGTAAGAGGATGAAGGAGGAGGAGGCTGATATTGACAATAAACAGGTTGAAGATATCTACAAAAAACTTTACTCCCTGGACAACCATCTAGGGAAAACCAAGACTCACCATGACCATAATATGGCTATATTTAGTGCAATCGAGGAATTTATTGAGCAACATGTCCGTTGCGTCTCTAATCTCAGTGGAATACCAGCAACTCTTTGGGGCACGGAAAAGAAAGCAAACAAACCATTCAACAGTTGGATATTACTAACCCTACTCATATGACGGCATTGGCTATGTTCACCTCTTGGCAGACTATTAAATCTAGAATTTCCAAAGCTGCCAAGAAGTAATTGTGGATCTGCGCTGCTCTTGTTGCCTTCCATCGTGTTTTTGCTATTTTTGGCTACTCTTCCGTAGTGTTCGAACTGGTTTGATGTTTTGGGGTAACTACTCTTTGGTTACCTTAATTTTTTTATGTCTTATCTAGATCTTGATCCTTCTTGTAATGTTTTTCATTCCTATTCTGGCTTCTAGGCCCTTTTTGTATACAAGGGTATAGTCCCTTTCAAAAAACTATTTACCAATAATAAAAAAATGCAAAAGGAATTCTACTAATCATTTTTAAGCTCAAACATCTCATTCAAGATCTTAACGACAACAATGTAATTGATATTCAAGAGTTTTATAATTCTAAACCGGTCAACGATAATCAAAATCTTAAATATTCAATGACTTGTTACCAAAACATGACAAGCAAGCTGCTAATTCCTCTGTAAATCATGCATATCATGTTATTCCTCCTCCTTCATCGAGGTTGCTTGATTTTCACATTGCTACTCGCTAAAATTTCATTACCAATCATTACATTTTCAAACCGTGATTACCATGCTACATTTTCCTCTCGATGAACTACATATTGATTCTTCTATTGGGTACCGATATACTCAACAATACTATAATACATCCCTTGGATCTTTTGAATGCATGCTCTGTGGCACTCTTATTGGCTATCAAATTTCCAATCTCTCAAATCACATTTCTAGTTCCCAATTCTTACGGACATGTCATCCTTCCTATTTCTATTGGGTCCCTTAACATACCAACACCATTCCTTGTTACATCTGAAATCAAGAATTGTGACATTGTCTCGAGGTCTCCCTTGGCTTTGAGCTGCCCAAAAATCCCTTCCATGCTTCCATTGTTTCCTAAGTTTATTCATAATAAGTAATTTATACCCATTTAGGGTATTCCACCACACACGTCATTACCTCGTCCCACTCTCACCTATGTTCCAACCCTAGCCATGGAATCTAGTCCTCCCACAACTCCCAAGTTTAAATATATCTTTGCAAATAGCTCTCCCATTTGTACACAGACTACATCGTGACCTCATTGTCCTCACAAGTCCATTAGTCCACCCCATCGACCTAATTCTCCTACATGGGTAACTCATTCCAATACGTGTTCTCCACCTCCTTTACCACATCGTTCTCCCTCACATATGCATATCTATTCCCCTACAACAAGATTCCTATACCATGGTCACATACCGTCTCCTCCTTTAATACTAGATAAGGGGCCCTTGCTCTTCATTATCGTCGGTTATCTTTCTATCATTCACACACTTGGGGTCCATCGCTCTTTCTCCCCCATCCGTCACTATTTTTGTCTCTATCATCTACTCATATCTTACTTACTACACTTTATGCTCGGTGCTTCATGATAAATCTTTCCTAGTAATACCTTTTCCACCCGATGATGCATTCATGTCTTAAAAGTTGATACATGATTGTTAAGAGCATTAAATGAACATTACTTATACACTTGAGGCTTATCACACTTTCTCCCCCTCCATAAATCTTGGATATCTCTATCATCTACTCATATCTTATCTACTACACTTCATGCTCTGTGCTTCATAATAAATATTTTGTCACATCTAATCTCACTCACATACAATTTTTTTCTACCTCATGACACACTCGTGTTCTACAGTTCATACTTGATTGTTAGGGGAGCATTCCTAAAATGAACCTCATCTCATACACATCCGTTGGGTGACAACGCAACCCTCTAATCTGCACATATTACATATTGCAGCACACCATCACTTTCATATAGTATAGACACATCTTGGTTGCATTTACTCTTGTTAGCTTATACTATTTACATGATTGCACTTTGTTTCCTATGCTAGTTAGATACTTAGTATGCCATTATATTTTTATATACAAAAATTAATGTTCACATGATATCTTGAGGTTAATGTAGGACTCCTACATATTCTTACACAATGTATGATGCTCAATAATGCTCTTTACCAGTCGTAGTGAGGCTCCTGGGACATCTAACTTTTCTACTCTCATACCCTACTCATCACATGTCCTACTTTTACAATATTTACTAATTCTTAGCACTATTACTTAGTTTTTCTCATCTATATGTGATTTTAAATATTTCCTATCTTTCTAACATGCTAACAGTGCTTTATGTTTAGAATTTTCCTTGAAGGATTTTATACACCATTGTTACTTGTTATTTATTTATTTATAAATTGTTTATGGGGTATGCCCTATGTTATGCTTGATCATTATTTGTGTATGGATTCTTCGGCCCTAATTGTCTTGTGACATCGTGAGTGATGTCCTATGTATGTAACCCTCTTTTCATGGTCCCTCTTATATTCATAATTGCTTGTTACATTGTATTCGTAATATGTTAACTAATTAACACTAACAATTTTTTCTAGCCTATCTTGTTTTCATGTGCCTCGCTTTCTACTTGTGCACGTCCCCTACCCTTTGTAAATATCTAATCTATGAAATCAGTTCTAGGTCCTCACCATTAGGCCAAATCCTCCTAAATTTGTCACATACACCCTAAATGAGGGGAGGTCACTTTGTTTGTTAAACAAATCACCCTTCCAACTACAAAGAGGTCCATAACAAAACAACATAGTACAAAATTAGTGAAGGAAAATAGTCATAGAGTGGTCTATAATAAGACTTGGATAAAAACACAAAAAAAAACTATCACCCAAGATCGGATAGGAACGATGGGAGCTTGTGTCCCACCTAGGCACTTGTGTCTTGGGTAAAACTAAAAAGTTTCCCAAGCGGTTATGATACATATCTACAATATCGAAACTTGTCTTCAATTACATAATTCAATCAATTCATTTATAAATCGATTACAAATCAGAATGTGTCTTCCTACGGTGGAACTTATCATTCAAGAAACATTATGAAAGGAGATAATTGCATACATATTTCCCCAAAATCTTCTTTGGGAGTGTGATTTCCCAAAAAACTCATCCTTGGCATGATATTTCCAAAAACTCACTCTTGATGTGACATCACCCAAAAATCTCATCCCCGGAAAAAGATGCTCAAATCACTGGCTCAACACCTTCTTGGTTTGGAATTGATCACTCCCAATCCCATCCGACAACATATCGAAGGCAAACAAAAAAACTTTCTATACTTTAATATCTCATACATAAGGTGCACTGTTTTCTTAGCTACTACTTTTACATACTTTTACATACCTTACTATGATTTTTCATATATGGGACTTGTTATCACCAAATCACAAAGACCCTTCTATGGTTTATACAAGTGCATATATTTGACTCATGGTGTGATTGGATAACATGGGTACTATCTCCAAGTTGTGGGACTTCCTACTTGAGATAGACCTCCAGAGAAAGTTGGTTCTTGCTCCTAAACTACCTGCCACAATCTACTCTAATGCAGGGGAAACTAACTATCCTAATCTAAATTTCCAAGGGACTAGGGAGAGAGAATGCATAAAATGAAATCCTACACTAAAGCGGTGATACACCAGAAAATGAGGGTGTGACAGGAGTCTTCAAATGCGTGAAATACGAAGCAAAGTGCACACTAGAAGAGGTGATGACAATTCTCCATAATCTAGCAAAACACATTCACAACAATATTTCAAACATACACAATGATAATGGATCCCTAAATGAACATAATAATAGACACAATATTCTTGTAATCAAGGTTGAAGGGGCAGGAAGAATGCAAGAAAACACAAAGAGAGGAAGATGCATCCACAAACTTATATTTTATTGTTTCCCGATATGCACAGATCAATCGGTTACAATAAAAGGGTCTGGATCACCATGTACGGAGTCCACAACAAGGTCCTGCAACACATTATTTTCACAAAGAAATTTTTATAGAGCTTTGCTACAAAAACTACCTTTTTTACAATGAGCCCAACACTCCAATTTATAGAAAAATGAGAAGAGAAAGAGAAGGGAAAATGGGAATCCCGAAATCTGTTCTTCAACCACTTGTAAGAGGCATTAAAAGGAGTAAAATGATTATATATTACTTGAAAAAGGCTCCCCATACTCTCCCAGTGTGCTGCAAAGAGAGAAAGAATGATGACCATGCCTCTTAATTGCACTCCCAACCACCAAATAAAACACTGTTATGAACCCGGCCACATTTTGTGAAAAATACCCACCAATATCTCATCAAATCTTGAATTTCTTGATTTTTTTCATCGGGCTCAGATCCACGATTCCAATGGTACCAATTTTGTGTGATTTCCTTGAGAAATACAAAATTTATGGCCTTCTAAGTACGGGCAGCTATTTTGGGTCCAGCGGTGTTTTTCTCATTTGACGGGAATGAGCATTAACTAACTGGAGCCGAATATGTTTCTTCTAATTAAATATATCTACCCCCATTAAAAATTGAAGCTCGTTCTAGAAAGTCATGCTCATTCCAGAAAGTCCAATTTTGTGAAAATCGGAGCTCGGAGTCAAAAGTTATGGCCGCTTGAAGTTTCACAGGTCAAACGTTGACTTTTTTCTTTGCCTTCGGTCGTTTCAGCTTTTCGCATTCCTCATGTACTTTTGTCCCGGCTGTCCCACAGACTACCTGGGACACATTCTCCCGCATCGGCTGATTCGAGCTTCCTTGTCCCTGCTTACGGCTTTTCACCTTTTCGCGTCTCACGCGTCCCTCACGTACTTTTGTCCCGATGTCCCAAACAAATATCTCCGAACTGCCCAAAATGGACTGTCTTTCGGAAAATCGGCCAATTCACGTCCCACGTGTACTTTTGTCCCAGCTGTCCCAAACCACGTGAAACAAAAGACTTAGACGATTTTTCTTGCTTTCGGCCATTTCGGCTCTTTTCGCGTCCCTCGCGTCCCGACGTCCCAACTGTCCCGCTGGACCGCCTGGGACAAAAATGTCTGACTTAGCCGATTTTCTTTGTATTTCAGCCCCAAGCTTGGTACGACAAACCTTGGTACGACCCGCATTGGTATGATCTGCACCCTTCAGACCCGAAATGCTTCAAAACAATCCTGCAACCTTATTTTTGCATTTTTTCCATTTTTTCTAACTCGTTGGGATTTCTTCTTGGATGGGAGAGTTAGAAAATCCGAGGGGACCCTGAAAAACATGATTTTGGGCCTCGAATCAATCTACTTGCTCGGGACTGAATAATTTGATGCATGTTATCAAAATTACCTTGAGGGTGAATTTTGGATAATAGGACTTTGACTACTATGTTTCTCCTCTTTTGCAGTTCCATCCTTAGAAGAAGAAAAAATCAACTCACATAAAAATCACAAGCTCCAAAATAATGCTACTAAAATACAATTCACCCCTAGGTTCTTCCTTTCTTTCCTAGTTGTCACACTTCATATTAAATTCACTTCATGTTTCACATAGATACTTGTCCACTAAGGATTCAATCGATTCTGATCCTCTCCAGTTACAAGGCACACATTTTCTATCTACTTTATGTTATCGATTATTCACTCAAAAACATAATGTGGGGGAAAATGTAGATATAAAATCTATTCACTTGGGTACATTTATATAAACTATAAACTAGTGTTTTATAACTCCTTTTGGTCTTTTGATTTCTTTATCACTTGCACTTCATTGGATTCACACATCTAAAAGCATTGCGACACTTTTTTATTTACCTTTTGATGGCCTTGGACATTAGATCCCATTTAGGACATAATTGTTCGGTGATCCTATCTCTCCGGTGCTCATATCTCTGTCTCTTTATTCTTCTTACTCTCTAAGTTCCGTTAAGCTTCTTGGTCAACTTTTAAAACTTCGGGTTGGCCTTCCTATTTTCAATTATGAAATTAAAACAAGGGAATCATATATATACTTAATTAATTCTTATAAATAAAGTATGAAACACTATAAGTACTATTTATGACCACCTAAGCTTGCACAAAGGAACAAGATATCTAAAAGTCATACATCTAGCACATTCATATAAGGATCAAGTGTTTCATTGATTTGTATACATTTCATTAGGAGGTGATTAATTTATATTCCATTGCACTGATTTTACATACACGGAAAATCTAGATCTTGCCCACTATCATCATGCAACTTACACAAGGGTAACCGAAGGCACAAGACACGATACACACACAAAAATAAATACTTGGAGTCCGAGATGTAGTGCAACACTCGCTTATAATTTCGGTCTTTCGGTGACCACTGGGGTTAGTCTAACTCCACATTATGCATATTTTTTATTTTATTTGATGATTTTTTTGGGCATGTGCAGCTAGTCATCTGTCTTGTAAGTTTTAAGTCTGATCATAACTCTAATAATGAATTCATAGTGATAAAGAGAATTTTGGAGTGAAGATCTTCCCGACCCATAAAAATTCGAACCTAAGCATATAAGTGGACATAAGCACCCGTATCAGTCACTAACTTAAAGGGCACTCTTTTCCTCCCACGAGAACTTATGTCCGGCGAGTCATGTGTTCTCAACCCTTGGTAATCCATTTTGACACTATGACAAATAGGATCTAGCACTCAGACATTCTATATCAGTTCTAGGTTGCACGAAATCAGCTAATTAATCGTTATCTCTCATTTTATTATGGTGTTACATGTTTAAATGCTTATCACTTATGCATTACTATACTTAATTACCTTAATGTCATTTCCTAAATTAGTTACTATGAAATTATATTTGATTCAATTAAGATTACATTATATGAGAGAAACCAAGGAGACTGCTTTTGCTAGCCATGTGTAGGAGAAAATGTGACAGTAAATATGTATAAAAATGGATGAAATTCAAAGAGTGTGAGAGAAGTGTTTCCCCAATTGAAAGTGGTTATTGAATGAGGGATGCAAATTAATGATAAGAAAATTGTAGAGAGGAGGGCATGTGACAACAAATCAGAGCACACATGGGAGTGGAGATGATCATGTGTGTGGTAAAGTATTTCATGCACAATGGAAGAGAGGAGAAAATGCGGAGGCAGATAAGAGTACCTAAGGGGTGGGGAAAAACACATGAAGAGGTGGGGTGAAGTGTGTGAGTGGGTAAATTACCTAGGTGAGTGATATGGAAATCTATATGGGAAAGTGAGATAGTGAGATAAGTTAGGTAGAGAGTCGCTAGAGTGACTCAATGGGTTAGGGTGGATATAGCATGGTGACCGAGGGGAGAACGAATGGGGTGGGTGAAGAAAGGTGTGAGGATGAATAACACAAGTGACTCATGTGAGCTGCAATGGGTGAGTTTCTCTAGAGGTTCGGTGGCGATTTTTTTGGGTTGGGGAAGAGGCGAGGGTTACATGGATAATAATGAAGTTGTGAGAGACTAACGAGAGGTTACGATGGGTGAGTTATTCTAGCAGACTTAGTGCCCTAGTTTTGGTAGGCATAGAGGAGGTAGTGGTAAGGCAAGGTGTGTGTGTGGTTCACAATAATAACTTTGGAGTGGTGTATAAAAAGATAGGTGGGACCAAGAGGAGAGTGGGGAGGGTAGTTCAAGAGTTAGTCGAGATGGGTAGTTCACGGTCGTGGGTTGGCATTTGCACCACTACTCGGTGATTTATGGGTAAGGTGATGGGGTGGGGACACATGTCATAATAGTGACTTTTATGGTGGGTGAACATGGACAAAGAGAGGGAGTTAACCTCGAGGTGGGCGGGGAAGGGGATAGGATGTAAGGAGTGACTATAAGTGGATGGCATGGGTCGTGGGTTTGATCTCGTGACGAGAGAGGTAGGTGTTGAATTTTAGGAGAAGGTGGATTAATCGATCAATTTTATTGCTATAGAAACTAACATGGTGGGGTTAGGAGTGAGCGGGGTGGAGGGATTGGTTTGGGTAGGGAGGAAAGGAGTGGGTCGCAATTGTGACCCACTTGAGAGAGATCGGGCCGCAGTTCTTCAAGCACGGCGTAAAGGGATGGGTCACAAACATGACCCACAAAAGAGGAGTGGTTGTAAGGTAGTTGAGAGGGTAGAGGAAGGGGAAACGAGTAGGTTATAGGTGAAATATTTTTGAGAGTTTTAGGGTTGGGAGTAGAAGCACCGATGGGAGAATACGATAGCAAGCCACAAGGTATGTGGAATTAGGTCACAAGGTAGAGTGGTGAGTGGAGTGGGGTGAGGAGGGAGTCACAGGTGTGACTTGAGGATTGATCGGGAGGAGAAGGGGTTAAAGGAATAAAGTAGGATTGGGGCTAAGTAGGTGATCTAGAGTTGGGAGGAAGAGGAATTGTGGAATGGTTCGTTGGTGGGACTGTAGGAGATATTGATGTGGGTTATGATAGTGACTATGTTAGGTGTGTAGATCGAAAGGGAGGAAAATTTGGGTTGGTAAAAAAGTAACATGGGTATGGAGGCATATTAGGTCACAAGCATGACCAAGAAAAGCATGGGTAAAATTACATGGGCTACCTAATGGAGATTATTGTGCAATCCAGTGTGGTCTGTGGGGCCTATATAGAGGTGAGGTGGAGAGGAGGTCTCATTTGGCTATGTGGGAAATAGATGAGTGACATGTAGAGTAGATATGACATGCCCTCATGATAGAGTAGAGGCCTTGGGCTACCCAGTTAGAGGTAGGCCTATGTTGTTATATAGTTTTTATTGTTATGATCACTTGTGTTTTTATCGACTTTTGAGGTTGTTGCAATCAAATTATGACTGTGCTATAATTGTGATGCAACCAAGTTGTAATCGCATTAAAAATAGATCGTGATCTCTCAAGGGGAAATATTGAGGATGAAATGATGGCTGATAAGTCTTATGAGGGGCATCAATTATGGATGCAAGGATTTCCATTATTGTGATTATGACATTGGTTCTCGATTTTTACATATAAACCTGTGGAGAGAGATGACACAACCACGTATGGAGTTAGTAGAGAGAGTGGGATTGTTTTATATTACATGGATTGAAAAGGTGTAGATGGAGAGATGTTGGTTGAAAATGCTAATGGAGAGATGAGATAGTGATACCAATACATTTCATCTAGTTATTGGCGATATGACTATCACACATGAGGATGTGTAGAGGATATTGTGTATTCTCATTAAGGGTGAATAGATGGTTTTAGTGGTAGATATTATGATGTGAAATAGTATATTGTGGATATTTTATGGGCCTATAATAGAGGGATTGAGGTGGAGAGTGGGGATTTTTATTTTGATTCTATTGGCGAGATAAGGGTATAGGTACACAAGTGATTACCAATTTGTGCATCATGATATGTAGTAGTATTTTTTCATATTCATTAGGGTAGACATTCCCATGGATCTATGTGAGGTGTGAGAAGAGATTATAACACATGATGTCATGTATCCATGAGGGAAGGATTTTATAGCAAAGACATATTCGAAGCTACAACAATACACTAGCAGAGTTGAGGGTGGGTTTGAGTACAACAACCCTTCGAGGGTATTGGCGTGGAGAATATAATGGTGGATAGACTAGATATATTACCATATTCTATCCATGAGTAGTTCTAAGAAGAGGCACCATTCTATATACGGTGGAGGATAGATAGAGATATGTTCGGACATAAGTTATATGAGGGCATGATAAATTAGTCTTGGTAGATGATGGAGAGTTTGGAGCTGAGTGATATTATATTTTGACCATATAGAGAGGTGGGAGGATTTTTTGGATGATGAGAGGATACAGTAAAACTATAGTGGGTGCAGAGGAATATACATAAGTATTTGGGAGGTTAAAATGAGAAATATAGTTGTTACACTATGGTCATGTGATGAGGTTATCTAGGATATGCCAAGGATTACCACCGAGATCCTATTAGATACTCATGCTTGAGTGGGGTGGATTACCATTTCCGGTATATGAGGTGACTAGTTATGAAAATGATGCTCTAGTAGATCTTTCCATGGGTTATGATGCAAGTGCCCCAATATAATTTTATACATGGTGGGTAGTGTATGGGTCAAGAAGGAATGCAGTTGGGGTGAATCTATAGATGATGATGAGGAGAAACATAAAAATTAAATAGATAAAAAGGTTGATACACTAATGTGGCGCTAGAACGTAGAGTAGAAAATCAACAGATGTTAGTAATCAAATTCATGTCGAAATAGATGATCTTATACATGATGCACCTATAAGGGAGGAGGGTGGAGATGGAGGTTGGGTAGACAAGCTATCTCAGTAGTGATAGATGGAGTGAATAGGTGTGCACATGGGAGGAGGCATGGCAAGTAGGTAGTATAATATATAAAGATGGTATAGATGAGTGGAAAGAAAGCATCACCATGGTGACCACATCAAATTAGAGGTTGAGATACGAGACTATGGTGCAGTTAGTATTGGCTTCTTTAGATGAGGTGACAAGTGGAGAAAGATATATTGCGAACGGAGGTTGGTAGATCTATAGAGGTTATAAAGAGTGGATTGAGTATGGATTGATGAGTTGGAGGGTTAGGTGCTAGTAATGTCGATGCCACAAGATGTATCCATGAACTAGAGGCCATAGTTGCGAGGTGAGAGCATGATCGAGAGTAATTCACTTAGATAGAGGAAGTGGTAGCTATATATGAGAACAAGTGAGGTCGTCAAGAGCTTGCAGAGAGACACCTTAGCTAATGTACTTCATGATATTTCTATAAAGGGTACACTTGCTGGGTATTACGAGTATTTTTACAAGTATAAGCTCCAAATGTAGTCGTATAATTGTTATTGAGATCATCTAGTTTGAGGTCCATGACATAGAGGATGAACATGGGTCCTCCTTGAGTGGATCACTACATCTAATAGGATCACATATAGGTTACATTAGTCTTGATCCATATTTAGGTCTGGTCCCTTAATTGTATTTACATGTGATCACAAATTTTTTTGTTGAGAACAATGCTATGTATACTTGAGAAATCGATATGACTCTTTTTTTTTGTGGCATAAAATGACTCATTATTTTATTGGTGGATGTGTGTGTGTGAGTGTGATTTTGATTTTCTTTATGATATGGATATATACAATGGTGAACTACTATTTAGATTAGTTTTTATTTTCTTGCATTTTTTAGGATCATTTTACTATATATGAAGTGCCACAAGATATATATGGAGTGATGCAATGTGGTTGCGATTTATTATGGAAATAACGTGACATAATGCTTACAAGTGTACTATAGCTCATAGGTGTACATGAACACGTGAAAGATTAGCATAGAGAAAAAAATGATTTGAGAAAAGTTGGGCTGATGAATTACAACCTAAGTATTGAAGACGCATAAGGATTGGGTGTGTGAACATAGGGCACGGAGGTGCAAGAGAAAGTATGGTGGAAAAGGGAACACTCGAGAAATCCTGATATAAGAACTTAGTTGCTTCATATGGTAAGGCTAAATATATATGTTGAGTGTAGGGCACATATCAACATGAAGACTTAAGGATGAAGCAAGGCTATTTTGGACAAGTGGAAGATCAAACAACATGCATAGTTTTGAGCTATTAATAGGATTATATTTGTAGTTGATATTATTAGATAATCTATTATTAGCGAGATTGCATGATTTGTATTTATCATGTAAGGGTGCATGACTATTCTTAGCATGTAGCCTATTTTTGAAGGTGCATGAGTAGTGAAGGGAAAGTCCCCACTACCTATAAATATATATTGATTTATACGGTTTAGGGATCCATGTTTTTGTAGGGTTATGTTCTTGGTTTTTGAGTGTGCATTACTTATGGTGACATTACTTGTGTATGTATGTAACTTTTTGCTTTACAATGGTTAATACAATGGATCTTTATGGTTGGATATTGGTTGTTGACATATTTGTGACTAGTTATTGTATGGTAAACCTAATCTTGATTCTTGTATGAGTTATTCTTGCATATGGTTATGATCTAGATCTATTTATGGTTTATTACTACATTGTTATTATGGATCTGGAATATATCTATGTGTGTGCTTATCATGCTAACTCCTTGAAAAATCTTCCATAAAAGAGGGACCTAGTACCCTTGTGTGCTTTAGGTGAGCACTTAGTTTTGGCTGAGTGATGTGTCAGGTGCCTTGGGTTGTTTGGTAAAATAAAAGACTAAATTTTGGTTCCATTATCAAGACCTCTTTTCAAGTTATTCAAGGATGTTGCATGATGAAGATGTATCAGTTGACTTTGGCCAACATTGAGGATTGGTTAGAGAATTTAGAGGAAGATTCTACTCACAGATTTAACATAAGACCTAATTTTGATGCATGCACATGGGTTGAACAAAATCTATACCATGAAATTTATGAGATGTTATTTTCTTGTCTCCCTATAAATTTGTACGAGTTGCTAGTAACATACGCATCGAAGAGAAACTAGAGGTATAGAGCACTTTTTTTGACACAAGAAGAATTATAGGCTCTTCATGATGTTGATATGACTTAGACATGTGATGTAGATCATTGGTGGAGTGGTGTTTGAATAGATAATTTTTGTAGTAATTAATTTCTAATTATTCCTCTCCAAAGGTGATGAGTTTCAGTTCTGGATGATCTCAAACGATCTTACTTTTGTACTATCCCTTTAGCAATTAAAATCTTGATCATGACCCTAGATTTGGAACAATATCATATGGTTAGCTAAGAGGCACCACACATGGGGGATGGGGTAGGTGTGGAGAAAGATGGTGGACCTTGTGGAAGAAATGTGGCTTAAGTTTAATGAGGCACACGAGAGTGATTTGGAGAAGTAGCGTGAAGTTGTGGAATGAATGGAATCATGGAGAGAGATAGCTTGTGAAGGATTTGGATCTCACATGTAATACATGGAACCGGAGCATATGGAACTCCCCACTAGGGTAAGCATGGTAGAGACCCCTCTTAGACCTATCCCTTGCGCTTCATTTCCTAGTCTCTACAAAAGTTAATGATAAGAAAGTTAGTGTGGGTGGTAAAGTAGTACGAGATAGATTTCATTTTCAATTAAGTTCAAGAGTTAATAAAATATATTATTCATCTATGGAAGCACAATTATCGTATGTGTTGTTTGGAGGTCTACTTGGAGTTATATTTTTTGGTGCATCATCATCCTTGAACATGGGTGCATAGAATGTTGGTATCACATCCGGAAATAGTACAAGTACATCGACGTGATGGTTCAGTTTAGTAAAACTATTGGAACACATGGTAACAAATCCTTTGGCATGGTGGCCACTATGGGAGGAGGATTAGGTGGTTTGGGATCTTGTGGATCTAGTGGTTCTATACGAGGAGGGAACATAAGAGGTAATACAAATTTTGGATATGGTGGGCATGGTGTGCACTAACTCGAGAAATTTTATTTTGAGATGTCTCTCTGTCTTCCATAGTATAAAGGAATTGAAGATGCAGTGGAGCACGTGCATATGTGTGAGATATTATGGAAAACGAAAGGGATCACAACTCCTAAATGTAAGGAAATTCAATTCGCTAAATTTTTGCAAGGGTGCACACATAGCTGGTATAGGAAATATGATATGAACTAGACTTGTGTAGACTATACCGCATTGTGTGATGTTTTCTTAGCAGAGTTTCACATACTTGAGTTTGAGCAGAAGAGCATTAGTGCACTAAAGGACATCAAACAGGGCATGGCTGAGAGTGTAAGGGAGTATGATGCCCACTTTAAAACTTTATTATCAAAGTTGTCTTACGACATTAACCCAAGTCAACATGCTCAATGGTTTGTTGGAGGTTTGATCACCCCTTTCAGAAGGGTGCTCTCACACAAGACTTATACAGACCTATGCAAGGTGCTTAAAGCATCTCTACATGTTGAGGAAGTTGGGAGCATAGAAACTTGAGTTAGCCCATTTTTGGAGGCTCATATTTCAGCTATGGAAAAACAATTGGAAAGATTATTAGCTAATTCAACTCATGAAACATGTAGTGTTATTTGGTGCATAGATTTTGAAGTAGGACATACTAAGGATAGTTTCCCTCAGAAATCGATGTGTGACATGTTCTTTGGATTGTGAGATCTATCACTTAGATCATGATTCAAGTAGGTTCCCACTATTGCAATGTATGATAAGGAAGAACGTGTCCTATTACTATAATATTTATAGGTCTACCACTCATGATATAGAGAATTGTAGGTTGATTTATTAGATTCATGATGTCATTGATACTAGTGTACGTCGACTGTATTTGCAAAAATTCCAAGGAGTAAGGTGAGCATCATGATCATAGTTATTATGAAGGGTGATCTGATGGAGGTGGTAGAGGAAGAGGTTAAGCCTACAATGGATGATCTAAATATTGAAATTATGGCAGTGGAAGAAGTGAGTTACCCCATGGAACATTTTATACATGGGGATCCACTGATCATTATAAGCGTGAATGCCCTAAAAATATTATTTTCTCCTTTTGTAGAAATAACCCGAATTAGGAAGAATGGCCAAATTTGTATGAGAACCTAAGAAAGAATCAAGAGTAGGATAAGGTTATGGGATTAGTTAGAGTATAACACACTATGGATGTCAAAGGTAGTGCATGATCTTGAGATGTTTTATGTGTTGGTCACTACATGCACTGAGGCTACACACACCAGGGAAGTTCCAAATTAGAAGCCTATTATTACAAAATAATATTTATTGCATGTAAAGTATCTAGATCCTACTCATTATAAGGAAGTTTATCAAGAAACCATGGAAGTTATTAGAAATTTGTAGGGTGAGATATAATGATTAAAAGAGAAATCACGGAAGCTGGAGCAAGAAAAATATGTAGAGCTTCCTAAGAAGGATGTTGATGATTTGAAGGAGGATTTTAATATGTTATAACAAGAAAACATCATTCCTTTATTGGGGAAATGGTTAAGAGGGAAGATGTTGCACACTAGATTTGAGCATGAGCGATAGATTCTATATTCTAACCTACCTCCTCACAATTTTGATTATGAAAAGAGATTACTCTAAATGATGTTGTTGATAGATGGATGCTGAGTAACATTTTGATTGATACAGGTGTAGAAGTGAATCTACTCACCTTGGACACGTGGAACCAGATGGGGAGACTACCATTATATCCATCTTTAAATGTTTTGTTTATGGAAAACATGATTAAATCTACTCCCATTAGAGTCTTGAAGGATGCTAATATTACTATACAAGGGGCCAAGTTTACTTGAGGACTTTGAGATCTTAGCCCTTGCAAGCCGAGATAGTTTTCCGCAATTACTTGGGTGCCCTTGGTGTTATGCTAATAATGGTTATATGTGCTTTAATAAAGGATATATCTCTTTTGAGAACAAGTAAGAGCATGCCATCATTCCTTTGTGAGATGGAAAAGTTACACCTTATGTAGAACCTTTGCGTGAAGAGGATTTGGAAAAAAATTACTTGCGCACCAATAGAGATCCTGAAGTATTTGAGCCATCAAAGGAAGGGGTTATTTAGTGGGATGATGTAGAGTCATGAGTGATACTACCAACGTTTCTTTTGACAACTAGGCACATGGGAACTATGAAATGGTTGGGCACAAGAGGAAGTGTGTAGATATGCATGTAATTAGGTCATGTTGTATTAGAAGTTTGGACAATAACTAGGTACTAAGGTACACTAGCGAAGGAAATACTTAAGTGTTTCTACGTGATATGCAAGCACTCGTTGATAGACCAAGTGGAAAGAAAAAATATTTTGGTATATACCTTGCGTGGGAAAACAACGTGCTTTGATGGATGGTACATATAGATGGTCTTTTAGAGCGGAAAGAACGAGACTCACCTTCTCTTCCATATTTCTTCGGAGTAATGCACCTACCAAGATATGTGAATTTCATGGGAATGATTTTGCTTCACATCACATTCAGTAGTATGAGAGACTCTAGATAAGGGAGCAGGAGGCCTTACCCCTTCAATGTGGGTGCACAAGTTTTTCTTCACCTTGCAAGGTTGCACACGCATATGATATGTTTATGTGGAATTGAATAGAGAGATAGGGAATTGGCAAGAACTTGCTACTAGTATGATTCGGACCTTTGACTATTTTTCTACTAAACCTCCAAAGTGAGGAATTACATGTTATGAAGCACTTGCCTATGGGAGATAGTGCAAAGGATGAGGAACTTATTCAATAATTACTAGGTGAGTTAAATCTATAGGCACATTTTGAATAGGAAGAAACATATGAGGAATATTTTGGGCACACCTACCTAGAAATAGAAAAAGGAAAGATGGTTTACATGATTGATGATTAAGAATTGGAAAATATAGATGTTGATCATACTGTGGGTATGTGTGAGGTCTTAGATAGTGTAAATAAGAAGGCACAGACATACCATGATCCCATGAAACCAAAGAATGTTAATAATGGAGTAGATGCAAAACCTAAGGAGGCCATTATCGAATATTATTGGTTTGACTCAAAGGTTGTGAAAATAATTGAGTTGTTGTGTGACTTCCAAAAATATTTTCCTAGCGTTTCTCATGAGTGCAAAGGAGTACATCCCTCTTTGGGGAAACTAAGGATCAAGCTAAAGGAAGGTGTGCACCTTGTTAGGAAGAGGCCTTACATGATGAATCATAATCGTGTGTCAATGTAAAGGAAGAAATTGATAAGATGTTGAACTCTAGGATCATTGATCCCATTTATAATTCAGAGTGGGTTATCCCTATGGTGATAAGCATAAAAAGATGGAAGAATAAGAATTCATGTGGATTATAGGGAGTTGAATGTTGCATGTGTAATAGATCCCTTTCCAATACCTTTTACTAAAGAAATTCTGGAATGTGTTGTTTTAGGAATTTGACTTTACGGTGGTAGTAAATCCAAGAAAGAGAAATTATGGACAAGATCATCTATCAATGATTAATTTAGGTGAGGACATGTAGAGCATTGAGGAAAAAAATTCAGATGCATTGTTGTTCGATTGAACTGCGTGCCTTTTGACTTAGAAGATATTGCTAAGTTTTTTTCATACTGTTGTGGCACCTGAAGGGATGAAGAGTTTAGAGAAGAAACAAATTACCATACGCATTGCACCTTATATGTTGATTAGTGGATATTTATATGTAGTAGGATGAGATGAAGTTTTACACCTATGTTTACTTGAGCATGAGTGTGAAGATATTATGGATAAATCTCATGGTGGCATTATAGGTGGACATTATTCACGAGATGCTACAGTGCGTGAGATTTTATTGGTTGGTCTATAATGGGAAACAATATACAAGGATTTTAAAGAATATGCCAAGGTGTGTGATCATTTTCAGTGCCTTGGGAAGCCTAAGCATATGGATTACATTCCTTTTAGGCCTATAGAAAATGCATAACCTTTTAAAAATTGGGAAATTGACTATGGGTGATATTTCCCCACCCGTGCACAAGACTAGATCGCGCTACATCATAACTTGTACAAATTATCTTATGAGGTGGGTAGAAGCAACACCTACAAAGGATTGCATAACATATACGGAAACAATATTTATGTGGGAGAATATACTCAATAGGTATGGATGTCCACTATGTCCGAAAAGTGATAGGGGCACTCATTTTCTTAATGAGACAATCAAAATAATACTAGCATAATTTATGGTGGCACACCTTAAAAAAACACACTATCACCCATAGGAAAATGGAACTACCGAGGCTTTCAACAAGATATTGTGTCATACATTGATGAACATATGTGATGTTGGAAGGAAATAATGGGATGATAAAGTCTCATTGTAATTTTGGCATACAAGAAAACTTACAAAAGATTGAAAAAAGCCACACCCTTTTACTTGGTGTTTAGTGTGGAGGCTATTATACCAGTGGAATTAATGTTACCTTCCTTGCGTATTGTGCACATAGGAGGCCCGGATGATGAACAAGCATTAGAAGAATGTATTGATAAATTGATGCGGTTAGATGAAAGGTGCACTATTTGCGAGATGGAGTAAGAACATAGAAAAGGTCAAGAAGAAGGCATGGCATGATAGACATATTAAGGATAAGAAGCTTGAAGTTGGACAGATGGTTCTTCTTTATGACTCCAAGTTTTTGTACCTCCCTTGAAAGATTATATACTTGATTCAGGCACTTTCTAGTTACTTCAATGGGAGTAAGATGAAGCCTTACTATAAATAATTCTTCTTGGTGTTTATAATAAAGCAAAGATTTCTATTTAGATTAGATTTTTTTAATGTACTTCTTTATGTGTTTCCTTTCATATTTTCTATGCTTTGTCAATTTCGTTTTGTATTTTTTGTAATAAGCATGCTTGCGCACCACTTTGAAGCTGATTATTACCTATTAAATTCATGAGAAAAGGATCACGCATAGTTTTAGTGTTGAGTGGAGTATATACAGGATAAATGAATCGATTTTAAACATTCTCTTAAATATGGGTATACATAGGGAGATATTGTGCATGTGGTTAAAGTAAAGGTGTAGATATAGAAAATTTTCTCATGAGTAAAAACTACTTTTGGATGAATGAATGCATAGTGCAACACAAGATGGTTATACCATGGGAAAATACTTGGTGAAAGGTGCAATAGATAGGTAATTTTCCACATGATGACACATGAAAGGAGGTATATGGACAGAAGTATTGGGTATGCTAGAAGGTTGTGACTAGGGCGTGGAAATATAAGCACAAGAAAATGAAAGAAACATCATTCAATGTTGAGTACGATGGTAGGTATGATCTCCTACAATACCTAGAGGAAAATAAATCACTTAAAAATGATTTGCGACATATACATGTGATGAATTTATTAGCGGACCCTACAAGCAAAGGAAATAACTCGTATGAGCTCCTGCACACCGTGTGTTTGAATAATAATGGAGAATAACTAAGGATCTTCCTTTGGTATTAGATGAACAGACTCGGTTTATTATTTACATACATTTTTACACATGGATCTTTAGAATGAAGGATGGAGAGTGGAGCCCTTGGTTCAAGCTCCCATATGCCTTCACTGCGTGTTATTTTTAGGGATTAGTACACATATTTTCAAATGCCCGGAGGTTTCTCTTCAATGCGAGACAAAGTAAACTATGACTACCATACACTCGGAAGACATATGTCTATCCAAGAAATTTTTCTTGTATTGGGAAGTAAATTTCAAATGATACTCATATCAATTCTATGAGCCTAGTTTTTGGAAGGCTAGAGTGGCTAAGGTATACATCTACCTTAATCCCAAGTTGGAGAATGAGAAATATGTTTAGAAATAATTCAAGCTCCATGAGTTGACCAAGGAAAACATATTTTAGGCACACTACGAGGATGAAGAGGGGACTTTTCCCCATGATGAAGAAGAAGAAGAGGAGGAACGAAGGGAAGATATTGGTGTCTTATAACATGGAAGTAGGAGATAGCCCACTATAGGGGATAAAAGATCATATAAAACAATGCCTCCATTGCGAAGGAATATGAGAAAGAAGGAATGGAGACAAGCACAATAGAGATAGGTTCGGGAGAGGGCACTTTGGGAACAATAGTATAAGAGAGTGTTGAGATGAACCAGAACTCAAGGCACGGGGCTATCAAACCCACCAAGGAGATTTCCTAAGACTTCCCTATCAAGGTGGAGCCGGTAAAGAAAATGCAAAGTTACATCCCTACTTAGGATGATGAGGGTGAGAAATAAAAGGACAATGCGTTGAAGACTCTACTCAACAATGAGGATGTAAAGGAACCTCAGGTGGAATAATTGTAACATGATACATAGGACTTGAAAAAGTGGGAGATAGACGGTGGTACCATTAATATAGGGATGGTTGTAAATATGGACGATCCATATGGTGAGCATATTGATACAAAGACTAATGGAAGGCTAGTTCTTGATGCGGGTGTAACCATTCCAAAAGCTAAGTGCTTGGGAGAGGAGAAGGATGAAGGAGTGTATAAAAATCATACAACTTGGTATGTCAATGACCCAACCAAAATCATATGTGCTAGGTTTCAAAGTACTTTAGAACCCAAGGACCTTTATGGCTGGGAGTTAATGGATTCGAAATGTCCACCATGTATGCGAGACGGAAATACCTATCATCGAGTATGAGGACTCATATAGATGAGCCTAATTTTGATGTGTGGAAAGAATGTTGTGTCTCATGAAAAATGAATAAAGTACAAAATTCACATGATGTGATAGTTAAACTGACTCGGATTGTCAAATGAGCGGGTGAGTAAATCATTAGAAAAGGTATCTACGAGATATTGCATGCGAAACATAGATACGGTGACAACTATTTTTGCCTTGTTAGAAGATAAGAAAGATAAAGACACCGAGATCAAGTGCTTAATGGAGGAAAAGGAGATAGCTAAGGCAAAGGCGTGTATGGTGCTGAGTATGGTAGAACAAATTGGTGATGAAATTTTGAAGGAAAGGATAGATCTAGAAGATAAAGTGTCATATAAGTTTCCATCTACAATCCATTACTTACGCACCCAAGTTCTTCCGGTGATATATGGAGTTCCAGTGTACATGCCAAAACCAAAGGATGTTGTGACATAGGAAGAGAAAACAAAGGCCACAATAACATGAAAAATTATTAGTTATGAGTCGATACTATAGACCATGAAGGATGAAATGAAGAAGGAAGACTTGACACTAATTATGTGTGTAGATCCTGAAAACATAATAAAGACAAGGACTCTGGAAGAGTAGGATGAGTTCCTTAGTGTAGTGAATAATGATACACTTGGGCATGAGGAGAGGCTCACCTTGGTATCGAGAGAAGTTTGATGCCCTTGTAGTAGCTCATGACCCTCACAACAAAACGAATCAAAGAAATAGGAAAACTCATAGCACGGAGGATGGATGTAATGGACGGGATGGTCTCAAGTCCATCAAATGTCATTAGGATATTGTAGAATGAAGGTGATAACATGACTATAGATGAAATGGAAGAAGTACTTATATACATCCCTTGTAATATTAATAAGGTTTTCAATGATTCGAATGAGTTAGAATAAGAGATAAAGAGTGAATATCCGAGTTAATTTTGCATGTAGTGGGATAGAGCGTCAAATTATTATTTCCGTCTTTATGTAAATTTATTCTTTCATTCCTTATTCTTTATTTCATGGAAAGATAAATCATTTTCACCCATTTCTAAGGATGAAAATGAAGCAAGTGTGGGGTAATTTTGGGCTGATGAATTACAACCTAAGTATTAAAGGTGCATAAGGATTGGGTGCGTGGACATAGAGCACACCTTGAAAAGCGTGATATCGGGACTAAGAAAATTTGCATGGTAAGGATAAATATAGATGTTGAGTGTGAGGCACACATTAGCATGAACACTTAAGGATAAAGCAAGGATATTTTGGACAAGTGGAAGATCAAGTGACATGCATATTTTTGAGCTATTAATAGGATTAAATTTGAAGTTTATATTATTAGATAATCTATTATTAGTGAGGTTGCATGATTTTCTATTTGTCTTGTAAGGGCACATGGCTATTCTTAGCATGTAGCCTATTTTGGAAGGTGTGTGAGTAGTGAAGGGAAAGTCCCCACTACCTATAAATATGTATTGATTTGCACAATTTTGGGATCCATGTTTTTAGGGTTATCTTGTTGGTTTACGAGCACACATGACTTATGGTGTCTGTAGACGCCAATTTTTGCTATAGGGCCCTCTCGTCATCTCAAATCCATTGATTTCCCCTCTCACCTTTATTTTTCCTAAATTTCAATAAACCTCATCCATCTATTCAACCAAATTTAGTTAATTATTGAATGGGCTCCATAAAAACCCATTTAATAATTAACTTTTGGCATCTTTCACATTTTATTCAATCCATGGGTATTAATATACCCATCCGGTAGCCCTTTCTAAATTTCAAATGGAATCTATCATCTCACCTACCATGTCAATCATGCTCCCCACTCCATCTAATAATTCAAACTATGGTCCCCACATGATCACATCATATCTCTTAACTCGGGTTATTCTACCCAACCCTAGTTACTTGTTAACCCCAATCTAACCTCACCTCCAAGCTATAAATATGGGTTTTCCCCATATTTCAAGGAGGAGGTCCTAGACGTGGAGTACCTAGACCTGAAAACGTGGACAGGACTAGGCCCAGAGAGGAGAAGGAAGAGCTTAATTAATTTCTGCAAGTTTAAGGGAAAAATCTTTGCCATGGTTCGTTATCTTACCATCTTGATTCCTAGTTCATCTCCATAACAGAGCACAAGCTAAGTCCCCTTGTCATTTTATATTCCATTATTTTTGCATGATAAATACTATTCATGATCTATTATTATCTTATCTGACATGGGGGTTGAAATCCTTTAAGGGAGCTAATATCCTCTTGAAATGACACTTTTTGGGAAAACCCGCATATTCTTATTTAATCTTATCTTTTGATTTTGCGAGATCTAGCTTCTTTATATCATACATTTATCTTCTTTGCACCCATAGATCCACATCTGCATCTGAGGTCCTAATCCCTCCATCATTCAAAGTTTTTGGTGGTTTCCTGTATTGGCTTTCACCCTGCTCAAGAATGAAGTTTCATGTACAACATTTTTGCATTCCCAGTGGGAGTAGATCCTAGATATGGTCGTTTTGTTTTTATTTTTACTCATCTTTTATAACTTGCTTGTTTGCAAAATCTTAGTATTTTTTTATCTCGGTTAAAGTATAGTCACTCATTTAAGTCACCTAAGAGGTACGTGCTCTTTGTTTTCTATTTACCTGCATGGGAACTAAATCCAGACATTGACCTTATGACTTGACATTTGTTTTTGAACTTGGTTTTGCAATAAATATATATCTTGTTGTTATTACTTGATTTATTTATTTATTTTAAATATAATAAATATCACAATTAATCATCATCAAAAGATTAGTATTTGGAGGATAAAAATTTATATTTGGTTTAATATTGATTAATTTTGTAGTTCATTCCATCTATCGGCTTATGATATGATTGTTGGTTTTCTTTGGATAATCATTAATATACAATCTTTGCATTTGTATTATTTTATATAATAATACTAACCTTCGTTATAAGACAAATTTACAAAAAAAAAAAAAAAAGATAATATAATAATATTATTATTATCCCCCATACTCCTTCCTTCTCGTCGAACCACCCACGAGCTCATACCCTAAACCAACTCCCACTACCCACTCAGCTCGTCATCCACTCCTAGAATGAGCCAATTCCTCGCACCCATTCACCTCACATATCCCTTCCTCCAAAATTTATTCCATTCACCTCACATCTAGCTATAATCTCTATTATCCCGCCCAAACGCCACATCACCGAGTCATTCATCTCACCCGTAGTCCCGCATCCATCTTACCTCTCTCTTTGCTTCATCTCTCCACCACTCAACCATCTCCCCAACCGACTTCTTCTACTATATACCTCTCTCCACTCTGTCCCTGACTTCAACCCAACCACTTCTCCTCCATCCTCCCAACATTCCATCACATCTGTCTCTCTCCACTCTATCCCCATGACTCCCCTCGACCGAGTTTCCACCATCCTCCCGAATCATTCTTAACTCCACTAATCACACAACTCCCTTCTTCTTCTTCTCCTCGACAATTAGGCAGTCAATCCACTCCACCTTATAATCTCTACCTCCCATGTAGACTAAGATTCTTCCCACGTTGATTGCCTCTCCCATCTCCTCTCCCTCACAAGCTACCTTTTCCCCCATGACTCTACCACCACACCTCCTCCGCTCGCTTCCCACAATTCCCAACTCTCCTCTTCCCGAACTATCTCCCATCCAACCATCTCCCACATAGCCTTATCCCCAGGAAAATATCCACATTGACTCTGCCTCACTTTTCCTTCCTCCCATGGCTCCTTCACCCCTCTCCCAAAGTCCTAGCTTCACCAAGCCATTTCCAACGACCCCCACTCAAGCTCCTATCTCCTATGTCAGCAGCGAGACCACTTATATTGCCCACGTAGGTAGGATTACCATGATTTTCCATGTGGAGAAAGTGAATATCCATGCTAACTCACATGATTTTGATGCTTGATATCAATAGTCTCCCAAGCTCCCGATCCATGATCCTTCCAACTATTTCCAACTAGTTTCAAACTCACAAAATCTTTATAAGTAACGACTATATATTTTTTTTACACCGACTTTCTCACAATAATTTACATGTTTCTCTCCATGCACACTTTCCCTAACAGACATACACCAACCCATGTGGTCTTCATCCCTCTCCATGCACACTTTCCCCGACCAAGAGGACCCCTCCATGTGAACTCCACATGGCTCGACCATACACGCACTACCACATTTCCAATCAAAGTACCACATTTTTAACTCACTTAATCAACGAATCAAATTAGGCTGACATTATTTATTTCAAATCATATGAACCACTAATATAGGCTATACTATTATTTATGTAGTTATTTTTCATTTAGCTAACCTGGTTAATGTTACTTCGTAAATCTAGGTTAATTCAGGACTTAATTTTACAATTTTGGTTCATCGCCTCATGAATTAATTGGTGAATATTGACGCTTCATCAAGTATTTAGTTAGGCTCAATTTGTTAATTCTGTTGTAACATTAATTAAATTTAGTCATTTTGACTCGCTTATATCCCTTTATTTCTGTCGTATGTAATTCATCCCAAATATACCTTTAGATCTTTTTCAAAACATACATTTTTTATTAGTGCATTAGAATACTTAGAATAATCATCTTTCTTATTTATCTAATTAAGCATCTCTTTCAGCACCATGTCATTAGGACCATTATATTGCTTTTCTTATTTTGTCATCCGCATGAATTAATTTTTTTATTTTCTTTTACGGTAGAGTCTATATCGTTGCAAAAAAAAACTAAAGTTAATGCTACCAAAGACCAATATTTATATCAAACACATCAAAACACTTGTCTTGACCTTATGTGCAAACATAAACGGTGTCATTTTAAGGTACTCGGGAATTCTGCCACCGACCGTCACCTCCAAGCCTGCCATCATCACATGTGATCAAATAAACTGAAACGTATTATGCAAATTCGTCTTCCAGTCATGAATGGTGCACTTTTAAGGTCACTGGACGTTCCAGGTCCATGATTAATACCTCTAAACATGTGTAATTAAATAACCTAGAAAAGTGATTCTCTAGGTATTCCTCATTTTTCTTTATTTTCTCTTTTCTGCATTGAATTTCCCTTTTCTGAGTGATTGTCTACATCGAATGTCACATTTCATTTTGGTCTAAAACAAACCTTCGCATCTTGCTTGCTTACATAGCCTAAGTAAGGGATTTAACTCTCTACATTTCACTTATCACACACTACCTGAGACTACACAAACATAATTAACACATCAAAACATTCCTCTCACCTGGTTAACTGATTGGGACTTAAACACCCAACAGGAAACCGTCTCAGACATCTCCCAATCCAAAACTACTTGAAACCAGCCTTAGAATTCCATTCTTTAGGCACCTTCATTATCCATTTTACTTTTTTTCACATCTCATAATTAATCATGATGATAAAAATATGCTACTTGATTTGTTTTTCAACAAAATACATAAACAAATGTTTCTCTATTTCACACCTATTGTCACTCTCTCTCAAATCAAGACAAAACAACAATATGCTCTATCCAATGATATTAATTATTTTGCTGATCTCTCCCAACAAGATACTAAACTGAAAACCATGTCATCGGTCCACCCAACCTCCGGTCTCCATAGTCTAACCTCATGAGACCCATGTCATCCAAAATCGTCCCCACCTTAACACGAACCCTCATATCCCTCATCAAGAAAGTATTCTTACACTGATGTCACCACCATCTCCCGCTTCTCTTGAGACACTTGGGCCTCCTCCTAATCCCATATATGACTTCTTACTCCAATAATCTCCTACAATCTCTCAATCCTCCTAATCTCCTCAATTAGTGGATCACATTCCACCCACATCTCATTTTGACAATTCTATTTCATCCACTATTAATAGGCCTTTCCAACCATCTCAACCTCTTCATATTTATGTTCTTTCCCATCATATGATCCAACCATCTCAATCTCTTAACACCCATATCCCCACTTATCATTTACCACAACAACCTACCCAACTTCAACAAACACATCATGTCCCTATTATTCAAAGTTAGCCTATGCAAAAATCTCAACCCATGACACATGTTAATCCTTACCAAACAGTTCCCCACACACCTACATATCTACAAATCAATCAACTATCTTATCAAACCATTCTCGCAAACGTCCTATCCACAAAATTATCAATCACCTTATCAGACACTTCACCAAACACCCATACATCCACAAATGCATCATTTGCCTTATCAAACTACTTTTCAAACCACACAACCAATCCAATCTCAACCTTATAACACCTCGAGTGATCTAATTCATGCCTTAATGAATCGGTTAGCTAGTTTAGAAACCCTTACCATAGCACCCAAGAACACCTTATCCTATGAACACATCTCAAATTAACCGATTCATTCGTCGATTCTGATTAAACCCTACCATCCTCATTGGAAACAACCCGAGTTTACTAAGTTCAACAAAAAGGAATATCCCCAAAATCATCTCCTCACATTTAAACACACATATTATCTTATTGCGCATGATCATGATCTACTTCTTTGCACTTTCCCCATGTTCTTTTCTTGTCCAGGTTAGACTGGTACAATAGTATCCCATGAAACTACATATTCTCCTTCACCCAACTTACACAAGTTGTTATTATAATACTTTTCTATCAATATCACATGCAAAACCACTATCACTTTGATATCTATACCATTTGACAGTTTACTGACGATCCCATCACCGACTTCGTCGCATGATGGCATGGTGTTATAAACCAACTATCCTTTCTTATCCACGCAAACAGAACTAATCAAATTATTCTTGCATTCATGTGCAAAACATATATCATCTACTTTGTAAATCTAATCATTTTGAACCTTTGATGAAGCTTTCACAATGGCTCATAAACTCGAAACCCATGCCATTGAGCAAGGTCATCTCAAAATCAGATTGGCCAAACCTAAAGTTGAATCTACTAAACCATTCACACATAATGACAATTTTAAGGGTGCATCTAACAATGTGGTCATTAAACCCTCTTCAGCATCTACATCAAGCACATGGTCTCAACAACGATCCCCTCAAAGGTCACAACATTGAGAAATGTTGTTCCTTCAAAGATCATGTCCAACGACTCTTAAATCAAGGGGATATCCAAATTGACACTCCACGGAACAAACTAATTGACCACCAACTAATCATGTCACCCACTTTACATCTCAACTATCAAATGCTTATATGATTGACATTGTCGATCAAGATCTTATCTTATCACCAAATCCACATGTTCCCATAGTGGACATTATTCCCATCCCTTATGTGGAACTTGTCACACCTACACCAAATTTTACTACTTTTGTCGAACTGCACCTTCTCCTATCCTTATCACGTCCACATCAAATTTGACTATACAATCCACTCCCATCACTTCAAACATACACCAATCTATAAAATTTGATTCATATTTATCACCTATTTTGGCCCCGCTCATATCCACACATATCCTTACATCTCTCACACCTTTTTCTTCGCCCACATCTGCCTCAAACACATCTGCTACTACACCTACATTTCTCATAACTATCCCAACTAAACTTAGTTCTACTACATGTACCCTGGATAGCCCCACCTTTGACATCAACCCCATTATCAAACATATTGTTCTTACCTTTAGAAACATTTATGAAACAACTAGTCCCTTCTACTTTTACATCCGAAAATGTTCATACATTTGTTGCATTACCCATATCCATAATGTCTACTCCATCGGTTATCACATCACCCACATCTCCAAATATCCCAAATATTCCTACATCTTTATCTATGCCAACTACCCATATATCTATCATACCAACAAATACACCTATCCCTACCTTGACATCTTTACCTATATCTTCACCCATGGCCACATCACCGGTCTACCCCAATATTCTTTACCTAATCCTTCTATCACACCAACCAAATCCTCTCGATCTGTAACCCTATTAAATATAGCATTTGGATCATCTACTAAACCAAAACATCCACCTAAATCAAATAAAGATGATTTACCTTCTCCCTCTACAAAATCAACTCTTTCCTCACCAAAACTGAAACAATCCACATCTCACATAGATATCATTAATTACATCATACAAACACATATCTCTTCATTAAAGCCCTTGTCTTGTTTTAGGACATTTTCTCCATTAATAACCACACCACCACTATCAGATCCTCCGGTTGAAATTATTGTCATCCCTGCTAGAGGTAAATATTCTCAGTTGAATTCTAAGGCTCGGGGAAAACATCCTGATAATCCCCTACACCTCCTCAAAACATTGATTTTCCTCTTCTTAACAATCCAATGCCACAACATCTATTTTAGGATCAGTCTCTCCATCTACAACATCTTGCAACAATCAATCCACATCTAAATAATAAAATCCTTCAACCAAATTTGATTTGTCCTCCAAAACACGAAATTCACCCATCCAATCTACATCCACTTTTTCTCCTAACTCCAAGTTGAGATATCCTATCAAAACCCAAAAGAGTTACCTTCCCCATGACACTTCAATGGTCATACGCAAATATCTTTCGACATTTAACTCAAATATCTGCCATCACACTTCCTCCCATTAAATCCTTTAATCCCTATGGTCCCAAGCCATCATGGTTCAATCATAATTGCACTTGCACCTATCATCATACCCCGGCCACAACATCGAACATTGTAAGGCATTTCGGTCAATCGCCCATAATCTTATTAAGAAAAATTATTTCCTCATTCAGGGAAAGTTCATTCTCCATCTACATTGAATCTAATTCATATACCATTTATTGGGTTTCCCATGATTCCTTCATCCACCTCATCCCTTAACATTCCTCCTAAACACAAAATTCCTCCTAAGGAAGGTTCTCCATTGTTCATCAATACCTCTTATCTTACTAAGCACACTTCTGGTCTCCGATCATTCACCCCATCCAAATCTAAAACAGTCTCATCTAAAATATTTCAACATCCTTTAACTCCTTCACATTTAACTTATTGTGGGAACAACCTTCCCTCGCCCTTGAGCATCTCATCCGTACAACTCCTTATTCTACTAAGAGGACTTCACTCTTTGACATTATTTTGTCTACCTTCTTCACATTCATCCAATCTAAACTATTTCTACCCAAATCCTCACTCATTTTAAGTCCACCATTGTGGCCATGTTTGTGTCTCTTTTGGGGCACCATCTATTTCATCAAGTCCACCATTGTGGCTATATTTGTGTCTCTTTTGGGACACCATTTATTTCATCAAGTCCTCCTTTGAGGCCATGATTATCCTTCTATGTTTATGTCTCTTTTGGGGCATCATTTATTTTCATCTAAATCCACCATTGTAGTCATATGTTCATTTCATTCAGAAATAGTTTTATTTCTTTCTTGTATATCATCTCTTCTTATTACAACTTCACTATCTTCCCTCTCTTTGTAAAACCGGATACGTAAGCTCTTAAGGCATTGCACTTACGACCAGCTCTCTGTTAGCATATCTACCGATGCACACTTAGTTATATCCTTAGATCATTCCTCCATCCTTAGCCCCTTCCATTTGTCATTGTAATGATCTGAATTATGTGGTCTATCTTCACTACTTTGATGTGACCCCATAATCATTACATCCATCACCCTCTCAATCTCCTATGACATTAATGTAAAGGGTCCAGGTGTATCTTGTACATTCCTTCTCCCCTCTAAATTGGTTTACTTAGCTATTTCCATCTCTCCCCCATGTGAATCTTAAATTCATGTATGCAAAAGGCAAAATCAAAGTTATCAAAAATAGACTGATCCCTTGAAGGACAACTGTTCATGCAAAAATGAAAAGCATACAAATCAAAATCAAAGAAAAATCAAAAGAAATAGACCGATCCCTTGAAGGATGGCTATCATATTATTCTTGCCATCCATATTATGTATAAAGTAGACCATACCCTCAAAGGATGGATACTCTATTATTATGGCATCTGGAAGGTTTCTCACATTGATTAGCCTTCATTTTATCAACATTTTTCAGAAAGCTTTCTACTATTGTTCTTTCCCTTTCCCAGAGCTGGGGCATAGACTTAAGGAACACCACCTTTGGAGATCCCTCTTCCCACGTACAAGTTACATCTCAATCCCTTTTTCATGTCAACATTAGGATTACGAGCATCTTTCATCCATATTTTCCTCATGATCTTTTGGTATAACTAACTATCATTGGTTATGTATTAACACCTGCTATCGGCAGCAAGTGCAATGCCTTGAGTGGTAACCTTTCTTGTTTATCTACAATCCACTTCTAAACATACTATCTTTGTACACCCTTGCTACAACTATGTTTCATTCATCTCATCCAGATCATCTTTTATAAAAATCACATCAAATTTCACACTGTGAATTCTATATCTATCCATCATCTCCATGAATGCATTTAAAAATATAATTTTCGATTTGCAAATTCTACTTGATCATTGTTATAGTTTGTGAATCCTACTTGAGGATCCTTCTCAAGGAAAGTTCGTTATCCTGCAGCTCCTTATCTCCCAACATGTTCAACAATGTATTTGATCCATTTCTCTTCGCTCCCCATTTCCACTCATCCCCATTTGTCTCCACATCATCCTTCTCACCTTTTTGTCCCCTTTCACCACATCGATATCTTACTTGTCTTTCCTCTTGAGTTTCCCTTTCACTCTTCCGCTTTTAGTTTAACAATCTTACTTAACCATCCATACAAAGCTAGAGAATCTTAGTTAAGGTATATCTTATTCCTTGGATCCTCTGTTGTATAAGATTCTCCACCATTTCCTCTTTTAGCAGATGACAATCACCACCACAAACATCTTTCCGCTCCTCCTTTTCTTCTTGACACATTTGCATCATCACTCCCACCACATGGGAATCCTAATTAAGGATTTCCCTTACACTCTCCATCTACATTGCATATGTTCCTCCATCCACTCATGTCACACTCCTTTGTTTCCTTGTTATCACTTTGATATCACCTCCTTTCATCTCTTGTTCCATTTTGGTATACACTACTCAATATTTTCATCATCCTTCTGTTCTTTGACTTGGCAATCCTATTTAACCATCCCCGTCACAGGGAAATTTTACTTAAGAGTTCCTCTTAAGAATGGTTTGTCGTATGACCCTTCCAGCTCCCATCATATCTTCCTCTTCTTCTATCTCCTGCCTCTCATCGTACTCATCCACTTAGACCAGCCCTTCTACACCTGTATCCAATACAAAGTTTTCTTTCTCCTTCCATATTATAACTTCTGGTTTGGTGATCTTACTTAAATCCTCTTGTGGCATGGCGATCTTACTTAAGAGTCCTTCTTAAGCATGATCTATCATCCTGCACTCACCCACTACCCCACATTCTCTCCATCTACATTTTCTTGTCATTCCCCATCATCACATCCTCTCACCTTTTCTTCCATTCACATAAACACCACCTCCTCCTTGCCCCATTTTTATCTCCATCATCCATCGCTAGGTAATATTACTTAACTATTTCTTCTCCATTCATTTTTGTCTTGTTTATTCATTTTTATCTCATTCATTCTCATCCACTACAACCTCTCCTTGCCTTCATCTTCCTACACATCGTTATCCCTCCTTTCTTTACTCTTTCCACTCCGTCTTCTAGAGTTCTCCCACATATCTACCCCCATACTTACCCATCATTGTCATTGATCTTCCCCTAACATTATTTCATCATCATCTTATGTTTCCATGCTAGTAATTATCAGTGGACTTCTCCTAAAAATCACTCATCCCAATTTTACACACCTGAATCCTTTTCTTTGACCTCCTCCATTCTATCTTCATTCCTTCCTTCCTTTGTTCCCTCTGATCATTATCGGGGGACTTCTCCTAACATCCCTTCATTGGCGTTCCCCCTCCCATTATTCGTTTACTTTCTGCCTCATCTCATCTTTTCCGACTGATCATTAGCGGTGGTTTTCTACTAACATCCATTCATTGGCATTGCCTCTCCTATCCCTTCCTTTCTTTTTCCTCGCCATCTCTCCATCTTCCATTCTTCCTTGCTAATTTCTTCATTGTCTTCATCATGCACCCTCTCTCTATTTTCTCGTCATCAACTTATCCTCATCTCATGCATCTCCACATCTTTTCCAATTGATGTCATTCCTCCCCTCAAGCTTCTCTTTACGCTCCTTATGCTTCTCACTCTTTATCAAATATCTCTACTCTTGGTTCCCTTCCTTCTACATAATTTTCTTCGTTGTCTTCTCCTCCTTTCTGATCCTCATCTTATTTCACTTCCTCTACATCATCCTTCTCCCTATTTTACCTCACACTTCCTCCTTACTTCCCCATCGATAACTTGACTCTTCAGCATTGTCCCATCTCCTTTATCATCTCGGATCCACATACATTTCCATGTGGTCGGGTTCCATATTATTTACCTTCGATTTCCACACTATGATTTGTTTCCTTCAATTTTCTTTTCTCTGTAATCTCCTTAGTTTTCCATTACCTCTCTCGCTTTCCTCTACTTCATCCTCCTTCACACCTTTCATTTTAAGTAACTCTATCTCTTTTTCATAATTTCACCCTCTTCTTTTTCCTTTTCATTTCTTCTCTTTGCTTTTCCTTCTTCATTTCCCCCTTTCTCTGTAATCCTTCTTTGTTATCTTCTTCCTCCCCTTTCAGTCCTTCTTTTCTCCTCCTCCATCTCCTTCCCTCTATTCCATATCCTTGCTACCATCACATTCGGTCTTTCTTACTATTCTCATAATCAATCAATCCTCATGTCCTGCTCCTTTTCTCTTTCTCAACGTATCTCACACCTAGCATTCATGGTAAATGCCAATGTTTCTTTGTTTATGTACCACCATCAATACATTTCATTATCGTTCTTGTTCTTCTCTTTGTAGCATTGACCTCTTCTCTTTTTCGAACCCTATCACATCTTTTATCTTTGCCAGTCCTTTCGTAGGGAATCATCATATCCATTTTCTCTGGTTTTGTTTTGTTGTAAAAGTATCTTGACTTCTTATCCTACTTATCAAACAAGTAGGACTGATTTTACCTTCTAATTTTCTAACACTTATGCATCTTTCCTATAAAACATGATTGCCATCATATTCATCACCCTTTTAAGGAATTTTATCTCACCTTTCTATCCTATATGCTCATCATGTGCACATTTATGAGTGTTCCCCCTAGGATATCTTATTTCAACATCCATCTATGTTTTATATTAGGGCATCATTATCTTCATCCTCTTACCTTTTGCGGATGCATAATCTTTCATATGATTCCTTGCAGACGAAGGATCTCACACATATTTTCAAACTAAGTTGTGCATATTTTGATGTTTTCCTATGACCCATTGGTCATCTTAGTTTACATCCATATTGTAGTGGTTTTCACCCACTCACTGGTCTGTAGAACATTGTCATTTGTCTCTGTTGAGACCGCAATTTTCCTCTACCGATGTGATATTGAAGTCATTGCCATAATTTTTTTCATTGTTATTACGATCCTTTTTTCCCAAGGCATATTTCCTTTGGTCATGTATTCATCCATCCTCGGACACATATTTCATCTAAACCTTTTTGTTTTTATCTCGTGGTTTACTATCGTAAACCACTCAACAAAAAGGGAAAATGTAGACACCAATTTTTGGTATAGCACCCCTCCGTCATCTCACATATATTAATTTCCCCTCTCACCTTTATTTTTTCTAAATTTCAATAATCCTCATGTTGGTATCTAAATTGATTCTCATGTGAGGGCCGAGCAAACATCACAAACCGACAAGATGCTTAGAGATAGACAAATCATGATATGAGTTGTTTTGTAGCTAGGGAGGGGATTCAGATGACTCTTTGTCACTCAAGTGTTGGAGAAATGGATAGCACCTTATCAAGGGTTTGATCTACCCTCACTACTTTAGGTTGTGCCTTCAACCAGGTGAGAGGACCCATTCTGTAACCCGTATTAGTGAAGGATATCAAGAGATCCTTCTTTGCACAATTTTCATGAGAACCTTGAGAAAATATGATCAATACAACACAATCTAACTCTCACGAGTTGTCACACTAGAGAGTGGAGATGTTTCCTAGAAAAGGTTCGGCTTACTAAAGGAAATAATTGAATCCTTATTGTTTCTGCATATTTTGGCACTGAATTTGTTAAACCTTTGTGGATACACATTACAAACAGGGGTAGTTCATGTAGGATTTATCATTTGAGAAGTTTTTGGTGGGAATTTAAGCAAGATAAAGTTTATTATACCAAATCTATGAGAACCTTTACAAGTATTGAAAAAATGACAGAAAAATGCTTATAAATAGCTAAAATATTCTTTCAACCAGAAGGTGTGTATCAATGGAGGCCCATAGATACACGGTTTCATAAACTCTTCAAGAATTCAACATAAAGGATCATGCTAAAGACTCAATTAAACATTGAAATTCCTTGATTTGTCACACCTAAGATACACTCATAGAATTACAAACAATATTTGTGAACCTAGTGAAAGTAGAGTGATTTTAAATTGTTTATTTCATTACAAGATGAAAGATCTTCTCACAATGAAATTGAAAATGCCATAATACTACCATAGGGATAATATCTTGTGTGATTCAGAGGGATTTCAACATAATATTACAACAGGAACAAGAAAAACTATTTGAAAACATTCTGAAATAAGAGAAAACAAAATTGTGCTCATGATCAACACAAATTCATTTCAAGGTTCATTAGATTCATCAGTAGGGGAGATTTTCTTTAAAAATATTAGAGCTTGTCAATGGCTGTACACTTGGAACCATCTTAATCTGATTAAATCTAAAACAAAGGAAAATAAAAAGGTTTCTCAGACAGTCTCTTGGGAAAATATTTTTCTCAAAATTTCTTAGAAAAATTAACCTCCCTTATGTAAGATTATTCTAATTACATTTATACAATTTCATTCACTCACTCCTCCCAAAATTCCCCCCCAAAAGTCCAAATCTTCAAGAGAATATTCCTCTTTACAACATATTGTTTAATCATGTTTATTCCCTTGAAAATATCTTATTTTTTGTTGCTAGGTGGATAAATCATGAACTGATCACGTTTCTTAGTTCCTCAACTATGACTGGGATGCCATGTCATAACTTTTGATAGTATTTTTAATCATTCTTTTATTTTTTCATGCAAGAAATACCCTTTTTAATAATTCTCAGGTGGCTCCATATGGCTTGATATGACAAGCAATCCTTTTCACCTTTGAGAATACACCTTCAGAATAAATACCCGCATCTTTGCCTCTCATAAATGAGTGTCCTCACATTAATTATACCACATATTTCCGCTGCAAGTCCAAGTCGACAAGTGTAAAGAGGAGCCAGCAGAAGCCTCCACATCTCTCCTTTACGCAACTGTAAAGGTGAAGTCAAGAGGTAGGTTCCTCAAATGAGCATGGGCCCTCCACATGCCCAGAACTTGAGAGAGTTTCACTAGTCACTAAAAATTCCGAGCATGGGAAATTCTAACGGAAGCTTCCACATGTCTGTTTGGTGTAAATTAAAATATGAAGTCTAGAGGCGGGACCTCAAACGAGTGCAGGATCTCCACATGCCCTAGGGCCTAGAAAGATACCTTGGCTGTTGAGAAGTTTTAGTATAAAGAGGAGCTAGTGAAAACCTCCACGTGTCTTTTCAGTGCACTTTTGATATGGTTCCCAATAGTGAAGACCCCAAAGAAGCACGGGCTCTCCATGTGTCTCGGGCCCATTAAAGTTGTACCGACCGTTGAAAAATTTTAAGAACCAGCAGAAGGTACCACATGCCTAGGGTCTAAGAAAGTTGCATCAAATGCTTGAAAATTCTAAGTATGGGAAGATCCAAGAGTGAAAACTCCATGTGTCTCTTCAATGTTACTCCAAAGGTAAGACCCAGAGGTGGGACCTCAAATGAGCACAAGATCTTAATATGTCTATGGTTTAACAAAGTTGCAGTTTGTTGAAAAGTCTCGAGCATGGGCGAGATCCAGCAGAACCTCCATGTGTCTCCTTGCACAACTCTAAAGGTTAAAACAAGATGTAAATCCACAAATAAGCATAGGCCTTCCACATGGAAAAGATCTTAGTTGAGGCGGGCTCTGGGGTCTTTTGAATTTTATGAAACTTAGAAGAATTGTGTGCTTTTAAACATTTTGGCCTGCCCACTCACTTTTGATATAGGCTTTACACGTGGCTTTCCTAGATGTCGATGGGGTTGTGACTTACTTTATGAATTTCATTCTTTTTTCCAAAAAAAGCTAAGAATATCAAAATGCACTTGTGCAACCCACATCCCCATTTTTAACTTTTGATGTAGGCATTAGTAGGGCCGCTCTTCACTTTTAAAATTTATTCCTTTTTCATAATAAAGATAAAAGTTCCAAACACCTTCGGCGACCCGCCTTCTCGTAACCACTTGATTTATGACACGTGTATACTTTTCGGGGCCAAATTAAGAAATTTCTCTGCCACTTCATATTGTTGAGTAGCCAATTATAATTTATCGAGCCATGGGACCAATTTGGATTTTTTTACAAATGTGAAAAAAGTGACAAGTTTACAAAATAGACCCATCATGCCGTGTCTAATCAAAGAAGACCACATATCCATGGGTGTTGGGATAAAATTTGATAGGGAAAACATGACCATGGAAAAATAAAAGGAAGGGGAAACCCCAACATTCACACCCAAATAACAAACTGGTCCACATGGAAAGAGAAACTATAAACAACACAGAGCTCAACGTGTTTCATGACCATAGAAAGTGTTGGTGATCAAAATAGTCTCGCCCCAGTTTTCCTTTGAAAATCTATTGATTTACGGCCTCTATCACTTTCCTTTTCCCCGTGTTGTGCCTGGTTAATCCTTGTTACCATTTTTAATCTATTCCTGAGTCATATATCACTTATGGGTCCATGGTTTTCTCCTTGTTTCTTTGTTCCTCTGAAAATTCCAAAAACTCGGGTTTTATCATACCTTTCGGTCTCCACAGCTGGGATTTGTCTTCCTTGTCGTTTCGCCCTAAATACTTGAAGAAAATGAGTGGATGTATCTTTGAAAAACATATTTGAGTCTTGTAAACATTTCTAAACTCTCTGTCCTTGAAGAAATTTTCATTTTCTAGCTCGAATGATCATTTTTCCGATGGGTGTTTTCTCCTAGTCAAATTTGCTTCCTTGCATCGACAAGGGATGTGGCTTCTTTTGGTTGGTCGTGGGAATGGCAGTGAATGTTTAACTTATCACTTTTTCCTTTTTGGTGAAAAGGAAAAATTAGTCCCGTGGCCCCGCTTGTATCTGATTGGTTCTTTTGGTGCTTACATGGCTTCTTCCAATTGGATGGGGTGCGGAATGGGTCTATTTTTGAACTTTTTCTTTTTGGCTACTTTGGAAAAAGTTTGAACTTGCCCCGTGGCCCCTCTAGGATCTGATTGGAGCAAATTTAAGGGTAGGGAAAAGGTTTCGCTTTGACCTGCAGGAGGACAAGTGGAAGGTTCCATTGCTTTTCCCAAACTTAGACAAATTTTTATGCAGTTGGTATAGTTTGGCGGAGCAAGACACGTGGCGAGCCCGCGCTCATTCAAAGTATCAAAATTTTTGGACCATCTCTAGGAGCGCCATGGTGACATGTGGTGTTTTAAAAAGTCAAAGAGGTAGGGAAGCAGGACCATCGAGAGCAAATTAGATTTTTGCCTCTTGACATCCAAAGGGTTAAAGTCTCAAAATGGCCCACAAGCCCAATAAAGGAAAAGTTAAAAGCTTGCTCCAGTCAATGGCAGAGGTGCAGACTATTGGGGAAATTTGGAAAAATTTCCTTTTGGAAAAAAGGGGCCAAAAGTAAAAAGGGAAGTGTTGTTCTGCTACAATCATATTTAGACACGTGTCAGGCCCATTTTTTCAAGGGCGGAGCTACGGGAAAACTTGGAAAATTTTCCCTTTTCCAAAAGGGGAGTGAAATGTCAAAATTTGGCTATGGTCCCGTTGGGGCCCACCTTAAGACACGTGTCAAGCTCATTTCCCAAGGGCGGAGATGTGGAGAAAATATGAAATTTTCCCAAAAGTTGTAAAAAGTCAGAGGAAGCCCCCAAGTCTATTTTTAAGTTTGGATCTTCCATGTGGATGGCCCAAATTCAAAGTAAAGATCAACGATAGCTAAGAGTCGAAATCTGATTTTCCCTCCATTTCTCTACAACACGTCTGGAAGTGTGAGTTTTCATGATTTCTTGGTTTTTTCTACACACCAAGTAGAGAAGGAAGTTAATGTTGATATCTGAAGTTTGGTGGGAAGATTTGGAAGGTGTCTTTTGCCATTAAAAGTGTCACACTTTCGTGCCCGATCAAATTTTCCATTTTTCTTCTCCTAAGCACACAAGGAGCCAGATTTGACATATTAAGGGTGGAAGTGGTTGGAAAATTGAAGGAAGAGTGATCTACCAGAGAAAGGAGTTGAATACGGAGGCATTCAATGAAATCTACCCCCTCAAGCACCTAGAGACTTTTTGCAGATCTGATTATGAGAATCACAAAAGAATCATGGTGAACACTGGTGCATTAAATGTTTTTGTCTTTTGGGGAGAAGGGGATCTATTGTAAATGTTATAAATGGCACAAATTTTTTATGCAAATGGTTAGGAAATTTTGGAAAGATCAAGACTGATTCTCTCTAGTAGAAAAATCTTGACAGAGCCCATCCATTTTGAGAAGTCCTCCAGAGAAGCCTGTAAATCTCTCTTTGTATCAAATTTGCTCCCGTCAAGGTGGTTGCAAGTATATATCCATTGATAAGCTTTGAGATTTTTTTGGAAACATTCCCTTGCTGATAAATTTGATCCAACTTTGAGTTATTCTCGTTTAATCTGTAGTAAAGTGTATTCATTTCATCTCTAAATGAATACGAGTGGTTTTTCTTGTTTCTATTACAATCTTGTACCAAAATAGGGTCCAATCAAACAGGTCTCAGTCCTTGTGATAGTTTAGTGGCATCTGCAATTTCATTTCTTAGAAGAGCTTTCATCCGGGAGTGGGATTATGGTTTAAAATCATTTTTCTTTCATTTTGTTGAGAGAGATTCTTTGTAATCCTCTCGGTGTACGCCAAGCGTGACTTGGTTTAAATCTTGGGGCTTTATTGGGTTCTCTAACTCGAGACTTGGTGATAGAATCCCACATGTTGTGTGAAAGAGTGCTAATCTGGGCCTCCATTGAAGCACATATTCTATTTGAGGAAACAATTTAACTTTTGTGGCATTTTGTTAATTGAATCTTTCCATTTTCGATAAGCTCTCAAGGATATGCTTTGAGTCAAGTCCATCCTGTCTCCCCTCCAACAAAAATTCATTTAAAAACAACCAATCCTACCCATAGTAGCCATGTTTTTCATGTATGTACACAAATGCATAATCTCTTTTACCAAAAATGTAGAAGCAATTAGGGTTTCAAATGTCTTTAGTAACCTTCGCCTTTTTGTGAAAGTATCTCCATGATCTGGAAGTGAAAATTCATGAGAGTCAGATCTGGTGTGTTAATAATATTTTCCCCAAGGTCTTCTCTACAAAATTTATGCAAAAGAAGGGTACCTGTATCTCCTTTCAAATAACAAAGGTTACTAAATAGGCTCTCTTAACTTGAATGAAAGGCACAACCTAAAATATTTAGGATAAGATCATATCCTTTTAAGGTGTTACCCATCTCTCCACAAATCCAAGTAATAAAGGGACAGTTAGACCTCCTCCCTAGCTACAAAATGACATATATTTATGATATGGCTGCCTCTAAGCTCCATGTTGAATTAGTGTTGCTTCTTGGCTTGAAAAGGAGAACAAATTTGGGTACCAACATCAGTGGCACCATTTTTGGGGACTTGATTTACATTGCCAGAACTTAGTTCAATTTAATCCATGTGCCTACATATTTGAAGCCATATCTATTTGACCCGTCAACAACACCAACTTCAGTGGCACCATTAACAGGAATGTTTGGAACTCGGGGAAATAATTTGCATTGCTAGGACTAATTTTCTTTCACTTTGCCAATCATTATCACCAATTTTGACTTCGCAAAATTGTTAAAAAATAATTAAAAATTAGAAAAAATTTAAAGTGTTACTTTGCATGGTTAATTGGACTCTTTCAATTGTCTTATTTTTGTGATCGCTTTGGTCTTCGTTTCGTGATTTTCGGTGAGAACTCTTCCCTCCGTGCTTTAAAACACGTTGAAATACATTAAAATAATTAATTAATATTTAATTAATTAATTGCTCCTTGCTTGATTAAATTAATTTTTAAAAAATCACTTAAGGAGTATTTAATTAAATAAATATAAATTAAAAGTTCATTCGACAAGTTTTAGTGCCGGGGAAGTAAGCTTTCGTTTCCAGTTTCAGGGAAGCCAAATCGGCTTCCCGAACTGATTTTCCACTATCCTGAAATTTCCTTCAAATTTCCGCACGTGGGTTTTCCTCATCAATTGCCAAATCATGGATTGGAAAACGGGCATAAAATTCCCCAATTTCCCACATGGGGAAATTGGATGGGGATTTCCAACCCATTTTTCCATTCCCGTGCACAATTGCCGTTGCTTTTCCCTTTTCCCCGGCACTCAAGCCACTACCCGGAAGAGAGGAAGTTAGATTAATTCGCGTAACTTCCTCCATCAAACCCGTTGAAAAAGTCATGCGAAGCTTTCAATTGCTTCTTTCTTCAAGAAAACATAATATTTTGTCAGCCTTATGCGAGGGAAACTCACGTCATTGTGAAGAAGAAATACAAGAAAATTTTGGTTTTGTTTCCAACAGCTCCACGCATTGCATAAGAAAAAAAAAAATAACAATAAAGAAAGAAGGACAACAATCTCCCACGCAGGGAGAAGGGAGAGAGGAATAGTTTCAAGAGAAAATTGAAGGCAAGCCTTGCCTGACCCATGAGAAATTCCACACATTAAAAGAACATTTTTTAATTTATAAAAACACATCCCACAGAAGACAAGAAAACCACACATTCTTTTGGAGGAGACCACCGGCCAGAGGAAGAAGCAAATCCGCGCCACCAACAAATAGAAAATCATGCATGCCAATAACAATTTAAAAAGAAAAAAGAAAAATGCGACCCAACCGAACGATGGGCAAGTATGTTTAAAAAACTGAATTATTTTTGTGACTTTTTATATTCTACATTTTCATCGGCCTTCGAAATAACGTGTAATGCATATGGATGAATACAGGGCCCCTGATAAAGCTTACAATTTAATTGCTAAAAGCTGCAACAAATGAAGGTCACAAATAGCAAACATAATGTAAATTTGCTATTTTGTGACCCATGGCCATGCAGAAACAAATATTCACTACCGTGTACAATGGATTGATGTCACGCTATTCAAGGCTTCATAAAATTTCCCTGAATTAGGAGAAGAAGGTTTTTATTTCAACAAGAAAATTAAAGAAAGACTAGTTTCAGCGCCCAGCTAGAAGGAAAGAAGTATTCATTTTGTTTTTAGCAGAAGAAAACAAGATTTAATCTTCCACACGCCTGGGAGGAGAAAGGGACAGCTAAGAATAAAATAAGGCAGGCCGCTCCACACTCAGGCCATGCCCAACCAGGGAAAAGCTTCTATTTTTGTCTAAAAGACCACGCATTTGGAGAAAAGGTGCCCAACTGAAAGGAAAAGTTGAAAGTAATAAGGTTACTCCATGCACCAGCAAGCAGAAGAACATTTCCACGCATCCACCGACTAGAGAACAATTTTTTAGAATAAAACAAATTGGTTTTTCAAGTTGATTAGCCCACGCCAAGGATAAGGAAGACAACTCCCATGCATGTAAGAAATAAATACAAATCAAATACCCACGCAGGTCCACGAATACGTCATTCACATAAAATATTAAAATTGGGAGATTTTAATTTTCATTATCAGAGTTAGAATTCGAGCTTGGTCTCGATTTTTTTATTAACATACTAAAAGTTGTAATTCGAGACAATTATTATTATCATTTTTAAAATAATAATAATAATATAACGGGAATATTTTCTTGCATCGACGGGGTGTAGGAGACTGATACCCATCCCCGTTTGCTTTGTTTGGCGTGCCTGAGTCACTTTTCATTAAATTCATAATGGCCAAAAGATCCAAATCTGTAGGGAGATCGAGGAAGCCGATGGAAAAATCTAATAAATTTGCCCTGAAATATGAATTCCAAGGAATTATTCCTCCCAGCTCCACTAAGTCGGCATATGACAACATCACCGATACAAATCTGGGTCACATCAACGTGCATCAGTTTTGCGAGCAAGTGAAAACTGAAGGCAAAACCATTTTCTATGATAGGCTTCAACACAATGGCCTACCCCAAGCAGAGCATTCCCTGTCTCGATGCGTTTTGGAATTGGTGATTACTTGTGTAGAGCATTACAACCCTGAGAGACGAGGAATTTATAAAGATAACCGTGAGCCTTTCCTCTTAATCACACCTGAACACATTGAGGAGTTGCTCGTGATACCTGACTTCCCTAAGAATGTAGATTTCACTCATCATTCAGCGCAAGAGTTCTGGAACGAAGAACCCCTAAGATGGAGCAAAATGGCTAACAACAATTGGCTGGTAACCAAGAGACCTCGGATTGACAGGCTCCCCAAAGAACTAGTACCACATTGAGTTCATGGAAGAGATTGGAGACATGATCACTCTTCTAACTCGATGTTTTGATTTACCTTCTACAAGGGTCTTCCACCCATGGATGTACCAGTTTATTTATATCATCCTAGCTAAGAAGGAGTTTGTGGACTGGGCCACCATCATCAGCAACACCATTCAAAAGCAATTGATAGAATTCAAAATGACTGGATGCTTCTACATGACCTCATATCTAACCTATGCAGTAGCACGAAGAAAGCTATTTTTGGGACTTGAAATGAGAGGGATCCTGGGGTCATCAAACAATGTTTTTCACTATTACCCTCAGCTCAGCTTCAAAAATAGTTTTCACCATTTTAGAAGAGTCAATGATGCATTCACCTTCCACGTGATCTAGAACTTGAATCGAAATACCGAGGAAAGGTTTTCCAAAGAAGCCATGAGTGTCATTTCCCAATGGGGAACCTGGTTTATACAATTTTCATATTTTTCCTACATTCACGTGAGTGGCTTTGCTGGGACCCCGTGGAAACTTCCCAAGTACGTCAGTGATAAGTGGGTGTTAATGGAGCTGGCACGAAAATTGTTCCAAGTTCACTACCTACTTAGTGACAAGCACCGTCCAGGAATTCATTTCCCGATCCAAATCGGGGAATACCAATGCCCAAATTTATTCAGTGCACAACTAATGGAAAAGGAGTTTTCTCTCATAACCATCCATCCATATGTGAAGAGAGCCCAGTTCGATATCAATGGTTATATGCAAATGATTATGGGAGCGAAGTATCAACATAATCCTACCATGGAGGATTTCTGGGCTGCTTGCTCGGATGAACATGAGGTAAGGAGACGGGAGTACTCTCGCCTAACACTTGCTCAAATCAAGGCCTTCCACATCTGGAGTCCTCCCGATTCATTCATAATCGATGATGAGGATGTCGTCGATCCCTCGTATGATGCCATTGCCTTCACACCGTTGCCTCGAATCGACTGGACCAAAAGAGATGAATTTTCTCTCGATGGCAAGAACCAACCAATTATCGAAAGAAGCATATCTTGGTATGACAGGGAACTTGGAAAATTTCAATCAATTCGATCACGTTTTAGGATCACAAAAATTACCTATATCAGGAGGCCTCCATTTGACCAGGGCTTCTTCTCGATCAACTTCATTACCATCCAATCATACAAAACATACAATAATAGAATGGTTGTCAAAATCCACTTCGCCGAGCAATGTGTCACGAGGAGAGAGATCCAAAGATCCAAACCCTAAAAAGGAAAGGAGCGTGTGTCTGCGGATTTTCTACCTCGAGTAGAGATTCGCCACTCACATCGTTAATAGCACTCGTCGAGCCTTTGGTAGCAAATGATCCTCAGCCATGCTTCAAACAAACACCCACTCAAGTGTAAGTAATTCAAATATCAAATACTTCGGAGCACGTACTTCATGAAGGGTTTTCCCAAAATCTCCCGAATGATTAGGAAGTGGACATTGAGGTTGTGTCTCCTCAAATTGAGGTTGTTGATAGGATTCAAGAAGGATCTCATGATGTCAGGAATAATGAGAATATTGATTCAAGCTCCAGGATTCTATATGCCGAGATAGTAAATGAAACTCCTTCTTGGGTTGATTCTGAAGTGAAGAAAAGGAAGAGAGTTGTCAAGCCAATCGACATTGATTTTGATGCCCTTTTCAAACTATCGAATGATGCCATTCCTAAGAAGCCTAAGGTACTTTCTTGAATAATGGTGGATAATGATGGAAACAAGTTTGCAGACCTTGCCATTCCACAAGTGGATAAAGAGCGCAATGCTATGACGCCAGCCGACTATGAAGTTTCCAGACTAGGACTTGGGAGATCTACGTTAGAAAGTGACATGGTGATGGCTCGAGATTCAATTGATATCGTGCTAAAAATCTTGATAACTACAAGTCCCAAAATTCTCAGCTTAAGGCCGAAAATATTCAATTGGTGGAGTATGTTCAGCATTTGATAAATCCCATATAATCCACCTTCCCAGTACCTGATGCGTTGGCTGCCCCGGATGAAGATACTCTTAATTTGTCAAAGGAAATAAACACGTTGGGCCATGTCACTAAAACTTGGCTTTGAAATTCTTGTTTTGGGCCAGGGAGCGATCAAGACTGCAATTAAGCTTCATGAAGATATCAGTGTATATCTAGATCCAATTCTTTCTTTCAAAGAAACTTTTGTTTCTACTATATCAAATTTGGATGAGATATTGCCCAGTTTGTAGGAGATGACAAGTATGGAATCTTCAGTGTTGTCTATTGAAGGGATTCTCGAATTTGAACATTGAGGGACACATTTTCTTTGGTGTCTACATCTCAAATCAAGAAAGACGCTTCTCATGGATTCTATGATCCATTATGAGAACATGTGTAATGAAGTTTTCACTTCACTTTCGTTGATCCAGGAATTCATGGCTGAGATTCCCTGCAACCTAGTAAATGAGCATAATCAAAGGTGTTCATCAGAGCATGTGGAAGAATAATTTTCACGATTGTTCAAAGACATGTACACTCCTGCCAAAAATTTATTGTCAGTTTCCTTTGAGTGGTGTATCAAATTGAAGAACTTGTTTGAGAGTGCTCAGTCTAAAATTGTTAATTTAAATGATATGCCAAGTAGAATTCTTGAATTACAGGTGTTTTGTGAGGCTATTCTTCAGCCAAGTGAACCTCCAGAAGAAGAAAAGATGTTTGAAACTTTGGGAAGGTTTAGATCCTTTCAACTGGCAAAAGCAACGGATCCTAATTTCACCGGCGGTGCAGGGAGTTGATTTTCTTGATATCTAGCGAAGTGGGAGAGTCCATTTCTCATATGTTTGAGATAGGCGGACCCGTTTCAATGGATAAGGCACTGGTTATTATTGTATATTTTAAAAGGTGTTGTTATTTGGGAAACATTGGATATTCTAAGTAATTTCTATTTTTGGGTTGTCTTTAATAAAGTTGGTTAGAAAAAGTCAAAGGTCACTTAAGTGCCTTATTTAATAATCATGTAAAACCCTAACTAATTTATAACCAACTTTTGGGTTGTAAAAGGAAGTAAGGGGCTCATTTGTAATGGTGAATTTGAGAGAGGAGAATAAACTAATTTTGTGCAATATTTTTTCAAGAAGAAACTTTGTGTTCTTTGTGAAAAACATTTTGGATTTAATAGAATAAGAACTTTGTGTCTCATTCATTGTCTCTTGTAACATTTGGTATTCTTATGTTCATTAGATGTTAGGTGTTTGAATCTTGCATGCAAATATTATCTTTGATATTATTGTCAACATTAGTAATCAGTTGTTCTACTTCACGGTGATCAAGCTCGACTATCTACTTGCTCATGTGTGTTCCCTTTTGCATGATCTTGTTTGGCTAACTCAAACTTCATTTTATTTGTGTTGGTTTTTCAACTTTCCTCTTCATGAAATTCATTCCATTCCACTCCTTTCGTTCTTTCTATTCCATTTCCTTCATTCACTTTTCTTCCATTGATGTTCCAAACCCCCCACACATACAATTTTGAATGTACAGATGTAAATACAGTTTTGGTTTTCAATAAAGGCAGCCTCACCTTCATTGAGGAGGGACTTCATTCCCACATTGTTGCATGTCATTTGCATGCGTGCAAATCCATATGCTAACAATTTTTGGCGACTCTACTGGGGATTGAAATCATTAACCAGTGCTTGGTTAAATCTTTATGACTATCCCCTCTTCACAAGCTCTAGTTCTTCAACCAAATCTTGTGCCCGACGAAGATTTCCAAGGAGACATTGCTTCCAACCTTCGAATAGGAGCTTGGGAAAACCGTGAAATCTTGCAGCAATTTGTGGCTTTTGATAGAGCCATTAACAGAGAAATCTACATCGAAGACCTTAGAAGAAGAGCACTCGCACTTGTGGCCAGAAGACCTCTTGGGCACGTGTTGATAGTTGTTCACTGACGTTTTCCTCTTCCACCCAGGTAATAAGTTGTATGACTATTACAGGTAACCCACCTATCTTGCAACCAAATCTTGTTTTTGGCAGATACTCAAGAAGACATATCATCAGATTTGAGGCAAGCTATTTGGGAAAAGCGCACAAGTAACCATCATTTTCATCTCGCCACCTCAGTACTAGATAACGAAGAAGAGAAAGCCGTGAGAGTTGTTAGATTTATTCAGACGCAAATCGATCAAGAAAGAGATCAAAGAGAAAAGGATAGAGTTGGTCGGAACACGCCAGTGATATCTTCACCATAAATATTCCAAAACGGAAGGAAAGAGGTTTACGCGAGGAGAAAAGCTAAAGGTTGATCATACCCCACTTTTGACTTTCAAGGAAAATTTGGTTTCAAGTTATCTCCTCCCAAGAAGAACACACCTCGTAGATCTGCAAGCCTTGCATCAAGTCCTGAAAGAGCAAGCAAGGAAGGAACCACTACTAGTCAAGCACTTGTCCTTGCTCACATTATTTTACCTTCGCATACCACCTTTTCTCCAATGGCAGCCAATGTACCATGGGGAAATGCCATAGGCCCATTGGCCTTACCTGCTCGACATGAACTCCCACAAGGATCAAGAAATATTCTTCCCAAGTTTGACGGTGATGGGAAGACATCATCAGATGATCATATCTCTTCCTTCTTCGCTGCATGTGCTGTTTTGTTGGTAAAATATGAAGATGTCGCTATTCTTCTCTTCGTTGAGACATTACATGATATTCTTTGCAGATTGGTTTCATCATCTACCCAATGGATGCATTACAAGTTGGGATGATATGAAAACTAAGTTTGAAAATCGATTCAATATGGCGGAAGATGAACATGCTCTTCTTGCCCAAATATCTCGAGCAAAGAAAGAGCCTCTGAGAACCCATGAGGAATTTCATGGCCAAATTCAACAAGATGGTAAACAAAGTTCCCACTAGGATTTGTCCCAACCTTAATGGACAAAAATGTTTCTTTATTAACGCACAACAACTAGAAGTGTGCTATCACTAAGAAGGGCCAGGTGGCTACTTTGGAACTTACTCAATCTTTGGCCATAGAAATCAAAGATGACTTAATCATGGCAGAAAATTCAAAAAAATTCCTCAAAGGAAAGAGTCAAGAAACTCCCAATGTTTCGAAACTATACTCACTAATTGGCTAATGATGTGCTAGCTTTGAAGAAGTAAGTTGCTCAAAGTAGTAAACCTTCTCCTTACAAAGACATCCTCGAAAAGGATACATTCCCAATAAATCCAAGATTGCAAGTGCCAACAAGGCTTGCTATTGAAGCAGCTCCCGCAACTAATTCCAAATGTGATGTCATTAAAGAAAGCGATGATGAGATTGAGGTCGTCGAGGTTGATGGGGAAGAGCCTGATTTTGAGACATATGAACCTGCAGTTGAAGATCCTGAGGAAGAAAGTAATAATCATTTCTTTGAGTACATTGCGATGAAGAAGACAAATATGAAGAAATTATAGAAGATATGAATAGTCAATCCTTCGTTGTTTTCACACACTCTCAGAAAAAGGACCAAGATACCACTAAGGCAGGAGATAAAGAGGTTTCCAAGGAAAATCTCAAAGAATCCAAGATAAAGGAGGCTCCTAAGGAGTCCAAAGATACTGAGGTTGCAAATGTCAAGACTATCTTAAAGAAAGGAGAGCCCTTGTTAGATCAATCAGCTAGTAAACCAACTATGAAGAAAACTTCTTCTTCCACATCCGTATCAACCAAGCCCGAGACCAAGGTCAAAAGTGTGCCATCATCAAGTTCGAAAGAACTCATATCTGAGACTTCAAGTGCAATTACTTTGCCTAAATTTGATATCATTGATCATATCAATAAAACAAAAATTTCCATGTCACAGGCAGAGTACTTGAAGTCCAACAAGGATCAGCTCGAGAAGTTGGTCCAGTTTATCAAAGGTGACTCTACTATTCATTCCTCTAAAGGAATTCTAAAAACTCCCAAAGATGGGAAAACTCAAAATATTGTGGCGGCCACTACACCTTCAAATGAAAAGATCAAACCTTTCTTTGTGTCTTTTCTGATCAACAAATGCAAATTAAGTAATTGCATTATAGACTCTAGAGCCTCGGATAATGTGATGCCGGAAAAGTAGCACATGCTCTTGGTTTGACTTGTACGAGAACATTCGGATCATGTTACTCTATGGAAACCAAGAAAGTTCCTCTGATTGGGCAGATTAAGGATGCCCAAATGGTTTTAGCCCAATTCCCTCAAAAGCGAGTTAAGGTAACTATTTTAGTTGCTGATATTCCCACCTCATATGGAATGTTGTTGAGTAGGAAATTTTGTAGGGATTTGGGTGGTGAGATTCAAATGGACTGGTCTCATGCCATGATTCCTATCAATGGAGAAATGAAGAAACTTATGCCGGAAGCTCAGGAAAAGTTCACGGTAACTAAAACTGAAGATCCTCGCACATAGATCCTTTTCCAAGGCTCAAGTATGGGTAATTATATGATGACTACAGAAGTTCATACCCCTGAGATCACTTGCCAAGATTCCAATGAGATCTAGACTCTTGAGTTCGATGGAAGTTGTTGCTCAATGGGCTCTGGTGCAGGAGTGGTGCTCATATCTCCAAATGGTAAAATTTTCCTTTTTCCTATAAACTCAAATTTTCAAATACTAATAACACTACAAAGTACGAGGCATTAATCCTTGGCCTCCAAGTTGTAGAGGAGAAAGGGATCAAAAATCAAAGTCTTTGGAGATGCGGAATTGATCGTGAAACAAGTAAGAAATCAGTTCCAAGTAAAGAATGATCGTCTGAGACACTACATAAATAAATTTTGGGACGCAATAGAAGTTTTCGACGCTTTTTCCATTAAATTTGTCCCTCGTGAAAAGAATGACAAAGTGGATTCTCTAGTAGTCTCAACATCATTAATGATTCCTCATTCAAAATTTGATCAAGACAAATACACCATTGAAATGGTTTTTAGGCCAAGTGTTCCTGACAATGCAGAAAATTGGCAAGTATTTAATGATGATCAACAAATTATTGCCTTCTTGGAAAAGAGAGAAAATTTTGAATAGTTGTACTTTGAAGGAAGTGATTTGGCATTTCGCGAATCAACTACCTCACCCATTCAGGAAGGAGTTGAGAACGAAGATCTTGGTGATGGCATCATTCAACTCAAAGGAAATAAAATTCCCAAAGGATTGGTTTCACTTGAAGAACTTTTTGACAAACATGACAAGTTTATTAAAGAGAAAGAGCAAGCAGGACCTGCAAATTCTGCTGACTATGAGAAAATTAATATCGGCACCAAGGATAAACCTCGCTTGATCAATATTGGTAAATGTTTCTCACTTGAGGAGCATAGGAAATTCATAAATCTCCTTTCCAAATACTCTAATGTCTTGGCATATTCATACGAAGACTTGAAGTCTTTCCAACCCAGGGAAATGGAGCATGCCATACCCTTGAAGCCTAGCATAGTTCCATTCAGGCAGTAAAGATAATATAATCCCAAGATTACAGGGATAATATTTCATGAAGTTCAAAAGATGCTAGATGCACGAATAGTTTTCCTATTCGAAATTCGACTTGGATAGCTAATATTATACTGGTTCGCAAGAAAAATGGAGAAATTAGGATTTACGTGGATTTCCGCAATCTTAATCAGGAATCCTTGAAGGATAACTACCCACTGCCAGTCATGGACCATATTCTGTAGGTAGTAACTGGATCGAAATGCTATCTATGCTAGATGGTTTCTCTGGCTATAATCAGATTGAAGTGGCTAGAGAAGATCAACATAAAACTACATTCACTACCCCACAGAATACGTTCGCGTATAGAAGAATGCTCTTCGGTTTAATCAATGTCGGCGTAAATTTTCAAAGGGCCACGAGATATGGCATTTGCAGACTATAAAAACAAGATCATTGTGATATACCTAGATGACTTGACAGTGTTTCAAAAGAAGCGAGAAGATCACTTAAGAGACTTAGAGAAAATTTTGCAAAGGTGTAAACTTCATAAGATTTCTCTGAATCCAAAAAAATATGTGTTTGGAGTTATAGAAGGTAAAATCCTAGGTCATATTGTTTCTAAGGAAGGAACTAAGATCGATCCTGAACACATTCAAGCTATAAAGAATCTTTCCTTGCCTACAAGTAAACCTGGAGTCCACTCCTTCTTTAGAAAGGTGAACTTTTTGAGAAGGTTCATGCCAGATTTCACCGAGCTGACTAAAGAAATCGCTGATATGATGAAAGGAAAAGAATCTTTCAAATGGTCAAAATAAGGTAGAGAGGCATTTGAGAAAATCAAGGGTGCTATTGCAAAAGTTCCTACATTGGTGTGTCCCAATTTTAAGAAGGATTTTATAATTTATTGCTATGCTTCACCACACACAATCTCTACCATTTTGACTCAGCACAATCAACGGGATTGAATCTCCTATCGCATTCATAAGTTTGAGATTTAAGAAAGATGAACTTAATTACACTCCTCTTGAGAGGCATGCGTACGTGGTGGTAAGAGCCTTGAAACACTTCAGGTATTATGTGTTGAATTCTCACACCAAAGTCTTAGTTCCAGACACCGCGGTGAAATCAATGTTGACACAACAGAACCAGGATCTAAAAGAGGTAATTGGGTCTCCAAGATCCAAGAATATGATCTGGACATCAAGCCTACCAAGTTGGTTTGAGGGAGAGGACTCTGCCAACTCATTGCAGAGAATGAACCACGAGATAACTTTGAAGAAGAATTAGTTGAAGAAAATTTACCAATGGTAGTTTTTTTCAGTACCATGGATGAATGGTATTATGATATTTCCTACTTCCTCACATACGGCGAGTGTCCTGGAGAATCTTACAGCTAAAGAGAAATGAGCTATCAAACTAAGAGTTTCCAGATACATCATTTGGGATAACACATTGTTCAAGAAAGGAATTGACGGCATGTTCCTCAGATGTGTTGATAAAGAACAACAACCTAGGTTGTTGGAAGCCTTCCACAATCATGCTTGTGGTGGTCATTTTCTAGCCCAGTAACAGCCCATAAAATTCTAAGAGCACATTATTACTGGCCCACTATGTTTTCTGATGCTCAGAAATGGGTGACCAAATGTGAAGCCTATCAACAATTTGTTGGAAGACCAAAGTTGGCAGCACTGCCTTTGAAGCCAGTTGTCATTGAAGAACCCTTTCAACAATGGGGTTTAGATTTCATTGGGGTCTTGAATCCTAATTCTAGCGCTGGTCATACCCACGTGCTCACCGCCACTGATTACTTTACTAAGTGGGTAGAAGCTATACCGGTGAAACAAACATCTACTGCAGTAATATGTGATTTCATCAAAGAAAACATATTGGTTCGTTATGGAATTCCTCACAAGATCATGACTGACAATGCCTCAAATTTTTCTTTTGCAGAGATGATAGGTTTTGTTATGGATATGGGATAGCTTTGTCTCATTCAACAGATTACTACCCGCGGAAATGGTGGTGAATCCAACAACAAAAACCTCATTACCATTGTGCGCAAGTTAGTCGAAGAAAATCAAAGAACTTGGCACAAAAAGTTATATGATGCATTGTGGGCTGACTGCATAACTCCCAAAAGGGGAATTGGGATGTCTCCATTTCAAATTCTATATGGAACCGATGCTTAAATTCCCATCACATTGGAGCTACCAATGTTAAAATTAGCTCGGGCGGTTGATGAATGCTTCGCTAATGCATTAGATAAAGGGTCATTTTCCTAAGCAAGCTCGAGGAACAAAGAATTCAAGTGGCCAACATCACGATCGAGGAACATCAATCCAAGGTAAAGAAGTTGTTTGACAGGAAAACTAGAGAGAGACAGTTTCAAATCAATGACTTAGTTCTTCTCTGGGATAAAAGATGTGAGCCGAAGGGAAAGCATGTGAAGTTTGACTCACTTATATGGTGGGACCGTTCAAAATAAGACATACGTGGAGATAGTACCTACTACTTAGCATATCTTGATGGAACTCATTTGCCTTTGCCCTACAGTGGGTAGTATCTCAAATATTACCAGAATTGAAAATGGGTTGTTCCCCGTATGTACATAGGTAATTAGGATTTTGGTTTGTTTGTTTCGCTGTTTTTCGGTCTTCTCTCTTATGTCACCCCATTTTTTTTGCCCCATCATTCTATGATCATGTTCATGACTATTTTGGTCTGGGTCCGTTGCTGTGTCCATGAAGTCCTTGTCCCCAATTAGAGCCAACTGTTATCAGCCAATTTTGACTTCACAAAATTGTTAAAAAATAATTAAAAATTAGAAAAATTTTAAAGTGTTACTTTGCGTGGTTAATTGGACTCTTTGCGATCGTCTTATTTTTGTGATCGTTTCGGTCTTCGTTTCATGATTTTCGGGCAAGAACTCTTCCCGCCAGGCTTTAAAACACGTTAAAATACATTAAAATAATTAATTAATATTTAATTAATTAATTGCTCCTTGTTTGATTAAATTAATTTTTAAAAAATCACTTAAGGAGTATTTAATTAAATAAATATAAATTAAAAGTTCATTCGACAAGTTTTAGTGCCGGGGAAGTAAGCTTTCATTTCCAACTGTCGGGAAGCCAAACTGGCTTCCCGAACCTTTTCCACTATCCTTGAAATTTCCTTCAAATTTCCCGCACGTGGGTTTTCCTTTGCCAATTTCCAAATCATGGATTGGAAAATGGGCATAAAATTCCCCAATTTCCCACATGGGGAAACTGGATGGGGATTTCCAACCCATTTTGCCATTCCCGTTGGTAATTGCCTGTTGCTTTTCCTTTTCCCCTGGCACTCAAGCCACATACTCCGGGAAGAGGAAGTTAGATTAATTCCCATAACTTCCTCTATCAAACCTGTTGAAAAATTCATGCGAAGCTTTCAATTGCTACTTTCTTCAAGAAGACATAATATTTGGTCACCTTATGCAAGGGAAACTAACTCCACTGTGAAGAAGAAATACAAGAAAATTTTGGTTTTGTTTCCAACAGCTCCATGCATTGCATAAGAAGAAGAAAATAACAGCAAAGAAAGAAGGACAACAATCTCCCATGCTGGGAGAAGGGAGAGAGGAACAGTTTCAAGAGCAAATTGAAGGCAAGCCGCCCAACCCATGAGAAATTCCACACATTAAAAGAACAGTTTTTAATTGATAAAAACACAGCCCATAGAAGACAAGAAAACCACACATTCTTTTTGGAGGAGACCACCAGCCAGAGGAAGAAGCAAATCTGCACCCAGCCAACAAATAGAAAGTCACGCATGCCAAGAAAAATTTAAAAAAAAAAGAAAAATGTGACCCGACCGAACGATGGGCAAGTATGTTTAAAAAACTGAATTGTTTTTGTGACTTGTTATATTCTGCATTTTCATCGGCCTTCAGAAAGAATGTGTAATGCATATGGATGAATCTGGGCCCTGATAAAGCTTACGCTAATTGCTAAAAAGATGCAACAAATGAAGGTCACAAATAGCAAACATAATGTAGCTATAGGCTTATCCTTATTCTAAACTTAGACCCATGGCAAAATTGCAGGAAACAAATATTCACTACCTTGTACAATGGATTGGGGTCACGCTATTCAAGGCTTCATAAAATTTTCCTGAATCAGGAGAAGAAGGTTTTTTTTTTTCAACAAGAAAATTAAAGAAAGACAGTTTCAGCACCCAGCTAGAAGGAAAGAAGTACTCATTTTGTTTTTAGCAGAAGAAAACAAGATTTAATCTTCCACACGCCTAGGAGGAGAAAGGGACAAAGGATAAGAATAAAATAAGGCGAGCCGGTCCACACTCAGGCCATGCCCAACCATGGAAAAGCTTCTATTTTTGTCTAAAAGACCACGCATTTGGAGAAAAGGCGCCCAGCTAAAAGGAAAAGTTGAAAGTAATAAGGTTACTCCATGCACCAGCAAGCAGAAGAACATTTCCACGCATCCACCGACTAGAGAACAATTTTTAGAATAAAACAAATTGGTTTTTCAAGTTGATTAGCCCACGCCAAGGATAAGGAAGACAGCTCCCATGCATGTAAGAAATAAATACAAATCAAATACCCACGCAGGTCCACGGATACGTCATTCATGCAAAATATTAAAATCGGGAGATTTTAATTGTTATTGTCAGAGTTAGAATTCGAGCTTGGTCTCGATTTGTTTTTATTAACATACTAAAAGTTGTAATTCGAGACAATTATTATTATCATTTTTAAAATAATAATAATAATAATAATAATAATAATAATATAACGGGAATATTTTTCTTGCATCGACGGGGTGTAGGAGACTGAGACCCAGCCCCGTTTGCTTTGTTTGGCGTGCCTGAGTCACTTTTTTGTTAAATTCATAATGGCCGAAAGATCCAAATCTGCAGGGAGATCGAGGAAGCCAGTGGAAAAATCTAATAAATCTGCCCTGAAATATGAATTCCAAGGAATTATTCCTCCCAGCTCCATTAAGTCGGCATATGACAACATCACCGATACAAATCTGGGTCACATCAACGTGCAACAGTTTTGTGAGCGAGTGAAAACTGAAGGCAAAACCATTTTCTCTGATAGGCTTTACCACAGTGGCCTACCCCAAGCAGCAGCATTCCCTATCTCGGTGCAGTGTCCGGAATTGGTGATTGCTTGTGTAGAGCATTACGACCCTGAGAGATGAGGAATTTATAAAGATAACCTGTGAGCCTTTCCTCTTAATCACACCTAAACACATTGAGGAGTTGCTCGGGATACCTGACTTCCCTGAGAATGTAGATATCACTCGCCAGTCAGTGCAAGAGTTCTGGGATGAAGAACCCCTAAGATGGAGCAAAATGGTTAACAACAATTGGCTGGTAACCAAGAGACCTCGGATTGACAGGCTCCCCAAAGAACTGTACCGCATTGAGTTCGTGGAAGAGATTGGAGACATGATCACTCTCCTAAGTCAAGTTTTTGGTTTACCTTCTGCAAGGGTCTTCCACCCATGGATGTACCAGTTTATCTGTATCATCCTAGCCAAGAAGGAGTTTGTGGACTGGGCCACCATCATCAGCAACACCATTCACAAGCAATTGATAGAAGTCAAAATGACTGGATGCTTCTACATGACCTCATATCTGACCTATGCAGTAGCACGAAGAAAGCTATTTTTGGGACTTGAAACGAGAGGGATCCTGGGGTCATCAATTAACATTTTTCACTATTACCCTCGCTTTAGCTTCAAAAATAGTTCTCACCATTTTAGAAGAGTCAATGATGCATTCACCTTCCACGTGATCTGGAACTTGAATCAAAATACCGGGAAAGGTTTTCCAAAGAAGCCATGAGTGTCATTTCCCAATGGGGAACCTAGTTTATACAATTTTCATCTTTTTCCTACATTCACGTGAGTGGCTTTGCTGGTACCCCGTGGAAACTTCCCAAGTACATCAGTGATAAGTGGGCATTAATGGAGCTAGCACGACAATTGTTCCAAGTTCACTTCCTACTTAGTGACAAGCACCATCCAGGAATTCATTTCCCAATCCAAATCGGGGAATACCAATGCCCAAATTTATTTAGTGCACAACTAATGGAAAAGGAGTTTTCTCTCATAACCATCCATCCATATGTGAAGAGAGCCTAGTTCGATATCAATGGTTATATGCAAATGATTATGGGAGCGAAGTATCAACATAATCCTACCATGGAGGATTTCTTGGCTGCTTGCTCGGATGAACATGAGGTAAGGAGATGGGAGTCCTCTCACCCAACACTTGCTCAGATCAAGGCCTTCCACATCCGGAGTCCTCCCAATTCATTCATAATCGATGATGAGGATGTTGTCGATCCCTCGTATGATGCCATTTCCTTCACACCGTTGCCTCGAATCGATTGGACCAAAAGAGATGAATTTTCTCTCGATGGCAAGAACCAACCAATTATTGAAAGAAGCATATCTTGGTATGACAGGGAACTTGCAAAATTTCAATCAATTTCGGATCACGTTTGGGATCACAAAAATTACCTATATCAGGGGGCCTTCATTCGACCAAGGTTTCTTCTCGATCAACTTCGTTACCATCCAATCATACACAACATACAAGAAAAGAAAGGTTGCCAAAATCCACTTCACCGAGCAACGTGTCATGAGGGGAGAGATCCAAATATCCAAACCCCTGAAAAGGAAAGGAGCGTGTGTTTTGATTTTCTACCAAGAGTAGATATTATTCACTCACATCGTTAATAGCACTCAGATGCTAGTAGCAAATGATCCTCACCATGCTTCGAACAAACACCCACTCAAGTGCAAGTAATTAAAATATCAAATACTTGAGCACGTAGTGCATGAAGGGATTTCCGAAAATATCTTGAATGATCGGAAGTGGACATTGAGGTTGTGTCTCCTCAAATAGAGGCCATTGATAGGATTCAAGAAGGATCTCATGATGTTAGGAATAATGAGAATATTGATTCGATCTCCGGATTCTATATGCCAAGATAGTAAATGAAACTCCTTCTTGGGTTAATTCAAGTGAAGAAAAGGAAGAGAGTTGTCAAGCCAATCGACATTGATTTTGATGCCCTTTTAAAATTGTCGAATGATGCCATTCCTAAGAAGCCTAAGGTACTTTCTCAAATAATGGTGGATAATGATGGAAACAAGTTTGTAGACCTTTCCATTCCACAAGTGGATAAAGAGTGCAATGTTATGATGCCAGCCGACTATGAAGTTTCCAGACTAGGACTTGGGAGATCTACATTAGAAAGTGACATGACGATGGCTCGAGATTCAATTGATATCGTGCTAAAAAGACTGGAGAAATACAAGTCCCAAAATTCTCGGCTCAAGGCTGAAAAGAGTCAATTGGTGGAGTATGTTCAACATTTGATAAATCCCATATCATCCACCTTCCCAGTACCTGATGCGGTGGCTGCCCCAGATGAAGAGACTCTTAATTTGTCAAAGGAAATAAACACGTTGGGCCATGTCACTAAAACTTGGATTTCAGAGATTCTCATTTTGGGCCAGGGAGTGATCAAGACTATAGTTAAGCTTCATGAAGATATCAGTGTATATCTGGATCCAATTCTTTCTTTCAAAGAAACTTTTGTTTCTACTATATCAAATTTGGATGAGATATTGCCCAGTCTGCAGGAGATGACAAGTATGGAATCTTCAGTGTTGGCTATTGAAGGGATTCTTGAATTTGAACATCGAGGGACACGTTTTCTTTGGTGTCTACATCTCAAATCAAGAAAGACGCTTCTCGTGGATTCTATGATCCATTATGACAACATGTGTAATGAAGTTTTCACTTCACTTTCCTTGATCCAGAATTCATGGCTGAGATTCCTGGAACCTAGTAAATGAGCATAATCAAAGGTGTTCATCAGAGTAGGTGGAAGAACAATTTTCATGATTGTTCAAAGACATGTACACTTCCGCCAATAATTTCTCGTCGGTTTCCATGGAGCGGTGTATCAAATTGAATAACTTGCTTGAGATCTCTCGAGTCTAAAATTATTAATTTAAATGATATGCTAAGTAGAATTATTGAATTACAGTGTTTTGTGAGGCTATTCTTCACCAAGTGAACCTCCGTAAGAAGAAAAGATGGTTGAAACTTTGGGAAGGTTTATATGCTTTCAACTGGCAAAAGCAGCGGATCCTAATTTCACCGGTGGTGTAGGGAGTTGATTTTCTTGATATCTAGCGAAGTGGGATAGTCCATTTCTCATACGTTTGAGATAAAGGCACCATCTTTCAATGGATAAGGCACTGGTTATTATTTTATATTTTAAAAGGTGTTGTTATTTGGGAAACATTGGATATTCTAAGTAATTTCTATTTTTGGGTTGTCTTTAATAAAGTTGGTTAGAAAAATTCAAAGGTCACTTAAGTGCCTTATTTAATGATCATGTAAAACCCTAACTACTTTGTAACCAACTTTTGGGTTATAAAAGGAAGTTAGGGGCTCATTTGTAAGGGTGACTTTGAGAGAGGAGAAGAAAATACTTTTGTGCAAGCTTTGTTTCAAGAAGAAACTTTGTGTTCTTTGTGAAAAACATTTTGGAGTTAATAGAATAAGAACTTTGTGTCTCATTCATTGTCTCTTGTAACATTTGGTATTATTATGTTCATTAGATGTTAGGTGTTTGAATCTTGCATGTAAATATTATCTTTGATCTTATTGTCAACATTAGTAATCAGTTGTTCTAGTTCACAATGATCAAGCTCTGACTATCTACTTGCTCATGTGTGTTCCCTTTTGCATGTTCTTGTTTGGCTAACTCAAACTCCATTTTATTTGTGTTGGTTAGTCAACTTTCCTCTTCATGAAATTCATTCCATTCCACTCCTTTCCTTATTTCTATTCCATTTCCTTCATTCACTTTTCTTTCATTGATGTTCCAACCCCCACATACAATTTTGAATGTACAGATGTAAATACAGTTTTGGTTTTCAATAAAGGAAGCCTCACCTTCATTAAGGAGGGACTTTTTTCCCACACTGTTGCATGTCATTTGCATGCGTGAAAATCCATATGCTAACACAATCCATATCTGCTTTATCCCGTCAACAACACCAACATCAGTGGCACCATTGTTAGGGATTCTTAGTCCAAAATCAAGAACCTGGTAAAACACTTCTTGTATGCTCCAAGTGTTGTGTGCAATTCTTTCAGTTCCCACACCTAGTGCACTAGCTTTCATTTGATAAGTCTGGGTAAAGAAGGGTTAAAATATTTCCATTTCCAGTTTCTAGCATTGACAAACCTTTGACAGATCATTTAGTGCATAAGCACAACTAAGGTGGAAATCCCTAGTGGTGACTCCTATTGATCTAATTATTAAAAAGTACTAGTGTCTTAAAACTCTGTCAAAGTCGATCTATTACTAATATTTACAAAGCTGGAGGGAAGAAGATATTTCTTTGCTAGGGATCCTACTAGGACACTGTTTCCAGAGTTAGAAAAAGAAAAATTAGAAGGAAGAAAAGACTGAGAGCTGTTGGAGATCAGAAGACAAGAAGAGGAATCTCCATTGATGAAAGTGAGCGGCCTATAATTGAATACTACAGCTAAATTGCATATGAATCAGGCATGCCTCTTTGTGGATTTGAACTCTCCAGCTGGAGAGGGACCTTCATTTTATTTTGAAAGGTTTGCTTCACACTCTGCACCTGTCTTTTTTGAGGTTGATAGAGATCTCCAAGAAACAAGGCCTTTGGGGGTATCCATTTTGAAAATTATACTCCTGTGTTCCAAGAACCTTCTCCCCTATCAATTTGTCACCCCTCCAAGGTCACCTCCTCAAATCAATATGGCTCAACCCAGACCCCCTTTTGTTGTAAACACCTTTGGGCCTATAAATTTTGTGGGAATGGTTGGATATCCAAATGTAGTGCCTCAAGATGTAAGGAACAGAATGCCAAAATTCCAGGGAAATAATGCTATTACTGGTGATCAACATCTAAATCTTTTTATCAATATGATGGAAGACTTTGAGATTGAACATGAAGATGTGTATATCAAGATATTTATCCATACCTTGGAAGAGGATGCTAGGGACTGGGATATAGGTATACATTGCTAGATAACTCTATTGATTCCTGGACTAAGATGAGTAATGCATTTAGACTGCAGTATGGTGATAGGACTGACCCTAGGTTTCTTTTGAAAAAATTTGAAAATATCAAAAATAACCCTAATGAGTCAGTACATGATTTCAACACAAGGTTTAATAAGACCTTGAGAATATTTCCTATTAGAATAAGGCCTTGTGATGAGTCATGTTTGATCAAATATACTGATGCATTTGATAAAAAGGTTGCATATTATTTAAGAGACAAAAACCCCACAAATTTGAGGCAAGGCCTTCACCATGGATTTGTAAATAGAAAATAATATCAAGGCAATTGGAAAGCCTCTAAAGAGAGAAGGTGTAAAGTCTGGTTAACCCAGAAAATCCCCAAACAAGCAAGGCTGCTGATTTGGAAGAAGTTGTGAAGACTTTGGCAGGGGTTGTTTGTAGTGCCCACTTCCCTTTGACACCTTTTGATACTTATTTTGATACTATGATTACATTATAGACATTATTATGTGTTGGATTTAGTATGATGATTGGACATTTGATCATGGATTATTATTGATCTAGATTTGATTATGATGCATGATGATTACTAGAGACACCTAGGATGATGATATATTATTTGACATGGATGTTTTATGGATATTGCTCAGACATGTGATTTTGGATATTATGAATAGATCTAGAAAATGGATATTTTATGATACTGGTATAGTTATGGATTAAAAATACAAATGATGTAATAGTGACTTCGGTGTTGTTGTGATTCATTGTATAGTTAACTTTTGTGATTTTATTTGTATCATATTGGATGTTCTGATATGGCCACAAGGTGAAGGAGGTATTTGTATTTTACAGGTTAAAAATATCACAACAAAACATCGGGGGATTGGAGACCAACCAAAATGGAATTCTAGGTGAATTCAACACGGTCACCATGGCAACTTGTTTTATTGTGTTGTGTGTTGGTTTTGTTAGAGATTCCCATGGGGGGAATCATATTTATATGTGACCATGGGTTGTGTATTTTTTTGTTATGGTTAATGTTTATTTATTGTTGTATGTATTTTATTTGTAATGTGTTCTCTTCTTTTAATTAATTAATTGTGATAGATTAATGTGAGGAGATCATATGTTTAAAATTTAAATAAATTAAATTGGGATATGGAAAGTAATTATTAGAGTTGTTGGTTGTTTGTAATTAATTTTTAAGGGATGTGTAAGATGTGTAAGAGGTTGTGTAATTCAGATTTTAGAGTAAGAAATACTCCACCTCCATGAAAATTCGAATTTGACCTTGTGGGCTGTTTTTGGAGGCTTGTGGGACAAGTAATACTTGTCCCATACCTCTAAATTTTGTTACCAACCATACTTATGGTTGGGGAAGTGAATTGTGACTTTTTATAATGTATTTTATTCTTCTTGTGCATGTTTTTAATTGCACTTTCTTACATTTTAATTTAATGGTTGTCCCTTGAGGTGTGGGTTGTTTTGGAGTGTGCAAGTAACTTGTCATTTTTCACCCACCTCTTTATTTAACCTTGGGGTTTGGATTTTGTCTTTTTTGTTGAATTGAGAGGATGTGTGATGTGGCATCCTACATGGATCCACATCATCCTCTTCTTTCCCCCTTCTATATATTTCAAACTCTCTTCTTGTTTTGGAGTTGTTGAACCTTTTTGCATTCTTCCTTGGGGGCACATTTTCTTGTTGGAACTCTTGTTTTTGGAGGAATTTTGGAGATAGCTTTCTATGATTTGAAGATTTTTTTTTGGAGTTATGTTATTTTCTTGGAAAGCTTGTTATTTTGAGACCAAATAACCATAGATAGGTAGGAATTTAAATCTCTTTTATTTCCGCTAGTTTCTTGTCTGTGTTGTGTGGAAAATGCATGCTTTGTTTTATTTGTTGGCTACTTGGGTAGACTTCCTTAGGGATGGTGTAGGAGAAGGATATGGGGAATACATGTGGGGGCATATGGAATGCCATTGGCATCAGAATTTTTGGAGGGAGTTTCGGTTTGGGATCCACCATGGAAAAGAAATAGCTTTCATTTCTTACTTTGTGGGGGGCATAAGGAAATGTGTGTGATGAATTACTTGGCGGTTTGTATTTGGTGGATGCCCAATTCCCAATTAGGAGGCATAAGTAGCTTCCCCCATATGCCTTTCTCCTTTGGCTTGCAAGATCAAGCCTAAGTTCTGCTTTGAAATGTTTCTAAATGTAGTTGTGAACTGTTGTTTGTTTTGTGTTGCATTGTGTTTCAAAAAAAAATGTGTATGTGAAAGAATGTTGTGTTGTGGAAGCTAGTTGTTACCATGGTTGAATTGCATCTTTTATTGTATATTTGTTGGGGCTCGGGGCCAATGATGAAGGAAGGATTCTCCTTTCATTGGATGTCTTGGTTGGGTAGAGAGCGTTGCCTTTCCCCCTCTTTGTTGTGATAAATTCGGAGGAAAAAAAAGGAGCATGTTGCTATCTTGGAGCAAAAGAACTGCATGCGGTTTGACAGTCCCTCCTTGTGAGCAAGTTTATTGTGTTCCTTCCCACTTTGAAGTGGATAAATTGTATAATTATTTGTAATGAGAAGTTACTTATATTGATGAGGAAATTTTGAAAGTGAAATGTGAAATGTAAAGAGTTATGTTCCCTTCTCTGTTTTAAAAAGGAATGTGAAAGAGTGTTGTAAAATTTATAAACTGTATTTGAAACAAAATGGAAAAGAGAAATTGTAAAGTTGTATTGGAAATGAATAAAGGATTTCATTAGTTCTCAAAATTGTATTGTGTATTGGATTTGATTTGTTGTTAAAGATTGAAATCTCTGTTGAAAAGAAGAATGCGTAGGAAGGAAGTATATTGTTTTTACATCCTTGGAATTATATTAAAAATTGAAATCAGAATTTGTAATGTTAACTTGGGAATGAATTGTTAGAATCAGCTGAATGTATTAGACTATATTAGAAATAAGTTGTTACATTTAAATGATGAAATCGATAAATGGATCCTTTAAAAATTTGATCACTGGCATTGTAAATTCTAAAACTGGTAAATTTATACAAAATGCACAGTTTGGACCAGCACTTAACAATCAACTTGGGAACCTTAAAATTTTACATGATACATTAGAAATGAACTTAATTTGACAAAGAAAACTTAAGAAAATGACCTAACCATTGCTAATTCGAATACAATCCCTCTAACAGTCGTTTTCCTGTCATTTGTCAGAAAAATTCAAACTTGAATGTATTAAGCAAATTAACTCTTCGAAAACACTCTAAACCCTCCCTAGATCAATACTCCATGTCTATTTGACATGTTGAGTGAAGGAGGAAACCAAATTTAATCAAATTGAAAAGTTGAAAATTGCCAGTTTGCCAATTAAAAGCCTACAGATCGTTTTTACAAAATTGACCCTTTAAACTTCATCAAAAAATAAATTATATGTTTTCTATGCAAAGAGGGCATCAAGAGATTTCTAAAAGTCCTTGTTTTAAAAAAAAATGAGTTTTCTAGCTCAAGTTATGGCCATTTGAAGTTTTACTTCAATTTGGCATTCAAAAATAAAATAAATCTAACTGTTAACTTTAATTTTGACTTTAGAAAACATTTCCACAAAAAGTCCGTGGCCAGCACCATTCCAGAACCAATCGGGACCTGCCATGTGGTATCTCGGAGGGGCAGACCAAATTTAAACTTATCTTTCTTAAAAATTTTACCTTGGGAAAATTTTTCCTATTCTTCCCGCATCCTTACCAGCTGCAACCAATCGAGATGCTTGACACGTGGCATGATGGAGGGTGGACCCTATTTGAATTTAAATTTTTTAGGTTTTTGGACCTTAGAAAAAAATTCCAATTTTTCCCCGCATCCCTTCTAGCTTGTAGCCAATCAGAGAGTGCCACATGTCCTCTTGGAGCTATGGTAGAGGCGCGGTTTCTTTTCAACCCTAACCGCTTGACAATCTTGGGGAAAAATTTCATTTTTTCCCTTCGACCCATAGCCAATGAGAAGGTGCCACATGGCACCTTGGGGTGTAGCAAGGAGGGAGGACCCCTTTGTTTCTTTGAGTTTTGGCCTTGGGAAAATTTTAACAAAATTCCCGTGGCCCCACATCATTGCCCCCACCTCAGAATTTTCTTCTTTTGTGGGTGCGCGCACCCCCGCATCTCCTTCTTCCCTTTTGTCCTCCATCAGTGCAATTGCGTAAAATCCTCCTACCACTCCGCCCTTCCCTCCCCCTCTCCCACTTTGCTCCAGGATTCAACATGTGTCTCGCTAAGGAGAAGTGGAAGCGTGAAACAACTTATTCCTTTATGCCGCATGATGGGAAATTTCCCTCAGAGCCACCCCATGACCCACTAACCCACCAAAGGGGATTTCACCCCTACATGACATGTGTCCCCCTAGGGGAAAGTTTGACCTAAAAACTCCAACCGCTCATAACTTAAAAAATATAAGGAGTTAGGAGGAATTCTTTATATCACCGGAAAGGTGAGAAAATTTCCTATCCAATGGAAATGGTTTAGGGAAATTTTGGAAGTGTTAAGTATGAGAAAAATCCAGTTGAAACTCTGAGGCTGCTAGAGAGCAGGCATGGGGTAAATTACTCCTTGAACCTAACTAAAACATCTAACCCTAAAAGTTGAACCTTGTGAACTTGATATTAGTTAATGAAGGAAACATATGTTTTGGTAAATTGGTGTTGTTTTGGAAATTTCCAAAGGCAACGGTTGTCTTGTAACTTGGTTGTGGACACTTCTAATAAAAAAAATTATTCCATAATTTTCTAGCTAACCTTAGGTTGTTTCTTTGGTATCAAGTGGTTGTTTAATCGAGCATCATAGTTTGGTATCGTGAGTAGTGTTTCGAGGCTTGGACCATTGGGCATAATATAAAACTTGAGACATGAAAACTTAAATGTAGTACACTTGTAAATCTAGAAAACAACTTAGCTAGAATTTGTATGTTTTATTAAACATATAAGTTGTGTAAACTTAGCAAAATGAACTAACTCTCGCTTTGGGCTATGCAGGAGGCTCATACAGAGCGAGAGGAACTTACAGAGAGACTTAGACCCACCACCACTACCACCACCACCACATCGGGTGTGGCAGCAATTCTACCTCAAATTCTATAGACCCTTGAGGATGTCAATGCATCTCTATGTAGAGGATTAGGTGGAGGACAGACAGCTAGTCATGATATAGCCCCTTCTATCAAGGTTTAGGTATCTCCTCGACTTATCAAGGAGCATAGAGGAGAGAACTCCCATGTGGAATCAGCTAAAGTAAAGTCACCACCTTGGAGGTAGGGTGACAGAGTTCTAACGCATAAAGAGTAGTCTCGAGCCCTAGGCTTAGGGATGAGTGTGTAGAGAAACCTAGAGGCCGACAGACCACAGCTATGGATCACATCAGGGAGATCCTAAAGCTTTGGCCCTCACATTACTCTGGTCAAATAGGTGGATTTTAGGTAGAGGCTTGGTTAGTGAGCTTGAGCGGTTGCTTTAATATTTTTCCTTATTCTAGCAACACGAGAGCTTGTGTTGTGATCCATCTACTAAGGGATGGAGAAAGAGTGTGGTGGACGACAGAGGAGTAGAAGATCCATGTAGATTCAGAGAAAGTGACTTGGGAGCTATTTGAGTAGAGATTCAGGAGTAAATATTTATCACGTAGGTTCCTCTAGTAGAGGATTGATGAGTTCCATGACCTCTGACAGGCTTCTCTTTCGGTAGCGGAGTATGAGAGTATATTTTTGGATCTACTCCAATATGTAGAGTATATGCAGGATGAGTAGGTGTGGATTCACAGGTTCATCCGGGGCCTGAATTTGGATATCGGAGGTGTAGTGTAGATTCACTATCCACAGACATTAGCTGAGGCCGTTGAGAAGGCCTATATTGCAAACAAGACTCGGGAAAGACCCAAGAAGCTACGGACCAAGTCCGGACCCGCATACAGAAGATGCAAGACTGTAGATCAAGAGGTTCAATACCTCTTCCTCATAGTGGCCAAGGTACAACAAAGTCATCCTTTAGGCCACATCAGTAGCTGTAGCAATATTCCCACCCACCTCATAGACCTCCATAGAGAGGTGGTGCACATAGAGGTCGAGTATGGGGCCTCCTCCTAGGGATCCCATCAGGACATAGGGTAGATCTAGAGCTCAGTCAGTAGAAGCTCTCTAGTATAGGCCACAAGACCACAATCGGATCATTAGGATCCATGCCACAGACTTCTAGGGCACTTGCCGAAGGTGCTACTCATTGGGGTGGATCAAGGGGATGTTTTGGTTGTGCGATTCTTGGACACTTTTGGAGAGATTGCCAACAAAACCCTAACAATAAGGGTAAGGCACAGATTTTAGAGCCGATTGTTGGTGATATGGGGCATAGCCATAGGATCTATACAGTGGTTGAGAACCTCCAGGCTGAGCACCAGAGCATATTCATTGAGACCACATGTAGTATTGGTGGTATTCCTACCTCTGTATTGTTTGATTCTGGTTCTTCTGATTCTTTCATTGCACCATCTTTAGTAGAGCGATGCAGATGGTGGCAATTAGTCAAGGTCTTAGTTGGGATGTCAAGATGGCTTTTGGATCCAAGATATCTATAGACTCCTTAGTTAAGGAGTGTGTAGTGGACTTGTGATCTTTCACCACTACCTCAGACCTCCGTATCCTTCCTTTGGGCTCGTATGGAGTCATTTTGGGTATGGATTGGTTATCTACACACAGGGCTAGGATGGATTGTTATCACAAGACTATATCTTGTGTAGATGATTTGGGAGTTGAGTCGGTGATCTCGGGGGTCAGGAGACCTATTTCTATTCACACCATTTCCACTATGTAGCTTAAGCGGTGTGTGTGATGGGGTTGTCAGATGTATGTTGTTACAGTTAGTGACAGATCAGAGGATGGGTCTAGTGGACCATCACTAGATGATCATCCCATTTTGAGAGATTTTTTTGATGTTTTACAGGGAGCTACTTGGGTTATGTTGGTCAGCGTCGGATAGGACTTTACGAAGAGCAACATCGGGGGACAATAAGTCCCTCCTCTTTAATGGGAGAGGTTCCCTTATTCAAAACGAACTTATTTACAAATGTACAAGACAAGATTTGTTGGTTAAACTTCGATATCACGAAAGTGTTTTCTATGAAGATCATCAATTAAAAAAGGACTGAGGAAATGAGAGTATGGGAAAGAGTAGAAAGGCAACATGCAGAATTATAGATATCAGAGTAATTCTTTATGTATGCGAAAGTCACAATGAATTGAAACAAGATCATTTGTATTGAATAAATAAGATGGAATTTAAAGACACAAAGTTCTCAAATAACATCTTCTTAGAACACAAAGTTTCTTAACATAACACAGATTCATTAATCAAGGACACAAAGTTCCTTCTTGGTTATACAAGATCACCGAGCTTGCAAAGTTGAAGAGTATGCAATCGGTAAGACTAACGAACTTGAGACAAATGATCTTCACAAAGAAAATAAATGAAAACTTAGGAATAACAGAGATCAGATAGACAAAGAATGGAAAAGTCCTTCTGTATTGATTTCTTTATAATCTATTTACACTTTCAGAAAATATGCCAAGTTCTTCCTCCTTCAAAATGGCGTGGAAAGGCCATTATATAGCTTACAAGTCAGTTACTCTTTGTAACTACTTCTTTTAACTAAAGATTAGTTAAGGATTGCCAATCGCAATACCTCAACCTATTACAATGAATTCGAGAAAAAGAAATAGAAAAGAAGAGAAGAATAAGGAGAAGAAGACAGGTGGTCGGTCACTGAGAGGGACCCACTGACTTCAGAATTCGCTGCCTGAATCTCTTCAACGCCTCGGCTATATCTCTGCCACGAGGGACTGACGTGTTAGTCGTAGACTGAGTCCAAAATCCCAGACACTTCTCCATCTCTTTATCAAACTCGACATGAGTATGATAATCTTTGTTTGCTTCTTCAATGGCAGATTGAAGAGAGCAAATCTCCTTCATTTTTTCCTTAGAGATGGAACTTTCCTTGAATAAGTTATCTTTGACAAAAGCTCAATTGAGCTTTGATTTCTTGCAAGGAAAGGGAAGTACTGTAAGTATCATCCCAAGATGACAAAGTGTATGTCTTTGAAAGCAGAGATAACCAGTGCCTTGAAAGCTTCGCCCTTCTGCCAACTCATGTTCTTCAGTTCTCCCAAAGCCTCCTCCAGGACTCTGATCTTCCACTCCACGCTGTAGACCCGGACTTTGATAGATTATCCTTTGCATCATCAAAAACTTTACTCGCCAACAAAACGTTCGATCTCAAAGCTCAGTGCTCTGGATTTCTTTATCTTTATCAGCTGGATCTTCAGGAGCACTTGCAAGAGTTGGTACTTCGCTTTCTTCACTTTCACTGAGAACAATGATGTTCTCTGGTCCCATAGGCAACTCTGCCTGCTTTCTTTGAGGATCACTTTCCACAGGCTCCTTCTTAACCTCCTTGAGCTTCTTCTGGTACACTTGAGTGGATGAAGAAGGAGTAGAAGCTGCAGGTCCTTGTATTGATGAGGCAGGAGGGGTCTTCACTGGTGTTTCTGACCTTGGAATAGATGCTTCTCTTCTTGGTGTTGAAGCATCCTTAGAAGAGGATTCTCCTGAATGCCTCCTGAATTCTCGAACCATCCTGTCAAACCAGACCTTAGTCCTGACTAAGACTGGAGCAAGGATCTCAGCCAGATCATCCCTCTCTTTCCTGTTCCAATCCAGGTCCTCCAAAGGAGTGTGCTTAACCACATTTTCATACTCATACGAGTATAGATCAGAGTTGTCATCCTGGAGACCTTCAGGAACTTGGTACAGACCGAGTTCTTGGATCAATTGCAGGGAGAACCTGCCACAATGCCTTCTCCTGGCCTCAAAATCATCTGCACAGTCAGCCCAGTAGTCTTCTGTATCTGCCCTATGATGGTAGATTATCTTGATGTTCTGTTCAATAAACTTCTTCAAGTCAAAGCAGGTTCTTGGCTTGAAGAAATGAACGGTGATAGGTACCAGGGCTCTCTCTATGTTCTGTGCGTCCAGGGCTGTTTTGCAAGTGTAGTTTCCCAGAGAGATGGGAAAGTGCAAGCCAGAAATCTTCTTGTCCCTGCAGGTTCTGTGCAACTTGTCTAGTTTCCTGCATATTTCTATCAAGGCCATTTTATCATTGCAGAACATGGGCAGTCTCAGAGGGGTGCCCTCATAGCCGGCGAGCCTGATATAAGAGAATTTCCTGAACTGGATGAAGTAAGCACCGTAGTGCGATATTAGAGTCATAGCTTCATCTGAAAATCTCCTAGCAGTATCACCTTCGAGCAGTCTGACCACGTACATGGTGAAAGCATCATTGACCCTTCTGAAATTACGATTGCTGGTCTCCAGGGTGAACTGTGGACAGTAAGCATATACTGGATCGTCTTTGTGTGCATCTATATAAGAAAAACCGAACCACTGCCTTGATGCTGCCAGAGTGTACATCAGGTACGAAGTCATATAGAATTTCTTCGTTTGCTGCACATTGGACAGCTGCTCCGTCAAATTCATGCTTATGATTTCTGCCCAATTGATATTTTGCGTTCCTTCGCACACCATGCTGATGAGTGGGCACATCCAGAAGTGAAATTCGTTGGTAGAGGGCAAACCCATAACCCGAGCCAGCAAGATTATGAAGTCTGACAACTCTTCATTGAAATCTGCTCGGAAGAGGGTTTTGGTCAGACGAGAAGCTCCCTTCCTAGGGTTTTTAAGCCAGGACTTCGCCACTCGTGCCTTATATTTGTCACTGTCTTGGTCGAACAGGGCCTGTGCTTGATCCCGGGAAACGACTATGGCATTATCCATCTCTGGAATCCTCAGAGCAGTGCTAATGGCGGCAGCATCCAATTTGGCGATGAGTTCCCCATGTATATTAGTCAATTCACTCGAAGCGGGGTCGAAGTGAGCTCCGCATGAAAGCACGGTATCAGCACACTGTACTGAGATTGGGAAACCTCCAGCAAAAGCCAAACCACTATCGTGAATCATCTGCGCCATTGGTGTAGGGTTTGCGTCCGCCATTCTTGCCCAAAAATCACTGAAATCAAGATGACGAGCTTCGCTGTCCCCAATATTGCGAACGGCAGACTCAAGTGGAGAAATTTGTTCCTGTCCCTGAAATTTGATCTTCATATTGATAGTCTCAGAGCCGCAACCTAAACTCGGAAAGGAATTACAGAGGGAAGGGATACACGCACGTGTTTTTCAAATTGCAAGGGTTCGAGCAAAAGATAGCATGGAAGTAGTGCGAAAAATGCAAAGGGGAAATGCTCGTTATATAGCCGTTTAGGAGAGAGAAAGGTCATAAATGCGCATTTAATACATACCCACCAATTTGAATAAGCATGATATTCGGGTAGAGCGGGAAAAATAAGCACGAATGACACTTGGTACGCTTGGGACATGTGAGACGCGAATGCGCGAAACACGCGGCTCGGCCGATTCGGGTAAAGCAGGGAGAAGACGCACAAATGCATTTTGGGACATTTGGGATGAAAACGCGTGAAGTACGCGATTCGGTGTTTCGCCGAAATTGGAACAAAAGGCCCGTTTGAACTTGGGACATTTGAGACAAAAAGTTCCGGAGTACGCGACTCGGCCGGTTCGGGCGAAAATGGAACAACTAGCACTTTAACTTTGGGACGAAAAGCTCTGAAGTACGCGACTCAGGCGAATCGGCCGAAAATGTTACAATGGGTCCGGAGAAGTTTGGGACATTTGAGACGAAACGCGTGCGAAGTACATGGTTTGGGAGTTTCGGCCGAAAATGGAACGACTTGCACAATTCCATTTGGGACACTTGGGACGAAAAGTTCCGACGGGCCCGAAAATGGAACAACTTCGGGGATTTCGGCCGATCGGGGAACAGATCGCACTTCGGTACTTGGGACACGTGGGACAAAAATGTCCGACAGGCCCGAAAAACATACAAAATGACCCAAAATTATAGATTTTCTCAATTTCACGACTTAGGCACTTCAGAGAAAAACACTTAAACTCAAAATTTTGAAATTTTTACTTTCATCAGAGCAGGGAATTTTGAGTGGACAACAGTTACCACCCCCACATGAGATTGATTTTCATATAGATCTAGTTCTAGAGAAAATCCTATCTCATGAGCTCACCTATAGGATGACCACCCCAAAGCTCTCCGTGAGCTCAAGTTGCAGCTTGAGGGCCTTCTCGGCAAAGGGCCTTATCCATCCCATTGCATCCCTTGGGGTACACTGGTGATTATTATGAAAAATAAGGATGGATCCTTGCGGTTGTGTATCGATTCTGCCTATTGAACAAAGTAATGATCTAGAATCGTTATCCTCTTCCTCACAATGATGAATTTTTTGATCAAATGAAGGGAGCCACAGCTTTCTCTAAGATTGATCCTAAGTCAAAGCTATCATCGAGTTTAGGATCTCATAGGTAGAAATTCATAAGACCACTTTACTATACGAGATATTGGCACTATGAGTTCACAAGGTGGTACCTTTTGGTTTGACTAATGCCCCGCAATGTTCATGAGTTTGATGAATGGGGTTTTCGGACCTTCTTAAATCACTTCGTGCTCATCTTCCTAGATGAAATTTTTATATACTCACATACACATGAGGAGCACGAGGGGCACCTTTGCCAGGTTCTTCAATGTCTTCGTGAGTAACAGCTTTACAGGAACTTGGAGAAGTGTGATTTCTTTTAGACATAGGTACAATATTTGGGCCATATCATTTACGGGAAGCTATTGCAGTCGATCCTTCCAAGATTAGAGCCATTATGGATTGGCCAACACCCACTATAGTGACCGAGGTGTGCAGCTTCATGGGTTTAGTAGGATACTACAGGAGATTTTTTCAGGACTTCTCTTGGATTACACACCCTATCACTTCCCTTTAGAGGAAAGGGAAGAATTTTTTTTGGTCAGACAGATGTGAGCAGGCCTTCAGGACATTGAAGGAGTGCCTCACTTTAGCACCTATTCTTGCAGTGCCGGATCCACAGGGTGAGTTCTTTGTTTGCACAGATGCTTCATTAGCAGGACTTGGAGGTGTGTTGATGCAGGATGACAGAGTAGTAGCTTTTGAGTCTCGCAAACTCAAATATCACGAGCTTAATTATCTAAACCATGATATTGAGCTTGCAGAAGTTGTGCATGCTTTGGTTAGATGGAGACATTTTCTTCTTGGATGGAAATTCACACTCAGGACTGATCATTTGAGTCTTTGCCACCTTTTCACATAGCCCAATATCAATGCTCGTCAGCGGCATTGGATGGAGTTGCTTTGTGAGTATGACATGGAGATTGAGCATGTGAAGGGGAAGGAGAATGTGGTAGCAGATGAAGGCATGTGGCTATGGCCACCTCAGTGAGTATAGATTTACAGAGCAGGATTCTTTAGTAACTTCCTCTTAACAGCTTCTACATTGCAATACAAGCAGAGATCGAGTCACGAGAGACCCCTTCGGAGAATTTTGATGGTTTTTCCTTAGAGGTAGATGGTCTTCTCAAGCATAGAGGCTAGATATATGTTCCCAGAGATGGAGGCTTGAGATAGGACATCTTGGTAGAGGGACATTGTGCACCTTATTCAACCCATCCCATGTTGAATAAGATGCACGCCACTTTCGAAAGTTGTATCATTGGAAAGGACTTCGTAGAGACACGAGATCAGTTTGTGTCATGATGTTTAGAGTGCTAGAGGGTTAAGGCCAAGCATCAGCATCCTACAGGCCTTCTTTATCCTCATGCCATACCAGAATGGAAGTGGGATACCATTTCCATGGATTTCAATTTTGGGCTACCTATGTCGAGATATCACCATGATGCCATTATGGTCACGGTTGATAAATTGACAAAAGTGGCTCATTTTTCTCCTGAAGACACCTTATACAACTAGAGCAAGGCACGAGTATATTTGGATGAGATTATTAGGTTGCATGGGATTACTGTGGAAGATAATTTGAGATCACGATCCTTTGTACACTTCACATTTCTGGACTACCATGTAGTATGTCCTCGGGACAAGGATCAACTTCAGCATGGCATATCACCTTGAGACATATGGATAGACTAAGCAAGTGAATCATATTTTAGAGGATATGCTTAGGATGTATGTGATGGATCATCATTCTAAGTGGGAGGAGTACCTATACTTGGTGGATTTTTCCTATAATAATATTTTTAGAGTTCTATAGGCATGGCTCCTTTTTAGGATTTGTATGGTAGAGAGTGTAGGACACCTCTTAGCGGGACAGTTAGAGGATAGAGTATCTCTTGGACCAGCTCTTCTATAGGACATGGAGCATCGGTAGTGTTGATCAAGCATAGATTGCATGAGGCATAGGACAGGAAGAAGAAGTATGCAGACCAAAGATAGGATCGATCAGTAGCTTTGATGTGGGCATGAAGGTGTTCCTTCGTGTCGAGACCACACAAGAGCCTGATCCATTATGGAAAAGGTTCTAAGTTAGCTCCTTGATTTTTAAACCTTTTAAGATCTTGGAGCATATCGTCCCTTTGGCCTACCATCTAGCATTTCCACCTAGCTTGTCTCGTGTACATGATGTGTTTCATGTTTCGGTTCTTAGGAGATATATTACAGATCCATCTCATGTGTTGGATTGGACATCATTGCAGGTGTAGGATCAGGGGTAGGTGATGGTGGAGACAATTTAAATCCTAGATTGTAGGACTCTAGGCCTTCGAGGCAAAGAATTTGATCGGGTTTTGGTGTAGTGGGAAAGATATGATGAGACTCGCAGCCTACCCGGGAGGATGCTACTTCATTACGAGTGTAGTTTCCACATTTTTTCCAATGACTCCCAGGAGGAAGTCGAGTCCAAGGGGAGGGGGATGTAGTGTCAAATTCCCTTTGACACCTTTTGGATACCTATTTTGATACTTGTGATTATATTATAGACATTATTGTGATGGATTTAGTATGATGATTGGCCATTTGATCATGGATTATTATTGATCTAGATTTGATTATAATGCATGATGATTATTAGAACACCTAAGATGATGATATATTATTTGAAATGGATGTTTTATGGATATTTCTTAGACATGTGATTTTTTGATATTATGAATAGATCTAGAAAATGGATTTTTATGATATTGGTATAGTTATGGATTAAAAATACAATGATGTAATAGTGACTTTGGTGTTGTTGTGATTCATTGTATAGTTAAATTTTGTAATTTTATTTCTATCATATTGGATGTTCTGATATGGTCATGAGGATGAAGGAGTTATTTGTATTTTGCAGGTTAAAAATATCACAACAAAACATTAGGGGATCGAAGACCAACCAAAATGGAATTCTAGGTGAATTCAACATGGTTAGCATGGCAACTTGTTTTATCTTGTGTTGTGTGTTGATTTTTTAGAGATTCCCATGGAGGGAATCATCTTTATATGTGACCATGGGTTATGTATTTTTCTTTTTATGGTTAATGTTTATTTATTGTTGTATGTATTTTATTTGTAATGTGTTCTATTCTTTTAATTAATTAGTTGTGATAGATTAATTTGAGGAGATCATATGTTTAAAATTTAAATAAATTAAATTGGGATATGGAAAGTAATTATTAGAGTTGTTGGTTGTTTGTAATTAATTTTTAAGGGATGTGTAAGATGTGTAAGAGGTTGTGTAAGTCAAATTTTGGAGTAAGAAATACGCCACCTCCATGGAAATTCGAATTTGACCTTGAGGGTCAAGTTTACGGAGGCTTGTGGGACAAGTAAAACTTGTCTCATGCCTTTAAAATTTTGTTACCAACCATACTTATGGTTGGGGAAGTGAATTTTGCCTCTTTATAATGTATTTTATTCTTCTTGTGCATGTTATTAATTGCACTTTCTTACATTTTAATTTAATGGTTGTCCTTGAGGTGTGGGTTGTTTTGGAGAGTGAAGTAACTTGTCATTTTTCACCACGTCTTTATTGAACCTTGGAGTTTGGATTTTATATTTTGTGTTGACTCTAGAGGATGTGTGATGTGGCATCCTACATGGATCCACATCATATTCTTCTTTCCCCTTATATATATTTCAAACTCTCTTCTTGTTTTGGGGTTGTCCAACATTTTTGCATTCTTCCATGGGGGCACATTTTCTTATTGAAGCTCTTGTTTTTGGAGGAAGTTTTGGAGATAGATTTGTATGCTTTGAAGGTTGCTATTAGGAGCCGTCTTATTTTCTTGGAAATATTTTTGTTTGGAGACCAAATAACCATGGAGAGGTAGGAATTTAACTCTCTTTTATTTCTGCTATTTTCTTGTTGTGTTGTGTGGAAAATGCATGTTTTGTTTTTTTTTCCTAGTTGGGTAGACTACCTTAGGGATGGTGTAGGAGAAGGCTATGGGGAATCCATGTGGGGGGCGGCATAAGGAATGCCATTGGCATAAAAATTTTGTGGAGGGAGTTTGGGTTTGGGATCCACCATGGAAAAGAAATAACTTGCATTTCTTACTTTGTGGGGGGCATAAGGAAATCTGTTGGGGGCATAAGGAGGGATTTTTGGGGGCATAAGGAAATGTGTGTGATTAATTACTTGGTGGTTTGCATTTAATGGATGCCCAATTCCCAATTGGGAGGCATAAGTAGCTTCCCCCATATGCCTTTTTCCTTTGGGTTGCAAGATCAAGCCTGAGTTCTACTTTGAAATGTTTATAAATGCATTTGTGAATCTGCTTTCGCTTCGTTTGGTGTTACATTGTGTTTCAAAAAAAATGTGTATGTGAAAGAATGTTGTGTTGTGGAAGCCAGTTGTTGCCATGGTTGAATTGCATATTTTATTGTATCTTGGTTGGGGCTCGGGGCCAATGATGAAGGAAGGATTCTCCTTTCATTAGATGTCTTGGTTGGGTGGAGAGCGTTGCCTTTCCCCCTCTTTGTTGTGATAAATTTGGAGAAAAAAATGGAGCATGTTGTTGTTTTGGAGCAAAAGAAATGTGCAGTTTGACAGTCCCTCCTTGTGAGCAAGTTTATTGTATTCCTTCCCACTTTGAAGTGGATGAATTGTATAATTATTTGTAATGAGAAGTTGCTTGTATTGATGAGGAAAATTTGAAAGTGAAATGTGTAATGTAAAGAGTTATGTTCCCTTCTCTGTTTTAAAAGGAATGTGAAAGAGTGTTGTAAAATTTATAAACTATATTTGAAACCAAATGGAAAAGAGAAATTGTAAAGTTGTATTGGAAATGAATAAAGGATTGCATTAGTTCTAAAAAATTATTGTGAATTGGATTTGATTTGCTATTAAAGATTGAAATATTTGTTGAAAAGAAGAATGCGTAGGAAGGAAGTATATTGTTTTTGCATCCTTGGAATTATATTAAAAATTGAAATCAAAATTTGTAATGTTAACTTGGGAATGAATTGTTAGAATCAACTGAATGTATTAGACTATATTAGAAATAAGTTGTTACATTTAAATGATGAAATCGATAAATGGATCCTTTAAAAAAAATAAAAATTGATCACTGGCATTGTAAATTCTAAAACTGGTAAATTTATACAAAATGCACAGTTTGGACTAGCACTTAACAATCAACTTGGGAACCTTAAAATTTTACATGATACATTAGAAATGAACTTAATTTGACAAAGAAATCTCAAGAAAATTACCTAACCATTTCTAAATCGAATATGCTCCTCTAACTTGTTTTTTCCTATCATTTGTCGAAAAATTCAAACTTGAATTTATTAAGAAAATTAACTCTTTGGAAACACTCTAAACCCTCCTAGATCAATACTCCATGTTTTTTAACATGTTGAGTGAAGGAGGAAACTGAATTTAATCAAATTTAAAAGTTGAAAATTGTCGGTTTGCCAATTAAAAGCCTATAGATTTTTTTTTACAAACTTTACCCTTTAAAATTTTTTTTTTTAATATTGGTAAATAGTTTTTGAAAGGACTATACCCTTGTGTACAAAAGGAGGCCTAAAAGCCTGAATAAGAGAGAGGAGCAGAGAAGTCAGTATCAAAGCACAAAAGTTACAACAAAAGAACACCGAAGCCTAGAAACAGAACAACACAAACGAGACTTAACAAAGAAAACAACGGCAACAAAAAAAGCGGCAAGCCTACGACCAAGAAGCGAAGAGTAAACCGGACTACTTCTTGGCCGCTTGATCAATACTCATCTTTACTTTTTCCAAGCATGGTACATACCCAGCGTGGTCATATGAGCAAGACATCCGTCTTATCGAGCTCCTCTCTTGTTCTTTTACTCTCTTTCTCATTGCCCCAAAGAGTCATCGGGACACCGCTGAGATGCGAAACACTTCTTGCATGTCCTTCGATGAATTCCTCTATGGCCCTGAATGCTGCAATATTATACTCATGCCTAGTCTTCGTTTTCCCAAGGCGGGAGTCAAGGGAGGTCAGTTTTTTGTATATTTCATCAAGCTGGCTATTGCCAATGCTCCCTTCTCCCTCAATGCTTTTTTTGCCTTTTTGCTTAGCAAGATTTTTTACCTCATCCTTCAGCAATTTAAGCTCAGCCTCTAAGGCCTCCAATCTTCTAGAAGGGTTATCCGTTGGTGCCGCTTTGGGGACCCAAGGCACTACTAATGTTCAGCAGATCACGAGCAATGTCATCCAAAGGTTCATCCCCCTCAGCAGTAGACTCAAGGTTGAGTCTCCTAGAAGCCCTGGTGACACGTTTAGAAGTAGAGACAGTGTGGGTGGCAGGGGCAGCAGCAGGAGGAAAAGAAGGAGAAGCATGAGCAGCCTGCATGGGGGCATCAGCACCGGAGGCGGGGGCAGCAGCAGGGACAGCAGGGGAGACAGGACTGGCAGCAACAGAGCCCAAAGCCAGGCCGGGAGAGGAAGGGAGACCGGGGAATTTAATAAGGCAGTGCTTGTGAATAAGCAGAATAAGCCCTTGGTGAAGGGGAACCGCCCGGGTATGCTTCTGGAACTCCAAAATGGAGCGCTCAAGAGAGTTTAACAGATAGTGGGGAAAGCAAACCAACCTACTCCTACGAAAGTGATTCAAAAAGACAAGGTGCTTGGCAGGGACAGTAACAAACCTGCCTTCCAAGGATATGTAGCGAATCATCATGCGGGTGACTTCATCATACGGAGAAGGAATTGAATTAACAAGCAGACCCGCGGTGTTGAATATAAGCTTCTCCTCCTCCTCCACAAATCTTCTCTCTTCAGCCTCTTTGATAACCCTCTTGTTGAAGAAGCGGTATCCTTCCAAGCTGAGGCCAGTCGCTTCGGCTATGAGTTCGTCATTAATAAGAATCTTCTGCCCTCCATAGTCGACCATCCTCTCATTCCAATCCTTGGCAAAGCGAACAGAGATGCTTTGATCATGCCCTTGCACTCTCTCCACAAAGTTGGTGAATCCGCCAATACTAAGAATGTTCCGAGCTCGGTGTTATCTTTCCAAATCGAGTCCGCACACGGCTCAATCTGGCAGGGAGGCCCTCCCATCTTCACAAGGATGTGCTGGTTACAACAATTTTCAAAATACCTTTGGGCGTTGAGAGTGATTCGTTTCTCGCCGTTGCGGGTCGCATAAAAATGGGAACTGTAGCCGTTGGTCCTCCCACGAACGGCTGTAGGATTGCCGATCTGAGTCTGCGTGAAGTCGCGCGTGAAAACCCTTATCCTGTCAGCTTTCACCTTGTAGTTATCTTCGGTTTTCGCGGAGCTTGGCAACCGAATATCAACAGCTATTGTACTTCCCGCGTGCGCTGTTTTTAAATTTAGACAACTCCACTTGAAGTTCCTAAACAAAATCTTGCTATCATTTGGAGTAGATATCATATGCCACGCCAAATAAACTAAAACAGCACCTGTGGAAGAATTTATGGATTTCCTCCAAAGATTAAAGCATATCTTTAGAGATTGTTTGCGTGTGAAGGTCCGCATGTATGCTGTTGTGAAGCTGATTAGGGATACTATCATTATCCCAAATAGTGAAATTTAAATTAATGCCATAATTGGCCATTGCATCGGCCAGCTTGTTACCTTCCCTGTAAGTATGTATGATTCTGATGCTGTTGAAGGTATGACTGATGCTTATGGACTCAGAGATAAAATCTTTGATATTCCAGCTAGGAGAAGAGGACTGATTAAGCAGATTAATAATATTAAGGGAGTCCCCTTCAACAATGAGGTTCTGGATATTTTGGGCCCGAGCAACTCTCAAACCCCAGAGAACAGATAAAGCTTCTGCAAAATGATTGGTTTGGATTCCCATTTTTCCAGCATATGCAACAATCAAATTACCTTTATGGTCCCGTATTGCTCCTCCTCCAGCAGCTGTTCCAGGGTTCCCCTTAGAGGCACCATCAAAGTTCAGCTTGAACCAATTGGATTCAGGGGGATGCCATTTGACCAAAGATCTATCCACACTATTCCCGGGGTTGCTCCAATATCCGATCTGCCAATTTGATAAGATGTGCTTTTCATTTTCAGGGTAACAATTGTTCTTAGGAGGTTTAAATCGCCATCTCCTCTTTGATGCCTTGGGAGATCTTGCCAGTAGTGAGTTTAAAATTCTGCTTCTTATTTCTAAAAACTATATTATTTCTATCCTTCCAGATCCTCCAAATTAAATGCGGGATGGCTAATTTCCAGATTCTTCTGATAGCACAATGTCTGAATGGTGGGTTCCATTGGTTCCACAGCTGAGTAAGATCCTCCGGCATCACCCAGAGAGCTTCAAATTTGGAAAGGACAAAGTTCCAAACTCTAAAGGCATAATCACAGTGTATGAACAGATGTCTAATGTCTTCATAGTTATTCCTACAAAGGTGGCACCAATTGGGAATGATAAAACCTCTTTTCATCAAATTGTCAGTGGTGAGAATTTTGCCTCTGATGGCCAGCCAAAGAAAAAAATTTATTTTGGGGGTTAACTCAGGCATCCAGATCAAGTTCCAGTTAAAGTCTGATTGGTTACTGTGGAAAAGACTGGTATAACCAGATTTGACTGAGTATTTACCCTCGTGTGAATTGCTCCAGATCAGCTCATCCTTGGAATCCAGCTGACACAAAGGGAAGAGATCCAAAAGGTCTTGGAGGGAGGAAATAGTCTGTTTCAGTTCAATACTCTCCATAGTAAGTCTTTTCCAATTCTTGTTGGTGCCATTTCCATCAATGTAGTCCTTAACTTTAGTTCCATATTTTCTTATAAGACTGTCCTTGCAGAGTCCCAAATCTCTCAAGAGATTATCATTGGACCAGTTATCCTCCCAGAAGTTAATGTCGCTGCCATCCCCAATTTTCCATTTGCTTCCCTTCTTAATGAAGTTTCTACTCTTAACCAGATTATTCCAAAAAATGGAACCATTGGGGAGTTGCTCATCATGCAGATAGGAGTAAACAACTTGCTGATTCAAGTATTTTGTTTTAATGACATCAATCCAGGTTGTTTCTCGTAAAGCAATCTCCAGCCCATCTTAGCAATGAGTGCCTCATTCATTTTCTCAATATTTTTTATTCCCAGCCCTCCCCTAGATTTAGGGGTGCAGACTTTATCCCAGGCCACAAGGTGAAATCTGAACTTTTCTTCCATGCCTTGCCATAAAAATTTTTTCTGAATCCTTTCAATTTTCTCTCTGAAGGAGGAAGGAATTTTGAATAGTGACATGATATATATGGGCAAACTTTGGAGTGTGCTTTTAATGAGAAGGCACTTACCAGCACTAGAGAGAGTGGTCCCTTTCCAACCGGCCATTTTTTTCTGAAATCTCGTCAATAAATCATCCCACACCGTGTGAGAGACTTTCTTCGTGCCAAGAGGGAGGCCTAAGTACGTTGCTGGAAGAGTACCAATTTTACAGCCCAGAATTTTAGCAATCTTGAGTTGTCTTTCCCCAGGGGTGTTAAAGAAAAAAAGGATGCTTTTGTCGTAATTGATCTCTTGCCCGGAAGCAGATTCATAAAGCTGCAGAAGAGCCTTGATAGCTTTAGCTTCAACCACTGAGGCCAGAAGAAGAAGGATAGTGTCGTCTGCAAACTGTTGATGAGAGACAGCTTGGCTGAGAGAAGTGGGTTTAGAACCATTTAAAAGGCCGTCTTCCACCGCTCTGCTAATTGTTCTACTAAGGCTGTCAGCCAGAAGGATGAAGAGAAGGGGGGAGATGGGGTCTCCCTGCCTTAGACCTCTGCTGCTGGTGAAGAATCCCACAGGCTCTCCATTAACAACCACAGAGAACCTGGCTGTAGATATACATGATTTAACAATTTTTCTAAACTTTTCTGTGAACCCAAATTTAGATAGAATCCTGTCAAGGAAGACCCAAGAAACTTTGTCAAAGGCTTTATTCATGTCGAGCTTAAGGATCATGTTAGCCTTTTTGTTATTTTCCATAGAATGCATAGTTTCGTGTACCATAATCACACCGTCTTGTATTATCCTGCCTTTAATGAAGCCACTCTGCTGCTTTGAGATGAGATCCTTCATTATGAGCTGCAGCCTAGAAGCAATAATTTTGGTGAAGATTCGAAAAATAGCATTAACCAGACTGATGGGTCTGAAATCCTTGAAATCTTTTGCATTCATTTTCTTAGGTGCCAGCACAATGTGTGTGTTATTGAGCTCTTTTAGAAGATTTCCCGATCTAAAAAATTCATTAACCGCTTTGAGAAGATCCTCCGAGCATATTTCCCAGAATTTCTGAAAAAAATTAATGGAGAATCCATCCGGTCCAGGAGCCTTATCCCCCTCAAGAGAAAAAACAGCCTTTTTTAGCTCATCAAGCGCGACCGCTTTAGTGATATCTCTGAATTTCTGGTCTTCAATATCATTCTGGGGGATTGCCTCTAGCATGAAGGAAATAGCTTCCGGATTGCTGACATTACTCTCTCTAAGAAGATTTTTGTAGAATTCAAGTGCTTGCTTCTTAATGCTGTTTGGATTTTTAGTAATACTTCCGTTGCTTTTAGAAACCTCTAATATCCTATTATCGCCCCGTGCTTTCATCAAAATATAAATTTTATGTTTTACGTGCAAATAGGGCATCAAGAGATTTTGAAAAGTTCTCGTTTTCCTAAAAAGCGAGTTTCCTATCTCAAGTTATGGCCATTTGACGTTTTACTTCAATTGGCATTCAAAAATAAATCTAACTGTTAACTTTAATTTTGAATTTGGAAAAAAATTGCACAAAATTCCATCACCCCCGCCATCTCACAACCAATTGGGACCTCCCACATGGCACCTCGGAGGGAGGACCAAATTTAAACTTATCTTTCTTAAAAAAATTTACCTTGGGTAAAATTTTCCTATTCTTCCCGCATCCCCGCTGCCCGCATGACCAATCGAGATGCTAACATGTGGCATGGTGGAGGGGCGGACCCTTTTGAATTTAAACTTTTTAGGTTTTTGGACCTTGGGAAAAATTTCCAATTTTTCCCTGCATCCCCGCCGGCCCATAGCGAATCGAAGGGCGCAACATGTCCTCTTGGAGCTACGGCGGAGGCGCAGTTTCTTTTCAACCCTTAACCCTTTTAAAATTTTGGGGAAAATTTTTCATTTTTGCCCCACTAGCCCGTAACCAATGAGAAGGTGCCATGTGGCACCTTGGGGGTGGCAGTGGGGAGGGAGGACCCCTTTGTTTCTTTGAGTTTTGGCCTTGGGAAAAATTTTACAAAATTCCCGTGACCTGCATCATCGCCCCCACCTTGGAATTTTTTTCTTATGTGGGCACATGCACCCACATGTCTCCTTCTTCCCTTTTGTCCTCCATCGGTGAAATTCTCGCAAAATCCTCCCGCCGCTCCGCCCTTCCCTCCCCCTCTCCCGCTTTGCGCCAGGACTCGACATGTGTCCACTAGGGACCCGCAGAGGTGCGAAAGAACTTATTCCTTTGTGCCACATGATGGGAAAATTCCCGAGCCACCCCGCAACCCGCCAACCTACCAAAGGGGATTTCACCCCTACATGACATGTGTCCCCCTAGGGGAAAGTTTGACCTAAAAACTCCACCCGCTCATAACTTGAAAAATATAAGGAGTTAGGAGGACTTCTTTATATCACCGGAAAGGTGAGAAAATTTCCTATCCAATGGGAATGGTTTAGGGAAATTTTGGAAGTGGTAAGTATGAGAAATATCCAATTGAAAATTTAGGATGCTAGAGAGCAGGCATGGGGGTAAATTACTCCCTGAACCTAACTAAAACATCTAACCCTAAAATTTAAACCTTGTGAACTTAATATTAGTTAATAAAGGAAATGTGTGTTTTGGTAAAATTGGTTTTGTTCCAGAACTTGCCAATGGCAATGGTTGTCTTGTACCTTCATTGTGGAAACTTCTGATAAAAAAAATTATTCGATAATTTTCTAGCTAACCTTAGGTTGTTTCTTTGGTCTCAAGTGGTTGTTTAATCGGGCATCAAACTGTTAGAGAAATTTCTTACAAACTAGCCCGAGCTAAGAAGGGAATGGGCAAGGTTCATTTGGTCAACACAAGCAACAAGGCCAAGACAAGTTCACTAATCACCAAAGATCTGATGACAGAGGCAAGGGACATGTTGGGTTTGGAAAATGACAGTCCCAAGCCAAGGAGATCGAGAAAAATACTTGATCCTTTGGCTGCCAGAGTTCTTGTCATGGAGGAGACATATGTCATTGATTGGTGTGATAGATGTTTCATGTCCCATACTCCTTGTGAAGAAAATCAACAAGAAGAAGAAGAATCGATGATGATAATGATGATGATGCCTCCATGATGGAGATTCCTACAAGTTTTCTAAGGGAAGCAACTTCAAATGAGGTAATAAGTGTTAGAACTGTTGCCACTTTTTGGTATTGCATCCACCGGGTACCTCTTCTTCCCCCCTCTCATACTTTAGAAGTAGACATTGTACAAGCTTTTGAATTACCCACTAATGATTTTGAATACTTGATGGCATTAATGATTAAAAAGTATGATGGGGGAGTTCCCTCAGAAGAAGATAGGAAACTATTAATGAATGTTGTAGTTGCCTAAGAAAAGAAGCATGATACTGTATAAAGCTGCCAAGGGGCCACAAGCTAAGTCAAAATTTCCGGTGCTTACCAAAGAAACCCCAAAGAAAAATGCATCTGGTAGAGAGCTTATTTCCCCAAGCAAAACTCGTGTTCCTCCCCATGCCCAAAATGAAAAGAATCCCATTCCATCTAATGAATTTTCCAATCTTTCCCCTAGTGTTGCTCTACCCAAATTTGCTCCATATGACATAGCCCAAATTTTGAGTCAAATCAAAATTCATGTCCCAATTGTTGAGTTGCTTAGGATCCTTGAGCACAAGAAGAGGGATTCTGAATATTTAGGATTCAAAGGGGGAGAGATCATATAAGATAGAGATATAAACAAGATTGAGGTTCCCCTTACCATTGCGAGAGTTGGAAAAGGCACAAGTATTGGAAGAGTCTGGGGAACCACCAGAGGTTTATTTAGGAGCTTATGTGGTTAAATCCCAAATTAAATGTGGATCCATTTTTCACTACCCTAGTTATCAAAGACAAGAAATTACATAATTGTATGTTTGATTCGGAGCTTCATGTAATGTCATACCTCTTATCGGCCAAGCTCTTATTGGAGAAAATTTAAGGGAAACGAAAAGGTCTCACTTTAACCCCATAGGAGGACACGTAGAAGGTTGCCTTTGCTTTTCCCAGACATAGACAAATTTTTATGCAGTTGGTATAGTTTGGTGGAGCGGGACATGTGGTGATCCCGCACTTGTTCAAAGTATCAAATTTTTGGGACCATCTCAAGGAGCGCCATTGTGACACGTGGCATTTTGAAAATTCAAAGAGGTGGGGAAGTGGACCATTGAATGCAAATTATATTTTTGCCTCTTGACATCAAAAGGGTTAATGTCTCAAAATGGCCTGCAGGCTTGATAAAGGAAAAGTCAAAATATTTCTCCAATCAACGGTGGAGGTGTGAACTTTCGGGTGAAATTTGGAAAAATTCCTTTTGAGAAAAGGGGCCAAAAGTAAAAGGGGAAGCATTGTTCCACTGCAATCATATTTAGACATGTGTCAAGCCCATTTTTCAAGGACGAAGCTGGGAAAACTTGGAAAATTTTCCATTTTCCAAAAGGGGAGTGAAATGTCAGAATTTGGCCATGGTCTGCTGGGGCCCACCTTAGGACACGTGTCAGGCTCATTTCCCGAGGGTGGAGATGCGGAGAAAAATATGAAATTTTCCCAAAAGTTGTAAAAAGTCAGAGGAAGCCCCCGAGTCTATTTTTAAGTTTGGATCTTCCATGTGGACGACCCAAATTCAAAGTAAAGATCAATGGCAGCTGAGAGTTGAAATCTAATTTTCCCTCCATTTCTCTGCAACACGTCTGGAAGTGTGAGTTTTCATGATTTCTTGGTTTTTTCTACATGCCAAGTAGAGAAGGAAGTTAATGTTGACATCTGAAGTTTGGTGGGAAGATCTGGAAGGTGTCTTTCACCATTAAAATGGTCTGACTTTCGTGCCCGATTGGATTTTTCTATTTTTCTTCTCCCAAGCATGCAAGGAGCCAGATTTGATAGATTAAGGGTGGAAGTGGTTGGAAAATTGAAGGAAGAGTGATCTACCAGAGCAAGGAGTTAAATGTGGGAGGCATTTGATGAAATCTACCCCCTAAAGTACTGGAGACTTTTGCAGATCTAATTCTAAGAATCACGAAAGAATCATGGTGAACATTGGTGCATTAAACATTTTTGTCTTTTGGGGAGAAGGGGATCTATTGTAAATGTTATAAATGGCAAAAAAATTTCATGCAAATGGTTGGGAGTTTTGGAAATATTAAGTATGATTCTCTCCAGTGAGAAAAGAGCTTGAGCCCATCCATTTCTAGAAGGTCATCTAAAGAATCCTATATATCTCTCTTTGTATCAAATTTGATCGTGTCAAGGTGGTTGCAAGTGTACATCCATTGACAAGCTTTAAGATTTTTCTGGAAACTTTCCCTTGCTGATAAATTTGATCAAACTTTGAGTTATTTTATGTTAATCTTGAGTAAAGTGTATTTATTTCATCTCTAAATGCATACGAGTGGTTTTTCTTGTTTCTATTGCAATATTGTACCGAAATAGGGTCCAATCACACAGGTCTCAATCCTTGTGATAGTTTAGTGGCATCTGCAATTTCATTTCTCAGAAGAGCCTTCATCTGGGATTGGGATAAATGATTTAAAATGACTTTTTTCATTTTGTTGGTAGAGATTCTCTGTAAGCCTCAGGGTGTACCTTAAGCCCGACTTGGTTTAAATCTTGGTGCTTTATTGGGTTCTCTAAATCAATCCTTCATGATAGAATCTCACGGGTTGTGTGAAAGAGTGCTAATATGGGCCTTCTTTGAAGCACATATTCTAGTTGAGAAATAATTAAACTTTTTGTGGCATTTTATTGATTGAATCTTTCCATTTTGCATAAGTCGTCATGTCAAGGATCGGGTGAGTCAAGTCCGACCTCTCTCTCCTCCCACCAAAATTCATTTAACAAAAACCAATCCTACCCATAGTACCCATGTTTGTCATGTATGTACAAAAATGCATAATCTCTATTATTAAAACATGTAGAAACAACAAGGGTCTCAAATGTCTTTAGTAACCTTTTCCTTGTTGTGAAGTATCTCCATGATCTGGAAGTGACAACTCATGAGAGTCAGATCTTGTGTGTTGATCATATTTTCACCAAGGTCTTCTCTACAAAATTTATGCAAAATAAGGGTACCTGTATCACCTTTCAAATAACAGAGGTTACAAAATAATTTCTCTTACCTTGGTTGAAAGGAAGAACTTGAAATAGTTAGGATAAGATCATATCCTTTTAAGTGCTACCCATCTCTCCACAAATTTGAGTAACAAAGGGACAATCGGACCTCCTCCCTAGCTACAAAACAACATATGTTTATGATCGACTACCTCTAAGCTCCATGTTGAATCGGTGTTGCTTGCTTGGCTTGAAAAGGAGAACAAATTTGGGTACCAATAGAAAGGATTTGATGACAAAAATTTATTAAAGATAACACTTCGAGCATTCACATAGGAAGAAAGAGATTAACTTGAGCCACACAAACTAAAAAAACTAACTGTCCGAAAGGCGCGAGGTTAAAGCGAGCACCAGCATAGGCTCTGAATCGGGGATGGGAACTCACAATGAGTTCTGAAAGAACAACATAGTAGACCATGTGCCAAAACTCCATTCGGAAACGGTGTCAAGAACTGACCTCCAAAACAAAGAAACAATAACCAACCTCCCAAGAATGAACTGAGAAACTAACGAAACCGGTCACCAAGGACTATGACAAACCGAAATAGAAAAAACACAAAAACAAACAAAACAAAACCAAAGACTAAACACTATACAATGATACATACCTTGATTATGAGAAATTAGTCAAGGAAAATTTTCAAGTGCCTTTCATTCTGAGTACGACCAAGCCAAGAAGTCTTGATACTTTTTTAACAACTAGACATATGCTTGTTTTTCTTCTCTATCCAAGTTGCTACCTAGCCATATTTTCCAAGGTTTATCTTTTGTGCCTTTACTAGATCTAGAACAAACCCTATGAAAAATCGAGAATCCAGGAGAACTAATCTGCTTGGCATACTTGCACTCATCAATTTTATGCTCCTTAAAATACGCATAACCCACAAAGTTTTCAACATCGACATCTGCATACAATACTTCATAAGAAGCATTATTAGGGTCCTCAATGAGATGTAACATTTTATTCTCACTGTAAAAATTCACAAGGTTCCCCTCAATTAGTATGGTTTTGTATGACATGTCCATTTGTATTCTTCCACCCACACTAGTTTCCCACTTTACGGATAATAACATCCCCCATTTGGAAGGATCCACAATAACCACATCCATGGTTAACCCCTTTCTGGAAAATATACCAGCTACACTACTAATCCCTTGACATACCCAAGTAATGGAACTTATCTTGAATACATAGTATTAAATTTCCCAAAATATATTGGTACCTTGATATTTAAATCATTCATGAACTCGAGAGGCATTACATTACATGAGGCTCCTGAATCAAACATGCGATTATGTACCAGCCTATCTTTAATAATCAAAGTGGTAAAAAATAGATTGACATTAAGCTGAGATTCAACTAGAGAAGTTCCCAAATATACCTCAGGTGATTCACCTAGCTCCTCCAATGCTTTTGGTATTTCGATTCTGCAATAATGGGAGGAACATCTATATTATTAACACTTTTCCCCGAGTAATATTTTCTTTCTTAAATGCCAAATATTTTAATGCCCTTTTCCTATGCTTAGGGATCCTGAGTAATTCAACAATGGGAACAATGACCTTGATCTAAATTAAGATTTGGGCTATGTCAAAAGGAACATATTTGGGTAAGGCAGTATTAGGAGGGAGATTCACCACTTCCTCTAATAGTATAGGATTTTTCAGAGTTTAGGCATGGGAAGGAGCACAAGTTTTATTTGGGGGTAGTTAGGCCTTTTCTAGATGTATCTTTCTTCAGGGTTTCCCTCAGGATATTGGTAAGAACTGGAACTTTTGGCTTGGTTTGTGGCCCTCCCCCTTTGACAACCTTACTTATGGTCTTATTATTTCTCCTAAGCAACTACTGCATTCATCAACAATTTCTTGTCCTCTTTGGAAGGGATCCCTCCATCATAATTTTTAATCATCAATACCCTTAAGTATTCAAAATCATGATTAAGTAGATCAAAGTATTAAACCATATCAATTTCAAAAGTATTAATAGGAGGAAGAGGCAATACTCGGTGAACACAATCCCAAAATTTTGCACTTATCAATTCAATTGAGTTTTCCCCACTGCCATGAGTTTGTAAAGAATTTCATCATGCAAAAATCATCATACGTCTCATCATCATCTTATTCATCAACTTCATGATCTATATTGCATGGGGAGTGTGGTAAGAAACACCTATCGCACCACTCGATAACTTTGGCCTCATCCACAAGAATAACCCTAACAACAAAGGATCGGGAACCAATCTATTCTCTCAAGGTTGAGGTTGTTTATTTACTGATCCCATGAGTCATTTCCCTCTGTCATCTGGTCTTCGATCAATTCTAGGATGATTTCCAAATATCTCCTGACCGTGTGGCTTGTGCTGACCCTAGGAATTTTGTCCTTTCCCTTTTTCTACTCTGGCCAGTTTATAGGATATCTCTTTAACTGCTCCAGCCAAAGTTTTTACAACCTCTTCTAGATCCATAGCTTTGTTTGATTGAGGCCTCTCTAAATTGATTAACTTGACACCCTCTCTCTTAGGAGAATTTCCAAAGGATTTGATGTTGTTTTCTATTTGTAAGGCCATTGTGAAGGCTGCCTCAATGTTCCCGAGTTATTATCTCTCAAGTAATTTGGTTGTCAAATAAGGAATTTATTGAAAGCAACAATCAGGGGATAGAAAGTCCCTCCTCTTTAATGGGAGAGGTTCCCTTATTAAAGGAAAAAAACCTAATTACAAATGTACAATGTGTAGTTTTAGTGAGGAACTCTGATATCATGAAAGTGTTTGATATAACAGATCATCAATACAAAAAGATAGAAGAATTAAGGAATGGGAGGGGGCAAAATAGCACTCTCAGGAAATATAGATAACAAAATAATTCCTTACTCATGCCATAAGGGAATCATATAGAATAGAATCATTTGCATTTAAAACCACAAGATGTTATTTCATAGACACAAAGTTCTAGAGATGACATCCACAAGAATACAAAGCTTCTTGAAGTAAAACAAACTAATGATCCAATAACTTTTAATAGATAGCAATGAAAGAACAAGATTAGATGAAATAGAAAGAAATATCTTCTTGTATTGATAGCTTTTTACTCCTTTACACTTTCAAAAATAAACAGAGTTCCAGCCCTTGAAAATGGCGTAGAGAGCTCATTATATAACTTACAAATTGGTTACACTTGGTAACCATTTCTTTTAACTAAAATGTTAATTAAGGAAGTGCTTGACACAAGATCCTTAATTAGTTTACAATGAGCTTGATTTCAGAAAAAAGGAGGAGAGGAGAAGCTAGAAGAGAAAACATCCGCTTATTGCTTGAGGAGGGCCCACTAACTTGAGAATCATTGCTAAATCTTTTCAATGCTTCAGCTATCTCTCTACCTCGTGGGACTGATGTGTTGGTAGTGGCTTGAGACCAAGTGCCTAGACATTTCTCCATGTCCTTATCAAACTCGGTATGTTCAAGGTATTCTTTATTAGCCTCTTCAATAGCAGATTGAAGAGAGCAAATCTCCTTTATCTTCTCTTTGGTAATTAATTCCTCCTTGAACAAGTTTTCTTTAACAAATGCCCTGAACTGAGTTTTAATCTCTTGAAGAGAGAAAGGAACACCTGAAGTTTCATCATGAAGATGACAGTGAATATCCTTGAAGGTAGATACAACACAAGTTTTGAAAGATTCTCCCTTCTGCCAATTGTTCCTCAATTCTCCCAAGGCTTCTTCCAAAACTTTTATTTTCCATTCAACACTGAAAACCCATGACCTTGAAAAGTTGTCCTTGACATCATCAAAAAATTTATTGGCCATTAATATATTTTCATCATCCTATTCCATTAGGCGAAGATCTATGATGCAACTACTCCAAAGCTTCAGTTCTTTGTCCATAGTTCCAATAGAGGAGGAGAGTTTTTGTTGCAGGTTGGCCACCTTCTCATTGAGTTTGAAGGCCTCTACAATAAAATTCAAGCTGAAATGATCATGTCATTGACCATGGCTTCCATAGCCCTTCCATAAGTGGAATATCTGTATATCTTTGATACTCTAAACTTCATCCTGACTAAGAATCATAGGGGTGGAAGGGCAGCCAGTGGAGCAGGATCCAAAACCTTATCCTTAGTCAATAATGACTTGATGAAGCTAGAAAGAACTTGATTTTGTTCTTCCAACTATTCTATAGTTTGTTTACCCTTCTCCACTCTCTCAATAACCTTGGTTACTATTTCCTAGAGGTTATGCACCTCACTCTCAGGAGTAGATTCTCCCATTGGAATCCTAGAAAGCTCTAGGTCAGAGGCTAATAGATCTTGCTCTGCCTTATCAACTTTAGGCTTTGTAACCTCTAGAAATTGTTGGCCTTGAGCATCTGTCACTATTCTTGAAGTTTTTTGGCTCTCTTTGTTGGAGGAGGAGTAGTGCCTAACAAGGCTACCACAACATCAAAATTTTCTTGCCAAATGGGAAGAAGGTTTCCTCTTCCTGCTATCAACCAGGGGTTGCACCCATGCAAAAGTAGAGGAGGAAGAAGAAGGAACAAGAGGTCCAAGAGAAAGTGAGCTCATGGCACTTAAAGTATTCACCATTGTTGCTTCTAGTAGAGATGTGAGTGAGGCATCTGGAGCTTCTTGAGCAGAGGAATCAGTGGTACTTGGAGGTTCAGTGCTAGGCACTTCCTTCTCTTTTTCTATGGTAACTTCTGAAGTTCTGCAAGGTCTGGGTACTTCACCATCATCACTTTCACTAAGAACAATAATGTTCTCTAGCCCTAAAGGTAGTTTTGAATGCCCTAAAAGGGGTTCTTCCTCAATTGGCTCTTGTTTAACCTCTTTTATCTTCTTTTGGTACACTTGAGTGGAAGAAGAGGGAGTAGATGATTCAGGTTCTTTATTTGAGGAAGGAGGAGGGGTTTGTGCAGGTACCTCCATGTTGGGTGTATGTGATTCCTTCCTAGGTGTTGAAGTATCTCTAGAAGAAGATCCACTTTGATTCTTCCTAAGCTCTTGAACCTTTCTATCAAACCAAACCTTGGTTCTTACAAGGACAGGGCCAAAATCTCAACCAAGTCATCCTTCTCCTTCTTGTACCAATCCAGATCTTCCAAAGGAGTATGCTTGATTAATGTCTCATATTCATAAGACAACCAGTCTTCATTATCATCTTGGAACCCTTCAGAATTTGGTGAAGATTGAGCTCCTTTATCAACTACAGAGAGAATCTACCATAGTGCCTCTGCACCTTGCTTCAAATCATCTGCACAATCGGCCTAGTAGTCCTCAGTATCTGACCTATGATGATAATTAATTCTGAGGTTTTTCTCAATGAACTTCTTCAAATCAAAATAGGTCCTAGGCCTGAAAAAGTGGATAGTGATGGGAGCAAGGGCCCTTTCTATATTTTGAGCATCCAAGGTTGTTTTGCATGTATAGTTACCCAAGGAAATAGGGAAATGTAGACCAGATATTTTCTTGTCCCTGTAGGTTCTATGTAATTTATCCAATTTCCTGCATACTTCAATTAGATCCATCTTGTCATTACAAAACATGGGGAGCTTGAGAGGTGTGTTTTCATAACTAGCCAACCTAATATATGAAAACCTCCTAAACTGAATGAAGAAAGATCCATACTTTTCTATCAGGTTCATGGCCTCATCAAAAAATCTCCTGGTAGTATCACCTTCTAAGAGCCTCACAATATACATGGTAAAGGCATCATTAACCCTCCTAAAGTTGTGGTTGCTAGTTTCAAGGGTGAATTGAGGGCAGTATGCATAAATGGGTTCATCCTTCTAACCCTTCATGTATGTGAATCCAAACCACTACCGGGATGTTGCTAGGAATACATGAGATAAGAAGTCATATAGAACTTCTTAGTTTGTTGTACATTAGACAATTGCTCTATCAAATTTATACAAATGATTTCTACCCAATTTATGTTCTGACTACCTTCGCAGATGATGTTGATGAGAGGGCACATCCAGAAGTGAAATTCATTAGTAGAGGGAAATCCCATGACATGAGCTAGCAAAATGATGAAATCAGACAACTCTTCATTGAAATCAACCCTAAATAATGCCTTGGAAAGTCGAGACGCTCCTTCTTAGGGTTCTTCAACCATGATTTTTCTATCCTTACCTTATATTTATCACTTTCCTACTTGAATAGAGTCTGAGCTTGAGCCTGAGTGATAACGATGGAGTCTTCAACTTCTGGAATCCGTAGAGTAGTAGAAATGGCAGCAACATCCAATTTGGCAATCAGCTCCCCATGCACATTAGACAATTCTTTGGTGTCTGGGTTAAAATGAGCCCCACAGGTGAGCATGGTGTTGGCACATTGTACAGAGATAGGGAAGCCTACCACATATGCAAGACCACTTTGTCATTGATCATTTGTGCCATGGGGGAAGGATTAGGGCTAGTCAATCTGTTCCAAAATCCCAAAATCTAGGTGTCGAACCTCACTATCCCCGATATTAGGAACAGAGGACTCGAGAGGTGAAACCTGTTCTTGACCTTGGAATTTAATCTTCATGTTTGTAGTGTACAGAGAAACAACCTTCAAGGATCAAATTCACAATGAAAAATGCAAAGGGAACAGGAGCACGAGCAAATGATCTTAATTGCAGGGATTCAAGCAAATGATGGCAAGCGAGCAATGTGTCAAATGCATAGAGGATAGTCCCATTAAATAGTCATTTAGGAGAGAGAAGGTCATAAATGTGCATTAAATTCATATTACACTGACTCAAAAAGATAAGAATCGGGAAGAGTGGAAAAAATTGGCTCGATGGTCTTTGGTACATTTGGGACATGAGGGACGTGAAGACATGATCCGGCCAACATGGGCGATGCGGGTCAAGCGGGCTAAATGAGCATAGGTGGTCTAGAAAATTTGAAACATGAGGAATGTGAGGACATGAAGACATGATTCGGCTGATGCGCGATGCGGGAAATTAGGGACAAAGGCATAGACACTTTTGGGACAGATGGGAAAAAAGTACATGAAGGACCCATTCTGGCCGATGCGGGTGATCGAGGAACATAAAGCCTGAGTTAAAATGGAACATACGGACTAAAAAGTTCTATCAAAAACTGAAAGTTAAAATATTTTTGGGAATGTAGTTGATCGGGGAATAGAAGGCCCGACAAACTTGGGACATGAGGGACAAAAATGTCCGATAGACCCACAAATCACCAAAATGACTCCAAAAAATGTGAATTTTTACTATCTCCTCAACTTTTCACTTCACTAGAACATCACTAAAGGGTGTCAACTCAAAATTTTCAATTTTTGACTTTCAAAAGAGGGGAAATTTTGAGAGGACAACAACTGGCTCTTTCTGGGGATGACTTGGCTAGATCAGAAGAATGAGACAAGGCAAATAACTCTAGAAGACCTAGGGAAGAAAGACCAGTGCCTTATCCATTGGGCCACAGAGTCCAAAAGAAAACCAATATAGAAGAAAACACACAAACAGGGAAAAGAAACACACCAAAGGCAAGGGAAAGCAAACACACCCTATACATAATATACAAAGAGACTTCCTATTCACCTAGGACTTGAACAATTTTAGGTACTGCCCACTATAAGGAAGTGGGAGAGAGGAACCATCCATGTAATCAAGATAGAAAGAATTCTCACTAGCAAAGTGCCTAATTTTGAAAGGACCAAGCCAAAGAGAATCAAACTTACCATGGCTTCCTCAAGGCTCATGTCTTTTATCCCACAACAAAACAATGTCTCCAACTTTGAAATCCTAGACTTGGCCTTCTTATCAAACAAATATTTTACCTTCTGTTGGTGGGTAGATATTCTATCAACAACCTGCAGCCTGTCTTCATTCAACTTATGAAGATACATGATCCTTTTATCTAAAGAATCATTGAAGCTAGTGTCTTTAATGGCCTTCATTAAGTACAAAGCTGGTAGCTCCACTGTTACTGGTAATTGAGCTTCCACACCATACACCACTTGAAAAGGGGACATCCCAATAGCTCTTTTAGGTGTAATCCTATCTGCCCAAAGAGCATCATAGAGTTTCTTGTGCCAGTTCCTCTGAGATTCATTAACCAATTTCCTTACTATAGCCACCAGATTCTTGTTTGTTGATTCTGCCTATCCATTCCCTTGAGGATAATAATCTGAAGAGTGAGCAAGGGAAATGCCATATCCATAATAGAAATCCATCATCTCAGCAGAAGAAAAATTTGAAGCATTATCAGTCACAATCTTGTTGGCACTCCAAACCTTACCAAGATGTTTTCTTTGATAAAATTACATACTACTTCAGAAGTAGTACTCTTTACTGGAATGGCTTCTACCCACTTAGTGAAGTAATATGTGGTAGTCAACACATGAGTATGTCCTGCACTTGAAGATGGGTTAAGTGTTCTAATGAAATCTAAACCCCACTTTATTGAAAGGGCTCTTCAATCACAACTGGTTTAAGTGGAAAGGCAGCCAATTTGGGTCTTCCCACAAAAGTCTGACAAGCTTCACATTTATCAACCCATTTTGATGCATCTTTAAACAAGGTAGGCCAATAGTATCTAGCACGAAGAATCTTGTGGGTAGTAATAACAGACGAGTAATGCCCTCCACATGCTTGATCATGGAAAGATGAGAAAAGATTCTTTTGTTGTTCTTTGTCAATGCATTTTAGAAATCTTCCATCCATTCCACGTTTGAACAAAGCATTCTCCCACAACATGTACTGGGCTGATCTTAGCTTGATAGCTCTCTTCTCCTTGGTAGTCAAGTTAGAGGGACACTCCCCATAGGTGAGAAAATGAGTGATATCAACATACCATTCATCTATCGAGCTGAGAAATAGAACAATAGGAACATCAACCTCCTCCTTAGGTAATTCATGACCAGCTCCTTCATAATGAGTTCACACAAGCCTTTACCCCAAACTAGTTTGGTTGGTCTGATGTCAATATCATATTCTTGAACCTTTTCTACCCAATTTCCTCTCTTAGTTCCAAATTCTTGCTATGTAAGAATAGACTTGATGGTTGTATCAGGCACAAGCACCACAGAGTGAGAGTTAAGAATATAAAATTGAAATTACTTGACAGCTTTAACCACTGCAAAAGCATGCTTCTCCATCATGGTGTATTTCAACTCATGATTTTTAGAATGTAGCTCATGAATGAAATTGGGAGCTCATGATCATCAGAATCTTTCTGGGTTAATACAATGACTAGGGTGCTTTCTGTGGCATAACAATAAATAATAAAATCTTTACTAAAATCTAGACATGCTAAGATAGGAGTCTTAGCAATAGCTTTTTTATACCTTCAAAAGATTCTTTCCCTTCAGAGGACTAGCCAAACATTTGTTTTCCTTTCATCATTTGAGAGATATTCAAAGTTAGCTCTGCAAAATCAGGAATGAATCTTCTCAGGAAGTTGATCTTACTGAAGAAAGAATGCACTCCCTTCTTACTTATGGGAAGAGGAATCTGCTGAATAGCTTGAACCCGTTCAGGATCAATTTTGATTCCATCTTTAGAGACAACATGCCCCAACAATTTTCCCTCTGTGACACAAAAGACATATTTCTTGGGATTCAAAGAAACCCCATGTTCTCTGCATTTCAAAAGAACTGTTTCCAGATGTTGAAAATGATCTGCTCTAGTTTTGGAAAACACAGTCAGGTCATCTAGGTACACAACAATACATTTCCCTTTCAAACTTCCAAAATCCAAGTCCATATCCCTTTAAAAAGTTACACCGGCATTAATGAGTCCAAAAGGCATCCTCTTGTAGGTAAAAGTACCCTAGGGGGTGGTGAAGGCCGTCTTGTGCTGATATGTGGTATTAACTTCCACTTGATTACACCCTGAGAAGCCATCAAGCATGGAAAACATTTCAGACCCAGTAACAACTTGCAGAACTTGATCCATCATGGGTAGAGGATAGTTTTCCTTTAAAGAGGCCTGATTCAGATTCTTGAAGTCAACACAGATACAAATCTCACCATTTTTCTTCCTAACAGCACAATGTTGGCAATCCATGTCGAATGGTGGATGGGGAAGATAATTTTAGCTTTCAATAATTTTTGTATTTCCTAAAAATGGTGTCAGTAATCTTTGGATTGTACTGCCTTTGCTTTTTCTTGAAAGGTTTAATCCCAGGTTTGAGAGGAATGAAATGCTGCATTTCCTTTGGTTGGAAAGATTTTAGATCCTCATATGAATATGCAAGAACATCCCTATACTTTTTTAAGAGGTTCACCACCTTCTTCTTTTCTTCTTGTGTACAACATGTTCCAACGTTCACCATTTTGGGGTCAACAGAGCTCCCAATGTTAATCTTTTCATACTCAGCAGATTGCTGCACTCCTATAGAAGCTTTAGACTTAACATACATGTCATGTTTATCAAACAATTCCTCCAAACTCACCAGCCCTTTAGGAATCTTGTTACCTTTGAGTTTGATGCACCCATCTTGATCTGTCTCCTCTTTGACACCCTCCTCATGGGAAGATACATTCTCACAAGGAAAATTGTTACTTCCTTCAAAGTATAATTGTTCAAAGTTATCCCTGAGCTCCAAGAAAGAAAGAAAATGTTGATCATCGTTGAAAATTTTCCAGTTACTTGCATTATCAGGCACACTTGGCCTATGGATCATTTCAATGGTGAATTTATCTTGAGAGAAATCAGGGTGAGGTATCAGCAATGATCCTGAGACAGCTAGTGAATCAGCCCTGGTGTTCTTTTCTCTTGGTATAACTTCAATGGAGAAGGTGTCAAGAAATTCAATAGAATCCCAAACTTGATTCCTGTAATGCTTCAACCTTCTATTCTTTACTTGGAAAAGGTATCTTACTTGTTTAACAAATATCTCTACATCTCCACGAGTCAGAAGATTGTTCACACATTTTTATTTTACCACATTAAGTCCAAGGATGAGGGCTTCATACTCTTACCGTATTATTGGTATTTTCAAACTGTAGCTTGAATGAGAAAGGATGAACTTTTCCCTCAGGAGATATCAATACCACACCTGCTCCAGAACCGGCGAGGAGCAGCTTCCATCAAATTCTAGATTCCAAACACCATTAGGATCATGAAGTACTTCTTTGGGAAGTTTAGTTTCCTCTGGAGACATAATCATATAGTTACCATGTCCAATATCCTCATAGAGTATTTGTGCTTTGGGATCATATATTTTTGCACAATATACTCAGATTTCTTCTCAGCAATAACTTCTTCATCTTTCCATTGACTGGTATAAGGGCATGTGACCAATCCATTTGAATCTCTCCTCCCACATCCTTACAAAAATTCCTACTTAACAACATACCATATGAAGGAGGGATATCAGCTACCAGAATAGTAGCCAAAACCTTCTTCTCTAGTAAAGTAGCAAAAGCTACTTGTGCATCTTTAATCCTTCCAACCAAAGGCACCTCCTTACTCTCCATAGAATAGCAGGACCCATAAGTGTGTGTGAGAGTAAGACCCAAAGCATGAGCCACTTTGGTAGGCATTACATTATCTGATGCTCCTGAATCTATGACACAGTTGCTAAGTTTATGGCCTGCTATAAGAAGAGTCACATAAAATGGTTTGATTTTCTCATTAGGTGAGGTGACTGCAGCTACAAGGTTGGGTTGGGGTGTAGAGGATGGAGTAGGTAAAAGGCCTTTAGAGGTAGTTTTGGAATGGGAATTGACAAAGTGGACCATTTTGGCAAAGGCTTTAGGGTGGGTTTGATAATACTCAGCCTCTAAAATTTGAACCTTTGTTTTCTTAAGGTGATCAATGATATCAAAAGATCCAGAGGTGGATGGGCTATCATCACTAGGAATCTTAGGCTTATCAAGTTTAGGAGCTGGAGAAGAAGAAGCTTTAGCAGTAGAATTAGGAAAAGAAGAATTAGTAGAACTCACCTTCTATGTGGATGCAGTGGGAATAGGAGATCCTCTTTTTGCAACAACGGGGATAGTCATGGGATGTTCCTTGGACCTCTTAGCGGGCTGCATCACTTTCTCCTTCTTATTTGTCTATTCTGAGTCATGACAACATATGATTTGCTATTCATATCTGCTACTACTTCATCATAATCATCCTCTTCATCAACACCTTCAGTGGTGAAGAAATTGACTCGAGATCCCTCAAGTTCCTCTAGTTCTTCATCAGCCTCTTCTTTAGGTTCTTCACAATCTTCATTAATCTCTTCATCTTTAGGTTCTTCAACCTCACAAGTTGCATTAACAGGGACCTTGATGGGTGGCCCCTCAATTGCCAGCCTTGTCTGAGAGGACGGAAAATGATTTCTAGGCTGAAAATTCCTCCTTGGAACATCTGCATAAGGAGCGTGTTGAGCTAATTATTTCTTGATGGCAATGAGGTCATTAGAAAGCTTTTGAACTAATGGATCTATATTATCTCCAGGAGTAGAAGAAGAAAAAGAAGAAGTTGTAGATTTGGAAGGATCTCTTTTCAACTTACCAGACATGATCAAGTCATCTTCAATGCTAATAGCTAATCTCTGATCCTTAGCCAATGTTGCAAGGTTGGCTCTTCTCAATGCATAGCTAACTTTAGGCAATTGAGCATTCAGGAAGAAACATTTTTGAATTTGATCTACAGGCTGAGTGTCTAGTGGGATCTTGTTAATCAACTTGTTGAACCTGGCCACAAATTCCCTCATGGGATCTTGTGATTCTTTCTTTATTTGAGAAATTTGGGCCAACAAAGCATGCACATCCTCTAGGGTTTGAAACGGTTCTCAAATATTTTCCTCATCATGGTCCAACTAGTAATGGCCCCAGCAGGAAGATGATAGAACCAATCTGCTGCATTATCTTGCAAAGTTTCTACAAAAAGCCTCACCGAGACATCTTCATGTTCAACTCTGAGGACTCCACATGTAACTATGAAGGCTGTAATATGTTCATCGGGTGCACCTTGCCATCACCTCTGAACTTGGGGAAGTTATTTCTGTTACCCCTGGGTAACTCATGCAAAGGCTGAGGAAGGGAAAGAGGCCCAACATGATGGCCCCAAGGTAATGGAACTTCCATCCTTGGAAAGACTACTTGAAGGGGAACTGAAACACCAACAAGAATTAAAGCACAAAGATTAGGGCTGAGTTGCTCTTGAGGAATACTACTTCCAAGAGTTCTATCTTCAATAGGGGGTGTGCTTGTGGAATGAGCTCTTCTATTTCTCCCTGTTGAAGGAAGAGGGAAACCTTACTGCTCCAAGAGTTGAAACTGAGAATCTTCAATACCAAGGGCTCTCCTACCATGAGTAAAAATAGAGTCACCAGATCAAAGAATAATCATTAAGAAATTGTTCATAAAACTAGAATACGTTCAAAACGAATCCCCAGTAGAGTCACCAAAAATTGTTGGTTGTCAAATAAGGACTTTATTGAAAGCAATATTAGGGGATAGAAAGTACCTCCTCTTTAATGGGAGAGGTTCCCTTATTAAAGGAAAAAAACCTAATTACAAATGTACAACGTGTAGTTTTAGTGAGGAACTCTGATATCATGAAAGTGTTTGATATAACAGATCATCAAATACAAAAAATAGAAGAATTAAGGAATGGGAGGGGGTAGAATAGCACTCTCAAGAAATATAGATAACAAAATAATTCCTTACTCACGCCATAAGGGAATCATATAGAATAGAATCATTTGCATTTAAAACCACAAGATGTTATTTCATAGACACAAAGTTCCAGAGATGACATCCATAAGAATACAAAGCTTCTTGAAGTAAAACAGACTAATGATCCAATAAATTTTAATAGATAGTAATGAAAGAACCTAATTAGATGAAATAGAAAGAAATATATTCTTATATTGATATTTTTTACTCCTTTACACTTTCAAAAATAAATAGAGTTCCAGCCCTTGAAAATGGTGTAGAGAGCTCATTATATAGCTTACAAATTGGTTACACTTGGTAACCATTTCTTTTAATTAAAATGTTAATTAAGGAAGTTCTTGACACAAGATCCTTAATTAGTTTACAATGAGCTTGATTTCAGAAAAAGGAGGAGAGGAGAAGCTAGAAGAGAAAACATCCGCTTATTGCTTGAGGAGGGCCCACTGACTTGAGAATCTGTTGTCTGAATCTTTTCAATGCTTCAACTATCTCTCTGCCTCATGGGACTGATGTGTTGGTAGTGGCTTGAGACCAAGTTCCTAGACATTTCTCCATGTCCTTATCAAACTCGGTATGTTCAAGGTATTCTTTATTAGCCTCTTCAATAGCAGATTGAGAGAAAAATCTCCTTTATCTTCTCTTTGGTAATTAATTCCTCCTTGAACAGGTTTTCTTTAACAAATGCCCTGAATTGAGTTTTAATCTCTTGAAGAGAGAAAGGAACACCTAAAGTTTCATCATGAAGATGATAGTGAATATCCTTGAAGGAAAATACAACACAAGTTTTGAAAGATTCTCCCTTCTTCCAACTATTCCTCAATTCTCCCAAGACTTCTTCTAAAACTTTAATTTTCCATTCAACACTAAAAACCCATAACCTTGACAAGTTGTCCTTGACATCATCAAAAAATTTATTGGCCATTAATATCTTTTCATCAACCTATTCCATTAGGTGAAGATCTATGATGCAACTACTCCAAAGCTTCAGTTCTTTGTCCATAGTTCCAATACAGGAGGAGATTTTTTGTTGCAATTTGGCCACCTTCTCATTGAGTTTGAAGGCCTCTACAATAAAGTTCAAGCTTGCAATGATCATGTCATCAACCATGGCTTCCATAGCCCTTCCATAAGTGGAATATTTGTGTATATATTTGATACTCTGAACTTCATCCTGATTGAGAATCATAGGGGGTGGAAGGGTGGCTAGTGGAGCAGGATCCAAAACCTTATCCTTAGTCAATAATGACTTGATGAAGCTAGAAAGAACTTGATTTTGTTCTTCCAACTATTCTATGGTTTGTTTACCCTTCTCCACTCTCTCAATAACCTTGGTTATTGTTTCCTGGAGGTTATGCACCTCACTCTCAAGAGTAGATTCTCCCATTGGAATCCTAGAAAGCTCTAGGTCAGAGGCTAATAGATCTTTCTCTACCTTATCAAATTTAGGATTTGTAACCTCTAGAAATTGTTGGCCCTGAGCATCTATCACTATTCTTGAAGTTTCTTTGGCTCTCTTTGCTGGAGGAGGAGGAGTAGTGCCTAACAAGGCTGCCACAACATCAAAATTTGGTCCTGCCAAATGGGAAGAAGGTTTCCTCTTCCTTTGTCAACCAGGGGTTGCACCCATGCAAAAGTAGAGGAAGAAGAAGAAGGAACAAGAGGTCTAAGAGAAAGTGAGCTCATGGCACTTAAAGTATTCACCACTATTGCTTCCAGTAGAGATGTGAGTGAGGCATCTGGAGCTTCTTGAGTAGAGGAATCAATGGTACTTGGAGGTTCAGTGCTAGGCACTTCCTTCTCTTTTCTATGGTAACTTTTGAAGTTCCTATAGGGTCTGGTACTTCACCATCATCACTTTCACTGAGAACAATAATGTTCTCTAGCCTTGAAGGTAGTTTTGAATGCCTTGAAAGGGGTTCCTCCTCAATTTGATCTTATTTAATCTCTTTTGTCTTCTTTTGGTACACTTGAGTGGAAGAAGAGGGAGTAGATGATTCAGGTTCTTTATTTGAGGAAGGAGGAGGGGTTTGTGCAAGTACCTCCATGTTGGGTGTATGTGATTCCTTCCTAGGTGTTGAAGTATCTCTGGAAGAAGATCCACATTGATTTTCCTAAGCTCTTGAACCTTTATCATCCAAACCTTGGTTCTTATAAGGACAGGGGCCAAAATCTCCACCAATTCATCCTTCTCCTTTTTGTACCAATCCAGATCTTCTAAAGGAGTATGCTTGATTAATTTCTCATATTCATAAGACAACAAATTTTCGTTATCATTTTGGAACCCTTCAGGAATTTGGTGAAGATTTTGCTCCTTTATCAGTTGCAGAGAGAATCTACCATAGTGCCTCCACCTTGCTTCAAAATCATCTACACAATCGGCCCAGTAGTCCTCAATATCTGACCTGTGATGATAATTAATTCTGAGGTTTTTCTCAATGAACTTCTTCAAATCAAAACAGTCCTAGGCCTGAAAAAGTGGACAGTGATGGGAGAAAGGGCCCTTTCTATATTTTGAGCATCCAAGGTTGTTTTGCATGTGTAGTTACCCAAGGAAATAGGGAAATGCAGACTAGATATTTTCTTGTCCCTACAAGTTCTATGTAATTTATCCAATTTCCTACATACTTCAATCAGAGCCATCTTGTCATTACAAAACATGGGGAGCTTGAGAGGTGTGTTTTCATAACCAGCCAACTTGATATATGAAAACCTCCTAAAATGAATGAAGAAATCTCCATACTTTGCTATCAGGTTCATGGCCTCATCAGAAAATCTCTGGTAGTATCACCTTCTAAGAGCCTCACAATATACATGGTAAAGGCATCATTAACCCTCCTGAAGTTGTGGTTACTAGTTTCAAGGGTGAATTGAGGGCAGTATGCATAAATGGGTTCATCCTTCTGGCCCTCCATGTATGTGAATCCAAACCACTACCAGGATGCTGCTAGGGAATACATGAGATAAGAAGTCATATAGAACTTCTTAGTCTGTTGTACATTAGACAATTGCTCTGTCAAATTTATACAAATGATTTCTGCCCAATTTATGTTCTGACTACCTTCATGCAGATGATGTTGATGAGAGGGAACATCCAAAAGTGAAATTCATTGGTAGAGGGAAATCCCATGACATGAGCTAGCAAAATGATGAAATCAGACAACTCTTCATTGAAATCAGCCCTAAATAATGCCTTGGAAAGTTGGGATGCTCCCTTCTTAGGGTTCTTCAACCATGATTTTGCTATCCTTGCCTTATATTTATCACTCCTACGCTTGAATAGAGTCTGAGCTTGATCCTGAGTGATAATGATGGAGCCTTCAACTTCTAGAATCTGTAGAGCAGTAGAAATGGTAGCAGCATCCAATTTGGCAATCAGGTCCCCATGCACATTAGATAATTCTTTGGTGTCCGGGTTAAAATGAGCCCCACATGCAAGCACGATGTTAGCACATTGTACAGAGATAGGGAAGCCCACTTCATACATATGTAATATCACTATCATATCATTGATCATTTGTGCCATGGGGAAGGATTAGGGCTAGTCAATCTGTTCCAAAAATCCCCAAAATCTAGGTGTCGAACCTCACTATCCCCGATATCGAACATAGGACTTGAGAGGTGAAACCTGTTCTTGACCCTAGAATTTAATCTTCATGTTTGTAGTGTACAGAGAAATAGCCTTCAAGGATCAAATTCACAATGAAAAATGCAAAGGAGCAGGAGCACGAGAAAATGATCTTAATTACAGGGTTTCGAGTAAATGATGACAAGTGAGTAGTGTGTCCAATGCATAGAGGATAGTCTCATTAAATAGCCGTTTTGGAGAGAGAAGGTCATAAATTCACATTAAATTCATATTGCACCGAATCAAAAAGATAAGAATTGGGAAGAGCAGAAAAAACTATCCTAGATGGTCTTTGGTACATTTGGGACATGAGGGATGCGAAGACGTGATCTGGAAAACACGGGTGATGCGGGTCAAGTAGGCCAAATGAGCATAGGCGGTCTAGAAACTTGGAAACATGAGGGATGCGAGGATGTGAATACGTGATTCGGATGATATGCGTGATGCGGGAAATCGGGGACGAAGAAGCACAGACGCTTTTGGGACAGATGGGACAAAAGTACGTGAAGGACCCGATCTAGCCGTGTGGGGGCAATCGGGAGCAGAAAGCTCGGCTTAAAATGGAACATACAGACTAAAAAGTTCTAAAAAAACTGAAATTTAAAATATTTTTGGGGAATGTGACCAATCGGGAGCAGAAGGCACAGCAGACTTGAGACATGAGGGACAATAATGTTTGATAGACCCGAAAATCACCAAAATAATCCCAAAAACATGAATTTTTCTATCTCCTCAAATTTTCACTTCACTAGAAGAGGACTAAAGGGTGTCAACTCAAAATTTTCAATTTTTAACTTCCAAAAGAGGGAAATTATGAGAGGACAACAAATTGGATTCATCACTTTGGCCTTAGGATTATAGGTAGCCTATTCAAGGTCTTATTGAACCGAGTATTGAAATCATGGACATATTCATTTGGATTTTTATTTATATTTTAAAATTTAGATAAAAGGAACTTGGGATCTATCTTATCCCAATATTACAATCTTAAGGCATTTTTCATCTTGGTCCATGAATCTATTGAATTATCTGGTAAAGCCTTGTACTAGTCACGTGCATCCTCCTCAAGAGTATGAATAAACAACTTTACATACACGTCTTCAAACTCAATTTCAAAATATTCCATCATGTTGAAAAAGAGTTTCAAATTCTAGTCACCAATGATGACATTATTCCCTTGAAACTTTGGCAACCTATTTCTGATATCTTGTGGCACCATATTAGGATATCCATCCATACCTCTAAAATCTATAGGTCCAAAAGTGTTGACAACAAAAGGAGGTCTAGGTGGAGGTTAGACCATATTTCCTTGAGGAGGTGATCTTGTAGGAGAATCAAAATGATAAGGGATGAGGGGTCTCTAGGGCACATGAGTATAACTCTCAAAGTAAATATCCTCTAATGACTTAGTTTCTTGGAAAACCCTATCAACCTTGGAAGAAACAAGGGAAAAATGAGAGGCATGCTTTTTAGACACAAATGATGGCCCCTCTCTAGTTGGAGAACTCAAATTTATATAAAGATTACTTAGTTTAGAATCACTTGAAGACGTATGGTAATCTTCAACCATAGATTGATCACCTTTCGAGCATATCTCCTTTTTTGATTCTTGATTTCCAACAACTTTCCAAACTTTTTTCCTTCTGAATTTTCTTTTCCTAGTTCTAGAAATAACTTTTTAGTAGGATCCCTGTGAAGAAATACCTTCTTCCCTCTAGCTATAAATATTTAATGAAAAATTTCACTTGAAATAGGTTAAGACAATGGTAATCATGAAAATTTCAATTCAACATGCGAGGCAAGTTGCCACTAAGGATTTTCACTTTAGTTGTGTAGATGCACTATAAGTAACTTGCCAAGTGTCTATCAATGCTTAATTTCTACAAAGCTTAATAGATATGACCTTCCTTTACCCACATTTATCATTATTGATGCAAATTTAGTGCAATAACCACTAGAAATTAGAAATATTGCACAATGAACTTGTAATATTGCAAAAATCTTACAAATCTCAACAAAGGATGACATTTAAACAACTTATTTATACTTAAACCATGTAAGAAGCATTACTAGGGTTGGCATGTGTATGCATTTGTAAAAATAGTCCCTAGAAATGGCGCCATTTGGGTGTTTTTTCCACACAAATAGGTCTTGGTGTTCAAATAATCCTCTCAGAATCAAATAATCCCGAAAATGGTGCCATTTCGGTGTTGTTGCCGCATAAATAGGTCCAGTGTTCAAATAATCCTCTGCAATTCAAATAATCTCAAAAAACGATGCCATTTTGATGTTTTTGACGCACAAATAGGTATCGATGTTCAAATAATCCTCTGCAATTCAAATAATCCCCAAAAACTATGCCATTTGGGTGTTGGTATCCAAATTGATTCTCCTGCGAGGGTTGAGCAACATCAAAAACTAGCAAGATGCTTAGAGACAGATGAATCATGATATGATTCATTTTATAGCCAGGAGGGGATTCAACTGACTCTTTGTCACTCAGGCATTGGAGAAATGGATAACACCTTATCAAGGGTTTGATCTACCCTGACTACTTTAGGTTGTGCCTTCAACCAGGGTGAGAGGACCCATTTTGTAACTCGTATTGGTGAAGGATATCAAGAGATCCTTCTTTGCACAATTTTCATGAGAAAATATGATCAATACAACACAATATAACTCTCATGAGTTGTCACACTAGAGAGTGGAGATGTTTCCTAGACAAGGTTCGGGTTACTTATAGAAAATAATTGAATCGTGATTGTTTCGTATATTTTGGTTATGGAAATTGTTAAACCTTGGATACACAATATAAACATCGGTAGTTCATGTAGGATTTATCATTTGAGAAGTTTTTGGTGGGAATTTAAGAAAGATAAAGTTGATTATACCAAATCTTTGAGAACCTTTACAAATATTGGAAAACTCACAGACAAAATGCTTCAAATAGCCAAAATATTCCTTCAACCAGAAGGTGTGTATCAATGGAGGCCCATAGATGCACTTTTTCATACACTCTTTAAGAATTCAACATAAAGGCTCATGATAAATATTAAATTAAACATTAAAAGTCCCTGATTCGTCATGCCTAAGATACACTCATATACTTACAAAAAATCTTTGTCAACCTAGTGAAAGTAAAGTGATTTTAAATTGTTTATTTCATTACAAGATGAAAGCTCTTCTTAGAATGAAATTGCAAATGTTAGAATACTACCACAGCGATAAGATCTTGTGTGATTCGGAGGGATTTCAACATAATATTGTAACAAGAACAAGAAAAACTATTTGAAAACATTCTAAAATAAGAGCAAACACAATTGTGCTCATGATCAACATAAATTCATTTCAAGGTTCATTAGATTCATTAGCAAGGGAGATTTTCTTTAACAATATCAGAGCTTGTCAATGGTTGTACACTTGCAACCATCTTGACATGATTAAATCTAAAACACAGGAAAATAAATAGATTTCTCATATTTTCTCTCGGAAAATGGGTTTTCTCACACTTTCTCGAAAAATTAACCCCCTTACATAATATTATTCTCATTGCATTTATACAATTTCACTCGCTCACTCCTCCCAAATTTTCTCACCAAAAGTCTAAATCTTCAAGAGAATATTTTTCTTTACAACATACCTTGGTTAATCATGTTTATTCCCTTAAAAATATCTAACTTTCTATCAAGCAAGGTGGATAAATCATGAAGTGATCATGTTTCTCGGTTCCTCAACTATGATTGGGATGCCATGTCATAACTTTTGATAGCCTTTCTAATAATTCTTTTATTTTGTTGTATAAGAAATCCCCATTTTAATAATTCTTGCGTGGCTCCATATGGCTTGATCTGACAAACAATCCTTTTCACCTTTCAGAATACACCTTGAGGAATAAATACTTGCATTCGTGTCTCTCAAAAATGAGTGTCCTCACATGGATTATACCACATATCTACGCTGCGAGTCCGAGTTGGCCAAGTGTAAAGAGGAGCTAGCGAAAGCCTTCACGTGTCTCCTTGGCGCAACTACAAAGGTGAGGTCTAGAGGTAGGTTCCTCAAATGAGCACGGACCTCCATGTGCCTAGAACCCAAGAGAGTTGCACCGGTCACTGAAAAGTCCGAGCGTGGGAAAGTCTAGCGGAAGCTTCCATGTGTCTATTTGGTGCAACTTCAAAGATGAATTCTAGAGGTAGGACCTTAAATGAGTGCACACTCTCTATGTTCCCTGGGCCAAAGATAGTTGCCTCAGCCATTGATAAGTCTCAGTATAAAAATGATCCAACAGAAGCCTCCATGTGTCTCTTCGGTACACTTTTGATATGGTGCCCAAAAGTGGAGACCCCAAACAAGCACGAGACTCTCCATGTGTCTTGGGCCGGATAATTTTTACTGGCCATTGAAAAAGTTTAAGTTCTAGCGGAATGTTCCATGTGCCTAGGGTCTGAGAAATATGCATCAGACAATTGAAAAGTATAAGTATGGGAAGTTCTAGCGAAAACCTCCATGCGTCTCTTTGGTGCTACTATAAAGGTAAGACGTGAGAGGTGGGACCTCAAATGCGTGCGGGCTCTCCACGTGTCTATGGTCAAACAAAGTTGCACAAGACATTGAAAATTATAAGCATTAGCGAGCTAGTGGGAACCTGCTTGTGTCTCCTTGCCACAACTCCAAAGGTCAAAATGAGAGGTGAATACTCAAATGAGCGTAGGCCCTCCACGTGGAAAAGATCTTATTTGAGGTGGGCCTCGGGGGGCCTTTTGCATTTTATGCCACTCGGAAGATTTGTGTGCTTTTAAACATTCTCGCCCGCCCACCTGATTTTGATATAGATTTACACGTGGCTTTCCTGGGCATTGACGGGGCCATGAATTACTTTATGACTTTAATTATTTTTCAAAAAAAAACCGAGAATCTCAAAATGCCCTGGCGACCCTCCTCCCCACTTTTAATCGTCGATGTGAGCATTAGTGAGCCACACTTAACTTTTATACTTTATTCCTTTTTCATAATAAAGCTAAAAGTTCCAAACATCTCTGGTAACCCACCTTCTCGCAACCGCTTGATTTATGACATGTGTACACTTTTCAGGGCCAAAGTAAGAAATTTATCTACTGCTTCATATCATTGAGTAGCCAATTAGAATTCATCAAGACTACCACGAGACCAATTTGGCATTTTTAAAAATGGGAAAAAAAGTGACAAGTTTACCAAATAGACCCGCATGCCGTGTCCAATCAAAGGAAACCATGTATCCGTGGGCATTGGGATAAAATTTGATAGGGAAAACATGACCATGGAAAAATAAAAGGAAGGGGAAACCCCAACATTCACACCCAAATAACAAATTGGTCCGCATAGAAAGAGAAACTATAAACAACGCAAATCTCAACACATTTCATGACCATAGAAAGGGTTTGACAACAATAACCTAAAAATATAATACTTCAAGCATCCACACAGAAGAAAGAGATTAACTCAAGCCACACAGACTAAAAAAACTAACTGGTCCGAAAGGGGTGAGGTTAAAATCGAGCACCAACACCTAATCTATCTATTCAACCAAATTTAATTAATTATTAAATGGGTTCCATATAAACATATTTAATAATTGACTTTTTTCATCTCTCACATTTTATTCAATCCATGGGTATTAATATAACCATTTGACACCCCTTCCTAAATTTCAAATGGAATCTATCATCTCACCTACCATGTCAATCATGTTCCCCACTCCATCTAATAATTCAAATTGTGGTCCCCACATGATCACATCATATCTCTTAACTTGGGTTACTCTACCCAACCCCAATTACTTATTAACCCCAGTCTAACCTCACCTCTAAGCTATAAATATGGGTTTTCCCCCATATTTCAAGGAGGGATGACCTAGACTGGAGTACCTGAACCCGGAAAACCCGGAGAGACCTAGGCCCAAAGAGGAGAAGGAAGAGATTAAATGCCAAAATACTCCCACCACAGAGGAAATTTTTCCCAAGTGTAAAAGCGTGTCGGTGGAGTGCAGGTGGGATTTTTGGAACACTTGCACTTTTGCAAAATGGCACAATTTTCAAGTGTGGGCCCGCGAGCCAGCAGATTCTTTTCACTTTGGATGGAAAGTCACATACCCATGAAGGTTCCATGTGCCTTAATGATGCAACTCCAAAGGTTAAGCCCATGGACAGTCTCCAAAAAGAGCGAGCTCACCTCGTGGTCGATTCAAAAAAAAAGATAGAGTCGGTCATTGAAGAGTCTAGGACCTGTCGACACTAAAATTTTCCTCCATAATTTCTATTTCATTAATGTATGTATTAGGAATAGGATATTGTTAAGTATAATTAGTAGTAGCGTCGATAGAAGATAACGGCGCCGTCGATGCGGTGAGTGTCGCCAATAATGTGGAGTACGGTAATGTCAAAAGTACAATAGGAATGTTGTAAAAGTAAATATTTGTCGTAAGTTGTCCTAGTAATGTTAAAATGTCAAAGTTTGGGTAATTAGAGAAGTAGGGTCTACATGATTAGGAATTAGAAATATTATATTGGTAATAAGGACAAGGAGTGAGGTCATAAATATTTTGTGTATTTTATTTGTAAAAAGTCTAAAAATGTGGAACCCATGTAAAATGATAAGGTTTATCTTATCTTAACGATAAGCTTACATGTACGAGATAAGAGTTAAGGTATGGAATATGATTCGTCGAGTGGATTTCTTATCCTATCTTAGAGATAGGATGGATAAGCTTGGAAGTTCTATAAATAGAGAGGCCACCCCCTCATTTAGCATAGAAAGAAGTAGTGAGAAATATTGTAGGAAATGTGAGAAGGAAGCCATCGATTAAAGGTGTGTTGAAGAAGCCATCAAGAGGTGTAATTGTAAAGTTTCTCCCATAGTCTTGTTGAAGTATCTCATGGGTGAGATTGTAACAGTTTCATGTTAATATTATAATTTATTTTGATATTTCAGATTTGTCGTCATTCTGTCTTATCATAGTCAATGGTATTCTTGTGTTCGGTTGTTGTTTTGTTTCCAGATTACATCCACCAAACTAAAGGCTGTGCATTAGTAAATAATCATAGCACGAGGAGTTCCCGGTGAAGAATTATCATAGTGCTGGATTGGTGATGACATTTTGGTTCCGTTGCCGGGACCATTCCTCGTTGGTGGATTTTCTGGAGAGATATTCCCACTTAGTCAAAAATCAATTGGAGGGTAACCTTGTTTTTACTGTGCATAGTAGTTACCATGGTAAAGTCATTTTTACCGTGAATAGTAGTTACCATGTTAAAGTCATTTTTGCCATGAATAGTAGTTACCTTGGTAAAGTCCTTTTTGCTGGGAATAGTAATTACCGCAGTAAAGTCACTTTTTACCGTGAATAGTATTTACCGCAGTAACTTCACTTTTTACCGTGAATAGTGTTTACCACAGTAAAGTCAGTTTTTACCGTAGTAAGTCAAGTTTTACCATAGTTTACCGTGGTCATTTCTATTTTACTGTAGAAAGGTGTAAAGTCACTTTCTAGTATAGTGATTCCAATTATTTGTGCACATAAGTCTTGTTAATTGTACTTGTGGGTTGGTATTTCACGGTGGTTACTTTTGAAAATGGGAAAGATTCCTGTTTTTTCAGCTCAATCTAATGAAGATGCTTCTTCTTTCATTCAAGAGTTTAAACGATCTTGTATTTGTAATGGCCTTATAAGAAGGGAACAATGGACTGAATTTTTTCCTACCTTTTTGGATGGTTCAAAGACTTAGGTGGTTTGAAACACTAGGTGATAATGTGAAAAATTTATGGGATTTATTAAGCGAAAGTTTTCTTGAAGAATTTGGTGAACAACGAAATATGCGAGATCTCATGATTGAGATCACAAAACTATCCCAAGGAGAGAAGGAGAAGATAAGGGATTATCATGCTCGTGTTCTAGAGCTAAGGAGGAAGCTCGATGCCCAGATCCGGAAGGAAGGACTAGCGGATGGGTTGATGAATGGCATGGATAATATCCTCTGTAAGCACTTCATTCTTGGGATGAAGCCGAGAGATCGACAACGAGTGAAGTATGACCGCCCGGCTACCATTGAACAAGCAAAGGAGATTGCGAAGAAGGCAAGAAGAAAGCATGGAAGAGGATCCCAAAGAAATTGTTGCTAAAGTAGAGCCTACACCAACACCTTTGGTCCTGAATCCACACCACTCCCGGTGAGCACAAATATTTCTCCTGATACATCTACCGAGTATGAAGATCTGCTCAAAAGATGGGTCGATTAACTATTAATCTTCTTGAGGAAAGGAATTTAGTTCTCGGGGAGGAGATAGAGGTCCAAAAAGGAATATTTCTGAAGTTGTTTGTTATGGTTGTTATAAAAAGGGTCATTATAAGTATAATTGTCCAGATAGAGCTTCTACATCTGGTAAGGGAGATAATGATAAAGGAAAAGCACCTGTGAATTCTCTTGATGTAGTAGATAAGAGTAGAAATAATGAAGTAGATGTGTTTGTAACAAAAAGAAAGAAAGAAAAAGATAATCAAGATGGAACTGATCCTAAGAAGATGAAAGGAGAAACTAGTAAGAAACATAGGAGAAGAAAGTTGGGTGTGCAGGATTTTCTGATTTCACAGGGGCAAGGACCATACTCCATCTTGGAAGATCTGTCCAAAAGGCTGCAAATATTACATATGGTCAACTCTTGGCTATCTCTTCTAACGAAGAGGCGGGAGTTGCGAGGTGGACTCAATGCTCGAAGAAGGAAGGAGGTTGAGGTCCTTGTTTTGGAGGCAGAGGCAGATCCCTATGCTCCACAAGCTGAGGTATTATGTAATGGTATTTCAATTCATGATGTCTTAGTTGATGGAGGTGCTGCAGTTAATGTAATGACCGAGTCTGTAATGAATATGTTGGGTTTAAAAATTGATCACCCTTCAACACTTATGTTAAGGTCATTAAATAAGGGAAAAACTAAACCAGAAGGTGTAGTTTCAAATGTGGCAATATCTATTATGGGTGTTGTATGTGTGGTAGACTTTCAAGTGATGAAAAATGGTACTGTTGCGTACCCAATGCTGTTGGGAAGACCATGGCTAAGGAGAGTTCATGCAAGAAACTCTTTGGAATGAAGGTTTCATGACACTTGGACGTGGTAGAGAGAGGGTGAAGATAAACATGATCCTCGACATCATAAAGCGAACTCAGTGGATTCAAGTGATGAAACTGATGATTGGACATCCTCTGATTACTCTAGCACCAGTGAAGTGGACACTGAAGATGAAGAAAGTGAGGTTGATGTTTCAGTCATGGATATTCTTCCAGTCACACCAACCCAGGACCCCATAAAATTATCTGAAGAAGAAGTTGATGATCGTCTCCAACAAATAAAGATTGGTGATGCTGTGATGGAGAGTGAGAAGGAATCCTACCTCTAGCTCTTTCGAAGGTACATACACCTATTCACTTTTGATTACAAGGAACTCCGCCAAGTAAGTTGGGTAGAACATTGTATTGAGCTGGTAGATGGTGCTAAGCCCATAAAGCAAATGCCATATAGAATGAATCCTAATTTTTCCAAGACTGTAAAAGAAGAAATAGATAAGTTGCTTGATGCAGGATTCATATTTGCTGTGGAGAATTCAGAATGGGTTTCTCCCATTGTGATCTCAATAAAAAAGAATGGGAAGCTACGCATTTGTGTTGATTATAGGAAGCTCAATAAGGCAACAAAGAAGGATCATTACCCTCTTCCATTTTCAGATCAGATCTTGGGCCAAGTAGGCGGCGGCCAGTGTTATAGTTTTACCGATGGATATAGCGGCTCTGACCAAGTTCGTATAGCAGAGAAAGATCAGCTGAAGACCACGTTCACCACTCCTTGGGGAACGTTTGCTTATAGAGTTATGCCTTTTGGGTTGTGTAATGCTCCAGCAACATTCTAGCGTTTGATGAATAGGGTGTTCGAACCCTACATTGGGACCTTCATCAGAGTATTTCTGGATGATTTTTGCATCTATGGGAGCAAGTTGGACCACTGCCGCACTAGATGGAGACAACATTTCAAAGGTTAGATGAAGTACAAGCCTCACTAAACCCTCCAAAGTGTGTCTTTGGATGTTCTAAAGGCGTTTTGTTAGGGCATGTTGTATCCAGAGATGGTATTGAGTGCGATCTGATAAAGTTTCAAAATCAAAGATTTACCATTTCCTATGAATAGAAGTAAGTTGAGATCATTTTTAGGCCATGTGGGTTACTATAGAAGGTTCATCAAGAATTTCTCAAAGATTGCACAGCCACTAACCCAGTTCTTGAAGAAGGATGTTGCTTATGAACCAGGAAACAAGGCGCATGAAGCTTTTGGACAACTGAAGGAAGCCACAGTGTCTTCACCTGTTTTGAAGAATCCAGATTGGAGCAAGCCATTCATTGTGTACACTGATGCCTCAGATGCAGCACTAGGTAGTACTTTGAGCCAAAAGGATGAAAATGGGAATGAACATCCAATTTACTTTGGGAGCAGACAAATGAGCAGTGCTGAGGTAAACTATACTGTAACTGAAAAAGAGGCTCTGGCTATCATTTTTGCTGTAAAGAAGTTTAGAAATTACTTGCTAGGGCAGAAATTTATAGTTGTAACGGATCATCAGGCTCTGAAATATATTGTCAATAAGCCTAACCCATCAGGGAGGATAGCAAGATGGATAATTTTGCTACAAGAATTTGAATTTGATATTATAGATAGGCTAGGAAAGAAGCATGTCAATGCAGATGCACTCTCTCGAGCCTATGATGGTTTAGGATCATCTTGTGATGATGATGATTTTCCCGATGCAACATTGTTCTCCCTTGACACAATCCCTAGTGAATACATAGATATTTAGAATTATCTGAATGAATTCAAGTTTCCTGATGGTGCCAATGCAAAGACTAAGAGAAAGATTACTCAAGCCAGTCGTCCATATTCTATTCTGCATGGAGCATTATTTCGAATAGGACCTGATGGACAGTACAAGAGGGCAGTTGGACGTGATCAAGGAAAGGAGCTGCTAGAAGAATTCCACAATGGTACATGTGGAGGGCACTTCTCTGGACAACTTACAGCAAGAAGGATCTTGGATGCAGGTTATCACTGGCCCACTCTTTTTAAAGATTGTTATAATTATTGTAAGACATGTGATATTTGTCAAACACATGGTAACCGTAAGACTTCATCAGCTCCATTATGTCCTATTCTTCCCCTTGGTCCCTTTGAAAAGTGGGGAATAGACATTGTAGGTCCACTTCCAACTACATCACGCCAAAATAAGTATATTGTAGTTGCCACAGATTATTTAACCAAGTGGGTTGAAGCTAGGCCATTGAAGACAGCTTCTATGGATGAAGTGGCAAGGTTCATATATGAACGTATTGTCACCAGATTTGGTTGTCCATTAGAAATTGTAATAGATCAAGGAAGCCACTTCATTAATGAGGTGGTAGAAGCCCTAGTCAATAAATTTTCTATTAAGCACAGGAAGGCAACAACATACAAGCCAAGCACAAATGGACAGGTGGAATGAACAAATTTTGTGCTGTGTCAAATTCTAGCAAAAGATGCAGCCTTGCAGGTACATAAATGGGATAAGAGGATTCATGCAGCATTGTGGGCATATAGGGCAACATCAAAGTCAGCAACAGGATACTCTCCATTTCAATTGGCCTATGGCATTGATCCAGTTCTTCCTATTGAGTTTGATATTCCCATTGTGAGAGTTATGAAAAATGAAAGGATGGATGAAAATGATTCAGTAAAAGAAAGGTTGGTACATCTTCATTTGCTAGAAGAAATGAGGGAAATAGCGAAGGATACAAGCCATAAGAAGAAAATGAAGTAGAAGGAGTACTTTGATCAAAAGATCCGGTGGTCTCCATTTCAAGTGAATGACTTGGTTCTAGTATATGATTCCAGATACAAAAAAAGAAGATAGAGAAAATTTCTTCCAAAATGGATGGGGCCCTACAAAATAGTAGCTGTGCATGAAAATGGTACGTACCGACTGGAGGAATTGGATGGCACTCCCATTACGAAATGGGTCAACCACAACAAGTTGAAGATTTTCCAAGCACCAGAATAGTCTACTCCGAGGACGGAGTAGAAGCTAGGAAGGGGAAGATGTCGACACTAAAATTTTCCTCCATAATTTCTATTTCATTAATGTATGTATTAGGAATAGGATGTTGTTAAGTATAATTAGTAGTAGCGTCTGATAGAAGATAACGGCTCACGATGCGGTGTCACCAATAATGTGGAGTATGGCAATAGTTAAAGTACAATAGGAATGTTGTAAAAAGTAAATATTTGTCGTAAGTGGTCCGGTAATGTTAAAATGTCAAAGTTTGGGTAATTAGAGAAGTAGGGTCTACATGATTAGGAATTAGAAATATTATATTGGTAATAAGGACAAGGAGTGAGGTCATAAATATTTTGTGTATTTTATTTGTAAAAAGTCTAAAAATGTGGAACCCATGTAAAATGATAAGGTTTATCTTATCTTAACGAGATAAGCTTACATGTACGAGATAAGAGTTAAGGTATGGAATATGATTCGTCGTAGTGGATTTCTTATCCTATCTTAGAGATAGGATGGATAAGCCTTGAAGTTCTATAAATAGAGAGGCCACCCCCCTCATTTAGCATAGAAAGAAGTAGTGAGAAATATTGTAGGAAGTGTACGAAGGAAGCCATCAGTTAAAGGTGTGTTGAAGAAGCCATCAAGAGGTGTAATTGTAAAGTTTGTCCCATAGTCTTGTTGAAGTATCTCATGGGTGAGATTATAACAGATTTCATGTTAATATTATAATTTATTTTGATATTTCAGATTTTTCATCATTCTCTTATCATAGTCAATGGTATTCTTGTGTTCGGTTGTTGTTTTGTTTCCAGTTATATCCACCAAAATAAAGGCATGCATTAGTAAATAATCATAGCACGAGGAGTTCCTGAAGAATTATCATAGTGCGGGATTGGTGATGACAGACCATTGGAAGAAAGGCAGTAACAATCATGACGCAGAATTATCATAGTGCCGGATTGGTGATGACACGCAACACACGTCAAAAAGGAAGAATCTGGAGTAGGTTCCCAAATGCGTACAAAGATGCCATGTGTCCCAGTGTCTGAAAAAGGATAGAGCTGGCCATTTAATTGACTAAGTATAAGAGGGTCGATCACAGCCTCCACGTGCCTCATCAGCGTAACTTCAAAAGTGAGACCCAAATCGGAGACTCAAATGAGCACCATCTCTCCATATTGTCTCCGCCAATAGAAAGGACTCGGAAAATACAGAGAAAACCCGGGAGCCTACGAAAGCTGCCACGTGTCGGTCGGAAGAACTTTATGAGCAAGAGAAAGGGGTTAAATCTTTAGGGCACGTGAGGCTACCACATGGGTCTTGTATTGATGGAATCTTTTAAATATTGTGAGACCGCAACCTTGATCTTCAAACAACCATATCTTTCAACCTGGGAGCTCGGTTTGAGTAGGAAAGGAAATTTTAGAGAGCTCTCGGTGCCTCGCTTCTCACCTTCCACCATTAATGTTTTGGCCCACCATTTTCGAGGTTGTTAAGTCTCCCATCTGCCGTCATGATGAATAATGGGCCTCTTTCTTACTTAGTAAGGGACATAGATGGATGGGTGTTGCACCAAGACTCTTTATTGTGGTAGGTGTATTCAATGCTCTTCCAGGGATTGTTGGAGCATGGTTTGAATTCTTCCATTCTTTCTCTCTTATTCTTCCTATATATTGTAAAGGAGGGGAATTTTCTAAAAGGTTGGTCATTTTTTCTGTCTTGCCCCCTCTCTCTTTCTTCCTTAGGGTAGAATGTGAGTCTAAGCCTCCTCTCATGGCTCTGTAATGTCATTTTCTTGCCTCTTTCCCACTAATGATGTACTATGTAACTTATGGAGCAATCAAATCTGTTTTTGTGATGCATCTTCTCTATCCTTTGCTTATTTTATTATCTCTTGTTACCTCTCACTGTTGCAGGGTATACTATACATACTCTAATGTTTATTGCAGGTTCTGAGAGTTGTTTTTAATGGGTTTTGATGTGGTTTTCCATGTGAACTTCATCTTCGGTCTGTGATGCATCTGTCCATCCTCTCCATTGCTCATCTCTCTCCATTTTAGGTAGCTGGATTTGTGATCAGCCACTTACTTTTCTGGTGTATCACTACTTAGTGTAGGATTTGTTTTCATGCACTCTCTCTCCCTAGTCCCTCGTAATGGTTAGATTAGGATAGATAGGTTTTCCTACACTAGAGTAGCTTATGGTAGGTAGTTTAGGAAGTAGGAACCAACCTTCTCTAGAGGTCCATCTCAAGTCTGCAAGTCCCACATCTTGAGAGATGGTCCAATGTTGTGCAATCACACCAAATGCCCCATTTCAAACTCAGGACATTTGGGGGTGTTGTGATTTTGCATCAATAGTTTTGGCACACTCGGTGGGACACTGAGGTTAGATTTTTCTCATGTTTCCTAGGCGTCTCATTATCAAAGAAAAATTATAAGCCACCGTGTGACCACTCAAAATTTTTGGCACACCCAGTGGGAGAGGTTTGAAGTACCTTACCACTTCATTTCATCAAGTTGATGTGTTATTTGTGAGATTCAACCTTTTGAGGAACATGTAAAGCACATTTGGTGACTCCATCTAGTCAACGACCCATCCTCCGAGCTGCAGACCTTCTCCCTTCCATTTTCATCCATTATTCTTTCCATATCTTTCATTTTCTACCATCCATGAAGTTGTAAAATCATGACTTCATTTCCATCTTTGAATTCACACTTACAGTAGCAGCAGCAGTCCACCTCTAATGTATTTCTCAACTCCTCCAGATCAGCATTATGATTAGATCCAGAATAATCATGCTTACCCATATGAGTAGTGCCAAAACCAGTTTGGCTATGGATATTATCAAGAACAAAGGTATGCTTATAATGATAATATCTACATGGATAATGTTGATTTTCTAGAGAAGATTCGAGCGATGGATGCATGCATGGTACAATCAAGGGCCACAACTCAGATGAAAGCATTTAGAATTGGCTATAGGGCACCTTGTCCATGGGCTGACCCTATGCCAAGACATTACAACCCTCAGGAGAAGGTTGAATTCATGGTTGAAATGTTTCCTCACCTTGCACATTGGATTGAGGATATTGAGGCATATGAGAAAAGTGCGAGACAACCTTTTCAATGGGTAAGTCAACCACTAGCTCCTTGTCCTTCATTTTCTCTTTCTAAACATCTATCATTTTAGCATGGTCAAGAGTCAAGCCCCTCACTTTCTACCCCAAGTGTTGATTTCCCTTCTCCATCTCCTAATATTCCATCTCATCTTAATTCTTCTACCCTTTTCCCTTCCAAGTAGTCATTCCCTCCAAAAAACAAGGAATTCCAATTCCCTCTCCACCGAAACAATAGAAAACTGGTTGAATCCCAACCCACCACTCCTCTTGATTTACAAATTCCGTGTTAGGAAGAGACTCAAGAATCCATTCAAGCAGAACAACAAAGAAAAGAGGAACCCAACAGAGAAGAAATGATAGAAAATCTAAAGAGTTGGGTTGCTAGATTTTAGATTAAAAAGATCCCCTTGATGGTTAAGCTAATAAAGGAGGTAAAGGTTGAAGAGATGGTGGTGGCTAAGATTGAGTTTCTAGCGAAGAAGAACAAGAATAAGAAGGAGAAGACCAAAAATCTATTTTCCCCGAATACGGTGTCCATAATGGCACTTTTTATGAAGAGGATGCTTTGATCTAATCCAAGATGCAATACAAGTGAGGGAAGAACAACTAGCTCTAAGTCCCATTGAAGAGGACCATCTGAGAGATATCAAATCATAGTTAAGGCCACTTATTGAAGAAAACATTACTGAAGATTTTTCTGCTTTCATTTGAAGGGATTGATTTGATTAATGAACCCATCATGGAGGAGGACCATATGGTTCCAGAAACTTCAGGTGTAGAGAAGGCCACATAAGAACCTTTGGTTATTCCTCCCACTTCATCCCCTTCAATATCTGATGTTGAAGAAGAGTTTGATCTTTCAAACTTCATGTTTGAATATGAGGGGAACCATGGTGAGAAAATCATAGATTTGAAGGACACCATGGAGGAGGTCGAGCACACGCAACAAGACAATGAGGAGGCATACTGTCTGTCAGATTTGGTGGATTTCCTTGATGGAGAGGAGCCCAATGATATCACATCATTTTCTCCTCCTTCACCCACCTTCCAAGCATATGAGTCCACTTCCATGGAGGAGAACATTCAAGGACAACAACTTGCATTTCACATCAGCCCTCTAGAACCAAGGTTGGAGGATCATGATCTTCCATGTTCTTCTTAGGAGGAGGAAGGAAAAGAGCACAAGGATTCCATCTCTCCCACACCATCCACCTAGGAAGGTCCACAAGAAGACTCCATCCGTGGAGTCAAAATTCAAAACCATGGGCACATTCAAAGGAATAGACCATGCCCAATTAGTACTTAGCTTCATTGGAGCCAAAGGAGAAGCCAAAACCATTCATGCTCACTCCAGGGCATGAGGATGAGTATCAATGTACCAAGGATCAGTTGCAATGCCTCTTCAATCCAACTAAGAGCTACTAAAAGAGGCATTTGTCTTGTTTCTAGTTGACACCTTGATGATTTGGGTGGAGGATCGGGTTATGGTCAGTTTTTCACTCATACAAGCAGCCATACTCAGTGTCAAATCATTTGCATGCCTACCTTTTGTGAGGAAGGGAAGCTACTTCTCCCTTCCTATTGCAGGTTTTACTTAAGAATCCCTTGCCTCTGGTTAGTTTAGGTCAGTTTAGGTTTGCTTTCTAAAACAAGTGCTTTTGCACACTCTGCATGTTCCACTTAGAGCATGTATGATTTTTAGTTTTGTACATAGTGTGTTGTGGTGTTTTTGCCCATGCATAGTACATTGAACATGGCATTTGGTGAGATCAGCTCCAGGTTCCAGTGGTGTTCCAAGTGGCCCAGGGATCATATTTTCAAAGTTTAGATCAAATTTGTGTTTACTAGGTAGACTCCATGCCTAATGGATGCTTCAAGGCAACTGATCATTTCACCTAGCAGGAAGGTGATCCCTATGAGTCGCCAAATTATTAACCAAAATAAGGTCACACTTATTTTTAGTCAACTAACAACATTTTCCCCCTTTTGTGCTTTAATTTGAATTTTTACATATTTTAAGCACTTAACGTCCCCGAAAGCATTTCCATTAGATAGTAAATTTCTTCCCCGTTCCGAAATATAAAGAAGTCCTAAATCCTCATATTTTTAAAATGGCGGGTTGGCGGGCCTTAGAAGGATTTTTTGCCAAAAGCGAGCTGGTGGGCCTGCAGAATATTTTTCACCAATAAAAAAATTGCAGACTAGCAGGAGATATTTTGGATTTTTGCACTTTTCTCAAAACACACAAATTGGAAAATGCAGTGACGGGCCCGAGGATGAATTTTGGGAAATGAAAAGATGAAAAAGCTGGCGAGCGGGCCTGAGGATGAATTTTTTCCAAATGTAAAGTTGCGGGGCCATGGAGGAAATTTTTGCCTAGTTTAAATGTGGGCCGGTGGGTCTACAGAGTATTTTGGAACTTTTGCAATTTTTGTGAAATTGGCAAAATTTAAAAGTCAAGGCGGGCAAGCTCCAAACAAGCATGAGCTTGCCACATGGTCGAGTCAAAAGAAGATAGAGTCACCATTGAAGAGTCTAGGACCGGTGAAAGGAGCCACGCGTCAACTTGGCACAACTTCAAAGGAAAAATATGGAACAGGTTCTCAAATGTTTGCGGAGCTACCATGTGTCCCAAGTTTTAAAAAGGGATAGAGCTAACCATTTAATTGAATTAGTATAAGAGGGTTGGCGGAAGCCTCCACGTGCCTCATCGACACAAATTCAAAAGTGAGACCCAAAGTGGAGAATAAAATGAGTGCTAGCTCTCCAGTGTGTCTATGCCAATAGAAAGACTCGGCAAAATACGGAGGAAACCGCGAGCCCGTGGAGGCTGCCATGTGTCGGTTTGATGAAAATTCATGAGCAAGAGGAAGGGGTTAAATATTCGAGCATGCGAGGCTACCATGTGGTTCTTACACGAATGGAATCTTTTAAATATTGTGAGCCCGCGACCCTGATCTTTAGACAGCCATATCTTTCAACCGGGAGCTCGGTTTTGAGCGGGAAAGGACATTTTAGAAAGCTCTCGGTGCCAACTTCTCACTTGCCACCATTAATGTTTTGGACCACCATTTTCGAGGTTATCAAGTCTCCCACCTGCTGCCATGATGAAGAATGGGCCTCTTTCTTGCCCAATAAGGGACAACAACGGGGCATGGGTGTTGTAGCGAGACTCTTCATTGTGGTAGGTGGATTCAATGTCTTCCAGGGGTGGTTGGAGTAGGGTTTAAATTCTTCCCTCCTTTCTCTCTTATTCTTCCTATATATTGTAAAGGAGGGGCATTTTCTAAAAGGTTGGTCATTGTTTCTCTCCTTCCCCACTCTCTCTTTCTTCCTTAGGGTAGAATTTGGAGTGTAAGCCTTCTCTCACGGCTCTGTAATGGCATTTTCTTGCCTCTTACCCACTGATGATATAATGTATAACTTATGGAGCAATAAATTCTTTTTTTGTGATGCATCTTGTCCATCTTTTACTTATTTTATTATTTATTCTTTCCTCTCATCGTTGCAGGGTATATTGTGCATACTCTGATGTTTATTGCAGGTTCTAAGAGTTATGTTTAATGGGTTTTGAATTGGTGTTCCATGTGAACTTCATCTTTGGTTTGTGATGCATCTGTCCATCCTCTCCATTGCTCACCTCTCTCCATTTCAGGAAGTTGGATTTGTGATCAACCACTTCCTTTTCTGGTGTATCACCGCTTAGTGTAGGCTTTGTTTTCATGCACTCTCTCCCTGGTTCCTCGGAATGGTTAGATTAGGATAAATAGGTTTTCCTGCACTAGAGTAGCTTGTGGCAGGTAGTTTAGGAAGAAGGAACCAACCTTCTCTAGAGGTCCATCTCAAGTCTGCAAGTCCCATAGCTTGAGAGATAGTCCAATGTTGTGCAAATCACACCAAATGCCCCATTTCAAACTCAGGACATTCGGGGGTGCTGTGATTTTTCATCAACAAATTCTATGTTTTATAGTAATTAATACAATGGATCTTTTTGGTCTGATATTGGTTGTTAACATGTTGGCGACTTGTTCTTATATGGTAAACCTAATATTGATTCTTATATGAGTTATTCTTGCATATGGTTATGATTTAAGATCTGATTATGGTTTACTACCGCATTTTTATTATTCATCCGGAATATATCTTTGTTTTCTTATCATGCTAACTCCTTGACAAAGCTTCCATAAAAAAGGGACCTAGTACTTTACGTGCTTCAAGTGAGTGCTCAACTCTAGCTAACTGATGTGTGAGTGAGCCTTGGGTTGTTTGGTAAAATAAAAGACTACAAGAAAAGTCTAAAAAATACAAGGAGTCATACTGTCCCTTCATGTTTTCAAGATAGAGTTTGTGTATGTGAGTTGATTAGCACTTGAGGAAAATCGTCAAGATGCTATAAATGAGTACATGTTAACCAATGTGTGGTTATGTAGAGGAAAATAACTCGTGTGTATTGTGAATATTGGAATGGTAATTTTGAGTTGTACATTTCTTCACTACTAACCAAGCATCCATAACCCTAATGGAGATACATTTGATTCTAGTCGCAACATTGCTCTAATGCCATCCAAGTGTCCATAGCCCCAATAGAGATGTTGGAAAGACCCCTTTGAGAGAATTGTTGATATCCATTTAAGTTTTATGATATTTATTTTCTTTTTTCTTTTTTGTCTCCTTTTTTAAATTTATTTTTCATTTTTTCTTTGTTTTTGACAATGATATTCAACTCTCTCTTAAGGGGTTAAAAAAAATTACTCGATGGAGGATATGTAAGTGAATATGGAGATGTCATATTCACCAACTTTCCAACATGTCTTATGAGTTTGAATACCTACACCATCCTTTTGAGCCTTTTCTTTACAAATCACAAAGATAACTTATGAATGAATTTTCTCTAATATATCCAAGCATTATCATACATTTAAACACTTTATGTGAATGTTACAAGGAACAAATAAATATTTCATCCTATACCATTTCCCATACACTTTAAAATCCTTGAATTTAGCTAATCGTGGTTATAAACCCCCTCAAAATAAATGAGAGATAAAAATATTTCCATAAAAAGAAACCAATAATTATATGCATATAAAAAGAAACTATATCAAAATATCTCTCGTGTTCTTCAAGTATATCTAACGAGGCAATGGATTCCTAGATGCTACTAGATAAATTCTTTAACTACAATCAAACACATATATATTAGGGCTATGGATTCTTGGGTTGAAACAACTAAATGCTCACCTTCCAAATTTCCTTTCCACACACCATCATTCACCAATACATTATTAAAATAACCCTATCCATTAGCTAGTCTATCATTATTTTTGTCCTCCATGTCTTCACCTTAATAAGTAACTATCAATCTCTCTCTATCACTTACACACACACACACACACACACACACACACACACACACACACACACACACACACACACAAAAAAAAATAAATAAATAAAATACATGTGTGCACACACCTTCACACACACAAAATTTAAGAGAAACAAGGATAATATGTTTCATAATCATGTTCTAGATATTTTTTTGTCTTTTAGTTTCGTTTAAATCTTGTCTCATGATGAATTATTCCATGGTTATCAAAATTCCACTACCATAAGTTGTTTCATACCATGTAAATAAAAAACCATGTAACCTACACTCATCCATTCCTCATCACCTAGGTAGAACATCCATCATCTCCAATGATTTTTGCATTTTATATTGATCATCCTTTATCATATGCACACATGATTATGCATATAATTTACATAACCAACACCTCTCTCCACATTTGACTTCCAATTTGATTTCAACCATCACTACAAGTCTAAATTTTTCCATTTCCATCATTTTACATTATGACTTTCCTTGCTATACTAGGTTGGGGGAACCCTTTCCTTATCCTGGGGTAATTTTAATAGTTGTCAATTTCCATTTAATTACCTGTAAGTGGTTGGGGTAAAATAAATAACTTGAGGTTGGGCATTATGCTAACTCATTTCCTTTTCAATCCTATGACAATATATCAATTATTAATTCAACTAAATCAATCAAATAATCATCATCGTATGAAATAAACTCACAAACCTTCCACACATGGTATTGAAGAGACCCATCATTCACAATTTACAAGATCTTATATATCCCATCATTAGTAGAATCCTCTGATATTTAGAAATACATTTCATATGTTTAATAAGTCCCAAGTCATCCTTAGTTTTTGCCACCGCATCCTACCTCCTACTTGGTGCATTTCAAAAAGGGGGAAAATATAGATTCTATAAATTAAAAATTATTGCATAAGGAAAAAAATTAAAATAAAAATCATTATAAATTCCTAAAATCCCATAAAAATAATACAATACCTTGATGACCTAATAAAAATAATATAACATTATAAAAATCCTCAAATACAATAAAATATACCTAATCTTATTTCTTTTATGCTTAAGGTTTACTATATATTAGCATATTTCCATGTCATAAAATTGGAATACTCAATCATGAAAATGTTAAAACAAGGTCACAAAGGCAATTTTTCTCGACTAGAGAGAATCAAGAGAGAGAATGGTTAAAGTGATAAAGTTTATTCAATGGTCGATATTTAGGGATAGGAGTGAGGTGAGTTATAGGTTGTACCTAATTTGGAGTTGTAGGAGTGAATAAAGAGGTGAGTATATGGGTATATAATTTTGATGAGGAGTATAGAGACATGGTAGTGGATGAGGAGGTCCAAGGAAAAGTTATTTGGTAGACATGCGATCGGGAAGAAGGGGATGAGTAGGTAAAAGCGTCACTAAGATTGGGTGAATTGGGGTTAGCTTGAATAGGGTTTTAGATGATATTAGGTTGCAAACATTAATAATTGGTTGGGTGCGCAGGTAAAAATTTGATGGTATTGATCAATGAAGTATGGATAGTGAGAAAAGAGAAGTTAGGTAGAGGTATAAGTGTGTAACATAAGTCTCTAAGATAAATTCACAAACATGAATACTAACCTATGTGGACATGTTGCGTGCAATGAGGTTGTGTTGAGAAAACATATTGTTCTAAGGAGTAGGCACAAAAAGATTTGCGTGCAGAACAAGGAACATTTTAAGGCGTGGAGGGATAGGAAAGGAAATGTGCACCAAGACAAGTTGATTCGGGACTTAGCCATTTTCAAGGATGCGGGATATTTTGAAGGTAATGTGTGGACAACACATCGAGATGAAGACTTGCATGACACACAAATGCTATTTTGGGAACGATCATTTGATAAGAGCCATGCGGGAGTTTGAGATAATAATAAGATTAATAGTTCCGATTAACTATAGGATGCCTATTATTAGCGCACTTTATGTGCGTGTTATTGTAAAGGATCATGGATATTATGAGCATGTGACCTATTTTGGGAAGTGTGTAGTTAGTGAAGGGAAATTTCCCACCCCTATAAATAAATAATGAATTGTGTGGTTTATAGACACACAATTATTGTAGAGTTATGCGATTGGATCTGATATGTGTATAGCTTATGGTAATATTTTGTAATGTAAAGAGGTTCTATGTTTTACAATGTTAATATAATGGACTCGTATTGGATGGATAATGGTGTTAAACATGACAAGAACTAGTTTTTTCATGGTTAATCTTATTACGGTTATCGTTTAACTCAAGATTCTCAAAGATCTAGATCTGGAATATGCTTTGTGGAATGTTATGTTTATTTATAGTGTCTGATTATGTTGTATCTTCATTACACTAAAATCTTGCACAAACAACTCTAAAAAGGGACCAGTGACTTTATGTGTTTCGGGTGAGCGCTCAAATTTAGGGTGATGATGTGCCAACACGCCTAGTTTTTTTTGGGTTTTATATAGTATATTATAGGCTATATTGTTGGTTCCATTTCCATGACCTCTTTTTCAGTTATTGTTTTAGGATGTTTCACAATGAAGACGTATCGGTTTTATGGTAATATTTTGTAATGTAAAGAGGTTCTATATTTTACAATGTTAATGTAATGGACTGTATTGGATGGATAATGGTGTTAAACATGACAAGAACTAGTTTTTTCATGGTTAATCCTATTACGGTTATATCGTTTAATTCAAGATTCTCGAAGATCTAGATCTGGAATATGCTTTGTGGAATGTTATGTTTATTTATAGTTTCTGAGTATGTTGTATCTTCATTACACTAAAATCTTGCACAAACAACTCTAAAAAGGGACTTGATGCCTTTACGTGTTTCGGGTGAGCGCTCGGCTCGAAAGTTAGGTGATGTGCCAACACGCCTAGGTTTTTTTTCGGTTTTATATAGTATATTATAGGCTATATTGTTGGTTCCATTTCCATGACTTCTTTTTCATTTATTTTTTTAGGATGTTTCACAATGAAGACGTATTGGTTGACCTTAACAAGTGTTGAGGAGTGGATAAAGGATCTGGAATAAGAGTACACGTAGATGTTCAATAATGTATCTAATTTTGACGCACACATGTAAGTGGAGCAGAATTTGTATGGACTGCTGTATGATATCTTCTTTTCTATTTTTCCGGTAGAGTTGTACAAAGTGGTTGGTTGCTTATATGTCTAAAAGGAATAAGAGGTATCTTATGCTTGTCTGGATGTAGGAAGAATTTCAGGCCCTTTATGATGCCAATCATATTTGGAAGTGCATTATGGATGCTTGGTTTTATGGTGTTTTGAATATCTATATTTTGGGATACTCAATTTCCACTTATTCTTTCAAGGAGGTAGTGAGTCCCGCTTTTACATTATCCAAGGGGAACTTATTTGCAAGGTATTCCCTTAGTGATCAAAATCTTGATGGTAACCCTCAATTTAGAATAAAAATCTATGGATAGCTAAACCCCACAACACATATGGGTAGGAACAAATTTAGTGAAAGATGACAGAACTAACGAAAGAGAGGTGGAGAGAAGAAAATCGGTTTGAGTAAAAAGAGGCACACGACGTGGAGATAGAGAAGCATCGTGATATTGCAAAGTGGATGGCGTTGAGGAGAGAGATGGATCGTGAAGGATTTTAAGCTCACATAGGAGGCATGGATCCGAGCATATGGAACTCCCCTATTTAGGAAAGCATAATAGGGAACCCTCCTCAGCCTCACATGGGAGCATGCCAATAGAAATGACTCAGGTCGGGGCACGCATCTAAAACTACAGGAACCTACCCATTTCATTTGGATTTCTATTATCTAGTACAACTAGTAGTCAGCAAGCTAGTTTTGGTAGTAGAAGAGTAGGAGTAAGTCAAATAACAAGTATATCAATGGTAGGGAAAATGTCTTCTTTGTTGTTTGGGGTACCTTCTCAGGCACATCATCAACATAGAAATCAAGTGCATATAATTTTGGACTCACTTATGGGAGTAGTACGACTTCGTATATTGCAAGATTTTAGTTTAGTAGTACTTTTGGGACATAGGGGAGAACATCTTTTGTCCGCTTCCAGCCTACAGTGTAGGATCGGGAGGCATAGGTGGTTAGAGTTTTGGTGGATCTAGTGGTTCCGGAGGAATAGGTAACACAAGAGAATATTTACATGTAGATGTCTCTTTATCTTCCAGTATAAGGACATAGAATATGTTGTTGAGAATGTGCACATGTGTGAGATATTATGGTGCACAAAAGGAGTTACGACTTCGAGCATAAGACAAGTCATTTTGTAACTACATTGTAGGGACACACACAAAGTTGTTATAGGAAGTTTGACCTTGATTAGACTTGCATAGATTAAAGGATGTTTTCCTTAAGGAGTTACATATTCCCGAGTTTGAGAAGAAGAGTATAATCATCTTTGAAGGATATTAAGCGAGGCACTACTAAGAACATTTGAGAATATGATGTTGGTTTCAAGACGTTGTTGTTTAAACTTTCTTATGATATTCATGAAAGCTAGCTTACACGGTGGCTCACCGGGGGCTTTATCACACATTTTAGTAGGGTGTTGTCACATAAGACTTATACGAACCCACATGAAGAACTTGAAGTAGATTTTTATGTTGAGGAAGTTGGAAGTATAGACACTCGGCATGAGCCCATTCTTGGAGGCAAAGATTTCAACTATGGAAAAGAAGTTGGAGAAATTATTAGAAAATTCAGCACACAACATACATACAAGGATTTTGTGTACAGATTGTGAAGTATAAGGGAACACCAAATATAGTTTTCCTCGCTGATCAAGACATTTTTTGCTACTAGATCATGTGAGATATTTCATTTGGACCATAATACAATTCGATGCCCCTATTACAACATGTGATAAGAAAGAATGTATCTTGTTATTGTAAAAATTTTTAGTCCACGACTCATGATACGTAATATTGCAGTTAATTGGTCACATCCATGATGTAATAGATATCAGTGTGTGACAGACTGGAGTATCGAGATAACTCTAAAGGAAAAAGTGAGTACCATGATCATGATCACACCCAAGTGCGCTATGATCAGAATGAAGGGTGATTTGAAGGAGGTCATGGTAGAGGTCAAGGTTACCATGGTCAATTTTCCAGATAAGGCCGTAGTGGTGGAAGAGGCGAGTTCCCTTATGGAATGTGTTTTATATGTTGATCTCCTAACCACTATAGGTACGAATGTCATCAGAATATTACTTGTTATTTTTAAGAATAATCACAGCTATGAGGAATACTGAGACTTATATGATAATATTAGCAAGCAACATAAAGAGTAAAACAAAGGCGTAGGGATGGTTAGAATACAACGCACTATGGAAAATCAATGGATGCCAAGGCTAGCACATGAACCCGAGGTATTACCTTTGAGGATTACCACATGCACTAAAGCTGCAAGTGCCTCGAGAGGCATTATAGCGGCGAAGCCTACCATCACCAAGGAGGAATTTTTACATGAAAGGTACCAAGACCCTACACATCAGAAGGAGGTTTATCAAGAGACCATGGAGGTACTCAAAAATCTTCGTGGTGAAATATAGTGTTTTAAGGAAAAGTCATAGAAATTAGAACAAAATATGGCAGCATAGAGAGTTCAATCAAATATTGATGACTTGAAAGAGGTATAAAAATGCTACACCAGAGAATATCATTCCATTACTAGGAATCAAGCTAAAGGGAAACATTTCATGTACAAGTGTTGAGGCCCGACGATAGATCCCGCATGATAATATTCCCCCTCATAGCTTGGATTATGACAAGGAGATCACTCTAAATGTTGTTATGGATTGGTTTCTCTTGAGTAATATATTGATTGATACAGGCACAAAATTTAATGTTCTTACTTTAGATGCATGGGTATAGATGGAAGACCTCTATTATAGCCATCCTATAATGTAATGTTCATGGATAATTGAAGTAAGACCACTCCCATAGGAGTCTTAAAGGGTGCATCCATTATTATACAAGGGGAAAAGTTCACTAGGGGAATTGAAGTCTTAGAACTTGCAAAATTGGACAAATTCCCGACTCTACTTGGGTGCCCTTGATGTTATGAAAAATAATGTTGATTTATGGTTCAACAAGGGGTAAATAAGTTTTGAGAACAAGAAAGAAAGAGCAATTATCCCTTTGACATGATGGAAATCAGTGCATTATGTCAAACCTTTGAGTGAGGAAGACTCAACAAAATTTATGTACGTTTCATTGGGGACCCATAAGTACTTGAGTCATCAAAGGAAAGAATCCTCCGGTGGGAAGATGCATAGTCTATCAGTGATACTACAAGTATTTCTTGTGACAATTGGGCACATGACACCTATGAGATGGTTGGGCGCGAAGTCAGAAGCACATTTACGTGGAGAAGTAAGCCTCGATGTATTTAGAGAATAGGTCACAACCCTATACCTCGATACACTGAAGAAGGACATCCTACGGTATTCTTGCGCACCGTGGAGGAGTAGTGGGACAAATAAAATTCAAATAAGGAATAAGTTAGTATATACATTACGTGGGACAACAACACGCTAGTAGATGGTTCACAAGGATAATCTTTTGGAATGGAATGAAGTCATAATTTCTCTAACCACTCGATTTTTCAGGAGCAACATGCCTACTACAATATGCATGTATCATAGTAAAAAACTTGTTCAACACCACATTCAGCAGTGTGAGAGACTCTGGATAGAGGGGAAGGAAGCTTTACCACCTTCACTTTGGGTGTCAAACTTTATTTCACTTTATAAGGCTGCATACGAGACAGGTATGTTTATATAGAGCTGCATAGGGTGACTTGAAATTGGTAGGACTTGTTTGCAGGAATGACCCAGACTTTTGACTACTTCTCTACTAAACCTCCGGTGGAAGAGGCATTAAGGGTTATAAAGCACTTAACTATGCGAGACAGTGAAAAGATCAAGAAATCATTCAAGAGTTATTTGGTGAGGTAGACTTAAGAGTGTATTTTGATAACGTAGAAGAGACATATGCCAAAATGCTTAAGCTTTCTTCTTGTGAGAAAGAAAAATGCAAGATGGTCTACATAGTGGATGATGAACAAGTATAAAATATGGATATAGATCATTTAGCAAGTACGCGTGAAGTGTTAGATAATGCATATAAGAATGTCTATTCCTATCATGAACCTATGAAGACCAAGAAAGTGAACATTGGGACAGATGGTGAACCTAATGAGGAAACAATTGCGGATTATTGGTCTGATTCTAAAGTGGAAAAGATAATTGAGTTACTAAGGTATTTTCAGGACCTATTTCCTTGGGGCTACCATGAGTTAAAATGGGTGTATACGTCATTAGCAGAGATGATGATTAAGATAAAGGAAGGTGCACATCCAATCAAGATGAGAGCTTACAAGATGAACCCTAACTCGCATGTTAAATTTAAGGAAGAAATTGACAACATGTTGAAATCTATAATCATCAAGCCCCTAGAGGAATCGAGTGGGTTAGCCCCATGGTTATCAGTATAAAGAAATATGGCTGGATTAGGATTTGTGTGAATTACGAGGAACCGAATGTTTCTGTGTGATTGATCCTTTTCCAAAACCTTTCACAAAGGAAATATTAGAAGGCATTATAGGGCACAAAGTTTATTCTTTTATATATGGATTCTCTAGGTATCATTAGGTTTGAATTACATACGAGGATCAAGAGAAAATGACTTTCACCACCGAGTGGGAAGTTTTGAATATCTTGTGATGCCCTTTGGTTTTAAAAAAGCCCGCTCTATTTTCGCGTGCATAGTTGTTCAAGAATTCCAATATTTTATTTATAACTTCCTACCATTTTACTTGGATGATTGGACGGTTTATGGACTTGTTAAGGATCATAGTAACAATTTGGGCTTCATGTTATAAATATGTAGAAAGTTAAGCCTTTCTTTAAGCATCAAGAAGTGCTTGTTCACTACACCATTTGAAACTTTGTTAGCGCACATCATCTGAAATGAATGGTTGTTAGTGTATCTAGCTAAGGTGGTAGTTATTGTAGGCCTAGAGGATCCTACCGGTTAGAGTGAGGAGCGCATGGATACTTGGGCCACATAGGGTATTATAGAAATTTTATCAAAGGATATGTGAAGATTTCTGCACCCCTGGAAGAGTTAATAAAAGGAAAAGGGACGTTCTATTGGGGAAAACCGCAACAATGCACATTTGCAGCATTGAAGGAGAGACTTAAAATAACACCCATTCTATGTTTTTCTTCATGGAACCAATTGTTTCATGTGCATGTGGACACCTCTAGCACAACCATTGTCATGGTGATAGCTCATATCGGATAAGGTATTATAGATCATCCTATTTATTTTTCTATTAGAAATTTGACTCCGACCGAGCAAAATTATACAACAAAGCACGAGGCCTTTTTGATTATCTATACATTTCCTAAATTCGACAAGATTGCTTAGCAAAATATTTTGTATTTTTTTGGTGCTCAATTTAATCTTGCCTGTTTGTTCAAAACTTCTCGATCCGCATGTTTTGAAGTATTTTTGTCTCCTATATGGACGCGTGAAACTCTTTTCCTTTACCAGGGATGCCATTTTTCAGTCCTTTCCTTTGGTTGAGGATCACATTGAGTCCAAATATTGTTTTCCGTTTCTCTGTCTATGAGAAACAATTTGTAATTTGGGCATGAGTTCGGTTTTCCCTTCCTTCTATTTTTTCAAAGTCATGTTTTCCCAAGCAATTTTTGTCCCATCATCTCAGTGGGAAACATGGTCCTTTCGATTGGATACGGCCCTAGTCTTTTTGTGAAACTTTTCACTTTCGTCACATTTGTAAAAATACCAAACTTTTGTCACATTTGTAAAAAATACCAAATTGGCCCCATGGCCCCGATAGTATCTAATTGGTTATTCAACAAACATGAAGCGGTAGGGAAAAGTTCTTACTTTGACGCTGAAGATGGACACGTGGCATTTTTAAGACAAAGGAAGAGAGCCGATTATCGAACATTTTGAATATTTTTTCCTTTTTTGAAAAGGGAGCAAAGTTATAAACTGATCCACAACCCCTCAGGGGACAAAGTGATGTCACATGTTTGAGTCAACATTTGAAAATTAAAAGTAGGGAAGTGGGTCGGTGGAGTGCTTTAGAGTTTTTAAGCTTTTTTTTCAAATGATGTAAAGGTATAAAAGTGAGTTGCAACTCTGATGGGGCCCACATCAAAAGTTGGAAGTAGAGAGGCAGGTCACCGAAGCATTTTGAAGTTTTCTGCCCATTTCAACTCAAATATTTTCCACATGGAGGTCCTGTGCTCATTTGAGGATTCATCTCTTGATTTGACCTTTGAAGTTGCACGAAGGAGACATGTGGAGGTTTCTGCTGGCCCTACCCATACTTATACTTTTCTTCAAGCGGCGGTGTAGCTTTGTCAAACCATGGACACGTGGAAGGCCTACGCTCATTTGAGGATCTGCCTCTAGGTCCTACCTTCGCAGTTGTGCCAAGGAGACATGTGGAGGATTATTTTGGCTCCTATTTATACTTAGACTTATCAAACAACTTTCTAAGGCATGAGACATGTTGAGGCCCTTGACTATTTGGGAACCCGCCCCTAAATTTTTTTTTTTTTGAAAGAGCACCAAGAGACATGTGGAGGTTTTCATTTGGATCAACCCATACTTAGAATTTTTCAAGTGTCAGGTCAAACTTTGTTAGACCCTAGACACGTGGAAGGCCCGTGCTTCTTTGAGATTCCTTTTGAGATTCATACCAAAAAGTGTCGATGAGACATGTGGAGGTTTCCATTAGATCTTCCCATAGTTAGACTTTTCAACAACTGAAGAAATTTTCTTGAACCCTAGGAATGTGGCACCTTCTTCTGGTACTTAAAACTCTTTCAAACAACTTTGTTGGGCTGAGACATGTGGTGATCCCATGCTTGTTTAGGGTCTCCACTTTTGGGCACCATATAATAAGTGTACTTTCAAAGACACGTGGAGGCTTCTGTTGGCTCCTCTTTATACTGAGAATTTTTCAAAGGGCAAAGTAAATTTCTTGGGCCCATGGCAGGTAGAGAGCCTATGCTCATTTGATGTCCCACCTCTAAACTTCATCTTTGAAGTTGCACGAGAAAAATCACATGGAAGCTTCCGCTAAGCCTTCCCATACTCGACTTTTTAGCAATTGATGCAATTATCTAGGGTCTGAATAGGTGGAAGGCCCATGCTCATTTTAGAACCTTCCTCTACACTTCAGCTTTGCAGTTGCATCAAGGAAACATGTGGAGGATTCTACTAACTCCTCTTTTCACTTGGGCGACTCGGACTCGTAGCTCAAAAATACGGGATTCCATGCAAGGGAATTCATTTCTCAAGGTGTATTCTCGAGGGCGAAAAGGATTGCTTTTCAGATCCAACTATATGGAGCCACCTAAAAATGATTAAAAAGGGGATTTATCACACAACATAATAAAAGGATGATTAGAAGAACTGTTAAAAAGTCATGGCATGGCATTCTAGTCATGGTTTAGGGTCCGAGAAGCATGATCAATTCATGATTTTCCCACCGGTAGCTTTGGGTGTAAATTTGTTAAACATCACTTTACGGGACAAATTTGTAATGAGTAAAGGATTTGTCAAATATTCTTCTTTTTGGGGGAAATTTTGGATGAGTGATCGAGTGAATTGTATAAATGTAATGACGATACTCTTGCAAATGGTTAGCAGATTAATGTTTACGAGAAAATTTGAGAAATCCCATCTTCGTGAGAGACAATCTGAGAAATATGTTACTCTCTTTTGTTTTAGATTTGATCAAGTAAGGATGGTTGCAAGTGTACAACCATTGACAAGCTCTCATATTATTCAAGAAATTTTCCCTATTGATAAATCTAATAGATCTCGAATTAATCTGTGTTGATCTTGGGCAAAATTGTGTGCTTTTATTTCAGAATGTATTCAAATGGTTTTGATGTTCCTATTGCAATATTATGTTAAAATCCCTCTGAATCACACAAGATCTCATCCCTGTGATAGTATAGTGGCATTTGCAATTTCATTATGAGAAGAGCCTTCATCCTGTAATGAAATAAATAATTTAAAATCACTTTACTATCATTTTGTTGATAAATATTGTTTGTAAGTCTATGAGTGTATCTTAGGCGTGATGGACCAGGGATATTTAATGTTTAATTGAGTCTTTAACTTGAGCCTTCATGTTGAATTCTTGAAGATTGTGTGAAACTATGTAGATTTGGGCCTCTATTGATGCACACCTTCTAGTTGAAGGAATATTTTGGCTATTTTGAAGCTTTTTGTTGTTAAGCGTTATAATTATTGTAAAGGTTCTTATTAGTGAAAAATCACAGCACCCCTGGATGCAAATCAGGTTTCTAAGTTGATCTTCAGGCATCCAGTGTGATTGCACAACATTGAATCCTTTCTCCAAGTGTGGGACTTGCAAGAATGAGAAAGGAATCTCCAGAGAAGGCTGGTTCCTGCTCCTAAACTACCTGCCACGAGCTATTCTAGTGCAGGAAAGCTAATCTAATCCTAATCTAACCAGGCCAAGGAGACAAAGAGAGAGAGAGAGAAAAAGGGAAAACAAAAAAATCCTACACTAAAATGGTGATACACCAGAGAAGGAGAATGTTGAACATTTATCAAAGCTCCATGGAACAAGGAGAGGTGAGCAATGAGAAGGATGGACAGACGCATCACGAGCCCAAGGATAGATTTCACACAGAAGATGTCCCTAAACTCCATGAAAACAACTCCAAACCTGCAATGAACATTAGATCATGCACAAATACCTGCAATGAAGAGAGGCAAGAAGAGAATAAGCAAAAACGAGCAAGGATGGATAGATGCATCACAAAACACATTTTTGTTGCTTCAGAAGTTTGCACAGAACATCATTTCAATAGTAAAAGGAAAAAAATGCCATTACAGAGCAAGGGAGGAGGTTCAAACTCCATTTTCAACCCTGGAGAAGAAAAGAAGGGAGGGCAGAGCAGAAAAGATGAACAACTTGTAATGTCTAACTCCAAAATGAGCCAAATCTGGCTTTTACATTGCATGGGTCGAGCCCATGAGAGAGAAAACGTAAAAAATGTGGGAGCCCATTCCTCCTTGACTGCAAATGCATTAAATCAGCATGGAGGACCTTACAAACCCATACCTTGTCATTTTTACCAAATGGGAGGAGAGTGCGACCCATTCTGTATTAAATTTGGTCGCTGAAATGTCACTTCTGGCCATGAACACGTACTAGAAATGTTTTGAATTTTCTCTCTCCAAAATGAACCAAAATTAGAGATTGACCATGAAATCCTGTAGATAATTTCATAAGCTTTCCAATGATATGAAGAACGTGCAAATCCGAGCTCTGGATCAAAAGATATGAAGGTCTGAAGTTTTAGGGCAAAACGGCCCAAAAACGGATGTCGGGCAAAAATTTTAAATTTTGACCTTTTTGCATTTTGGAAATTTTTTTGAAAAATTTCCATGCTCCCATGATCGGATGCCACGTGTCAGGTGCTGGTTCACTGAGCAATTCTCTCTCCTCCACCTTTCCGGGCTTTCCCTTGAAATTTCGACCTTTTTAACTCTTTGGAAAATTTTCCATTTTTTCCCCCGTGCCCCGCCACTTGGGACACGTGGCATGCTTTGGTTGGTTGATAGGGGTGCGGGGGCATCTTTTACCTTTTAGTTTTTTGGCCAAAACTTTTTCCAAATTCTCCAAGTCCTCCCCGAGCTCCGCACTCCCCTTCTCCTTAGGACACGCATCCTCTTTTTATTGGCTCGGGCCAACACTCCAAACTTCACCTTTGGAAACTCGGCAAAACATTAAGTAAAAATCTCACCCTCTCCTCCACCGCTCCGATCCACGAAGACACGTGGCATGTTCTGATTTGTTGGCGGCTCTTCGGCTCCCGCGTCCCATCACGTACTTTTGGCCGGATGTGCCCAACCATGTCTGGGACAAAAATCTCTGAACCACCCGATTCGGGCTTCCTTGTCCCTCTTTTGGCCGATGACACGTGGCGAGATTTCATTCACTCTCGGCTCTTTCAGCTCCCTGCGTCCACTGCATACTCTTGTCCCACTTGTCCCAGCATGCAGGACAAATTCTTCCGATTCACCGATTCGGCCGGTTCGCGTCCCACCGTGTACTCTTGGCCCAACTGTCCCGGACAAAACTTGGTGATTTTTTCCGCTTTTGGCCAGTTCACCCTTTCGCATCCCATGCGTCCCGACGTCCCAATTGCTATGTGGACCACCTGGTGGCTTTTCGGCCAGTTCGCACCCGACATCCCAAATGTCCTAGGACTCGCTGGACTAGGACTTGGCCGATTTTCATGATTTTTTCTGCTGAGCTTGGTTTTTGCAACTTTTTCACCCTTTTTAGAACTTGCTCTTTTCTTCTTGGATAGGAGAGTTAGAAAAAATCGAGGGGACCCTTAAACATGATTTTTGCCACTTGAATCAATCTATCTTGCTCAGGGACCAAAGAATTTAATGCATGTTATCAAAATTACCCTGGGGTGAATTTTGGATAACAATTTGGCGACTCAGCGGGGTCATCTGCCTGCTAGATGAATGATCAGTAGCCTGAAGCAATCCATTGGGCATGGAGTCATGAGTAGTAGCCTGCAACTGATCTGAACTTTGAAAACCTCCCTCTGAGCCACTTGAATCCCACCGGACATGGAGTTGTTCTCACCAAAATGCCACTGGAATGAACTGTGCAAGAGCAAAACCAGCACCACAAAAACTATGTACAGAACTGAAAATCATACATGCTCCAAATGAAACATGCAGAGTGTGCACAAGCACTTCTTCTACTGAAAGAAAACCTATCTACTCTACTCTAACTGGAGCAAAGGCAAGCTAAACAAACCCTACAATTGGTTGTGAGAAATAGCTTCCCTTTCTCAAAAGTGGCAACCATGCAACTGATTTGGCATTGAACATGGCTGGTTGGATGAATGGAAAATCAACAAGAAGCTGGTCTTCTAGCCAAATCATCAAGGTATCAGCTGAAGGCAAATTCAATACCTCTTTTAGTTGCTCTGCATTTGGATTGAAGAGGTATGACAGCTGATCCTTGGTACTTTGTAGCTCACCCTCATGCTCAGAAGCAAGCATGACTGGTTGTGACTTCTCCTTTGGCTCCAATGAAGCCAAATACTTGATTGGGCAAGGTTTGATCCATTTGATATGCCCATAGCTCTGATTTTCAACTCCAAAAATGGAGTCTTCTTGTAGACCCTGAATGGATGGTGTGGAAGAAATGGTGAAATTCCTCTGTCCTTTCTCTTCCTCTAATGAAGAACATGAAAGATTAAAATCTTCCAATCTTGGTTCCAAAGAGCTACTATAAGATGTAGGCTGCTGCAAATGAATGTTCTCCTCCATGACAACAGACTCAAGTGTTTGGAATGTGGATGATGAAAGAGAGAAAGGTGGAAACTCAACCGGCTCTTCTCCATCAAAACAGTCCTCCAAATCTGACAGATAAACTGCCTCATTGTTGTCCTGCTGCAAATGTTCAACTTCCTCCATGGCGTTCTCTTGATCTGCAACTTGATCACCATGGTTTATTTCACCTTCCAACATTGAGTTTGAGAGATCAAACTCTTCTTCAGTATTAGAACTTGAGAGAGATGAAGTAGAAAGAAGAACTGAAGGTTCTCCTGTAGCTTGCTTTGTGCTTAAAGCCCTTGGATCTGTAATTTTCTCCTCCACAGCTGGAATGTGCTCCTCTTCTTTTGGATTTGGAGCAGATTCTCCTTCCTCCAATGCTTGAAGACAATCTTGCTCTTGATTGAACTCTTCTTCCAGCATGAAGTTTGTCAAGTCAAACTCTTCAATCTGCTGCTCTAGAGGACAAGTTGGGACTGCAAGATCTTCTTCTGAGCTTTCTTCCTTTATGGCTAATTGTGCAACTTGAATTGAATAAGCATTCCCTTCAAATAGAGTGCCAGCATGGACACTACTTTCTGAGCAAACTGACTGCTGATCTACTTCTTCCTTTTTCTCTTCTTCTGCTGTAACAAAATCAGTCCTGACCACCATTTGTTCAACCTTAGCCTCTTCTATAGGTTTAACCATCAAGGGGATCTTTGTCATCCCAAATTTGGCAGCCCAAACCTCCAGGTTGTCTGTCATTTCTTCTCTGTTAGGCTCCTCTTCTTGCTGTCCTTCATGACTAATTTTTGCAATTTCTTCTTCCCCACATGGAATTGGGAGTGCAAGAGGAGGGATGGGTTGTAACTCAATTGATTTGGCAATTTTTTGTGGTGGTAGAGGAGGTGAAACCTCTTGTTTCTTTGGAGGAGGGGGTATTTCTGTTAGCTCTTGTGGAGGGGATGACTGTTTGGAAGGAAAAAGGAAAGAAGAATTGAGATGAGGTGGAAGACTAAGAGATGGAGACATGGGATCAACATTTGAGACAGCAGATGGGGAATTTAGAATTTGCAATTCCAAATGAGATGGTGCTACTTGAGTAATGGGAAGAGAAAAAACCGGATGATGGTGTAGAACTTACCCATTGACAAGGTTCTTCAACAACAAGTGTATAGGCCTCTATTTTTGCTTGTCCATTGTGCAAGTGGGGCAACATCTTTATCATGAAGTCTAGCTTCTCCCGAGGGCTGAAGTGTCTTGGAAAAGGGCCTCCCCATGGACAAGGAGTCCTGCAACCAATTCTGAAAGCTCTCATTTGAGCTGTTGCTCTGGACTGCACCATCTTTACCTCCATCTTTTGGATTTTCTCCAACAGACCAGCATCTTTCATCTGATTGTCTTCATTATATGCATACTCTTGCTCTTGGAAAGCTCCATAGCCAAACTGATTTTGGCATTACTACTCATATGGGTATGCATGCTGATTTTGAATTTGTTCAAAATGCTGATTTGGAGGATTTGTAAAACATGTTGGAGGTGGAATATACTGTTGTTGTAAATGTGAGTTCCATGATGGAAATGAAGTCATGATTGCACAACTTCATGGAATGGAAAATAATGAAAGAGATGGAAAGAAAGATGGATGAGAATGGATGGAAAAACAGGTGCAACTTCGAAATGGGTTGCTGATCGATGGAGTCACCAGATGTGTTTGCAAGTGCCTCCAAAGGCTGAAATCTTCACAGGAACACACCAACCTACAAAATATGAAGTGTAAGACCTCTCAGGTCCCACCCGGCGTGCCAAAACTGTTAGTGCAAAATCACAGCACCCCTGGATGCAAATCAGGTTTCTAAGTTGATCTTCAAGCATCCAGTGTGATTGCACAACATTGAATCCTTTCTCCAAGTGTGGGACTTGCAAGAATGAGAAAGGAATCTCCAGAGAAGGCTGGTTCCTGCTCCTAAACTACCTGCCACGAGCTATTCCAGTGCAGGCAAGCTAATCTAATCCTAATCTAACCATGCCAAGGAGACAGAGAGAGAGAGAGAAAAAGGGAAAACAACAAAAGCCTACACTAAAATGGTGATACACCAGAGAAGGAGAATGTTGAACATCTATCAAAACTGCCATGGAACAAGGAGAGGTGAGCAATGGGAAGGATGGACAGATCATCAAAGGGCCCAAGGATAGATTTCACACAGAAAATGTCCCAAAACTCCATGAACATAGCTCTAAACCTACAATGAACATTAGAACATGCAAAAATACCTGCAATGAAGAGAGGCAAGAAGAGAATAAGCAAAAAATGAGCAAGGATGGACAGATGCATCACAAAACACATTTTTGTTGCTTCAGAAGTTTGCACAGAACATCATTTCAATAGTAAAAGGCAAAAACACCATTACAGAGCAAGGGAGGAGGTTCAAACTCCATTTTCAACCCTAGAGAAGAAAAGAAGGGAGGGCAGAGCCAGAAAAGATGAACAACTTGTAATGTCTAACTCCAAAATGAGCCAAATCTGGCTTTTACATTGCATGGGTCGAGCCCATGAGAGAGAAAACATACAAAAACGTGGAAGCCCATTCCTCCTTGACTATAAATGCATTAAATCAGCATGGAGGACCTTACAAACCCATACCCTATCATTTTGACCAAATGGGAGGAGAGTGTGACCCATTCTGTATTAAATTTGGTCGTTGAAATGTCACTTCTGGCCATGAACACGTACCAGAAACATTTTTGAATTTTCTCTCTCCAAAATGAACCAAAATTAAAGATTGACCATGAAATCCTATAGATAATTTCATAAGCTTTCCAATGATATGAAGAACGTGCAAATCCGAGCTCTGGATCAAAAGATATGAAGGTCTGAATTTTTAGGGCAAAACGGCCCAAAAAATAGATGTCGGGCAAAAAATTTAAATTTTGACCTTTTTGCATTTTGGAATTTTTTTTGAAAAACTTCCACTCTCTGTCGATCGGATGCCACATGTCGTCGTAATCTTGGTTCACTGAGCAATTCTCTCTCCTCCACCTTTCCGTAGGCTTTCCCTTGAAATTTCGACCTTTTTAACTCTTTGGAAAATTTTCCATTTTTTTCTCTCGCGCCCTTGGGACCACTTTTACCTTTTTTGGTTGGTTGACAGGGGTGCGGAGGCATCTTTTACCTTTTAGTTTTTTGGCCAAAACTTTTGCCAAATTCTCCAAGTCCTCCCCGAGCTCCGCACTCCCCTTCTCCTTAGGACATGCGTCCTCTTTTTATTGGCTTGGGCCAACGCTCCAAACTTCACCTTTGGAAACTCGGCAAAACATTAAGTAAAAATCTCACCCTTTCCTCTGCCGCTCCGATCCACGAAGACACGTGGCACATTCTGATTCATCGGCGGCTCTTTTGGCTCCGGATGTTCGCCGTGTACTTCTGGCCCGGATGTCCCAAACTGTCTGGGACAAAAATCTCCGAACCGCCCGATTCGGGCTTCCTTGTCCCTCTTTTGGCCGATGACACGTGGCGAGATTTCATTCGCTCTTGGCTCTTTCAGCTCCCTACATCTACCGCGTACTCTTGTCCCACTTGTCCTGCAGACTGTCTGGGACAAATTCTTCCGATTCACCCGATTCGGCCGGTTCGCGTCCGCCGCGTACTCTTGGCCCAACTGTCCCAGACAAAACTTGGTGATTTTTTCCACTTTCGGCCGGTTCACCCTTTCACGTCCCGATGTCCCAATTGCTGCGTGGACCGCCTGGTGGCTTTTTGGCCGGTTCGCGCCCCGACGTCCCAACTGTCCCAGACTGCCTGGACTAGGACTTAGCCGATTTTCATGATTTTTTCTGCCCCAAGCTTGGTTTTTGCAACTTTTTCACCCTTTTTTAGAACTTGCTCTTTTCTTCTTGGACAGGAGAGTTAGAAAAAAGCCGAGGGGACCCAAGAAACATGATTTTTTGCCTTGAATCAATCTATCTTGCTCGGGACCGAAGAATTTAATGCATGTTATCAAAATTACCCTGGGGGGTGAATTTTGGATAACAGCCTGAAAGATCTAGTGAAATCAACTTCATCTTGCTTAATCCCCCACCAAAAATTTTAAATAGCCATGAATTCTACCCGAAGTACCCCTTGTTTTCGTGTATCCACAAATGAACAAATTCTACTACCAAAATATATAAAAGAAGCGGGTTTTAAGTGTCTTTAGTACCTCGAACCTTGTTCAAAAATATCTCCATTCTTTAGAAGTGACAATCTGGTTAGAGTTAAATTGTGGTGTATTAATCATATTTTCTCAAGGTTCCCCTTAAAATTGTGTAAAGAAGGATCTCTTTATGTCCTTCACCAATAGAGGTTACAAAATGGGTCCTCTCACATTGGTTGAAAGGAACGAACTAAAGTACGAGGATAGATCAAATCCTTAATGGAGGTGCTATCTATTTCTCCAACACCCGAGTGACAAAGAGTCACCAATCTCCTCCCCTACTACAAAATGATTTATACCATGATTTTTCTCGTCTCTAAGTAACTTGTTAAAATCGTGACACTTCTCGACTTCTAAGGAAGAATCAATTTGGATACCAACACCATATTGACACCATTGTCGTGGGATTATTTGAACATCGAGACCTATTTGTGCTATAACAACACTAGCTTGGTTGCATTGCCAGGAATTATTTACGTTGTCGGGAATATTTGAACTCTGGGACTTATTCATGTGGCAACAACAATAGATTTTTGTCATTTTTGGGGATTATTTGAACACCGAGACCTATTTGTTTGGCAAGAAACCTAGATTGGTGCCGTTTTCGGGATCTTCAAAGTTATTCTTATATTTTTCCTAGGTAATGTCTCTTGCATGATTTAAGTACAAATACATTTTTTAAACGTCATCCTTTGTTGAGATTTGTAATATTTGTGCAAGATTACATGTTGATTATACAATATTTCCAATTTCTAGTGGTTATTGCACTAAATTTATATCATCAGTGATAAATACTAGTAAAGGAAGGTCAAATCTACTAAGCTTTGCAGAATTAAGTGTTGATAGATATTTGAAAAGTCATTTATAGTGAATTTTCACAACTAAGGTGAAAATCCTTAGTGGCGACTCCATGTTGATTTAAATTTTGATAAATACTAGTGCCTTAACCTATATTAAGTGAAATCTATCACTAATCTTTGCAAAGATGGAAGGAAGAAGATCTTTCTTCACTAAAGACCCTACTAGAAAGTTGTTTCCAGAACTGGGAAAGACAAATTTAGAAGGAAAAGAGTTTGGAAAATAGTTGGAGATCAGGAATCAAGAAAAGAGTTATCCATTGTGAAAAGTGATCAACCTATGGTTGAGGATTACCATTCTTCTTCAAGTGATTCTGAATCAAGTAATATTCATATAGATCTGAATTCTCCAACTGGAGAGGGGCCTTCATTTGTGTCTGATAAGTTTGCTTCTCAGTCTATCCTGTATTTTCCAAAGTTGATAGGGTTTTCCACGAAACAGAGTCTTTAGAGGACATTCATTTTGAATATTATACTCCTGTGTTCCAAAGACCCCTTATCCCTCATCATTTTTTATCTCCTAGTAAGATCACCTCCTCAAAACAATATGGCCCAACCCCCACCCAAACCTCCTTTTGTTGTGAATACTTTTGGTCCTATAAATTTTAGAGGTATGGCTAGATATCCAAATGTAGTGCCACAAGATGTTAGAAATAGACTACCTAAATTTCAAGGGAATAATGCTATCACTAGTGATCAGCACTTAAAAATTTTGTCAATATGATGGAAGACTTTGAGATTGAATTTGAGGATGTGTATATAAATTTATTTATTCATACTCTTGAGGAGGATGCACGTGACTGGTATAAGTCTTTACCAGATAACTCAATAGACTCATGGATAGAAATGAAGAATGCCTTTAGATTGCAATATGGGGATAAGATAGATCCCAGGTTTCTTTTGTCTAAATTTGAAAATATAAAGAAGAATCCTAATGAATTTGTTCATGATTTCAATACAAGGTTTAATAAGACCTTGAATAGGCTACATGTAATCCTAAGGACAAGCAATGTTTCCTGTCTAATAAAATATTCTCACGCTTTTGATAAGAATGCTATTTATTACCTGAGAGATAAAAACCATGGAACTTTAAGGCAGGCCTTCACCATGGCTTTACAGATTGAAAATAACATCAAGGAAGTTGGTAAGCCTCCTAAAAGAGAGGGTATCAAATTGATCTATCTAGAAAAGCTTCAGTCAAGTAAAATTGTTGATTTGGAAGAGGTTGTAAAAAATTTGGCTAGAGCTATAAAATAAAGATCTTACAAACTAACCAAAGTAGAGAAGGGGATTGGACAAATTTCCCAAGGTCAACACAAGTCATAAGGTCAAGAGAGATTTAGAAATCATCCGAAAGGTGATAATAGATCAGATGACCGAGGAAAGGGACCCATGGGATCAGGAAATAGATAACCCCAACCCCGGGAAAATAGAATGGTTCCTGATCCTTTAACTCATTAGAGTTGTTGTTGTTGAAGAATCTCATGAAATTAAGTGATGTGATAGTTGTTTTCTTACCACATTCTCCATGTGATGTTGAAAAGGGTGTTGAGGAAGAAGCTGATGATGATGAGACAGATGATGATGCATGGATGATGTAGTGCTCTACAACTTCATAGCAAGGAGTGACCTCAACTAAGATGATTAGTTCTGAATCAAGTTGAAAGATTATGGGATTGCATCCACTGGGTATTACCTCTTCCTCCCACTAATACTTTTGAAATTGATATGGTACAAGATTTTGATTTTCCCAATAATGATTTTGAATACTTGAGGGCATTGATGATTAAAAAGTATGATGGAGGAATTCCTTCACGTAAGAGGATAGGAAATTGTTAATGAATGCAATAATTGCTCAAGAAAAAGAATATAATACCAAAGGCGTAAGGTTACGAAAGGAGTAGGGATGTAGGAAAAACCAAAAATTTCAGTTCTTACCAATATCCCAAAGGAAATCCCAAAAAAATATGCATCCGGAAGGCTTTTTCACCCCAAATGAAACATGTGTTCCTCCCCATTCTCGTAATGTGAAAAATACTATGCCATCAAATGAATATGTAAACCTTCCTCTCGAATCTTGCCTTACCCAAATATGTTCCTTATGACATAGCCCCAATATTGAGTCAAATGAAGATTATTGTTCCTATTGTTGAATTGCTTAGAATCCTTGAGCATAAGGAGAGGGCATTCTAATATTTGGGATTTAAAGAAGAAAAGGTTACCTAGGCTAAAAATGTGAACAATGTAGAGGTTTCTTACGCCATTGCAGAATTAGAAAAACCATAAGCATTGGAGGAACTGGGAACCACCGAGGTTTATTTGGAAACTTCTTTGGTTGATTTTCAGTTGAAAGTGGATCCATTTTTTACTACTTCGATTACTAAGCATAGGTGTTACATAACCGCATGTTTGATTCGGGAGCCTCGTGTAATGTAATACCTCTTGAGGTCATGAATGAGTTAAATATCAAAGTAACAAATGTACTTCCATGGATTCAAGAGAGGTGCTAGTAGTTAGATGTGTCAAGGGTTTAGTAGTGCAACCGGCGCAACGATCGAGGCAAGTAATTAACCTTGAATGTGGTCATTATGGATTGTCTTGCTAAATGGGGGATGTTATTATCAAAAAAGTGGGCAGCTAGTGTGGGTGGAAGTGTGCGAATGGACATGTCTTATGCAACCATACCAATTGAGGGAAGCCTTGTGAAGTTATATGGTGAAAATAAAATGTTATATCTCATTAAGGACCGCAACAATGCTTCTTATGAAGTATTGCACAGAGACATTAATGTTGATAACTTTGTGAGATATGTTGTTTTTGAGGAGTATAAAATTGATCAATGCAGTATCATGAGAAGGTTCATTTTCCGGGAATTTGATGTTTGATGCAGCCTTGAGTGATGTTGAAAAAATTGACCTAGGCAAAAATGATAAGCCTAAAAAAATTTGGTCAGATTAGAACTTGGATGGAAAAGAGAAACAATCATATGACCACTTGTTAAAGATGTATCGAAATGCTTAGCATGGTCATATCTAGAATCAAATGGGCTTGAAAATTTTCCTTGATTTTTTTCTCTGAATTAGGATGCTCATCATTGTATAGTGTATAGTCTTTTGGTTTTGTTCTCGCTTTTAGTTTTTCTCTTTTTCTTTTTCCCGTCCCTGTGACCAATTTTTATTAGTTTCTCGGTTCATCTTGGGGATTTGGTTATTGTCTTTCTGATCTACAAGCTTGTTTTTGACTCTGTTTCCCCATGGATTTTTGGCACATGGTCTATTATGTTGTTCTTCTCAGCCTTTGGAAAGGAGTGCCCATCCTGAGTCAGAGCCGATGTTGGTGCTCAATTTAATCTCACCCTGTTTGTTCAAAACTTCTCAATCTACATGGTTTGAAGTATTTTCTATCTCCCTATATGGATGCGTGAAACTCTTTACCTTCACCAGGATGTCGTTTGTCGAGTTCTTTCCTTTGGTCGAGGATCACATTGAGTCTAGATATTGTTTTCTATTTCTCTGTCCATGAGAAAGAATTTGTAATTTGGGCATGAATTCAAGGTTTCCCCTTCCTTCTATTTTTCCACAGTCATGTTTTCCCTATCAATTTTTGTCCCAACATCTATGGAAACATGGTCCTTTCTAATTGGATGCGGCCCAACGGGTCTTTTTGTGAAACTTGTCACTTTCGTCACATTTGTAAAAAATACCAAATTGGCCCCATGGCCCCAATAGTATCTAATTGGTTATTTAACAAACATGAAGTGACAGGGAAAAATTCTTACTTTGACCCCGAAGATGGACATGTGGCCGTTTTTCAAGACAAAGGCGGAGAGGTGGATCATCGGAACATTTTGAAGATTTTTCCCTTTTGTGAAAAGGAGCAAAGTTATAAATTGATCCGCAACCCCGTAGGAGATAGAGTGATGTCACATGTTTGAGTTAGCATTTGAAAATTCAAAGCGGGGAAGTGGGTCGGTAGAGAAATTTTGATTTTTTAAGCTCTGTTTTCAAATGATGTAAAGGTATAAAAATGAGTTACGACTTTGATGCGGCCCACATAAAAAGTTGGAAGTGAAGAAGCAGGTCACCAGAGCATTTTGAATTTTTTTGGTGCATTTCAACTCCAATATTTTCCATGTGGAGGGCCTACGCTCATTTGAGGATTCGCCTCTCGGTTTGACCTTTGGAGTTGCGACAAGGAGACATGTGGAAGTTTTTGCTGGCCCTGCCCATACTTAGACTTTTCTTCAAGCGACCGGTGTAGCTTTGTCAGACCATGGAAACATGGAGGGCCTGTGCTCATTTGAGGATCTTCCTATGGGTCCTACCTTTGCAGTTGTGCCAAGGAGACACATGGAGGCTTCCACTGGCTCCTCTCTATACTTAGACTTCTCTAGAAATTTTGTAAGGCTTGGGACATGTGGAGGGCCTAAACTTTACTTTTGAAAGAGCGCAGAAGGGACACATGGAGGTTTCCACTGGAGGTTCCCATACTTAGAATTTTTCAAGTGTCTGGTGTAACTTTGTCGGACCCTAGAAACGTGGAAGACCCACGCTTGTTTGAGAATCCTTCTTTTGAGTTTCATACCAAAAAGTGCCAATGAGACACGTGGAGGTTTCTGCGGGATCTTCCCATATTTAGAATTTTCAATGGCTAAAGAAACTTTCTTGGACCCTAGGCACATGGCACCTTCCACTGGTCCTTAAAACTCTTTTAAACAACTTTGCTGGGATGAGACACATGGTGATCCCATGTTTCTTTAAGGTATCCTCTTTTGGGAACCATATAAGAAGTGCGCTAAAGACACACGTGGAGGCTTCGTTGGCTCCTCTTTGTCTTGAAACTTTTCAAATGCCAATGTAACTTACTTTGGCCTAGGGCACATGGAGAGCTTGTGCTCGTTTGAGGTTCCCCCTATAAAATTCATCTTTAAAGTTACACCAAACAAACACATGGAAGCTTCCGCTATGCCTTCCCATACTCAAATTTTCAAAGCAACCGATACAATTCTCTAAGGTCTGAACACGTGGAACGCCCGCGTTCATTTGAGAACTTGCCTCTAGACTTCACCAAGTTACAGGTTGTGCCAAAAGAAACACATGGAGGCTTCCATTGAATCCTCTTTGCACTTGGCTGACTTAGACTCGCAGCGCATGAATGTAGGCATCCATGCGAGGGAACTCATTTCTCAATGTGTATTCTCGAGGGTAAAAAGGATTTCTTGTCAGATCCAACTATATGGAGCCACCTAAAAATGATTAAAAAGGGTATTTCTCGCATGACATAATAAAAGGATGATTAGAAGGACTATTAAATATTTATGGCATGGCATCCCAATCATGGTTGAGGGTCCGAGTAGCATGATCGAGTTCATGATTTAACCACCTAGCAACTTTGTTTGTAAATTTGTTAAACATAAATTTCTGGTACAAATTTTTAACAAGTATAGGATTCCTTGAATATTCTTCTTTTTGGGGGGAAAATTTGGGATGAGTGAGCGAGTGAATGGTATAGATGTAATGAGGATACTCTTGCAAATGGTCGGGGTTAATTTTTACAAGAAAATTTGAGAAATCCCATCTTCCTGAGAGACCATCTAAGAAACCTATTAATCTCTCGTGTTTTAGATTTGATTACATCAAGATGGTTGCAAGTGTATAGCCATTGACAAGATTTGAGATTGTTTAAGAAACTTTCCCCTACTGATAAATCTAATAGATCTTGAATTAATCTGTGTTGATCTTGGGCAAAATTGTGTCTACTTTTATTTCAGAATGTATTCAAATGGTTTTGATGTTCCTATTTCAATCTTGTGTTAAAATCCCTCCGAATCACATAAGATCTCATCCCTGTGATAGTATAGTGGCATTTGCAATTTCATTATGAGAAGAGCCTTCATCCTGTAATGAAATAAACAATTTAAAATCACTTTACTGTCATTTTGTTGATAAATATTGTTTGTAAGTCTACGAGTGTATCTTAGGTGTGATGACCAGGGATCTTTAATGTTTAATTGAGTATTTAACTCAATCCTTTGTGTTGAAATCTTGAATATTGTGTGAAACTATGTAGATATGGGCCTCTATTGATGCACACCTTCTGGTTGAATGAATACTTTTGCTATTTTGAAGCTTATTGTTGTTAAGTTTTCCAATTGCCGTAAAGTTTCTCAAATATCTTGTACAATCAACTTCATCTTCTTGAATCACCCACCAAAAATTCCAAATAACCATGAATTCTACCAAAAGTACCCCTGTTTGTGTTTTGTATCCACAAATGAACAAATTATACTACCAAAATATACAAAAGCAAGAAAGTTTTAAGTGTCTTTAGTAACCTTGAACCTTGTTCGAAAAATATCTCCATTCTTTAGAAGTGACAACTCGTAAGACTTAAATCATGGTGTATTAATCATATTTTCTCACGGTTCCCCTAAAAATTGTACAAAGAAGGATCTCTTCATGTCCTTCACCAACAAATGTTACAAAACAGGTCCTTTCACCCTGGTTAAAAGGCACGACCTAAAGTAGTGAGGATATACCAAATCCTTAATGAAGGTGTTATCCATTTCTCCAATGCTACGAGTGATAAAGGGTCGGTTGAATCCCCCCTGCTACAAAATTACTTACACCATGATTTTTTTCTCTAAGTATCTTGTTAAATCTATGATGTTAAAATACTTAGTAAATAATCCCGTTTATAGGGGCATATATGTCGATGGGTGCTCTTATTTTAGGAATTTGATTTCATAGTTGTCGTAAAACAAGGTAAAATTAATTCTAGCGTAGACCTCTTATCAAGGATTCAGTCAAGGGAGGACACATAGACAATTGAATATATAATGTATGATGCACAATTGTACAGGTTACATCGTGTGCCTTCAAAATTGGAGGATATTGCTAACTTTTATGCAAAGGTATGACGCTAGAAGGAATGAAAGCATTGGAAAAAAGAAACAAATTGTAATTTGCGCAAAACCATTTATGTTGATAAGTGGATATTTATATAATCTAGGCGAGAGATGAAGTATTATGTCGGTGTGTACTGGAACATGACCGTATAGGTATCATGGAAGAGGCTCATGGTGGTATTATGCAGTCGACATTATGCGGTGACGCCATCGCGCGTAAGATTTAACTTGCTAGGTTATGGTGGGAGACCTTGTACAAGGATTGTAAAGAGTATTGTAAGGCATGTACTCACTATCGGTAGCTTGGAAAACCCGAGAAAAGGGATGAAATTCCTTTGAGGCCTATTACTAGTGCATAGCCATTTGAGAAATGGGATATAGATTTTGTGGGTCCTATTTCACCAGCCGTGCATAGAAATGGATCATGTTATATCATCACTTGCATAGATTATCTTACAAGATTGGTAGAATTAGCACCTACAAAGTTGATCAGACAAAAACTACAAATGCTGGGTTCTAATAGGAAAATGTTCTTACTAGGTATGGATGTAAACCGAGGTTGACAAGTTATAGGAGCACATACTTTTTGAATGAGACAATTAGGATATTACTGGATGAATTTATGGTTGTGCATCATAAAAATACACCCTATCATCCTAAGGCAAACGGTACTACTCGAGGCCTTTAACAAGATATTGAACCATACCTTGACAAAAATTTATGACGCTTAAGGAAAGATTGGGATGATAAATTTTCTACTATAATTTGGGCCTATAGAACAACCTATAAGAAGATGAATAACGCCACACCCTTTTAGTCGGTGTTTGGCACAGGCGCTTCTTCCTATGGAATTCATTTTACCTTCTTTACGTATTACACATATTGGAGGTCTATCTTATAAGAAAGCATTAGAACAAAGAATTGATCGTTAATATAGTTGGATGAGACGTGCACCATAGAAAGTTGGAGTAAGAAACAAGAAAAGGCCGGAAGAAGGCATCACATGACCAACACATTAGGGACAAGAAGCTTGAGGTTGGATAGATGATACTAATTTATGATTCTAAGTTTCGTGCCATCTAGGAAAGCTCAAATTCCATTGGTTGGGGACTGTATGTTATCAATCATATACTTGACTTAGGCACTTTCCAGTTAGAGGTGCTTGATGGAATGCGATTACCGGTTACATTAACGAGAATAGGTTGAAGCCCTACTATAAATAAGTCTTCTTGGTGTTTGAAATAAGGAAATGATTCCATTTAGTATATGTTTCCTTTGATGTATTTCCTTCTTCGTCGCTATGCTTTGTCAATTTACTTTGGTGTTTTGTGTAATAAGCACATTTGTGCGCTACATATAATTATAATCTGAAGTATTTTTATGCACGGAGGACTACACATACCATTGGTGTGGGGTGGTGGCTATTTACAATTAGGTATACCTGAGAAAAAACTATTACAGGTGTTATTCAAGTATGGGAAGGAGTTGTTAGAAAGAAATTGCTTCTAAAGAAGACCATAGATGGAAATAGATGAAGGAATAGTATTATACGATGTAAGCGGTGGCCATGGAAACTACTAGGGAAGGCTTAGTCGTGAGGTACTCTATGCATGGAAGCACATGGAAGAGAAGTATGTAGCCAAAGGGTAGGAAGGTGTGCTAAAAGGTTATAGTTGGGGTGTGAAATTGTACCATGTGGAAATTCTAAATTTTTTATAAAATGGTCAATTAATGAGAGGATTGTTGGTAGGTGAAGGAGCAATAAATTCAGTAATTTTTGAAAATTTATATAATGACATGATGTGGGTTCATTTTTACCTTTGTAATCATAAGTATTCGAGTGAGTTAAGTGCAACCTAGCCAAGTGAATCATGTTTAGGTTCAAAGAGTTACAAAACAAGACGTGGAGAGAATATTTGTGAACAAAAAGGCTTACGTCCCCATTGGTGAAGGGTTTGAGCAAAGCGAGAAGCATTGAGAAGGAGCTATGATGAGTGGTTTTGAGCTACGGCACATGGATTCGAGCTAGGGTTTCATCTTACTTGACACAAAAGATAAAAGGTAGAATTTTGACAATGACACCTAAGAAAGCACCTGTAGTAGGCACAAAAGGAAAGAAAAAGGTGGAAGTTGAGGTTGAAATTACTCCCGAGAACAATTTTTCAGAGATGCAATACCCAGAAGGAGTAATAGTAAGGAAAGATTGGGGTTCCCACATCCGCATGTGCAAATTAAATGACTACAATCACCGCACCACGAATAACAAGGAGAGTTGGACGCTTTGTTGAATAAGAAGACCAAAAAGTGCACAAGTGGAAGATATGTTAGTCTATGACGACACTAGGGAAAATTTTCTTAAGAAGGTAGGAGTTTATCAGCTATATGAGCTCCCATACTTTAGAAAATATGAACCTTTATACCAAAGTGGATTATGAGGAGAGTCCATGAGGACTTATTTTATTTTTCTCGGATGAATGGTTACGATCACAATGAACCTAATTTCAACTTTAACAAGATTAAAGGTCACATGGACAAACATTATTAGTGATCTAAATGATAAAGCAACGGTTATAGCCACAAGCAAGGAGTTTGGGTATACCAAGTGTCCACGTGGAATGAACATTTATAGATTGAGGAAGTACCTGTGGTGTAGGTAGCTGCACATTTGCTCACCAAGCTGAATGATGAAGGAAGATGGTCACATGTAAATATAATGTGGGTATAAATTGCAAAGAAGATGACAGAGGGAGAAATCTACAAATTAGCAGGTTATATTGTAGAAACAATTGTTGAGGAAGCACACGTAGGTGAAAAGATAAGTTTTGGCACCATCCTCTTATCTCTTGTTTTTGTAGAAATTGGAGTGCCCGATGGGCCAAAGAATAAAATTTGGGAATACCCCGCTGAGAATAAGTCCCTAACGGAAAGGTTATAAAAATATTTATGTGAAGGATCAAGGAAGAAATGTCGTACAATATGACCAACTTCACGTGGCATTTGAGGATGAATGACGCATTCCAAAGGAACTTCCTTTAGTATTAGGAAAGGCAGTAAAGTTCGTGGTGTATCAAAAATTCTACATTGTGCGGTTTTCCATGAAAGATGGAACATGGAGTCCATGGTGCAAACTTCGTTATGCCTTCACATCATGCTACTTCTAGGCCTCAGTTCACAGATGTTTTTGATGCCTGCAGAATGAAATTCAATGCAGACAAGGTATATTGTGACTACCACAGCCTCATAAAACATATGTATATCTAGGTCGGTATATTACATTGAGAGGCTCATTTCGGACATGATAAGTATGAAGCCGGATAAGTTTGGATATTGGGGATAGTGGATTCACGCTCATATATCATGTAGCTCAATCCTAGGCTGGAGAATAATAAGTATGTGGAGAATGAGTTCATGCTCCTATGGCTTCCTAAGGGCAAGCACACAATGGAGAATCTGCTAGCTCCAAAGCCTATTATGACCATACAGATCGATGAGGAGGAAGCAGAACAAGAAGATAATCGGGGCTTGGATCATAGAGGCTGGAGGCAACCCATAGACAAAGTGGAAAGTGAGCATGCATATTATCCACCACAGGCACAAGATGAAGAAGAGGACTTGGACGTGGATGTAGTCCCTGAAGAGCACCGGTTTAAGAAGGTATTCAAAAGAACCAAGACCCAAGGTGTGGGAACACCATAGTCGGTAATAAGATCACCTAAAATGTCCCCTCATAAAGATGCACTTGAGAAGAAGAGAAGGAGAAAGATGAAGCTAGATGAGGAGGCAGAGGAGTCTAAGGTGAGCACGCCAGGGACCCCAGTACAACCAAATGATATGGAGGAGCCCAGAGATGAAGAAATGATAGATGAAGAAGAAGAGATGGAGGAAGTAGAAGAGACAGGTGAAAGAGAAACCTAGAACTCATTTTACTAATCAAGAATGAGAAGGGACAACTCCAAACCTTAGCACTTAGGTTCCTAAGCGGACAAGAATGAAGAGAACAAGTGAAGAATATGTTTGGCTAAGTATGGGCTATGTAAAGGAAAAAATAAAAATCATTTGCGCCCGGTTTGAGCACAATAGGCCTTAAGTAATTGTATGAATGGGAGATGATGGATCCGAGATATGGCCACCACACACAAAAGGAAACAATTACCCCGATTCATGGAGAACCATATGGATGAGCCAAATTTCGATGTCTCAAGGAATCTTGTGTATGAAGGAGAGTGAAGAAGGCACCCCAAAGTAGACACATGACAGTCACGCCTTCTCTAATGTCCTCGATGAGTAGGTAAGCAATGCTTTGGTTAAGGTATCTACGAGAGGTGGCGTAGAGGAATGTTGATAAATTTACCACCATTAGAGAGCTACTTGAAGATAACAAGGAAAAAACTACATAAATATCGTGTTTAAAAGGAGAGAATACCTAGAAAAGAAGATGAATGAGGCCTTCATTAACATGGTAGAAGAAATTGGTGAATACATTCTGAAAGCAAGACCTCGCCTTGAATCTAAGGTGTCTGAGAATTTTCGTTTGGCTATGCATTATGTGCGCACATTAGTTGATTTGGTGATATAAGATGGGCTAATTCAAATGCCAATGGCAAAGGATACAAAACAAGAAGCAGAAAGAGAAAGGGCATCCCTCGTTAGGAAAATTTCAAGTTATGAGGTATTGCTCCAAATTATGAAGGATGAACTAAAGAAAGATGACCAAGATTTAAATATTTGTGCCACACCGAAGCATGATAAAGATTAGAACTCTGGTTGAATATAATGATGTTCTAAAGCCCATGAAAGATGAGACACTGGGACGCGCATAAATATTGTCACTTGTGAAATAGAAACATGAAGCCCTTACAAAGAGCCCAAGATCCACATAAGGAAAGAATATATGAGATTGGGAAGCTAATAGCACGAGAATGCATCTTCTAAAGGGAATGATGTCTTCTATGGCTAATGTAGTCTAGGTATTACAAAATAAAAGGAGAAAATTACTTAAGATGAGTTGGATGCAATAACCAAAGACATTCTAGAGAAGACAAGGACCATGTTGGATAACCGGCGGACATTGGTGATGGAGATCAAAATTTAATATCCGAGTTGATCCTCCTAATTGAAGAGGAGGGTGTTGCAGATTAGAGGCCTATTCTTTTGTACAAATATTCATTATTTTATTTCAATTCTTATTCTTTATTCTTTGGAAGCATCGAAGGAAACGCCATTGCTTTGGAAAACAATATAATTTTGTATGGGTTAATGTTGAGCGAGACATCTTGTTCTAATGAGTAGGCAAACAAAAGATTCACATGCATGAACTAGGCACATTTGAAGGCGTGGAAGGATAGGAAAGGAAACACATGAAAAGACAAGCTAATACGGGAATTTTTATTTTCATGGATGCAAGTGATTTTCAAAGGTAACGTGTGGAGCACACATTGGGATGGAGACTTGTACGACACACAAATGCTATTTTTGGAATGAGTGTTTGATAAGCGTCATGCAAGAGTTTGAGATTAAAATAGGATACTCCTTCCAGCTTAACTCGTAGGATGCCTATTATTAGGACACTTACATGTGTGTGTTATTGTAAAGGCTGAATGGTTATTATCAGCATGTGACCTATTTTGGGAAGTGTGTAGGTGGTGAAGGGAAAGTCCCCACCCCTATAAATAAATAGCGAGCTATGTAGTTTAGAGACACAAAATTATTGTAAAGTTATGTTGTTGGATCTGATGCACACATAGCTTCTGGTCATATTTTGTAATGTAAGGAGCTTCTATGTTTTACAATGTTAATGTAATGGAGTATATTGGATGGATAATGGTGTTAAACATGACTATAATTGGTTTTTGCATGGTTAATCTTATTATGGTTATTGTTTAATTCAAGATTCTCTAAGATCTAGATCTGGAATATGTTATGTGGAATGTTATGCTTATTTATAGTTCTGAGTATGTTGTATCTTCATTAATCTAACATCCTACACAAGAAACTCTAAAGAGGACCTGGTGTCTTTTCACACTTCGGGTGAGCGCTCGGCTTAGGGTCAGGTGATGTTCCAATGTGTATGTGTTTCTCGGGGTTTTAAAGTAGATTCCGGCTACATAAATAAATAAATAAAATACATGTGTGCACACACACACACACACACACACACACACACACACAATAAATAAATAAATAAAATACATGTGTGCACACACCTTCACATGCAAAAAATTTAAGAGAAACAAGGATAATATGTTTCATAATCATGTTCTAGATATGTTTTTGTCTTTTAGTTTCGTTTAAATCTTGTCTCATGATGAATTATTCCATGCTTATCAAAATTCCACTACCATAAGTTGTTTCATACCATGTAAATAAAAAACCATGTAACCTACACTCATCCATTCCTCATCACCTAGGTAGAACATCCATCATCTCCAATGATTTTTGCATTTTATATTGATCATCCTTTATCATATGCACACATGATTATGCATATAATTTACATAACCAACACCTCTCTCCACATTTGAATTCCAATTTGATTTCAACCATCACTACAAGTCTAAATTTTTCCATTTCCATCATTTTACATTATGACTTTCCTCGCTATACTAGGTTGGGGAAACCCTTTCCTTATCCCGGGGTAATTTTAATAGTTGTTAATTTCCATTTAATTACCTATAAGTGGTTGGGGTAAAATAAATAACTTGAGGTTGGGCATTATGCTAACTCATTTCCTTGTCAATCTTATGACAATATATCAATTATTAATTCAACTAAATCAATCAAATAATCATCATCTTATGAAATAAACTGTCAAACCCTCCACACATGGTATTGAAGAGACCCATCATTTACAATTTACAAGATCTTATATATCCCGTGATCAATAGAATCCTACAATATTTAGAAATACATTTCATATGTTTAATAAGTCCCAAGTCATCCTTAGTTTTTGCACCGCATCCTACCTCCTACTTGGTGCATTTCAAAAAGGGGGAAAATATAGATTCTATAAAGTAAAAATTAGTGCATAAGGAAAAAAATTAAAATAAAAATCATTATAAATTCCTAAAATCCCATAAAAATAATACAATACCTTGATGACCTAATAAAAATAATATAACATTATAAAAATCCTCAAATACAATAAAATATACCTAATCTTATTTCTTTTATGCGTAAGGTTTACTATATATTAGCATATTTCCATGTCATAAAATTGGAATACTCAATCATGAAAATGTTAAAACAAGGTCACGAAGGCAATTTTTTTCGACTACAGAGAGTCAAGAGACAGAATGGTTAAAGTGATAAAGTTTATTCAATGGTCAATATTTAGGGATAGGAGTGAGGTGAGTTATAGGTTCTACCTAAGTTGGAGTTGTAGGAGTGAATAAAGAGGTGAGCAGATGGGTATATAATTTTGATGAGGAGTATAGAGACGTGGTAGTGGATGAGGAGGTCCAAGGCAAAGTTATTTGGTAGACATGCGATCAAGAAGAAGGGGATGAGCGAGTAAAAGCGTCACTAAGATTGGGTGAATTGGGGTTAGGTTGGATAGGGTTTTAGATGATATTAGGTTACAAACATTAATAATTGGTTGGGTGCGCAGTAAAAATTTGATGGTATTGATCAATGAAGTGTGGATAGTGAGAAAAGAGCAGTTAGGTAGAGGTATAAGTGTGCAACATAAGTCTCTAAGATAAATTCACAAACACGAATACTAACCTATGTGGACATGTTGCTTGCGATGAAGTTTTGTTGAGAAAACATATTGTTGTAAGGAGTAGGCACACAAAATATTTGCGCATGGGAACAAGGAACATTTTAAGGTGCGGAGGGATAGGAAAGGAAATGTGCACCAAGACAAGTTGATTCGGGACTTAGCCATTTTCAAGGATGCAGGATATTTTTGAAGGTAATGTGTGGAGAACACATCGAGATGAAGACTTTCATGACACAAAAATTCTATTTTGGGAATGATCATTGGATAAGAGCCATGCGGGGAGTTTGAGATAATAATAGGATTAATACTTCCAGTTAACTATAGGATGCCTATTATTACCACACTTACATGTGTGCGTGTTATTGTAAAGGATCATGGATATTATGAGCATGCGACCTATTTTGGGAAATGTGTAGTTAGTGAAGGGAAATTCCCCACCCCTATAAATAAGTAATTAATTGTGTGGTTTACAGACACACAATTATTGTAGAGTTATGCGATTGGATCTGATATGTGTATAGCTTATGGTAATATTTTGTAATGTAAAGAGGTTCTATGTTTTACAATGTTAATATAATGGACTGTATTGGATGGATAATGGTGTTAAACATGACAAGAACTAGTTTTTTCATGGTTAATATTATTACGGCTATCATTTAATTCAAGATTCTCGAAGATCTAGATCTGGAATATGCTTTGTGGAATGTTATGTTTATTTATAGTGTCCGAGTATGTTGTATCTTCATTACACTAAAATATTGCACAAACAACTCTAAAAAGGGACCTAGTGACTTTATGTGTTTCGGGTGAGCGCTCGGCTTAGGTGGGTGATGTGCCAACACGCCTAGGTTTTTTTTGGGTTTTATATAGTATATTATAGGCTATATTGTTGGTTCCATTTCCATGACCTCTTTTTCAGTTATTGTTTTAGGATGTTTCACAATGAAGACATATCGGTTGACCTTAACAAGTGTTGAGGAGTGGATAAAAGATCTGGAATAAGAGTACGCTTAGATGTTCAATAATGTATCTGATTTTGATGCACACATGTAAGTGGAGCAGAATTTGTATGGTATCTCATATGATATCTTCTTTTCTATTTTTCTGGTAGAGTTGTACAAGTGGTTGGTTGCTTATGTGTCTAAAAGGAATAAGAGGTATCTTACGCTTGTCTGGATGTAAGAAGAATTTCAGGCCCTTTATGATGCTGATCATATTTGGAAGTGCATTATGGATGTTTGGTTCTATGGTGTTTTGAATAGCTATATTTTGGGGTACTCAATTTCCGCTTATTCTTTCAAGGAGGTAGCTGAGTTCTAGTTTTTACATTATCCAAGGGGAACTTATTTGCAAGGCATTCCCTTAGTGCAAAATCTTGATGGTAACCCTCAATTTAGAATAAAAATCTATGGATAGCTAAACCCCACAACACATAGGGGTAGAAACAAATTTAGTGAAAGATGACGGAACTAACGAAAAGAGAGGTGGAGAGAAGAAAATCGGCTTGAGTAAAAAGAGGCACACAACATGGAGATAGAGAAACATTGTGATATTGCAAAGTGGATGGTGTTGAGGAGAGAGATGGATCGTGAAGGATTTTAAGCTCACACAGGAGGCATGGAGCCAGAGCATATGGAACTCCCCTATTTAGGAAAGCATAATAGGGAACCCTCCTCAGCCTCACATGGGAGCATGCCAAGAGAAATGACCTGGGTCAGGGGCACGCATCTAGAACTACCTGGTAACCTACCCATTTCATTTGGATTTCTATTATCTAGTACAACCAGTAGTCAGCAAGCTAGTTTTGGTAGTAGAAGAGTAGGAGTAAGTCAAATAATAGGTATATCAATGGTAAGGCAAATTTCTTCTTTATTGTTTGGGGGTACCTTCTTAGGCACATCATCATCACGAAATCAAGCGCATATAATTTTGGACTCATTTATGGGAGTAGTACGACTTCGTACATTGCAAGATTTTAGTTTAGTAGTACTTTTGGGACACATGGGAGAACATCTTTTGGTCCGCTTCTGGCTATAGGTGGAGGATCAGGAGGCATAGGTGGTTGGAGTTACGGTGGATCTAGTGGTTACGGAGGAAGAGGTAACACAAGAGAATATTTACATGTAGATGTCTCTTTATCTTCCGTGAGTATAAGGACATAGAATATGTTGTTGAGAATGTGCACATGTGTGATATATTATGGTGTGCAAAAGGAGTTACAACTTCGAACATAAGACAAGTCGATTTACAACTACATTGTAGGGACGTGCACAAAGTTGTTATAGGAAGTTTGACCTTGATCGGACTTGCATAGATTAAAGGATGTTTTCCTTAAGGAGTTACATATTCCCGAGTTTGAGAAGAAGAGTATAATCATGCTTAAGGATATTAAGCGAGGAACTACTAAGAACATTTGAGAATATGATGTTGGTTTCAAGACGTTGTTGTTTAAATTTTCTTATGATATTCATGAAAGATAACATACACGGTGGCTCACCGGGGCTTGATCACACATTTTAGTAGGGTGTTGTCACATAAGACTTATATGAACCCACGTAAAGAACTTGAAGTAGCTTTGTATGCTGAGGAAGTTGGAAGTATAGACACTGGCATGAGCCCATTCTTGGAGGCAAAGATTTCAGCTATGGAAAAGTAGTTGGAGAAATTATTAGAAAATTCAGCACACGAGATACATACAAGGATTTTGTGTACAGTTGTGAAGTATAAGGGAACACCAAAGATAGTTTTCCTCACTGATCAGTACATTTTTTGCTACTAGATTGTGAGATATTTCATTTGGACCATGATACAAGTTGATGCCCCCTATTACAATGTGTGATAAGAAAGAATGTATCTTGTTATTGTAAAAATTTTCAGTCCACGACTCATGATACGAGAATATTGTAGGTTAATTGGTCACATCCATGATGTAATAGATATCGGTGTGTGACAAAATGGAGTATCGTGATAACTCTAAAGGAAAAAGTGAGTACCATGATCATGATCACACCCAAGTGCGCTATGATCGAATGAAGGGTGATTTGAAGGAGGTCATGGTAGAGGTCAAGGTTACCATGGTCAATTTGGTGGATAAGGCCGTAGTGGTGGAAGAGGCGAGTTCCCTTACGGAATGTGTTTTATATGTGGATCTCCTAATCACTATAGGTACGAATGTCATCAGAATATTACTTGTTATTTTTTAAAGAATAATCACAAATATGAGGAATACCGAGATTTATATGAGAATATTAGCAAGCAACATAAATAATAAAACAAAGGCATAGGGATGGTTAGAATATAACGCTGTGTGAAAAATCAATGGATGCCAAGGTGGCACCGAACCCGAGGTATTACCTATGAGGATTACCACATGCACTAAAGCTGCAAGTTCCCGAGAGGCATTATAGCAGAAGCCTACCATCACCAAGGAGGAAGTTTTACATAAAAGGTACTAAGACCCTACACATCAGAAGGAGGTTTATCAAGAGACCATGGAGGTACTCAAAAATCTTCAGGGTGAAATATAGTGTTTTAAGGAACAGTCACAGAAATTAGAACAAAATATGGTAGCATAGAGAGTTCAATCAAATATTGATGACTTGAAAGAGGTATAAAAATGCTACACCAGGAGAATATCATTCCATTACTAGGGAACCGGCTAAAGGGAAAAATTTCATGTGCAAGTGTTGAGACCTGACGATAGATCCTACATGATAATATTCCCCCTCATAGCTTGGATTATGACAAGGAGATCACACTAAATGTTGTTATGGATTGGTTTCTCTTAAGTAATCTATTGATTGATACAGCAAAAAATTTAATGTTCTTCTTTGTAGATGCATGGGTACAGAGATGGAAGACCTCTATTATAGCCATCCTATAATGTAATGTTCATGGCTAATTGAAGTAAGACCACTCCCATAGGAGTCTTAAAGGGTGCATCCATTATTATACAAGGAAAAACTTCACTCGGGGCTTTGAGGTCTTAGAACTTGTAGAATTGGATAGCTTCCCGATTCTACTTGGGTGCCATTGATGTTATGCAAATAATGTTGATTTATGGTTCAACAAGGGGTAAATAAGTTTTGAGAACAAGGAAGAAAGAGTAATTATCCCTTTGACAAATGGAAAATCTATGCATTATGTTGAACCTTTGAGTGAGGAAGACCTGAACAAAATTTATGTACATTTCATTGGGGACCCATAAGTACTTGAGTCATCAAAGGAAAGAATCCTCCGGTGGGAAGATGCGAAGTCTATCAGTGATACTACAAGTATTTCTTGTGACAATTGGGCACATGACACCTATGAGATGGTTGGGTGTGAAGTCAGAAGCAAGCCTCGATGTATTTAGTGAATAGGTCACAACCCTATACCTCAATACACTGAAGAAGGACATCCTACGGTACTCTTGCGCACCGTGGAGGAGTAGTGGACAAATAAAATGCAAATAAGGAATAAGTTAGTATATACATTACGTGGGACAACAACACACTGGTAGATGGTTCACAAGGATAATCTTTTGGAATGGAATGAAGTCATAATTTCTCTAACCACTCGATTTGTCGGGAGCAACGTGCCTACTACAATATGCATGTATCATAGTAAAAAACTTGTTCAACACCACATTCAGCAAAGTGAGAGATTCTGGATAGAGGGGAAGGAAGCTTTACCACCTTCACTTTGGGTTCCAAACTTTATTTCACTTTATAAGGCGTATGTACGAGTCGGGTATGTTTATATAGAGCTACATAGGGTGACATGAAATTGGTAGGACTTGATTGCGGGAATGACCCGGACTTTTTACTAATGCTCTACTAAACCTCTGGTGGAAGAGGCATTAAGAGTTATAAAGCACTTAACTATGCGAGACAGTGAAAAGACGGAAGAACTCATTTAAGAGTTATTTGGTGAGGTAGACTCAAGAGTGTATTTTCATAACGTAGAAGAGACATATGCCAAACTCCTAAGCGTACATACCGTGAGAAAGAAAAATGCAAGATGGTCTACATAGTGGATGATGAACAAGTATAAAATATGGATATAGATCATTCAACAGTGCGCGTGAAGTGTTAGATAATGCATATAAGAATGTTTGTTCCTATCATGAACCTATGAAGACCAAGAAAGTGAACATTGGGACAGATGGTGAACCTAATGAGGAAACAATTGCAGATTATTGGTCTGATTCTAAAGTGGAAAAGATAATTGAGTTACTAAGGTATTTTCAGGACCTATTTCTGGGGCTACCATGAGTTAAAATGGGTGTATACGTCATTAGCAGAGATGATGATTAAGATAAAGGAAGGTCCACATCCAAATCGGGATGAGAGTTTACAAGATGAACCCTAACCTACACGTCAAATTTAAGGAAGAAATTGACAACATGTTGAAATCTATAATCATAAATCCCCTAGAGGAATCAGAGTGGGTTAGCCCCATGGTTATCAGTATAAAGAAAGATGGTTGGATTAGGATTTGTGTGAATTACAGTGAACCGAATGTTTCTGTGTGATTGATCCTTTTCCAAAACCTTTCACAAAGGAAATATTAGAAGGAATTATAGGGCACAAAGTTTATTCTTTTATAGATGGATTCTCTAGGTATCATCAGGTTTGAATTACATAGGAGGATCAAGAGAAAATGACTTTGACCACTGATTGGGGAAGTTTTGCATATACTTTGTGATGCCCTTTGGTTTTAAAAACAAGCTCTGTTATATTTTCGTGCATAGTTGTTCAAGAATTCCAATATTTTATTTATAACTTCCTACCAGTTTACTTGGATGATTGGAAGGTTTATGGACTTGTTAAGGATCATAGTGAAAATTTGGGCTTAATGTTATAAATATGTAGAAAGTTAAGCCTTTCTTTAAACATCAAGAAGTGTATGTTCACTACACCATTTGGAAATTTGTTAGCGCACATCATCCTGAAACGAATGTTTGTTAGTGTATCTAGCTAAGGTTGCAGTTATTGTAGGCCTGGAAGAGCCTACCAGTTAGAGTGAGGTGCATGGATTCTTGGGCCACATAGGGTATTATAGAAATTTTATCAAAGGATATGTGAAGATTGCTGCACCCCTGGAAGAGTTACTAAAAGGAAAAGGGACGTTCTATTAGGGAGAACCACAACAATGCACATTTGAGGCATTGAAGGAGAGACTTACAACAACACCCATTCTATGTTTTCCTTCATGGAACCAATTGTTTCATGTACATGTGGACGCCTCTAGCACAACCATTGGCATGGTGTTAGCTCAACTTGGAGAAGGTATTATAGATCATCCTATTTATTTTGCTAGTAGAAATTTGACTCCGACCGAGAAAAATTATACAACAGAGCATGAGGCCTTTTCGATGATCTAGACATTTCCTAAATTCAGACAGTACTTGCTAGCAAAATATTTTGTATTTTTTTGGTGTTCAATTTAATCTCACCCTGTTTGTTCAAAACTTCTCAGTCCGCATGTTTTGAAGTATTTTTTTTCTCCCTGTATGGACGCGTGAAACTCTTTTCCTTTACCAGGATGCCATTTTTCAGTCCTTTCCTTTGGTCGAGGATCACATTGAGTCCAAATATTGTTTTCCATTTCTCTGTCTATGAGAAACAATTTGTAATTTGGGCATGAATTATGGGTTTCCCCTTCCGTCTATTTTTTCAAAGTCACGTTTTCCCAATCAATTTTTTTCCCATCATCCGTGGAAACATGGTCCTTTCTGATTGGATACGGCCCGGCGGGTCTTTTTGGTGAAACTTTTCACTTTCGTCACATTTGTAAAAAATACCAAATTGGCCCCATGGCCCCGATAGTATCTAATTGGTTATTCAAAAAACATGAAGCGGCGGGAAAAATTCTTACTTTGACCTGAAGATGGACACGTGGCCTTTTTTAAGACCAAGGAAGAGTGCCAGATTATCAAAACATTTTGAATATTTTTTCCTTTTTTGAAAAGGAGCAAAGTTATAAATTGATCCACAACCCCGCAGGGGACAAAGTGATGTCACATGTTTGAGTCAACATTTGAAAATTCAAAGTGGGGAAGTGGGTCGGTGGAACACTTTGGAGTTTTTAAGCTTTGTTTTCAAATGATGTAAAGGTATAAAAGTGAGTTACAACTCCGATGGGGCCCACATCAAAAGTTGGAAGTAGAGAGGCAGGTCACCGGAGCATTTTGAAGTTTTTGGCCCATTTCAACTCAAATATTTTCCACGTGGAGGTTCTGTGCTCATTTGAGGATTCACCTCTTGATTTTACCTTTGAAGTTACACCAAGGAGACATGTGGAGGTTTCCACTGGCCCTACCCATACTTATACTTTTCTTCAAGCAAGTGGTGTAGCTTTGTCAGACCATGGACACATGGAATGCCTGCGCTCATTTGAGGATCTTCCTCTAGGTCCTACCTTCGTAGTTGCACCAAGGAGACATGGCTTATTTTGGCTCCTATTTATACTTAAACTTATCAAAAACTTTCTAAGGCCCGAGACATGTTGAGGGCTGCGCTGTTTGGGAACCTGCCCCTAAATTTTTCTTTTGAAAGAGCACCGAAGAGACATGTGGAGGTTTTCATTGGATCAACCCATACTTAGAATTTTTCAAGTGTCAATTGAAACTTTGTTAGACCCTAGACATGTGGAAGGCCATGCTTGTTTGAGAGTCCTTTTGAGATTCATACCAAAAAGTGTCATGAGACATGTGGAGGTTTCCATTGGATCTTCCCATAGTTATACTTTTCAACAATCAAGAAACTTTCTCGAACCCTAGGAATGTGGCACCTTCCACTAGTCCTTAAAACTCTTTCAAACAATTTTGTTGAGATGAGACATGTGGTGAGCCCATGCTTGTTTAGGGTCTCCACTTTTGAGCACCATATAAGAAGTGTACTTTCAAAGACACGTGGAGGCTTCTGGGCTCCTCTTTGTACTGAGAATTTTTCAAAGGGAAAAGTAAATTTCTTGGGCCCATGGCAGTGAGAGCCTACGCTCATTTGATGTCCCACCTCTAAACTTCATCTTTGAAGTTACACAGAAAAATCACATGGAAGCTTCCGTTGAGCCTTTCCATACTCGACTTTTCTGCAATTGATGCAATTATCTAGGGTCTTAAACACTTGGAAGGCCCATGCTCATTTTAGAACCTTCCTCTAGACTTCACTTTGCAGTTGCATCAAGGAAACATGTGGAGGATTCCACTAACTCCTCTTTTCACTTGGCCGATTCGAACTCTCGTAGCTCAAAATACGTAGATTCCATGCAGGGCATTCATTTTCAAGGTGTATTCTCAAGGGTGAAAAGGATTTCTTTTCGATCCAACTATATGGAGCTACCTAAAAATGATTAAAAAGGGGATTTATCACACGACATAATAAAAGGATGATTAGAAGAACTGTTAAAAAGTTATGGCATGGCATTCTAGTCATGGTTGAGGGTCCGAGAAGCATGATCAATTCATGATTTTCCACCCGGTAGCTTTGGGTATAAATTTGTTAAACATCACTTTACGGGAAAAATTTGTAATGAGTAAAGGATTTGTCAAATATTCTTCTTTTTTGGGGGAAAATTTGGGATGAGTGATCGAGTGAATTGTATAAATGTAATGACGATACTATTGCAAATGGTTAGCAGTTAATGTTTACGAAAATTTGAGAAATCCCATCTTCGTGAGAGACCATCTGAGAAATATGTTACTCTCTTTTGTTTTAGATTTGATCAAGTTAGATGGTTGCAAGTGTACAACCATTGACAAGCTCGATATTGTTCAAGAAACTTTCCCCTACTTGATAAATCTAATAGATCTCGAATTAATCTATGTTGATCTTGGGTAAAATTGTGTCTACTTTTATTTCATAATGTATTTAAATGGTTTTGATGTTCCTATTGCAATATTATGTTAAAATCCTCTGAATCACACAAGATGTCATCCCTATGATAGTATAGTGGCATTTGCAATTTCATTATGAGAAGAGCCTTCATCCTGTAATGAAATAAATAATTTAAAATCACTTTAATATCATTTTGTTGATAAATATTGTTTGTAAGTCTATGAGTGTATCTTAGGCGTGATGGACCAGGGGTTATTTAATGTTTAATTGAGTCTTTACTTGAGCTTTCATGTTGAATTCTTGAAGAGTGTGAAACCGTGTAGATCTGGGCCTCTGTGGATGCACACCTTCTAGTTGAAGGAATATTTTGGCTATTTTGAAGCTTTTTGTTGTTGAGTTTTCTAATTATTGTAAAGGTTCTCAAAGATCTAGTGAAATCAACATCATCTTACTTAATCCCCCACCAAAAATTTCAAATAGCCATGAATTCTACCTGAAGTACCCCTTGTTTTCTGTGTATCCACAAATGAACAAATTCTACTACCAAAATATACAAAATAAGCAGGTGTTTTAAGTGTCTTTAGTACCTCGAACCTTGTTAAAAATATCTCCATTCTTTAGAAGTGACAACTCATGGTGAGAGTTAAATTGTGGTGTATTAATCATATTTTCTCAAGGTTCCCCTTAAAATTGTGTAAAGAAGGATCTCTTCATGTCCTTCACTAATAGAGGTTACAAAATGGGTCCTCTAACATTGGTTGAAAGGAATGACCTAAAGTAGTGAGGATAGATCAAATCCTTAATGAAGGTGCTATCCATTTCTCCAACGCCTGAGTGACAAAGAGTCACCTGAATCTCCTCCCCTACTACAAAATGATTTCTACCATGATTTTTCTGTCTCTAAGTAACTTGTTAAATCTGTGACACTTCTCGGCTTCTAAGGGAGAATCAATTTGGATACCAACACCATATTGGCGCCATTGTAAGGGATTATTTGAACATCAAGACCTATTTGTGCTATAACAACACCAGACCTATTTTTGCATTGCACCAGGGAATTATTTACGTTGTCAAGGAATATTTGAACTCCGGGACTTATTTGTGTGGCAACAACAATAGATTTGTGTCATTTTTGGGATTATTTGAACACCGAGACCTATGTGTTTGGCAATAAAACCCAGATTGGTGCTATTGTCGGGGATCTTCAAATTTATTCTTATATTTTTCCTAGGTAATGTCTCTTGCATGATGATTTAAGTACAAATACATTGTTTAAACGTCATCCTTTGTTGAGATTTGTAATATTTGTGCAAGATTACATGTTCATTATGCAATATTTCCAATTTCTAGTGGTTATTGCACTAAATTTATATCATCAGTGATAAATACTGGTAAAGGAAGGTCAAATCTACTAGGCTTTGCAGGAATTAAGTATTGATAGTATTTGAAAAGTCATTTATAGTGAATTTTCACAACTAAGGTGAAAATCCTTAGTGGCGACTCCGTGTTGATTTAAATTTTGATAAATACTAGTGCCTTAACCTGTATTAAGTGAAATCTATCACTAATCTTTGCAAAGATGGAAGGAAGAAGATCTTTCTTCACTAAAGACCCTATCAAAAAGTTGTTTCCAAAACTGGGAAAGACAAATTTAGAAGGAAAAGAATTTGGAAAATAGTTGGAGATTAGGAATCAAGAAAATAGTTATCCATTGTGAAAAGTGATCAACCTGTGGTTGAGGATTACCATTCTTCTTCAAGTGATTCTAAATCAAGTAATCTTCATATAGATCTGAATTCTCCAACTGGAGAGGGGCCTTCATTTGTGTCTGATAAGTGTGCTTCTCAGTCTATCCCTGTATTTTCCAAAGTTGATAGGGTTTTCCACGAAATAGAGTATTTAGAGGACATTCATTTTGAATATCATACTCCTGTGTTCCAAAGACCTCTTGTCCCTCATCATTTTGTATCTCCTGTAAGATCACCTCCTCAAAAGAATATGGCCCAACCCCACCTGACCTCCTTTTGTTGTGAATACTTTTGGTCTTATAAATTTTAGAGGTATGGCTAGATATCCAAATGTAGTGCCACAAGATGTTAGAAATAGACTACCTAAATTTCAAGGGAATAATGCTATCACTGGTGATCACCACTTAAATTTTTTTGTCAATATGATGGAAGACTTTGAGATTGAATTTGAGGATGTGTATATAATTTTTTAATGCATACTCTTGAGGAGGATGCACGTGACTAGTATAAGTCTTTACCAGATAACTCAATAGACTCATGGACAGAAATGAAGAATGCCTTTAGATTGCAATATGAGGATAAGATAGATCCCAGGTTTATTTTGTCTGAATTTGAAAATATAAAGAATAATCCTAATGAATCTGTTCATGATTTCAATACTAAGGTTTAATAAGACCTTGAATAGGCTACATGTAATCCTAAGGACAAGAAATGTTTCTTCTACGATAAAATATTCTCATGCTTTTGATAAGAAGGCTATTTATTACCCGAGAGATTAAAACCCTGGAACTTTAAGGTAGGCCTTCACCATGGCTTTGTAGATTGAAAATAACATCAAGGAAGTTGGTAAGCCTCCTAAAAGAGAAGGGTATAAATTGATCAATCTAGAAAAGCCTCAGTCAAGTAAAATTGTTGATTTGGAAGAGGTTGTAAAAAATTTGGCCGGAGCTATTAAAGAAATATCTTACAAACTAGCCAAAGCAGAGAAGGGGATTGGACAAAGTTCCCAAGGTCAACACAAGCCACAAGGTCAAGAAAGATTTGGAAATCATCCCAGAGGTGATCATAGATCAGATGACAGAGGAAAGGGACCCATGGGATCAGGAAATAGATAGCCCCAACCCCGGGAAAATAGAATGGTTCCTGATCCTTTAACTACTAGAGTTGTTGTTGTTGAAGAAGCTCATGAAATTGAGTGGTGTGATAGTTGTTTCTTGCCACATTCTCCATGTGATGTTGAAAAGGGAGTTGAGGAAGAAGCTGATGATGATGAGACAGATGATGATGCATGCATGATGGAGTGCTCTACAAGTTCATAGCAGGGAGTGACCTCAACTGAGATGATAAGTGCCAAAACTGTTGAAAGATTATGGGATTGCATCCACTGGGTATTACCTCTTCCTCCCACTAATACTTTTGAAATTGATATGGTACAAGATTTTTATTTTCCCAATAATGATTTTGAATACTTGAGGGCATTGATGATTAAAAAGTATGATGGAGGAATTCCTTCAGAAGAGGATAGGAAATTGTTAATGAATGCAATAGTTTCCCAAGAAAAAGAATATAATACCAGGAGTAAGGTTTCGAAAGGAGTAGGGCTATAGGAAAAACCAAAAATTTCAGTTCTTACTAATATCCCTAAGGAAACCCCAAAAAAATATGCATCCGGAAGGCTTTGTCACCCCATATGAAACATGTGTTCCTCCCCATTCTCAGAATGTGAAAAATACTATGCCATCAGATGAATATGTAAACCTTCCTCCGAATACTACCTTACCCAAATATGTTCCTTATGACATAGCCCAAATCTTGAGTCAAATCAAGATTATTGTTCCTATTGTTGAATTGCTTAGAATCCTTGAGCATAAGAAGAGGGCGTTTGAATATTTGGGATTTAAAGAAGAAAAGGTTACCTAGGCTAAAAATGTGAACAATGTAGAGGTTCCTCCTGCCATTGCAGAATTAGAAAAACCACAAGCATTGGAGGAATTGGGTGAACCACCTGAGGTTTATTTGGGAACTTCTCTGGTTGAGTCTCAATTGAATGTGGATCCATTTTTTACTACTTTGATTATTAAGGATAGGTTGTTACATAACTGCATGTTTGATTTAGGAGCCTCATGTAATGTAATGCCTCTTGAGGTCATGAATGAGTTAAATATCAAAGTAACAACAGCTTATGGGAAATGTACTTCCATGGATTCAAGAGAGGTGCTAGTAGTTGGATGTGTCAAGGGTTTAGTAGTGCAATTGGCAACGTATCTAGGCAAGTACTTAACCTTGAATGTGGTCATTATGGATTGTCTTGCTAAATGGGGGATGTTATTATCCAGAAAGTGGGCAGCTAGTGTGGGTGGAAGTGTGCAAATGGACATGTCTTATGTAACCATACCAATTGAGGGAAGCCTTGTGAAGTTATATGGTGAAAATAAAATGTTATATCTCATTGAGGACCCCAACAATGCTTCTTATGAAGTATTGCACACAGACATTAATGTTGATAACTCTGTGAGATATGTTGTTTTTGAAAAGTATGAAATTGATCAATGCGGTATTATGAGAAGGTTCATTTTCCTGGGACTTTGATGTTTGATTGAACCTCGAGTGGTGTTGAAAAAAAAATTGACCTAGGCAAAAACGATAAGCCTAAAAAAATTTGGTCAGATAAGAACTTGGATGGAAAAGAGAAACAATCATATGACCAGTTGTTAAAGATGTATCAGAACTGCTTAGCATGGTCATATCCAGAATCAAAGGCACTTGAAAATTTTCCTTGATTGTTTTCTCTAAATTAGGGTGCTCATCATTGTATAGTGTATAGTCTTTTGGTTTTGTTCTCGCTTTTGGATTTTTCTCTTTTGATTTTTCCCGGTCCCCGTGACCAGTTTTTATTGGTTTCTCAGTTCATCTTGGGGGATTTGGTTATTGTCTTTCTGATCTACAAGCTTGTTTTGACTCCGTTTCCCAATGGATTTTTGGCACATGGTCTATTATGTTGTTCTTCGGCACTCACAGGAGTGCCCATCCCCGAGTCGAGCCGATGTTGGTGCTCAATTTAATCTCACCCTATTTGTTCAAAACTTCTCAATCTGCATGGTTTGAAGTATTTTCTATCTCCCTATATGGATGCGTGAAACTCTTTGCCTTCACCAAGATGTCTTTTGTCAGTCCTTTCCTTTGGTCGAGGATCACATTGAGTCTAGATATTGTTTTCTATTTCTCTGTCCATGAGAAAGAATTTGTAATTTGGGCATGAATTCAAGGTTTCCCCTTCCTTCTATTTTTCCACAGTCATGTTTTCCCTATCAATTTTTGTCCCAACATCCGTGGAAACATGGTCCTTTCTAATTGGATGCACCCGACGGGTCTTTTTGGTGAAACTTGTCACTTTTTTCACATTTGTAAAAATACCAAATTAGCCCCATGGCCCCGATAGTATCTAATTGGTTATTTAACAAACATGAAGTGACAGGAAAAATTCTTACTTTGACCTCGAAGATGGACATGTGGCCATTTTTCAAGACAAATGCGGCGAGGCGGATCATCGGAACATTTTGAAGATTTATCCCTTTTGAAAAGGGAGCAAAGTTATAAATTGATCCGCAACCCCGTAGGGGATAGAGTGATGTCACATGTTTGAGTTAGTATTTGAAAATTCAAAGCGGGGAAGTGGGTCGGCGGAGAAATTTGGATTTTTAAGCTCTGTTTTCAAATGATGTAAAGGTATAAAATTGAGTTACGACTCCGATGGGGCCCACATAAAAAGTTGGAAGTGAAGAAGCAGGTCACCAGAGCATTTTGAATTTTTTTGGTGCATTTCAACTCTAATATTTTCCATGTGGAGGGCCTACACTCATTTGAGGATTCGCCTCTCGGTTTGACCTTTGGAGTTGCGCCAAGGAGACATGTGGAAGTTTTGCGGCCCTGCCCATACTTAGACTTTTCTTCAAGTGACCAGTGTAGCTTTGTCACACCATGGAAACGTGGAGGGCCTATGCTCATTTGAGGATCTTCCTCTGGGTCCTACCTTTGTAGTTATTCGAAGGAGATACATGGAGACTTCCACTGGCTCCTCTCTATACTTAGACTTCTCTAGAAATTTTGTAAGGCTTGGGACATGTGGAGGGCCTGAACTTTACTTTTAAAAGAGCGCAGAAGGGACACATGGAGGTTTCCACTGGAGCTTCCCATACTTAGACTTTTTAAAGTGTCTGGTGTAACTTTGTCAGACCCTAGACACGTGGAAGACCCATGCTTGTTTGAGAATCCTTCTTTTGAGCTTCATACCAAAAAGCGTCGATAAGACACGTGGAGGTTTCTGCTGGATCTTCCAATATTTAGAATTTTCAATGGCTAAAGAAACTTTCTCGGACCCTAGGCACGTGGCACCTTCCACTGGTCCTTAAAACTCTTTTAAACAACTTTGCTAGGATGAGACACATGGTGATCCCATGTTTCTTTAAGGTATCCTCTTTTGGGAACCATATCAGAAGTGCGCTAAAGACACACGTGGAGGCTTCTGTTGGCTCCTCTTTGTACTGAAACTTTTTCAAATGCCAATGTAACTTACTTTGGCCCAGGGGCACATGGAGAGCTTGTGCTCGTTTGAGGTCCCACCTCTAAACTTCATCTTTGAAGTTGTGCCAAACAAACACATGGAAGCTTCCGCTAGGCCTTCCCATACTCTGAATTTTCAGCAACCGATGCAATTCTCTAGGGTCCTGAACACGTGGAAGGCCTGCGCTCATTTGGGAACTTGCCTCTAGACTTCACCTTAGCAGTTGTGCCAAAGAAGCACATGGAGGCTTCCGTTGAATCCTCTTTGCACTTGGCCGAATTAGACTCGTAGTGCACGAATGTAGGAATCCATGTGAGGGAACTCATTTCCTGGTCAAAGCATACAAGTGTGTCCCACTTTGTAGCCATAAATATTTTAAAAATCCGACTAGTAAATAAATAATTAAAAAATACTATAAATTTTTTAAAATTCGTAAATTTTGGATGCCCTGCACCTTGGTATTTATAACCTCTTAAAAATTCATGTTTGGTCATTTTATATGTGTTTGGTCATGTTTTGGTTGTCGGACATAATTTGCTTTGAAAGTAAAAACTACAAAAAAGTGGGACACGAGTTATATGCTTTGACCCTTCTCAAGGTGTATTCTCGAGGGTGAAAAGGATTTCTTGTCGATCCAGGCTATATGGAGCCACCTAAAAATGATTAAAAGGGTATTTCTCGCATGACATAATAAAAGGATGATTAGAAGGACTATTAAATATTTATGGCATGGCATCCCAATCATGGTTGAGGGTCCGAGTAAGAAATGATCAGTTCATGATTTAATCACCTAGCAACTTTGTTTGTAAATTTGTTAAACATAAATTTCGGTACAAATTTTTAACAAGTATAGGATTCCTTGAATATTCTTCTTTTGGGGGAAAATTTGGGATGAGTGAGCGAGTGAATTGTATAAATGTAATGAGGATACTCTTGCAAATGGTCGGGGTTAATTTTTACAAGAAAATTTGAGAAATCCCATCTTCCTGAGAGACCATCTAAGAAACCTATTAATCTCTTGTGTTTTAGATTTGATCACATCAAGATGGTTGCAAGTGTATAGCCATTGACAAGATTTGAGATTGTTTAAGAAACTTTCCCCTACTTGATAAATCTAATAGATCTTGAATTAATCTGTGTTGATCTTGGGCAAAATTGTGTCTACTTTTATTTCAGAATGTATTCAAATGGTTTTGATGTTCCTATTGCAATCTTGTGTTAAAATCCCTCTGAATCACATAAGATCTCATCCATGTGATAGTATATTGGCATTTACAATTTCATTATGAGAAGAGCCTTCATCCTGTAATGAAATAAACAATTTAAAATCACTTTATTGTCATTTTGTTGATAAATATTGTTTGTAAGTCTACGAGAGTGTATCTTAGGAGTGATGAACCAGGGATCTTTAATGTTTAATTGAGTCTTTAACTCAATCCTTTGTGTTGAAATCTTGAATATTGTGTGAAACTATGTAGATATGGGCCTCTATTGATGCACACCTTCTCGGTTGAATGAATACTTTTGCTATTTTGAAGCTTATTGTTGTTAAGTTTTCCAATTGCCGTAAAGTTTCTCAAATATCTTGTACAATCAACTTCATCTTGCTGAATCACCCACCAAAATTCCAAATAACCATGAATTCTACCAAAAGGACCCTGTTTGTGTTTTATATCCATAAATGAACAAATTCTACTACCAAAATATACAAAAGCAAGAAATTTTTAAGTGTCTTTAGTAACTTTGAACCTTGTTCGAAAAATATGTCCATTCTTTAGAAGTGACAACTCGTAAGACTTAAATTGTACTTGTATTAATCATATTTTGTCAAGGTTCCCCTAAAAATTTTACAAAGAAGGATCTCTTCATGTCCTTCACCAACAAGTTACAAAACAGGTCCTTTCACCCTAGTTAAAAGGCATGACCTAAAGTAGTGAGGATATATCAAATCCTTAATGAAGGTGTTATCCATTTCTCTAATGCCCGAGTGATAAAGAGTCACCGAATCCTCCCGGCTACAAAATTACTTATACCATGATTTGTTTTTCTCTAAGTATCTTGTTAAATCTATGATGTTGCTTGGGTTCCAGGATAATCAATTTGAATACCAACATATTCTATATTGATCACATTGCATTAAAATACTTAGTAAAGAATCCCATTTTATAGGGGCATATATGTTGATGGGTGCTCTTATATTAGGAATTTGATTTCATAGTTGTGGTAAAACAAGGTAACAATAATTCTAGTGTAGACCTCTTATCAAGGATTCAATCAAGGGAGGACACACAAACAATTGAATATATAATGTATGATGCACAATCAGTATAGTTACATTGTGTGCCTTCGAATGGAGGATATTGCTAACTTTTTATGCAAAGGTATGACGCTAGAAGGAATGAAAGCATTGGAAAAGAAACAAATTGTAATTTGCGCAAAACCATTTATGTTGATTAGTGGATATTTATATAATCTAGGCAGAGATGAAGTATTACGTCAGTGTGTCTTGGAACATGACTGCATAGGTATCATGGAAGAGGCTCATGGTGGTATTGCAGGTCAACATTATGCGCAGTGACGCCATCGCGCACAAGATTTAACTTGCTAGGTTATGGTGGGAGACCTTGTACAAGGATTGTAAAGAGTATTGTAAGGCCCGTAGTCACTATAAGTAGCTTGGAAAACTCGGGAAAAGGGATGAAATTCCTTTGAGGCCTATTACTAGTGCATAGCCATTTGAGAAATGGGATATAGATTTTGTGGGTCCTATTTTTCCAACCGTGCATAGAGTCGGATCATGTTATATCATCACTTGCATAGATTATCTTACAAGATTGGTAGAAGTAGCACCTGACAAAGGATTGTACAACAACTACGATGAGATGATTCTTATAAGAAAATGTTCTTACTAGGTATGGATGTAAACCGAGGTTGACAAGTTATAGGAGCACATACTTTTTGAATGAGACAATTAGGATATTACTGGATGAATTTATGGTTGTGCACCATAAAAATACACCCTATCATCCTAAGGCAAATGGTACTACCGAGGCCTTTAACAAGATATTGAACCGACCTTGACAAAAATTTATGACGTTGGAAGGAAAGATTGGGATGATAAATTTTCTACTATAATTTGGGCCTATAGAACAACCTATAAGAGGATGAATAATGCCACACCCTTTTAGTCGTGTTTGGCATAGAAGTAGTTCTTCCTATGGAATTCATTTTACCTTCTTTACGTATTACACATATTGGAGGTCTATCTTATAAGAAAGCATTAAAACAAAGAATTGACTACTTAATACGGTTGGAGGAGACGTGCACCATAGAAAGTTGGAGTAAGAAGCAAGAAAAGGCCAAGAAGAAGGCATCACATGACCGACACATTAGGGACAAGAAGCTTGAGGTTGGATAGATGATACTAATTTATGTTTCTAGGTTTCTGTGCCATCTAGGAAAGCTCAAAGTCCATTGGTTGGGACCGTATGTTATCAATCATATACTTGACTCAGCGCTTTCTAGTTAGAGGTGCTTGATGGAATGTAGTTACCCGGTTACTTTAACGGGAATAGGTTGAAGCCCTACTATAAATAAGTCTTCTTGGTGTTTGAAATAAGGAAATGATTCCATTTAGTATATGTTTCCTTTGATGTATTTCCTTGTTCGTCGCTATGCTTTGTCAATTTACTTTGGTGTTTTGTGTAATATTAAGCGCATTTGTGCACTAGAATATAATTACAATCTGAAGTATTTTTATGTGCAGAGGACTACACATACCATTGGTGTGGCATGGTGGCTATTTACAATTGGGTATACATGAGAAAAAACTATTACAAGTGTTATTCAAGTATGGGAAGGAGCTGTTAGAAAGGAAATTTCTTCTAAAGAAGACCATAGATGGAAATAGATGAAGGAATAGTATAATACGATGTAAGTAGTGGCCGTGGAAAGTACTAGGGGAAGGCTTCTTGGTGAGGTACTCGGTGTATGGAAGCACATGGAAGAGAAGTATGTAGCCAAAGGGTAGGAAGGTGTGCTTTAAAAGGTTATAGCTAGGGCGTGAAATTGTACCACGTGGAAATTCTAAAATTTTTATAAAATGGTCAATTAATGAGAGGATTGTTGGTAGGTGAAGGAGCAATAAATTCAGTAAATTTTTGAAAATTTATATAAGGACATGATGCGGGTTCACTTTTACCTTTGCAATCACAAATATTCGAGTGAGTTAAGTGCAACTGAGCCAATTGAATCATGTTTAGGTTCAAAGAGTTACAAAACAAGACGTGGAGAGCATGTTTGTGAACAAAAGGCTTGTGTCCCCATTGGTGAAGGGTTTGAGAAAAGCAGAAGCATTGAGAAGGAGCTATGATGAGTGGTTTTGAGCTACGGCACATGGATTTGAGCTAGGGTTTCATCTTCCTTGACACAAAACATAAAAGGAAGAATTCTGAAAATGACACCTAAGAAAGCCCCTGTAGTAGGCAAAAAGGAAAGAAAATGGTGGAAGTTGAGGTTGAAATTACTCCTGAGAACAATTTTTTAGAGATGCAGTACCCGGAATGAGTAATAGTAAGGAAATATTGGGATTCCCACATCCGCATGTGCAAATTAAATAACTACAATCACCGCACCACTAATAACAAGGGAGAGTTGGACGCTTTGTTGAATAAGAAGACCAAAAAGTGCATAGTGGAAGATATTTTAGTCTATGATGACACTAGGGAAAATTTTCTTAAGAAGGTAGGAGTTTATCAGCTATATGAGCTCCCATACTTTGAAAAATATGAACCTTTATACCAGTGGATTATGAGGAGAGTCCATGAGGACTTATTCTATTTTTCTGGATGAAGGGTGACGATCACAATGAACCTAATTTCAACTTTAACAAGATTAAAGGTCACATGGACAAACATTATTAGTGATCTAAATAATAAAGCAACGGTTATAGCCACAAGCAAGGAGTTTGGGTATACCAAGTGTCCGCTTGGAATGAACATTTAGAGATTGAGGAAGTACCCTGTGGTGTAAGTAGTTGCACATTTTCTCACCAAGCTGAATGATGAAGGGGGATGGTCACATGTAAATACAATGTGGGTATAAATTGCAAAGAAGATGATAGAGGGAGAAATATACAAATTAGGAGGTTATATTGTAGAAACAATTGTTGAGGAAGCACATGTAGGTGAACAGATAAGTTTTGGCACCATCCTCTTATCTCTTGTTTTTGTAGAAATTGGAGTGCTGATGGGCCAAAGAATAAAATTTGGGAATACCCCGCTGAGAATAAGTCCCTCACGGAAAGGTTAGAAAAATATATATGTGAAGGATCAAGGAAGAAATGTCGTATGACCAACTTCACGCGACATTTGAGGATGAATGACGCATTCCAAAGGAACTTCCTTTATTATTATGAAAGGTAGTATAGTTCGTGGTGTATCAAAAATTTTACATTGTGCGTTTTCCATGAAGGATGGAACATGGAGTCCATGGTGCAAACTTTGTTATGCCTTCACATAACGCTACTTCTAGGCCTCGATTCACAAATTTTTTGATGCCCGCAGAATGAAATTCAATGCGAGACAAGGTAGATTGTGACTACCACAGCCTCATAAAACATATGTATATCTAGGTCGGTCTACGTACATTGAGAGGCTCATTTCAGACATGATAAGTATGAAGCCAATAAGTTTGGATATTGGGGATAGTGGATTCATGCTCATATATCTTTAGCTCAATCCTAGGTGGAGAATAATAAGTATGTGGAGAATGAGTTCATGCTCCTATGGCTTCCTGAAGGGCAAGCACACAATGGAGAATCTGCCCGGCTCTAAAGCTGTTATGACCATACGGATCGATGAGGAGAAAGCGGAACAAGAAGATAATGGGAGCTTGGATTATAGAGGCTGGAGGTAACCCATAGAGAAAGTGGAAAGTGAGCATGCATATTCTCCACCACAGGCACAAGATGAAGAAGAGGACTTGGACACGGATGTAGTCCCTTAAGAGCACCAGGTTTAAGTAGGTATTCGGAAGAACCGGGACCCAAGGTGCAGGAACACCATAGTCGGTAATAAGATCACCTAAACTATCCCCTCATAAAGATGCACTTGAGAAGAAGAGAAGGAGAAAGATGAAGCTAGATGAGGAGACAGAGAGGAGTCTAAGGTGAGCATGCCGGGGACCCCAAGACAACCGAGATGATATGGAGGAGCCCCGAGAGATGAAGAAATGATAGATGAAGAAGAAGAGATGGAGGAAGCGAAGAGATAGTGAAAGAGAAACCTAGCGCTCATGTTACTAATCAAGAATGAGAAGGGCCAACTCCAAACCTTAGCGCTCAGGTTCCTAAGGGGACAAGAACAGAAGAGAACAAGTGAAGAATATGTTTGGCTAAGTATGGGCTATGTAAAGGAAAAATAAAAATCATTTGCGCCCGATTTTAGAGCACAATAGGCCTTAAGTAATTGTATACATGGGAGATGATGGATCCAGATATGGCCACCATGCACAAAAGGAAACAATTACCCTGATTCATGGAGAACCATATGAATGAGCCAAATTTTGATGTCTACAAGGAATCTTGTGTATGAAGGAGAGTGAATAAGGCACCCCAAAGTAGACACATGACAGTCACGCCTTCTCTAATGTTTGATGAGCAGGTAAGCAATGCTTTGGTTAAGGTATCTACAGAGGTGGTGCAGAGGAACATTGATAAAGTTACCACTATTAGAGAGCTACTTGAAGATAACAAGGAAAAAACTACATAAATAGCGTGTTTAAAAGGAGAGAAGACCTAGAAAAGAAGATGAATGAGGCCTTCATTGGTAGAATAAATTGGTGAATACATTCTGAATGAAAGACCTCACCTTGAATCTAAGGTGTCCGAGAATTTTCGTTTGGCTATGCATTATGTGCGCACATTAGTTGATTTGGTGATATAAGATGGTCTAATTCGAATGCCAATGCCAAAGGATCCGAAACAAGAAGCGAGAAGAGAAAGGGCATCCCTCGTTAGGAAAATTTCAAGTTATGAGGCATTGCTTCAAATTATGAAGGATGAACTAAAGAAAGACGACCAAGATTTAAATATTTGTGCCACACGGAAGCAATGATAAGGATTAGAACTCTGGTTGAATATAATGATGTTCTGAAGGCCATGAAAGATGAGACACTGAGACGCGCAGAAATATTGTCACTTGTGAAATAGAAACATGAAGCCCTTACAAAGCAGCCCAAGATCCACATAAGGAAAGAATATATGAGATTGGGAAGGCGATAGCACGAGAATGCATCTTCTAGAGGGAATGATGTCTTCTATGGCTAATGTAGTCTAGGTATTACAAAATGAAAAGGAGAAAATTACTCAAGATGAGTTGGATGCAATAACCACAGACATTCCAGAGAAGACGAGGACCATGTTGGATAACCGGCATACATTGGTGATGGAGATCAAAATTTAATATCCAGAGTTGATCCTCGTAATTGAAGAGGAGGGTGTTGCAGATTAGAGGTCTATTCTTTTGTACAAATATTCATTATTTTATTTCAATTCTTATTCTTTATTCTTTGGAAGCATCGAAGGAAACGCCATTCTTTGGGAAAATAATATAATTTTGTATGGGGTAATGTTGAGCGAGACATATTGTTCTAATGAGTAGGAAAACAAAAGATTCACATGCATGAACTAGGCACATTTGAAGGCGTGGAAGGATAGGATAGAAACACATGCAAAGACAAGCTAATACGGGACTTTTCTATTTTCATGGATGCGAGGCTATTTTTGAAGGTAATGTGTGGAGCACACATCGTGATGGAGACTTGTACGACACAAAAATGCTATTTTGGGAATGAGTGTTTGATAAGCGCCATGCAAGAGTTTGAGATTAAAATAGGATACTCCTTCAGTTAACTGTAGGATGCCTATTATTAGCACACTTACATGTGTGTGTTATTGTAAAGCCGTATGGCTATTATCGCATGTGACCTATTTTGGGAAGTGCGTAGGCGGTGAAGGGCAAGTCCCACCCCTATAAATAAATAGTGAGTGTGTAGTTTATAGACAAAAAATTATTGTAAAGTTATGTTGTTGGATCTGATGCACACATAGCTTCGCTTCATATTTTGTAATGTAAGGAGCTTCTATGTTTTACAATGTTAATGTAATTGAGTATATTGGATGGATAATGGTGTTAAACATGATTATAACTGGTTTTTGCATGGTTAATCTTATTATAGTTATTGTTTAATTCAAGATTCTCTAAGATCTAGATTTGGAATATGTTATGTGGAATGTTATGCTTATTTATAGTTACGAGTATGTTGTATCTTCATTAATCTAACATCCACACACAAGAACTCTAAAGAGGGACTGGTGCCTTTGCACACTTCGCGTGAGCACTCAGCTTAGGCTGGGTGATGTGCCAACGCGTATGTGTTTCTTGGGGTTTTATAGTAGATTCCGTGGCTACATAAGGTTATGTAGAAATAAGTGGTGAAATTCAAAGTATGGTGATCCACTTAGATGATTAATAGAGGTTAGGTAAATCACATCGGCAATAAGTGGGTGAGGTGAGAGTCTAAGTATAAAATAAATAGGATAGGGTGGAATTTTGGGAGGCATATAAGTCAAACAAAGTTTAAGATGAGTAAGTGAAAGAAAAGTGAATCACTCAAGATGAGTGACATAATGTGTAGTTTAGTATATAGGTCTGCTCATGAGTGGAGCCGTGTGTTAGTGTCATGGTTAGTTAAGGTGAGTCCGGAGGTTCAAGAAAGGAGATGTGATAGAAACAGAGGTTATAGGAAGGTTTCCCTAAGTGATCGTGAGCTTAATGTTAGGAGAATTATGTGTAATTGAGACATCATTGGTGTGCACAAGAGTCGGGGTTAGAAGGGTAGTTTCGGGATAAAGTCACATTGGGGCACTAAGTTGCTAGATAGTACGAAACAAGATCACCTAGGATATTGTACATAAAGAAGAATAAATCAATGTGCATTAGGGGTATGGAGATAAAATATAGGTAAATGGGAAGATGAGTAGATGGGTTAAGGGGAATTGTTTTAAGATTTTTTATTAATTAAGATTTCGAAAATTAAAATGAAAAGAAATAGAATCCTAACATTAATGAAATGGGAAAGTTCTTCCTTGGGCATCCTATTAATATACCCGAAATCTATAGTGACTTGGGTACATGTGGGCATCTCATGAGATGTCTACCAATAAAAACATGAAAAATAGGCTATTCTAGACTAAGATAGAATGTGGTTGCATAAGATGGAGTCCCCGATATGAATGTTTGTACGTGAGACCTATTCCATATTAGTGGATTTTTCTCTAAGGTTTTTGTATTCGAGGTTAACTCTCCCTCACCTCACTCCACGAAATTCACTAGAGATCCTAAAAAAAAAATTAGTTCCCCAAAATTATACATATATCTTTCACACAAGATCTAATATAAAGAACCATTGGCGATAAAATACAAGTTTCCCCAAATGGAATGAATTTTTTTATAATTTCCAAGATCCCCTTATGGCATGAGGGAAGAGTGTACACAATTCAATTCAGGATTGAAAATAGAATAAGGAAACAAAAATATTTTATTTTATTTTATGTTAATGTTTAAATATCCTGGAATAGTTACTTACTAATTTTACCTATTGATTTTAATTAGTGTTATGATATACAACAAAAAGTTTGAATTGTGAAAAATTTTATTAGAAAAAGGAATAAAATAAAACTAAATAAAAATACTTAAACTATCGTGCATCAAGAGAAGGTTTTATTACGTTTAAATCTAGTTCCCAACATGGTTTTCAAAACGTATACAATGAAATGACATCACATACAATTGTTAGATTATTAGAAATTAATACTTAAACAAAACTAATATATGAAATAAAAATGGGTTCATGAAGCCATTTTCATGTTACAAGACATAGTATTGATTGTTCTCCATAGAATTTAACAATAACCTTTTCATGAGTCTATATAACATAAAATTTTCAAAGTTTTTTTAATTATAGTTTAGGGATTTGACTTAGTCAAATCCCTAAACCTTCTAATGATTGATAAAAAATGACAAGACAAGATAATGAGAGACTATATGATTAAATGGATACTAATAACAAATAATAAACTTGATACGATGCCCATGGGAACCAAAATTTCGGTTGGGATGATTGATGATGGTTTTGATTTATGTAATGTGATAGTAGAATCACATGGGATCAAACAATAGTCACATAAGAGAATCAGGCCTATGGGGATTTTTCTTTAAAATGACATTATAGTAGCTATGAACTTCTTCTTAGCAATTCTCCTGACAATTGGGAATAGCTTTGAAAAACCAAATGTGAAATTATGAGAAAAGGTTATTAATATTCAAGGGGGATAAGATGGACTACAAGTTTTCTTTTATATATTTTGGGGATGGAGGTAGGTGAGGGAGATTTGGCCCCTTTTTTGCATAAAGAGTCGAGAAGGAATTTAATTTTTGTAGGTGAGTGATTACGTAAAATTTATTAATGTCTAGGGGATAGTTTTTATTGATTAGGTTTTTTTATTAGTTTTGAGAATTTCAGTAATATTTTACGTTATTTTATTAATTCTAGGCATTTTATTATTTTTATGATATTTTAATAATTTATAATATTAATTTTATTTTATTGTCTAAACCTATTCCTCAACGTATGCTCTCTAGTGTGTACAAAAACACAAGAAAATACAACAAAACAAAGACTCATTATTTACGATATATAAATTTAGAAGAATATTAAATAAAGAAATAATAAGAAAGAGAGGTGTGAGAAAATATAAAATAAGGTAGAAACAATAAGAAAAATAAAGACGAAAAGGTAAAAAAGAGTAGAAAAAATAAGAATGAAGTGTGGAAATGATGAGAAAGAAAGAAAGAAATATACATCAAAATTCAAACACTGAAAATAACCTATTAAAATTCAAAAATATTATAACATATATTATAAGAAATTAACATAACCTATACTAATAATCAATAAATACATAAATATACTAGCACCATATAAAATAACTACTCCAATACAAAACTAAATGTTCAAAAATATACACAAATCCACAATTTCATGAATTAATAAAGCTCAATACATATTAGACAACCCGCTAGAGGAAAATAAAGGACGATCTCTTCCATATGTCATCATTCCTTTTACTAAATTCACATCAGTTTTTTCTAAGGATCTTATATTTCCTATTACCAAATGCACATCAGTTTTTTCTAATTATCTGTTTTTAAAAAAATCAAAGTCTTCAATTGCATGGCAACATAGGTAAAGCTATATGACAGAATGAAAGTTAGGTGACACCTTAATCGATGCGAACATCTAGATCATTAGAGGAACTTCTAAGAACATGTTTTAATATAGTCTAAAATAAGATGATACTCGAAAATTGTATCCTTGATAAAATTGCGAATTTTCCAAAACTCTGCATATTTCTTCTCATAGCATTTGTTTTTTTTCCCATCGTTAGTGTGAAACCTTGCTCGTGTAAGGGAATGAAGGTTTATATATTTGTCCAACTTCCAAACCGTAAACAATTTTTTAAAAATATCTATACTTAATGTGTACCAATATTTGGGGAGTCTTTTATGAAGGTGTATTCTTTTTATGAACTTTTTGCATCATGGGTTAAAGTCTTATGTAAGTATCTTTAGTAACAGTTTAAATAGTCTTGTGCCACGCTAACATAGATGAGATTGGAATTGCGGGTCGAGAAATTTCTTATACGTAATGTGGGTTGAAGAAGTATTGTGTCGTTTTCTTAAAAATGTCTCTCTTTTGTATACTTGTAAAGGTTGACAACTAGTCAAAAAAGTTTCCTGTTTGCAATCTATACATATAAAATATCCAAAAGCTTGCATGTATTCTTGGTTGTTTGCGCACACTTACACAAAAAGAGTTGAGGCAACAAGCACATGTCACTTGAGTTGAGCTAGATGTCACATGTCACTTGACAACCACAACATTTGAGGCAACATAATGGTTGGGAGATGCCTAGAGATACGTTTTTAAAGGTCATTGAAACTGAAAGGATTGGTAGCTAAAGTAAGTCAAGCTAGAAGAAGAGTGTGATTTACCACGCCCCGAGTGTCAAGGAACTATTTTTGGTTCAAGAAGAGTTTTGCAGATCTTGCATGTCTAAGATAGATTAATTTTGTATCGAGATCATTTTAGGATCATTTTTAATCTTTGAATTTCATGATTGTAATAAGAAAACCATGTTCTTTTCTTAAATTAAAACTCCTCTATTTTTTTGTGTTTTAAATTACACGTTATCAATTAAATTCCCACATGCATTGTTGTATTCGACACATCAAAATTACGGTCTTCTGTGATCACTTCATTGGGACCTCTAATTTTGATTGGATCACGTATTGTCTCTATGTGGCACTATATACTTTCTTAGAATTGATTTTACAAGAAATGAATCGATAATTGTTGTTGAAGTGTGTACAAATCCACATGGCAAAGCATGGATCCTTCAAACTTCATTGAAATCGATTGGTTAATAATTTTTCATTTGTGTAAAAAGTCTAGGTAAAAGACATATAACAAACTAATGTGGTGAGAAGGATCACTTCACTAGCACAGGGAGCCACCAATCTTATTGAATAGAGGCAAGTCAATGCTACATAAGACAAATGGTTGGGTAAAATATAATCATAAAGGTTGTTATTACATTGATTTTGAGTCCCTTGTGACTACATCTTTAATCCATCTCACAAGTCACACATAACATACATCACTATACTAATTTTAGAAAATGGAAGAGAAATCAAGCATTCAAACAAGTTGCAATAAAAACATTAGGGAAAATAAACAAATTAAGAACCATTCTTAAAAGTACATAAAAATTGACAAGACACATAAGAATAACTTACAATTAACAAGAAAGAATAAGAGAAATAAAAATATATATTGAAACAAAATATAAAAACATAAAAAATCAAAACAAAATATAAAGAACAAGTCAACACCTATTCTGAACGAAGAATCAATAAACATATAAATATATTAATTGTGTCAATCTATAAAAAGAGGTTTTGAGGTCAGCCACATAAAAAAGTTGAATAAATCTTAGCTCATATTAGAGTTTAGACATAGACAATAAATGCTGACCTCTTCCTAATCGATTGTTTCATTAATCTTAAATAATTCGTTCGTTGAAGGCTTCATTAACACAGCAACATAGCCGAGTTGTTTGACTATTTGCGGCGAACACGAGGTGTTTCAAGCTCTTTAGAATACGCAACGGTTGTCCTGGTCTGCATTTGACTATACCATGTCACAAAAACCTCTCTGCCCCTATTTATAAGTTTCTTCCCCTCAACTAAGAACACAAGTTATTAATCACGCTGAAAAATATTGCGCACCATTCAAGGTGGGACTTGTTTGTTTTATTGAAGAAGAAATTACAAGAGCAAATTAATGAAAGGAGGAAGAGATTCGAAGGTGGCGTGCGAGACTGAAATGGAAGCAGACCACATACAGAAAAACAAGAATAAAAAGAAATCGGCGTTCGCAACCCTTGGAACGCCGTCGATGAAATCATTTTCCATGGCGCACTTCGAACCGGACTATACCTCCAGAATTACAATGGCTTTTTCCAAGGGCCACTCTGGACCAATTATTCCTTTAATTCCCAAGGAAGCGAGGGAACAGAAGAAAGGCGGCGGGTTCGAATCCCGGGAGCCAACCTCCCCAAGGTATCCTGTATTGGCCGGGTCAAACTGAGGACAAAAAAGGTACGCAAGGGCAGGAAGCTAAAAATAATAATAAGAAGTCCAGGTGCAGGTCCAGAGATCGACCCCTTTTGCCGACGAAGGAAACGGGTGGTGAACTGGGAAAGATGTCGAAACTGAGAAGATTTTTTCCAATGGAGAAGACTAAAAAAACGGTGGTAGCAGAGCCGCGGGAGGAGCAAAATGAAGGCGAGGGAAATAACTACCCTTCGTTAGGACAGATGAAACGGTTTGCATCCAGGCGGGAGTCCGCGGCGCTTGTAAATATGTACAGAGATTCAGAAGATTTCGTGTAACAGAACGATGAAAGCGATGTGGGAAACAAGATCTTATGTATTTCAAAAATATTATCTAGATCGTTCTTTTCCTTGGTATGTTTGTGCACTTGCAGGTAGTGTCCAGATTAGATTTTGATGCCAATTTTTGTCAAATTTTTAGGAACCCCTCTCTCGTTTCCATTTATTTATTATCTTTCCTCTCCATTATGTTTGGAGTGCTAGTTTGCTCCTAGATCTGTTAGGATTGTTTTTGAGATGACCCCATTTTACATGAGTTTGTTTCTTCCCTCGTCATGCCTTTTTCTCATTTTTGATTATTGGAAGTTGGTTTTGCAACCCAAAGATTACTAATTTTATTTCAACCTATCGGAATCTATCTATTTATATGCAATCATAAGGAAATTGGACATATTGTAAATAAAAGATTTTGGATGCTTGCAAGAATTCTAGACAAAGCATTAAATGAAGAAACCATATTTATGGTTAGATGCACACCGAAACAAAGGCTCAAAGGCTCAAATTAAAAGTATTGTGTAACAAATTAAAGGAATTTCATTGTGGCATCTAAGTTGTTAGAACTTTTTCTTATCACAAGGATTTCTTGTATATCTTTAATTCGTTATAGGAAAATATTTGTATTGCATTGGTAAGGATTGATCAATTTGCAAATGCACAAATTTAAATCTCCCTTTAATGTATAAGATATTTTATTAAATGACAAGGCGGATAGTTAAATTTTTAGAGGTAAGAAATGTTGATTGTGGAATGGATGCACCTTCCTTGTAATTTCTAAAATAAAAATAAAAATACCACAAAAATCAACAATAAGAGTCAAGAATATACTTTTCTTAATTTTTTATTTATTGTTGAATGATTTTGACCGATGATAGTAGAGTAATTTAAAATAAAATTTCAAGAGTTTGATGTAAGAGTATTTCGTTTATAAGTGCATCACCCTTGAATATATTTAAAATTAGTTGAATAAAGACTTACATGATACCATACAATTGTTTAACAAGCCTCAAAAGTCATAAATTCATATCCAAGTTGGAAAGATTTATCCTTGTTGCACAAACCAATACTTAGTCACACAAAATTTCCAATAAAATTCAACACTATTTAAGACATGCATGTATATCAACACCGTACAAAATCCTTTTCACCTTGTACCACATTGTGGAGAGCTTGTTTCTTGTGTGTAGAAATAAAGAAGTCTTGCACACATGGGTTTATCCTTTGTTGTTGTCAATATAAATTATAGATGTTTCCATGATTAGATATATCTAATATAATCTTATTTCAATGATGAACAATTAGATGGAGGAACACATGGTATTTGAGCATTTTTCCTTTCTTAAGGACAAAGATAATGATCTAATATAGTGAATTGTAATAGTGGATATTTCATGGGAATATTAATGGTGATATGAGGCATTCTAAGAAATATTTGCAAGGTATATTTAGTTGAAATTGCATTTTTATTCTTCCACCAAATCTGAAATATATTCTATAAGTAGAAGGGAGTAGCAAAGATGTATGAAACCTATCTATCTATTTATCTAGTGGAGTGTGATTTAAAGATCTCAACATATATCTTGAAGTTGTTGACTTGAGCAGTGAGGTTTGTAGAATCTTTGTAGAATTATAAGCAAGCTTGGGATAGGTCATAATATTATAATTCATAGATAATTCTTGAAAAGGGTTTTTTAAGACTACCATTAGAGTGTAATGCCATTATTCCCAAGTCTATAATATTTTCCACTTATTAATAGAATAATATTTCATAGTTTCTTGTTTAAAGTTGTACCTAAGATCTTGTTTAAGTGAGATCCAAGTCTAACTTTGTGGGATATATCGTCCAAAGGATCCCTTCATTAGAAATCCTAGCTACATTGCATCATTTCTTGTATTAGAGTGGATTTTAAGTCATGGTGAGAATCTTGGTATAGGCATCAATATCGTATTTATGATTGTATCAATAGGAATTATACATCAACAATAAGGGTGACATTTAATGGTGTGACTTTATCAAATTTTAATTTGTACATTAAATTTTACACCCATTTGACCTTCACCGTAACATTTTTCTATAACTATAAGAAGTCAATCATAAAATAGTATTATCTTGTTATTATTGGTGTAGGTGGTATTTTTCTTCACTTATTTAGTGTTATTCCATATCACCGGGTGAGTCATCTCACTTAGGTGGACATGGATCTAGGTGTCATCTTAGTTATGATAGATTCTCTTACGAGAATGTCATATGTGTAAGTGTGTCATAGAAGTTACATTCCTATTGACAATTTTTTCACTTGTGCAAAAATGGGCAACTCAAAACTTCGTTGTTACGATGAAAAGTCTTGGGTGAAGTATACCTAAGGTAAGGAAGTTTTTATGTTATTTGTTACTGCTGAATTAGTTACAAGATTAAATGAAATCTACACTTATGTGTGTTGTTTCAAAACAAAACAGATCACATAGTTTGCAATTTGATGTCATCCTCAACAAAAGAACACAAAGCTCTGAAGGACAACTGTGTTGTCTTGATGAAGACGCCAAATTACAAATTTGATGAAGTGCTCAGTTTTGAAGCAAAAACATAAATGTAGATTAGAAAAATCGAGTTCATTCTTTGAATGTTACAAGTTCCTATCAACGTTCTTTCCTTCATGATTAAGTAATTCAATTATGCTACTGAGTTGTTTAGTTCATTATACAATCCATACATAAAAGCTATAATGCATAAAGAAATATACAACTCATTTATGAAATTCAATGTTCTATTCACAAGGAGAGTCAAATGTCTCCCACACAAGCTATGGGATGTAACTGAAAAGTAAAGTATGGTAACTAAAAAGTAAAATACAACTACTAAAAAGAAAGGTACACATGCATGAAAGAGAAAGTAAAGGAGTATGAGTGAACCCATCATTGCCTTGGGATTTCTATTCTTCGATTGAAGCATCTTCATCTCCATCTTTTGTTTCTCCTTCATCTTCATTGTAGAATCCATTTTACCTGAAAAAGAAGAAAAAAATTAACTGTCAGTTACGAGCTTAGGGATCAATTCATATTCCTACACTATCCTACTTTATGCATATGAATCATCTCCTAATAGGAGATGTATTGTACTTAAAGATCAAATTGCATACATGCTATATTCACTCAGAAAGAAGAAGGAGAAAACAAAGAAGAACACATGGACGTAAGAGAGGCCAAAAAGCCTAATTACTTTCTAACTGTTTTCCTAAGTGTCTTTGGTACATGTTGTAGCCAAAGAGAAGAATAGAAAAGTCATAAGTTCATGTAATAAAAGTAAGAATGCAACTCAAAGTTCCAACAACTGCTTCAAATAGAAGAAGTTACAGTGTAGAAGAGAGACTAGCAATAGAAGAACATGCAACACAAGGAAAAGTAGAATTTAAAAGCTGATGTTTGGCTAAAATAGAGGGTCACAAGTTGAAAGGAATGAAGATAAGATTCTGAAAAGTTTTAAAAGGGCTTTGCCATAAAAATCAACACTATAAATTCTCGGTTCTACGGGAAAGAATAAATTTCAAATGCTAGTTGCTACGGGAAAAATAAATGTTTAGTTGTTGTGGGAAAGAATCAATTTCAAATCTAGTTGCTATGGTAAAGGAAAAAAATCAAATCTAGTTGCAACAGTGAATCTCAAGTACAACATTAAAGCACAAAAGAAAATGGAACTACATTTTTACTAAACTTGAATTGTCCAACATGCAGGAGTTGCAAATAGAGTTCCAGAAATAATATGTTATGCATAGTTTCAGAAAACAATATACTTTTTTCAGAAAGTCAAGAATATTGTTACAGTCAAGCATTCAATAGATATGATTTTTAGAAAACAATTGCATTTCAAACACTCATCTCATGGAGAAATTCAATGTTCAAGTGATCTCAGTTTGAAAAGGATTAAAGCAAGTATTCTCAAAGGGTGCTATAAAATTTCAAAGAATCAAATCGATCCTGAAACAATGAATTGTAACAAATGGATTCTCCAGAATACAAAAATGAGCCAAAAATTTCAAAATTGACTTGAAGTAATGTATAGAACTATATTTGCAGAAAATCACAACCATCTCCTACAATATTCTCAACAAATGATGAGATAATAGTTGTCTTGAAGTTAAAGCACAAAGAAATCATATAGAGAAGAGGCTAAAGTATGAATATCCAGAAAGAAGAAAATACTCTATGTCCACCACAGTAAAACAAAGGAAGGTACAAAGTAAATCAGAGTTTCATAACAACAAACACATAATCACAAAGTCTTTTCAAAGTTCATTTTAGCAATGGCCAAACATGATAGATACAAGAAAACAGGGAAATATAATTATAGTACATGATGAAACTAGTACTTCAAGCTTTTACGGATCTATAATTCATGATGTAGATTGGGTCGAAGAACACAATCACTGTAGATAATCAAATGGTTAGAACTTTTGAGAAACCAGATGATGAAGTGAGAGTTCCATAGGCCCACATGAAGTTTCAAGTCGGGAGTCAATCAGGAGAAACAAGTCACATAACCCACAAATATTTCTAAGAGTTCAGTGATACATTTGAAGTAGAAAAGAAAATAGAAGTTTACATATGCAAGAGAGATTTTCTCACCTATGAACGACTATGGTGGCAAATAGATTGAGGAGATTTTGAAGAACAGAGAAGAATTGAGCTTTAGAAACTCTCTGTGGAGGCCATTGCAAGAAAACCAAATCACAGAGCTAAGCTTAAAGAAACAATAAAGGTGGCCCACACTTCGACCACCATGCTTAGAAAATATTGAATAGATTCAAAGAAACCAGTTCTCGAGCTATCTCAAATTCTAGATTAAAAGAAATAAATGACAGAGAGATATCAAATTTTCAACTCGCAAAGAAAACTCAAATCTCGTAGGATTCACAAAAAAATAAAAATCGAATGACAGAGCTCGAAGTAATGTGACCATCGCGGAAAGAAAAATGGATTTATAGGAAAATCTCAAAATTACCAAAGCACGACCAACGTGCAAAAACCATGAAACCCAATATAAGAGAGAGTCTTTTGTAGAGAAGGAGCTCCAAAATATAGTGAATACCGAGCTCAACGTAACATAATAATGGTGTCGGAAGGAAATTTGCCGGGGCTTCACCCATACAACCAAAAAATCTAAATGAATGTGCTTTAGGTCGAGTTCCCTTTATTGCACGAACCCAAGAAGTGGGTTAACCCAAACTCAACCACAGTTAGAGATTGACGTCATAAAAAACTAGGGACACAAGATCAACATCGTCAAATCAATCATAATGATCAATGTAAACCACCTAGGTTAGATGCCACCACCCCCATTAAATGCTAGTCAGAAAACCCTAACCACAAGTCATGGATCGATGAAATTAAACAAAAGGTACAAGGATCGACGGCTTAAAATTGGCCCCAACAATTAAGGAAAACTCAACCAGAGTTACGAAGCTATTGACCAAGTCGTGAGGGTGAGTCATCGTTGAAGGGGATAGCCCACTTGTCCATCGAACTAATCATTGCAAATGAATTTCAAAGTCTAACCCAAGTGCATGCTTTAAATAATTTTAAAGGGGCGACCAAATCATATATCATGATCACCAAAAGGTGAATATTATAATATGCCAAAGCCGACATAATCAAAGGTGGCAGACCATATAGTATGGTCATCTCAAATAATCAAATATGGTCGAGCATGGTGGAGTGTTTCCCCTCATGTCTTAAAACCATAGTATATGCTAAGTCCATAAGGAGTGGCTAAATCCCATGAAGCAAGAGTTCACAACCATAAGTGGTCTCCACTTCAAAGAGCTAGGTTGATTTGCAGAATGTCACTCATGTGACCATTTTTCAAAGGGAGATGTCAATATCAGAACATGTGCACATAGTAGATGGTCCCCACAGGAGGAATTATTTTTTCAAATATTACTAAGTATTGTAATTATTTTTCTCACATACGGGAGTTATATTTTCATGTCTTCACAACATGAAGGAATATAGAAGAAGACAAAGTTGCATGTTCATGGAAAGAGACTTGCCTAGCAAGCAACCTTATTTTTAGCAAATTATTCACCCTTCTTTTCTTAAAAATAGAACAATCAACTTCAGTTTGAATGTAATGTAAGTAAGGCTAATAATGCCTATTTGTAATTGCATGCTCTATTTTTATTCCTTTATCTATTATTAAATAAAGTATAAAAATAAGATGGATGGGCGAGTACAAACCTTAGGCTAAATTTAGGGAGAGGGTGAATTTTATTTTTACTATATATTATGTGCCTTTAAAGCACAAAGAGGAGGAATTTTTGGATATATGAGTACTAAAGAAATTTTTCCAGTTTTTCCCTCTAAGTGTGAAGTATTTCATGCCTTTCTAAGTTATTTTGTAGTCTTGTGTATTTTTATATTAATCTTGTGAATGCAAATTCCCTGATCAATTACTTTACCATGCTGCAAATTTAGTCTTTTCTTCTTAATTTTAATGTGCATGTTAACTTATTAGTACTGTTGTGATTCTCCCTTAGTAAAATCAAGTGTTTTGCCCTTAGATATTATGCAAAAAAATATTGATTCGTGATTCAAGAATCCTTCCCGGATCGATTGTGCATATATCTAGTCAAAGCCCTCATACATATTTGGTGTATCACATTAATTTTAATATTTTTACAGGTCATTTTTACTCTCAAACTCCCATAAATTAGTTTAGGATACATCAATAAGGAACCAACCTTGATACCAAAGACTCACCTCAAAATAGGCATACCCATAGACTTGAGGTGTTTCCATTTTATCTATGAAAGAGAGAGATCATTTGTGCAAGATTAGAAAACCTATAACCATCTCTCTACAGGGTGTACTTTCGACAAATAACCGTTTTTGGCATGACGGGTGGGACAACAAATTAGATTTTCATGCGAATTACAATTTCTATAGCAAATCAATAGCAGATTACGGTAAATTAAAATTCACAGTAAGGAACAAGCTAAAACAATTTATTCTAAAGATTCTAGGATCTTTAGGTGACTCCATTAAAGCTGATATTAGACCAGTATTACAACATGTTCCATGCCTAAAGTGACTACAAGATCATCGGTAAGAGGAATCCCTTTTGAGCTTGTTTCTTTACCTTTGAGTTCTGTTAGAAGGAGAAGAGTTAGTAATAATGTACCTTATAATAGACCTGGTTTTGATAATCCTCCGCCTAATATTCCTTCACCACGTATCAATTTCTCAATTAATATCTTAGTATTTCAGATGACTAGCCAACCACCAAGGAATTTTGTGACCTTTACTAATGGCAGTCCATTAGTAATCCTAGTTTACCATGACATTCTTAATGCTGCCATGAAAAATTATCCATCATTCACGGGTGAAAATCAGATTACACCAAATTTCAACATATTAAAAATGTTGTAGCCCTATGTGCAGTCCATAATGTCACTCATGAAGACGTAGCTTTAAGAATTTTAGCTGCATCGTTTAAAGGGCAGGCCTTGCAATGGTATAGAAACCTAGAAATTGGAAGCATAAGAACTTGGGATAACTTAGGTGAAAAATTTCTGAAACAATTCCAAGATAATTCAAATCATTTGTCTCTCATTGAATAGTTGTCTACCATTACAAGAGCTCCCAATGAATTTATGTTTAGCTTTAATATCAGTTTTTCTAGAACTTGGGAGAGAATTCCAAAATGAGTTTCAAGCCTCAAGTTGATCATGCTTTCCTTTATTATCTTAGAGCATTAAATAATGATATATCAACTATGATTCATCAATGGGTGGAGAGACATGTTATCACCGAATCACAGCACCCCTGGATGTTGATCAGATTTCTAGTTTGATCACTCTAAGCATCCAGTGTGATTGGATAACATGGGTACTATCTCCAAGTTGTGGGACTTGCTACTTGAGACAGACCTCCAGAGAAAGTTGGTTCTTGCTCCTAAACTACCTGCCACAATCTACTCTAATGCAGGATAAGCTAACTGTTCTAATCTAAATTTTCAAGGGACCAGGGAGAGAGAATGCATAAAATGAAAGCCTACACTAAAGCGGTGATACACCAGAAAAGGAGGGTGGGAGAGTAGTCTCCAAATGTGTGAAATACAGAGGCAAAGTGCACACTAGAAGAGGTGATGACAGTTCACCATAATCTAGCAAAATGCATTCACAATAATATTCCAAGCATACACAATGATAATGAATCCCTGCAAGAACATAATAGATAGAAACAATATTCTCATAGAAAGATCAAAGGGGCAAGAAGAATGCAAGAAAACATAGCAGGGGAAGATATATCCACAAACTGGTATTTTATTGCTTCATGATATGCACAGTTCAATCTATTACAAGATAAGGGCCTGGATCACCATGCAAGGAGTCCACTACAAGGGCCTGCAACACACTGGCTTCACAAAGCAATTTTGACAGAGCTTTGTTACCCAAAACTCCCCCTTACAATGAGCCCAACACTCCAATTTATAGAAAAATGAGAAGGAAAAGAGAAGGGAAAATGGAAATCCCGAAATCTGTCCTTCAACCACCTGTAAGAGGCATTAAATTGAGTGAAAAGGTTTTCCATTACTTGCAAAAGGCTCCCCATACTATCCCATGTGCTGCAGCAGAGAAAGAATGATGACCATGCCTCTTAATTGCACTCCCAGCTACCAAATAAAACACTGTTCTGAACCCGGCCACGTTTCCTTAAAAATATCAATCAATTTCTGATCAAATATGGAATTTCTTGATTTTTGTGCATCGGGCTTGGAACCACGATTCCAACGGTACCAATTTTGTGCAATTTCGTTGAGAAATGCAAAAGTTATGGCCTTCTGAGTGCGGGCAGCTATTTTGGGTCTGGCAGGCGTTTTCTGTCATTTGACGGGAATGAGCATTAACTGACTGGAGCCGAATATGTTTCCTTTATTTAAATATATCTACCCTCATTAAAAATAAGAAATCCAGTTTTTGTGGCGTAGAGGACGTCGTGCTCGTTCCAGAAAGTCCAATTTTATGAAAATCGGAGCTCGAGTCAAAAGTTATGGTCGTTTGAAGTTCCACGGTCAAATGTTGACTTTTCTCCTCTCTTGCCTTCGGCCATTTCGGCTTTTAACCCCACGTGTCCCTTTGTCCAATTTGGCACAAGGTGCTGAAATTTCCCATTTCGGCCGAACCGGCCGGTTCGCGCACTCGCAGCCCATATGTCCCATTTGCTTTCGGACCGTCTGGGACAAATTCGCCCGGTTCGGCCGGTTCGCGCCCTTTTGTCCCAACTGTTCCGGGACAAAAGTTCTCATTTCGGCCGATCCGGCCGGTTCGTGTACTTTTGGCCCGCGCCCCGCATCAAGCTTTCGGGCTGCCTTGACTCATTTCACCGGTTACGCGGTTCGCATCTTTTGTCCCGCTTGTCCCAAAGGCGACCCTCTCAGCAGTTAGCCAATTTTTTCTCTCTTTTCGGCCAGTTCGGATTTCCGCGTCCCGCGCGTCCTTTTGGCCCGGATGTCCCATTTGCTTTGCGAGGACTAGGACTTAGCCATTTTTCGTGATTTTTCCTGGCCCGAGCTTGTTTTTGCAATTTTTTTCACATTTTCTCAGAACTTGCTCTCTTCTACTTGGACAGGGGAGTTAGAAAAATATGAGGGGACCCTAGAAACATGAATTTTTGCCCTGACTCAATCTATTTGCCTGGGACTAAAGAATTTGATGCATGTTATCAAAATTACCTTGAGGGTGAATTTTGGATAACAAGACACTTCCATGAACGATTATGATATTGCTATCCGAGCTGAAAATAGTCTTATTCAAGCTGAAAATTAGCACCAAGGCCATCAATGCCATTTTTGGTAGATTTAGCACCTATTCCTCAACCTATTACAATCATAGAGCCTACTATTGTAGCTCCATCAAATGATGTATTTAAAGGTTTTTCGACTATGGGAAATAAATTGACTTTGATTGAGAAAAAAATTGCATTACCTAAAGAGACCTATCAAGTTCCTTATCACCCTATCAACGAATCAACAAAACAAGCATCCCTATCAACATAATCAAAATTATAGGCAACCTTCTTTGGAAAAGGCAATTTGACCCAAAGACTACTAGTTCATCTAACACTTTAGTCCCAGTTAATATGGCTACAGAAGAGTGGTGTCAACCTTGCAATCAATCTCATTCACTACAACTTTCCCAAATTCTTTTTGAATCTGGATCTTGTTGCATAACCTCAATCAAACATTGTTCATGCCTCAAATGGAGGGTGGACAAGAAGAAACTCATGTTCGAAAGCACCGAATAGAATTTAGTCGGTTTTGATGAGGAGGATTTCATTGTAGTCACTAATAGGGCTCAAGGGAAGGCTTCAGAAAATCAAAAGAAACAAAATAGGGCTATCCTGCCTACTATCACTGATAAGACAACATCTACAGCTCCAAAGTCAACTAGCAACCCTGTTGTTCCTCAAAAACCAGCAAGTGTTCTAGTTGATAAAGGCCATCAAAGACAGCTACAACTTGATCCAAGAAGACTGTTTATACCTCAGATATCAAAGGTTGCTTTGAAGGCAATTAGTTTTCACTAAGGCCTACTCTAAGACAGTTGAATCTGTCTCTAAAACAGTTGCTTCTTTTAACATTGTTGATGTAATGAAAAAGCATAATGTTAACATCTCAATGTGGGACACTCTAAGTATTCCTGGACAACAAGATTTACTCTCTCATGAGCTAGCTAAGTGTAGATTTCTTCAAATATAGTAGAAAAGGAAGTTCAGAAGACAAACATGGTCCTTGGAATGTTTGAGCAAGATTGCATTAAAGAATTTAAGTGGATGGTTCAAAAGTTTTGAATTCTCATCACATCAAGAAACCACCACCATTTTATTTATCATTGATTATTAGTGAAAATCTAGTTCATAATTACATGGTAGACAAATGTGCAAGTAGCTAATGAAAAAGCATAATGTTAACATCTCAATGTGGGACACTCTAAGTATTCTGGACAACAAGATTTACTCTCTCATGAGATAGCTAAGTCAGTAGATTTCTTCAAATATAGTAGAAAGGAAGTTCGAAGACAAACATGGTCCTTGGAATGTTTGAGCAAGATCACATTAAAGAAGTTAAGTGGATGGTTCAAAAGTTCTGAATGCTCATGACATCAAGAAACCACCACCATTTTATTTATCATTGATTATCGGTGAAAATCTAGTTCATAATTACATGGTGGATAGTGGTGCAAGTAGCACAATTATGCAAAAAGTGATTGCAGAAAAATTGGGTTTGCAGTATGAGCCTACAGAAAGGAGCATCTTACGGCTTGATGGAAATGCAACTAATACAGTTGGTATAATAAAAAATTATAAGTGACGTTACATGCTTTCCCAAATGTTTCTATTTTGCAAGATATCACTGTTGTAGATTTACCTCCATACTTTGCTTTATGCTTATCTAGAGATTTCACAACAAAAATAGGAGGTTATCTCTCTTCAGATTGGTCCTTCTTATTTTTCACTACTCATTATGGTACTAAGGTTACTATCAATTCAGAGCCATTGGCCAAATTTCACATTGAGCCTCACTCTTCAAATGCAGTGGCTAATTATTCATCCTTAGATCAGTTTGATTTTGATGAGGTAGCTCATGTTTCAGCATTGGATGGTGTTTCTAATATGTTTATGGATGAAAATACAGTGGAATAACATGCTCATGATCCTTTTAAGGAAGTTGAAGAACACCTGTTTGGTGTGTATTATATGCATGAAGAGAATACACCACTTCCCTTGTTGTCCAAAATAAAAGATTCAATAGAAGGGATTTGGAAGCTTCATTTTGATGGAGCTAAGAACAAGAAGGGACAAGGAGCAGGTCGATGCTCACTTCCCCAATGAATGAAAGGTATTTCTCATCTTTGAATCTCTAATTTTCATGTACTTGTAATGTAGCTGAATATGAAGCTTTAATTCATGGCTTACTTTGGGCCAGAAAGAAAGGTATCAACATTCTACAGATTTTTGGTGACTCTGAGTTGGTTATTAATCAAGTAAAATTTTTTAATGTTTATAAGAATCCATTAATGAATTCTTACAGACACAGAGTTTCAGACCTAATGGAAGATTTCAATGCTATTAATATTCAGTCTATTCCTAGAGCTGAAAACAAGCATGCAGATAAACTTGCAATAGTTGGGGCTAGTTTTGAAGTGCTAGAACAGATTGAAAATATGAAAATCTAGCCTCATATAAAGTTAATTGTTAGGCCCTCAATACCTGATAATGATTCAAATTGGAAAGTTTTTGAAAGTGATGATCAAATTTGTAGGTTTTTGCAGCAAGAAGCTAAGTTTTCTGCATTTAATTAGGATAAATTACAACACTTATATGGTGACTAGATTGTTCAGTTGAAGACAAATAAACTACCTCATGGTCTAGTCACATTAGAAGACATCTTCAGCACTGATGATCAGTTAAGAAAGGTCAAGACTAAAATGTCAACTCACACTAACAATTACGAAGAGATCTTGGTTGATGAAGGGAAAAGCTATTTCTTGGGAAGGTATGTTCCTTAACTGAAAAGTAGTCATTTATTAATCTTTGCAAAGAGTTTAAGGATGTTTTTTCTTAGAAATACCAAGATCTAAAAGGATTTGATCCTAGTCTAGCACAACATACAATTGAGTTGCAACCAAATTCTAAGCCTGTTAGGCAGAAACAGAGGCCTGTGAATCCCAAGATAGAGCCTCTGATGAGGAAAGAATTATCTAAGTTGATTGAATCAGGTATTATCTTTCCAGTTAAGCATTCAAGTTGGGTAGCCAATCTTGTTCCTGTTAGGAAGAAGAACGGTAAAATCGAGTATGTGTAGATTTTAGAGACCTTAATAAAGTTTCATTAAAATATCATTACCCACTCCCAAATATGGATTAGATTCTAAGAATAGTCTTAGGTTCAGATAGACTATCTCTTCTAGACGGTTATAGTGGATATAATCAGATTTTAGTTCGAGAAGAAGATAGATACAAAACAACTTTTACCACCAAGTGGGGTACTTATGCTTACAAAAGGATGCCTTTTGGTCTTTTGAATGCCGGTTCAACGTTTCAACATGCTATGGATATGGCTTTTCACACTTATTAAATAAATGCATCCTAGTTTATTTAGATGATGTTACTTGTATTTTCAAAAGACTCTAAGAACATCTAAAACACTTAAGGCATACTTTTCAGTTGTGCAGGTAATTTGGAATATCTTTGAATCCACTAAAGTCTATCTTTTCAGTACATCAAGGAAAGCTACTTGGTCATATTGTTTCTAGGCAGGGTTTAGCAATCGATCCTTTCGGATCGAAGCCATATCACGGCTATCATTTCCTCATCGAAGAAGGCATTATATAGTTCCCTTGGAAAAATCAACTTTGTTAGGAGATTTGTTCCAGATTTTGCAGCATTGGTTAAACCACTCATAGCTATGCTGAAGAAAGAGAAAACTTTCTCTTGGACCAGCAAAGGAAGAGAAGGATTTGAAGTAATCAAAGCAGCTATCTCTTAGGCTCCTACTCTTGCAAATCCAAATTTCGATAAAGATTTTACAATGTATGCACTTACAGGAGATGAAAAAATATCAGCTATATTAACTCAAGTCAATGACAAAAATATTGAGCAACCTATTGCTTTCTTTGGATAGAGCTTGCATGATTATGAAACAAGGTACACATTTCTTGAAAAGTAAGTACTTTCAGTAGTCAGAGGACTAAATAATTTCAAGTATATGCTTTTGAACAATAAAATCCACATTCTTGTTTCTCATCTAAGTGTGAAAGCATTCTTACTAAATAAGGAATTGAATGAGAAAAGAGAAAACTGGATAACAAAGGTCATGGAATATGATGTTGATATTCGGGTTGCTAAGACAGTTCAAGGGAAAGGTTTATGTGAGCATCTAATTGCTGATATGGAAAAAAACAAGTTGCAGAACTAGATGATTCAAAACAACATGCTGAAATTACGTATCAACAATAAAAAATTATGGTTCAACTAGAAAATCAACAACCTAAGCTCACTCATGAGATTTAGGAATCAAGATGGATGACTGATTTGGTTAATTATCTATAGTAAGGAACCTATCTGGAAGGTATGGACAAAAATAAATGAAGGTATTTCAGATTACAAGTTGTACCTTATATCTTCATTGATAATGTGTTATTCAAAAAATATAAATGGAATCTTGTTGTGGTGTGTTGATTATGATAAAGTTTAGAAGATACTATCGTAATTCCAGTGAAGGACCTACGAGGAGGTCACTTCTCATCACGTATTACAGCCTTAAAAATTATGAAAGATGGATACTATTGGCCTAGCATATTCAAATACTATTTTGAATGGATTAGAAAGTGTAAAAAATGTGCTTTGTTTATTGGAAAAGAACATTTAGCTTTGCTGCCCTTACACCTATTTCAAAATTGATCAACCTTTTATGCGGTGGGGTCTTAACTTTATTGGCATGATAAACCCACCATCATCACAATGACACTTGTAGTGGATTTTAACTACTACAGATTATTTTACATGATGGACTAAAGCAATAGCCTTAAAGGATGCTAATGAAGCTTCGATACTATCTTTTTATGAAGAAATAGTTTACAGATTTGGTGTTCCAAAAACTATCATATCGAGATAATACTTTAGGTTTCCTTGGTTCAAAGATAAAATATTGGGCTATCAAACATGGAATATATCTAATTTGTTCATCTAATTATTACCTGAGAAGGTAATGGCTTAGCCGAGAGCACTAACAAGAATCATGTTAAAGATCATCAAAAGAATGCTCAAGGATAGTCAAACAACTTGGCATCGATGTTGAATTCGGACTTTGGACTAATAGAGTAACTTATAAAATATCGTTGGTAATTCACGATAAAAACTTGTGTATGGAAAAGAAGTGAGAATTCCTATTTTGGTTGAGTTACCTACATTAGATTTGCTTTGCATCAAATGGAGCTACTTGAGAATGAACCATTACAGGTTTGTTATGCAGAGTTAACGGAATTACAAGAGCTAAGAGATAAATCCCATTTGAATATGGAGAAAAATTAGAAACAAATGAAGAAGACTTTTCATAAGAAATCCAAACTCAGAGTCTTCAATGAAGGAGATATTGTGTTAAAGTGGGATGTTAATCGTGCAAAGCCAGAAGAAACTCAATGTTTGATACACTCCGGAGTGGTCCTTACATGATTTCAACTTGCAAAGAACACAATGCTTTTTCAGCTTTCAAATTTGAATGGAGAGGAACTTCCCATTCCTATGAATGATATGTTTCTCAAACACCGTTATTGAAAATTTGATAAGAACCTTACATATAATAAATCAATAAATTGTAGAAGATAATAAAACACAAGAGATATGGGGGGCCAAGATGCCCTAATATCAATATATGCAGAATAATACCCTTAAGGTAGGGCAACACCATACAATGCTCCTTAAGGAAGGAGTAACTCCACAATTTCCCAAGATGGGAATCCACTTCGAGGCGGACACCTCCAATATACCTCTAAGAACTAGAAGACTTAAATCATACCTCCCGCAATGCTCGATACAACTTGATAAGTAATTTGCATACAATAAATCTATAAATTGTATAATATAACAAAACACAAGAGATATGGGGGACAAGATGCTCAAATAATCAATATATGCGAAGAATACTCTTAAGGTAGGGAAATACCATACAATGCTCCTTAAGGAAAGAGTAACTCCACAATCTCCCAAGATGTGAATCCACTTCGAGGGGACACCTCCAATATACCTCTACCAAGTAGAAGACTCAACTCATACATCACTCTCCCCTCATAATGATATTCACATCCTTTATATAGGATGGGTAACACCTAATCCCAATGTAGGCCTACCCATTACCCAATATAATTAATTCCTATGTGAGCCCATATAACTAACTAAGGGGATGTGTGCCACATGTTGGCATCTCCATCAACCAATATACATTATATTATCATATCCCATGTGAACCCATACATATAATTAAGGGGATGTGTGCCATATGTCAAAGATCTCCATCGGGAGAAACAAGTCACAGAACCCAAAAAAATTTCTAAGAGTTCAGTGATACATTTGAAGAAGAAAAGAAAACAGAAGTGTATGTATGCAAGAGAGATTATCTCACCTATAAATGACTATGGTGGCCAATAGACTGAGGAGATCTCAAAGAACAGAGAAGAATCGAGCTTTAGAAACTCACCATGGAGGCCATTGCAAGAAAACCAAATCACAGAGCCGAGCTTAAAGAAACAATAATGGTGGCCCACACTTCAACCACCTTGCTCAAAAAGCTCGAACAGATTCAAAGAAACCATTTCTTAGAGCTATCTCAGATTCTAGATAAAAAGAAAGGAATGTTAGAAATATCAAATTTTCAACTCACAAAGCAAACTCGGATCTCGTAGGATTCACCAAAAAATACCAAACAAAACAAACTGAGCTCAAAGTAACAGCCATGGCAGAAAGAAATACAGATTTACGGGAAAATCTCGAAAATGACCAAAGCACGAGCAACCTTTGCATAACTGTAACCGTGAAACCTAATATGACATAGAGTCTTTTGCAGAGAAGGAGCTCCAAAATATAGTGAAAGCCGAGATCGACGAGAAAAAAAGAATGGCGTCGAGAGGAAAATTTTTCAAGGCTTATACATGTGCAAACAAAGCATATCAAGGAATCTCAAATGGATGGTAAGCATATTCAAGTTTTTGAAGATTTAAAGCTTTCTATGGATAAATATGTTTTACATTCAGATTTTTATGCTTTAGATATGGATGGTATGGATATTGTTCTTGGATATCCTTGGTTAGAGACATTGGGAACAATTAATATTAATGTGCAAAAGAAATTCATGAAATTATGGTACAAGAGAAAGAAAATTACATTGCAAGATATCACACTTAGCAAGGAAAAAAGTAATGTAAAATTGGATCATGAAGATGAATTTGAAGATGGTGAAGAAGGGAATAAGGATGAATCAGAAGGAGAGGATGAAGAACATGATGAAAAAGTAAAAAATAGTTTCTCTACTCAAGAGAAAAAATAAATAACAAACAAGTTGGAAGAGAAAAAGAAAGTGGAGGAAAATATTGATAAGGTTGAGCATACTAAGGTTGCACCATATAGACACCCACATCATCATGAGAGGAAAAAATCATGGAGACATGTTAGGACACACAAGGACACCAATATATATGGATAAATAGGAATTGGAGGAGTAATAATTTTGGCTATACGTGGAATCAATGGAACAATAATTATATGTCATGGAATCACATGAATAATAATTATGGATATGCATGGATGCCAGGATGAACACATATGGACCAGGATGGAATTAGATGAGCACAATGGAATATGGAATCATGTTTGCAGTAACATCACCCACTAGGATTTCATATGGGTGGTTAGATGATCGAGAATGACGACAAGTGTGTAATAATTTAAAGCACTCTCATTATATGGCTTCTTCTTATGTTTTGGGGACAAAACATGTCAAAGAAGGAGAAAATGCTATGTACCTTGGGATATGATAATATAATATACATGGGTTGATGGAGATCCGACATGTGGCACACATCCCCTTAGTTATATGTATGGGTTCACATGGGATATGATAATATAATGTTTATGGGTTGATGGAGATGTCAACATGTGGCACACATCCCCTTAGGTAGTTATATGGGCTCACATAGGAATTAATTATATTGGGTAATGGGTTGGCCTAGCCTACATTGGGATTAGGTGTTACCCATCCTATATAAAGGATGTGAATATCATTATGAGGGAGAGTGATGTATGAGTTGAGTCTTCTACTTGGTAGAGGTATATTAGAGGTGTCCCCCTCGATGTGGATTCACATCTTGGGAGATTGTGGAGTTACTCCTTCCTTAAGGAGAATTGTATGGTATTTCCCTACCTTAAGAGTATTATTTTGCATATATTGATTATTTGAGCATCTTGTCCCCCATATCTCTTGTGTTTTGTTATATTATACAATTTATAGATTTATTGTATGCAAATTACTTATCAAGTTGTATCGAGCATTGTCGGGAGGTATGATTTAAGTCTTCTAGTTCTTTAGAGGTATATTGGAGGTGTCCACCTCAAGTGGATTCTCATCTTGGGAAATTATGGAGTTACTCCTTCCTTAAGGAGCATTGTATGGTGTTGCCCTACCTTAAAGGTATTATTATTTTCTTCATGATTAAGACATTCAATTATGATGTCGATTATTTAATGGGTAGGCCTACATTGGGATTAGGTGTTACCCATCCTATACAAGTTCATATCAATGTTCTTTTCTTCATGATTAAGACATTCAATTATGATACTAAGTTGTTTATTTCATTATATAATCCATACAGAAAAGCTAGAATGCACAAGGAAATGTACAACTCATTTACGAAATTCAATGTTTTATTCACAAGGAGATTCAAATGTTTCCCACACAAGCTGTGGGATGTAACTGAAAAGTAAAGTATGGTAACTAAAAAGTAAACTATAGACACTGAAAAGAAAGGTACACATGCATGAAAGAGAAAGAAAAGGAGTATGAGTGAACCCATCATTGCCTTGGGATTTTTGTTCTTTGATTGAAGCATCTTCATCTCCATCTTTTGTTTCTCCTTCATCTTCATTGTAGAAGCCATTTTACGAAAAGAAGAAAAGAATTAACTCATCGTTACAAGCTCAGGGATCAATTCATATTCCTACACTATCCTACTTTGTGCATATGAATCTTCTCCTAATAGGAGATGTATTCTACTTAAAGAACAAACTGCATGCATGCTTTATTCACTCGAAAGAAGAAAGAAAAGGAAAGAAGAAAACATGGACATAAGAGAGGCCAAAAGCCTAATTATTTTCTAATTGTTTTCCTAAGTGTGCAGGTATAGGTTGCAGCCAAAGAGAAGAATAGACAAGTCATAAGTTCATGTAATAAAAGGAAGAATGTAACTCAAAGTTCCAACAACTATTCTAAAATAGAAGAAGTTACAGTGTAGAAGAGAGACTAGCAATAGAAGCACATGCAACAGAAGGAAAAGTAGAATTTGAAAGCTGATGTTTGGCTAAAAGAGAGGGTCATAGTTGAAAGGAATGAAGACAATATTTTGGAAAATTTTTGACAAGGATTCACCATAAAAATCAACACTATAAATTTTCAGTTGCTACGGGAAAGAATAAATTTCAAATGCTAGTTGCTATGGGAAAAATAAATTTTCGAGTTCTTTATGGGAAAGAATCAATTTCAAAGCTAGTTGCTACAAAAAGGACAAAAATCAAAGCTAGTTGCTACAGGTGAAGCTCAAGTACAACATTGAAGCACAAAAGAAAATGGAACTACATTTTTGACAAAACTTGAATTGTCCAACATGCAGGAGTTGTAAACAGAGTTCCAGAAATAATATGTTATGCATAGTTTCAGAAAATAATATACATTATTTTCAGAAAGTCAAGAATATTGTTACAGTCAAGCATTCAATAGATATGATTTTTAGAAAACAATTGCATTTCAAACACTCATCTCATGGAGAAATTCAATGTTCAAGTGATCTCAGTTTGAAAAGGATTAAAGCAAGTATTCTCAAAGGGTGCTATAGAATTTCAAAGAATCAAGTTGATCCTAAAACAATGAATTGTAACAAATGGATTCTCCAGAATACAAAAATGTGGCAAAATTTTCAGAATGGACCAAAGTAATGTGCGTAAACTATCTTTGTAGAAAATCATAACCATCTTCTACAATATTCTCAACAAATGATGAGATAATAGTTGTCTGAAGTTAAAGCACAAAGAACTTATATAGAGAAGAGGCTTAAGTATGAATATCTAGAAAGAAGAAAATAATCTATGTCCACCATAGTAAAACAAAGGAAGGTACAAAGTAAATCAAATTTTCATAACAACAAACACATAATCACATAGTCTTTTCAAGTTCATTTTAACATTGGCCGAACATGACAGATACAACAAAACCATGAAATACAATTATAGTACATGATGAAACCAAGATTTCAAGCTTTTACGAGATCTATAATTCATGATGCAGATTGGGCTGAAGAACACACTCACCATAGATAATCAAATGGTCAAAAATTTTGAGCAACCAGATGATGAAGCGAGAGGTCCACAGGCCCACGTGAAGTTTCAAACTCGGAAGTCAATCAAGAGAAACAAATCATAGAACCCAAAAATATTTCCAAGAGTTCAGTGATACATTTGAAGAAGAAAAGAAACAAAAGTGTACGTATGCAAGAGAGATTATCTCACTTATGAATGACTATGGTGGCTAATAGACTAAGGAGATCACACCATGGAGGCCATTGCAAGAAAATTGAATCACAGAGATGAGCTTAAAGAAACAATAATGGTGGCCCACACTTTGACCACCTTGCTTAGAAATCTCAAATAGATTGAAAGAAACCATTTCTCAGAGCTATCTCAGATTCCAGATCAAAAGAAATAAATGGTAGAGATATCAAATTTTCAACTCACAAAGCAAACTCGGATCTCATAGGCTTCACCACAAAATACCAAACAGAACAGACTGAGCTCGAAGTAACAACCATGGTAGAAAGAAAAAAATATTTACAGGAAAATCTCGAGAATGACCAAAGCACGACCACTGCATAGAAACCGTGAAACCTGATATGACATAGAGTATTTTATAGAGAAGGAGCTCCAAAATATAGTGAAAGCTAAGCTCAATAGAAAAAAAGAATGGCGTCGGGAGGAAAATTTTCCAGGGCTTCGCCCATATAATCAAAAAAACCCAAATGAATGTGCTTTAGGGTCGAGTTCCCTTTACCACCCGAACCCAAGAAGTGGGTTAACCCAAACTCAACCACAGTCAGAGATTGACGACATAAAAACCAAGGACACAAGATCAACATCCTCAAATCAATCGCAATGATCAATGCAAACCACCTGGGTAAGATGCCACCACCCACATTAAATTCCAGTTAGAAAACCCTAACCACAGGTCATGGATCGATGAAATCAAACACAAAGGTACAAGGATTGATGACTTAAAATTGGCCCCAACAATCAAAGAAAACTCAACTAGAGTTACAGAAGCCACCGACCAAGTCACCAAGGGGTGAGTAACCGTGTCCACCAAATTAATCATTGAAAATGAATCTCAAATTCTAACCCAAGTGCATGCTTCAAATAATTTTAAAGGGGCGCCCAAGTCATATATCATGATAACTGAAAAGGTGAATATTATAATATGCCAAAGCTGACATAATCAAAGGGGGAAAACCATATCGTATGGTCATCTCAAATAATCAAATATGGTCGAGCATGGTGGAGTGTTGCTCCTCATGTATTAAAACCATAGTATATGCCAAGTCCATAAGGAGTGGCTAAACCCAATAAAGTAAGAGTTCACAACCACAAGTGGTCCCCACTTCAAAGAGCTAGGTTGATTTGTAGAATGTCACTCATGTGACCATTTTTCAAAAGGATATGTCAATATCAGAACATGTGCACATAGCAGGTGGTCCCCATAGGAGGAATTATTTTTGCAAATATTGCTAAGTATTGTAATTATTTTTCTCACATACAGGGAGTTGTATTTTGCATGCCTTCACAACATGAAAGAATAGAGAAGAAGAGTTTCATGTTCATGGAAAGAGACTTTCCTAGCAAGCAACCTTATTTTTAGCAAATTATTCACTCTTCTTTTCTTAAAAATAGAACAGTCAACTTCAGTTTGACTATAATGTAAGTAAGGCTAATAATGCCTATTTGTAATTGTATGCTCTATTTTTCCCTTTATCTATTATTAAATAAAGGATAAAAATAAGATGCATGGGTGAGTACAAACCTTAGGATATTTTTAGGGAGAGGGTGAATTTTATTTTTGATATATATTGTGTGCCATTGCAAAAACACAGAGAGGAGGAATTTTTAGATATATGAGTATTGAAGAAATTGTTTCAGTTTTCCCTTTGAGTGTGAAGTATTCCTTGCCTATCCAAGTTGTTTTACAATTTTGTGTATTTTTATATTAATCTTGTGAATGCAAATTCCCGATAAATTACCTTAACCTACTGCAAATTCAATATTTTACGCTTAATTTTAATGTGCATGTTAACTTATTAAGTATCTTGTTTGCGATTCTCCTCGGTATAATCAAGTGTTTTTCCCATAGATATTTTGCGAGATAAACTCTTTGTTCGTGCATCAAGAATCCTTCCCAAATCAGTTGTGCATATACTAAGTCAAATCCCTCATATAAATTTGGTGTATCACCTTAGTTTTAATCTTTTTACGGTCATATTTTACTCTCAAACTCCAAGAAATTAGTTTAGGATACATCAATAAGGAACCGACCTTAATACCAAAGACTCACCTAGAAATAGGTATACCCACGCACCTAAGGTGTTTCCCCGATAACAATGGTATAAATCGATACCAAATGATAGAATAGAATTAGATTGCAATGACCAAAGAGGGACGAAAGCCTCACAAATATTATTGATCATGAAATCAAACTACATGATAATGCAGGAGCTGTAATATTTATAGATATTATACAACCTCATATGGATAGATATGACACCTATCGGGCACCAACTACGAGATGATAAGACCCATCTCACATGCACATATAATTACTATTAATACCAATATTGAATGTTATCGCACATAACAATATTGAATACAAGTCACTAGACTCAAGTGCACATATTGCACATTATTAAATAAAAGACAATGAAATAAAATGCAATAAATATGCCTATGTTAAATTATGCTAACATTTCCATTGTATCTACGAAAGAAAGAGATCATTCTTGCAAGATTAGAAAACCTGCAACCATCTCTCTCAAGGTTCACTTTCGAGAGATAACAATTCCCATTTGGGAAAGTAACTCCTCTTCTCCATTATGGAGGAATATTATCTTACATGGGAGTTACACATTCACTCCCTATTTGTAATCACCTCCTTTGATCTATGAATAATGTAAGCCAAGCCAAGCAATTCCATTCTACTCCATTTTTTGAATCTTGAGCTCTCATATGCATGGACATTGCTTTACAAAGCTTTCTTGCTTTAATCTCGTAACTCCTACACTTTTGTGAAGTGGAGCTATTTGATACATGTGAATTCCTTCCAGTTCTTCGTCCTTCATTCCTTCATGGTATCAAATCTCGGGAACTAGAATCATGTTGCTTGCCATTGTTGATCCACTGTGTAGCTGCTTGTACAAGGTCTCTTTTACATGTGCTCTACTTGCATATTTCAAGATTCTTATGGTTATTTTTAGTGGTTTGTTTGTGTACTCCTTGTTGGTGTTTCGTGTGTTTAGGTTTAAAAATTGCAGGTTAAAGAAAGTGAATTTTTTGGTTCTAAAGAGACTGAAGAGTTGTTCTTATGGTACAACTCGGCCCCAATTCGTTGAGCTGGGAACCAAGCTACCCTAGTTCGTGTGATAGCTCTCCACTCATTGACTTGCTTTACTCGTTGATGGGCTCAATTGGTAACTCGGGCTATCCACCTCTTTACATTGCATTGGCTTTGTCCCTCCATGCAATGTTAAATTTTCCTTGCTTTTGTCATCGGCTTATTCCTTGGTGAACTCATTACTAGCTTGAGCACATATTGGGGTTGACGGTTCTTTTAATGGTCTTCAAAGCTCGAGCTGTGCTTTTTCATCTCTGTAGTGGAAAGCTCCTACATGTATTGTTAACTCGTGCATGCTTTGCATCGAACCAAGGCACATGAGAATGTAGAGCTTCTCGTGCATCGGTGGAACAAGCTCATGTTTCATGCACTATTTATTCGGCTCTGGTTGCCATCCATTCTGTACATCATTTTGTGAATCCATCTCAGGACTACACATATCAATTTCAACTTGGACCTCGACAGCCACTCGACGCACCTCCATTATTCTATGTAACCTTTGCAGCACCCATCGACACATGGTTAGAATCTTCAAGTTGAATAATACATGTGTCACCATTACACTTCTGGTCTCAAACCTCCCACCACCATCGTGGCAGCTACACGTGGACCTAGTCATTGTTGGTGGTTTCATCCTCATTACACGTGGTTCCTGCTATGGAGATATTGCTTGAATTGTGGCACAAACCCCTGGCTCAGTCAACTTCCTCCAACCTAGCACTGACCATTTCATCTATGGACTGGTAGACTGGTCGACATGCCTAGCACTGCCTGCCTGCTCATTATGCCACTCAAACCATTACAAAAATTGAAAAAATCGACACATGGTCATAACTCTTTCAAGCGGTTATTGAAAAACCATCGAACTCGGTCCACCATTCCCTTTTGGAATTGTTTGGTGGTCAAAAAAATCCCTCGTTTTTAATGTTTTGAGGAAAAACATTAACTTTTGGCATTGTAATAATTTTAAAGCTCTAATTTTGCTTGTGTTAATGCCCTTCCTATGCATGTTGAAGATGGAGGGTGAGGTTCGGGGTTAGGAAGATGGTAATCCCCCCTCGCAAGAAAAAAAAACCATGCTTAAAATTTGATGCCATTTCCAACGAGTACCCATGTGATACCCTTTCCACCCATTTCAAGCACTTTTTAAAATATGTCTAGGGCTTATTGACATTTTCCATCGATTCTGGGAATTGTTTTCTTGCTATAAATTTTGACTCATTTTGCTTGGTTTTGAGCACTTCTTTAGTAAAATTTGAATTATTTTTCGAACATTACGTGATGGAATTTTCAATTTTTAAACGTGCTACTTTATAAAGTGCCTCATTCTAGGGGCTTCACTAATACTCTTAGGCTTTTTACATGCGAGATGCATTATTGGCCGAGTCGATGTCTTGCTTTCGTGCATCTTACACTTATTGATTTTTCATCATGGAGAGTTCTCTTTCTAGACTTGATCATCGTAGGATCCCTTATAGCCTATGCCACTTCTCACTAGGAGAGGGAATTATTCAGCTTGGCATGCTTCCATGGAAGGTTACTTCACTCACAAGGGTCTTTCAACCTTCTTACTTGTGCCATTTCTTGTACCCACTAATCATTTTCATCGAGAGGACTTCCTTGACACTTGTGACCATGTTTTTGGTCACTTGATGATGCATGTCTCTAGATCTCTTTGGTTTCACATGGTAGACTCAGATCCACCCCACCGTGTCTAGAGCATTCTTCAGTCCCTCTATAGAGAACCTGCACATACTACCACTATTGTTATTGCTGATCAAGTTGTCTCCTCTTCTTCATGTGATAATAGTTCCATTGACAAAAACTTGCTTGGTTATACTTTTGATGATGAGGATTGTACACCTAGTTTTGATGTCGAGAGTACTATAGAGGACTCTTCTCCTCCTTCTCTCACTATTCCATAGAGTTTTGACACTTCCCACATCTCATCAGATATTGAGAAGTCTCCTCCTTAGCCTCATATAGTAATCACACCCACATCTTTTCCACCTTCATTGTGTGAGGTCCCTTTCACTCCTCTACCTTCATTGGATGACTCATACTTATCTGACATCACTCTCCTATTTGTTGAGCCCCCTCATTAGGATGAGTATCTCCCGACCTTGGTAATCTTTTCTCGAGTACACTTGTTATGTACTAAAAGTTCCTCATCTATCTGCAGGTATTTTAGAGGAGTTCATCATCTCCATTGTTGGGAGTTCCCCTTCTGGGACCCTTACCACTTCCACTTTTATAGAGACCTTCATCAATCCACTCTTTCTTGTGGATCTAGTTTTTTTTGTGGGGGATGTTTTGTTTCCTTCACATTAGTTGGACATCCTTTCTATAGGTGTTCAATCTTCACACTTTGTCATTTCTATGTATATGGCATTACCTTTGGTTCCTTCGTACTCACTTGCTAGATTTATGTCACACTTTCATGGACCGGACTCGCATTTCTTCGTGATGCTTGCCTTTGGTTTCCTTCATGGAGTGGGCGAGAATCCAGACACGTCATTTCTATCTTTCCTAAGGGAAGGCACATAGTTCGGTGTGGATGGATTTTCTTAAGTCTAGAGGTAGAGCATCTCATCATTGACATTCTTCTGGGAGACTTCCTAGAGCTGCAGAGATCGAGATCCATCCATGGCATATTCTCGCATTCCTCTCGTCTCCCTCTTGCTCTCTCTTCTTCTTTTTTCTGAGAGATTGCCTCTTTGTACATGGGTACCTTTACAGGCCCGTCTGTGACCTAGAACCATATTAGGAATCTTTATTCGTTTAGAGAGTGGAATTCTCTCTATTTTTGGGGACATTTTTCCCCACCGGGTTTTCTCCTTTTACTCCTCTTTTCGAGATTTTCTTGTACGTGGGTACCTCATTAGGCTTTGTGCCTAGACCCATTTCTCATTTCTAACTTTTGCCTCATTCTAAGTTACGATGAAGGGGGGTGTTGGTGTAGGTGGTATTTTTCTTCACTTATTTAGTTTTATTCCACCTCACTAGGTGAGTCATCTCACTTAGGTGGACATGGATCTAGGTGTCATCTTAGTTATGATAGATTCTCTTACAAAATTTTCATATGTGTAAGTGTGTCATAGGAGTTACATTCCCATTTAGGAAAGAAACTCCTCTTGTCCATTATGGAGGAATATTCTCTTACATGGGAGTTACACATTCACTCCCCTATTTGTACTCACCTCCTTTGATCTATGATTAGCCTAAGCCAAGCCAAGAAATTCCATTCTACTCCATTTTTTGAATCTTGAGCTCTCATATGCATGCACATTGATTTACAAAGCTTGCTTGCTTTAATCTCGCAACTCATACACTTTGGCTAAGTGCAACTATTTGATGAGCGTGAATTCCTTCCTGTGTCTTCGTCCTTCACTCCTTCGCTATAATGAAAGGAAGTGGTGGGATCTAATATTGGTGTGACTATTTCAATTTTTATCTTCTACATTTTATTTGACCATCACTTAAAAGTGTTTTTAAAAACTCTATGAAGAGAATAAAAAATAGTAATATGTTGACAATGTGGTAGAGTTTGTGGTCTTTTTATCAAAGAAATATTTTTTACTTAACAATTGACAAATATCTTTATCAATTTGATATGCATAGAATCCCAAATAAAAGCCTATAAGTTGATATTTAGATCAACATTGTTTAAATAGATTTATATTTAAGATATTCATGTTATTTTTAAGCCATGTTGTAGAGAATGGAATGTGTTTGTGTGATAACATTAATCTAGTAAGTGATCTTTAGATTTGATACCTTCCATACTAGGCGGTGTGGGTAAAAGTAGTACTAGAAATCTTCTAGCATTTGAGTTGTTTAGTAGGTTTAGATTAGAGTCTTGTTGAGTGAATGACTGAGAGAAATATAATGATGACACATTCTAATGTTCCCCAAAGAAAATAGAGTGTAAATATTTGCAAAATTATCTAACATGATGAGAGGAGTTCTAGCCCATTTCAAGTTTTGGAAACTATGAAATGTAGAGGGGTAGAAGTAGGTGATAATATTAGTGATGATGAGCATGCGGAAAGGCCATGTGAGGACCAAAATGTTGACTCATGATCGTGAGGATTAGAAATAAGTCCCTTGTGAAATGAAATCTTATTGTAGCCCTTTCCCACTTTGAATTGGATGATCTGTATATTAATTGTAATGGAAAGATACTTTTTATTGACAATGAAAGTTGAAGTTTGAAATGTAAAAGATTTATACTCTGTATTCTATTTTTTTGGAAAGAATGTGAAAGAATGATATGTAATTGCATATTTTATTTTGAAATCAAATGGAAAGGAAGTTGTAAGAGTTTAATTTGAATTAATGGAAGTGTTTACCTTGTTCATATGATATTATTTCCATTGGAAATATCTTTTTAACATGCACTACGAAATCCCTGTTTGGAAAGTGGAAAAGCTCAAAACACGTGAGGAAAAAATGTATTATTCTCGCTTGTTTATACTATATGATTTTGGAAAGAATAGAAACTGAATTTTGTTTTAATATCTGATTAAAAGAAAGAAAACTATTTATGACCAACATGGAATGAATTGAATGTTTTATTTCGTGGAAAATGAGATAGTTAATTTCTGTTCTATAAATGTATACACTTCTTTCAATTCACTATATACTTTGTAAAATTCCTTTATCAAATGTTCAAATAACCCTGCAAATAGATAAGAGGCAAATGAAATAATAAATTGGACTTAACGAAGACAAAATGATTCCAAAGAAAACTAAAAACACTTGAGAAAATGTCTTCAAAATCTTCCAATCGAGCCAAGGAAAATCTACATGAGATTTCTACTTTGTTAAAACAAAAGAAAATTGTAATTTCAAAATGTAGATCAAACCAACAATTTTACACTTGCTATATATCCTAACACTTTCCTAATGGAAACCTCCATGTTTGTTTGACATGTTGAAGGAGAAAGAATGAAAAATTTGAACAAAATTTTATAAGTTAAAATTACCAGTTTGCACTGTAAAAGCCTGCAAAATGTTTTCATAAAATTGACCCCTTAAACTCTATCAAAATAAAAATTTAATGATTTTTGTGTAAAGAGGACATCAATATCTTTCCAAAAGTCCTTGTTTTCCCAAAACTGAGCTCTTTATCAAAAGTTATGGCCTTCTGAAGTTTCTCTTCACTTGGCATAAAAAAAAATTTGGGAAAATTTCCTTGGCCCGAATTTTTCCCTTAGAGCTTCGGAAAAATTTTGGGAAAATTTTCCAAATTTTCCCAGCCCCCCTGTAGCCCGCAACCAATCGGAGGCTTCCACGTGGCACCACGAGGTATCAGTAGAGGGTGGATCCCTTTTTAACTTAGCACTTCTAGAAAATTTTGGGAAAAATTTCCAAATTTTCCCCGCCGCCTCGCGGCTCGTAGCTAATCGAGCTGCCACTTGAATCGTGAGGCAATGATGGAGGAGCGGGCCCCTTGTTTCCTTTTTGCATTTCTAAAAATCTTGGGAAAATTTTCCAAATTTTTCCCACCGCCCCACTTGCCGCAGCCAATCAAGAGCTGCCACATGGCATCGCGAGGTGCCGGCGGAGGTGTGGGTGAATGCTACTCTTTTTGCCGTTCGGGGCGCTAAACAAATTTTCTCCTTGCCACACCGCTTTCCTCGTGTTGGCTTAGGAGATGCCACATGTCCCTAGTGGACTTGCGGGGAGGAGGCAGGTGTAAAGGTGGCTTTCTGCCCCTTGGGAAAATTTTCTCCTTGTGGCCCACTGACCCGCCCTTGGGGAAAAATCTCTCCCCTATGCCCGCAGGTCTGCTCTTGGGTAAAAGTTTCACCCCAAGGCCCACTGGCTCATAACTTGAAAAATATGAGGAGTTTGGAGGACTTCTTTATATCATTGGAAAGGTGAGGAAATTTCCTATCCAATGGGAATGATTTAGGGAAATTTTGAATGCATTAATTTTAGGTAAAATCAAGTTGAATCTTTAAGCCTGTTAGAGAGTTGGTATGGTGAGGAATTACCCTCTTAACCTAATTGAATTTTCTAACCCTAGATTTTGGACCTTGTAACCTCTAATAATTGTTAATTAATGAAAATAATATTCTAGTGGATTAGAATTGATCTAGAACTTGTTAGTGGTAACTGTTGTTTTGTAACCTGGTTGTAAACTCTTCTAAACAAAAAAATATTCCATAATTTTTCCTAACTAATCCTAGGATGTTCTTGAGTCTCAAGCGGGTTGTTTTTGTTGGCATTACACTTAGTATCAGAGCCATGGGTTCAAATCTTGGACCCTTGGGGACACTAGAAAACTTGAGACATGAACTCGTAAACCTAGCACACTTTTGAATCTAAGAAAAAAAACTTGTTTGAAAATTGAAAAACAAATGCGTAATTAGAAATATTACATTACTCTGTTCATTTGAACTACCAAAATTAAAATAATAATAAAATAATTAGTTGTTTGAATTGTTGTACTCACTCGGTGTTTTTTACGAACTCGGTAACTAAGAATGTCAAATTAAATTGATTTTTTTGAACTTATAGTGTAGTGGAAACTTGGTTTCCCTTTGAAAATATGTTGTTTTACAAGTCCTAAAACTTGATTTAATTGTATGGTGCGTTAAGCCCTTTGTTGAGACCCTTCCTTATTAGAGTTGTTGGAATGATAAATTGTATGGTGTGAATATTGTGGCCGGACAATAGTGGTTGTGTCTTGGGGTCGGGAAGAGTTAATTAGAAGTTGTTTAGAGCTTCCTTCCTTAACTAGTTAGGAAACTTGGTCTGGTTGTCAGTTTTTCATTTTGTTACCCGTATGGGATAGTTGACATTAAGTCTAGGTGTTGTTTATGACCCAATCCTACGCATGTGTCCTTGGAACTGACCTCGAGGTAGAGTACCCCTATTGGCGGCCATGAAGGGCTGCAAAGTGAATGTGGTGTTAACATTTTGTATTTTACATTCATAAACTTGTGTCATTTTATCAAGGACCAGCATCTTATTTTATGATTGGATTGAGAAGCTCTGAGGCTCTTCTAGTTATTTATATTTTTGTGATAATTTTAAGAATTTGAAATGTGGGTACTTAGCAACTTTCCTTAATTTCTGATATTTCTTGGACTTTATTTTTATTGGTGACTCAGAGCTTGTTATGTTGTTGGATGCTTAGCTAAATGTTACATGGATTTATTCTTCCATGATGATGAGCTGGTTCTATGGTACTTGTGTTCATACATTTTTTTGTATGGGGGCACACCCTAGGTGTCTTAAATGTCCTCTCGATTGCTTAAAGTTATGCCTTGGTTTTAGATGCACGGAACTTTGAGTGTATCTAGGATCTTAGAGTGACCTTTTCATTACTAGACCCTTTGGGAAGAGAGTTTGTTGTGTTTTGTGTTATAGTTGGCATCCCGTTAGTGATGGTGGTGATTCTTTTACAATTTGGTAAGAGCTTGAACCTTGTTAGAGTAGAGGTGTTTAATTGTGGGTTGGTGAATTATGGTGGGATCGGTTTGCTTTTGGTTGGATGTGGATGTTAGTGGAAAAGTGTTTTTCTCGTAGTGGTTTCTCTTCGAGGGAATGCTAAGTTTTATCAAGAGTTTCTCATTTCATTATATTAAGTAGTGACTTGAGGATTGTATGCATCTTGGTAATTATGGTTAGATTTAATCCCATTCGAGTATTGTGTGTAAATTAAGTGTGTCTGTTTTCCCTCTATGACCTATTAATTTTGGATTATGTGGAGACACTTATGGATGCTTTGAGTCTTTTGGACCATGAAATTGGTGATGATATTGTAATTAGACCTTGATAATTTAATCTCGGTGGTATTTTATAATGTGATTCTTCTTGCAAAATCTGTAACTCTTGGTCGTAAAGCCATGTTGAATAGATAGTTGTCTGCTTACATTTGATGCTTTCTAGCAATTATGTGGTGTTATTATAGTTAAAATATTTCCTTTTATTTTGAGTACTTGGTTGGTGGTATCCTGTGGTAAGATGGGTGTAGATTTGAAAACTTGTCTTATCAGGTGAGTAAAATGTTTTCACCAAAACAAGAAACATTGTTAAACCCTAGTAGATTAGTAAAAGTAATTATGCTTCCTTAATGGGCCTCCCTTGTAACTTCTTTTGAGAACTTGTATAAACCCACTAGGAATGTTTTATGATACTTGTAATTAGTGGAAAAAAAAAAGAAAAACAAATCTCGAAATATTGTTGTGATCCATGTTAGTTGATTGTTTTCTAGTTCTTACAAAAGTAATAATGTGTTTTCTATATTGAATGTCCCTTGTTTTCCTTAGAATTAAAAGTGTGATGTGTTGATTTACCCCTCTCTCCCATAAAAGTAATAGTGTGATATGTTTACCCTTCCTTCTCATTAATTTTTTAATTGACAAGTTGACTCACCCAAACGTCATAAAACCATAATTGAGGAGGTTTGGCCTTGAAGCTTAAGAAATAAACAGGAACATAGAAAGAGAAAATAGTTCTTGCTTTAACCTTGGTAGATTAATAGAAGAAAAAAAAAACATGTAGAAGAACAGAAAAGGAAAATTTTGATCATCTACCTTCCCTAAGAGTAAAATAAATATTTTTTCTCTTTTTCGCCTTTTGCTGAATGGCAAGATATCATGCCCCATTAGTAGTTCTTATAACACAAAGTTGTGATGTCATAATAGGAGGAATTATAATTAATAAAAACATGTAAAGGAATGTGTTTAGAAAATGAAACTAAAAAAATTGACTTAATTAGTTGAGTTATAAAATAAGTAAGATTATTGTGTATTGAGTGCAATGTTTAGTTGAACCTATAGTTCTGTCACCTACCTAAAATTGTGAAACACCTAGTGGATAGAAATGTGTTCTAGTTGCTTAGTAATTTCTTATTCATAGATGTATGTGAATTTCTTTTGGGAGTTTTGGGTCATCATACCCTTATCTTCCCATAGCTCAATGAGTGTGAGTTGTGGTCCTTTTGGATTAAGACTTATCTGTTGTTTAAGAAGCAACCTCCTTACATGTTGTCTTGTCCTTGGAGACCTAAGTTATTGTAATTTTAAGGAAACATATGTTAAGGATATAAAATAAATTTGGGAAGTCTTCTTTTCTTCATATTTTCTTGGGTCACCTTGTTATTGTTGCCCCTTTTCCATTAGGATGGAAAGTGCAAGATGATGTTATTCGCTTTTGATACAATGCACCCTTGGATTGTAGTTGGACCCCATGTTACTTGTTCTTCTCCCTAGCGACCTTGAGTGGTCCTTGGTTTTTCTTGTGCTCTCTTTATGGTTATTTCGAGCTTGAGTAGGAAATAAGATAAATAAATCCCATTGTCTTTATAATGTATGGTACTTGTATTGATATGTTAGTTGCTAGGGATATATATATATATATATATATATATATATATATTCTTTTTCTAAACAGTTGACCTCTTTAGATTTGGTTGGTATGGTGTGTTCGATTCTTAAAACAAAAGTGTAAAAATTAGACTATAGGAAAACTTGTGGTCTTGACTTCGCTTGTATTACCATGAAAAGTTAATTGTACCCTCTCGAGTTATAGAAGTGCTTTCCTTGAATAGTTCCTTTATTTTAAATGTTTTGTTGATTTAGGTTTCCTTGTTGATTAACCTAATCTGTGTGATCTTCAAATTGTGGGACCTTGAGTAGACTTGTTCCTCATGCAAATTTGGTCATAGTTGATTTTTGCTAGCCTTGTCTAGACAACGAACCTTGAAATCATGGCTTAAACTTAGTAGAAACCTCAACTTTTATTATTGTAGTATGTTGTATTCCTTGGGAAACTATGTGGTCATTCTCAAATTCATGGAATTATCCTTATTATTCCTCTTTGGTGGTTACTCTTAAGACTCTTTTAACTCTTCATGTTATATTGTTATGTGTGGTATCTTTGTTGATAGCGTAAATATACTCTCTAGATTTAAGTGTTCTTAGCCTTGCATACAAAAAGTTTAGAACTCATCCCTTACTGATCTCCCTTCTTCTTCCCGAATTGCATTGGACAAAACTTATGTTCTCTAGACCCACACTTATTTGAAGCAAGCAATCCCATAATGGAGTGATCCTTTTTCTATTGCATTTGTTCCTATCCTCTTTCCGGTGACTTCTGGAGGAAGTAGAGTCTAACGGGAGGGGGATGTAGTTCCAACTTCCCTTCGACGCATTTTTGATACTAATCATGATACTGCTAATTATATTATGGACTTGATTATGGACCTTATTATAGTATGATGTTAGATGTTAGAGCATGGATTATTGTTGACTTGATTCAGTTATGATGCATGATGATTATTAGAGGCACTTTGGATATTGATGTTGATATACTGTTTGACATGGTTATACTATGGATGTTGTTCGGACATGTGATATTTAGATATTGTGAGTAGACCTAGAAATGGAAATTATTTGATGATGATATAGTGGTTGAGTAAAATTGCAAATGATCTTGTTGGTTGCTTGGATGTTGTTGTGATCCATATATCTAGATGATTTTGGAAATTTTAATTATATTATTTTGGATGTTCTGATATGGCCACGAGGCCGAAGGAGGTATTTGTGTTTTGTAGGTTAAAATATCACAACAAACATCGGGGATTGGAGACCAACCACATTGGAATTCTAGATGAATTCAACAAGGTCACCATGGCAACTAGTATTTGTTTATGCGTGTTTGTGTGTGTTAGGGATTCCCATGGGGGATCACCTTTAAATGTGACCAGGGGTTATGTGTTTTTAATTATTTGACCCTTTTGTTTAATGTTGCATGTGTTTATTTTGTGATGCATTTTCCCCTTTCTTTATTTATTAAATGTTGTATTAATATTGTGGGTAAGCATGTTGTTAATATTAATTAATTAAAAGATATCATGAGAAAGTAATTAATAGAGTTGTTGGCCTTGATTTAAAGTGTTGTAAGAGATGTGTAAGTGATGTGTAAGTTACTTTTGAGTGTGAAACACTCCACCTTCTTGGAAATTTCAAATTTTCCTTGAGGCTGATTTTGGAGGCTTGTGGGACAAGTTAAACTTGTCCCATACCTCTTAAATTTAATTACCAACCATACCTATGGTTGGAGAGTTGAAATTTGACTTTTATAATGCTTTTTGAGAAGGTAATTTGTAGGTTTTAATTGCACTTTTCTTACATGATTTAATTTCAGTCCTTTGGGGTGTGGGTTGGATTTGAGTGTGTAAGTAAACTGTCATTTTATTCACCCACCTATTTATTATGCATTGGAGAATGAAGTTGACTTTTGGGGTTGGGGTTGAGGATGTGTGATGTGGCATCCTACATGGATCCACCTCATCCTCTTCCCTTCCCTCTTCTATAAAATTTGAATTCCTTTCCTTGTTTTGGGTTGCTTCACTTTGGAGACTTCATTCTTGGGTGAATTCTTTTGTTGTTTTGGAGCTCTTGCTTTGAAAATTTTTTGGAAGATTGTTGCATGCTTGTGCTTTGCTGATTTTGGATTGCTTGCATTGGGATAAAGCTTGTTGTTTTGGAACTTGGAAAAACTCCATCATGGAGAGGTAGGAGCTTGGCTCTTGAAATGATTCTTTTTTTTATGAAAATGTTAATGTGTGAATGTTTTGGCATGTTTGTGGGCTATTGGGTAGATGGCCTAGGAATGGTGTAGGAGAAGACTATGGGGTTTATTTTGTGGGAGGCACAAGTGTGTTTTAGGGAGGTATAAGGGAGGAGGGAGTTGGGATTTGGGTTCCACCTTACAAATAAATAGCTTGCATTTCTTTACTCATTATGGGGTGCCATAAGAGGTTGGGGAGGCATAAGGAAATGTGAGGAATAAGGGGTACTTGAGGAGGCATAAAAATGTTAGGGTTTTGATATACTATATTTTGGTAGTTTGTAATTTAGGTGGTGATACCCATTTCCCCTTTTGGGAGGCATAAGAAGCATCCCCATAGTTTCTTTCTCCTTTGGCTTGTTGATGAAGCCTCAGTAATGTTTTCATGCTTTAATGTAGTTGTAAACTACATTCTGTTTTGGACTGTGTTTTTATTGTGAAAATGTTGCTTGTGTGTTTGTGGAAGCCTATTGTTGCCATGAGTTGGATCACATATTTTATTGCATTATGGTTGGGGCTCGGGGGCCAATGAAGAAGGATGGCTTCTCCTCTTCATTGGATGTCTTGGTTGGGTGGAGAGCGTTTCCTTTCCCCTACTCTTGTTGTGACCAAATTGGAAGAATGAGAAATACGCATGTTGTTGTTCTGGAGCTGAGAAAAAGATAGTTTGACAGTCCCTTGTGAAATGAAATCTTATTGTAGCCCTTTCCCACTTTAAATTGGATGATATTGTATATTAATTGTAATGGAAAGATACTTTGTATTGACAATGAAAGTTGAAATTTGAAATGTAAAAGAGTTATACTCTATATTCTATTTTTTGGAAAGAATGTGAAAGAATGATACGTATTTTGTATATTGTATTTTGAAATCAAATGGAAAGGAAGTTGTAAGAGTTTCATTTGAATTAATGGAAGTGTTTTCCTTGTTCATATGATATTATTTCCATTGGAAATATGTGTTTAACATGCACTATGAAATCCTTGTTTGAAAGTGGAAAAGTGAAACACATGAGGAGAAAATGTATTATTTTCCCTTGTTTATACCATATGATTTTGGAAAGAATAGAAATTTCATTCTTGTTTTAATATTTGATTGAAAGAAAGAAAACTATTTATGACTAACATGGAATGAATTCAATGTTTTATTTCATGGCAAAAGAGATAGTTAATTTATGTTCTATAAATGTATACACTTCTTTCAATTCACTTGTATACTTTGTAAAATTCCTTTATCAAATGTTCAAATAACCCTGCAAATAGATAAGAGGAAAATGAAATAATCAATTGGAATTAACGAGGAAAAAATGATCCCAAACCAAACTAAAAACATTAGGAAATGTCTTGAAAATCTTCCAATCGAGCCAAGGCAAATCTACAGGCTTTTTGTTGTAAAAAAAAAAAAACTTGTAATTTTGAAATGTAGATCAAACCAACAATTTTACACTTGCTATATATCCTAACACTTTCCTAATGGAAACCTCCATGTCTGTTTGACATGTTGAAGGAGAAATAATGACAAATTTGAACAAAATTTTATAAGTTAAAATTACCAGTTTGCACTTGTAAAATCTTACAGAACGTTTTCATGAAATTTACCCCTTAAACTCTATCAAAATAAAAATTTAATGAATTTTTGTGTAAAGAGGACGTTGAGAGATTTCCAGAAAGTCCTTGTTTTCCCAAAATTGAGCTCTCTATCAAAAGTTATGGCCTTTTGAAGTTTTTCTTCACTTGGCATCAAAAAAAAAAAATTGGGAAAAATTTCCTTGGCGGGCCCACGGGCCCAAATTTTTCCCTTAGAGCTTCAAAAAATTTTTGGGAAAATTTCCAAATTTTCTCACCACCCCACCAGCCCACGGCCAATCAAAGGCTGCCACATGGCACCACGAGCATGTGGAGGAGGGGTGGATCCCTTTAACTTAACACTTCTCGAACATTTTAGGAATTTTTTCAAATTTTCCCCCTTCCACCCCGCTAGCCTATAGCCAATAGCCAATCAAGAGATGCCACGTGGCATCGTGAGGCAACGGCGAAGGAGCGGGTCCTTTTTTTTTTTTGCATTTTTGGAAAATTTTGGGAAATTTTCTAAATTTTCCCCGCTACCCCATTAGCCATAGCCAATCAGGAGTTGCCATGTGGCATCATGAGGTGCCCGAGTGAAGGCGCGTAGGTGAATGTTACCCTTTTTCCCTTCGGGGTGTTAAACAAATTTTCTCCCCCATTGCCCCCTTTTTCTTTGACTTAGGAGACGTCACCTTTCCCTCGCGGACTTGTGGGTGTAAAGGTGGCTTTCCGCCCCTTGGGAAATTTTTCTCCCATGGCCCGTAGACCCACCCATGGGGAAATTTTCCTCCCCCCTGGCCCTTGGAGAAAATTTCTCCCTGGGCCTCAGAGGCCCGCTCTTGGGTAAAATTTTCACCCAAGGCCCGCTTCATCCCATAACTTGAAAAAACTTGAGAAATATGAGGAGTTAGGAGGACTTCTTTATATCATTGGAAAGGTGAGGAAATTTCCTATCCAATGGGAATGATTTATGGAAATTTTGAATGCATTAATTTTAGGTAAAATCAAGTTGAATCTTTAATCCTATTAGAGAGTGGGTATGGTGAGGAATTACCCTCTTAACCTAATTGAATCTTCTAACCCTAAATTTTGGACCTTGTGACCTCTAATAATTGTTAATTAAAGAAAAGAATATTCTAGTGGATTAGAATTGATCTAGAACTTGTTAGTGACAACTGTTGTTTTGTAACCTGGTTGTAGACTCTTTTAAACAAAAAAATTATTCCATAATTTTTCCTAACTAATCCTAGGTTGTTCTTGAGTCTCAAGTGGGTTGTTTTTAGCGAGCATTACAGATTTTAACCAACACATTTCTATAAATTACAAATTGTGGTTTCTTTTATCCCATGCTATTTGTATTCATTTATCTCTGCTATGTCTATTCATTTTTTTGTAGGAGCTCCAAACACCACCAAAACAAAAGGATTTTTAATTTCGTATAGAAGGATATTTTAATCTTATCATTGAAGTAATAATTCAAATTTTTACTACATTTATTTTAGAAAAGTCACTACATTTGGAAAGATGTGTATGAAAATCCAAAAATAGATGGGCCTCAAAAATAGATGTGTATGAAAAGGAATTTCATATGTCAAAATCGATGGGCCTCAAACCTCACAATTGTTGAGAATTGCCAAAGGAGAAAATGCATTTCTTTTTGGTATAAACTTCAAAATCATTAATATTTTCCCCAATAATGGGATTTTGGGCTTATTAATCATCAATTTTCATTTCCACACTATGTCATCGTTATTTTTATGACATTGATTTATAGTTCTTTGTTGATATTGAGAATCACTTTTTCAAATACAAATATTATTTCTTTTTTATCAAAAGGATATAGGGCACACATAGAGCATGTCCACATATATTTTTTTATCTTGAGATACAATGTATATGTTATTTTGAGGTGGCACTATTCAATATTGAGCAATGCAAGATAGGTGTTTTGATTTTTTCCTTATTTAAAGGGTGCTACTCCTAGATTTCTTATGTTAGTGAGATAGTTAAAGACATATTATGAGTATTATCAATATCGATATTTTGTCTACTAGAGGTATTTGTGAATTTCAACATTAGATTATTGACTTATAACTTATTTTTCTCAAGAGCAATGTTAAATTGATTATCCAATGTGTGATCATGTAGGTCCAAAGGAGAAATATTCAATGCAATAAATTCAAAGATATAGAATGGAATTTATTATATTTGAAATAATTTTTTACTTACTTCAAGATATAGTAAGTCATTTGTATAATGTTACAGTTTCGATTACTTCATGGTATACACAATATTAATGTTGCCAATATTGTTGGATTTTATATATAAAACATCGATACGAGTTATGAGAAGTTGATAAAATAAAACATTGTGAAAGAGGTGTGATTTTATATTGTCTTTAGATTGATAAGGATACACGATCAAATTTAGATTCTTTTGAAGGTGAGTTCTTTCATGTAATATAATTTAGTATTGCATAATAATGTCACATAACAAAGGCAAAGTTGTAGGAAATAATTTTCTTGATGCTTTGTTAAGTCCTCTTCTTGACTTCCTTCAAAACCTATGGCTTATGCTAAGACCTCCCCTTCGTTAGTTTTTAGCAAAGGTTCGAAAATCGTAACCATATTTCTAGAAAAATGGGATTATTTATAGATTTATATATATCTTCCCAAAGGTCTTCTAGCACTTCACGAATGGATCTCGAATCATTAGAGGCCTCTCTTAGAAGGTAAACTAGACATTTACCATATATTTCCAGATTTTTGTTTTTTGTTTTTAATAAAGCCTCAAATAAATATCTAATTTTTGAAGAAGTTTGGGATTTTAAGTCTCACTTTCTTCTCATAACTCCATGGTTCCCTCTGTTTAATCTTGTGTCTAATAATTTCCATGTTAAACCTATTTGGGTTTGGATTCTGTATTTACCATTCCAATTTTAGCCTAAGAATTGTTGAGGATACCTTGGGTAAATGCTTAGATATTGACCCAAAGATGAATTTATATGGTTATGCCTCGCATGTGCATGCATATTGGTAGATATGAATACTTCTATTGATTTTCCGGATACTATTGAGCTCAAAGTTAAGGAAAAATTTTGACTCAAAATTTAGACTATGAAGGGTTCCCCTTCAGATGTAGGAATTTTTTTTCTCTTGGCCACTTATCTTTGAATATTTATTTTGGGAAGAAACAAGCTAAAAATATATATTGTTGGTGGAGGAATTCATATCCCAGTCACTTGGTTATTTATAGTCACTTAGATAGTGATTTAGATGAAGATTAAGAGAACGAGATTGATTTAGCTTCAAAGGATGTGGACCATAATCCTTCTATCCTAGTAGAAAAGGTTTCTCTCCAATGTTTTGAATTGAATGAGGAAAATAGTTCCCTTACTCTTATTTCAATGAACTTTCAAACTCTTGCGGATAAGGAGAATATTGAAATTATCATCTTGTTTCACAATTTTGAATATGTGAATCCCAAAACTCGAGGTGGTTAGAATACTATAATAAAAAATAAGAAAGGGAAAAACAATCCCCTTAACATGCATTTAAGATCACATGGGAAGGTGTCGTAGAGATTAGATGGTGTCTTACTTATTTTTGTGTTTTATTGCATTATTTGTTTGGTTGAGTTTTTTTTGTTCCTCCTTGCCACTAGAAGATGCAACCCCATTCTATCCTCAATGATAAATATTTGTCTCAAATGGAATATGTTGTAATGGGGTAGTGTAATCCGCACATTTTTGATGGAAAAACGCAAGACAAAACTCAATACTTAATTAGGAAAAATCGAATAATTTTTTTTATTAAAAAGGTTACATAAATTATTAAAAACTAGGTTTAATTATTTCTTGTTTACTAAACTTCACACATATGAAGGGTTGTTGATTATTAAATTAATAATTATCATTATTAATTTACACAAGGCTACTTCGAGATAAATCCCTTTCTAGGGTTTCCATTAATTCATCTTATTTAAAATATCAATGGGGTCAATATTTCCTAAGTTAGTTTAATTCTTACTTCTCACAACATTTAACAATAATTCCTCCCATGAGGTTTTCTATCTAAACATTTAAAATTCCAATTAATTAACCCTTAAAATTCATTAACTAAGTTACCCTTTTCACAATTATTTAATTTATCCTTAATGGTCCAATGCCATTTATTTACTTAAGATTAAAGGTTAAAATATTCAACTTACCCTAACCATTAAGTGGCCCCATTCATTAGATACCCATACCTTAATTAAAAATTACCCAACCCCATAAAGTGCCCCAACTTGAAATGTGTAGGGTTGATCCTCAACCCTTAGATTAAATGGTTTTGCACCCTTAGATCTAGGTATTTTCAAATGAACCCTAAACATCCTTATGAGGTATTCTTATTCTTTATTTTACCCTAACTCATTCATTTGTTCCATTTTAATTTTGCAGGTTGGAGGAGTGGAAGCCATGGAAGAAAAGAAGTGAAACCATGGAGAAATTTCTTTGGATCTAGTTTGCAAATGGGGAAATCTTCCTCCATTCTTCTCTTAATAGTTTAGTTTATTCCTGGGTTTGATTTTCAAGGTTCTCTATTTTTTATTATAGAGATTCCACTATGAATCTGGTTTTACTATTTGGTTATTTACATCCTTGAGTTCATTATTTGGGGAAAAACCCCATTTCATTAGATCTATGAGATTATACACATTTGAATGCCCATAAATGGATTTATATGCTTAAACAAATGAGTTTGTTCATTTACTAGTTGTTGGTAGTTTCATTTTGAAGTTTTAAAACTCAAATTTTAATTAAATCCATTCTAGAATTTACAAATCGCGGATTTTATTTTTCCATCAAAAGTGACAAAATCACTTCCCTAAAGCGGTGGCGGTCTTGTGACCACCGCCTGTCTTGGGTGAAAATCCTCAAATTTCCAAATTTTCTAGGTGACAATCTTGAAACTATTTTTCAAGGCGGTGATGGTCTTGAAACCTCCATTTTGCATAGGGCATCGAGTTTTGTTTCCCGAAAATAGAACCTCAATATAAAACATTTTCCAAAAAATGTTTTCTACCTTAGGTTGGTTTCTAAGGTAATATTAACTTTAATTAAGGTGCCTATGATTCAATAGTTGATAGATTGATGTCATTTCTTCATTTCATGACTTAAATCACTAAGTACATAAATTTTCCATAGCAATAGTGTATAATAAACAACTACAAGATTTCCTTTCCAATAAAATTGCTTTTAAGCTCTAAAAGAAAGAAATGAAATTCAACCAATTACTAAGTGCCATTTCTTTTCTTTCTCAACAAGAGGGATAACCATTCCAACAAGGAAATTTCAAGTATAACTTTCATACATTCTTCCAACACAAACACAACCATTTTACCAAATGAAAGCACAAGTAACTATGATACATTTCCAGATTTGATAGGAACACATTCTCAATAAATTACAACTTTCAAGTTCTTCTTTCACCCTTTTTCAATACAACAAAACTTGATAATAAACTTTACAAGAACTTAATATTTTACAATAATACAAATTTCAACAAGGAAACAATGCACTTTCTTTTTCTCAATGAGCATAGTTCATTTTCTTACAATACAAAAGCTCTTCTTTCCAACAATATGAAAGAATAATTTACAAGATTACAACTTTCATTTTTTCAACATTGAAACAACATTACAAAGGTGATCCTTTTGGCTCCAACATAGCATGACTCCTCCAATCTTCAACTTCAAGCACAACAACAAAATAAGGGAGTAGGAATCCTCTCCACCCAACCTATAATCTAATGAGAAGGAGAATCCATCCTCCTCATTGGCCCCCGAGCCCCAAAAATGAAGCAATAAAGGGTATCAAGCAACCATGGAAACATTTCACAAGGCTTCCACAATAACCATTCACACAAAAATTTCCACACACAAAGCACAATACAAAAATAACAACCATATAATTATTTTCCCAAGCACAAAGGCTCAAATTCAAGCCAAGGGAGAGAAGAAACATGGGGAATCACTTATGCCTCCCAAAGGGTGTAGGTTTCCACCTTAAAATCCTCCAAACTTCATTCACACAACCAATGTAAAACTTTTATCCCTCCCTCAATTTCTCTTATGTCTCCCTCAACTCTTATCCCTCCCTCAATAAACATATCAAGATAAATAAGAATTCTTTCTTATTATCACAAGGTGGGACACCCAACCCCAAAACTCCTCCAAAATGCATAATATAAAATCTTATCCCTCCCTCAATAATTTCCCCATTTTATTTCTCCTACACAACCTTAAGGCCATTTTATTCCCAAAACCAAAATACACAACATTCATTCATTTAAAACCAATTTGCACAACAAATAGAAATAAAAATACATGGGTGAAGTCCCTACCTTATCATTACAAGAAAAATCTAAACCACAAGCACAAGCTCCAAGATTTCCAAGTCTAAAACAAGCTCAAAAATCTTCCAAGCTTCAAACAAAGCTCCAAAAACAAGCTCCTCAAAATGCAAGAGTGAAAATAAAACATCTAACCCCAAAACCATCAAACAAAACTTGAATAAATAGAAAAAGAGAAGAGGAGGGTGAGGTGGATCCATGTAGGATGCCACATCACTTCTCCTCAACTCCACATCACATGTTCAAACCCCAAACCCAAAGCTCAATAAATTGGTGGGTGAAAAATTATAAGTTCTCATAATACAAACAACCCAAAAGCCATCCTGCAAAGGAAAAACATAAAATATCTTGTAAGAAGGTGCAATTATTTCAATTTTTTAGATTCCAAAACACATAATGGGACCTAATTTTTGACCTCTTAACCCATAGGTATAGTTGGTAGGTGAAGTTAAGAGGTGTGGGACAATCTTAACTTGTCCCATAAGCCTTCAAAAATAGCCATTAAGACCAAATCCGAATTTGACATGCAAGGTTGAGTACACAACACTAAAACCAATAAAATCCTTTCCAAATCCAATATAAAATCAAAAATCTACCAAATTTAAATACCACTTTGTCACATCCCAATTAAATAAAAAAAATATTAATAAACTTAATTAGAGCACATTAACTAAAAAATAATAAAGTAGATCACAAAATAATAATTAAATCACATACTCACAAATATAATTAAAAGAAAAGGGAAACAACACATCTACCTACAATCACATTTGAGGCCACCCCCAAATGGGACCTCCTAAAAATTATAACAACCCATCAACATACAAAAACACATGTTGCCAAGGTTACTTGTTTCCAATACCCAAAATTCTTTCACTTTGTTGGTCTTCTATCCCTTTTGTTTTTTGTGTTACAATTTCCTCAAAATCAAACAATACCTCTCTAGCCTCATGGCCATATCAATGACATTAAAAAAATAAAACGTACATATACATATCAATTCACATCATCAAATAACATAACTAAATCATCTAAAAATCAAACAATTTCACCAATTTTTCACAATTTCAAAATATTTCAATTCTATCATTTCATCAATTAACAATAAGATCACAAGACTAATTAGATCGTCTAACAAAATCTATGTATCAAAATCTAATGTGTCAGACATGTATAGAACTAGTAACTCTAGATCATCATCATATATTGAAATGTCAATCCATGCATATAATTCACACTATGAGTCACCACATATCCGTAATCAAAATATCTATAATGTCTAACAAAATACTAATCAAATATAATAATGTTCATCTATCAATGTCTACTAATCAAATATGATAACAAAGTCTATGCCTCTAATCCAAAGTAAGAAAAATCATAGTAAGATCAATGTCGAAGAGGAGTGGGCACTACATCCCCCTCCCCTTAGACTTGACTTCCTCTTGGAAGTCACTGGAATAAGTGTGGGAATTTTTCTTTCATAGGTGTGGTGTCCTCCCATGTAGTTGTCTCATCATATCATCCCACTGGAAATGCAACAAATTAATCTCTTGGCCTCAAAGGCCTAGGGTCTTCCTATTTCCCATCATCTCCCTGCTCTTGCACCTACAATGTGGTCCAATCCAAAAGATGAAAAGGATTAGGAATGCATCTCTAAGAAAAAAACATGAAACACATCATTGATGCGAGACAAGCTAGGTGGTAATGCTAGATAATAGGCTAATAGACGATCCACTCCATGATCTCAAAGGGCCTAGAAATCTAGGAGCAATCTTAGAGCCTTTTCCATAATGGATAGGGCCTCTTCCATGAGGCCCGATAAGAAATCTTATGAGGTCCGACACTCAAATACTTTTGTGCCAACCTCATCCTACGGTGAAATCTCATACTTCTTACTTCTTCTACATATCCTCCTGAATCCTATGTCTAATCATGAAACTTGTTCTACATATCCTATAGCAAAGAAAGCCTAAGAGAAACTCTATATTATAACTTGTCCCAACTTCGTGGTGTCTTCACACTCCATCATATAAAGCCTAAATGGAGTCATACCAATAGATCTCTGAAAAAATATTTGTTATAAGAAAACTCAACCAAGTAAAAATACTCCTCCCATCTCGAATGATGATCCATGACATACATCTAAAGCATGTCCTCTAAAATCTGATTCACCACTTGTCTATCCATCTATCTTAGGGTGATAGGTTTTACTAAAATTGATATTCATCGCGAGAATCTATGTTGCATGGTTGTCCAAAAATGAGAGGTGTATAATAGATCATGGTTAGAAATGATCTTCCACAGAATCCCATGTGTAACCTCACTATCTCATCCAAATATACCCATGCCACTGCACTAGTTGTATAGGTGGTCTTTACTAGAGAAAAATGAGCCACTTTTGTCAATCTATCCACTATGACCATGATCATGTCATGGTGGTATCTCGATATAGGTATCCCTACTATAAAATCCATGGAAATGGTGTCCCATTTCCACTTTGGTATGGCATGTGGGTAGAGAAGGCCAACTAGATGTTGATGCTAGCTTTCACCTACCTTCTAACACTCCAAACATCAAGACACAAAACGAGCTACATCTCTCTGTAGTCCTCTCCAATAGTACAACTATCTCAATGTGGCGTGCATCTTCTTCACCCCTAGATGGGTGAATAGGGTACATGATGTGTTTCTGCAAGAATGATCTATCTCAAATATCCATCCCTAGGTACATAATCTCCATCCCTATGTGTATAAATCCATCTAGCTCTTTGTCTCCATCAAAATTCCCCTCAAGGGGTCTCTGATACTTGATCTCTGCTCTAACTAAAAGGTAGAAGTTGTCATGTGGAAGATAATATAAGATCCTTCTCCTCGAAATTCTGTGCCAAATAATGTATCCATAACAAAATGCCTCTAATGACTCAAAGTGTCTACAACTACATTCTCCTTCCCCTTCACATGCTCTATCTCCATATCATACTCACATAACAGCTCCATCCAATGCCGTTGATGGAGAGTTGAGATTGGGTTGTGTGAAGAGGTGTCAAAGGCTCAAGTGATTTATCTAAGAATGAACCACCTTGCCTAAAATAAAATGTCTCCATCAAACCAAAGCATACACAATAATTGTTGTAAGCTCAAGGTCATGAGTTGGATAATTGAGCTCATAATCCTTGAGTTTTCAAGACTCAAAAGCTACTACATGGCCATCCTACATCAAAACACCTCCTAACCCTTCCAAATAAGCATTTGTACATATGAATAAATCCTCTGTGGATCTCACAATGCTAAGAATAGGTGTTTTCATAAGGAATTCCTTCAGTTTCCTGAAGGCCTGCTCACATTTATCTTGACCAAAAAAACTTCTTCCCTTTTCACTATAGGGAAGTGATGGGATGCACAATGTGAAGAAATCTAAAAAAATCTCATGTAATAACTTTCCAATCCCATGAAGCTACGCATACCTCGGTCACATTGGTTTGGCTACAAACCCATGATAGCTCTAATCTTGGAAGGATAAACGCCATACCTTGCCCCCCATAAATAATGTGGCCAAGATATTGAACCTCGATAAAATAATGCACACTTCTCCAGGTTCCCATAAAGTTGTTGTCACGAAGACATTGTAGAACCTTTCGAAGGTGCTCCTCTTTCTCCTCATGCATGCATGAGTATATCAATATTTCATCAAATAATATGATCATGAAGTGATCTAAAAATTTCATGAATACCCCATTCATCAAACTCATGAACACTTTGTGGGGGAATTCATCAGACCAAATGGCACAATTGTGAACTCGTAGTGGCCATATCTCATGCGAAAAGTTTTCCTATGAATATCAGTCTCCAAATCCTTCAACTTATGGTAACCTGACTTAAGGTCTATCTTGGAAAATATTGTCACCCTTTCATTTGATCAAATAAATCATCGATGTGTGAAGGGGGTAACGATTCTTGATCGTTACTTTGTTCAGTTGTCTATAATCAATACAAAAATGCAGTGATCTGTCCTTCTTCTTCACAAAAATCACTAGTGCACCCCAAGGGGATACATTAGGATGGATTAGCCTTTCTCAAGAAGGCCTCTAGCTATAACTTGAGCTCACAAATTTCATGGGTAGTCATCCTAAATGGCTCGTGAGATAGGCTCCACTCCAGAACCAAATCAATATGAAATTCTATCTCATGTGGGGAGGTAAACAGGTAACTCACTTGAAAATATCTATACAAACTCACTCAAACTATGATGATCATCAAGTGATGGTCCATTAGACTCATCCTCTGACATGTCACTAATTATAATAACATATATTGACATCCATGTCATGTACACCACTTGAGCTGCATAGCGGAAATAGTGTGAAATAGAGATGGGTCTCCTAACCCTAACTATCACTGACTCAAACCCCAAATCATCTACACAAGTGATAAATTTTTTGTAATAGTCCACTCTAGCTCTATGTGTAGATAACCAATCCATACCCAAAATGACTCCATAAGAACCCAAGGGAAGGATGCGAAGATCCAAGGTCATAGTGAAGGGTCCTAGGTCAACTACACACTCCTTGACTAAGGAGTTCCACTATGAGCTTGGCTCTAGAAGCCATCTCAACATCCCAAATAAGGCCATGCCTAACTGCCACTAGCCCACATCACTCTACTAATGATGGTGCAATAAATGAATCAAAAGAGTCGAATCAAAAATACATGGGTAGGGATACCATTAATGCTACCCATGAATCTCTATCATCACCGCCCTTGATGCTCTTCATGTAAGTTCTCGATTGTTGCATAAATCATATGACTGTGTGCCATGTCACAAAATGTTAGGCTCTAAAATAGGTCCCTTACCCTTATTATTAGGGTTTTGTGACACTCTCTCTCAATGATGTCCATGTACACCACATCCATAATAACTACCAAACTCTCTCCAAAAAAAAGCCGCTCCCCATGGTACTCTAGTGGTATGAGGAGTGTATCTTGATGATCCTGCCATACACAATGTTTGTGTTGTTGTTGATGAGCTCTAGTTGAGCCAGCTCTAGGTGCTCCATGTGTTTTGGCAGGGTCCTCTAGGAGGAGGACCCATACTCCATCCCTCTTTGCATCAAATATTTGTGGGGGTATAAATGGTGGGCGATTTTATATCTATTCTGCTATTTATGGCATAAATGAAGATTGTGTTGAGCCATGTCTCCAGGAGGAGGAAATTATCCCCCTCAATCGATTGTCCTACATCTTCTTAATACATCTCCTTCAATCTATCTCTAGCATGTTGAGTCTTCCCCCTATTCTCCTCTACAATGTAGGCCTTCTCAATGGCTTTAGATAAAGTCTATGGAAATGCATATGCATGCTGCCCCTCCCAAATCAAAATTTAGGCCCTTGATGAACCTATGAATCCTGGACCTGCTCATCTAGCATGTACTCAACATATTTGAATCATTACAAAAATGACTCTCATACAAATCCATTGTTATAGATGCATGTCACAAATCATGAAACTCATCGATCATCTCTTTGAATAAACCTTCTAGACAAGTATCAATCTCTAAATCACTCTTAAATAGATCCAAAAGTAACAATATCTAATCTATGGAGCTTCTACTCCTCAGTCTACCACCAAACTCCTACTTCTTCTCTCAAAAGATGAATCGCAACATGAGGCATTCGTGTTGCTAGTACATGGGCATAACTTGAAGCATCCACTCAAGCTAACTAACCAAGCCTCAGCCTAAAATCCACTTGTGTCTCCAAAAAATGAGATGGATGAAGCTTTAGAATCTCTCTAATATGATCTGTTGTTGTCGTTTGTCCTTCCTTTAGGTCTCTCACCATGGCCATCTCTCTTATCTAGGGATCCTAGATCTCTCTATGTCCCTCAACCCTATCTTCATGCCCTCTCGGTGGTGAATCTAGTCTCGCTGACCTCGCATGGAGTTACTCACTCTATCTCCTCATTTTTCACTGAAGGTGTTGAGCCTCATGTGATGGCTCCCTATCATGTTGGCTAGGTCGTGCCCCTACTGCTCCACCTCGTATAATTGCATTGACCTCCTGTAAGGTTTGTAGGATCTATGGTAGTATAGCAACAACTTCTTGCTCTTGAGGTGGTAATATAACTTTCGACATGTGACAAGAACTCATCATCTAGTCTACCTCATACACAAACCAAGGTGAGAGTTAGTTCATCATCATCTAGGTTCATTTCAGTTTTCTAAGTTTTTCTACGTTTTTAAGTTATCCACAATGTCATGTGTTCTAAGTTAGAGTTGTGCTAAGTTTATTATTTGTGTTTCCAAGTGTTCCCAAGGGTCCAAACATTGAACCATGACTCTGATACCAAGTGTAATGCCCACATTTTCTTACGCAAAAACCCAAGACAAAACTCAATACTTAATTAGGAAAAATATTATAATATTTTTATTAAAAGGGTGCATCAAGTATTAACAACTAGGTTTAATTATTTCTTGTTTACTAAACTTCACACATATGAAGGGTTGTCGAATTATTAAATTAATAATTATCATTATTAATTTACACAAGGCTACTTCAGGGATAAATCCCTTTCTAGGGTTTCCGTTAATTCATCTTATTTAAATATCAATTGGGTCAATATTTCCTAAGTTAGTTTAATTCTTAATTCTCAAAACATTTTACAATAATGCCTCCCATGAGTTCATATATCTAAACATTTAAAACGCCAATTAATTAACCCTTAAATTTCATTAACGAAGTTACCCTTTTCACAATTATTTAATTTATCCTTAATGGTCCAGGATCATTTATTTGCTTAACTTTATAAGGTTAAAGTCTCAACTTATCCTAACCATTAAGGTTCCCCATTCATTAGACACCCATACCTTAATTAAAAATCACCTAACCCCATAAAGTGCCACAACTTAAAATATTTAGGGTTGATCCTCAACCCTTAGATTAAATAGTTTTTGCACCCTTAGATCTAGGTATTTTCAAATGAACCCTAAACATCCTTATGGGGTCTTATTATTATTTCTTTTTCCCTAACTCATTCATTTGTTCCATTTTAATTTTGCAGGTTGGAGGAGTGGAAGCCATGGAAGCAAGAAGTGAAACCATGGAGAAATTTCTTTGGATCTAGTTTGCAAATGGAGAAATATTCCTCCATTCTTCTCTTCATAGTTGAGTTTATTCATGGGTTTTTATTGCAAGGTTCTATATTTGTTTATTATAGAGATTCCACCATGAATCTAGTTTTTCTATTTGGTTATTTACATTCTAGAGTTCATTATTTGGGAAAAATCCCATTTCATTAGATCTATGAGATTATACACATTTGAATGCCCATAAATGGATTTACATTCTCAAATGAATGAATTTGTTCATTTACTAGTTATTGAGCGCTTTCATTTTCAATTTTTAAATATCGATTTTAATTAAATCCATTCTAGATTTTGCATATTTTTATTTTTCCATCAAAAGTGACAAAACTGATTCCCGAGAATACCGGAGGTCCTATGATGGCTTCCTTGTTTGGGTGACAATCCTAAAATCGCCACCTTATCTCGGATGATGATCTTGAAACCACCACTCCGGGTAGGGTGGCGAACTAAACTATCACTCTGCAGTAAAGCGTGATAGTTCTTTTTTCAAAAAGAACCTCAATATCAAGTATTTTCCACAATGTTTTCTACTTGGGTTGGTTTCTACGATAATATTAACTTTACTTAAGGTGCCTACATGATTCAATAGTTGATAGATTAATGTCTTTTATTCATTTTATGACTTAAATCATTAAGTACATAACTTTTCCATAGCTATAGTGTATAAGAAACAACTACAAGATTTCCTTTCATAAAATTTATTTTAAGCTCTAAAATAAAGAAATTAAATTCAATCAATTACTAAGTGCCATTTCATTTCTTTTCACAACAAGAGGGATGACCATTCCAATAAGGAAAGTTTAACTATAGCTTTCATTTATTTTCCAATGTAAAAACGACCATTTAACCAAATGAAAGCACAAGTAACTATGATACATTTCAAGATTTGATAGGAACACATTCTCAATAAATTACAACTTTCATGTTCTTCTTTCATCCTTTTTTAATACAACAAAAATAGAAAATAAACTTTACAAGAACTTATATTTTTACAATAATACAAATTTCAACAAGACAACAATGCACTTTCTTTTTCTCAATGAGCATAGTTCATTTTCTTACAATAAAAGGGCTCTTATTTCCAACAATATGAAAAAATATTTTACAATATTATAACTTTCACTTTTTCAACATTGGAACAACATTACAAAGGTGATCTTTTTTGCTCCAACATAGCATGACTCCTCCAATCTTCAACTTCAAGAACAACAATAAAAAGAGGAGTAGGCAATGCTCTCTAGCCATCCTATAATCTAATAAGAAGGAGACGCCATCCTCCTCATTGGCCCCGAACTCTAAAAATGAAGCAATAAAGTGCATCAAGAAACCATGGAAACATTTACAAGGCTTCCACAAGAAAAATTCACACAAAAATTTAAACACAATAAACACAATACAAAAATAACAACCATATAATTTTCCCAAGCACAAATGCTCAAATTCAAGCCAAAGGAGAGAAGAAAAATGGAAAATCACTTATTCCTCACAAACGGTGTAGGTGTCCACCTTAAAAAGCCTCCAGAACTTCATTCACACGACCAAAACCAAACTCTTATTCCTCCCTCAATTTTTCTTATGTCTCCATCAACTCTTATACCTCCCTCAATAAACATATCAAGATAATTAAGAATTGTTTCTTATTATCATAAGGTGGGAAACCGAAACAAAAACTCCTTCAGAATGCATAATATAAACTCTTATTCCTTCCTCATTAAGTCCTCATTTTCTTTCTCCTACACAACATTAATTCCTTTACAATTCCAATTTGTACAAAAATAAAAAAATACATCTGTGAAGTCCCTACCTTCCCATTGACATAACACTCCAAACCACAAGCACAATCTCCAAGCATTCAAAATCCAAAACAAGCTGCAAAAAAATCTTCTAAGCTTCAAACAAATCCTCCAAAAGAAAGCTCCTCCAAAATGCAAGAGTGAAAATAAAATATCTAACCTGAAAAACCATCAAATAAACTTAAATAAATAGAAAAAGAGAAGAGGAGTGTGAGGTGCCTCCTTGTAGGATGTCAGATCACTTATTTTCAACTCCACATCACATGGTCAAACCCCAAACTGAAAGCTTAATAAATTTGTGGGTGAGAAATGAAAAATTATCCTTACATACACAAACCAAAAGCCATCCTCCAAAGGACAATATTAAAAGCCCTTGTATGAAGGTGCAATTATTTTACTTTTTTAGCTTCCAAAACACATAATGGGGCATAATGTTGACACCTAACCCCATATGTATAGTTAGTAGGTTAATTTAAGAGGTGTGGGAAAATCTTAACTTGTCCAACAAGCCTCTAAAATGCCCCTAAGTCCGAATCCAAGTTTGACATGCAAGGTTGAGTACAAAACACTAAAACCAATAAAATTCTCTCCAAATCTAAAATAAAGTCAAGGAAAATATTACAAAATTAAATACCCCTTTGGTCACATCCTAATTACAATAATAACAATATTAATCAACTTAATTAGAGCACATTAACTAACAATAATATATTAGAACACATCACAAAATTAAATCACATACTCACAAATAATTAAAAGGAAAAGGGAAACAACACATCTACCCATGGTCACATTTAAGGCCACCCCTAATGGGGACCTCCTAAATTTATTTTAACTACATATCAACATAAAAAAGCACACGTTGCCAAGTTGATCTGTTGCCAATACCCAAAATTCCTTCACTATTTGTCTCCTATTTCCTTTTGTTTGTCGTGTTACAATTTCCTGAACAAATTGAAATAATACCTCTCTATCCTTATGGCCATATCAATGACATCAAAAAATAAAACGTACATATACATATCAATTCACATCATCAATTAACATAACTAAATCATCACTAAAATCAAACAATTTTACCAATTGTTTACAATTTCAAAATATTTTGATTCTATCATTTCATCAATTAACAATAAGATCATAAAACTAACTAAATCATCTAACAAAATCTATGTATCAAAATGATCCAATGTGTTAGTACATATATAAATTAGTAACTCTAGATCATCATCAAATACTGAAATGTCAATCCATGCATATAATTCACACTATGAGTCACCACATATCCATAATCAAAATATCTATAATGTTTATCAAAATACTAATCAAATATAATAATGCCAATCCATCAATGTTTAATGATCAAATATGATAACAAGGTCTATGCCTCTAATCCAAAGTAAGTAAAATCATTGTAAGATCAATGTCGAAGAGGAGTGAACACTACAGGAAGGGTCCCCCTAACCCTCTTTTACCATCAATTAGAAAATAATATCACATAAAAATATTCTTCTTTACATTTGATTTCGTAGGTTACATTACATTATGTATATCATATGGGATTTTTGTTTCATGTAATGATTTTTGTTCTATGTTTCCAATCAAAAACATTATAAATTGTTTATTCAACATGGTAAATTTGAGGCTTAACAATCGCTTTTAACTTTATGGGCACCACATCCAATTTCTTATCCCAAGAAAGCACCTACACATCTTCAAGTCAAACCATGTTAGCTTCATCCTTTTAAAGTAAATTTCATTCATTGGATCACTCCCTTTACAAATAAAACACTACTTCTAATAATAATACGAGATAATTTCTGTGTAGATACAACCGACAATAATGTTTGGACTATGGATCATATGACATTTTACATTCCTTCTACAACATTGTATTCTATTTTGACACAATCATGTTTGCAATAGAGATCATATGACATTTTAAGATCCATAAATGTGTTACCACCACTCTTAATTTTTCTACACCTTTATGGTATTTTACATGTACATATTTCCAAAATCAAATTCCACAATCTAATGTTTATAGTGACAATATCACATTTTTGCTATTTTGAATACATTGAAACTACTAATTTATTCAATATTGCATTCATGCCAGTACTCTGATGCAATAAATCCCTTGTTTTCAATAGGTTTTACTTAGCTAGTCTTCGCATTATATTGTTAAAAAATTATTATGATCAATAATGAAAATAATTATTTTTTCTTCACTATGTTTTTTGTGAGTTTGTAAGTTAGGTCTTTTAAAGATAAAAGCATACTTTTTAGTATATATATTTTCTCCTTCATATATAGAATAGTATCAATTAAGTTTATTTGTTGTTTTATTTTTTCATTCTAACTATTTAAAAGTGGTGAAGGGTGTACATTTAAATGCGTGTAATTAGTTGTTAATTATTTATTGACAACCCAGTTTGGGGTTTAAATGTTTTTAACCCGTAAAATTGCTTATGGTTTAATACATGTTATGATCATGACAATTTTTTTAAGGCTTGCCACTTAGTGAATTTGAGTATAAAACGTAATATTGCTAAGATTTTAGCTTATATTGAGGAGGGTAATTTAAATGTTGATTATGTAAATATTATTCTTTGTTAAAGGCCAAACTTTATATCAGTTGGAGTCATATTTTGTATATTATGATTTTATATTTATTGTTCTTATCCCTATTCTTTATCTTAACAAGTAAACAACAATTATTAATGATATGTTAAAAATAGTTAATGAAATATCGTCATGTTTTCAACCACATATTAATTTATTGAAGGAATAATTTGGATATCTAAATCCACCTCTATTTTATGTTAGTGCTCTTTGTTTATTTTATTGTTTGGAAGGTCATTTTTTTGAACCATTGTTTTAAATTTTCATTACTACTTTCTTTTACTTTTCAAATAAATCTAGCTTGTAACCACTTGGCCTATAGAACTATCTTTTGTTCATTGTCGGGTTTAAAACCAAATATTATAAGGATTTTTATCTTATCAACCACGGTTCAAATTATAATTATTTTGTGTTCTTTGTATGTTATGCCCTCCATTAATGCGGTTGAAATTACAATTTCTAAGATAATTTAATAGAATTATTTCGTTCACTTTGGATTTTATCTCTTAGCATTGTTTGATTCACCATTATGGGGTTATATGATATTTAAATGTAGATGTACAAAAATGATGTTTATAGCTATTTTTATGGTGCTATTTGTGATACTGATCAATAGTTATTTTAGTAACCACTCGGTTTTAGAAGACTTGTTTGCAGGTTGTAAGACCATATTTGAAAATTCCTCAAGACAATTGAAAATGAGGCAAAACAAAAATAAATAAAATATCCTCAACTTAGAGATGTCATAATCATACAAGACATGTGGACAATGATTTGTTTGTTTAAGGAAGAAAAATATATAATCGACAGAGAGATAATTATCTTCTTCCTCATGGAGCATGATGGTTTTTCCTATGATGCTAGAATTATTCCATGACTATAATAAGAAATAAATAAACTACTATATTTTAGTGTACATAAATAACATCTTAAATTAAGAAAAGAGTTATCACTTCCCACCTATACATTGCACAATGCATTTTGATGATTTTATTAGTAAAATTCCATCTTTCGATGGTAGGTAAAATTTATCATTTTCTTATATGCCTTCTTGTTGGAGGGGATAAAATACCAATCATGTTTTCTCATGGGTTTTCTTCATTTTTACCTTTTTTTTTTCATTTTTAAAGTGAATTGCATTCATGTGAACAATGTGGGAAAGCTTGAGATGAAAAAGTGGAGCAAATAGCATATATTATTTTGGTCGAGATAATATAGGTTGTGGAATAGATGTGGGGCATGTAGATATTTAGTTCCCACATTTTTACTAAGTCGTGGAATAGGTGCAGGACATGCATGTATTTAATTCCTATGTTTTTATTTGAAAATACATATTTCAAATGGTAGCTAAAATATGACTTTCATTCATATATGGCCAACATTGGAAGGAATTGATTTTAGAAGATTTTTATCCCATGGGAGTAATGCCATATTTATGGGAGTAATTGGAAACGACCTAAATCAAAATACAATAAAATAGCCCCGACTTAGAGTTTTCATAATCATACGGGACATGTCGAGAATGATTTTTTTGTTTAAGGAAGACAAATAATATAATCAAGCAGAGAGATGATTATTTTTCTACCTCCTGAGACCACGATGGTTTTCCTATGATGTTAGAATTATTACACAACTATAATTCATAAAAATCAACTGCTAGGATGTAGAGTATATAAATCATATCTAAAATTTAATACATTGCACGATACACTTTCATGAATTTATTAGTGAAAATCCATCTTTTAAATAGTGATAAAATTTACCATTCACATATATGGCCAACATGTTGGAGTGGTTCAAATACCAATCTTGTTTGCTCTTGGGTTTTCCTCCTTTTTAAATTTTGGTCCTTTTTAAAGTGAATTAAATTCATGTGAATAATGTGAGAAAGATTGAAACGATAAAGTGGAGCATATAGAATATATTATTAGGGTTGGGACAATCTATGTTTCGATATAGTTCCCACATTTTGAGTAAGTTGTTGAATATGTGCAAGACTTGTAAGTATTTAATTCCTATGTTTTTATTTAAAAATCCATATTTGAAATGGTACCTTAAATCCACCTTTTTCTCATATGGAAAACTGTTAGAGGGCTCGTTTCTCAAATAATTTTATCCAATGGGAGCAATGTCATCTGTTTAGTTTCCATCTTAGAGTACAAAAATAAGATTTTAAATTAATAAAACAAGTAATCTCTTCCCACCCTTAAAATGCATGATAAATTTTGATAATTTTATTAGTAAGAATCCATATTTCGAAGGGAAGATAAAATTTACAATTCACTTATATGAAAAATTGTTCAAGGAGATCAAATACCAATCCTACTCGGTTTTGGGTTTTCCTAATTTTTAATTTTTTGTTCATTTTTCAAGTAAATTACATTCATGTGAATAATGCAGAAAGCTTAAGATGATAAATTTGAGCACATATCATATTTTATTTGGGTCAAGATAATCTAAGTTGTCGAATAGGTATAAGACACGTAGGTATTCAATTCCCATGTTGTAACTAAGTCGTGGAATAGGTACAGGACATGGAGGTATTTAATTCCTAATTTTTAATTTGAAATTATGTATTTTAAATGGTAGGTAAAATCAACTTTTTTCTCATATGGCCAACCATTAGAGGGGTTCAATTTTTGAAGACTGTTATCCCATGTGAATAATGCCATATATCTAGTTTCCATCTGTGTGGAAGTTTTTGGTATCCAAATTTGTTCTCCTTTTCAAGCTGAGTAGCATCATAGATTTGACATGGAGCTTAGAGACAGATAGATCATAATGTATGTCGTTTTGTAGCCGGGATGAGATCTAACTAGCCCTTTGTCACTCAGATTGTGGAGAGATGGATAGCACCTTCAAGAGGATTTGACCTATCCTCACTACTTTAGGTTGTGCCTCTTCAACCAGGGTGAGAGGACCCTTAGTGTAACCTCTGTTTGATGAAGGAGAATGAAGATATCCTTGTTTTTGCACAAATTTTATGAAGAAAACCTTTGGAAAGTATGATCAATAATCCATAATTTAACTCTCAAGAGTTGTCACTTCTAAAAGATGGAGATACTTTCAAAATAAGGCTAAGGTTCTTCAAGACATTATGAAATCCTAATTGTTTTGCATATTTAGGTAAATAGATTTTTTTCCTTTGTGGATATATAGAGCAAAACAAGGGTAGTTCAAGATGGATTCATTGTTTTTGAATAATTTTGGTGGGAAATTAAGAAGGATAAAGTTGATTATACCAGATATTTGAGAGACTTCAGAACAATTTGAAATCCAAATGATAGAAATCTTTAGAGTAGCTATAATATTCCTTCAACCAAAAGGTGTGCATCAATGGAGGCCTATATTTCCACTTGTTTCACACAAGATGCAAGAATACAACACGAAGGATTGAGCTAAAGACTCAATAAAACATCAAAGAACCCTATTTCCTCATGCCTAAGATACACTCGAAGGCTTACAGACAATATTTATCAACAAATGATAGTGAAGTGATTTTAAATTGTTTATGTCATTGCAGGATGACGGATCTTCTTAAAATGAAACTGAAAATAACACTAAACTATCACAAGGATGAGATCGTGTGTGATTCGGAGGGACTTTAACACAAGATTTCAATAGGAATAAGAAAAACTACTTGTAGACATTTTGAAATAAAGTAGACACAAATTTCTCCAAGATTGACACAGATTAACTCAAAATTGATTAAATTCATCAACAGGGGAAAGTTTCTTTGAATAGTCTCAGATATTTTCAATGGCTATACACTCACAACCAACTTGACGTGATTGAAATTTAAAACATAGGATATTAACAAGTTTCTTAGATTGGTCTCTCATTAAGATAGGATCTCACAAATTTTCTCTTAAGAGTTCAACCCCAACCATTTGCAAGAGTATTCTCATTGCATTTATACATTTCTCTGGCTCACTAATCCCAATAATTCCCCCAAAAATAATAATATTTGAGGGACCTTTGCTTGTTACCGCTTTCCTCGAAATCGACGTTTAACAAATTCACATTCGAAAGCTTCCAGGTGGACCAATTATGAACTGATCATGTTTCTCAGACCCTCGACTAATGACTAGGATGCCATGCCATAAATTTTTTTAGTCCTAATCATTCTGATTCTATCATGTGAAAAATCCCCATTTTAATCATTCTCTGGAGGCTTTGTATTGTTGGATCTAACAGGTAATCATTTTCACTCTTGAGGAAACACCTTTTTCATCATTTTTGCTTGTAACCTTCATCATTTCATCCTTTTCCCTCTCTTTCCTCTGCAATTCTGCCCCACATCCATCTTCTCTAGTAATTCCCATTTTTGCAAGTGCCCGACCAATTCCAAATTCAAAATATCAACCTTAGCAATCCTTGGACTCACAAATCATGTTCAATCCATTCAATGGCACTTTACTGAGACAATAATGGCAAGGAATTTCATGAAAAATGATCAAAAATAGTGTCTATTTGCATCTCCAGAGAGTCTTGGAGCAAAATGGTAGAAAAATAGGTGGAATGCATAGCAAAAGTTGATTCTACCCCTTCTCTACTTTATATTATATCCATCCATGTGTTTCCTTGGTGCAACCGCAAAGGAGAAGTATAGGGAAAGTTTCCAAACAAGCGCGGGCCTTCCACATGCCCTGGGCCCAAGAAAAATGCCTTTTGGCCTTTGAAAAATTCTCAATAAAAAGGACCCAGCGGAAGCCTCCACATGTCTCAATGGCACACTTTGAGATGGTCCCCAAAAGTGGAAAACCCAAGCAAGCGTGGACACACCACGTGTCCGAATCCGGTAGATTTGTTTGAAAAAGTTGAAGGACAGGCGGAAGGTGCCATGTGTCTAGGGTCTCGAGACAATTTCTTTGGCCATTGAAAAGTCCAAGCTAGGGCAGAGTGATCGAAAGCCTCCAAGTGTCTTCCTGGTGCTTCTTCAAAATAAAACTAAGGGTTTGGTCCCCAAATAGGTGCGGTCCATCCATGTGTCCCAAACCTTAGAAAATTAATTTGAAAATTTTAAGTATAGAGCGGAGCTGGTGGAAGCCTCCACATGTCCATGGTCCACTAAAGTTGCATCGACCACATGAAAAAATTGTCTAAGTCTAGGCAAGGCAGTGGAAACCTCCACATGTCTCCCTGGCACAACTCCAAGGTCAAACAAAAGGAGAAATTTTAGATGAATGTCATCCCTCCATGTGGAAGAGTTTTGAGTTGAAGCGAGCCTTATAGTTTCAAAGTGCCCCACCGAGATGCATCCAACCAAAAAGGGACATGTTTCCACAGATGCTAAGATATAAATTTGACAGGAAAAACACACCCATCAAACCATAAAATGCAGGAAAATCACCATTTGCACTAGAAATGAATCTTTCTTCAAAGATAGAGAATTTGGAAATGATATAAGGCCCAATTGTGATCCTCTTAACTGCATCCAATCACGTTTCCACAAATATTAGGACAAAAATTGTCAGGGAAAACAAAACATGACTGTCAAAAATGGAAGGAAGGGAAAAAACCTGAGTTTTCACCCAAGTTATAGATCTTTCTCATGGAAAGAGGAATGAAAAACAAAATATTGTTATAAAGTGATCCTAGACCAAAGGAAGTGACTGGTCTTGACAACCAAATGGAAGAAAGAGTTTTCATGCATCAATACGGGAGATAGAAAAGATGATAGAGCCCGCATAACCTGAAAAATTTCAAGGAATAATGGGGTGAGACCAATTTGAGCACCAATAGAAGTAATTGGAAATCATCCAAAATAAAATACAATAGTATTTCCTTGGATTATAGTTTGCATAAATATACAGACACATGGAAAATGATTTGTTTAAGGAAGAAAAAAAAAGTCAGAGAGATGATCATTTTCTTGCTTTTGGATTAAAATGGTTGGCCTATGATGCTACAATTATTCCATGGCTATAATTGGAAAGAAATAAATTGCTAGAATCTAAAGTACATAGATCATATCTTAAATTAATAAAACAAGTAATCTCTTCCCACATATACATTGCATGAGATATTTTGATTGTTGTTTTAGTGAAAATCCATCTTTCGAATTTAAGATTAAATTTACTATTCTCTTATATGGCAAACTATTGGACGGGGTAAAAATGAATCTTGTTTACTCTTGTGTTTTTCTCACTTTTCAATTTTGGTTCTTTTTAAACTGAATTGCATTCATGTGAATAATGTGGGAAAGATTGAGAAGATAAAGTGGAACACATGCCATACATTATTTGGGTCGGGACAATATATGTTTTGGAATAGGTGTGGGACATGTAGGTATTTAGCTCCCACATTTTTAGTAAGTCGTAGAATAAGTGTTGGACATGCAGCTATTTATTTCCTATGTTTTTAATTAAATATCCATATTTCATATGGTAGCTAAAATACACCTTTCAATCATATGTCCAACTCTTACAGGGGATTGATTTTCAAATATTGTTATCCTATGGGAGTAATGCCATCTATCTGGTTTCCATCTTAGAGTACATAAATAAGATATTAAATTAAGAAAAAAATAAATTGCTTCCTACATTTTTTATTTTATTAGTGAAAATCCATGTTTTGAATGGAAGATAAAATTTATCATTTGTTTGTATGGCCAGCGATTGGTGGTGATAAAATACCAATCTTGTTTGCTCTAGGGTTTTCCTCATTTTAAAATTTTGGTCCCTTTTAAAGTCAATTGTATTCATGTGAATAATGCAGTAAAGATTGAGATGATAAAGTGGAGTACATAGCATATATTATTTGGGTTGGGAAAATCTAAGTTGTGGAATACATGTTGGACATGTAGGTATTTAGTTCCCATGTTTTTACTAACTCGTGGAATATGTGCAAGACATGTAGACATTTAATTCTTATGTTTTTATTTAAAATCCCATATTTCAAAGGGTAGCTAAAATCCACGTTCGTTCATATGGAAAACCGTTGGAGGGGCTCATTTTTTCATTGTTCAAGGGTAATTCCATCTATCTAGTTTTGATATGGCTAGGAGTAATTGGAAATGACCCGAAACAAAATGCAATAAAATAGTCACATCTTAGAGTTATCATAATCATACAACACACGCAGACAACTATTTATTTCTTTAAGGAAGAAAAAAATATAATAAAAAGAGAGATTATCATTTTCGCCTCATAGAGTATGGTGATTTGACCTATGATGATAGAATTATTCCATGGCTATAATATAAGGGGGCGCGCCTCCATGCTCATAGAGTGACCGCCTCCCCTAGGATGGACATAACCCATCCGAGCGGGGTAGTGCATGAGGCACTATCCAAGGAGCCGAGAGGACTCTGGCCACGGCAAATGGTTGGCCAAGCATCATAAAAAGATCTTAAATTTACAAAACAAGCAATCTCTTCCCACCTATATCGTGGAACGATAGATTTTATTATTTTACTAGTGAAAATCCATATTTCGAATTGTAGATAAAATTTACCATTCAATTATATGGCAAACTATTTGAGGGGCTAAAATAACGATCTTCTAGGATATTGTATTTTTCTCATTTCTTTTAAATTTGGTCCCTTTTAAAGTGGATTGCATTTATTTTAATAATGCGGGAAATATTGAGATAATTAATTAGAGCACCTACCATATTTTATTTCGGTCAGGAAAATCTGCATTGTGATATAGGTGTTGGACATGTAGGTATTTAGTTCCCATATTTTTATTGAGTCATGGAATAGGAGTAGGACATGCATGTATTTAATTTCTATTTTTTTATATAAATATACATATTTTAAATCGTATCTAAAATCCTCCTTTTTCTCATATGGTGAGCATTTGAGGGTTTAATTTTCAAAGAATGTTATCCCATGGGAATAATTCCATCTTTGTAGGAGTATTTTGAAATGGCCCAAAATAAAATACAATAAAATTACCTCAACTTAGAGTTTGGATAATTATACGAGACACGTGAATAATGATTTGTGTAACACCCGATAAAACACAAACAAATACGACACTAAAAATCAGATTTTTTTTTTGACTTACTTGGAGTTTACACAATGACACGAGATGACCGAGAAGGGCTACTACCACCTCTCAACAAGCTAGACACAACATAGATCATATAGGCAATAAGGAATCATACAACACCCATCATGAACAATTCACTTTACTCTTTGACAAGGCACAACATAATAGACCAACCACAATACACAGTTATAGTTAAGGACATCCCGTGGTGTAAAATATTTTAAGGTTATGCATTTACTGAAACATCAATCCAAGTTTTATCACACTAGGGATTTCAAAACCTTCTCTATAAGCCTATAGTTTTGGTTTAAAACAATGTGGATCACCACTTTCCATCACAAGTCCTTTTAAAGTACCCCTTGTTAACATATTCAAACCATTCAAAAGGAAAATTACATTTATAAGTATCACCAAAAGCCATTAAATTAACATTAACTTCAAATATAAATCAACAATGCATCTATAAATAAATACCCCCAAATATCCCTAATGCTCTTAACCATTTTATCATAAGTCAACAAGATATCAACACACATACGTCATCCAAAAGTAAATTAAAATAATTGAGATGCACAATTATAACTATGCCACCAAGAGTCATCATGAGTAGAACTATGCCAAGGTAGTTTTGATAATAAAGGAGTACTATCCATAACACACACATGAAACTACAAATATCGGTGACGAAACATTTATTATGGTTTAAGATTCATAAGGAATGGTCAAAGTGCCCCTCAGGGAAAATCCTTACATTATTTTGAACTATGATGATTATCAACAGGAAAAAGGGTATATGTCAAGCATCATAAACAATTAAGCAGGAATACTCAAGGTGCAAAACAACTAGTAACTGGGTACTTATCCAAGATACTCCTTCAAACATAAACCTAACCAATGAGGTTAACCACACATAATTTTAATAAACCTGTGGAATGGATGGAATATCAAAGGGGATATTACTTAGTTCAAGAAAGGAGGACATGGAGGTCCAACAAACCTTGACAACTTCACCACTCAAGGTTGGGAACATCAAAGAGACAATTAACATTACGTAATTATTGTCATATCCCAAAAGGTTGATTAATTGTCTATAAAACTAAAGTCTCTCTCCCAACTTGGATTGAATTCAATTTTAGTGGTTTTCTGCTAAAATAAAGTTGTCATAATCCATGGAAAATTGTGTTGAACATACTCGAAAGAAAAATTAAATCTAGATATTAAGCTCATATGAAGAGAAAGAGGTTTAAAGACACAAGATGATTGCTTTCACCATAGAATTAACTAGCTATAACCATATTAATTACCTTGTTTCTCAATCACAAAAATTAAGTTGATGAAGGTATGAGGTTGTTTACTTCAACATGAAAACACAACAGCTAGCATAGGAGGTCAATCAATCAACCATTACAGAGAATGGGCTGCAATATTTATAGATATTGCATTCATGTTTGGCCAAATAAGTACAAACAAAATATTAAGTTGCACAGGTGAACCAAATTCCTAAATATACAGGCTTCCAATAACATCCGGGAAGCACAAATGAATAAATACAAATATATTGTTCAAAACAATATAACAACATGAATAAAAGACAAATATGGTTTATGAACCATATAACAAAATAACCATTATTATTTAATTAATAAAATTAATTAAATAATTAAACTATGCATAATTAATATTAGGATAATAATATTTTATCCTAACATTCCCCCCCTTAATTGTGCATTGTCTGAAGAGATGAGGAGAGAAACTCTCTGAACAACTCGAACTTGTCACGTGCAAGTGACTTTGTGAAAATATCTGCTCGTTGTTCAGCAGTTGGACAAAATTGAAGCTGGATGTTGTGCTTCAACACATGTTCACGTATGAAATGAACCTGAACCTCAATGTGCTTTGTTCTCTCGTGAAAAATTGGATTGCGAACAAGTTTGAGAACACCTTCATTGTCAACATACATGGTGGTCGGTTTGTCCTGTGGTATTCCAAGTCCTTCCAATATGCGACGTAGCCAAATCGCTTCACGAAAGCTTCTCCTGCAGAACGATACTCGCTTCAGTGGAAGAGTGAGAAACAAAGTGTTGTTTCTTACTTCCCCATGATATTGGTCCAGATCCCATAAAGAATACAAATCCGGAAGTGGATTTTCTATCATCAATGTTACCTGCATGATCTGAATCCGAATATCCAATCAAGAAGAAGTTTTCATTCTTCTTGTATTCTAGACCAAGATCCACTGATCCTTTGAGATATCTCAAAATGCACTTTGCTACTTTCCAATGACAAACTTTGGGTTCCTGCATGAACCTGGATAGATAGCTCACTGCAAAGCTGATATCTGGTCTAGTGTAGGTCAGGTAAATGAGACTCCCAATCAGCTGCCGATAGAGAGTGGCACTTACCTCAGGAGATGGATCTGAATGAGATAACTGTAATCTGTTCTCCATAGGTGTAGCAATTGGTGTGCAATCCATCATCCTAAACTTCTCGAGCGTTGTCTTGGTATATTTCATCTGAGAAACAAAGATGTGATTCTCTTTCTGCCATACTTCTAGTCCAAGACAATAGTAGTGCATAAGCCCGAGATCTATCATGTCGAATGATCGCTTAAGATCTTTCTTCGTTTCATCAATCATCTTCACTGAACTACCAGTGATGACTAGATCATCGACATAAACTACAACAATCACCATCTCCCCCCTTGCTTTTTGAGGTAGAGATTGGGATCGTATGGATTTCTCGACAATCCATGTTGTACGAGATGCTCATCAATCTTGATGTACCATGCCCGGGTGCCTGCTTGAGAATACACAGATTTCCCGAGTCTCGCATACCTTTTCTTGACCAAGTACAACATATCCCTCAAGTTGAGTCATGTAGACTTCTTCTTGTAAATCTCCATTCAGGAAGGCACTTTTTACGTCCATTTGGTGAACTTTCCATCCAAATTGAGCAGCTAGAGCAAAGATCATCCTGATCGTTTTGATCTTAGCTATGGGAGCAAATGTCTCCTCATAGTCAATGCCTTCTTTTTGTGTGTACCCCTTTGCTACAAGTCTTGCTTTGCACTTGTCCACTGTCCCATCTACTTTGTACTTAGTTTTGAATATCCATCTGCATCCAATGGGTTTCTTCCCTGGTGGAAGATCAACAAGCTGCCAAGTGTTATTCTTCATCACTGATTGATATTCATAATCCATGGCATCTTTCCAAGCTTTTGACTGTAGGGCTTCCTGGACTGTAGAGGGCTCATCTGATTCAATAACTCTACTCATCAAAGCAAAGTTAACTTCTTCCTTCTTTATCGTGAGTCCGTGGTCCAGGGGTGGATGTATCCAATGGAGCATCCAATATTGCATCTCGTAATGTACTTGTACACCATTTAGGCATACGCTGAACTGTTCCCATGGGTCGTGGTTCTATCTGATCAACACCATCATCCCCATCATCACTTTCATCTTCTGAGGGAACATTAGCTTCAATTTTTACAATAGGTGAAAAATCTACATCTTCATGAGTCCGAGGAGGAGTCTCTTTCTTTCTTCTTCTCGAAAAACTCAACATCTCTCGCTTGTGTAGACTTTTCTCGGTCTTAGGATCCATCAATCTATACCCAAGAGTCTCTTCACCGTATCCAATGAAGATGAGATTTTGTGACTTCATGTCCAATTTCTTTCTGTTCTGCTTTGGGTATGTGCATGCTTTCTTTGCACCCGAATACTCAAGGTGTGCAATGGATGGTTTCCTTTTGACCATGCTTCTTATGGTGTTACTCCATCAAGAGCAACAGGGTGCTCTGTTCAACAAATACACTGTTGTTTTTGCTGCTTCTGCCCAAAATGTCTTTGCAAGTCCGGAATCATCGATCATGCATCGCACCATTTCCATGATAGTATGATTTCTTCTCTCAACAACACCATTTTGCTCATGGTGTGTGTGGAGGAGGCATTTGTCGACGAATCCCGTGAGTTTGTAGGTAGTCTCTGAACTCATCACTGGTGAATTCCCCCCCTCGATCTGAGCGGAGAGTTCTGATGTGACGACCAGTTTCTTTCTCAACTGCTACTTTGAACTTTTTGAATGTTTCAAAGGCTTCACTTTTCTTGTGAAGACAAAAAATCCACATTTTCCGTGAATAGTCATCAACACAAAGCATGAAGTACTGGAACCCAGAATGACTTGGCTGCATCGGACCGCAAAGATCGGTATGAACCAGGTCAAGTTTACCATGAGCTCGAAAAGTACTCTTTTGGAATGAAACTCTTGTTTGTTTTCCTCAAGCTAAGCAGTGAGGACACTTGTTTGTATCCTTCTGAAGAGATGGTAGCCCATGTACCATATTACACCGGCGAAGTGTTTCGAGATATTTGAAACTTACATGACCAAATCTCCGATGCCACAACTGGGCTGAGGTGGAGTTTTTAGCCACAAGTGCTTGATCATTTTTGTGAATGAAATCAAGTTGAAACATACGTCCCACATTTGAGGCTTTTGCAATTATTTTCGAGCCTCTGGATTTATCTCAAATCAAACACATTTTCTTGCTAGATTGACTATCAAAGTCAATTTTCAGGTTGTGATCTAGGAGTTGACTGACCAAAAGAAGATTCTTTGTCAACCCAGGGACATATAGAACATCTGATAGTCTGCATTTGCATGAACCAAGGGGTAGAGAAATGTTTCCAATCCCCGAATCAGTATATGAAGAATCATCTCCCAACGAAACATGATTTTTCGATGGCGTGTCCTCATTGAAATAAACCACTCTCGTGGCTGGTCATGTGTCGAGTGGCTCCCGAATCAACATACCATACATCACTAGATGACGTGGATGGTTCACTTGATCGAGCAAAGAACAAGAAGTCTTCATTGTCTCGATCGTTTCGCTTGCTCAAAGAATATTACCTTACTGGTGGGGTCTTCTTTTCCAGCCCCCTTTTTCTACCCCGTGATAGTTGTTAGAATGTCCCTTGTAAGATTGTTGTTGTTGTGGTCCGAGTTGCTTGATGAACCTTTCTTATAAGTGTTATACCAACAATCTTGTAAGTCATGTCCTCTTTTGCAAATTGGACATCGCTTCTTCTGTTGATTGTCCCCATGATACTGATTCTGATGTGGGACTTCGATAGGATTTAGGTTTTCCTTTACCTTTTCCTTTCCATTTTTGATGTGAAGATAAGTGCCTGCTCCTCTCTTCATCATCCTTATTGTGCATTGCTTCCTCTTGTCAGCAGAGGTTTACTAGCTTGTCAAAACTAATTGTCGATCCGACAAGTTTAGAGTTGTGACAAAAATGTGGAAGAAGGGAGAGCTCTCGAACAATGGGAATGAGAGATTCATCTTTGACCTCTTCTCCTAGGGCTAGAAGTGAAGCCCTCAACTCGCAACTCTTCTTAGGAAAGCTTCAATTTTCTCATTTTGCTTGAACTTCAATGTATGTAATTGACTCTACAAATTTAGTATGACATTCTTGTTCTTGGCCTCATATATTGTGCTCAGCTTATCCCACGCTTCTTTTTCTGTTGTGGCATCTCGAATGTGGGCTTGCACATCGTCGACACTCCAAACAAGATGATGAGTTTTGCTTTCTGATCCGCTTCTATCAAACTGTCGCATGTTGTGTTGCATCGCTTGGTGATCTCGTTAGAGTACCACCACAACAACAGCCGATTTCTTCAAACTCAAGTTGTGTCTTTATTTTTGTCTTCCATGCAAAGATAGTTTCTTCCTCCGAGCAATTGTGAATCCGAAGAAAAAAATTTGGGGGCATTGTGCCCATTTTGCAGAGATCACCGATGTGTTTGGCTCTTATCACCTGTATTAGGTCTCCCAATCTATATACCGTCAATCCGATATACCGAACCTTTCTATATACGCGCCTTCCGATATACCCGCTCGGACGTGGAAGAAGCTCACCCTTTCTATATACCCGGCGGTACGTGAAAGAGGCGTTAACGTACGTGAAAGAATTCAATACGTGGTACCAAGACAGTACTGATGGGGTCTGTGTGATTATTGACACCGGCTCAAAGAAATATCCTCATACGCGCGCGTAACTTCGCTATATACTCGGATAGTTTCTCAGTCTGGATTTATGTCTTGCAATCGTTCACAGACGGATGGGATGGTTCATAGTGTGTGCACTGTGACCTTATTACTCCCCGTCGATTTATAGGGACGATGCCCAGACGACGTTGTTGCAGCTATATTAGGCGTTAAGTGCAGTAGTAGTCATGACGGCTTTACCCGTAAGCGCTTCCTAGAGGCACCGTATATACCGAACGCTGCGAATGAGATCTAGGATCTCGTGAGTGTTACAGAACCAATTTTTTTATTGTTTTTTATTACAATTCTACCAGTTTTTGAGCAGCACAAAGTTTTGCAATGACTATGGCAACTCCGCAAATTAGTACAATATGCAGCAGTATACAATTTACATTCAAAAACTAGACAATTTGAATGGCAGGCAAAAATTTCTGTTTCGTGGGTCCTGGTGGCCTCCTTGAGCCCAATACGACCCAAAATGCTAAAAATTGCAAAAAAGAAGCTGAAGATGCAATTTTTAGATGGGTCTCCCTTTGCAAAAAATGTCCGAAATGAAAAAACAGACCAGATGGGAGAATTTTTTTTTTTACCCTAAATTAGGGATTTCTCCGCTAAATTTAGTTAGTTATAACTAAATTCAAAAAATCTGCTAAATTTAGCAGTTCCACCAAAAATTCTGCCAAATTTCAAAAAAGTGAGTTTTTGAGTGTTGGGGCAGGATTCGACCCCCACACCTCTCACTCCCAAGGCGCATCCAATAACCAACTTGGCCACTTAGGGGCGCTTCATATGAAAATGAACAAACTTGTATTTATAGAAAGGTAAAATCGACTTACCTTTTGGAAATGTGACCTGGCAGAGGAGAGAGTCCACGTGGCGCTTGCGTGGAGCAGCTGGTGAGGTGTTTTAGGTTTTCTTTTGCTCAAAAATGGATCTCAAAACTTTTTTATTCCTTTTTGATTTTCCTTTGCCACTTGGTTTTTCTTCTTTTTTTTCCACCACTTTTTTTGTTTGCCCGCCTTTTTTACTTTTCATTTGTTTTGTGTGCGTGAGTTTGGAATCTATCATGCAGTCAAGTCTTCGTGGAAGCTATGGCGTGTAAAACTGTATCTTCTCGTTCTCTGTTTGTTTCTACTGCACGTGTTGCTTTGCTTTAAAGACAACTAAAGCCTTCTTCGCAGCTTTTTTTTTTTGTTTTTACACTTTTGCGCAAAATGAACCCTTAATGTGATTATAGCACCATATATATTATTTTTGCTACTCTTTCGCATGATTTAGAATATTGCAGGCATTTGGCGTGGAGACTGAAAAAGGCGTCTATTTCCAAATCCACGTGGATGACAGGACCATAGAGGAGGCTGGCCGCTGGTTTGTTGCTTTAGCTTTTTTTTTTTGATTGTTTCTTTGTGTAGGTGCATGCGCAGGTCCAGCAGTGTCGCTCTTCATTGCTTTAGCTGCGCATGGAAGCTTAGGCAAGTCAGCTGGGCTTTACACACTTGCTTATGCTCCTCTCAATTTTGTGCCTTTGGGCTTATGTGATCATGCATTCAATACTCGAAACTTGCATGCATGTGTATCATGCCCAATCGAGTTCCAAATCCAAAGGTGAGTCCTATTTGCTTCTACCGCAGTGCAAAATACACATAGACCTCCAAAACAAGCAAAGCAACTTCCAAATACAGTAGAAACTAAATGATTCTCTAATTTAGAGATAAAACCCTTAATGGGGTAAAAAAATTTTTTTTTTTAATTCTTTATACCTGCAGCAAATTTTTCCTGGTGCTGAGTGCACCAGTGCAAAAAAAATTTACGTTCCAAACACCTGAAATGAACAGAGGTCAGTGGGTTTGCAGGGGTTCTCGGAGCCGCAGAGGCAAGACTGCTCTCCTTCCGTGCAAATTTCTTCTCCATGAATTCTCCTTCTTCTGCAACCTTCTCCAACCTTGCCAGGAGCTTCAATTCACTCTGGTACCAAATGATGATTGAGAAACAGGGACGGAAGCCTGATCAATTTTATTAATCTCAATCAATCAACCATTACAGAGAATGGGCTGCAATATTTATAGATATTGCACAGCCAAATACAAACAAAATATTAAGTTGCACAGGTGAACCAAATTCCTAAATATACAGGCTTCCAATAACATCCGGGAAGCACAAATGAATAAATACAAATATATTGTTCAAAACAATATAACAACATGAATAAAAGACAAATATGGTTTATGAACCATATAACAAAATAACCATTATTATTTAATTAATAAAATTAATTAAATAATTAAACTATGCATAATTAATATTAGGATAATAATATTTTATCCTAACATTACTGAAACTTCCAAGGAAGACTAATGTCGGCCAAAACTCATAGAGGTGACCCACCATAAGAAAGGCGTTAGAATCACCTGGTAAAAGCTAACACGTTTTTCCATTACAGAAGATACAAAATGCATAGGCCATCAAATCCTCCCACCAACCAATGCAACCATCTTCAAATCGGTGTGCAATACTTCAAAATGTATACCAAGTTGGTTTAATAATAACAAATAAAGTGTGATAGGTTGGTAGGTGAATAAATCAGATTCACCACTAAATTGATAATTAACCATTTGGCATGCGTGGACCAGTTTGCTGACAAGGGGGAAAATGGCAGTTGAAGACATTAATCCAAAAATTTACCAACCAAAAAACCTCCCAAATAATGGCACCACCAACCAAAACTCTCCCTTCTTACACACAAGTCAATTTTAGGCCTAAGGAGGGAGATCAACACCGAAGGGGGCATCACACTCTCCTCCCCTTAAGAAAGCATCGTCCTCGATCCGACACAATACAAACAAAGAAAAAGAGGATAAGATAAAAAGAAAGGATAAGGACAAGGATTCTTGTTATGGTAAAAAAAAAATTGTCATTAAAGCACAACCATAGGGTAGAATTTAGAATTTTTGGCAGTTTATTCAACTTTCATGTTCTATGAAGATTGGCAGTTTTTTTTTTGTTACTTCATTTTTTTAATTTATCTTTTATACCTTTTTCATTATTCCAAATTTAAGTTCTTATGATTTCATTGTTGTAAAGTTTCATTTTATTCATTCTTGTGGGTGCCCAACATGAACTGCAATCACAACACCCTACCAGGGTCATACATAACACTAATGATTCACAAGCATAATTTTACATACTTTCATGACTGTACCACACCACAAGAGCTTAACCAAATTATGGAAGAGAACATGAATGGTCCACATAACATAGTACTTGTCACACATCTATGACTGATATATAATACTCGAACAAAAGTGTACTACAAAAACAATAAATTTCCCACAATTCCATAAATGAATATTTCACATAACTCAGAACAATAGCAACAGATATATAGTGTCAACAAAGGCATCAAATCCATATCCACAACATCACAAAACATATCTAACTAACATGAGTAACACATACATCATAGCACCACTCCCAAGACATCACAACAACTCAACATACCTCCCAAAGCATCAATCATACACACAAATCTCTTATGCCTCCCTCAAGTCTCTTATGTCTCCCTCAATCTCTTATGCCTCCCTCAAGTCTCTTATGTCTCCCTCAATCTCTTATGCCTCTCTCAAGTCTCTTATGCCTCCCTTAATCTCTTATGCCTCCCTCAATCTCTTATGCCTCTCTCAACTCTCTTATGCACCCTCAATATCCTATGCCTCCCTCAAGTAGTAATAAATAAATAAAATTTTCCTTTTTTCTCCCCAAAGAGGTTAGTTTCCATATGGCCCTAGGCACATATAGTCCAAAACCCCTAACCCAAGTGAAATAATAACTCATGGTTCTAAAACCCGCTAGTTATCTCAGTAACTCTTTACACAACGTACCCTCATACATTGAAGCGGGTCTATAGGTCCAACCATTTCATGGTGCATCCCATGACCCTATTCCACACATTACAATAATAGAACCAACATAGCAATCCGATTCAAATGCCAAGTGGCAAAACAAAAGCCTTGGGAAAGGCCGTAAATTTTTAAAATTTAAAAGAAGATCCAAATCGAAGCAAAATAAATGGCCAAATAATCATAGTTAGTGAAAAAATCTGGATGTTACAACCATAAACCAAGCAAATGCCCAAAATATAAAACATGAAATTCAAGAAAAATGCTGGTCCTTGCATAAATGAAATAAAAAGTTCAATTTATGAATAAAATACATATATAAGAATAACACATTACGATGACTATGTGGCCTTATTTTTCCACCAAGGGGGTACTCAATGAGTTGCTGGCACTCGGAACATCAATCCTCAGCTCATAAAATAACATATCAATAGTACAACTATCATCATCTCTATCTAAATCATCCCGCCACCACTTCGACAAGGCTAAACACAGTCATAGCTACACTTAGGTTGTATCCATACAACAACCATAAGGAGAGAGAGAAAGAGGAACATAGGTCATCATCTACTGAGCCTAAGGTTGGCTTGAGTTACTGGCCCATGGTACACATTCCCTCACTCCAAACATACACTTTTACCAATTTCCCTCAAGGTTGGTTAGCATAAGGTTTACAACATAACATGCAACTACATCACTAACACAATGGTGGTTCACACACATTAACTATAGTGTCTTACGCATGGTACTGATACAAGGTATATCACATACATTACATTCATGGTTTACAACACACCACATTACCACATGCTACACCCAAAGTGCAATCACTGTATGATAGGGATCATATACCCACCATATTTCCTAAATCATGACATGAATCATTACATATTACATGAATTATAATTATGATGAGAACAATTACAACATACAATCAACTACCATATAACATGGGAATACACACATTTCTACACAAATGATAATGACATCATTAAGAAATCCAGTTCACTACAACTAACTTGGTCATATAACATATCAACACACCCACACATCACAAATGCCAAAAGGATCCAACACTCCAAAATAAACAATCACATTTCTTCCACACACATGATGTAGTGCCCACTTCCCTTTGACACCTTTTGATACTGATCATGACATTGTTGACTATATCGGGACATTATTATAGTTTTGATTTGGTATGATGTTAGATGTTCAATCATGGATTATTGTTGACTTTGATTCTTATATGATGCATGATGATTATTAGAGACATTTTTATATATTGATGTTGATATACTGTTTGACATGGTTATATTATAGATGTTGTTCGACTTTTGATAATTTTTATTTTTATTAGACCTATAAAATGAAAATTAGATTAAAATTGATGATGATATAGTTGTTAATGAAATTGTAAGTGATATTGTTGATTGTCTTGATGATTGTTGTGATTCACATATATATTGATGATCTTGAAATTATATTTATATTCATTTGGATGTTCTGATATGGCCATGAGGCTGAAGGAGGTATTTTATTTTACAGGTTTAAAATATCACAAAAACATCGGGGGATTGGAGACCAACCACATTGGAATTCTAGATGAATTCAACAAGGTCACCATGGCAACTGTATTTGTTTGTGTGTATTTTTGGTGTTAGGGATTCCCATGGGGAGGATCACCTTTAAATGTGACCAAGGGATTTCATGTATTTTTCTTTTATTTGGTTCCTTTGTTAATGTTTACATGTGATGATTTTGTGGTGCATTAACCCTTTCATTATTTATTAAATGGAGTGTTAATATTGTGGGTAATCATGTTGTTATGTTAATTAATTAAAATATGCCATAAGAAAGTAATTAATAGAGTTGTTGGCCTTGAATTAAAATGTTGTAAGAAATGTGTAAGAGATATGTAAGTTGATTTTGGAGTAAGAAACACTCCACCTTCTTTGAAAATTCGAATTTTTCCTTGGAGGCTGATTTTGGAGACTTGTGGGACAAGTTAAACTTGTCCCATGCCTCTTAAATTTACATACCAACCTTACCTATGGTTGGAGAGTTAAAATTAGCCCTTCATTATGCATTTTGTAAGTCAATTTGAATGTCTTATTGCACTCTTCTTACATGTTTTAAATTTCAGTCCTTATGGGGTGTGGGCTTGATTTGAGTGTGTAAGTAAAATTGTCATATTATTCACCCACCTATTGATTATGCATTAGAGATCGAAGTTGACTTCTGTGTTGGGGTTGAGGATGTGTGATGTGGCATCCTACATGGATCCACCTCATCCTCTTCTCTTTCCTCTTCTATTTATTGGAATTCCTTAGCTTGTTTTGGGTTGCTTCACTTTTATCACTTATTTTTGGGAGACTTCTTTTTGGTTTTGAGGGCTCTTGCTTTTAGAGAAGATTGAAGGTTGTTGCATGCTTGTGGATTATTGATATTGGACTATTTTGCATTGGAAATCTTGTTGTTTTGGAACCTTGGAACAAAATCCATCATGGAGAGGTAGGAGCTTGGCTCTTGAAATGCTCTCCTTTTATTTTATGCATATGTAAATGGTTGAATGTTTGAATGTGTTGTTTTATTTGTTGGTTGGTTGGGTAGATGGCTTAGGGATGGTGTAGGAGAAGGCTATGGGGTTTATTTTGTGGGAGGCATAAGTGTTTTAGGGAGGTATAAGTGTGGAGGGAGTTGGGATTTGGGTTCCACCTTACAAAGAAATAGCTTGCATTTCTTTACTTGTTATGGGGTGTTATAAGAAGTTGAGGAGACATAAGGAAATGTGAGGAATAAGGGGTACTTTGGGAGGCATAAGGGCATGCCAGGATTTGAAATGTTATATTTTGGAAGTTTGTTCTCAGGTGATGATACCCATTTCCCCTTTGGGAGGCATAAGTAGCATCCCCCATAGTTTATTGCTCCTTTGGCTTGCATGATGAAACCTAAGTCTTGTTTGTTTTACTTTAATGTGGTTACAAACTGCATTATGTTTTAGACTATGTCTTTTTAAATGTGAGATTGCTTGTGTGTTTGTGGAAGCTTGTGGTTGCCACGAGTTGAAACACATCTTCTATTGCATTGTGGTTGGGGCTTGGGGGCCAATGAAGAAGGATGGCTTCTCCTTTCATTAGATGTCTTGGTTGGGTGGAGAGCGTTGCCTTTCCCCTACCTTTGTTGTGATCAAAATTGAAAATGGAGGATCTTCATGTTGCTATCCTAGAGAAAAGGAAAAGATAGTTTTGACAGTCCTTTGAGAGACTTATTTTTGTGAACCTTTTCCCACTTCAAGTGGATGACAATGTAATATATTTCATGATGGAAAGATGTTTTTGTATTGGCTATGAAGTTGTAATTCGAAATGTGAAGGAGATGTATTTTGTTTTCTATTTTTGGAATGTATGAGAAGTAAATTGTATTCTGTATATTGAAATCAAGCAATGAAAGAAGAAAGTTGTAAAGGTATCTTTTTGAAATAATAGAAGTCGAATTATTTTACACAAATGGAGTTACTTGATGTTTAAAATCTGCAATTAAGTATGTTGAGGAATTTCTATTTGAAAGAAAGAAATACATATGAAGAAAATATATTACTTTGTTCTTTTGAAAAGTATGATTTGGAAATTAGAATTGTATCCTTTGGCTTTTGCACATTTTGATTTAAATCAACTTAGTATGTTATATTTTTTTGGAATGAATTCATAGTTTAAGCTTAGTAAATGCAAATAGATCAATTAGAATTTGAAGTTGTAGAGCTCTATTAGATAACTATCAAACTAGTAATTATTTTATTCAAAATGCACAGAATGACCCCTGAATAATGAATAAGAAAAAGAATCATTTTTAATGAGCTTAATATGTCTAAAATGACCCCAATCAAACTAAACCATTTAATAAATTGTTAAGAAACCCTCCAAATTGAACAAAGGAAAACTGCAAAGTCTTTTTGCTACTAAAGGATGGAAATTTTTAATTGATCTTCAATCAAACAATTGACCTTTGCAATCCATCATAAATTACTCTAAGAGAAACCCTCCATGTCTATTTGGCATGTTGAGAAAGGAAGGAGGTCGAATTGAATTTTTTTATAAGTTGAATATTACAAGTTTTCATTTTATAAGCTTTGTAGAGATTTTTCTAAAAATTGACCCTTAAAACTATATCCAAATTAAATTCTTAAAGTTTATGTGTAAAGAGGATGTCGAGATATTTCTGAAAAGTCTTTGTTTGCTAAAAATGGAGTTCCCTATCAAATGTTATGGCCTTATGAAGTTCACAGAAGAGGAAAGGCCTCGTGCACGCCTGCAGTCTCTTGCGTGCCCATCTTGCGCCTCGTGGATTCTTACACGCCCATCTTACATGCCAATGAGAAAATGAGCCTCTTGCATTCCCGTCTTGCGCATTGGGTCTCATCTTGCGTGTCGAGGCCCGTCTTGCATGCCCGGAGAGAATGGGTCTCTTCCATGCCCGTCTTGCATGCAGGGAGAACAAGAGTTTCCTTCCACGCCTCTCTTCCATGCTCAAGGTAGTTTCTTCCGTGCACCCCATAAGAAGGTTATCTGTCTCGCATTAGGGATGAATTTTTCTCTCGGTGTGGTGTAGGATTCTTTAATAACTATTTATATGGACTCGGAATTTTGTTTGGAACACTTTAAAAAAATTATTCTTTAACTTTTCCTAGCTAAACCTAGGTTGTTCTTGGTCTCAAGTGGTTGTTTTAGGTGGCATTACACATGACAAGATAGTGTTTCACACTCAAATTATCATATAATTCCTAAAAAGAGGATGAACACTCTCCTTTCCAACACATCAACATGTTAACAAGATTCGCACTCGGTGACATACACAACATCTACACCTGAATATCAAAATTATGACATAGTTCACATAAATATTATATCACATTACTCCTCTAATATATACCACCATCAAGAAACACCATCACAACTCCAATCTATCCTAGAGGTTCAAGAGCATCCATCTTCACTCCGATATAAAGTGTAACACCCGCTAAAAAACAAACAAATATAACACCTAAAAATTGGATTAATTTTTTTTTTAACTTACTTGGAGTTTACACAATGACACGAGATGACCGAAAGGGCTACCGCTAACTCCAACAAGATAGACACAACATAGGTCATATAGGAAATAAGGAGTCATACAACACCCATCATGAAAAATTCACTTTACTCTTCGAAAAGTAACAAAGATAATAGACCAACCACAATACACAATTACAGTTAAGGACATCCCATGGTGTAAAATATGTTAAGGTTATTCATTTACTAGAAACGCCTTTCAAGACTTGACTTTATGATCAAGAAGATTCATATTTTTATTCGAGCTAATATCCTTACAAAGGTGGACTTCTTTCTTTTATATTGTTTACTAATTAGCTTGAGATCATGTTTTTAGAAAGAGGGCCATCTATAATATGTCAAAAAATTGCTAATTCGTTGATTTATAAAACACATTTTCCATTCCTCACAAGGTTAATTAATCATACTCAAGCCACTGAAACTTGTTCCACACCTCCATTGCACAAGTGACAAGCACAAGCTCCGATTGAGGGAAAGTACCGTTTAGGTTCAAAAATAATCTTCTTGTGCAAGGATCAAAAGTTTAACATTACTTAAGAAATATTACAATGAACCAAGGAAAGGGTTAAGGGAAACATGTCAAAAATAATTCAGCTTCAGGGTCTCATTACTTATTAACCAGTCTTTTATTGAGGCTAAGAATTTATCAAGATTGGTTAAAAGTTTCATTTAGACTTTTCTTGATTAAGTTTGAAAAAGGAAAACAATTTACATTTCAAATGATTGAGAGAGATTTAAGGGTTTCTTAATCAATTTCCCTCCTACTTATATAACCTTATTATCTTCCAAAACTAATCATTGATTTCACCATAAGATCATTTAAGAATTCACCATAAAAGGATAATGTTGATTAGTTTAGCTTGGGGAAAAAAGGTAAATATATTTTTATTACAAAAGCTAGATTCCTCATTGATCACCTAAGGACCCAAAAGTTATCAAGAAGCTCACATCTACATTAATTTATTCGTGTGTGTGTGTGTGTGTGTGTGTGTGTGTGTGTGTGTGTGTGTGTGTGTGTGTGTGTGTGTATAATTTTAACTTTTATAACTTTTATAAGGATCATCCAACCATTTTATTATGCTTAGAATTACATTGTTGCTATGTCTTAGAAGGGTTTACCACACAACATTTTATCTCAAGAGAAAAGTTTACCATTACTCATTTGTGAAAACTATACATGGTTACATCAATTCTTTCCAACACAATGCACAACCCAAAGGGACAAACCAACTCTATGGAACCATGACTAGGGAACAAGAGAGTAATAACATTGGTCACGCCACACTACTATTCTTAGAATTTCTATAATACATTAGAATCACCCATAACCATGCGGTAATCAACTTTTATATTTTCCATGATAACAAAACAAGCCAAAGTTTCAATAGTCACGACAACATTACTCCACAACACATAATACTAAGGCACTAGTTTTCTTCTAAATTCCCCACATAACCCATACCAGAGTTTTACAACATAAAATTATTCGTACAAAATAACTTCACAACCAAGTTTGATGCAATATTCTACAAGTCTTTCCCTCATCTACTCGCATAATCCATCTACAACAATTATTAACCTGAGTTAGTTCATGAGAACTAAGCAAGATAAGACTACACAAAGAAACAATAAGCTAATATCTAACAATATCAAGAAAGGAAAAATTATATTCCAAGAATTGGCTCGAAGCTCTAAATACTAACAACCCCTTAAGATAAATAAAATTTCCACCATGTCAATCTAAGAAGAAAGCCTTATACTTTAGTTATGAACATTGTCTCAAAGCAACAAAAATTTTAACAATCATTTGAGAAGGGACCATTGTCCGATTAAGTTAGAAACAACAGTCTAGTGTAACGAAATTTCCATCAAATAAACAATTAGGTTATAAGATTGAGAACTGATATTCAAACCAACAATCTAAATTCATAAAAAAAGGGTACCAAAGGCACAAGCTACGATACTAAATTTTTGAAACAACAAAATTGAACACTTAATCCAAGAGGGAACATGAGATTCAAAGGTTAACACGAAAGGTCAAGTGTATTAAAATTTTAATCATGTACTCATATAGATTATATGATGGGAATCATAATACATGACCACTACTCAACATTGTTTAAAAGGGAAGAAAAATAGTACTAGTTTCGCAAATGACTCCAAGGAATTTCACAATCATTCAAGAAGAGGCCACTGCCCTTATAGGCTAGTAACAACAAGCAAGAGTAAAAGATATTTCCAACATACAAGTTAGCATTTTAAACATCAATCCAAGTTTTACCACACTAGGGATTTCCAAACCTTCTCCATAAGTCTATAGTTTCAGTTTAAAACAATGTGGATCACCACTTTCCATCACAAGTCCTTTTAAAGTACCCCTCATTAACATATTCAAACCATTCAAAAAGGAAAATTACATTTATAAGTATCACCAAAAGCCATTAAATTAACATTAACTTCAAATATAAATCAACAATGCATCTATAAATAAATACCCCCAAATATCCCTAATGCTCTTAACCATTTTATCATAAGTCAACAAGATATCAACACACATACGTCATCCAAAAGTCAATTAAAATCAGCAAGATGCACAATTATAACTATGCCACCAAGAGTCATCACGAGTACAACTATGCGAAGGTAGTTCGACATCAAAGGAGTACTAACTATAACACACACATGAAACTAAAGTAGTTACGACGAAGACGTTTAATATGATTTAAGCTTCATAAGGAACAATCAACTATGCGAAGGTAGTTCGATTTAAGACGTTTAATATGATTTAAGCTTCATAAGGAACAATCAAAGTGCCCCTTAGGAAAAACCTTAAATGTTTTGGATTTATGCTAATGATCAACAGGGAAAAAGAGTATACATCAAGCGTCATAAACAATTAAGCAGGAATACTCAAGGTGCAAAACAACTAGTAACCTTGGTACTTACCCAAGATACTCCCTCCAAACATAAACCTAACCACTGAGTTCAACCACAGATAATTTTAGTAAACTGCGGGATGGATTGAATATCGAAGGGGCTATTACTTAATTTGAGAAAAGAGGACATGGAGGTCCAACAGGACCTTGAAAACTTCACCACTCAAGGTTATGCACATCTAAGAGACAATTGACATTATGTTATTATTGTCATAACCTTGAAAGGATGATTAAGTGTCTATAAAACTAAATTCTCTCTCCCAACCTAGATCGGACTCAATTTTAACGGTTGTCATAACCCATGGGAACTGTTCTTCACATACTTGGAAGAAAAATTAAATCTAGATAATAATCTTGTATGAAGAGCAAGAGGTTTAAAGATACAACAGACTTGCTTTCACCACAACATTTACTAGCTATAACTAGCTAAATAACCTTGTTACTCAATCATAGAAATGCAATTAATGATGGTAGGAGGTCATTTACTTCAGCATGAAAACACAACAGCCAACATAGAAGAAAAATAGATCTATGCTATCCACTTTAACACTTACAACGATTAAAGTCAAAAAAGAGGATTTCAAGAGGAAAGGAGATATTTCCCATAAGGCAAGAAAACCCACAACAATGGAAGCAAGGAAAAACCAAGTTCAAGGAAAATAAAGTTCTATTTCATGATATTTTTAAATTTTAGCAATTATAACAAAGGTAGGATTATCTTTCATGTTTCTCCAGCTTCTACAAGTCACTAAAACCACTCTCAAGCCTGCAACAACATTCCTCGGTCAAATTTTTTCCAAAATATGTTGGGCACAAAAATCCATTTCCATCAACATTTGGCACAGGTGGGGAGAAGGTGGTAGTAGGTGCTCCAAGTTTGTAGTTGCAAAAGAATGGAAGTTCAACACCCTTTCCGCCAATTTCGCACAAAAAAACCCTACAATGCCATGCGGCCACCAAAATGGTGTTACCAAGCTCACTACAGAAAACACCACGAGGTGAGTTGTGCAAAATGAGATCTCTACAAAATGACAAATGAGCCATTTTTATCTCACAACAAGCAGTCATCAAGCCATTAAAAGGAGCTTGACCTAGTTTGCAAAGATACCACAAAACATAGGAACGTGAAACATGAACCCACCAAGGATGACCCTAAGAGAAACTCATAGAAATCTCAATACCAACTAAACCATTAGGATCTCACATTGAGCTAAGAAAATCAAGCTAGCACTAAGCTCAGGAAAAATATTCAAAAGGAGTGGTCAAAAAAAAGGATCCATGTTGAACCCACCATCTGAAGCAAGAAGATCTGAACAAGAACAGAGATGTGGCGATAACAAAAGGAAAGGTTGTAATAAACCCACAAATGTCAGCTTCCACGAAGGATCATGACCTAGAAGAAAACAAGCACACAAATATCGAACGTGGTGAGAAAGTCAATACAAATCAATGAAACCTAAAATTATGGAGGCCAATAAGCATGAAATACAAGACATGAGCTCAACCAGGCTCCCAAAGATCCTCCAAAATGGTAAAAAAACATTTAATGCTAAACTAACTATAAGGACGCATTTGGTATGCAACCCCAATAGGATTGACCAATTTTGGCTAAAAATAACATTAAAATACTTCCAAGGAAGAGTAATGTCGACCAAAACTCATAGATGATACCCACCATAAGAAAGGCATTAGACCCACCTAGGTAAAAGCTAACAAATTTTTCCATTACAAGAAGATACAAAATTGACAGGGCCATACAATCATCCCACCAAATCACGTTGCCATCTTCACGATCCGGTGTGTAATCATTCAAAATGTATGACAAGTTGGTTCATTAATAACCAATAAACATTGGCGGAGTTAGTTAGGCGAATAAAAATAAAATTCACCTCTAACTTTATAATAAACCATCTGGGCATGCATGGATTAATTTGCTTGACAAGGGAAAAAAAGGTGGTTTAGGACATTACTCAAACCATTTACCAACCAAACAACCTCCCAAATAATGGCACCACAAAAAAACTCTCCTTCTTACACGCAAGTCAATTTACGGCCTAAGGAGGGAGATCAACACCGAAAGGGGGCATCACAATTTGATTTTTAAGGAAGACAAAAATCTTGTCGGAAGAGAGATGGTTATTTTCTTCCTCATAGAGCACGATTGTGTGGCTCACGATCCAAAAACGTGTGTTGTATTTTTTTATCACTTTTAAAAGTTTCCAAAGATCATGATTTTCTTAACCAATTTAAGTATTATAAACTCCACAAATTGATTAAATTATGATTATTATACATCCATATAAGTGTGGAAAACTTCTGTAGCAAATAAATAATCAAAAAAACTGAAAACATTCAGATAACAAACAAGATTGTTTACGGGGTTCGGAAATTCCTACATCCTCGGGTTCAGATTGAACCGATCCATTAATAATATTGAAATTTAAGTACAATAACTCTTACAAATAACCAAAATGAATCACAACCTGCAAATGACCTGCTCAATGTCCCAAGAACTCGAAAAATAGCGAGAAATTGTCCCAAGAATGATCCGTGGCTCCTACAGTGTTTTCACAATGTGATCTCCCTGCAAATGTGTTAGAAATACATCTACAAGTGGACATTTAAAAACATTCTATGAAAACAAATCATATATCTGATATCTTCTCTAAATTTTAAACATTTTTCATGTTTACACCAAGTCACAATTCGGACCAAAATTGCATTGAAATTCGTGTTTTCCAACTAGCTATCTTGTAGATCCCTGTTAAAAACTGCATTAAAAGCTTCTAAAAATAGGTTAAAAATCAACAAAAAATATCAAATCTTACATCGTTGGAATTGTAACAGAATTTCCTTCATTTCATCTTTTTACTCCGAGGTCCCAATCTAAGCGCAAGGCCTTCAAAATGCTTTGTTTTCGAGAACTGCTCCTTATCTGTTTGACACGGACATGTCTCTGATAGGCAAATCGATGGAATTCGACGAGTGGTGGCAAGCCACATGGTGGCTTGTGGACCCACCACATTGGCGATAATATCATAGTTGACATGGCGGCCGGGCTCCCCTCCGTAATATGAGTTGAGCCTCTTGTGTTCCCGTGCACCATTTTTACACTCGTCGAAGACCGGTGATCGAAAACCAACAAACAAATCCCTTTTGACTTTTCGCCACATGTCGCAGGTGCGATTGGCCCATTATTTACTAGTTGACTAGAGTTGAATTTCTTGTTGACCAAACTTTGACCAGACATAACTAGAGCTCCCGATGTTCGTTTGTCACGTTCTTACTGATCGTTGACCAAAGTTTGACCAACGAACAAAAACATGCTATCTCTTCCTGCATTGCACAAACACATACAAGAACCCAAAATAACATTATAGGTTAAATAAATGCAAATAGTTGATTAGCTAGTCACATAACCGATCAGATAATAACACCCAATTAAGCTAGTGTTCAACTGAAACGCTGCAACCCTGTCAACTCTACGCACAACTGTGAACTGTCATACCCCACTGTAATGCCATCACAATTAACTGACCAGATAATAACACCCATTCTATTATGGAAAGCTAGTGTTCAACTGTCACTTTGTGATACGGCCGATTACCAAAAATTACAATTCCATAACACAGATCAGTATACAAGACATCTAAACTGCCCACAATTAGGCTAGTGCCCACTGCCCATCTGAAACTGTAACAACTGCAAGTATTCACTATCAGAATATAATAGACTATCAATGCCCAAAAATAGCTATAGTCAACAACTGAATCAACATGAATATGCCAAAACACTGTATCGCCATCACAAATAATAAGTCAGATAATAACACCCATCTATAACAGAAGCTAGTGTTCAACTGACACTTTGTGATTATGCTGATTACAACTGCAAGTTTCAAATTTAGACATGCTACTGATGCCTATCCCTACATAGTGTTTTCAACAATGGAACTACCAACCAATCTGAGAAAACAAAACATGAGTATGATGAACCTATCACTCAAATCTTCTCTTCAGCTGTTTCCATTCATTTTCAAAGCTTAAATATCAACTTAGGAACAAATCCTTATCAATCAACAGGAATCCCTAAAATATAGCTCTGAAAAACATTTTTCTTGCCTACTATCAACAATTTACTGTAGTGCAAATATAAAGTTGAGGAGTGTTTTTCCCAACCAATCACTTGGGTTTTTCCGTTTTGGTTGTTTTACCTTCTCAGTACCAAAATGAGTTTTAGTTAGGTTTAGCACTGTTGGTTTTACAATATTGTTCTTTTTAACAACTTTCCAATTTTTTTGTTTAGAAACAAACCAACAAACCTTAACATCATGACCATTCCTATTACAATGGGAACAAAATTTAACTTCCCTGTTTTTAGGAGTCTTACCCATTTTACCATTCTCATAACTCTGTCTACGAGAATGATTCCCCTATTTAGGAGAGGTAACATTCTTTCCATTTCTCGCCTTTCCTTGGTGAGATTGGTCTTTAGCACCTGCCTTATCATTCACAAAAGGCATTAACTTCTTAATAAAAATTTTCCTCTTCCAACAATATGCAACAGAATGATTAGCACCTTCACAAAATGTGGAAGGGAAAGCATATTTCTGCCTACCAAAGCTATATTATTCCAACTAAAAGAGTGTATTAGAAGTTTTAGGATTTGATTTTCCCTTAGTGTTATTTTTAGTGTAAGTAGAAGGAGGTGGAATCTGATTACCTTTTTTACTGTTCTCTTACACCTTTCATTGTTCCTCCGATGGCGGAATCTGTAATTCTAGTGGTGTAGATCCTTGGCTGCATTGGAAGCTTGTCTTCCTTCACTGATTTGGAACTTTCTCCAATTTCCATTTTTCCACTAGAATAACCCAAACCCTGCAAACCGAGGCCGATCCTCTACTGTATTGGGTTAACATCACCTTGTCCATTTTTACCAAGGCACATTCGCATTAAATCCCATCTTAACCATTAGCTTAGACCTAATTCCTTAGTTTTTTTTTCAAACTGACCCAAAGGAACATCTGAAACTAAATGAGAGGAAGAATTAAAATGTGAACAACTTACAGTGCATTCTGTCATAGTACCTGCATCTGATTTGGAAGGCATTTCCTTCTTGTGTTCACCTTGTTGCAGCTTTTCCAAGAGAGCATCCTTGGTTCGTATTTCTTCCTGCAAATCTTTAACAAAGCCCATCAACTTCTTGCTCTCTTCAAGCATCTTGTTGACATACTCCTCTTTCTTGGTTATAGAGGATTGTGGCTCAGATTTTAACCGCACTATTTCCTCTTCCAAGGAATAAAAATTAGCTCTCAAGAAAGAGTTTTCTTCTTGGAGTTGGTGGTTTATGGCTTCAAGCTCATCCAGTTGCTCCTGTTTGGATGATTTGCCCATGATTCCTTGTTCCTGCAAACACAACCTGTACTTCCAAAACTACACACTGCGAAAGAAGATTAACAAGCCCCAAAATGTCTGCACACTGAAGAATGAAATCAATATTGAAACTGAAGCCAAACACAATTAGAAGCTAATCTGGCAATCTAACTGCTCTGATACCAAACTTGATCTGAAAAACATGTGTTGTATTTTTATCACTTTTAAAAGTTTCCAAAGATCGTGATTTTCTTAACCAATTTTAAGTATTCTAAACTCCACAAATTGATTAAATTATGATTATTATGCATCCATAGAAGTGCAGAAAACTTTTGTAGCAAATAAATAATAAAAAAACTGAAAACATTCAGATAACAAACAAGATTGTTTACGGGGTTCGGAAATTCCTACATCCTCGGGTTCAGATTGAACCGATCCATTAATAATATTTAAATGTAAGTACAATAACTCTTACAAACAACCAATAATGAATCAAAACCTGCAAATGAGTTGATCAATGTCCCAAGAACTCTGAAAAATAGCAGAAATTGTCCCAAGAACGATCCGTGGCTCCTACAGTGTTTTCACAATGTGATCTCCCTGCAACTATGTTAGAAAAACACCTACAAATGGATATTTAAAAAATTCTATGAAAACAAATCATATATCTGAGATCATCTCTGAATTCTGAACATTTTTCATGTTTACACCAAGTCACAATTCGGACCAAAAGTGCATTGAAATTCGTGTTTTCCAACTAGCTGTCTTGTAGATCCCTGTTAAAAACTGCATTCAAATCTTCCAAAAACAGGTTAAAACTCAACAAAAAATATCAAATCTTACATCATTGGAATTGTCTCATAATTTCCCTCATTTCATCTTTTTACTTCGAGGTCCCAATCTGAGTGCAAAGCCTTCAAAAATAGCATTTTTAGAGAACTACTCCTTATCCTATTTGACACTGCACTGTCTCCCGATAGGAAAATCAATCGAATTCGATGAGTGGTGGCAAGCCACATGGTGGCTTGTGGACCCACCACATTGGCGATAATATCATAATCCACACGGCGGTCGGGCTCCCCTCTGTAATAAAAGTTGAGCCTCTTGTGTTCCCGTGCACCATTTTTACGCTCATCGAAGACCGGTGATCGAAAACCAACAAACAACTCCCTCTTGCCTTTTCGCCACGTGTCGCAGTGCGATTGGTCCATTATTGACCAGTTGACTAGAGTTGACTTTCTCGTTGACTGAACTTTGATCGGACATAACTAGAGATCCTGATGTCCATTTGTCACGTTCTTACGATCGTTGGAAAGCTCTCAAGATGATCTTCTCAGCCGACACGATTTAGGGATGTTTAGGGAACTTTTTCAAAAATTATCCCCGATCACCTGCAATGCTAGAATTATTCCATGGCTATAATTGGGATGAAATGAACTGCTAGAAATTAAAGTGCATAAACATATCTTAAATTAAGAAAACAAGAAAACTCTTCCAACCTATACATTGCATGATATGTTTTGATGATATTATTAGTTAATATCCATATTTCAAATGGGAGATAAAATTTACCATCCGCTTATATGGACAACCATTTGAGGGGCTCAAATACCAATCCTATTCGCCCTTGGGTTTTCCTTATTTTTAAACTTTGGTCCTTTTTTAAGTGAATTTCATTCATGTGAATAATGTGTGAAATATTGATATGATAAATTTGAGCACAACATATTTTATTGGTTCATAACAATCTAAGTTGTGGAAAAGGTGTGGGACATGTAGGTATTTAGTTTCCACATTTTTACTAAGTCATGGAATAGGTGCGGGACATGCAGGTATTTAATTCCTATGTTTTTTATTTGAAATCCATATTTCAAATGGTAGCTAAAATCCACATTTCGCTCATATGGATAACTATGGAAGGGGATTAATTTTTAATACTCTTATCCCATGGAAGTAATTCCATCTGTATTGTTTCCATCTTAACGTACATGAATAAGATCCTAAATTAAGAAGACAAGAAATCTCTTCCCACCTATACATATCACAATACATTTTGATGAATTTAATAGTGAATATCCATCTTTTGAATGGAATTTTTTTACCATTCTTTTATACGGCCAATTCAAGGAATCAAATTATTATTTTTTTCGCTATTGGATTTTCCTCATTTTTAAATTTTGGTCATTTTTAAAGTGAATTACATTTATGTGAATAATGTGGAAAGGATTGAGATGATAAAGTGAAGCTCATGGCATATATTATTTTGGTTGATAAAATATATGTTGTGGAATAGATGTGGGACATGTAGGTATTTAGTTCCCACATTTTTAATCAGCTATGGAATAGGGGCAAGAAATGTGTCATTTAATTCTTATGTAATTATTTTAAAATCTATATTTCAAATGGTAGCTAAAATCCACCTTTCTCTCATATGGAAACCCATTGGATGGGATCAATTTTATAAGAATTTTTATCTCATGGGATTAATTCCATCTCTCTCGTTATGATCTATCTGGGAATAAGGTGAAATAACCCTAAATAAAATCCAATACAATAGCCTCCTCTTGTAGTTTCCATAATCACACAAGACACATGTAAAATATATATATTTTTAAGGAAGACAAAAATATAGGTTGTTGGGAGATGATAATTTTCTACCTCATAGAGCATTATGGTTTGGCCTATGATGCTAGAATTATTCGATGGCTATAATTGGCAAGAAATCAACAACTAGAATGTAGAGTACATAAAAAATATCTTAAATTAGGAAAATAAGAACTTTCTTCCCACCTATACATGACATGATACATTTTGATGATTTTATTAGTTAAAATCCGTCATTCCAATGGTAGATAAAATTTATTATCCACTTATATTAACTAATTAATGAATTAAATGTTGACTAATTAAGTTAAATAATTAGATAAAGAAAAGGTAAGGTTAACTAATTAAGTTGTATCATTCTTGACTCACAATTTGTTGCTTAAATTAGGAATTCATCTTTTGAAAATCATCTTACACGTGGAAGGGTACATTACACCTATGTTCTCATTATAAATATTTTTCTTTGAATATAAGAGACGAATTTCAAATTTAAAACTACTTTTATTTCATCGACTTAAGGATTATTGTCAATAGAAATGTGTTAATGACATGTTTCGACCATAAATAATACTCACGAGTGATCCTAGGTTCAATATATTCCTATCTACGGCAAGGATTTTACTAACTTTTTGCAAGGCCAACTAGAATGCAATTTGCTTATCTCACAAGACCATGGCTATAGCTGAAGTTATCCCATTCTAAAGGCTACATTTAATTATTTCATTAGCATCATTGTTTACTCTACATTTATGAAAAGAAAGCATGTGACCATGCATCCTATTTGGTTTTTCAATTTATTAGGTTGATGTATTAGTTGTGGAACTCTAATTTATTACATTCATTTTATGATCACATTTGAAATTTTAGGTGGTTTTGACATTGTTGAATGGTGTAACATTTTTTGTAGCAGTCATTTCTTAGTTTAATCTTATTTACCCTTTTACTAACTACATTTATGTGGTTACTTTTTCCCACTAATATCATTTTGGAACAAATGTAATTCCTATAACACTTATGTAACACTTAGGGATTTAAGACTAAAAGTAGTATGAACTTGCACAAGAAAACTCATTTCATTGTTATTAGATATAAAAGTATTGAATGCATATTGCAAGAGAGATATCCCAAATAATATTATGCATTACAAAAGCCTCCTAAAGACCTATTTAAAGTGTTGGGTAAATACACAAGTAATTCGAAATGTAGTCTCCACTCACATAATTTATATATCACAAGAGATCAAATATAGGTACAACCACCAACTATCTTGTAAGGATTTGGCCACCCACTAGGGTACTTGAGGGAAATTACACACAAGGGGATTAAATTAATCATAATATGGTCAAACCTAAAAGACCAAGACATGATCACTTCACTCATCCCGTTATGATAGGTTCCACAACATATATGCATCACATCATAAAATATCAAGGTAATGGTCCTTAATAAGACAAGCTAGGTGCGAACCATGAAGATGATTAATGAGATTGTAGTATTTTATTTCCATGATCGATGTTTTGCACCCTCTAAGAAGAATCAAACGGGGGACTAGGGACAATAGTTATTATAACGCATTCTTTTAAATTAGTTAGTTTTGATGAGAGGAGATTTTACCGAGTAATATTTTCGGTGATAAGGAAATATACCAATAATTAACATAACAAAATATTATTTTAATATCTTTATAACATAGGCACATCATTGAGTACAACTTCACATCTAATTTAACACTATAAAATATAGCCACATTGGTATTCTCTTTTCAAAATATACCCAAAACAATTGTTTGAACAACAATACATATAATTATTCTATGGTAATACATGTATTTCAAGATGAATATAACTTTAAAATAAAAACTCATTAATTACAACATATCACATCTAGAAAATTCCTCTTATTCGAGTACCTACAACCAACGTTGCATCGGTCCTAGGACTCGAGTATGGAGACCCCCTTCACTCAAGCATAAATCCATGCATTCATTATATTTTACATGCTTAATTAAATAGAAGAGAGAGATAGAAATAGGGAGAGGAAAATACATTGTTCATTTCTCATGCATTCACGCTTTCATATTCAGTTGCACTTAATATTTTGGTAATAGAGAGAGAAAGGATGAGAGATAAAGTTAAGAGACATTTTATTTTCCATTCACAATGTCATAACCATTTGCATTTCATGTCCATTATCATTTCATTTCAAACCAATTCACATTTCCCAATTCATTTATGTTTTCAAATCAATCAAGTATCATAGTCATTTCTAGAGAGAGAAAAAGGTGGAGAGATAAAATCACCATATATTATAAATTAATTTATAAAACATAAAATATCAAATACAAATAAACATAGCATTGCACTAGTATTATGAGGTCACATGCGTGGCTTGAATTCAAATGAGACTCAACAAGGATAATCTAGCTAAGATTGAGAAAAGCGTCCAAAATAGCATAATTGCTTCCAACCGGGTCTTGAACACACTCATTTCAAATTCAATCACAAATTTTTATGATTCCTAATTATTCCCTATATAAAAATAATTCATTGTTTTTGATGGAAGTTGATTACGACAAGTAGAGCTCAAGTTACAACATGAACTTTTAGGCCACTTATCATAATTGTGTTAGCTGCTCTTGTTGCCACAGGTGACCAATAGGCTTCAAACCCCACTTGAAAAATTAGTTTCTCAAGGCCTTTTCATTAAATCAAGGTGGGTTACAATACACTTGTTGGCAATCTAGAGGTAGAAGGTAGTGGTTTTTAGTTTCACACAAGCTAAGTAACATGTGATGCCCATTAAAAACAATCCACTTGAGACCCAAGAACAACCTACAGTTAGTTAGGAAAATTATGGAATAATAATTTTTATTATTTTTTATTTTGTTTAAAAGAGAATACAACAGTGTGTAAGACAATAACTGTCACTAACAAGTTCCAGATCAATTATAATCCACAAGAGAATACTTTCTTTTTGTCAAAATTATTAGAGGTCACAAGGTTCAGAATTTTAGGGTTAGAAGGTTCAATTAGGGTCAGAGGGTAATTCCTCACCATACCCACTCTCTAACAGGATTAAAGATTCAACTTGGTTTTTCTCAAAATTAACACATTAAAAATTTTCCTAAATCATTCCCATTGGATAGGAAATTTCTTCACCTTTCCAGTGATATAAAGAAGTCCTCCTAACTTCTCATATTTTCCAAGTTATGGGCCGACGGGCCTTGGGGTAAAGAAAACTTCTAAGGCCATAACGTTTGATAGAGAACTCATTTTTGGGAAAACAAGGACTTTATGGAAAGATATAGACATCCTATTTACTCAAAGATCATTTATTTTTAATTTTTTTATAAAATTTAAGGGGTCAATTTCATGAAAACAATCTACAAGCTTTTACGATCAAGGTAAAGTGGTAAATTTTAACTTGTGAGAATTGTTAAATTTGATCTTCTTCCTCTCTCAACATGTGAAATCGACATGGAGAATTGTTCTTAGGTTGATTTAAGAAAGATTTCAAGATTCATATTTCCTGATTGATTTCTAGTTTGATCATTTACATTTCTTGGCACCAAATGACTATAACACGATTTGAGCCCGATTTTGTTAAGTTTTCTAAGAAATTCCTTAAGTGTTTTAGCTTGGTTTGGGATCATTTTGACCTCATTAAGTCCAATTGATTACTTCATTTGCCTCATATCTATTTGCATGGTTATTATAAAATTTGATAAAGGAATTTTACAAAGTATATAGTTAATTGAAAGAAGTGTATACATTGACAGAGTATAGAAATTAACTGTCTCTTTTGCCATGAAATAAAACATTAATTCATTCCATGCTGGTCCTAATAGTTTTTATTTCTTTAAATCAAATATTAAAACAAGAATGTAGTTTCTATTCTTTCCAAAATTATATATTATAAACACGGTAGAATAATACATTTTCTCCTCACGTATTTCATTTTTCCACTTTCCAAACAAGAATTTTATAGTGCATGTTAAACACAAATTTCTAATGGAAATAATATCATATGAGCAAAATAAACACTTCCATTAATTCAAATGAAACTCTTACAACCTCCTTTCCATTTGATTTCAAGATACAATATACAAAATACGTATCATTCTTTCACATTCTTTCCAAAAGTAGAGTACAGAGTATAACTCTTTTACATTTCACATTTCAACTTTCATTGCCAATACAAGTATCTTTCCATTAAAATGAATATATAGATCATCCAATTTAAAGTGGTAAAGGACTACAATAAGTTTTACTTACACAAGTACTTTGTAAAATTGTCTTTAACTCAGCTCCAGAACAATAACCAACAGATTTCTCATTCTTCCAATAGATCACAACAAGAGTAGGAGAAAGGCCACGCTCTCCACCCAACCAAGACATCCAATGAAAAGGAGAATCCATCCTTATTCACCGGCCCCGAGCCCCAAACATAATGCAATTAAAGATGTGATCCAACTCATGGCAACAACAAACTTCCACAAACACACAAGCAACACTTTCACAATAAGACATAGTTCCAAAAACTGAATGTAGTTTACAACTACATTAAAACATGACAAAAATACTAAAGCTTTATAAAACAAGCCAAAGGAGAAAGAAACTATGGGGGATGCTTCTTATTCCTCCCAAAGGGAAGTAGGTATCACCACCTGAATTTTAAACCGCTTAACTATAGTATATCGCATCCCCGACATTTCTTATACGTCCCAAAAATACCCCTTATTCCTCACATTTCCTTATTCCTCCCGAACCTCTTATGGCACCCCATAACGAGTAAAGAAATGCAAGCTATTTCTTTGTAAGGTGGAACCCAAATCCCAACTCCTCTACTCTTATACCTCCCTAAAACACACTTGTGCCTCCCACAAAATAACCCCATAGTTTTCTCCTACACCATTCCTAGGCCATCTACCCAACAACCAACAACATGCCGAAACATCCATATATTAACACTTACATTCATAAAAGAAGTGCATTTCAAGAGTCAAGGTCCTACCTCTCCATGATGGAGTTGTTCCAAGTTCCAAAACAATAAGCTTTATCCCAATGCAAGCAATCCAAAACATCAAATCACAAGCATGCAACAGTCTTCCTAAAACTTCTTCAAACAAGAGCTCCAAAACAACAAAAGAATTCGCCCAAGAAGCAAGTCTCCAAAGTGAAGCAACCCCAAATCAAGGTAGGGAGTTTAAATTTTATAGAAGAGGGAAGAGAAGAGGATGAGGTGGATCCATGTAGGATGCCACATCACACATCCTCAACCACAACCCCAAAGTCAACTTCATTTTCCAATGCACAATAAATGGGTGGGTTAATAAAATGACAATTTACTAACGCACTCAAATCCAACCACACCCCAAAGGACTGAAATTAAATCGTAATAAAAAAGTGCAATTAAAACCAATAAATTACCTTCTCAAAAGCATTATAAAAGTCAAATTCCACTCTCCAACCATAGGTATGGTTGGTAATTAAATTTAAGAGGTATGAAACAAGTTTAACTTGTCCCAGAAGCCTCCAAAATCAGCCTTCAAGGACAAATTCGAATTTCCATGAAGGTGGAGTGTATCACACTCAAAAGTTAACTTACACATATCTTACAACACTTTAATCCAAGGCTAGTAACTCAATTAATTACTTTCTCATGATATATTTTAATTAATTAATATTAACAACATGCTTACCCACAATATTAATACAACATTTAATAAATAAAGAAACAGTAAATGCATCACAAAATAAACACATGCAACATTAAACAAAAGGGTCAAATAAATAAATACACATAACCCCTTGGTCACATTTAAAGGTGGTTCCCCATGGGTACCCCTAACAAAACAACCACACACAAACAAACAAGTTGCCATGGTGACCTTGTTGAATTCATCTAGAATTCCAATGTGGTTGGTCTCCAATCCCCCGATGTTTGTTGTGATATTTTAACCTGCAAAACACAAATACCTCCTTCAGCCTCGTGGCCATATCAGAACATCCAAAATAATATAAATATAATTCCGAAATCATCTAGATATATGAATCACAACAACATCAAAGTAATCTAACAATATCATTTACAGTTTTATCAGCAACTATATCATCATCCAATAATTTTCATTTCTAGGTCTACTCACAATATCCAAATATCACATGTCCGAACAACATCCATAACATAACCATGTCAAACAATATATCATCATCAATATCCAAAATGCCTCTAATAATCATCATGCATCATAACTGAATCAAGTCAACAATAATCCATGATCTAACATCTATCATCATACTATAATAAGGTCCATAATCAAGTCCATAATATAATCAACAGTATCATGATTAGTATCAAAAGGTGTCAAAGGGAAGTGGGCACTACACAACAACCATAAGCCTAAATAGATTGTGTTTTACTAAAATGACCATATCACATTAAGTGACTAATAAGTTAAGAGGGTTTAGGAATATAACTTGCAAGAGCGTTAAATAATTTCAAACAAATCGGTTAAGGTTCCCTAAGTTTTTCCATGTAATTAGGGTCGTGCAAAGAGTTTCGGTTTGCGGTATGTTTGGGTGTGGAGCTCCATGCACATGAATTTTGAGATCATTTTTTAAATTTAAGTTTTAGTAGTTCACGTCAAGGAAATATTTTTTCGATTGTTAGAATTATATTCTCTATCATTCAATATTTAATTAAAAAAACTATAAATCGTGAAGAAAAATTTAGTGCAAGTGAAAAGACAAAAACCACATGTATTCGATGTTTGGAAGAGGAAACAAACATGGGAATTTTCATCTTGCGTTTAGGTTGGTGCCTTTCATTCCCTCATGTGTTCCCAATTGTACCTCTGCAAATCCATTTGTGCATATCCAACTAGCATGGCATTCCATAAAACCATTTTTTTGTTCCAATAATTTACTTTTAGCTCGACACTTAAAATTCCTTTCAAGGAACCATCCTCTATATATACTGCAATCATTGCAGTCCATGAGACAACATTGCTTTTAGAAATTTTGCAAATAATTCACTTACTAAGTCTGTGTTTCCTCATTTACATACATATCTACTTGACATTTGTAAATAAAACATCATGTGGACACCTTCGGATTACATTTGGTGAACAAAAAATAAGCTCAATGGGGAGGTATGTGTCTTTTATTTCTTACTTCCAACACCCCACACACTTTCCAAGTAACTAAGGTCCAATAAAATAGGGGACCAAAAAAGTGTGAAATAAAAACCCTAAATGGTCCTTAGGATTTCCCAAATGAGCCTCTATAGAGATGTAAGAAGGTGGGATGTTGGGAAACGGATGTGGATGCAAATACTTGATCCTTTCACTCCCCCTTGTGGTAAAAAATTCCATTAATATCTTGATGTTCCTTAGAAAAAAATTCTCGGTATTCATTTGAATAAAAAAAACTTCCCTTCCTACTCTAAATATCCTCTATGCAAGCTAGCTATCTTGACATGTAAAGATTGGATAAAAGACCAAACAAAATGGTCCCCAATTATGTGTTGGAAGAGGTTGGAAAAATAGTTGGTTTTACTCGGAGGAAAAGTGGGATAATAGGAAACGATGCTTTCATAGTCTTAACCTATTAAACTACACAAAATAAAAGCTAAGGAGAAGCGAAATACATATTGGTCGTAGTCATCTACCCTGAGAATGGTGTTGCAAAGGTTACAATTCCCATAGCAAAGGTGCATAGGAGAAGAAGAATCTAAATCAATACAACTATAAATTTTTCCCGAATGAAGCTCCTCCTAATCCTCATCGTTATTCTTTCTCTTTTTCATACAAAGACAACATCAACAAGAAGAAGTTTTATTTCCTCTCGGAGAAAAAACAACCCTCTTCCTTTGCGAGATACATACTTAGATTAAACAATTTGTATGTAGTAAAATAAGGAGATGTTGTGGTTACAAATTTCCTCCATGTGCGGGGATGAGTTAAGCTGAATGAACTTATTTTAGATGGATAATATCATAGATGCTCTTACATGGTTCCTTGTAACATTTTGTTTATTTAGTTGAGTACGTAACTCAACTTTACCATCATCGATAAAAGAATACCTCTCACTCTGCACTCGTTGTCCCTATTCAATTACTACTAGATTGACAACGTTAACTTGGGTTTCTTCATGAACCACACCTTGGATCCCAGATTAAGTTCTTGATTAATTTTTCAAGGAAATGACATGTCTTCAAGTTGTGCAAGATGTCCATACCCTTTTTCCAAGGAGACCATGTTCCTTCACAAGGACTCCAACATTTCTTCTAACCACTCTTAATTAATTCTCACTAACACCTTCGTATTTATTTGTTTATTTGATTTGATTTGATTTGATTACTATTTTATGTTGGGGACTACATTTCCCTACCCTTATAGGAGAATCATCCCCGATGTGACACAACACTTTGAATCTCAAAGGATATGTAAGCAATAAATTCAATAACGACACATGTCGTTTAACAAAACAACTTGTTGAATCAACATGACCACAAGGAAAAGAAAAAGTTTGGCAATATCTTAACTTTTAATGTTATGTGAATATGGGTAGTTAGTTATATTTTATTTTATTACTCAATTAGTATTTTCCTTTTTTATATAATATTTATTAATCTCAACTTTTAATATTTCATTTTTAGTTTTTTAATTGTATTATGATCATGGGTTCTCAATAGTAATTGGCCTCTAGATGTCACACAAAAATAAACACAACGCAAACAAACGACAAGACATCTTGTTACATACATTCATGACTATATCACATCACAAGACCTCTAATTCCACCATGGAAAGACAAGTAGTCCACATAATGAATAATTTCCAAAAATTATGTCATAGGCATAGATCCAAAACACACATGTGATTGTCAAACAAAATCATCACAATGATACATATATACCTGGTATCACATGACCAAAAACCATGACTACCCCAACATAGTTTCAAGACAATATCCAATAGTACATAGTAATCCAAGAGGAGAGTCAATCCTCAATCATAACAATGTCTAACAAGACTCACAAGAGTACACATAACTCATAATACCAACTCCACACATCACATAAAATCAAGGAACAAATCCATATACCTCTCAATGCATCACAAAATACTCCATATAACTCCAAAATAATCACAAAACACTTTCATATATCTCCCAAAGCATCACAAAAAAACTCCATATACTTCCCAGAGCATCAAAAAACAAATCCATATGCCTCCCAAATCATCACAAGACAACTACAAATAGCTCCCAAGCATCAAAAACAATCTCCATATACCTCAAAAAGTATTGTAAAATAACTACATATACATCCCAAAGTATGATAAAAACTACATATACCTCCCAAGCATCACAAAAAAATTCCATATAACTCTTGAGCAATAAAATAAAGACAAATTTTCCTTTTAGCTCCACCAAAATAGGTCATTCATGTTAGAATTAGTTTAATATTGTTTAATATTTAATACATTGTTATGGTGGACAGCTTATAATCACACCCTCCACCCATTGATCTTTATAAGGCTCAACACTCTTCTTTGTAATTACACATTGAATACATTCGAATATTATTTTGTCTTGTGTTGTTCTGTATCTATCTCCTGCTCCTGCTATCATTGGTATCAGAGCGGATGCCTTCTCAGCGCAGTCTCCATTGCAATCACGGTGGATGAAGGAGTTTAAACGTGGTTTAAATTTTGGAGACATGCATGTCTATTAGCGCCCAGAATCTCTGAGCCATGGTGATTGGATACACATTTTTGTTTAGCATCATGACGTGATGTTGTTTCCATTGGCATTTATTAGAGAGATTTGTCTTGAAGTGGGAGGAGCGTTTGAGAAGCAAGAGGAATCCTGCGACCTATTTTATCTTAGCATTGGAGACGTGGAAGAGTGGATGACCTGCGTGGGACATTCTGTTTGCTGGTCATTTTGTTTGCTGCCTTGAGATCTGCGTGGAAGACTCAAACAATTGAAATTTTGATTTCAACCATCTTGTAACTGTCTCCAACCATTTTCTGCAGAGACTGATCAAGAGGAGGATTTTATAGTTTTGTTACATGGTTGTACTGTGGATTTTTTAGAGTCTTCCTATAACTCAGTGGTCGAGCATTTGTTTCTTCAATTTGTGCCCATTGAACACAAATACTGTGCATGGAGACCTTTTTACCGTTAAAGTAGAGTAGATAAACTTGCTGCGTGAAGGAGGACTGTGGATAGAGAAGACAAGTCCAAGGCCAAATAAAATCAATTATGCCCATGGTACTCGCCACAGGTTCGTGGTAATCTGTAAAAACCACCGAGGTATCATCCTCTTGGGTTTGTGGTATGCTCAAAAAACCACCGAGGTAAAATCCTCTTGGTTCGTGGTAATCCTATAAAACCACCGATGTGAACAGTCGGAAAGTGTTCTTGTCCCTCTAGGTTTCTGGTTAACCTTAGAAAAACCATGTGAGACCATGTAGGCACATGCTCATGTGAAGACCCTCTTTACGGTGTTCTCTTTAAGGGGGGGACCTATTATAAGGAAATGTATGTTTGTAGGAACAATGTATTAAGGGGGGGAATGTTAGCATTAGTTTAATATTGTTTAATATTTAATACATTGTTATGGTGGACAGTTATAACTGTCACCCTCCACCCGCAGCCTTTATAAGGCTCAGCACTCTTCTTTGTAATTACACATTGAATACATTCGAATATTATTTTGTCTTGTGTTGTTCGAATGTTAGGCGTGGTGAAACTCTTCGAGTTGGAACACAAAATCCAGATTGTATTATGTCAAGTCCAATTGGCAACAATACCACTTTTCTTGGTAAACCAAAGCCTCCACCTTGGCATGATTTAGATGCTTGTTGATATAATGTAACAGGAGGATGGAGGATAACGGAGGCTGGAGGAAATCCAGCGACCTCTTGCAAGCCACAAGTGATGAGGCCGCCAACAGAGATTGTGGCAGAAGTAGGTATTGAGGACCTATTCCTCAATTTTTGGCTTGTTTATTTCAGTTTCAGTTTTGTGTCGTGTTCCTGTTGTTTTGTTATTCAATAAAGTACAAATGATACGAAGTTTCCTATTTGGGACCTTCTAATTGAAGAGCGTCATGGGGAATAGAAAAGCACTAAAAGCAGCGCATGGTACTCGCCCTGGGTTCGTGGTAATCCTGTAAAACCACCGAGGTATCATCCTCTTGGGTTCGTGGTATGCCTGTAAAACTACCGAGGTAAAATCCTCTTGGTTCGTGGTAATCCTGCAAAACCACCGAGGTGAATAGGCGGAAAGTGTTCATGTCCCTCTAGGTTTCTGGTTAACCTTAGAAAAACCATGTGAGACCATGTAGACACATGCTCATGTGAAGACCCTCTTTATGGTGTTCTCTTTAAGGGGGGGACCTATTATAAGGAAATGTATGTTTGTAGGAACAATGTATTAAGGGGGGGAATGTTAGCATTAGTTTAATATTGTTTAATATTCAATACATTGTTATGGTGACGCTTATAATGTCACCCTCCACCCACAGCTTTATAAGGCTCAAGCACTCTTCTTTGTAATTACACATTGAATACATTCGAATATTATTCTGTCTTGTGTTGTTCTATATCTATCTCCTGCTCCTACTATCAGTTCAACCTATGGGGACTAGTAACTTAGATTGTAGACACCCCTAACCGAAGAGACATAATAACTCATGATTCAACAACCCGCTAGTTATTTGTAACTCCTTAGGGCTTAACCCCATAGAATGAAGTGGGTCCATAGGTTCAACCACTCCATGGTGAATCTCATGACGCTATTCTAACACATTATAACATTAGAACTAGCATAATAATCTGTTAAAATGCCAAGTGGAAAAAATATCAATCATTGGGCTAGGATATAAAAAATGGATAAATAACCATAGTTAGTGCAAAAATCCACATGTTAGTAAACAACCAAATAAAACTCCAAATATAAAATAATACATTAATCAAGAAATTTTTGGTTTTGACAAGAAAAGTGATAAGGATTAGTTTACAAATAAAAGATGTATAGTGAAATAACACATATCAATCACTATGTGGCCTCATACGGCTACCAAAGTGGTTCTCATAGATTTTTGGCACTTGGATATCAATCCTCAAATCAAAAAATAACATGTCAAATAATATAGCTATCATAATCGATGCCTGAATCATACCTCCATATTCCCACAAGGCTCAACATAGTCTCGATATAGTCTTCGATGGGGGCTGTCTAGATTGCCATTTATTGAGCCTAAGGTGTTCGAATACATAATATACATGGTTGTCATGCATACCAAATGAACAGAAGTGGGTTTTCAATCTATGTATGAATCCACTCCATATCTCGTAATCATCTCGAGTGATTGGTCAATGGTACACCAATGATAAGGTAGACATAGGTCATCTATATAAAAACCATATAGGGAGAGTGAAAAAGGTATAGATCGTCATCTATTCAGTTTAAGGTGTTCACAAAACACAATATATATGGTTCCCATTGGGAAATATTCCATATATACCAAACAAATAGAGGTGTATTTTTAGTCTATGTAAGACTCCACCTCTTATCTCATACTCAACTCAAGTGATTGGTCAATAGTACTCATTTCCTCTCTCCAAACATACACTTTTTATTGATTTCTTCCCTTAGGGTCGGTTAGTGTAAGGTTCACAACATAACACATAACTACATTACTAACACAATGGTGATTCACGCACATTAACCATAGTGTCTTACGCATGGTATATATATATATATATATATATATATATATATATATATAGGTATACCACAATTATTACTTTCACAGTTACAATACATCACGTTTCCACATAATGCACAAAAGTGCAAGACTGCATAATAGGGGTCATATGATCACAATATGTCCCTAATTCATGACATGAGCCATCACATATTACATGAATTATATGTGTGATGAACACCATGACTAACATTACGAAATATTGTCAATTACAATACAACATTGTGATACACATGATTTACCACAACATGGTGGCGACATCATAATACAACCTAATTCATTATACACTAAGTTTTTCATATAACACACCTACACATCAAATAATAACAAAAACACTCCAGCACCACACAATGAACAAACAAACTCTTCTCACATACATAAAATGTGTGTTCATAATATCACAATTAAAAAATTGTTCACATCACAACATATATCACATTACTCTTCCCATCTCCACCATCACCATGCAAGATCATCACAACTCCAATCTATCCCAGAAGTTCGAGAGCATGAACCTCCACTCCGATACCATATGTAACACCCACATTTTACACACACACAAATAGAACACACACATAATAATAGGATAAATATTTTTTGGTGTACATTTCCGATATATAACACCACATAGGATCACTTAGGATAATGTATAACACATCAGATGTTTGCATAACCATGAACCCACATATATAACATGAAACTCATGATGCACATAAAAGCCACATTTCCAAAAATGACAAAGTACGACAACGACCCATGAAAATATACACTTACTCACATGCACTTCACACAACACAACATTATTCATGGTGAAATTAATTGGCTATAATTTTCTCAAGAACACATAACATGGGATATTTCATCCCTTTACAATTAGGCTCCATGTTTTAGTTTAACATTTGACCTATATTGGTTCCTTTATATAGCATGATTGTGATTAGGAACATATATACACACACGTGTCTTCTATTATTTGACTTAAATATTTGTTTGAGAGAGTCGTGTTTACTTGGTTTGGCAAAGTACTCTCGTTACAAGGAGAAAAATTCACAAAAAGAAAAGGAAAGGTTACTAGATCAATAGAAAACATATCGTGAGTTCATTTCATAGAATTGTATAATACTAACAATACACTCTTTTTGTAAAGACCCGAAAATTCTCACACACGAACAACACAATAAAAGATAGGATAATTTTTTTTTGACTTGCTTCGACACATAACACGACACAACATGTCGTCACAAGGTTATAACCAACTCTAGGAACCGCTTGTTACGGGGATGACCACAAGGTCAACACGAAAATGTTCACACACAAAAGGATAATACATTTATTTTTTGACAAGACAACATAGAAGTCCAACCACAGAACACTCTAACAAATAGGGCCAACCACAATGAAATATTCTTGAGGGTTATTTATCTTAAAAAGACATCTTGCAATTATTAGCTTACGTTTTCAAGGAGGCTCAAGATATGATCCGTATAATTCAACTTGCCAAGCCAAGTTTATTCCTTTGACACTGAGTAATTATCTTTAAATCTTCTCTATTATGACCTTTATTTGCTTAATTCATTTATCAAGAAAAAGGAGTATTTAAATTCCACAAGGCCATCTGCTCACCACTAACGCTACTAAGATTCGTTCTTGCCCACAAGACAACATGGTTTTAAGTTCAACACACTTAAGAGAAGAGATACAAGGTGCCTTGGAAAAGGGTTAGAGGGAGAAGGTCGAGATGAAACATCTTTAGGACCTCATTAGTTATTGCCAGTATTTAATTGATGTTAGGGCTCTTAACCAGAATTATCAACAACTTTACTTAGGCTTCGCTAAAAGTATTAACAAGGAGTAAAAATTTACTTTCCAAATGGCGGTGAGAAAGATGGTGAGGTCTCCAATTTGTTTTCTCTAGCTTATTAAATCTTATCATCTTCAAACAACTAACAGTTCATTTCACCTTAGGGTCATTTTACAAATTTCACCGTAAAAGGAATAATGTTCACTAGAGGAGCTAGGGTTATCATGTTATAAAGTTTACCTGCAATGATAGTCTTGCCCTTGATTACTTAAAGAATTTCTTGCTCTCAAGTTGGTGACCCCTACATTACTTTATTTGAATACAACTTTTAATTTAACTTCCAGAAGTATTAAACAATCCCATGTTAGTTTACTTATGACACTTTATTACTAATTCATGTCAAGGTTTAACTCAAAATTTATTCTCAAGGCAAGGTTGTAGCAACACTCATTTACAAGAACAAAACAAGATTACATCAATTCTTAAAATACTGATACTCCAACAAAGTCACTCAACAACAATAACCAAATTTTCTTATAATTTCAATGATGGTCAAACAATACAAGGTTTCCAAAGTTCAGATGACAAAGTCCACAATACTTTATACTAAGACATTAATCCTCTTTTAAACTTTCCACTGGACGTTAACAATAGTTGAACAACATAAAAAGGTTTCGAGCAAAGGAACTTCTCAACTGAGGTTGATGACAAAAGTCTACAAATCTATCCCTCATCTACACACAAAATCCATCTGCAGCAAATTTTCTACAAGAGTCAGTTCACGAGAACTGAGCAAGATAAGGCTACACAAACCCACCATAATCAAGTATCTATCAATATCGTGAAAAGAAGCACTTTATTACAAGAATTTGTTACTCAATTTAGTGTCCCTCTCATCCATTTACTTGCTTAGGTAACTCGGGGCACGTTTTACGTCACCAACTATCCCCTTGGGATATTATCCAATTTGTGATTTAATCACTTACTCTAAATTTAATTCACCCCATCACATCTTACCCATGAGTGATTAAATATTAAATATTTGATTACGCTTCTTCCCATGCATCTTAATCACTTATCCACCCCAAATTTATTCTATCTATGTATCACATCTATTTTTCCTCTTCCCTAAGCGGGATATTTCCGTATTCGGGATAAATCTTATCTTTCTTGAAATCGCTCATTTTGGCCATCTCGGAGTATTTCCGCGATCGGCGCCGACTCCATATGGTCGGCGCCGATTTTCTAGGAGCGGCGCCGATTATAAAAGCAAGTCCAGAACTCAGTTCTAGGGACCGAAAAAGAGACCACGAACGAGCGAAAAAGCGAACAGATGAAAAAAGGAAGCACTTACGCACGAATAGAGAGTGAGAGAGATACAGGTTGTGAGAAAGAGAGATCTTCTTAGCATCAATCAGTATCAAATTAGGGCAGATCCTGTCCGAATCAATCCCCGAGAGGAGCACCGCTACTCGTCCCTCGCACATCAAGCATCGCACACCACCATCTATCATCTCGGTGACTCTGCTCCAAAGTCTCGCCAACTTCGCACATCCAAAGCAGACTACATTCATCTTCTAATTCCCGAATCTTATCGCACACCTCCCGATTGATCGATCTGTTTTAGTCGACGCCGATCTCCTCCCTGGCCGACGCTCATCTCAATCGACGCCGACCACATCCGGGCCGACGCCGATTCTACCTGGCCGACGCCGATTTCCTGCAGACAGTAAAAGGACACAGTAACACAAATTCAGCATTATTTCATAGTTCCTCGCTTTCTCGTATTTCTCGTCATTTTAGATTCTCGTCTTATTACTGCAATCAAGATCTAGCTTTTTACTTACATCTTTATCATGTATGCTTCTTTTCTTAATTGAAAACGTGGACTGACATCCGCCGAGGAAGCTTATCGCTTCCCGGACCCGCTTCTCGGGCAGTCCACCTAAATATCTTTTAACGTGGTCTTTTTCTGTCAAGCATCGGTGTTTTGCAGGTTACTCGGATCTATTGTGCGAATTGCTCGTGTGCGCCCGTCTTATCTACATCGGCTTCCTCATCCGTCTACATCTTCGGATCTTATCCATCAGGTATCGATTTTATCGAGTTTTTCGTGGTTTTTGTGTTTAGTTTGGTGCATTAACTCGACAGTAACAAGCGCGAAATTCTTGATCTACATTCTCGCACGACGGTGGGACCCAACCAAAGTCCCTTATTGGTAAGTTCATTTCTTTCCTAGTTTTGAACTTTGTTCCTTTTCTTCACCGATTTCTATCACCCTATTTGAGCATTTCTTTTCATCATTTCAATCTTGCTTTTTTTTAGGTGAAATCGTTATCTTCAAATTTTTCTAGTTCCTTAAAAATAGAGATTTCGCTTCACCGTTATCCTGATATATCTTTCTCGGGTTTTCTTTGTGTTTGCTTAACCTCTTCATGAGCACTTTGCTTGTTGTCGTGGATTGTTCGAGGGGAAGAGCTCAACAACGCGCTTTTTGAAGTCCACACACCTTGAGAGCTAAATCTACAGTATTCCTCTTTACTTGTGTTTTCTCCTTTTTAGGATTTCTTTGTCGGTTGCCTATCACATCCAAACACTTCAATTTTTGGTGCTTAAAAAGAACTTAATCGCATTTGGGAAAGAATCTGTTTGACTTGTCTTCATCGAAATCAAACACTTCGTTTTTAAGTGCTTAAAAAGAACTTTTCCTTTGTCATTGCTGCATGTTTTTCATCTAGTTTTAATTAGGCTGGAAAATTGATCAAAATCGGTAGTGACACTATTTGATTTTTATTTTTCACCCTTGCACACAAAGCCAAAATCACTAGGTATAAAGCATTTAAACAAAATTCCTTCCCTGGCCTCGCCTACTTGGAAGTGATATCCAAGAGGAAGAGCCTACGCGGTACTCAGGCCGCGCTATAAATTCACTAAGATTTTGGTATATATTGGGAAAGCACCCGACTCCTTTATCGCAGCGGTGTGTGAAGTGCGGGGTAGGCCCCTATATCAAGCCACGACTGCGTCTTTTATCAAGTGCCTTCGACTCCTCACCAAACATTACCCAAACCATCCTTAGTTTGGCTATCTGAGTAGTTCCTGTTCTAAAAAGCCTTCCCTAACATTTTCTTTTCTTAAAAGCATCAAAATTTAAAGGAGATAATCACTTGCGCTGCTTGAATTGTCTGTGCATTAGTTAGGTCAATCTTCTTTTCTGCGTGTTTATGACGGTTATCACTCGGTCACAATCTAGAAGAATGGCTCAACTGGTTCCTTCTTCCTCCGAGATCACCACTAGTGTGGAGGTTTCGGCACCCCCCCAATCTTCCTCGACCGCTGTTAGTGGTTCCCATCCCGGTCATATAATCCTTTCTATCAAGCCAAGGCAATCCCATCACGCCCAGCCTTCCCTAGTCCTTCTAAATATCATCTCGCTCGAGTATGTTCCCGCGGGATCCCGAATTCTGTGCATTCTCGATCGCAATCCGATAGCCCTCATGGACTACCTAGTACACAAATCTATTCAAATATCTCGATCAAGGACCACCAATCCAACAAGTGTACGATTACCCTCGTGGATCATCCCAAGCTTTGTAGAGAGCAGCTTGCATCATCTCTTGCTTGCTCGAGTCACGGAGAAGAGCGAGGCCCCTATGCCTCCCTTTTTCTTCCACCTACCATATCGACTAGTTCTCAAATAGTCTTACCTATTCCTAACACCGCAGTTACCTCGAGTATTCCACAACCTACTTCTAGAAGTCTTCTTGCCCTGGCTATAATGAATGCGTCTGGCACACCCGCATATTGCTGTTAATTCATCTATGCCTCCATCGTGTCCCAAGGTCAATACCTCTTCATGAGCCAACCCTCCGAATAGTTAGCTTGGCTCCTACTTCTCCCCTCTAGGGGTCTTTCTTCCAATATTCCAAAGAATCGTGACCTTCGCCCATCCTCTAACATCGGCACCCTTAATACCTAATCCGGCAGTAGAAGGCCCCTTTCAGGTCTTGTTCCCCAACATGTCCAATCCAACCAACACCCATGTTCCTCAATCTGTCCCGATCCAATCAACAAACATAGGAGTCCACCAATCACAGGCTCCACCCGTCATCCAACCTTCATTTTCTCAATCACTTATTATCTCACAGCCTGCCTATACGCAAGCTATCTCACAACAAATACCCCACCCGGTGTCACCCAGAACACCTGGTTATTCCTCTTATCATCCTATCCATCAACAGATGAATCCTCCATTGACACCTCAACAACATCCACCACTTACTTCTTATGTAGGACATACCAATGTACCTCCTCCTCAATCTGACGTGGTTCAAATTCTCTTCAAGAAAATCGCAGACTTGGAAGCCTCCACAAAAGGGGCTCATCCCTTCATACTCCTTTCAAGAAGTGTGTAATGAACCCATTCACCCTCGCAGCTTTCAAGCCTTATCCTCCCCAATGGGAACTTCCTAAATTTTCAAAATTTCATAGTCGGAAGACCCTCAACAACATTTGCGAGCATTCAAACATGCTTGCTACCTCATAGTCCAGATCGTGGAGCTTATGCTCCGTACCTTTCCTATGTCTCTAAGCAGTCTCGCCGCTTAGACCGGTACAATAACATTCCTCAACATTCCTTGTTTTCTTTCTCTCAATTGGCCCAAATGTTTGTTGAAAACTTTTCAATAAATATCGCGCATAAGATCTCGATCACGATCTTTATAACATTCGCCAATTCGATGATGAGTCTATTGCGCAGACTTTGTCGCTCGCTGAGAGGGATAATCAACCAATTGTCTTTCTCCTTCCTCAATCCCAACAAATCGAGTTGTTTACTCGATCTTGTGCTAATCACATTTCTTCTACTTTAAGGATCCAAACTTTTCATACCTTTGAAGAAGCCTTCACGATGGCACGCAAACTCAATCTCGCGCCATCGAGCAAGGGAAGCTAAAACTTCGCTCTAAATCTAAACCAGATTTTTCTCGGTTTACCAAACCAAATTCTTCCCCTTCTAAAGACAAAAATCAAGGATCCACCAACGCTATCGTATTAAAAGCATCACGAGCCGACAATACTTCTAATCAAACACCACGAAGAGACCCCTCATCTTCTCGAAAAGGGACTTCATCATCTCGATCCTTCGCTCCATCGGGGAATCATATGCCTCTATCTTAGAAAAATGTTGGAAGTTCGCATGATCGAACTTCCCCATTAGGATGTTGATGAAAGCCGAGAACGCCCATTCTCGTATAGGGAAAATGATTTCTGCCCCTTATCATAACCAAAGGTCATGACATCGAACGATGTCGACTTTCAAAATCTTGTCCAGTAAATTCATTGATAAAGGCGAGCTCATTCTGGATAACCCAAATGCTCCCCCAAATCAGGCGCTCGATGTTTTTAAACAACCTTTTCCCAATCATGCCCCGAACCATAATGCTTCAGAGTCTCAAAAACCAAACACTCATACCATCAACTTCATCTCTACCGAAGAATCTTCTTCCGAAACCAAGCCATCTGCAAACACATCAATCGAATCAGAACCTCCTTCCACTTCATCTATCACTGGAGTTCCATTATCTTCAGATGGCCCGTCTTTGAATATTCCTACATTACTAAGCACGGAGTCTTCTTTCTCCGCTCCTTTGTCTGACCTACCATCCATACCCGAGACAGTGTCATCCTCATCTGTCTCATCATCAGACATTCTTTCAATACTCGAGGCAATTACATCCCTTCGAGTTTCCACTACAGCACATCCACTTCTCACTTGCTCCCCCATTCCCGCCGCAACTATGTCCTCGGTGAACGTATCTATAATTGTGCCGACTTCGACGGAAGTGTCTTCGATTTTGACCCTTCCTATCTCTTTTCCTACAGTAGTTTCACCCATGATTACTGCATCAGAAGTAGTCCCTTCGCAAGGAACTGCTTCTTCATCACCCCCTTCTTCCATCACCAATGTTACTTCGCCTATTAAGGAAAAAAAAATCAAAAGAAGTAGCACCAACACCTATACACTCGGTTCCTGAACCTAAACCGAGACAACCAAAATCTAACATTACACCATCAGTACCTCCCCACCTGCTTCCTCCGAAAAGGTTACAATCACCTTATGCCGTTGAAGTTGTCACCATCCCTGAAAAAGGAAAGCCCATATTTCGGACCATCAAGACTCTTGGTGCTCTTCCACAAAAATCTCTCTCTACGCCTCATAAACGATTGGATTTGCCCGCTGAGAAGGCGTTTTCTTCTACACACTTATCAAAGCCATCATCTTCTTCTACAACACATTCTTCACCAATACCCCGAAAAATAGACTTACCTACTAAAAAGACGTCACCTCTTCTATCAGGATCATCATCTTCATTACCAAAAACCAAGGCACCCTATGTTCCTCCGATTTCACCTACTTTGGGAGCTTCTTCCTCTTCTAAACCGACATTATCTAAATCATCAGTAAATTCGACCAAGCAACCCCCTTTGTCTCCAAAGACCGCAAAATTTGTCACATCTCCATCATCTTCAAAATCTATTTTAGGGGCTCCTCCTCCACCAAAGTCAATCATGTCTCACTTACTCCCATCTCAAGTGCCCAAGACTGCTCCTCCAAATGTCCAAACAAATAAGAGGATCCCTAAAAAGATCAAGTTAAACCTAACATGCAAGTTCTTTTACCTCGGCAATTTAATGTAAAAGAACCACCTTCATCATCTCTATCCTCCTCTTCGCCTACCGGATTCTATACCGAAATCCTTCATCAACTTATCCAATCTTCATCCATAACCCTTCCTCCGATTAAACCTTATAATTCCTAAAGGAGTTAAACCTACCGGTTTAACTCGATCTGATTTGTGCTTACCACCGCACTCTCGGTCATGATACCGAGGGATGTAAAGCTCTTCAAGCCGTTGTCAAGAACCTTCTCGAAGAAAGTGACCTTTGCTGAGGAGGAGGAACAAGTACCTCCCGTCACCTTAGCCCCATCTCGAGCCCCAACAATCCACTCAAACTCTCCGTGGTCCCACTCCACTTGATCTTCCACCTTCTCAAATCGACACAATCCATATCGCCACTAGAACCCAACACTATGATAACCCATCTTCATCTTCAAAGATCTCGACCACGGGTTGTCATTTCGCAGCCCCCGAAGGCGTTTCTCCTTCCTCATCAGCCCCACGACCCGTGGTCTCTATTCGTGCCGCACTCGGCTCAAGTTCCCGTGTCTGCTGAGGAGAGTGTTATGAAACAACTCACCTGTGCTCCGGCCAAAATGTCTCTTTTGACCTCATCCAATCCTTTCCACAACATCGCCAGCTCTAATCGATAATCAACATCGCATCGCAGTTGAATTCGATGAGCCCCACCTCTACGAGTTGGTTGTTGATCAATAGACTATCAACCACCATTTCTTTTGAAGATTCGAAATTCCTTCTCTTTCTTCCGAGGATTCGAGGCTCCCCTCTTTATACACACCAAATCAATAACACTACCTTAAAACGTGTTATGATCGATAGTGGAGCTGCACTCAACGTCATCTCCTCGCACACGCTTCGAGCAACTTAAGTTACCAAAGAATGTAGTGTCACCCCGCCTTTTCGCCCTTCGATCATTTAACGATCACTAGCAAGCTACTTTAGAACCGTGGTCTTACCCATTCGAGTAGGTAAGAAGTCGCTTCATGAACTCTTCTACATCGTCAAGGAAAATTCCACTATAATATGATCCTCGACGCCCCGGATTCGCGCAATGCATCAGTCCCATCCACCCTCCATCGATGCTTAAAATATCAATATGAGGGCAAAATATATACTCATCCAGAGATCCTTTTCCTTCCGCACAATGCGACATGACCACAAGATCTACCCTTTAAAAGAAAATGCATGTTCTCCCGACGGGCCTCATCTTCTTCCATACCTGCAACCAAACTACCGGATTTACAAAATCTAGAAGAGACATTGCAGCGCTTCTCACTAGAGAGCTTCCTCTCTTTTTTTCGATGCCCATCTCAAACCTAATGAGTATGGTAGACCGCATAAACAACCCGAATATCAACCAGTGTCTCTGGCCGCATCGTCACCATTGGTCCGCCCAATCAATGACTAATTTCATCTACGGTGGTCTTGATACGCCTCACTATCGCCCAGATTCTCCTCCTAGGACCAAACCTTACTTAACAGGGTTTGATTATCTACAGAATCCCACGTTTGCAAAAACTTATCTATATCGATGCGCGTGGAAAGGTTTTGGCCTGGGAAAATATGAACAAGGTATACATGACCTCAAATCCATTCCTACTCTCATGCCACATCAGAAATTTGGTTTAGGATTTAAACCCTTTCAAAAGCCACCGTCACTATTCTCGATGAGCCTCTTCCTACTGAAGAACCATCTTCCCCCACTAAGTCAGAAGCATCACTTGATGTGGACGATGACATTTCCATCCCACCTAACTTTTTTTTTTGATCAATACCATTTCTTAGGCCGTTAGTCTATGAGACTAACAATCGGTCCGCTTCTATACCATTAATCTTCCCTCGAAATAGTTGGAGACGACTCTCCCACTATCAACACTATCCACTCGTGGCGGATGATGATTCGTCCTCACCTATCCTGGGGCAGAGGATTCATATCTCCCAAACTATTCCTTCGACACGCTACCCTTCTCAACGAGGCCACTATCGACCTTAATATAGGGACTTCAAGACCCTCGCATCATTAAGGTCGCCAATCCCTTAATCCACAGAATTAGGGATTTTACCACTTTTCTTTCCAAACATCGCAAGCCTTTGCTTGGTCATATGAGGATATGCCAGATTTCGATCCCGATATTGTGGTCCACAATATCGTACTCTTCCCAATATCAAACCAGCTTAAGCAAAAATTACGTAAAATGCACCCTAGAGTAGCCCTTCTTGTTAAAGAAGAATTACAGCGCTTGCTCTCGGCTAACTTCATCCAACCCATCGATTATCCACAATGGGTGTCCAATGTAGTACCAGTAACTAAGGCTACTGGGAAAATTTGAATTTGTACCGACTTCCGGGATCTTAATCTTGCTTGTCCAAAAGATGATTTTCCTCTACCTAATATCGACCAACTCGTAGATTTAACTGCGGGTCATGAGATGCTTTCTCTTATGGATGGTTTCTCTGGGTATAATCAAATCCTCATCGCACTGTAAGACCAACATAAGACTTCCTTCATAACTCCTTGGGGGACCTTTTGCTATCGTGTCATGCCTTTTGGTCTTAAGAACGCAGGAGCAACCTATCAACGAGCAATGACCTACATCTTCCATGATCTCTTGCACAAAACTGTGGAAGATTATGTTGACGATCTCCTCGGCAAGTCCAAACGCCGCCAGATCATCTTTTCATCCTCGCACCTCTCTTTGAGAGGCTTATCCGCTTTTGTCTTCGCCTAAATCCATCTAAATGCGTATTTGCGTTTCACCGTAAACTTTAGGTTTTATCATTTCCATCGTGGGTATTGAAGTCGACCCGCAAAAATAAAAGCCATCCTTGAGATGCCTCCCCGCTAACTTGAAGCAACTCCGCAGCCTCCAAGGACGCCTTCAATCGCCGCAAGGCGCTTTTATCTCCCAATTGGACCGTTGTCAACCTTTTCACCATCTCCTCCGTAAGAATGTTCATTTTGAATGGGATGAGCATTGCCAAAAGGCCTTTGATGATCTCAAAGCTTATCTTCTTTCTCCACCCGTGCTTACACCTCCACGCGAGGGGGAGCCTTTCTATCTTTATATCTCTGTGACTGACCATGCTCTGGGAGCCATGATCTCGCATCGGGACACTTGTGGTAAAGAACAAGCTGTCTATTACATCACTCGCACCCTCCATGAGTATGAGACACGTTACTCCGAAGCTGAAAAACTATGTTGTGCTCTCTTCTTCGCAACTTCTAAGCTTCGTCATTATCTCCTTAATCATAAAACTTACATTGTCACAAGTGTCAATCCCCTCAAGACAATTCATGCAAAGCCTTATCACAATGATCGTATCACTCGTTGGCTTATGCTCATGACAGAATTTGACCTCGAGTTTATCCCGCAAAAGGCTATCAAGGGTCAGGTTATTGCAGATCAATTAGCTGATGCTCCTCTTCCGGACACTCAAGACCCCCTTGCTCAATTCCCCGATGAATATATCCAACAAATTGATTTTGGTCTATCTCCATTTAAAGTAAAGCTCTTCTTTGATGGATCCAAATGCCAGCAAGGGGGAGGTGCGGGTTTCGTGATGATTCCTCCTTGGGGTACGCCTATCCCAGTTGCACACAAATTAAACTTTGAGTGCACCAATAATGTGGCTGAGTATGAAGCTCTTGTCTTAGGTCTTCAAAATGCCATTAATCTCAAGCCGCCATATTGACATCTTCGTGATTCTCAACTCATCGTTAATCGTGTCACGGTGTCTATCAATGCAAGAATGATATCCTTCAAAAATATCGTGACATCGCTTCTTGCTCAACTCCAATCTTTCGATAAGTTCACCATCCAAGCCATTCCTCGACCGCAAATCGATTCGCAGGATACCATGGCCTCATTAGCCTCACTTATCCCGCCTTTTACCGAAGACTCGCCTTTATGTGGTCAGGCAACGATTAGATCAACCATCTTATCTTGGAAACAACTAACTTCAATCAATGTCACAACCCATACCAGATGAGTGGTATCAACAGATTGTTGATTATCTATCTCATTCGATCCTTCCTCCGATCTCGACTTCCAATGGTAGAAGGTCTTTTGTCCAACGCACCAATCGCTATACTATCCTAGGCGGGATTCTTTACAAACGCGGCTTTGATGGTATTTTGCTTCGATGCCTCAAAACCCATGAATCATCTAAAGCCATCCAGAGGTCCATGACGGTATCTCGTGGTGGACATTTTAGTGGTTTAGCCAGTAGCTAAGCGCATTTTACGTTTGGGGTATTATCGCCTTCTCTTAACGAGATTGTTGTGAATACACTAAGAAGTGCATCAAGTGTCAAGAACATTCCAATCTCACGCACATCCCTAGTCAAGCTTTGCAAACTCGCGGCGGATTTGTGGCCTTTTTCGCAGCGGGGGTCTTGATCTTATTGGTCTCATCAATCCTCGCTTCTTCACAACGCCATCATTCTATCATTACCGCCACCGAGTACTTTACTAAGTGGGTAGAAGCTATCCTCTTTCTTCAACAAAGGCTAAACCCATAGTTGATTTCGCCTATCAACACATCATTTGTCGCTTTGGCTCCACATAAGCTAATCACGATAATGGTAAGTCTTTCAAGAACGCTGATTTGCGTAAATCTCTCGCAACGCTTTCAATATCAAACTCAGCTTTTCTTCTCCATACTATCCTCAAGCTAATGGTCAGCCGAAGCGCCCAATAAAACTTCTGCGTAGTATCCTCGCAAAGGTAACTAGTCGAGCCGGCAGGATTGGCATTTACATATCCCTTTTGCTCTCTCGGGCTTATCGACTAGCATTCGTACTCCTACCGGTGCTACTCCCTTCTCTCTCGCCTATGGGTCCGAGGTCAGTCCTTCCTTCGGAAGTCCAAATCCCATCTCTCCGTGTTTCTCTCGTGAGAATTTGTCTCCGATGAGGATTATCGCCAAAATCGCCTCTAGACAACTTGAATTATTAGATGAGCGGCGTCTCAACGCTCTTGAACATCATCAAGTCTATCTTGAGCGTGTCAAACGTGCTTACAACAAGCACTTGCAACACCGTGACTTCAAAATTGGTGACCTTGTTCTTAAGGAAAATCAAAATGTCACTACACTCGAAAAAAGTCAACGTGGTAAGTTTGCTCCCAACTGGATGGGCCCCTACATTATCACTCATAAATATGGGTCTGGGGCTTATCGTTTATCTTCCATGGATGGTGTACCTGAGGCGGAACCTCTCAATGCCTTGCATCTACGGCCCTTCTATTGTTAAAATCTATCTTACACAAATCTAGTCGCAACTCAGATCTTCCATCCGTCCTAATAACCACCATCTACTTTTGTGGTGATTTGAAATCGTGTGGTTCTCCGCCTATTGCCTCATCTTACCTTAAATATGAGTATCGCGGCTCTACTCATTGACGCTTTTTTGGATATGTTCCTCCTCATGGTAGGAATACCTTAATCACCACTTCATCTCGTCCCAAGTACTTATCTTAATCGGATCTACTCTGGGCATGAGTACATGTTCTTCTATGTTCTCTTCCCTCCATCCGATCTATCTAGGTCTAAACTCACCTTCTTCCAAAGAGTTTCAAAAAAAAAAAAAAAAAAAAAAAAAAGATGCTATCCAAAAGATAGACTCGATCCTCAAGGACAAATATCCATACATTATCAAGTGAATCAAAAAGAAAATAGACCATACCTCAAGGATGGCTATCATTAAAATTCAAAATACAGATCGCTCCTCAAGGACGGCTGCTTTCAAAGAAATATTCAAGGCTTCTTGTAATCAATCAGCCTTCCACTACTTTATACACTTTTTAAGATCACCGAAAGACTTCCCGCATCGATCGGGCTTTTTCCATATCAAGCAAACTTCCCGCATTGATCAGTTTGCTTTTCTGTCAAAGTCATGAAGCTGAGATTTAAGACCTTTTGTCGATCATATGGAGAATCCTATTTTCCTATCATGGACATGTATCCTGTCCCTTGTAAATTCCGACAAGATACTTACTTTTCTTTCCATTTCTATCCTAGATCTGGTTTCATGACTAGTTAGTGTCAGTTTATTTTAATCTTATATAGGGCCTCAGATGCTTGGTCTTTCGGTTTCTTATCTCGGATTTTATCTATGGTCGGTTGAAGTCCGACTTATCATTTCCTTCTTTTCCGAGTATCTTCTCTCTAAGTCACTTGTTTCCATTTACATCTTTGGCTCTCGCAAGGAGTATTCCCATTTCTTTGTCATGTTAAATTGACATTTCACATGTTAATTCAATCAAAATTTATCTTCTATCAAAATTCATCTTATCTATCAAAACATCTATCTTTATTCATTTCTCATTAAAATTACATCCATATATCAAAACACATCTATCTATCTATCCATCAAAATATTTAAAATATGTACATCCAAGGTACATTATATCTATCTATATCTAATCATATCAAACATCATCCAAGGTATCAATCTATCTATCCATTTAAATCACAATGTACATCCAAGGTACATTACATCCATCTATCCATATCTAATCCAAACATCAAACACATGTACATCCAAGTTACATCACATCCATCTATCAAAGTTATATCCACATCATAATCTATATAATCACATCTATCATCTATCACTTATATCTATCCAATCACATCTACTTTATCCACATATCAATCTATATAATCAAATCATCATTTTAAACTAATCGGCGCTATCACCCTCGGCTATCATAAACCGACTCGCCTCCCATGCAAAAAAAATCAAACAAAAAAAAAATAAATTAAGAAAAGTGGGTTCAAGAATGACCACTTACCCCAGGTCATGTCCTCTCCCGCGCTTCACCGCTCCCGCAGAGGCTTCCATGATGCTCAAATCACAAATTTCTTTCTCTAATCAATCGTCACGCTTGAAAATAAATCGCTTTATTTTATCGCTCGCATATTTATATGTGCTCGATCCAATCATTTTTCATCGACGCTTTGTTCTTTAGGTCGCCGCCGATTATTTTGGTCGCCGCCGATTTTCTATATCTTTTGCCATAGTGTTGATGCTTGGCTTACTTATCTATCTCGATCATTGTTGTGTGCTGAATTTTGCCTTTTAGCACATTTTTTTTTTTTAGATATCACTTGTCTATTTCGGGTTTGTTCCTTTGCATGGGACACTCGTGATTTTTTTGGCAGCTTAGAGTTAAACGGTCCGTAGAGCACTAACGCTGCCTCGCTTTATGGACGCCTAGTTGTCCCTACCAATGTGTCTCTCTTTAGATGCCGACTATTTTGCAGCTTCTCCTTACACTCATGGGTCTCGTAGAGGCACTAACGCTGCCTCATGAGGAGACCGCTAGTTTGCCCTACCAATGTGAGTTCCTTAGGTCAGCGCTTTTATTTATTTTTATGCGTCATCAATGATCGATCTACCTGCATCCGACCGGGCATCCTGCATTTTTCATCTACCTTTTTCAAACTTGGGATCGTCTGTTCTATCATCCATCCCATCCCTAGTTTGAGGGGGATCACATCATCACAAATTCTTCCCTTCTTCCATCCCTTTGTTTTTGTCTCATAACCTTGCTTATCGCAAGTTACTTGACAAAAAGGGGCAAAATGTAGACACTTAAAATTGGTTACTCAATTTAGTGTCCCTCTCATCCATTTACTTGCTTAGGTAACCTGGGGCACGTTTTACGTCACCAACTATCCCCTTGGGATATTATCCAATTTGTGATTTAATCACTTACTCTAAATTTAATTCACCCCATCACATCTTACCCATGAGTGATTAAATATTAAATATTTGATTACGCTTCTTCCCATGCATCTTAATCACTTATCCACCCCAAATTTATTCTATCTATGTATCACATCTATTTTTCCTCTTCCCTAAGCGGGATATTTCCCGTATTCGGGATAAATCTTATCTTTCTTGAAATCGCTCATTTTGGCCATCTCGGGAGTCTATTCCGCGATCGGCGCCGACCCATATGGTCGGCGCCGATTTTCTAGAGCGGCGCCGATTATAAAAGCAAGTCCAGAACTCAGTTCTAGGGACCGAAAAAGAGACCACGAACGAGCGAAAAAGTGAACAGACGAAAAAAGGAAGCACTTACGCACGAACAGAGAGCGAGAGAGATACAGGTTGTGAGAAAGAGAGATCTTCTTAGCATCAATTGTATCAAATTAGGGCAGATCCTGTCCGAATCAATCCCTGAGAGGAGCACCGCATACTCGTCCCTCGCTCACATCAAGATCGCACACCACCATCTATCATCTCGGTGACTCTGCTCCAAAGTCTCGCCAACTTCGCACATCCAAAGCAGACTCACATTCATCTTCTAATTCCCGAATCTTATCGCACAGTCCCCGATTGATCGATCTGCCTTTAGTCGACGCCGATCTCATCCAGTCGACGCCGATTCGTCTCAATCGACGCCGACCACATCAGTCGACGCCGATTCTACCCAGTCCGACGCCGATTTCCCTGCAGACAGGTAAAGGACACAGGTAACACAAATTCAGCATTATTTCATAGTTCCTTGTTTTCTGTACTTCTGCTCATGCTTAGATTCTCGTCTTATTACCGCAATCGAAGATCTAGCTTTTACTTACATCTTTATCATGTATGTTTCTTTTCTTAATTGAAAACGTGGACTGACATCCGCCGAGGAAGCTTATCGCTTCCCGACCCGCTTCTCGGGCACCACCTAAATATCTTTTAACGTGGTCTTTTTCTCACAAGCACGGTGTTTTGCAGGATACACGGATCTATTGTGCGAATTGCTCGTGCGCCTGCCTTATCTACATCGGCTTCCTCATTTGTCTACATCTTCGGATCTTATCCATCGTGGATCGATTTTATCGAGTTTTTCGTGGTTTTTGTGTTTAGTTTGGTGCATTAACTTGGACAGTAACAAGCGCGAAATTCTTGATCAATTATTAGAGTTCAGGCTAATTTAAAATAAATTTCCTATTTTCCAAAACAACAATATTTTTAAGGCAACCCTTGGTAACATAAACAACTGTTCAAGCAAAGGTACAACATAAAATACTAAGTTCCATTATCAAAACAACTCCTTCTGCTATAGCTCCATCATACTATTGATTGCAAGAAAGTTTTTCCCAAGGTTGATTTACATCCAAGACAATTTTCATCACAAAACATTAAGGTACATATGTGCATATAAGCTATCCAATCCTAATTAACAACACAGTCATAATAAATGGGAGGAGACACAAGTTAGAAGACTAGATTATTTCACGAACAATCTTCCGAGAGGGAAGAAGACCAAAAATAATTCCAGAAATAGCGGGGTACTAGAGTCATAATTCTAGCAAACAAAAAAAAAGCTAGTTACGAAAGATGTTTTAAAAGTCAGATTACAACATTACAATCAAAGTACACCGAATATCTACCCTTAAATAGTCTAGCGTTAAATATTCCGAATTTTTTTTTTTTCTTTACTAAACCAAAACGTAAAGTACCAAGTTAAGGTTAAAAACCAAAACGTATGCAACTCTAACCAAGAATGGTGCCGATGATGGCGAGCATATGGTCAGAGGATCTTCTACGCTAGATGCTGAATGGGAACTCAACGCCAAGTATGTGCTACCCAATCCAATATGGAGTGAGGGGCGACCATCTGACGGAGTGTTACAGAATACTAATCTTCTACCTAAATGCTGAATGGGAACTCAATGCCAAGTATGTGCTACCCAATCCAGTATGGAGTGAGGGGCGACCATATGACGGAGTGTTACAGAAAACTATGCTTGAAAAGAAATGCGGAAAGCTGGAAATACTCAACACCCAGAATGTGCTTGCTAACCCAGAATGGGATAGTAGCTACCATAGGGCGGAGGTCAAATTAGAACAATATTAACTGCTGAAAGTAAGAAGTGCATTACAGTATGATAAGCAAGAGATCTAAGTTGCTGCCAGTACTACTGCCAGCTTACAATAAAAATGGTGAGATCTTGCTAACAATACGGATCAGATTAAAGATGCAGATTTCTCCGAGCTGTTATGACAGTTCTGTATTTTTTATATAACCAGCAGCACACAGATTTTCTGGAATGGCTCAGAATATAACCAGCAGCACACAGTTTTCTGGAATAGCTCAGAAATTCCGTAAAACTTATTCAAATAACCTGATACTGATTACAAAGCACTATTAGCAAGAGGGCGCTCAGACTAACCCCCAAAAACAGACTCAAAATGCAGGCTATATTAAATGCACGAATTTCAAGACACCATGAATGGTACGGCCCAGCACAGGGTGATTTTGCTTTTAAAAATCAGATTGTCTTTCAAAGATTCTACAGCCTTGCATACATGGGCGCCTAGCCAAGAAGGACAGAATGAAACAATACCCACTAAGAATTTTTTTGTCTTTTTGGATTTATGAATAAAACTTCGAATCTGCTGCAGCAAAAATACAGAAACCAGGAAACTCTAATATGTAAAATCTGAACCTAATTAGACAAATGCAGATTACACAGCACTAAATCCACTGAACTCACAATCTAAAATAAAATCACCACTAGTTGTTGTCTTACAAACAAGAAGCGATGCCCGAGCTAGGAGGCCTTCATTCCTCGAAGCAAACCTAGAGCCAAACCGGCAGCATAACAATATGGCAGTCCCAAAGATGATGAATGATGCTCAAAGTCTTCCTTTTATAACTTCCTGTTGACTTCACCAAACCCTAAAAAACACTTCAACATCCAAACCCTAATCCTTTCTCCAAGATGGCGCCCTTTTCCTTTCAAGCTTAATATTGATATTTTAATTAAACTCAATACCTTGATAAATGCGCCCACCTTAAGCTTGCTTTGACTTTGGAAATTAATAAAATAATCTTAATGAAGGCGCCTCCCTCAAGAAACCCACTTTTCAAAACAACTTAAAGTCAATAGACTAGGCCAAGGGGTCAACGTTCGAATATAATATTAAAACGTGACCTTTAATTAAATATATCAACTTAACTCTTCAATCATGCTCTGAAGCCAATAATGACCAGTCAACAGACCAAATGAAGTAGGAAGTCAACCAAGTTGAACCCAACTGGAAACTGCCAAAAATAGAATTTACTAAAAATAGTAAATTCCAAAAAATACTCAGAATGCCGAAATGAACATACCACTGCGAAGCTTTCGGAAAACCCAGAAAGAATCTCGCCTTTGAATCCACCAACTCCGAGCAAAGACATCCTCAAAAATAGGAAACCCTAATTTACCTTCCGACTAGCCTTCGGGTTTCCAGAAAAAAGGCCAACGGTCACTGGAAAGATCAAGTCTGAGAAGGGGACATTACAGCCGCCTCCCCAAGATTGCTTGTCCTCAAGCAATCGTAAACCAGGATGCTGCAGAATCTCATCACTTTCCCAAGTCGCATCCTCCATCGGCAGGTTCTTCCACTTCACCAGGTATTCTCTGATAGTTTTTTTCCTCAAAGTACGCTCTCTGAAATCAAGTATCCTCCTCTGGAATTAGAACCAACTGTCCCTCCTCATCCAAAGGCGGTAACTGTGATGAAGCAACCACATTATGTCCAAGTGCCTTTTTGAGGCGAGATACGTGGAAAACATTATGCACTCTGCTATCAGAGGGTAGCTCTAACTCATAAGCTACTGCCCCAACTTTTCTGATGACCTTGAATGGCCCATAGAAACGAGGTTTGAGCTTCTCAGCTCCACTCTTCTTGAGAGTAGACTGTCTGTAAGGCTGCAATCGGAGATAAACCATATCCCCAACCTCAAAAGAACGCTCAACACGTCTCTGATCAGCATACATCTTCTGCTGATTCTGTGCAATCTGCAGATTATCCTTCAAAGATTTCATGATGTCTTGACTTTGCTGCAACAAGTCCTTGGCTTGGGGTGCTCTGCTCTCACCAAACACCAAATCAGCAAAGCTAGGTGCTTCATACCCATAAAGAGCCAAGAAAGGAGACATCTTAATCGACATATGAAAAGAAGAATTGTAGCAGTACTCGCCTATATGCAGCCACTTGACCCAAGCTCTCTGCTGTTCTGAAACATAGTTTCTCAAGTAGCCTTCCAACCACTTGTTCACTACTTCCGTTTGTCCATCTGTTTGGGGATGGTAACTAGTGCTTGGAGTGAGCACAGTACCACTCATTCTGAAGACTTCTTGCCAGAAAGTACTTAGGAACTTGCTGTCCCTATCACTCACAATGTTCTTTGGCAACCCATGCAGCCTAAACACCTCTCGAAAAAACAGATCTGCAACTTGGGCTGCAGAAAAAGTGCTGGTAATGGCAAAGAAATGAGAAAATTTGGTTAGCCTATCCACCACTACATAAATACAATCCTTCCCTTGGGCCTTGGGCAACCCTGTGATGAAATCCATCGAAATGCTTTCCCACTTTTGATTGGGAATAGGGAGTGGTTGCAGCAAACCGGCTGGTAATGTATGCTCATTCTTATTCACTTGACAAACAGGACACTCCTGAATGTAGCGTTGTACTTCTCCTTTCAATCCTTTCCAAGAAAACCTTTCTCGGATCTGCCTATATGTCTTGAAAAACCCTTGGTGACCAGCAACTGGAATATCATGAAAAGTCAAAAGAATCTTCTTCTTAAGCTTTGAATCAGCCACCAGAAAGATTCTTCCCTTATAGTGTATCAATCCCTCAGTCACCTTGTACCTTTCATCATGAAAAGTACCCTCAATAATGCTGGTTGCAAACTGATTTTTGGCATAATCAGCAAGCAACATGTCTCTCCAATCTGCAGTAAGCTCACATAATGAGCTAAGATGAGGTCTCCTGGATAAAGCATCAGCCACAATATTTTTTTCCTTGACATATTCAATGTCAAAGTTGTAAGCTTGAAGCTTACTCACCCACTTCTGTTGCCTCTCATTCAGGTCCTTCTGGTGCATGAAATGCTTGAGGCTATTGTGATCAGTCTTAACCACAAACTTGTTCCCCACCAAGTACTGCCTGAACTTGGCTAATGCATGCATAATGGCAAGCATTTCTTTGTCATAAATCGAGTATGTTCTTTCCACACCCCTTAATTTTCGGCTCTCATACACAATAGGGTGTTTGTCTTGCATCAGGACAGCCCCAACTCCTTCACCTGATGCATCACACTGCAGCTCGAATGGCTTGGAGAAATCTGGAATAGCCAGAACCGGACACGAGCTCATGATCTTTTTGAACTTGTCAAAAACAATTTGAGCCTTTTCTGACCAACAAAAGGCTCCTTTTTTGGTGAGATCAGTAAGGGGAGCAGCATTCTGTGAATACCCCTTTACGAATCTCCGATAAAAACCACAAAGACCCAAAACCTTTCAACTGAGTCAAGTTCTCAGGAGGTGGCCAATCAACTACTGCTTTGATCTTTTCCGGATCCACCTTCACTCCTCAAAGACCGATCATGTGGCCAAGGTACAAGAACTCCTACATTCCAAATTCACATTTGGATGCTTTTGCGAACAAACTCTCAGATTCGAGAATACTAAGCACTTCCTCCAAGTGCTTGAGATGATCCTCCCAAGTCTTGCTGTAAATCAGAATGTCATAAAAAAAAATCAACACAAACCTCCTTAACTGATTTTGAAAAACACGGTTCATGCAAGACTGAAAGGTAGTGAGTGTTAGTCAACCCAAAAGGCATAACTAAGAATTCGAAATGGCCATAGTGACATCTGAAAGCTGTCTTCTCCACATCCGATCCTCTCATTCGAATCTGATGGTAACCCGATCTCAAATCGATCTTCGAGAAGAACTTGGCCCCATGTAGCTCATCAATGAGCTCATCTATCCTGGGAATGGGGTATCTATTTTTTATGGTGCTTTGATTCAAAGCACGATAGTCCACACACATGCGCATGGTACCATCCTTCTTCTTCACAAGAACTACGGCAGATGCAAAGGGGCTCTTGCTTGGGCGAATGAAGCCCATCTCCAAGAGTTCTTGAATATTCTTCTCAATCTCATCCTTTTGCCTCTTCGGGTACCGATATGGAGTTGTAATCACCGGTTTAGCTCCTTCCTTGAGCTCTATGATATGTTCTGAACCCCTTTCAGGTGGTGGTCCAGGAGGCAAGTCTGCAAAGACCTTGCTCTTCTTCGTGAGTAGAGACTGAACATCAGGAGGATGGTCTCGTTTAGTCTCAACCGGACTAGTAGGAAGGATCATGCACTCTGCAACCCACTCGGCTTGATCGTGACGGATCAGCCTTGCCATACTTTTGAATGACACTACCCGAGGGCCCCCATTGGACATTCCTCTTAGGACTATCTTCTTACCATCAGATTGAAACTTCAGCTCCATAGTCTGCAGATTCAAGGAGATCTCCCCAAGAGAACGCAGCCATTGAATGCCTAGGACGGCATCAGTATCTCCAATGTGGACTACATAGAAGTCATCCTTGACTTCGTAATTCCCCAATTGCATGGTCAGGTTCGAGATTTTCTTAGTACATGAAATATGGAATCCATCGGCAACCATGACCTTGAGCCCTTCAAACTCCTCTCTGCTTGCAGCCCTTCTTCGCCACCACAACTTCATCAATGAAGTTATGTGTTGCTCCAGTGTCGATCAAGGCAACGATTCGCTGCCCTTTGATCATCCCTCGAACCTTGAATGATTCGTTTCTTTGGAAGCTAGAAAGTTGAGCTAAGGCTCCAACACTTTCTTTCTCATCTCCGGACTCTTCTGGAGCTCTATCCACCTCACTTTCTTCAAAATCAGATTGCTGGTCGGAAAAATCAGAATTACTTTCACCAGCAGAATAGTACTCAATCTGATTGAATTTAACTCCCTTAGGGCAAACATGATCTTGAGTCCACTTGTCCCGACACCGGAAACACAACCCTTTTCTTCTGAGTTCATTCAAGGTTTCAGGATCCAACCTGGTGACATGGGGATTGTGATGTTTGAACTCCTTGTGCTGAGGGAGGTCTATTTTCCCTTATCCCTTTTCTGAATGGGGGAATTTGACTGAAATTTTGCCTTAGGAGCAGCCCACTCCATGTTCCTTGCTTTCTTCATGGCTTCTTGCAGGGTTGGTGGATCAAAGGCCTTAACCCAACCTTTGAGTGGTTCTGTCAACCCTTCACTGAAAAGGATCACCAATCTCCTCTCCGTGATTCCAGTCACCATGACTGATAGTCTCTGAAACTCCATAATGTAGGCATCAACTGTGCCATATTGTCTCAATTGAGCGCCTCCCAAATGAATTTCGTGATCCTTTTTTTCAAACCTCTCGATGAGCCTAGTAGTGAACTCATCATACGTTGTGATAGACCGATGACCCAAGGTAACTAGGCCATGGTACCACCATTCATGTGCCACCCCATCAAGGTGTAGTGTAGCGAACTTGATCGCCTCCTCTTCTGCCATAGGTCTGAGAGCTAGATAGTTATCCAGCTTCTGAATCCAAGCTTGGGCTGAACTAGTATCATTCCCGTCAAAGTGTGGAAGTGACACCTTGTTGACAGCTTGGTACAAGTCTCCTTGATTTGATGGTCTTCTTTGATCATAGTGTCTCCCGTGTCCTTTGTTTTTCCTTTTATGATCCATGAAATCGTTATAGGACATATCCATCTTGATGTCGTCATGTAGAGAGTCATACTCTACACGACCAAGTCTCAACTACTCCATGAATGAAACATTCTCTTCAGATCTCGGCCGAGTGTTTACAAAGCAAAAAGGGGGTTTGAAAGGCCTGAAGAAAATAAGTGTTGTTTGACACAAATCCGGCTGCATATCCATCATCATGCTGGTTGGAGGCACTATGCTCTCCTCTGTGCTCTAAGTTGTTCTGTGGAATGGTATTCTGACCCACTGTCCCCATCATGAGAGATACCATGTCCATCAAGGCATCCATCTTTCTTCCAAATCTCGTTCCGGGACTCATAGACCTTTCTCTTCCTTTCCCATTGCCATCTTTGTTGTTGGTAACTCTCTCATTACCCCCAACTGATCTCTCACCCTCTGCCATATCTGATTCCTGAGAAGACTCCCAATGAGCCCTCAAGATCTTTGATCTTTGCTCGACCTTCTGAGCTTCGCTTCGTAAGGCTGGAACTGTTTTCCAACCTTCTTGTCTTCCCTTGCAATGTACCTCTTTTCTCTGTCACTCATAGACAGATTGTTCACAGGATGGGAAGATCTTTGCTTTGATAACACTGAAATATTCCGGGCCAATTTTTTTTTGTTTTCTGTTTTTAAAACAGATTACAACATTACAATCAAAGTACCCGTTAAGGTTAGAAGGTAAACCAAAACGTACGAAAGCAACTCTAACCAAGAATGGCACCGATGATGGCGAGCATATGGTCAGAGGATCTTCTACGCTAGATGCTGAATGGGAACTCAACGCCAAGTATGTGCTACCCAATCCAATATGGAGTGAGGGGCGACCATCTGACGGAGTGTTACAGAATACTAATCTTCTACCTAAATGCTGAATGGGAACTCAACGCCAAGTATGTGCTACCCAATCCAGTATGGAGTGAGGGGCGACCATATGACGGAGTGTTACAGAAAACTATGCTTGAAAAGAAATGCGGAAAGCTGGAAATACTCAACACCCAGAATGTGCTTGCTAACCCAGAATGGGATAGTAGCTACCATAGGGCGGAGGTCAAATTAGAACAATATTAACTGCTGAAAGTAAGAAGTGCATTACAGTATGATAAGCAAGAGATCTAAGTTGCTGCCAGTACTACTGCCAGCTTATAATAAAAATGGTGAGATCTTGCTAACAATACGGATCAGATTAAAGATGCAGATTTCTCCGAGCTGTTATGACAGTTCTATATTTTTTATATAACCAGCAGCACACAGATTTTCTGGAATGGCTCAGAATATAACCAGCAGCACACAGTTTTCTGGAATAGCTCAGAAATTCCGTAAAACTTATTCAAATAACCTGATACTGATTACAAAGCACTATTAGCAAGAGGGCGCTCAGACTAACCCCCAAAAATAGACTCAAAATGCAGGCTATATTAAATGCACGAATTTCAAGACACCATGAATGGTACAGCCCAGCACAGGGGCGATTTTGCTTTTAAAAATTAGATTTTCTTTCAAAGATTCTATAGCCTTGCATACATGGGCACCTAGCCAAGAAGGATAGAATGAAACAATACCCACTAAGAATTTTTTTGTCTTTTTGGATTTATGAATAAAACTTCGAATCTGCTTTGCAAAAAAATACGAAACCAGAAACTCTAATATGTAAAATCTGAACCTAATTAGACAAATACAGATTACACAGCATTAAATCCACTGAACTCACAATCTAAAATAAAATCACCACTAGTTGTTGTCTTACAAACAAGAAGCGATGCCCAAGCTAGGAGGCCTTCATTCCTCGAAGCAAACCTAGAGCCAAACCGGCAGCATAACAATATGGCAATCTAAAGATGATGAATGATGCTCAAAGTCTTCCTTTTATAACTTCCTGTTGACTTCACCAAACCCTAAAAATCACTTCAACATCCAAACCCTAATCCTTTCTCTAAGATGGCGCCCTTTTCCTTTCAAGCTTAATATTGATATTTTAATTAAACTCAATACCTTGATAAATGCGCCCACCTTAAGCTTGCTTTGACTTTGGAAATTAATAAAATAATCTTAATGAAGGCGCCTCCCAAGAAAAACCCACTTTTCAAAACAACTTAAAGTCAATAGACTAGGCCAAGGGGTCAACGTCAATATAATATTAAAACGTGACCTTTAATTAAATATATCAACTTAAATCTTCAATCATGCTCAAGCCAATAATGACCAAAACAACACCAAATCAAGTAGAAGTCAACCAAGTTGAACCCAATCGAAATCGCTAAAAATAGAATTTACTAAAAATAGTAAATTCCAAAACATACTCGTAATGCCGAAATGAACATACCATCACTTTCGGAAAACCCAGAAAATAATCTACCTTCCACCAACTCCGAGAAAAATTTACCTTCCGACTAGCCTTCGGTTTCCCGTAAAAGGCCATCTGGAAAGATCAAGTCTCGAGAAGGGGACATTACAATCACAATCCTACAACTCCTTTTTGAGCCAAAAGACATCCATCAAAACAAAGGAGGACAGGAAACCCTAATTTACCTTCCGACCTTGGGTTTCTAAAAAAAAGGCCAGCAAGTCCTTTGGAAGATCAAGTCGAGAAGGGGACATAATAACCCTTTCCTTTTTGATGCTACTCTATCGGGAGACAAAGGAGGACATATATGGTATATAGGAAGGAACTTCATATCACTGAGCTTAAAAATGATACAAAAACTCAAAGAAGAAATAATAATGCTTTCTCTATCGTAGAGAAGAGTACATATATATATATATAAAGGAAGATCGATCACTCGAGCTAAAAAACATACACCCAAAGAAAGAGAACACCCGTGCTTTCCACTAACATACGGAGAAGATAATCGCTAATCAAAAGTAGAAAAGACAAAAGAAGACAAAAAAGAAATGGTGGTTCAATTTCATGATAAAAATAAATATAGCAACAGAGAAAAGTGTAAGAATATCTTGCTGCTCCAGCCTTCAACAGTCGTGCAGACTCCAGCGGGTCAGCATAAGAACTGTAGGTACTGGAATCTGGGTGCACCAGTTCTAAGCGGTCCACATTCACGATCCGCGAGACCATGCAATTGAAGAGGATTTTTGTCAAACAGTTCACGAGCATTGTTGTATCCGAAGTGACTCCATGCACTTGTGCTCAACTATTGCTTTCCTTGAGCTTTTACTTCTTGTGGGATTCGAAAACCAACTCACATACCCTATACGTGCTACCACAAACACAAGTGATCTACACAAGGCTGGAGGAGATATTTTCAGAGAAGAACCTAGCAAGGATGTCACGGCAAGCAAAGGTTGTAGGAGATGGATTTACCCAAGTTACTCAGATTTGTTTCAACTTCCTATGCCTCCTCAACAAACCCATTCCAAAACATATCATGCAATCCTTGTTGTCCTTTGGCCATATTTCACTCAGGCATTTTGTCAAATAGTTTGGGTGTCTTATGCTTGCTTCCACTTTGCATATGTATCTACCAACGCACCGGCAAACAAAGCATTTGACACAGCCTTGTCCCTTCTCCATTATTTTCCAAGTTTCCAAGGTGTCTCAACCCACCCAATTTGTCCACAACCAACAATCATTGCTGTCCAAAAGACCACATTTCTTTCAAGTTTTTCCCAAACCATCCGAACACTTTGTTGAGCATCCAGATCAGGAGTATAAATCCGTCTTAAGACAGTTATGCGCCCAGGACACTAGCAGATACAACAAGCAACAAAAATCTCTTTTTCAAAAGCATTGGAGAACGTCCATGCCCTGTTCAAACACTCCCACTTTGGTATAGGCGTGGAGATGCTATCAAAGGTTGTGGAGTTTGGCTTTACACCTGCTCTTTGCATTTGCTTGTAAGTTTATAAAGCCATTTCAACATATCCATACTATACAGAGCCTGCAGTCAACGTTATCCATGAGGGTATCTCTTCAGGCATTCAATAAAACAGCTAATATGCCTTGTCTATGCTCTTCAAACCCCAACAAATCTACCCACACAGTCGGCTACAAAAAAAATTGGCATGTTACTGGTAAAGATTAGAGCTCCTTCAGGATAGCCCGTGCAAACAAACAAAAACCAAGCAAGCAAATAATCCATGCCTATGAGGTTCTCTTCCATGAGTTACGTCATAAAGCAAGTAAGAAATCAATAGAGAATCTTAGAAATAAATTTCATCAGGTCTTCTGGTAATACTCTCACTGTCACATAGTCGATTTTGATAAAAAAATTGAAGGAGAATCCCGAATTGAGGATGCAGTCAATACTGAACAGATAACAACATAGTTGGATGACCTGCTTGTTGGAGGCGCTCACAAAGGCTTCTACTATACTGCAACATGCTCGTCGCTCTAGCTATTTATTTACTGTGCGAGCCGTGCCGAGATCCTCGACTGAGAACACACCCCGCAACACCCAATGCAAGTGGAGGTAACACGCCTGCTCCCCCAGCCTGAAGCTCCATCTACACCCACGCGCACAGGAAGGAAGGAAAAACACAGCAAGGCAGAGACAGGAAAAACCACGGCAACAGAAAGCCGTCTACAGCCTGGGCAGATACCCATTACTGCACCCATACGCATTAAAGAAGGAAATCAAAATAAGATCCTGGTGAAGGAAGTCAAGACTCCACCGACTCCCACTGTCTCACGCCAAACAGGTAATTACAGTTCATTTAAGAAGTGACAAGAAATGTCACCCATCCGCCAGCTAACCAGGGAGAAAAAAATGCGCTTCAACCACTACCAAAAAGAATAAAAAAATACAGTCTATATAAAATAATAATCATTAATCTTCTCCTTGATTACTTAAACTAAGCTCTCCTTGTTTAGTTTAATATTCTCCTCCTTGATGATTAAAAATTTTAAACTACACTCTCCTCATTTAGCAATTGGAACACAATGATGGAAAAATATAAAGCAAGGAGGACATTCATGCTTAGCTTTGCAAACAAGAGAATAAATGGCACGTGATGTTACACCACACCACACCACATATGAGCACAAATAAAGCAGAAGCGTTCCATGCTTAGCAATCGATCACCGAAGGATGAACAGGTGTAACGTAGAACAGGGCATTACACTTTTAAATATTTAAGTTAATACAACAAACTATGTAGGTTAAATAATGATACAAATAGGAATTCATACATTCACAATCCAATTGTCGAATCAGGAATTCATACTTTCTCCAATTAAGTGATGAATTTTACATTTCAAACTACTTTTGTTTCATTATCTTAAGGATTTACTCTCAATAACAATGGGTTAATTACATGTTTCAACCATAAATTCTACTTCACGAGTGATCCTAGGTTCAATATATTCCTATCTACACCAATGGTTCTACTAATTTTTGCAAGTCCAACTAGAGTGAAATTTCCTTAACTCACAAGAACTTGGCTACAACTGAAGCTATCCCATTCTCAAGGCTATATTTAATTATTTCATTAGCATCTTTTTTTAATCTACATTTATTGAAACAAATCATGTTACCATGCATCATATTTGGTTTTTTTGATTTATTAGGTTGTTGTATTAGTCATGGAGCTCTACTTTATTACATTCATTTTATGATCACATTTGACATTTTAGTTGGTTTTGACATTGTTCAATGGCGTACCATTTTTGTAGTGGTCATTTCTTAGTTTAATATTATTTACCCTTTTACTAACTACATTTACATGGTTACTTTGGTCCTGTAATAACATAATTTTGGAACAAAACTAATTCTTATAACACTTATGTAACAGCTTAGGGATTTGAGACTACAAGGAGTACGGCCTTGCACAAGGAAACTCATTTCATTGTGCTTAGACACACAATTATTAATTGTATATTATAGGAGAGATATCCCAAATAATCTTATGGATTACAAAATCCTCCTAAGGACCTATTTCAATTGTTGGGTAAATATGCAATTAATTCGAAACGTGGTCTCCACTCACATAATTTAGATCTCACAAGAGATCAATCATAGGTACAACCACCAACTATCTTGCAAGACGTTGGCTACCCACTAGGGTACCAAGTGAAATTATGAACAAGGGGTTAACTTATACATGATATGGTCAAATCTATAACACCTAGACATGATCACCTCACTTGTCCCAATATCATGGGTTTCACAACATATAAACACTATATCATACAATATCAAGGAAATGGTCCTTAATAAGATTTCATAGGTGTACAAAATGAAGAAGATTAATGATATTAGAATATTTTATTAACACAGTCAATGTTTAATACCCTAGAAAAAGACTCAAATGGGGGAGGAAGGACAATAGGCATTATAACTCATTCTTTTAATTTCGTTAGTTTTGATGAGAGGAGATTCTACCTAACATTGTGGGTGTTAAGGAAATATACCAATAATTAACATAACAAAATTTAATATCTTTATAACATAGGTACAACATTGAGTACAACTTCACATCCAATTTGACACTATAAAATATAGCCACATTGGTATTCCCTTTTCAAAATATACCAAGAAAAATTCTTTGAACAACAATACATATCATTATTCTATGGTAATACATGTATTGCAAGATGAATACAAATTTACAATGAAAACTCATTAATTACAACATATCACATCCAGAAAATTCCTCTTGTTCGAGTACATGCAACCAATGTTGCATCAATCCTATGAATGAGTATGGAAATCCCCTTCACTCAATCATTAATCCACACATTCATCATTTTTTGTGTTTTTTATTAAGCGCGCACGAGAGAGAGAGAGAGAGAGAGAGAGAGAGAGAGAGAGAGAGAGAGAGAGAGAGAGAGAGAGAGAGAGAGAATTTTCATTTCTCATGCATTCACACTTTCACATTCAATTGCACTTAATATTTTGGTACTAGAGAGAGAGTAAGGATGAGAGAGAAAGTTAAGAGACATTTTATTTTCCATTCACAATGTCATAACCATTTGCATTTAATGTCCATTATCATTTCATTTCAAACCAATTCACATTTCCCAATTCATTTACATTTTCAAATCGATCGAGTATCATAGCCATTTCTAGAGAGAAGAGAGGGTGGAGAGAGAAAATCACCATACATTTAAAAATTAATTTATACAAGATAAAATATTGAATAAAATTCTACATATCATTTCAATAGTATTACGAGGTCACACACATAGCTAGAAGTCAAACAAGACTCAAAAAGGAGATTCTAGCTAAGGTTGAGAAAATTGTACCAAAAAAAAAGTTCTTACAACTAGATCTTGAACACACTCGTTTCAAGTTAAATAACATTTTTTTATGATTCCTACTTATTCCCCCATTTACTGAGAATTCATCATGTCTAACGGAATTTGATTACGATGAGCAGAGCTCAAGTTATAAGGGAAACTTCGGGTTCGAGCTTATCGTAATTACGTCACCACTCTTATCACACAATGATCAGTGGGCCCCAAAATCCACTTACAAAAGTAGTTTCCAAAGGTTTTTTCATTGAACCAAAGGTGGTTTACAATCCACTTCTTTCTATTCTATAGGTAGAAGGTAATGGTTTTCAGTTTCACTCAAGCTAACCGACAACCAAAAGCCGAAATTGATCATGTTTTATTAATTCAACCATGTCACCATAAGTAATCGATAAGCTAAGAGGGTTTGGTAATATAACTTGCAAGAGCGTTAAATATTTCCAAACAACTCGATAAAGAATCTTAAGGTGTTGTTTCAGTTCATTATTATTTTCTTAATTTAATTTATGTTTTAATTTGGAGAATATTTCCAAACAACTCCGATAAACACTACTTTGGAGATTATTTTTTTAATTTATGTTTTATAAGTTTGCATCAAGGAAAGATTTTGTCAAGTTTTGTAATTATATTCTCTATCATTCAACTTTTTTATTAAAAACAAGTGGAAATGATGAAGTGAAATTTAGTGCAAGCAAAAAGGAGAAAACCATAAATGTATTTGACATTTGCAAGAGGAAAAAGACATGGGGATTTTTATCCTAGATTTAAACTAGTGACTTTAATTTGTTATCGAGTTCCTAATACCCTTTCTACAAATCTATTTGTGGATATGCAGCAAGAATGACATTCTATGAAACCATTTTTCTTTTGCTCCAATAATTATTTTTGGCTTGACACTTTAAATTTCTTTCAACAAACCATTCTCGGTATATACTGAAATTATTGTAGTCCGTGAGACAACAATGCATTCAGAAATTTTGTCAAATAATTCTCTTGCTAAGTCTGTGTTTCCTCATTTTACATACATATCTTCTTGATATTTGCAAATAAAATATCACGTGGACAGCTGCTGATTACATTTGGTGAAGAGAAAAAGAAGCTCGATGGGTAAGCGTGTGTCTTTTCTTTATAAATCCCAACACCCCACACGCTTTCCAAGTAAATAAGCTCCAATCAAAGAGGTGACCAATAAAAATTAAGAAATAGAAACCATAAATGTTCTTAAGGCTTGCCCAAATGAGCCTCTATAGAGATGCAAAAGGGTGGGATGTAAGGAAAAGGATGTGGACACAAAACTCTACTCCAATCACACCCCGTTACGGTCCAAAATTCCATAAAGATCTTGTTTCTCCTTAGAAAAAAATTCTTAAAATTCATTTGAATAGAAAAACATCATTGCCTACTCTTAAGATCCCTTGATGCAACCTAGATATCTTGACATGTACAGATTGGATAAAAGACCAAACAAAACCGCCCCCATTTATGTGTTGGCAGAGGTTGGATAAACAGTTTGTTTCACACAGATAAAAATTGAAAGAGACAAATCTTGGAGAGACATAAGTGGGATAGCAGGAAAGGATGCTTTAAAATTCTTAAACCATTCAACTACTCGAAATCAAAGCCAAGGAGAAACAGAAATACGTACTGGTAATAGTCATCTATCCTGAGAATTGTGTTGCAAAGGTGCACAGGAGCAGAAGAAGCGAAATAAATACAGCTAGAAATTAATCCAGAATGAAACTCCTCTTAATTATCGTCGCAATTCTTCCTCTTTTGCATACAAAAAAAAGCAGCAGGTTGAAGTAGTTTCCTTTTCTCTCAGAGACAAAACAACCCACTTCCTCTGCAGATACATACCCAGATCAAACAATTTGTATAGAGTAAGCAGAGGAAATGTTATGGTTATAAATTACCTCTATGCGCAGGGATGAGTTGATCCCGAATGGACTTGTTTTAGACAACTATTAGTAGATATCCTCTGATATGGATAAAAGACCAAACAAAACCGTCCCCCATTTATGTGTTGGCATAGGTTGGAAAAACAGTTTGTTTTACACAGAGAAAAATTGAAAGATACAAATATAAGTGGGATAGCAGGAAAGGACGCTTTAAAATTCTCAACCCATTCAACTACTCGAAATAAAAGCTAAGGAGTAGGAGAAATACATAGTGGTAATAGTCACCTATCCTGAGAATTGTGTTGCAAAGGTTACAGTTCCTTATTAAAGGTGCACAGGAGCAGAAGAAAGGAAATAAATACAACTAGAAATTATTCTAGAATGAAGCTCCTCCTAATCGTTGTCATTATTCTTCCTCTTTTGCATACAAAAACAAAGCAGCAGCATGAAGTAGTTTCCTTTTCTCTCAGAGACAAAATAACCCATTTGCTCTACAGATACGTACCCAGATCAAACAATTTGTATGTAGTAAAAAGAGGAAATGTTATGGTTGTAAATTACCTCCATGCGCAGGGATGAGTTAATCCCGAATGAACTTGTTTTAGACAAGTATTAGTAGAGCTCCTCTTACATGGTTCCTGTAACATTTTATTTATTTAGTTGAGTATAGAAATCAACTTTACCATTGTTGGTAAAGCAGAGCTCTGACTCTGCACTCATTGTCCCTATCTAATTAGTGCTAGATTTACAATGTCAACTTGGTTTCACCGTGATCCACGCCTTGGATCCCGAATGGACTTGTTTTAGACAATTATTAGTAGAGATCCTCTTACATGGTTCCCTCTAACATTTTATTTATTTAGTTAAGTATAGAAATCAACTTTACCATTGTTGCTAAAGCAGAGCTCTGACTCTGCACTTGTTGTCCCTATCTAATTAGTGCTAGATTTACCATATCAACTTGGGTTTCACCATGATCCATACCTTGGATCCTGAATGGACTTGTTTTAGACAACTATTAGTAGAGCTCCTCTTACATGGTTCCTGTAACATTTTATTTATTTAGTTGAGTATAGAAATCAACTTTACCATTGTTTATTTTGCAAGGAAATGACAAGTCTTCAAGTTGCATAGGATGCCCATACCCTTTTCCTAAGGATACCACGTGCCTTCATAAGGAGTCCAACATTTCTTCCACCCACTCTTAATTAATTCTCACAAACGCCTTCCATATTTATTTATTTATTTTATTTTAGTTTTTATTAATATTTTGTGTTGGGCACTACAACATGTAGCATATATTATTTGGGTCATGACAATCTAAGTTTTGGGATAGGTGTGATACATGTAGGTATTTATTTCCCATGATATTACTAAGTTGTGGAATAATAGCAAGACATACGGGGATTTAATTCCTAAGTTTTTATTTACAAATTTATATTTCAAATGGTAGTTGAAATTCACCTTTTACTCATATGGCCTACCATTGGAGGGTCTTGATTTTCGTATATTGTTATCCCACGGGATTAATGCCATCTGTCATAATGTCATGTGGTTATAGGATATTTGAATTTCACATTAGTTCCATTTGTTGCTTTCTCCACAATTTATCTACTCCTCCCTCAAGCCCCTTGTTCATCACCCCCTTTCTACCATATTGTTTCCCCCTCTGTTTAAAGTCCTATTTTAATTGGAAATGAGCCAAATAAAAGTACAATAAAATAGCCTCGGCTTAGAGTTTGCATAATTACACATGATGCGTGGACAATAATTTTTTTGTTTAAGGAAGACAAAAATATAGTCGACAGAGAGATGATATTTTCTGCCTCATGGAGCATGACGATTTTACCTATATTGTTAGAGTTATTCCATGCCTTTAATTGGCAAGAAATGAACTGCTAGAATGTAGAGTATGTAAATAAGATCTTAATTAAGAAAACAAGAAATCTCTTCACACTTATACATTGTATGATAATTTTTGATGATTTAATTAGTGAAAATCCATCTTTCAAATCGAAAACAAAATTTACCATTCGCTTATATGGCTAACCATTAAGGGCTCACATACCAATCTTGTTCACTCTTGGGTTTTCCTTGTTTTTAAATTTTAGTCCTTTCTAAAGTGAGCTACATTCATCCGAATAATGCAGGAAAGCTTGAGACGATAAAGTGGAGTACCTAGAATATATTATTTGGTTTTGACAGTATAAGGTTTTGAATAGGAGTGGGACATTTAGGTATTTAGTTCTCACATTTTTAATAAGTCATGAAATAGGTGCGGGACATGCATGCATTTAATTCCGATGGTTTTATTTTAAAAATTGATATTTCAAATTGTAGCTAAAATCCACTTTTCGTTCATATGGCCAACCATTCTAGGGGATAGATTTTTAAAGATTGTTATCCCATGGGAGTAATGTCATCTATTTTGTTTCCATCTTAGAGTACATAAATAAGATCTTAAATTAAGAAAACAAGCATTCTCTTCCCACCTATACATTTACAATACATTTTGATGATTTAATTAGTGACAATCTATCTTTCGAATTGAAAATAAAATTGACCATTCACTTATATGGCCAATTGTTTGAGGGGATCAAATACAAATCATGTTCACTCTTGGGTTTTCTTAATTTTAAAATTTTAGTCCTTTTTAAAGTGCATAGGATTCATGTGAATAATGCGGCGAGCTTGAGACGATAAACCGGAGAGCATAACACATATTATTTGGGTCGGGACAATCTAAGTTATGGTATAAGTGTGGGATATGTAGTTATTTAGTTCCCACGGTTATACTAAGTCATGGAATAGGTTCGGGACATGGAAGTATTTAATTCTTATGTCTTTATTTAAAAATCCATATTTCAAATGGTAGCTAAAATCAACCTTTCGTTCATATCGCACACCATTGGAGGGCTCGATTTTAGAAGATTGTTATCCCATTAGAGTAATGCCATATTTCTGGTTTCCATCATGCAGGAGGAATTAGAAATTACCCAAAACAAAATGCAATAAAATAGCATTGACTTAGAGTTTGCATAATCATATAAGAATCGTAAACAATGATTTGTTTGCTTAAGGAAGACAAAATATAGTTGGTAGAGATGATCATTTTTGCCTCATGGAGCATGATGGTTTGGCCTACGATGCTACAATTATTCCATGGCTATAAGTGGCATGAAATCAAGCGCTAGAATGTACGAAGTACATGAAAAAGATCTTAAATTAAGAAAACAATCAATCTCCTCCCACCTATACATGGCACGATAGATATTTTTGATTTGATTAGTGAAATCCCATCTTTCGAATGGTAGATGAAATTTATCATTCATTATATAGCGGACCAATGGAGGGGATCAAATACCAATCTTGTTCGCTCTTTGGTTTTCTTCATTTTTAAATTTGAGTCCTTTCTAAAGTGGATTGCATTCCTCTTAATAATGTAGGAAAGATTGAGACTATAAAGTGGAGCACATAGCATATATTATTTGGATCGAGACAATCTATGTTTTGAAATAGGTGTTGTACATGTAGTTATTTAGTTCTCACGTTTTTACTAAGTCGTTGAATAGGTACATGACATGCAACAATTTAATTTCTAATTATTTTTTTATAAATCCATATTTCAAATGGTAGCTAAAATCCACCTTTTGCTCATATGGCCACCCGTTGGAGGGGCTCGATTTTCGAAGATTGTTATCCCATGAAAATAATGCCATCTCACAATGTCATGTGGTTGTAGGAGATTGGAGTTTCGCATTGGTTCCATGTAACACTTTTCACGCACTTGGTCTTCTCGTCCCTCAAGCCCCTTGTTCATCACCTCCTTTCTCCCCTATTGATTCCCTCCCTCCATTTTAAGTCCGTCAATATATCCCTTGGACATTTCCATCATACATCATCAAATTAGATTATAGTAGATTGGCAAGGTCAATAAAGACAAGGATTGGCACAAACAAGTCGTTAATGAGAATGTTACACTAATGCAATTTTTTATAAATAGATTTTTTTATAGATGCCATTCGAGTTCTGCATCAATTATTTACAAATTCTTAGTATTTTACAAAAGCTCGTTATGTGTCACTTAAAATGTAAGCACTCCCGCGTACAACAGATAATAAAACAAGCGTGCACGCCATAGAACTCCCTTAAAACTGACGGACTCTTAAATAAAAAGGAAAAAACAATTGCCTGGACATTCAGTAGGGCCAGAAAGCGTTGGACGGTTTCCCGCCAAGCCGGCACCTAGGCGAAAAACACCACGTAGAATCAAAACTAAGATTCATATAAATATCATCGAACATAGTTCACGAACTCACAGAAAACTCTTGTGCCCTTTTGCTGATAACATTCGTGTGCCCTTTTACCGATAACATTCTTTGGGTTTCCAAATCGGGGTCGCAGAAAGAAATATAAAAACAGGCAATGAAAGGGGGTAATTTGGATTCAAAAGTAGTGTGCGAGAGTGTGATGGACGAAGCAGACAGCAGAGAGAAGAAAAACCAGAAGATTGAATTACAGCTGCCCCGCGCGAGTTCGAATCCCATGCTGCCCCGCCTTCCGAAGACGGCGTCAATGAAAACATATTCAATGGCGACCCCATTCAACCCAGCTAAAATTAGATCAGCTTCCGTCAGATGCCAGGTTTCAGTAATTCCCCAGGAAGCGAGGGAGAACAAGAAATCAGGCGCGGGGTTCGAATCCCAGGAGCCCACCTCTCCCAAGGTGTCCTGTATCGGCCATATCAAGCTCAAGAAAAACAGGCCCCGAAGCACGCGGAAGGTAATAATAATAAGAGGAGTAACGCCGAGTGCGGCGATCGATCGGCTTTTCGGGCAAAGGAAACGAGGGGCGAATTGGGAAAGATGTCGAATCTGAGAAAACTTTTTGCAGGCAAGAAGTCGACGGAAAAACCAGGGCTTGTAGCTGAGACGCGAGAAGCCGAGGGAAACAATAATCCGGCGCCCGCGCTTGGGCAGATGAAACATTTTGCGTCCCGTCGATACACGGAGGGCTTGGGATATTAGGACAATGATAGGGATGCATCGCAGAGACAATTATAATGCTTAAAAAACGCCAATGATTAGTCGATTAGGGTTCAATGATTCCAAATTCTGGAATGAAATTGTGAAACTTAGGCTCTCTTGCATAGACTCGTAGGTTGCTATTTGATATATATAAATGAAACAATTTGCAGTCGTAAATATCCCATCACAAATATTCCCAATGGAACTTGTGTATTAGTAGTAGTTACCAATTTTTACTCGTATTGATGAGTATGTTCTATTTATCACTATTTTTTTATAGATTGAATTTGAAGTGGGTTGGGTGCACAAAAATATTAGATTTGGTTGTCACGGACTTTAAATTATGTGAGGGTGCCATCTAAGCCTCATTCTTTATTACTTTATATCTCTTAGGATATGTACTTTGGTGGATGGTTAGGCAACATCTTTTACAACATCATATTTACCACAAATTCAAATATAATTGCTAGAAGAAATGAGTGTTGAGAAGGTCTTGAGAGTAAGGTGTAACAAAATGATAGCTGATAGGTGTGGGTGTTAGATGAATATTTTATCTACCCCAAATTCAAATATAGTTGTTGAAATAAGGTCCTAACAATAAGCTAAGGTAAGGAAGATCCAAAATAATCGGTATTATCAAAGAACCTTCATTAAAATGATACGTGTACAACACTTGGTATCATAATAGTATACTTTTGGAAATTGTCAACTAAGAAAATATGATTTCACAAGCATTTTTGTCAAAATCCTACTCTCTGAGAGCCTCTTGAAGATCAATCTCATCCATCAAAATACTAATAGAACTACACCTTGCTTATATAAAGTAAGTACCAAACTGAACTATCAATTTCAATGCTTAAAAATAAATGATATAACACACAAAATTATAAATGTTTTATAAAAAAATTTAAACACTTAAATTGATCCATTTCTAAATGTCTATAGTTAATTTAAACATAAGGATGTTACTTTGACATTCCTTTATTCTAAGTGAACTAAAACACCTATGTTTATACATATAATTCTTGAATTAAAACATACTTCACAATACACTATGAAAGAAATTTTTGTAATAAAAAACACGTGACATGGGTGTATTGAATAGGAATTAGAAAATAAAAATAATTCATAATTATATAATCACATTTCATAAAATTTATTCTAAAAAAGCCCAACACTATTAAAACAAAAATAGAGGAAAAACATATGAAATGAAAGAGAAGAAAATGAAGCAGGACAGAAAATGACTATATATATATATAAAGAAAATATCCTCATAAGAACCAAATTTTAACTAATAATAAAGAAACACAAATATGGTAAAATAATTCAACTCTACAACAAATAAATAGTCAATGAATAAAAAAATATTAGAGAATCAACAAGTGGCAATGTGAGGAAAAATTGTTGGGATGAGTTTAGGTCGTAATAGATATTAGTTGGGAAAAATGAAACGGACATCGATTTGGCATTAAAGTAGACCAAATACTAGTTTGGCAAAGCTCATAAAATAAGCATGGACATATGTTTCCAAGAGTAGAATTTTGTTTCTCGAATTAAATAATCATTTCTTCGAACTTAAAAATAGTACAAAGCATTCATAAAAGAGCCTCCAAGTTATTAAAAAATTGGAATGGGCTTATGATAACAAAACAATTTAAATAACAATATACATATGTAAACAGTAAACTAATATAGAAAGAAAGATGATTATAATAACTAGCATAATTATTAATATATTAATTAAGTTTAAGTAAGTGGGTGTCTAAACCTTTATATAAAGAATATAATACAAAAAGAATAAAAATATATTTTGGAATATTTATATATATATAAGTAACAAGGTTTATGATAACAAAAAAATTAATTTCAAAAATAAAAAATTATCAAATAAATCTCAATTTTATTTTTAAAAATAAACATTAAATATATTAGTATTTATAGTCGAATTTATTGGCAAGTCATTATAAATAAGTATGGATATGATGTTCAAACAAAAAATTTATCCTTATAATTTACAAAGCAACTTTACAATTGTATTCAAAAACTACTTAGCTATACTTGTACAAAATATTAAAACATTCTTCTACTTACATTACATGATGTAGAATATAGATTCAAAACTAAACAAGATAATCTAGTTATATATAAACTTCATGTAATAACAAAGCGTAGTGCTCACTTCACTTCAACACCTTTTTATTTTTATTATAATACTGTGGACTATACTTATGGATATTATTGTAGTTTTGATTTGGCATGATGTTAGATGTTAGAGATCATGGACTATGTTGTTGATTTCAATTCATATATGATGCATGTGGATTATTAGAGACATTTTATATTAATGTTGATATCTTGTGGACATGGTTATATATATATTTGGGACATGTGATATTTCATCATATTGAGTAGACCTTTGATAATTGAACTAATGTTGTGATTATTTTGACATGGATGAGATGTAGAATAGAAATGTTGCTAGAAATTGTAAATGATATCGCATTTTCCTAGATGATATTTGATTCATATATAGATGATTGTGGATTTATATTATATATTTTATCCTAGATGTTTTGATGCGGCCATGAGGCTGAAGGAAGTGTTATGTGTTTTGCAGGTGAACATGTCACAACAAACATCACATGGAGTAGAGACCAACCATATTGAAACTCTAGATGAATTCAACAAGGTTCACCATGGCAACATGTGTTTGTGTGTGTTTGTTTGAATTATTGTTAGGGGAAATTGTGACCAAGGGGTTATGTGTTGTATTTTGTTTAGTTTTCCTTACTTAATGTAGTATGTGATTTTTAGTGATGTAATTTCCTTGTTTTAATTAATTAGAAAATGATGTATTCTTCCCCTTTATCTTAATGGGTTTTAGTGTCCTATTTAAGTTAATTAATCTTGTTATTAACTAATTGTGGATGTGACCAAAATTTTTCATTTATTAGACTAGATGGCTCTTGGGTTTTGTGTTGTAAGATTGAGTGCTTGTGACCTTGAGTGTTGTACACTCTACCCCCTCATGGAAATTTGAATTTGGCCTTAAGGGCCAATTTTTAAGGCTTTTGGAAAAAGTTAAACTTGTCCCACACCTCTTAAATTGCTAAGCCAACACTACCTATGGGTTGGGGGTCAAAATTCACTACTAGAACTAGCATCATTTATCCACATGGTTATCCACAAAATATTGGTTTTGTGGAAAAATTGTGATTTCTCAACATTTAATAAAAAAATCTAAATATAATGTAGATATTTCACAATTATAAAAGTCACATTTCAAATTGTGGAATAGTTATATTCTTTAAAAAAATTATGGATAAATCACATTTTCTCACCATGGTTGGAAAAAATAAGATTTTTCAACTACAATTATGAATAAGACACATAAGCCAAATATAATGGATCATAGTTTCAATTTTCCACACCATATCTAAGGTTTAAATAATAATTGTCAAAATTATACACATGTAATTTTATTACCAATAAATATAACATATATGTATCATGAGCCATTCAAATTTTTTTCTATTTGTTGATATTTTGCATTAAAATTTTAAGAATTATATTATAAATACAATTATTTGTAGTAATTTCTACAAAAGATTAAAATATTAATACAATTGCAACCCTTAATCTATAATTGTATCCATAATAAATGAAAAATGTGGAAAATATGTAAGATATTAAGAATTTAAAATATATATTGTGAATAAGAATTAAATATATGAAATTTTCTATGATCCTCTTTTAACAATATTATTACGAAAAATATACAAAATATTAGACGTTTCCACATTTCTATGAAAGTAACAATAAAATTGCGAATTATTCATACCACATCCCAAACTTTAATGTGGAGAACTTATAAAAAATGATACCCTTCTACATTATCATAAATTACAATGTAAATAATATATAAATTTAGTTGTTACTAATTTATATTTGATGGTAAAAAAAATTGTTGATAATTTAGATTTTTGAAATACATTAAACTACAAGCTGATATAGATGTCTCCTTATCAAAAGAGTTTTTACAAAAGTAAAAAAAATACTTATTATAGCTTAAATGTAATTTATTTTTTTTCGTGGAAATGAATCATTTGATTTTAAGTTTTTTCATCATTTTGAATAATTTCAAAAAAAAAAGAAAATGATAAATATAATATACCATCTATAAATTTTTTTATAAAATATAAAATTATTGAATGTTATTTTGAAGAATATAGATTATTTATAATATTTAATATAATGTTATAAATAATTTATATTATTAAAAATAGAATTATTTTACTATCTATGTCTATATGAATCAATAAGAAAATTGGTTGAAATGTTTGAAATGTAAAACATAGTACTCCTTAATGTTAAAAATTTATGTGAAAATCCAAATAAATCAATAAAAATAACATTCTATTAATTTAAATTTTCCAATATTAGTTGACATTCTAATTAAAAAATTATATTGACTCTTTATTTTTATATGCTTATTGAGAAATGGTTTGAATCTTTTTATTATTAAAAACAAATATAGAAATATCTGAAATCTTGGGAACAATTAAAAAAATATTAAAATATAACAACATCCACAATTAATGGAAAATCTTGAGGAAATACTTGAGCATAAAAATTGTTGCGGTTATTGTTTGACTGCCATTATTTAAAGAGCATAAAGATAACATAACATTTTTAGCTTCATGGAGTGGTTATCATTATATAATTTATAATATTTAATAATAGGTCATGCCTATAAATTGGCCCTAAATCTATGCACACGAATAGACTTTTTTAGACTTTTTCTACCTCTAGATAACTATGAATGCATGTGTTACGGAAACAATTACTGCTAAAATTACCCACATTATCATAGAAGACTGAAATGAAATTTTATAAACACTAAATAGCATACAAAGTGCCGATTGAAATCTACAGAAGGTTTTTCGAAGGTAATTTCAATTGAAAGTTATTCAAAAGTTGTAATTTTATAATGATTGCATGTTTGATTTACAGGTGAAGCCCCTCTCGATTTCTACGTATTTATTTTTCATTTAAAAATTTTCCATGTTTTTGCAGGCAGGAAACAAAACTAAGATTTGGATATTTACTTGGATCTCTGTTTAAATTTCGACTTCATAAACAAATAATAGAAAGATGAATGATCATTCTTTTGAAAATCACTGGTATCAATGTTTTATTGTAAATATTATTTTTGAAATAATAAATTTATTCATTATATTTTGAACTCATGCAAAACTAATTTGAATGCAGTGTGTCAAAATGTTCTTAAGAAATTTCAATGGATTTTAAATTGCAGATATGAATTTGAAAACACAATACGCATATCAGATCTTGATCTCAATTTAATAAAATAGAAGGATTTTCTAATTTATGGGAGTTTGGCGCCCAATATCTTAAAAATATCTATCTTTCTAAAACCAATTCACAGATACTAGGAAAATAAGTTCTTGATAGAAATGATATAAAAAATAATTTGAAGAGTTTTTATCTACTAAGGTATGAATTATAGTGGCAGAATGAATTGTGTTTTAAATTTATAATTCCTAAATATTTCTTAGTTTAAGCTCCATTATTGTCAATGTTCATATTTCAGATATAGGCATTAAAGAATAGGTTAATTTTTTACAATTTTTCCATATTCAACATGGTTTCGAAATCATAAATGTGACAATAATTGTGAAAACAAAAGTTTAACATATGTTCAATCTTTTTTAGTTTAATGTATTGTTGGCCATACCAGATTTGAGAAACATAAAACATGAGGTATATGGTATAGAGGTTAGGTAAATTATTATACAAAACTAATTTTTATATACCGTGCAAAACATTTTATATAGGAACATTTGGATTGGTAAAAAAATTGAAAATTTTGTGTTAAGTAATAGTTATTATTTATTATATGTAAGCAATAAATTTTATTACAAATATTTTAAATTTTATTTACATGAACTACAAAATGGATAAATGTTCAAATCATGATTTGTTTTTCATTTATTATGAAATCATTTTATAATTGAAAATTTACAATTATTTATTTTTTGATTAATAAATAAAATGTTTTTTCATTAATAAATAAAATGGTGGTGTTGATAATAAAATTATGCATCTATAAATTCTTCACAATTTATTTGTGAATGGTGAGTTTAAAATTGTGAATCCGAATTTGTGGACTCCACCCACAATTTTATTGTGGAAACAAATAAATGTGACAAGAACACGTGACAATTCCACAATACCATAATTGTTGTAGTTTCACATTACAAAAATGTGAAACTACAACAATTATGGTATTGTGGGGTATCACGTGTTGTCACACATTTATTTGTTTCCACAATAAAATTGTGGGTGGAGTCCACAAATTTGGATTCACAATTTTGAACTCTCCATTCACAAATAAATTGTGAAAAGAATTTGTGGATACACAACCCTTAGTCTTGTAGTGATTAGACCTCATTATGGATTTTGGGAAGAGAAATTGTAAGTCTTTATTGCATATTCTTACATGTAATTAATTTTGGTCGTTAAGGGGTGTGGGCATGGATTGTGTTTGTATGTTAAAATGTCATTTTTTCAACCACTTATTAATTGTGCTTTGGATTTGGATGTTTGACTTGTGAGGTGGAGTTGAGGATGAGCGATGTGACATCCTACATGGAGCCACCTCACCCTCCTCTCTCCCTTTTCTATTTATTCAAGTTCTTTTGCTTGTTTGAGGGCTACTTCATTCTTTTGTTCTCTTTCATTTTGTAGTGCCCACTTACCTTTGACACCTTTTGATCTGACCATGACATTGTTGACTATATTATGGACATTATTATAGTTTTGATTTAGTATGATGCTATATATTAGACCATGGATTATTGCTGATTTAGATTTAGTTATGATGCATGATTATTATTAGAGACACTTCATATGTGGATGATAATATACTATTTGACATGAATATATTATGAATGTTGTTCGGAAATGTAATTTTTGGATATTGGGAGTAGACATAAAAATGGACATTATATGATGATGATATAGTTGTTGATATAAATTGTAAGTGATATTGTTGATTGTCTTGATGTTGTTATGATTCATATGTATAGATGATTTTATGATTATATTTATATCATGTTTGATGTTACGATATGGCCATGAGGCAAAATGAGGTATTTGTGTTTTCCAGGTTAAACTATCACAACAAACATCGGAGGATTAGAGACCAACCACATTAGAATCTAGATGAATTTAACAAGGTCACCATGGCAACATGTTTTTGTGTGTGTTATTTTTTTGTTAGGGATTCCCACAGGGATTACCTTTGAATGTGACCAACGGGCTTTGTGTATTTTATTAATTTAGTTACTTTTTATTATTGTCTGCATGTTTTTATTTTTTGATGCATTTACCCTTTTCATTATTGTTTTCATTGTGGAGAATTAATGTGAGTAATCATATTGTTAAAATAAATAAATAAATAAAATTTGGGATATAAGAAAGTAATTATAGAAGTCGTTTCCTCTTGTATTAAATATGGTAAGTGATGTGTAAGTATGTGTAAGAGTTTTGTAAGTCATATTTTTGAGTATGAAACACTCCACCTCCTTGGAAATTCAAATTTGTCCTTGGAGGCTGATTTTGGAGGCTTGTAGGACAAGTAAAACTTGTCCCATACCTCTTAATTTTATTTTCCAACCATACCTATGGTTGGAGGGTTGATTTTAGACTTTTTAAATGCATTTTTTATAAATCAAGTTACATGTTGTAATTGCACTTTCTTCATGTTTTAAATTTGCAGTCCTTATGGGGTGTTGGCTTGGTTGGAGTGTGTAAGTAATTTGTCATATTTTCACCAACCTATTTATTATGCTTGGGGGAATGAATTTGACTTTTGTGTTGGAGTTGAGAATGAGTGATGTGGTATCCTACATGGATCCACATCATCCTCTTCTCTTCCCTCTTCCTTAAATTTGAATTTTCTTGGCTTGTTTTGGGTTGTTGAACTTTTGGAATGCTTCCTTGGGGTGAATTTTCCTTGGCTGTTTGGGGCTCTTGTTGATTTTGGAGGAGATTGGAGAGCATTTCAGACTTGGGCATTACTGATTTTGGGACTGTGTTTTGACATTGAAAACTTGTTGTATTGGAAAAAAATCTACCATGGAGAGGTAGGAGCTTATCTCTTTAGATATACTTTTATTTCTTTTTATGTTGTGTGAGTGGTGAATGTTTTATGTGTTTATTGGCTGGTTAGGTAGACTACTTAGGAATGGTGTAGGAGAAGGCTATGGGGAATCCATGTGGGGGGGCATAAGGGAATGCCACAGTGGCATCAGATTTATTATGGAGGGAGCTTGGGATTGGGATCCATCATCGAAAAGAAATAGCTTACATTTATTACTTTGTGGGGGCATAAGGAGGGGGATTTTAAGGGGGCATAAGGATATGTGAGATGATTTATATTGGTAGTTTGTTACAAGTGGATACCCATTTCCCATTGGGAGGCATAGACAGCTTGCCCCATAGTTCTTGCTCCTTTGGCTTGCATGGTGAAATGTGAGTCTTGTGTGATTTTTTCATGTGGTTTGCAAAATTGTTATTTTGTTTTGGAGTTTGTTTTTAATTTGAAATGTGCATGTTGAAAGATTGCTTTGTGATGTGGAAGCTTGTTGTTGCCATGAGTTGAAATATATTTTCTATTGCTTTGTGGTTGGGGCTCGGGGGCCAATGAAGAAGGATGGCTTCTCCTATCTATTGCATGTCTTGGTTGGGTGGAGAGCGTTGCGTTTACCTTACTCCCATTGTGCTCAAATTGGATGAATGAGAAGAAATTTATGTTGCTATTCTGGAACAGAGGGGAAAAATTGTTTGACTGTTCCATGTGAAATAAAATCTCATTTTAACCCTTCCTACTTTGAAGTGGATGAATTTGTAAATGTTTGAAATGGAAGAATTTTGTATGGATTATGAAATTCGTGAAGTGAAATGAAAAAGAAATATAATCTGTTTTTGCTTTGAAAGAATGTGAAGGAAATGTAATACTGTATGATGAATTTTGGGAAGGAATAAAAGAAAGAAGTTGTAAAAATTTCCTTTGGAAATCAATCAATGAATGAAATGCTTTTCCTAAATTACATTGCTAAATTGAAATTGATTATATCGATGTTTTGAATCTCTGTTTGAAAGGAATAAATGTGTGTGAGAAAAATACAATATTTTGTCTCTTTTGGAAATGTGTAAAATTGGAAATTAGAATTGCATTTTAGGTTTAGAATAGATTTATTTGAATCCACTAAATGTATTAGACTAGAATAGAAATGAATCTCCATACTTGGAAGGAGGAAAAATGATAAATAAATCCTTTAGAAATTAATATTTATTTTGTTTTTCATCCTAGTAAATAATTTATCTAAAATGAACAGTTCGAACTTGTAAGCAAGAAATAACAATGAAACATTAAAATATAACATGATATGATATAAATGAACTCAATTGGACTAAAATAATTAAGGAAAAATCCTTTAAACATTGTGCAAAATCAGGCCCAAACCTTTCACAATCAGTTTGATGTTAGAAATTGTAAAAATTTGAATTGGAAATCAATTAAGCAAAATTACCTTCCAAATGCATTCTAAATTCTTATCGAACAATCCTCTATGTCTATTTGACATGCTAAGAGAGGAGGAAGATATGATTGAACAAATTTTATAAGTTAAAATTTACGATTTGCTTTTAAAAAGCATGCGGGCTGTTTTCTTAAAATTTACCCCTTAAAATTTATAAAAATCCAAAAGTAATGATCTCGAGTAAAGAGGTCGTTGAGATATTTCCATAAAGTTTTCAGTTTCACAAAACCGAGCTACATATATCAAAATTTATCACCCTCTGAATTTTTCCTTCCTTGGCGGGACCATGGCTCCCGAATTTTTCCTTAAAACACTTGAGAAAATTTTCAAACTTTTTCTCTGCCACCATGCAGCCAATCAGAGGCTGCCACATGGCATGATGAGGTAACAACAGATGGGTGGAACCCTTGTAACTTAATCATTTCGAGAAAAAAGTTTTTGGAAATTTTTTATAATTTTCCCCATAGCCCATTACTAATCAGTGCTGCCACGTGCCAATAGGTTGCACCACGTGGCTCGTCGGAGGCGGGAGTATTTTAGAACTTAAGCTTTTCACCCCCTTTAAAATATTTTCTTAAATCTCTCCATCGACACGCTAACTGCTGCAGCCAATGAAAGGTGACACATGGCAACCTCGGGAATTGATGGAGGTGCACGTAAAATTTAACCCCTTACACTTTTTGAAGCAAAAGTCTAAAGTTTGTATGTTTCCCCACATGTCTGGCTTTCCCAGCTAAAATATGAGCTTAACATGTGTCCCTTGGGGCTGCGGGAGCTCGGAGGTAAATAACTCTTTTTCTTGAAGAAGGAAAAAGAATGGTAAGACTCTTCCCCGTTCCTTCGACTGCCTGCAAGGGAAAATTTTCAACCGTGAGCCTGTAGGCCCACCCTTGGGAAAATTTTCCTCCCAAGGTATGCTGGCCCATAACTTGAGTTTTATGAGGAGTTAGGAGGACTTATTTATATCATTAGAAAGGTGAGAAAACTTCCTATCCAATAAGAATAATTTAGAAAAATTGTAAATACGTTAAGTGTGAGAAAAATCAAGTTGAAACTTTAAGCCTATTAGAGAATGGGTATGGTGAGGAATTTTTCCCTTTGAACCTATTTGAAACTTCTAACCATACGGTTTGGACCTTGTGACTCTAATAATTGTCAATAAAAAATGTATATTCTAGTGGATTAGAATTGTTCTAGAACTTGTTAGTGACATTTGTTGCTTTGTAACTGGTAGTAGACTCTCTTAACAAAAAAAAATTTCCATAATTTTTCTATATAATCCTAGGTTGTTTTACGGGTCTCAAGTGGGTTGTTGTAGAGGGCATCACACTTGGTATTAGAGTAGTGGTTCAAAAGCTTAGACCATTGGGCACACTAGAACACTTGAGAAATGAAACTTAAACCTAGCACACTTTTAAATCTAGAAAACAACTTAGTATAGAAATTACATATTTTAATAAACATAGAATTTGAATAAAAATTAGAATAAGAAACAAACTCTCGTTTTCTTACGTGGCCGTAGAGAGTGCAAACAAGATGAGGAGCCTTTTGACATAGACTTAGGCTTACCACTACCATATCATCTTTGTAGCATCCATCCTACCCCATATTTTTCAGCCTCTTCATGATGTTAATGTCGTTCTACATGGAGGATCGGTAGGAGGATGTGCGGTAGACATGATAGGGACATTTCCATTGAGGGTTAGCTATCTTCTTGATCCGGTGAGGAGCATAGAGGAGAGAAATCCCATGCAAAGTCAGGGTTCTAGGGTAGAGTCACCAAAAGGGGATAGGGTGACCGAGTTTGAGCTTAGAGAGGGTCTCGAGCCCTAGGCTTAGGGATGAGCATACATAGAGAGACCTAAAGGCCATCGGACCATAGGTGCGAGATCACATCGGGGAGATTACTTGAAGCTTCGGCCATCACATTACTTAGGTGACACGGGTGGATTTCGGGAAGAGGCCTAGATAGTGAGTGCGGTGGTTAGGAACCATTAGGATGAGCATCGAGTACAGATCATTAAGACTCCAAGTAGCATTAGGGGTATTCCTACCTCTATATTGTTTGATTATGGTTCTTTTGATTCTTTCATTGCACCATTTTTAGTAGAGTGATGCAGGATGGTGGCAGTTAGGAAGGGTCATAGTTGGGATGTTGAGATGGATTCTAAAGCCAAGATCTCTTTAGACTCCTTAGTTAAGTAGTGTGTAGTGGATTTGAGACCTTTCACCACTAACTCAGATATGTGTATCCTTCCTTTGGGCTCGTATGGAGTCATTTTGGGTATGGATTGGTTATCTCGCACATAGGGCCAAGATGGATTGTTCTTAAAAGACTATATCTTGTGTAAATGATCCGGGAGTGGAGTCACTAATTTCGGGAGTCATAAGACCCGTTTCTATTCGCACCATCTCCGCTATACACTGCTTAAGCGATGTGTGTGATAGGCTTATCGGATGTATGCTATTACGTTAGTGACAAATCAAAGGATGGGTCTAGTGGACCATCAATAGATGATCACCCCATTTTGAGAGAGTTTGCAGATGTCTTTCTAGGAGCTACTTTGGGGTTACCAACCCCACATGAAATATATTTTCATATAGATCTAGTTCCAGGAGCAGAGCCTATCTCATGAGCACCTTATCAAATGACCATCCCAGAGATCTATGAGCTCAAGTTGCAGCTTGAGGGCTTTTTGGAGAAAGTCCTTTTCTTTCCTAGCGTATCCCCTTGGGGTGCACCAGTGATCTTTGTGAAGAAGAAGGATGGATCCTCACGGTTGTGTATTGATTAATGCCAACTAAACAAAGTAATGATCAAGAATTGTTATCCCCTTTCTCACATTGATGATTTGTTTTATTAGATGAAGGTAGCCACATTTTTCTCTAAGATTGATCTTAAGTCATGTTACCATCGGTGAGGATTACGGAGGCAAATATTCATAGGACTACTTTTAGAAATGCGAGATATGGGCGTATGAGTTCACATTGGTGGCTTTTGGTTTGAATAATGCCCCCACAATGTTTATGATTTGATGAATGGTGTATTCAAGACCTTCTTAGATAGCTTTGTGCTCATCTTTCTTGATGACATTCTGATGTACTCACGTACATGTGAGGAGCACAAGGGCACCTTCACCAATTTATTCATTGTCTTCATGAGCAGCAACTTTTTGGGAACTTGGAGAAGCGTGCTTTCTTTCAAACAGAGGTACAATACTTGGGTCATATTGTTTCGGGGAATATATCGCCATCATTCCTTCCAATATTAGAGCCATTATGGATTGGCCAAAGCACCCACTTTGTGGTGAGGTGCACACTTCATGGGATTAGCATGGTACTACCAAAGATTTGTTCAAGACTTCTCTCGATTTCATGCCCTATCACTTTCCTTGAGCGGAAAAGGAAGAAGTTTGTTTGCTCGAGACAGATGTGAGCAAGCCTTCAAGAAAATACAAGAGTGTTTGACTACAACACCTATTCTTTTAATGCCGGATCCACGGGGTTAGTTTTTTTGTTTACAGAGATGCTTCTTTAGCAGGGCTTGGAGGTGTGTTGATGCATGAGGGTAGAGTAGTGGCTTTTAAGTTTCAAAAACTCAAAGATTATGAGCTTAATTATTTGACTCGATATTTAGATTGTGGTAGTTGTACACGCCTTTTTTAATGGAGACACTTTTTTTGTGTCGAGAGATTCACACTTAGGACGAGATCACCTGAGTCTTCGCCATCTATTTACAGCCCTAATCTCAATGCTCACAATGACATTAGATGGAGTTGCTTTGTGACTATGATATGGAGATAGAGCATGTGAAAGGGAAGGAGAATGTTGTGGTAGATGCTCTCGGTAGGTGGAGACATGTGGCTATGGAAACCTAAGTGAGGACAGATTTGTAGAGTAGGATTCTTGAGGCTTCCTCTTGATAGCTTCTACATTGCGGTTCGGCAGAGATCGAGTCTCGAGACCCATTGAGGGGAATTTTGATAGGTTTTATTTAGAGGTGGATGGTATTCTTAGGCACAAAGGATGGATTTATGTTCCTAGAGATGGAGGCTTGAGGCGAGAACATCTTGGCGAGGCACGTCGTGTACCCTATTCACCCATCTGGGGTGAAGAATACACATGCCACCCTAAGATATTTGTATCATTGGAGAGGACTTCAAAGAGATGTGGCCCAATTCATGTCATGATGTTAAGAGTTTTAGAGAATTAAGGCTGAGAATCATCATCTAGCTAGCCTTCTTTTTCCTCATGTTATACCAGAATGGAAGTCGGACACCATTTCCATGGATTTCATTATTGGGCTATTGATGTCGGAATATCAGCACGATGCCATCATGGTCATGGTTGATAAATTGACAAAAGTGGCTCACTTTTCTCCGTTGAAGACCACTTATACAACTAGAGTAGTGGCATGAGTATATTTGGATGAGATTGTTAGGTTGCATGGGATTCTATGGAAGATCATTAGTGACTACGATCATTTGTATACTTCCGTTTTTTAGACTACCATGTAGCATGCCCTCGAGAAGAAGATCAATGTCGGCACAACATATCACCCTGAGACAAATGGACAAACTGAGCAGGTGTATCATATTTTAGAGCACATGCTTAGGATGTATGTGATGAATCAATAGTCTAGATGGGAGGAGTACACAGCAGTACTTAATGGATTTTTCCTACAATAATAGTTTCTAGAGTTCTATACGCATGGCTCCTCTTAAGGATTTATATGGTAGGGAGTGTAGGACACCTCTTAGCTGGGACATGCTAGAGGACAAGGTTTCTCTTAGACCAGATTTGTTGCAAGACATGGAGCAATAGGTGGTATTGATCGAGACGAGAGACTACATGAGGCACAAGATGAAGGCAGAAGAATAAGTGACGCAGATCAGCATAGGACCAACCATATTTTTAATGAGGGCATGAAGGTGTTCCTTCATGTCGAGCCACATAAGAGGCCTATCCATTATGGAAAATATTCTAAGTTAGCTCCTAGATTTGTGGGTCCTTTTGAGATCTTGGGCGTATCGGCCCTTTGGCCTACCAACTAGCATCGCCACCTAGCTTGTCTCACATACACGATGTGTTTCATGTTTCGATTCTTAGGAGATGTGTTGCAGAACCTTCTCATGTATTAGATTTGACATCATTGCAGGTGCGGGATCGGGGCGGGTGATGGTGGAGCCCATTCACATTTTAGATTGTAGGGCCCTCAGACTTCGATGCAGAGAGGTCGATCAAGTTCAGGTGCAGTGAGACAGATATGATGAGACTTCAGCTACATGGGAGGATGCTACCTTATTATGAGTTCACTTTCCACATTTGTTTCAATGACTTCCAGGAGGAAGTAGAGTCTAATGGAAGGGGATGTAGTTTCCACTTCCCTTTGACACATTTTGATCTTGACCATGTCACTTTGTTGACTATATTATGGTCATTATTATAGTTTTGATTTAGTATGATGTTAGATGTTAGACCATGGATTATTGTTGATCTAGATTTAGTTATGATGCATGATGATTATTAGAGACACTTCATAAGTGGATGATGATATACTATTTAACATGGATATATTATGAATGTTGTTCTAACATGTAATTTTTGGATATTGGGAGTAGACCTCAAAAATGGGCATTATATGGTGAATATATAGTTGTTGATATAAATTGTAAGTGATATTGTTGATTGTCTTGATGTTGTTATGATTCATATGTATAGATGATTTTATGATTATATTTATATCATGTTTGATGTTCGATATGGCCACGAGGTCAAAGCGGTATTTGTGTTTTGCGGTTAAACTATCACAACAAACATCGAGGGATTGGAGACCAACCACATTGGAATTCTAGATGAATTCAACAAGGTCACCATGGCAACATGTTTTGTGTGTGTGTGTTTTTTTATTAGGGATTCCCATGGGGGTTACCTTTGAGTGTGACCAAGGGGCTTTGTGTATTTTATTAATGTGGTTCCTTTTTATTATTGTTTGAATGAGTTTGTTTTGTGATGCATTTACCCCTTTCATTATTCTTTAAATTGTGGAGAATTAATGTGAGTAATCATATTGTTAAAATAAATAAATAAATAAAACTTGGGATATAGGAAAGTAATTATAGAAGTTTTTGGCTCTTGTATTAAATATGGTAAGTCATGTGTAAGTAAGTGTAAGAGTTGTGTAAGTCAGATTTTGAGTATGAAACACTCCACCTCTTTGGAAATTCGAATTTGTCCTTGGAGGCTTGTTTTGAAGGCTTATGGGATTAGTAAAACTTGTCACTTACCTCTTAATTTTATTTACCAACCATACCTATGGTTGGAGGGTTAATCATAGAAATTTTAATGCATTTTTATAAGTCAAGTTGCATGTTTTAATTGCACTTTCTTCATGTTTTAAATTTGCAGTCCTTATGGGGTGTGGGCTTGGTTGGAGTGTGTAAGTAATTTTTCATATTTTCACCCACCTATTTATTATGCTTGGGGGAATGAATTTGACTTTTGTGTTGGAGTTGAGGATGTGTGATGTGGCATCCTACATGGATCCACCTCATCCTCTTCTCTTCCCTCTTCCTTAAATTTGAATTTGCTTGGCTTGTTTTGGGTTGTTGAACTTTTGGAATGCTTCCTCGGGCGATTTTGCCTTGGTTGTATGGAGCTCTTTTTGATTTTGGAGGAGATTGGAGAGCATTTCATACTTGGGAATTGCTAATTTTGGAACTTTATTTTGACATTGAAAACTTGTTGTATTGGAAAAAAATCTACCATGGAGAGGTAGGAGCTTAGCTCTTTATAAATGCTTTTCTTTCTTTTTATGTTGTTGTGTGAATGGTGAATGTTTTTATGTTCGTTTCTTTGTTTGGGTAGATTTGCCTAGGAATGGTATAGGAAAAGGCTATTGGGAATCCATGTGGGGGGCAAAGCGGAATGCCAAAGTGGCATCAGATTTATTATGGAGGGAGTTTGGGATTAGGATCCACCATGAAAAATAAATAGCATACATAAGGAAATTTGTGGGGGGCATAAGGAGGGATTGTGGGGGCCATAAAGATATGTTAGATAATTTATATTGGTGGTTTGTTATAGATGGATACCCATTTCCCATTAGGAGGCATAAGTAGCTTTCCCCATAGTTCTTGTTACCTTGGCTTGCATGGTGAAGCCTGAGTCTTGTGTGATTTCTTTCATGTGGTTGCAAAATTGCTGTTTTTTTGGACTATTTTTCTAATTTGATATGTGCATGTTGAAAGATTGCTTTGTGATGTGGAAGACTGTTGTTTTTGTGAGTTGAAATACATTTCCTATAGCTTTGTGGTTGGGGCTTGGGGCCAATGAATAAGGATGGCTTCTCCTTTTCATTTGATTTCTTTATTGGGTGGAGAGCGTTGCCTTTCCTCTACTCTTGTTGTGAAAAAATTGGATGAATGAGAAGAAATTTATGTTGTTGTTACGAGCAGAGGAGGAAAGACTATTTGATAGTTCCGTGTGAAATAAAATCTCATTGTAACCCTTCCCACTTTGAAGTGGATGAATTTGTAAATGTTTGAAATGGAAGGATGTTGTATGGATTATGAAATTTGTAAAGTGAAATGAAAAAGAAATAGACTTTGTTTTTGCTTTGAAATAATGTGAAGGAAATGTAATCTGTATGATGAATTTTGGGAAGGAATAAAAGAAAGAAGTTGTAAAAATTGCCTTTGGAAATCAATGAATGAATGAAATGTTTTCCCAAATTGCATTGCTAAATTGAAACTGATTATATCGATGTTTTGGAATCTCTGTTTGAAAGGAAGAAATGTGTGTGAGAAAAATTTAGTATTTTATCTCTTTTGGAAATGTGTAAAACTGGAAATCAGAATTGGATATTCGGTTTAGAATAGTTTTATTTGAATCCACTAAATGTATTAGACTAGAATAGAAATGAATATCCATACTTGAAAGGTGGAAAAATGATAAATAAATCATTTAGAAATGAATCTCTATTTTGTATTTCATCTTGGCAAATAATTTATCTAAAATGAATAGTTTGAACCTGCAAGCAAGAAATAACAATGAAACATTAAAATATAACATGTTATGATATAAATGAACTCAATTGGACTAAAACAATTACGGAAAAATCCTTCAAACATTGCAAAATCAGGCCCAAACCTTTCACAGTCTTTTTATGTTAGAAGTTGTATAAATTCGAATTGGAAATCAATTAAGCAAAATTACCTTCCAAATGCATTCTAAATTCTTCTTAGAATAATCCTCCATGTCTATTTGACATATTGAGAGAGGAGGAAGATCAAATTGAAGAAATTTTCTAAGTTAAAATTTACCGGAGTTGCTTTTAAAAAACATGTAGGTTGTTTTCTTAAAATAGATACCTTAAAATTTATCAACATCTAAAATTAGTGATCGCAGTGCAAAGAGGACATTGAGAGATTTCCATAAAGTCATCGTATTCCCAAAACTGAGTTCTCTATCAAAATTTATGACCCTCTGAATTTTTCCTTCCTTGGCGGGCCCGCGGCCCAAATTTTTCCTTAAAACACATAGGAAAATTTTTGGAAATTTTTTCAAACTTTTCTCTGCCACCCCGCCACCCCATAGATAATCAAAGGATTCCATGTGGCACCATGAGGTGACACTGAAAGCGGAACCCTTCGAGCTTAATCATTTCGAGAAAAAAGTTTATGGAAACTTCCGCCAACCCGCAGCCAATAGGGTGTTGCCACGTGGCTCGGCGGAGGCATGGGAGTATTTTGGAACTTAACCTTTTACCCCCTTTTTGAAATTTTCTTAAATCTCTCTGCCAACCCACTAGCCCGTAGCCAATGAAAGGTGACACATAAGAGCGAGCGTAAAATTTAACCCCTTGCACATTTTAAAGCAAAAGTCTAAAATTTGTATGTTTCCCCACATGTTTGGTTTTCCCCATGCAATATGAGCTTGACATGTGTCCCCTTTGGGCCTGCGGCCACATGGAGGAAAATCATGCTTTTTATGCCGAAGAAGGAAAATAATGCTAACTCTTCCCGCTCTGCTGACCCGCGATGGAAAATTTTCACCCTTGGGCCCATGGGCCACTCTTGGGAAAATTTGTTTCCCAAGGTTCACCGACCCATAACTTGAGTTTTTTGAGGAGTTAAGAGGACTTATTTATATCATTGGAAAGGTAAGGAAATTTCCTATCTAATGGGAATAATTTAAGAAATTTTTGAACGCATTAGAAGTGAGAAAAATCAAGTTGAAAATTTAATCCTGTTAAAGAATGGGTATAGTGAGGAATTTTTCCCTCTGAACGTATTTGAAACTTCTAACCGTAAAGTTTGGACCTTTTGACTCTAATAATTGTTAATAAAGAAAATTATATTTTGGTGGATTAGAATATTTATGGAACTTTTTAGTGATAGTTGTTGCTTTGTAACACAGTAGTAGACTCTCTTAACAAAAAAAAAAATTATTCCATAATTTTCGTAACTAATCCTAGGTTGTTTCTTGGGTCTCAAGTGGGTTGTTTTAGCGGGCATCACACTTGGTATCAGAGTAGTGGTTCAAAAGTTTGGACCATTGGGCACACTACAAAACTTGAGACATGAAACTTAAACCTAACACAATTTTAAATCTAGAAAAAAATTTAGTACAAAAATTACATATTTTATTAAACATCAAAGTTGGATAGAACTTAGAATAAGGAAAAAACTCTTGTTTTGTTCTATGTAGGAGGCGTAGAAAATATGAGGATCCTTTTCACATAAACTTAGGCTTACCATCACCATATCATACTTGTAGTGACCATCCTACCCCAGTTTTGCGAGACTCTTCAAGATGTTAATGCCGCTCTACGCGAGAGGGTCGGTAGGAGGAAGTGCGGCCGGACATGATAAGGACATTTCAATTGAGGGTCGGGTATCTCCTCAACCTAGTGAGGAGAATAGAGGAATTAACTCCCATTCGAGTCAGCTAGGAAGATTCACCAAAGAGGGGACGGGGTGGCCGAGTTTCAGAGCATAGAGAGAGGTCTTGAAGCCCTAGGCTTAGGGATGAGCATAGAGAGAGGCCTAGAGGCCATCATACCAAAGCTGCAGATCACATTAGGGAGATCTTGAAGCTTAGGCCATCACATTACTCGGGTGACATAGGTGGATTTCAGGTAAAGGCCTCAGCTAGTGAGCTTGAGTAGTTACTTCAATATTTTCCTTTTTCTAGCAGACACAAAGCTCGTGTTGTAATTGATGTATTGAGGGATGGAGTTGGTGTCTTGTGGAGGATAGAGGAGAAAAATCTCCATGTTGATTTTGATATAATTACCTAGGAACTCTTTGAGGAGAGGTTCAAGAGTATATATTTTTCATGGAGGTTCATACAACAGCGGATAGATGAGTTTCATTACCTCTAACAGGGATATCTCTTTCAATATAGCAGTATGAGATTAGATTTGCGGATCTACTCCAATATGTTGAGTAAATTCAACATGGGTAGGTGCAGATCCATAGGTTCATCCGGGGCCTAAATCTAGACATTGGAGGTGCGGTGTAGATCCATTGTCAACAAACGTTAGTTGAGGCATGTCGAGAAGACCTATATAGCGGAGGAGACTCGGGGAAGGACCCAATCGTTTAGAGAATGAGTCAGCAGCCGCAAACAATAGATGAAGGAAAGTAGATTGAGGGGGTTAGTACCTCCTCCTCATGGTGGCCAAAGTTCTTCACAATCATCATTCGAGCCCAATAGTAGTAATGTCAGTCCCTCCCACCTTATAGACCTCCACAAATAGTTAAAGCATAGAGAGGTTGGAGTATGGGCCCTCCTCATAGGGGTCCCATGTAGACAAAGGGTGGACCTAGAGCTCAATCAGTGGGAGCTCACCAGTAGAGGCCACAACATACCACCGCTAGATCATCAGGTTCCATAGCACAGACTTCCAAAGAACCTACTGGAGGTACTACTCATTGGGGAGGATCAAGTGGTTGTTTTGGTTGTGGAGTTGTGGGACATTTTTGGAGAGAATACCCTCAGAACCCTAATAACAAGGGTAAGACACATATCTCAGAGTTGACTATTGGTGACATGGGATGTAGCCACAGGATTTTACAACGGTTGAGAATTACCATGCCAATCATCATAGCACAGTGATTGAGACTACAAGTAGCATTGGGGGTATTCCTACGTCCTATATTATTTGATTCTAGTTCTTCTAATTATTTCATTGCACCATCTTTAGTAGAGTGATGCAGGCTGATGGCAGTTAGGTAGGGTCTTACTTGGGATGTTCAAATGGATTCTGGAGCCGAGATCTTTGTAGAGTCCTTAGTTAAGGAGTGTGTAGGGGATTTGGGACCTTTCACCACTACCGCAGATCTTCGTATCCTTCTTTTGGGCTCGTATGGAGTCATTTTGGGTATGGATTGGTTATCTACATAGAGGGACATGATGGATTATTACCACAAGACTATATCTTGTGCAGATGATCTGGGAGTGCAGTCAGTGATTTCAGGTGTTAGGAGACCCATTTCTATTCACACCATCCCTGTTATGCAGCTTAAGCGGTGTGTGTGACGGGGTTGTCAGATGTATTTTGTTACATTTAGTAAGAGATTAGAGGATGGGTCTAGTGGACCATCACCATATAATCACCCCATTTTGAGAGAGTTTGCGAGAGGTTTTTCTGGGGGAGCTACCGGGGTTATCACCCCCACGTGAGATAGATTTTAATATAGATTTGGTTCTGGGAGAAGAGCCTATCTCATGAGCACCTTATCAGTTGACCACCCTAGAGCTCTGTGAGCTCAATTTTTATCTTGAGGGCCTTTTGGAGAAGGGCCTTATCCATCCTAGTGTATCCCCTTAGGGTGCACCGATGATCTTTGTGAAGAAGAAGGATGGATCCTTGCGGTTGTGTATTGATTACCACCAAATGAATAAAGTAATGATAAAGAATCGTTATCCCCTCCCTCGCATTGATGATTTGTTTGATCGGATGAAGGGAACAACAATTTTCTCTAAAATTGATCTTAAGTTAGGTTACCATCGGATGAGGATTATGGAGGTGGATATCATAAGACCACTTTTCGTAAGAGATATGGGCACTATGAGTTCACAATGGTGCCTTTTGGTTTGAATAATTCCCCATGATGTTTATGAGTTTGATGAATAGGGTATTCAGGAAATTTTAGATCACTTTGTGCTCATCTTCCTTGATGACATTCTAATCTACTCTCGTACATGTGAGGAGCATGAGGAGTTCCTTCGCCAAGTTCTTGATATCTTCATGAGTAGCAGATTTATGGGAACTTAGAGAAGTGTGCTTTCTTTCAAACAGAGGTACAATACTTGGGTCTTATCATTTCTAGGAAGGTATCACCATCGATCCTTCTAAGATTAGATCCATTATGGATTGGCCAAAGCACCCACTTCCTGTGATTGAGGTGTGCAGCTTCATGGGATTGTACACCCTATCACTTCCCTTCAACGGAAATGGAAGAAGTTCATTTGGTTAGACAGATGTGAGGAAGCCTTCGAAACTAAAGGAGTGTCTCACTATATCACCTATTCTTGCGGTGCTGAGATCCACGGGTGAGTGTTTTCATTTACATAGATGTTTGTTTAGTAGGGCTTGGAGGTGTGTTTATGTATGAGGGTAGAGTAGTGGATTTTGAGTCTTACAAACTCAAATAATACGAGCTTAATTATACGACTCATGATCAATGAGCTTGTGGTAATTATGCATGCCTTGGGTCAATGGAGACACTTTCTTCTTCATCGGAGATTCACACTTAGGACAAATCGCTTTGAGTCTTCACCATCTCTTCATGCAACCCAATCTCGACGCTCGTTAGCGTTGTTGGATGGAGTTTCTTTGTGAGTATGATATGGAGATAGAGCATGTGAATGGGAAGGAGAATGTGGTGGTAGATGCTCTCGGCAAAGAAGCAGAGACATGTGGCTATGGCCACCTCGAGCACAGATTTGTAGAGTAGGATTATTTAACGACTTCCTCTTGGCGACTTCTACATTGCATTTCGAGAAGAGATCAAGTCTCGAGACCCCTTGAGGGAAGTTTGATGGGTTTTATTTAGAGGTAGATGGCATTCTCGAGGCACGAGGCCGGATTTATGTTCCCAGAGAAGGGGGTTGAGGTAAGACATCTTGGCAAAGGCACATCATGCACCCTATTCAGCCCATCCCGAGGTGAAGAAGATGCACGCCACCTTGAGACAGTTGTATCATTGGAGAGGACTTCAAAGAGACGATGCCCAATTCATGTCATGATTTTTAGAGTTCCAAAGAGTTAAGGACAAACATCAAAGCATCTAGTGGCCTTCTTTTCCTCATGCTATACGAGAATGAAGTGGGACACCATTTTCATGGATTCCATTATTGGGCTACCGATGTTGGAATATCACCATGATGCCATAATAGTCATGGTTGATAAATTGGAAAAAGTGGGTAAATTTTCTCTAGTGAAGACCATTTATACAACTAACTAAAGCGGCAAGCAGTATATTTAGATTTGATTGTCGGGTTGCACAGATTCCATGGAAGATCATTAGTGACCACAATCTTTTGTATACTTCCCATTTTTGTACTACCATGCAGCATGCCCTCGGGATGAAGATTAATTTAAGCACATCATATCACCCTAAGACAAATGGACATACTAAGTGGGTGAATCAGATTTTAGAGGACATGCTCAGGATGTACGTGATGGATCAACAGTCTAGATGGGAGGAGTACCTGTACTTAGTGGAGTTTTACTACAATAATAGTTTCTAGAGTTCTATAGGCATGGATCCTTTTCCGGATATGTATGGTAGGGAGTGCGGGACACCTATTAGTTGGGATAGGCTAAAGGGTAGGGTTTCTCTTGGACTAGATTTGTTGCGGGACATGGAGTAGTAGGTGGTATTGATCGGACAGACACTACAAGAGGCACAAAAAGACAGAAGGAGTACACGAACAACATAGCACAAACCATAGTTTTGATGTGGGCATGAAGGTGTTCCTTTAGGTCAGGCCACATAAGATCCCTATCCATTATGGAAAAGGTTCTAAGTTATCTCCTAGATTTGTGGGTCCTTTTGAGATCTTAAATTGTATTGGTCCTTTCTCCTACTCTATCTAACATTACCACCTAGCTAGTCTCGCATACATGATGTGTTTCATGTTTCAATTCTAAGGAGATATGTTTACATATCCTTCTCATGTGTTAGATTGGACATCATTGTAGGTGTAAGATCAGGGGCAGCTGATGGTGGAGCCCATTCACATCCTAGATTACACGACCACTGGACCTTTCACGAAGAGAGGTTTATCAGGTTTAGGTGTAGTGGGAAAAATATGATGAGACTGCAGCTACATGGGAGGATGCTACCTTATTATGAGTTTAGTTTCCACATTTGTTCTAGTGAATTCCAGGAGGAAGTCGAGTCTAAGGAAGGGGATGTAGTGCCCACTTCCCTTTGACACCTTTTGATAGTGACCATGACATTGTTGACTATATTATGGACATTGTTATAGTTTTGATTTAGTATGATGCTAGTTGTTGTACCATGAATTATTATTGATCTAGATTTAGTTATGATGCATGATGATTATTGGAGACACTTCATATGTGGATGATAATATACTATTTGACGTGGATATATTATGAATGTTGTTCGAACATGTAATTTTTGATATTGGGAGTAGACCTAAAAAATGGACATTATATGATGATTATATAGTTGTTGATATAAATTGTAAGTGATATTGTTTATTGCCTTGATGTTATTGTGATTCATATATCGATGATTTGTTGATTATATTTAGATCATGTTGGATGTTACGATATGGCCATGAGGCCAAAGGAGGTATTTGTGTTTTGCGGGTCAAACTATCACAACAAACATTTGGGGATTGAAGACCAACCACATTGGAATTCTAGATTAACTTAACAAGGTCACCATGGAAACATGTTTTGTGTGCATGTTGTTTTTTCTTAGAGATTCCCATGGGGGGATTACCTTTTAATTTGAAAAAGGGGATTTATGTATTTTATTAATGTGGTTCCTTTTTATTATTGTTTGCATGTGTTTATTTTGTGATTCATTTACCCCTTTCACCTTATTCTTTTCATTGTGGAGAATTAATGTGAGTAATCATATTGTTAAAATAAATAAATAAATAAAATTTGGGATCTAAGAAAGTAATTATAGAAGGTGTTGGCTCTTATATTAAATATGGTAAGTGATGTGTAAGTATGTGTTAAAGTTGTGTAAGTCATATTTTTGAGTATGAAACACTCCACCTCCTTGGAAATTCGAATTTTTCCTTGGAGGCTGATTTTGGAGGCTTGTGGGACAATTAAAACTTTTCCCATACCTCTTAATTTTATTTACTAGCCATACCTATGGTTGGAGGGTTGTTTTATACCTTTTTAATGCTTTTTCATAAGTCAAGTTGCATGTTTTAATTGCACTTTCTTCATGTTTTAAAATTTTAGTCCTTGTGGGGTGTGGGCTTGGTTGGAGTGTGTAAGTAATTCGTCATATTTTCACCCACCTATTTATTAAGCTTGGGGAAATGAATTTGACTTTTGTTTTGGAGTTGAGGATGTGTGATGTGGCATCCTACATGGATCCACATCATCCTTTTCTCTTCCCTCTTCCTTAAATTCGATTTTTCTTAGCATGTTTTGGGTTGTTGAACTTTTTGAATGCTTCCTTGGGGTGATTTTTCCTTGGCTATTTCTAGCTCTTGTTGATTTCGGAGGAGATTGGAGAGCATTTCATACTTGGTCATTGCTGATTTTGGGATTGTGTTTTTACATTGAAAACTTTTTGTATTGAAACAAAATCTACCATAGAGAGGTAGGAGCTTAGCTCTTTATATATGATTTTATTTATTTTTATAGTTTTCTGAATGGTGACTGTTTTTGTGTGTTTGTTGGCTGGTTGAGTAGACTAACTTAGGAATGGTGTAGAAGAAGGATATGGAGAATCCATGTGTGGGGGCATAAGGGAATGACAAAGTGGCATCAGATTTATTATGGAGGAGTTTGGGATTGGGATCCACCATGAAAAATAAATATCGTACATTTCTTACTTATTGGGGGCATAAGGAAATTTGTGTGGGGCATAAGGAGGGATTGTGGGGGCATAAGAATATGTGAGATAATTTATATTGGCACTTTGTTAAAGGTGGATACGCATTTCCCATTGGAAGGCATACACAACTTCCATGATAGTTCTTTCTCCTTTGGCTTGCATGGTGAAGCTTGAGTCCTTTGTGATTTCTTTCATGTGGTTGTAAAACTTCTGTTTTGTTTTGTCTTGTGTATTTAATTTGAAATGTACATGTTGAAATATTTATTTGTGATGTGGAAGCCTATTGTTGCCATGAGTTGAAATGCATTTCCTATTGCTTTGTGCTTGGGGTTTGGAGGTCAATGAAGAAGGATGGATTCTCCTTTTCATTGGATTTCTTGGTTGGGTGGAGAGCGTTGCCTTTCCTCTACTTCTATTGTTATAAAATTGAATGAATGAGAAGAAATTTATGTTGTTGTTCTAGAGCGGAGGGAAAGAATGTTTGATAGTTCCATGTGAAATAAAATCTCATTGTAACCCTTCCCACTTTGAAGTGGATGAATATGTAAATGTTTGAACTGGAAGGATGTTGTATGGATTATGAAATTTTTAAAGTCAAATGAAAAATAAATAGACTCTCTTTTTTCTTTGAAATAATGTGAAGGAAATGTAATCTGTATGATGAATTTTGGGAAGGAATAAAAGAAAGAAGTTGTAAAAATTGCCTTTGGAAATCAATGAATGAATGAAATTATTTTCCCAAATTGCATTGCTAAATTGAAACTGATTATATCGATGTTTTTGAATCTTTATTTGAAAGGAAAAAATGTGTGTGAGAAAAATACAATATTTTGTCTCTTTTGGAAATGCGTAAAATTGGAAATTAGAATTGCATTTTGGGTTTAGAATAGTTTAATTTGAATCCACTAAATGTATTAGACTAGAATAGAAATGAATCTCCATACTTAGAAGGTGGAAAATGATAAATAAATCCTTTAGAAATTAATCTTTGTTTTGTATTTCATCTTGGAAAATAATTTATCTAAAATGAACAGATTCGAACCTGCAAGCAAGAAATAACAATGAAACATTAAAATATAACATGTTATGATATAAATGAACTCAATTGGACTAAAATACTTAAGGAAAAATCCTTCAAACATTGCAAAATTGGGCCCAAACCTTTCATAGTGTTTTTGTTGTGAGAAGTTGTAAAAATTTGAATTGGAAATCAATTAAGAAAAATTACCTTCCAAATGCATCCTAAATTCCTCTTAGAACAATCCTCCATGTCTATTTGACATGTTGAGAGAGGAGGAAGATCAAATTGAACAAATTTTATAAGTTAAAATTTACAATTTTGCTTTTAAAAAGCACACTTACGCCGTTTTCTTAAAATTGACCCCTTAAACTTTATCAAAATCTAAAATTAATGATTTCAGTGCATAGAGGACATCGAGAGTTTTTCATAAAGTCATTGTTTTCCCAACACCGAGCTCTCTATTAAAATTTATCTCCCTTTGAATTTTTCCTTCCATGGCAGGAAATTTTTGGAAAAATTTCCTTGATGGGCCCGATGCAATTTTTCCTTAAAACACATAGGAAATTGTTTGGGAAAATTTTCAAACTTTTCTTTGCCGCCACACTGGCCTGCAGCCAATCAAAGACTGGCATGTGGCACCATGAGGTGAAAACGGGGGGGCGGAACCCTTGCAACTTAATCGTTTCGAGAAAAAAATTATATGGAAATTTTTTATAATTTTCCCCACACCCAACGGGGTGTTGTCGGTGGCTCGAGAGGCGCGGAGTCCTTTGGAACTCAACCCTTTTACCCCCATTTTGAAATTTTTCTTAAATCTCTCCACCAACCTACTAGCGCGTAGCCAATGAAAGGATGAGACGTGGCAGCCTTAGACATCAGTTGAGGCACACGTAAAATTTTACCCCTTGCACTTTTTGAAGCAAAATTCTAAAATTTGTATGTTTCCCCACATGTCCGGCTTTCCCGTGGCAATCCCATCTTAACACGTGTCCCCTTCGGGACCACAGGTCTCATGGAGGCAAATCACACTTTTCTCTGAAGAAGGAAAAAAACTCTAAAACTCTTCCCTGCTCCACCAACCCAAGCAAGTGAAAATTTTCTCCCTTGAGCCCGCGAGCCCACCTTTGGGAAAATTTTCCTCCCAAGGTCCATCAGCCCATAACTTTAGTTTTATGAGGAGTTAGGACAAATTATTTATATCATTATAAAGGTGAGAAGATTTCCTATCCAATGGTAATAATTTAGGAAACTTTTCAATGTGGTAAGTGTGAGAAAAGTCAATTTGAAACTTTAAGCCTATTAGAGAATGGGTATGGTGAGGAATATTTCCCTCTGAACCTATTCGAAACTTCTAACCCTAAAGTTTGGACCTTGTGACTCTAATACTTGTTAATAAAGAAAAGTATATTCTAATAGATTAGAATTGTTCGGCACTTGTTAGTGACAAATTTTGCTTTGTAACTTGGTAGTAAACTCTCTTAAAAAAATAAAATTATTCCATAGTTCTCCTAACTAATCCTAGGTTGTTTCTTGGGTCTCAAGTGGGTTGTTTTTGTAGGCATCACACATTTCTTGGAATTAGAGGCTTTTGGAGCACTTGTGGTCTTGTGGGAGCTTGTTGGTGATTTCTTGGGATTGAAGGAGCTTGGAGTTAACTCTTGGAACAAGCTCTACTATGCAACGGTAGGAGATTTACCTTTTCTTATGTTATTCCTCTATTTTTTGTTACATGCTTGTTTTGTTGAGTGTTTGGAATGCTTGTTGGGTGGTTGGGTAGATTACATAAGTTTGGTGTAGGAGGGACTGTGGGGAGAATTCATGTAGGGAGACATAAGATTTATTTCATCTTTAGAGGGAGTTTGGGTTGGGTGCCCCACCTGGACAAGGGATGCTTGAATTTCTTACTTAGTCTTTTATGAGGAGGCATAAGAGAATGAGGGAGGCATAAGAGTATGTGGGAGGCATAAGAGGTACTTGAGGGAGGCATAAGAGTATGTAGGGGATTTGAGACATGTATTGGAGGATTTTAAGGTGGGAACCCATTTCCCATTGGGAGGCATAAGTGGCCTCCCCATAGGTTCTTGCTCCTTTGGATTTCATTTTTAAGCCTTGTTTATTTTGGTTGTTTTTCCTTCTTGTGTTGTAGTTGAGTTGAATGTGCTTGGAATGGTTGTGAAAGTTTTGGTGTTGTGTTGTGGAAGCTTGTTGTTGCCATTGGTTGGATTCACCTCTCATTGTAATGTGGTTGGGGCTCGGGGGCCAATGAGGAGGATGGCTTCTCCCCCTCATTGGATATTTTTGTTTGGTGGAGAGTGTTGCCTCTCCCCCCATTTTGTTGTGAATCAAGAAAATCATGAAGGAGCTCTCTTGTTGGTGTTGTGAAGCTTGGAGCTTTTGGTGGAGCCCTAAGAAAATCCTTCTTGTGATAAAACTTCCTTAGTGTTATTCCCACTCGAGTAGTAGAGGAACTTGTTATATTGTATTCCTTTTTATCTCACATTCTTGTATGATTTTCCACTTCAAGTGGAGTACATTGTGTTGATCTTTTGAAGCAAAGTTGCATTCAAATAATTGTCATTAAAGTTTTATTGTATGTTGAAAGAAACAAAAAAGAAAAGAAGAAAGATTTGTGTTGTAAAGTTAGTTTGTGAAATATCTTGTTACTCTTCTAGTGGAATGGTAACCTTCATTTAGTGTGAAGATCTTTTTGTATAAAAAAATCATTGGAAATATAGTTGAAAACCTCTCATAGAATGTAGGAAAATTGTATGAAGACATTTTTGTATTTTCTTATGCTTGTATGTAGGAAATCAGTATGCTGTATTTTTTGGTAAAGGCTAAACCTATATTTTCTAATCTCATATTATATATATATATATATATATATATATATATATATATATATATATATATATTACCTCAATTATACAAACTTCTCCTTTCAAAATAAAGAAGAAATACCCGAAAGAACTATTAGCACGTTGATTAAATCTATTAGGAAAACTCATGTTATATATATATATATATATATATATACCTATACCCTTTCACATATTTAAATGATTATTTGAATCAAATCTTAAATTATACTAAAATATGGGAAAAACCCACAAGCCCATTTGGGCAAATACAAGGGAAATAAGCTAAATAAAATATATAAATACATTTAGAAACCCTAAGGAGGGTATAAAAAAGGAAAATAAATGGGACATGTTCATCCCTCCAATAGCTTGGAATGGCCTCTAATGGCTTCACTTCCTCCTCCATTAACTTGCAAAACCAAATGAAATGTGAAAGAAGTTTTCATAAGGATGCTTTAGGGTTAGAATGCCCTTTTTCTCATCAAGGGTCCTAATTGAATCCATCCAAGGGATGAGATTCATCCCTACAAAAATAGGTGGAGAGTGGGTGAGTGGGAAATTACCTTTTAATTTAAATGTTTTAATTTCAAAATATGGGTTGACTTTTTAAGGGGTCACTTTATGGGGTAATGAAGTGTTTATTATTCTAACCCCATGGAAAATGGAAACCTTGTTAATTGTTTAAACCTTGTGGAATTAGATAAATTAGGTATTTATTTAATTTTACCCCTTTAACCCTCTAGATTTAATTGTGGAATATTTAACTATAGTAAGAATTTAATTATTTATTAAATTAACACTTAGAGTGAACTAAACCTTGCTTGGACTAAATCTACTCATTAGTTTTAATGTGGGTTTAATATTTGGTTATAATGGGAAAATTTTATTTATTAAATATAATTGAATTTGAGACATTATTGTCACAACTGTAGTTTGAAGCATGTATGTGGGTATGCTTTTCAAAAAAAAATTATTCCATAATTTTTATAACTAAACCTAGGTTGTTCTTGAGTCTCGTGCGGGTGTTTTTATTGGGCATTACACTTGGTATCAGAGCCGTTGGTTCAAATATTGAACCATTGGGCACATAGTAAAATGTGAGACACGAACATTGAAACTAGCATAATATTAAATCTAGAACAATACTAAACCTAGAAAACAACTTGTCTGAAAGGTTGGATATTTTAGTAAACATAGAAAAATAGAATATAACCTATAATGATGAACTATCTCTCACTTTGAGTACATGTAGGAGGCATGGATCGGGCGAGGGTCCTTTCACATAGACCTAGATATACCACCTCTAGACCAGGCCGTAGCAGACCACTCTACTCAAGATTTTACGAGGCGCTTCAAGAGCGTCAATGCCATTATACGCGAGAGGGTCCTTAGGGGACAATCAACCAAACATGATAGGGAGCCATCCATTAAGGCTCATGCGTATCCTCTTCACAACATAGGGCATAAAACTCCCACATGGATTTAGCCAGAGCAAAGTCACCACAAAGGGTACACAGAGACATGATTTTAGGACACGGATAGGTCTCGGAGCCCTAGAACTAGATATGAGCATGCAGAGAGGCCTAGGGGTCACCAGTTCGATAGTTGTAGACCATATCAGGGAGATCATGAAGTTATGACCATCTCACTATTCTAGAGATATAGGTGGATTTTAGGAAGTGGCCTGGTTGGTGAGCTTGAGCGGGTGCTTCAAGCTCTGCCCTTGTACTACCAACACAAAATCTCATGTTGTGATCCATCTTCTAAGGGATGGAACTAGTGTTTGGTGGAGAACTAAGGACCGAAGCTCCATGTCGATTAAGATACGGTTACACAGGAGATATTTGAGGAGGAGTTCGGGAGTAGGTACTTATCCGGAGGTTTATTCAAAGCGTATAGGTGAGTTCCACAACCTCTGTCAAGCATCTATGATGATAGTTGAGTATTAGAGTTGATTTTTAGACCTACTCCAGTATGTTGACTATATGCAGGATGAGAAGGGATGAATTCACTAGTTTATCAAGGGCCTAAATTTTGACTTGTGTGGTGCATTGTGCATTCACTTCCAATAGACCTTAGTAGAGGCCATGGAGAAGGCCTATATTATAGAGGAGACACAAGGAAAGACAAAATAGGCTAGGGATAGAGTTTAGAGCCACATCAAGTAGATGCGGGGATAGTAGATCGAGGGGGTCAACTCCTCCTCCTCATGGTTGATAGAGTTCAACACACTCATCCTTGAGCCACCACAATAGCCACCGCAACAACAACATCGTGCAGACCCGCCCACAATTTAGACCTACTCATAGGTTTGATGCATAGAGAGGATGGAGTATGGGGCCTCCTCCTAGAGGTCCCATTAGGACATGGGGAGCATCGAGAGCATAGTCAAGAGGAGATCACCAACAAAGACCTTAGCGATCGATAGCCAGATCATCAGGATCCACAACACATACGTCTAGAGTACCGGCTACAGAAACATCTCATTGGAGAGGACTGGGCACTTGTTATGGTTGTGGTGTTGCCAAACATCATTAGAAGGAGTGCCCACAAAACCTTAGTAATAAGGGTAACACAAAATTTTTAGCCTACTATTGGTGACATGGGGCGTAGCCATTAGATCTATGCACCGGTCGAGAACTGCCAGGCCGAGCACCAGAGTACCATCATAGAGACGACATGTAGCATTAGTGGTATTCTTACCTCCATTTTGTTTGATTCTGGTTCATCAGATTATTTTATTGCACCATCCTTAGTAGAGTGTTGTAGGCTGGTGGCAGTTAGGTAGGGTCTTAGTTGGGACATTGAAATGGCTTCTGGAGCCAAAATTTATTAAGACTCCTTAGTAAAGGAGTGTGTAGTGGATTTGGGACCCTTCACCACTACCTCGGATCTTTGCATCCTTCCTCTAGGTTCTTATGGAGTCGTCCTGGGAAAGGACTTGTTTTCTATGCATAGAGCCAAAGTGGACTGTTGCAATAAGACTATATCATCTACAAATGATCTAGGAGTTGAGTCAGTGATAGAAGGGGTTAGGAGGCCCATTTCTATTCACACCATCTATGCTATGCAGCTTAAGCGGTGTGTGTGAAAAAGTTATCAGATGTATGCTATTACGGTTAAGGACAGATCATAGGATGAGTCTGGTGGACCATCCCTTGATGATCATCCCATCTTGAGAGAGTTTTTATATTTCTTTCTAGGGGAGCTACAGGTTTCCACCCCGTGTGAGATAGAATTTTAAATATATTTGGTTCCTGGGTGCGAGCCTATCTCACGAGCACTTTGTATCGGATGACCGCTCCTAAGTTCCATGATCTCAAGTTGTAGCTGGAGGGCCTTCTAGAGAAATTCTTGATCCATCCTAGTGTATCCCCTTGGGGTGCACCGGTGATTTTGTAAAGAAGAAGGATCGATATCTATGGTTGTGTATTGATTATCACTAGCTGAACAAAGTAACGATCAAGAATCGTTACCCCCTTCCGTGCATTGACAATTTATTTGATTAGATGAAGGGGGCCACAATTTTCTCCAAGATAGATCTTAAGTTAGGTTATCATCAGCTGAGGATCACGGAGGTAGATATTCATAATACTACCTTTTGTACGAGATATGACCACTATGAGTTCACCATAGTGCCTTTTGGTTTGATGAATGCCCCTGCGCAGTGTTTATGAGCTTGATGAATGGGGTATTCGGAATTTATTGGATTGCTTCATGCTCATTTTCATTGATGACATTCTAGTTTACTCATGTAAGCATGAGGAGCATGAGGATCACCTTCCCCGATTCTTTAGTTTCTTCGTGAGTAACATCTTTATGGGAACCTAGAGAAGTGTGTGTTATTTTAGATAGAGGTGCAGTATTTGGGCCACATCATTTCTAGGGAAGGTATCACAGTCGATCCTTCCAAGATTAGAGCTATTATGGATTGGCCAGCACCCACTAGTGTGATAGAGGTGCATAGCTTCATGGGTTTAGCAAGATACTACAAGATATTTGTTTAGGACTTCTCTCGGTTGCACACCCCATCACTTCCCTTCAGCGGAAAGGGAAGAAGTTTGTTTGGTCAGATAGATATGAGTAGGCCTTCAAGACACTAAAGGAATGCCTCATGACAACGCCTATCCTTACAGCCGATCCTCGGGGTGAGTTTTTCGTATGCACGAGTTCTTCTTTGGCAGGATTAGGAGGGGTGTTGATGTAGGAGGGAAGAGTGCTTTCTTTTGAGTCTTGTAAACTGAAAGATTATGATCTCAATTATTTGACTCATTATCTTGAGCTTGCAACAATTATTCACACCTTGGTTTGATGGAGACACTTCCATCTTGGTCAGAGATTTACACTTAGGACTGATCACTTGAGTCTTTTCTACCTCTTCACATAGCCTAATCTTAGTGCTCATCAACCACATTGGATGGAGTTCATTTGTGAGTACGACATGGAGATAAAGCATGTGAAGGGGAAGGATAATGTGGTTGAAGATGCCTTGAGCAGAAGGAAACATGTGGTTATGGCCACTTCCGTGGGAACATATTTGTAGACGTAGATTTTGTAGAAGCTTCCTCATGACAACTTCTATCTTGCATCCAGGGTAGATATTGAGCGTGAGAGATCCCTTGAGGGAAAGTTTGATGGATTCTCATTAGAGATGGATGGGATTATCTAAAATAGAGGTTGGATTAATGTTCCTAGAGATGGAGGCTTGAGATAGGACATTTTGATAAAGGCTCATCATGCACCGTATTCAACTCGTCTCGGGGTGAAGAAGATGCATGCCACTTTGAGATAGTTGTACCATTGGAGGGGAATTTGGAGAGATGTGGCTCAGTTTGTGTCACATTTTTAGAGTTTCGAAGGTGAACACCGAGCATCAACATCCTTCAGCCTTCTCTTTCCTCATGCTATACCGGAGTGGAAGTGGGAAACCATTTCCATGGACTTCATAGTTGGGCTACCGATGTCAAGATACCACCACGACACCATCATGGTCATGGTCAATAAATTGATGGAAGTGGTTGAATTTTCTCAGTGAAGACCACCTACCCGGCTAGTCTAGTGGCATGGGTATATCTTGATGAGATCATTAGGTTGCAGGATTACGGAAAAAATCATTTGTGACCATGATCATTTTAACATTTCCCATTTCAGGGACTACCATCCAACACACCCTCGAAACAAAGATCGATTTCAGCATGCAATATCACCCCGAGACAAATGGATAGGCCGAGTGGGTGAATGATATTTTGGAGGACATGGTTAAGATGTGCGTCATAGATCATCAATCAATATGGGAGGAGTACTTACTTGGTAGAGTTCACCTACAATAATAGTTTTCATATTTCGTTAGGTATGGCTCGTTTTACGGCATTATATGGTAGAGAGTACGAGCTAGCTCTTAGTTGGGACAGGTTAGAGGACATGGTTTCTCTTGGGCCAACTTTATTATAGGACATGGAGCAACAAGTGGTTATGATCGAGACAGACCGTAGGATGTACAAGATAGGCATAAGAAATATGAAGATCAACATAGGATAGATCGTAGTTATGAGGTTGGCACGAACGTGTTTCTTCGTGTCGGGCAACATAAGAGCCCTATCCATTATGGAAAAGGTTCTAAATTAGCTCCTAGATTTTTGGGTTCCTTTGAGATCTTAGCGTGTATCAATCCCTTGGCCTATCATCTAGCATTTCCACCTAGCTTGTCTCACATTCATGATGTGTTTCATGTTTTAGTTCTTAGGAGATATATTACATATCCTTCTCATGTGTTGGATTAGACCTCATTCTAGGTATAGGATTAGGGCGGGTGATGGTGGAGCCCATCCACATTTTAGAGCACAGGACCCTAGGCCTTTGAGGCAGAGAGATTGACCAGGTTCGAGTGTAGTGGGATAGGTATGATGAGACTGTTGCTACATGGGAGGATGCTACATTGCTATGAGTTTAGTTTCCACACCTATTCCAGTGACTTCTAGGAGGAATTCGAGTCTAAGGGGAGGGGGATGTAGTGCCCACTTCCCTTTGACACCTTTTTGTTATTGATTATGATACTATCGACTATACTTATGGATATTATTGTAGTTTTTGATTTGGAATGATGCTTTGAAGCGTTAGAGATCACGGAATGTTGTTGATTTTTATTCATATATAATGCATTTGGATTATTAGAGACATTTTATATTAATGTTGATATGTTGTGGACATGGTTATATATATGTTTTTCAAACATGTGATATTTCGTCATATTGAGTAGGCCATTGATAATTGAACTAATGTTGTGATAATTTTAACATGGATGAGATGTAGAATAGAAATGTTGCTAGAAATTGTAAATGATATCACATTTTCCTAGATGATATTTGATTCATATAAATGACTGTGGATTTATATTGTATATTTTATTCTAAATTTTTGATGCGTTTATGAGGTTGAAGGAGGTGTTATGTGTGTTGCGAGGTTAGCATGTCACAACAAATATTGAGGGATTGGAGACCAACCACATTGGAATTCTAGATGAATTCAACAAGGGTCACCATGGCAACATGTGTTTGTGTGTGTGTGTTTGAATTATTGTTAGGGGGAAATTGTGACCAAGGGGTTATGTGTTGTATTTTGTTTAGTTTTCCTTACTTATTGTAGTATGTGATTTATAGTGATGTAATTTCCTTATTTTAATTAATTAGAAAATGATGTATTCATCCGCTTTATCTTAATGGGTGTTAGTGTCCTATTTAAGTTATTTAATCTTGTTATTAAATAAGTGTGGATGTGACCAAAAATTTTCATTTATTAGACTAGATAGCCTTTGGGACTTGTGTTGTAAGATTGAGTGCTTGTGACCTCGAGTGTTGTACACTCTAACCCCTCATGGAAATTTGAATTTGGCCTTAAGGGCCAATTTTGAAGGCTGGTGGGACAAGTTATACTTTTCCCACACCTCTTTAATTTCTATGGCAACCCTACCTATGGGTTGGGGCATCAAAAGTAGACTCCATTATTACTTTTGGGAAGACAAATTGTAAGTCTTTATTGCACCTTATCACATGTAAATACTTTTGGTCCTTAATGGGTGTGGGCATTGATTGTGTCTATAATTAAAATGCCATTTCTTTATCCACTTATGAATTTTTCTTTAGATTTTGAAGTTTTAATTTTGACGTGGAGTTGAGGATGAGTGATGTGGCATCCTACATGGAGCCACCTCACCCTCCTCTCTCCCTTTTCTATTTATTCAAGTTATTTTATTTTTTTGGGGGTTACTTTATTATTTTCTGTTCTTTCATTTCTTGGAGTTAGAGGATTTTGGAGAGCTTTAGGTCTTGTGGGAGCTTGTTGGTGATTTTTAGGATTGAAGGAGCTTAGAGTTGACTCTTGGAACAAGATCTACTATGGAAAGGTAGGAGCTTTACTTTTTCTTATGTTATTCCTCTATTTTGTGTTGTGTGCTTGTTTTGTTGAGTGTTTGGAATGCTTGTTGGGTGCTTGGGTAGATTTCCTAAGTGTGGTGTAGGAGGGGACTATGGGGAGAATTCATGTAGGGAGGCATAAGAGTTATTTCATGTTTGGAAGGATTTTGGGGTGGGTGCCCCACCTTAGACAAGGAATACTTGCATTTCTTACTTATTCTTGTATGAGGGAGGCATAAGAGTATGTGGGAGGCATAAGAGGTACTTCAGGAGGAATAAGAGTATGTACAAGAATTAAGACATGTATTGGAGGATTTTAAGGTGGTAACCCCTTTGCCATTGGGAGGCATAAGTGGCCTCCCCATAGGTTCTTGCTCCTTTGGATTTCATTTTGAAGCCTTGTTTATTTTGGTTGTTTTTCCTTCTTGTGTTGTAGTTGAGTTTAATGTTCTTGGAATAGTTGTGAAAGTTTTGGTGTTGTGTTTTAGAAGATTGTTGTTGCCACTGGTTGGATTCACCTCTTATTGTAATTTGGTTGGGGCTCGGGGGACAATGTGGAGTATGGCTTCTCCCCCTCATTGGATATTTTTGTTAGGTGGAGAGTGTTGCCTATCCCCCATTTTGTTGTGAATCAAGCAAATCATGAAGGATATCTCTTGTTGGTGTTGTGAAGCTTGGAGCTTTTGGTGGAGTCCCTAAGAAAATCCTCCTTGTGATAAAACTTCCTTAGTGTTATTCCCACTTAGAGTGGAGGAACTTGTAATATTGTATTCCTTTTTAGCTCATATTCTTGTTTGATTTTCCACTTCAAGTGGAGGACATTGTGTTGATCTTGTGAAGGAAAGTTGCATTCAAATAATTGTCATTAAATTTGTATTGTATGTTAAAAGAAACAAAAAAAGAAAAGAATAAAGATTTGTGTTGTAAAGTTAGTTTTGTGAAATAGGTTGTTACTCTTTTAGTGGAATGGTAACCTTCATTTAGTGTGAGGCTCTTGTTGTATAAAAATCATTGGAAATATAGTTGAAAACCTCTCGTAGAATGTAGGAAACTTGTATGAAGACATTTTTTTAATTTTCTTTATATTACTCCAAAGGGATGTAGTGAAATAGGTTGCATTGTTCATTCTTATATAGTGGATGAAATAAATTTTAAACTATGTATGTTTAGTTGGAAAGTACTTCAATCTTCCTTGGCATTTTCTTGGCTAGCATAATAGATAAATTTTTAAGTTTTAATGGAGCAAAGAGAATGCATGTTTATTTTTAGTTTTGTTTGTTTATTGTGGTGTAAATAATCTTAGTGACAAATCCCTACAAATTTATACAAGTGTGTTTTTTTTTATTAATGGTAAATAGTTTTGAAGGGACTATACCCTGTTTACATAGAGGGCCTAAAAGCCAGATAAAACATTAATAGGTTCCACAAAAAATGGATCAACATCTAGAATAGGCGTTAAAGCCAACCGTAACCAAAAAGTTACTACATAAGAGTAAAATAGTGCATGCACTGTAAGAATGCAGCCAAAAACAATAAAAGAATAGCAAAAGGAACGATGAAGATCAACATCTACAACGAAGACCTCCTTTACTTCTTGGTAGCTCTGGTAATTTTGGATTTAATAGTTTGTAGCGAGGTAAAGAGAGCCACCATTGTCATGTGTGTGGGGTCCTTAGCATCTAGCTTTGCTATGGTTTGACTGCTCTCCTTGTCCATTCCCCACAGAGTGTTTGGGATCCCACTAAGCACATAGAAATGCTATGAACATGTTGTTCAAGGAAATCATTGATTGCATTAAAAATTGCCATGTTGTGGTCATGGTGATCCTTTGCTCTCCCCAGACGATTGTCCAAGGAGTTAATATTTTTGTAGATGTCCTCAACTTGCTTATTGTCAAGATCAGTATCATCTTCCATCTTCCTTTTGCCTTTTTTCTTGGCCAAATGTTGCACTTCTTCATTCAGTTTCATCATCTCATTCTCCAAGGCTTCCAGCCTTTGGGAAGTATTGTTTCCATATTTTTGTAAGGCCTCTTCATGGCCTACACTACTGATGTGCAATAGGTTTTGGACAACTTCCAAATCCTTATTGCTTTGTGAAGGACTCTGCCCAAAATAGGGGTGTCTAATTTGGGCTTCTTATGGTTCCTTGTTTTAGGCTTGGACATGGTGGAAGGGATGGGGGTGGGGGTAGTGGTGGTGGGAAAGAGTGGAACAGTGCTGGGGGAGGAAGGGAGACTAGGGTATTTAGTAACACAAAGCTTGTGCAACAAGAATATAAGACCTTGATGTAGGGGGGTAGCATGGGTATGCTTCTGAAACTCCAAGATGGAGCGTTTGAGGGAGTTCAAAAGATAATGCGGGAAGTAGACAGTGATTTTCCTATGGAAATGGTTAAGGAACACTAGGTGTTTAATAGGAACTGTAACATATCTCCCTTCCAAAGATATGTACCAGACCATCATATGGGTGATTTCATCAAAGGGTGATGGGATAGAACTTACCCTCAAACCCGTAGTAACAAAAACCATCTCCTCGTTATTAGCAACAAACTTCTTCTCCTCAGCCTTTTTGTCGATCCTCTTGCTGAAGAAACAGAGCCTTCCATCTCCAGGCCTGTAGCTTCATTAATTAGTTCTTCATTAACAGGTATTTTATGCCCTCCATACTCCACTTTTCGATCCTTCCAATCCATAGCGAATTGGATCGAAATGCTCTGATCGTGCCCCTGAATTCGATCAATGAAGTTTGTAATTCCACCTTGCTTGAGGAGGTTCCACAACTCCTTGTTGCTCTTCCATTCCGGATCACTGCTAGGTTCAACCTGGCACGAGGCTCCTCTTCTTTGTACAAGTGTTTTTTTATAACGAAGTAAATAAAATATAAAAAGAGAAAGAGAGCTCGAGTGTTAATTCCGTTATTTTTACTATTAAATTTCACAAAAAAAACCTAAGTGCAAAATCTAGATTAGTTAATAATATACTTATTAGTACTTAATGATTTTCTTACTACTATTAAATACTATTGATATTAAAATTAATATTAAAGTGGATATAATTAATTTAACTATATATATATATATACATACATATACATACATATACATATATACATACATATACATATACATATATACATATATATATATATATATATATATAGACACACACACACAAATATTAAAACTATGCAAAAAGGAGATTTGAGTCATATTTTACAGCCTTGATCATGGCTACCTTGGGATTAGTATAAGGTTTTGAGGTGTAAGGAGGGTCGACAACCCAAACCCCGACCCCATTTTAAATTAAAAGGGCTTGGGGTTAGGGTCGCCGACCCCTCCCCACCCCTCAAAACCTTAAACTTAAACAAATAAATGGTGGGGCCGAACCCCACCCCCTCTGCAAACACAATACCTTTATTCAAAGTTGTGCATTCCTTTGTTTATGCGGCCTGTATTTTTGGTAAATGCCATGACCTATATTTTCTAATCTCATATATATGTATATTTAAAAAATGAGTTTTCCTAATAGATTTAATCAATGTGCTAATAGTGCTTTTGGGTATTTCTTTTTTTTTTTTTTCAAAGGATATGTTTTTATAAATGAGCTATATATATATATATATATATATGTATGTATGTATGTATGCATGCATGTATACCCTCCGACATATCTAAATGATTATTTGAATCAAATCTTAAATTATACTTAAATATGGGCAAAACCCACAATCCTATTTGGGAAAATACAAGGAAATAAGCTAAATAAAATATATAAATACATTTAGAAACCCTAAGGAGGTGTTTCACTCGAAAATGATTCGTTCCTTATAGAAGCAGATAAGGTTAGGGTTAGGAGGAATACATTAGAATGTCGAGATGATGTGCGCGTGCAGAGAAAGATCGGGTTGATTGCGGAGAACTCCTTTTTGTGCAGGGAAGGACTACTGCCGCAAATAAGAACACAAGACCACAAGATTTGATTAAACAATAAATGAGGAAGCGCCTTGGGCCCAGAAATGTAAAACTTCCTTTCGAAGGTGGTCGATTTCCCTGCAACATGAATTAACACAAAAGATGTAAAATATCAATTAAATTGCTTGGCTGAACCGGGTAGGGGAAGGCTTTGTTTTTCACAGTTTTTGATCAAAGGAACCGATGCGGTTACTTATAACCGATGCCGATTCGATAACCGATATCAGATTGAAGGCGTAGGTGCATTGAGGTGGATGGTTGAGGTACATTTGAAGAGGATGGTTGGGTTGAATGTATGGGTGTCTTAATTGGTATAAGCACATCGTTTGGGCGGTATAACATATTGCAAGTTTTGAAGGGGGGAGGATCAGCTTTTACAGTGTAGGACTTCCCCTCGTACTCAAATTTTATGCATCGATGTAATGTTGAGGGAACGCATCCCATGGCTCGAATCCAAGGACGACCCAGCAATATATTATATTGGAACTCTCCTTCAAGGACATAGAAGAGTTCGGGCAAAGTACGTGGGCCTACGCGAATGTTGAGGATCACGGTGCCTAAGGTAGAAGTAATAGCGTCATTGAATGATCGCAACATGATGGGGTTGGCACACATGCAACTAAAAGGGATGTTCATTTGTTGGAAGGCTTTTGAAGAGATGATGTTTAGGCTAGCGCCCCCGACGTACTCGAATGTCTCGGACGTAAGCGGAAATGAAAAGGGCGAGTCGGGGTCTTACGCACCAAAGTCGATAATTTCATCTTCCAAGAAACTAACCGCAACGCTTGCTTGTTTTGAGACGAAGTGGTGGGGGAGATGGATTGTTTGGTGAGAGAGGCAACGTGATTAGGTGTTAGAATGGAGGCAACGGGCAGGGTTTCGTTGGGTAAAACCTCTATCCCTTGAAGGATCTCAACGAGAGCTTGTCGATGAGATTCAGAAGTCTGAATGAGATCATATAGTGTCATTTTTACGGGTGATTGATGAAGCTGTTTGATCATGGTTCGGTGGGCAACTCCATTAGAGACGGGATAGGCGGGTCCGCGAATAACCACTTTAGGTGGTGGTGTAATTGGGATGGTTGAAGGAGAAAGAGATGCCGCAGGTGTGTTTTCTTTCGCTTTCCCATTGTTTTTCTGTCCTCGAGTAGCGACACTAATCATATTAATCTCGTAGATCTGAGATGAGGAAGATGGTTGGGATAATTCATGGTCTTCAAGAGGTGGGGTTGTAATAATGATAGATCTTGGTGAGGCGGGGATAGATGATATAGTAGAGGGAATTGACGCTAGAGGTCTCTCCCTTCGTAAGTTGTCTTTCTTAATCTGTCTATCCGGGAGAGGTGACTGACGAAGGAGGGTTTTTAGAGCTTTGCATCCCTCCACATCATGTCCTGGTGTGCGGTGATAAGCGCAGATTTTAGACTCATCGTAACCCATAGGTCGGGGTTTAGACGGGTCATAAGGTCTAAGTGGAGGTAGGGAAATGGTCGCATTCTCCACCAACATAGCAAGGATTTTGGCGTAAGATCCTTTGAGTGGGTCAAAATCGGAAGAGGATGAGGGTATTGATTGTGTGGGTTGTGGTAATGTTTGGGCGTGTTTAGTTCGTATGGGTGATGGTTTAGCCGAGGGGTGCTGACACATGTTTTTCACTAAACGTGGTTTCTTGGACATAGAAGTTACGTTCAGCTGGTTAGATGATGAGGCTACAGATGGCGTGGTAGCGGGAAACAACCACGGAGAAAGGGGAGTGACAGAAAATAAATCCTTTGATGATGGGATTGGTTTAGGGTTGATAGGTGGACCGGATACGCGGGGTAACGATGTTGTGATACCCTTTGATCTCTGTATAGGTGTAGAAGGCGTAGGTCGTTTTGCAGAAAACAACGGAGGTATGATATATTGGTGTAAAGTGGAGGGATGAGGTCCCAATATGGAAGGTGGGTGTGACGATGAAGGTTTTAATTGTGATAGAGGCCCGGATTGCGTTCGTCTCCTAGGTGGCGGAACGGATTTATTTTTGGATAGATCGAGTCGCTTAGGCGGGTGTGTCAGATTGGGCATTGGTGAGGTCCCAAGCGTAGGGGAAGATCTGGTTAAGTTGATAGAAGTGGACGGGGCATTTGGTAGAGGTGAGGGGGGTGAAGGTGAGAACAGGGGCATTTTAAGCTTCTGTAAGCACTTCGGGTAGATGGTGGAGACATCAGGATCAGTCATTTGCATTTGAGTAGAAAAAGGGGTACTCAAACGTTCCCATAGGGCCTGTCTATCTTCTGTGGAATGACAGTCTCCAGGTGTGATTTGTAATTTTGGTACGGAAGAAAGGTGGGTTGTAATTCCAGTCCACTGTGGGAGTGATACAGGGGGTAGATGAGGCACTGTATCAATAGATGTTAAGAGGTCGACTGGTCGTTGAAAAGATTTAGGTGATGAGGGACTAATAGGCAGAAGGGCATGTTGGAGAGGGTCAGTCATGTTAAAAGAATGTGGTGATGTTAGTGTAAGAGATTTCTCGTCTAAGGATGTCAAAAGGAGTGGTGAGCCTTCCTCTTGTGTAGCAAGAGTGGTAGAAGGGGACGTTTGGGAAATAGATAAATTAGATAGCATCCGCTCACAGTCTTGTAGGGATGTGGTGTAAGAAGACTCATTGATGGGAAGGGAAGCCTGGGCAGTTAACTCTTCTATGGGTAAAGGAACGATTTCGCTTTGGCTTGATGGTGGTAAAGGAGGTTCGGGCTCCTGTGTTAGTGAAGAGGTCTGATTCAAAATTTTCTCGATAGAGGCTTTTGGCTGAGAATCGAAGACTGCATGGATCTCATGAACACTCTCCTCAGCTAAGATATCTTGGTTCACGTTGCTGCTGGACGAGTGATTCGGGAATGGCTTGTTGAAAATTTTCAAATTTCGGTTAGCAGGGGCGTTAGGATTATCGAGTGTTATATCCCCTGCGTCAACCATTTCCTGCACTATGTTTTTCAACATCTTGCAGTTTTCATGACTATGTCCTTTTACGCGGTGAAAGTTACAAAAGTCATTTTCTTTGTACCAGGAAGGTATTGCGCGGGTGGAGTCAAACCCGGAGTGAGGTTTAACAGGGGGCAAGGTGATAGCCCCAGCTTTGAGCAATTTCTCCAATATCACACCATAGGTTTCTCCCAAGGGAGTGTAGCTGATGGGTTCGGCTTTGTATTTATAGGTGGTTTTTGGTGGAGTATTGGACGGTGGTTGGGATTTGACCATCACCGCGTGGACAGCTCCTTTTGATTTAGAAGAGGTGGACGCGTGAGGAGTGGTGGTATTTGGTTTATTGGTAGAATCAGGAGTTCGGAAAGTGGAGTTCTTGTTGCGCAACCGCAATTTCTCTTCCTCTAAGGCTCGAATTTCTAATTTTCGAGCCATAGTAAAGGCCTCGTCGAATGTACGGAAAGTTTGAATTTGGAGGGTAGGGGAGATGTGCTTAGCGCAGGCCCGCGTAAACAGTTCGATAAGTTCGGTTTGAGGCAAGGCATACGTAAGTTGGTTGATAAGGCCCCGCCATCGTCCAACGAAATCTGCGATAGATTCGTCTTCGAATTGTCGGATGGCATAGAGGTCAGTGATAGATACTTTCTTGGCAATGTTAATGGAGAAATGATCCAAGAAAGATTGGGCTAGTTGGTTAAAAGAGAAGATTGAGTGCTGGGTTAAAGCACTGTACCACTCCAAGGCAGGCCCTGATAAGGACATGGGAAAGGTGCGGAGTAACAAGGCATCATCATGGGCAATCAAATAACAAGCATGTCTAAATGATCGCAAGTGTTGTTGAGGATCCTCTTTACTGTTAAAACGAGTAAACTTTGGCAACTCCCATTGAGGAGGATATGAATGAAGGGGACGAAAGGGTGAATGGGCTCCGACAAACTTGCTTTCATGTATGTCAGGCGCTACGGCTTCCTGAAACGGAAGCCTCCAGGTTTTGCATTTTGTCCATCATTTGCTTGATGAAATCTGTGGTTGGATGAGATGATGGTGCCACAGAATAGGGATGTCCCATATAAGGTGTTGAGGTTACTGGATACGTGTATGGGAATGAAAAGGTAGGCGGAGCTTGAGAAGGAAAGCTCGTTTGAATAGGTGGCAGAGAGTAAGTCATGAATGGAGTGGTCTCGAAAGAGAGATGAGATAGGGGCAGTTGGTGGTAGCGATACGTGGGGCCCCAGGTTAACCAAAGGAAAGCTAATCGGGGTCGTATGAACCTCTGAAGCTGTCGGATTGGGAGACGGGGCTAGTGATGCAGGAAGTAAGGTATTGTTATCAGGAGGAGTAGGAGCTAAATGAGCAGCTATACTAATAGGCATGCCCATAAGGAGCTGACCATCAGGCGTACGGTCAGGGGTATGAGACAAATAGTATTGTACAGCGCTGGGATTAGCATCCAGAAATTTGGCAAAGTCCTTGTCTCCTACAGGAATTTGGGGATCTCACTGGTGTCTGTAGGGTTCCCTATAGAATGTGAAGGGGGTGATTCAGGCAAAGACACAGAGCAGGCATGTGAAACCATGGCGGCGGCTTGCTTCCGAGTGATGACAACCATAGACTAGAACACACAGGAAAGTTTCAATCTATCAAGAACAAAAACAACCTCTGAATGGTGAATTTGGCAAGCTGCTGGTTTGTCAGGGGCTGATGAAGACAGTAACCGATATCGGTTTAGTAACCGGTGTCGGTCACATCAAACGACGTCGGTCCCTTAACCGATGGCGGTGTCAAAAGTCTAGGATAAGAAGATATAAAAGGCTGCTGATTTGATTTTAGTAATGTTGAGTATGTTTAGCAACTTATTGATCACAGAAGACAAAGTATGACAGAGAAAACAGGATTTGAAAACAAGCAAGAGGCACACGCAAATCTAGAGACTAACCCTAGGGTTAATTTTAATTATCGTGGGCTTATGCCTTTAGACGTAAGATGATGTCAGAATCCTAAACAACAAGACCTAGGGGAAATGTCAAGTTTGTTTTGGCTTATAAGGTTACCTCAATCGGGCGGAGGAATACCGCGGAAAAGGGGGGATGTTTGAGCTGTTGTGTTAATTGTGAAGTGATTCGGTATGTGTTGTGCAGTGAAACTAAGGTTAATTTCCTGTCAATACCGTGGATATCACCCCCACGTGTACGACCTGTTACTTAATCTATGTTCACTAGAATTGGAGAAAAACAAGCAGGAATGCAATGCACGTGTTTTATATCCAAATCGAAAATTATATTCGATGAAGCAAGAGAGATGACTTTCACTAATGCGAAACCAGGAAAGCAAGACAAAATCTTTACTAAATATATAACAAAAACAGCAACAGCAAATATGCTTCCTAAAATGAAAATAAGCAAGAGACAGAAACCCAAAATGGGTCCCACCGGGCGTGCCAAAATGTTTCACTCGGAAAATGCTTCGTTCCTTATAGAAACAGATAAGGTTAGGGTTAGGAGGAATACCTGTAGAATGTCGAGATGATGTGCGCGTACCGTAGAGAAAGATCAGGTTGACTGCGGAGAACTCCTTTTTGTCTGGGAAGGACTACCTGCAAATAAGAACACAAGACCACAAGATTTGATTAAACAATAAATGAGGAAACTGCCTTGGGCCCAGGAAATGTAAAACTTCCTTTCGAAGGTGGTCAGTTTCCCTGCTAACATGAATTAACACAAAAGACTGTAAAATATCAATTAAATTGCTTGGCTGAACTGGGTAGGGGAAAGGCTGTTTTTCCTGGTTTTTGATCAAAGGAACCGATGCCGGTTACCTATAACCGATGCCGGTTACTGATAACCGATACCGGTGGGTTCTAGGATCTTCTGGGCTGGTTGTGGAGTTTGTAATGGCTGGTTTTTGGATAGTTTTTAGGAAATGGGATGGTTAGAAACAAAAGAATGACAGCTAGAGGCAATGGTACGTTGGATAATGGATCCAGAAACGGATTTGGGAGGACTGTAATTCCAAAAGCATAAGAAATGTTATAATGGAGGACATGCAAGATGTAACTTACTGGATTTGATGAAGGTGCCGCCACGATCTCCTTTCTTTGTAAACACCTCTAATATTTTCACTCGTCTCTGCTTGATCAAGTGAAGATCTGGACTCTGTTCCTCGTTCGCAATGCCCTCGCTTGATCCAGAAATCCTTTGACTGACCCTCAAAAATGAAATTCCGATCCGTTGTTATGGCTTGGGAAGCCCATTTACAGGGAACCGATGGCGGTTGCGTAACCGACGGCGGTCGAGTAGGAACCGGCATCGGTTAGGAAAAACTAGGCTATTTTTAGTAAAATAGCCCACCTTCCCTATTTTTCTCCCGAGGGATCAGTTGCGGGCTTGGTCAAGTGGCTAGAAGGTCGGCTTTGGGTGCGAGTAAGGAGGCATTAGTTATGGATGTGAGTCTAGACCAAGTCATGGGTCCTAATTAGGTTAGTTTAGGGTTAGGGCTAGGTCATGATGAGGTGGCAAAGTGAGGTGGCGGGTAAGGTGATGTGGATTTATCAATTACAAGGTAATTAATAAATAATTGTGTAAAGTTTAGGTAATGAGGTTAGATTGTGAAATGGGATGCGGGTCACAAGGGGTCGTGAGACACGAATTTGGTGTCTACAGGAGCCTATAAAAAAAAGGAAAATAAATGGGACATGTTCATCCCTCCAAAATCTTGGAATGGCCTCCAATGGATTCCCTTCCTCCTCCATTAACTTGCAAAACCAAGAAAGAAAAATGAACCAAATTAAATGTGAAATAAGTTTTCATAAGGATGCTTTAGGGTTAGATTTCCCTTTTTCTCATCGAGGGTCCTAATTGAATCCATCCAAGGGATGAGATTCATCCCTACAAATAGTAGGTGGAGAGTGGGTGAGTGGGAAATTACCTTTTAATTTAAATGTTTTAATTTCAAAATATGGGTTAACTTTTTAAGGGGTCACTTTATAGGGTAATGAAGTGTTTATTATTCTAACCCCATGGAAAATGGAAACCTTGTTAATTGTTTAAACCTTGTGGAATTAGATACCTTGGGTATTTAATTAATTTGGCCCCCTTTAACCCTCTAGATTTAATTGTGGAATATTTAACTATAGTCGAAATTTAATTATTTATTAAATTAACACTTAGAGTGAACTAAACCTTGCTTGGACTAAATCTACTCATTAGTTTTAATGTAGGTTTAATATTTTGTTATAATGGGAAAATTTTATTTATTAAATACAAATGACTTTGAGACATTATTTTGACAGATGTAGTTTCAAAGCATGTATACAGGCATGCTTTTGAAAAAAATTATTCCATAATTTTTCTAACTAAACCTAGGTTGTTCTTGAATCTCAAGCGGGTGATTTTGTGGGCATTACAAAACTTATAATAATTTACTCTTTGGGAAATTAATTATAAATTTTATCATATCCTTTTATATTGTTCTAAGTGTTATTCACTTGCATTAAGATCACCTTATCCTTGAAAAACTCGAAGATAGTCATTGATCAAAGTATATAACCTGGGACCCATTATTTACCTTCTTTTGTGATAGTTATGTGGCTTATTAATTGTGCACACTGTTGGTTGTCAATTTAATCTCGCCCTCTTCATTCAAAACATTTCTCGATCCACATGGTTTGAATGTTTCTTTGTCTCCTTGTATTGATGCATGAAATATCTTTCCTTCATTTGGTTGCCATGATCGGTATTTTCCTTCATCGAGGATCACATTGAGTCCAAATATTGTTTTTCATTCCTCTGTCCATGAGAAAGAATTTATAATTTGGGCGTGAATTCAAGTTTTCCCCTTCCTTCTATTTTTCCATAGTCATGTTTTCCCTATCAAATTTTGGTCCCAAAATCGTGGAAACGTGGTCTTCTCTAATTGGATGTAACTTTGATGAGTCTTTTTGGTGAAATTTGTCACTTTGGTCACATTTGTAAAAATTACCAAATTGGCCCCGCGGCCCCGATAGTCTCTGATTGGCTATTCAAAAATATGAAGTAGCAGGGGAAAAGTATTACTTCAACCCTGAAGAAAGATACATGGTAGTTTTTCATGTTACAAGTGGGGAGGCGGGTTGGCATTACATTTTGAAGTTGTTTGCCTTTTTGTACGAGGGAGAAAAGTTATGAAATAATCCGCAACTCCACTGGGCCCACATAAAAATTTAGAAGTGGAGAGGCGGGTCACTAGGGAATTTTAAAACTTTAAGGCCCACTTCAACTCAAATTTTGTCCACGTGGAGCACCGGCGCTCTTTTGAGGATCCACCTCTAGGTCCTACCTTAGCATTTGCACTAAGGAGACACATGGAGGATTCTGCTAGCTCCTCTCTATACTTAAACTTCTCAAGCAACTTTCTAAAGGCTTGGGACATGTGGAGGGCCCACGCATGTATGCACACCTACCCCTATACTTTAACTTTGAAGAAGCACCAAAGGGACACGTGGAGGTTCCCACTGGGTCTTCCCATACTTATACTTTTCAATGACCGATGAAATTTTCTTAGACCCTAGGCACATGGCACCTTCCACTGGTCCTTAAAATCTTTCAAAAAATTTTCTAGGTTGAGACACGTGGTGAGCCCACACTTGTTTAGGGTCTCCACTTTTGGGCACCATATAAAAAGTGTGCCAAAGAGACATGTGGAGGCTTCTACTGGCTCCTTTTTATATTGAGACTTTTCAAAGGCAAAAATATAATTTTCTTGGGCCTAGGGCACATGGAGAGCTTGCACTCATTTGAGGTCCCACCTCAAAACTTTATCGTTGAAGCCATGCTAAACAAACATGTGGAAGGAACGCACTTGTTTGGGAACCTACCTCTGTACTTCATCTTTGCAGTTACGCCAAGGAAACACATGGAGGTTTCTACTGACTCCTATTTGCACTTGGCAAACTTGGACTTGCAGTGTAGAAATATGGTATAATCCATGCACTTTGAAACTCATTTCGAGAGGCACGAATGTAGGCATCCATGCAAGGGCACTCATTTCTTAAGGTGTATTCTCGTGGGTGAAAAGGATTTCTTGTTAGATCCAACTATATGGAGCCACCTAAAAATTATTAAAAAGGGTATTTCTCACATGAAAAAATAAAATAATGAATAGAACGACTATCAAAAAGCTATGGCATGGTATCCCAGTCATGGTTGAGTGTCTGAGAAACGTGATCGGTTCATGATTTTTCCACCTCCAACTTTTGGTGTAAATTTGTTAAACATCACTTTCTGAGAAAAAATGGTAACAAGTAAAGGATTCCTCGAATATTCTTCTTTTGGGGGAAATTTGGGATGAGTGAGTGAGTGAATTGTATAAATTCAATGAGGATACTCTTACAAATGGTAGGGGTTTAATTCTTATGAGAAAATTTGAGAAAGCCCATCTTCCTAAGAGACCATCTAAGAAACCTGTTAATCTCTTGTGTTTTAGATTTTATTGTGTCAAGATGGTTACGAGTGTACAACCATTGAAAATATCTCGAGACTATTCAAGAAACATTACCCTACTTGATAAATCTAATAGATCTCTAATTAATCTGTGTTGATCTTGGGAAAAATTGTGTTTACTTTATTTTTAGAATGTATTCAAATGGTTTTGATGTTTTTATTGCAATCTTATGTTAAAATCCCTCTGAATCACACAAGATCTCATCCCTGTGATAGTATAGTGGAATTTTCAATTTCATTATGAGAAGAGCCTTCCTCATGTAATGAAATAAACAATTTAAACTCACTTTACTATCATTTTGTTGATAAATATTTTCTATAATCCTTTGAGTGTATCTTAGGCATGAGGAACTAGGGGTATTTAATGTTTAATTGAGTCTTTATCTCGAGGCTTCGTGTTGAATTCTCAAAGATTGTGTGAAACCATGCAAATATGGGGCTCCATTGATGCACAACTTCTGGTTAAACTAATATTTTGGCTATTCTGAAGCATTCTATTTGTTATTCTTCCAATTTTTGTAAAGGTTCTCAAATATTTGGTGAAATCAAATTCATATTGCTTAGTCCCTACAAAAATTTTCAAATAACCATCAATCCTACCCGAAGTACCCCTGTTTGTGTTGTGTATCCACAAATGAGAAAATTCTACTACCAAAATATACAGAAGCAAGAAGGTTTTAAGTGTCTTTAGTAACTTGAACCTTTGAGGAAAAAATATCCCCATTATTTAGAAATGACAACTTGTTAGAGTTAAATTGTCGCGTATTGATCATATTTTCTCAAGGTTCCCCTTAAAATTGTGCAAAGAAGGATCTCTTCATGTCCTTCACCAACAAGGGTTACAAAATGGGTCCTCTCACCCTAGTCGACAAGAACAACGTAAAGTAGTGAGGATATATAAAATCATTTAATATGGTGCTATCCACTTCTCCAAAGTGCTCCGAGTGATAAAAAGCTAGCTAAATCCCTTCCCTAGCTACAAAAATGACTAGTGATTCATCTCGTCTCTCGAGTGTCTTGTAAAATCTGTGATGCTTCTCGAATTCCAAGCGAGAATCAATTTGGATACCAACACACACTAGACATCATGCACAAGAATTTTATGCCCATATATTATTTTAAATGAGATCTTTCATCCATTGCATGTCATTTTTTCTCTTTATATCTTTAAAATCTATTTTTTCATCAATTGTTTGTTGATATGGAGAATTATGGGGAATTGATTATGTAAACCGATGAGCTATCAAGTGGATTCATATTGTAATTCCCAAAAATTTGATCTTCTAAAAACCACATTAATCTTTAAATAATTATCTAGAGAGTTACGACAAAATTTTTTTAAAACAGGGTTGTAGGGTAATATACGTTTAATAAATTCCTACCCACAACAATGTTACTTTTCATAGAATAGATCTGATCTAGATTATTAATTAAATAATATTAATCCAGATCTAATTTCCATTTAATTATCATGACTAAATAAGTGTCCATTAATTTCTCTTACTAGGATACATAGTTTCCCTCTTGGGAATTAACATTTAGTCCACATTTAATAAACACTTATCCCTAGTTCCCTTATTTTTCTTAAATTATTTTCGTTAAACTCCATTGAATTAATCACTAAAATCTATTAGAAGGGTTACGTTTCTAACTTAACACATTAGAGCCCTAAGTGGCACCATTCACCCAAATTACACATCCATTTGATTTATTTAAAATTTTACAACCATGCTATGGATATTCTCACCTAACAATTGTAGGTTTGATTCTTAACCCTTTGATCAAATAAATAGGGACCACAAGATTAGATATACCCTAAAGGAATCCTAATCCTCCTTAAGGAGTCTTCTTAAGCATTTCTTACCCTAGCTCATTCATTTGTTTCTCTTTGGTTTGAAGGTTGAAGGAGTGGACGCCATGGATCAAGAGAAAAATCGGGAAGGATTCGTCTTCAATCCAATGTGCAAGAAGAATGGGATTCAATACATTTGACTCCTCCTTTAGATTATTTTAATCTTAGATTTATTCATATCTTCTAAGTTATTGATTGCAATGCAAACATCTATCCTAGATATTCTTTGAGATATATTGTTGATTAGTTTTTGTTTTGTTTTCATTTATGGGGAAGAAACCAATTTCATAGATCAAGGGTTTTATGCATTTAAATCCCTATATGCGAGGTTGGAATATGGGTTCAATAACCATACACAACCCTCACAGGATGGATCTGCATTTAGGTGAATTTTAGGTCCATAAGAGCCAATGGCTTAGCCATAAATCCGTTCTTTTTGAAAAATGTTCATGCACAGTGAACAATGGCGATCTGCTGACCGATCATGGTAACCTATGTGCTATCGAAGTCGTTTCCACCACCGGCGCAAGTTTTTGTTAATTATAAGTTTTAGAATATTTTTTAAGTGCTTGGGGATGTTAAGGTTAATTCCATGAGCAACTTCTTATTCAATTTTAAGAAGTATAACAGTCTCATAAGTAGCTAATATAAACAAGGCCCAACAAAATATTGTCAAGTTTGCACAAATGAAATTGGTGTAGTATCCAGCTTCTCGATGTCGGTCATATGAATATCGATGACTATTCATCCACCGGCCGGTCACTACCAGATGAGTCTATTTTATGAATTTTAACATATCTTCAACATTTTGTAATTCACACTTAATTAAATGAATTTTCCAATAATTATTCATTAAGTTTAAGGTTGTTGAGCAAGACATGATATCATTTAAGTTGATAACTAAACTTGAAGTTAACATTTTTTTTCTAAAAACTGCAATATAAAATAGTGACCGATGTCGGTTAGGGTATACTGACACTAGTTAAAACAAACTAGTGTCGGTCGGTGTGTAAGCGGAGAACTTCTAAAAATGAATCTATAAAATAACACAGATATCAAAGGATAACTTAAACTTTAAATATATCAAAACCAAAGAGTGTTTAACTATTTCAACCCAAAATAAGGCTATGACAACCTCCCAATTCACATTGTGATAAAATATTAAGATTTGCAACTTTCTTTTCTTTCAACTACAACCATTTACTCAAAGAAAAACACAACTATTATACATTTAATATTTGCTAAGAATGCATTTTCAATGATTTACAACATCCAAGTGTTCCCTTCACTTTTTTTTATAATAATACAACTTCAACAAATAATAATGAACTTTCCTTTTCTTTGAGCATAGCTCACTTCTTTCAATACAAGGAGCTTTATTTTCAACAATACATTATAACTTAATAACAAAATATACAATACAACCTTTTATTTTAAATGTGATTCTACTAGTCTTCCACCTTAAGTGGGAAATTACAAGAAAGGTTTTTACAATGAAGGATTTTGTTTGATTCCAACAAATGCTCTAAGTGTCAATTCTTCAAGAAGAGCTCAACCATTTCATCACTTCGATCACAACAACAAAAATGGGGAGAGGCAACACTCTCCACCCAACCAATAATCCAATGAGGAGAAGAAGCTATCCTCCTCATTGGCCCCCGAGCCCTAACCAAAATTCAATAAAGGATGGATCCAACTCATGGAAACTATCACAAATCTTCCACATTACAATACAAAATTTCACAACTATTTCAAAACACATTCAACAAAAGAAACAATCACAAACATGAAAATATCAAGATACACAAGGATTGAAAAGGAAAATCCAATGGAGCAAGGATCTATGGGGAGATCACTTATGCCTCCCAATGGGATTAGGTTCCCACCTTAAAACCCTCCAATATACATATCAAAACCCCTACACAACTCTTATGCCTCCCACATTCTCTTATGCCTCCCTACAATCTCTTATGTCTCCCTCAAAAGAACCAAGTAAGAAATGCAAGCATTTTCTTATCCAAGGTGGGGCACCCAACCTAACTCCCTCCCAAAACATGAAATAAACTTTTATGCCTCCCTACATTTAAAATCCTCATAGCCTTCTCCTACACCATACTTAGGCATTCTACCCAAGATCCCAACAAACATACAAAGAATTCACATACATGCAATACACACATATAAAAACAAGTAAAAAGAGTGTAGATCCTACCATTCAATAGTAATAACTTGATCAAGGAATCACACACCAAGATCCTTCAAGATCAATCCAAATCAAATAAGCTCCAAGAACTCAAATAGAAATCCAAAACTCTCTATCTAAAAAAATACAAGAGAAAAAAATGAAATGAATTAACCCCCAAACAAACAAATAAACTAGCATATATAGAAAAAGGAGATATGAGGGTGAGGTGGCTACATGTAGGATGCCACATCACTCATCCTAAAATCCACATCATAATTCAAACCTCAAACCCAATACACAATAAATTGGTGTTTGAGAGGAATGACAAGCCTCTTACACACACAATCACAACCCAAACCCCGAATGACAAAATTTAAAACCCATGTAAGAAAGTGCAATAAATGTCACTTTTTGTCTTACAAAACACATAATGGGTTCTATTTTTGACACCCCAATCCATAGGTAGGGTTGGTATATGAAATTAAGAGATGTGGGACAATCTTAGCTTGTCTCACAAGCCTCCAAAATGGCCCTTAATCCCAAATCCGAAATTCCAAGGTAAGGTAGAGTTTAGAACACTCAAAGTCACTTACACTCAATCAAAATCACATAGTCCAAAAGACCGACTACTATTATAAATGACCCCTTTTGTCACATCCCCAAATTGGTTAATAAACATGATTAAATTACTTAATGAAGGAACATTAATCAACAATGATTAAATAAATTACATCACCAAATAAATCACATACTCTAAAATAAATAAAAGAAAAAGGGAAATAATTGCACACATAGCCCATGGTCACAATTGGAGGTCATCCCCCCATGGGGACCCCTAACAAAATAAAACAAACATAACACATTACATGAGTTTCCATGGTGACCATCATTGTATCCATCAAGTATTCTGTTGTGGTTGGTCTCCAATCCCCCTTTTGATTGTTGTGATATAATTACCTACAAAATCACACAATACCTCCTTTGGCCTCGTGGCCGCATCAAAAACATCAAATATAAAATATACATACATAAATCAATAATCATCCTCATATAGCTAAATCATCATCTCAACTAAACAATGTTATCATTTGTCTAAAATTCCAACAACATCTAAATTCTATATTTTATCAATATAAAAAGATCACAAGATTAGTTCAAATATTAAATCGTACTCAAATGACAAGAATTCTTAATGTAAATAATATATATGCCAACAACACATCATAATCATACATATAAAATGTTTCTCTATGCATCTAAGAATCCAAACAATCATAATATGAATCACAATCCATTAATAATCAAAAGATCTCTATCATTTAACATCATGCTATTCCAAAATGATAGAATAACATCCATGTCTATAGTCAACCGTGATCAAAATCAAAATATAGTAAGTTTTGAAGAGGAGTGGGCACTACACATGACACTAAATAATACCCTTATTTTAAAATATACATATTAATATTCAATTAATAATGCCACCTCTTAATGCAAATTTTTAATTATAAAATACTCTTTATTTTACCTTATAACCAAACTACCAATTTTTCTTTAAAATTTTTAATACCTATTTTACTTTTACCTTGTGAATTCAATATCTTATATTTTCAAAAAAAAAAAATGTATTTCCACTTAAAACCATGATGAATTTCATATCGACTCAAAATTATAAATCCTCACTATGTGTTATATAATGTCTATTCCTTTGTTTTCTAGCTATATTTTTCACACAAATCAAACATTATATAGTCATGTGATAGGTGGTTTTTAGTTACATTCTCATTAGTTAAATTTATTTTTATTCATCAAATTCGTTCTTCTTTTCGGTTGAATCAAATGATAAAACATATACCCGAGAAATGATACTATGAAGAATGTTGTAACTATTAAGAGGTATGTAGTTTCATTCCTCTAGAAAAATAAGTTGATTTTCTAAAAAAAAACATGTCGCTTCACATAACTAAAATGATACGAACTTAAGGATTTTTCATCGATCCTATGACTACTCTTCCCTACTACTCCACATATCGTACCCCTAAAATAATTTTAAAAACCTCTATATTTTAACCCTATGTACTCCTTAGCATGGGGTAATCTATTGGTTCTATTTTGATGAATATTTAATACCCCTTTATGAACTCACATGATAGGTAACGTAGTTCCCACTCCTCTTTGTCACCTATTTTTCTATAATCATGTTTATTATTTTCTTAGTCACATGGATGCTATTATTATATTTTGGATAGCATAATGTTAGAAAATATGGAAAATATGATTATCAGTGTGTTTGTGACTCTTATTATGGATTGTATGGATTCCTAATGGACATTAATAGATATTTCAATACATGATGATGATTTAGTTTTGTTTTGTTATATGCTAACATCTTGGACTCTTGGTAGTGGTGATTATGTTTAGATGATTGGACTAACCTAGTGTGTACATTGATGCTATAGTTTATTAATAATATGATGATAATAGGTGATCAGTAGTATGTAGTTGAATGCATCTATATAGATATGAGCTACAGTGGATGTATGAAATGCATGGTTATCGTAAAATTTGAATTGTGATAGATGGTTATAATTAGGCATAGGGTGATAGTAAATGTTTTATCGATATGATAAAATGTGATAATTAGTAATTGTGAATAGTTGATTTGGAATATAATTTCTTAACTATGACAGTGATGTAGTTACTTTGTATGATGATGTTATTTGATAAATGATATATGTGTTTTGATTTCTTGACATATTGATATGGCCTTGAGGCTGAAGGTGGTATTTTCTTCGTTGTTTGCAGGAAATGAAATCACAATAAACAAAGAAGGGACTAGGAGACTATGAAAGAATACCGAAGGTTTACAACATGGTCATCTTGGTAGTTGTGTGTGTGTGTGTGTGTGCTTTGCTAATTTTCTTGTTATGTTTATTAGGAGGTCCTCATTGGGTAGAAACCTCAAAAATTACCATGTGTGTGAATGTTGTAATTGTTCTTATATTTATTTGTCTTAGTTGAGTATGTGATTTTATTGAATTCTAATGTTTTCCCATGTCCTTGTGTTTATTAGTGTGCTCTTGATTAAGTTAATTAACTATTTATATTTTAAAAATTAGAGGATGTGATAATGGGGAAAATGAATGTGGTAGATAGGCCTTACTTCCTTCATGATTTTGGATGGATTTTATTTTTATTTTGGTTTGTGTACCCATCCCTATCACCAAAACTCGGATTTGGGCTTTGAGCCCATTTTGGAGGCTTGTGGGACAAGTTTTACTTGTCCCATACTCCTTAAAATCTCCCACCAACCCAACCTATGATATGAGGGGTCAAATTTAGCCTTGTATCATGTGTTTTTGAAGGAAAAATAGGCAATTAATGCCACCCTTTTTTCCTAACTCTCTTAATTATGTCCTTGAAAGTATGGAATGGAGGATTGTGTGTGGAAATGAAAGTGTCATACCTTCACCTTACTCATTTATGGAGTCTTGGATTATGTGTTTGAATTGTGAGGTGGATTGTGGGAGAAATGATGTGGCATCCTACATGGAGCCACATCACCATCCTCTCCACCAATTTCTATTTATTAGAGTTTCTTGGTTTTTTTTGGGTTACTTGCTTGGGGATATTTGGAGAGCTTGCATAGGAGTTGGCTTGCATTGTGGAAATAAGTTAGAGCTTAGTTGCTTGAAGGATTGAAGGAGTTCACAATGGTAAGGTAGGATCTTGTACTTTATATTTTAGCATTTATTGTTTATATCTTATGTTACAACTGTATGAATGCATGTGATTTTGAATGGATTAGGTTGTGGAGGGGCAAAGGCACATGCACTAACCACGTAAACTAGATTAGGTCATTGATAATTCTCATATTGTAGAAGAGAATAGTAGGAAGAAACAACAAGCGAGAGATAAGGTGAGGAGCCACATTTAGAAAATGCAGGACATTCGGTTGAATGGGAAAATTCCTCCTACTCATGGAGGAAACGAATCTACATAGTCCTCCTTCCGGACACATCAACCATAGTAGTAGCATCGACCCACCTAACATTTAGGCCTCTACCAAGATATGATGCACATAGAGGGTAGAGTATGGGGCCTCTAGCTAGAGGAACCATTAGGACTTAGGCACCACCTAAAGCTTGGTCATTTGGAGCTCATATGCAAAAGCCACATAATTCTAGAACAAAATCATTAGGTTCTACAATGTAGACCACTAGAACACCTGGAGGAGTCTTTTCCCATTGGAGGGGACTTGACAGTTGTTATGGATGCAGTGTAGAGGGAGACCATTGGAGAGATTGTTCGTAGAACCCTAGTAAGAAGGGTAAGGGCCCTATTTATAACCTGAAAGTTGGAGATATGATATGATGTCATAGGATTTATGCAGCGGTCAAGAACCGCTAGGAATAGCACTAGATAACTATGATCAAGACTATATTTAGCATTGGGGGTATTCCTATATCTATCATATTTGACTTAGGATCTTCCAATTCTTTTAATTACCCATCCTTAGTAGAGTGATGTGGGTTAGTGGAACTTAGGAATGGTTGTAGTTGGGACATAAAGATGGTTTCGAAGCCAAGATCACAAGTAGAATTCTTAGTCAATGAGTCTCAGTAAACCTATAACCATTCACCACATCCTTGGATCTTCGTACCCTTCCATTGGGATCTTATGGGATGATTTTTGGTACGGATTGGCTTTCAAACACAGGGTGAGAATGGATTACAAAAGTAAGGTAATCTCTTGTGTAGATGATTTGAGATTTGAGTCAATAATTGTTGGGGTTAGGAGGCCTATATCCATTCGCACTATATTTTTATGCAGTGAAGCGGTGCATGCGTAAGGGATTTAAGTTATATGCCATTACATTTAGTGAAAAGTCAAAGGATGAGAAGAGTGGGCCTTCACTCGATGACCATCACATTTTGCAATAGTTTTCAGATTTCTTTCCCAATGAATTACCAAACTTAGCTCCCCACGCGAGAGATATTTTTGTATAGAATTAGTTCTGAAGTAGAGCCTATCTTATGCGCACCTTATCGGATGATTACCATTGAGCTTTATGAGCTCATGTTGTAGCTCAAGGGCCTTCCGAGAAGTGCCAAATCTATCCTAGTGTATCTCCTTCAGTGCCCCGATGATTTTTGTTAAGAATATGGACGGATCCCTAAGATTTTGCATTGATTACCGTGGCTAAATAAAGTAACGATCAAGAATCGTTACCACCTTCCACACTTTTTTATTTATTTTATCAAATAAAGAGGGATAATGTGTTTTAGAAAACAGATATAAATTCAGGGTTTTATCACCCGAGGATTATGGAAGAAGATATCCATAAGACAAACTTTCACACTATATATAGTTACTATGACTTCATAGTTGTGCCTTCAAAACTGATAAATGCCCCTACAAAGTATTCATGATCTTGATGAATAGGGTATTCAAGACATTCTTAGACCATTTTATGCTTGTGTTCCTAGATTAAAAATTGATCTACTCACACACATGTGAAGAGAACCTTCGATATCTCTTATAGTGTCTTCGAGAACCGTAATTATATGAGTACCTAGAGAAGTGTGTGTACTTTTAGACAGAGGTTCAAGATCTAGTTCACATCATTTCTAGAGAAGATATCACAATCAATCCTTCCACGATTTGATATATCATTGATTGGCCAAAACTCCACCAATGTGACTAAGGTACATGTAGTTTTATGGGATTAACGGATACTACAGAGGTTTGTAAAAGATTTGTCACACATTTCTCATCCCCTCACTTCCCTATAGAAAAAATGGAATATTTTTTATGGTCGACAAATTTGAGAAGACCTTTAAGACTTTGAAGGAATTCCTTACCACAACACTTATCCTAAAATTTACAGATCCTCAGAGGGACATTTTTGTTTGTACATATGATTCATTGGCAGGGATAGGAGGAGTACTAATGAAGGATGACCGCATTGTCACATTTGAGTCTTACAAACTTAAGGATTATGAGCTCAATTACCTAAATCATGACATTGAGCTTGCACAATGGTACATGATTTAGTTCGATGTCATGATTTTTGGTTGGGCAGGAGGTTCACATTCAAGATAGATCACTTGAGCCTACAACACCACTTCACACGACCCAATCTCAATGCCCTTCAATGGAGTTGGATCTAGATTTTTAAGAATATGATATGGAGATTGAGCATGTGATGGGTAAAAATAATGTGGTAGCAGACACCTTGATTCGATGGAGACATATTTCAATTGGTAAATCATTGGGTATAGATTTACGGAGTAGAAATTTACAAGTACTAACACGTAAAAAGTTCTATCTTTTAGCCGAGAGAAGAGATTGAGTCACACAGATCCCTTAAGGGGAAGTTTGAGGGGTTATCATTACATTATGATGGGATTATTAGACACAAGGGTCAGATATATGTGCCTAGAGATGGAGGTTTATGACATAAAATTTTAGTAGAGGCTCATAATGCACCTTATTCAACCTATCCACAGGGGAAGAAGATGTATGCTACACTGAGATAGTTATTTTGTTGGAGCAAACTTCGGAGGGATATAGCTTGATATGTGTCTCGGTGTTTGGAGTACCAGAAGGTAAAGGCTGAGAACCAACATATAATTATCCTTCCTTATCCTCATATTATACTAGAGTGTAAATGGGACACCATTTCCATGGACTTCTTTATTGGGCTTCCTATGTCAAGATATCACCATGATAGGATCATGTTCACGGTAGATAACTTGAAAAAAGTGGGTCATTTTTATATGGTTAAGACCTCCTACACAATGAGTGTAGTTTGGCATGTTTATATGGATGATATAATGATATTGAATGGGATTCCGTTGAAGATCATCTATCACCGTGATCCCTTATACACATTGCACTTTTGTACCATCATGCAGTTTGCACTTGGGATGAAGATCAACTTCGTACAAATTATAACCTTGAGATAGATGGTCGACTAAGCATGTGAACCTAATACTAGAATATATGCTTCAAATGTATGTTATGGATCATCAGTCATGATGGGAGGAGTATTTGGTATCTGGTTGAGTTTACATACATTAACATCTTTCGAATTCCATCAAAGCATGACACCCTTCAAGTATTGTATGGTAGAGAGTAAAATACTCCTTTGAGTTTGGATAAATTAGAGGATAGGGTTACTATTGGGCCAACGATGTTGTAGGATATGGAGCATTATGTCACTTTGATCATCGAGAGATTATAGGAGACACAAGATAGAAAGAAAGAGTATAGGGATAAGATAATAGATATTAGTTATGAGGTTGGCACAAAGGTGTTTCTAAGAGTCAAACCTCATAAGATCCTCATCTCTGTTATATAAAGGCTCTAAGATAGCTCCCTTATTTATAGTTCCATTTGAGATCTTGGAGTGGATTCGTCACATAGCCAACTGCTTAGCTTTTCCACCCAACTTGTCTCAAATCCATGATTTCTTCTATGTTTTTGTTGTTATGGATATATATACTAGACCCATCTCATGTCTTGGATTAGACCGCCTTGTAGGTTTATGAACATGGAAAGGTGATTGTGGAGCCCGTGCATATCCTAGAGCACAGGACCATGGGCATTCAAGGGCATGAATTTGAGAAGGTATGCATCTGGTGATATTGATATGATCAGTCAAGTAAAGTCTAAGGTGAGGGGATGTAGTTCCCACATATGTTTCAGTGACTTCAAGGAGGAAGTCAAGTCTAAGGGGAGGGGGATGTAGTTCCCACTCCTCTTCAACACCTATTTTTCTATGATCATGTTTATTAGTTGCTTAGTGACATGGACATTATTATGATATTTTGGATGGCATGATGCTAGAGAGTATGGACATTAAGATTACCAGTGTGTTTGTGACTCTTATTATCTATTGTATCGATTCCTAATGGACATTGATAGATATTGTAGTACATGATGACGATTTAGCCTTTTTTGTTATATTTTGACATCTTGGAATCTTGCACTTGGAGATTATATTTAAACGATTGGACTAACTCGTGGTGTGTACATTGATGTTATAGTTTATTAATAATATGATGATAATAGGTGATCAGTAGTATGTATTTGAATTCATCTAGATAGATATGAGTTACAATGGATGTACGAAGCATATGGTTATTGTAAAATATGAACTCTAATAAATGGTTATAATTAAGCGTAGGGTGATAGTAAATGTTAATGGATATGGTAAAATTGTGAATAATTTATTTAGAATAGAATTTCTTAACTATGATAATGATGCGATTACATTATATGATTATGTTATTTGATAAATGATCTATGTGTTTTTATTTCCGACATATTGATATGGCCTTGAGGTTGAAGGTGGTATTGTATTGATTGTTTGTAGGAAATGAAATCACAATAAACAAAGAAGGGACTAAGAGACTAACTATGGAAGAATACTAGATTTTTACATCTTGGTAACCTTGGCATTTGTGTGTGTGTGTGTGTGCTTCGTTTTTTCTTGTTATGTCTGTTAGGAGGTCTCCATGGGGGAGCAACCTCACAAGTGACCATGTGTGTGATTGTTGTAATTGTTCTTCTATTTATTTTTCATAGTTGAGTATGTGGTTTTATTGAATTCTAATGTTTTCCCATGTCCTTGTGTTTATTAGTTTTCTCTTGATTAATTTAATTAACTCGTGTATTTTACAAATTAGATAATGTGACAATTGGGCACAATGAATGTGGTAAATAGTCGTTACATCCTTCATGATTTTGGATGGATTTTACATTTATTTTTGTTTTTGTACATGAAGTTGTTTTGTGATGCTTTGAGAGGTATATGCGGTTGTTTTATGGTGCTTTGGGAGGTATATGGAGTTGTTTTGTGATGCTTCAAGAGGTATATGGAGTTTTTCGGTGATGTATTAGGAGTTGGTGTTATGATTAATATGTGATCATGTAATTCTATTTATGTTTTGTTATGTTGATAATTGATGCCCCTCATTGAGGGTACGATTCGATCCTCTTATTGACTATGTAACTACATTTATTGTCCCAGGTTGTGTGAAACCTTTACATGTGTACATGTTTGGAATTCCATGTTGCAGTAGTTTACTTATGTTACGAGTACTTTGCTTTGTTAGGGGAATGTGTAATAAGTAATATGTTATGGGGATCATGTATGTTCCTTCCATGGTTTTGTTGAGTTCTTGTGATATGATATAGTTGTGAAAGTGCATAGCATGATGCCTTGTGAACCATTAATGTTGTGTTTTGCCATTGTGTGGTATTGTGATGCTAAATTTCATTGGGCACCCACAAATATAAATAAAATGAAATCTAGAAACAATAAAATATTAAGAGATTGAGGTTAATAAATATTTTTAAGGAAAGGACTAACTAAGTAATAAAAAAAAGGGAACTGCCAATCTTCATAGAACATTAAAATTTAAGATATTACCGATCTAATTTTCTTCATCGTCATTGCGCTTTTTTTGCAACATGTTTCATTCGTTGGTGATTCATTTCTCCTTGTTTGTGAGTACCCTCTTCTAATCTTATCCTTGTGTCACATCGAGGATGATACTTTTATAAGGGGAGGGAAATGTACTTCCACCATTATATTACTATAATGTAATAAAATTAGAAAAAGGATAAAGCGTTGGTGGAGGAATTAATTGGGAGTAGTTGAAATGGAAGTGAAATAATTTAATGGAGAATTGTTGGATGGCGGTTAAGTGTGGCAGGAGATTACAGGGCATGGGCCACCCAAAGGACCCTTCATACCGGTCATTTTCCTTGCAAAATAATCGATCAACTTGTTTTGAGATACAAATACATTTGTCACGCTGAAACCAAGCTAACTTTGTAAATTTAGTAGTATTTTGATAGTTGCAGGTGCACTGTTGGACATTAATGTAATGTGGACACAAAAATAAGGCACGTCAACTGTGTGAAAAAATTCCCTTAAGGTGCTGAAGTATCATGGAATGCCGCGTTTGTAGGAAGGCACAACTAATCGATCCGGGTTTTTTTCTCAAGCGGTTCAAGGTCTCTGAGTGGGAAGAAAAAAATATATTGATGCCACTTCTTTGTGTAATGTATGTATAAGAGAAGAAGGATATTGAATGTTAGGAGGTGCTACATTTGGGGTTAATTCCTACCTATATTATTTTTTCCTTTTCACTCTTTCTCTGCATGGAACCCATTGTAGTTTACATTTTCCTACCTATAATTGGCTTTGTGCAAAATGTGAGTTTTATAACGGGGTATGGACATCCAACAAAGGATAACAGATAGAGGAATTTTTTCAGATGTTTTATTTGCAAGTGTCCTGGTAGATATGGATGTAAAAGGTGGTATGTAGACAACATAGAATGTAGGATATGCACGAAATGGCTTTGTTTGTTGTTTGGAGAAGAAAGCTTTTGTGTGTTGTTCATTATTGGTAATGTTACGAACTTTCCCCTACAACATTGGAAATGGTTGCACTTGCGGATTCATTTTCCTACCCATCACCCCAATTCAGAGGAGAAGGGAATTTTTAAGACTAACTTTTACATAGATGACACTTTGAAAAGAGAGTAAAAATTCATCATCTTGGATTTGATTGTTCTAAGGACTTCCATGAGTATACTATCAGATTTGGTCCTCAAATGATTGAATGGTTAATTGATGGGAAGACTATGAGGAGTGAAAAATTCCAATGAGGGAGATGGGTTTCCATCCAAACCCATGTATTTGTATGTCTCTGTGTGGAATGCAAGATACATTGATGAGGGAAGGTGGACAAGACCTTATTTTTTCCACCATTATCCTTACATTTGTAGATACAAGCATGCCCATATCCCTATTAGATTATAAAAATGTTGTGCACTGTGGGAATAATTTATTTGACATATCTCTTCCTATCAAGGCTATTTTAAAGATAACCTTCTTCAATCTCACTCTTATCATCTCCAAGATCACTATTGAGACTAAAAATTAGCTCTTCCCACCCTTTTAAGTCCAACCTTATTAAGATATCTTAATGTGGGTCGTGGTGTGCACAAAATGGGTCATTGAAAAGGCCTTCCAAACTTTGAAGCAAATACGAATGGAAGGGGTAAAGAGAGACTCCACAACCTTTTCCAGCATACTTCTTTCATATGTGAAAATGGGAGCTTTAGGGAATGGGTGTTTGGTAAGGAAATTCACTACTGTTCGATTATATGCCTCAAACAAATGTGATCTCATGGTTTTTTTTGGTGGCAAGACATGCACAAAGTGGATTTTTGAAAAGAAATGGGAATCCAGAAATCAAAGTGCAACTAGCAAGTGTATCACCAAACTCTGCAACGGTACATGCTAGTATTTCCAGGCATGGTCTCCTTACCTACATATTTATATTTTTGTATGATTGGTTCTTCATTTGCAATATTATAGAAATATTAAAATATTAGATACTCAAACAATTGGATATTTTAAATAGACAACTAGTGCAATTAATAAAACAACACCTCGTGATTTTCCCTCAACCATGTTGCGACCACAACCTCATGCATTGATAAACCTAGGGTGTCAAAACTTGGTGCTCATGTCCATTGGTTTGGTGAGATCTAGATGAGTTAACTAAAACAACCATTTTTGTCTACCTTGCAAAGTTAGAAAAATTCATATATCATAGACTTCCAAAACAAAAATCTAAGCCTTGTAAAAGAGATGTCAGGCATTGTATGTGTTCCTTGTTATTAATAGATTCACATAAAGCATTAGATAAACCTTTTCTTACTTTTTCGCTCTCTTCTCCGCTCCTTTAGGAGCCCTACTACTCCGTTTTGTACTTTTAGGGCACTGTTAAAAATGAAAATTTGGGTTTCATTTTGGCCTATCATTTCAATCTTGTGTAACAAAATACTTTCACAAGGCTTCGTAACCCTCTAGTATTTTTACTAGAAAAATCCTAGAACCTTTAGTTTAGGGAAAAACACATTCCTAGCTAGTTGGCAAGGGGATTTTCTAGGCCTTTGGTCGTTGTTAACTAAGTTAAATCGAGATTGATTACGACTTGTGGCTCAAAAAACCCATCCACCAATTATAAAATGTTCACGAGTTATGAATTCCGTCGGTTCCTAGTGAATTCTTGGTATATATGAGAACACTTATAAATTTTATTGTTGTGTATTTTCTCATCGAGAATATAGTTTTTGAATGTGGTTTCTCGGCTTTCGGGCGTAAATTGAGTGTTTTTGCACCTTGCATGAAAACATAAAAACAAATTTGTAGGACCCCAAGTCAAGTTACCTAAGCACCGTAGAAACCTATTGAAACTTGTAAATAACTATTTTAAACTCTATCTTCTAGTTTGTTGTGTGAAATTTAACTTTTGATAAACTAGTGTCTCTTTCTTCTCTCTCTCTAGTTAAGAAATGAAGTGAACTGAATTGAAATGAATATATGTCTCTAACCCTCTCTTTTTAGTGAAAATTATTATTATTATGTATATGGAAAACTACAAATGTTAATTATGCTATATTTATGTGGATGCCATGCCAACTATTTATCATTAATTTCATGCTCACATGGTTTTGCAAGATGCAAGTAAGACGATGAAATAACATGATTGTAATGCATTGTGTATCACTATAATTTATGTATGTCAATAAAAATATATATATGTATTTTTATGTCACAATAAAGTTTATTATTGAAATTTGGTAATGTGTATAAGCTGCTAGTTTTAGGAGTGCTTTAGAAAATGTGCATTCAACTATAGGTGTCTTTTGATTTAGAATGGCATATGGTAAAATAAATGGGGGTTGAATATATATGTTAAACAAAGTTATAGAGGATAATTAAAAATTTTACGAAGTATTCAAAGGTTTATTAATGAATTTTTGTAACATTCTTAAGTTGTTATTTTCTAGGGAATGTTCATCTAAACATGGGTGTTATTTTGATTCCCAAATTTTGTATTGTAAAAGTTGGATAAATATGTTAAATGAAATTGAATTTGACATCTTATAGTGCATTCTCGTTGTGAAATTTATGATGAAATATCTAGAGTGTTGTGTTATTTAACTAGAAAATATAGAAAGGAAACCTAAATATAATAGTCAACCTTAGTTTAAAACTTGTGCATATCTACCCTTCTCACATGATCTTTCTTAGCATAGAAGAAACTTAAACCTTATAATGAACTTAAATATTTACGCTTGATATCACATTCTAGATTAAATAAACAAGATCCCAAGTTTGATTTTACTGTCATAACATGTATGCTTAGTGACATATGCGTGAACTTGATGGTTAGGAATGACATGGTTAAAAAAATTCTTGAGTATGTCATTCCCTCCGAGGTTTAGTAATCATGTGTGTAGTAAGGAGAGTGTGTTCTATTAAGGTAGTACTCCATGAGAATCCAAAATTAAAAATAGTGTAAAAGCCTCTTGGACTAATGCACGTGTTGAGTGGTTAAGATCTGTAACTAACCTTTTAAGTAACCTTTCGAGTTGGGATATTAAAAGAACTCGATACCCATTCTAAATTATCATTTGGGTTTTGGTTCCAATGCTAAGAGTTAATTACAAAACTTAACAACTTTTAATTTTTGATTTATTTGAGAAAATGTGACCTTAAGACGTTGTGCTTGGAAAAACGTAAAGTTTAGATTGTTCTTATAACATGTTTAAACCATATTTTGGTGAGAAAAAGGATCCAGTTGTGTAAAATCTAATGTGATCCTTAACCCTTTAAATGATGGACTAATCCATCTTACTCTCCCACTTGTTTTTCTATGTAATAGATGTATGATGTGAAACTATGTGATGATGTACTTAGAGATAAAACCCTAAGACATGGACTAATAGTTTCATGAGGATTCAAATGCACCTAATAACAAACATGTTAAACAATACATTACAAAAGGTATGTAAACTTAGTTAGGGAAGAATTAAACCTTTTATTTCAGATGTAATATGATACTCAAGAAACCTAATCTAGAAACAAAAATAAGGAAGTATGTTTCCATGTTAAGTGTCTTTTAATCCTTAACTAATTATTGAAGCATAACTATAATAAAACTATAATTGATGAATTACCTTGGGAAGTGTCATTGTGGGATGTTATTCGATAGAAAAGTGAAACATGATCTTCCTTATATTGTGATTAAACCATCTTGCAATGGGTAAGAATATAATTCATATAAAACTTATTGTGTACTAAATCAATTATCTTATTCTAAATGATTGAAATAAACATGACCTTAAATCCTTTGAAAATGTAACCTTCACCTCAATCAGAATTACACTTGTTTCTTTGTGTAATATAGTTATGAAATAATATTAGGATGCTTTCCTTAGGAGTGAATACTAGCTATAATACCTAGTAGCCTTGTGTATATGTAAATAGACCTATGTGTACAAAAACATCTTGTTAACGAATGAACAAATTAGATAAGTTATTGAAGTAATGTAGATGATTCTTATTTAATGAGATACACCATAAGTTAAATGTTAAACTGTATAAATGAAATCTAGCAAAAATGAAAAGAAAGGTATGATTCACACATTATGAGCCTTTCTAGAACTTAAGTTAAATATTTAAAACATGATTGTAATAAGTGTGAAATCCTAAAATATCATACCATGGGAAGACCCTATCTATAAGTTTATATTGTATTGGAATTTCTATGTCATGGCTTGTCATTTGACAAAAAGAGGCCTTGATGTGCATCACGTGTTTTCATCTTATATATGTGGGTTAATGTTTGTGCAAACTCATCATGTGTTGTGCGTTGTCCAAATTGATCTCATGAAATGTCGTGTGTACGAAAAAGTAAATCAAATAATATTATTCTGGTATTTTTACTGTTGTATTTGTGTGTGTAAAATGTGGGCGTTACACTTAAACTCTCCCACCAATGCAACCTATGATATGAGGGGTAAATTTTAGCCCCTATTATTTGTTTTTAAAGGAAAAAGGGAAATTAATGCCACCCTTTTTTCCTAAATCTCTTAATTATGTTTTTGAAAGTATGGAATGGAGGACTTTGTGTGGAAATGAAATTGTCATACCTTCACCTTACTCATTTATGGTGTCTTGGATTATGTGTTTGACTTGTGAGGTTGATTGGGGAGAAATGATGTGACATCCTACATGGACAAACCTCACCATTATCTCCACTATTTTATATTTATTGGAGTTTCTTTGTTGTTTTACAGTTACTTGCTTGGGGATTTTTAAGAGCTTGAATAGGAATTGAAATTCATTGTGGAAATAAGTTAGAGCTTGGTTGCTTGAAGGATTGAAAGATTTTTCAATGGCAAGGTAGACTCTTATACTTTATATTTTAGCATTTCTTGTTTATGTTTTATGTTGTGAATGTATGAATGCATGTGATTTTGCATGGATGCATGTGAATTGACGCTATTCAAATTATTTTCCCGAGCTCATTGCTCACCTTTTTGAAACTCCCACTAAGAAAAAGAAAGGAAATGTGGAAAGAATCAATGTTATGAAGATTAAAATGACCAAGGAGGAGACCATGGCCTTTGGTTTTATGAGTAGGTCGTGAAAACTATCATTAGTTTGTATCACCACCACTCCTAGGTTGGCAACACGCATCTCATTATAGAAAGTTTCAACAATTGTCTCACTTTATATTACTCTCGTACAAATAAATCCTCCTTCCCATGTATTTTTTATTAACTGCAGACAAACACAAATAGAAAAGAAGTGATATGACAAGCTTGATATTCTTCTAGGAAACTGCCACACCGAATCCTATGATTTTGATGTTGAGAAACCATGCAACAATGACTATGTAGGAAATATTGTTACATTTTGTATTCTGATATAAATTTTGAGTGGATGAAGGATTCCCTAGGCAAAAAAATCAGGTATCACAAAGAGAATAGAAGATCCTCACTATTCTAAACACATTACTCAACTAGATTTTTTTGTGCATCATCATGTTGTAGATGCCCAATATAGCCCAATAGAAATATGCATTCATACACAAATAAACTTTTTAGGATAATTGAAAAAGAAAAAATATCAAAATGTAAGAAGACATAAAATAATTTGTAGTAATCCCTTGTGAAAAAACTCAATAATTTTGATTTCCAAACACTCAATCTACAACTACAAATTTATAAATCTTCTATTTACTTTGAATTATGCCCATAAGATCTTCATTGAATAGGGAAGCTTCAGTGCAAATTTTCCCTACATTTCAAACCTTAGAGATATTTAGGATCCTTGAAAGAGGCATTTTGTAATGATCAAATATCTCCGATCAACTCATCACTCTTAATCATTAAATATCTACCATCTATCTCAAGAATTGTTGGAGTAAACATATATTGATGCACTCCACAAGTACGCGTTACATGTTAAGCATTAGTTTTGAAGATTTAATATATTCAATTTAACCCACATGCATTGAAAACTGGAACAACGTGGAGATCCTTAGATATTTCATAATTATTGGCATCTAATTAAAGAGAGTTGTTGGTGCTCAAATTAGTCTTGCCCCATTTTTCATTGAAATTCCTTAGTTTGCGGCCTTTGTCATGTTTTCTATCTCCCCGTATTGGTGCTTGAAGAATCTTTCCTCCATTTGGTTGCCATGATTAGTCCCTTCCTTGGTTGAGGATCACTTAAAGGTCCAGAATTTGTTTTTCGTTCCTCTGTCCATTTGAAGGAGTCTATAACTTGGGCGTAAAACTCGGGTTTTTCCTTTCCTTCCATTTTCCACAGTCACATTTTGTTTTCCTATCATTTTTATCCCAAATACCTATGGAAACATGATTTGATGTATCTCGTAGGATCATATTTAAGCCTTATAACATTCCAAAATTCTTTGTCCTTGAAGAAATATTCATTTCCTAGATCAAATGGTGATTTTCCTACATTTTACGATTCGATAGGTGTATTTGTCCCGGTCAAATTTACTTCTCAACATCAATGGAAATGTGGCCCTTTCTAGTTGAATGTGCCTCTACATAGAACTCTAAAATCTCTAATGCTCGCTTCAACCCAAAACTTGTCGACATGGAGGAACGACGCTCATTTGAAAATTCACCTTTTGGTTAGGCCTTGGACTTGCGCCAGGGGGACACATGGAGGTTTTCTCTGCTTTGCCCAGACTTAAGACAAAATTTTCATGCATTTCGTAGATTTTTGGCTAACCATGGAGAAGTGGAGGGCTGGCGCTCATTTCAGGATCCGCCTCAGGGTTCCACCTTAAAAATTATGACAGGAGACATGTGGAGACTTATGCCGGCTCTGCTTTGTACTTAAAATTTTCAAAGCAATTTTCTAAAGTCTGGGACATGTGGTGAGCCTGTGCTTGTTCAAGTTATCTGCTCTTGGGTACCATCTCAAAGTTGTACCATGAATACACGTGGAGGATTCTACCGAGTCTTTCCATACTTAGAATTTTCAAGAAACTTTCTAAAGGCCTAGGACACATGGAGGGACCACACCTGTTTGGGGACCGGCCCCTAAGTTTTATTTTGAAGAAGTGCCAGAACGAAAATTGGAGGCTTTTTCACACTCTGCCCTTTTCTTGGACTTTTCAACGGTTGAAGGAAACTACTTCAGACCCTAAACACATGGCGCCTTCCATCGAACCTTCAAATTTTTCAACAGACTGCATGTCAGATGCGAGATACGCTTTGAGCGCACGATTGTTTGGGTTCTCTTCTATTGGGGACCATATCAAAATGCACCATTGAGACACATGGAGGCTTCCACTAGCTCCTTTTTACACTAAGAATTTCAAAAGGCCAAAAGGTGTTTTTCTTGGGCATAGGGTATGCGGAAGGCTCACGCTTGTTTGGGACTTTCCTATGTGCTTCTCCTTTGTAGTTGCGCTAATTAAACATGTGGACGGCTATGATATAAAGTGGAAAATGGGTATAATCAATGCTTGTTGTGCATTTCACCTATTTTTGAGCCATTTTTTCTCTAAAACTCCTGGAGATGTGAATAGAGACTGCATTTTTTCATCATTCTTTAATTAAATTATTTGTCATCTTTATCTGTAAGGTTCCATTAAATGGATTTGAAAATTAAATTATGAGTCCAAGGATTGTTAAGGTTGATATTTTGAAGTGGGAATCACTCGTACTTGGAAAAATGAGAATTAATAGAGGAAATGAATGCGGGACGAACTAAGAGGAAAGAGAGGGAAAAGGGATCAAATGATGAAAGTGCGGGCACAAAATATGAAAAGGATGTTTCCTAGAAAGTGAAAAAGATTTCTTGTCATATCAAGTTGTGTAGAGTCTCCGAAAATGATTAAAAAGGTGATTTATGGCATGATAGAATCAAAATGATTACAAGGATTGAAAAAATGTTGTGGCATGGATTCCTAGTCATTAGTCGAGGGCCAAAGAAATGTGTTCGGTTTACAATTGGTCCACTGGCATCTTTTAAATCTGAATTTGTTAAACATCACTTTTTGAAGTAAATTATTAACAAACAAAGGTCCCTTGAATATTCTTTCTTTTTAGGGGGAAAATTGAGTGACTAAAATGTATAAATGTAATGAGAATACTCTTGTAAAAGGTCATAGGTTGAATTCTTAAGTGAAAATTTGAGAAAGTCATCTTCCTTAGAGACCAAGCCGAGATAACCTGTTATTTTCTTATATGTTAGTTTTTCTATTGTGTTAAGTTGGTTATAGATGTATAGCCATTGACAAGCACTAATATTTATCTAGAAGCTTTCCCACAGTGATGAATCTAAGCAATTTTGAAATTATTTTGTGTTCAATCTCTAACAATTTGTGTCTACTGTATTTCAAACTGTTTGTAAATATTTTATTTCATTCCCATTGCAATATTGCATTTAAATCTTAGTGAAATAAGACAGGATCTCATCCCTATGATAGTTTAATGGTATTTGAAATTTCAGTTCAAGAGGAGCCTTCATCTTGGATGAGATAATTAAATTTAAAATCAATTCATTTTCATTTGTTGATAAATATTGTCTGTAAGTCTTGGTGTACCTTAGGCATGACTAATTAGATAATTTGGTGTTTAATTGAGTCTTTCAATTTGAGCCTTTGTGTTGGAGTCTAAAAGATTATGTCAAAACGTGTTTATCTACACCTCCATTGAACCACACCTTCTGGTTGAAGGAACGTCTTAGTTGTTCGAAGCTTTTTGTTGTTAAGTTATTCATTGTTATGAAGTCCCTTAGAACATTTGGTATAATCAACTTTATCCTACTTCATCTCCCACCAAAATTATTCAAAACCATGAATCCATCCTACACTACCCCTATTTTCCCGTGTATCAACAAAGGAACAAAATCTACTTACTAAAATATACGAACAATAAGGATTTCTTAATGACTTGATAACTTTAGCCTTGTGTTGAAAGTATCTCTATCGTTTTGAAGTGACAACTCTTAAGAGTTAAATTATGGAGTATTGACCATATTTTTCCAAGTTTTTCTTCATAAAATTTATCTAAAAGAAAGATATCTCCATCTCCTTTATCAAACAAAGGTTACACTAAGTGTCCTCTCAACTCGTCAAAGAGGCACACCTAAAGTAGTGAAGAGAGGTCAAATCCCTTAAAGGTGCTATCCATCTCTCCAAAAATCTGAGTAACAAAGGGCCTATTAGATCTCATCCCTAGCTACAAAATGACACACACTATGATGTATCTACCTCTAAGCTCCACGTCCATCTGTGTTGCTTCTCGGCTTGAAAGGGAGAACAATTTTGGATACCAACACTTGTGGTGGCATGCAGGAATCTTTGAAGTATTTAAACAAAGGTGTACACGTATGACCACAGGTAATTTATTTTACATATTTTAAAGTGCTAATACATTACTTTGAAACATCATTATCTTTTTGACTGTAAGAATTGTTCAAAGTTGTGAGTTCTTAGTGCAATATTTCCATCTTATACGCTTATTGAACTAAGATTCATATCATCCTTGATATATTTGGGTAAAAGAAGAGTAGATCTTGTAAGCTTTGCATTAATTAGGTATTCAAAGACATTTGATAGGTCTCTCATATTGCATTTACACAAACTAAGGTGAAAATCCTTCGTGGTGACTTCGTCTGTTTAAATTATTTATAAATACCAAGTGTCTTAAATAGATATCAAGTAAGATTCGTCACTAATATCTGCAAATCTTGAAGGAAGAATATCTATCTTCGGCAAGGACCCTAATAGAAGGTTGTTTCAAGACACAGAAAGTATAATTCAGAAAGTAGAAGAATTTAGAAGGCTATTGGAGATCAAACATCAAGAAAGGAGATCTCCATTGGTGAAATTGATCAGCTTGTGATTGAAGATTGTAGTACTTCCTCAAGTGCTTCTAAATTAGGTAGTCTCTTTGTTGAATTGAATTGTCCATCTGGAGAGGGTCCATCATCTATATTTGAAATATTTGCTTCTCAATCTACCCCTGTATTTTCAAAATCTAATAGAGTTTTCCAAGAGATAGATCCTTTAGAGGGAAATCATTCTAAAATTGTTTCTCCCGTAAGATTACCTCCCAAACTAATATGGCTCACCTCCACCCACCTGACCTCCATTTATCATTAATACTTTTGGTCCCATCAGTTTTAGAGGTATGGTTGGCTATCCAAATGATGTGCCATAAGATGTAAGAAAAAAATTGCCTCGGTTTCAAGGAAATAATGCAACAACCGGTGATTAGCACTTAAAAGTATTTGTTAATATGATGAAGGACTTTGAAGTAGAGTTTGAGGATGTATACATTAATTTATTTATCCATACTCTAGAAGAATATGCAAGGGAATGGTATAAATATCTCGAGATAATTCCATTGACTCTGACAGAGATGAAAAATACTTATAGGATGCAAGTATGGTGATAAAAAATACACTAGGTTTCTTTTATCGAGTTTGAAAATATAAAAAAGAATCCTAATGAATCATTGCATGATTTCAACACTATATTTAACAAAACATTAAGAAGAATTCCTGTTAATTTGAGGCCATGTGATGAATCATGTCGATAAAGTATTCGAGATGCATTTGATAAGAAAGCTACTTACTATTTGAGGATAAAAACCACAGGAATTTGAGGTGAGCCTTTACCATGGCTCTACAAATTTAGAACAACATTAAAGCAATTGGAAAACCTCCTAAGATGGAGGGTATTAAATTGATGAACCCCCGAGAAGCCTTAATCAATTAAGGTTGTGGATATTGAATAATTTGTAAGGACTTTGGCAGGGCATCAAAGAAATCTCTTAGAAGTTTCCCAGGGAAGAAAAAGGAATTAGACAAGGTTCTCGGGTTAGCATAGGCAACAAGGATAAGGCAAAATGCAAATCATCCTAGAAATGATCGGAGGTCTAATGCCGAGAGGTAAAGGACCCATAGGAGCTAGACAACCCCAAGCTAGGGAAAATAGAGTAGTGCATGATCCTCAAAATCCAAGAGTTATCGTTGTTGAAGAGACAAATCAAATGGATTGGTGTGAGAAATGCTTCTTACCCCACCCACCATGTGAAATAGATAAGAAATTTGAAGAATATGATGATGATGACAACACTGATGATGATGCATGCATGGTGGACTTCTCTACAAGCTCACAACAAGGAGTAACTCCAAATGAGGTAATAAGTGCAAGAATTCGTGTAAGATTTTAGGACTTCATTCACCTGGTACCTCTTCTACCTCCCTCTCATGCTTTAGAAATAGATATGGTACAATCATTTGAACTTCCTCATAATGATTTTGAGTACCTAAGAGATCTAATGATTAAGAAGTATGATGGAGGAATCCCATCAGAAGAGGATAGACATATGCTAATGAATGTTGTTGTGGCCCAAGAAAAAGAGTATAACACAAGATGTAAAGTTGTTAAAGGGACAGGGCCTCAAGCCAAACCAAATACCCAGTTCTCACCAATGTCCCATAAGAGACTCCAAAGAAAGATGCATCTTGAAAAGGAAATTTTGTCTCAAGTAGAACTGGTGTTCCCACCCATGCCCAAAATGTTAAAAACCTTGTGCCATCTAATGAGCTTGTCAACATTTCATCAAATGATACTTTTCCCAAATACATTGCCTATGACATTTCCCAAGTCTTGAGTTAGATATAGATTTCTGTCCCAATTGTGAAATTTCTTAGGATTCCTAAGCATAAGAAGAGGGATTTTGAGAATTTGGGATTGGAGGAAGATACGAGTACCCAAGGCAGAAATATAAATAATGTAAATACTACTCCTCTAACCATTGCAGACCTAGAAAAACCACCGAATTAGAGGAGATAGGTGAACCACTTGAAGTTTACTTGGGAAGATCTTTAGTTTTGTCTCGCTTAAATGTTGATCCATTTTTCACAACACCGATTATTAAAGATAGAATGTTGCACAATTACATGTTTGACATTGGATCATCATCCAATTTTATGCCTCTAGAAGTTATGAATGAATTGAACATTAAAGTTACATGCCCTATGGCAAGTGTACTACAATGGATTATAGAGAGGTGCCTATTGTAGGATGTGTAAAAGGTTATGTGATATAACTTGCATCTTATCCGTGTAAGAACACGAAAATTGATGTTTTCATTGTTGATTTCCCTACTAAATGGGGCATGTTATTATCAAGAAAGTGGGATGCAAGTGTTGGTGGAAGTATTCATATCGATATTTCTTTTTCCACCATTCCAATTAAAGGAAGTCTTCTAAAGTTGCATGGAGAGAAAAAGATGGTGCACCTTATTGAAGATCCAATAATGCTTCTTATGAAGTATTGTATGCTTATGTAGATGTAGATAACTTTGTGGGGTTTTTTGATTGCAAGGAGCACAAGATTGATCAGTGTAAATGTCTTGAACAAGTGCGTTTACCTTGGACCTTTTTATTTGATGGAGCCCATTCCATGTTTGGAAATGGTGTTGGCATTGTTCTTATTTCTCCGGGCCAAAAAGAGTTTGTCTTTTATTTCAAACATAACTTTGAATGTGCTAACAACATTTCTGAATATGAAGCATTGTTATTAGGCTTGAGAATTGCATGGAAATATGGTATAAAGGATATCATTGTCAAATCCAATTCAGAATTGATTGTCAAACAAATTAGAAAATTGTATGCTACTAAAAATCGAGAAATGAAACAATACATGCATGCGAGTCTAGGATTTTGTTGAAATGTTTGAATATTTTAATATTGTGCACCATGACGAAAGTTTAATGCTATTGTAGACAAGTTAGCAGTGCTAGGATCCAAATTTGGGAATTATATAGTGTCTCCATTTTGTGAGTATGATGTTGAAATACAAAGAAGGCCATCTCGTCCCGATAACATTAAAAATTGGCAAGTGTTTGATGATGATGCCCAAGTGAAATGGTTTCCTGAGAACCAAGGTGAGTTTCTTGACCAAAATATAGATTGGGAACCAATGGTGTGTGTTTCCAAAGGAAATGAAACATTATTTGGCAAAGAAATCATCCAGTTTAATACAAACACGATCCCCGAGGTTTGGTGGCTCTTGAGTCAAATTTTGATAATGCTGATTGCATTATTAAAAGGAGTATTTCGGTTTAAAGAGATGTGGAAGAGAACAACCTAGGAACAAAGAAAAATCCAGGTAAAATCTGGTTAGGAAGCAATCTCGGTAAAGAGAAAAGAAGTCCTATGTTCAATTGCTGAAAAAATATCAAGACTACCTATCTTGGTCTTACTCTAAGTTGAAGGCATACGGGAATATTTTTTCAAACATGAGATTCCTCTTGAGTCTAATGCTAGGAATTTTAGGAAAAAACAGAGGCCCATCAATCCGCTTCTTTCTTTGAATATGCAAGAATAACTAAATAAGTTGAGGGATGTAGGGATCATTCAGCCCACAAGGTATTCTTCTTTGTTTGAAAACCTAGTTCTGTCGGAAAAGAATAGTGACATAAGGCTATGCGTAGACATCGAATCGAACAAAGATTCATTGAATGATTATTACCCTCTTCCAAACATGGAGAATATGCTACAACTAGTAATTGGTTATGATTTGGTATCTACTCTGATGATTTCTCTGGTTATAATTAAGTTGTTATGAAGGATTTAGAAAGAATAAAGACTACCTTTACTACTCCTTGGGAACTTATGTCTATGTCGGATGCCTTTTGGATGAATGAATGTTGGAGTAACTTTTGAAAGAGAAATGGATGTAGAATTTGTTGGTTATATCAATTATTTCATTTTTTTTTATTAGGATGATGTAATTGTGTTTTCTAGAAATAGAAATGATCACTTGCAACACTTGGAGAGAATGCTGATAAGGTGTAGAGAGTATGGCATATCATTGAATCCCAAGAAGTTCCACTTTGGAGTGCAAAAGGAAAAGTTGCTTGGTCACATTGTATCAAAATAAGGGGTCATGATAGATCCAGAGAGAGTGGAAGCCATCAACAAGGTTCCAATTCCAAGAACTAAGAAGGGAATTCAATCCTTCTTTGGAAAAATAAACTTTATCAGAAGATTTGTGTCTAACTTTGCTGAGCTAACCATCCCCATTACTAGCATGCTAAAGAAGGACCAAGTTATCAAATGGGAAGAATTTTCCATTCAAGCTTTCAATGGGATCAAAGAAGCACTAAAGCATGCCCCTATTTTGGCAGCCCCAAATTACAAGAAGCCTTTTCAAGTGTTTTCTTTTGCTTCAGAAAACACCATTGCATCTGTTTTGTTGCAGAAGGATGATGAAGGGGCTTAGAGACCAATTGTATTTTTCAGTAAGGCATTACATGGAGCTGATTTGAAGTACATAATCATGGATAAGAAAGAATTTTCCTTGGTGAAAGCAAAAAAAGGTTTTCAGACCCTACATAGTGATCTCTAAATTTTTTCCTTATGTTCCTCACACCATTGTGAAAGACATCTTATCGAGATGGAGGTCTCAAAAAAGATGTAGATGGGTGAACAAGTCAGGGAATATGACATGGATATCCAAACCATGAAATTTGTAAGAAATTTGGTCCTCGCTAAGCTTATGGCTGAGAGAAACTTGCAAACTATTGAGGTGGTGAATGAAGTAGAAGGAGAAAGGGTGGATGTCCTTGAAAATTTGGTAAGTTCTGAATGGTACAAGGATATAATATTTTATCTCAGACATCTATGCTACCTTGAATATTTGAGTAAAAATCAGAAAAGAGCTCTTAAGTTAGCCTCTCAAAAGTATGTCATTACTAATTTTGGGTTATCTTGGAAGAACCTCGAGGGAGTGCTCTTGAGATGCATTACTAAAGATGAGGCCCCCAAAATAATTTTTGATCTCTATGGAGGAGTCTGTGGGGAAATTTTGCTAGAAGAGTTAGAACACATAAAATCTTGAGGGTGAGTTATTGGGGACCAAATTTCTTCAAGGATACAACTCTATTGGTTAGGAAATGTGAAAGTTGCCAGTGTTTTTCTAGAAGAATGAAAGCTTCAGGCTCTCTTCCTTTACACCTTGTGTTAGTTGAAGCCCCATTCGACAATGGGGAATGAATTTCATTAGGGAAATTTTTGATCCTTCCAAAGGCTTAGTCATAAATGGATTCTTGTAGCGGTGATTATTTCACTAAGTGGCTGGAAGCAATCCCCACCAAGAAGGAAACACACCAAATTATCATGGACTTCATGCTAAATCAAATCATATGTAGATTTGGAGTGCAAACTAAAATTCTTTCCGATAATGCCATGAGTTTCATAGCCAAACCTTTGGTGGTAATGTGCAAAGAGTATGGAATCAATCGACATATGCTTCTAACTACAATCCCCAAGGAAATGGACAAGATGAGTCCAACAATAAATTTTTTTGAAGATCATTAGAAAAACCTTGAAATGAACAAAAGGAAGTGGGGTGACAAAACTGAAGTTTTCTTTTTGGGATGAAAAAATCACTCAAAAAGAGTTACTTGGTAAGAGACCATTTGAGTTGGTATGAGGAACTCAAGCTTTGATTCCCCTTCATTTGCAATTGTCTCCATTTTAGTTTGTTCAACAAATTGAAGATCAAGAAGTTATTCCATACGATGTTGGAATCAATCAGATTATTGAGTTAGATGAAGAAAGAAGGGCATCCCATCAAGAACATGTGAAGTTCAAAGAAAAGTTGAAGAAGCTATTTGACAAGAAGGTAAATCCCGAGCTTTTAGGATTGGGGATCTTGTGTTTTTATGGGATAATAGGCATGAAGATAAGGGCAAGCATGGTAAATTTGATGAATTATGGATGGGCTCTTATTCCATTCATATTTGAATTGGTGAAAATACCTTCTTCCTAAAATAATTAGATGGGGAACAGATTGAATTGCTTGTTAATGGTAGGAATTTGAAACATTTCCTTGATTGATTTCTCGAAAAAGGTATACTCCATTTGTATAGTGTATAGTTCTTTGTTCTCATTTGCTTTTGTGTTTTTGTTCATTTTAGTCCTTGGTGACCTGGTTTTGCTTGTTTCTTGGTTAGTTTTTTGGAGGATGGTTATGGTTGTTCTGCTCTCTACAAGTTTATTCTTTGACTCATTGCCCAATGGTCTATTTATGACACTTGATCTACTATTTTTCTTATGGAACTGACAGGAGTACCAATCCCAAGTCGAGCCAATGTTGGTGCTCAACTTAGTCTCACCCCATCTGTCATTGAAATTCCTCAATTTGTGGCCTCTATCATGTTTTCTATCTCGCTATATTGGTGATTGAAGACTCTATCCTCCATTTGGTTGCCATGATCAGTCCCTTCATTGGTCAAGGATCACTTAAGGGTTAAGGATTTGTTTTTCATTCCTCTGTCCATCTGAAGGAGTCTGTAACTTGGGCTTAAAACTTAGGTTTTTGCTTTCCTTCCATTTTCCACACTCACATTTTTTTGTCCTATATTTTTTATCCTAAATACCTATGGAAACGTGATTGAATGTAGCTCCAAGAATCATATTTAAGCCTTATAACATTCAAAAATTCTCTATCCTTGAAGAAAGATTCATTTCCAGGTTCAAATGGAAATTTTCCTGTATTTTACAGTTTGATGGGTGTATTTTTCCCTATCAAATTTACTTCTTAGCATCAATGGAAATGTGGCCCTTTCTAGTTGGATGCGGCTCTACAGGGAACTCTAAAAACTCTAAGGTTCGCAAAAAAAAAAAACCTGTCCACATGGAGGAACGACGCTCATTTAAAAATTCACCTTTTGGTTTGGCCTTGGAGTTACATGAAGGGGACACATGGAGGTTTCCGTTGCTTTTCCCAGCACTTAGATTTTTTTCATGCGCAATGTATAGTTTTGGAGGACCATGGAAAAGTAGTGGGCTGGCGCTCATTTAAGGATCCACCTCAGGGTCCCACCTTAACAATTGCAATAGGGAGACATGTGGAGGCTTCCGCCAGCTCCTCTTTGTACTTAAAATTTTCAAGGTAATATTATAAGGCCTATGACACATGGTGAGCCCACGCTTGTTTAAGGACTGCTCTCTTCGGCACCATCTCGAAGTTACGCCATGAAGACACATGGAGGCTTCCTCTAGGTCTTCCCATGCTTAGAATTTTCAAGAAAATTTCTAAAGACCTGGGACATGTGGAGGGACCGCACCTGTTTAGGGACCAGCCCCTAAGTTTTATTTTAAAGAAGCGCCAAGAGGACACTTGGAGGCTTCCACTAACTCTACCCTTTTCTTGGACTTTAGAATAGTCGAAGGAAACTATCTCAAACCCTAGACACATGGCACCTTCCACTGAACCTTCAACTTTTTAATAGACTTTGTCGAACCGAGACATGTGTTAAGCCCGTACTTATTTGGGGACCATCTCAAAATGCGCCATTGTGACACGTGGAGGCTTCCGCTAGCTCCTTTTTACATTGATACTTTTCAAAGGCCAAAATGTGTTTTTCTTGGGCTAAGGGTACGTGGAAGGCTCGCGCTTGTTTGGGACTTGCTTCTATGCTTCTCCTTTAAATTTGCACCAAGGAAACATGTGTACGGCTATGATATAAAGTGGAAAAGGGGTAGAATTAATGGTTACTTGTGCATTTCACCTATTTTTCTGCCATGTTTTCTCCAAGACTCCTGGAGACGTGAATAAACACTATTTTTCATCATTCTTTGATGAAATTCTTTGTCATCTCTATCTGTGAGGTGCCACCGAATGGATTTGATACTTAAATTCTGAGTCTAAGGATTGTTAAGGTCAATATTTTGAAGTTGGAATTACTCATTCAATCACAAAAATGGGAATTACGAGAGGAAATGGATGCGGGGCAAAATTGCAGAGGAAAAGAGAGGGAATAGGGATGAAATGATGAAAATGCAAGTGCAAAAGATAAAAAGTATGTTGCCTCGAAAGTGAAAAATATTACCTGTCATATCTAGCTGTGCAGATTCTATGAAAAATTATTAAAAAGGGGATTTCTCGCATGACAGAATTAGAATGAGTAGAAGGATTGCCAAAAATTTGTGGCATGACATCCTATTCATTAGTCAAGGGCCCAAGAAATGTGACCAGTTCACAATTGGTCCACCTGGCAGCTTTCAGATCTGAATTTGTTAAACGTCGTTTCTGAAGAAAATTGTTAATAAGAAAAGGTACCTTGAATATTCTTTCTTTTTTGGGGGAAAATTGAGTGAGTAAAATGTATAAATGCAATGAAAATACTCTTGCAAAAGGTTAGAGGTTGAATTCTTAAGAGAAAATTTGAGAAAGTCATCTTCCTGAGAGACCAAGCCAAGATAACATGTTATTTTCTTATGTGTTAGATTTACTATCATTTCAAGCTGGTTGTAGATGTATAGCCATTAACGAGAACTAAGATTTATCTGGAAGATTTCCCTTGTTGATGAATCTAAGCAATTTTGAAATTAATTTGTGTCCAATCTCTAGAAATTTTTGTCTGCTTTGTTTCGAATGCCTATAAATAGTTTATTTCATTCCCATTACAATCTTATATTGAAATTTTTGTGAAATTGCATAGGATCTTGTCCTGTGATAGTTTAATGGTATTTGTAATTTCATTTCAAGAAGATCCTTCACTTGGATGAGATAAACAAATATAAAATCAATTCACTTGTCATTTGTCGATAAAGATTGTCTGTAAGTCTTCGGTGTACTTTAGGCATGATTAATCGAGAGACTTTGTTGTTTAATTGAGTCTTTCAATTCAATCCTTTGTGTTGGATTCTAAAATATTTTGTGAAAATGTGCTAATCTAGGCCACCATTTAAGAACACATTCTGATTGAAGGAATGTCTTAGCTGTTCTGAAGCTTTCTATTGTTGAGTTATTCATTGTTGTGAAGTCCCTTCGAAGATCTAGTATAATCAACTTTATCCTTCTTCATCTCTTACCAAAATTATTCAAAAACCATGAATCCACCATGAACTACTCTTGTTTGCCCTATGTATCAACAAAGAAACAAAATCTACTTACTAAAATATACAGAACAATTAGGATTTCTTAATGTCTTCAATAACTTTAGCCTTATGTTGAAATTATCTCCATCGTTTAGAATTGAAAACTCTTAAGAGTTAAATTATGAAGTATTCCCCATATTTTCCCAAGGTTTCCTTCATAAAATTTGTCCAAAAGAAGGATATCTCCATCTCCTTCATCAAACAAAGGTTACATTAAGGTTCCTCTCACCCTGGTCAAAGAGGCATGACCTAAAGTAGTGAGGATAGGTCAAATCCTCTAAAAGGTGCTATCCATCTCTCCACAAATCTAAGTAACAAAGGACCAGTTAGATCTCATCCCTAGATACAAAAACACACACTATGATCTATCTGCCTCTAAGCTCCACGTCCAATCTATGTTGTTGCTCGGCTTGAAAGGGAGAAAGAATTTGGATGCCAAAAAGAGTGAAAAATCCAATAACCTCTTTCATTTCAGAAAATTTTATGCCACCTATATATTTTTGGGGGTACTTTTACGTTTTAACAAAAATTTGGATTCTTATAAAAATTTATGTAAGGGTAGTATTGCTAGGAATACGAGATCCTTTATAATCAATTATTAATTTGTTAGGAAAATATTTTAAATTAGTTTTACTTTAAATACGCTATAAATGAAAGGGTGAGAGGTATTACTTTTATTTAATTTTATGTATTTTTAAAAATTTGTGTAATATAATATTTTCATGATAATTTCACGCTTAATTTTAAATTAGTTTTTGAAATTTATATTGTACTTAGCTGCATATTTTAGATAATAAAAAAATTGCACACCAATACAATATTAGACTATATTTCTTACTAATATGAAAAAATATTATAATACTCATATTCATTTGTACGATAAAATTTTTATAATATTCTAATTTATTTTTCTTAAAACATGTAAAAAAATTAATTTATATAAAATGACATTTCTAAACTATTGAATGTCTAATTTCAATATTAATATAAATTTATATTTATCACATAAAAATATTTTATAAGTGTAATTTGGTAATTGAATTTTATGATAGATTTTTATTTTACTTTCTAAAAATTGTGGATTTTCTATGACGAATGGTTGGATATGTGAGTTATCTACAAATTATTTTCACTTTGTATGTAAATTGTAGAATATCCACAATAACTAAAAATGAATGAATGAAATTTTCATAAAGATGCTATGATTGTCCTACAATTCTACTAAATTGTGGATTTTTTGTGTAATAATAGTGGTAAAAAGACAATTTTGTTGTAGTCCTATCTTCATACTATATGGTTTTATATGACATTTTGTAGGAAATTTTTGTTAGGTAAACTTAGTTTACAAGGCTAATTATGCAACATATTTACATTTTTACCTTAGGTAACTAGATTATTACTAAGTCTATTTAGTAGTTAATACTTGGGTAAATACAAGCTACAAATATTGTTGTATTGTTAAAACCATTTTATTTGGCATATTGTGGTCACGTATGATTATTGTCATGATGTTATGATTTTACAACCATATTATTTTCTTATTCACGGACGAGTAATTTGTTGAACCTGCAACATCATATTTGTTTGTATATGGCTATACAATACCGATAAGTATTGTAACACTTCTATTGTAATTTGATTTAATTCCATATCCATACAATTACGAGGCTTCTATCTCTCAATATATTTCATTTAACTACAATCATTTGGTACACACAATACACCCTTATCTTTTCTTTTAAATTAGTGTGATGTCTGTAGACACCTAAAATCCAACGTGTTACTTAAAATATAAATTGCACAAGCTGGACTAACCCTCATTTTTTATTGATTATTAACACATTTTTAATTAATTAATTTATCCTCTTTCAAATACTAATTAAATAAAATTTATTAACTAAAATCCTCCTCCTTTTAAATAATAACTCATTATTAAAAATTAAAATTCTCCTTCATTTACAAATCAATGACCCTTTATTAATTAAATCCTACTTCAAATCACCTATAAATATCATAAAATAGCTCTAAAGTCATCACAAATATATTCTACAATATAATCTAGACATATTAATCAATCTATAATTGATTAATTAAGTCTCGCTTCTTCCCATCCAATTCCCATGGACTATTACCCCACTTTATTACTTCTATCATCATCTTACATATGTATTATCCCACATTCACTAAGAAATACATTTTCCCATAAAATAAAACTATGTATGAAGCTCTCTACTCATGCCTAAAACATATATAATTCACATGATAACATTATATGTTTAGAAAGAACATAAATCCTCATATAGCTCACGCAAATTTATATATTTCTCTTTATTCATTAAAAACCCTCATAACAAACCAAGCATTTGAAGTTTTCCATCACATTTAGTTTAAACTTGGACAACCACAAATCGGAAGAAAATCCAAACATCTAAGGGAGAGGTTTGAGTTTCTTTTCTTGAAATACTTTTCTCTTATTTTTCCTTTTAAATTTCTTCATCTTGAAGTAATCAACTTAAAATGATTAATCTAAAATGTAATTTCTAGGCGTAAGTCATCTAATTGTTTTAGGTTAGAAACTTTAAGATCTTGCATACATTTGGCACATTTTGCTAGGCTAGAACTACTAGATGAGAAAATACTTTGTGCCTTAGATCACCTAAAAATGTGTAAGAACTAAATGCGCCACTAATACAAAAGACTTATAATCCTCGTAAGTTTGATATTGAAAATCTTGTTATCAAGGAGAATAAAAAAACCAAGGAATGATAAAGAAAGGAAATTTTGATCCTAACTAGTTGGGACCTTTCATTGTGGTTGATAAATTTGATGTTAGAGCATATAAAATTTATCTCCTTGATGGTACAAATATCAACAAACACATGAACACCATGCACCTCAAACATCCATATGTGCAAAAGATCATATATAGATGGTCCCAAATACTAAAAAAATTGGAGAAATAAATTCATCCAATGGTGAAAACCACACAATTGTAGAAACTGGACACATATCATGATAAAAATTGGTTTCTAACACTAGGTGTAGGTCAATTTTTCGATAAGATCCTTACACTTCAGGACACATCTACTCCATCTTGGCTTTGCAATTCCTCCACACTTTAACTTATAAGTCAAGTTACCAAACCATCGTGGAAGCCTATTGAAACTTGTAAATAACTATTTGAAACTCTATCTTGTGGCTTGTTGTCTGAAATTTGACTTTTGGAAAAATATTGTCTATCTCTTTCTCTCTCCTTAGTTAAGAAATGAAGTGAAATGAAATGAAATGAATATATGTCTCTAACCCTCTCTTTTTGAGTGCAAATTATTATTATTATGTAAATGGAAAACTAAAAAAGTTAATTATGCTAGATTTAGGTGGATGCCATGCCAACAATTTATTGTTGATTTCATCTTTAGGTGATTTTGTAGGATGCAAGTAAGATGATGAAACGATGTGATTGTAATGCATTATGTATCACTTGTAATTTATGTATGTTAATGGAAAAATATATATGTATTTTTTATGTCATAGTAAAGTCTATTATTGGAATTTGGTAATGTGTATGAGTTGTTAGTTTTAGGAGTGCTTTGGGAAATGCGTATTCAAGTATAACTGTATTTTGATTTAGATTCATATATGGTCAAAAATGGGGTTGGATATATATGTTAAATGAAGTTATAGACGATAATTCACCATTTTCCAAAGTATTCCAAGGTCTATTATGAAGTTTTGTAATATTTTTAAGATGCTAGTCTTTTAGGGGAATGTTCTCATGAGAATGCACAAGTTTGCACAGCAGAAACACCGAATATATTATTCACATCATATCTTACATTCAGATACATTTACCTATATATAGGACATATAATTCCTATATTTTAGGAGGTAGCCTTAACTACTTCTCCCACAAATATCTCCCACACTCTATATACGTGAGTGGTTAAAACTCACCAACAAATAATTGTTATATGTTGTTTTATATAACAACCATATAACATAATATACTAACAATACTATTTCACTCACACACTATATGTATATTATTATTATTGAGTTATAAACTCATATAATAATAATATATTACAAATATTATTCAATCCATACAAATGGGAGCACTAACAAAGTATATTTCCCAACATTCCCCCCCTTAGTGCGAACATGGGGAAAACCTGCCTTTGTACTTGCACCTGCTCATGATCTAGTGATTTTCATAGGATGATCACAAACCTCAAGGATGGTTTTGCAAACGGTTGACCAAAAACCGAGAATGGTGGTTTTACAATTGGTTTACCACAAACCACAAAGTGATGGTTTTGCAAATGGATTACCAACAACCAAGAATGGTGGTTTTGCTATTGGTTTACCACAAACCACAAATGAAGGTTTTCAAGTGGTTTACCTACAACCACATCATGATATGCCAAATACTATTCTCATCCCTCATCACATCTCACTGTAGGGAATAACATAGGAAATTCTGCTGAAATCTACTGCTCATACATACATAGAAAATGCTTTGACATAATGGAAATGGAACATTGGATCATGTTCCCCCCCTCAATGTGAAATTTCCACTTATTAAAAACAAGATCACTGCAAATTTAAGCAAACACACAACTGAAAACAAATGCCACCAAATCATCTGTGCGGCCTCGTAGTTGGCATCGACGAGAGGTCGCTGAATGACCTCCAACATCCGATGCCTCTCGCCTCAGCGATATGATGACTGCTATTTCAGCAGAATGTGAATTTGAAGCTCAATTACATGCCTAAATCGAACATCGGGTTCAACCGAAAATGCGTTCGTGAGGCTAATTTTTTTATTTTTTACAATTTTGACAATTTTCCTAATAATCACCTAAATGACGATAATTGACTATTAACACAAATTTCGACTAATCTTGACAATGATGAGACACAAAAGACTACAAAATGATATATAAACATTATTAATATTAAACTTTGACTCTTTTAACTGAACAAGATGACCCAAAAAACTAATGACTCAATGTACTTTAATGAACAACGTTTAAAAACATAAAATCCAATTAACGATTGGATTTGACTCAGCAATAAATATGGACTTTTAAAAACACTAAACTATAATGAGCAATATGGACCTTAATACCTTCTATTAAGGTAAACAAAATGAGTCCTAGTCGCTAATGAAACTTTAGACTAAGCTGACTTTTGAGGAGAGACTAGAGATTAAATTAAACCGAATTCTAGTAAAATATTTGGCATGACAGACACTCACTATTTTAATATAGAAAATTCACATGCATCTCTGATATTTCACACGTGGAGAGAAGAATATAGAATTTCATATGTTGGTACCGATTTGATACTCTAGAAGCCGATCCAACCAAAATTTGACACAGAATTTTGATATTTAGAATACCACCAGGAGTAGTTCTCTTGTGCCGCCAAGTAGAATGATTCACATGAAAATCTGCCACAACACACAATCATCAATTTACGCAGACCAATTCGTTGGATAATGAACCGTGGTTGGACAAACCATGAATGCACATGTGGTGAGTTGAGTAACGTAGCTCTATCAGGAAATGAGAGTCAGGGTTTGAGTCTGACACATTCGCTGAAAAGAAATCCAAATGTGAATCGATGCTAGATCTACACAAATTCTGCCAGTGATTTGATCAAAACTTCAACAAATATTCTTTTATGAGGGCATCAAGGAAAATTATGGATGCAAAATATTACACAAAAACATATATTTAAAGCCTAGAGTTGATCAAATGCAGGTGTAAGACCGTGATCTGGATGGAGATAGATTCGCTGATGACGTCACAAATGATATGTCCAAACACTATAGGCATAAAAATATTTACCAGTTTAAGTGATGCATATAGATGTATCAGTCTGCAGATCCCAAGGACATTGAAACGAGACACACCGAGGCTTTTGTTCAAGATAATCGTGACCGTCTTCAAGGCGTTCCACCTTTTGTCAGGAGAATGAGGATCTAATTGATCCTTTTAACAGATGTATATCTGAACGCAAGCTTCATGTAATATGTTGTTTCCAGAGATTACAATGGAAGCATTTAAAGAGCTCACTCTATTTTTGAAAACCAGGCAAGCAACAAATATACTCGGTGAATTGACGACTTATTCTAAACTTTAAAAGAATACAAAATAAACTTAAATATTCTCACATAATAGTTTCACCATGCACAGGGACAAATGCAGCTGTCCCTCATTATCCTTAGAATTCCATTGCAAAGGATCAGATATTGCTCTGATACCAAATCATGAAAATGCACAAGTTTGCACTGCAGAAACACCAAATATATTATTCACATCATATCTTACGTTCAGATACATTTACATATATATAGGACATATAATTCCTATATTTTAGGAGGTAGCCTTAACTACTTCTCCCACGAATATCTCCCACACTCTATATATGTGAGTGGTTAAAACTCACCAACAAATAATTGTTATATGTTGTTTTATATAACAACCATATAACATAATATACTAACAATACTATTTCACTCACACACTATATGTATATTATTATTATTGAGTTATAAACTCATATAATAATAATATATTACAAATATTATTCAATCCATACAAATGGGAGCACTAATAAAGTATATTTCCCAACATGTTCATCTAAACATGGGTGTTATTTTGATTCCCAAATTTTGTATTGTAAAATTTGGATAAATATGTTAAATGAAATTGAATTTGACATCTTATAGTGCATTCTCATTGTAAAATTTATGACGAAATATCTAGCATGTTATGTCATTTAACTAGTAAATATAGAAAGGAAACCTAAATGTAACAACCAACCTTAGTTTAAAAGTTGTGCATATCTACCCTTTTCTCATGATCTTTATTACAATAGAAGAAACTTAAACCTTAGAATGAACTTAAATATTTACGCTTGATAACACCTTCTAGCTTAATTAAACAAGATTCCAAGTTTGACTTTATCGTCATAGCCGGTATGCTTAGAACATAGTCATGAAATCGACGTAAAGGATTGATAAGGCTAAATTTGTCTTGATTTTGTCATTCACTCCTAGGTTTAGTAATCATGTGCATAGTAAGGAGAGTTTATTATATTAAGGTAGTACTCCATGATAATATGAAATTAATCATAGTATAAAAGCCTCTTCGATGGACGCACGTGTTGACCGCAAAGATCGCCAACTAACCTTAGAAGTCACCTTTCGAGTTGTCATCATAAACGAACTCAATACACATTTTCAATTCTTGTTCGAGTTTTTGGTCGAATGCTAAGAGTTAATTACAAAATTTAACAAATTTTAATTTATATTTCTTACAAGTACTCACTAAGAGTGCCCATCCTGAGTCGAGATCCGATCTTTGGTGCACATTTCAATCTCACCCTATTTGTTCAAAAAAATTATGTTCGCTTGGTTTCAAGTTTTTTTGTCTCCTGTATGGATGCATGAAAAATTTCTCCTTCATTTGTATGTTCTTTTTAATCCTTCTATATGGTCATGGATCAAGTTTAGGCATGTATTATTTTCAATTTTGTTGTCCATGAGGAACATTTTGAATTCTGAGAGTGAATGGTGAAGTTTCCCCTACGTTTTATTTTTCCAAGGTCATGTTTTCCTTGTCAAATTTTATCTCAACGTCTGTAGATACGTGTTCATTTCTAATTGGACAAGGGATGGTGGGTTTATTTATTGAACTTGTTACTTTTGTCACTTTTGGAAAAATGTCAAATAGGCCTGCAGACTTTATTGATTTCTAATTGGTGGTTGAAATTATGAAGTGTTGGAGAAATTTTCTTATTTTTTCTCCGAAGGTGTACACACAGTCGTACGTTGAGAAATTGTGGGAAAGCGGGCCTTTTTGTTTTTAAGGCATTATGGCGAAAAGAGTAAAAAGGTGAAAGAAATGCCTAAGGCTTGTAAGAGGACATGTGGCCTATTTTAAGTCAAAAGAAGGAACGTGGGATATCATAGTACTTTAAAGTTTTTGGATTTGTTTTTTGAAAAGGAGTAAAAAATGATCCATGATTCCATGGGTGACCAATTAATGTCACATGTTTGAGTCGAATTGAAAATTCAAATCGGGAGGTGTTATCTCGAAAAGTGCACCTGTAGAGAGATGGTTGTAGGTGTTATAATCTTGCAAGATACATATCTCTCTTTCGTAGATACAATGGAAACACCTTAGGTCAGTGGGGATACCTATTTTGAGGTGAGACTCTAATATCAAGGCTGGTTTCTTATTTATGTATCCTAACAGATTTTCTAGGGTTTAAGGGTAAAAGATGACTGTAAAATAGAATTAAAACTGAGGTGATACACCAAATTTGTATGAGGTATTTGACTGAGTATATGCACAATTGATATGGAAAGGATTTTTGATGCACAAGCCAACAGTTTTTTGCAGAATATTAAGGGAAAACACTTTGGTGTATTGAGGGAAAGTATCACAACAATACTGCTAAGTTAAACATGCACATTAATATCACAAAAATTACTGAATTTGTAATAGGGTAAGATGATCAATCAGGGAACTTACATTCACAAGATTAATGGAACATACACAAGACTGCAAATAATTTGAAAGGTAGAAAATACTTCACATTCAAAGGGAAAACTGCAATAAATTGCTTTAGCACTCATGTATCTAAAAGTCCTCCTCTAACTCCTTTTGTGTTTTGCCAAGGCACACAATATATAGTAAAATTAATTCACCCTACCCTTCCTAAAAATAGACTAAGGTTGTACTCGCCCATGCATCCTATTTTTATCCTTTATTTAATAATAAATAAAGGAATAAAATAAAACAAACTAGTACAAAGAGGCATTAATAGCCTTTGATTACATCTCAGTCAACTAAAGTTGACTGTTCTATTTTTAATAAAGTTGGGTGAATAATGCTAATAATAAACCTTGCTTGCTAGGAAAGTCTCCTTTCTTATGCATGTGAATTTGTCTTCTTGTTTGTTATGTCCTTTTGCTAAAGGCATGTAAAAATACTCTTGTGAGTGAACAAAATAATTACAATACTTGTAATGTTTGCAAAATAATTCATCAACTGTGGGGACCACTTGTCCATGTGCACATGATCAACTCTTCTCTCTGCAGTCTGTGGGGCCACTTCTGATGTTGACCACCTTTAGGCATGAGGTATCTTTTGCAAATGTTAAGGTAAAATATATTTTGGATATACTCCATTTACCTATCATTGCATGATATAAAAAGGAAAAGTTTACCTTCTGATGGACACACCATGGTCTCGGCCTTTTCAATAATTCTTCACTATATAATCATTTATCCTTTTGGCATGGGCATAAGTCATGATGTTTGTCGGCTTTTGGTTTCTTGTGATATTAAGGTTTTAGACCTTAAGAGGTCGAAAGCAATGATTTTAAGTAATGATGAGGGCTGGCCCCTTTTCTATGGTGACTCAACCCTTCTGATGCTTAGTTGGTATTGTGCACATTTAATTGGTTTAAAGACTCAAGCCCTCTCCTCCATTGATCTTTTTGGCATTTAACTTGGGCTCTTGGTGGATCCGTTCATGGATTTCGACCATTGATTTCACTACACCCTCGGTAAGGGTTTCTTTGTGCTTCGACACAAGTGTATTTTGATGACTCTAGTTGAGTTCAACTAATTCACTGAGTTAGATGGTAAAAATCCAAACCCTAACCTTTTTGGAATTTTCACTTGAGCTCTTCTCGAGCTAGTGAAGCTCTGCTCAAATTTTAATGTCGCCATTGATATTTTATGTTGAATCTTTCAAGCTCATTTTGAGGGGCTTCAATCTGTAAGCATGGAAAGTGAATGTGGAGCTCCTTGTATCTCTGATCCTTTATTCATGCTTGCTCTTCCTGTGATCATGCTATGAGTGATTTTCTAGTTTCTATGTTTCATCGACCAATGTTGACACTGTAATGGGTTTTCTGAGCTTGTAAAGCTCTACAACATGAAGGAGGGTTATCATTTCTTTATATCTGTACATTTTCCAATGTGGGTGTTCATGTTTCGTGTGATTGAATTTTAGCTTAACCTGACTACTATTATGACTTCTAAGTCCATTTCCCTCATAGGTATTTGGTAAAAATGAAGAGAAATCCTCTTTTCTGAACTATATTTGCATCTTCGTCTTTACGTTAATAGATCTCTTATTGACCTCTGCCCAGAGATTTTATGAGATCTGAAAACTTCATCATTTTTTACTCTAAAAGAGTTTTCTGAGCAAGCTTTTCATGAGATTCTGACATTGTTGATGGGTTAAGCTTGGTTCTCCTGCTATTTGCATCACTGTTTGATGAGGAATGGTAAGTCTTGATCTCTAGCTGTTGTAACTTGCTTCGTCATTTTCCATTTTGACTTTTGAGACACTGATAATTAGCTCCCTTTTGTATCTTCTCTAGTGATTTCATGGTTATCATGGAGATTCTGAGTTGAAGCTCATTCTAGGTCTCACTTTCTTCTCTAAATTTGATGGTTTTTCGAGGACTTGACAACTCTATGTTAATTGGTGAGTTTTATTTCTTACTCTTGTTTCCTTTCTACCCATTAATGGGTCTTCGTTCATTAGCTTAATCAGTATATTTTATAATATGGGAACTCATAACTCGTGTTCTTGTCAGATATTTAACTGCAAATGTGGTCTTGATTCATGAGTTCAAGAAAAGTGATTATGGAATTCTCCCTTGCATGTTGTCTCTAAAATGTAGATCTGTAACTTTTGTTGGCCATTGACCTGGTTTGACAACTTGGTATACACCTAAAATTTCAAACCTTTATCCTTAATTCGGGCTCATTTTGCTTTCAGTTTTCTCTGTTCTTTTGAAACCATTTTGATATTTCTTCGAGTTGATTTGAGCTCATGGCTTCCAAATGCATGGTCGTTGTCGAATATTTTCATGTACATTTGGATTCCTTCATGAGTTTTTAAATTCATTAAAATGGCATGGCTAAACCTGTAATCGTTATCTGAAACATGTTTATTTCCATTTGATCTAGTTGGGATTTTGCTTCTCCCCTGACTATGTAACCCTATACCTACTATAATAAAACCATGGAAATATTTTTCCTCTTGTTTACTGCTTCAGCTGATAGTATCTGATTTCTTGAGGGGCTTGCATTCTACCTTTTGAGACTTGATATATGATTGTCGACCTTTACGTAACTCTGGAAAGGACATATTATTTTTGGAAATTTTTGTTTACAAATTCTTGTTTCTTGAACATTGAAGCTTTGTTGATATGTTGTAGTTCCATTTTTTTCCGCTTAAATATTGTTTTTCACTTCATTATAGTTTTATTATGTATACTAAAAATTTTAAAATATGCATTTTATATGGAGAATCCTGTCAAAATTTTCTCAGATTCCTTTGATTATCTGTTTCAGCTGTAATAAATCATTCTAGTTAACCTCAACCTTTATATTCTGATTCTTCTACAATCTCATTTGTTTGTGATGTACTTGCAAATTTCCTGTGAATACCATATTTGCACCTTTTGAATGCATGTTTTTCTGAAACTGGAAATATAAGGAGTTAAAATAAAACCCCGAGCTCAAAATTTAAAACCATTTCCTTCTCTTTTCAGTACCATGGTGTAGTTTGCAAAAGACAACTGGTGCAACAATTCAGAAAGAAAAGAACACCTCCTCGAGGAAATGATGGGTTTACTTTACCTCCTTACATTTTCAATTTCATAAATATATGCATTATTTTTTCTCTCAGTTATTTCTCACGGCTTGTGTGAGAAAAATATGTACAATTATTCCTCATGAATAAATTGAAAATATTTTCATGTTATGAGATGTATGTTATTACTTTATCTACTTTCTTTCAATTTTATGGATAATGAATGAACCTATACAACTTAAAACACTTAAATAATTCACTTAATCATAGAAATACATAAAAATAAAGTGTACCTTATTGTCACGTATTAAAAATGCAAACTATTCGTAAAAGCGTAATGTGTCATTCAAACATGCAACTTGTTTACAATTTAAGAACATCATGTCTAGTACATGTTGTCGTCTCTGCCTTCCTCAGGGCCTTACAATGGTTGTTTACAGATGTTGCATAGTTCTTACGAGGGTTTCAAAAGGAATGGTTATATCTATGAGGAATGGCATTCTTTAACTGTACCCAAGTTGTAGTTTTGATTCTAAATGACTTCCAACTTTCCAAAACCAAACAATAAAAACTACATCCTTTTCTGAGATGGTTGTCCCATATATAGCCAAACTCGTAACTTGACCAGTCAAAGAAACTTTAAAAATTTTGAGTTGACATTTTTAGCATGGGGTGCAAAATTGTCAACATGAGACAGATTGCCAGAGATTTTTGTAATTTTTAGCTTTGTTATGAAAAAGGAATAAAGTATAAAATTGAAACATAGCCCCGCTAATGCCCAAGTAAAGCCATGTGTTGAGTCTACATCAAAAGCGAGTGCAAGCGGGTCGCCAAGCACTTTGGATTTTATAAGCTTTGTTTTGAAATGAAGTAAAAGTATAAAACTAAGCCACGAATCCGCTAGGGCCCACATAAAAAGTTAAAAGTTTAGAGGTGTGTCGCTTAGGGAATTTTGAGATTCTCAGCTTTGTTTTAAAAAAGAATCAAAGTCATAAAGTAATATGCAGCCCCATCGACGCCCAAGAAAGCCACATGTAGGGCCTATATTAAAAGTGGGTGGGTGGGCCAATTTGTTTAAAAGTACTCATTTTCTTTAAGTGATACAAAATGTGCAAAGCACTCCCGAATCTGCTTCAACTCTAATCTTTTCCATGTGCACAAATCAAATTTGAAGTTGCGAAAAGACAGAGTTAACGATGTGATACAATGCATCTGGTTTTGCCACCATTATTTCTCCTATGCAAACTAGTGACCTTAAGGGATTCAATTATTTTCATCCTTTTTGGTTAATTCCATGGTCTCTTATAATTTTTGTTAGCGAAGTGCAATCAAATTTATTGTGGAGCTCGATTTGTAAATCTGAGAAGTACAAAAGTTGAAGTTTTGAAACAGTTTTCTCGAGTAGCTCTAGTAAAATGAATTATCAGTAGAGTAAGATGCAAAGAAAAAGGATGAGAAGGAAGCTACAAGCTCAAAAGAGGAAGGACATGCTACCAGAGGAGATAAGTGGACATCCTAGTTAAAACAATCAGTGGAAATAATTTAAAAAGCTTATCTTTTGTACACCTAACAACTTTTGGGTGTACATTTGTTAAATGCCACAAACCTGGAACAAATCAGAATAAACAAAGTATTCCTTGGAATATTCTTCTTTTGGGGGCGGAATTTGGGAGGAGTGAGTGAGTGAAATTGTGTAAATTCATTGAGAACACTCTTGCATAAGGGTCGGGGTTAATTTTTCTCGAGAAAGTTTTAGAAAAACCATATTTCTCAACAGATATCTGAGAAACCAATTTATTTTCCTTTGTTTTTAGATTTAATCGTGTCAAGATGGTTGTAAGTGTACATCCATTGACAAGCTCTAAGATTTTTGAGGAAAATTTCCCCTACCGATGAATCTAATGAGCCTCTAATTAATCTTTGTTGATCATGAGCATAATTGTGTGTACTTCTAGTTCGTAATGTTTTTAAATAGTTTTTCTTGTTCTGTTGCAATATTATGTTAAAATATCTCTAACTCACACAAGATCTCATCCGCATGTCAATATTATGGCATTATAAATTTCATTTTGAGAAGAGCTTTCATGTGGTGATGAAATAAATAATTTAAAATCACTTTACTTTCATTATGTTGATAAAGATTGTTTGTAAGTCTATGAGTGTATCTTAGGCTTTTAACCAAGGATTTCTAATTTTTAATTTAGTCTTTAACATGAGCCTTTGTGTACAATTCTTGCAGAATTTGTGAAACTATGCATCTCTGGGCTTCCATTGATTCACATCTTCTAGTTGAAGGAATATTTTGGCTGTTTTGAAGCATTTTGTTCTCTGAGTTCCCAATTTATGTTAAAGGTTCTCAATGATCTAGTAAAATCAACTTTATCTTGCTTAACTTCCCACGAATTTTTTTCAAATGATGAATCCTACTTACACCACCCCCTGTTTGTATTGTGTATCTACAAAGGTTTAACAATTTCCACTTCCAAATAATGTAGAAACAATCAAGATCCAATTCTTGTCTTTAGTGACCTGAACCTTGTCTAGGAAACATCTCCAATATCTAGTGTGACAACTCGTGAGAGTTATATTGTGTTGTATGGATCATATTTTCTCAAGGTTTTCATGAAAATTGTGCAAAGAAGGATCTCTTGATATCCTTCACCAACACGGGTTACAGAATGGGTCCTCTCACCCTAGTTGAAGGCACAACCTAAAGTAGTGAGGGTAGATCAAACCCTTAGTAAGGTGTTATCCATTTCTCCATCACCTGAGTGATAAAGAGTCAGCTAAATCCCCTCCCTAGCTACAAATCGAGTGTTATCATGATTTGTTTGTCTCTAAGCATCATGTCAGTTTCATTATGTTTCTCAACCCTCATAGGAGAATCCATTTGGATACCAACACCTTCTTCATGCAAGTCATTGGTGGATCCAGATATGTTGTTTGTTCTTTTTATTTCTTGGGCTTTGTCAAACATCTAGGTTTTTAGAATTTTCATTTCATTTCTCTTTTGTTGTATCTCGGGTTTTTACCATCTTTCTATTGGGGTATGGTTCCTCCTAAAAACCATTTGCCAATAGTAAAAAAGTTTTACAACTATTATTTCATGATTTTTAGTATTCATTAAAATATATTACAATATGGTTAATACGAGTTTCATAATTATTCCTCATATTTATAGTGAATCGTGTAATGTATTATGAATATGCAAAAAATAGGATAAAAATCCATATAATAATTTCATTAAAAAAATCAAATTCTCAAATCCCTTAGGTAATTTGACAAAATGTCATAAAAATATTTTCTTATTATCATCATTATAAGTTGAGTTTCTTAAAATGGATATTACAGTGTGTACTATTATTCTTAATATCATGCATCTTATCCTCCAACAAATAATAATTAAAAAGTTATAAATTTTATGTGTTTTGCATTTGTGGGAGATACACTTCATGATGAGGCTCATACTTTGATGCAAATGTTTACATGCATTTAACATCAACATTATGTAGTGCCTACATTTTCTAGCCTCTATTATCTTAAATTCTTAAACCACGGTTATGACTTAACATGGATTTTGGACATATTTTGGACATTATGATATGTTGGTTTGCCTTCATGAATACGTATGGTGATTTGGGGTGCGTAGAGCCAATTTGAATAGATTAGTAGATTGACACATTTTATTTGATATTGTGGACATTAACACTTTCTATGTGATTTGGGTTAAACTAATACGTGTTGGATAATTAGTTTAGTCACATACCTTCATTTTGTAAAGTATTCAATTTACTGATAAGGATACATGATGGCATGGTGATATGTCATTTTTGTGTATTGTAATAGCTAACATATGATGAATCGTGTGAGATTGTGCACTCCACATTTATTATTGTGATATCATTAATTTACATGTTCGAATTGATTCACTAGTGAGTAGTTAGTTTACTCTTGTATTGGACATGTGCATTTAATGTGTGCAATGAGTGTGTAGGTGACAGGTCACAGGTGAATGTGGGTTTTTGGGTGGCTAAATTATTTTTGCACAAGCGGCCCATGGGGCTAAATCATAACCATGTTTATTGTATGAGGCCTTCGTATTAATTTTCATTATTTCAGGCACCATGAGTGACCCTAATTTGTAATGTAGTATGTCATGTAATATTAATCTTGTTTAGGATGTTTAGTTTTCTTTGTAAACTTGATTTGGGGACTTAATGGTTCCCACTTGCATTAAGTTTTGTGTTTGGGTAATGGTGTATTTAATTAGAGGGGATTAGGGTCACATGTGAACCCTTGGGTGGGCCCCACATCCTCTACACTTGTGCCCAAATGTGCCAAACCCGAAATTTGGCTATTTTAGGCATTTTAAGTGACCCCTTTTAAGTTTGGGAGTTCACTTAGCATGAAAATAGGCCCTTGGACCCTACCTAATAGGTAGGGGGCCTAATTTCAAGGTATAGAGGGAGTTTTGCTCCCATTTTTCTTCTCTTTGGTCACCATCCATGTAAGATGGATTGGTATATGTGTTTGTTAAAAGTTGCACAAGTTTGTTTTGTTTTTCATTTTGGGTAATTTGGGAGAAGGGTGTTAAAAGCTAATTTATCTTTTCTCTCTTTTATTTTGAGAATCTTTGACTTAGTGAGGAGAGGGGTGACACATGTCACCCCTCATTGGAAAGGAAAATTATTGGCTTCTCTTTAAAATTCTCCCTCATGGAGGAGAAGGAAAAAAATTTGTTTTTTTTTTTTTTTTTTGGATCATTGGCTTCGGGCTTGAGGATCTTGGAGCTAGAGAATTGCTTGAGGAAGAAAGTTGGAAATCTTGTTTTTGGAAAGCTCTTAGAGGTAGGCTCTTGAGCTCATTTTATGTTGTATGTTTTTGTTAGATCTTAGCTTGCTCATAGTTGGATTGTTTGTTTAGTTGCTTGTATGGTTTGTTTCTTAGTATGGTTGTTGTATTTAGTTTTCTCCATCCATCATATGGTTTGATCGATGTTACGCTTCTTTCGGGAAGAGAGAGGTATTTTCCCTCTCAAACCTCATGGCTTGATTGGCAAGCCATGTTGGTTCCTTTTACTGCAATCATATGGTTTGAGGTGGGTAAGGAGGTTCATATGTTTTGAACCCCTTCCCCATTATTGGAGAGGAAAACCAATGGGTTTGAAAATCCTCCCAAGAAGGATTTTGGTGAATCGGTGGAGCAATAAGGAGGGTTAGAAGAATCTTGTTGTGTGCATCATATGATTGGATCACACCATATGGAACTTTCGGGTATCTCGTCTACTCTTCCCCAGATTTAGAGGATGAATATTACTTTCTCCTCCTTTCGTTTATTTGCAAAATGTTTTGTTTTACTTAGTGCATTGTCTTAGCTTGTATGTGAAAATATTGTGGTGTTTGTCTCCCTAAAATATTGTGCAGAAGATGTGGAAGTTAGCTCTCTCCCCATGGGCTTGGGGGAGGCTAGCATGTCTTCCAACCTTGGAAAGGCATGTAATGATGCCTAAAGGTTGGGTGGTTAAACAAGCCTTGTTCTCTTGAAGTTGGATCCTTGAAAACCTTCAAAGGTTGGAGTTCATATGGATGATAGTTGGAGCCTTAAGCTTGGGGATTGCTGGAGTATCTTTGGTGGCATGGTATTTTTGACTCTCTTCTTGTTTTGGAATTTTTTTAGCTTCTTGATAAGCATGTGATCTTTGTAAAGATATTGGAGTAGTCTCCTTTGTAAGCCTTCCTTTTGGGATACATGTATAGCTCATGGAAGCATTTATTCCTCTCTTTGAATATAGTTGAAAGTTGTATGTAATTTGTAAAACTTGCTACTCTCCATGAGTGGAAGAGTCTTGTTGCATTAAGAAGTTATGCCCTTCATTGTTTGTTTGAAAAGAAAGTATATATTCAGATTTTATGTGAAATGGAGTAACTAGTTTTCTTTTGTTTAAATGAAATCATTCCTTCATAAAGTAGATCTTCCCTTGCCAAAGAGCTAATGTGATGGAGAGGTCTCTCCTAGAATTGAATGCTAGAAACTATGTGAACAGGTTTATCCAATAAAAGTGTAAAATGAAATGTTGGGATTCTAAAATGAAAGTGCAGCATTATTGGATGAAAATAAATTGTCATTCTTGAAATACATATCTTCTTGCAAATTTTTGCAACATAGAAATTGGAATAAAATCAGGATTACTCTATTTTTTATTACTTAACAAAACAACCTTATTAGAGAATCATGTGTGTTTATACCTCTCCCCTCTCTAAGTTTAAAATTTGTTTTCCAAAACTCTTTTATCATTTGAAAAGGCCTTGCTAGATTCCTTCTTATCTCAAGATTATTAAAACATTTTATCCTAACTAGATATTGATAAGTTCTTAAGTTTTCATACTTTACAAAGAACACAAAATGAAATCTGTTAGTTTACAATCTGAAACAATCTTTCTCCTCTGTGAAAGTAATATAAATATATTAAAAATATATTTAATATAATTATAATTTATAATATAATTATATTATATTGAAATGTAGTTCAGCATTAGTTATTTTAGTAATATAGGAATATATTATAAAGAATGTATTTAATATAGTTATATTTCATAATATAACTATATGGTCTTTTTAAAACGTAATTTCACATAAAATATTGTATTAATATAGATTTACATTATAAGATTATATATATATATATATATATATATATATAAAAGTTTAATTAATAAAACAAAACAAAAATAAGTTCATTGTTTTGTTTAGGTTTTTGAATGTGGTTGTGGGGGGGGTGGATCCCCCAACCCTATGCAGATATCTTGCCGAAGCCACCACCACTTCCCCCTCCTATGTCATGCCCACACCAGGCTTTACCTACCTACGTAGCCCTCTCCTCTATCCTCCCCGCCTAGCCTCCACCGGTCTCCACGCACTTCCCCACCGGATCCCCCACCGCTGCCACTTCACACTCTTCATGCTGACCCCTCTCTCTCGTAAACCATGGCCATCTTCCTCCTCCTTCCCACGCAGCCCCCACACCCCCTTCACTCTGCATCTCCTCCTAACATCCTTCCACACGGATCTCCACGTCCCACACACCTTTGTGGATGCAAATCCCAATTGCCACCACTCCTATGTCTATACACATAGACCTTCTTCCACTGAAAATGTGGCCACACCAGATCGACACCCTATAAATCCATAGCTGCCATTTTGTATTCGGTTTTCTTAAATGTTGTTTCCATATTTGGATTTTATAAATACATAATTAGGCAGAGTTTCCTCCTCAACAAATTAAGATCAATAAATTGATATTGGGTGTTCACAAAGCAAACCAAAGGATGCATCTAGTAGAAGTTGAACAAGAGAACAAATAACAATAAGAAGACACTAAGATAATATCCTTATACTCCATGAGATCAAGCTTCACGGCTCTCCAAACAACCTGCAAATAACAAAACAAAACAAAATGAGGAAGGAAGAATAGAGAGAGAAAGAGATAAAGATGTGGTAGGGTAAGTTTAGGGAAAAGTAAGATCTAGGGCTGAGATCTCTTTGATCCTAGGGTCCACAATTAATCCTACCTTCTTTTAGGTCATGGATAAACTTTAATTTGAATGGGAAGTAAAATTAAAATGTGTGAGTGGGTTAATAAAAATAAAAAGGGGAAGTCTAATTAATTTTAAAAGGGGTGTAGACTCTTATTTGGGTGTTCCTAGTTAAATCTAATGGTAAATAATTAAATAAATTTTGGTTGGGGATAATGATTGAGTAATTGGGTAAATCATTTTAGTTTAAAATAAATAATGCCGGGAATCATTTTGGATTGTTAGTAATTACTTTTAAAAAAATTTACCCAAATTTTTAGTGATTTATTGGTCTAGTTTTCCGGTGTCCTGAGCCGGGGCACTACACATTAAAGCATTCTAACACACTTTACATAAAAAACTATTTTTATTTTTTATTGATGGCATGATTTATGATGTTTTATTTCAAATGATGATATACCTTGTGTTAGGGAGAAAAAAATGAAAAATAACATCATGTCCCATTAAAAATTAAAATTTGTGACACTAATCTCTTGAAATATAGTAGTGTTTACAAAAATTAGGTTTCTACACCTATAGGTAAATGGATGTTGTGGAAATAGTTATCTAACTATATTCCATAGCCCTTGATTCCAATCTCATATTTTGTCACTTTTATTGTCTTGAGTTTGTAATCACTAACAGGTTTGTGTTTTCCATGTAGTCACACATATAGCATGAAGATGGTATGTATGGTTATGTCATTTTCTAGAGGAGGCATGACCACCTCATATTGTTTGATACATTTGTAGTGTTTTCAACAGTCTAAGTTGGTGTTTTCCATCACTATTAGAAATAGGCTAATTTATCCACATTGTTATCCACAAAAAAACATTTTGTAGAAAATTTGTGAATTTTCAACATTAAATGGATAGCTTCTATAAATTAAATTGTAGATTTTACACAATTTCATGAAAGTCGGATTTAATTTGTTAAATATCCACATTATTGAAATTTCATTGTGGAAAAATCACATTTTCTCATGTTTTGAAAAATATTTCCACTACTTCATAAAAGTCAAATTCAAAATTGTTAAATATCCAGATCGTTCAAATTTTGTTTTGAATAAGTAATGATTTTTCCTCGTATCTAAAAAAAAAGATCTTGTAAGATTTAAATAGAAATTATATACATATACACACTAAAATTTTGGAAATAAAAATTGTAAAACTCAACACACTTAAATTAGATTGGTTGTATATTATTAAAAAATGTAAATTATATATTTAGCAATAATAAAAAAATTAAATTCTAGTTGTGGATATTATAAACACTTAAATTTTAATTTGAATAATAAAAATTACTAGAAGTAGGTTTATTTATCCATAACATTATCCATAAAAAGTAGAAATAAGTAAATTATCAACAAAAAATTGATCGATTTTCTTTAAAAATTATGATATAGATATTCTACTATTTCGCAATAGTAAACTTATATTTGAGGTTTGTTTATATTGACATTTTTATTATGGATAATTCACATTTTTGCATTTTGTCTTGTGAAAATAGATTTTTGAACCAAGATTTATTGAGTCTTTAAACAACGAAAATAATGTACCTAAATCTAATTTACTTCACTACTCTTTGATACAAACTAAAATATTCATTTTGTATTATCCACAAAAAATAAAATACTTACATTGTGAATTTTTTTGCTCCAATAGAATTTCAAAAAATTCTACACTCCTAACACATTAATAATACATTATCTAAAAAATGTACAATGTATGTATTGTGGGAAATATAATACACCACCTATCTCAAATTGTTGATAATTAATACTAACAAAATAAAGTAAACTTTAATTGTGGGTAATGTACAATATATTTATTAATGATTTCTTAAAGAACTAAAAATATAAATTATTTATAATCCATGTCTCAAAACCATTCAAATTATAGAAAAGTCACATTAATATTAATTTTATTCATTACCTTGGAAGATTTACATTCCTCATTAATAATTGTGGATTATCCACACTATCTTAAAATAGTAAAGATAATTAATGTTTTACATTTAAAAATTAGAACCTAAACTCACCCCAATGTCAAAATATAATTCATTTCATACAAATTAGATCATGTAACCAAATTTAATGAAAAAATGTTATATTTGTAAAACATAGTGTAATATCCACAATATAATGTCATTCTTGATAAAGAATATATGGTTGTTTTTCTGAGTATGATAATCTAAAAATAATAATTTTACATTATTTTTTCTATGGATGTTTTTTCATACATGATAATCTATAAAGTATGCTAGCAAGAACACTTTCCTCTTATTTCTTCATGCATATAATTTTCGAGGAATTAAATTTACTATAAATTATTTTGCCACGAAAGCCATTGTTTTAATCTTATAATGATAGTTATGATTAAATAAATGGATATCATAACAAATACCGTTACATTATGGTCCATTGATAAACAATAATCTAACGGTTGAGATATTTATCCGTGAGCTCGATCCGTGCCGATAAAAAAATTAAAACCTAATTTTCCACGATTTCAGGCATTGATACGAAGGATTGAAAACCTAAAATTTCTTGAACAAAAATAAATAGGAAAGACGTCTTCATTGGAGTTACTGGAGTAGGTGAAAAGAGCGGCGGATGAATCAGTGAGAATTTTGACAGAGTGTTTTTAATTTTTCAAAGCTTCATGGATGGACAAGGTGTTTGAAAATTATTACATTTTGCTGCATCTACATTTTTGTTGCAGATTTATTTTTATCCGTAAAGACATACAGATCTACTATTGACGCCTCTTGTAAAAGTCATGTTATTTGCTAGTACGGGATATAGATAATGATTAGATTCCAAAAATATATTTCATCAAGTTTTAGAGAATTATTGATTTCATCCCGAATTCCCCAAATCATGAATAGTTTATATTTTTACCTTGTATTCCAGTAAATACCAAAATCCCTACCATGAAATTATTTCTAAAATTGTAATCCAGCTTAATTCTAAACCTCATTAGCCGCATTCATATTATAGTTCTTTTAAGTTGGAAACTATTTATCATTCCACGATAGAATATTATGTAAGATTTATTGTTATTATTAATATTTAAAAATAAATATCTATTGATTTAGTTTAGAGTGTATATGGATGTATTAATATTTCTTTTTGTTATAAATGATTGGTTGATTTTTAAAATAATGTGGTGAACAATGTTTTATTTATCAACGAAGGAATTGAAATAAACTGAGGGATATGATAATGCACTTCGATTTAGTTTGGAGGGGAACAATATTAATCAAAAATTGAAAATTTTGAAATTGCACAATATAAAAACAATTTCAAAAATTTGATGAGTATCTAATTTTGTGAAAGAACAAAGTTTTATTGAAAAAATTATATTTTAAAATATCTATATTGAAATCTTTAAAATCAGCTTTTTATATTTACGTTCAATTTTTTTACAAATTAACAACCATAATATTATTTTTAAAAATATTCATACTTATTTTATATTCTTATTTTATAATATTTTGTAATATATATGTTTGAGTATCAATGTATTTGAATGTTTTTAAAATATATTTTAAAGTTTTTTCCTTAATTTTAGATTCTTTATTTTATATAAGAAATAATTTTAAATTTGTAGTGTAGGATATTTTAATGTTTAATTAAAAATAATATTTCCTTATGGTTATATATTGGTACTCAAATACAATATAAAATATATTATTTTAATATTTTAAAATTATATTAAAATATTAGCACATAATGTAAAAATAAAGATATGAAAATATAAATATATCAAAAAAATATTATTAAATTTAAAATAATTGTGTAAAAAGTAAAATAAAAACATTTTTTTAAATAGTCATAAATTTAAAATTGTGGAATAACAACCCTTTTATTACTAAAGTACATGTCACAATTTTAAAATTGTGGGTGCACCACATTTTTAAAGATTGTGAAATTGTCACAATTTTTTTCTAATTGTAGACATGTAACAATATCAAAATTGTGATTTTTTCACTATTGTTTTAATTGTGGATTTTATCACATTTTTTTTCACATTTAATACTTTCACAAAAAAATTGTGGGTGGAGTCCACAAAATTGGATTCACAATTTTGAATAAGATATCCACAAACAAATTGTGAATATTTTTGGATAAAGTACCCATTTTCTTGTAGTGCATGTTGTTACACATGTAAGGTGAAGACAATATGTATGGCTGCATCATTTGATGGAACCTCATGTATTTGTGAATCTTTTATCATCCTACATTGCTACTGTGCCATTAATTTGAGATATTGGTGTTTTTTCATGGGTTAGCTTAATTACTTCTCATATCTTCCTTATTTTTACTTGGATATGTAGGTATAATTTCATGGCCATGATAAATATATTGACTGAGAAACAATGTATATTTTATTCAAATCAAGGGCCTTGAATTGTTGAAGGGATAACTCATACCCCTCAAAAGCATCAACCATTTTTTATTTTTTTCTTTCAATGTGTTGAAGATTGTAATGCCCACATTATGGATGCACAAAGAACAAGACAAACTCAATAACTAATTTAGAAACTTAAGTGATACTTTGTTTTGTTTAAAAGGGTTGCAACAAGATACTATTAACTAGGTTTAATTATCTCTTGTTTAATAAATTTCACACATTTGTAAAGTTGTCGAATATTAAATTAATAATTAACATTATTAATTTACACTAAGGCCACTTTGGGATAAATCCCTTTCTAGGGTTTTCGTTAACACACCTTATTTAAAATTCCACTTAATATCATTAAGGTCTAATAGTTTCTAATTTGATTAAATATAATTCCTTCATATAGTTTTCTAAACATATATTTGAATTCTCATTAATTTAACCCTTATAAATCATTACCTAAGTTACCCCTTTCACAATATTATTCAAGTTATCCTTATTAGACTAATGTCATTTATTTTCTTAATAACCTAAGGCTAAAGTCTCAACTTACCCTAACCATTAAGTGACCCCATTCATTAGATACACATACCTTAATTAAAATCACCCAACCCCATAAAGTGACACAACTTGAAATGTGTAGGGTTGATCCTCAACCCTTAGATTAAATGGATATGCACCCTTAGATCTAGGTATTTTTCAAATGAACCCTAAACATCCTTATGGGTTATTCTTATTCTTTCTTTTACCCTAACTCATTCATTTGTTCCATTTTAATTTATAGGTTGGAGGAGTGGAAGCCATGGAAGCAAGAAGTGAAACCATGGAGAAATTTCTTGGGATCTAGTTTGCCAATGGGAGGAAACTTCCTCCACTCCTTTCTTTATCTAGTTTAGTTTATTGATAGGTTTACTATTTCTAGGTTCCTACTTGTTTATTCTAGAGATTCCACAATAAATATACTTTTGCCATATGATCAATTACATTCTTTTAGATCATTATTTGGGAAAACCCCATTTCATTAGATCTATGAGATTATACACTCATATACATATATACATGCATGTATATATGTATATACATGTATATATAGCTATTATATGGTAGGATCTACCTCGTGTTTCAAAAATATATGTTTAAGCTACAAGTTTGATAAAAATAGGTTTTTTTAAAAATAAGATCCGCGCAACGAAGAATGGTACAACTCACTTAATCGGCTAGAATTACCACTGTGTTATGAATGTTGGTATGGCTACCAAAGTGCTAGTTACTAGAAATTTTACCCCTATTTTCAAATCACACAAATGTATATATTCTTTAATATATACATATATATGTGTTTTTACAGATTCAAAATAATTATAACTCTTTGTTTTACTATTTCCTAAGCAACATGATTCAAACTACTAAAGAAAAGGATGATTTTTTTTTACTATTGAAATTCTACAGATATTGATTCAAGTCTATGTTCTACCAATGCTAGTTGGTTTCCATCGACGATCGGTCACTATGTAAGAACAATTTGTTCCAAAGGGAAAAATATACAAATATATACATCTTACAATGTATATATTTATATAACAAAATTTAAATTTTCTAACTACTAGTTCATTATAGAATACATAAGTGCAAAGAATACTTCATTTCACGACTTAAATCACTAAATACATAGCTTTTCCATTGCAACAATTTATGGAATTGATTACAATAATTCCTTTTCAACTACAATGCATTTAAGTTTTTAAGGGAAATAAAATAGTTTAACCATTTACTAAATGCAAGTTTCTTTTCCTTTCACAACAAGAATGAAAACCATTTCAACAAGGAAGAATAAGTATAACTTCCATATATATTTTTCCAATATAAACATAACTATTTTACCAAATGAAAGTAAAAGTAACTTTGATTTTATTTCTAGATTTGAAAGAAATACATTTTCAATAAATATACCTTTCAAAAGTCCTTCTTTCAACAAATTTTAATACATAACTTGATATTAAAATTTACAAGAAAATCCTTTTAAAATACAAGAGTATACAAGCCTTCCACTTAAGTGGAAATAAAATGAAGGAATTTTACAAAAATAATTATCTCTTTCTTTGATTTTCTTCAAAAACAAATTTCCAAAATGATAACTTGAGCTCCTTCATTTCTTCAATATCCAAACACAACAACAAGAAAAGGGGAGTAGGAAACACTCTCCACCCAACCTATAATCCAATGAGAAGGAGAATCCATCCTCCTCATTGGCCCCTAAGCCCCAACAATGAAGCAATAAAGGGTATCAAGCAACCATGGAAACATTTACAAGGCTTTAACAACAACCATTCACACAAAACTTTCAACACAACAAACATAATACAATAATGGTAACAAACATACAATTTTCCCAAGCACAAAGGCTTACAATCCAAGACAAAGGAGAGAAGAAACATGAGTAATCACTTATGCCTCCCAATGGGTTTAGGTGTCCACCTTAAAATCCTCCAAAACTTCATTCACACAACCACAACAAAACTCTTATCCCTCCCTCAATTTATCTTATGTCTCCCTCAACTCTTATCCCTCCCTCAATAAACATATCAAGATAAATAAGAAATATTTTTTATTATCACAAGGTGGGACACCCAACCCAAAAATCCCTCCAAATTCATAACATAAACTCTTATCCCTCCCTCAATAAATCCCCATTTTCTTTCTCCTACACAACCTTAAGTCCATTCTATCATCAAAACCAAAACATACAACATTCATGTAATTTTACAACCATTTTCACAATAAATGAAATTAAAAATACAATGGTGGAGTCCTTACCTTGCCATTGCAAGATTATCCAATCCATAAGTAAAATCTCCAAGATTTTCCATGTCCCAATAAAACAAAAACAAACTCCCAATATTCCAACAAGCACTCAAAAAGTAAGCTCCTCGAAAAATGCAAGAGTGAAACTAAAACATGTAACCCCAAAAAATTCAAAACAACATACATAAATAGAAAGAGAGGAGAGAGTGGTGATTTGACTCCATATAGGATGCCACATCACTTCTCCTCCAAATCACTTCACATGGTCAAACACCAAGCCTAAAGCTCATAAATTGGTGGGTGAGAAAGTAACAAGTTCTACTTCCACACACAAACCATTAACCATACGCCAAAGGAAAAAATTAAAATCTCATGTAAATAAGTGCAATAATTTTATCCTTTCACAATCCAAATCACATAATGGGGCCTAATTTTTACCCCTTACCCCATAAGTATAGTTGGTAGGTGAATTTAAGAGGTGTAGGAAAAGCTAAACTTTTCCCACACACCTCTAAAAATGGCCCTTAAGCCAAAATCCGAGTTTGACATGCAAGGTTGAGTACATAACACCAAACCAATAAAATCGTTTTCAAATCAATAATAAAATCAAGGAAAATCAACCAAAAATAAATACGACTTGGTCAAATCCCAATTTACGTTAATTAACAAGATAAATCAACTTAAATATAAGACATTAGCTAACAATAATAAAGTAGAATGCATTATAATAATAATCACATACTCATAAAATAATTAAAATGAAAACATAAAACAACAAATTTACCCATGGTCACATTTGAGGGAACACCCCCAATAGGGACCCCTTAAAAAATATCAACAACAAAACAACATACAAAAACATAAGTTTCCAAGGTGACTCATTGCCAATATCCGAATTCATTCATAGTTGATGTCGTATCCCTTCTTGTTTGTTGTGTTATAATTTCATCCAAAATCAAAACAATACCTTTTCGACCTTGTGGCCATATTAATGACATCAAAACAATAAATGCATGTACATGTATGAATTCACATCTCTAAATAATATAATCAAATCATCACTAAAATCAAGCAATTTCACAAATTGTTCACAATTTAAAAATATCTAAATTCTATCATTTCATTGACATAATGAGGTCACAAAACTAGCTAGATCATCTAAAAAACTATGTATCAAAATTCAATGTGTTAGTCTACATATAAAGATAGTAACTCTAGATCATCATCAACATTGACATATCAATCTATGTAGATAATTCACATTATGAATCACTACGTATCCATAGTAAAAATATCTATAATATCTTTCAAAATACCACCAAATATAATGATGTTCATATATCGATGTCTACTAATCAATTATGATACCAAATTCCATGTCTCAAATCCAAAGTAGGTAAAAATCATAGTAAAATCAATGTCGAAGAGGAGTGGGTACTAATTCCCCTCCCCTTAAACTCGAATTCCTCCCGGAAGTCATTATTACATGTATGGGAATTGTGATCTAAAACATGTTGCGTCTTCCCATGTAGTTGTTGTCTCATCATATTGATCCCACTAGATATGTACCTAATCAATCTCTTAACCTCGAAGGCCGAGGGTTCTACACTCTAAAATATGCACGTCTCCACTATAACATGCCCCTACTCATATACGTGTAATGTGGTCCAATCCAATACATGAGAAGGATCTAGAATGTATCTCCTACGAACAAGAACATAGAACACATCGTGGATGTGATAGAAGCTAGGTGGAAAAGCTAGATAGTAGGCCAAGGAACTGATCTGCTCTAAGATCTCGAAGGGCCCAAAAATCTAGGAGCTAACTTAGATCCTTCTCCATAAGGCATAAGGCTCTTATGATGCCTATCATGAAGGAACACCTCATGCCCACCTCAAAAATATGGTCAACTCTCCTCTCGATCAACATAGTTATTCTACCTATCCGTGCCTCCTACATCCTATGTGTAATCAAGACAACCCGATGCTCCATATTCTCGTAATAAAGATGGCCAAATAGAAATTTTTCCTCTAGCCTATCCTAGCTCGGTTGAGTCTTGCACTACCCGTCATATAATGCCTAAGACAAGCCATACCAATCAAACTCAAAACTATTTTTATAAGAAAAATAAACTAAGTGCAAATACTCCTCCCATCTTGATTGATGATCCATGACATACACCTAAACCATGTCCTATAAAATTTGATTCACCCACTCAGTCTATCCATGTTTCTTAGGGTGATCGATTGTACTAAATTGATATTCTTCTCGAGAGTTGTCAAAGATAGTAGTCCAAAAATGAGAGGTGTATAAGGGTTCACGGTCCACAAATGATCATTCGTGGAATCTCATGCAACCTCACTATCTCATCAAAATATACTCTTTCCACCGCACTATCTATATAGGCGGGATTCACTCGAAGAAAAATGAGTCAATTTCATCAATATATCCACCATGACCATGATCACGTCATAGTGGTATCTTGACGTAGTTAGCCTACTATAAAATCCATAGAAATGGTATCCCATTTCCACTCCAAAGATGACATGCGGGTAGCGAAGACTAGATGGATGGTGATTCTCATCCTTTACACTCGACACTCAATATCTAGACACAAAACAAGCTACATCTCTTTGTATTCCTCTCCATGGTACAACATCTCAATGTGGCGTGCATCTTCTTCACCCCTGGATGGGCTAAATAAGGTACACAATGAGCCTCTGTCAATATATCCTTCCTAAATCCTCCATCCCTAGGTACGTAAATCCAACCTCTCGTGTTTTAGAATTCCATCTATGTCTAGTGTCACTCCTTCAAAATTTTCCTGAAGGGGTCTCTGAGACTCGATATCAGCTCTAGTTGAAAGGTAGAAGATGTCGTGTGGAAGCTTTTTTAAGATCCTGCTCCTCAAGTTTGTACCAACTATTTTAGCGATAACCAAATTCCTCTGACGACTCAAAGCATCTACAACTACATTCTCCTTCTCCTTCACATTTTCTATCTCCATATCATACTCACATAACATCTCCATCCAACGCCATTGATGGCAATTGAGATTAGGCTATGTGAAGAGGTGTCAAAGGATCAAGTGATCTATCTTGAGAATGAACCTCCTACCTAAAATAAAATGTCTCCATCAAACCAAATCATGCACACTTGTTGCAAGATGAAGGTCATTAGTTGATAATTGAGATCATAAGCCTTCGATTTACGAGACTCAAAAGCAACTACTTAGCCATACTACATAAATACACTTGTTATGCTTACCAATAAAGCATTTATGCATACGAAGAAATCCTCTCGAGGATCTAGCACTCGCTAGAATAGGTGTTGTCATAAGGCATTAGCTCGGTGTGTTTAAGGCTTGCTCACATCTATTTTACCAGAAAAACTTCTTCCCTTTCCGTTGAAGGGAAGTGATGGGATGAGATATACATGAGAAATCCTAAACAAATATCATTTTATACCCTTCTAATCCCATGAAACTGCATACCTCGATCACATTGGTAAGTACTGGAAAATTCATAATGGCTCTAATATTGTAAGGATTGGCTACGATACCTTCCCTAGAAATAATATGGCCAAGATATTGAACCTCAAACTGAAAGAACGCACACTTCTTTATGTTCCCGTAATGTTACTTCTCTCAAAGACACTAGAGAACCTGTCAAAGGTTCTCTTTGTGCTCCTCATGCGTGCGTGAGTATATCAATATGTCATCAAGAAATATGATCATGAAGTGATACAATAATTTATTAAATACCACATTAATCAAACTCATGAACACTGTAGAGGCCTTTGCTAGACCGAATGGCACAAATGTGAACTTGTAGTGGCCATAACTCATGAAAAATCATGTCCTATGAATATCAGCCTCCGCAATCCTCAGCTGGTGCTAACCTGACTTAAGGTCTATCTTAGAAAACATTATTTTCCTTTCATCTCGATGAAATAAATCATCAATGCCTTGAAGGGCATAACGATTCTTGATTGTTACTTTATTCATTTTTCTATAATCAATACACAAAAGCAACGATTTATCCTTCTTCACAAAAATCATTATTGCACCACAAGCGAATACACTAGGATGGATTATAATTTTCTCAAGAATTCCCTCCACCATGTAACTTGAGGTCACAAATCTCTAGAATATTCATCCTATATGGCGCGCGTGAGATAGGATTTGCTCCAGAACTAAAGCTATATGAAAATATATCTCCTTTGGGAGAGGTAAGCCACTTAACTTGCTGGAAAGACATATCTAAGATCCCTCAAAATATTATGATCATCAAGTGAGGGTCAACTAGACTCATCATCTGACCTGTCACTAACTGTAATAACATATAATAGACATCCACACCAAGGCACACCACTTGAGTTGCATAGTGGAAATAGTGTGGATAGAAATGGGTCTCTTAACCCCAACTGTCACTAAATCATCTACACAACTCGATAACATTTCTCTAATATTCTACTCTAACTTTGTGTGTAGATAACCAATCTATACCCAGGATGACTCCAAAAGAACCCAAGGGAAGGATGTGAATATCCAAGGTCGTAGTGAAGGGTCCTAGGAAAACTACACACTTCTTCCTAGCTTCCACTAAGGCCATTCCATCTCAACATCCCCACTATGTCCTTTCCTAACTTCCACCATCCCACACTTCTTTCCTAATGATGGTGTAATAAATTAATCATAAAAGTCAAAATGAAACAATATAGAGGTAGGGATACCAAAAATGCTACCTAAATTCTCTATCACCGTACCCTAATTCTCTACTGATATTTCTTAATCACTTTGCATAAATCTTATGGATCTTGATCATGTCATCAATCGTAGGCTCTAAAATAGGCCCCTTACCCTTATTATTAAGGTTATGTGGAAACTACCCTCAATGGTGTCCATATACACCACCTTTGTAACAACTACCAAGTTATCTCCAAAAGAAATGACTCCCCTTGGTGCTCTAGTGGTCTGTGGAGTAGATTTCGATGATCCTACCAAGGACTACTATGGCCGTTATGGATAAGCTTTAGCTGACCAAGCTCTAGGTGCTTTGTATGTGCTGGTAGGTCCTCTAAGAGGAGGCCCCATATTTCATCCTCTCTAAGTATAAATTCTCTATGGAGGTATAAATAGTAGACGAGTCAATTACTACCGAGGTGGTGTTGTCGTGGCTTAAAAGAACACCGTGTTGAACCGTGTCCACCACAAGAAGGAGTAGATGTCACCCTTCACCTATTATCCTACATCTTCTAAATATGGATCCTCACTCTATCTCTAGCCTATTTTGTCTCCCCCTAGTGTCCTCTGTAATGTAGGCCTTTTCAACAGCTCACTAAAGTCTACAAACAATGAATGTGTACTTGACCCTCCCAAATCCAAGTTTAGGCCCTTGATGAACCTTTGAATCGTAACATGATCATCTTGCATGTAGTTGACATACTTTGAAGCTAGAGTAAAATTTGACTCCCATACTCACCATGGTCATAGATTTTTTTCATAGGTCATGAAACTCATCGATCCTATGTGGGATGAACCTCCTGGATATGTATCTACTCCTAAACTACTCCTCAAATATCTCCCAAGTAAAATTATTTGAGTCTCGGTAGATATTCTTCTCCTCTTTCCTCCACTAAATGCCTACTCCATCTCTCAAAAGATAAATTGAAACACGATCCTTTTCGTTGTTGGTGGATAGGAATAGCTTGAAGCATCTGCTAATGCTCACTAACCAAGTCTCTCGAATAAAAATCCTCCCGTATTACCAACATCATAGGACAAATGAATATTCAAAATCTCTCTTATATGATCTTTCACTATTAAATATCTACCTTTAGGTCTGTCCTCCACCATCTCTTTATGTAGGGATCTTAGATATCTCTCTATACCCCTCATCCCTATCCTCATGTCCTCCTTATTGTGAATTACGTATAGCTAACTCTGGATGGGATTTCTCCACTCTATAATCCTCAAGACATTGTGAAGGGATAAAATCCTCTAATGATGGCTCTATGTCATGTTGTCTACACCGTCCCCTACTTCTCCACCTTGTATACCCGCATTGACCTCCCTACAAGATCTATAGGATCTATGACAATATAGTGGTAAATTCCTTCTCTGGGGGTGGTATATCTAACTCCATGTGAAATATCCCCTTTTCTCGGTTCATGCCTACTACACAAACCAAGACAAGAATCAGTTCATCATCATCTAGGTTCATTTTAGTTTTCTAAGTTTTCTACGTTTTCGGTTATCCACAATGTCATGTGTTCTAAGTTAGAGTTGCACTAAGTTTATGTTTGTGTTTCCATGTGTGCCCAAGGGTCCAAACGTTGAACCCACATATTTGATATGAAGCGCAATGCGATCATTCTTGATGCACAAAACCCAAGACAAACTCAATAATTAATTAAGAAAATTATGAGATATTTTTTTGTTTAAAAGGGTTGCAACAAGATACTATCAACTAGGTTTAATTATCTCTTGTTTAATAAATTCCACACATTTTTAAAGTTTTCGAATATTAAATTAATATTTAACATTAGTAATTTACATTAAGGCCACTTCGGGGTAAACCCCTTAATAGGGTTTTCATTAATTCACCTTATTTAAAATTCCATATAATATCATTAAGGTCTAATATTTTTTAAGTTGACTAAATCTAATTCCTTCATATAGTTTCCTAAACATATATTTGAATTCTTATTAATTTAACCTTTATAAATTTTTACCTAAGTTACCCCTTTCACAATAGTAATCAAGTTATCCTTATTAGACAAATTTCATTTATTTTCTTAATAACCTGAGGCTAATGTATCAACTTACCCTAACAATTAAGTGACCAAATTCCTAAGATATATATACCTTAATTAAAATCAATCAACCCCATAAAGTGACCCAACTTGAAATGTGTATGGTTGATCCTTAACCCTTAGATTAAATTGATATACACTCTTAGATCTAATTATTTTCACATGATCCCTAAACATCCTTATGAGGTATTCTTATTCTTTTTTTACCCTAACTCATTCATTTGTTCCATTTTAATTTGCAGGTTGGAGGAGTGGAAGCCATGGGAGCAAGAAGTGAAACCATGGAGAAATTTCTTAGGATCTAGTTTTCCAATGGGAGGAAACTTCCTCCACTCCATTCTTTATCTAGTTTAGTTTATTCATGGGTTTGCTATTGCAAGGTTCCCTATTTGTTTATTGTAGAGATTCCACCATGAATCTAGTTTTGCTATTTGGTTATTTACATTCTTTGAGTTCATTATTTGGGAAAACCCCATTTCATTAGATCTATGAGATTATACACTCATATACATATATACATGCTTGTATATATGTATATACGTGTATATATAACTATTATGTGGTTGGATCTACCCTCAGGTTTCAAAAATAGACATTTAAGATACTAGTTTTATCAAAAACATGTTTTTTAAAAAAGATCCATGCACAAGCAACCATAGACTGATCGCTTAACCAACCGTGATTTCCACCGTGGTACCGATGCCAAAGATCTGACTACTAGCCCCGGTTACTAAAAATGTGACCCCTTTTTCAAATCACACACAAACGTATATATTTTTCAAAATATACATTTGTATGTGGTCTTACAAATTTTAAGATAGTTATAAGTCTCTTTTTTATTATTTCCTAAGCAACAAGATTCAAGAAACTAAAGAAATGGATGATTTTGTTAGACTATTACAATTCTGTAGAGAGCGATTTCATTCTATGTTTTACTGACAGTGGTTGGTCGACTTGCGTCTACACTATGTAAAAAGAATTTGTTTAAAATGGACAAAGATACAAATATATACATCTTACAATGTATATATTTATATAATAGTATTTATATTTCTAACTACTTGGATCATTACATAATACATAAGTGCAAAGACTACTTCATTTCATGACTCAAATCACTAAATACATAGATTTTCGATTGCAATAATGTATAAAATCGATAGAAAGAATTCCTTTCCTACTACAATGCATTTAAACTTTTAAGAGAGAGAAAGTAGTTTAACCATTTACTAAATGCAATTTTCTTTTCCTTTCACAACAAGAATGACAACCATTTCAAAATGGAAGAATAAGTATAAGTTCCATATATATTTTTCCAATATAAAGACAACTAGTTTACCAAACGAAAGTACAAGCAACTTTGATTTTATTTCCAAATTTGAAAGAAATATAATTTCAATAAATACAATTTTCAAAATTCCTTGTTTCAACAAATTTCAATACATAACTTGATATTAAAATTTATAATAATTTCCTTTTAAAATACAAGAGTATACAAGCCATCAACGTAAGTGGAAACAACATGGCTAAATTTTACAAAAATAACTATCTCTTTCTTTGATAATCTTTGACACAAAACTTTCCAAAATGATAACTTGATCTCCTCATTTCTTCAATATACAAACACAAACACAAACACAAGGAAAGGGGAGTAGGCAATCCTCAACACCCAACCTATAAACCAATGAGAAGGAGAAACCATCCTCCTCATTGGCCCCTGAGCCCCAACAATGAATCAATAAAGGGTATTAATCAACCCTAACAATATTTACAAGAATTGAACAAAACCATTCACACAAAACCTTCAACACAACTAGCATAATGCAATAATGGTAACAAACATATAATTTTCTGAAGCACAAAGCCTTACATTCCAAGCCAAATAGGAGAAAAACACGAGGAATCACTTATGCCTCACAATGGGTTAAGTTTCCACCTTAAAATCCTCCAACACTTCATTCACACAATAACAACTAAACTATTATTTCTCCCTCAATTTATCTTATGTCTCCCAAATCTTATCTCTCCATCAATAAACATATCAAGATAACTAAGAAATATTTCTTAGTATCACAATGTGGGACACCCAAACCAAAACTCACTCAGAATGCATAACATAAACTCTTATCATTCCCTCAATAAATTCTTTATTTTCTTTCTCCTTCACAAATTTAAGGGAATTCAATCCCCAAAACCAAAACATACAACGTTCATTTATTTTACAACCATTTGCACAACAAATAAAAATAAAAATACAAGTGTGGAGTCCCTACCTTGCCATGAAAAAGTATACAAGCTATAAGCACAAAAAAAATCCCAAGCTTCCAACAAGAATTTTAAAAGAAAGCTTCTCCGAAAATGCAAAAGTGAAAATAAAACATGTAACCCCAAAAACTTCAAAACAACATACATAAATAGAAATAGAAGAGAGTGGTGGTGTGGCTCCATGTAGGATGCCACATCATTTTTACTCCACTCCATTTCACATGGTCAAACACCAATCCCAGAAATCATAAATTGGTGGGTGAGAAAGTGACAAGACCTCCTTCCACACACAAACCATTAACCATATCCTAAAGGACAAAATTAAAAGCTCATGTAAGAGAGTGTAATAATTTCACCCTTTCATCATCTAAATCAAATAATGGGGCTTACTTGGTATGCCATACCCCATCGGTATAGTTGTTAGGAGAGTATAAGAGGTGTGGGACAAACTTAACATGTCCCATAAGCCTCCAAAAATGACCCTTAAGCCAACATCTGAGTTTGACATGAAAGGTTGAATACACAACACAAAACCAATAAAATATTTTTGAATCCATAATAAAATCAAGGAAAATCTATCAAAATTAAATTCCCCTTCTTCATATACCAAATTACTTTAATTAATGAGATCATTCAACATAAATAGAGCACATTAACTAACAATAATAAAGTAGAACACACTCACAAAATAATAAAAATGAAAAGGGAAAACAACACATTTACCCATGGTCACATTTGAGGCATTCCCCCAAGGGGGACCCCCTAACAAAATATCAACAACAAAACAACATACAAAAACACAAGTTACCAAGGTGACCAATTGCCAATACCCAAAATTCCTTCACTTTGTTGGTCTCATATCCCCTCTTGTTTGTTGTGTTATAATTTCTTGCAAAATCAAAACAATACATCTTCGGCCTTGTGGTCATATTAATGACATCAAAACAATAAACACATGTACATGTATCAATTCACATCATCAAATAACATAACTAAATCATCACTAAAATCAAGCAATTTCACCAATTGTTCACAATTTCAAAATATCTTGATTCTATAATTTCATCAATAACAACGAGGTCACAAAACTAACTAGATCGTCTAAAAAAATATATGTATCAAAATCTAATGTGTCAGTATACATATAAAGTAGTAACTCTAGATCATCATCAACACTGAAATATCAATCCATGCATATAATTCACACTATAAATCACCACATATCCGTAATCAAAATATTTATAATTTCGATCATAATACTAATCAAGTATAATAATGTCCATCTATCAATGTCTACTAATCAAATATGATAACAAAGTCTATGCCTCCAATCAAAAGTCAACAAAAATCATAGTAAGATCAATGTCAAAGAAGAGTGGGCACTACAAAGATATAGTAGAGTTATAAGGAAGGAGTTAAGTATTTCTAAGGTCTCCACAAAACTCGTTAAAGTGATGTAGGTTTTGGTGCCCTAAAGTCAACAACTGTCATGAAAGCAATTTTTATAATAGTGCATTACGGTGCTTAGAAAAAAATTAACATGTTTGGTGAAGGTTTTCTTTTCACCCCTTACTTGGTATTTTTCATCTCATTGCTTGACAAGCTCTATGTGTTTTCCTAGTGGTTATATCTAAATCTACGACATTCAATGTTCATCTAAAACCCTATTTTCTCATTTATTAATACTTTAAAGTAATCATATTAAATGTAAACATATTTAAATTAAAATATATAAGAACATGAGCAATTTATTTGTGATATAAAATTTTGATTACCCTACTTCAAATCTGAAAAAAGTCAAGAACTTTAAATCTTGTATATGTGTCTACTCATCCCGGTATGAAAATTTTTAGGTGTCCCGGCCATCCCATAGGGCAACAAACTATGGACTATTTTGTGCGAAGCCGGCAAAGAATGGCTAAAAACACAGGAAGAGATACGAATCAGAAATAAAGTACGAAAGCGACAACTATATTAGAATTGTATGTATTATTTCAAACCCTTGTCATCTCCTCCAACGATTAACGCTTTTATCGATCATGTCAAATAAAAATCTTTAGCCCTTTACATTTTACCTAATATACGATATCATTCCAAAGCCCTCTATGTGAAAAATCTATTACGATTCTTGATTATTAACCTCCTATCTTGTAAGATTATTTGATCAACAAATATTGGAAAATAACACAACCTGTAGAACTTCACAAATACAAACACATAAGAAATACCCAACAAGGTGAACACAATATTTTCAGACAATTTTCCCTAGAAAATCCCCATAGGGAAAACCAAGACTACTGGATGAGAAATATATGAAACTTTAGCAAATCAAGAGATACAAATCAGCTTGCCTCTTACCGGTAGAGCTCAAAATCTCCTAATCCTCCTGCTGATATTCTTCCACTACTATCTCCAAGGCTATCACTGCACCCTTGCTAACACTGCAAGACTACTTGCTAACACTGCAAGTTTCTCTAAAAACTTCCTTGTTACAAATGACCCCAATGACCCCCTTATATACTACTCTCATTGAAAATCAACAACCGAGATTAATACAAATGAATGGATGAGATTAAGACAACTCAATAACCATAACAACCTTGGTTATGAGGTGTCACCTAAAAGGAGTCAATATTAGATAGCAATTGTTCTTATCCTAACAATATTTGTTTGACAAAAACAACTATTTCTCTAAATTCTAGGTCATTTAAACTACCCATAACAAATGGATGAGGACAAACAACTTTCCAAGCTACTAAGTACTAAGATTAACACTCCCTCTTAGCGAGGAAGCTGTTCTGCATGACACCCAACATCTCTCTGAAGAAGATAAATTTTTCCTTCCCCAATGCCTTTGTCAGAATGTCTGCTACCTGCTGATCTGTAGGTACAAACTGTAGCTTAACAACCCCACGCTGTACACAATCTCTGATGAAGTGATACTTGATGTCTATATGTTTTGACCTATCATGAAACACTAGATTCTCAGTCAACTTGATGCAACTCTGATTGTCGCAGTGTATCACCGTAGTCTCAACCTTCTAACCAAACAAAGCTACTAGCAACTTCCGAAGCCATATAGCTTCACATGTTGCCATGCTAGCTGCTATGTACTCTGACTCTGCTGAACTCAGAGCCACAGAATTCTGCTTCCTGCTGAACCAAGATACAACTCCTGATCCCAGACTGAAACAACACCCTGCAGTGCTCCTCTTGTCCATTGTACTACCTACCCAATCTGCATCAGTATAGCCCATCAACCTGATTCCTTCACCTTGAGCATATCTAATTCCATACTCAATTGTACCTTGCAAATAATGCAGCACATGCTTTGCCGCAGTCCAATGCACTCTCTTTGGCTCAACCATGAACTGACTAAGAGAGTTAACTGTAAAAGCTATATCTGGCCTGGTATTGACCAAATACATGAGAGAACCAATCAACTGCCTGTATAAGGTGGGGTCTACATTCTTCTCCTTGGATGTGTCTACCTTCCTCCAATTCATGATCATGGGTGTAGACATGGCTTTGCAATCTTCCATCCTAAACCTTTTCAAGATTTCCATGCAATATTTCCCTTTCCCAAGGAAAATCTCTCCATCTTTCTGCCATACCTCCATGCCTAGAAAGTAGTGCATAAGTCCCAAATCCTTCATCTCGAACTCCACTGCAAGATCCCTCTTGCATTCTTCTATGAGCCCCAGTGAACCTGTAAGAAACAAGTCATCTACATATAGAACAAGAATGAGAATCTCACCTCCAACTACCAAGTAGTAGAGATTAGCATCTGCCTCACTCTTCACAAAGCCCATTTCCTGTAAGTAACTATCAATGCACTCATACCACGCTCTGGGAGCCTGCTTGAGTCCGTACAACACTCTCTTCAATCTACACACGTGGGTCTCTTTGTTGTGTGCTACAAAGCCTTCTGGTTGTTCTATGTATACCTCCTCTTTCAACTCACCATTAAGAAATGCTATCTTGACATCCATTTGATGGATCTGTCATCCCATCTGTGCTGAAATTGAGATTACAGCTCGTATAGAAGTATACCTGGCAACTGGAGCAAATGTCTCCTCGTAGTCTATTCCCTCTTTCTGAGAGAACCCCTTTTCCATGAACCTTTCGTTATATTTCTCGATGCTACCATCTGCACCGTGCTTAATCTTATAGATCCAACATGATCTAACCACTGCCTTATCTGTTGGTCTAGGCACTACCTACCACAAATCATTCTGCATAATTGAAGTATACTCCTCAACCATTTCTTCTTGCCACACTTGATGTTGTGCAGCCTCCTGATAGCTAGAAGGTTCACTATCTACCAACATACTAACTAATGCAACATAGTCATCATACCTGGCTGGTGGTTTCCGTTGTCTATCACTCCTCCTAGGAGTACCCACTAACTCCTGAGTATTCTTCTGTGTCTGTTGAACCTCACGGTTCTTACTGCCAACTGTAGAGGATGAAATATCAACCTCCATGTCTTCTTGATGCATCTCTTCTTGCACCTGTTGCTCCATACTTTGAAAACTCTCTCCTCCTGAGTCTATGCTTGTACTAGTAACTGTACTCGAGCTTTGCTGCCCTTGACTCGATTGAGTGATCCTTGGAGCTTCTGTTGGCTGCTTACTCTGATCATCTACTGGAAAATCTCTAGACCTTCTAAATGCCTTGTCCTCCATGAACTTGACATCACGTCGAACAATAATCCTTCTGGTCCCTGGAATGAATATCCGATATGCCTTAGAGGTTTCATTGTACCCCACAAAGTACCCTCTCTCTCGCAGTCTGATCTAACTTGGTACGTGTATCCTTAGGAATGTGACAATATGCCAAACTCCCAAAGATCCTAAAGTGACTGACATCTGGCTTCTTCCTAGTGAATGCTTCCTCTGGTGTCATCTTCCCTAGTACCTTATGTGGAACTCTATTCTGTATGTATACTGCTTTGTATTGCATGCCTCTGCCCACAGATAACGGGGTAAATCCTGGTCATGCAACATAGCCCTTGATGCCTCTGTTATAGACTGATTCTTCCTCTCAGCAACTCCATTCTGTTGTGGATTGTAAGGAACAGTCCACTCTCTCTTTATTACTTCCCAGTACGAACTAGAACTCATTTCTTTTGTACTCACCTCCATTGTCTGACCGAAGAAATTTTATCTTCCTTCCTGTCGAATTCTCCACAAGAGCTTTGAACTCTTGGAAGCGACTGAAAACCTCATCCTTGGTCTTCAAGAAGTATATCCATGTCTTCCTAGAGAAATCATCAATAAAAGTAACAAAGTACTCATACCCTCTGAGAGACTTCGTCGACATTGGTCCACATACATCTGAATGTACTAGATCAAGAACGCCCTTGGATCTGGTGTCACTCCTTGGAAAATATGCTTTAGCAAACTTCCCCAACACGCATCCCTTACATACATCATCGTGCTCTATGTTCACCTCAGGAACACCTGTCACTGTCTCATGAAGTAATTTAAGGGCTCCGTGATGGATATGGCCCATCCTTCTATGCCATAGCTCTCTTTGATCTCTAAGATTATTGTTGCTCATGAGTGCCTTAGGAATATCAAACTGCAGCCTATAAAGCCGACCGCTCCTAACTCCAATAGCTATGGGTGATTTCCAATCCTTGTGCTTGATCAACACATGTGTCCCTCTAAAGAGTACATTGTACCCTTTGTCCTGAAGGACAGATACAGAAATCAAATTCATCCCTAAGCCTGGAACATGCAACACATCATGAAGGGGAATCATCTTACCACTCTCCCTCTGAAACTGAATAGTCCCTTTCCCAACTGAGTTGAGTTTGGACATGTTCCCCATAGAGATCTGGATTCTGGTGCTCTCTTCCTTATAACTGGAGAAGTATTCTCTAACTCCTGTCATATGATATGACGCCCCACTATCTATGTACCAAACACTCTGTGAGGTTGAGCTAACCATACATGCTATGAGTGCAAACTCATCTTCCATTCTACTAGAGAGCTCATCTGCACTTGCTGAAGCCGCAACTTGCTTCTTGCCTTTCTTTTCATTCTTCTTCCTTTCTGGGCAATCGCTGACATAGTGGCCAAACTCGTGACAGCCATAGCACTTGATCTTCGAAGAATCTTTCTTCTTCTTTTCACCTTGTGAATTTGATCCTTTACTAGACCCCTTCTTTGCTTTCCCTTTACCCGCTAGGGCAACATTTTCCTGTTCCACCTCACTTTTCTGACTCTTATTGTTGGCTCCATTGACAAGACTTAGTCTAAGCTCCTCCTAAGTGAAATCACTCCATAGTCGATCCCAACTTGGTAAGGTGTCTCGTCCATTGATGACTTGAACAAAGACATCCCACTGCTTAGTAAACCCATTTAGGGCTATTCTCACTAGCTCGTCATCACTTGGCTTGTCTCCAACAACTGCCAATTCATCCTTGACAAGTCTAAGTCTGGTGAGGTAACTTGTGATGTCTTCTCCCTTATTCATCCGAGTATTCCTCAAATTTTCTCTCGAGAATTAGCTTTCGATTAGTGGTAGCATTCGTGCATGCAGATTCATAATGGCATCCCACATCGTCTTTGCAGCGAGTATCTAACTCTACAATATGCGGAACAATATGATCCTTGAAACCATCAAGAATAAGCCTTCTCTCCTTGGCATCTTCCTTCTTATATGCTAAGAGTTGTGTTGCATCTCAATAGGTACAGTGTACAATAGTGGTCACATATTCCTTGATAACATTTTCTTCCAAAGAATAGAGAAATTCGCTTTCCGGACACCAAAATTTGAGCTCCATCCAATCTGTCCTGATCTCTTAAACCTGCTGAGGCCATCTTAAAAGAAAATAATAATAATAATTTTGAAGAGGTTAAACTGGGTTTTATAAACCCTCACTTTCTTTCACCTAGGGTAAATCTCTTCTACCCGAACTTAGCTCTGATACCATGTGAAAAATCTATTACAATTACTGATTATTAACCTCCTATCTTGTAAGATTATTTGATCAACAAATATTGGAAAATAACACAACTGTAACTTCACAAATACAAACACATAAGAAATACCCAACAAGGTGAACACAATATTTTCAGACAATTGTCCCTGGAAAAACCCCATAGGGAAAACCAGTACTACAGATGAGAAATATATTAAACTTCAGCAAATCAAGAGATACAAATACTGCTTGCCTCTTACTGGCAGAGCTCCGACAATCTCCTAATCCTCCTGCTGATATTCCTCCACTGCTATCTCCAACGCTATCACTGCGCCCTTGCTAACACTGCAAGACTACTTGCTAACACTGCAAGTTTCTCTAAAAACTTCCTTGTTACAAATGACCCCAATGACCCCCTTATATACTACTCTCGTTGAAAATCAACGGCCGATATTAATACAAATGAATGGATTAGATTAAGATAACTCAATAACCATAACAACCTTGGTTATGAGGTGTCACCTAAAAGGAGTCAATATTAGATAGCAATTGTTCTTATCCTAACCGTAATGCCCCGTGCATCGAGGACTTCTGGTTCCGCCACCCTGGCCTCCTCCCAACCACCCGGCCTGCAGAATTTTGACCATAGTGTCTTGTCTGTCCTTGTGTGAGGTGTGAGCAAAGTCACGTTTTTCTTCACCGTGATCTCCTTTTGATCCTCTTTCAATGCGTGCAGGTGGGGGTTAGGTGCGTCTGTTTTTCCTTGTGCGTTTTTTCTTCTTTCCTGGCACGTTTTTCTTGCCTTAGTTGTTGCGTGAGTCTGGTTTGATGTGGGTGTTGATGAAGCTACAAGATAGTGTAGCAGGCATGTTACCTCCATTCTCTTGGCGTTGCGAGAGTGTTCAGTTTGCACACGACCACGGTCGTGTCGATCGTGCAAAAATCTTGCAGCTGTAGTAGAAGGACGAGATAAAGTTTTAGTTGAGCCGCCTTGCCTTTTCATTTTGGAAAGTTACTCCCAGCCAGCGTTACAGAAAGGCCAAGGGCCTCTTAGCCAGGCGGCAGGCTTGTTGCAGGGTAGTAGAAGCCATTATGAGCGCTTCCAGCAAGCAGGTCGACCAACTATGTCGTTAGCTGCTCAGGTTCGACTGCATCCTCAATTCGGGATTTCTCCTTCAAGATATTTTTATCAAAATCGATTAAGTGACAGTGTGAGTGTTACCAGGAGACCCGATGAAATTTGTTACAGAGATTCTCTGTTGAGACCTTACTTGTTGTTCGATGTAACTCATGGGAGAGAATCCCATAGGCGTGGATCTGTTCATATCAGAATATTCATGAAGCACGTTTGCTTTGCCATAGTAATGGCGCATGCTTTTTGTGTTGGTGACAGATCACACCCGTGGGCACAGGAGATCTATGCAATGTTGGAGAAAATGTCTTGGGAGAGGAAGGTAGCAGGATATTTTCTCAGACCCAGAGCAAAATGAACTTTGAAGTGCTTCCTGGGAGTTTGAATAAATTTGTTGGTAACCATAATGTAAGTTATCTCCATGTCAGTAGCTGTAACAGTTGTTTTTATGCAAAAAGGAAACTCGAAGACAGTTTTAGGGTTTTGAGTAATCTTTCAAAGCTGCACCGATTTTTGAAATCACAAAAGGAACTAAACTTTCGAAGTTCAGTGGAAAGGATGTTGAATACGTTTCTCAGTGGTTGAGCAAGCAGTATGAGTTGTTTTTTTTGTGCAGAGTTTATGTTTTGAGGTTTTCAACAAATTGGTTAATCAAACAAGAATGGAACTGTTTGAGTAAGGCCACTCTTCCATCATTATGCATAATCAAACTTGAAGGAGGTCCTCGATGTGCTCAAAGCCTTTTCAAAACACAAAAAAAAAAAGAACCAGTAGCAGAGGTCTGTATCAGTTATTCAAGAAACCAGGTAAAAGTTGAGTCTATAACAGCGTAAGGAAGATGTTAAAGCTCTGGAATCTTGCAGAATGGCAACATTATCTTCTTGAAGTTCGAATCACAGTCGGGTAGACACTAAAGACAGGTATATCTCAATAATGGGAAGCAAATGTTGTTCACGCTTCTAAATTCAAACTTGGGTCATTGTTAGAGAAGCTGATGAGTCTCTATTGAGCTCTAATCCCTCAAAAATGCTCCTAGCTCGATGAAGAAGTGCAAAAGACAGTTCTTGTCTTTTGACATTCCTGTCTCTTGAACTTGCTAGGAAAGGTGAACTGACCTTCTTGAGTTTTCAAGATTGAAAGGTCAACTTAGGAAGTTGAAGGGGTGGCTCGAGGTTCTTTTGAAGAGTGAGTTAGTGTTGTGTGGAATCATGAATAAATAGATAAGAAAGGTGTTTGAGAATTGGACTGAGAATTATAGAAAATACAAGAGTTGAGAGTGAATGTTTGCACCGAGAGTTTGATGTTGTCCTCAAACCTGATGGAGGAAAAGGTTATTTATCATTACGGTAAATGCCTTTCAGAGCCAGGAGCGTGTGGTAATCATTATGTCTTGTGTCCGAGCTTCAAATCATGGGGTTGGCTTTGTAGCTGTTTTTCACCGCGTGAATGTGGCGATAGCTCGAGCTCGCAAAGCACTTTGGGTTAAAGGCAAGCAATGGCATTGAAACAATCATATGCATATGGAGATGGCGTTTTAAACCAGGCATGTTAAATCTACTCCTTGTAATAGTTTTCTACCTTCTTTCAGTATCTTGAAATGAATTTTCTTTCCTACTTGAATAGCGCCTAGACAAATGTTTTCGTGGTTGTTTATATCGCTGCCTGATTGTGTTGGTTGTTCCTTTAAATCTCGATCCAATTTTGCTGGTTTTGCTTGGAATGTCCTTTCCTCCCTTATAGCTTACTCTATTTCATATTTGTCTAAATGGGTTTCTGCAAATTTTGAGTGATGCAATCTAGTTCGTAGGGAAGGAAACATTATTGAGTTTTGTTTGCTTATATGACTCTCTTTTAAAAGAATTCTGTGATGGTAGTTATAATTGAAGGTTACTAAATGGAAGGTTAAGCCTTCATATCTCTAGTTTGGTTGAATAAATACGTATTTCCTATTTAGGGCCCTCCTGTTTTGCTAAAAGGTACATTAATAGTGACGTTGTGTTCTAAAACTTGTTTAAGCCTGTGGGCATTCCTTACTTTTTGTTTGATTAGAAAATGGCATTTGGGTTTTGCTTTAGAACTGTACATGGTTGACTGTTGTACCTAGTCTAGAGGAGGGTTAACCTGGCATCTATTTTGGCCTCTACGTGTTGAGAGAATTACTATACCTACTTCTTGATGTAAACTCTTGTTTGATTAAAGCAAGGGGAAACATTGTAAGTTTAATTGAATGAAATCTCTACCATTTTTTATTAAGGGTCGCAAGCAAGCTGTTACTAGCTGGACTGAAACAAAAGTTGTAGGTGAACCCATGGTATTGGACTCGCGAACTCGTTTCCTGTTAGATGACAGCTGATTTCAGTGATATTATCATAGGTGGCTGTTATATTTATCTGTTTGATATTTGCTAGACTTTTCCTCGATAAGCCCACATGGATCGGGTAAAATTTCCATCTTCTATACCTTTGGCAAGGAGTTCATAGAACTTCTAGGCCTGACTGCACTGCGTAACCTTCCTGATGGATATGTGCGTTGGTTCTTGTTTTGTGCTTGTACTCGTGGTAAGGTCTTTTGAGTCTGGGGCATCGTTGGTGTTTTACCCTCTGCGTATCGAATCCCTTTGTTTCGAACTCGAATACCTTATACTTCAAACTTGGTTACTAAAAGGTCCCATTTTGTGGCCTTGTTAAGGAAATCAAATTTTATTTTAATGTTTATTGACATTGTCTGAATTATATAAAAATTACTAACGACTTTTGGGTTTAGTCTTCCCTTATATTATGTAGAGAAGTTGACGATTAGGATAGGGTTTGTTGGTAGAATAATGGCCCTTTCTGTGTCTCTTTTGTACGCTTTTGGAAAAGTGGATTTGTTTTGGTTAACTAGTGCTACGTTTAAGAAATCCTATAAGGAGGTAGTGGTAAACTCCTTGGTTAAAACCGAAACTATTGTTGTGTTCTTTTAAGGGCGTCGAACCCATATTACTATGAAGCCCCCGGGAGAATTGGATAACGTCGTTTTGCTTCGCGCCTATGATCATAATTAGTATGTTTTGTCTTCTCTTGGACCCCTTTAGTTGGATGGAGTAAGTTTTGGATTCCAATCACGTAATCCATAGGATTACATGAAGGAGATATCAACACTCTTGACCTTCTTGTTCCTAACCCATAAGGTCTTGCCTTGAATTATGTAATTTTGTTCTTACTGGTATTTGGACTTTCCTTTTGTTGGATGGTTTAGATTTCTCTCTCATGTGAATAATTTTAGAGTTGTGGGTTGTGTTTTAATCCATTTTTGAATTAGAACATTCCTTTCTTGATATTGTTAAATGTTAGCTTACTGTTGCAATGTGTAGCCTTAACATGCTCAGTTCTTGCGAACTGACTTTAGTTAATATTTGTGCAGATGGATTATGCGAATAGACTAGAGGAAAAGAGTGTTAAAGGTTCATCTGTACAATTTTTGAAGTACCTTGTAAAAATGTCGAATGTATTGTAGAGTATTGTTGTTGTAACTGTTGAAACTTTGGTTTGTTTGGATAACATGTGAAAGATGAAATTTGATTACCGCTTGGTTATGGGATATTCTAGTGTATTTTTTTAATCCTTAGAATAGTAGTGTGGCATGTTCCATGTTATTACTCTCTTGCTCCCTAGTCATGGCTCAATAGAGATAGTATGTCCCTTTGATTTGTGCATCATGTTGGAATGAATTGATATAACCTTGTTTTGTTTCCGTAAACGAGTACTGTTAAACTTTGCTCTTGAGTTAAAATGTCGAGTTGTAAATCCTCCTAAGGCTTAGTAGCAATGAGTTGTAAGCACTATAAAGTGAGCTGGATAATCCTGATAAAAGTTAAACTAAAAATTTATATATATGAACATATTATGTAGGTGTGATCTACTTGATAACCTTTGAGACCTGGAACAATCAAGAGGAAACTATCTTTTGTAACGAAATATGAACCCTAACTTATTATTATTTTTATTTTGAGCCAAGCTAATAAACATTATCCTTTTATGGTGAAATCTTAAATGATCTCATGGTGAAATCAATGGTTAGATTTTAGAAGATGATAGGATTTAATAAGTAGGAGGGAAATTGATTATTTAAACCTTAAATCTCTCTCTATCGTTTGAAATGTTCTCCTTTGTCAAACTTAATGAAGTAAAGTCTAGATGGAACATTTAACCAATCTTGATAAACTCTTAACCTCAATAAAAGACTGATAGTAAACAATGTGACCCTGAAGCTAAATTCTGTTGTCCTGTTCTGTTAACCCTTGCCTTGATTCATGGTGATATTTCTTAAGCAAGGTCAAAATTTAATCCTTAAACAAGAAGGCTATTGTTATGAACCCTAAGCGGTACTTTCCACTCAATCGGAGCTTATGCCTTCACCTGTGCAATAGAGTTGTGGAACATGTGTTAGTGGCTTGAGTAAGATTAATTAACCTTGTAAGAAATGGAAAATGTTCTAAAATCAAATGAATAAGAAAGATTTGGACATAAAATTTATGACCCTAGTTTAGAAAGCTTGGCCTTAAGCTATTTAGTCAATAGTTGAAAAGAAAGAAGTTCTCCCTTGTGAAAAGAATTGTGTGAATCATTACATGAAATTTTATAAGAACGTAAGTTAAGAATTAAGAGACACTTTAGTAAACAAGAAAATTTAACAAGAAATTCCTCATGGGATGCCCTAGCTGTGAGTGTGTCATGTGGTTTGGACTTCCATGTTGTCTTGTCAAAAGAAGAGTACATTGTCCTTGATAGGTGTGAACGTTTCCGTGCTGACCTTGTGGTCTCCCCGTAACAAGTGGTTCCTAGTGTTGGTTGTAACCTTGTGACGACATGTTGTGTCGTGTTGTGTCAAAGCAAGTCAAAAAAAAAAAAAAAAAAAAGTTATCCTGTATTTCACTGTGTTGTCCTTGTGTTGGTACTTTTTGGTGTGTTACACTTTGGTATCAGAGCGTAGGTTCATGCTCTCGAACCTATGGGCCGGATTGGTGTTGTATGGTGATGTTGCATGGTGGTGGTGGTGTTACATGATGATACTGATGATGATGATGATGTTGCATGATGATGATTTATATTGGAAGAGTAATGTGCTTTAAGCGTGATGTGATTATTGTCGTAATTGTGATATTGTGAACGCACGTGATGTGTATGTCACTCAGTGCGTATTTGTCATCATGTTGATGTGTTGGGGATGAGAGTATTCTCTCTCCTTCTTGTGGATTCTATGAAGAGTTCACGTGTGAATTACTGTTTGTGGCGTGTGAAAAGAATTATAATGTGGATGACATAGTGTTGGAACATTGTGACATATTGTGATATGTAAGTGTATCAATGTGTTGTATGACTAGATTGATGTTAAAAGAAATGAGTTGTATCATGATGTTTTTACCATGTTTTGAAGAAATGTGTGTACTACCTTGTTATGAAGCAATTATTGTTATGTTGTGATGTTATTATGTTCATCGTATATATGAGTTGTGTAATATGTAATGCTTCATGTCGTGAATTAGGGTCATACGGTGAGTGTATGAACCCTATCATATTGTGATTGCACTTTGGGTGCAGAATGTGGTAAAGTGATGTATTGCACCCTGTGAATGTATGATTGTGATCTACCCCGTATACCTACCATACGTGAGACGTTATGGTAGCTATGTGTGTACCACCATGGTGTTAGTGATGTAGTTACATGTTATGTTGTGAGCCTTACACTAACCGACCCTGAGGGAGATCGGTAGAAGTGTATGTTGAGGGTGAGGAATGGTGTACCATGGGTCATAACTCGAGTCAAAACTCGGTTTAGTAGATTACATGTGACTCTTTCCTCTCTCCCTATGTGGTTGTATGTATGCAACCTTAGTGTATCTATGACTATGTTTAGCCTTGTCGAAGGGTGGCGGGATTGATATATATTTTACGAGCTGAGGCTCGATGTTCCGAGTGCCAGCAACTCGTTGAGTACCCCCTTGGTGGCTAGATAAGCCACACAGTTATCGTAATGTGACGTTATTATAAGTTGATTTTATTCGTAAATTGATTCTTTTTCTTTATTTCGCAAGGACCAGCATCTTTTCTTGATTGCAATGCTTTACAATTTTGGGCATTTCCTTGGTTTGTGGCACTAACATGGGGATTTTGATACTAACTTTGGCTATTTGGCCATTTATTTTAGCTTGATTTGGGGTCTTCTTTTAAATTTGGAATTTTTACCACCTTGCCCAAGGCTTGTACTTTGCCACTTGGCACTTTGATTGGATTGTTGTGCTGGTTCTAATGTCGTGATGTGTGGAATAGGGTCATGGGATGCACCATGGATTGGTTGGACCTATGGACCCACTTCGTTGTATGGGGGTACGCCCCAAGGGGTACATATAACTAGCGGGTTGTTGAACCACGCGTTATTATGTCACTTGGGTTAGGAGTGTTCGAACTCGATGTGCCTTGGGCACAGAGAGACAACCGACCTCCTTGAGGGAGGCATAAGAGTTTGAGGGAGGCATAAGAGATTGAGGGAGGCATAAGAGTTTGGAGGCATAAGAGTTTGAGGGAGGCATAAGAGACTTGAGGGAGGCATAAGAGTTTGAGGGAGGCATAAGAGACTTGAGGGAGGCATAAGAGTTTGAGGGAGGCTTATGATATTTGTCTGTATGGTTGATGTTTCAGGATATATGTTGAGTTATTGTGATGTTTGGTAGTGGTCTTTTGATGTATGTGTTACTCATGTCAGATGGATATGTGTTGTGATGTTGTGGACATGTCATTGATCCCCTTGTGGACACTATGTACCTGTAGCATTTGTTTGGTGTTATGTGAGTTTTTCATTGATGCAAATTGAGGAAATGTCTAGTGGATTGTAGTACTGTTTTGGTTAAGTATTTTGGTATATCAGTCATTGATGTGTGACGTGTACTATGTTATGTGGACTGTGCCTAATCCATTCCATATTTGGGTAACCTTTTGTGGTGTAATACAATCATGAAGTATATACTTGTGTGCTTGTGAATCTGTAGGGTCTTGTGAACCTGATAGGGTGTTGTGTTAGCAGTTCATGTTGGGCACCCACAATAAGGAATAAATCAAAACACTTCAATGATGATATTTTTTAAAAGAAACTAAAACTAGAAATAATGATAATGGAAAGAGACTAATGAAATGATGAACAAGAAAGAACTGCCAATCTTCACAGAACATTTAAAGTTAAAATTTCTACCAAATGTTCCTAAGGCTACCCTGTGGCCGTGCTTTAATCAACTAAATTTTAAACCATAAAGTGTACTTTCTCCTGTACCTGTTCTTGGTTGCGAACCATTTCTTTTCCATTGTGTTATGTCGCATCGAGGACGATGCTTTCTTAAGGGGAGGAGAATGTAATGCCCCGTGCATCGAGGACTTCTGGTTCCGCCACCCTGGCCTCCTCCCAACCACCCGGCCTGCAGAATTTTGACCATAGCGTCTTGTCTGTCCTTGCGTGAGGTGTGAGCGGAGTCACGTTTTTCTTCGCCGTGATCTCCTTTTGATCCTCTTTCAATGCGTGCAGGTGGGGGTTAGGTGCGTCTGTTTTTCCTTGTGCGTTTTTTCTTCTTTCCTGGCACGTTTTTTTTGCCTTGGTTGCTGCGTGAGTCTGGTTTGATGTGGGTGTTGATGAAGCTACAAGATAGTGTAGCAGGCATGTTACCTCCATTCTCTTGCGCTGCGAGGAGTGTTCTGGTTGCACGCGACCACAGTCGTGATCAGTTGTGCAAAATCTTGTAGCTGTAGTAGAAGGACGAGATAAAGTTTTAGTTGAGCCGTCTTGCCTTTTCATTTTGGAAAGTCACTCCCAAATGGGCGTTACACAAAAAGGCCAAGGGCCTCTTAGCCAGGTGGCAGTCTTGTTGTAGGGTAATAGAAGCCATTATGAGCGCTTCCAAAGCAAGCAGTTGACCAACTATGTCATAAGTCTGCTCAGTTCGACTGCATCCTCAATTCGGGATTTCTCCTTCAAGATATTTTTTATCTAAATCGATTAAGTGACAAAGTGTGAGTGTTACTGTGAGACCCGATGAAATTTGTTACGAGATTCTCTGTTGAGACCTTACTTCATTGCTCGATGTAACTCATGGGAGAGAATCCCATATAGGCGTGGATCTGCTCATATCGTAATATTCATGAAGCACGCTTGCTTTTACATAGTAATGGCGCATGCTTTTTGTGTTGGTGACAGATCACACCCGTGGGCACAGGAGATCTATGCAATGTTGCAGAAAATGTCTTGGGAGAGGAAGGTAGCAGGATATTTTTTCAGACCCAGAGCAAAATGAACTTTGAAGTGCATCCTGGGAGTTTGAATAAATTTGTTGGTAACCATAATGTAAGTTATCTCCATGTCAGTAGCTGTAACAGTTGTTTTTATGCAAAAAGGAAACTCGAAGACAGTTTTAGGGTTTTGAGTAATCTTTCAAAGCTGCACCGGATTTTTGAAATCACAAAAGGAACTAAACTTTCGAAGTTCAGTGGAAAGGATGTTGAATACGTTTCTCAGTGGTTGAGCAAGCAGTATGAGTTGTTTTTTTTTTTTGTGCAGAGTTTATGTTTTGAGGTTTTCAACAAATTGGTTAATCAAACAAGAATGGAACTGTTTGAGTAAGGCCACTCTTCCATCATTATGCATAATCAAACATGAAGGGGGTCCTCGATGTGCTCAAAGCCTTTCAAAACACAAAAAAAAAAAAAAAAACCAGTAGCAGAGGTCTGTATCAGTTATTCAAGAAACCAGGTAAAAGTTGAGTCTATAACAGCTTAAGGAAGATGTTAAAGCTCTGGAATCTTGCATAATGGCAACATTATCTTCTTGAAGTTCGAATCACAGTCGGGTAGACACTAAAGACAGGTATATCTCAATAATGGGAAGCAAATGTTGTTCACGCTTCTAAATTCAAACTTGGGTCATTGTTAGAGAAGCTGGTGAGTCTCTATCGAGCTCTAATCCCTCAAAATGCTCCTAGCTCGATGAAGAAGTGCAAAAGATAGTTCTTGTCTTTTGACATTCCTGTCTCTTGAACTTGCTAGGAAAGGTGAACTGACCTTCTTGAGTTTTCAAGATTGAAAGGTCAACTTAGGAAGTCGAAGGGGTGGCTCGAGGTTCTTTTGAAGAGTGAGTTAGTGTTGTGTGGAATCATGATTAAATAGATAAGAAAGGTGTTTGAGAATTGGACTGAGAATTATAGAAAATACAAGAGTTGAGAGTGAATGTTTTCACCGAGATTTTGATGTCATCCTCAAACTCGATGGAGGAAAAGGTTATTTATCATTACGGTAAATGCCTTTCAGAGCCAGGAGCATGTGGTAATCATTATGTCTTGTGTCCGAGCTTCAAATCATGGGGTTGGCTTTGTAGCTGTTTTTCACCGCGTGAATGTGGCGATAGCTCGAGCTCGCAAAGCACTTTGGGTTAAAGGCAAGCAACGGCATTGAAACAATCATATGCATATGGAGATGGCATTTTAAACCAGGCATGTTAAATCTACTCCTTGTAATAGTTTTCTACCTTCTTTCAGTATCTTGAAATGAATTTTCTTTCCTACTGAATAGCGCCTAGACAAATGTTTTCGTGGTTGTTTATATCACTGCTGCCTGATTGTGTTGGTTGTTCCTTTAAATCTCGATCCAATTTTGCTGGTTTTGCTTGGAATGTTCTTTCCTCCCTTATAGCTTACTCTATTTCATATTTGTCTAAATGGGTTACTACAATTTTGAGTGATGCAATCTAGTTCGTAGGGAAGGAAACATTATTGAGTTTTGTTTGCTTATATGACTCTCTTTTAAAAGAATTCTGTGATGGTAGTTATAATTGAAGGTTACTAAATGGAAGGTTAAGCCTTCATATCTCTAGTTTGGTTGAATAAATACGTATTTCCTGTTTAGGGCCCTCCTGTTTTGCTAAAAGGTACATTAATAGTGACGTTGTGTTCTAAAACTTGTTTAAGCCTGTGGGCATTCCTTACTTTTTGTTTGATTAGAAAATGGCATTTGGGTTTTGCTTTAGAACTGTACATGGTTGACTGTTGTACCTAGTCTAGAGGAGGGATAACCTGGCATCTATTTTGGCCTCTACGTGTTGAGAGAATTACTATACCTACTTCTTGATGTAAACTCTTGTTTGATTAAAGCAAGGGGAAACATTGTAAGTTTAATTGAATGAAATCTCTACCATTTTTTTATTAAGGGTCGCAAAGCAAGCAAAAATTACTAATGGATCAAACAAAAGTTGTAGGTGAACCCATGGTATTGGACTCGCGAACTCGTTTCCTGTTAGATGACAGCTGATTTCAGTGATATTATCATAGGTGGCTGTTATATTTATCTGTTTGATATTTGCTAGACTTTTCCTCGATAAGCCCACATGGATCGGGTAAAATTTCCATCTTCTATACCTTTGGCAAGGAGTTCATAGAACTTCTAGGCCTGACTGCACTGCGTAACCTTCCTGATGGATATGTGCGTTGGTTCTTGTTTTGTGCTTGTACTCGTGGTAAGGTCTTTTGAGTCTGGGGCATCATTGGTGTTTTACCCTCTGCGTATCGAATCCCTTTGTTTTCGAACTCGAATACCTTATACTTCAAACTTGGTTACTAAAAGGTCCCATTTTGTGGCCTTGTTAAGGAAATCAAATTTTATTTTAATGTTTATTGACATTGTCTGAATTATATAAAAATTACTAACGACTTTTGGGTTTAGTCTTCCCTTATATTATGTAGAGAAGTTGATGATTAGGATAGGGTTTGTTGGTAGAATAATGGCCCTTTCTGTGTCTCTTTTGTACGCTTTTGGAAAAGTGGATTTGTTTTGGTTAACTAGTGCTACGTTTAAGAAATCCTATAAGGAGGTAGTGGTAAACTCCTTGGTTAAAACCGAAACTATTGTTGTGTTCTTTTAAGGGCGTCGAACCCATATTACTATGAAGCCCCCCTGGGAGAATTGGATAACGTCGTTTTGCTTCGCGCCTACGATCATAATTAGTACGTTTTGTCTTCTCTTAGACCCCTTTAGTTGGATGGAGTAAGTTTTGGATTCCAATCACGTAATCCATAGGATTACATGAAGGAGATATCAACACTCTTGACTTCTTGTTCCTAACCCATAAGGTCTTGCCTTGAATTATGTAATTTTGTTCTTACCGGTATTTGGACTTTCCTTTTGTTGGATGGTTTAGATTTCTCTCTCATGTGAATAATTTTAGAGTTGTGGGTTGTGTTTTAATCCATTTTTAAATTAGAACATTCCTTTCTTGATATTGTTAAATGTTAGCTTATCACAGAATGTGTAGCCTTAACATGCTCGGCTTCTTGCGAACTGACTTTAGTTAATATTTATGCAGATGGATTATGCTAATAGACTAGAGGAAAAGAGTGTTAAAGGTTCATCTCGTACAATTTTTGAAGTACCTTGTAAAAATGTCGAATGTATCAGAGAGTATTGTTGTTGTAGAATCATTGAAACTTTGGTTTGTTTGGATAACATGTGAAAGATGAAATTTGATTACCGCTTGGTTATGGGATATTCTAGTGTATTTTTTTAATCCTTAGAATAGTAGTGTGGCATGTTCCATGTTATTACTCTCTTGCTCCCTAGTCATGGCTCAATAGAGATAGTATGTCCCTTTGATTTGTGCATCATGTTGGAATGAATTGATATAACCTTGTTTTGTTTCCGTAAACGAGTACTGTTAAACTTTGCTCTTGAGTTAAAATGTCGAGTTGTAAATCCTCCTAAGGCTTAGTAGCAATGAGTTGTAAGCACTATAAAGTGAGCTGGATAATCCTGATAAAAGTTAAACTAAAAATTTATATATATGAACATATTATGTAGGTGTGATCTACTTGATAACCTTTGAGACCTGGAACAATCAAGAGGAAACTATCTTTTGTAACGAAATATGAACCCTAACTTATTATTTTTTTTATTTTTGAGCCAAGCTAATAAACATTATCCTTTTATGGTGAAATCTTAAATGATCTCATGGTGAAATCAATGGTTAGATTTTAGAAGATGATAGGATTTAATAAGTAGGAGGGAAATTGATTATTTAAACCTTAAATCTCTCTCTATCGTTTGAAATGTTCTCCTTTGTCAAACTTAATGAAGTAAAGTCTAGATGGAACATTTAACCAATCTTGATAAACTCTTAACCTCAATAATAGAGATCGATAGTAAACAATGTGACCCTGAAGCTAAATTCTGTTGTCCTGTTCTGTTAACCCTTGCCTTGATTCATGGTGATATTTCTTAAGCAAGGTCAAAATTTAATCCTTAAACAAGAAGGCTATTGTTATGAACCCTAAGCGGTACTTTCCATTCAATCGGAGCTTATGCCTTCACCTGTGCAATAGAGTTGTGGAACATGTGTTAGTGGCTTGAGTAAGATTAATTAACCTTGTAAGAAATGGAAAATGTTCTAAAATCAAATGAATAAGAAAGATTTGGACATAAAATTTATGATCCTAGTTTAGAAAGCTTGGCCTTAAGCTATTTAGTCAATAGTTGAAAAGAAAGAAGTTCTCCCTTGTGAAAAGAATTGTGTGAATCATTACATGAAATTTTATAAGAACGTAAGTTAAGAATTAAGAGACACTTTAGTAAACAAGAAAATTTAACAAGAAATTCCTCATGGGATGCCCTAGCTGTGAGTGTGTCATGTGGTTTGGACTTCCATGTTGTCTTGTCAAAAGAAGAGTACATTGTCCTTGATAGGTGTGAACGTTTCCGTGCTGACCTTGTGGTCTCCCACGTAACAAGTGGTTCCTAGTGTTGGTTGAAACCTTGTGACGACATGTTGTGTCGTGTCGTCGTGTCAAAGCAAGTTAAAAAAAAAAAAAAGTTATCCTATATTTCACTATTTTGTCCTTGTGTTGGTACTTTAGGGAGACTATTTAATCTACTTAAAAATAAAGAGAAAGATCAAAGGCCGTGCGTAGAGTGTGATGGATGAAGTAGACCATGAATTGCAGCTACGAAAGGTGCCCATCCACGTGGGTTCGATTCCCATCCTCTACAAAACATGGCACCCATGAAATCATATTCTGTGCCGGCCCCCTTCCGCCCGTTAGAATCAGATTGGCCCCCGCTTTTGCCATATTTCGATTATTCCCATGAAGCTAGAGGAAAAAAAAGAAAGGTAGTGGGTTTGAATCTCTGAGCCCGCCTCTCCATGGTATCCTATATTGGCAAGGTCAAGCTCAAGAAAATACAGGCCCGCAAGACCAATATTGAGGCGATAATAATGGTAGTAACTTGAATAAAGAATGTGAGTGCAAAGATTCGATCTTCTCTCGCCAAATGAAGGAAACGAGCGGTGAATTGGGAAAGAATATGTTGAAACCGAGAATAATATTTGCAGCGCAGGCAAGCTAACGGAAAACCAAAAACGGTTTCGGTGATTTGAGCCACGAGATGCCGTGAAAGAGAACGAGGAAATAATTATCCTTCGCTTGGGAAAATGAAACGCTTTTCGACCGTTGCAAGTTTTCCGCGCTTGCAAATATATACGCATAGGGTTAGGTGTATGAGAAGAATTAAAATGATGCATCACGAGAGAAAAATAACGTCCAATGGCTGCTCGCTTAGGGTTTTATGATTCCAACGGAATTTTCCAATTAGGGTTTTTCAAGAAAAATAAGATTTTTGAAAGCGCATCCAAATTCCGCTTTTAAATTATTGTTAAAGGTGTAGAGGTTTTGATCATCATCTTCATCTTACAATATCGATTGATTTGGGTAGAATTAATGTGCACTCTTAAAAATTTGAGATTTTTTTTGAAATGTGTTTATACGCCAAAAGCGTTCTCCCTATGGGAAGGGGCTTTGCTGACATTAATGGGACTATGTCAAATTTGATAGTGGTTTGAATGTTTTCCGACAATTTATCTTTTACCTGCTATTTTTAACAATTTTACTTTTCCAATTCCATACGCTATTGGTTTTTAGTTTTCATTTTTTGGTTTTTGCATGCAATAGCCTTTAAATATAAAATTTTGAATGTCTTGAGATTTAGATAGATGCGTAGATTGTTTTGGTTTATGTGGGTATTACTTCTTTTGCTAAAATCAAGTACGTGTAATTGAAATTATATCATGGGACGTAGAACTCGACATGTTTTAGGGTAAATCTACCTTCAAATTGGTATAGCTTGCACTGTGTTTACAATTTTGTATACGTAATGATTTTTTCAAATACCTTTTTATTTGACTGAAGTGAAGACTCTGGTGTTGGGATCTAAAGGATAAGAAGGCTTTCTTATCTTCTGTATAAGTTAAGTAAAATTGTATAGAAAATTCTGAGCAACATTTCAGAAAAATTTTATAATGTATGTATGGTTGTAATTTTGTAAGCTTGTTGAGGCCTTCCCCACGGTGGGGGACCCCCTAACAAAATTTCAACAATAAAACAACATACAAAAACACAAGTTACCAAGGTGACCCTTTGCCAATACCCAAAATTCATTCACTGTTGGTCTCATATCCCATCTTGTTTGTTGTGTTATAATTTCTTGCAATATCAAAACAATACATCTTTGGCCTTGTGCTCATATCAATGACATCAAAACAATAAACACATGTACATGTATCAATTCACATCATCAAATAACATAACTAAATCATCACTAAAATCAAGCAATTTCACTAATTGTTTACAATTTCAAAATATCTTGATTCTATCATTTCATCAACAACAATGAAGTCACAAAACTCACATATCATTTAACAAATTATATGTGTCAATATACATATAAAGTAGTAACTCTAGATCATCATCAACACTGAAATATCAATCCATGCATATAATTCACACTATGAGTCACCACATATCCGTAATCAAAATATCTATAATGTCTATCAAAATACTAATCAAATATAATAATGTCCATCTATCAATGTCTACTGATCAAATATGATAACAAAGTCCATGCCTCCAATCAAAAGTAAACAAAAATCATAGTAAGATCAATGTCAAAGAGGAGTGGGCACTACAAAGATGTAGTAGAGTTATAAGGAAAGAGTTAAAGTATTTCTAAGGTCTTCACAAAATTCTGTTAAAGTGATGTAGGTTTTTGGTGCCCAAGTCAACTACTTTCATGAAAGCAATTTTTAGAACAAAGGCATTACGGTGCTTAGAAAAAAATTAACATATTTGGTGAAGGTTTTCTTTTCACCCTTGGTATTTTTCATCTCATTGCTTGGACATGCTCTATGTGTTTTCCTAGTGGTTATATCGTCATCTAAAACCCTCTTTTCTCAATTATTAATACTTTAAAGTAATCATATTAAATGTAAACATATATAAATTAAAATAAATAAGAACATGAGCAATTTAATTGTGATATAAAATTTTGATTACCCTACTTCAATTCTGAGAAAAAAGTCAAGAACTTTAAATCTTGTATATGTGTCCACTCATCCTGGTATGAAAATTTGTAGGGGTCCCGGCCATCCCATAGGTCAACAAACTATGGACTATTTTGTGCGAAGCCGGCAGCAATGGCTAAAAACACAGGGAAAAGATACGAATCAGAAATAAAGTAGGAAAGCGACAACTATATTAGAATTGCATGTATTATTTCAAACCCTTGTAACCTCCTCCAACCATTAACAGTTATTATCGACTTTGTCAAATACAAATCTTGAGCCCTTTACATTTTACCTGATATACGATATCATTCCAGAGCCCTCTAAAGGGAGACTATTTCATCTACTTGAAAAAGAAAGAGAAAGATCAAAGGCCGTGTGCGAGAGTGTGATGGATGGAGTAGACCATGAATTGCAGCTACGAAAGGCGCCCATCCGAGCGGGTTCGAGCCTCATCCTTACAAACATGGCGCCCATGAAATCATATTCTGTGCCAGCCCCCTTCCGCCCCACTAGAATCAGATTGGCCCCCAGTCTTGCCCACATTTCGATTATTCCCAGTGAAGCCAGAGGAAAAAAGAAAGGCAGCGGGTTCGAATCTCTGGAGCCCGCCTCTCCCATGGTATCCTGTATTGGCAAGGTCAAGCTCAAGAAAATACCGGCCTGCAAGACCAATATTGCAGGCGATAATAATGGTAGTAATAGTAACCGCGAGTGCAGCGTTCGATCGTCTTTGCCAGCGAAGGAAACGAGCGGCGAATTGGGAAAGAATATGTCGAAACTGAGAAAAATATTTGCAGGCAAGAAGCTGACGGAAAAACCAGTGTCGGTGGCTGAGCCACGAGATGCCGTGAAAGAGAACGAGGGAAACAATTATCCTTCGCTTGGTCAGATGAAACGGTTTGCCACCCGTCGCGAGCTTTCCGCGCTTGCAAATATATACGCACAGGGTTTGGTGTATGACAAAGAAAAATAACGTCAATGGCTGCTCGCTTAGGGTTTTATGATTCCAACGGAATTCGCCAATTGGGGTTTTTCAAGAAAAATAAGATTTTTGAAAGCGCATCCAAATTCCATTTTAAATTATTGTTAACAGTGTACAGGTTTTGATCATCATCTTCATCCTGCAGTATGGATTGATTTGGGTAGAATTAACGTGCACTATTAAAAAATTGAGATTTTTTTGTAATGTGTTTATACGCCAAAGGCGTTCTCCCTATGGGAAACGGTTTTGCGGACATTCACGGGACTATGTCAAATTTGACAGTGGTTTGAATGTTTTCCGACAATTTATCTTTTCCCTGCTATTTTCGGAGATTTGCTATTTTTAACAATTTTACTTTTCCGATTTTAGATGGTGCCGGTTTTTAGTTTTTGTTTTTGGTTTTTGCATGCAATAGCCTTTAAATATAAAATTTTGAATGTCCTGAGATTTGGATAGATGCGCAGATTGTTTTGGTTGATGTGGGTATTACTTCTTTTGCTAAAATCAGGTGCGTGTAATTGAAATTATATCATGGGACGTGGAATTCGACATTTTTAGGGTAAATCTACCTTCAAATTGGTATAGCTAGGATTGTGTTTACAATTTTGTATAAGTAATGATTTTTTCAAATACCTTTTTATTTGTCTGAAGTGAAGACTTTGGTGTTGGGATCTAAAGGATAAGAAGGCTTTCTTATCTTCTGTATAAGGTAAGTGAAATTGTATAGAAAATTCTGAGCAAGATTTCAAAAGAAATTTATAATGTATGTATGGTTGTAATTTATTAAGCTTGTTGAAAATACTTTTTGGTTCAAGTTATTTAAGAATATCAGCCACAACCCCCCTTTGATGGTGTTTCATGTTCATTTAAGGTTTAATGTCTTTTTCACAACTTATTTTTCTGTGTAATCCTCTTCCTTTTGTGTAAGGTTAGATTGATTTCTTTTTCATGTCTCCCAGATTATCTTGCCGATGGCTTCACTGTTATTCTTTTTCCTTCTAATGTAATAAACTAGTAGAAAAGAAAGTCCAAAGTTGTCATACAAAACTATAATAAACTATTAGAAAGGAACATTTATGAACTTATGATCCGAGTTAATTCTTGTCATGGGCATGAACTTTTTATCGATTTAAGCAAAGTAACCATAGTTGCTCCATGTGAACTAACGGTGTTTGCTGTTTCAATTCATATAATGCCTGGGAGACTGAGTTTAGAAGTTGAGGACTGCTTGATGTGGTCAAAGTATGTAGTGATTCAATTAGGCGAGGAGGATTCTTATGAATAATTTTTTTAGATTGAATAAATCCTTTTTTCGTTGTGATGAGGCAAAATATTTTGGCTTCTATTCAAAATTTGTAACCTGTTTAACCAAAGTATATGCAGACATTGTAAACAAAACTTGCAAGGTAACTAAGGCGTTGTAAATTGACATTTGCATATTTTCCCTGGATTGACTGCTTAGATTTATCTAATACTATGTGATCCATCAGTCTCTCACTCCTCTGCTTGCAGTGCTTCATCTACTATAAATTGAATTCCATTTTGCAATTTAAGATAATTAACATCATATACTGTATCACTTTCCTTTTTCTCATCCTTGGCTAAATTTTCTTCATTTAATTGATTTGAAGTTGTTTGTTCCTTGTAAGGATTTCTCATTCTTGGAAAGATTATTCATATTTATTGTTTCTTACAACAAATTTTGATGATTTATACCCTTTTATTAATTTGAGCAAATTAATTTGGTTTTTTGAATTTTTTTCCCTGCTATCTTAGACATATCCTTCTAGCATCATTTAGAGAGCTTTTCGCCTTAATCTCAAGTTGGGTAGACAGTTGAATTGGATTATTCCTTTTGAGATGAATGGTTCAAGTGTAGACACCATTTTACTGAAGTAATTTTTGTTGTATGTCATTGAAATAAGCATAGCCCTTAGTTGATAAGAGGTAGATGATGCTCATAAAATTTCATTACATTACTTTATTGTCATTATATTAATCCTTTTAACTTCCCCTAAATTCAATGCATCTTGGAATTACTTATACGATTCTAGCATATGGTGCCACTATACATGATAGTCACCCAGTGCCTCCCTTTCTTCGACAACACCCTCAACATCATCCACCTTCTTCTGCATACAACAAAGAAAGAAACAATAGGGAATAGTTTCCTCGAGAGACCATCGAACCCGCTCTAGGTATAGATACAGAGCCAGATCAATCAATTTGTATATAGTAAAATGAGGATATATTAGGGTTACAGATTTATCTCCGTTTGCAAGTCTGATTTAACCCATAATGGTGTTGATTTTAGGACAGCTATTGGGAAATAATTTTAATGATTTTGATGTAAAAAACCCTGTGCAATATAAGATTTTCAATTTTCTGCAACAATATTTCAGCACTCTGCATTCTAGAATCAAAACTCCATTCAAAAGTCCATGGCCTGGTTTCTTCTTTCACTGAACTAGGAACCTCAAAGGCTATAAACAAGCCAACAAGACCAAATAAAGAGCCTGAATCAAAATTTATAAATATACACAAACACCTAGACCAAAACAAAGTAGGAGAATGATTTTTTTCTGGCATGATTAGAAGAGTTTCTAAGAACACAACTATAGACAAGAGCTTGGCCCTGAGCATTGTTTTTTCCTACCAAATACCGAAGAAACTCAGCCACCCTTCTCCTCTCAGAAGAGTCAATAAGAAAAATGCATGTTGATGTACTATGACCAATAATCTCAGCTTTTTTATATAGTTTTAGGGTTTAAGTTGTTAAGAATCTCTCACACTTTAGAAGAAATTTTACATAAATCTCGCATGGCCTCTGATTTTGTGTAAATAATTTTAGTACTTACCGTTGAGCTATGATTAGTAGAAATATTTAGTCTTTCCTCATACAACACAGTAACACAAATCAGTTTCTCTATAGAAGGTGTTATTAATGTAATCCAAATGATGATGATATGACTAGTTTTAAACATGAATTCCAATACCTCTGATATGCCATGCATTATGTGCAATATTTATAGGAGAAGGTTCTCTTCTCAATTTGATAGCCGATATTGATTACCGGTCAAAACTCTTATTACTAGAGACGCTGAGAGATTCTATTCTTTCTCTGCCTCAGTTTTGTATTTGCAGAATATGAACTTGCAGGATTTATTGAGAATATTGGCGTTAAACCCATAATGGATTTCTTATTCATGTGTTAGATTTCAGGATTGACAACTTTGTTCAAGTGACTTGGACAAGATTAGTGGCACTAAATTTGTGCCTCTCTCCTTTATATAAATGCTCTAGATTGGATTGATGCCTACTTCTGCATAACCCTTACATTGAGATAATTGAAGACTTAATAGTATAATTGGTGTCATATATGGTTATTTGTGCGTTGCTTCTTTTGTCAACAAATCCAAAAAAACATGCATACCAATTTATAATATATGCAACTTAAAAGATATAAATCAACACCAGAAGGCTCAAACTTTCTCCATTGATTTATTAGTCTGTCATGTGGAGGTTTAATATTTGTATTGGAAACCACCACACAAAGCTCTGTAATATGACATTTTACAATTCCATTCGTTACCAACTTGTTCAATTCCTGATTTTGGGTAGGTTAGTGTGCTTGTAGACTGTTACCACATTATCTTTGCCATGGATAGATTTTCTGAATGTGTAGGGTTAGGAATAGCAAATTTGGTGACTTGGCATAAGAAACATTTGAGGAATCTTTGACAAACATTCACATTCATGTTGCCATCATTATCATTTGCAACAATTTGTTCAACCAACCATCTGCATTAATGTTTTTATTTGGGACCTGCTTTCCCCAAATCAAATTAGGAGTGTGAGGAAGATTTCTTATCCTATCCCTACCTTGGATTTTTTCTGACAACACATCTATTGTGGTTGTATTGAGGATGTTGAGAACCAATACTAAATCAAGACAAGTGACATCTTTTCCTCATCATAAGTTATATTTAGAGGATATGTTATTTTCTTTGACTACTCTAGTGATTGGAGATTTTTAGATGAATTGGCTGGTCGATGCAAGCCTCATAAATGGTGCTCCAAGAACAACCACCAACATTGTGTATGACACATCAATGCCACTACCAGCATTACCTTTATTTTTTCTTTTCAAATTTGATAGATACAATAATCCATGTTGGGATCCCTCGAACTCATTACATATTCTCATACCCCCTATTTCAAGAGGGAATCGAAGACAATTTTCAATTAAAATGGCCTAGGATTAACTATCCACAAGTCCTAGGGACTTACTTTGCATAGACAAACTATTGACATTGGAGCCACCGAAAGGCAATGTCCGACACTCGTATCTTTCTCCGAGTTCCCTCACTTGAAAATTTGCATATTTCACCTCCTTTTCATTCAAAAGGTACTAAAAAATGGCACACATATCAACACTCGAGCAATAATAAAGGAGGATTCTATACTATCATCTCTTAAACAAAACAACCTGTCATAAACACTAACCTCTACATTGATAGCACCTCCACTACTACTTTACTCAACACTTCTTGTATCCAAAGCGGCATTTCCATTCAAGGGGTATCAAATGTATTCATGTTTAGTGGAAATAAAATTGGCCACAAAAGGCTACCATTCATGATATAAATTCTGTAAATGTACAAAGGTCTTCATGTATACATGTTTAGTTCAGATGTCGTGATATAAGATTTGTAACTGTATATATATGAATTTGTAACAAATTTAAATGTACACATAGAACATTTCAATGTAATGTTTCATCTATATTCCTACACTACCACTATCAATCACACCCCTTATCAACATGTTATCGACTGTAAAAAAAAGGTTTTCTCAAGAAAAAACCAACCGAACAACCAATGCAACACTAACACAATTTCCCCGAAATAATTCCAAACAACATAAAATGCAAAAATAATTAACTATCCAAAACGTTATCAAATGTATTCATGTTTAATGCAAAAAAATGGCCAAAAACTCACTACCACAGATAACATATACCATTCGGTGTTCACATTGCATTGCATTGTACACATGCGATTGCTAGTTGTAAAATAGTTAAATCACATCATATTCTAATGTGGGTATATAAATAAGTCCCACCACACAACCAATTATTGATAATATCTATAGGGATAGTTTCCCCGGATTTCACTAGGTGGTTTATTGAGTCTTGGTTTATAAATAGAGACTTCTCTTTTAATGGTATTAATAGTATATAATCAATGGCAAGTTGTGTGTCTATATAAACTAGCAATCACACATGAGATGTGTGATGCCAAAGGGGATTCATTTGAGAAATTAAATTGAAGGAAGTGAAACATGAAAATGTTGAAGCCAAAGGAAAAATATAAAAAAAATTGTGCCTTCATAGGTCCTCCTTCAATTCTCTAGTTATTCCAAGCTTATATATATTGAAGGGAATGTTGCAACTTTAAGATTACAATTATGCTCATCGAGTTTTCGAATTTGTCCGAATCAATGTAGTTTCCAAAAATGAATATCAATGTAGTTACTTGTTCAAAATACAAATTCAAAAACCGATATTATGCAATGTTGTTAATGGATCATTGATTTTTTTTCTATAGTTTGTTATGTATATATAAGTGATTTTGTTTTATTTTACAATTTGTGGTTTTCCGATAAAATGGAAGATTTGTGAACTCATGGGTTAATTTGTATTACTTTTTGAAAGCATCATGTTGAGCCAAAAATATTGGGACCATGGGTCTTTCCACCCCAAATGCTAACAACATCTACAAAATCCACCTTCCATTAATCTTTAATGATTTCCCATGCCCTGCTCTAAACACCCATTTTGGCCCACCTAGGAAGATGGTGGTGCATGTGTAAAAATGGTCATATGGAAACACGTAATATAACAACATGAAATGGAAACACTATCCCTTAAGACAATTGAGAACCTTAACCAAACCAATGGGATCATATAAAGGAGATCGCCAAACTTCATAATGGAAAATATAATAATGTATGAGATACACAATCTAAGTAGAGGAGGAAACATAGGCTCAAATGTGCAACCTGATTGTAAATCCAAGCTATCTGTAGGACACAAAGGTATTATGATGACCCTTGCAATGATTTTATCAATCCCTAAAAATTATAAATCCATTAAAAGGTTAGGATTTTCAAGTTGATGACTATTAAGGAAAATGTAATGTTTAACAAACATTGCATTAAATAGACAATTTGGCAATGGTGAAAAACTTTATGCAGTCCATAAGTGACTTGTCGAAGAAAAAATAGTTCACCTATGTCCCCTTTAATAAAATATCCTATCCAAAAATTCTCCCACCTCAACCTCCTTCGTCACGACTCTTATCTTATCCATCATCTCACCTTAAATCCTTCAACTTAAACTTCTTCAAGACTACCCCTATTAGTAGATCTATCCATATATATGTTGATAGGGAACATGCCTTCAACATAATAATAATGTGGTTGTTTATGCAACACAAACATTCATTTGATTTTTTAGAGGAGAATGGGGAGTCGCTCAGGTCAGAGAGGGTGTATGTCTCTCAATGGGATTCAAACCTCGATCTCAATGTTCAAAATGGCTCCACCTTTTAGTTGTGCTTTAGAGACATAAATTGCATGCACGTTTATTCTCCCATAACACACAACTACAAAATAATAAATTATTTATATGTAGTTTTGTTGATAGATCAAAAGTTTGAATCGCAAGAGCTCCATTCTCCTAAAGTCCTTTGTATATGCCACATTAAAATGAAATATCATAATGGGGTATGCCATCTAAGAAATTCAGGGGATGAAAAATAAATTTATAAGCTATCGAAGTTCAAGAAATCAATGTTACATAGGCATTGAAAAAATAATAAAGTAGAAGAAAACTAAGAAGAAATAGAAATGGGCAAGGAAAGAAAAATAGGACATCATTCTGTGGGACAAATAAAATGCTACAGTTTAGATTCTTATGATGCTAAATTTGGCAGGGTTTATGCAGAGGAAGGTCCAACTATCACTAAATGTGGAACTCATACTTGAAAGCGAAGCAATATTATGCCCCTTAAATCCTTTGATGTCAATAAGCATGGAAGAGTAAAAAAATACAAAAACATAGTCTCTTCCCCAAATTAAGATGTATAAACAAGTCCATAGAGGTGATGATGTTGTCACCAAAAACACAAAACATTGTTATTTATAGATTATCTCTAAAATTTATAAACGAATATTCCATATTTATTTAACTATGTTTAAAATATACAAATATAATTTAGATATGAATGTATATAAAAATTAATAGTCATTTTTAAGTATGCAAGTCACATGTGACGATTTTATAAAATATATGTAAGTATTTTACGGCTAAAATCACATGAAACATCTAAACAGACCTCAAAATTTAATGCCTTTTGGAATAAATTTTCCATAGTAAATGAAAAATGAAATTCTCATCATCAAGGTTAAAAGTCGGCCATTGCATTGACAATTCATGATTAAGGGTCAACAATTGAAACTCGAAAGCGCCACATTGGGTTGACCATACAATGTCGATATTAACTATGCATGAAATCACTTCAAGGGTAAGAGAAGGTGTAGGTATATCAATAAGATTCAAACCTTGGTCACATTGTTGCAAATGGATCCACCCTTTAGTTGTGTCAAATAAATTAATTACACGCTGTTTATTCTCCCATGACACACAACTATAAAAGACTAAATTCTTTCTATGTAATTTTGTCTACAAATCACATGTTTGAATCGCAAGAGCTGAATTCTCCTAAAGTCACTTGTATTTGTCACATTAAAATGAAATATCCCAATGGGACAAGCCATCTAAGAAAGTCAGGGAAGGAAAATAAATTGATAACCTGTCCAAGCTCAAGAAATTAATGTTGCACATGCATTGAAAAAAATAAAGTAGAAGAAAACTAAGAAGAAATAGAAAAGGGAAAGGATGGAAAAATAGGACATCTTTCTGTGGGAAAAGTAAAATGCTACATTTTTTATTCTTATGATGCTAAATTTAGCAAGGTTTAATATGTGGACGAAGGTCCAACTATCACCAAATGTAGAACTCATACTTGAAATTGAATCGATATTCCACCCGTTAAATCCTTTGATGTCAATAATCATGGAAGAGAAAAAATACGATGAACATAGTGTCTTCCCCAAAAGAAGATGTATAAATGAGGCGATAGAGATGATGATCCTGGTGGTCAAAAATACAAAAACCAAAATTTATTGGTAAATGGTTTTTTGAAGGGGACCATACCCTAGATAAATCAAGAGGGTAAACACCCAAATACAACAATAAAGTGTAGAAAGAGAAGGGTATAATAACATAGAAACAAAATAGAGCACCAAGAAAAGAAGAAAATGAGCTACCTAAAAGAAACAAACAACAAAAAATAGGCTGCATGCCAAGTAGCGGTCTAAACACAACCCAAAAATATCATCCCTCCAGCCCAAATAAAGCAATAAAAATAAAAATAGGAAAATACTCATTCCTTATCTGAAATGATGGTGAGTTTTAGTTTGGATTGTCCTTTCTTTCAACTAGCCACCACCATCCAATCCTTGTTACCTTCTTCCATGAAGATCGAAACAAAAAAATCTAGAGTCTAGATAGGAATGTGATCCCCAACAAGGAAAATGGGGCACAACCCATCATAGAATCAGCAATGACCTCTTTGGTAGAAGACTCACGATGCTATCCCAAAATATATTAGAGGATTAGAGTGTGGATCCTTCTCTTGAGGGTATGGTAATTCTTCATTCGTGTCTTCCTCGATGGGCTTAATGATTCATCAATCAGTTCTAAGTTGTCTCTCAAGTGTTCGGAAGAGAGTCCTTCCACCACGTTGGTTTTTCCTTGCATCTGGAATTCTTGCATTCATCCGAAAGATTGCCCGTTTGAATTAATTTTGGACATCTGAAGGCTAAACCCTCGTAATACATCTTATGTCCATAATATTTTTCACCAAATTGTAGGTTAATTTCTTGTTCAAATGCTTGAGAGGTGTTAAGATCTATGAAGATTCTAGAAATATTTGTATCACCTATGGAAATACACCTATGGAATTACGCCTACGGAAACAAGACATGATTTTTCCTAGAGTTGTAATGGGAGTCTTACAAAGTGAACCAAAATAGGGTAGGTATAAAAGGAGTCTTTTAGAGGGTCAAAAGACGGATACCATGGCTTGAACATGAGTCCATGTTCACCCCAAACCCAATATTGGTAAAAAATTAAATCCCTATCTTCAAGGGTTTCAAAGACAGCAATGAAATAAGATTTAGCACAAGGGTAAAGCTCAATCTTACCTTTAATCTTTTCCTCCATTGTAGAAATCCAGTCTTGAAGCTAAGATATCTTAGGCCGAACTTGTGAAATCTACATTGGAGGCCAAGCTGGGAGATATTTTCCTCCTCCTTGAGAACCTTTTGTAGTAGATCCTCTTCTATCTTCAACACCAGAGTCTTCTGTGAGGGTTTTACAATCTTTATAAATTTCTTGCACAATCATTTTTTTATTTGGAGACCGAGGAAACAAAGGAATTTTTCATACATTATTTATAAAATTTATAAACAACTATTCCATATTTATTTAACTATGTTTAATATATACTAATATAATTTATATATGAATGTATATAAAAATTGACAATCACATTTTAAATATGCAAGTCACTTGTGTTGGTTTTATAAAATATTTGCAGCTATTTTACTTTTAAGATAATGAAAATCATCTAAATGATAGTAATGTTTTATGCCTTCTTGAAAATAGTTTCCACACTAGAGGAAAAAATGAAATTTTCATCATCGGGACTTGGAGTCAGCCATGACATTGAAAGTTCATGATTAGGAGTCAACATTTGATAGCCGACAATCCCACATTTGGGGGACCATACAATGTCAACATTAACTGTGCACACAATCACTCCACGTGGACTTTGATTATAATTATTCATTTCTTGATTGAATTCTCCAACCATTTATGCTTTATACTTGTCGCTCCCACTCTTCGCATCTTTGTTTTGTTTCATATATATTTTACTTTAGCAATAACAAACTGCGCACACAACCATATTATATTATTATTACATTGACACATGGATGTGAGAGTTAGCAAGGCTAGGTCCATATACATTCGATTGTAAACACACCTTCCGTGTAATTATGTATCTCCACCTTAAGGAACACATCCTAATTCATCTATTCCACACTTTTTAAACCAATTTCTGAGGATTGTTACTCTCAACAATTTATACACAACATCAAGTTCAAAAAATATTTTGAGCCATATGCGTTGAACGATAAATTTCATAATGCATAAAATCATGGAGGCTTGTAGGTGCTGATACATCTACAAGAAAACCCTTGGCGACATCAAAAGTATTTAGTCTTCCATTCTACTCTAGTCTTACAAATACCAAAATATTTGCCCAAGAATATCTTCTAAACTAATTTAAAATAAACTCGGACATAAGTACAAAAACAACGGTTCCCATTTCAAATGCTTTTCTCAGTGGTTTAAGTTCAATTAGGTGTTAATAGAAAACAAATGAAGTGCACCTGATATTATGTATACCTGTGTGAATTAAGTCTTTCAAACTATATTGAATTTGGGTATAAATTATTGGCAATTCATTTAATTTGTATGTCATTGAACTTAATGCAATTTATGTCAAGGCAATGCCTGTCTCCGATTTTTATTATTATTGTCATGTAGTTTATGTATTTTTGTACGATTCATAAATATTCATTAAAGCAATCGCAACTTTTGACCTATACACAGCCATATTTATTATTTTGGTGTTGAAACAAACTGTTAGAGTTGGCAAGGTTATGTCCATATACATTCCAATGAAAAACATGCCTTCAACATAATTAATTATAATTATAATTAACTTTCCTATTTCATTACATTTTATGGAGGTATTTAATTACGCTTGAAGGATCTTATGACCTATTAGTGTCATTTGGACTTTGTTTACTATTATCTTTATAGTGATGGTATTAGTGTGATAGACTACTGTTTTGAGTAATAAAATTTTGTGGCCATTAATGTAATTCCCACTCCTCTTCAATTCTAAATGAATTGTGTTTTCAATTTTGAATTGATTATAATCTTGAACTTTGCTACTATATTCTAGTTAGCGTACTATTAAGATATGTGGGAAACCTTGATTATTGTTGTGTTTTGATTTTTGTTATTGTACGGTTGTAGTGTGGACTTTGATGTACATTATTGTATATGATTTGATTAACCTTCTTGATAGACAGTATGGAGGTGTTAGAATCTTGACATGATGTGACTTATGTGATGGATTTTATATGCTTGATTTACATATCAATATTAATGTTCTAAGTGCTACTATTGTACTGACACATTGGACTTGATTTATGGATATTTCTAGATGATTGTTGATGTTATGATCTTAGTACAAATTGATGGATTGGTAGAATCAAAATGTTAGAAATTTAAACAATTGGTGAATTACTTGATTCTAACATTGGTTTAATTAAGATATTCGATGATGTGAATTGTTATGTAAATATGTATATGTTTTATTTTCTCAATGTCATTAATGTGGAAACGAGGATAGAAAGGTATTGTCTCGATTTTTGCGAAAAATTATAGCACAACAAAATACAAGGGATAGGGGACAAACAACGAAGGAATGTGGGGTATTGGCAATAGGTCACCATGGCAACTCATGTAATGTTATGTTGTGGTGTTTTTCAATGTCTAGTTAGGAGGTTTCCCATGGTGGGTGACCTCACATGTGTGGCCACAGGGTGAAATTTTTTCCTGTTCTTTTAATTTGTGTGTGCCTTATTTTGTGTTATATGTATTTAATTTCTACAAATTGTTGTCACCTTATTAACATTTATAATTGTGTTTTAATTATCTAATCCTTCTTATTTGGTTAACTAGAATAGATATGTGACAAATAGATAATTATGAGGTTAGGTGGTCCTTGTTGTAAGTGAGATTTGTGATGGTTTGTGTGTGATTTACTCCACCCCAACTTCAAAATTCGTATTTTGACTTGGGAGGCCTTTTTGGAGGCTTGTGGGACAAGCTAAGCTTGTCCCATGCCTCTTAAATTTACCCAAAAACCCTACCTATGGGTTGGGGAGTTTATTTTTGACTTATTTATCCTTTTTTGAGTGTAAAAGGTGAAAATAATTACATCTTTTTGTCACAATAAATTTTTTCCTTAGAAGGCATGGTGTGCAAGTTTGTGTGCCATGTGGGTTTGTCATAGTTCTTACATGCTCATTTATTGTCTTGGGCATGGTGTTTGACTTGAGTGTGGGAATGGAGGAATGATGAAGTGGCATCCTACATGGAGCCACCTCATCATCCTCACATTCCATTTCTATTTATTGATGGATTTTGATGGAATGGGGGTTACTTGTTCATTTTCTTCCTTTGCATTTTTTAAATTTGGAGCTTGTTGGAGTTTCTTTTGGGAATTTTCTTGGCTTGGAGGTGTGAAATAATTGTGAATTGAATATTTCTTGGGAGCTTGATGGAGAGGTAGGATATCCATCCTTGTATTTTTATTATTTAGTTTTGTAAATGTGAAAATGGTGCTTGTTTAATATAGTATGAGTTTTGTGAATGTGCTTTTGTGTGGTTGGGTAGTATGCCTTAATTTGGGTGTGGGAGATGGAATTATGGGACCATTAGGGAGGGAAAAGGGATTTTGTGAGGTATGCATTTTATGGGAGTGTGATTGGGAGTTTCACATATGTGGAGTGAAAAGGAAATCATGGTTATAGATTTGCATACTTACAAAGGAGAGATAAAGGTAGTGTGTTGGTTGTTTTGTGCACTTGGAGGCTTAGGGTGAAACTCCCACTTCACTTGGAAGGCAAAAGGAGGTGGTTTCACATAGTCCTTGCTCCATTTGGTTTGATTTCAAACCTTTGTGTTGTTTGAGAAAGTTGTAAAATTGTGGAGTATGTCATTTTAGTTGTGTTGAATGTGTTGAAATGTATGTTGTTCGGGAACATTTTAAAGTTGTCATTGGTTGCCTAGTACCCCTCATTGCTTCCTTGTTGGGGCTCAGGGGCCAATGAGGAAGAAGGCTTCTCTCCCTCATTGGAATATTTGGTTGGGTGGAGAGTGTTTCCTACTCCCCCATTTTGTTGTGTGCATGACTTGATGAAGATGGTGGAACTCAATGGAAGAAGTGCTCTTGTTGGAGAAAGGCATGTGAAGTTGCAACTTGTTCTATTATGACTCTACAACTTATAAATTGTACCAATAGTACATTGGATGTAATCCGTTATTTTATTGGATAGATCTTGTGAATGAGTATTAAATGGCTTGCATTATTTTTTTGGAAATGGGAACCTTGAAATGGTGTTGTAATGGAAACAAAGATATGTTTAACTCCAGCTATTATTCAAGTTGCTTTGTAAATATCTTTTTAAAATGTCGGTGTCTTTGAATGAAACAGAGTGTTGATTACTTTTGCATTCTTTCCATTTTGTTTGAATGAGATAAATTTCATTTAAATATGTCTATATCCTCTTACTCAAGTGATGTGTAAGAAGGAACAGATAGAATTAATTTTAAACTATAAATCTCCCTTTGTTGCAATAGAAATTGTTCTAGGAAATGAATAAAGGAAAATTAATTATATCCTTTTAGATTTTATTTAAATGAGTTGGAGTTTGATAATTTATTTGGATTAAATCACGAAACACAATCTCATATAACTATCATTATCGATAAGAGTTTGAAAAGTCTGTTAGATAGAGACATTATATAGAGGCCTTACAAGCATATACAAGTGGCGGAGGATGGAGCAGAGCTCAGTGTTTGTGTGATGGAGCACTTTCTTCTTAGTATCCACAGTTACATCATAGAGTTATACATAGTAGACTGATGTGAGTGATAGGCAGGGCAGGGATGCGGGGGTTCCACAACAAGATTTGTGGTATGCCCGCCAAGATGCCTAGAGATAGACTATGGGGCCATGTGTACAGGTGGCTCAAGCTAGGGATAGTTTTTACAAGTGGTACCATAGGCATGGGACCTAACCCGACGAATCAGAGACCCAGGTACTACGGTTGACTATATGGATTGGTATGCCACTATTTTACCTCAACATTTGACTATTCCAGATGAGGCATGGGCTGCGAGGCACTCATCCACCGGCAGAGCTCCCTTACGGTGGTGAAGAGGGGAGGATGAATCAAACCATGACCCAGATGATCCATTTGATGGGAAGCCACATGATGGGTAGGGTGCAACACAGTGCGGGGCTAGAGGCAACATGGACTAGTACAGGGACACACACAAGTTCCTAGGCTTATATTACAAGATCAAGGAAAAGCCTCTAGACGAAGTATAGGGACAGGAGTCCTGTGGTGTAGCTGGTGGTATAGATAAATACCCTACAGAAGCAGCTGCAACAAGTTATAATAGAGAGAGATCAGGCCTGATCTAGTATTTTAGTAGTGACAGAAAAAGCGGACCAAGCCGAGCCCGGGGAGGAGATGGATTTGCTCACTTTCAATAGATAAGGTAGATGGCCACCTAGATCACCCAGTGAGCCTACTACAATGCAGACATAGATTCGGCTATAGCCCACAATACTATAGAGAGATCGATTGAGGAAAGAGCGGGATGTGGGTAAGGCCGAGGTTACTCGACTATCGGCATATATAATGTCTTTCTGGCACAGATGGCATAGTGGTGATGGCCCATACTCATAAAGATTCGGTGATAGTAGAGGGAAGAGCCTCATAGTACCTATCCTTATACTATGAGGTTGTTACGGTTGAGCAACGGGCACCTTCCTATATCCAACAATTGATTATAGTGACAAGCTCAAAGCAGCCTCGAGGCCTTAGTTGAGCAACGATGGGTGTATTCTGTAGGACCGAGTGGTGCCCATGCAATGCCTCCACCATAGGACATGCTATTCAACCCATCTCGAGGGCTTGAGTAACCCCCCCGATCCATATTGTATTTATTAACTTTCCTCTTGATGAAGGCTATGAACATCTTGTGCTCGATGTACCACATTCTTTATGTATAACGGTTTTGACATATGCCTTTCATGAAGAAAGTTGTATTCTTTGATTGATGTATAGCACTTTTGATGTGCGCATCGGATGAAAGCATTTTTTATGTAGTTAATATTTATATATATATATATATATATATATATGGACATTTTTACATGACACATTTTTATCGGATGATGGATATTATTTGTTATTTTTGATTGATTACATTGGTATATGGATGTGTGATGATGTTAGGCTGAGTTGATTTCATATCTATATGTATCCTGATTTTTAGTATCACATGCACTTTGATTTTTAGATGATAGATCTGTAGATGATATCAAAATGTATTTCTCATGTGATGTGCTAGATTTAGTGGACATGATGATATGATGATATGGGTGTGGGGGATATATTTTGATATTTACAATCCCTCTTGCCCGCATTTGATGATACGATATGTGATAATTAGCTTAGCATCCATGTATGATGTATACTTATCTTTTTCTTTATATATGATGTATAGATGATGTTAGATGTGATGATATTGATGGAAATATGATGATGTGATAACAAAACGATGCACATGTAATAAAGCAAAACACAATCAAATGGTAATAAAGAACATAATGAACCAACACAACAATGTACTATTATACACCAACATGTAAAAACACATTTTAAGATGCACAAGTAAGAATAAATCTAATTGAAGCAAGAAAAGAGGAATCCTCAAAAATATGTCTAAGCAACAAACTATACAAATGTACAAACATGAAGCAACTATACAAGCAAACAATAAAAGCAAGAAACAAGATAACGAAAGTAAAATAAAGTGAATGTTTTTGTAAGATTTGTTTTGTAAAACATTTTTATTGTTTTGGCTTTTGTGAAACAATTTTCAATTGTTTTGATTTTTCCAACATATTTAAATGTTTTTGTGTTTTTAGAAAATTTTCCAGAGCTATGCATAGGTAACCAAGAAAGCATGGATTCCCCGGCATTAGGCACGGGGGAATATACAAGGAAAATGCCACATGCTTATAAACAGAAGGTGAAGTCACGAAGTGCCCCGAGAATGAGATAGGGAATAGACAAAGACCATCCCTTCATAGTCTAATAATAGGAGAAAATGTCGGATCAAAGCTTGAAAAGAATAGGCTAACATGGAATCTTGGATGTGGACATAGAAGTAGCTCTAAGCTAAGGAAAAGTACCCTCCGGATGCAAGGTGTTTGTATATAATGAATCATCCCAAGCCACCGAAACTAGTTTTCACCCAAGAACTTATCTAAAGTGCCACAATTGCGTGATTTTCACTTATGAATCACTGTTTTCTCTCTTTTTGTATTTTGATTATTTTTACCTGTTTTTGGTTTTTTTTTCTGATTTTCACGTCATGTTTAAGCATAGAACCGCTTAAGGTGCATGGAATTCATAGGCTCATGGAGTTCATCACGATTAGGGTGGGTAAGTTTGTATGATCCCGTGCCATATTTGGCCACATTGACATATGGTCCTAACCAATGTGGTTGAAACTTTCTTTTCTTCTCTCTCTCTACCGTGTGTTGAACTGATTTTCTTCATGACCAAATCACTAACCTCAAACCGACAAGGTATGATTCTTTTATTACGGTTGTGAGGAAGTCTACTCTAATACACTTTAAGATGATTTAGGGTGCAGATTCACTTCTCATCCAGGAGTTCCAACTCTACCGTCTAACCACTCTGTAATCTTTAAGAGAGATTCGTAGGAAGGAATCTCGATTTCTAACTTTGATGATAGATTTTGTTCCAAATACCACGGAATTTGGTGTCGCACGATGTAGGGTACGAATAGAGGTCCTGTAAGCCCAAAGAGCTAGGTGGATTTGTAAATGCCAATTATGACCTGTCTTACTTACCATCTTCTCCATGATTCAAACCAAAGTCTTATTAGTGGCCTCAGCCTGTCCATTGCCTTGGGGGTAATATGGTGTAGACCATTTTAACCTTATTTGAAACCAATGACAGAGATCCTTTATGGTTTTATTCTTGAATGATTTTCCATTGTCAGTAACTATGGCTATAGGAATGCCATACCGGCAAATAAGATGATTCATGATGAATTTTGAGATATGAGCACCCGTTACATAGGTCAAAGGGACATCTTCCACCCATTTGGTAAAATATTCATTATTTTTAATGATGTGGGTATGTCCATTAGATTAAGTAGGGATAAGCTTCCCTATTAAATCAAGTCCCCATTTAGAAAATGGCCATGGGGTGGTGACATGTTGCAATGGTTGTGATGGAGCATGAATTAAATTTCCATACTTCTGACAAAGTACACACTTCCTTACATAGTTCAACTGTCAGTTTCCATGGTAGGCCAATAGTAGCCCACTCTCAACAATTTTTTGGCTAGAACCATTCCATTAGTATGGGCCCCGCACAGCCTTTCATGCACCTCTTTAATCACTTGGATTGACTCTGTCATATCAAGATAGCGTATGATTCCCATCGTAGCCACGACGATAGATAATACATCCTAAAAGGGTATAATGAGCTATCTGGCGGATGAGGATTTTTTTTTCAGGATGGGATATGTTAGGAGGGAATGTGTTGTCTTTAAGGTAAGTGAAAATGGGCTCATACCATGGGGAATTGGGACCAACAACATCACAAGCCAGACAGGATTCTGGCATGTCATACGTAGGCTAGCGTAGATTTTCCACAAAGAATGGCATATCATTACTTTTCGGTGGAATGCATAGCATAGAACCTACGGTTGTCATATCATCTACAAATATATTTTTTTCTCTTGGAATCTGTTCAAATGTGATGCACACAAAATACTCTTTCAAAGTTTCTACCAACTTCTTATAAGGGATGATTTTCTCATCCTTAACTTTGTACTCATCATTGACTTGTTTGATGATTAACTGCGAATCACCAACAATCTTAACATGATGAATGTCCCATTTGATGGCAACCTTCATCCCAGTGATGAGTGTTTCATACTCTATGATATTGTTTTGAAAGGTAAAACAAGGCAAAAATCCTGAGGTATGGGGTCGCCAGAAGGAGTAATGAGGACAAAACTTGCCCCAAAACCATGAAAAGTATAAGATCCATCAAAGTGTACCTTCCACATGATGGATTATTTGATGTACAGTAATGAAGCATCTGGCAGATCTAGATTCAAAGGTCCAGTTCCTTGTAAAGGTGCTTCGCTAATTGATCAAAAAGTATTTGTCCCTTGACTGAATTTTGGTGCAAAAATTCGATGTCAAATTCTCTTAGCAGAATGATCCAATTAGCCATTCTACCGGTAAGGGCGATTTAGACTATAAGTATTTGAGCGGGTCAACTTTTTATATAAGCATGATTTTGGTAAATAACAAGTAATGGAAAAGTTTTTGGAAGGTAAAAACTACATCCAAACAAGAATTTTTGATTTGGGGATAATTGAGCTCATAAGAGATTAGAGTGTGACTAAGTTAGTATACTACTTTTTATTTGTGACAAAGGTCGTATTGGGCGAGTAACACACCAATAGAAAATTGAGTAGCAGAGATATAAAGTAGGAGTGTGTCACCAAGAGTTAGAGGCATGAGGACAGAAGATTGGCCAAGTATTTCTTAAGTAGGGTGAAGGCCTGTTGTTTCTCTGGTCCCCAGATAAAGGCAACATCCTTTTTAGAAAAAGAGTGAATGAATGACATTTTTGAACAAGTTGGGAGATGAAGTGATGAATATATTATATTTTTATCTGCAAGCTACGTAGTTAATGTTTTTGGGAGGAGGAATCTCAGTAATAACAGACACTTTAGGAGGGTCTACTTCAATCCCCCTTTCTAATAAAATGAAACCAAGAAATTTTCCCGATAACATGCCAAACACACATTTCTTTGGGTTAGGACAAACCTTGTAATCTCATAGGCATTCAATGAAAATCCACAAAAGATCATGGTGGTCTTCCTCGTCTTATATTTCTCGAGGATATCATCCATGTAGTCTTCCATAGTATCATGGATAATATCATGGAAAATTACAGTCATTTCCCTTTGTTAGGTAGCTCTTGCATTTTTAATACCAAGTAACATTACCTGATAATAGAAGGTACACTAAGGAGTTGCAAAAGCCATCTTGTGTTGATCTTCATCATCTATCTTGATTTGATTGTAGCCTAAAAAATCCATCTATAATTGATAGCATTTGATATCCTGCGGTTGAATCAACAATCATATGAATATTTGGTAATGGAAAATCATCCTTAGGGCATGCCTTATTTATGTCTTTGAAATCTATGTAGATTCTGATCCCAATAGGATTTTTCTGGACAGGAATGATATTTGATATCCATTCGGAGTAATCAATGGGTCAAATGAATCATGCCGCAAGCAATCTTTCTAACTCTTATTTAACTAGGAGAGCCACCCTCAGGTGCATATTTCTGAGCTTTTTCTTAATGGGCTTTGCATATGTGTGTACAACTAAGTTGTCCACTACAAAACTTGAGTCCAATCCTGACATATCCTTATAAGACCATGCGAACACATCTCGTAATGCTTGAAAAGGGATATTTTTAAAAAGAAAAATTAAAAAAGGGGGTGTGTAGACAAATGGGAAAGTGGGTGAGTGGGGTAGGTGACCTCCCATGTGAAGGAACATGTGCACCCATTAGAACCATTCATACCTGTATTTTCCCGACATAAAAATAGTTGGATTTTATTTGAGGTCCAGAGGCTTTTACCACACACAAACCCAAGGAAAATTTGTAAATTTAGAAGTTTGGATAGTTGTAGTGAAAGAACACTTTTTCCCGAAGGTGTATTAATTTTGATCCCAAATTCTCTGGGTGTATCGCAAGAAAGAGTTGGGGAGAGAGTGATTAGGAAATGGCGTTGTAGTGGGTGATGTTAGGTTATGCGATGATGGTAGAGCACTCGATTTCCATGGTATTGACGATGTCATGACCATGAGCATGGGCTTTGCACATTAAGGGATACATTTCTTAGTTTCTCTAAGCTTCGTAGGAAGCCACCCTTTTCAACCTTCCAATGATGGGACATTTGCTTGAATAATGAACATTGTGTCCTCTTTCAATCCCATGATTGCGGTGCAGAGTGTAGACACCTGTATTTTGGCTAATGCCCTATTACGATTAATATAGTGCTAGTTGTGCTTCTCCTTGCAAACCGACTATACACCACCAGTTCAACCTATCTAACTTACTTCCTATGACATCCCTTTTGTCATTTTTTCTCTTGTACACCATTTAAAGAAGCTATAATAGCTTCGTTCTAACTACATTAGCTTCTTACTTTCTTCTAGTCCACTTCTACCACCTTCCTGGCCTCTCAATCCATTCTGTTGGATTGATCTGACCCTTCAAAACTCTCTCCAAACCCTAATCACCTCCTAAGCATGTTTAACTAAGCTTAAGCATGGTTTGTCACTCCCTAAACCTAGTCAAAGTAAGCTTTGACTTGCTAAAAGTGTTTTTTGGAATTTGGTGTTTGTCCCACATGCACTCAAGTTTCCCTTTTTCCCAAATGGAAAACTATATATAGGGCTAGACCCCTTCTCTCATTTTCAAGAATTTCTCCCTTATTCCTAAGCATAGATTATAGTGTTTTGCATCTAGGTTATAGATTTAATTTCTAGTTTATATATTGAGCTATTTACTTCATTTTTGTATTGCTAATCCAATTTAGAGGGTAAAAGAGAAGAACCATTGGCTCAAAATCCTATAATGGGGAGATCTCTTTCTCTTAATCACTAAAAACTGATTGCTTAGGACTTACTAGGTTCATTATTTTAAGCTTTCAAAGAATAGAGATAGTTTTAATTAGCTTAAGTTTGAGTATTTACTTCATAATGTATGCTAGTTAGAAAATATTGCTTATTTCTTATCGGATGGTCCACTGATTTGTTTCTTGAAGCCTTTGGGGATTCTTTAGGAATTCTTACCCCAAATCCATGGCTTTCTACAAATTTTCTTTGAACACATTTGGCACACCGGTGGGACTCTTATGTCCATCCTCCATTAATGGAGGTCCTTTGAGTTCTTCAAAGTCATTTTTCAAGTTTTTTAGTGTAAATCACTTGTTATTTTCCTCATTTCTATTTTAAACCTTGGATTAATGAACTCTATTTACATGCATTTGTGGGTTTAACATAGAAATAGGAAGCTTTGACTAACCAATAACCTGTTTGCTTTTAAAAATTTGAAAATCTGTGTGTTTTTGTAGGTTTTTATAGGGCACATGTAGGTGTTTTGAGGTAGCGCGTACACGTTGATATAGGTGCGTCTCGTCGGAAAGGCCATGTACCCGTCAGGGTGTCCTCTGTGTTTTTGAAATTTTTCTCTGTAAGTACACGTTCACATCCCTGTTAGCCTATCCACGTCTCCATCTCTCTGGACATGTCTGTGTAATTAATACCACTCTGTAAAATATTACAGACTTCTTTTTGCTTGGGCCGCATTTCCATCGATAGGAGTGCGCACACATTGAAATGCTAGCATACCTATTGGATCAGGGCACATAGGCATTGGTAACTATTTTTATCTTAATAGACCCGCGTAGGTGTTGGTATAGGCGCGTGCACATTTGGTTAGGGCATGTACATGTTAGTTTAGGTGCGCAGGTGTTACTATCAAAATTTAAAAAATTTACAGTCTGTTTTAGCTATTTTTCTAACATTTTTTTATGTAGGTTTCTAAAGGTTGATAGGTTTTAAAATAAGGCTAACTCTTTAAAAATTTCAGTTTGCATGATTAAGTGTTTTTCATTCCTTAGCTTAAATTAGGATTTGTGAAACGTGCGTATGCTCTCTCCTTGCGCTTTCCAAAGTGATCTTGGAGATCAAAAGCACTTACAAAAAATCTATTTTATATGTTAAAAAAACTTTCTCTTTAAAGGATAAAGTAACATTTTTATGTGCTTTTTAGGATTTCCACTTTGCGTATGCTCTTCCTTCGCGCTTTCGGGTGATCTTAGGAATCAAAAGCAAGTGTGAGTTCTCTTTTACCTCAATCAGCAAAAAATGGAAAACTACTAACCAACTTGTTGTCTATAGGACCTAACGTTGGTCAAAGAAAGGTGTTAGAACGAAGCAAAAACTTCTAATACACGTGTGTTTGTAGATTGCCAAATGGTGTGCCACTTTTGAAACCACATTAAGATTAAAAAAGATAAAAAAACACACCATATTCAACACACTGTATTGCAGGTTTCGAGAAAAGGGTAAGTCCCTCTCCACTTAACTAGAACGTAACCCCTTTGGCATAACGCCTTAAGCTATAACAATGGGGGTGGTTCCAGGAACCCCAAAGTAGTCCACCGCTGAGTAACCTCGTGGACAAAATAGGAAGCACCTCGCTTACCCACTTGACTAGTACACCTTGTGAGATAGCGTTACCGGTTGTCCATGTGGTGACCCCAGTGATAGTACACGTAGACGCACTAGTTGCCTACTGTTCTTGAAGGGGGTAAAGTAAAGCCGAGATACTCCCAAACTAGTCAGTGTGACTTTTTGGGTAAATCACGCTCACTTAAGACAACCTTGTAACACCTAGTTGAGAGAGCTTATTAAGGAAACCATTTTTCTAGAGGCCAACTTTACTAGTCCATTTGCATCGTTTTCCATCACAAAGTGATAACTTATTTGGATTCAACACCTTGTTTGTCGAACATGGTAACAAACCCATTCTAAGTTGGATCTAAGTGTTTTTCATCACAAATTTAGACAAACGTATTACTTAGCTTAGATTCCTTCTCATTTTTGAATGAGGTGAAGCTCTGCCCAAGTGAAACTAAGTCTATTTTCACATGTTCTTGATCTATGCCTATGCATTCGTACTTTCCACATTAGAAGTTGAACAGAGGCATACTTTACGTATCATGTTAGAGATAGTGCTAGCTTCTTTTTTGTACGTTTACACTCATCCATGTTTGCAGCTAGGGTGTTAAATGACTAAAGTAGGTGGGTACATTTTTGTGTCTTTGCAATCCTATGATCTTGATTTCAAGATCTTCATCATTGTTACGGGTGAAGTTTTGTCATTTTGTCTCTCCCTAGTTTGTCAAATTTTTCTTGCATTTTAGTCGTTTAGTATTGGCATTTACATTGTGTCTCCCATTCTTTGGGCACATAGTATAAATCCCTCTATTATGTGGTTATGTTGCTCACATCATCGCAAACTTCTTGTTATACCTTCTACTTGGTTTTAGTTCTGACCTCATCTAGGTTTTTGACGAGTGTTGATAACGCATTATATATACTGTCATGATTTTGTCTTGATATCGATGCCTTGCTTTGTTGAGATATCTTGACAACATTGTTGTGCTATATCTAATTGCGACTTCCACTTTTCAATACACTTGGCTTGTTAACAGTACTTGAGTCAGTTCTAGGTATACCTTGTTAGGGGACTTTGTCAGTATTGTGTTGATATTCAAGCCTTGTTAGATTTCTAACTTCGGCCCACATATCTGGTACAACATTGTCATTCATCTTGGTCTTTTAAGTATAGATTTTACATAACGTGACTTAGGTGAGTGATACATTTTCATTTGTCCATATCGGTATCCTTGAAAACTAGTAAGCATAGTGTTACATTTGAGTATCAGCTAGTAATGCCTAGAATTTTCAAAATGGCAACAAAATCCAGTGAGCTTAATGCAGGAGCTAATCCTTTCGATGATTTCCCCTTTAGTGGGAACAATTTAGGACCACTCTTCTCTCAAGTCAAAGATACGAAGATGTTAATCGATCATAGTGGAGAAGAGTTGAACTCTTAGGAGAATAACAAAGGTTAGACCTAAATAGATTTGACGAGCTCTTATATTATAACAAAGATCAAGTACTCAAGAGTCTTGGCGTTAGGGGCTAAACTTCTACATAAGTGTGAAGAAGAAACAAAGGTCATTGACCCTAACTTAGGAGAGCGAAGATTCATCTTAGACACAGATAATCCTTTCGATGTGGGATATGCATCCACTTCTAGGCAACATAAGGCTGCTGTTGAAGGTGAAACATCACGTAAACCTTGCTTTAAGGCTTTGCGTAAAGTAAAAACTGAGTGGAAGGCCTCCCCTCCTCTGAAATTTGATGAAGAAGAGGATCCCTTGGTTGAGGAGGAGACCCTCCAAAAATAGATCTTGAAGTTGAGTCAAAAATTAGCAAACCTAGGTGCTTCAAAAAGAAACATAGGTAAAGACAAAGACAAAAATAAACTTAACGAGTTTCAATTTGATCTACATACAGACTATACCTTTAAGGAAACTCAGGCTCAAAGGTCAATATCACCTACTAAGGAGCAACTCATTTAGGATGAATTGAAATCTATGAAAGATACGATCACAACATTACAACAGGGAAATATAGGCCAAAACAGAAAGTATCTCTACAAAGAACTATGTCCTTATCCCTTCGATAAAGACATGCTACTGCAGCCCTTTCCTAAACATTTCACTATTCCAAAGCTTGAAAAGTACAAAGGAAAAGGTGATCGCAATGATCACGTCAAAGACTTTTACATGGCTTGTTAAGAGGTCACCTACAATGATAATTTTCTAATACGACTCTTTCCCATTGCAGTTTGGGAGCTTTGGTAATTGAATGGTTCTGTAGCATACCTAAAGGATCTATAACAACGTGGCCAACACTAGCAGAAATTTTTTTACAGCACTATTCTTTCAATATTGAAAATGATGTCATGATGAATGACCTTTGCAATGCAAAGAAAAAACCTAATGAGACCTTCACGCAAGTTTCTTACAATGATGGAGAGCATTGGCTAGTCGCTTCCCTTGTGCTTTACCTAAAAAAAATTAGTGAGCATTTTTGTTCCTAATTTAAACTCAGAGATAGCCTTCCATCTTTAGATGCATTGTGGATCTAACTTCGAGGAAGTTATAGAGAAAGGTAGCCAAATTGAAAAGGATCTTATTACCAAAGGAACACTTAAACCCTTTGTCAAAGACAAACATGAGGCCAAATCTATAGACAAACCTAAGTTCTTTAATAAGAACAAACACGTCATCAGTGATGGAATTACTGACTCCAAAAGAGTCCAAGATGTTTAGACAGGTCCGATTTTGAAGCTTTCACAAGAACCTCATCCCAGGGAACCTACAAACGTGTACGTTCACAACATTTAGTGAACCCCTAACTGCTATATTAAAACAATTAGATGATGCTAAAATGGTAGAGTATCCAAGTACCATAGTACCGTTCCCAGAAAATGCTCCAAAACCTGGTTGGTATAAAGACCATGAATACTATGACTTCCATCATGTCAAAGGACACAAAATAGATAGATGTCTACGACTGAAGCATTTCATACAAGACCTCATTGAAGAGGGCAAGATTTTCATAGAATCGCCTCCTGATTTAGGACAGGTCCTAATGAAAAAATGGGCATATACAAAGAACCTTTTCCCGATCACATGGATAACAAGAAAAGGAAACCAGATCACAAGTAGGCCTCTAATGACTATCACACTGCTGCGTATGTTTACCCTAGTAATAACAGTCCATTCGAATCCCTTATAGGTTACATCCATTTACCTGATGACCGAGTAAACACAATCCAAATTCTCAAAAAGAGTTGTGCAGTTGGAACGTGTCGTGCTCACTTAATCATACCTGATCCAATACCAACTACTTAAAGCCAATATAATTTACTAGACCAGCTAGAGAAAACACTAGCTAAAATATCCATTTTGGACCTTCTTAAAATCTCTACTGCTCACAAGGATATATTGTACAAAACATTACAGAATTCTGGAGTCTCTACTGAGGTAGATCCCACACACTTGCAAGCTATGGTTTCCCATCTTGAACCCATTGATCATATCACTTTTGATCATAACACTACCCCGCGTAACCCTAAGCATAATTTTCCTCTCTATTTAGAAGTGGTGGTTACCCGTCGTAAGATTAAAAGAGTGCTTGTGGATGGGGGATCTGGTCTAAACATATGCACATTGAAGCTGGTTAGGCAGCTAGGCCTTTCAAAATGGATCTAGGAGCTAAGACCATCACCATCACAACATATGATAATGAGGAGAGAGAATCCATAGGTACTATCATAGTGCCCTTGGAAGTAGGTCCAACATGTCATGATAAGACCTTCCATGTCCTGGATTTAGATATCCCATATAACATGCTCTTGGGGCGTCCATGGATTCATGCCATGCAGGCTATTCCTTTGATATTTCATCAGTGTATCAAGTTGTTCCATGAAGAGCGTATAGTCACTATCTCGGGTGACCCTGAGCCATTCACTAACTGTCGGGTGTTGCATAGTTTCTCTCATGTAGCCTATGAGTGCCCTTCCGCAGATGTTGTCATCCCTCTTAAAATGGAAGCTATAAAGAATAAGGTAGACTCAGAATCGCTCGCACCTTACAATAAAGACTTCCCTTCTTTGGTAAATCCTTTTACATCTTGGGAGGCTACATTAGTCAAATATGGCCCAGGAGAGCCATTTACTCTTAAACAAGCATTATTAATTTCAGACTTATCAGTGTTACCGAGGACATGGGGTAAGCCCTATTTTCAGTTCAAAAGTACACAAGAACCTTGTTCAAAACCATTGGATAAATTTGTTCATAGTGTCCTCCTGTCCAAAGAAAAGATGTTGGAGGATCCCATTAGTAAGGTGCCAGAAGGAACCATGGCCTCATGCCATCAAGCACCTCATTATACTAAAGGACACCGCATGATGTTTGTCATGGGTTATAAAGGATACGAATGTGGAGCCAACGCACAAGGCCATCTAGAACCTATTCCTACTTGTCGTTTCAAATCTGACAAGCATGGTCTTGGGTTAAAATCCCAAGATACTCAACCTGTCGAGGTTGATGCTACCTTTTCTGAGTGCAAGGACATTTCATATAATGTGGATAGTGATGAAAGTTCCCAATGCATAGCCTCTATGAAGATTTGGCTTCCACAAACCTATTTCCAAAGTCAGCCATCCTTACCCTATCTGAATCCATCCCTTCAACTAATTATCAAGTCACCCTAGTTTATCCTAAACTTGTAGATTGGGACCAACAACTTTATGTACCACTTGATATCTTCGAGAATGATGAAGCATTCACGAAATTCATGGGACTCAGGGATTTTCTTCCTACTGGGGACCACAAGAAAGGATTCCAAATTTAGTTAAACACATGTGCATACTTCGGAGAAGAGGCAGAGATGTGTGGCCACTTGGGTAAGAATGTTGTGAATAAAAGTAAAAATACTTTAGAGTAGCCTAGTACAAAGAATAAATAGAAATCTCACAGTGACAAACTCTTTGAAACACTTATAGAAGAACAAAATGAAAAGCACATGGATAAAATAACTTATCCATTTGAAGATGATAAAGAGCTACCTCGGAAGTTGATCTCACCCTCCCTCCTGATCCTACTAGAATGGAGGACGCATCTAAGATGCTCATTGAGGAAACCATCAGTGTTAACATTGGTTCAGATGATTTACCTAGGATGATCAAGTTGGGGGCTTCACTCTCAGCTCAGGAACAAAAAACCTTTGTGGAAATCTTAAGAGAATACGTTGATATTTTTGCATGGACATATTTAGATATGCCCAGCTTAGATCCAGCACTAGTTGTGCACAACCTTGTTGTGCACCCAGACACCAAGCCCATTAAATAGAAACTGAGGAAGATGCATCCTACAGTTGCACTTCTTGTCAAAGAAGAATTGGAGAAACTCTTGGCTATAGATTTTATCAAACCTATTGATTACTCAGATTGGATCTCCAATATAGTTCCAGTACAAAAGAAACCCATTGGCATTAGGATATGTACTGACTTCCGTGACATCAATAAAGCATGTCCTAAAGATGATTTTCCTTTGCCAAACATAGATATGATCGTAGACTCTACTGCTAGCTATGAGATGCTATCCTTAATGGATGGCTTCTTGGGGTATAATCAGATAAGGATCGCAGAAGAGGATCAGCACAAAACTACCTTCATCACTCCATGGGGAACCTTTTGTTACAAATTCATGTCATTTGGACTCAAAAATGCCAGGGCTACTTATCAGTGTGCTATGACTGTCATTTTTCATGATATGATGAACAATATTATGGAGGACTATGTGGATGACATATTAGCTAAATCAAAGAGCAGAGAAGAGCACCCAGAAGTGCTTAGACATATCTTTCAGCGCCTCAGGGACTACAAGGTTCGTCTTAATCCTAAGAAGTGTGTCTTCGGCATATTATCAGGAAAACTCTTGGGATTTATAGTATCACAGAGAGGGATAGAAGTGGATCCCACCAAGGTCACTGCTATTATGGATATGCCTCCACCCACCACTCTTAAGAAACTCAAAAGTCTACAAGGAAAGATCCAGGCTATTTGCCATTTTATTTCTCAGCTTGTGGATAAATGTCATCCGTTTACACATCTTTTGATGAAATATGTTTCTTCCAAGTGGGGGCCCGAATGTCAGAAGATGTTTTCTCTACTCAAAAATACCTTGTAAATCCACCTGTGCTAATTCCCCTACTCTCGGAGAGCTCTCCTTTTATATATTTGCTACTACAATTCACTATTGGTGCACTTTGCTTGTCCAATACGACCTTGGCCATAAGGAGAGAGTTGTTTATTACCTTAGCCGTATATTGATCACTATGAATTGAACTATTCACAGATTGAAAAGGCTTTCTTGGTAGTCATCTTTACATTTTAGAAACTCCGCCATTACCTCCATAAATATAAATCTAAACTTATTTCCATGGTTGACCCTCTCAAGTACCTCTTATCCAAACCTGCCCTTAATGATCTGAATGGCTAATTGGATCATTCTTTTGAGTGAATTTGAGATAGATTTTGTAAATCAAAATTCATTAAAAGGATAGGTATTGGCAGATCAATTGGAAGAAGCACCTTTACCTAGAAAGAGCCTTTGTGTCTGGATCTTGTTATCACCGAATCACAGCACCCTTCTATGGTTTATACAAGCACATATATTTGAACTCACGATGTGATTGGATAACATGGGTACTATCTCCAAGTTGTGGGACTTACTACTTGAGATAGAACTCCGAGAAAGCCGGTTCTTGCTCCCAAACTACCTGCCACAATCTACTCTAATGTAGGGGAAACTAACTATTCTAATTTAAATTTCCAAGGGACCAGGAGAGAGAATGCATAAAATGAAATCCTACACTAAAGCGGTGATACACCAGAAAAGGAGGGTGTGAGAGTAGTCTTCAAATGAGTGAAATACGATAGCAAGTGCACACTAGAAGAGGTGATGACAGCCTCCATAATCTAGCAAAACGCATTCACATGTCAATATTTTAAACATAAAAATGATAATGGATCCTGCATGAACATAATAATAGACACAATATTATTGTAATCAATGTTGAAGGGGCAAGAAGAATGCAAGAAAACACAGCAAGGGAAGATACATCCACAAACTTATATTTTATTGCTTCATGATATGCACAATTCAATCTATTACAAGATAAGGGCCTGGATCACCATGCAAGGAGTCCAAAACAAGGGCCTGTAACACATCAGCTTCACAAATCAATTTTGGCAGAGCTTTGCTACAAAAACTACCTCCTCTACAATGAGCCCAACACTCCAATTTATAGAAAAATGAGAAGAGAAAGAGAAGGGAAAATGGAAATCTTGAAATCTGTCCTTCAACCACTTATAAGAGGCATTAAATGGAGTAAAATGATTATATATTACTTTCAAAATGCTCCCCATACTATCCTGCAGTGCTTTGCATGAGAGAAAAGAATGATGACCATGCCTCTTAATTGCACTCCCAACCACCAAATAAAACATTGTTATGAACCCGGCCACGTTTTGTAAAAATCCCCACCAATTTATCATAAAATCTAGAATTTCTTGATTTTTCTACGTCGATGCTCGGAGCCACGATTCCAACGGTACCAATTTTGTGTGATTTTTTTGAGAAATGTAAAATTTATGGCCTTTTGAGTGCGGGTAGCTATTTTGGGTCCGGCAGGCGTTTTTGTCATTTGTCGACGAATGAACATTAAATGACTGGAGCCGAATATGTTTATTTTATTTAAATATATCTACCCACATTAAAAATAACATTACAGAGTATGAGGCACTCATTGTTGGCCTCAAGATAGCTATCACTTAGAACATCAAACAACTGCGAGTTATTGGAGATTCTCAGCTCATCATTAAGCAGGTCAATGATGAATACAAGTGTCAAAGATGAAAAACTTATTCCCTATAAGAATTTGGTTGAAACCCTAAAGGAATATTTTTCACATGTCATATTTGAACAAAAACCCAGATCTCATAATAGATTTATGGATGTCATGGCTACCATAGGCTCTCTCTTGCGCATCCTGCTTGAGGAGAGTAAGATGCCTTTCTTTGTAAAACACTTACAGATATCAGCATATGATATGCCTGAATCCTATTTAGCATGTGAAGTTTTTGGTCCCCTATCCCCATGGTATGACCCTATTTACCAATACCTACAAGATGGAACCTTCCCACCTGACATTACCCATTCAGAGAAAAAATCCCTTATCCACCGCATTGCCCGTTATACCCTCCTAGGAGGCACCCTTTATCATCGTGGCTACGATGGGAACTTTCTTCACTGTCTAAATGTTACTGATTCGGTTCACATGATTAAAGAGGTACATAGTGGTATCTGTGGGGCACACACTAGTGGCATGGTGCTAGCTAAGAAACTGTTGAGAGTAGGCTACTATTGGCCTACCATGGAATCCGATTGCTGCAACTTTGTGAAGAAATGTGAACTTTGTCAAAAGTATGGTAATCTCATACATGCACCAGCATAGGCTTTGCATCCTATTGCAATGCCTTGGCCTTTTTCAAAGTGGGGTTTAGATCTCATAGGGAAGCTCCACCCTTCTTCATCAGATGGTCATACACACATCATAACTACCACCGAGTATTTCACTAAATGGGTGGAGGTTGTTCCTCTTACCTATGTCACCGGTGTGTAAATATCCAAGTTTATCATGAACCATCTTATATGCCGTTATGGTATCCCTTGGCCATCATCACTAAAAACAATAAATCTTTCAAAAATAAGACGGTAAAAGCCTTTTGTCAATGCTTTCATATCCAACTTAAATGGTCCACCCCCTATTACCCTCAAGGTAATGGGAAAGAAGAGGCTACAAACAAAACTCTTGTGTGCATTATGGAGAAAATGGTCAGTAAAACTAGTCATAATTGGCACTTATAGATTCATCCCGCCCTTTGGGCTTATCAAACCTCCATTCGCACCCCTACTGGCATGACCCCATATTCACTTGTATATGGCAAACTGAAGCCATCATACCTTTGGAAGTGGAGCTTCCCTCCCTGAGAATATCTCTTAGGGACTACCTTGACAAAGATGAAGACTACAGAGTTGCTCGCCTGGTAGAGTTGGAACTGTTAGATGAACGGCGTATTAGAGCACTTAATCACCTTAAAGTATATCAAAATAGAGTATCTAGAGGATACAACAAACACATCATTCATAGGGAATTTGATGTAGGTGATCTCATACTGAAAGAAAATCAAAATAATACCACCAAAGATAGAGAAAAGAAAGGTAAATTTGAGGCCAATTGGCTCGGTCCCTATGTGGTGACCGCTAAATATGGATCAGGGGCATATAGACTTGCCTATTCAGATGGTGAAGAGCTTCCAGAGCCCATGAACACCATTCACCTCAAGCGCTTCTATGCTTAGGCATGGCTAGAATATTGAGATAAGAAACTAAAAAGTAGAAAACAAAGAAAAAACAAGCAAAAATAGAAAAATTGAGAAAAAGTAAAGAAAAAAAAAAGGTCATCCTCATGTGAAAACCACGTAATTATGGCACAGTGGGCATGTCCTTTTGTGAAAACTGGTTCCGACACTCAAGGAAGGTTTCTCGTACACAAGTCACTCTTGTGACAGGATGGGTAACTCTTGCCACTTGCTAAATTCTGCAGTACCCTGGCTAGGTCTAGGGATCCGACCTTGAGCTCCCTTGCAGGGCCCATGATTTGGTTTACTTACGCTATATCTATGTGATGGATGTGGCCTATTTGTATATTCCCACATCATACTTTGGGGGCACATTCACATTCCACTTCATCGTACATTAACACGTGGTATTTGACCCTTTGTATATTCCCACATCACGTTGGGGGCATTCCATGTTTCTTTCAAGCTTGTACATTGCTTTCAAAACATGACCTTGAAAATACAAAAACATTTGAAAAGGGTACACAAAAGCCTAAACATCTAGAAAAGTTCCCTTCTTAGGGATGCAGCTACGTTAGTTTCACAACGTTATTTTAGGGAAACCTAGACAACGACGTAAACCGTAGTCTTAAAAAACTTATCCTTCATGATAAACTCAAAAACATTAGAAAATATGTCAATACTGTCCTGCAAAAACAAAGTGGTAGTTAGATTGCTTTTAGTTGTTGGTTTGTATAGTTTTGATGTACTTAGCTTGTTGTGTTGTTCATTCTTTGAATGATTCTTTGCTTACATTATATTAGATCTTGTTAGGTTTAATTGTGTGTTGCACTATGTTCATTATTAGGACTTTTATGCTTGTGATTGCCATGTGCATTTGTTAGAACTCATTTTTACGTGCTTAGATTAAAGTGTTAGATTAATCTTCCTTTTAATTGCATTGTATTGTGTTGCATGTGTATATTTGTTTAGTTTTGTTAACTTTTGCTTGTGTGTTTGTTAGCACAGTTGTTTGTTATCACATCTATCATCTATCATTTCATCACGTTTATACCATCATCTATATATCATATATGATTAAAATGCTAAGTATTATATCATGCATGTATGCTAAGCTAATCATCACATATCATCATCAATGGAGGCAAGAGGGGTTGCACATAATCACTAATCCCCCCACACACACCAATATCATCTAGTATCATCCCAAAAAAAAGTCCATCTCTACATCTAAAAGTATGTCACATACATGAAGAGAAACAAGATATAACATGAACATCAATAAAACATAATTACCATGAAAATATATCAATACATGATAGGATATACAAGATAATGTCCATATGGTACATGTATAATAAAAATATCAGTGTCAGAGTCCGGTATATACAAAATGCTTTGTCCATCTGCCATATAAAAGGGGCAGGGATCAGATACTAAGCCTACATATAGAGGCATGGTGGTACATAAAAAAAGTATCTACATCGATCAAAATCGGGCCTTCATCAAGAGGCATCCACAAAAGAATCAAAAGAATCTATACATAGTCAAAACTCACCTTCATAAGAGGCATATACAAATGAATACATACATACATATCATGGCATGAGTAGGAGACTCAGCCGCAACTCTCACCCTCACCGGGGCTACTGGGACCATGTCTTGGAGGATGGAATAATGGAGGCCGTGATGGGCCTACCCCTGAAGAACCTACCAACTGTGAGGAGGGACCCTATGTACCCCTCTGTTGTGTACTCAATTGTGTGGTTGGCTGTTTGTACTGACCTAGCACCTCCATGATTTAGAGCCTATGCGGCTCACATCAAGCTGGGCATAAGGCGTCACTCACTCCTCTCTTTTGGAACTACTCAAAAGTAGGTTGTCCTGTAATAAAGAGCCTCACCTGTGGCCCTAATAGTGTTGCGTATCAAATCCTCATCTCTTGTGGCTAAGGATGCCTATAGGGTGGCATCATGCTCACCTATCAATCAACCTTTATTAGCATCAACCTACAAAGCAAGCAAACGTCTCGATCTCTCTCCGGTGTGTCGATCACAAATTCACTATGACCCTGGTCTCTCTATTAGATAGGTCCGTCCATTGGCCTCGCACTGATCATGTTGAACAATGGGACTATGTAACTGGCTCTGTGCCTAGCCTAAGGTACCCACTAACTGAGCACCCTACATTGCCAACTGTGTAATCTGACCTGGCTGTATGACCCTACCACTGTCCTTTACCTGAGACTTGACCTAGTCTCTCTCGATAGTCAATACCTGAATCTAAGCTCTGGCATGATCTCTCTCTATGGCCACCTCGAACCTATCCCACTATCGCGGCCTATCGCTACTGCTGTAGTGTAGCAAGTTTTTCATCACCACCTCTTAGGGTGCAGGGAGGTGGACCTTGCTATGGTAAAGCCTATTGTAAAGAAACATATATGCCCACTCGAATGCCTACTAGAGGCAACAGGACCGCATGGGCTCCTGTGTACATGTCTAGGTAAAGGCCTAGGACCCTGTACCTGTGGGTGATGGAGCCCTACCTCTAACCCAATGCTGCACATCAGGGCCACCCTCATCATCTAAATCATCATCATCAATACCACCTTTGGCACCATCATCATCGCTAAGCAACCCCATTGGGGAGGCCTCACACCTACATCATATGCTACCCTCGGAATGGTCAGCCTGTGTGGAATCATGCCATGGTACTAGGGTGCGTACTCTGTTGTGCACCTTGGATCTTGAACCGCCTCAAAGGTACCCATGCAATAGGTACCACCTGTGTAAAACTGGCCTAGGCTCTATCAAAGGCTATTTGTGGCCCCATGTCAAAATACTCATGCACTCTCCATGCGTACCACATATCAGGCCCCAGAACATCCTGTGTGGTGCCAAACTGTCACTGGCATCTATCAACCCTATAAAACTCCCACATATAGTTGTGGCTGCCCATGATAAAATGATCTACTCCGCTATGGATAGCTCTCGGGCATCCTTGGGCCACTGGAAATGTCGATATGGCCTCCATACTATGGCCGCCTATTGTAAGTCGTCGAGCTCTCGATGATAGGGATAAGGATCACCCCTGTAAGGCTGAACATCGTCCCCGACTGGGACCCAACCCATGGTAGATGGCTCCTCTAGAGCCCGAACTCTCGAGCACCTAAAGGGTACCCGATAGCAATGTGATCCCAGGCCCATATCATAAGGATCCTGGTTGGGCCTACCATCTTCTGATGGTAGTAGGTAATAAGATGAAGATCCTAGTAAAGATGTGCCAGAATGCACTGGCCCCAGCAATAGGTCTCTCCCTATATCAATCCAAGTATGACCCCAAGTAGTCCAAGGGGAATGAAGAACTGTCTGTCAGGGAGTAAAAATCCACTAACAAAGGCCATCATGTAGACTACGACCTGATCTAGAGAAAGGTCATCAATGCAGCGTGACAATCTCACCGTCATCCCGTGACGAGGTATCATCAGGACTCCAAACAGCTGTTAATGCATCCATCCAATGCTGCTCTGTCGCTCACATACTGAATGGGATGGCCAATGATGGGAATGCGAATGATGTGATAAACATCCTCCAATGTGATGGTAATCTCCCTATAGGAATCAAAGCACTCGCTCTCGTTTGTGCCATCTCTCTGCTATGGCTGTGAGAAGGTTGTGGTCCAAAGTGATCTGGGGCATGTCAGCCACGTAGGCTAACCCTGTGACATAAAGGAGGATATCTAATATCCCCCTATCTCCATCCTCGAACTATGCCTCTATCATCTCAAGGCGGCCATATCTCTCCTATGTCTAAAGTGTGGGTAATCTACACTACAAAATCAAAAACAAGTGTTAGGCACTTATCTAACTTCTAGCTATCTTTCTAAGGAAAAATGGTTCTTGCTGAGTCCTTAACTTACTAATTTCCCTTTTTCTTCTTAGTTCTTCTAATTTTTCTCCTAGGCACTTTTCTATTTTATTGCTATAAGTGTTTTCATTTTCTTAGGACATATGCACACCCCTTTCGACGGACACACGTCCTCCCTCAACGCATACGCGCCCTAATCAATGTGTATGAACCCCTTATCTTTTCTACTTTTCACATGTATACCACATAGGATGCCAATGTGCCCAGTGTGACACCTACGCATCCCTCCTAGCACACACACATGTGTGCATCCATTCTGATAAAATTAGAATTTCCCCCTAGTGCCTTCTCGCTTGTTAAAACGCGCAAGCAAGCGCGTCCCGATTTTACCTCTTTGATGGATACGTGTGTGCGTACATGTTTCTTAACGCATATGCCCACACGTATCCACTTTTTCAACGCATACACATGCACGCATGCACATGTGTCTTTTCCCACCTACCTACCCTAGAAATGACCTAGAAAAGCATTAAATGCATAATTTAAGAGAGAAGGGATAGACTACTCACGAAGGGTCCATGTGCGGGGTCTCACTGGTACTCTCGGATCCGGTCTGCTCACCTCTGTCTCATCGGTAACCTCTACATTGCACTCTAGGCTATCTCGCTAACACCTTACATGGGTAAAAATTACAAGAGCTATGGTACAAATGAATTGATCGTGATTGTTTTTACCCCCCTAGGTGGGTATATTAACTTGTCGCGGTGCCCCTAGGGCATGTTTTCTCCGTCATGGTCATTCTAATCTTCTTCTACCCGCCGTGATAATTATTTTTATTATTAAAATAATTATTTTTATTAATTTTCACACGCTGGGGCACTTTGTGCTACCCTATGGACACTTCCTCTTAACCCTGGCATTGTTTACGAACCTTACAGGCATTTTCCTCTGTTTTGATTCCTCTTTTTGTCTATCTACCTCCCATCGTGAACAATAATTATTTAAAATAATTATTATCACCCTGTCTTTCTTTCCATGGGGATACCCTTTTGGCTCTTTTGCGGCCTCACCTTCCCTCGTTTGCCTCCATGTGTACTTTTTAGAAGATCTTTGATCTTTTGAATTCTTCTGATCCAATAAAAAATTCAAAAATTATAAAATTGATTTAGAAATATAAAAAACAGTATAAAACTTTGAAAATGAACTAAAATTGGTAACCAGCTCATTTTTCGGCTGAAATCTGTGTCTTTTGCATGGCGCTCATCCCATATCCTACTGACATTTTTCACATGCTTTGAAACTACGACTTACGAATCACCCTAATCTACAATCATTTACAAAAGGCCATTGCCTACTTTGTCTATACTCCGGGCACTATTAGTTGCTTGGTAATGCTTTTAAATCGTTCATGTTTCTTTTTCATCGGACCCAAGTGTCCTCCGTCATTTCCCTTGCATGTGCATATTGCTTGGGGCATCATTCTTACCCTTTTCATTTATCAGAACATTTGGGACTTCAGCTTGATAACAAAATATTTGTGCAACCTTCTTGAACGTTGTTGGTTTAAGTGTGTGTGATTGTACTTATTTCCCTATTACATGAGTTTGTTTACTTCTCGTATTGCATTGCATGTCTGTATGTTGCATGGAGTCGGCATTTTGGCAATAGATAGTTGTTTTGTATCTTGGCTTTTCATGTCACTATACGCTTTTGTTGTATGCTCACATTTTTAATAAGGACCGATGAGGAAGTCTCTAAGCAAAATGATGATTTAAAAATTGAATACATTTGATTTATGGATAGCTCAATATCTATTTTCTTGTTTCTCATTCTTCTCCTCTTCACTTCCCTTTCCTCTTTCTTCTCACATTTTTCAAGCGTCGATCGACTTCTTTCATCACCCCATCAACACTCGAGGGGGCATCCTTCATCTTATTAATTTTTCTTCTATCCCTTCAAAAATTTCTTCTCTTTTATATTTGTCTACTTTGTTCGAAGTGATGTAACTTACATCACCACAAAGAGGGGCAAATGTAGACACCTGTAGTTTGGCTAATGCACTATTATGACTAATATAGGGCTAGTTGTGCTTCTCCCTGCAAACCGACGATACACCGCCCAGTTTAACCCATCTAACTTGCTTCCTATGACATCCCTTTTTTGTTTTTTCTCATGTAAACCATTTAAACAAGCTATAATAGCTTCGTTATAACTACATTATCTTCTTACTTTCTTCTAGTCCACTTCTACCACCTTCCTGACCTCTCAATCCATTCCGTTGGATTGATCTAACCCTTCAAAATCTCTCCAAACCCTAATCACCTCCTAAGCATGTTTAACTAAGCTTAAACATGGCTTTTCACTCCCTAAACCTAGTCAAAGTAAGCTTTGACTTGCCAAAATAGTTTTTTGGAATTTAGTGTTTGTCCCACATGCACTCAAGTTTCCCTTTTTCCCAAATGGAAAACTATATATAGGGCTAGACCCCTTCCCTCATTTTCAAGAATTCCTCCCTTCTTCCTAAGCATAGATTATAGTATTTTGCATCTAGGTTATAGATTTAATTTCTAGTTTAGATATTGAGCAATTTATTTCATTTTTTGTATTGCTAATCCAATTTAGAGGGTAAAAGAGAAGAACCATTGGCTCAAAAGCCTATAATGGGGAGATCTCTTTCTCTTAATCATTAAAAACTGATTGCTTAGGACTTACTAGGTTCATTATTTTAAGCTTTCAAAGAATAGAGATAGTTTTAATTAGCTTAAGTTTGAGTATTTACTTCATAATGTATGCTTATAAGAAAATCTTGCTCATTTGTTATCAGATGGTCCATTGATTTGTTGCTTGAAGCCTTTGGGGATTCTTTAGGAATTCTTACCCCAAATCCATGGCTTTCTACAACTTTTCTTTGAACACACCGAGGAATGACATCGATATGAAAGATCCATCTATAAGGCTCATAGAAATGCTATAATTTCAGTAAGCGCATGTTTGCTTTATTGGTTTGGAACAACATTCTCAGTGACGTCTCTTATTTACCAATTTTCTTATGCCATGATTGGAGCTCTTAACATATGTAGACACCTACCCAGCAAATTGGAAGAAGGTTTTAGTCTCTTATGGCTTCTTGTTTTACACAAAACAATGTGCTTGAGGGCGCTTTATGGTTTTCAAATAAATGCCTCGCCAGATGTCATCTCATGGAGTGCCATGGTTGTAGCCTGTGTCAGATTAGAGGTCGTGGAGCTGAGTGTGGATGTAGAAAAAAACTGTTGCAAGGGCATGACTGTTTGATGTTGTGTGCTTGCAAATTCCAGAAACATAGTAGACTATGGATGAGTGCACAAGGAGTGTTATTTGTTTGGTTTAAATCTGAAATGACATAGGGTAGACTATCGTACCCATGTGCCAGATGTTTGTTCACTTTTTTAAATGCTAAAAGATGGAATCTTTGACAAGGCACATTAAATATTTGATCAAATGCCTGAAAAATGTGGGTTTCCTTAAAGAAAATTGGGGCAAAACAAAGGATATTGGCATGGCCCTGTGCAAGGACAATGAGTTATTGGTTAAAATGCCCTCATAAAATGTGATCCCGTGGACTGTGTTGTTGTAAGATGCTGCACAAATTGGTTTATTAAAAAGGGCACTAGAAAACTTCTAAACAAATGAAATTTACAGTTGTTATGCCAACATCTATAATTGCACCCTTCTTTAGAAAAAAATGGAGTTATGCTCACAACAAAGGAACTGTTTGACAAAGGGCCTTAGTGAGATGTTTGAACAAACCCCACAGGAACTTCAGGCGCACTTCGTTCCTCTAGGAATGGCTCATCTCTCCTTATCTTTCATAACTCTCATACTTCAGTTTTTCATTTGCAAATTAATATAATTTTAAAATATTAGGATTATAATACATTAATTTTTTTATATTAACTTGTTGAAAAACAATATAATGTCGTATCGTGACTCACAAAATCAAAATAACACTTTTGTATTAATCCATGAACTTTAACCCTCATTCTAAGTTGAATTAGAAGACTCCTTGGCCAACTTGATCGCTACGGTATTATTTTGTCAACAAGATGAAATTGAATTCCAATAAAAAAAGATTGAACATTCCCCGATTAGATAGATAATTTTGCATTTTTCGTAGACTGTTAAGTACCCTTTAACGCCAAAATGGGATGTTAATCTTCATTCGTACCTTGTTATCGAGTCACCTTAACCTTTGGTTTGACCCCGAATGAACATGTATGATATTTAAGAAGCCCTAATGAGAGTAATGTTACACCGTTTTGTAGTTATAAGAAGCTACTAAAACTATAAAGTTGGATTTCGTTTTAAACTGCCATTTGAAATCTGGACAATGAAATGCTTTTTCGTCTTCGCAAACATCTAGTGTTTTCACTAGAAATTTTCATGGAACATTTAGTTTATGGAAAAAAACTCTTCTAGATAGTTTGGCAATGGCATTTTGTAGGCCTTTGGTCATAGTTTGACTAGGTCAAACTAGACCAATTATGACCGGTGGCTCTAGAAAACATGTTTTCATTTGATAACTGTTTGCTAATTCTCAATCCTGTCAACTCTGGTGAATTATCCATATATAGAGGAACTTGTAGGATGTTTCTCGTTTCACATTTATCTAGTGGATTTCAATTTTGGATGTGGTTTTCTGAGCCCTCGAGCTAACTTTTATTCAATTGTAACTAGGTCAATTACGACCGATGGCCCCGGAAAACTAGCCGCCAAATGCAAACCGTTCGCTAGTTCCAAATTCTGTCAGTTGCTATGAACTCTTGGAATATAAGTGGACATGTAGAAATTTAACCGTGGTGTGTTTTCTCATTGGAAGAAAACGTTTGAGAGTGGTTCCTTAGCCTCTGAGCCCGATTTGAACGTTTTTGTAGCTAGCAAAAATGTAAAAATAGAAAGTTGTGGGACCCTCATCGAGTTGCCAAACCACCGTGAAACGTTTGACACCTTTAAATAATTGTTTTAAAACTCTATAGTGTAGCTTGTGTGAAATAGAACTTTTGAAAAAATGGTGTTTATATATAAATGAGAAACCGAACATTGCTAATTATGTTTGATTAGGGTGGATGCCATGCCAACGATGTGTAATTCATTATTTATCATTGTAATTTATATAGTTCAATGTAAAATGAATATATGTATAATTTAGTCTCATGTTACGAGAAAATTAATATTCAAAATTTGCTAATATGTATGAGATGCTAGTTTTTAAGGACATCCAGTAATGTGTATTTAATCATAGGTTCAATTTGATTCATTATACGTATGGTAAAAAGGTTTGATATATATATGGTAAATTAATTTGAACTAATATCTTGTAGTGCATATTCAATGTTCAATAAATGATTAATTAATCCGCTTGTTGTATTCTTACCTTGTAAATGTAATAAAGAGATTTAATCGAAACACTCAACCCTTGTATAATATCTGTGCATAACATGTCTTCACGTGTGATCCTTCTTACCATAGAGGAGATTGAAAACCATACAATGAACTTAAACTCTGCACTCAATGGAACCTCCTAGTTTAGGTAAATAAAACCCCTAGTTGGAGTTTACCGTAATAGTTCTCATGTATAGCAACCTTGTTGTGAACCCATATTTTAGAAATGACATGGTCCAACTTTATCTGGAGTATGTGGTTTCCTTCTAGTGTTGGTAACCGTGAGGAGAATGTCCTCTCTTCAGTTCCAACACCGTGGTTGAGTGGTGAAGACCGCCTTGGAAGTCACCTTATGAGTCCTTGTTCAAGCAATGACTATATAGTGTAACCTTACCATCAATAGAGTAAGTAGAGCTAATACTCGCTTAGTATCCTATTGGATTTCCAGGTCTTATGAGATAAGATCTAGAAATTAACTTCATCAGCGAATAAATTCCTTATTGGATTTAGATGACATAATTGGAGATCATGAAATAATTGTTCTAGGTATTAAACTCTCGTTAATGAACTCCTTGGTCCCTCTCAATTAAATGCGTTACCTTGGTCTTTTCTTGAAGGTGTTTTAGCATAAATATGTCCTCTCTCCTTAAAATCATATATAGTTGAGGGTTAGATACTTTGGTGAAATTAGAATTAATTTAAACCTCGAGTTGATTAGGAGGTTAACTTGGGGTTCATGTGTAGTTTATAATGCTTCCAATCTTGTACTTCTTCAAGATGTCAGGAAAGTACTTTCGTAACTCTTTTGTTATAAAGCGATGGTAATAATGAGACCATAATGCGATGTAAAAGTAAAGCATATAAGAGTAAAAACGATATTTGAGGTTAGGAATAATGCCACTCTTGGAGTCCTTATAACTCAATTAAATATTTTCATGTGTTTCAAAGAATATGAATTGCCTTGGTGTGGTCAAACTTCGAGAAAAGAAAAGATATATATATATATATATATATATATATATATATATATCAAAATGGAATTCCACAAGTCATTGAACTAGAATAACTATGGTAGGGAAATAACTATACCGTGATCAAATAATGCTTTTGGGAAAACGATATCTTGTATCTAAATCTCCCTTATATCCTAATATTACTTTCTGGACATCAAGTCAAATTCACTTGAGTTGCAAGGGTAAAATGTAGACATTGAATAAATGTTTGAGAAACATATTCTTAACATAAGAACAAGATAATTAAGTACTTTGTATGCAATTTGAATTATGCCAAATAAGTATGTAAGTTATGGAAATTTCCGTAAAGGATAAAAAGCCAATTTAAAATGGTTGAACTATAAATTAAATATGGAATGAACTTAAGAATTTGTAGCTGGAAAAAGGAGGAAATTATCCTTTCTCAATAATGTTCTTGGAATGTTAATTGTAACTAAGATGCAATTAAATGAAATGATGTGTTGCGGGTTTGCCAATCCTTGAGTCCTTTTTTGTGGTTGGGTCATTGCTATTATTCATTCATTGGGAAAAGTGTGGCATCGACATGTCTATGGTGTTGTCATGTGTCTATGTGAGTCAATGACTTGTAAGTGTCTTATGCATCTTTGATTTTTCTTTACTTGGATCTGTTGTGGAATTGTGTAGTGAGCAATGTAAGTAAAAATAAATTATCCTAGTATTTTTATTATTGTTTTAGTGTGTGAAAAATGTGGGTGTTACACTTGGTATAAGAAAGGAGGTTCATGCTCTCAAACCTCTGGGGTAGATTGGAGTTGTGATGGTGTTGCATGATGGTGGTGGATATTGGAAGAGTAATGTGATATAAGTGTGATGTGAACAATGTTGTAATTGTGACCTTATGGAAGCACATGTGGTGCATGTCACTTAGTGCGTATTTGTTATCATGTTGATGTGTTTGTGATGAGAGTATTCACTCTCTTTTTGTTGATTCAATTAGGAATTTTTGTGTGATGGACTTCCTTGTTGTACGTGAAAATAATGTTATTGTGGATTGCGGAGTGTTGGAGCATTTTGGAATTTTGTGATATGAAGGTGTATTGATGTATTACATGACAAAATTGTTGTAAAGTGAATTGGATCATACGGTGATGTCATCACCATATTGTGATGAATCATGTGTGTCACCATGTTGTAATTACAATTGATTATATGTTGTAATGTTAGACATTTTGTTCGTCATATGTATGATTTGTGTAATATGTGATGGTATATGTCATGATTTAGGGGCATATGGTGAACACATGATCCCTAGTGTACAGTGATTTCACTTTGGGTGTAGAATGTTGTAATGTGATGTATCGTAACCCATAAAAGTAATGATTATGTTATACCCTATATGCATACCATGTGTAATACACTATGGTTAATTTATGTGAATCGCCATTGTGTTAGTGATGTAGTTATGTGTTATGTTGTGGACCCTACACTAACCGACCCTAAGGGAAGTTAGGAAAAGGTGTATGTTTGGAGTGAGGAAATGTGTACCATTGAACAGTCACTTAAGCCGAGTATGAGATAGGAAGTGGAGCCTCACATAGGCTGAAAACCCACTTTTGTTTATTTGGTATGTGTGACACTTGCTCAACGGGTGTATGCATATTGTGTTTCGTAGACACCTTAAGCTCAATTGTGACTTGTAATCCTTTCTCTCTCTTGATATCGGTATCATATGGATTCAACCTATGTGATTTTGATTATGTTGAGCCTTGTCAAAGTGGTTGTGGGATGATTCAGATAGAGATGATGACAGTTGTATTATTGATATGTTATTTTACGAGTTGAGGCTCAAGGTTCCGAGTGCTTTAGTAACTCGTTGAGTACCCCCGTGGCCATAGAAGGATGCGTAGTTATTGTAATGTGTTATTCCTATACATGTATTTTATTTGTAAATTGAAAACTTTTCCTTTTCTTGATAGAACCAATAATTTTCTTGATCAATATGTTCTTATATTTTGGGAATTTATTTGGATTATGCACTAACATGCAAATTTTTGCACTAACTATGGTTATTTGCCATTTTTTTTCTTAGATTTAAATTTTCTTTTAAATTTTTAAAAATTTATAGCCTAGCCCAAGGCTTTAGATCTTCCCACTCGGCATTGGAATGGTTTTTTATGTTGGTTCTAATGTCATAATGTATTGGAGTAGGGTCATGGGATTCACCATGGAGTGGTGGGACCTATGGATCCGATTCATCGTATGGGGGTATGCCCCAAGGAGTTATAGATAACTAGCGGGTTGTTGAACCACGAGTTATTATGTCACTTGGGTTAGAGGTATATGGACTCTATGTACGAGGGCCATAAGGTGACCGACCTCTTTTTAGGAATGAAAAGGAAAAGTTATATTTATTTTATTGCTTGAGGGAGGCATAAGAGACACTTGATGGAGGCATAAATGACATGAGGGAGGCATAAGAGACACCCGAGGGAGGCATAATGTGTGTGTGTGTGTGTGTGTGTGTGTGTGTGTGTGTGTGTGTGTGTGATTGATGCTTTGGGAGGTATATGGAGTTGTTTTGTGATTTTTGGAGGTATATGTATTTTTTTGATGCTTCGGGAGGTATATGTAGTTGTTTTGTAATGCTTGGGAGGTGTATGTGGTTGTTTTATGATGCTTTGGGAGGTATATGGAGTTGTTTTGTGATGTTTTGAGAGGTGCGTGAAGTTGGTGTTATGATTTATGTGTACTCTTGTGAGTCCGTTTGTGTTTTGTGATGTTGAGGATTGATGCTCGTCATTGTTGGCATGATGTTGTTTCCATCTTGACACTATGTAGCTGCAGCTTATTGTCCCGAGTTGTGTGAAACCTTTATATGTGTACCTATTGGGAATTCCATGTTGAAGTAGTCTACTTATGTTATGGGTACTATTGTGTCGGGAGCACATGTGTGACAAGTACTATGTTGTGAGAGCTATGTATGTTTTGTCCATGGGTTAGTTGAGTTCTTCGATGTGATACAATCATGGAAGTATGTAGAAATATGTCTTGTGAACCATTAGTGTTTTGTTTGTCCCTGATGTGGTATTGTGATGTCAATTTTATTAGGCACCTATGAACATAAGATAACTAAACTCTTAAATAGTGAAATACTAAGCGTTGAGATTAATAAATACTTTAAAGGAAAATACTAAGTAATAAAGTAAAAGAGAACTGCCAATCTTCACAAAACATTAAAATTTAAGATATTTCTAAATTTAGTTTGATCTCTTGTGGTCATGTTGTATCACCCAATTGTTTTGTTAAGCAACGTGTGTCCTTATTGAATTTATTGCCTACTTACCCTTCGTGTTTCAGTTTTGAGTCGCACCGAGGATGATCCTTTGATCGAAAATAATCGATTATTACTACTCGATCTCGCACTTTATAGGCTTTAATTATTTTCTGATAATTTACTCCTTTTAAGTAAACAATTTAAAATAATGCAAGACAATAAGAAAATTGCACAAACATTGATTACGGAGTTCGGCAATTGCCTACGTCTCTCGGGTTCGTGGTCGAACGGTTCCACTAGTCAAAACTTGTAAGTTACAATAGTTCTTTCACAAGAAAATCTAATGGAAACTATTAAAACTTGCTTAGAAGAATAACTAGACCTTCTGGACGAAAAGGGTGAAAAATAGCACCCGAATTCCACCTTCCTAGTGTATTCAACAAGCTTGATGGCTCCGGTTCCCACTGCATCGTCGAAACCTCTGGTTCTTGATCAGCCTTCTAGATGCTAATACAATGCCCTATGGCTCTCCGGTCGATATACCAGGCTTCACAATAATTTATTGTGGCGCTATGGGCTGACTAGGTAGTTTGAATAACTCCTAGCCACAAATATTTAATTTATTATTGCCTAAAAAATAATAGGTCAATAATAATCAAAATAATAATGCCTAAATAATTTAGGTCTTCACACAACAACAATTTCTCATTCGCCTTCCAAGCTCTGAGCTTGTCTTCGTATTTTGTGTGTCTCGACAATAAGCTTAACAAATAATAAGCTTTCGGTGTGTGTATTACAATGCAAATGGGTTCCCTATTTATACAAAATTAGGGCCCAAAAAATATGCAATATAATTTATCTTAAGGCTATTATAAGCCTCATCCCGTAAAATGAATGGGATCAAATATTCCAAAAATCTGGTTTGCATGTTTAAATGGGATTACATACCCATATTGGCGGATTTGAATTTTTAATGGGATAAAATCCCAATTGAGCGGCTAAGGAGAAGTGGGGTGGTTTGCTTATTTAAGTGGGATATCCCACATTTGGCGCCATTAAATTTGGGTAAGGTTTTAATAACCCTTACCCACTCCATCCTTCACGTGGAAACATCCACGCATGGCTTAGCCCCCTACACCACTTCACCTCCTTCCACATGGTCCTCCATGCATGGCATGTGGGTAATTTCTAACCATTAATACATGGCTATTATAATAAAACCCACCCCACTTAGTCATGTGGCATGGAAATTGATTTGTAAGTGGACTTACCAAGATAATATAATTTCGACCCATATAATGTGGTATAGAAATAATTAACTTGGTCCATAGCATGTAATCCACTTGTCATCTCCCGATAGGAAAATCAAGTGAATTCGACGAGTGGTGGCAAGCCACGTGTCATAGTGCGATTGGTCCAATATTGACCAGTTGACCAGAGTTGACTTTCCCGCTGTCTGAACTTTGACCGAACATATCTAGAGCTCCTGATGTCCGTTTGTCACGTTCTCACAGTCATTGGAAAGCTCTCGAGGAGATATTCTACACTCGGTACCATTTAGGAATGTTTAGGTACCATTTAAAAATGATCCCCTGATCACACCTGCCCACTTAGAAAGGCTTTTTGTCCCAAAAAGCTTCCATACTGTCCTGAATCTAGAAAACTCTACTGCCACCTCGAAAGTGTTGTTGTAGTAGACCCTTGGGTCTTCTCCTCCAACCTTCTCACTTCGAAAACTCTTTTCGATCCTGGGACCTATGGGTTATGGGCCCACAATGCTTCCGTTGCGCCACTCTGATATCCGAAGAAGACCTCCACGCCTCCGCTTTATGGTGCTAAGTTTCGAATGAAACCTTAACGCTCCTTCTGTGCTTAAGCTTCTTGATATCTGAAAACAAGGATCTTCTTTAACTCTATAACACAGCTCCTAGCTCTAAGTTGATTTCGTAGAATGTGAACTGGTTTGAAGGAACTCCATGTTACATAGAGCTTTGATTGATCCGATGTTGGTGATGGACAATTCCTTGTCCCTTTACAGACCTCAACGCCTCTAATGCATGATGCTAAGCCTCTTTCAAGACCTTGAGCCTTTGATGCATGATGCTAAGTCTCTATAGACCTCAACACCTTCAATGCATGATGCTAAGTCTTTATAGACCTCAACTCCTCTAATGCATGATGCTAAGCCTCCAATGCATGATGCTAAGTCTGTCATAGACCTCAACGCCTCTGATGCATGATGGTAAGCATCTTTCAAGACCTCAATCCTCCAATGCATGATGCTAAGTCTAGTGATCAGCTACCATTCGTATGTGTGGTCACAATGCCTTAACACCGAATGATGTTTTGAGCTGATACTTTGAGATCTCCGCTTGTTGACATACAATATCAGGTACCACTCTACTACACGGTCACAATGCCTCTACACAGAATGAAGTTCGAAGGCGGCGTGAATGCCAATGGTGATTCATCTACCATTGTGCTGCATGGTCACAATGCCTCTACACATAATGAAGTTCGACACGATATCATGAACTCTATTGTGCTCCTGCACAAATGGCAGATAAATCTCCAAGCTTTATATGAGTTAATTCTTGTATCCAAGTTGTAATAGGTACTCACAAGCTTATTAGGAGATATATTTAGAGCATTAATCAAATTTTCTAAGTAAGAAAATCCATCGAGTATTGTAAATCTTTCTCTCAACATTTTCTCACAATATCTGATCTCCAAACTTAATACTGCATACAATTCATCAATCAGAATTATGCAATATATAATTGAAAAAATGTTGACTTACCCATTTTAAAGGACTTTCACTTTTAGGTATTACCTGGTCCTAGGTTGACTTGTCAACTGATGGTGGAGTAGAAACTTCTTCGCGCTTTCTGATAGGCCTCCATTCCATCTTTGGCTTGCCATTACTCTATTGGCGAGATGGATGCAGTTTCCAGCAATTTTCCACCTAATGCCCATTCCTCTGGCAATGAGCACAAAAATTCCTCTTAATCTCCTTCTTCTAGGATGAGGAACTCTTTCTGCCATTTCTCGACTCTGCATGACGAGATTGGTCTTTTTGATTTGCCTTGTTCTGATGAATGGCATCAACTTCTTCATCAGTTTCCTTCTCTTCTAGCATCTAGCCACTGAATGATTATGCAATCCACAAAAAGTACATGGAAAAGAATTCCACATCTTCTGAAAATCATAACCATACTTCTTAAGCTGAAAAAGTGGATCAGAAGTTTTATTGTGCTTATGATTATGGTAAGAAACTGGAGGTGGAATCTCATTACCTCTTTTCTCATTTCTCTTACCACATCTTTCCTGTGACAACAAAGCACAAGTTTCCTACTTAGAATATTCTTGCAGGACTAGTGGGGTATTCACTTTGCTTTCGGAAGCTTGTCTCCCGTCAGCGTTCTTGGAGCATTCTCCAATTTCCATTCCCACACTAGGATAACCCAAACCTACAAAACGAGGACAATCCTTGACCTGTATTGGGTTAGCAATACCTTGGCCATTTTTACCAAGGCCTCTTCCATCAAATCCCATTTTATCTAGTAACTTGGATCCAATTCCTCTAGTATGCTTTTCAAACAAACCAAAGACTTCATTACCTGAATCCGAAATTGAATGGGAGGAAGAAGAAGATTCCAATGGTGAACAACTTATAGTGCAATCATCTGTCATGGCCTCTACATATGAAGTTGAAGGTATTTCCTTCCTCTGATCACCACACTGCAACCTTGCCAAGAGCTCATCCTTGGTTTGCAGTTTCGATTTCAAACGAGCATTCTCCTCTTCCAAGGAGCAATACATTGATCGTAGGAGAGAATTCTCTTCCTGGATCTAGTGATTATATGCTTCAATTTCATCGAGCTTCACCTATTTAGACATCTTGCCCATAGTGCACTTGTACCTTGTTCACAAAAATTGAACCAACAGCACCAACTTGAAGCAATCACTTTGTTAATTAGTTTTACCAGCTCTGATACCAAACATGATCCGAAAATAATTAGATTATTACTACCTGATCTCGGACCCTTATAGGCTTTAATTATTTGCCGATAATTTACTCCTTTTAAGTAATCAATTTAAAATAATGCAAGACAATAAGAAAATTGCACAAAGATTGATTACGGATTTCGCAATTGCCTACATCTTCGGGTTTGTGGTTGAACCATTCCACTAGTCAAAACTTGTAAGTTACAATAGTACTTTCACAAGAAAACCTAATGGAAACTATTTAAACTTGCTTAGAAGAATAACCAGACCTTCGGATGACAAGGGTGAAAAATAGCACCCGACTTCCACCTTCTTGGCATATTCGACAAGCTTGATGGCTCTAGTTCCACTATTCAGAAACCTCTGGTTCTCGATCGGCCTTCTAGACGCTAATACAATGCCCTATGGCTCTCCGGTTGATATACCAGGCTTCACAATAATTTACTGTGGCGCTATGGGCCGACTAGGTAGTTTGAATAACTCCTAGCCACAAATATTTAATTTATTATTGCCTAACAAATAATAGGTCAACAATAATCAAAATAATAATGCCTAAATAATTTAGTTCTTCACACAACAACAATTTCTCAATCGCCTTCCAAGCTCTAAGCTTGTCTTCATATTTTTGTGTCTCGACAATAAGCTTAACAAATAATAAGCTTTGGGTGTGTGTATTACAATGCAAATGGGTTCCCTATTTATACAAAATTAGGGCCCAAAAAATATGCAATATAATTTATCTTGTGACTATTGTAAGCCTCATCCTCGTAAAATGAATGGCATCAAATATTCCAAAAATCTTGTTTGCATGTTTAAATGGGATTACATACCCATATTGGCGGATTTGAATTTTTAATGGGATAAAATACCAATTCAGCGGCTAAGGATGAAGTGGGGAGGTTTGCTTATTTAAGTGGGATATCTTAAATTTGGCACCATTAAATTTGGGTAAGGTTTTAATAACCCTTACCCACTCCATCCTTCACGTGGAAACATCCACGCATGGCTTTAAGCCCCCAACACCACTTCACCTCCTTCCACGTGGTCCTCCGTGCATGGCATGTGGGTAATTTCTAACCATTAATACATGGCTAATATAATAAAACCCACCCCGCTTAGTCATGTGGCATGGAAATTGATTTGTAAGTGGACTTACCAAGATAATATAATTTCGACCCATATAATGTGGTATAGAAATAATTAACTCGGTCCATAGCATGTAATCCACTTGTCGTCTCCCAATAGGAAAATCGAGTGAATTTGAAGAGTGGTGGGAAGCCACGTGTCACAGTGCGATTGGTCCAATATTGACCAGTTGACTAGAGTTGACTTTCTCGTTGTTTGAACTTTGACCAACATATCTAGAGCTCTCGATGTCCGTTTTCACGTTCTCACAGTCGTTGGAAAGCTCTCGATATGATATTCTACACTAACACCATTTAGGTATGTTTAGGGAAATTTTAAAAATGATCCCCTGATCATCCTCTTATAAGGGGAGGGAAATGTAATGCTTGAAAAAGGGATACTTTTTAAAAAGAAAAAAAGGGGGTGCGTAGACAAATGTGAAAGTGGGTGAGTGGGGCAGTGACCACCCACCGTGAAGGCACATGGGCACCCAATATAACAATTCATACCTGTGTTTTCTTGACATAAAAATAGTTGGATTTTATATGAGGTCTAGAGGCTTGGACCACACACAAACCCAAGGAAAATTTGTAAATTTAGCAGTTTGGATAGTTGTAGTGAAAGCACACTTCGAGCTGAAAATTTCTCAAAAGAAAGTGTAGAGAAGCCCAATCTCAAGTTTCCAGTTCCCTCCATCATTTTTTTCATGAAGGTGTGTTAATTTTGATCCCAAATTCACTAGGTGTATCGCAAGAAAGAGTTAGGGGAGAGGGTGATTAGTAAATGGCATTGTAGTGGGTGATGTTGGGTTATGTGGTGATGGTAGAGGCACTAATTGCCATGGTATTGACGATGCCATTGCCATGGGCATGGGCTTCGCACATTAAGGGATACATTTATCACCGCTCTCGGCCTTTGGAGGTATGCGACCCTTCACCACCTTCCAACGATGGGACATTTACTAGAAGAAGTAACATCATATCCTCTATCAATCCCATGATTGCACTCCTGATGAATGGAATTGATATGAAAGATCCATTTATAAGGCTCATAGAAATGTTATACTTTCAATAACCGCATGTTTGCTTAATTGGTTTCGCAACTATATTCTTAGTTAAAACTCTTATTTACCCACCGTCTTGTGCCATGATTGGAGCTCTTAACACATGTAGTCACTTGCCCAAAAATTGGAAGAAGGTTTCGAGTCTCTTGTGGCTTTTTTACACAAAATAATGTGCTTGAGGGTGCTTTATGGTTGTTCAAATAAATACTGGCTAGATGTCATCTCATGGAGTGCCATGGTTACACTGTGTCTAATTAGAGGTCGTGGAGATGAGTATGGATGTATAAAAACTATTGCAAGGGCATGACGGTTTGATGTTGTGTGGTAACAAATTTCAGACAGAGAATAGAGTGTGGATGAGTGTGCAAGGAGTGTTATTTGTTTGGTTTCAATATTAAACGCCACAGGGAAGACTATCATACCCATGTGTCAGACGTTTGTTCACTTTGTTAAATGCTAAAAGATGGAATCTTTGATAAGGCACGTTAAATTTTTGATCAAATGCCTGAAAAATATTGGTTTCCTTAAAGAAAATTGGGGCAAAACAAAGGATATTGGCATGGCCCTGTGCAAGGAAAACAAGTTATTTGTTAAAATGACCTCATTAAATGTGATCCTGTGGACTGTGTTACTGTAAAATACTGCAAAAATTTTTTTATTAAAAAGGGCACTGAAAACTTCTAAAAAAATGAAATTTACAATTGTTAGGCCAACATCTATAACCGCACACTTGTTTTAAAAAAATGGAGTTATGCTCACGACAGTGAACTGTTTGACGAAAGGCCTTAGTGAGATGTTGAACCAAACCCCCAGGAGCTTCGACAACTTCGCTCCTCCGGGAATGGCTCATCTCTCCTTATCTTTTCTAACTGTCATACTTTATTTTTTCATTTACAACTTAATATAATTATAAAATATTAGGACTATAATACATTAATTGTTTTATGTTAACTTGTTGCAAAATAATATAATGTCGTATCGTAACTCACGAATTCAAAATAACCCTTTTGTATTAAACCATGAACTTCAACCCTCATTCGAGGTGAATTAGAAAACTCCCTTCCTAAATCGATCACTACAATATTATTTTATTGACAAGATGAAATTGACTTCCCAATAAAAAAATGTTGACCATCCCCCTGTTTAGATAGATAATTTTGCATTTTTCGAGACTTGTTAAGTACCCTTCGTAACTCCGAAAATGGGATGTTAAGCTTCATTCGTACCTTGTTATGTGAAGAGTCACCTTAACCTTTGGTTTGACCCCGAATGAACATGTATGATCTTTTAGAAGCCCTACAGGGAGAAATGTTACACCGTTTTGTAATTATAAGAAGCTACATAAACTATAAAATTCACTTTCATTTTGAACCGCCATTTTATTTCTCGATAGTGAAATACTTTTTCGTCTTCATAGACCTCTATTGTTTTCACTAGAAAATTTCATGGAACATTCAATTTATGGAAAAAAACTCTTCTTGATAGTTTGGAAAAGGAATTTTGTAGACCTCTGGTCATAGTTTGACTAGGTCAAACTAGGCCAATTATGACCAAAGAATCTAGAAAAATGTTGTCGTTTGATAACCGTTTGCTCATTCTCATTCCTATCAACTCGTGAATTATCCATATATAGAGGAACTTGTAGGATGTTTCTTGTTTCATGTTCATCTAGTGGACGTCAGTTTTGGACGTGGTTTTCTGAGCCCTTGAGCTAACTTTTATTCAATTGCAACTAGGTCAATTATGACTGATGGCCCTAGAAAACTAGCCGCCAAATACAAACCATTTTCCATTTCTAAATTATGTCAGTTGTTATAAACTCTTGGAATATAATTGGACACGTTGAAATTTAATAGTGGTATTTTTTCTCATTGGAAGACAATGTTTGAGAGTGGCTCCTTAGCGTCTGGAACCCGATTTGAATGTTTTTATAGCTAGCAAATACATGTAAAAATAGAAATTTTTGGGAGCCTCATTGGGTTTCCAAACCACCATGGAATATTTTTACACTGTAAATAATCTGTTTGAAAATTCTATAGTGTAACTTGTGTGAAATAGAACTTTTGACAAAATGGTGTTTCTCTCTCTTTATTTCTCTTTCTCTCTCCTTGGTTATGAAATGAAGTGAAATGAAATGAAATGAATTCATGTCTCTAAACCTTTTATTTCGAATGCAAATTGAAATTATTATTATATGTAAATGGGAAACTGAACAATGTTAATTATATTAGATTAGGGTGGATACCATGTTAGCGATTTATCGCTGATTTCATCCTCACATGGTTTTGCAGGATGCAAGAATGATGGCAAAAGGCCGATGTGTATTTCAGTATTTATCATTCTAATTTATATATTTCATTGTAAAATTAATATATGTATAATGTAGTCTCATGTTACAAAAAAATTATATTCAAAATTTGCTAATATGTATGAGATGCTAGTGTTTAGGGACATCCAGAAATGTGTATTTAATCATAGGTTTATTTTGATTCATAATAAGTATGGTAAGAAGGTTTGATATATATATGGTAAATTAATTTGAAGTAATACCTTATAGTGCATATTCGTGTTCAATAAATGATTAACTAATCTTCTTGTTGTATTCTTACCTTGTAAATGTAATGAAGATATTAGATCGAAACACTCAATCCTTGTATAATATATGTACATAACATGTCTTCTCGTGTGATGCTTCTTACCATAAAGGAGATTGAAAACTCGTAGAATGAACTTAAACTCGCACTCGATGGAACCTCCTTGTTTAGGTAAATAAAACCCCTAGTTGGAGTTTATCGTGATTGTCTTCATGGTTAGCAAAATTGTTGTGAAACCATATTTTAGAAATGACATGGTCCAACTTTATCCGAAGTATGTGGTTTCATTCTAGTGTTGGTAACCGCGAGGGGAATTTCCTTTCATCATTTATGACACCATGGTTGAGTGGTGAATACCACTTTGGAATTCACCTTATGATTCCTTGTTCAAGCAACAACTATACAAGTGTAACCTTACCATCTATGGAGTAAATAGAGCTAATACTCCTTTGGTATCCTTTTTGGATTGCTAGGTCTTACGAGATAAGATCGATAAATTAACTTCATCGATGAATAACGTCCTTGTTAGATCTATATGACATAATTAGAGATCGTGAAATAGTTGTTCTAGGTCTTAAACTCTCGTTAATGAACTCCTTGGTCCCTCTCGCTTAAATGTGTTACCTTGGTTTCTTTCAACATGACACCTTGGTATTTTCTTGAAGGTGTTTTAGCATAAATATGTCCTCTCTCCTTAAAATCATATATAGTTGAGGGGTAGATACTTAGGTGAAATTAGAATTAATCTAAACCTTAAATTATTAGGAGGTTAAATTGGGGTTCATGTGTAGTTTACAATGCTTCTAATCTTGTACTTCTTCAAGATGTCGAGCAAGTAATTTTGTAACTCTTTCGCTATAAAGCTATGGTAATAATGAGACTATAATGGGATGTAAAAGTAAAGCATATAAGAGTAAAAACAATATTTGAGATTAGGAATAATGCCACTATTGGAGTCCTTATAACTCAATTAAATATTTTCATGTGTTTCAAAGAATATGAATTGCCTTGGTATGGTCAAAATTTGAGAAAATAAAAGATATATATAGATATAAAAATCAAAATGGAATTCCACAAGTCATTAAACTAGGATAACTATGGTAGGGAAATAACTATACTTGTGATCGAAGAATTCTTTTGGGAAAAAACTATCTTGTATCTAAATCTCCCTTATATCCTAATATTGCGTTCTGGACATCAAGTCAAATTCACTTGAGTTAGCGAAGGAAAAATGTAGAGATTGAATAAATTTTTGAGAAACATATTCTAAACATAAGAACAAGATAATTAAATACTTTGTATGCAATTTGAATCATGCAAAATAAGTATGTAAGTTATCAAAATTTCCGTAAAGGATAAAAAGCCAATTGAAACCGGTCGAAATGTAAATTAAATATGGAATGAACTTAAGAATTTGTAGCTGGAAAAAGGATGAAATTATCCTTGCTCAATAATGTTCTTGGAATGTTAATCGTAACTAAGATGTAATTAATGAAATGATGTGTTATGGGTTTTCCAATCCTTGAGTCCATTTTTTTGTGGTTGGTCATTCTAGTATTCATTTAATGGAAATGTGTGGCATTGACATGTCTATTGTGTTGTCATGTGTCTATGTGAGTTGATGACTTGTAAGCATCGTATGCGTCTTTGAGTTTTCTTTACTTTGAGCCCTTGTGGCATTGTGTAGTGAGCAATCTAAGTCAAAAAATTATCTTGGTATTTTTACTTTTGTTTTTGTGTGTGAAAAATGTGGGAATTACATCATCAATAAATTACTGCATCAACATGGTGACTGTTTTTTGTTCCCATGCTAAGAGCAAAGATCCCAACTTGACTATCTTTGGGTCATCTTCGATGCCATTTTTTACATCAAGTCTCTTCTACCAGTAACTTTGACAAATCCTTCATACATGTAGGATCGGGATGAAGGTTGAGACATTTGGCCAAGGATCTCTCTAAGAGATTTTCATGCTTGGCATGATCACCGTTAATGTCCTTTGATTTTTGTACTGCTTGGATTCCAGTAGCGTCAAAGAGGTTTTCACTGTGTAACTTAGACTTTGATTTTTTCGAGGCTTTTCACTAGAAATTTTGCTCTTACTTTTTATTAAATTTTGCAGACCATGAAGCTTAGTTTCCTCTTCAAGTAGGCATAGGTATCTAAGTCAATGTAAAATCCATTTTTGTGATCTCCAATGCAGATTGTATCCCGAATGCCCTTGAATTCTGTAATGACTTCATTATTTTCAAATAGATCTAGTGGCACATGACATTGCTGGTCCCATTCCACAAGGCAAGGGTATACAAGGTCAATTTTAGGTTTAATAGGGGTTATGGAGAGGACAACGGTATTCATGAATAGGTTTGTGGAGGCAAGATCTTCTTATTATCTATAGTGGGAAGCTGTATTGTTATCTAAATAGTCAAAGCTATGTTCATTCTCAAAACAGGTGGAATCATGATCATAGTCAAAGTTATTACCGTACCTTTCCATCTTAAAATGTGGGAGAGGAACTAGTTCTCACTGTACTTACTCATTCCTTCTGCATCTTAGACCTTTCTAGTCCATGGAATACATCATTCAACTAGTTTTCTCATACTCGGGGTTTGGTATCAAGTTGGTTGAGTATCTTCAAGGAGCCAACAATTTCTCTTCGGCCTAATAAGCCTCCGGTAAAAATGACCCAATAGTTTTCTCTCTTGCCATCTAAAATGATAGTTGGGTCAACCTTGAGTTTAAGGTGACAATGAGAGGTCTGAAAGTAAAAGGGATTATTGCATTATACTCTCCACAACTCGTATTCTAGAACCTTCATCTTCCATGAATCAAAAGGGGAAGTTGATATTGAGGCACCACGGGCACAAGAACCGAGGAATCTAAATCTACTATGGACTCCATGGCTTCGGATTGAAGAAGAATAACTATATCCATACGGGGACACATACAGGAACCCTTACGCGTAAAAATATTGAGAGCTATGTAGTGAGCGAAGGGATTTAAATGTCCTCAGTATCATGAAATTTTTTTCCCTCATGTTTCGGTTTGATGCATTGATGGAACTTTGATGGCACAGCCTGCATGGCATGAATCCATGGTCAACCTAGAAGCATATTTTATGGGAGTTCCAAGTCTAGGACATGAAACTTTGTGTGATGACAAGTGGGTCCAACTTCCATGGGTAATGTGATTGTGCTAGCTGACTCTCTTTCTACATTGTCGTAAGTGGTTATGGTAATGATGTTTGACTTGAGGTATTCTTCAGTATGTCCTAATTACTTAACTAATTTCAATGTGCATATATTCAATCTTGATCCATTGTCCACAAGCACCCATTTTATCTTTCGGTGGGTAACGAATACCTCAATATACAAGGGGAGATTATGCGTTGGATTTTCAATAGGGATTTCCCTATGATTAAAGGAAATGTGCTTAGTTGGTACAATGTTTTCTACCGCAACCTAAAGATGTGTAGGATCTACTTCTAGTGGCACTCCTGACCCCTGAAGAGTTTGGTAAAAAATTCGTATGTACATTCAATATTTTTGAGAAGATACAAGATTGAAGACTTGGCAAATGTCTTCTCAAGTTGTTATAAGAGGTTGTACGTAACATTTTGTGTGGTTGACAAAGAAGGTTCAGGAATCATGAGGTGAGCATGCCTTGTTACCGCAATGCAATCCTTTCCCTTGACTCGAATGGTGTTCATATATTCATTAGGGGAGCAGATACATCCAATGAGTGAATCATAATTATTATCTTTTCTTGTTATATAGATAATCCATTGCTTTATAACTCGGGATGAGTCTCCTCAATCCAGCTTTAGCTCCTTTGAATTACCATGTTTAGGGAATTGTTCTTTGTATATCACCATCTTTTCATTGGGCATCTAAGTTTTTCTGGTTTTCCACTTATATCTCCCCATTGTCGATGAGTTCTTGGATGTATTGATGAAGTTATAGAAATTTGTTTGTTTTGTGTCCCTTAACACTATGTACTTCATAATATTCATGCTCTTTTTAGCATGATGGTTTCGTGAACATTGTCATCAAAGGGTTATGTTGTGGGATAAGTGACCATGTGAGCTGCATCCAATTATTTTAATATGACTGAAAAAGGATCATTGAGAGGAGTGAAAATTCTTCGTTTAGGTGGTGGTTGAATAGTTCCTTTGGTCATTTTAAAAGCTTGACAAGTTTGAATGGTTTGCACACATTTGGAATATGTGATCTTGTATCCCACCACATTATTTCTTTTATTGAATATTTTCAGCTTTTCTGAAGGTTTAATACTTTGGTTATCTTTATATTATGAATTAAACGTTCCTTTGCAATAAGGGCTTTGTCTATTTGAACGCCATTTTCAATTACCTCCTTGAAAGTGAAAATATAATGCATTTGAAGTGTAAGCAATGTTTGGATTTAGATTGGGCACAAAGATACTTACCAAATATTTTTTAGGGAATGCACAAGGGAAGCGAATGGCTATCCCTCTCCACCATTGTAGGAAACTGGAAAATGTCTCATTAGGACGTTTTTTGGTGCCGCAAAAGTCTTCCGTGGTAATATCACTTTCTATATTATATGAGAAGTGTCGCACAAACCTATCTCGCTAGTTTTGGCTAGGTAAAAATAAGACCCCGAGGTAAATGAGTAAAACACTCCAAGGCTTGGCCTCCTGACTCTTGATAAATATTCGTATGAGGTAATTATCGCTATAGGACACCTCTTGAAATTCCATATAGAAATCCTTTACATAATCTTGCGGGTCTCCCTTTTCTCTATATTTGTCGAATTTTGGCATGTCGAATTTTTATGGAAGGATTGAAGTGTCATAGCTTTTTCAAATGGATGGGGACATAGTTCTTCATATTGATATTTTTTTATGTTCCCACATTACACTCTTCAAGGCTTGAGTGTCACTTTCATAGATTTTACTTCTTATGTGAGTAATTGTTCTTTAGTGGAGGAATCAAGTATATTCACTCGACCGTACTCATGTATTGTCCCCTCCTCAATTTTATCTATGAATTTCACAATTTTTGACCTCGGGTTTTGTCTTTTGGACATTCTTGCTTGTTTCTACTGGTTAGAAATTTGTTGTTAAATAGTGACTTCTTCTTCAAAAGGTTCCTCTTCTTCTTCATACTGTGGAGGTTCTTCAACATTCTTGTGTCCTAACCCGATTTTATGTGGTACTTTAATGAAGGGTATTCTATGTCTCACAAAAGGTCATTAACTAGGGTATTTGTTGAATAGAAGACTTAATTAATTACTTAATGTAATTAATTAATAATGATAGAAGAGAAGATGAGCATTATTGATGATATGTCGTTAATTTGTAGGAAAGGAAATAATTAGCACAATTTAAGTATTTAAATTGTTTAGGCTAAATTATAGGTATCTCGCAACAACTATTAACATCTTCACTTATACAATTTCATATAAATTTAAACCTAAAATCACAAACCCGTTACATAGTCATATTGCAATTTCTACTTTAATGGAAGACTTATTTTCATAAATAAATTTATATTATTAATAAATAATAGATGTGCTTTAATAATATACTTTGATTATTTTCAAAATTTACAATATCATTATTTAAATATTATTAATAATTATTAATACTTACATTTAATATGTATATATATATATATATATATATATATATATATATATATATATATATATATACACACACACATTATATTTATACATAGTAAAATATATTATATATTAATAATTATTAATAGTTAAAATTAATAATAATGTGCTAAACTGATTGAATCGGCCAAGTGGGGAAATTGATTTAATAAATAAAAATAAAAAAATGTGAATTTTTGTTTGTTTTTCTGTGCATTTTTAATTAAATAAAAGGTTGGGGAGGGGCGCCTGACCCCACCCCCAACCCATAAAATATATATGGGTTGGGGGAGGGGCATTGACCCCACCCCAACCCATATAATATATATGGGGTGGGGGTGGGGTCGGCACCCCTCCCCCAACATTGTAACCCCCTCCCCACCACTCTTTTAACCTTGCCATGTTTGAATCCAACCCATGGCCATTTAATAAATGCAGCCATGAAATATTTTAATCTCAGCCAATGTTTATAAAATTTTGGCCTTACCGTTAAATGCGGCTTGTGTATAATTCTAACCTACAGCTTGTACGAAAGGATATATATATATATATATTTGTATATTCAGTTGTATATTAATTCATATATGTAAAATGGAATTTGCGGGTCAAAAAAAGAGACAAAGAAATATATTAATATGTATAAAAATACATACATATATATACTTGTACTATATATATATATAGACACACACACACACACAAAATCAAATGATAAGTATGCAATGTATATATGTGCATATTTGTAACTTAAATCTCAAAATAAACCAAAATAAATTGGGCAAATACCCACAACCCGATTTGGGTAATCCTTTACAAATGAGATGCAAACAATAACCAAAAAATGTCAATTACAGAATAAGCAAACCCTAGGAGAGGGATGCTAAAACTAACTCCTCTTCTTATGAGCATTCACCCTAGAACTTGAGCTTTCCTCCATGGCTTCATCTTCTTGCCTTCTTCCTTTATCCGCAAGTGAAACAAAGAAAATGAGAGAATAGGTTTAAGAAATGAATATATGACATTACATAAATATTTTTAGAGTTATTTTAGACAAACCTAGATCTAATTTCACGTAGATAGAATAGATCCAATGGTGTAGGATGAACCCTACATCACTTAAGTGATGGGCTATTTAGGTGGGAATGAAATAAATAAAAAGATGTGTGTGTAATGTTAAAATGGGGCCTAAGGGGTTTGACTAAGTTGTGCATCTTGTCCTTTTGGGAATAATGAACTTATAATAATGTGTATGTCTTTAACATTGCAGGATTATTATCCTTGTCTAATTTTAATATAAAATTGCTTATGGTCCTCAAATAAATATATTTTAAAGGAATTTATGGATTTAAGTATCGAAAAGCTAATCAGGATTATTTAAATAAAATATTGGAGCCTTGTAATAGAGAAAAAAAAGAAAAAACTAAATCATAATATCATTTGGTAATTGTGTCAAACTTTTTAGTCATTGTTTAGTTTTTATTGCCATGTAAGTGTTTTAAATTTTAATAATCCGGATTTAATTAAATCTTAACTAATTTCCTATCGTTTCAAAGAATAAAATTATTTCAAATTTTTCTTCATTTAATTATTGATTTCTATCGTAGGAAAATGTGGGCATTACAATTAATTTCTCATCTTCAATTTAAGGTCATAATCTACCTTGTACCCACCATTTGCCAATTCACATTTATTTTAATTCCACTTTTAATAAATATTATATTAAAATCACACTAAAAGATTAAAATTTTATTCATAACCCACTTGAAAGAGTCTCACGTAAACAATTTGAAATATAAGACTTCAAATTTCTCTCCCATTCTATTCATAAATACTCTATTATCTTTTTATATGCCATGCATTTGTGTATTTCCATTACAATGATTTTTTTGATAGTAGTCAGTAGATTGTTCCGTGATGATAACAACACGGTTTAGTTGCCAAAATCCCAAAATGATGAAGTATATTAATAAATTATATCATTATATGTATCCTAGAAAATAAGTAAAGGGGTTATATATGAATAAGAAAACAAGAGATACACTCAACATGCGCAAGTTCATTATTGGACGGTTTTGGAAAACCTCACTTCCAAAGAAACCTTCATGTGCCATATCCAATAAAGATACTTGGTCTAATTATACAACTTCTCTCTCCATTCAAAATGAAGTCTCAATTTCAGCGCGAACATATTATCTAGTCAACGTATCTTCAAAAATTATATGGTGTTGGAAGTTATTTTCAAATTCAACATAGGTGAATCTATTTTCAAAGATAATAATTAACAATATAATTTCTTCATGACCATCAAAATCTTATAAAGAACATATATTTCTATTCTCTTTAATATAATGTCTACTCAAGGATTTCCACCTACATGGATGCCTCATAAAATTGGTCTCGATATTTAAATTAGGGAGGAAACATGATTCGATAATTATAGAACCATCATGTTTTGCCACAAATTGATTATGCCATTAACCCTAACCATGGGTGTAAGACCCTAAATATGGTTGGTGTTTGGGTTGAAGTGCAATTCATGTAATGCGTATGTTGGAACTAATTTGAGGATGCCTCAAGCCACACTTACTTCTCCACCTAGTTTATGATATATATATATATATATATATATATATATATATATATATATGGTAGTGGAAAACCGGGATAAAATTGAACATGTTTCATATGGTTGTGCTCGTCTTTAAGACATTGAGTAAGGCTCTTTCCAATCTTGGAAATGATGGAAGGTAGACTCCTTAATATGCTTGAGTGGTTTAAAACTATAGTGGTGGATTCCTAATAGATGTGCATCGGTTTGGAGAAATTAGGTGCCTTTTGTGTGTATTTTTAGACACTAAATAATGCACATTGTGTACATTTCTAGGTCTTATTCACATACTACTATTCATATGATTACCAAGCGAGAAAAGTACTAATTTGCCACTATCTTTGGCCTCTTTGTTTTCTTTTTGGTTTCCTTCTTGGTCTTACACACCATCTTTTCCAGTCTCACTTTTGATACTTTTGTTTGTTTGAGTCTAGAAACTAGTGCCCAACCAAGATGTCAGCCACTTTAAGCACCCTCGTTCGCTTTTAATACCCCCCCGATCCCTTTATATCTTACTTGCATATTTTGGATCTTTTCTATTCATTGGGCATATTTTTTATTTTTTTCAGACCTTTTAGTGGTTGATTATGAAATTCAAATAAGGGAATCATATAAATACAAATCTATGTGACCATAATAAAGGACCAAACACTAACCATATACTATTATCACCTAAAGTTACATCTAAAGGTATTTCAAGAGCATCAAGGAATCCATATAGCATTCATTCAAGGGATAAGGGATTTAATTTTCTGCATACTCTTCATAGGAGGGGAAGTTCATTTTTCCATGCAAACATCTACTTAGATTTTCTACATCTAGTTATTGCTTGCTATCAAGTGCATCTTGCAGAAAGAGCCACCTAGGGCATGATTCTACACACACACACATAACTACATGGAGTTTAAAATGTAGTGCAACACCTAGATAGTAATTTCACCCAGGTTGAGTGATCATTGAGGTCATTTTGACTCCCCATTTACATATTTTTATTTTTAGGATTTGATATGTTTTGAGGTTTTACAGATGCTCTTTCTCTTTGCAAGCTTTAGGAGAACTCTCATGCGGACATAGTGCGACACATAAGTGATCAACAATGAAGGACAATGAAGTAGAATTGATATAGGAAAAATAACATTGCGACCATTTTCATAGTCATAAGTGCCAAGAGAAGGTCCTTGGTGCCCAGCGCACTTGACCCACCCACGCACCCCATTCCCAACATTTTTGATGCTCACACAATTTTCTCGGGATCCATTGTGAAATTCTTCCTTTCTATTCCAACACTTTTCCATCTCGACACAACTTCGTAATTATTACTAAATCACCTAAGTACCTCATCCCTTCTCTTGTCCTTAGGGTTTCAAATTTATTAGCTTGCTTTTTTCAAATTTGAACTTCATTTATATATCATTGCATTATATGTTAATGAGGATTTAGAATTTATATTCCTATGTTTTCTTAATCATTTGGTGAACACAACACATTCAAAAAATCTTAGGTCGTCATACTTTCATTTCTCTCATTTTCCTAGGATATTCTCATCATGGATATCTTTATTCATCATTTATTACTAAACCCTAATTGTCGAGATAAAATTCTCACTCCCTTAGCTAATACTCGCATCCCTTTTGTTATTGGTCTAGACATAGTTTATCGGACATTTGTGGATGAATTCTATCAAAATCTCACTTTTCCATCTCTTATAGCTGGAAATCTATCTATTTATGACAACGATCATCCCCTTTTATACGGTATGCATTCATAACCTGGGTGTTAAGAGAACTTTAGTCAATAAATGATCTAAGCTTAATATTTTACCTTTATCATTCATACAGAGTATACTTGATTTTCTTCGATAATCTCAACCAAACATCTATTTCATTTCGGGCATATGATTCTAAATGCGCATCCATGTCTCGGCACTATTGTTTTACATGTCACGTTTGGGCCTAAAATAGTTCCTACATTATTATTTTTCATTTATTTTATTGTTTCATATAATTTTTACTCAAAGCATGTCATGGCTTCATATAATGAAAGAAGTCTCTTACAAATTTCACCAATGCATCAAATTCTTACATGAGGCCATTGAATATCCGGTTCCTACTTGATAGAATCCCATTTCAATATTGCAACTAAGACTCGACCACTACATTACCTATTCCAAATTATACTATTATATGTTCTCGTAGATAATCCCGGTCAACGGAATATATGGAAAACTTTCCTCCACTCGAAGGAATCATTTTTGCATTAGACATTGTTCCATTTACTTTAGTATCACCTACTCATTATACTAATGTAATGGTACTCTATCAAGTTTCTTTCCATACATTAGACGTCATACAACCTTCATTGTCTTCTCATGAGTAATCTACATCGACACCTCCTCCATTAAAAAACACTCTCTTCATGAATAATGCTTAATGGCCACACTTTTCCTTCAATCCTACTTTCTTTGATACCATCTTCAGAACTGATGGCTTGGCTCGAGATAGCATTCATGTTAGATGACCTCATTCCTCCATCACATGCTCCTCATTTATATCCTTGGCATGTTTACCTTAATGATGCTTATGGCCTCTCGAGTATTTCATCTATGAGTCTTTGGTGCATGTACTCTCTTGCCTTTTACCACTTACTCTTGGATAGTCTTGGCTTGATTATATTGGTGGTATTTTCGATCTTGACAATACTAACATTTCATTCCCTATTCCTATCATCCGCATTTTTATTTTCAAATATTCATTCCTCGGATATTCACAATATCTTATTCATTTCTATGCCCATGGATTTATATTACCACCTTTCACTGATGAATAATATACAATGGGCATGTACAATACGCAACACGATGTCTCTTTATGTGATCAACCTCACACTATTTCTTATCAGGTCTCAGATGCATCTCCATTCAATTTTGACCATAGAAATAAAGATCTCTTAGATTATATTACTTGATATTCCTCCATATCATACACTTGGGGCCATCATGATTACTATTCCTTCTAGAATTATCGGTTGTCTTGCACTTCTACAGCTTCACTTCTTACTTTACATCTCATCTTTCAGCCATGTCTAACACATCTTGACACATTTATATTATCACTACATGATGACGTACTCTTGTGCTACAATTTACACTTGATTGTTGAGGGATTTATACATTCGCGAACCTCACATCATACACACTACATCTTTCACACTTGGCGCATTCATGACACATTTTTTGCATCACATTCATCGTAACACATTTTCCAATGATGCACTCTAATTTTAAGGTTCATAATCGAATGCTAAGGGTTTAAAAATAAAATCAACCTTAACACACTCATTAAATCTTTACATTTTATGGTTTATCAATCATATCTTTCCGATGCACAATGCAAACCATTTCCCAATGATGCACTCTTGTTTTATTGTTTATTCTCGACTATTGAGGAGGAATTTATAAATGAACCTCATCTCATGCATACTCATTCACAAACACTTAGTGGAACACTTCTCCTATCACTTTCTCTTTTCATTCCATTCCATTTACACTCACAACATACTGCATATTACACATACTCTTTCTTTCTTATACTTGTTACATGTAACATGTACACTTTTCTTACTATGTTAGACAAATATTTTGTATGTCATTATTTTTAGCCTATACACATGAAATTTTACTTGTTCTTGAGTTTTTAATGCATACTTTACATAGATAATTACATGCAACACATATGCTTAGCACATTACCTCTTACCAATACCACAATGGCTCTTGGGGCGTATACTTTTGTATACATTACAAGTGATATTGTATTAATTTATACTATATCCTATGCATAATAGCACAATACTATCGGATTATACATGCTTTAACATACTTTTATCTTTCTAACATGCTAACATGTGCTTCATGTGTAACATTTACTTTGCAAGAACTATTTTCCACCATGATTGTTCATTACTCTTTTCTTAAATCTGTTTCCCATTGTTTTCCATATTTTTCAGGATTTTCCATATGTTTTGTGTAAACACTAAATGGTTTTGGCCAATTCAGCCTTGATCGTCTTGTGACATTATGAGTGATGTCCTATGTTTACAACTAGCCTTTCATGGTCTACATTGTTTTCTTTCTTGTTAACTTACACTTTTCTTCTACATGTGTATTTGTCTTGTTCGTACTAACACATGTTTCTACCCACTTTGTTTGCATGGGCATTGGTTTCTACTAAGCACATTTCATCCCCCATTAAGGGATTAGTTTAATATGTACATTGGGTCTTCCTTTTTCTAAATTATCCTAGCGATGTTGCATGCACAAAGAAAATGAGGGGGAATACATCGGGTGAATCATTCAACCCATACAACATTTCTAGGTCACAATATAACACAATTTAACATAAAATTCAGTCACAACAATGGTCTATAATCTAAGTTGGGTCTTCAACATAGCACGATGCCGGTGCCTAGAAACAAACATTAGCAGATTGGGAGCTCTTGACCCTTCTGGATGTCTATTACCAGGGGAAGTTTTAGAGTTCTTCTCGGATCAACATAGTTTTCATCAGGTCTACACAGTAGTTTTACAATACATGCATAGTTATTTAAAACTCAACATGCATGCTTTCACTTCTTTTTTATTTTTGCCTTTGGATCGAACTAGATCAAAATGGACTAGATTTGAAAAAATGGGATCACACTATCTCGTAGTGGTATATACATTTCGGGAAGAATTCAAAGGTTGGATAATAATAATAGACATTTATCCATACACTTCTTTTGTCATGGCATGAAATCGGCAAAAAAATTCACAAATGGCACACTTAGTAGGAGATCGCCCAAAAACTTGTTCTTTTACATAATTATTTAGGTTTCTTTGTTCCCTTTTTACTCATCGCAGATCAGTGCACATGTTCCTTTTCACATTTTTAACATACTTTTTACACACTTTTTACACCTTTTGATTGAATTTTTCATATAGACATATTTGAATACTCTTTTCTTTCTTATCTTTTACATGTCCATCCTTATGAGAAGTAGAAGTCTCATCATCAAGCATTAAGATACATTGACAATAGGTATAATGTGACATATCACACATATGCTTTCACCCCTAGGGTCACATCTTCTTCTCTAGCTTCCACGCTTCATATTATTCACTCCACACTTTCTCTTGTCTCCTCGGCACACTTCCGCCATCAATGTTGGGGTTAGCACACTAGTTATACGACAATATATCATATCCAAGCATACATGTAAATAAAAGTGGATATTCTACCGGAAGAAACGTATAAAACAAGAGATATAAATCAATACCAAATTTAACGTGGTTCACCCAAAGTGAGCTACATCTATCAAGAAACAAGAAAATCTATTATCCAAAGCTTTGACAAGATATACAATTGAAGATTTACAATCTTCCACACCTCTCGATCTACAAGACTTTCTTTCTCTCAAACTTTTGCTTCATCACCAAGAATTCTCTCTCTCACCAAATTTTTGTAAGTTATTGTTAATACATACTTCTTAACCCTATATTTCTTGTTTATATAGTTTTTATAGACTTAGGGCACTTAGCCATGCAATTACAATTAGTAGATATACTTTTATTCTAAAAATAGATATAATTCTCGAGAGTTAATTAAAACATTCTTTCATAAGTAACCCATGTGAGTTATCCCTAACCAATGTCGGTTCCTCCTTTCTGAACAATGTCGGTCCTAGGTGACCGATGCCGGTCCCCTTCTAACCAATTACGGTTTCTATGTTTTCTAGTAAATTTTACATTGCATGTTACTCTGAAGTAATTAAGCTCCACAACTCAACAATCTCCCACTTGGAAATTAATTACTGCACCATACTTGTATAACATCATTCTTGAATCATTCCTTATATTTTTTCTCTTCAAGTCTCAAACGCGAAGACCAACATAAGTGGAGTGTAGCTCCAACTTCTCATTTGCTAATGGCTTCATTAGCATATCTGCATAGGTTCTTGCTCGTATGAATCTTTTTGAGATTCAATTGTCCATCCTCCAATACCTAGTATAAAGTGATACCTCAAATGAATGTGTTTCATTCTCAAATGAAACACTTGAGTTATTTTCCAAATGAATTACACTCGACTATCACTTTGAACAATTTACAATCATATTTCTCCTTTCCCAAATCTTTTATGAACCTACTCATCAATATCATCTCCTTGCTTTAGCCTCTGTAGCTACAACATATTCTACCTATGTAGTAGACAAAGCCACAACATTGTGTAATCTTGAAATCCATCTAATTGTCATCCCACATACCGTGAAAATATATCCGTAGAGTGCTCCTTCTACCATTGAGATCTCGATCTATATCCGAATCAACATAGCCACATAGTTAAATATCCTAACCTCCATAACATAACTCCATGCTAGATGTCCCTTTCAAATACCCAGTATCAATTGGAATATTTTCTAATTATATTTACCTAGATTAGCCATATATCTACTCACCACTCCCACTTGCTGTGCATTGTCTAGTCTCTACAAACCATAGCATACATGAGACTCCCAACTGCTGAAGCATAAGGCACTCATGTCATGTATTTGACCTCTTCATGTGATGATGGACATTGATCTTTACTTACTTTGAAGTGTCCAGCCATAGGTGTACTAATTGGTTTTACATTCTACATCTTGAAGCTTTCTAACACCCTATAGATATAATCCTCCCGAGAAAATACAATTTCTTGTTTTCCTGTCCATGTTTATTTGCATGCCAATGATTATTTTTGCATCTCCTAAATCCTTCATATTAAATGTGTGAGCTAGATTTTCCTTAAGCTCACCAATTTCCTACATACTAGATCCCGAATAAGCATATCATCCACATACAATAATAAAATAATATAGCTCCCATTTTCAAGCCTCCTTAAATAAACACAATGATTAGATTCACATCTCGGGTAACCATGCTCATGAATAAAACTATAAAACCTCATGTAGTATTGCCTTGGAGCTTTCTTGAGCCCATATAGGCTCTTTTTCAACTTTGCACACTAATTTCTCGCTTACCCTTGACTTCATACTCAAGTGACTACCGCATATAAACCTATTCATCCAAATCATCATGAATGAGATCCGTCTTCACATCTAGTTGCTCTAAATGCAAATATTCTACTGCAACTAAACTCAATACGGTATGAATAGAAGTTAATACATGTTTTATGTGCAAATCACTTTACTACAAGCCTTGCCTTGTACCTTTTCTATCCACCCTCTTCTTCCTTGATCTTGTAAACCCACTAAATCTGTAATGTCCTCTTACCTACTAGCAACTTAAGCAAATCCCAACTCTAGTTTTGTTCCAAGGTGTCCATCTCCTCATCCATGTCATAATCCCACTTTGGATGTGGATCTTAACCTCCATTTCTTCTTCAAATCTCTCTGGTTCACCATTATTAGTTAATAATAAATGAAATAGAGAAGGTGTAAAGATTTCTAGAGGTTTACTTACCCTTTGTGACCTTCTCATAGGAGCTTGGGGTATCGAAGGCTCAATCTGGACCTCCTGGACATTTTTATCCAAATCTGACAGTGGCTGACATCACTCACCTCTAATCGCATCGGTTTTAACCAATGCCGGTTGGTATCTTATGTAAATGATACCGATTAATCGCCAATGTCGGTCAAGTCAAGTCGACACTTAGACATTCTTGTGTAACCTGTTGGTAATATTTTTAAATCTAAGAGTTCAGTTTCATTCACAAACCTCTCAACTGGTTCATCTTTGGGTACCAAAATTTGATCCCTGTACATTCTCTTTTCATTCCATTCAACATCACGAATCCTAATAATTTTAGAATTCTCTAAATCCCAAAAACGGAAACCGAAATCACCGGATCCATAACCAATGAAAGTGCATCTCTTGGATTTTGCATCCAACTTTTTCTTATTTTCCTTATAAACATGCACAAAATATTCTTAACTAAAAAATTTAAGAAAGAAAGATCTACCTATTTTCTCGTTCCAAGCTTCCTCTGGTATTCCTCCATCTAGTGAACTTGAAGGCCCGTGGTTAATAAAATAAACCATTGTAGCAATCTGCTTCATCCAAAATTGCAAGGGTAGTCTAAATTGTATCCTCATACTTCTAGCACGTTCCATGATTGTTTTGTTCATTCTTTCTGTAACATCATTCTCTTATGGTGTCTTTGGAACAATTATTTCTCTACGTATCCCATTCAATGAACAATAATCACTTTGAAATCCTTACTACACTATTCATCACCACTATTAGATCTAAGACACTTTAACTTAGAATTTGATTCATTCTCAACAAGGAATTTCCATCTTTTAAAAGTCTCGAAAACATCAGATTTCAATAAACCCATACCTTTCTTGTAGCATCATCAATGAAAATAACATAATAATGGGATCCACCATGAAAAGCTACTCCGATCTGGTCGTGACACATTTGAGTGTACAAGATCCAATTTCGCTCGTTCTTAGTTGCCCCAACTTTGAGAAATCTCACTCTCTTTTTCTTTTCAAAGACACAATGCTCATAGAAATCAAGATCTAAATATTTCAAATATGACAACTTACCCTTAACCTTTAAGATTTACATTCCTTTTTGACTCATATGACGCAGCCGGTTATGCCACATGCATGCATATGAATATGAAGTAGATAATGCGAGAAAAGGAATCGGTAATACCGGTAGATAAATATAACGTTCCTACCTTCTTACCTCTCACCACAACAAAATAACCCTTGGTGACTTTCCAAGTGTCTCCTGTAAAAGTAACCATGCAATTGGATTCACCTAGTTGCCCAACAAAAATAATATTTCTCATGAGGATTGACACATGCCTCACATATTTCAAGACCCATGTATTTCCATTCTTTAATTTTATATGAACTTCCCCTTCACCAATAATATTGCAAGGTTCATCATCACCCAAATATACATGCCCAAAATTGCCACTGGACATAATTTATTAAATAACTATTATTATGGGTTACATGGAAAGAAGATCATGAATCTAAAACCCGTGATTCAATTATATTATCTAACAAAATAATAAGAGCATCTTGCATTACCTCGATGTAGCAAGATTTTATTTTTACCTTTGTCTGTTGTTGGTTCTCTTTGTCCTTTTACTAACAATCTTTCTTTGTATGTCCTTTCTTTCCTCATTTCCAACAAGTAATTCCCTTACTTCTAGATTTAGATCTATTATCACTTGAATTTGATTTCCCACTATTCTTAGTCTTGGATAACTCCTTCTTCATGCCCCTAATTTCTACATTCAAATAATTCCTAGATGATGATTCCATTGTACTCTTCCCGTGAATTTCTTCATTCAAGATTATACTAACCACAACATCAAACTTCAAAATATTATTATCGGATGTTGTATTACTAACACCATTACTAATTTATCCCAACTATCGGAAAAGAACATAAAAATAAAAATTCTTTCACTTCACCATCAAATGGTATATCAACCAATTTTAACTAGTTTACTATAGATATGGAATTATTCAAATGACTAGATGCGGATCCACTTTCATGCATCTTAGATCTAAATAGTTTCTTCATCAAATAAACTTTATTTGAAGCACTAAGTTTTTCATATAAATTAGCAAGAGATTTCATTAACCCTCTCATCAGTAGAAGTCACTTCTATAATATTCGAAGCCATGGATGCTTTGCTGTGGCTCAATCTTATAGATCCCAAATCCTTTACGTCAAGAATCTTCCATTCTTCATCGGTCATCTTCGTAGGTCTAGACTTCTCATCCAACGGTAAATACAAATCTCTTTGACACGAGATAATCCTCAATCTGCATCTTCCATAATTGACAATTTCAGCCGTTAAATTTCTCTACCTTGTATTTTTTCTCTTACTGCTATTGTTGTAGCTCCCACTCAATCGAGAAAAATCTATGTGAGTGAATCTTTCAACACAAAAACCCTCAAACAAATCTTTGATACCGGTGGTTGGGGTTAGCACACCGGTTGTATACGAGACAATATATCAAATCTAAGGATACATGTAAATAAAAATAGATATTCTACCGGAAAAATAAACAAAACAAGAGATATAAATCAACACCAGAGTTAACGTGGTTCACCTAGTGTGGGCTACGTCCACTAAGAAACAAGCCAACCTATTATCCAAATCTTTGACAAGATATGTAATTGAATATTTACAATCTTCCACACCTCTCGGATGTACAATACTTTCTTTCTCTCAAGCTTTTTCTTCATCACAATTATCTCTCTCACCAAGTTTGTGCAAGTTCTTCTTAATTCTTGTTAATACATACTTCTAAACCATATATTTCATGCTTATATATTTGTTTATATACTTACGACACTTATTCATGCAATTATAATGAGTAGATATACTTTTATCTTTGAAATATATCTAATTCCCGAGAGTTAATTAAAACATTCCCATAGAGGTAATAGATTTTGGTTAGCCCTAACCGATGTTGGTTCCTCCTTACCCACCCAATGTCAGTCTAGGTGACCATGCCGAGTCCCTCTAACCGATGACGATTCTTGTGTTTTTGAGTAATTTTACATTGTATGATAATCTAAAGTAATTGAACTCCATAACTAAACAATCAATCTACATGGTTATTAGGTACATTTATCTTATCTATTTTATGTTATCAAACATTTTCTCAACAACATAAAGTGGGGAAAATGTAGACACTAAATCATGCACTTTTGTTACATTTTTAGGTCCTAGTCACATACTATTATTCATTTGATTCCTAAGTGAGAAAAGTACTAATTGACCACTATCTCTAGCATCTTTTGCTTTATTTCTTGTTTCCTTCTTGGTCTTACACAACTTCATGCCTAGTTTGACTTTTGATACTTCAATTTTTCTGAGTTTGGACACCAAGACATAAACACGTAGGCACCCACGTCTCCTCTGGGAACCCCGACTTCTTTGTATCTTTCTCACATATTTTGGGTATTTTCTAGCCATTAGAAATATTATTTTATTGGTGGTCATAATTTTAGTGGTTACTTACAAAATTCAAACAAGGAAATCATATAAATACAAAGCTAATAAACCATAATAAATAACCAATCACTAAACATCTACTACTATCACCTAAGGTTGCATCTAATGGCATTTCAAGAGCATCAAAGCATCCATCTAACATTCATTCAAGGGACGAGGGATTGCATTTCTCTACATACACTTCATAAGAAATTTAATATTTCCATGCACACATCTACTTAAATTTTCTACATCTATCTATTACTCACTATCAAGTGCATCTTACACAAGAGCCACCTACGACGCAATTCTACACACATGCACATAGAAATACATGTATTCTGAAATGTAGTGTAGTGCCTTGATCATAACTTCACTTAGTTGGGTGACTGTCACGGTCAGGTCTAACTACCCATTTTCATCTTTTAATTTTTAGGATTTGATGTGTTTCGGGGTTTTTAGGTGATCTTTCTCTTTGCGTGTTTCAACTAAATTCTGGGCAGGCATAGTGTGAAACATAGGCGATCAATAATTAATGGCGATAACATAAAAATAACACAAGAAACATCAATTTCTATCCATTTTTGTAGTCATGGGTACCTCTGGTCAGAAAGGTCGATAACCCTCAAGCACCCCGACCCGGTCGGGTGCCTCAATCCAAGCATTTATGAGGCTTACACAATTATTTGGGCTCGATTGTCATAATATACCTTTCTATCCCATCTTTTTTAACCTTGGCATGACTTGAATTATTACACAATTAGCTAAGTATCTCATCCCTTCTTTTGTACCTAGGGTTTCAAATTTATTACCTTACTTTAGTGAATTCTGTACTTTTTTTTGGAAAAATTGTAAAGTGGAAGTTTTGGTAAGACTCGCATCCTAATACAAAGGCCCCAAAGGAGATATAATAATGAAGTATAAAATTGTAGAAGCCCAAAGGAAAAGTGAACAAAGAACAAGGGAAGTAAAGGAAAATTAGAAGAAAGCGAGAGGATCGGTTATTGAACATGTGCAACAACAAACTACAGCCTCAAAGAAAGATAAGAGACAAAAGTTGAACAAGCGACATAGGTAACAAGAAGGAAAGAAAAGGATAAGAGGAGGATGCAGCCTAAAATAACTACGAGAACGAGAAGGAAAAGGATATGAATGACAAGAATAGAGAAGAAAAGAAAAATTGGTCAATGCCTACCCTTCTTTCCCCTCTTTGACTACATAAAATTCCATTGCTCCTACGTAAGCATCGTTTATATAAGATGATTGTACTCTGTCGAAGACCAAGGAAAATATCACTAAAGAGAACGGGCACCCTCCTTATATGAATCGAGTGGTAAGACTCATGGGATATTTTAAGTGCTATAGAAGGTCCTTAAAAATTTAGAGGGATAATCATTGGTTGTTCACTCTCTTTGGGAGGGGCTAACTCGGGAGGAGAAAATTAGCTGGACTTGAAGGGATAAAATGTTTAGTAGTTAGAACTATGGTTGTAACCAAAGGAACAATTTCAATAGATATATGAGTATCGATGTCAAGGCATTATCTTTTTCGTCCAAGTCTGGTGTGCTCCAATACTTGGGAATGGATCTTTTTTTCCTATGGAGTCTGAGTTTTCTTTTGAGGGCAAGTGGCATGGAGGTGACCCAGTCCTTACAAGTTCTACATTGGAACTTTGTATTTTCATAATCGATAATCTGATATTAGCTTGAATCCCCAATCTCGAGGGTCATCCGATTTGGAAAACCCTTGTTGAGATCAACTTCCACAAAAAGAATAGAATAAGTTAGCGAGACCACATTGTACTGCTTTACTGTATGTTTGATGAATTACCTAATTTGGTTTCGATTTCCTCCACTCTGAAGGAAAAGTGAAGGGGAATGTTGGGTTGTCAAATCCAAACTAGGACCCTCATGGTGGAGAGGGTATTTGCATCAAAATATTAAAACCATGGGGTATCAAACATACCCTTTGAACCGCATGAACAAAGGGACATCCTCAATATCTTTCTGGTAATCCTTAAGGTCATTAAAAAGGACCAGGAAGAAGCCTTGTGCACAAAAGAAAATTTTATAGTTTTCTGTCCAAGAGGTATGAATCCACTGTATTACTACATTAGAAGAAGGCCAAACACCATTGAATCTACATATCAAGGTCTGTGTTTTTATTTCTTGCAGCAGATCTAAGTATTCTTCATCTTATATTTCTAGGGTCAAGACTTCAGAGGATTGCTCCACAATGTAAGCAGGGACAGGAAGAGTTGCTTTGTAGGTTTCGAGGAAGAGTTGTTTTTAAAGAGTGTCTCCTCACGAAGGGGAAGAGCTTCATTCCTTGGCTCCTCCCAAAATATTTCTAGTCATATTAATCATTGAATATCGGTTTATCCTGTAGGAGAGGAGCATAGAGGTGTTTGTAAGGGATTTACCCGCATACTCTAGTCCAAAAACCCAATCTTAATGCACAATTTTTGAGCAAGAATGAATTTCAAGTCCATAATTCAAACCAATTGATTGATTTGAATGCACACCTTTGAGTTACTTCTCGAGTTCAAATAATGACTTGGAGCAAATCAAAATGGACGCTTGGGTTTTACGGAAGAACGGGAGAAATGTTGTGGAATTCTAGACCAATTGGTTGAGTAGATCATCGATGATTTACCAGCAAATAGGGTCAAAAGGCCATCAATTTCACCTTCCTTCGATAAGTAAAGGAATATTCTCTTCCATTCCCAATGATAAAGGATTTGTCTCTGGTATGTGGGTACTAGGGTTTGAAAAGGAGGATGCTAGATTTTTTTCCTTAACCACTTTGAATTTTCTTTGCCTTGGTCATTACCCCTATTTTGCAAATCTTCCTCACCATGACCATGATAGGAGATATGGAAAAAATATGTTCCCTTCCCCTGTCCAATATTTTCCATTAGGGTTTCACATCATTTCCATCACTGAAATTTATTTATTGAAATTTGTAATTTACTACTATATCATTACATTGTAACTTAATTAGGATTTAACATTTATATTTCTATATTTGTTAAATCAATATTAACAATGAGTGTGCCAAGTGATTTTTATCTTCTTACTAGTGTGTAAATGAGGTGATGTTAGCTTTGTTATGTAGGAATCTAAAGGTAATTTTTCATTTAAAGGCCAACCCTAGAAGATTGAAATACTTGATTAAAGATTTGCAATCGAACCTAAAGTTGAAATATGTCTTTGTCCAAGACTGCAAGTCACCAATACCATAAATTACATCTTAACCATATTGTATGGTTTTGGATAGGAAATGGCGGACATAATTTTGAAGTTGCATCATTATGGTAAGAGATTAAACTTTTATTTTAGGCATTAACATTCATAATGTGATGACACATCGGTGTTAAGGAATAAGAAAGTTAGGAGAGAGATAATAAGATTTAATTAGTGGAGATATGTTGAGAGTGTTTTTCTTAGCCAAGAAGCACAGTCATAGCAATGAATGTTAAAATGATAAGTTACTAAATGTGAGTGTCTATAATTATCTAATTCAAGGAGGTTAGGTGGTATATTCCAAATGATTTTGAGGTTTTCACTATATCCTAGAAGAGAATCAATGGGGTATTTAAATTTTTATACTCTGGAAATGAGACACAAATTCCTTATGTGTGGGGATTTTATATATATCGCCTTCTAATTTAAGTTTAATGGGATCATGAATTCCCTCGATGTAATAATAAATCTATGTTCTGTTAAGTCTATGGTGTAACAAATAATTATATCACATCCCATAATCATTATAAGTAGAAGAAAGAGGTAGTATGTAGGGAGTAGATAAGTCATCATGAGTTATATTTAATAAGTACATAAAAGAGGTCGAATCAACTTTTATGACTACACAATCCTCTAATAAGAATATTTGAGATAAACATCAATGATATAGGGGACAACACACATGACATGTAGCCAAGGATTTTCTGGGAGTAGATTGTAAGTAATTTCATTTGGCTTAACATAAGAAGGTGTAGGAAGGGTACGAGAGTCGATGGTGAAGATAGTGTAATCTATCCCAATAGTTGACATGGTATATTATTAAAATATTAGATATTTTTGTTCATAAGGAATATATTGTTAACATGGATATCTAGGCTGATGTCGAAAGTAAATATTGTAGATATTATTACAATACTATATAAAACCTATATATTCATGTGGGCTTGTTTTTAAGAACTCAAGCAAGAAACGTTATATGATTGGGAAAGTAAAGCATAAGTTGAGTAAGCCATGAAAAAGAAGGATGAGAAAGCTTATAGTGAGAAAATGGATCATGCACTAAGGTAGAAATTGAAACCCTAGGGAAACTAGGTTCAAATAAAATATAAGGAATTATATCAACAAGTAGGTTAAAATAAATGATTCAACCAAAAATAGATAAATAAGTGTTGGGGTTAATGTGTTCTTATTTATTGATAGAATTAACGGTCATAAATAGGTTTTTTTTAGATTATCAATTAAATATCAATGTAAAAATAATGATATATAATTTGAAATTTACAATACAAAATATTATAAATCGTTTCCAAGAAGACGAATGCAAGCACAAGAGTGCACTTAGGTAATTAGACACTCGGGAAGCTAATTTGTAAGTGTTATATGATTGTAAAAGTTAAAATTGATTTATAGGTTCTTCTTACGTGAACTGGGGATATAAACGTATTGGGGGAAAAAATAGTTTTTATGTATTAAAGTTTCATACAATTTATTACTTGTTAAAAGGTATTATACGATGATGCAATGACATTCTATAACTTTTTTATCTTTGCGAATGATTGTGATATGATTCAATATTAAACCCTAGATGTTGCACATGTGAGAAAACATTTAAATGATGAAAAAATATAGCTTCAAACCATTACCATGGGTAAAATACCCAAACAAAAATTAGTAATTGGGTTGAAGTGTAATCCATACACTTCCAAAATTTACAATACTCTAAAGAGGCCTCAAAACACTTGTAGTTCTGCACCTAGCATGTGTGATCTATATGTATACTACTATCTTTGGAAAATTGATGACTTTATAATGTACAAATGTATTTGTGTGCTTAGCTTCACTTGTATTTGACGGTATCTATCTTAGGAAGTGAAAATTTCTAAACTGGTTGAAATTTCTTCAAACCTATGTATGGCTTCTCTAGAGTGCACTGAGAGTGTTAAAGTAGTGAAACAATACCTATTGATGAGAAAATAGAGTGTACTTGATAATTTTAAAGTATTGAAATGGAATGACATGTCATGATAGTAAACAAAGCATGACATGGTATGTGAATCACTAGAAAACTTGCATGGAGATAAGGATATTATGTCACATGTTTCAAAGTATTTGGAGACTTAATGATTGAAATGGTGTTTATTGAGGATTAGGGTGATCAATCCCAAATTTGAAAGAATAAATAGAACTAAGAGGAAATCAGTGTCTTAACACTAAATAATGGTGTCATGGGGCTTATTAATCACCTAAAAATCTTTTAAAAAGAGTGAGAGGAAAGGTGTTATTGGAATTTTTAGTTTCCCAAAAATATCACACTCATGGTACCACAACGTTTATAATGGATCTAGGTCATGAATGTGAAAACACAATGAAAATATTAAACGGAATGACTCCTCTTGTCCCCATCATAATGTTTAATTTTAATAATGAATTAAGGTTGTATTTGTCAATTTACTTTAAACCCTTCATTTTACAATAAATGTATAGTGTCGATTTTCTTTTAATTTAGTAATTTTTTGTTGTACATTTTTTTCTATATTTGATCATTTTGTAATTGAATTATAGATATTTGTATTGATTTGTATAAGTGTGTGACTTTAATAACAAGCCCAAATATTTCCCACATTTTTTGATAGGGATGCGGAGAGAAGAATTATATGAACTAAAAGTAGTAGGTAATATGGATTGAAACATATTGATTTGATGATTGTAATAAGTTTATTGAGTGTTCAACGGAATATGAATATTGTTTATAGTGGCATACAAAATTGTTAGAGAATATTTGAGAAAATTTAGAACACAACTACTGATTCTATATCAAATAATGGAATGAAGTTGTGGTGTAAAAATAGGTGAGATAATGTTCCTAATGTCACCGATGGTGCAATAATATGATAAGAAGAGGTTAAGATATAACCTTGATAAGATCAAGGCATAAATTGATTAATTCAAAAGGAATGAATTGAACAAGTGTATGGTAATAGTTTGAAAATTCAACTTATATAAATTCTACGGTTGAATAAATAATAATAATTTCATTTTAATCTTGATTTATAGTGATTGGGGACCTAAGCTAGATACTATAATGTGTTTGGGGATCCTTGAGACTACATTTTGATAGAGTAAAAAAATTTATTCGAGACACAAGTGCACGAGGACCTATTGAGTGACTAGAAACCATGATTTTCAATTAAAATAGATGAAAAAACAAAATTTTATAAAATTTACATTTTTTATTATTTGTGAGTAGGAAAGCCCAAAAATATGATTTTGAAATTTTATTCGGTAGGATGAAACCAACAAAATTTCAACATTTTTGTTTATTTTGTAATGGTTTCATCTAAATTTGAAATTTTTTTATGTTTCTATCTTAAATGGATGGTTTGGACTTTTGTAGATATTCGTTTCCTAGTTACACCCCTCACACTCTCATTCAAAAATACTAAAACTTATCTCATTATTCTCAAACATGAATCCACCCTTGTAAAAGCACATTCTACCCCCCATAAAACAAATTTACCTATCCTAAAACTTCCCTAACCATTCATAACCCAACTAAACCCATTTTTATCCTAATCACCAACCTCTTAGCTCCCACTAAAACCTCCCCAACCATCTCTACTCATCCATTAGCTGAAAAACCTTATTTGGAAGTGGTTAAAACCACTTGAAGTGGGTTTTCCACTTTTCTCGTGTCGCAAGTGATTCTAATAGAATCACCAATGATTATAAAAGTAATATTAAACCTCATTGATGGGTATCATCGAATTTTACAACAAATATCTCTTCCAATTCAGACCTAAAAACATAAACATCAACATTTTGATATCCCCGAACCCAGCTAGACCATTGGAGCATTCACAAACTCTTGAAAGGATTATTCAGCTCTGTTTTTCCATTTTGCATAGAAAAGTTATGTACTTCCATCTAATCACATTATATACATCACTTTAAAGTTTAAGAAAACTATTAAATCAGTCATTCTACACATAATCTATATTTTATAAAAAAAAATTAATATTTTCCAGAGTAGTTGCGGTGATTTATCTAAATCGCTAGTGATTCTACTTAAATCACCAATGATCTCTATCATTTTATCATTTCAATCACATTTTCATACTCTCAACCATTTTATCTAAATCGCTAGTGATTCTACCTAAATCACCAATGATCTCTATCATTTTATCATTTTAATCACATTTTCATACTCTCTATCATTTTATCATTATGTCTTCACTTAATCTACTTATTTTCAAGATGTGTGTCTCTGTAGATGACATTGTCGGGTGAGTCATACCACATTACCAAAGCAAGTTTTATATTTCGATCATTTAACAACCCTCCATTTAGGAATAGTTTGATATCATGCATGAACTCAAACTTTGTGTCATGGCCTTGACACCTGAAATCAAAGACATATAAGAGTCACTCAAAATCATATAAGAAGAATAGTGCACTACTTGAATGGTTATGGTTTGACTACGTCCTAGACTTCAAGTTTTTGTATCCCTTCCTTGACCACCTACCACACGAATAGGATTTTACTACCCCTTTGGAACCCTATTCATTCCTTGTATTTTCTATTATTTTCTTATCATATAATTTAATTACAATAAAAGAGTTGACACCCTTCGAGGAATCTCATTGGTTCCTAAGATCATCCTTTGCAGAGAAACTCATAAAATATCTATCTAATATCTATTTTGTTCATCTATCTTTGCATTTAGGTTTTCTTATCTTCTACAAGTAGGATTCCCTCGTACATTTGGCATCCATTCATCCCAACATTGTTTTATCGGCATAGGTATCATTAAACCTTGTTGTCTTCCAATTCTCTGGTGTTTATCATATAATTGAAAACCAAAATTCACCACGAACACTTTGAGAGTGAAAATTGGGAGTTTTTCATTAAGATATCTAAAATGATGATTTTATTCATTTTGATGAACTTATTGGCCTCACTTAGTAATGATATGTTTATTTTTTATTGTTTATGGCTACAAGGAGGCCTATGTGGCCATGAGTTCCATGAAGGCTAACATATGGAGACATTGTTTGATCTAGGTATGGATGACACATCTTGGAATATACTAGATAGGAAGGTTTTTGACATATCACTAGATTTGGGGATATTCTCCATAATTTTAATCTAATTACCACACTAGATAAGAGTATGAATGAGAATATATGTATATTTTTGCTCCCTATGTGGGAGATGATAGTGACTTCAAAGATGTATGGTATCTCTTCCATAGTTACCTATTATAGGGGAGATAGTGCATGTGCTAGCTACATATGTGTCACTACATATGATAAGGGGATGTAGATTCTAGTTAGGTTGAGATAGAGTAGCACCGATAGATTCAACGGTATGGTTGTGACATTACATGTGCATATATTATGTGGATGCGAAATACATTTTTCTATTTTTTCTTCCTTTGTAGTATTGGACGTAGGTGGCGATTCTCTTTATTACCTTTCCTTGAAGATTAAATATTATATTAGGGATTTGGGTGCTAGATATGTTTGGATCCAATTTGTATTAGTGTAATTATATAGATATTTGTATTAGAAAGCCATTTATAAGCTTTGGATATGTTACTCTTGTAAAAACTTGGGCATGTGAGGACATATCCATGATTTGACCAATAGTAGGTTCATGGGATGGTTGACGTATGGTATATATAGTTTTGCAACAAGGTGGTTTATCCCAAAAAGGTGAATCCTTGACACTTCAAAGTGCTAGAAAAGTTTAGATATATTGACTCTAAATTGATCATATGGATACCATATAGATATTTTGCAGTTAGGCGAGGATTTCATCATAATATGATGATTCAAGGATATCATGTTATTAAACATTTGATTCTTAGGATAGTATAATAATTTCAATCTTGTTAGGTCATATGATATTTCAAGGAGACAAGATATTTTCCCTAGCGCCCCACCCACATAGGATATCCTTCCATACATCATATAGAAAAGGTGATAGGATAGAGTCAATAAAACCAATCTAGTTCTAGAATCAACATATGAGGTAGATCAACTTTTAGTCATTGTAGCAAAATTTGATGATTTTTTTACTATTGGTTATTCTTAGTGTGGATAATAATATGCTACATATTATTATTCCTAGTAATAAAAGGTATTCTAAGATGCGGTGTAGGTGAGGTAGGAGGAGAATGTGGAGGAGAAGTTCCTCCATCCAAAAGAGGCAATGGGGTATCTATTTCCCCCACCAATATGATGAGCTTAGGGATTCATTCATTCAAAAACAAGAGGAGGTAGGGCACTACTATTATGTGCACATTTAGATTATACACTACCTATAACCATGGATCAATGTAAATATATGTTATTGATTCGTGTGAGTTAAGTAATTGAAAATTATATTCATAAGAGATTATAATGATGTAGAATGAGTGATGTTTTAAATTTTCATTATAGTAATTTATTTTTGGGATATGATGGAGAATTCCTTGGTTCAAATATTGTTTTGGAATGCGTTTGCAAATATAGTATATGGAAGAATGTCAAATCATGTTCATGATATTTATGGTGACTAATAATATATTTTTAATCCACTTGGAAGATGAATTCATGAAATATATAGTTGTGGTCATTCAAATAGATGATTACCAAGATGAGTTCTATTAAGGAGGTCCTTATGGAGGTTCATCAACCTATTTTAGAAGTTGTATATTCAAAGCTTTTGGATATAACAAAAATAAATTCCTCTTTAAGGGTAGAGCAGGATATGTCTCAGGTGGAGGAAGTTCCTAATTATTTCAATTTGGAAGAAAATAATATTAATACAAGAAGTTCTCAAAAATAGGAAAAGTCGAATAAATTGTGAGAAGGTTCCTTAAAAAAGTAGTAGTACTTTAAATAGGGATAAGAGGGAGAAAACAACGGCCAAAGAAATAGATTCAGGAAGACAACACTCCATTGAGGAGAGCATTTCACCAAATAAAAAAATATGAAGATCATCTCTTGGAACATCAAGGGTTTAAATAATCCTAATAAACAAAGTATTTTATCTTCTTTTAGGAAAAGGAATAAGCCTGATATCCTGTTGATTCAAGAAACTAAGATGTCAAAAGAAAAAATGAGTGAAGTAAAGAATAAAGTTTGGTTTAGTTCTTGTTTTGCAGAGTGTCTCCTCGGTAGGTGCTTCTGGTGGTTTGGTTACTTTTTGGAATCATAATGATAGGGAAGGGACTTTTCTTTTCAGTCTCTTTATCATTTAGCTATTTTGTTCAAAGAAAATAATAATGGTTCTTTGTGGGGTTTTTATATTATTTATGCCCCGATTCGTGGTGTAGAGAAGAAAGCTTTAGTCGATTTTGTTCGGTTTAGTAGTGAGTTTAAAGATTTAAATTGGCTGATTGGAGGAGATTTTAATACTCCTTTGTGTATGGAAGATAAAAAAGGTGGCTTGAATGTCTATAGTGATAGTATGGAGGATTTTCTATCTTTATTGCGGACTGTGATTTTGTGGATGTTGAGTTGAAAGGTTCTCACTTTACTTGGTCGAATCAGAGAGTGGGGGAAAATCTTATTCAAATCAAACTGGATAGATTTCTCATTAATTTGGCTTGGTTACCGTAGCTTGATGGATCTTTGTTTGCTTTACCAAGGATTGGATCTGATCATAGTCCTATTTGTTTGCAAACTGGTAATAGTATTGGAGTTAAAGGAAGGCATTTTAAGTTTTTAAGATGTGGATGCAACACCCTAATATTGAGGATGAGATTAAGGCTAGCTAGAAATTTGATGTTAAAGGTAAACCCATGTTTAGACTAGTGGAAAAATTAAAAAATGTTAAAGCCAGTTGAAAGTTTGGAATAAAGAAATGTTTGGTAATATTTTTGATCAAAAAACCTTGATTAGTGAATCTCTAAAGAATATTGAGGATGAAATTGATAACAAAGGGTTGAATAAATATTTAAGAGATAAGGAGTAATCCCTTTTATCAGATTATCATAATTTAGAATCCAAAGAGGAGGCCTATTGGAAACAGAACTCTCGGGTTAAGTGGTTGAAGGAGGGTGATAGGAATACAAAAAAATCATTTTACAACCTCTATGCATAAGAACAGTAATACCATTTTGGAAATTGAAGACATGAGAGGAGTTAGAATTAAGAATCATGATGAAATATCGCAGGAATTTATTAGTTTCTTTTCTCAATTATTGGCTTCTGGAAGGGAACCTGATAGTGGTAAGGAAACTTATATTGAAAATATTTTTCAACCGGTTATTTCTCATCAGGATAATGTTGAGTTGATTAAAATTCCATCTGTTAAGGAGATAACTCTTGTTGTTTTTGATTTGGAAGGGGAAAAATCTCCTGGTCCGGATGGTTTTCTAGCTCTTTTTTTCCAATCTTTTTGGGAAATTATTCATAAATATGTTGAAGAAGCTATTCAAGACTTCTTTATGCATGGTAAGCTTTTGAAGGAGGTAAATAGTACTTTTATAGCTCTTGTTCCTAAGGTTCTTGGTGCTGAAAAAGTTATAGATTTTAGGCCAATAAGTCTATGTAATACAATCTATAAGATAATTACTAAAATTATCTCTTTACGAATCAAAGGTTTTTGGAATGTTTTATTTCTCCAAATCAGGGAGCTTTTGTGGAGGGAAGACAGATTTTGGATAGTGTCATAACTATTCATGAAGTGGTCGACTTTTTGTATAGCATATGATAGGGTGTCATGGATATTTCTTAAAATAATTCTTAGAAACTTGGGTTTTCATAAGTATTTCATTGATATTATAATGGAGTTTATTTCTACTCTGAAATACTCAATACTTGTCAATGGGAAATATGAAGGTTTTTTCTCATATGGTAGGAGTTTAAGGCAAGGGGATCTGCTTTCTCCTTTTATTTATATCATTGTGGCAAAGACTTTAGGCAGACTTTGTGTTGACTGTAAGTAGAAAAATAAGCTCAATGGGTTGGTTGTTTCTAATTGATTAGAACCTATAGATTTGCAAGAAATATTGATGATACTTTAATTTCGTGAAAGGTGACTCAAGTTGAAGCTTTGGTGTTTAAGGAGATTTTGTAGGATTTTGAGGAGGTTATAGGTCAACTTGTCAATTTTAGGAAAATTTCAGTTTTCTTTTTTAATGTGGATGTTGAAATTCAAAATAGAATTGTAGAGGTTTTGGAATGTCCTTTATAGGTTTTTCCTTGTTCCTATCTTGGAATGCCTTTGTTTAAGGGTAGGATGCAGCTGGAAAGTTGGAATCCTCTAGTTATGAGATTTCAAAAAAAGTTGGCCACCTAGAAAGGAACATTATTATCTCAGGAAGGTAAACTTAAATTGCTCCAAAGTTTCCTCCAGAGTTTAGTGGTGTATTTGATGTCAATTTTTAAAATGCCAACTAAAATAAGATATATTATTACTAAGATTTAGTGTAGGTTTTTATGGTCTGGAACTGAATCAAAAGAGATAATTCCCTTGGTGGCATGGGATAAAGTTACCCTTCCTAAGAATGCTGGTGGGCTTGGGTTGAAAGATATCAAAATTATGAATCTGGCCCTTATGGCTAAAGTAGGATGGAGATTGGAGCATGAAGATGGTTTATGGGTTAGAATTCTAAAAGAAAAATATCTTCATTTTGATCAATCCTCTTTTATTTCTAATGTTGATCTTCCGGATGGGTCCTTCCTTTGGAATGGTTTGTGTAAATGCAGGGATATTCTGTTGAAAGGTAGTAAGTGGATAATAGGGAATGGTACTAAAATTAGATTCTAGGAAGATTGGTGGTTAGCTGATGTTCCTCTAATTAATCAAGATCAATGGAGAGATGTGGCTGCTCATTTTTAGTTGTCTATGGGGAGGTTGATTAGAGATTATTGGAGAAGATCTGAATGGGGATGGGATTGGAAACTCCTGGAATGGGAAGGTGAGGATGAAGAAATGAATGAAAGAATAAGAATATTAAATGCAAATCTAAGAGGATTACATATTCCTTTAGTTCAGAAAGAGGATGAACTAATGTGGTATTTGACAAAGGATGGTGTGTATTTGGTGAGAACTGGATATGGTATAAGAATCCTTTTTGGAAAAATTTATGGGATAAGAATCTTATTCCTAAGGTTAACTTATTCCTTTGGCATGTTGTTCAAAATAAAATTTTAACTATAGATAACTTACAGGTGAAAGGAATGATTATCCCTAATTGATGTATTATTTGCAAAGAATCTTGTGAATCTATTCAACACCTTTTTCTCCAATGTCCTTTTTCTCAAAGAGTTATTATTTATGTTATGCGTGTTTTCCAGATCTTTTGGGTTTTTCCAGAGACTTTTGCTAACTGGTATGCTCAATGGATAAGTCCTTTTGTTTCATTAAGTCTTTCAAAGGCCTGGAGTTTTGTGTTCCCTCATTTCTTATGGGGGATATGGCTTGAAATAAATGGAAGAATTTTTAGAGATAAACATAAAAGCTCTTTGAGGGTGGGGAGTAGCATTTTAGGGGATTTGGTAAATAATCTATTGATTGTGAAGATTAAAGAGCAAGGTGGTTACCATAATCATGAAAATGAGATTATTCAAGGTTTAGGTATCACTAAGTGTGTACAACAAAATTATTTGTTGAACGCTCTAGAAAGGAAAAGTGTTAAATCAGTTAAACCTCTTACGATGTGGATGAAATTGAATTTTGATGGAGGAGCTAAATGCAATTCTGGGTTAACTCGCTTCCAGTGGTATAATTAGAGATGAGTTGGGTTCCCTTTTTGGGCATATGCAAAGCCTATTGGAAAAAATCTAATAACTATGTTGAGGCTTATGCACTCTTAATTGGATTACAATGGGTGAAGTATTTGCAAATAAAGTATATTCAAGTGGAGGGAGATTCGTTATATATTGTTAATGTGATGAAGGGGCTTTCAAAGAATCATATTAATATTGATACTATTATTAGAGATGTTAAGACTATATTGGTAAATTTTGATAATTTTCAATTTAATCACATTTTCCGTGAAGCTAATACATGTGCGGACATGTTAGCAAATATTGGGGTTCAGGTTCATAATAAAATGTGGTGGCAGAGTGAGGTGGATTTACCTCATAGTACAAAAGTAGTGGGTAAGTTCACAAACTTGGGGGGCCAAAAAGTAGAAAAGAATTTGAAAAAAGCAAAATGTGTATGCGTTTTGCTAAAATGCGCTCGTATTTTTATTTGTTTGGCTTGAGAATCACCGAAGCATAATGCGTGTGCATTTCAATAAGTCAAAAGACGTACGCATTATAACGCATACGTGTTTTGTGTAGTATGGACCATGCATATGTGTTTTGGTGGTTTATACTTACAAACTTATTATTTCTTATACTTTTATTATTTCTTATACTTTTAATATTTCTTATACTTTTGTTATTTCTTATAGTTTAAATTTATTTTAGTAAATATAAGAAATTAGGGTCACTCTGCACCTTATGGAAGTGGTCTCGTAGCTCCAACATTTATAATCTAGAAGATATTTTTTCAAAATCTAATCTGGTCAGTACTTACTCATTTTCGAATTTCAGCAAATGACCTAAAACTTTCAAGGCATATGTATATATTGTAGTTGGTCTTTGTTTTGGGAAACAATATAGTAATTTTTGTAGGTTTTTGACCTTCTAAAATATATTTTGCCCTACCACTACTTGAATTGGTACTAATTTTTAGATTTGGTCCATAATTCACTTTAGTGACCATGAATTAACTCTATGATATTTGTCTACTTCTTACGAAAAAGAGATTCTCACTTTGTAGATAGAGGATTGTTTCCTAAATGGGATTCCTGTCCTATGGCCAAAATGAGGTGATTGTAATGTGCCTCCTCCTTAAGGTGTGATAACACTACTAGGTGTTGAATGAGTTGTTACAAATAGTACCAAGTGAATTGCATCAAGTGAACTTAGATGATTGCTCATTCTTAGAAACATGGTGCTCCATATAAAGATCATCCCCTCACCTTTCCTAGCTCTAAAATAATCCTTTCATGGAATAAAATTCATGATTCTCATACATGATTTTTCTCATGTCTCTTATGGAGACAAACGATGCCTTAATACTTCACAAATAATGGTCCTTGATAACTCGGTGACATGACTAGCTCATTTTAGCTTGTTCTAAAGGGTGTTCAATTAACTACAAAATGGCAAAAATGCCTTTTTAGGCCTTCAAAGGAAGTAATCTCTCATAATAACTAAATGAGTCGATCGATCACCTTAAACACTATTCCTACACATTGAAACGCATTGAATGATTTTTTAGGACTTTCCTTTGGGTGCGGGTTTATTATTTAAGGTTTAGGGTCTAGGTCTTGGGGTTTAGGGTTTAGGGCTAAGGGTTTAGGAGTCAAGGTTTAGATTTTAGGGTTTAATGATTAGTGTTTAAGGCTCATAGTTCAAATTTTAGGGTTTTGGGTTTAAGGCTTAGGGCTTAGGGTTCATGGTTTAGGGTTTATGGTTTATGGTTTATGGTTTAGGGTTTAGAGTTTTCGGTTTATGGTTTAGGGTTAAGGGTTAAGGGTTTAGGGTTTAGGGCTCAAGGTTCAAGGTTTAGGGTTTAGGGGTCAAGGTTGAGGGTTTAGGGTTTATGGCTCAAGGTTCAGGGTTTAGGGTTTAGGGATCAGGGTTTAGGGTTTAGGGTTTAGGGTTGAGAGTTGAGGGTTCAAGGTTTAGGTTTTAGGGTTTAGGGTTGAGGATTTAGGGTTTACGGTTTAGGGTTTAGGAGTTAGGGTTTAAGGTTTAGGGTTGATGATTTAGGGTTTACGGTTTACGGTTTAGGAGTTAGGGTTTAAGGTTTAAAGGTTAGGGTTTAGGGTTTAGGGCAAAGGGTTCAAGGTTTAGGGTTTAGGGATCAGGGTTGAGGGTTTAGGGTTTAGGGTTGAGAGTTGAGGGTTCAGGGTTTAGGGCTCGGGTTTAGTTTTTATGGTTTAGGGTTAAGGGTTTATGTTTAAGGGTTCAAGGTTTAGGGTTTTGGCTTAGGGCTTATGGCTTAGGGCCTAGGGTTTAGGGCTTAGGGTTTAGGGTTTATGGCTAAAGGTTTAGGGTTTAGGGGTTAGGGTTTAGGTTTTAGTATTTATGGTTTAGGGTTTAGGATTTAGGGCTTAGAGTTTAGGGTTTGGGGCTTAGGGTTTATTGTATAGGGTTTAGGGTTTAGGGCTCAAGGTTTAAGGTTTAGGGTTGATGATTTAAGGTTTACAGTTTAGGGTTTAGGGCAAAGGGTTCAAGGTTTAGGGTTTAAGGCTCAAGGTTTAGGGTTTAGGTTTTAGGGTTAAGGGTTTAGGTCACAACGTTTAGAGTTTAGGGTTTAGTGTTTAGGGTTTAGGGATTAGGAATTAGGGTTTAGGATTTAGTGCTTGGGGTTTAGATTTTAGGTTTTAGGGGTCATGGTTTAGGGTTTATGATTTAGTTTTTTTGGTTTAGGGTTTAGGATTTACGGACCTTTAGGATTTAATATTTAGGCCTTAAGGTTTATGGTTTATGGTTTAGTGCTAAGGGCTTGGGGTTTAGGGTTTAGGGGTTAGGGTACATGGTTTAAGGTTTACGACTCAGGGTTTAGGGTTTAGAGTTATGGTTTTAAGGTTTAGGGGTTAGAGATCAAGGCTCTATATTTAGGGTTTAGGGCTCAAGGATTAGGGTGCAGGGTTCAAGGCTTAAGGTTTAGGGTTTATTGTTTAGGGATTATGAATTAGGGTTCATGGTTCATGGTTAATGGCTTAAGGTTTGGGTTTCAGAGTTACTGGTTTAAGGTTCGGGAGTTAGAGCTCTGGGCTCTGGATTTAGTATTTAGGGTTTAGGGCTTAGTGCTCATGGTTTAGGGTATAGGGTCAAGGGTTTAGAGTTATGGGTTTAGGGTTTAGGTTTTAGGGTTTAGTATTTAGTGTTTAGGGTTTATAATTTATTATTTAGGTTTTAGGGTTTAAGTTTTATAGTTCGGGGTTTAGGTCTCATGGTTGAGAGTCAAGGGTTAAGGTCACAAAGTTTAGGGTCATCAAATTTGTAGGTAGAACATTCAAAGAGAGTAGTCAAAATTTGATGTTTTTCATCTGTTGATATTTTGAAGGAGGGAAGTGTCATATTCTTGACTGTCCAATCCTTCCAAAGAACCTAGTATTCCTCAATCTTTCGATGCACAAGGAGACACTGTTACTTGCTTCCATTTATAGTGATAGAGATATTTGTAAATTCGTGTTATGACCTCTAAATATATATGAATTTAATGTTTATTGGAAATCACATCACACCCTTCACTAGGATCGATAAATACCCCTATCTTTTTGTTCAGGGATTTCAAAAACATCCATGGGTTTAACATATAAGGAATTATCAATGAATGGAAGGTCACTAAGTCGTAGGCCAGGTAACTCCCATTTAGAACTAAACAAGAAAGATTTACTAGGTGATTGATAACCCCTTAGTGTTCTTAGCCATTCCCCTATTTCTATTCTTATTTTGAACACTTTAGGAAGTTCTTTCAAATTTACTATCCATTCCAGTAGAACACTTTAACTTTATCTTTCTCCGGAGGAGAGGATACTATAGGAAATTCAATTATGATCCTACACCTCTGCATTGATATATTCTCTATGTTTCTTTTGTTTCCTTTAAGATTAATTTTTGTGTTGTGATGGTTATTTTTTCGGCTTCCAATGGGTCATCTTGGCTTGCATAATACCATATATGGAAATTTGAGAAATATGAAATTTGTTTCAAACTGTGAATAAATTTACATTCAAGAGCACAAGTATATGTGGGGAGAAACACATTTGGAAGAGTTGTGTAATATATGAATTACAAGGCACAAGCTAGATGTCATATCAATTTAGTTACTTGTCCCACTTCTCATAAACAAGGTACTTTTATAAGAAGACTCAATGATGGTTCTAGGCACAAGACTAGGAACTATTAATGAAATAGAGTTTGAGGTTTAGGGTTTAGGGCTCATGGTTTAGGGTTTAAGGTTTAGGGTTCAGGGTTCAAGGTTTAGGGTTATGATTTAGGATTTATGTTTTAGGTTTAGGGTTTATGGTTAGGGTTTACGGATCGAGGTTAATGATTTAGGGTTTAAGGTTTAGGGTTTAGGGTTTAGGGCGGGTTCATTTTAAGAGACCTCTTGGAAATCGAGAGTGGAGAATACAGCGAATATCCCCAGAAGTGGTTTCGTGGGAAGGCAAATTTTTTGGCGGTTATATGAAAAAAATTCACTGATTGTCAAGTGGCGTGACAGAAGGCTGCAGACGTGTGATAGGAGATTTTGCTATCGCGCGTCATCGCATTTCTTGACGCTTGTGCGACAAGAAAATCTCTGTCGCACGCGTTTGCAGCCTCTAACATCTCGCTTTCTCATCAAAATCTTCGTGGTATCGAGGTCTTTTTCATGTGTCAACTCTGCACTTGTCTCGCGTCAACAACCCATTTCCTGTCGCGCATCCACTGCAGAATATCTTATACGTCGTAACATCGCCAACACCGCCTTGTCGCCGCGTTAACACCTCCTCTCGCACGCGTCACCTTTGCCCATGTCGCGTCGTCAAGACTTGCACATGTCGCGCGTCGGCCACCGCACATGTCGCGGCGTCACCACACGGGACATGTCGCGCGTCACCACTACCCATGTCACGCGTCACCACTACCCATGTCGCACGTCACCACTGCCCATGTCGCACGTCACCACTGCCCATGTCATGCGTCACCACTGCCCATGTCGTGCGTCACCACTGCCCATGTCGCGCGTCACCACTGCCCATGTCACACGTCAACACTTCCTCTGTCGCATGTCAACACTTCCTCTCGCCGCGTCACTGAGATGTTGTTGTCAGCAGCGTCAACAATCACAAAGTAACAAAGATGTCAATCTCTAGTGCTTAAGGGTATGCGAGTTAAAATTTCATAGTATTGGTAATTTGTTAAGCTACTTGAGGTATACTACCCGGCGAATCAGCTAGGTTTTTATAGGAGATGTTTTCAAATGAAGGCGAAGCCGACCCCCCAGAAAAAATATACTATATATTTTAGGCGAATAGGACACCGACCCACTCCGAATAATTCGCCTTTTCAAATTTTCATAAAATGAAATTTTCGCCATATTACAAATATTCACCACTAAAATTATCCCTGGTTTAGGGTTTCAGATTAAGGATTTAGTGTTTAGGGATAAGGGTTTATGGTTTACGGTTCAGGTTTTAGGGTTTATGGTTGAAGGTTCAGGGTTTAGGGTTTAGGATTTAATTTTTAGGGATTAAGGTTTAGGGTTTACGGTTTAGGGCTCCTGGGGTTTACGGTTTATGTTTTAGGGCTTAGGACTTAGGGTATATGGTCTAGGGTTTATATTTTAGGCCTCAGGGATAAGGGTGTAGGGTTCAAGGCTTAGGGTTTAGGGTTTAGGATTTTGTATTTAAGTTTTAGGGTTTAGGGGGTAGGGGTTTAGGGTTTAGGATTTAGTTTTTACAGTTCAGTGTTTAGGGTTTAGCATTTAGGGATCATAGTTCGTGTTTTAGGGTTTAGGGTTTAGGGTTTAGGGATTATGGCTTAGGGTTTAGGGCTTAAGGCTCATGGTTTAGGCCTCACGAGTAAGGGCTAAATGTTTAAGGTTTAGGGTTTCAGGTTTAATTTTTAGGGTCTAGGGATCATGGTTAAAGGTTTAGGGTTTATGGCTCAAGGTTTATAGTTTAGTGTTTAGGTTTATGGCCTATAGTTTAGGGTTTTGATTGTAAAAGTTAAATGCTAAAATATTTAGGTTGAATGCTGAAATCTGAAAAATTACCTATGTCTTGATCGGATTATACTTAAAAAAACTATCTCCTAAACCATGACCCATGGAGTTATGAGACTAATTCCATAAGGTGCCGATTGACCCTAATTTATTATATTTACATAACTCTTATGTGTTACATAACGTGTACACGTTACGTATTATAAACATTATGTATGCTTTTGACATGCTTCTATTTACATAAACAAATGTTTACGTATAAGAAATAATAAAACATAAATAATAATAAATGAAAAACATATACTTACACATTTATTTATGTAAATATAACCATGTCAAAAGCATACATAATTTTTATACTACATAGAATGTGCACGCGTTATGTCTATACTACACGAATGCATATGCATTATGTAACACATACATGTTATAACGTGTACACGTTTTTGTTTTCTCTTTTTACGAAGCCATGCCTCAATGCTTGGGATTTGGTTTAGATCCCCAACCCGGAGGCATTGACCTGCACAAACACAACAAACATCGTGGTTTTACAAGAAAATGTAAAAATTCCACTTCCTCTATGATAAATCAAAATAAAACAATCGATCCATTTTAAAAAAATTATACCACGACGTAGAGCAGAGTCTCTTCTTTCTAAAAATATAATTTTTCTAATTTTCTGACTGAAATAAGGTTTCCATATTATTTATTTTCTAACTATTCTTTTTATAGCTATTTTTTGAAGTGTAAATATGTCTATCTTTCATGATGTATCTTTTTCTTAGGTCATCAAAATTTTAAGAAAGTTTATACTAGCCGAAACTAGGCATAATTCTATAAATATTCAAAAGGAAAATCTAATTTTGATATTTTTGAGGTAGTTAGGGGGCATGGTCGAGCTTCGTTATTTTTCAGAACATAAAATTTTTGTCTGGAAAAATCATAAATAAAAAAATATTCGCTAAAAAAATCTTTTAAAATGGAGCCCAAACTAGATGCTTCTAGCTATCTTTCTACCAAAGGGTTTTTTAAAATAATAAATGGTGCTCAATAAATGGTGGGGGCATGAAAATCATTCTATTATGTTTTTTAACAAAAATAGGAGAATCATTAGTATTTTAGTTTTTGACCCACTTAAACTTATCCATTTTCAATAAAATTTAGTAGCTTAGAAACTAGAATCAAAATGCTATGATTCATATTTCTACAAAAGATTTTCCAATTTTGAGTGTAACTATTTTGAAAAACTCGTACAAGTTGAAGTTTTTTTTTCAGAAAAATGCATCCACTTAAGACCCTCTTTGGCCCCCCAACTGGGTGCACTTACCCGAGTGTTGGATGTCGAAAATACGATTTGAGCGTGAGAATAGGATACGATCTATCCTTGAAATTATTTTCCAGTATGTGAGATTTAATGTGGATATCATTACAGGGTATGCATTGGTTTGGCTCATTAATTTAAAGGCTTGTTGTAGGTTTTATGTAGGATCATTTGAAGGTTGGTTCATCTTTCTTTTATGTGTTTTCAAGATGGGTGGTGCTAGGGTTAGGGTGGAGCCTTCTTCATTAGTGGGTCTGGAAAGAGATTCATTTCTTTGGGATATTTTTAAGGAAGGAGGAGTTTCTTATTTTATGCAGATTTTAAGGGGTTTTGATGAAAACATATTGAAGGAATTTTCTACAGTTTAGGATAAAGGGGTTGTTACAATGAGGGGTGTAAGATTTCTGGTCTCTAAGGAGCTAATTAGAAGTGTTACTAAGATGGATTGTAGTGGTTGTAAGGTGTTTAAGGATAAAACTCGGCTTCAAGAGGAAGTTCATATTTTTTCTGAACATGATGAGAAAAATTGTTTTATGGAGGATGGTATTGCCTGAAATATTTGTCGGGGAGGTGGGCTGAAGTATGTTTCTATATTATGAAGTATATTACTTTGGATGGGAAGTATCAAAAGCTGCACTCTCAGCATTTGATGCTTCGAACCATTTTCGAGAGAGGAAGGAGGATGAGTATTCCTTTCTACTTATTTAATTCTCTATAACTTTCGGTTAAGAGTTTTAAGGAGGAAAAACAAAGTCTCTTCTTCATCAAGGGTTAATCCTTCTTCTAGTTAAAATGGGTAAGCCGAACCTACAAACAAGGGGGGTTGGAAATAAATTGGGAAAATATTGGGAAGACCACATGTCTTTAGCTTATAGGAGTGAGCTTATTAAAATGAAAGAGAGGGTTGAGAAGGAGGTGGATGTTATGACAACGTTACAAAATCTTGTTGGGAATGATGAAGAGAGTAATCCTACGGGTGGTTTGGTGGAAGGTAACATTGTTTTTAACTTTCTTGTGAGTAAAATTGAAGCTCTGGAGAATTCATCCTGCCAAGTAAAGGATCGAATGGAAATATGCTACGGGGAATTCAAAGGTCAAATGTAGAGATAAAAGTTTTATAAAACAAGGTTCATGCTCTCCAGGATGGTTGCAGAGGATAAAGGAAAAAGAGGTAGCTTGACATAAGCAGTTCAGACGAGGAGGATTTCCAAGTGCCTGTTGTTGGTCTAAATTCTAGGACTAGGTAAAAAGTGCACCTGTTCTTTGACTTATTCTTGATTGTTAGTTTTTGTCATTTTTTTAGTTTTCTACTTTGGGTTTGGGTTTCTTATTTATTTTTGGTGGGGCTATGTTTGAGTCAATATCTTTTTAATTGATTCATTTGGTCATTTTTTAGCTCAATACTTTTGGTTCTGAAGTACTCTATTGTAATATATTTACTGTAAATGGCCCTTAGAGCCTTTCCAATCATTATCTATAAAGGAAATAATAAGTATATGGTATTAATGTATTCTAAGAGTAATTAAATGATAATATCATATACATTTTATTTATAGAATCAGAAACTAGAGTTTATAAGAATAAGAATCTAATGAAAAATTAGACATACAATTAGGGTTGGTAAAATCGGTTGGGTAATTAGAAATATAATATATAGGAAATGTGATTTAATCTCAACTATGTACAAGTATATGAAGGTTCTCACAAAGTCACTACAACTTTTTTATGCCTTATTCCCAAATTTTGAAGCATAGACCAAATAGTTTGGTGGTGCTATACATAATTGGTGGTTTTTTCCTTATTGGTGGTTTGATCTTATTTTTTATAGGTTACTTTAACTTCTCTTTAAATTTACAATTATTCTCGATATAAACCTTCACTCACAAATCCCTAGCTTCCTATGACCATACTTAAGAAGAAATTATATGTGAAAATATTGGTTAGGTGCTTGAGTTATACTAAACTCGGTGGTCAACACCATCTTATTCTAACCAATATTTTCACTACCATTTAGATATCCATTTAGTTATATTAGTGCATGTGCATTTTTATATTAAAATCCACCTCCCTTTTCCTATTATTTTTCTCGATGCCTTAACATAGATAACAAGATAAATAGTAAAATTTATCTCAATTGTAACCCTTATATGCAAAAATAAGATGTTTGAAAATCATTCATTTCCCCTTTTGATGTTCCGATTGGATGTTCTATGATAGTCCTTGATGCTTTTAATATGATTACTAGGTACTAGCGAGATGATAAAGCTTTAAGTATAACATATGTATATATAGGAGTATTTCACTTTGAAATTCAAACTTAAGGGCACATAATGCTAACTCAACCCATAATCGGTGAAAAACAATAAGAGGAATAAAAATTACCAATGGTCAAAAGGGACCCAAAATAAAACTAGGAAAAACCTTTAATCATGGTAAAAATTAGTTTGTGGTTTTTTTATCTAAAATTAGAAATTTCATACATGGAGTCAAACCTATCAAAAATGAAAACTAAGATCTAGATATCTTTATGAAAAACATAAAAAGTGTAAAATACCATAACAATATGAAATAAACCAAAGTGAATCAATCCACATAAATACAAACCAAATAAGGAATTTTGTCAATAGATTTTGCTTCATTTCTTAAGACTCATATACATATAAATCACTAAAATAAATTAAGTAATAATGATTTATGTTGTGCCACTAGATATTTGTTTCATTACATAAGACCCGTATATGTATCGATTGTTGAAATAAATTCAATAATAATGATTTATGCCAAATTTAGGTTTCTAAAGGATGATCAATCTTTTACTTCATTATATATTTTATTCGAAGTTGGAAGAAGATATTAAATCCACTCCTATAGACAAAATATTGATAAAATGCATTAAATGTTAGACGTATATTCTTAAAATTGATCTATATATCAAAAACATATTTTACAATTTCCTATACATTTCATTTGAATACCAAAGTGTCCAAGATTATTATATATTCTTGAAAAAGTAATGACAACACTTACATAATTGTGAAAACTTCATTCATTGGTATCCATAGTTCCAATTAGATAATACATAATTTTTATAGATTTCACAGAACCATTCCATAAATATGTAAAAGATTCGAAATCATCCTCATGAGTCATGCAATAATTATCCCCAACACACACACACACACACGCGCGCTGCGCACGTACACACACACACACACACACACACACACACACACACACAGAGATATATATATATATGTATGTATGTATGTATGTATGTATAATTACATACATACATACATACATACATACATACATATATACATATATACATACACATATATATGTATATACATACAAGAAAATGCCATATTTTATTTGTCAAATTATTTATTTATTGTGTAGAGAGAGGGAATATATTAAATTAAGACAGTTATATAATACTTTCACATCCAATTTTCATTAAAACTTATGGATGTCTATATTGAGTTGTAGAATGTATGGTGTTTGACCATATAAAGATTTGTGTGAAGTATATTTAACCGAAGGAGAGTGAACATACATGATAAGTTATGCAAAGTGATTTTGTATTATTTTCCACTCACATGGATGGTGCTCATATAAATGTGTTCATTGCCTCTAGATAACATTAGCTAAATTTTTTTGTATCATTTATAAACTACACTAATATAAATTTAATTTTTATATCATATGAGAATATGATTATGGATCACAAGTTTTTAGCCCCAAATTCTATAATAAATGAGTTATAATACCATGTGAGAAACTAGTTCTAATAATATGCAAGAAACTAGGAGAGTTCTGAGAAAAATCCTCAATAGAAACAACATCCACAAACATTTATTTAGCGAAACAATAAATTGAAATGAAAATATGTGTATCCAAAACATTGTTGTAGAATAACACCAAGGATGAAACAATGATATTTTGTTCTCCCTAATTATTATACCTCTACCAAATCATTTTAGCAAACCAATAAAGGACATAAATGTTTTGTATAAATTAAATACATGTTGCTGAGATTAATTACTAGTGAAGTGGAAAGTGAAATAATTAAACATGTGTACCTAACTTCAGCTAGCTCTTCTCACACATAAGTGTGAGGATAACTACCATATTAATTATCACATTAACAATATAGTGCATGTTGATTCGTCTCACCTAAATAACACATCTCCATAATATGGAATTCGCATTAAGTGTGATATTGATGCATAATGACACACCATGTAATCATCTTAGGTGATGTGGTAAAAATAAGAATTTGTAAATCTCATAAATATGGGTCATGGTGAAATTTTTGATGAGGTACCCATGTACATGAAAAAGTAAAAATAAATAAATCTATGACTTTTGTACATGAGAACTCCATTAACATAATAATACAATAAGATTATTTATATGGTACTAGTTCGATCTCATTACAATGAATGGTTATAAATTGTTACATTTTCCTAATATATAGGATCAAACATTATATACATAGTATACTTAACAAGTAATCAAAGAATTATAACCCTAAGAATGTAAAATTTGGAACAAAGAACACAAAACATTATTTTCATCAACTTACAATATTTTTTGAAGAAGATATTGATATGTATCAAGGATAAGAAAGGGTTGCACAAACCCTTTTTCTAATTAGTATGACCTCACATACCCCCCGCAATTTTGAATGTATGAAGTGAAAGTGAATATATGTATGGTTGGTTTGAGTCTATTACTCAAAAACTTAAAGGGAAACCGTATGCAAAAAAATAAATCCATACAAGAGACTCTCAAACTCTTGAAAGACGTTTTGAAGAATACATTCAAGATCTCACAAATACATGAAATTTATAAGATGGATATAATGGTGATGGGAGAGATAAAATACCCAACAAATAAATAATGGTACTTGACAAAACACACTTATATGAAGGTAGAATAAATATTAAATATAAAACCATTATGGCGATAAATAAATTAGTGTAAGTACAATACATTGAGCACAAAACCAAAGAAGATATCAACATGAATATGGAAGATTATCTAAACAAGGAAAATAACTATCACTTGTTGTAAATATGAAGCATTTTATCAACCCCAATTTAACTTTTGGTTAGTTCGAGTTGATGATAAATGTAAATTGTTTTAAATATATTTGAGCACGATGTATAACATATTACATAAATATACACTCATTTAAATATTTATAATGAAAATTGATAACTTTCCATGTATACACGACGATATACATTTTAAAACTACAATATCATGTTAGTGGAATCACGAATTTGATGTCAAACAAGTTTCAATTTGTGTCACTACCAAAACTAAGAATTTTGTAGGATTCTAGACAAGATGAAGTCAATATCTCTTCATACATGCTCTCTTGGGTTGGATCGTACAAAATATTCAGACAGATTATACAAACCCACCCTTTTTACTATCTTTAATCACCACTCTTTAGAGTCTAAATTTTTATGGGTTCCTTCATTTTCACGTATTTCAAACTTTTATGTCTTTATCCATGTGTAACCTTAAATTTCTCACTTGAACCTACAAAATAAACCCTATCTATCCTAAAAATACCTAAGAGATCATTTGATATAAAAATAAAAGATGTACATTCTTGAGTTCGTCGACCTTGGTGGTCACCCATTTAGTCACTTAGCATTGTACTACATTTAAGACTCCATATAATTATTGTAGTGATTTGTGTAAATGTGCATGCAATTATCCCTTGACTTAGGTTATCCCTTATGCTTCAATGCCAATAGCATGATGTGCTACTTCATCTCAATAGAAACCCTTGTATGCAGATGAAAAATTCATATTTCTGCGCTCTTATGTTGTGTTTTAAGTATGTAGATGTTTCTCTTACTTCTTTAGTTTAGTAGGTGGTAAATAGATAGTTCCTTGCAACATAATAAATTCCAAAAAGAAACTTTTATATATATGAGTTACAAATTTTAAATTTGAATCTTAGTGGCAGTAAAGTTCGACCCATATCTTATAATAAAAAAGAAAAAAGTGTAACAAATGGGTCTTTGAAGAGAAAATGGCCAAACAAGAATGAGGCCAAAACAATACAACATGGGTTACCCCATAGTATGTTCCATTCCTTGTTGTAAGTTATTTTACCAAGCTCAAATATAACCTAACAATAAATGAAAACCACCTTAGAATATATCTATAAGATATATTGTATAAGATATCTAAAAGAGAAAATGAAAACCACCTTAGAATATATCTATAAGATATCTCAAAATCAAATCAAATAGGTAAAATAGTGAAATATCATTTCAAATAAATCAATAAAGATAAAGGTAGAAAAATAATCATGCCACAAAGACATGGTTTTATTGGTCAAAACTCACATACCTAAAAATGCAATAAAAATATGATGTAATAATGATGCTTTGGATATTTAGTGTCTACTTTTACCCCTTCCCTTATATTAGTTAATTAAATTTACTAGTTTAAAGGAGTAGAGTATCATACTTGGAGGAAAATGATAAAGCAAAAACAATTGTGGACATGTCGAGAATAGTAACCATGCATGGTGAACAATGTGAGTCACCAAATAACCCACAGGGATTTAATGGAGAATTTTATGATAGGATTTACGCAATGTTATATATGATGGATAGGTTTTTAGAGATTATAAATGGTGTATTTATAAATTTATTAAGATGTGGAGATCTGGTGGGCCCAAAACATACAACTCAATCAACAATTGATGGTTAGAGCTAACACCTTTTAAAACACCAAAAATAATCAATTTCAATGTACCTTAAGAAGTATGATCTTTATTATAATCAACAATATGACTTATATGAATATTTCAAGTTGTTCAAAGGCCTTGGATCTACTCTTCTACATCAAGAAAACATGGTAAAATACTTCAAGAAGTTTCAAACATCCAACCTTACTCATTCACCTTATAGCCCTCCCTTAGGGAAAATTATAACAAATATGAATATTTTTAAGGAATTAAGGTTGAATTTCCAGTAATTTCAGTACGATTATGACATTCTATATGATTACAAAGTTTACCAACTCAACTCTATTCAAATGTGTTTTTATTCCCTCTTTATTGTTTTCACTAGGTCTATTCTCCTATCCCTTCCAAGGTAAAAACCTTATTATTATGAGAAATAAACAAAATTCCAGGAAAAATTTAATATAGTTTCGTATACCCATTGATCTCTTACAATTTTGTGCCAATTTTCATCCTCGACTCTAACCATAACCTCCCCAACACAAATTTCCTCCTTATAGTTATGTATCCATTAGGTCCGAAATGTAGTCTAGTGCTCGGTCTAGTAAGACCACTCTTGTGTGGCATTGAGGTCAGTCTAACCCATTCATTCTACATCTTTATTATTTAAGGGATTTGATATTTACTTTTGGTCTTTTGTAGGTTATTCTTCCTCTTGAAATATTCATACCATTCAAAGTGTAGTTTAGCGTATCTAGTGTGATAGGAAATGAAGGTTATGACATATTTTCCAACCCAAAAGGAATCGGATATCAAGTTTTCTCAAATACTAAGATGCCTATTCTACCATAATAGGGTGCCCCAGATTCCCTCTTTGGTGCTCTAGTCTTCTCAGATATTACAGATCCACTCTTTTTGGGACCTTTGCGCAGTTATTCTCACTCTTGTATTTTCTTGTCGGACGTGCAACATTCTCGCAAAACCATCTGCATCACTAAGTTTTTTTAAGTTTATTACATATTAGGGTTTCATTTTCATTTATTCTAATATTTAATCACTTCGTATTACTTTAGTATAATTATTTACAATGTTTTAGTCATCCTAGATTAGATTAACTATTATTAGATTATCCCCATTTTAGATAACTTTAGTTAATCATTTTGGTGAACCCGACTCTATCTTCATGCTTAGGATCCTTATTCTTCTTCTATCATGGGTCAAGTTTCTTTATTTGATTTACTTAAGAGATATCACACTTGTTAGAATATTATCCAAAACTCCCTATACACCAAGTATTTTTATGACAATACACCACCACGTCAATTAACATTATTCTTCATTGTTTCTTTGTCAACCCCGCTCTTGACAATCCTCCATCTAACCAACCCATACTAGACTCAAGTCGACCTTATATGCAATTTTTTTTTCATGGAATCCACACTCACATCTCTTAGATGTTAAATTCAATCACTCAAGGATGGTTCTCCATCGCATACATCCTCTATGTAATCTATATAATTACCCATTGCATCCCTTAGATATGAAATTCAACACCTTAACGATACTTCTTAATCACATACATCCTCTATATAATCTATGGAATCAACTATCACATCCCTTAAATCTGAAATTCAATATATTAAGGATGCTTCTCAATCGCATATATGTGTTACTTCGACATCTTATTTGTAAAATATGTCTACTACATGTCATGTAATCTGAACCTCAAGTCATGCCATTTCCATAACCTCTAATACTTGATTGCAATGTTAAGCCACATGAAATTCTTACTGAGCTTCTTAGTCATCAATTGATCACTCTATCATTTATTCATTATTATCCTCCTTGTCACCTAACAAAGTATAAATATCGTCCATATTGCAATTTTCATCGAATCAATGGACATAATGATCACGATTGCTATGCTTTACAACATAGAGTCAAACATCTTGAGTATCAAGGATTTATTTCATTCACTGGAAAACATCCTATTGCATGCCCACCTACAAATACTACACCCACATGGGCTCCTAAGTCTACTCCACCTTTGCTTAGTCAAGATCAATCTAAGCAAGCTCCTATGACTACTAGTGAACCTCCCTCTAATATTTTTACAGAAGTTCTAGATGAGAATCTTATTCATTACATGCATGATATTAACAACCCCTCACATGTGCATAGTGATTTGTCTTCTAATCAGTAAAACACTTCTCCTATTTTTGATGTTTCTTTCTCTCCATCTAATGAGCATTAAGTTAACATCACTCTAGCAACTTCTAAACAACCACATATTGACGTTAGTTCACTAACTCCTCCTACTAATTTTTCTATAGAATTATAAATTGAACCTAAAACCCTCCTTTAAAAATCAATACAACATGGCCTCATCTCAAATCTAAACTCTAACCAATTAAGTTCGACAAAGGAACTATTATCCCAATCTTTCCTCCCCCAACAAAATTGATCAAACATGACCCCACACAGAATTAAATCGGAAGGGAAAGTTCGGTCATGCAAGCCCACATTCAAAATCCAACAATTAAGTGGAAAGTGAGCTCAAAAATGGAGAAGCAAGGTTGGCGAAGGAGATTAGAGCACACAGGAGAAAAAATGGAGAAACCCAATGTTCACTTGAGGCCCCAAATCAATTAATTGTAAAAGGACCAAAGGAATCCTTGATGTGTCTCAACGGAGCACCTTCAAGGGTCGAAGCCAAAGGTAGTCCTCCAAATGAGTGTGAAGCTTCCACATGTCCCAGGATCTCGAAAAGAAGACAAAGTCGGCCATTGAATCAACTAAGTATGGAAGGGCCAGTGGAAGCTTCCATGTCTCTCATCAACGTAAATTTAGAGATTAAAATCTAGGGGTAGTTTCCAAATGAGCGCGAAGCTTCCACATGTGTCATCAGTGCAACTTCAAAGTCACGGCAAAAGAGAGACCATGAACTAGCATCATCCTGCATATTTCCTAGCCCTCGAAAAGGTCTCATCGGGAGTTGAAAAGTCACGGACTTGTGGAAGCCTCCACATGCCGCATTGGCACAATTCCAATGACAAAATCCAAAGCAAGGACCCCAAATGAGCGTGAAGCTTCCATGTGTCCCAACTTTAAAAAGGAGATAAAATCAGTATTTGAAAAATCAAATAACTTGTGGAATGTGGCACATGTTGGCTCAAGTCAACTTCAAAAGAAGAACCAAAGCGGGTTCCCAAACATGTGCAAACTCTCCACATGTCTAGGTTCCAACATAAGTCAAATGGATCGAGGCCCGAATTGGCTAAGTATAGAAGGTCGGGGGAAAGTGCCATGTTCATCATCAATTTAAATTCAAAAGGTGTGGCATGAAGAGAGAACTCAAACATGCATTAGATCGCCACGTAGTCGGGGACACATGGCTATGTTTCGGTCAAAGCGGGAAGGTAGGCAATTATATTTGTGGAATGGTGGGACAGCGAGAAGATATTTTGGCATTTTGCACTTTTCAAAAAAAAGCACAAGTTATAATGGGCCTGCAAGCCCGAGAAGGATATCTTTTGCTAAGTGGAAAATGTGGACCAAAGGGGCCCAGTGGATGACGAATGAAAAATGAGAAGGTTGCGGGATTACGAGCCAACGAAGGCTTTTGGGAATAAATAAATTTCAGACTGTGGAGCTACGGAGGTGTTGTGAATTTTGTATTTTTTTCACAAAAGGCACAAAGTGAATTTCGGGCCCATGGATCCATTTTGCAAAACTTGTTTTTTTGCCATTTTTGTATGGATTCAATTCAAATATTCAAATGGGCATAACTTTCGATCCAGTGCTCGAAATTCAACAAATTTAGTACCGTTGGAAAGGTATCAACCTCCTCTACACCATGGAAGCATAAATTATTATTTTTAGCAGGATTTGATGGGTGAAAATATAGAAAAATTCTTTCAAGCCATTAATACGGATCGATTGCTTCAATTTCGTAGATCTGATTTGATTTGCTATCTTTCCTTCTCCAATGCGCAAAATAGATAGGGGAACTAGAATTGAAATATTGTAGGTAGATTTGAAGGGAATTAATGGTTGGTGGTTGAGCTTTCAAAGTAGATTCTAAGTTTTCTTCTTTCTCTCTCGCCTTAATGTTCTATATATTGTAAACACTTCTCATTTGAGAGGAGAGACATTCTGGGTGTGGGGAAACTTTGTCAAATTTGTTTCTTGACTCTATTTGAGATGTAAGCCTTATCCTACACCTGGAAAGCATATTTGTGCCTCTGAGTAGAAATGTAATGGTCTATGCACCTTCTAGAGCAATAAACTCATGATTTTTTCGTTCTTCAACCCTTTCTCGTGTTTTATTGTTTCTTTGTGCCTCTCCCTTTCAAATCTATTTTATGTGCATGTATTTCATGTTTGCAGGTGTAATATGTCGTGTTTCATGGAGTTTTGATGGTGGATTAGGATCTGGGTTTGTGTCACTTTTTTTTACCCCCTCATCTCCTTTTTCCTTGTTTCATCCTCCCTCAGCAGAGTATCTCACCTCTTTCCTTTTCTAGGTGTATCACCACTTTAGTGTAGGCTCTATTTTTCATGTATTTCTCTCTCTCCCTATCTCCTTAGAAGGTTAGATTAGGATATATAGGTTTTTCTGCTCAAGAGTAGCTTGTGGAAAGTAGTTTAGGAAGAAGAAGCCATCTCAAGTCTGCAAGTACCACAACTTGAGAGATGGTCCCATATTGTGCAATCACACCGAATTCTTAACTTAGATCCGAGGCCATTTGGGGGTGTTGTGATTTTGACTCAACAGTTTTGGCATGCCTAGTGGGACAAGTCTCAAGAAGCACCTTACCACTTCATCTCGGTAGGATGGATGTGTTATTACTTGAGATCTAGCCTTTTGAGGCATGTTTCAACACATTTGGCAACTCTATTTGGTCCACAACCCATCTTTGAAGTTACAAACCTTCTTGCATCCATTTTCATCCCATTCATCTTTACAATTATTTCATTTTCTCCCATTCCATGAAGTTTTACAATCATGACTTTATTTCCCTCATGGAATTCTCATTTACAGTAGCAGAACTATTTCCCTCTATCCCCACAATTTCAAAAGCCTCCTCCAAATCAGTTTTATAATCCTCATTATCCCAAAAAAAGCATACAACCCACTTTTTTATAACCAAATTTTTTATGAAGAATAGGTTTATGCAGATGATGGTGGAAACTCCTTAGCCGAAGCTGATTTTTGAGGTAGGTGCAAGAGATGGAGATGGGCATGATGCAGCTTAGAGTCAAGTTCTCCACAATAGCAGCTGAATTTTTCTATAGGGTCCCTTTACCAAGATGGTTTAGTACCCAACAAAGTTGAACTTCATCACTAAGATGTTACACTAGATTACGAGTGGGTGGGGCAAATGGAGACTCAAAAATCTAACACGTGGCAACCCTATAAATGGGGCAACCCTACACTACCCTCCTACATACCACCCACTCCTCCTTACCAACTTACATCATCTTAGCTAGCTGCACATGTTTCTAGCTTCTTGCGTGCTACCCCTAGTGAGAATTCCATCCCTTCTGCGTCCATCCTCCCATTTTCTTCCAAGTCCCCTCTGCCTAGTTCTACCATAAATGAACAACCCCTACCATTGCGCCTTCCCCAACCAATGTCATCATGTTTAATGACTACAAGAGAGTCAAAGAATGGAGTGAATCATATGAATCTGACTGGGAAGAGGAAATCATACGGGTGCCTATTCTAGATGAAAATCAGTTATCTCTAGAGGGCATAGTTACGGAGGAGAACCATAGAGTTTTAGAGGCTCGGTGTGTAGAGCGGACTACGAACAACCTTCAGTTCTTTCTCCCACTTCATCCCCTTCAAGCTCTAATGTTGAAGAAGAGTTTGAGCTTTCAAACTTCATTTTTGAAAATAATAGGAACCATGGTGAGAAATTTACAGATTTGAAGGACACCATGGAGGAGGTCGAGCACACGCAATAAGACAATGAGGAGGCGATTATTTGTCGACTTGTTGGAATGACTTGATGGAAAGGATCCCGAGGATATCACATCATTTTCTCCTCCATCATCCACCTTCCAAGCACATTAGTCTTTTTCCATGGAGGATAGTGTCCAATCGTAGCAGCTTGAATCTCACAACGGCCCCTCTTGAACTAATATTGGAGGATCATGATCTTCCATGTTCTTCTCGGGAGGAGCGATGAAAATGGCATAAGGATACCATCTCTCTCACACAATTCACCCAAGAAGGTTGGCGGGAAGACTCCATCAGGAGTTGAAATTGAGCAATGGGCACATCAATTGGATCTGACCATGCCCAACCAAGTACTTGGCCTCATTAAAGCCAAGGGAGAAGCCAAAAGAAATCGTGCCCATTTCGGGGCATGAGAATGAGTTTCAAAGTACCAAGGGTCACCATCAACACCTTCGAGAGTCCAATGTCAATCAACTTTGAGTAGGTATTTTTGATTGATGTTGATACCTTGATGATACGGGTGGAGGATCGGATTATAGTCGAGTTTTTAACTCATACAAGTAGCAATCTTGAGTTTCAAATCATTTGCATGGATTTCTTTTTTTTCGAGAAAAGGAAGCTAATTCTTCTGTCAGGTTGTAGGATTTGTTTAAGTTCCCTTTGTCTCCCGGTTAGCATAGAATAGGTAGGTTTTATTTTAGCACAATAAGTGCTTGTGCACACTAGTATATCCCACATGGGTTTTGTATGATTTCAAGTTATGCACATAGTGTGTTGTGGTGTTTTGTTTCTCATACGCAGTGCATTGGAAATGGGATTTGGTGAGACCAGATCCAGTTTCAATGGTTTTCCAAGTGGCTCAGGGATCAGATTTAAGAGTTAAATATCAGTATCAGGCTATCATTCATGACTCCATTCCTAATGGATGCTTCAGAAACCGATCTCTTCATCTAGCGAGGCATATGTCCCCATGAGTCACCAAATTGTTAACCCAATTTCCTTCTAGCAAAATTGATCAAACATGACCCCCACGAAGAAAATCGGAAAGGCTGGTTCAATTATGTGAGCCCACATTCCAAATCCAACAATCAAGGGGAAGGAGGGCTCAAAAATGGAGAAGAAGGGTCGGCAAGGGAGATTAGAGTGCACAGGAGAAAAAGGGAGAAAGGTAGTCTTCGCTCATGTCCCCAAGTCAATTAAGTATAAAAGCATTGGTGGAAGCCTCCACATCTCTCAACAATGCACCTTGAAGGGTCAAAGCCAAAAGAGGTCCTTGAAATGAGCTCAAAGCTTTTGCATGTTCTAGGTCCGAAAAGAAGGCGAGTCGACCATTGAATTGGCTAAGTATGGAAGGGCTAGCGGAAGCTTCCACATGTCTCATCTACACAAATTCAGAGATTAAAATCCGGGCATAGTTTCTAATTGATTACGAAGCTTCCACGTGTATCATCAGTGCAACTTCAAATACACAACCCAAAGAGAGATCGACCACTGAACTAGCACCACCCTCCATGTTCCTAGGCCTTGAAATGGCTCGATCAATAGTTGAAAATTCCCGGACCCACGGAAGCCTCCACATGTCTCATCAGTGCAATTTCAAGGGAAGAATCCAAAGCGGGGACACAAAATGAGCACGAAGCTTCCACATGTCCGAGGGCTAAAAAGGAGAGAAAATTATCGGTTGAAAATTCAAAGGACTTATGGAAGGCATCACGTGCTAGCTCGGTCTGACTTTAAAAGATGAATCAAAATGGGTTCGCAAACGTGCATAGACTCTCCACATGTCTATGGTCGAACAGAGGTCAAATGGATCGAAGCTCGAATCAGCTAAGTATAAAATGCTAGCGGACGGCACCACGTGCCTCATTAGCACAAATTTAAAATTTGTGGCCTAAAGAGAGACCCCAAACATGTGCCAACTGACCATGTAGTCGGGGACACGTGGCCATGTTTGTGTCAAAGCGGAAGGCGGGCCTTGGAAGGTTTTTTTGCCAAAAGTGGGTCAGCAAGCCTGGGAAAGACTTTTCGCTAAGTTATATTTGTGGACCGGCGGGGTGGCAAGATATATTTTTACATTTTGCAATTTTTGGAAAAGGCACAAGTTATAATTGCGGGCCTACGATTCAGGGAAGGATTTATTTTTCTAAGTGGAAAATGGAGGTTGGCGAGTGCAGGGATGACAAATGGAAAATGAGAAGGTTGCGAGCTTGTGGGCTCGTGGAGGATTTTGGGAAAAAAATGAATTTCTAGACTATGGAGTGGTGGGAGATTTTGTGAATTTTGCATTTTTCACAAAATGCGCAAACTAAATTTCGGGCCCAGATCTGTTTTTGCAAAACTTGTTTTTTTCTATTTTTGTATAGATTGGATTCCAATATTCAAATGGGCATAACTTTTGATCCAAAGTGCTCAGAATTCAATAAATTTAGTACCGTTTAAAAGGTATTGACCTCCTCTACACCATTAAAGCATAAATTATTATTTTCAGCAGGATTTGATGGGTGAAAATCTAGAAAAATTCTTTCAAGCCATTAATATGGGATCCGATTGCTTTAACTACCCAGATCTGATTTGATTTTCCATCTTTCCTTCTCCAACACACCAAACAAATATGAGGAACTAGCATTGACAAATAGTAGCTAGATTTACAAGGCATAAATGGTTGGTGGTTGAGCTTTCAGAGGAGAGTCTGAGTTTTCTTCTTTCCCTCTCACCTCGACGTTCTATATATTCTAAAAAAACTTGTCATTTGAGAGGAGAGATATTTTTGGTGAGGGAAACTCTGTCAAATTTGTTTTTTAACTCCATTTGTGTTGTAAGCCTTCTCATATGCTGGATAGTGTATTTTTTCCTCCGAGAAGAAATGTAATGGTCTTTCACCTTCTAAAGCAATAAACTCATGATTTTTTGGCATTCTTCAACCCTTTCCCGTGTTTTATTTGTTTCTCCATGCCTCTCCCTTTCAAATCTATTTTTGTGCATGTATTTCACGTTTACAGTGTAATATGTTGTGTTTCATGGATTTTTCATTGTGGATTAGGATCTGGATCTATTTCATTTCCATCTTACCTCCCTCATCTTTGTTTTCCTTGTTTCATCCTCCCTCACGAGTATCTTGCCTCTTTCCTTTCCGTGTATCACCAATTTGTTGTAGGCTCTATTTTTCATGTATTTCTCTCTCTCCATGTCTCCTTGGAAGGTTATATTAGGATAGATAGGTTTTCCTACACTAGAGTAGCTTATGGCGGAAGTTTAGGAAGAAGAAGTAGGCTTTCTCCGAAGGGCCATCTCAAGTCTGCAAGTCCCATAGCTTGAGAGATGGTCCCATGTTGTGTAATCACACCAAATTCCCCCTCATATCGAGAGGCCATTCGGGGTGTTGTGATTTTGACTCAACAGAGTTAATCCTCTTTCCAATGTTCACATTATATGGTCACTTTCACCGCCACCACCTACTTCTAATATAAACCTTAACCTAGAAGGTCCCACCATATGTAATCTTGGTCTTTAGTAGGTTCCTCTTGTCACTCTACCCTCCTGATGACACACTCATATTCTTATGGTTCTTATATGAATGTTGAGGGGTATTTTACCATAAAGAACCTTGTTTCATCTTACATTCCTCCATTACATCACCACCTATACATACACACATCTATAATACTTTAGCACTCCTTACGCATCATCAATTAAATGAAATCTATCATGTTTCATCACCCTTATACATTATTCATTACATATTACACACATTATCATACACTTGGGGGCATAACATCTAACGCACCCCCATTCTCATCCATCATAGTAATCATACCACTATTATATTTGTATTTTCCTATCAATCCCTTTCATCAAATGTCCTAGCAGTGTCATTATTTGATGATGCACACTTGTGCTTCGGTTAACACTTGACTACTTTGGAGATTACCACTAAATTGAAGTCCACACACCACACCTTCGAATTACATGTTACATTTCATCACATATTACACATCATATACCTTTCATACTAGTCCTCATCATTACATTACACACCACACCTTAGGAATCACACATTTCATTACATCCCTACAGATCTACATTCTACTAGTCCTCATCATACAAACATATACATTGTAAGGCTATCCACACATAACCTATGCATATTCATTCCATACACTACGTGTTCCCATATATTTCCTACACACTATGCTAGGTTAAATTATGTATGACTCTAGCCTTACATTTTTCATTACATATTCTATTTTTATCTACACCTATCAATCATTTCTTACATATTACATAGTATACATCCTACACACCCTATACATCCTACGTTGCATTACCCACACTTAAGACCGCACATTTGTAAATCCTACTCATCCTATGGTAATCTAGTTTCACCATAAATGATATATTATTTTCTACGCACTGCACTCACCATCCTATGACACACTTTAGTTCCTCGGTCCATACTCGACTGCCGAGGGTTTTCTAATCAAATGGACCTTTCAGTCATAATGCGACATTTCATCATGTGATATTCTTATGCTAGTGACATATACTTTCAACTAAATCATCACCTATTCTATTATTTTGTAGTTGTATAAACCTTAGGTTACATCACCACTCCCCTATTTTATCATATAGTTACATATGCTTTGGGCTCAATTGTCACTTATTTCTATCATCATTTAGTGATATACACTTAGTGCTAAATCATCACTTATCCTTTTATATAATAGTGATATACGCTTCTAGCTAAATAATCACTCATCCTTTCATCCTATAGTGATATACGCTTCAGATATAGGGTTCTTGCACATCTCTCCACATATCACATCTCATCATCGCACATACGCACACTCATCGCAGTCATTAGACACACGAAACACTAGTTGACAATTTCTTGATGACACACTCTCATTTACAGTTCATTCTTGACTATTGAAGGGAAAACAAAATTAGCCTCATTGCATACATATCCATTCACTCGAGGGGCATGTACCTCCTTTAATTTCATATTACATTCCGTTACGTCCATCCAAAACATCTTGCATTGCCTTGGGGCAATTTATTTTTTTCTTTCTAGTGTTTTGCGTGATCACTTTACTACATATATTAGATTCATCTCTTATATTTCATTTTCTATAACATACCCACATGCGCATTCACACCTTTGTTTAGTGTGATCACGAGATACAAGAATCTTACACGCAGATGGATGCTTTCCTTCTACCCTTCCTATACTTTGGTCACTAGAGGCATCCAAATTCATCTCATACGGGTGATATTGTTTTATTTTTTACTTAGCACGTTACATTACGTGATCATACACGATCTGACATATTGGTTATTTCTCTAACATGCTAATGAGTGTTTCATGGGTAACACTTGTTTTGCAAGATTACATGTTTCCATGACTACTTTTGGTTTGTTTGTAATTGTCTGCTACTATTTTCCATTCTATGCGGGCTTTGCCCTATGTTTCATGCACACTTGTTTGTTTTTGTGGCCATGATGGCCTTGCGTGCTTTATGACATCGTGAGTGATGTCCCATGTTTGAAACCCACTTTGTGTGGCTTACTTGTTTCTTGTGCTTATACACTATTGTGTTTGGTAGTTTCTACATTGTCTACATATTTTACACTTGTCTTATTGCATACATGTGGTTTTGTATTAACACTTTTATTTGGCTATCCATCCTTTTTTCTTGTGCCTTGTTTTCTACCAAGCACATTTCCTTTCCCCTATATTGTAGAGTTACAACATTCGTACATTTGGTCCTCTTTTGGGGTCACATTCTCTTATCATGACTTCTCATGCACCCCTAAATAGGGGGCATAATTGATGGTTTACACACTAACACAATGTATTTACATATGTTTATTACAATTCACTTTCTACCCTTGGCATTTTGGGTTTACATACAACGAGTGGGTTTAGTCCAGTCTATGAACCCCATACATAGCATCTTTTACGGGACATGATGTCCTTAGAATTTCTTAGAAGTAGTTACAATGTTGTAGGTTATAGTAGGTGTGCCTCTCTACACTACTTCAGCCCGGTGGCATCGTATCACCCACACATATAAGACAATACAAAGATCTCTTCTCACACACATTTTAGTAAAATCAATCAAAGGTTAGAGGACACAAAGCACTTTCTCCCTACACTTCTTCAGCCAGGATAGTGTGAGATCATCTAAAAAACTCACGAAATACAAGATATCCTTTAATGTCATTTTCTCTTGACATCGATTAGGTGCACATGTTCCATTTACACTTTCCTTTTCACGTATTTTACATTTTCATATTTTACACATTTTTATACACATACGTATTTTACATAATTTTTTACATATTTGACTATTTGATCATTTTCTCATTCTCGGTCGACCGTATAAGAAACATGCATTCAAATTAGGGCAACAAAATTGATAAAAAAAAAAAAAAACAATAGCAATGATGCATGCCATACTAATCATGTAATTACACTACACACTACATAACTATACACGCATTTTACCCTAGGTTCACTCTCATCACATTTTCTATGCACATTTTTCATCTATAGTTTCCACGCTCCATTTTTTATCATTCCATAGTTTTGTGTAGTCTTTCGGCACATTTTCTGCTACACTCTACATCAATATCAAGTACGCATATCTATCTATTCTATGTTCTTGAGCTTTCCACTCACCAACATAAAGGGGGAAAAACATAGTCACAAAATCATGAACTTTAGGCATTATTTAGCTTGATCTCATACTACTTAGAAGGTTCTTGAGTGCGAGAAAGTACTAATTAATCCTACCTTTTAGCCATCTTTTTTAATCTTTTATTTCTTCATTCCTACACATTTTTATATACATGCCCGATTATGTTGGCACTTTCCTATCATTCTATCCTAAACAGGGGCACCCAGGACCTATCTTTGGGTTACACAGTCATTTCCTTATTTTCCCACCTCTTTTTGGGCTCTTTCAAGTTGTTTTCCATCCTTATATTTTTCCTATTCGAACATGTTGGGATTAATTACAAAATTAGAGCAAGAGAGCCCTATAACTATAAATTTATGAGACCATAATGAGGGTACTAGTGTTATAACTCCATCTAGAGTTACATCCATTGCATCACTTTCATCTACATATTTCCATCCATCAAAGTTAGGAGATCTACATGAACACACATTTCATAGGGGATTCTATTATATTTCATGCACACATTCTATTGCATTTTTAAATTTAGTTATTGTTTGCTACTTCACAAAGTAAAGCTGCACAAGAACACCTAGGAAATGATGATATCCACACACATAAACACACACCATATCTAAATCTCGGTCTAAAATGTAGTGAACACTTAGTTTATAAGCTCGTTGTTGTAGCAGTGAGGTCAGTCTAACCCATTCATTCTACATCTTTATTTTTTTAGGATTTTGATACTTCCTTTTGGTATTTTGTAGGTTATTATTCCTCTTGGAGTATTTGGAGTATTTAGTACATTTTAGTGAATCCGGTGTGACAAGAAGATAAGGTTACGACATATCTTCTAACCCAGAAAGAATCAGATCATGGGACTTTTTAGAGACCAGGCCACCTATGCTACCATACCAGGGTGCCCTAGTACCCTCCTAGGAATTCTAATCTACTTAGATCTCCCAGATCCACTCTTTCTAGGACCTTCATGCAGCCTTTCCAGCTCCTATATTTTCCTATAAGACCAACGACACTCTGCGATAACCATCTGTAATCAGCTAAGTTAGTTTCTAACCTTCTTCTTACATATTTGGGTTTTATTTTCATTTATTCTAGTATTTAATCACTTTGTTTTACTTTACCATAATTACTTACAACATTTTAGTCCTCGTAGATTAGATTAACTATTATTACATTATCCCAATTTTAGTTAATTTTAGTTAATCACCTTCCATCTCCATTCATGCTATTTTATCACTTTTTCTTCTCAAGACTTTCTTATCTCTTAAGCATACTATAGCTCTCTATCTTTTTTTGATCATTTCTTCTATTATTTATATTTTTTCCTAAATTAATTTTTTAACTTATCATCTCATTTCTCTTAACAAATCATATGCACCCTCAAGCTACTCCATTACTTTCATTAAAAACATTTCACTTAAACTCTCACTCCCTCTATGTTACTTAAATGGATTGTTTCAAGATAGTTAGTGGTTTGAAGATGACTACCACAAATAATTTCCTTACTCTAAAAATATTCCAACCATTCTACAAACACACCCAAGCATTTTTATTATAATTTCCACCTTCACTCCTTTTATAAGACTTTTGTTTTCCCACTTTAGACTAGACTACCCCATAATTGTCTAGATGATTGTAGGCTTATTCCTTAATTCCTTTTCTTCATAAACACCTTACAATAATATTTTGAAAATTTCCTAAGTATTTAATAGACTCTTCAAAATTTTAAAAAAATACACTAACTTCAATCCTTGGCATCAAGATTGTTATTCTTAAACTACTTTCTTCCAAACCCACAAAACTAAGTACTCATAATAAACATCGAGAAAATATTTTCAATAGGAAATAACCCTTATAAAGGTATTAAAACACATCATACACCTTTATTACATCAAGAACTACCTTATCCTTTCCTTGGAATAGGATTCTAGGTTTCATTGGATCTATATACTAGTTCTTTCTTGTTCTTGAGGCCCCGATATAGGGTACACTCCATATTTTAGCATCAAGGATTAAATTGTATTTTTAGGGTTTTAGATCACTTCATGACGTTACATATTATCTACATACCCCATTACAACCATCTCAAGTAACTCAAAACAATCTCACACTATAATATTTCACAAAATCCCTTAAATAAATAAAAGACACTCCATACACATAATTTATAGACAATCTCCATAATGTTTGAGTTCTTAATCATGCATTCACAAAACACTAATTGGTTTAAATATATTAATAGTCTCATATACATTTCATTATAAAAATATGGTTAGTAATTAATCAATCCTTGATCATTTGACATCAAAGGAATTTAACTACCTTCTCAGTCCACTAACTTTCGTAGAATCGTCCTTCATTGTTGTTCTTATCATCATAAACTCCTTCTCGAGAGTAATTTTGTGCCCTTTGTGGATGTTCCATCTTCACACACCTGTAGAAATATTTATTAAAACATTTAAATGGGATTTAAACCTAATTATTAAATTATTCAATTCATAAAACAATGATAACCTTCCATACACAATTTTACTACCAAAAGAAACCTCTATTCAATAACAACATGACATTATAGAGCTTCAAGAAGAATTTTGGGATCTGATAGAATGGTATTATTCTATGTACACACTTTCTACTAACTCACCTTCATCCTCCATTCAATTTCTCTTATAAAAATGTAGATATAAGGTGGTAGTTAGGGTTCTAGCTCCACTCATAACTTTGATAAGGATAACCCAAGATGAATTAAAGCCTAGATAGGGTTAAGGAAATCATTACATGGGGAAGTATATGTCTTATTACATAAATAATTATTCAATATTTACACTAACACCTAACCTATAACATAATAACTATTCAAATATTCAAACTTGTGGTTTTAGAGGGAAACTAAATATTCCATTGCTATGAATTCTAAATGGAATAGTACATGTCATGAACATCTCAAATGTACTCACCCTAAACACCTAGGAAATCCCAAATTTATTATTTATAAGGATGATCTTGCATCATGGGGGTGATAAAATAGACAAGTAATTTCTAATATAAGTTTGAAACATGTGTCATGGTATTCGGGAATAGTGTCATAGATCTTTCTATTTTACCCCAATAACACTTCCCAAAAATAAGACCACACCACAATAGATGGATCTAGGTCTTAGAGATTTGGAAAGCCCCAATAAGGTCAAAGAGAAATGATGTCTCACTACCCCCACCATGTATTATAGTGTTAATTACTATTATTTGTAGTATTGATTATTTTGTATATTAAAATATCTAAATCTCCCTTATATGTATAATATATAGAGGTATTTATAAGAGCATGGGCATTTCAAATGGTATATTTTCATAATAAAGACTTCCCATTTTAGTTTTGGGATGTGTCATATTGTATGGGAAATAGTGGCCTTGTGTACCCAACTCTTTTATTTCATGCACAATTTTTGTGAGGGAGGATGGCCTTATATAATCATTCCACAAAATGTTTCTATTGTTTTTGAATAAAAATAGAGGAGATGGTTATGTTTCATAGTCATACCCATATTTTTACCACCATGTTGTCACGTTAGATTACACCCTTATTAAATCTATCAGATTCAACACCTCAATGAAACATTGAAAGACCCCCAAAGTGTGGGATAATAACACATTTTGAGATCAATATCTGGAGAAGGATGGATATTTCTATCCTAGTTCACTATGACTAACTAACCAACACTAAAATAATGTTATCTAATCCTATCCATAATATTTTAAGGAACTAAATAGAGGTGATTCATCAAACTATAATAAGGTCTAATTATGGATCTAGGGACACATATATAACAAAATATACAAATATCAAAAGAATGCACATATAAATTTATGAAGAAATAAGGAGAATGAGATTGAAGGTGAGAAAAAGGATTGAAATATTCACATAAAATACTAAGGTATTCAACGGAAAGAAATGGAACTTACACATAATTCAAGAACATATCCATTCACACTCTAAAACTTTTGAGGTGCGTGAAACCTTGACAAGTGTGTTATACAAGTATGCAAGTAAATTTTTTGAGCTCAAAATGGTAGATCTCTCTCGACATAGCAGAGAAAAGTGAACCCTTTTAAATTATCATTTAGACTTATGTATATAAATTTTTGATAGAAATAAGAGGGAAACGATCATATCAAGTGATAAATGAATCCAACCACCCTACCTATACCAAGGATAAAATGTCATTGATTTTCTAGGTCAGGTATGTGTACCTCATTTTTCTTTAATCGCACACCATCAAATCACCATTGTAGGAGAGCGATGCCATTGAAAATTAAATTATGGTTATTGGAATGGTTGATTTCCTAGTTTGGATTATGTGGGATTTACTTTATTACATGAAAATATGATGTAAACTACCCTTATCTCGTATTTTGTGGCCTTCATGTGTTTGGAAAACTTTTATATAATTCTGACTTCATCTTGATCTCCTCCTTGACCCACGAACATCCGTTAACTCAAAAATTACTATCACTACCTTCCACCGCATTCTTCCTCCTCCCACATATTATTCTACATTCCACATATTTTTTGTCGGGTGGAAGTCCTTTGTATCAAATACTTTTTGTTCCACAAATTTCAAATTTTCCTTATTCCGAGGACTACCATTTCTTTGTCCCATGGGTATTTTAACTTGTCTCACAGCTACCCACAAAAATTTCTAACATTGTTGCACTTTAATGTTTCTTCTTTTGCAGTGACCCATGATATTTATCCTTTTTCATGGCATATTTCCCGTGGTGAAGTTCCTTTGTTGCACAAGTTTTGTAACTTTGCATAGCATTGCATTTTCTAATTTTGTGGAAAACTTGATTACTTCATTGTGTGGATGTATTTCTTGAAGCTGCATGATTCTATAACTCCAATGAAATTTAACAAATAACATGGGTGATATTTTGGACAATAATTTTGTGACTTTCATGGAACATATTTCATTAAGTTGGGTTGATTAGTCACCTTGCATATCCATTGTTCATTAAGTTAATATATAAATTAAAAATTTCATGAACCAAGTTGTTCCTTATCCATTGATTTTTCAATTTTCTGGTCACTTCATTATGTGGAATACTATATCCTTGTTGTACATTAAACTTTGATTCACGAACCCTATGTGGAGTGCAAATGGAACCAAAACTTATGCAAGAAAAATCTTATTTGAGATCTCCATTAGGATTGAGGAGAAGGAACTAAATTTATGATCACGACATAAAAAAATTATGAAACCTTCAACAACAAGGAAAAAAACTAAATTTATGAAAAACTATTTACAAAATGTTAAAAACAAAATAAATGAGACAGGTTTGAGATAAGTCCCATTGATTATGATTTTATGTTCCTCCCGATCAAGCTTAGATAACTCAAAAGACTTAGCCTAATTATAGGAAGTGATGATATATGGCCCACTCTAAAGTGCATCAAAATTAGACTACCACCCTAGTTGATCTCTATCTATGTCCCAATTTAAAAATAGATCTCTTATTTTGAAATCTTGTGATTTTTATTTCATCTTTAACCACCACTTCATTGAATTTTGATGTTTTTATAAGCTAAAAATGGAAAATTCCTAAATTCCTCAACTTCAAATAGCCTAGTCATTCAAAGCTGTTCTTTCATTTTCACCCTCAAATTATAATTGATTTGTAAGTTCTAGGGATGTAAATTCAAGAGATAATGGAATCCTAACCTCTCTACCATAGATAAAGAAGAATGGATAAGTACATGTAGTGGTCTTTGAGATGTGATTATATTAGCCCAAAGAGTAGTTTTGACCTTTTTATGCCATTGCCTTTGGTTCATCTCCAATTTTCTCTTCATGATTCTAATAAGGTTCTTATTGGTAAACTCAAGTAGGCCATTACCCTAAGGAAATAATTCTAAGATGTTCTAAAGAAAATACCATGCTTGGAGGCCCAATCATAAATTTAATAACCTAAGAATGCCTTAGTATTATCAGAAATTATAGTTTGGGGAACTCCAAACCTTGTTAAGATATCCTCCAAGAAATCAAGGGTAACTTATAAAATTGCTTCTTTGAGTACTACTACCTTTGTCCACCAAGTAAAATAATCGATTGCTATCAAAATCCATTTTTGACCCATGTTTGATCTTGGATTGATAATGCCAATAAAATTGAGTCCCCATTTAGAAAACGGTTCATCCTCCTAAATTGGCTAAAGTGGGAGGGACACTATCTTATTTTTACCACTTTGAAAAGAGAAAATTCCTTGCATTTACTGAGACCCATTTATGTGAATTTATGAACAACGCAACCCAAAATTATCCTACTATAAAGATTTTGATTGTTATGTCCTTTGATGAGAAATGTCTTCTAGAGAATCCATTATGGAATTCCACCAAAACCTTGTTCATTTTTCTCCTTCAATTCATGTGAGTAACACTCCATCCAAGTTCTTTCTTAAAATAATTCTACCAATTAATGCATAAGAAATAGATTGTAAACTCAAATTCCACCTTTTAGCTTTACTCAAACCAAGAGGATCTTCATCAATAGATAGGACTCTAATCATGTTGTTTATCCATCCATTATCATTTGGTGGATTTGTTGTGGGTTGTTCATGTTATTCCTCTAATACATAGGAGGTTTCTTGATCATTTTTAGCATTAAAAAACAGTTTTTCTCATAATCCTCTATCTCAAACCAGATTTGTGGCCTTTATAAGGACATCATACTCCATGATTCTTATCACCCCTCAATATCCTTTTTAATATCATATCCCATAATGTATTCTATCACATTGGGATGGGAAAGTAATAATTTAGTTTGGTTATTTAGGAGCATACATTTGATCTTCTTAAGCTCTCTCGTGATGGTAAAATCTTGTTTCTCCACACGAATGTATTAAAAATCATAGTCATTTAGTGTCTAACTCAATAAATCCATTGGTTGTTATGATCCTTCATTATTTTGTTGCATTAATATTGTGGCAATATTGGATTCATCCCCATAGTCATAGAGAATGAATTCTCATGAATAATATATGTTGATGAGAGTGGGTGCTTTAGTAATTTCTATCTTAATGTTGAAAAGACTTTCCTTTCCTTCTTTGGTCCACTTAAAGGTTCCATCCTTCATAAACGTTGAGGTGATACACTTGATAAATCCTGTATAGGAATGAACTTCATAACAAATGTAATATTTCCCAAGAAATATTAAAGTGTTTTCTTGTGATCTATTAGTGAAATATAAAGGATAGTTGAGATCCTTTCTGGGTCAATAGGAATACCTTCTTTTGAGAAAACATGGCCCATAAGTTTTCTTTTTGGAACTAAAACATTTACTTCTTTAGGTTAAGTGATACTCTAAAGTCTTTACATATTTTGAACACTTTGTCAAGATGCTTCATGTGATCTTATCTTGATCTTGAGAAAATTGTGATATCATCCAAGTAAATAAGGATAAAATTTATTATGTAACCCTTGAATTAAATATCCATGGATCTTTGGAAAATATCAGCTACATTAGTTAGCCAAAATGGAATCTTTTCATAAGTATATGTTCCCATTTTCTGTGAAGGATGTCTTATGTTGATCTTCATCTTTAACTCTAGTTTGGTTAAATAAAAATAACCATGTAAAAGGGAGTACATTTCAACTCCCACTTGCTATTTGAAAAATGTTTTCCATTGAAGGAAAAGGATAATGATCCTTAAGGAATCTCTATTCAAATATGTGAAATCCACACATAGCCTGATTTCTCCATTATGTTTTCTAACATGAACCAATTTTTCCACCCAAGAGAAATAACTGATGGGTAATATGATTTTGGCTTGAATTATTTTGGATAATTCATTTCTCATGAGGGGATCTATTTTAGAATTGACAAGCCTTTGCTTTTATCTAATTGGTTTGGTATTAAGATCAAGATCTATAACATGTTGAGAAAATTGTGATCAAAGTCCTGTAATATCTTAATAGCATCATGAAAAACATCAGTGTGATTTAAAAAAAAGGAAACAAAATCCTATTTTTCATTTTCATCACATACCTTCCCAAGTAATATGTGTTTACCTTGTGAAACGGTGAGTAGTTTGTAGTCTTATTCATTTCCCTTTATGTTTTTCTTTTCTGTTTGAATTAATCATCAAATCTTATGATATCCTCAAGTGTGACCATACCTCTAGGTAATTTATTTATCCCTAACTAAATGATCTCATCATAAGAGTGTTCTTACAATTTAAATTTCATTTCGATTATAATTGTCCCTCATTTTAGATGAATTGGACTATTTTATTATCACTATCAAAAAACTTCCAACTAACATAATTATTTAAATTGGATTACCTTATAATCTCCTTCACGTGTTTTTCATTACCTGGATAAAGTTTTCATATGGGGAGAACTATGATCTAATAGCCATCATTCGATCCTTATTTGCATTTAACTTTATCAAAGCATCACTTTTAATTTATTTCATCAAATATTTCTAATATGTCCCATAATCTTTGTCTATAATATTTAAGAAGCATATTCTTGGAAGTGCACCTTCATTTGATCTAATGAATAACGAGATCGGTGTATCAAAATTAAGGTTTCATATTCCGCCACATTGTTAGAGCACACAAACTACAACCTATGATAACAAAATAATTTCTTATCCACTATAGAAACTATAACTACACCTACCACAACCCCATAATTTATTTTCTAGATCCATCTAAAACATTTTTCATAAACTACAAGAATCTATTTATTATTTTTATAACATGGTGGATACAAACTCTTCTTGATGGATACAATAAGTACCCACACCAACTTCTTTAATTGTGTCATAAGGGTTAAATTCATAATTATCCTTGTCTCACTCATCTAATGCGGTATTAGGTCTTGAACAAGGATGGGTAGGTCATTTTACTGAAACTAATTCATTTTCTTCCTCTTAGATCATGTAGTTAGAATTAAGAGGAGGGTAGTAAGATTTAACATGGTAAGAGTAAATTGGATTATCTCTAATATTAAATTTGGTAATGTATCTAATTCTTGAGCATGTGAGACCAATCGGAAGATAAATAACCACCCACTTTTGTTGTTAAATCAATGATTGATACATCATGATTGATGGTTAAAATAAGAGTAGCATGAATATTCAACTCAAGATATTTATTCACACCTAATATCTTGACAATTGAACCATCATGTTATAGGACTCCCTTAGAATTCAGGTTATATTCAATGCCTAAAATGTATACTATTTTCTTAGGCATTACATAAGTACTAGCACTAGAATCCATCATGAAATTATGTATCAGGTGTTTTCCCATAATCAAATACACATAGAAGGGTGGGGGCTTCTTAACCTTACTTTTTCATCCTTTGGTTAACACAAGTTAACTGTGTAATTTAACTTTTTTAGAATCAGTTCAAACTACTGTAACTGCTTAAAAGATTCTTGTAGGATATCCCTCTGAGATGTGATGGACAAGGCATCCCACATTATCACTTTCATATTTTTCTTCTTTAATTTCTTGAAAATGTTCAAAGGAATACCCACATATGCATTAGAGGTGTAAATAATTATCTTCTTGTTTGATTAATTTATGGAATTGGTGCTTTCGATGGTAGAGTTTCTTTGTACTATGGGTTTTCTATTTGAGGATAAAGACGCTATATGAACCTAATGACATGTTTTTTCTCACATCTACGGATTAAGTTTTCATTTGAGAGGAAAACTTGGTATTAAAGGGATGGATAAAAATTCCTACTTTCCTCTTCTTTGACATTATATTATCCATGACAAAAAAATTGGTCTACTTGAGGTATCCAAGGTGTTATTAATGAAATGTTATTCTTCGAGGATCTAAAAACATGAGATTGGATTACTCATGGCATTCTTCTTAACATTTACACATTTGATTTTTTTATTTCCATCAATGGTTCTTGTTGTTTGAAATAATTTTGCATCGTGAGAGTTTGAACTTGTACACCATTTACAAAATTATTTTGATTATGTCCAGATGATTTCCTAGAAAAAACCTCTCAACTTCTTATATTAAATTATTTTTCACTAGAAAGAGGCTTTACTTTTGCTTCTAGAAGGAAGCTATTGTGCAGGAGTAACTATTTACGAGAGGTAAGTTTTTATTTTCTCCTTGGAGCGTATTTGTTTGATTATTATATCCATATCTCTAGTTTGGATATTGAGATCTCTATTTTTAATCACCTTGATTAAGCATCCGACCTAAACATTGCCCTTGGTTTATGGTTGGGAAAATTCTAAGCGTATGAGCCTATTGCCTCTTGATGGAGAAAATTTCATTAGATAGGTTTTTAACAAGGATCTAAGGTTATCATTATCATATTTCTTGTTAGAGGAATAAGATATGGATGCAAATGATGAAGGATTTGGCTCAAAGAAATGAGAAAAATAAGGACTTGTATTTTTAGGAAGTTTAGGAAATAGAGATGTAGGTAATCTAGAAGGTATTTTTAATCTTTAATTAAATAATTCTCATCCCTAATGGATATTGTATATGCATCAAGTAATCTTGTTGTAACCCTCATAGATTTGAATCATTATTATAATATCATAATTAAGAGCTCTTTAAAAATACAAGAAAAAATCTTATGGGGTCAAAAGAGTTGAAATATTGTCCCAAGTATTCTAGGGTCTAAAGTTAAATCATCCCATAAGTTCATTGGGAGCTCTCTTGACATTTTTTCAGTTGTTATAATAAAAATATATTGTATACCTTTTCTTTAAATTACCAAAAATAATCTTCTCCAAGCTCATCCCATCAATGGATTAAAGAAATTCGTAGACTTCAATACCATTTAAGTGTTTTTCCTTTTAGGGAAGGAGCTAAAAGTATAACTACATCATCATTAGTTACAAAGTGGAATGAACATAAATTTTCCACATATCGGATATTCTCTATAGTGGTAGTGAGAATATTCTTGGTAAAAATGGAATACCTTTATCCATTGTAATATCATTATGAGTCACTATGGGTAAATACCACCTCCATTAATGGTTAGAAGAGGTAAATTTCTTTGATGTACAATGAATGAAATAGGTATGATATTTCGATGGATAAAGAGAAGGATTTACCTAGAGAAGGAGTGGAAATAATTCTATTGGGAGGTAAAAGGGACCTATGAACTGATATTTCCATCCTTCTTCCAGTGAGAGATACATATATTCAAATCATTATCCTCTCATTGTAAAGTCTCTTGATTTTATCCTTCTCGTGAAAGTTAGTACCATATTTCTTGAAAACAAGAAAATCTAAATTTGGGAGTCGTCAGATGTGTATAAGATTCCTCCAAAGGTTGTAATCCACTAAGAAACACACCAATCTTAAGAAATATGATTGAAAGTGAGCTATAAGTGACTCAAAATTTCCCACTAGGCGTGTCTTAAAAATTGTTGTCTCTTGAAATTGCACCCTTGTTGAATCTACCATATTCAACACCTTAATCAAACATGGAAAAACCTCCAAAGTGTGGGAAAGTTGTGTCATTTTATTTTTATATCTAGAGAAGGTTGACTACTTCTATCATATCTAACTACGAATAACTAACCAATACTAAACTACTACTATCTAATCCTATCCTAAATAATGATAAGGAACTAGGGTTGAGATAGATGCTAAAATGAAGAGAGGTGATATAAAAACTAGAATGAGGTTTGATTCTAACTCCAGGACACATGTATAATAAGACATAAATATATCCAATGAATACACACATAATTTTTTGAAGAAATAAACATAATAAGACTGAATTAAGGAAATAGGATTGAAATATTCACATTAAACACTAATGTATTCAAAGGAAAGAAATCAAAATTGCATATAATATCAAGAACTTATCCATACAAACTATAATGGATTTGAGGTATGCGAAAAATTCACATATGCATTATAGAGGTGTGCGAGAAAATATTTGAGCTCAAAAGGGAAGAGCTATCCAACTTAGTAAAAAAGTGAACCCTTTTGCATGTGTTTTTCCACTTACATATATAAAAATTTTGAGAGAAAGAAGAGGGAAATGATCACATGCAATGATGAATGAATTCAACCACCTTACCTATAATAAGTACCAACCATCATTGATTTTTCATACCAAGTACAGTCACCTCATTTTTATTTAATTGCATGCCATCAAATCGCTAGTGCAATAGGAGGATACTATTTAAAATTAAATTTTGGTTGTTGAAGTGGTTGATTTCTGGCTTAGATTAGGTGTGGATTTACATTTTTTCAAAAAACATTGATGTCTACCACAATGATCTCATCTTCCATGGCCTTCTATGTGTTTGACATACTTTTTGATAATTTGTGGCTTCATCTTCATCTCCTCATTGATCCACAAACATCCCTTAACTCTATAATTAATTTCAGTAACCACATCCTTATCCTCCCACGGAGTATGCTACATTCGAAGAGTCTTCTATGTTAGGTGGAATATCCTTTGTATATCATACTCTTAATTATATTGATTTATAATTTTATTTGGTCCTCGGATCACCACTTCTTTGTTTAGCGAGAATTTAAAATTGTACAACATTTACCTGCAAATCATTCTAACATTTCTACACTTTGATTTTTTTCTTCCTTTGTTGTGTCCCATGGTACTTAGCCTCTGTTTTGCAGCATATTTCGTTGTAGTAGTGAAGTTCCTTTCTTATGCAGGTTTTGAAACTCGTAGAACACTAAATTTTATGATTTCCGTGGAACACCTTTGAGTTTCTTCATTATGTGGATGTATTTCTTAAAGCCTCATGAGTGTATTACTTGAATGAGGTTGTCAAAATAGTATGGGTGATATTTTTGAAAACATGATCTTTCATAGAAAGGGAGAGTATAAAATACTATCACTTGAGGTGAAAGATAAAGATAAGGATATGTTATAGATTGTATAGAGATAGATGAAAATATGGTATCCTAGGAACAAGAATTATAAGATTTTAGACAAAGAAATAGGAAGAGAAAATGACATTATGTAAGTGTAATAGAGAATGAGATATGAGAAGAACTAAATTCTTGTGTGTAATTTAGGAGAATGTTCCATATGTTGGGGTTAGCACATCGGTTGTGCAGGACAATATACCCAATCGAAGCATACCTCCAAATAAAAGTAGATATTCTACTAGAAGAAATATACAAAACAAGAGACATAAATCAACACCAGATTTAACGTGGTTCACCCAATGTGGGCTACATTCACCAATAAATAAGACAATCTATTATCCAAAGCTTTGACAAGATATCAATGAAGATTTACAATCTTCCACACCTCTCAAATGTATAGTACTTTCTTTCTAATTCAAGTTTTTTCTTCATCACCAAGAATTCTCTCTCTGCTTAACTTTTGCAAGTTCTTTCTAATTCTTGTTAATCATCCTACTTCTAAACCCTAGCCTTTATGCTTATATAGTTTTTATAGACTTAGGTCACTTAGCCATGTAATTACAATCAATAGAAATAATTTAATGCTAAAAATAGATCTAATTCTTGAGAGTTAATTAAAACATCCTCACACAAGTAACCGATGCGGTTATACCTAACATTCTACCGGTTCCTCCTTTACCTAACCGATGCGGGTCTGGGTGACGGTGTTGGTTCCCCTAACCAATGAGGGTTACTTTGTACTTTCCAACAAGTTTACATTGAATGCTAAACTAAAGTAATTGAGCTCCATAACTCAACAATATTCCACTTACAGATTAATTACTGCACCATACCCGTATGACATCATTCTTGGATTATTCCTTAGCTCTGTTTCTTCCTCTTCAAGTCTCAAACTCAAATACCAACAGAGTGGAGTGTAGCTCCAACTTCTCGTTTGCTAATGGATTCATTAGCATATCCACAGGGTTCTTGCTCATATGAATTTTTTCCAGATTTAACTATCCATCCTCTAATACCTGCTTTGTATGAAGTGATACCTCAACTAAATTTGTTTCATTCTCGAATGAAACGCTAACTTTTTCCAAATGAATTGCACTCTAACTATCACTGAACAATTTACAATCACTTTTCTCCTTTCCTAACTCTTCCATGAACCTACTCATCCATACTATGCCTTTGTAGTAAACAAAGCCACAAACTTCTACAATCTTGAAATCTAACTAATTGTTATTCCACCTACTCTGAAAATATATTCGGTAGTTCTCCTCTTACCATCGAAATATCCATTCATATCCAAATCAACATAGCCATGTAATGAAATATCCAAACCTTGAGATCATAACTACATTCTAGATGTCTCTTTCAAATACCTAAGTATCCATTAGACTACTTTCCAATGCTCTTTACCCTGGATTAGCCATATATCTACTCACAACTCCCACTTTGCTGTGAAATGTCCGGTCTAGTATAAACCATAGTATACATGAGACTTCCAACTCCAAAGCTTATGGAACTTGTGTCATGTATTTGACCTCATCATGTGATGATGGACACTAATATTTTCTCAATTTGAAGTGTCCAAACATAGGTGTACTAATAGATTTTATATTCGCATGTTGAACCTTTCTAAAACCTTGTAGATATAATCTTCTAAGACAAATACAATTTATTGTTTTCCTATATCTGTGTATTTGCATGTCAAGGATTATTTTTGCAGCTCCTAAATCCTTCATAGCAAATGTGTGAGCTAGCTTTCCCATAAGCTCACCACCGTCTGCACACTAGATCTTGAAATAAGTATATCATCCACATATACCAACAAAATAATATAGCTCACATTTTTAAGCTTCTTGAAATAAACAAAATGGTGAGATTCACATCTCAAGTAACCATGCTCATGCATAAAAATACCAAACCTCAAATATCATTACCTTGGAGTTCTCTTTAGCCCATACAAGATCTTTTTCAACCTTCACCTAATTTCTCCTTACCCTTGACTTCATCCAAATCACCATGAAGGAAAGCCATCTTCACATATAGTTGGTCTAAATGCAAATATTATCTGCAACTAAAATCAATATAATACGAATAGAAGTCATCTTAACAAGAAGAGTGAAAATTTCACCAAAGTTAATACCTGCTTTCTTTAAAAATCCGTTTACTACAAGCCTTGCCTTGTACCTTTTCTGTCCACCCTCTTCTTCCTTAATCTTGTAAACCCACTTGTTCTGTAATGTTCTCTTACCTACTAGCAACTTAACCAAATCCCAAGTCTAGTTCTATTCTAAGGAGTCCATCTCCTCATCCATGCCATGCTCCCATTGAACATGAGTCTTATCCTACATTACTTCTTCAAAGCTCTTTGGTTCACCATTATTAGTCAACAATAAATAAAATAGAGAAGGTGTAAATCTTTCTAGAAGTTTACTTACCCTTTGTGACCTTCTCACAAGAGTTTGGCGTACTAGAGGTTTAATCGGGACCTCCTAAATATTCCTATCCAAATATGACAATGACCGCGTCGGTCACCTCTAACCGATGTCGGTTCTGATAACGATGTCGTTTAGATCCTCTATAACCAATACTGGGTTTTACCGAATGGTTCCGATCATGGGTCAACCGACACGATTCTTGTGTAACCCTATCGGTAATTCTTTTAAATCTGAGAGTTCATTTTCATTCACAAACCTCTCACAGTTCATCCTTGGGTACCAAAATTTGATCCTTGTTCTTTCTCTTTCCATTCCATTCAACATCATGACTCATAATAATTTCAAAATTATCTAAATCCCAAAAACAAAAACCAAAATCACCGGATCCATAACCAATGAAAGTGCATCTCTTGTATTTTGCATCCAACTTTTCCTATTTTCTTTATCAATATGCACAAAATCTTTTGAACCAAAAACTTTAAGAAAATAAAGATCTACCTCTTTTCGGTCCAAGATTCCTCTCGGTATTCGTCCATCTAGTGAACTTAAAGGCCCGTGGTTAATCAAATAAACCTTTGTATCAAATGCTTCTACCAAAAGCTGCAAGGGCAATCGAATGTATCCTCATACTTCTAGAATGTTCCATGATTGTCCTGTTCATTCTTTCTACAACACCATTCTCCCTATGGTGTTCTTGGAACTATTCTTTCTATACGTATCCCATTCACTCAAACAATAATCATTGAAATCCTTGCTACAGTAGTCACCTCCACTATCGGATCTAAGGCACTTTAACTTAAAATTCGATTCATTCTCAACAAGGGCTTTCCATCTTTTAAGTCTCAAAACATCAAATTTACGTTCAATACAATAAACCCATACCTTTCTTGTAGCATCATCAATGAAAGTAACATAATACTTAGATCCACCATGAGAAGCTACCTAAGGTGGTCCCCACACATCTGAGTGTACAAGATCCAATTTATGCTCCTTCTTAATTGCCCCAACTTTGAGAAATATCACTCTCTTTTTCTTTCCAAATACACAATGCTCACAAAAATCAAGATCTAAATCTTTCAAATATGAAGACTTACCCTTATCCTTTAAGATTTGTATTCATTTTTGACTCATATATGACCTATCCGGTTATACCACATGCATGTATATGAATCTAAAGTAGATAATGCGAAAAAGGAATCAATAACACGGTAGATAAATATAACATTTCTACCTTCTTACCTCTTGCCTCAACAAAATCCCCCTTGGTGACTTTCTAAGAGTCTCTTGTAAAAGTAACCATGTAACCAGATTCACCTAGTTGCCTTGCGAAATAAGATTCCTCCCGAGGCTTGGCACATGCCTCACATTTTTATTACCCATGTATTTCCATTCTGCAATTTTAGATGAACTTCCCTTGTACCAAGGTAATACTATAAGGTTCATCATCACCTAAATGAACATGCCCAAAATTGCCCTGGACATTATTTCGAAATAACTCTTATGGAGTTGTATGGAAAGAAGTTCTGAATCTAAAACCCATGATTCAATTCTACTATCTAAAGAAATAGTAAGAGCATCTTGCATTACCTCTAATGAACAAGATTTGCTTCTTTACCTTTTTCTAGGTGTTGGTTCTCTTTTCCTTTGACCAATAATATTTCTTTGCATGTCCTTTCTTTACACACTTCCAACAAGTAATATCCTGACTTCTAGATTTATATTTTCTATCCCTTCACTTATATTTCCCATTACTCTTACTCTTAGATCTCTCCTTCTATCTGCCCCTACTTTCTACATTCAAAGCATTTCCAGATGATTATTCCTCTATACTCTTCATGTGAATTTCTTCATTCAAGATTGTACTAACCACATCATCAAACTTGAAAATATTATTAGCAGATGTTGTGTTACTAACAGCCATTACCAAGTTATCCCAACTATCAAGCAAATAACATAAGAATTAAAGTGCACTTACTTCATCATCAAATGGTATTGTAACCAATTTTAATTGATTTACAATAGATTGGAAATCATTTAAATGACTAGATGTAGATCCACCTTCATGCATCTTAGATCTAAATAGTTTCTTCATCAAATAAACTTTATTTGAAGCACTAGGTTTTTCATATAAATTATCAAGAGATTTCATTAAGTCTACCGTAGAAGCCACTTCTATAATATTGGAAGCCACAGATGCTTCCAAGATCAATATTATAGATCCCAAATCCTTTCTGTCAAGAATCTTCCATTCTTCATTAGTCATCTTTATAAGTCTAGACTTCTCATTCAACAGGTAAATACAAATCTCTTTTATACATATAATCCTCAATCTACATCTTCCATAATTGATAAGTTCGGCCATCAAATTTCTCTACCTTGTATGTGTTTTCTTTTGTAATTTTTGTAGCTCCCACTCAATTAGAAAACCATATGTGAGTAAATTTGTCAACACACAAAACCCTCAAACAAATCTTTGATACTAGTTGTTAGGGTTAGGACACCAGTTGTATCGACAATATATCATATCTAAGCATACATGCAAATAAAATCAAATATTCTACCAGAAGAAATATATAAAACAAGTGAGATAAATCAACAACATATTTAACGTGGTTCACTTAGTGTTGGCTACATCCACCAAGAAACAAGCCAATCTATTATCCAAAGCTTTGACAAGATATACAATGAAGATTTACAATCTTCCACACCTCTCAGATGTTTTTACTTCATCACCAAGAATTATCTCTCTCACCAACTTTTGAAAGTTCTTTCTAATTATTGTTAATCATCCTACTTCTAAACCCTAGATTTTATGCTTATATAGTTGTTTATATACTTACGGAACTTAGGCATGTAACTACTATTAATAGGAATACTTTAATGCTAAAAATAAATCTAATTCTGAGAGTTAATTACAACATCCTCGCACAGTAACCAACGCTAATTATACCTAACTGCTATCAATTCCTCCCTTGCTTGACCGATCTTTGGTCTTGGGTGACCGATGCTAGTTCCTACCTAACCGATGATGGTTAATGTATTTTACAACAAGTTTCCATTACATACTAAACTAAAGTAATTTAGCTCCACAACTCAATATCTAAGTAGGAATATTTTGATATTATAGAAGGAGAAATCATTATCATGATGCCACAAATGGTACATAAAATGGATAAGCATGGCCCAAGATATGGGTTGTATCACTAGAGACATTAATTGAGAACAAAGGGTTGGTGAAAAAGATACTAGAGTAGTGTAAAAAGGTTATTTACTATAACTAGTAAGTGGTGAAATCCAAAAGTAATTTTCAATTCTAATTTACCTTAATAGTGAATGGATCTCTAAGCTATAGAAGATGTTGCATGTTAGGGAGGAGTTGTAATTGATATTTGATTGTATGGTGGATGTCATTATTGATTAGATATTAAATGATATGGTAATTTTAAAAAATTATTATTTCTCTAATAAATATTAGTGATTTTATAAATTTTGTAAAAAATGTAATATTTGTCAAATTTCAAGATTATACAACATATAGTACCCAATTGTACATTGTTTTCCTTCATGGAAGAACCATATGGTTCCACAAAAAAGTGTACAATTATAATCCATTCCATATTGTTTTGACCTATATCGAAACAACGATCCAAATATGGAAGTTTTAGGAATTTGTAGCGTATTTGAATAGTTTTTATTAATGTTGATGTGATTTAACATAACAACTAGACAAAATATCTTCAATGATTATATGTATTTTTTGTACATAGATATGTTGAAGGTGATAATTCGAGATAATTCCAAGTACCATGCCACATGGACACACTTCTTGGTTTTGGATTTGATGATGATTGTTGGGATATTTTGGATAGATCTAGGTTATGACATGTAGCGATACTAGAGGAGGTTCCCCCAAATATACATATGATCACTATGGTGTGTGAATGGTAGAAGTCATACACTTCTCTCCTTTGGATGCCAACAAGAGGAGGTGATATTGAATTTAGAGGATGTATATAACATATTTCAATTTAAAATTTTTAGGGAGAGATTATAATTCCTTCCAATAAATGTGTCATTATATATGGACAAGGCATGTAGTGTTTGGTTTGGTACAATGACATTGCAAGGTGGCTATATGATTGAGATTGATTATGATAACAAGGGTTCCAAGGGTGTGGAATTTTATTGTTGTATTTCTACATTCATTTTTGTCACTTTATGGTGGTGGGGTGTTGATCAACTACAATTGTTTAAATATTTATGAGTCTATAAAGGATATGGAGTTAGATATTCTTGGGGTTTTGTTATCGCTTGGTTATATAGGGATCTATTCATGTTTACTATAGAGATCCACATAATGTTGTAGAGGATATTACTTTCTTACACATATGGTAATATGAGCACATAGTTATTATATGCAATGTGGGGGTTCCTAGGGAAAATTAGGACCATCCTAAAATATTTACATCATGTTTGGTGTTACCAAGGAGATGAGTTATATACATGACCTTCTATCAAGCTCTATTGGATATATTACCTCATGGTGGAATTGTATAGAGACCTTATAAAGAGCATCATGGTTGGGCAAAGGATTTGGTGGATTTTTATAGGGTGTGATATACCATGTTGCTAGATGACTATTTTCTTGGAACAAGAGATTTATATCGATGGGAGCATGTGACATGCCAATTTGGATAGATGCAAGATGTTGCCCAGAAGACCATATGCATGGATAGGTTATATTCATGCAACTCTAAACATAGTATTTAAGTAGGAATGGTACTAATGCATTTATCACCTACTCTTGTAGACGAGGTGGATCCATGAATTATAATAAGGGATGAACATATTGTTGTTTTTATTGTGGAATATACTCAATTGTGGAAGAGACACGGTGGGTAATCATGTTTCGAATGTCACGGTAGTTGTAGTTCATAGATTTGATGGGATGTTTTCAAGTAGGAGGTGATGGAGAGGTTAGAGGAGATGATGGAACCACAAGCAAGGATTTGGTGGTATTAGTAGTGGTACAATGATGTAAGTATTTGTATGTTTGAATTGATGATTTGACCAAAGAAGAGTATGATTAGTGATTAGATAGATATTATAAGTTTTTATGATGATTGTCATGGATGCATAATTGACCATGATTGTGGACGCATCAATTAGCACATTGAATCATAACAGTCTAAGTGATATTGTTATCGGTGAATTTCTTTAGTGAGTAGAGGATGTAGGAATTAATCATATCTACTCTTTTTATTCTGTATTTTTAGCTATTGTTGCTTTTACAATATTTTAGAGAAATAAGGATGAGAATCCAATAGAGATATCTTAGTGGATAGAGAATCCTCCAGAGATTAAATTGGCTAAGATTTGGTGGAGATATTTGTAGTATCACAAACACATTATGTATAGATAGTAGTGGAGAATGATACATTATGAGAAACCTTATCCAATATCATGTGAGATCATGGTTGAGAGACCATATGGATACGGGAGGATCCTCAAACTCTAGAACTATAGTGATTTTATTGAGAAAGGATGATGAGGATTTGGATGAGTGAATGCATGAAGTCTGATTCCCTCTACATCTTCTATTGCACATGACAAATCTACATATATATAGTCCATTTTTGTTTGGCCTATTATGTATACGTGATTATTATGGTATTGATATCATATTTGTTGTATGTATTCTATAAAGGTGTTCATGAGTATATTTTTGTATGATGTAGTAAATAGATATAATTTTCATGGATTATTTTTGTATAAGTTGAATTGTATTTAGAAAGTGATCATATACTTATGTTTTGCAAGTATATTTTGGAATAGATCATAATGTAATCTAGCATAATTAGAAATAAGGAAAATTAATACAGGTGATCATGTGTAAGATCCTCATATAAGCTCCTAAATACATTAGGGGTGAGGAAACATGTTCTTCAAGAAAGAAGGAAGAATGATTCTCATATGCTATAAGGTTCCTTGTGAGGGGTAGTACAAAGGTAGTTGATGGATTGATTGATTAGAGTGTGATGAGGAGAATAACTGAATGGAAAGATACTAATCACTTTATATTCTAAAAATTAAGTAGGATGAATCATGCATGAAGAAACAATCATGTACACATATCACTGATGTAACCAAAGGTGGTGTATGGTTCACATGTGAAACTTTTGGAACATACCTTTGCTATGTTATGCAACCAATTTTAATTTAACCATTATCATTGGTTGTGTGAAAAATATTCCATCGCAAGGAATCTTGGTCATAGAAGATTTCATACTTAGTACCATAGTAAAATAATAATCATGGAGAGTCATACTTTTTGAAGGGTGAAGCAATATAGGGGAGAATAATATTTTTTCAAATGACATATGAGAAAATTGATGATTCATTTTTAAATTAGTAACTTAAAGTTATGATCCAATACATAGCAATCATTTTCACGGTGTCCATTGATAGGGTAGAAGTTATAACAATGATGAACCTTTTCACATTTGAGTCGGTGAGGAATCTAATGATTATTGGGAGGTAATCATATTATATTTTTATCCATCAAAATGAGGAGCATGTCATGTGTCCAATTGATATATTTTTCAAAATATAATTCCTTAGGCCTATATAAAAGAAGATCTTATATAGTGGGTGTGGGTTTAGGGTGATAAGAGTTGTTACCATAATATAAGAATTTTACTTCATCATGTTTCAACCATAAATCTAGATTCAAATCACAATTATGGGTAAGTGCGATAATATCACGGTGAAAAAATTGTCAAAATATGAAAGTGACTAAAACACATACATGATTTTAAATAACATGAATAAGAACCTTAAACTTAAAACTTAAATTCATACAAATAGTTCAACAATACTATATTTCTCATTGACATCATAAGAATTATTCACAAGGTCAAGAAGCGAGCACTAGTTTAGATTTACCCAAAAATTGAACTCAATAATTTGAAAAATGGAAAAATGTATTTCAAGACATTTGGTTGATTTTTCGAACCAATTCCCTCTCCTATAGATCTTAACTTTTGCTTGTACCTGAAATTATTATTCACTTTCACTTAATTTATATTGACTCTATACCTTTACTCATTTATGTTTTCTAAAACAACATTCTTGTGTTTTTTCTTACTAGTTTGATATCCTTCATTTTCCTTTGTCTAAGGTTATCACCATTTGAACTTGATTATCCCAAGATTGTAATCTATTCACCCTTATGCATAAGACTTATCATTCATATATGATGGAAGACCCAAAAGTGAATACATTTGGTATTGTCTTACTTACTCATAATGGAATCACTCATCCAATTAGGATATTATTCTTGTATCTCACATAATATTCATGATTATTGACCTTCATATATGTTTAGTAAACAAGAAAAATAGAATTTTCAAGATTCTTGTATTTTTTCACCTATTATACTTTTTTAATGTTGTTTCACTCTACTGATTATCTTTTGTTCCACACTTTATCATGTCTTCTCAAGAAATCAAAAACAAGTTTAAATATAAATATTCAAGTTGTCTTAGTTTTACCCATTCAAACACACTCACCATGTTATAAGGTTCTCAAGGAATGTTTCTTATATGTCTTAATACTTTTAGACTATTGAAAGACTATATTTTCACCTTTATTACTTGATTATATTATTTTGTTAAGACTCTTTTATCAAGCATTTTTGTTTCCCTGAATCTAGATTCTTTTGATCGCTCAAGGCCAAAATTGACTAAGTATGAAAAGTCCCATGAAAGTATTCCATGTGTCCCATCGGTGCAACCCTAAAGATGGAATTTTGAAGTGGGTTCTCCAACTTGCGAAGTTGTCCATGTGTCCAAGGTTTGATGAGGTCACTCCCAAAGCAAGTTGAAGAGTCAAAGATATGTCTACCTCGCAGAAGCTCTCCACGTGTCTATCTAGCACATGTTTGATATAAGGCTGGGGAAAGAGGACCCTAAATGAGCATGAGCCCTCCACGTGGAAAGAAAAGGGAACTTCACCGGCCAAAGACTAAGTGGAAATACCAATTAGAGAGCGGATACACATATTACTATAAAAGACCGAAATCTTTATTCCAGATCTGAATTAAAATACTGACAGTGGTAGTGCTACATTTAAAATATTGGGCGCATGATCTAGAAGGATAATAGCAAGGCCTTATCAAAATTTAAAGAAAAAAAGGTGGAACTTGAAAGTAGTAGAGGAAAAGAGGTCCTATAAAGGGGATTTTTAGCGAGAGAGAAGAGAGAGGAAAGCGAAGAGTTCTGTATGTTTTGTAAAGTCTAGCCTTAGTAAGCCTTTTTCATAAAAGAGAAGTGTAATCTATGCTTTCTATGGGCCTTATGTACCCATTTTCTATATGAATAAAGAGTTCTTATTTTGTGTAGTTAATTTTTATATGTTATGAATCTTCATTTATTTTATGAGAAGTAGTTCTAAATGAGTCAGGAAATTCATCATGTTTGATGCCCTTAGAATTTCCATGTTTTATTTATTATCTATAAATTAATCATTTCAGTTCCTCATAAATTTGTGTTATCAGAGTAGTGGATCGTGTTGTGTAGCCCTTCAACTATTCTAGATAAATATTTCAAAGTATTCTGTCACTTTCCCTTCTCTTAGATTGGCGCATCACCTTTTTATTTTTAGTCATTTACATGCTTTCCTCTAACCCTACCCCAACCACTAGAGAAGAGCCAACTTATTTAAAATATGGAGGTCACCTTAGGGTGCACGTCTCACCAACCTAAGGTTTCCTATGACTCTAATGGTTCATCTGTAAGGATCATCATCAATAGTTTTCCTAGCATGTGTAGTGGGACATTAATCCTGTGATTGAGCATCATCAAAATCTATCAACTGGAGTAAGGTCCAGCTCATCCACTTAAAGGAACAAACAAATGTGAAGGAGGTTGAGAGAAATGGAAGAGTGTCTAGTCAACTATTTACATTTATCTCCTCCATGACATAGAAGAGGAAGATATGTTCATAGGTCTCCGCCCCCTAGGCTGGACTCTCTCAACCCCTCCACCGGGTAGGCCATTTACGAGTCGACTAGGACCCCCAGACATATCATTATGGATCATATTCATCCTCCACCTCCAAGACTACTTTTTTGTGGGATTAGGAAGCCCACTCCTTTTTCACATGCCCTTGGTGGTATGTAACCCTATTCCACCCAATGTGTTAAAAGTGTTACCCAAATTCAGTGGTGAGGATTTAAAAAACCCCTAGGAGAATCTCCAAGATACAGCAGAGATATGTGTAGTACATTATATAAGGGAGTAATATGTTGCCTTACATCTACTAGCTACCTCTATTAAGAGAAGGGTCCTAGAATGGTATCGATATTTAACCCCTAACTCTATTGGTACTTGGGACTAGTTAGGGGGGTCGTTGGTGACAAGGTTTAGTGAAAAGGGAGACCGGTCATCACTCCTACAATAAATAATTGGTATAAAAAAGGGTCCACAAGAATTGATGATGGATTTTAACACTCAGTTCCATAAAACTTGGGAAAGGATTTTTTCCCTAGCTAAACCACTTGGAGGTATGGCTATTGTCTTTTAACTAAAATCCTAAATACGATATTTCGCAATGATTCAATAATTGGAAGGGATTATTTGAAACATTCCTATAGCATTGCGGTCAAGATGATAATAATGTAATTGATGTCTGGAATCTCCCTCCTATAACTCTTTTACCAATAAATCCTGAGATAGTCCCCTTTCTAAAAGTACAAACACCGAGCCCGGCCTCGACATTTTTATATAATTACCCCTTGTGGTTATGGACCCCATTCATGCCACTACGGCCTCATATTCCTCTCCTGAAATGGATGAGATGAGGAATATCCTGAGAATTTTTTCTAATGAGATAAGAAACCTTAAAAGGAATCCTGAAACCTATCCATGGAAAAATTATTAGAGTTTCCAAGGTAGCTCACCCACTCATCCCTCTACATACAAGAATACTCAAAGGACACTGACCAATCAACCATCAAATCAAATAGTCCTTGTACCAACAACTCTTTGAACTATTCCCCCCAATAGTGGAGGACAACTCGTCCCCAGAAAAAACCATATGGATGAAGAGCCCAATGCCTAGTGCTTCCCTTACAATAATTCTCATATGTCGAGAGACTTCCCCCAAGGGAAATTATAGCTAAGGATAGTAAAACAATTATCAACAGAAGATTATGACATAAATATAGCTGGACCCCATCAGTCTAAGGGAGCCCAAAGCACCACTTTCACCACCCAGATGCAAGGGATGTCCTTAGAACAAGAGTCATAGATAGCACCAGAGCATGCCCTTATCACTTGGTTGGAAGGGAAGGAGTCCGTCTTCATGAATGAGCTATCTATTCCAAAGCCTATTCAGTTTAACTACAACACCCACTTCAAGAAGAGGATCATTGAAGTAGATCCACCAGGTCTGACTTCAATCGACAAGGTGTATAAAGAGTTTTCAATTATCATGAACATGTCATTGCGGGAATTAAGAAAGCTCCAAAACCAACTATACATGATCAAGAGGTCCATCACCTTGATAAGGAAAGAATGAAGCATCAGCCACCTCTCAAACCATCACTGGTTGGACCCATCAACATAGTCCAACAACTGAAAAAGGCACCAGCTAGCACATCTTTGTGGGATCTTCTAAGAATTCCCGAGCAGAAGGAGTTTCTCCAAGAAGCGCTAAAATTAGAAGGGGATGCGACCAAGGTGGGTCCTTGAAAGGATGGGTCAAAGACGCTCGAGTGCCTATAGAATCCATATTGCTAAATCAACAAGGAGAGGTGGGTAAGCTAAGGCCCAACCCCTTCTTTTTAACTCTTATTATAGGTAAGAAGTTATTACATAACTCCATGATAGATTCTGGTGCAAGCACTATTGTCATGCCTCAGGCAATAGTAGATGCTTTAGGAGTTCAATATGAACCCTGAAGAAGGGAGTTATACAACTAGATGGAAAATTTGTTCCAACCATAGGAATTATCAAAGGACTCCCATTACAACTCTATTTCAACCCGAATATAATTGTTTTCCAAGATATCATGGTGATTAATTTCCCATTTGGTCTTTTGGCTCTGCCTCTCCCGAGATTTCACACTAATATTATCGGATATATGTCTTTGGATTGGTCCCATTTAATCCTATGAACCAAGTATGGGTCCAAAATGAAGGTCTTGGTAAAACCACTCTCCAAAGAACATATAACAGACCAAGTGCCTTCTAGTTTCTAGGCCTCCCATGTTATGATTACAAGAGAAGAAGAGTTATAAGTAGAGAGACGAGATATCCCAGGAGGGCGATCATCTATCTAATCTTCCCCTAGAGATCCTTTTGGGAACTTAGATTAAACCGGCCTAGGCACTTACGTAATTTTTGATGAAAACCCCACAATCCCAAAGGTGAAAAGAGAAGGTGATGCATGAGAGACCAGATCTCCCGATGACCCTCCAATATGGACCCTATATTTTGATGGGGCTAGAAGAAAAAATGGCTTGGGAGCCGAGTTTTCCTCATATCTCCTACTGGTAAGAAGATACTCTAGTGAATTCATTTCTAGTCCTCCTTAACTAGTAATGAGGTAGAGTATGAGGCCTTGTTCCATGGTTTATGCACCTCCTAGAAAGAGGGTATCAGGAAGCTAAGAGTATTCAATGATTTAGAATTAGTGGTCACACAAGTAAGAAATACATCACCACTAAGAATCCAAGGGTGAGACCCTACCAACCTTTGGGTATGGGATTTAATAGATGATTTGAATTTTTCAATATTAAGGTAGTTCCCCATGATCAAAATACAGAGGCGAACATGATGGATACCATTGGGTCTCAATTTGATCCAACCCAAGATCTACTTGAAAATAAAGATACCATAAAAGTGATCATTCACCCCTCTATCCTTGACAACATACACCATTGGCAGGTGTTTGATAATGACCGGAAGATCATACATTTCCTCTAGTAGTCTGATCAATTCACAAATCAACTCCAGCCCAAGATTGAAGAAGCATATGGGGACAAGATAATATAGGTAAGTATGAACAAGATCGCTAGAGGATTAATTACTCTTGAGAATCTTTTCGACTCAGATGATGCTAGTTCGGATTGAAGAAGGTTCGAGGCAGTAAAATAAGACTATGTAGAACTGGAAATAGCTAGGGACAAATGACTAAAAGTTGGAAATTCGGTGACCCAAAAGGAAAGAGACCAACTCATGGCCTTGTGTCACAAGTATGATAAAGTAATGGCCTGAACATATGATGATCTCCATGGTTATGATAAGGACATTATCCAACACACCATTGAGAGGGAGTAAAGGAATAATCCCATGTGTAAAAAGCACGAGGCCCATGAACCCTAAGGTGGAAGCCCTCATGGATGAGGAGTTAAGAAAATTATTGGAATCTCGTATGATTTTTCCAATCAAGCACACAACGTGGGTCTCAAGCTTGTTCCAGTGAAGAATAAAAATGGTGAAATAAGAATCTGTGTAGACTTCAGAGATATAAATAGGGTGTCCCTACAAGATTACCCCATGCCCTCTATGCAACACATTTTATAGATGGTCACAGGCTATGAGATGTTTTCTCTGTTGGATGAATTATTGGGTTATAACCAAATACGGCTTGCAAAAAGGATTGGCATTAAACTACCTTCGCCTACGCAAAAATTCCTTTTGGGCTCAAAATGCAAGGGCTACTTTTCAAAGAGCCATGGACACAACATTTGGGGCATTGATAAAAAAGGTAATCCTCGATACCTTGATGACATTATTGTGTTTACTAAAATGTCGGAAGAGCATTTTGATTCTTTAGAAGTTGTGTTTGCAAATTTTCAAGAGTTTGGAATCTCTCTTAATCCAAAGAAATCTATCTTCGGAATTCCCCAAGGAAATTTCTTGGGGAATGTTGTGTCAAAGGAGGGATTTTTCATTGATCCCGAGAGAGTCAGGGCCATTTTTGAGCTTACCCTACTAGTCAACAATAAGGTTGTTCAATCCTTCTTAGGAAAAATAAACTATGATTACAGGTTTATATCAAATTTCATGGGAACTATCTCGCCCAATCACTCTCATGCTGAAAAAAGACCTAGTTTTCAAATGGACTGATGAAGGTCGTCAGTCTTTTGAATCAATAAAAGAGGCTATTGCATTGGCCCCTGTACTCCACAACCCCGACTTCTCAAAGAGTTTCATTATGTATGTATATGGGGAAAAATTACATAGCATTTATGCTAACTCAAAAAGGAGAACGACAAGGGGAGGAACACCCAATCGCTTTCTTTTCAAAAACCCTCCATGACTATGAAACAAGATACAATTTTGTGGAAAGGCAAGCCTACACCATAGTCAAAGGTCTGAAGAAATTTAGACACCTGGTTACACACAACAAAATTTGGGTCATGGTGGCTCACCCCAATGTCAAATAATACATAATGGAGGGCAAGATAACTGAAAAAAGGGAAAATTGGATAACCAAGATCCTGGAATATGACATAGAATTAAAACCCATGAAGCTTGTGAGAGGCAAGGGCTATGTGAATATTTGATGCAGGAACATGTCCCCTGAAGCGAATGAAAAATTGTAAGAGATAATGTACCTACAAGAGGATAGACCTGAGGGATGGGTCTCTGATAGAATTCATTTTATGCAAACCGGAGAGTACCCAGGCCATCTCCCCTTAAAAAAGAGGAGATATTATAGGAAACAAGGGACTCATTTTGCTATGATTGACAACTTCCTTTTTAAGAGGATTTTTAATGGGTTAATGTTAAGATGACTGGAAGATGAAGAGGTCAAGAGATTCTTAACGGAAATACATCACGGAGACCCTGGCAGTTACTTTTTGGCCTAAACTATGGCTATAAATATCTTACAAGAAGGATATTTCTAGCATAGCATGTTTCCTAATAGCCATGTGGAAATAATCAAATGAAAGAGTTTTCAAGTTTACATAGGTTTCCAGATAAACATTGTGTTTCCCCTCAATCCCATCCTAATTAAAGAACCCTTCACATAATGGGGTCTTGACTTCATTGGAATGGTTAACCCGACTTCAAGTTCGGAACACCGTGGATTCTCATTGCAATTGATTATTTCACTTGGTGGACGGAGGCAGTTCGTCTCAAGGATTCCATTGAAAATGTGATCCTAGGACTCTTGTAGGATATCACCACACATTTTTTCCCCATACCATTATATCGACAATGCCAAAGCATTCTTAGGAGAAAAATTGTCTGATTTTGTGATCAAGCACAGGATATATCTAAAGACGTCCTCTAACTATTACCCTCAAGGAAATGGTATGGCAGAGTCTAAAAATAAGAATATGATAAGACTTATCAAAAGGATGGGACATGAGCATAAAAGGTTTTGGCATGAGCATGTTATAACATGACCTTATGGGACAATCGATCACTCTAAAACAAATCCTGAAATCTTCACCATATGAAATAGTCTATGGAAAAAGTGTTTTGATGCCAATTTATTTGGATATCCCTACATTACAACTACTTAAAGGATTTGAGATAGAAGAAAATGGAGTGATGCTAGTAAATCTCACCAAGCCGGTTAAACTCCGTGAGAGGTGTGAACTCACCCACAAAACCATGATCAATCACCAACAAATAGTCAAGACATGGTTCGATCAAAATACATCGAGCTAAACTTCCAAGTCAAAACCACCATCTTAAAGTGGGATGCTAGAGTAGCCAAGCCCGGGAACCATGGGAAGTTTGACCCCTTGTGGACTGGACCATTCAAAATCAGTGCATGTAAGCAACATAACTCGTTTGAACTTGAAACCATGGTGGGAGATCCTTTGGCTATCCCAGTGAATGGGATTCACCTGAAACCCTACGTTTAGGTGTCCTTGGAAATTGTATCATATGTACATATCTGCTTCCCTTCTTTTTGGATTTTTTTTTGTGCCTTCATTTTCTTTTGGGTATGTTTTATGACGTGTTTCCTCCCCCATATCCACATCTTTTTGTTTTGTTTTTTTCTTCGAAGGAAGCGCCCTACCTTTTCTCACATTAAAGTCATCATCAAGGGTAAGGCCCCTTTTCTTAATGAAGAGATCCACAATTAATGCAAGATCTATCAAAAGGCACTGAGTTCGGTGCCTTGGGTCTCTCACTTAAAGGAAAATTATAAGAAGTGACTCCAATTACATGCAAGCTTTTACTCCCTAGGTAGAAATGGTTATTAAAGATGCCTCGAGCTATTCGGCAGGGTCATTCTGAAGCATTTAAAATTTCTGAGTTAATCGGCAAATATCAAAGTCTCCAAAGCCTCCAAGATCATTTTTAGATTTAGAGACACCATGGCCACCTCCATCTCTATTTAGGAAACAAAATCCTATGCAGGGTAACCCATTCCTCCTCGACCGCACCAACCTAAGTTAAAATACCTAGATCGGTTGTCCCAAAGATAGAGACCGTTCGCTGGTCGAAAACCAACCAACAATATATTCTACCGAAGTCTCAACAAAAGGCCTAAAGCTTTAAGAGAATAAACATGGACTGGGTTCAACCTTCTGGGAGACTCTGAGTCATTTGGATCTAGGACCTGGAGCAAAAATCTTGCGCAATATATTGTTCCTCTTACACACCCGTGCCTAGAGCTCTTACAAACATGTGCAACTTGTTTCAGCTTAGAGAGCCATACAATCTAGGGTGGAAATATGGCTATGGAAATTACACCATAAGCTATCGGAGACATGTTATCCCTAACCTATGATCGGACATACGGTTTCTATAATATAGCTAAACTTTGAAACATATGGACCTTGTGTCAAAAAAAGGTCTCATTCCTCACCAAAGAGTTAAGGCTATCAGACACTAGTGTTTTAAGAATTTCAGGTTTCCCCGTTCCCTTAAAATCCCTCATGCCTGACACTTAGAACACCTATTCTATGTTGGATTTTATTTTCGGCCGGGACTCGACAAAGGCATTGAGGATTGGTAGATGACAACACTATTCGGATGAGGACCATCTCGGCGAAGTAAACATATAAATTCTACTTCGCGGAGGTCATCATAGGGTCAATTTGTGAGAAACTCGGACATTTCTCGATGGCGTCCACATTTAGGTATTTGTATTTTCTTTTCCACATCATCCTATACCAAAATGTTAAATATTTTAGTCAATTTATGAATCTAAATTTGTGGGATGTGGAAGTAAATCCCCAAAATATTATCCCAAGATATTCATGGATGCATGTATTGTCTCTTTCTTTAAATGGAAATAATAGAATGAATAACTTTGCATGGTATATCTTCTTAGACCCATTGGATACTCACTCGTGACTACTTATTTTCCATAGGGCATTCCATGATTTGGGTCCACGGATTCAAGGGTGAATCCTTCATGCTCTCATGGATTCTCACACCTCATATTTCTGGTCTTGAAGTCACCTGATAGCTTGTCATAATAGACCTGAAGTTTGGCACTACTCGAGAGAAGAAAGTAATCTATGAGTTCCCATTTAGTAGGGGAAGGATTACCATACTCAAAAGGTGAAGCAGACCATTGTCTATCATAGAATTTGCAATCCTATGGTTTCACCTTGATCAGGAATTCATGGAGGTATGATCTAAATGGGAAAAGGGTTGCTACTCTTGCTACAAATAAAATCTCCAACTCTTGCAAGCATGAGCCGAGGAAATTTTTCAATTCACGATGGAGCCCCTAGGTTGAATCTTCTAATATTTTTGTTGAACACCATGACATCCCATCTTTGGGTGGGAGTCATTCCACCAGGTCAAATATGCATTTGACCCTACTCTAAAAATTGGAAAAGGGCTTTGAGTAGCCTTAAAAAGAAGGGACTGGAGCCCTAGGAAAATTGAGGCCTTTTGGAAATATAGGTAGGAAATTGGCCAGACCACACAGAACTTCGAAGAGGTTCTCAGTGAGGAGTTGTGGGAGGATAAGTGGGATGCGAACATAAAACTGATCCAGATAGTGAGGATATAGTTGTGCTCACTTCTGAGCAATCTCTCAGGTTAACTACATAATCTTTCGAGCTTCCACAACAATGGATACTGGAAGCGCCTTTATCCTCCGCTTTTCTTGAGACTCATTTTCTAGTTTTTCCTTCGCCCAACCTCTCGAAATCTATAGTGCAAGGAGACTCACTTTCCATTCCGGCCAATAGAAGGATAAAGTCAATCTTAGTCCCCATGATGTCCACACCACAACCTAGGAATTCTCTCTCTGTAATGCCTCCATTTCCATCGTTCCTTCGGAAATTCCCTTTTGATTTATCACCATCTCGACTCTTCCTCTGCCTATCACTCCTCTACTTCTACAGTTCCCTACTACCATCCCAAGCTTCTCACCCCACATGATCATGCCCTCTTCTTTGGCCCTAGTATCTATAGTTTCTCAATTACCGATTCTATTCCATACAGCCTAGCACCAAGTTTCCCATTTACAGAAGGAATGGTCTCGTATCCATCTGAATTTTTGAGCCAAGCAAAGTCCGCTAAGTCATCCTCGGGATCAAAGGAGATTAAAGTAGAGAAAGAAGGAGATGGCAGCTCTATCAACTAAGTAGGTGTGATCCTTGTATGATCATCAATAGAGCTCTTTGACCATCACTCACCTTGTCCCTTAAGTATCCAAGCCCGCAGAACAAATGCAACATGATGACTATTCCATTAGTGCTATCGCGGTGGACCTTGCTGAATTCTGGCCTCAGGACAAGGTTGAGCTAATGAATGAAATGGTGGCGGTAGTCACTACCGACTATTTGAAACTCAACAATCAGCTTAAAAAGGTGCAAGCCATCCTTTGAAAGGTAGAGGCTACAACGGTAGGCCGCATATATGAGCTTAACGCCAAGGAAATAGAGGTAGATCATCTCAAGAAGGAGTTGAAGGACACATGGACCAAGTAAGCCTTCGTAGCTTCTCAAGGAGAGGAAAAAGCTCTAACAACTAAGCTCATTACATTTGAGGCCTTGGTCAATTCACTCTCATAGGAAAAGAATGGCCTTCGGAAAGATAAAATATTCCAATGAAATGGTCAAGGAATTGACCAACCAATTGTGGCAAGGATCCCAGAAGGTGGGAATTGTATCATTAGTGTAGGGAATTGTATCCCGACACCAGGATTTATATCCGATGCACATGAGTTGTGCTCTAAGGTAGAAAATTTAGTCTCCACCATCAACAATGCCTTATCCACCAAGGTCTACGAGTTAAATATTTTTATTCAAAAACTCTATAGTGCCTCAGACCCCGCTCTTCCGAATGCAGGGGATTACTTACGGAAGTTGATAGCGGTGAAGATCAATGAGATTTTGAGCTATAACAAAGCTTCTATCAAATGTCAAAATATCTTGGCACAGCTTCACCAGGGAATGAAGGAAAGAAAGAAAATATCAATGAATTAGGACAGCTAGGTTTCCCCTCTCCCTTCCCAAATGAATCTACAGGTCTTATCAAAGGACCAAATTCAATAGATTTTGATCGATAAGCACAAGGACACAACGTTTTTCATTCTTTGAAAGAATACTCCAGTGTTGCTGAGGTTGAGGCCATCATTAATCCTATCATACAGTTAGAGTTTCACCCGCATGTAGAAATTCAAAGCCTCTAATAATATGAAAATAATCAAGTTTTATCTACGATCTTGGACCTTTAAAGGCTTTAAATATATGTCAACAATTTTCTCCTTTTAAGTAATCAATTTAAAAATTAATGCAAGACAATAAAGATAATTACACAAAGATTGATTACGAAGTTCGGCAATTTCCTACGTCTCACGGTTCTTTCGAACCATTCCACTAGTCAAAACTTGTAAGTTCAATAGTACTTTATCAAGAAAACCTAATCAAATTTCATTTGCCTATTAGTGCTCAATTATTCAAAGAATTTTGAATGATATGTAGAAATTTTCTTCACCTTCTTGATGCAAAATCTCCTTTGGCTTCAATTTTCCTTCGCGATGCTTTATCAATGCGTCCTACAAGACTCTCTGATCAACAATCTAGGATTTTTAAGTGATTAATGTGGCTCAATGGGCCTATTGGGTAGTTTACATTTTACTCCTAATAAAAATATTCTATCTACTATTGCCTAATATAATAGGCCAATAAATAATATTTTTCTATAGTAATTTTAGGAATTTAATATAGTTTACAAAACTATATTAAAATTTCCCTATTACTAATTCTCTCACATCCCACAAATAAGCTTACAAAATAATAAGCTTCTCGAGATAATGTTTGTCAACATTTTTGAGCTCTAGGAATGAGCTTCTCAGTTGTGCCGGTGTGTCCATTACAATGAAATGGGTTCCCTATTTATACAAAAATAGGGCCCTTAAAAAATGCATTTACAAATTATCTTAAGGCTAATTTTAGCCTAGCCCGTACATGAAAAATGGGATTAATTCCCCATGGTGGCGGATTGCATTTGAAAAGGGATAAAATCCCATATTTGGTGGGTTTGATAATGTTTGAGGCTTTAATAATCCTTTCCCAGAGCAAACATAGTGGTCTTGGGACCACTTGAGGCTAACCACCCCCACCTCCTTCTCACGTGGAAGCTTCCACCATGGACTTTGCCCCCAACACCGCTTCATCCTCCCATACAGGGTGGACTTAGCATGTATTTTTGGTTAGTGACTTACATGGGTAAGTGGAGGTTTATGTGGGTTGACCACTTCGCATTAATACATGGTTTCAAAATAAAACCCGCCCACTTAGACATGTGGCATGTAAATTGGTTTGTAAGTGGACTTACCTAGTTAATATAAATTTGACCCATACAATGTGGTATAGAAAATAATTAACTTGGTCAATAGCATATAGTCCACTTGTCATATCTCGATAGGAAAATTGAGTGAATTCAATTCATGGTGGCAAGCCACATGGTGGCTTGTGGACCCACCACATCGGCGATAATACCATAGTCCACATGGCAGTCAAAGCTCCCTAAAAATAAAAGTTGAGCCTCTTGTTCCAACGAGCTATCCTTTTATGACCGTAAAAGTTCAAAGATTGAAAACTAAAAAGTGAATCTCTTTTCCTTTTTTCCATGTGTCACAGTGCCATTGGTTCAATATTGACCTGTTGACCATAGTTGACCTTTGCGTTGATTGAACTTTTACTAGACATAACTAGAGCTCCCAATGTCCATTTTTCACATTCTCACGAGTCATTAGAAAGATCTCTAAATGATCTTCTACAAAGTGACACTAATCACACATCCCGATGAGAAAAGCCTTGTTGTCCCAAAAATATTATATTGGAACATTTTTCCATCTCATCCTAAATATGGAAACTCTGCTGCCACCTCAAAAGTTCTGCTGTAGTAGACCCTTGGGTCTCTTCCTCTGCAACCTCCTCATTTTGAATACTTTTCTCCAATCCTAGGACATGTGGGTTATGGGCCCATGATGCTTCCTTTACATCACTTTGATATTTGAAGAATACCTCCATGCCTCTGTTGTATGGTGTTAAGTTTATGCATGAAACCTCAACGCTCCTACTATGCGGTGCTAAACTTATTGATATCTAATAACAAGGATCTTCTTTTAATCTATAACACACAATTTGTTAATGGCGAATCACAAGCACCCTTGAATGTCTACAACTCGATGGGTTGAGACTCTTAGTGCGATTGCATAACATGGAGCTTTTCCCAAGTGTGGGACCTTGCGAAAATGGAAAAATATCTCCGAGATGAAGGCTGGTTCCTATTCCTCTGTTCAAATGCACACATAAGAATGCAAAGGGTTTACTCAAAAACCTAATCTAACTTTCCAAGGAGACAGGGTAAGAATATGCATAAAAATAAACCTAAACTAACAAAGGTGATGCACTGAGGAGTGAAGAAACATCTGTCTTTCCAATAAACACAAACCATTAAAATGTAATGCAAGATCATGCACGATAACTAGATTTGGTGAAATATCAAGATGATGCAAATGAACACGAGAGAGGGTTGAGAATCATCCATAGACATGCATTATTTTCTCTAAATATTGATACAATACACTACAAAATGCCAAGAGAAACGTTACATTACGCTTTTAGATGGGAGGTTTGAACTCCACAAATTCACTGCCAAAGAGAAGAAGGAGGGGAAAACAAGAATGTCCAACCTTTAGAACGAAGCCCCTCCTTAAAATTTATAGGGAGAAAAAGAGAGGGAGAAGATAGGAATTTGAAATCTACCCCAACCACCTCCAGACTGTACTTAATTCATCTCATTATGGCAGTAGGTGAGAACCCTGGAAAACCCAAAATATGGTGAACTATATTTTAAATTTTTGAAGAACTTGTTCTCACCAAATTAAGCTTTCTGAAAATTCCAACCTTGTGTGAATCCGAGCTCCCTATGAACAGTTATGGCCATTTGAATATTCCCAAGTCGGGTTTTGTTTCAAGTCAGTTCGGGATTCTCCTTTGCATTTGCATCGGGTTTGGAGGATGCCTTGACATGTGTTTGATGCTTGTGTTTTCCCAAAACCCGCTTCCGCCACTATTTCCAAGATTTCCTTTGTTTCGGGTTCGGAAATTGGACTTGCATATGCATCGGGTTTGGAAGGTGGCTCGACATGTTTTCACCCCATGCTTTCCCAACTCCAAAACCTGATTTGCCTAGGTAGTGTTTCAGTTCTTGAACTCCCAAGCATCGGGACATGCCTTGCAATTTTCATGCTTCATGTCTCATGTTTCCCGAAACCTGAAACCCGAAATTCCTTGTGTCGGGTTTTGGACCTCTCCGACATATTTTCCTTTGTGTCGGGTTTTTGGACCTCTCCGACATATTTTCCTTTATGTCGGGTTTTGGACCTCTCTGACATATTTTCCTTTGTGTCATTGTCTATATTTACCCAGGGGGTAGATATATACAACAACAACTCTGGCTTGTAGTTGATTCGCAGAATCCAAACTGATTTGAAGAAACTCCATGTTATGTAGAGCTATTATTGATCTGATGTCGATCATGGGCAATAACTTGTCCTTTTCAGACCTCAACACCTCCAATAAATGATACTAATTCTATTTCAAGACCTCAAGCCTCCAATGCATGATGCTAAGTTTGTTACAGACCTCAACACCTCCAATACATGATGCTAAGCCTCTTTCAATACCTCAAGCCTCCAATGCACGATGCTAAGTCTATTGATCAACTACCATTTGAATGTGTGGTCACAATGCCTTGACACCGAATGATGTTTTGATCTGATCCTTTGAGATCTCCTCTTGTTGACACACTAATATCAAGTACCACTCTGCTACACAGTCACAATGCCTCTACACATAATGAAGTTCCAACCCGATGTTAATACCAACGGTGATTCAATTACCATTCTACTACATGATCATAATGCCTCTACACAGAATTAATTTCCGAGCTAACTCCTAAGAACTCTACTATCTGCACAAATGGTAGATCAATCTCCAAGCTTTATATGAGTTAATTCCTTTATCCAAAGCTATAATAGGTACTAACATGCTAATTAGGAGATATGTTTGGAGCATTAGTAAAAAATTCTAAGTAAGAAAATCCAATGAGTATGGTAAACCTTTCTCTCGACATTTTCTCATAGAATCTGATCTCCAAACAAATACTGCATACTATTCATCAATTTGAATTATGTAAGATATAATTGAAAAATTGTTAACTTTCCCATTTTAAAGGACTTTCACTTTGAGGTATTACCTGGTCCTAGGTTGAGTTGTCAACTGGTGGTGGAGTAAAAACTTCCTTTTCCTTTACAGTAGGCCTCCATTCCATCTTTAGGTTACCATTACTCTGATGGAGAGATGGATGTAGTTTCTAGAAATTTTCCACCAGATGCCCATTCCTCTAGCAATAAGTAGAAAATTTCCTCTTAAAATCCTTTTTTGAGATGAGGAACTCTTTCTACCATTTCTCAACTCTACATGACGAGATTGGTCTTTCTGATTTGCCTTGTTCCTGACGAATGGCATCAACTTCTTCATCAATGTCCTTCTCTTCCAGCATCTAGCCACATAATGATTATGCAATCCACAAAAGTACATGGAAAGGAATTCCACATTTTTAGAAATCATAACCATACTTCTTAAGCTGAAAAAGTGGATTAGAAGTTTTACTGTGCTTATGATTATGGTAAGAAACTGAAGGTGGAATCTCATTACCTCTTCATTGATTTCTCTTACCACATCCTGACTTGTGATGACGAAGAACAAGTTCCCTACTCATAATCTTCTTTCAGGACTAGTGGGGTAATCACATTGCTTTCCAAAGCTTATCTCCCATTAGCATTCTTGAGCGATCTCCAATTTCCATTCCCGCACTAGGAAAACCCAAACCTACAAAATGAGGACGATCCTCGACCTGTATTGGGTTAGCAATGCCTTGGCCATTTTTACCAAGGCCTCTTCCATCAAATCCCATTTTATCTAGTAACTTGGATCCAATGCCTCTAGTATGATTTTCAAAAAAACCAAAGACTTCATTACCTAAATCCGAAACCGAATGGGAGGAAGAAGAAGATTCCAGTGGTGAACAACTTACAGTGTAGTCATCTGCCATGGTCACTGCATCTAAAGTTGAAGGTATTTCCTTTCTCTAATCACCACACTAAAACATTTCCAAGAGCTCATCCTTGGTTTACAGTTCTGATTTCAAGTGAGGATTCTCCTTTTCCATGGAGTAATACATTAATCACAGGAAAGAATTCTCTTCCTAGATCTGGTGATTATAATCTTCAATTTTCTTGTTCTTTTCCTATTTAGACATCTTACCCATAGTGCACTTGTTCCCTGTTCACACAAATTGAACCAACTACACCAATATTGAAGCACTCTATTAATCAGATTTATCAAGCAAAGATGGAGCTAAAGCAGCTCTAATACCAACTTGATCCGAAAATAATCAAGTTTTATCTACCTGATCCCATACCCTTATAGGCTTTAAATATTTGTCGATAATTTTCTCCTTTTAATTAATAAATTTAAATATTAATGCAAGAAAATAAAGACAATTTCACAATGATTGATTACTGAGTTTGGAAATTGCCTAGGTCTCTAGGTTTTTTTGAATTGTTCACTAGTCAAAACTTTTAAGTTATAATAGTACTTTCACAAGAAAACCTAATGGAATTTAAATTGCCTATCAATGCTACAGTTTTCAAAGAATCTCTCGATGATTATTCGAATCATTCTTCACCTTCTTGATGGACAATTTCCTTCAGCTTCGATCGGCCTTCTCGATGCTATTAATGCATCCTCCAACACTCTGGTCAACAATCTAGGCTTTACAAGTGATTAATGTGGCTCAATGGGCCTATTGGGTAGTTTACATTTTACTCCCAATCACAAATATTCCATCTACTATTGCCTAAAATAATAGGCCAATAAACAATATTTGTCTATAGTAATTTTAGGAATTTAATATAGTTTACAAAACTATATTAAAATTTCCCTATTACTAATTCTCTCACATCCCACAAATAAGCTTACAAAAATAAGCTTCTCAGGCTAATGTGTGTCCGCCTTTCCGAGCTCTAGGAATGAGCTTCTCAATTGTGTCAAGTGTGTCCATTAAAATGAAATGGGTTCCCTATTTATACAAAAATAGGGCCCTTAAAAATGCATTTACAAATTATCCTAAGGCTAATTTTAGCCTAGCCCATACATGAAAAATGGGATTAATTCCCCATGGTGGTGGATTGCATTTGAAAAGGGATAAAATCCCATATTTGGTGGGTTTGATAATGTTTTAGGCTTTAATAAGCCTTTCCCATGCAAACATAGTGGTCTTGGGACCACTTGAGGCTAACTGCCCCCACCTCCTTCTCACGTGGAAGCTTCCACCATGGACTTTGCCCCCCAACACTGCTTCATCCTCCCATCCCCACGTGGACTTAGTATGTATGTTTGGTTGGCAGCTTATGTGGGTAAGTGGAGGTTTATGTGGGTTGACCACTTCACATTAATACATGGTTTCAAAATAAAACCCGCCCACTTAGACATGTGGCATGTAAATTGGTTTGTAAGTGTACTTACCTAGTTAATATAAATTTGATCCATACAATGTGGTATAGAAAATAATTAACTCGGTTTATAGAATATAGTCCACTTGTCATCTCTCGATAGGAAAATCAAGTGAATTAGAATCATGGTTGCAAGCTACATGGTGGCTTAGGACCCACCATGTCAGCAATAATACCATAGTCCACATAGTGGTTGGGCTCCCCTCTGTAACAATAGTTGAGCCTCTTATTCCGACGAGATATCTTTTTATGAGTGTTGAAGACCAGAGATTGAAAACCAACAAATGACTCCCTTTTCCTTTTCACCATATGTCACAGGTCATGTCATTGGTCTAATATTGACCTATTGACTGAGTTGACTTTCCGTTGATCGAACTTTGACAAGACATAACTAGAGCTCTCAATGTATGTTTGTCACGTTCTCATAGTCATTAGAAAGATCTCGAAATGAACTTCTGCACTAAAACCATTTAGGGATGTTTAGGGAACTTAAAAATGCTCCCTAATCATCTAGGGTTTCTCCCGCAAGGAGATAATTGAGCTATACCAAGTGTTTCAAGCCTTGCAACGAAGAACCTACCCAACAGAGCAAGAATAGCTCGTATACAAGGATTCTTTGCAGAATCTCTAAGTGGCCCTCTATGAGCCACATTTTTTATTTTTGGAAAGGTAAGAGATGTCGGATTCTTCCATGACCGGCATGAAATCCCTTGGTGAGTCACCAAACTGATTATATTCTTTTGTTAAGACTCTTTTATCAAACATTTTTTTCTCGCTCAACTCTAGATTATTTTGATCACTCAAGGCCAAAATCAACTAAGTATGAAAAGGCCCACAAAATTCTTCCACATGTCCCATCGGCGCAACCCCAAAGATGGAACTTTGAAGTGGGTTCTCAAACTCATGGAATCTCTCCACGTGTCTAGGGTTCGATGAGGTCACTCCCAAAGTAAGTTGAAGAGTCAAATATATGTCTGCCTCACGAAAGCTCTCCACATGTCTATCCAAATGCATGTTTTGTATAAGGCTGGTAAAAGATGACCCTAAATGAATCAATCCATCCACGTGGAAAGAAAAGGAAGCTTCACCGGCTAGAGAATCAATGGAAATACCAAGTAGGGAGTGGATGCATAGATTCCTATAAAGGAGTGAAATATTTATTCCAGATCTGAATTAAAATACTGACAGTGGTAGCACTGCATTTAAAATATTGGGGGAAGGAGCCAGAAGGATAAGAGCAAGGCCTTATCAAAATTGAAAGAAAAAAGGTGGTGGTTGAAAGTCGTAGAGGAAAAGATGTCTTATAAAGGGGGAGTTTTTAGCGAGAAGAAGAGAGAGGAAAGAAAAGAGTTCGATATGTTTTGTAAATTCTATCCTTAGTAAGCCTTTGTCATAGAAGAGAAGTGTAATATGTGCTTTTGAGGGCCTTATGTACCCATTCTCTATATGAATAAAGAGTTCTTATTCTGTGCAATCAGATTTTTATATGTTCTGAATCTTCATTTCTTTTATGAGAAGTAGTTCTAAATGAGTCAGGAAATTCATCGTGTTTGATGCCCTTAGAATTTCCCTGTTTCGTTTATTATCTATAAATCAATCATTTCATTTTTTTTCATACATTTACATTATCAGAGGAGTGGATAGTGTTGTGTATCCCTTCAACTATTCTAGATAAAGGTTTCAAATTATTTTGTCACTTTCCCTTCTCTTAGATTGGCGCATCGCCTTTTTATTATTATTTATTTACATGCTTTCCTCTAACCTTACCCCAACCACTAGAGAAGAGCCAACTTCTTTAATATTTGAGGTCACCTTAGAGCACAAGTCACACCAACCTAAGGTTTCCTATGATTTTGAGGGTTCATCTATAAGGATCATCGTCAACATTACCAATAAGTCATGCAATAATGAAAACCCCTTACCTCCTATTAAGATTATTCTCCATACTTTAAATGCATACATCTAATCACTACTCATGTTTATTGTTTAAAATTTGAAGATATGATTGTGTTCTTATTCATGGAAGACTAACGAGATAGCTCATGCATCGATAAAATTTTCTTTACACTTTTAAATGATCTTACCGGATCTACCATTCCTTTCTAACTCTATCTTTATGTCCAATCACAAACTACATCTTAGTTATAGTCACAATTCTCTCATAATGGATACTTAAGTCCTTGATTAGGTAAAATAACAAAACACAATGTGAATCATACCTAATCCTACTCATATTCATCCTCTCCTAATCTTTTACATTCATATTTCCATGATCTTATTTCTAAAATTTCAATTTGAACTCACTAAATAAACATCTCTCTCCTTAGTATAATGTCCTAACTTCACAATCTACTAGTCCCGGATTAAGAAATTTTTAGATATAATTCTCACCAAACTCACATCCTACACCCACCGCTAGGTTTTCAAATATTGTTTATAATGTTTTCATAGATTCCTAAGTTACGAACTCCACCCTTTTTATATTTATACAAGTCCTCGTTGGAGTAATAATAATTAGGTCTCGTATATAACTACATTATGCTGAAATTAATTGTCAAGGAAATACAACATGTATGGGCATCAAATAACCTCAAACCTTTTTTTCGCATAAACTAGAATCTTTTTGGATGATATCTTCCCAATTTTAACTTCTAAGTCAATGTAAGTGGTAAGATATAAAAAAATATTGTATAAAACCCTAATTGAAGGTTTAAACAATCCCGATAGGAGGAAAAGTTATGTACATTTCTTATCTGATATTTTCATCACCCCTAACTAGTTCCAACAGCTCTGTGGGACCATTATATAAGTTCTTCCTTTAAAACATTTTTCCTGAAGATGCCTCTATATATCTACACAATAATATCTTCACTAAAAACACAATAAAATTTATGAAAAGTAGGGTACATCTCATGGATATTTGCAAATTATCATGACAAACTTAACCTTATCTTCATTGATACACATCTATCCACCTTAATACATCTCATAAGAATGGAAATATTTAACAAACTCTTAACATTTCTTCTTAGAACAATATGATATATATACAAACACAGTTTTTCATGTATAAAAATGCCTATTAGAGGCTTATTACACTAAGAAATATCTTATTCACTTATCAAGACTTGATCAAACAACTTTATCCATATCCATTTATTATATTTTCACTCTCATAATTGCAATGTGGTTGAATTCCTCCATAATAGAACAAAAGCCAAAGTTAGGAGTTGTTGAAACAACTTCCTAAACCTTCTCAACCACTCTTACTTTGTCAACTTGCTTATCTAGCCTCTCTCCACATAATTTTATCCTTTTCTATAGTTGATTTGAGGAATATTTGACCATTTAAAATGATAAATCATGCTCACAAGATATTAGGACCCTATATTACTATATCCCTCCTATTTTAACATTCTAAATTTCAATTTTTGCTAATTTTGAGGGAAATTCCAAACTAAGCATATTCAACCTATTTAAGAACAATTGAAGCTTTTTAGTGGCTTGTTATTGACTCTAGAAGACCTCCTAGCACCCTCACACTATGAATGCATACAAATAATAATATTTACATCATGTACATAGCTTAGATCTTGATGCTCCTACATCAAATGTGTTCACACACTTATTTTCTCAGTTTGGTATTTTCTCGAACAAAAGTATGTGCATGAACTAAATTGTATGCGCACTATATATTTTACATGAAACAACACTTACACACTATACTTGCATAGGTGAAATAACGTGTACCATCTATAATGTGTACACATCTCTATGGCTAAGGAATGTGTACACATTCTTAGTAGTATGGATTTTTAAAGCTTTTTGATGTTGTAGGTTAGGAAGGGGCATATTTACTAGAGTAAATGTTAAGTGTATTTTAGTTGATGAGATAAAATTAGGGTCAATTTTCACATGATAGAATTGGTCTTATAGGTCCAACAATTATAATCTAGAAGATAATTTTTCAAAATCTAATCTAGTTAGTACTTACTCATTTTAAAGATTTTTGCAAGGACCTAAAGATTATAGTGAATAGATATTGTAGTCGTTGTTTGTTTTCGAAAACCTATAGTCGTTTTGTAGGGTTTTTGGCCTTCTGGATTGGTTGTTGACATTTATAGGAGTTTTGGATGTGTCAAAATTATATTTTACAAACCGCACAACTCCCAAAGATAATGACACTTTCTTGAGTATATGGAATCATGGGTTTCCCCATGAGTGTGGAGTTGAATCCTTGATTTCATCTTAAAATAAGGGTACCATCGTATTAGGGATGAGTACATACTTTACAATCCTGGGAATATTTGATCAACTATATAAATAGGTCCAATAGGTGAAGTTGATCTTATCTATCACACCACATCAATCCATGCATTCATCTGGGGAGGTAGTTAGTGATATTTCACATATGATATGAGGCATTGATAATGAATCAACATAATTTTTGACCCAAATTGTACCTTGGAATTTTGGTCAACTTATCTAAATTTTGGACTTAGAAAAAAATTTCTCTGAAAATCCATGGAACATTGAAATTTAGTATTCCATGGAGTCAATGAACTTTTGTTCCCTGGGTTCTCCTAACACACAGAAAAAAAGGATCAATTGTAGTATTCTACAGATCTCATAACCACGAAATGAAGGATTTCATACGTGGGACTTAGGTTTATTTTCACTTAAGTTAGACATTCGTGGAAAGTAAATGAAATGTTGCATTGACTTAAGAAATTTGGAGCTTCACAAGGTTGATCAATTATGTGAAGAAAGAAAAGGGTTCTACTTAGAAAAAGTTGTGATATACAAGGGAGCACATTGTAAATATCCACATAGTAAGGGTAAAATGTTTGGAGGTGACTAAATTTTGAAGGAACAGTACTAATGATTCTCTATTCTACTGGGTTTCCCAAATATAGTGTTTCACCGACTTCAAAATCAGTAGAAAAAGAAACATGGAATCAGTCAAAATTCCACACAACATGAAGAATAGATATGTGCAAAGCATGTGGAGAATCTATTTCCATGGATGATTAGAGGCTAGTGTCTTTCATATTTCTAAATCTACATAAGCATCTTGAATACAAAAACCATGACACAAGTTAGAAGTTGCGGAAAAATATAAGTTAAAAATATGAGGCACAAGCCACAAAAGATCCAAAACTTTTGTAATGTAAACCCACATAATAGAAGGTGTTAAAATGAATTCAAAGTTCCACATAATTCATAATTTTTTCATGTTTTAATCGAAGTAAATCCTAACCACTTCTCCAACAAGAACTTAATGATAAATGGTTCCTACACCTTATCCTACTAATATGATGACATAGAAGAGTGGCCCTATTAGAATCCTTTGTGTAGACACTAAATAACACACTTTCGGTATATTTCTATTCATGATCACATACTACTACTCATATGATTACTAAGAGAGAAAAGTATTATTTGATCATGGTATTTGGGCTCTATGCTTGCTTTCTGCTTTCTCTCTTGGTCTTACACTCATTCTTTCCCAGTCTTTCTTTTCATACTTCATTATTTCTAACTTTGGAAACAAGCACCCAGGTGCTATCTTCCCCTCTAGGCGTCCATGACCTCTTTATACTTTGCTTAAATACTTTGGGTTTTTTCTATCTATTTGGGCATCTTTCTTTTTACTAGTCACTATTTAAATGATTAATTTTGAAATTAAACCAAGGGAATCCTATAAATATAAAGCTATGTGATCATAATAAATGACTAATCACTAAACATCTACTATCACCACCTAAGGTTACATCCAAACTCCATTACAAGAGCATTCCAACATCCATACAAGGGAAAGGGACTGTATTTATTTTACATACACTTCATAAGATGGGAAGTTCATTTTTCCATGCACACATCTATTTACATCTTCTAAATCTATCTATTTCTCGCTATCAAGTGCAATGTGCACAAGATCCACCTAGGGCATGATTTCTACATACACGCACATAGTACTACATGGGGTATGTAATGTAGTATGAGTCCATAGTTATAAGTTTACTTTGTTTATAGATAAGGAAAGTACGACCTCCCATTTTTCATCTTTCTTTTTTTGGATTTTATATAGTTTCAGGGTTTTATAGGTGCTTATTTCTTATTGTAGGTTTCAGGTGAATAACATCGAAGTCCAACAACATACAAGAAATAAAAGGCCAAAACATTGAACATCTCGTGACCCTATAAAATTTAGTTTCACACATTTTGAGAAATCACAGTGCCTAGAATAGGTATCTAGTTCCTCACAAACCCTTGAACCCACATAGACATCATGGTCCGAGTATATCTGACACTCCTACAATTTTCTGGGTCTGATTGTGACATTCTACCTCTTTGTTCCATCATTTTTCCATCTTTACACACCATCGACATCACTTTCAATCAAATAAGTTTTTTTATCTCTTCCTTTGTTAACTAGGGTTTCAAATTAAATTACTTATTTTCTTGGGTTAGAATATTTACTTTATTGCAAATCTATATTTATTTACTGCGATGTTTCATATTTAGATTTAGAATCTATTTATTTCAATATTTTCTTAATCATTTTGTGAATCTGACTCATTTCAAATTCTCTTAGGGTCCTCATACTTTTATTTCTTTTGTTTTCCTAGGATATTGATGTAGACACATAGCAACAACAACACTTCAATTCATCTATCACAAGTTTTAACAATTAAAATACACCTTACTTTGCATATGAAATACCTTACAAGGTTCATAATGTACTTGTCTTGTTTTTATTTGCAATAATAGTTATAATTTAACACTTGAAGGTTTTATTTAATCTAAATACCATGCCTTTTACCTTGAGAGTTATGATAAATCACCTAATAGATTGTTCACAAGTCATATATGTGTCATTCTCACCTTTCTCTACTTTTGACCATCATCTTTCTTTAAGTGTCCCTTCATTTACAACAATCAACATTGGATCCTTTTAGCATTATTTCACCTATTTTCCACTTTTTCCCTGCTCATGCACTCATAACAATTTTAATGAACCACTAAAATATTTTTAAATATCAATCAAACTTACAACATAATGCTCCTAGTATAAATTGTCCTTCCTTCTTGTTTCGACGTAACATGTTTGGTTCATATGTTATTTTGGCCTTATTGAGGTGTTTCTAATAATCTGAAAATACCTATAGAATCCCCATACCAATTGAAAAGAGTTCCCAAAATTTAGACTCCTATCTCCTTGTATAACTCTTTGTATTCCACTTTTTGTGTTTGCTCAATAACCCTTACTAGGTTTTTGCCAGTAGACTGTCAAGCTTAGGATATTTTCTAGGGAACTTCAAAAATTATGAAAGGATTTTTAGGAACCCTTTAATTATTTTTCAATGTGTATGAAATTTCATTGATTAACTCCACCTCTAGGCCACTCTTCCTTTGTAACTTACCTTCCCTTCACTAGTCCTGACGGTGTTTGTATTTTCTCTCTCCAACTGTCATAAAAATAAAGAAATTGAACAATTAGTTATCAAAATTTCCTTCACCATTACTTTCTATGGGTTCTTGGGAATTTATATTGAAAATATTAAAGAAAAAATAGTTAATTTTATCCCTCAAAATTTTAACCCTAGCTTAAGTTCTTAAAACCCTACTAGAAGGCCCGAGAAGAGTGATTTCTGTATAACTTCCTAAAAATTCAACTCCAACCATGGAATTTTTACATGATATCTGTTAAGATGATATATATTGATTTGTTTTACCATTATTTTTTGAAACACATGCCAAGAATATTCCATGCAAGTTTTCCCTTACCCCGATATAGGTGTACATCATCACGGTCCATTGTTCCCGATTTCACAACATAAACTTAAACTCATTTAGGGTAATACTTCAAATAATTACATTTCATCATACACTTTGGAGGTCCATCAAACATCACAATCATTATTCAATTCATTTTCATGAGATTCCATAGATTTTACTGATCATGCACAATTTTCACTAGATCAAGAAAACAATCCTATTTACTATCATTACCACAAAGAGATTCTAAACATGCAAGTTACAAATCTTGTTTCTTGTCTCTTGGTCTTAAGAATGGATCTCAATGTTATTTTCATATGCCACAACAAGTTACACCTTCTACACTTTTCAAGGACAATCACAAGTCAAACTTATATCTCGGTTTTGCACGGTTACACAACCAAACATACTTAATTTACAAAATATGAGTAAAATTAGTTCTACATGTGCACCACTTAAGAAACCTTTTTCACCTTTATATATCTCTTATGATAATTTCATTTATATAAAAAAACCTACTTGAAAGAGAGTTCACAAATACAGGTATAAGTTATAATTTTTACATTGTCTTCAATAAATTGTAAAAGTTTTGATTTAGGGTTTGAATTTACACTTATCATGACATGAATAAATACTCTCCAATCACCACAATGTGTAAACAATTCCTCACAATTTCCAATACCACTATACTCATAGTCCCATCATTCTTTATCAATCTGGTCAAGATACCCATTTTATACAATAAGCTTCAAAACACAACCAAAACATTCACAAAGCTTACAACTAATATCTTACACAGATCATTTATGATATTTTTATCAAACATGCATTAGATATTCAACATAAATCACCTATAGTAAAACACTTACATAGTTATAAGGATACCAAATTCACATCAAACACTGTATTTTTCCTTCTTGAAGCCTCTAACTTGATTTCCATTTGAATGGGAATGCCCAAATTGGTTACATTTTCAAATTTTATATGTCCTCCATCGAATACCTAACTGAATTTGACATCTTAGACACTTGGTCACATAGGTGAACTTAGACTTAACCTCAAGTTGTTTGGCTATAGACCATAGTATTTTGATTTTCTAACTCATACCATGCTTCCTTGACCTTAGAAGGACCTAAGACACCTCATTATTCCTCATTTCATCTTTTTACAATATTTCAAGCTTCAAGAATGATTACCACAAGCCAAAAATGGTCTTAAGACTCCAAATTGCATTTTGGAGGGAAAACCAATTATTCAAATTTCCTAAGGACTTAACCTAACTTGATCATTATAGAGGGACTATGATGACCCTATTAACACCCCTTAAACCTTATCTAGGCTATTTCAACAAAAAAATTTGCATAATTTATACAAAATCTCAAAATTTTAATGTTGGTGAGAATATGCTCTGCGTCGATATTCTCATCATAAATATTTCTGTTCATGATTTCTTCTTAGCTAATCCTCAATTTCACGCTAAAAACATTCTTCTTTTTCTACTATTCATATTCCTACAAACACTCATCTGAATTTTTTTATCAAACATTCGTGAATGCATTTTCTCAACTAATTTAATAAAATATAAATATCTTATTTAAATCTAAATGTTAATATCTACCATAAATAATATACAATGAAATATAAATGCTAAAAATTTATTTAATTTATTAATCAAAGGGATTTTAGAGGATAAGGTACTTACCCTCATATTTTCTTACCTCACAATGAATTGGGACTAAGGCAGTGATCAAACAAAATAACAGATCATTACAATGAACCACACAAAAATGTATTAGAAGTGGAACTTATTGGATTGGGGAATGTGGAGAGGGATGGGGCACTGCGGATGTCCTAGACTTGTTTCTGGGTGCCACTGTCTCAGTAGAAAAGGTTGGAACCTTGTTTCCAATATGGTCACTAGGGTTTTGCACTTATTCATTTTTATCTCATGTATGTCACACTTAGATCATGGAGGTACCTATAAATATGCAATGAAGAAAAAACTTGGAAAACCCTCAAATAGACATCAAATCCTAAAAAGTAAAGATGTAAAATGAGGGGTCGGACTATCCTCAACCATCACAATGGTGGACTTTAAGCAATCGCACTACATCTATGACACAATGTACTAATGTATTGTTGTTTACACAATAGTTCTCCTCGGTCACCCTCGTGCCAATGATGCCAAGATAGTGTGCAATAGCTAGGTTAAATGAAAATGTGTGGATGGAATAAAATGAAATCCCCTTTACTATTTAATGTGTATGCGAGTAATGTGCCCAAATGCATTCCTTTTCTCTATGTAGATAGCTAGCCCTTGATAAGAATAGTCCACCCATATAATGATTTGTATGTTATGTTTATATAGGTATCTCTTGTTTGAATATCAAAACTAATGGCCCAAAATGCCATATATTATCTTAGAAGATGAGAGGAAACTAAAAATACCGATCTCAAATGTACAAAATAAAACAAAATATAAAGAGGACAAGGGTGCCTAGGATTGATAAGGGTGCCTAGTGTGACCATCCAACCCTAGGTGCTTGTTTTTAGAGACCAATGATGATGGATGAGTGAGAATTGACAGGTAGGGATCCATTAAACCTAATGAATTTTTTTTTGTATGAGTGATAAGTGTATAAGACAAATAATAATAAATACTAACAAGATAAACATAGCGACAATGGAATGTGCCATCGGTTAATACTTTTCTTATGAAATATCCATATATAAAACAACATACCCAGATGTATAATAATAGTAGTATGTGTGTGATTTTGTGTCTACATTTACCCCCACTTTATGTTGGTGAATGAAATCTCAGTAACATAAAGTAGATAGAGATGCATACATGAGAATTTTAGAGAATTCCATGTCACTGAATTACATGAAGAGTGTAGTAGAAGTACATTCTGAGTGAGAACATATAGTGTGATGAAACATGGATCATCACATTGATCCATGTGGTGTAACGAGAGACATGAGACCATTATGAGGAGCGCTAAGCAAGATTGATGATTGTGATGTTGAATGATTGAATGTCTCAATTTTTTTTGATGGAGATGTGATGGGGAAGGGAGTGATCAGTTCCCAACCCGATTACATGTGTATAAAAATTTGAGGATTTGGGCATCCAGATCTCGGAGGAAAAGTGTAGAGAGAGAGGTCTAGTTTTACTCTTCAACTTTAACTACATCCTCAAAAGATCTAGCCATTACAGATGGACAAAGATCAAATTTTGTTGAATTTGGATCCAAATTTTTGATCAAACATGATAACCCATAGAGAAGTAGTATAGGAAAGGAAATGTTGTATCATATCCCCAACTCTAAGGGTTTTTCCAAAATGTGTGTGGTGGCTTCCATGTTCAGTCATCTTCAAGCAATCAAAAATGTAGAGTAAATTCCCACATTAGGTCATCTAGGAAAGTGGTGATATAATTCCTAAGGTAGGTCATCCGGTGGATAAACAAGTTGTTTTCATGTTGATTGATTGATGTGATTCTGATTTTTATAGATATTAGAGTGTTTGTTATTTATTGATTGGATACTCATGGAGATATTTTACGGGTGTTGCACCCTGAGTTAGGTCAATAACGGGAATCGCTAGAAAATAATGAGTCATGTCATATGGTGTATGAGTAAATGTTTGATAATGATGGATTATGAATGTAGATCGATTGTGTAGTGGTGTGAGGGGAATTATAGGATGACCCCAATTGTATACCCCCTTTCGGTGAAAGGGGGAGTGATAATGAGAATGAATGTTACACCAAAAGTAAGCACGTAATGACGTAATCAGCAATGTATGAGATATAAAGAAAAAGTGTGTGTATAATTATTAGAAGATAATGTCAAGGAGAAATATTGTGTGTAATGTGTATGATACAATAGTAGTTGTAATTCTAAAAATAATACCAAAAATAGGAAAGAAATCAGAATATGGATACTCAAGATATGAGGGAAATCGTGCAATGTGTATTAGTAGAGAAAATGACAATGAAGAATGATGATAGTAAAGTAAATAAATGGAAACTTATTATAAACAATAATGTTATAAACTGATTAGGTAACTTATTTATCTTATGTGTGAGTGTGATAGAGAGCTCTAGGTGTGTGAGGATGCCACAAGTTAGAGCACTATAACCGAGTCAATTTGAGATGGTAGTGATAATCATGGCATCGCATATAATGCCGAAGTTGGTAAATGTGATTTTTTTCAAAAAATGTGCTAATAATGGTAATTTTTATGATTTTTATGATTTTCTTTTAAATTTATTGGTGTTTTGGAGCTAGAAAATATCGTTGAATGCGTTAATGACCTTCGGGACAAGAGCACCAAACATGGGCATTAGTTTCTTGCTCGTGGGTTCCCCCAAATCCTAATTCTATGCACCCGTGTCTAGAGAGTGTGAGTTGAGGCTAGAGTGATGTAAATGTGAAAGTTGATGTGTGTTGATGTTGTAGATGAGTATGTTTGTATATGTATAATGTGTTAACATTTGGTTTGTTTTTGTTTTATGGCGTGTAGAAGGACATCCATTCAAAAGAGTTTCTTAGTGTCTGCCATTTAAGTACATTGATCGATCAAGGGTTGTTATCCAATGAGTGGGATGTTTTGAATCAGACTGGCGATTTGTAGCCCGTAGTGGGGATTTGGGATGTGCCCCATAATATTCCTATGTTTACAATGTTGTGCAAGAGGTGGTTTTAAGATACTTGCACATTTTGATTACCTATAACGGAGATGACAGTCACACTAGAGGATGTGTATCACATACTACGATTACCTATTGTTGGCGAGAGAGTACATGATATGTGATGTAAGATCATCAATATGATAGAGTATACATAAGGATAACAATTCAAATATGTTTGTTTCATATGGTTGAGTGTTTCCCTTGGATGAGTGAGTGTAAGAGTGAATATGTTTGTAAAAGTGAGGATTAGGTGTGTAAATAGGGATAAAATTGGTAAATTAGTTGTTGAAAATCCCAATAAGGTCACTTTTAGGTGTTTCATGAGGTGGATATATTGAAAACGAGATTCATAGAGTTTTGGAGATAATTTTCATCCTATTCTAAGTTTAGTCATGTGGTTGAGCTCTCTTAGGAGCTAGGAATCTCAGCTTAGTAGGTTAAATTAGTAGAGTGGAGAGAGAATTCATGGAGAGTCGGTAAATATGAAATACTATACATGATGTAACAAATATTTAGACATATGAAGGAATATTTATAATTCATGATACAAGTAATAGAATATGTTTTTTCATGTTATATACTTGAATTTTGTAAATTGTGTGAAGTGTCTTTGTTTCATGCCAAGATGTAGAGATTTGATATTCATCAAATAAGAGAGTTTATAAATATCTGAATGTGTAGATATATGGGAAGATGTCCAAGGGGACCCACATAATTTCCTCAAATCATGAAATTGACCGTAATTTCCTATAGCTTATTTTCTCTACTCTCGGGTCCAAACTAAGGCATCATGTAAATAAAATTCTATCCAATTTTTAAAATATTTTGTTAAAATGTATTTCTAGAGGAAAATAATAAGTGTACTAAATTTCAATCCTGGACTCACACGTGTGAAGGATATACATGGATTTCATTGTTTGACTATAACAGGTTCCAAAAAAGGGAAAAATTGTGCATGAGAGACTTAGACAAGGATTCAAGCTACCAAAATTGGTAGGCACCATCTTCTCATAAATACGAGAGGTGGATCCATAAGTCTTCAAGTTAATCTAGATAGGAAAGGACCTAATACTATAGAAATGGAGGAAAATTAGACCTAATTTGCATAACATAGTACAAGGAAAGTGTGATTCCATACAAATGAGTAGGGTATAATATTTTGTTATTTCTAAGAACTCCAACAAGGGTCTCTATATCACCATTTAAGTTTTAGGGATGTTTCAAAATAAGTCAAGATATAATGGGATTATCGGGTTGGAAAGGCTAGTAGACCATAAGGCTTAAAGTGGATAACTCGATGAAAGACAAAGGTATGATTGCTTAAAGGTTCTAGACACCTTGTTTCAGGTTAGATGAGATGTTCAAAGAGTGGTGGGGTTGAATCATGACCCTATGTATGGTTTGAATCATGACCTATGTCTTACCTAGGTCTAGTCTTCTATTGGTAAGAGAATGTGTGCATAGTGATTGTGTAAAATATACAATGTGTGTGGAATGGCCTTAAGAGGATAGGAAGGGTGTTAGTGAGATGATGGGGATTTGTGAAAAAGGATCTATTATCATTAGCCAAGGTATATTAATTTCTTTCTTGGTTTATATATATGTTATTACTAATTCAAATTTATGTTTGAAAGAGCAACATACACAGTAATAGTGTTTGAACATGTTGCATATATAACTTGTCAATGAATTGTGATATGATATCCTCAAGGAAAGGGGTGATATAGAGCACCATGAAGGAAAATTCTCATTTAGTGAGAAAGGTCATGCATGCTTAAGGTGATTATGTCGAGAAAGATCATTATGAAACCTATTATATCCTTTGCATTAATTATGGAATCAAAGCTCAGCTCTGTTAGGGTCAAATTTATTGTAGAGAATTATATAAATTGAGATTGATTGAAAATGTGAAGTGATTTTTTCATCATGCAAAAGGTGGAGAAACAATCATTGCGGGGTATTATGGATTTTCTTAAGGGAGAAGTGATGAGAAAGATGGATAACATGATGCATGAGATCAGTGATCTAGGGACAAGGATGAAAAAAATAGAGGCATTATGTTCAAATATGGAGAGATAATATAATAGAGATGATCAAAACCATAGAGAGTCATTATTTCTAAGGAGATTTGTCTTACAACAACCAAATAAAGCTCGGGATCTAGTCCACGGAGAATCTTGTTCAGGACCAAATGTAAAACAAGAGGTAAGTGTTTCAATGTCATTATAGATAATGGTAACACAAATAACATTGTTTCAGAGGAAATGGTCAGTAAATTGGGCTTAATAAGGTTATTTCATCCTACCCTTGATAGGGTAGCATGTGTAGACACCTAAAATATGCTTACTGACTAGCATTTCCTCTAATTCAACCAATTGACGATACTTCATTTATTCCCTATTCTTTGCTCCATTCTCGGATGCCCCTTTTACGAAACCTTCTTGGTCATCTTCCTCCTATAGATAAGATTATTTGGCTAATACCTCTCTTATTAGCTAAACATTCCTCCTTTAGTCTATTCGAACCTCACTAGTTCTCTCTAGACCACTTCTATTGGCTTCGTAGGCTATCTATCAGTCCACGATTGGTTATCCAAACCCTACCAACTCTCAATAAGTCTCTAATCACTTGATAATCAAGTTTAAGTAGCCTAAAACATAGTTTACTAGTCTAAACCAAAATTAACTAAGCCTAAATCATGTTTATCCTAATCTAATCCTAAAGTTCTTTTTAGAATTTAGTCCCACATGCACCCAAATTCCAAACTCTTCCATTTGGAAAACTATAAATAGATGGGTCACCCCTCCCTCTAAAACTTACAACTTCACTCACAAGTCCTTCTCTCTCAAAGCACTTTCAAATGCATTAGAAATCATTTGTAATAGCTTTAAGCTATAGAACATTTGGATCTTGGCCATACTCCATTGTTGAGAGCTCCCCCATCTTGCATCCATCCACTCCATAATCCAATTTTTGAGTAATATGGAGAGAACCATTGGCCTTGAAGCCATTAATGGTGAGACTCCATTCTTGAAAGCTTGAGTTTCATATCAAACATCACACCTTTGATTGCTAAGTTGATCTTTTTAGGTTCAATTTCTTAAATTAAGTAATCTAAAGAGTAGAGAGTAGATTTATCATGTTAGTTTTTGATGTTTTTGTCAAAGTTATAATGCTTTCATGTTAGTTTCCCTTGTTTATCTATTATCTTATGGTGCATAGTTGAGTTAGCAAATATTTGAGGTTCTTTAGCCTTATTCCATAGCTTTTGCAACTTTCCATTGCATATATTTGGCATGCCTCGTAGGACATGAAGTCCATCCTCCATTAATGGAGTCTTTTCAAGCTATTTATTTTCAGTTTTCGTATAACTTTCATGCGTTTTAGGATAAATAGCTTGTTATTTACATGATTTTAGTTTTTAAGTGGGTTAAATCATTATTGATCATGTATATTTTGTGGGTTTGAGCTAAAAATAGGTTTCTTTGACTAATCTTTAACTTCTTTTGCTTTGAAAATTTTCAAATTCCATGATTTTTGTAGGTTTTATAGGGGGTGTGCGTAGGTGTCATTCTTGGTGCGTCTCGTGTTGAAATAGGCATGCAAATGTCGGTAAAGGGTGCATCTATGTCAAACTACATTCACCATCAATCTTCCAGAGGCCATAACTTTTGTTGCATTGGAAAGGTATCATAGAGAAATACACAATAGAATCATAAAATTAGGATTTTGACATACATAAAATTTATGATTTACATTATTAGGTAAATAGTCAATTATTAATGTGTCTTAAAGTCTGAAATCTTGGTTTATTGACCATTCTAACACTTTAAAAGGTTTTGTGACAATGAGAGTGATTTACAGGTTGATTTTCCATCATATTTTTGTACTAACCAAGTTTAGTGTTCACATTTTTCATTCGTAGGGGTCCTTTGAAACGCGTATGCTCTTCCCTCGCACCTTTTAGGTGATATTGGGAATCAAAAGTGTTTCAAAACTATCTGTTTTGCTTCCAAAACAATTCAAATTTGGCTAGAAAGAATTTCCTTTTGCAAAACACTTAAGGTATTTTCCATGTATTCTTTTAGTTGGGTTTCCACATTGTGTATGCTCTTCCTTCGTGCCTTTTTGGTGATCTTAGGAATCAAAAGCAACACAAAAACTCTCTTTGATATTATGAGATTTTTGGAAAACTACTAATCTTAGTATGCGAAGACGAAAATCGCATGTCAAAGAAATGCGTCAAAGACAAAAACATAAACCGCTAATACACATATTTTTTACAGGTTGCCAAACGGTGTGATACTTAAAACCACATTAGGTAAAGCAAGATAAAAAACACACAATATTCAAAACATTGTATTGTAGGTTTTGAAAAAGGGTGCATGCCTATCCGTTGAACTGAACATAACCCCTTTGGCATAACGCCTTAAACTACAACGATGGGGGTGGTTCCAGAACCCTAAAGTAATCCATCGTTGAGTAACCTCGTGGACGAAACAAGAAGTGCCTCACTTACACACTTGATTAGTTTTCCTTGTGAGTTAGCGTTACAATGTTGTCTCTATCGCAACCCTAGGATAAGAGTACATGATGGATGCATTTAGTTCCCACTATACTTGAAGGGGGAAAAGTCGAGATACTCCCAAATTAGTTAGTGTGACTTTTTGGGTAAATCATGCCTGCTCTTAGATGGCTTTGTAACACCTAGTTGAGAGAGATTTTTAAGGAGGAAATTTTGTCTTGAGGCCCACTTTACTATTCCTTTGTCACGTCTTGGCCATCATGAAGTGATAACTTGTTTGGATTCAGAACCTTGTTTTTCAAACAAGGCAAAGAATCCACTTAAGTTGGATCTAAGTGCCTTTCATCATGGAAATCAAATGATGTTTCACTTAGCTTAGCTTATTTCTCACCTTCGGATGAGGCGAAGCTCTACCCAAGTGGTGCTTAGTTTATTTTTCATCTTTTGATCTACACCTTTGCGTTCTTATTGCCCATTTGGGGAAATAGAAGGCATCTTTTGGGAGTGTTTTCATAGATAGTGTTCACCAATTTTTTCTATTTACACTCATCCATGTTTACCGCTGAGTTGTTAAACATCTAAAGTGTGTGGATGCATCCTCATATCTTTGATGGCCACTTGATCTTGATTTCAATATCATCATCATAGTTCGGATTGATTCATCATTTGATCTCCCTTTGACGTGTTACCTAGTTTGCATTGTCTCAACACAATTAAAATACTTATGTCATGTTTTTCGTAGACGTGATCTAAGTATCCACATTGTGGCATTATGCTTCACCCAATTTAACACATCGTTAATATACCTTGACTTGGTTTTACTTCAAACATTGTCCAAAATATTGAAGAGTGTCCCTTACTTTTTTGTGTCGTTTCGATACCACTTTGACACTAATATCTAACTTCTTCGTGAAGCTTGATTAACGTGTCCAATTGGTGTGGTTATGTGGCTTGGATTTGTAAACCTAACCTTTAAAATTTTTGCCTTGTTGGTTGTTGAACACGTCATAGTATCCTTTGATTTGGAGTCACATCTACCCTTTGTTAAAATTTACGCCTTGTTCATTTCGAGCTTGACACGTAAATGTTGACATTTTGTTGATCATCTTTTCATCGATCTATCATTTTGCATACGCATTTTCATATGGTGTATTTCCTTTTTGATTGGCTTTGTGTTTCACACTTGCATGATTGTTCCTTGCGATTATTCATCGAGAAAAATATTTTCTAGGACAATCCCTTTTGATCTCATTGGAATTGCATCATAACAATGTCTATTTTCCTTAGGCCTTCTTCGGAAAATCACGCATGCATCTTCATACTTACAAAATGTCTAGTTAGATGTCATTATGCTTCCCTGAATCGACATGTCACTTCATTCCCTTTGAAGGAGTTCCATCACACTATCTAGATATAGACATTTGTGCTTAAAACAATGCCATAAATGATTGATGATCACACGGTTTCTCACACTTACTACAATACGGACCCTAGGTTTAGCAATTTAAATCAAAAGATTCCCATTACAACTAAACCTCATTTATTTCATTGTGCTAGAGGGCCCATTTGGGTACCCTATTCCCCACCTTCAGTTCATAGTCAGTGGTATGGTTTGGATGCTTTAATCCAAATTATTATTCAAGTTACCCCACTCTTATTCTTCTCATTCAGATCCAAACTATAGTTCGAATCACACTCTTCTTCAAAAGAATCAGATCCCAACTATTGTTTGGATACCCCTAGATAAAATCTTGAATCACAGTCCTCCCTTCCTTCACAAGACATTTATTTCAAATCACCTCAACAACGTCTTTCTCTTTTGAAGACTCATGCGACTCCATGTTCCATCAATTGAAGATTTGATTCGGTTCATGAGTCATGGTCCTCCCTTTCTTCACAGAACCTCCTTCATCGTCATCTCAACATCCTTGTCCTCTGTTGAAGAGTTCCATGACTCGCATTCCCTTTAGTCAATCATCTAATTCAACTCTTGCATCACAACTTAATGGATGGCTATGTGATCCTATTTTCTCTCCTACATTACATCATCTTCTAGAAAATCAATCTAGGTCCAAATCCAAATTTTCCATTCATGAGACATTTGCCACCAATCCTACTTCCTCTCTTGAGTCATCTTCTTTTTTCAATCAATCTTCCCCCTTATCAAACCCATTTCTTCTATTCATCCTTCTATTGTCGAAGAACTAAAAATATACTTGATTGATTTATCTCGAATGAAGAAACAATCATAGTACATGAAGATATCCCTCTAAAGGATTGCAAACAAGTATTATTTCTACAACTCGATACACTCACATATTGGGGAAAATAAATTGATCCTTTTCTATAAAACATAGAGGAAAATCCTAAGGTCATGGAACTTGATTCTTCTTCTATTCCATCTTCACCTTCTTCTGAGCATGATGAGATGTCGAGGTCTATCATTGAGCCATGGCCTATATTAAATTACCAAATCATTCCTTATCTATCATCATTCCTCAATCAAAATCTTGTCTTGGGTCACCGTTGAGTAACCCATCATCTTCTTTTATCTTGGATCCACCCCTAGGTAGCCCTCCATTTTATACTTGTGGGTTACCTCCTAGTAGCCCATTCCCTTCTATTCTTGGGCCACATCCTAGTAGCCCTTCATTCTCTTCTATCTATGGGATACCTCTGAGTTTTCCCTCCTCATCTTACCTAGGCCACACCCTAGCATCCATTCATCATATTCTTTTAGTCTTGGGCCATGTCTTATTATCCCTCCATATTATAGCCATGGATCACCTCCAAGTAGCCTAATTTCTTCCATCTTCTATTAGTGGCTCACCTCCTGTAGTATCCCATCCTCTTTAATTCTTGGAGCGTATCCTTTTCATCCATCACATATTTATTCTATCAATGATTATGGAAATCCCACGGGTCATTTCTCACATATGTTATAAAATCAACGTTCTCTTTCTTCTCCTTCTCGGGATTAGAAAAGTCCCTCTCAAACATAAGAAACCCAAACAATTTATTAATTAAGCTCGGATCAAAACTAAATATCTCTATAGCTCCCAATAAATCAAATGATCTTAAGGTTAAACATCAAACACGATTCAAAAACGCACATCAACGTAACCATCAAGTATGGCGTAAAGTGCATAAACCTCTAGATAGGGAACTCAAGCTCCCACATATGAAATCCATGTTTCAAGAAAAATCACAGTCATTTGTTGAGTACGAGCTCACCTCGATCATCGAGATCGAGATAACATGAATCTTGATAAACAATCACACTTAATCTAGCTTATCAAGGAAGTTGAAAAAATCATTGTCGGATCCTATCACATGGAATGACTTTGTTAGTCCCAACTTTTCCAAAAACTATTAAAAACAATTCAAAATTACAAAAAAAAATGAGAAAACATTTCAAACAATCAAAGGTACAAAGATCAAACATTGTAATTAGGTATTGCATACACATGGATGTTTCTTTCTTCCCTTCCTTGTTCTTCTTCTACAAGTCTTCCTACTATTTCCATCCCTTCGGTGATATTGTGCTTATCCTTTCCACACACATTTTCTAACATTTATATCTATGGTATCTGTTTAACCCATGTCTTTTATCACCTTGCTAAATTAAAAACGACCGACCTCTTAGAGATCCTATCACATTCAAGCATCTAATAAACTTGTTGCAAAGAAATTTTGGACATATTTGTTGACACTAGCCAATGTCATCATCACAATCAATTCCACCTCCTTTCATCAATCCATATGGGGTTCTTAACCCGTTGTTAAGCAAGAGAGTGGAAAAAGTTTTTAGAAAGAAAAAAGAAACAAAATCAATCAAAAAATCAGAAGCTAAAAGCTACAAAGAAAAAGAAAATTGATATATTACTCTCTTGGGGTATTTCCAATAAACTCTATCGGGGCTATGGATGCCTAATCGGCAAGAGATAAATGTTGTGATTAGAATGAAATGCATGTCTGCTCATGGATATGGACGCCTGGTTGGCAAAGTGAGTAAATGTATGGCTATCCTTCCACCATCCATTCACAAAATCACCTTTCAAAATAAATCATTCCTACACATTAGCTAGGGTGTTTTCACTTGTTGTCTATTAAATCTTCCCTTCAAGAGGTAATTAAATTCTATGTACATTACCAAGTGTCTCATTTTGAACCTTGTTCGACTCTTACTTTAGTCCTTATCTTGTCTCACAATTTGTGCCTTTGGCTAATCACTTCTTCATCATGAGCGATTATAAGATACATTCATATCATTCACATTTTTCTCATACTTCGTTTAGAACATCTATGTGTATTGCATTACTTTTTGCCATGTTTCAGACACCTTTGTCCCCTTTCACAAAAAATAATCTCTCTCCTTCCTTTCTATCATGTGCTTTTAGGCTAACTTATGTCTTTGGGGGCATCGTTTCTCCTTCCCAACACTTCATTGGTTTACATTCATCATCATGTTGAACCTATCCATAAATTCCTTGGGTCCTACTTCTACACATGAAGAGTTTGCCTTTAAATACTCCCACCTAATTGCTAGGGCATTTTCGCATCTTCACCTTTCTTGCACGCACGTGGCTTTATGCCCTCAGTACATCCCATCTATCTGCTAGGGGCATCCACGCTTACGCGTCTTCTTCCATAGTTTCAAAAACTTTTAGAAAAATAAAAAATATTCAAATATGTTAAAAAAAAAAAATAAAAACATTCACATATGTTTCAAAAATTTCTAAACAATATAAATCATCCTACAAAACGTCACTATTTATTTCTAACCCATTCATGTGTGTGACTCGTGGATCATCTTGATCTACCTCCATCAATAAAAGCTATGTTTCTTACTTCGTCTATACTCTAGGGCACAATGAGTTGCCTAGTACTGTTTTGTAGTGCACATTGCTTTTTCATCGGATCGAAGTGTCCTCCGTTTTCCTCCTCACATGCATCCTTACTGGGAACCGTCATTAACCCTTGTCGTTAAATCACATAGTTCGAACTAAAGCTTGATAATAAAAACATTACATTATGTTTCTTTGTTAGGTTAGCTTGTTTAATTTCTCGTATTGCATTACATTATGTATGTTGCATGGAGTTAAGAATCTTTTATTTTCTCGTATTGCATTGCATTATGTATGTTGCATGGAGTTAGGAATCTTTTACTTTCTCGTATTGCATTACATTTTGTATGTTGCATGGAGTTGGTGTTTTTAGCAATGGACATTTGTTCATATATGCCTTTTCATGTCATACAACACTTTTGTTCATTCTTTTTAAATAAGGACCGATGATGAAGATCATTAGCAATATGATGAAAATAAAGTTGTTTAAAATGCACTAGATGGATGTTAGCTTATTTCCTCTTCCTCATACTCCTTTTCTTCTATATCCCCTTTCTTCTTCTTCACTATTATTTATTTTGTTCTCTTTCTGTCATATTTTTTATCGTCAATTTAGTTCTTCTATTACCCCATCGACAATTGAGGGCGCATCCTTCATTCTACTCATTTTTCTTCTATCCCTTCAAAATTTTCTACTTTCTTTTTGAAGTGACGTTACTTACGCCACCTCAAAGAGGGGAAAATGTAGACACCTAAAATATTCTTACACCTGGCATTTCCTCCAATTCAACCAATTGACAATACTTAGTCAATTCCCTATTCTTCACTCCATTCTCGGATGCCCTTTTATGAAACCTTCTTGGTCATATTCCTCCAATAAATCAGATTATTTAGCTAATATATCTCTTATTAGCTAAAACTTCCTCCTTTCGACCATTCGTAACCTCCTAGTTCTCTCTAGACCACTTCTATTTGCTTCATAGGCTATCTATCAATCACAATTGGTTATCCGTACCTCTCCCAACTCTCAATAAGTCTCTAATCACTTGCTAATCAAGTTTAACTAGCCTAAACCCTAGTTAACTAGTCTAACCCAAGCTTAACTAAGCCTAAAGCATGTTTATCCTAATCTAATCTTAAATTGCTTTTAGACTTTAGTCCCATATGCACCCAAATTCCAAACTCTTCCATTTGGAAAACTATAAATGAAGGGCCACCCCTCCCTCTAAAACTTACAACTTCACTCACAAGTGCTTCTCTCTCAAGAACTTTAGAAAGGCATTAGAAATCATTTGTAATGGCTTTAAGCTATAGAACATTTGGATCTTGGCCATACTCAATGTTGAGAGCCCCCATCTTGCATCCATCCACTCCATAATCCAAGTTTTGAATAATATGGAGAGAACCATTGTCCTTAAAGCCATTAATGGTGAGACTCCATTCTTGAAAGCTTGAGTTTCATATCAAACATCACACCTTTGATTACTAAGTTGATCTTTCTAGGTTCAATTTCTTGAATTAAGTAATCTAAAGAGTAAAGAGTAGATTTATCCTATTAGTTTTTGTGTTTTTGTCAAAGTTATAATTCTTGCATGTTAGTTTACCTTGTTTATGTCTTATCTTATGTTACATAGTTGAGTTAGCAAATCTTGTAGGTTCTTTGGCCTCATTCCATAGCTTTTGCAACTTTCCATCGCATACAACATGCATGTAGAAAAATCATCAAATTTTAGTCAATCAAGGTGAGTGTACGATTCTATTTCAAATTATTAGTCTAAGAGATGAAGTTTTATGTTATTTTATGCCTATGGATGTGTGTCATCTAATTTTAAGGAGGACATGGCAATATGATTAGAGATTAGTGTACATTGGTAAAATGAATAAGTGTTTTGTAATTAAGGATAGAATAGAACATGTTTTGGTGCCTTTGATGGATCAATATGTAGGTACTAAATGGAGAAGCATGGTGTTTAGAATCAAAGAATTTGTTGAGAATAACAAGAATCGGGTCTTAGAATTCATGAAAGAGGAATAATGGGGCATGCATGTGTCCTTGGAAGGAAGACAAGATAAAACAAATGTTGTCAAGCAAGATCAGCAATCAAGATCCATTGAAAAGGATCATGAAGTATAGATGAAATCCCAAGAGAGGCTGAGAAAGAATATGAGTTTCTCAAGAAAAGAGAAGGATAACCAAGATGGTCAGTTGAGTCACCTAAGTAAGTGTGACATAAGAGAGTTCTCTCATAGAAGAGAAGAAGAGGAAAGGACATGGGAGAAAGTCCCTGAAAGATCCTATGCAACATCTAGAAGAGCAAGAGAGTTAGAAGGCACAAGAAGGTTTCATGAGAAGGAAAAAAATTTGATAGGTCATTTAAAGACCAAGATAGAGAAGATGAAGGATATTCAGTCTTTAAGAGAATAATAAACAAAGAAAGAGGTAGACCAAGGGAGAGAGGAGACTCAAAACAAAAAAATTCATGAAACATGGTACAAGACCAATAAGCATGAACTAAACTTGAAGAGAAATTGTAATCTATATGGTTAGTATCAAATCAAAACAAGTTGTCAAGAAGGATGGAGCTGAATATAGGACCATGGAGTGGAAACCAAAGATCGGCACAAGTCAAAGGATTAATGAAGAATCAAATCATACATATCAGTATCTAGAACAACAAGGAGGTACAAGGGATGGTTCTTTTGAGCATATTTTCAAGTTTCAAGAAGAAATCAGGGTGAACAAACAAATAATGAAGTCTAAGGAGCAATTGTATAGTCTAAGCATGCATGGGAATGAGGTAAGAAATAAAATATCAATCAAGAAAACATTAGGGTAATGAGTTAAGGAGCATAACTTCTTATATAAAGAATGTATGAGGAGGTATGAATTTGAAGAACGAGCCAAGCATGAGATAAGTCTACACAGGTTTAATAAGACAAACATGAAGACAAGAAGAATGGAATGTGATGAAGGTGTGCATATACATGATGAAAGAGGTCTGATGGTATTCAAATATTGTTTTGGGATAAATTCTTTTATAAGTGAAATGTAATTGAAAGCAAGGGGATCCTAAGAAAAAAATACTAGTATATGCAAGATGATAGTACAACTAGATGAATTCAGATCAGTTCAAGAAGGAGACATCATGAAACTTGAGGTAATTTTTTCAGGAGCATTACTTGGTAAAAAAATGGGCTAAAATTCTAGTATGGTAACATAGAGAAGACAAAGGAGAGAACTGATGTTCTCAAGTGCATTCTACTAGTTTAAGGAAGGTGTGACAATGGAAAACTTAGAACTTCAAGTGAAGAAGACTATAAACCACTTGAATGGTGATAAAATGCAAGGAATGAGACCAAAAGTCAGAAAATTATGGACTAATAAAGTATTAAAATAGGGAAAATCATGGAAAAGAAACAAATAATGAAGATTATGATAAAAGTGTTTATCTACAGTCAAGAAGGACAAATGTAAAAGAAATCAAGAATTCTAAGAAGCTAGAGGAACTAAATGACCTAAAAAAACATGGATATTATACATGTAAGGATGTTTTATACTATGATGAAATTAAACACCATTGGCTACATTGGACAAAGGTTAGATCTAAGTAGTCATGTAGGTTCTTAACAAATGTAAAGGAATAGGATTTCAACATTGAATATTTCTATTTCATTGACAAAATAAATAAGGCCTATCACGAAGCCAAATGTGAAGATGAGAAGAAAATGATGGTGTAACAAGTGGAGAAGGCACTTATGCCTTATAGTGTAGTACCTAACATTGTTCTAGATGTTGTGACTATAGATATACAAGAATAAATAAAGAAAGATCCACTATCGAATCTCATTAAAAAGATATAGGAAAAACAACAAACGAACATGAAGACCCAACCTATAAAGGAGAAATGTAGATATTGGTTCAAATTAGTGGTAGGGAGGAAGAAGATGTCAATAAGTTAAAGTATAACATAAGATATTACAAGAAGAAATTGGAAAGAAAGGAAAAGAAGAGTTCTCCATGGCATTTGATTAGGAGCTCAATTATTTTTTTCACTGGGGAAACATGATGCGGAGCATCAATATGATAGAGTATTCATAAGGATAACTATTCAAATATTTTTGTTTCATATGGTTGAGTGTTTACCTTGGATGAGTGAGTGTAAGAGTGAATATGTTTGTAAAAGTGAGGATTAGGTGTGTAAATAGGGGTAAAATGGGTAAATTAGTTGTTTCAAATCCCAATAAGTCCGCTTTTAGGTGTGTTATGAGGCGAATATAGTTGAAAATAAGCTTGAGAGAGTTTTGGAGATAAGTTTCATCATATTCTAAGTTTATTCATGTGGTTGAGCTCTCTTAGGAGCTAGGAATCTCAGCTTAGTAGGATAAATTAGTAGAGTGGAGAGATAATTCATGGATATTTAGTCAAGATGAAATAATATACATGATGTAACAGAGATCTAGACATATGAAGGAAGATGTATTATTCATGATACATGCAATAGAATGTGTGTTAGCATGTTATATACTTGAATTTTTAAAACTATGTATAGTGTGTCTATTCTAGGGTGAGAGGTAGAGTTATAGAAGTCATCAAGCAAGAGGGTTTAGAAATCAGAATGTGTAGATAGATGGGTAGACATCTAAGGGAACCGACAAAATTTTCACAACTCATGAAATTGACCCTAATTTCCTGGAGATTATTTTCTCTGCTCTTGGGCCAACACTAGGGCATCATGTATTCAAAATTATATCTAAAAAAAATTGTAATATTTTGTGGAAATATATTTCTAGAGGAAAATAACAAGTGTGCTAAATTTCAAGCCCGGACTCACACGCGTGAAGGATATACATGGGTTTATTTGTTGTAGATTGTAACAGTTCCATAAAAAGAGGGGAAAAGTGTGCATGAGAGTCTTAGAAAAGGATGAAAATTAAAAAATCGGTAGGCACCATCAATCTAGAGGTGGATCCATAAGTCTTCAAGTAAAGTTAGACAGGTAAGTACTATTGCTATAGAAAAGGAGGAAAATTAGACCTAATTTGCATAGTATAGTAGAAGGGAAGTGTGATTCCATACAAATGAGCAGGGTATAATATTTTGGTATGTCTGAGAACTCCATAAAGGGTCTCTAGAACACCATTGAAGTTGTAAGTTTGTTTCAAAATAAGTCAAGATATAACAGATTATCAAGTTGGAAAGGCTAATAGACTATAAGGCCTAAAGAGGACAACTCGATGAAAAAAAGGTAGTATTTTTTAAAGGGTCTAAACACCTTGTTTCTGGTTAGATGAGATGTTCCAAGAGTGATGGGGTTGAATCATGACCCTATGTATGGTTTTGAGCACTTAGACCAATAGGCCTACCTCGGTGTAGTCTTAAATTGCTAAGAGAATGTGTGCATAGTGATTATGTAAAAGATACAATGTGTGTGTAATTTCCTTAAGAGGATAGGAAGGGTATTAGTCAAATGATGGGGGTTTGTGAACAAAGGAGATATGATCATTAGCCAATTTATATGAATTAGTTGCTTGTTTCATATGGATGCTAATACTAATGCAAATTTATGTTTGAAAGAGAAACATGTCAGGTAATAGTGTTTGAACATGTTCCATATATAACTTGTCAATGAATTGTGAGATGAGATCCTCAAGGCAAGGGGTGAGAGAGAGCACCATGAAGGATAGTGTTCATTTGCTAAGAATGTTCATGCATGCTTAAGGTTAGTATGTCTAAGAAAGATCATTGTGAAACCTAATAAATCCTTTGCATTGATATGACAAAGTGGATGATATGTAAAGATAGATGAGGGCCGTTAGGTGGTATTTTTGGGGACTCGAGTTCCTACTTGAGGCCCATATGAGAATAGATGTTATTATAAGGTTAGGGTGCCGCGATTGCAGAATTTCATTACCGTGGTGATAGCGTCATCGATTCCAATGAAGGTATTTGGTATAGGAATCTTATATAAGATTCATGGTATTTTTCATCGAATAGAGGAATATAGCACTATGTATTCCTAGGATTGATGTGTATTATCTAACCTTGAGCATATTGCAGTATTGAGGCCAGTTGGTGGGTCACGAGGATAGTTGGCTGACCAGATATATTTATAGCTAGGTGGTTTCGTGTATAGGGAAAGAAGATAGACAAAAATACCTATAGAGATATGTTAGATCACATGGGGCCAGAGGCCATATTGAGATTATAGAGGATGGCCAAAGGATGTAGTAGAGCTACGATGTGTACGTCATACTCTATCGCTGAGGATTGGTTTCCAAGTGTGGCCAAGTTATTTCAAGTTTAGTGGGTTTCATGGAAATTTGACATGGCCCAGGATGTACCCCCAGAGCCATATGTATGGGTTGTATTTATTATGGCACCAAGGAGGGTTTGAGCAAGAAAATGGATGCCAACAAAGCAACTAGTACCTCCCAAGTCAAACAAGGTTGATGTGGTAATAGATCCAATTGATTTGGATGACGCATGATGCACGAGGCATATCGTGCATGGTGGTCATTACATCGGTGGTTGTTTTTGTTTCCGTGTTGGTGGATGTAGTAGGATTACCTCAAAGAGGAGGAGTAGAGGAGAAATCACATGTCATTGATGGAGTAGTGCAACGATAATAGAGCATGAGTATTTGTATAGTTATGTTGTACAATTTGTTAGTTGGTTTTGTAATGGTCATTGTTGTCTAATGTGTTGTTCTTATGGTTGTAGGTGATGCGTATTGGTCATTGATTGTGGACACATCTATCCACACATAATGTGCCCACCGACATACTAGCGGGTTGAGGCAAGTTAGAGTGGGTGGATGTAATTTCAGTGAGCATGCCCATTTTCCGGAGCTAGTGGCAATAGAAAAAACAACGTGTACCATGTTCTTGAGTGAGAGGAACAGCTATGTAAGTAGAAATGATGAGTTGGAGAGGATGCGAGTGGCAGTCCTCTTGATAAATATGTATTTGTAGGATTCGTAAAGTTATAGGGTCATTATATAGAGCGTTCGATGGAGAACACACTATTACATATGCGAGATAGAGAGATATAGGGCTGTAATCGGTGATGTAGGGTGGGCGGAGAAGAATATACTTATAGAGATCTCATGGTAATGGATAGGGATAGAGATGATGATATATTATATGTATATAAATATCGGTGTAGAGGGGCTTAGTCCCCCGGTGATGGGTTTTTTTTATTCGAGATGTATATAGACTATTGACATATGTTGTTATATTTAATGTTCACTAATGATGATTATGACTCATGTGTTGATATATGATGTGTTGATGATTTTAATTATATTATATGTTTTTATGTTGTGAATATTGTTATATTGATTTGATTTGAAATGTATAGTTGTTGATGACGAGTAATGATAACATAATAATGATGTAACATATAAGGTGATAGATAATGTATGTAGTATGAACGAGATGTGTAATAAATAAATGATGAAAGAAGTACTATATAAATGATATAATTGTTAGGAATTAGAGAACAAATATGTGGAAACAATTCCTCAAACCACAGCAGTAGGAAACTATATAGCATAATTATACTTGCAGAAATATAACAACATAAATGAATAATGCACAAAATAAGACAAGACAAGATTTAACATGGTTCACCCAATGTGGGCTACGTCCACCAAGAACTTGCTCAGATTTTATTATCAACAAGAGTAAAACAACTCTCATAGTCTTCTCTTAGTTATGAACTCACAACAGAATTCCAAAGATGCTAAACCACATCTAAACCACAATTGACACCCAATTGCTTAACCTTGATCACTCTTGATCACCTCTTGATCTTTAAGACTCAAGACCTCTTGAACACTCAATATATCTTCAAGATACCCTAACACCTATATTTATAGGATTAAAATCCTCTTAAGAACTCCTAAAGCTGACCCTAGAAGTTTGAAAGTCACGATCTTTCAACTTTTCACGACCGGAAAAACTATCCCGACGTTAATGACCAATTAACAACAGTTAACAACAGCAACATCACAAGACAGCGAGCACAACGACTACACAAAAACATCACAGAAAATGACTGCAGAATGCTCTTGAAGTCTCCAAACTTAACCATTGAAGCTCCAGCACTTCAACACTGATTCAAGAAGACCAAAAATAGGCTCCACACCCCAACAATCTCCCACTTAGAGACTGTTTTCACTAAGAAAAGTTCTTAACCATTCATTATCAACCATGAAGGCTAATCAAAGTTCAACACAACTTCAACTTCTCCCTTGTGACCACCTTGGTCATCATATTTGTAGGATTTTGACTTGGTATGAATCTTTTCTAGCTTCAACTTATCTTCTTCCAAACTTGTCTTGATGAAATGATATCTCGCCTAAACGTGCTTCGTCTTCTAGAGTGGAAAGCGGAGTTCTTCACCAAATGAATAGTGCTCGACCATCGGTGTGTAGTCTCCCAAATTCCCTCTTATGACCTAACTCATCAAGCAACTTCGTAGCTAAATCATCTCCTTGCTTGCCTCTCGTGGCAGCAACATACTCAACGTCTCGTGGTTGACAAAGCCATAACCTTTTTTAACTGTGAAATCCAACTCACCGCTGTATCACCAACTGTAAATACATAACCTGTTGTGCTCCTCCTACTGTCCAAATCTCCTACCATGTCTGAATCTACATATCCACATAATGTAGTGTCTGATCCACCAAAACACAATGCTGCTCCCATGGTCCCTCTCAAATACCAAAGGATCCACTTTACTCCTGTCAGTGCTCTCTACCTGATCACTTATAAACTTGCTCACTACTCCCACTGCATGGGAAATGTCAGGCCTAGTGCATACCATAGCATACATCAAGCTACCAACTGTTGATGAGTACAATACCCTGGACATCTAGATTCTATCCTCCTCAGTCTTGGGACTCTGCTCCTTTGATAATTTAAAGTGACCTGCCAAAGGAGTACCAACCGGTTTAGCATCCTGCATACTAAACCTCTCCAAGACCTTCTTTATGTACTCTTCTTGAGATAATACCAGCTTCCTCTCCTTCCTGTTCCGAGTTATTCTCATACCAAGGATTTGTTTTGCTGCCCCCAAATCCTTCATAGCAAAGGAGTCACCTAGTTATTTCTTGAGTACCTTTATTTCCTGCATGTTCTTCCCTACAACAAGCATATCATCTACATACAGGAAGAGAATAATATAAATACCATCAAGAAACTTCTTGATGTACACACAATGGTCTGAGTGACACCTGGAGTAACCCTGCTCCTGCATAAAACTGTCAAACTTCATGTACCACTACCGTGGAGCTTGTTTCAGGCCATACAAGCTCTTCTTCAATTTGCACACTAACCTCTCCTTCCCTTTGACATCATAACCCTATGGTTGCTACATGTACAATTCCTCCTCCAACTCACCATGAAGGAATGCAGTATTCACATCCAAATTTTCTAAGTGCATGTCTTCTACTGCAACTAAACAAAGAATAGTCCTAATAGAAGTCATTTTAACAACCGGAGAAAATTTTTCATCAAATTCTATATCTTTCTTCTGTGTAAATCCTTTGACCACCAACTAGACATCGTATTGTTTCCTACCTCCATCTTCCTCTTTAATTCTATACACCCACTTATCCTGCAATGCTCTCTTTCCCTCGGTAGCTCCACCGTATCCCAAATATGGTTCTCCATAAGATATCTATGCTCATCATCCATGGCCTACTCCCACTTCTTCCTGGCATCCACCTACACTACTTCCTCAAAGCACTCTGGCTCTCCACTGTCATTGAGTAATAAATAATTCAAAGATGGAGTAGATCATTTAGGTTCCCTTCTTACCCTATAAGACCTTCTCACCTCTGGGAGTTTGAAGTTCTGATGAGTAGTTACTTGAACCGGCCGCCAAACATGTTATCTTGGGCGCCTTGGACACCCTTGTTGTCCGCAATGTCCTCTAACACTATGTATTATTTCTTTGGTTCCTCTTCTGTTCTTGCAACTAATCTTTGTACATGATTTTTTCATTAAAGACAATATCTCTAGACCGAAATATTTTCTTGTCTTTAAGACTCGAACACGAAAAACCAAAATCATCTTCACCATATCCAATAAAGGTGCATTTCTCGACTTAGCCTCGACTTGGTTGTATTATCTTTATCAATGTGAAAAAATACCTCCCATCCAAATACTCTAAGAAATGAGTAATCAATTTTCTTATCGGACCAAGCCTCCTCGGGTATACCTCCATCCAAGGCCATACAGGATCCTCTATTAATCGATAAACAATTGTGCTTACCGCTTCCACCCAAAACATGAGTGGCGTCCCACATGTAACGTCATTTACCTAGCACGCTCCATGTTTTTCATGTTCATTCTCTCTCGAAACTTCATTTTCCTATGTAGTATTTGGGCTGTTCTTTGCTGCAGATCCCATTTACCGACTAGTAATCAAGAAACTCATTGCTGCAATATTACCCTCTATTATCCGACTGAGACATTTCAACTTGAGACCTGCTTCATTCTCAACCAAGTCTTTCCATCTTTTTAAAGTTTTAAACACATCATTTCTTTCTAATGCAATATACCCAAACTTTTCTAGTTGCATCATCAATGAAAGTGATGTAATAACATGAACCACCAATAGAATTTACCTTAGCTAACCCCCATAAATTTGTATGCACTAACTCCAACTTACCTTCCTTCCTAGTAGGTCCATCCTTGAGGAATATCACCTACTTATATTTCCCATAAACACAAATCGTCACGAAGTCCAAATCTAACTTCTTTAATCAGGGTAACCTTTCCTTTATAATTTGCATGCCCTTATGACTCATATAATCGAGTCTCTGGTGCCAAAAATTTGCATCTCCATTTTCGAAACTAAATTACAATAATTAGCACCACTGGTTAAATACAAAGTACCCATTTTCTTACCTCTTGCAACCACAAGAGCTCCCTTGGTAACCTTCCAAGAATCTGCTATAAAACTGATCGTCACCCATCACTACCTAGTTTTCTGATAATATCAAGTTCCACCTCAACTTAGGCAAATGCCTAACATCCTTAAGTATCCATGTGTTCCCATTCTACATTTTCACCTAAACACAACCTTTCCCTACTATGCTACATGGTTCATCATCACCAAGATATACATGTCCAAAATCACCTTGAACAAAATCAGTAAAGTAATGTGTATGTGGGGTGGCATAGAAAGAAGCCCCCGAATCTAACACCCCGATTCAACAATATTAGCTAAAGAAATAATTAAGGCATCTTGACAAATATCACCTGCTACCAAATTTACCTCTTTAGTTTCCTCCTTGTTCTTCTTATCCTGAAGAGCGCAGCAATCTTTCTTAGCATGACCAACCTTCCCACAGTGCCAACATTCTAACTTACTCTTGGATTTTGACCTTTAGTGATCATTCAACATCCCATTGTTACGTTTCCCTCTATTCTTTTGTCTCCCTCTGCTCTCCACCATCAAAGTGTTTCCAGAAGTAGAAGAATATCCGATGCTCTTCCTTCACATTTCCTCACTTAGGATCACACCTATTACATTCTCAAACTTCAGCTTTGAGTTATTAGAGATTGAATTACTTACAGCCATAACCATGGTGTCCCAACTATCTGGAAAGGAGCACAAAATCAAAAAATCCCTGACCTCATCATCAAATTCAATTTTTACTGAGTTAAACAAACTCACAACCATATTAAATTCATTCAATGATCAACAACAGAACCATTCTCGAGACATCTTCATATCAAATAAATTTTTCATCACAAAATATTTTATTAGAGGTAGAGGTTTTTTCATATAACTTCCCCAACGCACTCATGAGACCTTTCGTGGTCTTCTCCTGTGGTATGTTGAAAATAACCAAAGATGCAATGCATAAAAGAATTGCCCTGAGATCCTTTCTATCTAGCAACTCCCAATCCTCATCTGACATGGCTGTAGGTTTCTTTTCTTTTACAGCTAAAGGAACATGGAGGTCCTTCTAATATAAGTAATCCTCCATTTACATCTTCCGCAAACCAAAGTTCTACCCATTGAAATTCTTAACCCTCGATCTTCCCTCATCTGCCATAGCTCCCACTCAAGCTAAACTTTCCCTATGATTTGCAAATTCATCGAAAAACCACCAAAGCTCTGATACCAATTGTTAGGAATTAGAGAACAAATATGTAGAAAAAATTCCTCAAACCACAATAGTAGGAAACTATATAGCAGAATTATACTTGCAGAAATATAACATAAATGAACAATGCACAAAAGAAGACAAGACAAGATTTAATGTGGTTCACCCTATGTGGGCTACGTCCACCAAGAACTTTCTCATTTTATTGTCAACAAGAGTAAAACAACTCTCATAGTCTTCTCTCAGTTATGAACTCACAATAGAATTCCAAAGATGCTAAACCACATCTAAACCACAATTGACACCCAATTGCTTAACCTTCATCACTCTTGATCACCTCTTGATCTCTAATACTCAAGACCTCTTGAACACTCAAGATATCTTCAAGATACCCTAAAACCTCTATTTATAGGATTAAAATCCTCTTAAGAAGTCCTAAAGCCGACCCTAAAAGTTTGAAAGTCACGATCTTTCAACTTCCCATGACTGGAAAAACTATCCCGACATTAACAGCCAATTAACATCAGGTTAACAACAACATCGCAGTAAAGGAAAAGTGACTACACAACAATGTCACAGCAAACGACTAAAAAATGCTCTTGAATTCTCTAAACTTAACCATTCGAGATCCAACACTTCAACATTGATTCAAGAAGACCAAAAACAGGCTCCACACCCTAACAATAATATAAATTAAAAATTTGAAAGAATATGAAATGGTCACAATAGTATAGTGAATCACGTGTTAGTAGGATGAAGAAGAGGAGTGAGGAGAAGATAGATGCATCCCAATGTATAGATGATAAGGCTCATTTATAGAAGACCCCTTAGTAGTCAAGAGTGAACCGTAAAGTAGTATTACATTATTGGTAAGTGATATGATAATGTGAGAAAAATAGATGGATTGATAAGGCATGTAGCACAAGAAAGATGAGAGGTTCTTATTGTAACATATCCGTCAATAGTCATGTAAGAGTTGGGAGAACATGAGTGCATCATCGGGGGGTAAGGTGAGAAAAATAACCTACTAAAGACCAAGCCGGTGTGAAGTAGTGGAAGCATGGAATGAAAGTAGCATGAGTGTATAATTCAAACTAAATTTCATCTGGATCTAATGTGCATCATGGTAGCATGACACAAGGAATGAGATGGTGCAGTGATGGATGAATACAATGGAGAACATGCATGAGTAACAACCTATGAAGGGGGATGAACAATGACCTTATACCTAGATGAAGGATATAACTCAACTAGAGTAATAACACACCTATGAAGGAGTGGAGATATAGACCGCCCACATCAACGAGAGCTAATGGAAGTAGTTTGGAAGACTATTTGGTGCATGCAAAGCATTGAATCATAAAATGTAATCAAGATGTGTTTTATTTTTCCTTGGTGTAAGCTAGGTAGATGATCATATGTGAGTTTAATACCATTTTCGAGTATAAAGTGTTGTCGAAAGGCTTCTTCCATCTCACATAGGTTTTGATAGATCTAAAGGGTAGATGTGTGTACATCATCTATGAGACTATGGTGAAAGGCTTTAAGTAATAGTAGATCATTGGATTATAAAACCATATCCATACAATAATTCTTGAGATGCATGTATGGATTTCTAGTACCATTAAAACATGAAAAAGTAGGCATACAAAATCCTTACAAAATGCGAGTTGTGAATTTTTTTGGGAATAATATTTCCATGCAAAGAATTATTATCTATAGAATCATAATAGGCCTTTCTTTCTAGTGTGAGATTTTGGACTTCTGATTTTAAGTGACCAACAACATGAATGAGGAAAAATATATCCTATGAAGGAATAGTAGAGGATGAAAATAATGTGTTAAGAGGTTGCAATTTTCCATTATGAGTAATCATAGGTATATAAAGAGGAGACATAGGAGATTCTGATTCTAAGGGCACACTAGATGTTGGTTCCAAAAAAGTAATAGGTAGTGAAAGGTATGGAACATCCATATAAATAGTAGGAATAACATTAGAAACATCCCTAGGAGATGAAATGATAGATGGAGATGAAGTCATAAGAGGAGAAGAATTAATAAATGGAGATGAACTGATAGGAGGAGGTGAACTAATAGATGGAGAAGAATCATGCATGTTATTAGATACAATATGAGAAGACGACGATAGTGGAGCAGGGGATTCACACTTAGTAATATGCAAAAATTATAATAATTACTATCAATTATTTCATCAAAAACAAACAAAGATTCATATAGAAGGATATCATTACGCATATTATCAACATAAAATGATGAAGAAGGAGAACTAGTATGTGATGTGTCATGCAAAACATTTTCAGAAATGGAAGGAGTATGAGATGCATCTATAGAATCATTTGAACTAGTAGGAGTAACAGAAGCATGCACATGTTTATTTTCATTGGGATTATGCATGAAACTACTAATATCATCATCTAAGTTCTGTTTAGAAATAATAAAATGTGGAGCATGGCTAAAAAAATAACAAGTAAATTTTTCTAGATCATCAATGAATGTTAATGGCGGAATTATCAAAGCTGGTAGGCACATTTCATGCACTAGCTAAGAGTTGCCTTTGATTATCATCTAGAAGAATGACGTTGCAATATAGAGCACTAAGTTCAGCTATGGTAGCCTCATCATAAATAGGATTAATGCTTACATGAGGCATGACTAGCCTAGGAGGAGAAGAGCTATCCTTAGCTATTAGAATTTTAGTGGATCCATGGGAAAATAGTATTAAGATATGGGTTCACCAAAATTATATAAGAAAAAATGAATATTTTATTTAAATCTAAATGTAAAGATATATTATAAATAATATACAATGAAATATAAATGCTAACAATTTATATAATTTCTTAATGATTAACTAAAATGTAAATATATGGACTAGTTAATATAAGATATGAACAGATTCTAAATAAAGTAAATAAATGTAAAGATTACCTAAACAACTATGAAAAAGGAAATTCTAACCCTAATATGCAAATGAATTATGGAAAGGAATTAGTTTATTTGAAGGAAAATATGAACATGTCATGAAGCAACTTGGAGAAATAGGAAGAAGGAAACGACTATGCGAAGTCTTGAAAAGGATAGATATGGGTATATTAGCTAGAATGGGGTGCTTGAAGAAGGAATAAGGTGCTTATGGGTGCTTGGGTATGCTGAATGGGCACCCTAGTCCATATGAAATATCTCGAACCCCAGGTTTTACTTGGCTCGGTAGGTGGTGCCGAAACCCTCACTATGTGTCGCATCAAATTCATTGTCTTTGCGTCGGATGTCATTGATAATCCAAGATGTATAGAAGATGTGCAAATTATTGAAAGAAGTATCAAAACCCTAGAAAATAATAATGCAAATGAATGGGTCAAACTGACCTCAACTTCCACAACATTGGGCTTACTAACTGAGTGTTACACTACATTTCAGACCCAAATGTAGTTTTGTTGTGTGTGTGTGCATCATGTTCCCTAGGTGATCTTGTGTCAGTCACACTTTGTGATGTAGCGAGGAATAACTAGATGTATAAAATGTAATAGAATGTGTGTGTGGAATAGAATAGAATCCTCCCCTCTTATGTGCGTAATGTTTATGTCCTAGCCTTATTCCTTATAATTGAGCTATGTGGATGGAAGTGATCTCGAATGTAATAGATGGATGATCGAAGTGACTTGTGCTTGGTCCCTCATTATGGTCTCATAATTTTATATTTATAGGCTTCTCTAGATCTAATTTTGTAATTAACCCAAAATATCTAACCACCAAAAAGATAAAGATTTAAAATGGCTAGAAAGAGCCCAAAAAGTAGTAGGAAAGTGTGAAAAGAATCGGGGCGCCCCTTGTGGGACCAAGGCACCCATGGGTGCCCCAGTACTATCATGGCCACCCTTGTCGAGGCTAAAATAACGAAAGATTTCTGAAATAGACTGGGTATGTGGGTGTAAAAGGTTAAGAATGACAAAATAAAATAAAATAAGATGGCCAAAAATGGGGTTAATTAAAACTTTCTTCACTCAAAAACCTTTTAAATAGTAGTATGAGATCGGGACTAAATAATGTCTAAATTGTTTTATTTTTGTCTATATTTTCCCCCACATTATGTAGTTGAGCAAAAACCTCAATAACATAAAGTAGATAGAGATCCGTAAATGATGTCTATGAATATTGTAGCATAAAATGCTCTGAATGACTAGACAAAGCATGGAATGACAAAAATATGGTGGAGAATGGAAACTAAAGATGAAAATGAGAAAAAAAAAAAAAGTGATGAGAGTGAACCTAGGGAAGAGACACATGTGTAGTTGTTGTTGTAAGTGATGTACCTTCTTGGTTAGTATGGTGTGTGCTCTCGTGAAGTGTTGTTGCTGATTCCATTGTTGTTGTTGTTGTTCTTTTTGTTTCCCCCATTTGATTGCTTGTTTCTCATACGACCGGACTGGCAAGGAGAAAACAATCAAGTAGTCAAATATGTATGTATGTATGTGTAAAAACACGGTGTAAAGATGCATGTAAAAGTATGTAAATGTAAAATATGTAGATGAAGAAAGTGTAAATGGAACATGTGTAAATGATCCATGTCGAGAAAGAGCGTGTTGAAGGATATCTTTGTATTGTGAGTTTTTTTCAAAGATCTCACGCCACCCTAGCCAAAGAAGTGTAGGGGCAAAGCTGCATTATTCTTCTTGTTGTGCTTGCTTCCCGAATGTGTGTCAAGAAATATTTGTACGTCCACATTTTTTAGGTGATCGACGCCACTAGCCGATGTAGTATAGGGAGGCACACCCACTATAACCTCAAATCGTATAATTGCTTCCTAAAATGTTAAGGACAACCATGTCCTATAAAATACTCTAAGTATGGGGTTCATATATTTATCTAAACCCACCCGATGTATATAACTGAAATGAACCATTGTAGAATCTATGTGTAGCATGTAGAAAACTCCAAATGATGCCCCCTCATTGGGGACCAATGTGACATTCTTTGATAGGAGAATGCAACCCCAAATGAGGACCAACCGCATGTACCTTGAAACTCTCTCTTACATGGGGAAAGGAATGTTCTTGGTAGAAACTAAGGTATGCCAAAGACAAGTGTTAGTATGAACAAAATTGCATTTAGAAAATAAGGTATAAGCTAAGAAAAGAGTGTAAAAGCTCTTTGAGAGAAAATAATTTAAAAAAGCAAGAAGAAAAGTAAGCCACACAAAGCGGTTTGTAAACATGTGACATCACTCATGACGTCGTAAGACATGCAATGAAATGATGGCCAAAAACAACAAACAAGTGTGCACACCAAACATAGGGCAAGTCTCGTAAATAGGAACAAATAATAACAAATAGTGTAACAAACAATTATGAAGAAAATATCCCTACATAAAAATACTACTACACGTGAAGCACTCGTTAGCATGTTAGAAAGATAACTAGTATGTAAAAATTCTATTTAACCAAGTAATGTAAAGTGATAAGTACAAAATGAACCAATAGCACTTTTGTGAAAGATGAAGTTGGATGCCACCAAAGTGAATAGTGTAGGAAAGGTAGAAGGAGAGAATCCATGCTATATGTAAGAGACCTATATCTTCGATCACAAATAGAAAAAAACATGAACACGTATGTGTGGATGATATAGATAAATGACATATAATTAATCTAACTAGAATGAGTAATAAAGTGACCATGGACAAGAAAAATTAAGCAAGAGTAAAAACAACCATAATATGAAGTATGTTGTGGATGGATGGAATGGAATGAAAATTGGAGTGAAAGGAGTCACATACCCTCCGAGTGAATAGAAATATATGTCGTGAGGTTCATTTTGTTTTCTCACTCGGTACTCAAAAATGATCTTAAATGAAAGTTCCTCATCAAGAAATGTTCAAATAGTATGTGTTATGTCTAGCATGTTGTGATCGGTATGTATGTGTAGTGATGATGTTATGTGTCATATAGAAGATATGCGCATGAACCCTATAGCTTGAAGTGTATATCACGACAAAATGGATGTATGAGTGATGATTTAGCCCTAAAGTGTGTATCACTAGAAGATGCGTAGTAGGTAGTTGTGATGTAGCCTAAAGCATATACCACTACAAGATGATAGAATAAGTGACGATTTAGCATATAGCATGTGTCACTATCCTTGAAATTTTGGATGATGAAATGTCAAATGATATATTTGTGATGAATGTAAGGTAAATTAGATTTGTAAACCCTCGATATCAATTATGAACCGAGGAACTAAAGTGTTTCATAGGTGCTTGAGTGCAGCATATAGAAGATAATGAAATATACATGATGATAATAGATGACCATGTGATGTGTACAATATGTAATTTATCATGTATAATATGTAATGGAGTGTAAGATGTGTGATGTAGTATGAATGGTATATAAATGTTAGATGTGTATAATGTATTGATGCGTAGATGTATACTAAATATAGTATGCATAATGTAAGAAAAATGACATGATATGTAGTGTAGAGACATGATGTGTAGAATGCCATGAAATATGTGTAAATAGCCTAATAGTATGAAGTTTGTGGGAAGTATAATGGACAATATAATCAATAGTATGTAATGTTAGACAATTGAAGTATGCTATCTTCATAATGATGACTAGTATTAGGTATGATATATGATGCGTGATATGTGAATATATGAAATATGTAAGACCTATTGTGAAATGTGTGGGGTTCACATGTACTATGCCCTCAACAAGTAAGTGTGAACCAAATCACAAGAGTGTGTCATAGGGTAATGACGATACTAGTGTATATTATGTGTAAAGATCTAGGTGTGAAGCTATGTGAATGTTAAGAGGGAGGGGAATAAGTGTGATTCCCCTAAGTGTACTATGTTGATGGAGATCTATGGAACAACACGAGAGGTGTCATGCTATTGTGGTTGATATTTGTTTGTGTTGTGATAAGAGAGAGGAACAACAAAATGGTAGGCCGAAGCAACAGTACGACCTTGCGATAGTGCTGAAATTTGAGGCGTGTCTTATTCATCAGTAGAAGTAGTAGCTTTGACAAAAGTTATTGGTTTTAGCTTATGTGGGATTGATGATTCTGCAAAATAATTGATAGGAAAAGAGGGTGGAAAGATTTTGAGAGGTGGTTTCATAATTTCACTTGGTAATGTTTTGGATCACTTGAAAGGAAGAGGTGTTGCATTGATCCTAAAAGGAGGTTTCTCATGTTGACTTGGTGATGTCGTAGATGACTCAAGAAGAGGTGTTATATCAATTTTGAGGGGTGGTAACTTAGGAAGATGTTAAATTTCCTTAGAAATTATGGCATGATAATCATTATATTAATCGATTTAAAAACCCATTAAAATGTAACAAGTCAAGAGGACCATGTAATAGAATTTTGTGCGGTGAATGAGATGAAACCTTGACGCTCAAGATGCTTTATTCTTCATTGTAAAGAATAACAATCATTGTCATTATGTCCATTTATTTGATGATAATTGTACTTTATGGAAGACCTTGAAATTTTTCAAGCCGATAAGGAGGATAACAAAGAGTAGATTTCAATCTAATTAATTAATGAGTTATGAGTTTCTAAATAATACCTTGTTATGTAGAATTTATTGTAAAATTCATAGGTGCGGGAGTGGAAATATTTTTGGTGCATTAATATGAGCACATGTAGAAGACATAGAACGAAGATGAGATGTATAAGAAGAACAAACATGAGCACGAGAAGTATCCATAATATTTTGGATTTCGGATGTAAGAGATGTAATCATTGATTCCATGTCCAAAATTTATCTTTAAAAAAATAATGAAGATCTTGAATGGATTTTCAAACATATTGATTGGATTTGGAATCAAGAGAGTCCTCAGAAATATGAAGAAAAATAACATTGACTTGGGTAGGCAACATGTTGATACGTAGACACATAGTCTCAAGGGTTTTTTTAGGAGCGTCTTTACAAGATGGGTGCATTTTAATCAATTGAAGCAAAGAGACTTAGAAAAAATTAGAATCCATGATAGAAAAGATGAGAAAACCCCTACACCAAAGATGGATGCAAAGATTGAGTTCACCAAAATGATTAACTAAAATGTAAATATATGGACTAGTTAATCTAAGCTATGAATAGTTGTAAATAAAGTAAATAGATGTTGTAAATAAATGTAAAGATGACCCAAGAAACCATGAAAAAGGAAAGGCTAACCCATATATGTAAGAGAAGTATGGAAAGGAATTAGTTGATTCGAAGGAATATTTGAACTGTGTGGCATAAGTGACTGGAGAAATCTGAAGTAGGAGTGAATGTGCAGAGGTCTCAAAAAGGATGGATCTGGGATGTTTAGATATACTAGGTTCTGGAGAAGGACCGGAGCACCTACATGTGCTCTGGTCTATAGAATGGGTGCCCTAGTATATGTGAAATATCTAGAACTAGGTTTTACTGAGCTTAAAAGATGATCTAAAACCCTCGTTGTGTGTCACATTAAATTTGTTGCACACTAAAACAAGAATGCACATGAATGCGTTGTACTAACCTCAACCGCCACACAAAGGGCTTACTAACTAAGAGATGCACTACAATTCAGACCCAAATGTAGTTCTAGTGTGTGTGTGCATCATGTGCCCAAGCTGCTCTTGTGTGAGTCTCACTTTGTGAAGTAGTAAACAATAACTCCCCATATGTTGTATGGGATGAATATGTCCTAGTCTTGTGTGTTGTGATGGAGCTATGTGGATGCAACTTATCTCCAATGCAATAGATGTATGTAGCTCTACATGGAATATAGTAGGGACTAGTGCTTGGTCCCCTCATTATGGTCTGATAAATTTATATTTATAGGGTTATCTTGATCTAGTTTTACAATTAACCCCGAAATGACCGACCACCAAAATGATAAAGATCTAAAATGGATAGAAAGATCCCAAAAAGTGACGGGAAATGTGATAAGGATTGGGGCACCCATTGGTGCCCTAGTACTATCCTAGGTGCCCCAACTGAGGCTAAAATAATAGAAGATGACCAAAACATACTAGTCATGTGGGTCTAAAAGGTCAAGAATGACTAAATAAAATAAAATATGGGGTTAATTAGTACTTTCTCCACTCAAAACCTTCTTAATAGTAGTATGAGACTTATACTAAATAATGTCTAAAGTGCATGATTTTTTTCTATAATTAATGAAAGGGAATAAGAGGGATAAGTTACTTCCCCTGAAATTTTCTTACCTCACAGTGATGTGGGATTGAGTTGTTCACCTTTGATCATGTGTATGTTACACTTGGATTTCTGAGGTACCTATAAATATGCAATGAAGAAAGAACCTACAAAACTCTCAAATAGACATCAAATCCTAGAAAAGAAATATTCAAAATGAGGTCAAATTGTGCTCATCTTCCATGATAGTGGACTAAAAATGAGCACCACACTACATCTTAGACCCAATGTAGTTTTGTTTTTTTGTGTGTGCAATAGTGCTCCTATGTTTCCCTCACTCTAATGATGCCAAGATAGCGGGAAGTAACTAGATAAAATGTAAATGTGTGGATGAATTAGAATTAACTCCCCTTTCCTATGTAGTGTGTATGCAGAGTAATGTGCCCAAATGTAGTCCTTTGTTTTATGTAGATAGCTAGCCCTTATGAAGAATAGTCTTCCCATATAATGGTGTGTATGTTGTGTTTATATATGGATATCTTGTTTAAATTTCAACACTAACGACCCGACATGCCGAATAGTATCTCAGGAGATGAGAGGGAAAATAAAAAGACTGACCTCAAATGTCAAAAATAAAACCAAATACAAAGAATAAAATGGCACCCAAGATGGACAGGGGAGTGTGGGGCCACCATCTAACCCCGGGTGCTAGTTTCCATAGACCCATTAATGAAAGATGAGTGAGAACTAATAAATAGGTATCCTGAGACCTAACCAAAACTATGTGTATGAATAAAATTTTAAAAACAAACAAACAACAATAGACCAACAAGATAAATGGATGGAAAATGAAATGCGTCATGAGTGTATACTTTTCTTACACAAGATCCATATATAAAACAATATACTTAGCGGTATAATAATAGTAGTAAGTATGTGATTTTGTGTCTACATCAACATATTACTTTCCCATCTGCTATAGCTGAAAATATTGTTGTATATGAAAATTATCATCCCTTATATATACGAGTCTCTGGTAATAACTTAGAAGTCAAGTGTGCTTTAGTCAATACTGGATCTGAGCTCAATCTTTTCCCTTTATCATTCATTCAAGCTATAGGCCTTCCATTATGTGTTCTTAACTTGACGTCTATTTTTGTTCGATCATATGATTCTACTACATGTTCATGCTCGAGGCATTGTCACCTTGCTGCTCACACAAATGGGCCAAATATTATTCCAATTCCATTCTTTTTGTTTATATCCCACTTCCATATAATTTCTTACTTGGTCGGCCATGACTTCATTGTATGCAAGCAGTGTCCTCTATATTTCACCAATGTGTTATATTATTACATGATGGATTTGAATATGAGGTTCTCACCGATAGCACACAATTACAACATTTCAATCTATATCTAGCCATTGCATTACCTATTCCTATTTCTGCCACTATACAACTGTTGTTGATCCATAACACATGCACTATCTCAAGAACTTGCCTTTACTTGAGGGAATTGTTTGCACATTAGATGTTATTTCATCCACTTCAATCTCACCCCACCTACTACTACTACCAAGCTACTTTATTCAGGGAATTTCCATACATCAAATGTCGTACCACCTTCAGTATCTTCTCATGATCAATCTACCTCTAAAGTACCTCCTTTCACATGAACTACCTTCATGAAAAATTATTTTTGCCACACATTCCATTCAATCCCACTTTCTCTGACACTATTTTCACACATGATGGCTTGAATAGGATTGGATTTACTGATCGATGATATCTTACCCCCACAAAATTCACCACATCTATATCATTGATATGTTTTCATTACTACTACTTATGGCCTCCGAGTATTTCATTTATCAATCTTTGTTGCACACAATCCACACACTTCTCCACTTACACTTGGACAATCTTGGCTCAACTACATTGGTGGCACATTAGATCCTAATCATATTGACATTTCATTCCCCATGCCCTTTGGCCATGTTTTCATTTGCAATGACTCATTTCTCATCTATTCACAAAACCTTACTCATTGGTATGCACATGGATGTCCATTACCACCCTTCACGGCGAGAAATATGCATTGGACATGTATAATTTATGTTAAATAGCTCTTTACTTGACCAACCACATATTCTTTCTTATCATGTCTCTAGCACATATCCATTGGGTTTTTACCATGACAATGATGACCTCTTAGATGATGTTACTTTATCATATCTATCATCATAAATTTTGGGGCACCATGCTCATGCTTTCCCCTATAGCATTTTTATGTGTCTTGCATTTCTACTAATTCACTCTACGCGTTACATCTAGTCCTTCACACACATATTACACATCTTGATACATTTGTATCTTCATTACTCGATGAGACATTATTTTTCTACGATTAAAACTTGATTGTTGAGGACACACTACATACTTCACATTGGGTGCATTCACGAAACATCTTTCTAGGATCACATTATCACACAACACAATACCCTATGACATATTATAGCTCCATGGTTCATACTCAACTACTAAGGGTCTCAATCTAAAATGAACCTCACCACACTCACTCACTCACTCTCTATGCTTTGACAATCATATCTATTTAGCACACTATTCAAATCATTTTTGATGAAGCATTTGTGTGCTATGGTTCACACTTAATCGTTGAGGCCATACTATATTCATGAACCTCACATCAGACACACTACACATTTCACACTCAGCATATTCATGACACATATTTCTAGCATCATATTATCACACAACACACTACCCTATCATGCAATCTAGTTTTGTAGTTCATACTCAACTACTGAGGTTCTCAATCTAAAATGAACCTCACCACACTCACTCACTCAATCGATATGATTTGACAATCATATATTTCTAGTGCACTATTACTATCATTTCCTGATGATGCACTCTTGTGCTATATGGTTAAAACTTGACTGTTGATGACCTACTATATTCATGAACCTCACATCATACACACTACACATTTCACACTTGGCACATTTAAGAAACATATTTCTAGCATCACATTATCACACAACACACTACCCTCGACAAAATCTAGTTCTATGAATCATAATCGGCTCACGAGGGTCTCAATATAAAAAAACCTCACCACACTCACTCACTCTCTACACTCTATGCTTTGAAGACCATATCTTTCTAACTTACTATTCAAATCATTTACCAATGACGCATTCCAGTTCTATGTTTCATTATCGATTGTTAAGGGGGCATGTATAAATGAAATTCATCTCATGTATACTTGTTTACATTCACTTAGGGGAATGTATATCATATCACATCCATTTTTCACTCCATTCTATCTCACTCATCTACAACATATTGCATATTTTGGTTACACATTGTTCTTGCTTACTTATACTAACATGTTACATCTTTCTTACTGTGTTAGATAGATATATTATATGTCATTATATTTTCCATTTACACATGTTCATTCACTTGTTTTCTAGTTGTGATTGTAGACTTTACATAGATCGATAAACGTCTTGCATGAATGCTTGAAAAATTATCAATTTCTGTCCCACATCGGATCCTCGAGGCATCAAATTTTGTATACATCACATGTGTTATTTTTTTGATTTATAGTACTTCCTATTCATACTATCAAACTCTTATATCAGATTATACACTTTTTTACATAATTTTTATCTTTCTAACATACTAACAAGTGCTTCATGTGCATTATTTGTCTTATAGAAACCCTTTACTACCATGGTTTTTATTACTCTTTGCCATTGTTTGTGGAATTTTTCTTTGTCTTCTATGCATACTATATGCTTTTGGCCACGATGACCTCGTTTGTCTTGCAATAGCGTGAGTGATGTCCCATGTTTGAAACCCACTTTTCACACTCTACTTTGTATGCACTATTGTTTGTCTACTTTTTATTATTGCATGTTTAGATTACATCTTATCTTATACATGCGTTTTTATCTTGTTTGCACTCAAAATTATTTTCAGCCACTTTGTTTACATGTTCCCTAGTTTCTACCAAGCACATTCCCCATGCAGGGCATCAATTTTAGTTCAGCGGTCGGTCCTCCTTTTGGCCTCATACTCCTCAACAACGTTCCATGCACCCCAAACAAGGTGGGGAATCCATTGGGTGAATCGGACACCCCATATAGTGGTTTATAGTCATAGTGCAATTTAGTTCAACACACATTCAACATAGTCTTCATTCTCAACAATGGTCTAGAATCGAGTTGGGTCTTGACAACATGGACACTACCACCTGGCCACCTATGACCACAAGGAAATTACACATTTTTCTCACTTCATGTTAGTTCATATTATTAAACACTGTGGCTTTTAAAGGAAAGACAATCTTTTAGTACTCGAGATGCATTCACTACACCTAAGTTTTTTCTAATTTCATGTTAGATCAAACCGGATCAGATTTACACACACCATATGCAATAGTGTTTTTACGTTGGTAATAAATCAAAGGTTAGCGAATAACACTATATGTTTCTCCCTACACTTCTTTTTAACTTTGTGTAACGGCATAAGATCACCCAAAAACTTGTACTCAATGCATCTAGCATGAGATAACCCAAAAAACTTGATATTCTATAACATATTTAGGATCCTTTCTATCCATTTCACTCATCACATATCAAGTGCACATGTTCCTTTTTAAATTTTCACATACATTTTACATGTTTTTATTGAATTTTCATATACATGTGTAGGCAAGAATTTTTTTGGGTGGAAAAACTTGTGGGTTTCTTACCAACGCTCTAGGAGTCTAAGTCCCTCTACTAAACTGATGCGGTTATCGTATATGCATGTGCGAGTGAAAAGGTGGATATTTCCTCGTGGCCTTATGATCGAGGATCCAATAGGGGCTCTCCACTGACAATACATATATGAAAGTTGCACTAGTTAAGTAGAGGGACTTAGACTCCTAGATTTTTGTAAGAAACCCACAAGTTTGTCCACCTAAAAAAAATTTATCACGAACATTTTTGGCACCCCATGGTGGTTGCCAAAAATCAAGCTGGCAAGAAAATTTTTGAGGGACAAATTCGTTGTTATCTTTCCAATTATTTGGGAGTCTAAGTCCTCAGATTTAACCGATGCATCTGTCGTACATGCATGTGTGAGTAAAAAGTGAGTATTATCCTAGTATCATTTCGGTTTGGGGTCCAGCGGGGCACTCAACTAACCCTACGGAAAAATATTACATATATTTACAAGAGAGGAATTTGCTAGGAAAGCAGTAAAGGGAGTGAAAAATAGAAACTAATGCTGCAAGTAGAAAATCAAAGACTTGTATACAAAGAGCCATAAATTTCATTACATGGACTTGAATTTAGAATAAAAAATCCACGTAATAAGCGAGAATACCAAATAGCATTTAATGAGCACAAAGTACCCCTAAAGTCCTCGGTAAAAAAGACTAAAATTACTTCTTACTTTATTAAATCTCAAGTAGAAATTATACATAACATGGAAATAGAAGACATTTTTGAGTAGGAAATGGAAGAAATTTGCTATCTCTTTTCTCTCTTCATAAGGATATATCTCTCATGAATTCAAAAAAGATAGCTCCAATATATAAAAAGTCCTAGAAGTTGTCTAAGAAGAAGCTCAAATGAGGAGCTTGTTACAATTTATAGAAGATATGCCAACTCTTTATCTTCTGTTGAATTTTCAAATACATTAATTTGACTTTAGACTATTCATATACCACTTAAATATGGAAGTCTGTTTTATAAAATCAAGGTGACTTAAAGTTTACATTATGTTTCTAAAGTAACTTAAAGTTATATTAAAAAGTGAAAACCACAACGCAAAAATATAACATTGATGAGAGAGAGTGTTGGGTGAGAAGAGAAGAGAGAGAGAGAGAGTATGAAGAAGAAGAAGGGAGAAAGAAGAAGAATTATACATAAGAATAAGTCGGTGTAGTGGATTTGATCTCACTTCCTGACTAGTTTCCATTTCACACTCCTAAGAAATCCCTGTTCAACCAATATTTTTGTTGAAATGAGCTCTGCTAGTTCCACTTTGTGGGCATGAGGAATATGAATGCATCCCAAGGTATCTATCCATCCATCACCACATTGTTGATGTCTTTTCACTTCCCGAACCATGATGAATGTTTCTCTGTGATAAGTACAATAGAGGCCCGAATCTATGAGAGGAATTCGAGGGTATCCTTAGTGAAGGACAATGGGTTTCCTACCTCTTTCTTGATGTATTCTTCAAATTTACCAACCAAATCATTAGCATTGTATCCTCTCCCATTATAGGTACTCCAGGTTTTTGAATTTTCCCATTTACACTATCCTACAATTTGTATGTTTGTTACTCTTTTTCCTCCAGCTCTGTGATGACTGATTGATTTCCTCGGACCTGATTTTCAATGCCCTCGCTCACACACATGACAAATTTTCTCGAGGGATTTTCAACGATCTTCATGTCGATCAACTCCACGGTGATGCGTGTTACTTATTTCATCTACTACTAGGCCCAAAGGTTCCTAATAGTCCCTTTCTTTCTCCAAGTCCTCCTTGAGTTTTTGTGTCTTATTTTTGTCACACACATGTAAGCGAAGAATTTGACCACTTCTTGGAGCACTAACTTCCATTTTTAAGAAATTGAGTTAATCCATTCATTATTCACTCGCCCTATATTGTGAACTCGTGTGTCTTCCTGATGGATTCTAGATTGAAGCTACTGATGGGTGTAACTTCCTTAGTGGGAATTGTCATGGCATTAGGATCAACTATATGTTACACATAGAATGAATGAGTTTGAACTTGCTCCTTTAGTTCATTAATCTTCATCTTATACTCTTTATTCCTTGTCACCATACGAGAAGAAGATTACTTATACATGTGCCAATCCCCTTCATGAGTTGCCAATCCCATTTAGATCGTAATCATCTAATAATAAGATGGTGTCATCTCATCCACTAGCTTGATTACCTTGAGCTGAGTCACTTCAATGTATTGATTACTCATTTCCCCAATGTAGAACCGTGATCTTTTATGTTTGAGTTTTCTTGATATTTTTTCTTTGGAAAATGAGACAATCGTTGATAGATCAAGGGCTACCACTTGCTACAAAGTACCAGTGTGAGGGACAATTATTTCTTGCATCCAGGAAACATTTCTTGAGAATCGATGTCGTTGATAAGTGTACCAACAGTTCCTTGTTCTAAAGGAGGAGGAAAATCCTAAATGAGAGAGGAATGGGTGTCAACAAGAGGTGAAACCTCTTTTGGTGGATCGAAGATTTGATCTTGAACCATGTGTTATTCATCCACTTGTGTTTCTACCACTGAATTTTTTTCATGTATTTTTTTGATCAAATATTCCTCTCGCAATGATGCAAATGTGCCTTCTTCTACCATAAATTTATTTTGCATCTTCTTGTGAGGAGAAGCTTCTAATTTTGTGGCCTTTCTTTTCAAACTTGCTTTGGATTGTTTAGAACTGGATGTCACCTCTACGAATTTTGAATATGAATGATAGGAGACTTTCTTTTGACTTGGGGGAATTCATCATGACCGGATGATAATGGTTCACTTCTTTTGAAACAAATTTCTCATTCTCCTTACCACCTTTTTAGTCCACTCAAATATATCCCTTGATTCACGAACATATCATTTGATTGGAGGTAAAGGCGACATCTTGACTACCACATACTCAATATTATACATCTCTTTCCCATCATCATGAAAAAATATTCATAGGAGGAGAACTTGAATTTCCTCATCTCACTGATTGTCATCCTCATATGGTTATTTTCATGCACTTCAAATTCATCAATGTAATTGGCCCAATAGTCCTCAACTTGCGTCTTGTGTTGTAATTCTCGGACATAGAAAGATTTGGGATCTTCTCTGATGTCAAAATTAGGTCTGATGATGTAGGAATGAAAATTCAAATGAGAAAAATCATCCTCCATATGAGATGCACCATTTGAGCTCTTGTATGTGAATACTCCAAGAGAGATAGGAAATGGAATCAAATTCTTCCTCCTTCTAAACTTGTTAACCACTTTAATGATTTTTCTACGAGCTCAAACAATATAATTTGGTCACTGAGGTACTTAGGAAGCCTTAGCAGAGCTTGGTCAAAGCCAACAACATGTAGGCAGGAGAAGGTCGAGAATTGTATGAGATAAGAACCATATTTCTTGACCAAGGAATCCACTTATGATGACATCCTAGCTTCCATATTCCCTTCTAAGCTTTGGACCACATACATTGTGAACATGTCATTCACGTGATTGAAATGCCTATAGGTTTCCTCCATCACCATTTGTGGAAGTTTCTCAAACACAAGCACCTTGGTGGAAATTTTTGCATGAGATCCAATCCTTTCATGATCTTGAGTTAGCAAAGAGATAGACCAAGTAAGAAGTCATGTGGAATTTCTTCACCATGGGTAATTTGAGTGAATTCTGAGATGGAGGTTTTTGTTGGTGATCTTACCTATTCAATTCTTTGTTTTCCTTCTATCAACATAAGGATAAAAAGTCCCATCCAGTCTTTGAAGTATCGTGTGCTTACTTTTCCCATTACTCTCTTGACGAGAGTGATGACATCCAAATTTCCTTCTCAAAACTCACACCTTATAAGGTTCTTGGGAATCCTTGAGGGATTTATCCTTCTTTTCAACCATGAACCAATCGTAACCCCTTGCACGTATGCATCCATAATTTCCCAATCATGTAAGGCCATACATTTTGAGATGATGACCATATTGGATTATGTTGGTATCTGCAGAGAAAGTGATATGGTTCTAGGGCTAGTGACCTCCATTGCTATACCATTGTTATCTCAGATAGTTTGTGTTTCTAGCTCATAGTGGTGAGAGTAGGCTAGGACCAACTCAAGACTTTGGATGAAAACTTGCTTTCTTGCGGTAGTGAACAAGCCACTCATGAATATCTGATCTTCAATCTTCTTTCGGTCTCGGCTATCATGTGAATTCTCGGGTTATTCAATTCCATGTACAAGATATCATTTTCTTCTATCTTTTACTCACAGTGAAGGGTTGTGCCAACTTCTATCACGTCCACTTCTGCTTCATGTTTTCCTAGAAATAACAACTTACTATTTTTAGTAAGTATGAAAAAAAAACTCGAACCTCAACCTCAATGAATATTCGAATCTGATTTCCCTTACTCCCTACGTCCTTCTCCTTCTAGATCAACTTTATATTTTGTGAGTTCTTGTGGGACCACTTACTATTTTCATAAGTTCTAAACTGTGCTTTCGATGAATTCTCGGTTGCGTGCATCTCCAATGTCTTCATCTCCTTTGCACGTTCTTCTATTGATGACTTTCCCAAAATAGTAGTCCCATATGCGAGAAGACCTACTATTTTTATAAAGTGGGCTTCGAAGGTGGGATTGACATGCAACTAATTTTTTCGATATGGGTTTTTTTCCCGATATTGCCCCTCTGATATTTTAGACCTATCCGGTCAATATTCTAGGAGATTTTAATCTTTCAATTTTTCGACTTGACAGTGCTTCTAAACATGGTAGCCATTAATGGACCTTGAAAATTATAGTTATGGATTTCTCCTTCATTTGCACAAAAAAATATATTTTTGATGTGGGTTTTTTTCTTATGCTTTAGGTGAAATCTTGTTTAAATCTGAAAACTGATTTAATGGGAAATCCAACTTTTTCTTCATCGGATCGAAAATAAGATTTCTTCATTTTGAATTTTCTGCGTAGGGACAAGGAGGTATTGAAGGCATGTTTCTAATGGTTTTGAGAGAGCAAGTAACATCAAAAATAATGTGTTTTTTTTGTGCCTTTGGTTTTCAATATTTCTATGAATATTCGTTTCATGGTAATGGACATTTTCACTATTTTCCTCTCTTTGTTCTTCACTTCTTCTTTCTTTGTTTGCTCAAACCTCCTTCTAAGACTTGTATGATTTCATGGAGTGGAGGAGAAAACTGTTTTGATAGGCTGGTTTGAGGTTTAGCAATGGTGGAGTGGTTGTGGGAAGTTACAGAGGATTTTTGTAGGAATAATCTGTACTGCGGAGAGTTAGATGTAAGAAGTAGGAAAGAAGCGGCAGGTGAGGATTTAAACAATATTCAAAAATTATGCACAAAGAGGGTTAGGTGCATTATTTTTATCCTTGACGTCACTCACCTCAAAGGCACATGAGGGACATCAATTTCCATGGTGAGTAATACGGCGACATGTTGCAACGATTTGACGGCGGGGAGTGAGAGCTAGAAAATCAACTTTAAAGCACTAAGTGGCTAGAAGCATGTCACATGGGTGACCAGAAGTTTCCCTTCAAGGGTTGGGAAAAAAATTCAATTTTTTATGTCCCTGAAATGTGAGGGAAATCAAATTACATGTGTCACTCCAGTATCCTAGTGGGATTTTGTGTCCTTGACATCCATCAAGGTCGGGGATATCAACCATGAAAAAATGTGCCTAGCCCCTATATGAACTTTAAAACCTTGTGTGGCCTTTATTTTCTTCATTTCAGCTCCTGAGTGTTTTTGGAGCTTAAATTCCCTACCGTCAAATCTCTGCCACTTGTCAAATCTAGGAGTATCATGGAATTTGATGTCCCTCATGTCCCTCATATTTCACAGGACATCAAACATTGAAAAATGCACCCAGCCATGAAAGGGAAACTTCTAATCACCCATGTGACCCACTTCTAGCCCCTTAGTGCTTTTAAAGTTGATTTTTATCTCTCACTCCTGTCGTCGGATCGTCGCCATGTTTTGTTGTCTTACTCTCCATGGAAATTGATGTACCTAATGTCCCTTTGAGGTGAGTGACGTTAGGGACCAAAAAAATGTGCCCACCCGTCCTGTTCATATTATTTGAATATTTTTTAAATCCTCACTTGTTGCTTTCTTCCTACTTGCTACATCTAACTCTCCTATGCACAATTCTTCATCCAAAATACTCTACAACTTCCCACCACCACTACACCATTGTTGAACCTCAAACAAGGCCTATCACAACATTTTTTTACTCCACTCAAGGAAATCATACAAGTCTTAGAAGGATGTTTGAGAAAACAAGGAAGAAGAAGCGAAGAATGAAGAGAAGAAAACAGTGAAAATTTCCATTGTCTTGAAACAGAGATTCGTTGAAATATTGCAAACCAGTTCATGAAACAACACACCATTTTTTTTTACTTCCTCTTTCAAAACCATAAAAACACATCTTCAATCCCTCCTTGTGTTGTACAGAACATTCACAATGAAGAAATCTTCTTTCTATCCCGATGAAGAAAAGTTGAACTTCCCATCAAATCGGTTGTCGATTGAAACAAGATTTCACATGAAGTAGAAGAATAAAAACCCACATCAAAAATATAAATTTTATTTCAAATAGAGGATAAAACCAGAACTTCAATTTTCAAGGTCCATTAATGGTTGTCGTGTCCGTAAGCACTACTGAGTCTAAAATTGAAAGATTATAATCTCCTAGAGTATTGAGTGGGTAGGTCTAAAATTTCGGAGGGATGATATTGGGAAAAAACCCATATTGGAAAAAATTGTTCCACCTCAAGCTGACCTCCATAAGCCAAATTTCTAAAAATAATATGTCTTCTACATAGGGGACTGTTATTTTGGGAAAGTCATCAACAGAAGAACATTCAAAGGAGACAGAGACATTGGAGATGCACTGCTAATCGAGAACTAATCGAATGGGCATTTTGGCACTTACTAAAAATAATAATTGGTCCCATGAGTACCTTCCAAAAATATAAAGTTGATCTAGAAGAAAAAAGGAACTTAGGGAGTAGGAGAAATCAGATTCGCAACATTTAGTTGAGGTTCGAGGGAGATGATTTTTCATACTTATTAAAAATATTAAGTTGTTATTTCTAGGTCAAACATGAAACAGTGGACAAGATGGAAGTTTTCACATCCCTTCGCTTGCAAGTACGAGATAGAAGATCATGATGTCTTGTCGTGGACTCGAATGACATGATAACTCGCATGACATCCAGAGACCGAATAATATCGAAGATCTGATTTTCACTAGTGGTTTGTTCACTTCCTGGGACACCTAGTGTTTTTCCAAAGTCTTGAGTTGGTCCTAGTCTTCTCTAACCACTATATGCCTGAAATAGGAACCATCCAAGATTCTAATGGTATAAAAATGGCAGTCATTAGCCCTAGAACCATCTCAATTTCTCTATAGATACCGACATCACCCAACATGGTCATCATCTCAAAAGACACATCCTTGCACAATTGGGAAATGAGGGATGCATACATGCATGGGTTATGCTTGGTTTGTGGTTGAAAATAGAGAGAAATCCTTCAGGAGTCCCAAGAACCTTCCAAGGTGTCAATTCCAAGAAGGATATTTGGATTTCATCACTCTCCTCAATATATTAATGTGCGAAGCTAGCACAAGAGACTTCCAAGACTTGATGGGCCTTTTCATCTTGACATTGTGAAGGAAGGAAAATAGAGAAATGACTAGGGAAGATCATCGGTGACAACCTCCATTTACTACTGATCCAAGTACCCATAAAAAGAAGTTCCACATGAATTATTACTTATTTTATCTCCTTGTAAGCTCAAGATCATTCAAAGGATTGGCTCTCATGCAAAACATTTCCACCAAGGCGCTACATTTGAGAAAATTTCACACATTTTGATGAGCGAAATCCATAAGCATTACAATCACATGAGCAGCGAGTTCACGGTGCGTGCATGTTGTCCAAATCTTAGAAGGAAATCTATAAGCTAGGATGTAAGTCATAGCGGTGTCCTTAGTCAAGAAATATGGTTCTTATTTCATACAATTCTCGACCTTCTCCTTCTGCCGCGAGTTGATGGCTTCACCAAGCTCCGCTAAGGCTACCTAAGTACCTTAGTGACCAAATTATATTGTTTAAGCTTTGTAGATAGGTCATTCAAGTGAATAACAAGCTAATAAGGAGGAAGAAGTTGATTCCATTTCCTATCTCTCTTAGAGTATTCACGTGTAAGAGATCAAATGACACATCTCATCTGGAGGCTGCTTTCTCTCATTTGACTTTGCATTCCTACATCGCCAGGCCTAATTTTTACATCCAAGAAGATCTTGACTCTTTCTATGTCCCAGAATTACAACACAAGACACAAGTCGAGGACTACTAGGCCAATTACATTTATGAATTTGAAGTGCATGAAAAGAGCATATGAGGATGAAAATCAGTGAGATGAGGAAATTTAAGTTCTCCTGGTATGAAGATTTTTGTATGATGATGTAATAGAGATGTAGAGTCTTGAGTACGTGGTAGTTAAGATGTCCCCTTTACCTCGATAAAGTGCTATGTTTGTGAATCAGGGGATATATTAGAGTGGACTGAGAAGGTAGTAAGGAGAACAAAAAATTAGTTTTAAAAGAAACAAACCATGATCATCCAATCATGAGGAACTCCCCTAAGTCGAAGCAAGTCTCCCATCAGTCATCTTAAAAATTTGTAGAGGTGACTTCTAGTTCTAAACACTTCGAAGAAATTTTGAAAATAAAGCCCACATAATTGGCAGCTTCTCACGAGAAGATGCCAAAGAAACGTAGGGTAGAAGAAGGCTCATTTACATCACTGCGAGAGGAAGATTTGATTGCAAAAATACATTAAGAAAATATCGTGGTAGAAACAAAAGTAGATGGAGAACACATGGTTCAAGATTGAGTCTTCGAGCCACCACAAGAGGTTTTACCTATTGTTGACACCCATACCTCTCTCATTTAAGGTTTTCCTCGTCCTTGAGAATAGGGAAATGTTGGTACACCTAACATTTATCCACGAGTTTGATGATATATTTCCTTGGATGTAGGAAACAATTGTCCCTGAGACCTGCACTCTAGAGCAAGTTGTATCCCTTAATCTATCAGTGATTGTCTCATTGTCCAAAGGAAAAATAACAAGAAAAATTTCACATACAACCTCACAGTTCTATAGTGGGGAAATGGGTAATCCGTACCTTGAAGTGCTTCACCCAATGTAAGCAAACCAAAGTGGATGAGATGACACCAACTAATTACGAGAGGATCATGATCCAATTAGGTCTTGAAACTCATGATGGGGATTTGTACATGTATCAACAATATTTTGCTCGCATGGTTGCGAGGAATAAAGAGTATAAGAAGAAGATTGATGAACTAAAGGAGCGAGGTTCAAGCTTTGTAATTTTATGTGTAAGATCTAGTTGATCCTAATGCGACAACAATTACCACTAAGGAATTTTTGTTAATCATTAGCTTCAATCCAAAATCCATCGGAAAACACGTGAATTCATAATACGGGCGATCGACTAATGAATGGATTAACTCAATTTAAAAAAGGGAAATCGGTGCTCCAAGAAGTGGTCAAACATTTTTCTTACATGTGTGTGATATCAATTAGGACATGGACACTCAAGGAGGACTTGGAGAAATAAAGAGACTATTGGGAACCTTTGGGCCCAGTAGTAGATGAAATGAGCACCATGCATCACTATGAGTTGTTCAAAAGGAAGACCTTTGAAACTTCCTTAGAATACTTATCACATGTATGGGAAAGAGCCTTGGAAATTAGGTTTGAGGAAATAAATTAGGCCATCACAGAGCTAGAGGGAAAAGAGGAACAAGCATACAAATTGTAGGATAGTGTAAATCAGAAAATTTAGAAACTTGTAGTACCTGCAATGGGTGAGGATACAGCTACTGATGATTTGGGTAGTTCATTTGAAGAATGTGTTAAGAAAGAGGTAGGCAGCCCATCATCCTTCACTAAGTATACCCTCAACTTACTCTTAGAATTTTAGGCCTCTATTGCACTTATCACACAGAAACATTCATCCTAGTTCGAGAAATGCAAAGACATCAAAAGTGTGGCTAGTGGATGGATAGATACCTTGGGATGTGTTCACATTCCTCATCTTGAAAAATTGGAACCACTAGCAACTTGTTTTAGGAAAAATATTGTAGGAACAAGGACCTTCTTAGGAGTGTGAAATGGAAACCAGGTCGGAAGTGAGATCAAATCCACTACAACGAATCATTCTTCTGCATAATTATTCTTCTTTCTCCCTTCTTCTTCTTCCTCTTCTTTTTGTCTCTCTTCTCTTCTCACCCAACACTCTCTCTTAATAATTTTATATTTTTACGTTGTGCTTTTTACTTTTTAATATAAATTTAAGTGAATTTAGAAACATAATGCAAACTTTAAGTTCCTTAATTTTATAAAAGGGACTTAAATACTTAAGTGGAATATGAATAGTCAAATTCAAATTAAAGTATTTGAAAAGTCACCTGACAATGAAGAGTTGCCTTCTCTTCTATAAATTATAACAAGCTCCTCATTTGATCTTCTTCTTAGACAAATTCTGATACTTCTTAGATATTGGAGCTATTTTTTGTGAATTCACGAGAGAGATATCCTTGTGAAGAGAGCAAAGAGATAGAAAATTTCTTCCATTTTCCCTGCTTTGAAAAATGTCTTCTATTTCCATCTTATGTACAATTTCTTCTTGAGCTTGATAAAGGAAGAAGGAATTTTAGCATTTTTAACTAAGGAGTTTAGTGGTACTTTGTGCTCATTAAACACTATTTGGTCTTTTCATTGTTACACAATTTTGTTTCTTCTAAATTCAAGTGCATGTAATGAAATTTAAAATTTGGTGTGTATGCAAGTATTTGATTTTATTCTTGCAGAATTAGCTTCTCTTTTCTAACTTTCTCACTCCCTTTCCCACTTTCCTAGAAAATTCCTCTCTTGTAGATATATGAAAAAAATTCCAAAGGTCAATGGAATGGTCATGTTAGATCCACAGCCGAAAGGCTACTAGGATAAAACTCACTTTTACTCGTGCATGCACGTATGTCAACTAGACCAGATTAAGTAGAGGGACTTAGATTCTCAAAGCATTGGAAAGATAACCACCAATTTGTGCCTAAAATTTTTTCTCACCAATAGTTTCTGACATAACATGGAGAATTCTAAATTCTCAACATTTCAAAAAAAAGACTAGTGCGAGAAAAATTTTCAGGTGAACAAACTTATGGATTTCTTGCCAGTGCTTTGGGAATCTAAGTCCCTCTACTTGACCAATGTAGTTATCGTATATGTGTGCATGATTAAAGGTGTATTTTCTGAGTGGAATTTTTCTTAGGGATCTAACAAGGGCACTCCATTGACCTTGTGCAAATCTAGCAATATCTATCTAGGGAATACTTTGTCTAAAGATTGGGAAAGGGGAGTGAGAAAAGAGGTAGGAGAACTAATGTTACAGGTAGAAAATCAAATTCCTACATAAACTAGTTAGAAATTTCATCACATGCACTAAAATTAGGAAGAAAGATACTGCAAATATCAACAAGACCAATTAGAATTTCATGAAAAAAATTATCATAAACCCCTTAGTCAAAAAAGGCATGAAAATCCTTCTTATATTGATGCTCGGCATAAATTATAAGTAGTATGAGAATGGAAGATGTTTAAAATAGGGGAAAAGTGGCTAAATATTTTGACCCACAAGTGAGAAAAACTCTCTCGTGAACTTATAAGAATAAAACCAGCTAGAATTATTTCAGAATTAGAACCCTTGGAATGAAGAGATCATTACAATTTATAGCAACTTGCTAAACTTGACTCCTCATCTTCTTGATGCTCTTTCATATTCCTCAATTTGAATTTAGACTATTCATATTCCTATTCAAATATTAAGTCCCTTTTATAAAAATAAGGTAACTTAAATTTTACATCATGTCTCTAAAGTCACTTTAAGACATATCAAAAATGTGCAAACCCTCAATGCAAAATTAGATCATAGAGGAGAGAGAATGATGGGGGTGAAGAAGGAGGAAAAGAAAGGATGTCATCCCTGATGAAGTTTACAGATCCTTGTTGATTAAAAACTCAAGTGCAGTGAGACTCTAAATCTTCAAAATCATTTTACCCTAATAAACTCCTTCAAATTATCTCATGAATGTTTTCCAAGTTGAATGAACTGTTCCATTGATGACCGCAACTCCCACCTACGTATGATATACATGTGACCTGAACTATGTAGTGAGTGTCAAAAAACATTGTCCAGTTCCTTGAGATGGACCTCAAATTCCCTATGATCAATGCCCATGGATGATCCAGAATGATGGTGTTGACTTGAATGATCATCCCTCTATGTCCCATTGTGCCAAACTTTCCCTTTGAGAACAACCTGCTATTTTTAGTAAGTATAGATGGGGCAACTTACTATTTTTAGTAATTGTCGTAATTTATCTTTTCCCTACCTCAACCAGATATACTATCTTGAATTATTTCTTATTATTTTGTTCCTCTCAACTTTTGGACCAACTTTTTATTTATAGCAGGGACTTGTGGAACCACTTGCTATTTTTAGTAAGTTTCATTTGCGAGCCAAGATGATGTTTTTGATGAATTTTCCTGTGATACTCCCTCTATGTTTACTTCCTTATTCATAGCCTCTTAAAATGGTGGCTTACCCAAATAAGCAAACCCCTATGTAGGAAGGCATGAAATTTTTAGTAAGTGCACCGCAGATGTTAGATTGCGACAAAATAGGTCTTGAAAATCGGGTTTTATTTCGGGGTTCCACACTCTGCACTTTGAGTAATTCCTTCATCTGAACAAGTGGGAAAATGAAATTTTCATAAGTAGGGGAAGAACAATGAAAAAATAAATCCCTCCATATCCCTAAAAAATAGGGACTTTATGGCATGTAAACTAGTTTATGTGAAACTAGATTTTTCAATGATCATGCCCTTGATTTTCACGCAATTTTGCCCACTTGAAACCTGATAAGTGAAGAGGTATCTCAATTCATTTTTCAGAGATGTTATTCATGTGATAGGGAAGAAATATGATGAAAACTAAGTCCTTTGTATCCCTAAACAATAGGTACATCATGGTGCAAAAACTAGTTCGTGCGAAATTAAATTTTTCAATGATCATTCCCTCCAATTTTTCCGATTCCTTGCCCACTGGAACCCTCAAAAGTGGAGATGTAGCTCTCTGATTTTTTCAACTAATATGTATTGGAAGCCATTAATGGAGCTTGAAATTTTCAGTTCTGGTTTGTTTCTCCACTGCAATGAAATCAACTCTATTGAGATAGGTTTTTTCTTCTTGTCTCACTGCTGAAATTTCTCTTCGATCCGGTTTTCGGTTCGACGAGAAATTGAGCTTTGTTCTTCATGGAGCCGGAAGAAATATTTATTTGTTGTGAGTATTCCTTAATATGAATGGGATGTTTTAATATGATTTTTTAATGGCCTTCAAGAGATAAGAACTCATTAATAGATGGTTTGTCAATCCGTGCACCGGTTTGCAAGATCTTTTCGATTTTTTTGTTTCACGACAATGAAGATTTTAAAACTTCTTCTTCGTTTTCATTTGATCAATATTTCTTCTGGGACCTGAATGTTTTTATGTTTTTGAGGATTTGGTTGTCGTGGTCTAGATGGTTCAAGTTTCATCAATGGTGTGACTTGGTGTGATCAAGTTGCAGAGTTATGGTGGAATGAAGTTGTGCACGGAGAGTTAGATGTTAGAAGAGGGAAGTAAGCGGGTTTTTAAAATTTTGAAATAAATAGGAGAAGGGAGATGGGAAAAAATTTCAATGTTTGATGTACTAGACCTATGAGGGACATGAGGGACATCGAATTCCATGGTTAGAAATGCAACGACACGTGGCAGAGATTCGACGGTAGCGAATGAAGTCTAAAAATCAGCTTTAAAGCACCAAGGTCCAAAAGTTGGTCATATGGGTGAAATGAAATTTCCCTTAGGGTCCTGGGAATATTTTTCCATTTTTATTTCCTTGAAATTTAAGGTAAATTAGGGACATCAAACTCCATGGTGTTCCTAGTGATGACATGTGGCGGTGATCGAACGCTTGAGGCTTTGAGCTCCTGTAAGCACCTGGGGGCTGAACAGGTGATCCCGGGTCGCATGAAGATCCAGAGGTCATCTTGGGGCTAGGAAAAATTTTCCATGGTTGAATTTCCTAACCTTGATGGAATTGAGGGACACAAAATCTGACCAGGCTCCTGGAGCTGACACATGTCCTCCTAAAAATTGACAAACTCCCAAACTCACTCCAAGAGGACAACTTGAAACGGTGATAACTTAAGCTGCCTATGGAATTTGTTAATGAAATTTTATATGATCATGACTGGAAATAACCTTTTAAATCTAATGGTGTGAGTATTGGGTATTTATTACTCCATTTTATCCCTGAAAAATAATATTTTTTATTTGGTACTCCACATATGCATGATAAAATCTCCTTACAGGACCTAATGCGCCAAAGCATTGTGAAAAAACTAACTACACCATCTTGTAGAACTTGGAATTAAATTTTTTAAGATGTTTTTTTTTCTCCTAACTCTATTTGGATCTCCCGAATCACCTTTGGAAGCTCATCATTTGTTTTGGCCTCATGTGCATTGCCTGGCCTGTGAACCCTAATATTTGTGAAACTACCTCAACTTCTCCAAGTCCTCCAAAATATTCTGAATCATTTCCACGATGTCCCAAGGAATTTTAGTTTCCTGTACATTAATTTTTTATTTTCTTCTCCACTCCATGGGGTTGTTCTAGTCTTAGGAAGGCCAGTGATAGCCCTTCCCACAATTGTCGAAGCTTGCAACTTTTAATGAAATCCTAAAATCACCTAGGGGGATGAGATAACATTAATTGGGAGGTCACTGGACTGACTAGGTGGACTTGGTGTGCCTAGGAATGATAGGACATGAAATTTTTTGAATAGGGGTATAGTTGTCATGCTAAAAAATTGTCAATTTCCTTGTTGTACATTTACATGACAACAACATGTATTTGACTACTTGTTTGTTCTTCTCTTTTGTAGTTTTTTCCTTATGGGAATCAATATTCACATCAATCACACATCAAGCAACATCAAGCAACATTGAAAATAGGTATAAACATGACATCTACATATATGCTTTCATCCATAGGATCATCATCATTTTTCACTTCCTCTTATCTATCTTCCGACTTCCCTTTTTATAACTCCACGCTTTTCTTTATCTCTTGACATGCTTTTCACTATCAATCTACATGGTTATTAGGCATGCATCTCTTATTTAATTTATGTTATCGATAATTTTCTCAAAAACATAAATTGGAGGCAAATGTAGACAATAAATCACCCACTTTGGGTATATTTCTAGTGTTGATCACATACCTCTTCTATTCATATGATTCATAAGTGAGAAAAAATTACTAATTGATCACTTTCTTTGCCTTTATGCTTGTTTTTTACGTTCTCTCTTGGTCTTACACTCCTTTCTAAATTTATCTTTTCATACTTCAAATTTCGACTTTGGATACTAGTGCCCACCAAAATGCTAATGCCCAAGCGCCCCCATCCCCTCAGGTGGCCCCGATCTATTTTTACTTTGAGTGCATATTTTTGTTATTTTCTAGTGATTTGGGCATATTGCTTTTTACTATTTGGCCTTTTACTAATTAATTATGAATATAACCAAGGGAATCATATAAATATAAAGCTATGTGATAATAATAAAGGAGAAAACACTAATCATCTATTATCAACACCTAAGGTTGCATCCAAAGGCCATTACAAGAGAATTCAAGCATCCATCTAGAATCCACATGAGCGAAAGGGGCTGCAATTATTCTACATAAACTTCATAGGAGGTGAAGTTCATTTTTCCATTCACACATCTATTTACATCTTCTACATCTAGTTATTACTCACTATCAAGTACGATTCACAAAAGAGCCACCTAGGGCATGATTTCTACCCACACGCACATAGAACTACATGGGGTCTTTAATGTAGTTAAGTACTTAGTCATAAGTTCACTTTGTTCACATCCAAGGAAAGTCTAACCTCCATTTTTGAATCTTTGTTTTTGGAATTTGATGAAGTTTGGGTGTTTTGAATTTTCTTCTTTTATTATTGCGGGTTTCGGTGAATACCGATGAATTCCAATGACATACAAGTGATTAAAGGTGACAAACAAAGGACATCTCTTGACCCTACGAAATCAGCTTTCACACCTTCTAAGAGGTCACATGTTCCCGGAATAGGTCTCGAGTGCCCCGAAACCTCGACCCTATATACATGCCCTTGTCTTAGCATCTTTGACACTCCTCAAATTTTACGGATCTGATTACGACATCATGCCTCTCTATTCCAACATTTTTCTTGTTGTACACACCTTCGGCATAGCTGCGAATGAACTAAATAATTTTATCTCTTCCTTTACAACTAGGGTTTCAAATGTAAATTACTTATTTTTTTTCGTGAGAATCTCTACTTTATTGTATATCTATATTTATTTAATGTTTTTTTATATATTTATATTTAACATCTATCTATTTCAATATTTTCTTAATAACTTTTTGTATTGGCAAGAATTGATTGGTGTTTGGTGGACAGGTTGGTGTGAAGACTCGGTGCATCTCTCTTTTTCCCATCTTCCTTCTCTCTTCCATTTTCTACAAGTATGGATGTCATGAATTGTAAAATGGATCACTTTTTATTGCCATGTTACCATGTTAAAATGGTGGTGACTTCCAATGAGTTCCATACCTTAAATTTGGTCTTTGTGATGCATTTTGTGCTTTTTTCCATCAATGTAATGGTTTATACATCCTTTAAATAGTAAAATCTTGTCTTTGTGGCCACTATATTCCCTATTATGAATTTTATTTTGTTATTTCCTCTCCATTTCTTCTCTTCTACGTTATGTGTGTTTTCTATCTATAGGGTTCCATTTATGTGTGTTGTAAATGTGTGGGAAGGGTTAGTTTATGTGGTTTTGGTTCTTTGGCACATCTATTTTCCCTCTCCTCTAACATTTTCTTACCTTTTTCCTAGTGGAGAGTGACTGACCATCTCTTCTCGGTGTTATCTACACCCCTTTAGCTTAGGTTTTTCTTTTTGTATCTCTCTAACTATGGTCCCTTTGAATGACTAGTTTATGCTTAGAAAGTTATGTTTTTAGTTGTAGGAATCTTGTTAACATTAGCTTTATAGGTAGAGGATCCGAAAATCTATGAAGATTTGTATTTTGAATCAAGTCCCACACTTGGATATATCCTCATGTTATGCAAAAGTATTTATCTTCCATGATCAAATCCTCAGATGTTCTTGTTGTGTGCTAATAGTTCTAGCACACTCGATGGGATAGTTTTGGAATTTCCTGTGGGACAAGTATGAATTTCTCTACAACTTCAAATCATCATGTTTGATGTTTTATTGGTGATATTCAATGTTTGCAGGAAGTTCTCAACACATCTAGTGACTCCATTGTTCAAGAAATCCAGGTCTTTGAGTAGGCGATCGTACCATTATCCTTTCCACTAATTTTCATGTTTCCATTTCTCTTATGTCTCTCTAAATACATATTCCATTCTCTAATTTCATTTCTAATACCCTCTATTTATAGTAGTGGGATGAAATCCCCAAAATATCCCTAAAATCCCTACCACTTTTCTATGTAAATGAAGACCAATTTTCTATTAATCACATTCAAGAAATATCAAACCATTATGTCATTCACAACATCAAAGAGGATACACTTTTCCTCAGACTTATTATTTCATCATTCAAAGTTAAACCAAGAGATTGGTAATTCAATTTCTCTTCTTAATCCATTTCCACATGGGATCAGCTAGGAAAACAACTACACAAGCGGTTCAAAGAGAGTGCAGACGTCATTTCTCTCATGGAAAAATATAATGAGATTAAATGGAGTTCATCTCATATTTTAAAATCTAATTTTAAAGGACATGGCTTATAATCCCTCAATAATTTAGACCCTCACAAGGTATGGTATTTTGGTATTATTTGAATTCCTTTGATGTAGATTTGGCTATATTAATCCAAACCCTGGGAGGTAGTAATCTTCTTCATGATTTTGTAATTACATTGTAAGATGAGAATATGCTCATAGAGTTTGGCCAAAGTAAACCCATATCTATTTCTTCCATTCTTACCTCACCATCCCAAATTCTCCATTCCCCATGTGTAAAAAAATAAAAATTCAGTGTCTCATTCCAAAAATAAGAAGATCATTTTCTTCCAAGTTCCCCTTGTGGTTCTCTATAAGTCTATCATTCCTAAAACATCCTCTATGATCTACAAAATATTTCCTCATCTACACCCAAGGCATTACTAAGCTCTCTAAAACATTGTTAGAATGTTTTGAGAATTTGCGGTGTTCCAAATATTTCCCCAATGCTATACCCAAATTGCATTAAGCTCAATTATCCTATAAGATGGTTAGATCATTATTTTTTTTAATTTCATTGAGAGGAAGAACCGAAGAGATTAGAATAAATTTTAGAGGATCATTTGGCTTCTTCAAATGATCGAATCAAAGTTCTGGAGCCCAAATCATCTCTTCTTGCAAGTGAATCTAAGGAGCGCCCCTACCAATGTGTCATCTCAAAACAATTATGTTAAGGATGAAAATCACAAATGTTGAATATTTTTGTGGATATGACTATGAGGATGAGAAGGATGAAATTCCGTAAACGGTGGAAGCTAGTGAAAAGAAAGATTAGGAAGCTTTAAAAGGGGAAAATCATAATGGAATGCAGGTTAACTATAAATTTTTTTCATCACTTGTGATAACCATATGTTTTGGGAAGAGGATTTTCCAAGTAAGGAGAAAAAATTGAGTGCAATGACTTGCATTACTTCGCATTCCTTGAAATTTATTCACTTATAGCTGAAAATCAAACCAGTGCAAAGAGAATGAAGAGGAAGAAAAATTGGTCCCTAAAGTGGAAACAAAGATGTATCCACATGATAAAGTAAGGAAAATTTCAAACCAGCTCAAAGAAATCTATAGTGAAGAGGAATTTGTCTCTACCAACTCCATTCTTGGAGCTAAGTGTGAAGAAGATATGAAAACTATACATATCAACCGAAAAATTTAAATAAAAAATTCCCAATTAGATATTTAGTTGATTTGGAATGAAATTTTGAGTTACCACTAGTCATGATAACTTCATAGCATGAGGAGTATCATCAAGGCATCGAGAGTCAGTAGCAACACCTCCAAAACCAAAATAAAGATCAACATGAGGAGGTATTCATTATCTTTTCATATGATACTTTGAGCAACAAGGAAGTGTAGGCCATGATTTCACTCCCACCATGTGCTTTGGTTTCCAAAGTAATCACATAGTCCAATTTTATAAGGAAGGGAAGTTATTTCTCCCCACCAATTGTTGATTTCATTTAGTTTCATTTTACTTTCGTTAAATTAGGAGTATTTAGGTTTCCTTATTGCAAAAAAGTGTTTATGCTCATTCTACATGTTTCCATTTGAAACATGTATGATTTTAATGTTTTCACATAGTTTTTTTGGGCCTTTGTTTTTATTTCACAGTCCATTTTAGATCAAGTTCCATGTCAAAATCATATATGTAGATTACTTTTCAATATATATTATTTCATCTCTACAAGATTAAATTCAAAGGGTGTTAAGTTCATGCAGATTCGGGAGACATACTTTAAATACTAAAGATCAGTTTTATTCAAGTTTATGCTTGACTACATGCCTAATGGATTTATTCATGGCTCACGGCCTTCGTCATCTAATAAGGATATGTCCTCTAAAGGTCTCAAATTGTTGACCCAAATTTCACCCCTTCTAATTTTTGGCAACTTGTAAAAATTTCGTACTTACGAAAATTTTTACTCAAAAAATTGTGAAACACTAATAATTAGTCTTCTTTGGAATCAAGGAACTTAGTGTTCTATGGTTTCTCCTAACCCATGGAAAAAGGGAGCCATTGTAGTTTTCCATCGTTACGTAACTTTGTGGAATAAAGGAGTTTAAACTTGGGACTTAGGATTATTTTGAATGAGGTTAGACCTTCACGTCATGTAAGTACAATGTTGTGGAGACTTGGGAAATTTGGATCTCTATGAGGTTGATCAATTCTTTAAAGAAAAACATGGGTTTTTCTCGAAAAATCCATGATACATGGGGAACATGCCGAGGAGAGCCACACGAGTAAGGGTAAAAATATTAGAGGAGACTAATCTTGGAATCTAAGAAACTAAAAATTTAACATTCTGTGATTTTCTCAAATATAGTGTTCCGTGAACTTCAAATTCGAGGAAAAAGGAAAATGGTCGTAGGTTGAAATTTTACACACCACAAAGAATATACTTCCATGATATGTTGAGAAAAGAGTTTCGTAGATGAATAGAGGCTAGTGTCTCACATATTCCTAAATGCATAAATAAGTGTAGAATACCAAGAGCTACAAGATAATTCAAATTCCATTAAAGAAAGTGAAGATAAAAATTTATGGGGAAAGCCACGAAACAAACAAAATTTGTATATTGTAAAAACCGAGGAAGAGAATGTGGTGAAACGAAGTCAAAATTATGTGAAATTAAGAATTCGTGATTTTTTTGTTTGAAACAATGCCAAACAAATTCACCCCTGGAAACGTAACGATAAAAAAATCCTAAACCATCTTCTATAAATTGGGTGACGTGGAAGAGTAAATCTTCGAAACCTATATTTATTAGTAGGAATTGATTAGTGTTTTTGGGTAATTTTCATGAAGACTTGGTGCATCTCTCTATCTTTTACCTCTTCTTTCTCCTTCCCATTTTCTATAAGTATGGAACTCATGCCTTGTAAAATAGATTTCTACTTTGTTATAACATACCATGCCAAAATGGTGGATGACTTCCCATGAGTTCCGGACTTGGATTTGGTATATGTGATGCATTTTTGTGCCTTTTGTCATGAATGTAATTTTCTTACATACTTTAATCAATAAAATATTGTTTTTGTGGATACTTTGTTCCCTATGTTTTTTTTAAAAAAAATTTCTTTCCCCTCCATTCCTTCTATATTAGGTTGTGTGTGTTCTCCATCTACAAGGTTCCATTTCTATGTGTTGTAAATGTGTGGGAAGGGTTAGTTTATGTGGTTTCGGGTATGTGGCAAATTATTTTTCCCTATCCTCCTACATTTTCTCCCATGTCATTCCATTTTGGAGAGTGATATACACTTTCTTATGGTGTTATCACCACCCCTTTAGCTTAGATTTTTCTTTCTTCATCTCTCTAACTCTAGTCCCTTTGAATGACTAGTTTAGGATTAGATAGTTTTTCTTCAATTGTAGGAGTAGTGTTAACATTATATTTTTAGGTAGAGGATCCAAACTCATCTATATTTTTTTCTGCATAAGCAAGTATGATAATTGGAAACAATCCGATCTTAGTATAAAGTATTTATCTTCCATGATCAAATCCTAGGGTGTTACCACTCTTTGTCATGAGAGATTTTAGGTAAATACAATATGGGAGGCCACCCCATATCTATATATAGGAGGGCTTACCCCATATCTATATTAAGGATGGGGGTACGTGTAGACATGTAAAACATTCTTACACTTAGCATTTCATCCAATTTAACCAATTGACAACAGCTTGTTTATTCCCCCTTCTTCACTCCACTCTCGGATGCCCATTCATGACACCTTCTCAATCATATTCCTCCTATAATAAACTTTTTGGCTAATATATCTCTTATTAGCTAAAAATTCCTCCTTTCAACCATTCATAACCTCCCTAGTTTTCTCTAGACCACTTCTATTGGAGTCATAGGCTATCTATCACCACAATTGGTTATCCAGGACCTCTCCCAAATATCAATGAGTCTCTAATCACTTGCTAATCAGATTTAACTAGCCTAAACCCTAGTTAACTACTACTCCCGAACAAAGCTTATCTAAGCCTAAAGAATGTTTATACTAATCTAATCTAAAAGTGTTTTTGAGCTTTAGTCCCACATGCACCCAAAGTTCAAACTCTTCCATGTGAAAAACTATAAACGATGGGTCTCCTCCCCTCCCTCTAAAAAGACACACCTTCTTTACATAACAAAATCACTCTCATATTTGGAGATATTGACATTAGACCTCATTTGCATTAGCCAAGCTAATAGGCATTTGATCTTGGCTATCCTCCATTGTTGAAGATCCTCCATCTTGCATCCATAACTTCATAGTAGGTTAGCAGGAGGGTATCTAACTTGGCCTTGTAGCCATTTTAGAGAGACATCTTCACCTCCATTAAAGAAAACAATAAATCTTATTTGACTGCTCATAGGTTTAACTAGGTTCAATTTATGTTTTAAGTAATCATAGAGTAGTTAGAGATAAAATGATAGTGTTTTAGTTTAATTCATTATTGTAGAATTTATCTTGTTTAGCACTCATCTTGATGTTTATGATAGGTTTAGTTAGATCATGGAACTACTTAGCTAGTTTCTTTTTTATTAACATGACTAATCTTCTCATGCATACATTTGGCACACCCGGTGGGACATGAAGTTCATCCTCTATTAATGGAGTCTTTTCAAGCTATTTATTTTAAGTTTTTCTAACCACTTTCATGCTTTTTAGGATAAATAGCTTGTTATTTACATGATTTCAGTTTGTAAGTAGGCTAAATCATCATTGTTCATGTATATTTTGTGTGTTTGAGCTAAAAATAGGCTTCTTTGACTAATCTTTAACCTATTTTCTTTTGAAAATTTTTTAATTCCGTGATTTTTACGGGTTTTACGGGGGTGCGCATAGGTGTCATTCTAGGCACGTCTGTTTATAACAGCACACACATGTCGATCTTGGGCACATCTATGTCAAACTACATTCACCACCAAACTTTTAGAGGCCATAAATTTTTCTCCTGAGCTTGAAATGACTCCATTTTTGTTGGGTTGGAAAGGTATTGAACAGAAATACACAAAGGAATAAAAAAATTAATATATTTTGACTTACAAAAAATTTATGGTTTACATTATTAGGTAAATATTCATTTTCTAACATATCTTAAAGTCTAAAAATTGTTTTCTTGGCCATTCTAACACTTTGAAAGGTTTTGTGACACTAATCAGTTGTTTGTAGGGTTATTTTGGTCTTGTTTTTTTACTAACTTAGTTAAGTGTTTCATTTCGTAGTTGATAGAGGTTTTTTTGAAGTGCGTATGCTCTTCCCTCGCACCTTCTAGGTGATCTTGGGAACCAAAAACACTTTTCAAAACCCTCTTATTGCTTTCAAAAACACTTACTTTACACTTCCTAATGGATGAACATTTCAAAATTGGTTAAAGTAAACTTGAAATTTTGAAAAAAAAATTATTTTTCCATAAACTTGTTTTAGTTGAGTTTTTCACGTTGCGTATGCTCTTCCTTCGCACCTTTTTGGTGATCTTAGGAATCAAAAGCAACACACAAACTCTCTTTTGATATCATGATATTTTGTGGAAAACTACTAATCTTGGTATGTAGGACCAAAATCACATGTCAAAGAAGGGCATCAAAACAAACAACACAAAACTTCTAATACATGTTTTCTTGCAGGTTGCCAAATGGTGTGCCACTTAAAACCACATTTAAGTTAAAAAGATAAAAAACACACCATATTCAAAACATTGTATTGCAAGTTTCATAAAAGGGTACGTCTCTCTCTGCTTAACTAGAATTTAATCCCTTTGGCATAACACCTTAAGCTATAACAATGGGGATGGTACCAGGAACCCTAAAATAGTCCATCATTGTGTAACCTTGTGGATGAAACATGAAGCGCCTCAATCACCCACTTGACTACTTTTCCTTTTGAGTTAGAGTAACAAAGTTATTCATATCGTGACCATAGAAATAGTACATGATGGATGCAATTAGTGCCCACTATACTTGAAGGAGGAAAAGTTGAGATACTTCAAAATTAGTCGGTGCGGCTTTTGGGTAAATTGTGCCAAATCTTAGATGTCTTTTTAACACCTAGTTGAGAGATCTTATTAAAGATGCCACTTTTTCTTGAGGCCTATTTTACTAGTCCTTTTTGCGTCTTGGCCATAATGAAGTGATAACTTGTTTGGATTTAGAACCTTTTTTTTTAACAAGGCAAACAATCCACTTAAGTTGGATCTAAGTGCCTTTCATCACGGAAATTAGACAACATTTCACTTACCTTAGCTTGTTTCTCACCTTTGGACAAGGCGAAGCTCTGCCTAAGTGGTGCTTAGTTTATTTTTCATCTTTTGATCTATACCTTTCCATTCTTGTTTCCCATTTGGGGCAATAGAAGGCATCTTTTGGGAGTGTTGTCATAGATAATGTTCATCACTTTTTTGTCCGTTTATGCTCATCCATGTTTTACAGAACTAAGTTTTTAAACTTCCAAAGTGCGTGGATAAATCCTTATATCTTTTATGGCCACTTGATCTTGATTTCAAGATCATCATCATAGTTAGGATTGATTCATCATTTGATCTCCCTTTGATGTGTTACCTTGTTTGCATTGTCTCGACACAATTAAGATACTTATGTCACATTTTTCATAAACGTGATCTAAGTGTCTCAGATTGTGGTATTACGCTGCACACATTTTAGCACATCCTTAGTATACTTTGACTTATTTTTTCTTCAAATATTGTCCAAAATATTGAAGAGTCTCGCTTACTTTTTTTTTTTATTTAGATACCACGTTGGCACTAATATCTCACTTCTTCGTGAAGCTTGATTAACATGCCCAATTGGTGTGGTTATGTGGCTTACATTTGTAATCCTCACCCTTTAACATTTATACCTTGTTGGTTGTTGAACTTATCGTGGTATCCTTTGATTAGGAGTCACATCTACCCTTTGTTAAAATTTATGCCTTGTTCATTTCGAGCTTGACGTAAATGTTGACATAGTGTTGATCATATATGCATCAAATTCAATTTGCACACACATTTACATAGGGTGTATTTCCTTTTAATTGGCTTTATCTTTCAAACTTGCATAGTTGTTCCTTTTGATTATTCATCTGGAAAAATTGTTGTCTAGGACAAATCCTTTTGATCTCATCGAGATTGCATCATCACAATGTCTATTTTCCTTAGACCAACTTCGGAAAATCACTCACGCATCTCCATACTTATGTAATTTCTAGTTAGATGTCATTATTCTACTCGAATCGACATGCCACTTCCTTCCCTTTGAAGGAGTATCATCCCACTATCTAGATCTAAACATTTGTGCTTAAAACAATGCCAACAATGATAGAATATCACGTGGTTTCTCACACTTACTATAATATCAAAGCTAGGCTTAGCAATTCAAATTAAAAAACTCCCATTACAACTAAACCTCGGTTGGGTTTTCATATTAGAGGGCCCATACATGTACCTTGTTCCGCACCTTCAACTCATAGTCTATCGTATGGTTAGGATGCCTCTAATCCAAATTATTATTCAGGTTTCCCCCTCTTCTTCCGATTCGATCCAAACTACCATTCGTAATCCCACTCTTATTCTCAAGACTCAAATCCCAACTATTATTCAAATACCCCTAGATAAAATCTTGAATCATAGTCCTCCCTTCCTTCACAAGACCTTTATTCCAAGTCACCTCAACGATGTCTAATTCCTTTGAAGACTAATGTGACTCGGTGTTTCTTCGATCAAAGATATAACTTTGTTCTTGACTCACGGTCATCCCTTTCTTTGCGAGAACCTCCTTCATTAGTCATCTCAATTACCTCTTTCTCCATCAAAGAGTTCCATGACTCGATTCCCTCTAGTCAATCATCTAATTCGACTCATACATCGCAACTTAACGAATGGATATGTGATCTTATTTTCTCTCCCACATTAGGTTGTCTTCTATAAAAATGATCTAAGTCCAAATCTAAATCATCCATTCATGATACACTTGCCTCTAATCCTACGTCATCTCTTGAGTCATCTTCTGCTATCATTCCAACTCACATGCATCTTCAGCCCTTGAGCCCTTTCAACCATATCATACCATTTCCTCAATCATCTTCTAAAGATAAATGTTTGTGACCACATCAAACCATTACAAAAAATCCATGTGCTAAGATGTATTTTCAAAGCACTATAAAAACTCTTCATGGGAGTGATAAGGTCAAACCTTCCCCTCATCTACATCATCGAACATCTTCATCTTCTTATGTCAATCAATCTTCCCCACTTATCGGTCCATTTCTTCTAGTTATCCTCCCATGGTCGAAGAATAACAAACTCTACTGATTGATTTCTCTCAAAATGAAGGAACAATAAAAGTACACGATGATATCCCTTTAGAGTATTGCAAACAAGGATTCTTTCTAGAACTTGATACGCTCACATATTGGGGAAAGGAATTTTATCCCTTTTGTCATAATATAGATGAGGAGCCTAAGGTCATGGAACTTGATTCTTCTTTTATTCCATCTTCACCTTCTTCTAAGCATGATGAGATGTTGGGGTCTAACAGTGAGCCATGACATATCTTCTCGTTACCAAATCATTCATTATCTATTACCATTCCTCAATAAAAATATCTCCTTGAGTCACCGCTGAGCAGCCCATTGTCTTCTTCTATTTAGGAGCCACCCCTAGGTAGTCCTCCATTTTATACTTGTGGGTCACCTCTTGGTATCCTATTACCTTCTATTCTTGGGCCATGTCCTAGTAGCCCTTCATCCTCTTCTATCTATGGGATACCTCCCAGTAGTCCCTCCTCATTTGTGCTTGGGCCACGCCCTAGCAGCCCTTTATCATATTCTTCTATTCTTGGGCCATGACCTTGTAGCCCAATTTATTCCATCCTAGGTCCATATCCCGGTAACCCTTCATCATCTTCTATTATTCGGTCACCTCCTGGTAGACCTTCATAATCTTTTATTAGTCCCTCACCTCCTAGTATCCCTTTTTCATCTTCTAATAGTTGCTCACTTCTAGTAGTCCATCCTCTTCAATTCTTGGATCATTTCCTATTCATCCATCACATCATCCCTCAACCAATGATTGGGAAAGCCCACCATCATTTATCTTGTTCCAATAATCAATCATAAACTTTTTATCTCCTCTCCCACTTCTTGAGATTAAACAAGTTACATGTTAGCTTATAAGAAACCCAAACAGGTTCATTATCAAGCTCGGTTAAAAACTTCCAAGAGCTCGAAATCCCCCAATAACTCGAACAATCTCAAAATTTTAAATCAATCACGATTCAATAATGCACATCAACATAACCATAAATTATGGCACAAAGTACATAGGGAACTCAAACTCCCACATACGAAATCCATGTTTCAAGATAAATAACAGTCATTTGTTTAGTACGATCTCACCTCGATCATCGAGATCGGAGATAACATGACGCTTGATAAACAAACATACCTAGTCTCCCTTATCAAGGAAGTTGTAGAAATCATTGTTAGATCTTACCACATAGAGTGAATTTTTTAGTCCCAAACTCCTAAAACTATAAAAAATCTAAAAATAAAAAAAAAAATGCAAAAATACAAAAACATTGAGAAAAAACAAGCAAAATCAAAGGTAAAAGGATCAAACATTGCAAGTAGGTATTGCATACACATGTATGTTTCTTTCTTCTCTTTCTTCTCTTCCTCTACAAGTCTTCCTTCCATTTTCATCCCTTCGGTGATATTTTAGTTAGCATTTTCACACACATTTTTTGACATTTACCTCTATGGTATTTGTTTGAGCCTCAGTCTTTTTCACATTGGTAAATTAAAGAATGACTAGGACCTCTTAGAGATCCTATCACATTCAACAGCTAATAAAATTGTTGTGAAGAACTTTTGGACATATTTGTTGACAATATCCAATGTCATCATCACAATCAATTTCATATCCTTCCATCAAGCCATCAGTGGTTCTTAACCCTTTGTCAAACAAGACAGTGAAATAAGTTTTCAGAAAGCAAAAGAAACAAGATAAAAAAAACAAAAGCTAAAAGCTAAAAGCAAAAGAAAATTGATATATAACTCTCTCTTGTGGTATTTCCAATAATATTTATCGGGATTATGGATGCCTAACTAGAAATAGAGAAATGTTGTGATTAGAATCAAATACATCTCCATCGGGGCTATGGACACTGGTTGGCAGGCGGAGCAATGTATAGCTATCCTTCCACCATGCAAATCACCTATCACCTATCAAAATATATCATTCCTACACATTGGCTAGGGTGTCTTTGCTTGTTTTCTATTAAATCTTCACTTCAAGAGGTAATTAATTTCAACTTCCACACACTGGATCTCTATGAGTAAACAGGATTAGTATGTTACCAAGTGTCTCTTTTGGAACTTGTTCGGACTCTTACTTGTAGTCCATATATTATCTCACGATTTGTGCCTTTGGAAAATCACTTCTTCATCACAAGCCTTCTAGGATACATTCATAACATTCACATCATTCTTCTACTTCGTTCGAATATCCATGTGTATAAGATTACTTTTTGCCATGTTTTCGAACACCCTTGTCCCCTTTTACAAAAACAATCTTCTCCTTCCTTTCTATCATGTGCTTTTAGGCCACTTACATTAAGGGCATCCTTGCTTCTTCCCAACACTTTATTGGTTTATGTTAAGCATCATGTTGAACCTATCCACAATGGCCTTGGGTCTCACTTCTACCTGTGAAGAGTGTGCCTTTGAATACTCCCACCTAATCATTGGGAATTTTTGCATCTTCACCTTTCTCACACACACGTGGCTTTATGCCCTTGTACATCCCATCTATCACTGGGGCCATTCACGCTTCCTCATCTTCATGTACATAGCTTCAGAAAACTTTCAAAATAAAAAACATTCAATTTTTTTAGATAAATAAAAACATTCAAATATGTTAGAAAAATCAAAACATTCAAATATGTTAGAAAAATAAAAAACATTCAAATATGTTAGAAAAATAAAAACATTCAAATATTTTAGAAAAATCAAAACATTCAAATATGTTAGAAAAATCAAAACATTCAAATATGTTTAAGAAAACTTCTAAAAATTTAAAATCATCCTACAAAATGTCACTCTTTGGTTCTCAATTGTTCATGTGCGCGACTCGCGGATTAACTTGATCTACCTCCATCTGTACTCACTGGGTCACAATGAGTTGCCTGGTATTGTTTCGTAGTGCACATCACTTTATCATCAGACCAAAGTGTCCTCCATTATTCCCCTTGTATGTATCCTTGCTTGGGAAACCATCTTCAACCTTGTCGTTAATTTGCATGGGTCAGAACTGAAGCTCGATAACAAAAACATTACATTATGTTTCTCTTTTATTTTAGTTCGTTTACTTTCTCGTATTACATCGCATTTTGTATATTGCATGGAGTTAGGAATATTTTACTTTCTCATATTGAATTGCATTTTGTATGTTGCATGGAGTTAGTGCTTTTAGCGATGGACATTTATCCGTATATGAATTTTCATGTCATACTACACTTTTGTTCATTCTTTTTAATAAGGACCGATGATAAATATCTCTAGCAATATCATGAAAATAAAGTTTTTAAAATGCACTTTGGATGGATGTTAGCTCATCCCTCTTCCTCGTACTCCTTTTATTCTATATCCCTTTTCTTCTTCTTCACACTATTCTTTCTTTTGTTCTCTTTTTTTCATCTTTTTTATCATTAATCGAGTTCATCTATTACGCCATTGACAATCGAGAGGGCATCCTCCATTCTACTCATTTTTCTTCTATCCCTTAAAAATTTTCTACTTATTTATGCTTGTCTACTTTCTTTGAAGTGACGTTACTTACGCCACCTCAAATAGGGGAAAATGTAGACACGTAGAAAATGCATACACTTAGCATTTCATCCAATTTAACCAATTGACAATTTTTTTTTTTCCCCCTTCTTCACTCCACTCTTTGATGCCCATTCATGACACCTTCTTAGTTATATTCCTCCTATAATCAGGTCATTTGGCTAATATCTCTCTTATTAGCTAAACATTCCTCCTTTCAACCATTCGAGAACCTCTCTAGTTCTCTCTAGACCACTTCTATTGGATTCATAGGCTAACTATCAGTCACTATTCACTATCTAGACCACTCCCAACTCTCAATGAGTCTCTAATCACTTGCTAATCAAGTTTAACTAGCCTAAACCAAGCTTATCCAGGCCTAAAGCATGTTTATCCTAATCTAAACTAAAAGTGATTTTTGAGCTTTAGTCCCACATACACTCAAAGTTCAAACTCTTCCATGTGAAAAAATTTAAATAGAAGGGTCACCCCTCCCTCTAAAAAGACACACCTTGTTTACATAACAAAATCTCTCTCACATTTGGAGATATTGGCATTATACCTCATTTGCATTAGCCAAGCTAATAGGCATATTATCTTGGATATCCTCCATTGTTGAAGCTACTCCATATTGCATCCATAACTTCATAATAGGTTAGTAGGAGGGTATCTAACTTTGCCTTGTAGCCATTTTAGAGAGACGTCTTCACCTCCATTGAAGCAAACAAAAAATCTAATTTGATTGCTCATAGGTTTAACTAGGTTCAATTTATGTTTTAAGTAATCATAGAGTAGTTAGAGATAAAATTATAGTGTTTTAGTTTAATTCATAATTGTAGAAGTTATCTTGTTTAGCACTCATCTTGATGTTTATGATAGGTCTAGTTAGATCATTGAACTACTTATCTAGTTTCTTGTTTATTAACATGTTGGCATATGGATTTACACGTAGGAAAATGACATGTAAAAGTGTGGGAACGAAGTCTCTCCTCAATGAAGGTGAGGCTGCCTTTATTGAAAACCAAAAATGTATTTACATCTCAGTACATTCAAAATTGTATGTGGGGGTGTTTTGTAACATCAATGGAAAGAAAATTGAATGAAGAAGATGGAATGGAATGAAGGAAAGGAGTGGGATGGAATGAACTAAAAGAACATGTAATAGTTAGGTAAAAATAGAGACTAATATTGCATGAAGAGGAAAGACGAATAACTAACACAAATAAAATGAAGTTTGAGTTAGCCAAACAAGAACGTGTAAAAGGGAACACACATGAGCAAGTAGATAATCATAATGTTGAAAATAAGATCAAAGATAATATTTTCATGCAAGATTCAATCACCCAACATCTAATGGACATAAGAACATCAAATGTTACAAGAGACAATGAATGAGACACAAAGTTCGTATTTCATTAACTCCAAAATGTTTTCACAAAAGAACACAAAGTTTCTTCCTAAAACAGCAGAGCTTTCGAGACAAAAGTATTTCCTTATCCTCTCTCAAAGTCACCCTTTACAAATGATCCCCTCACTTCCTTTTATAACCCAAAAGTTGGTTACAAAGTACTTAGGGGTTTACATGATCATTACATAAGGAACTTAAGTGACCTTTGACTTTTTCAACAACTTTATTAAAGAAAACCCAAAAATAGAAATTACTTAAAATATCCATTGTTTCCCAAAAACAGAGATAACAACACCTTTTAAAATATTCAATAATAGCTAGTGGCTTATCCATTGAAATGGGGTCCACCTATCTCAAGCATATGCAAAATGGACCCTCCCACTTCATTAGATACCAATAAAATCAACAACCCGCACCGCCGGGTGAAATTAGGATCTACCGCTTTTGCTAGTTGAAAGGATCTAAACCTTCCCAAAGTTTCAAACATATTTTCTTCTTACGGAGGTTTACTTAGTTGAAGAATATCTTCACAAAATATCTACAATTCAAGAATTATACTTGGCATATCATTTAAATTAACAATTTTGTATTGAGCATTCTCAAATAAGCTCTTTAATTTGATGCACCGCTCCATGGAAACTGACGAGAAATTGTTGGCGGGAGTATACATGTCCTTAAACAATTGTGAAAATTGTTCTTACACCTGCTCTGATGAACACCTTTGATTATGCTCATTTACAAGGTTACAAGGAATCTCACCCATGAATTCCTGAATCAAAGAGAGTCAAGTGAAGGATTCATTGCACATGCTTTCATAATGGATCATCGAATCCTCGATAAGTATTTTTTTATTTGAGATGCAGACACCAAATAAAACGTGTCCCTCGATTTTCAAATTATAGAATTCCTTCAATAGCTAAAATTGAAGATTCCATACTTGTCATCTCCTATAAACTGGGTAATATCTCATCCAAATTTGATATGGTAGAAAAAAAAGTTTCTTTGAAAGAAAGAATAGGATCTAGATATGCACCGATATCTTCATGAAGCTTAATAGCGGCCCTGATCGTTCCCTGGCCTAAAACCAGAATCTTTGAAAGCCAAGTTTTAGTGACATGGCCCATTGTGTTTATTTCCTTTGATAAATTGAGAGTATCTTCTTCTGGGGCAGCCACTTTGCATCGAGATCTTTGGGAAGGTGTATGATATAGGATTTATCAAATCTTGAACATATTCCACCAATTGGTTCTTTTCGGCCTTGAGCTGAAAGTTTTAAGACTTGTATTTCTCGAGTCTTTTTAGCATGATATCAATTGAATCTTGAGCCATCTCCATGTCACTTTCTCATGTAGATCTTCTAAGTCTAAGTCTGGAAACTTCATAGTCGGTAGGCATCATAGAATTACAATCCTTGTCCACTTGTGGAATAGCAAGGTATAAAAATTTGTTTCCATCATTATTCACCATTATTCAAGAACGCACCTTAGGATTTTTACGAATGGATTCATTCGAAATTTTGAAAATGGTGTCAAAATCAATGTCAATTGGCTTTACAACTCTCTTCCTTTTCTTTACTTGAATCAACCCGGAAGGAGTATCATTCACTATTTCAGCATACAAAATCCTAAAGCTCGAATTAATATTCTCATTATTGTCGACATCATGGGATCCTTCTTGAATCCTATCTATGACCTAGATTTGAGGAGACAAAACCTCAATATCCACTTCTTGATTATTCGGGAGATTTTGGGAACTACATGAACTACATGCTCTGAAGTGTTTGATATTTGAATTACACATCATCGAGTGGATGCTTGTTTGAAGCATGGTGAGGATCATTTTCTACTAGCTTCGAGCACTATTAATGATGTGGGTAGAATAATTCCTAGTCAAGGTAGAAAATCCAGGACACATATTCTCTTCCTTATTCGGGGTTAGGATCTTTAGATTTTCCTCCTTGTGACAAGTTGCTTGGTGAAGTGAATTTTGGAAACCACTCCTTTCTTTCTTATTGTGTATGATTGGATGGTAATGAGGTTGATCAAGAAGATAATTTGGTCAAATGGAGACCCCCTTGTATTGGAAATTTTCATGATCCCGAAATGTGATGTAGAATTGATTGCAATTTGGCAAGTTCTCTCATACCAAGATATGATTCTTTCAATAATTGGTTAGTTCTTACCATCAAGAGAAAAATCATCTCTCTTGGTCCAAATCGATTCAAGGAAATGGGGTAAAAGCAACTACATCATATGAGGGATCAATGACACCTCATCATCATTTATGAATGAATCGAGAGGACTCTTGATGCGAAGGCCTTGATCTGAGCAAGTGTTAGGCAAGAGTACTCCTGTCTTCTTACCTCATGTTCATCTAAAAAAACAGCCCAGAAATCTTCCATGGTAGGATTATGTTGGTAATTTTCTCCCAAAATCTTTTGCATATATCCATTGATATCAAACTAGGCTCTCTTCACATATGGATGGATGGTTATGAGAGAAAACTCTTTTTCCATGAGTTGTGCACTGAAAAGATTTGGACATTGGTATTCCCCGATTTGAATTGGGAAATGAATTCTGAATGGTGCTTGTCACTAAGAAGGTAGTGAACTTGGAATAATTTTCATGCCAGCTCCATTAATGCCCATCTGTCACTGACGTACTTAGGAAGTTTCCATGGGGTACTAGCAAAGCCACTCACGCGAATGTAGGAAAAAGATGAAAATTGAATAAACCAGGTTCCCCATTGGGAAATGACACTCATGGCTTCTTTAGAAAACCTTTCCTCAGTATTCTGATTCAGGTTCTAGATCACACGGAAGGTGAATGCATCATTGAATCTTCTAAAATGGTGAGAACTATTTTTGAAACTGAGTTGAGGGTAATAATGAAAAACACTGTTTGACGGCCCCATGACTCCTCTCGTTTCAAGTCCCGAAAATAGATTTCTTCGTGCTACTGTATAGGTGAGATATGAAGTCATGTAGAAGCATCCAGTCATCTTAACTTCTATCAATTGTTTGTGAAGGGTGTTATTGATGATGGTGGCCTAATCTACAAACTTTTTCTTGGCTAGGATGATATAGATAAACTGGTACATCCATGGATGGAAAATCCTAGTAGAAGGTAGACCGAAAACTCGACTTAGGAGAGTGATCATGTCTCTAATTTCTTCCATGAACTCAACATGGTATAATTCTTTGGGAAGCATGTCAATTCAAGGTATCTTGGTTACTAACCAGTTGTTGTTAACCATCTTGCTCCATCTCAGGAGTTCTTCATCCAAGAATTCTTGTGCTAACTGGCGAGTGATATCCTCATTCTCAGGAAAGTCGGGTATGCCAAGAAACTCCTCAATGTGTTCTGGTGTGATTAAGAGGAAAGGCTCACGATTATCTTTAAAAATTCCTCATCTCTCGTGGTCATAACGCTCAAAGCACAAGAAATAAGCAATTCCATAGGACACTACACTAAGACAGAAATGTTGTTGCTTGGGGTAGGCCACTATGGTAAAGTCTATATGAGAAAATGGTTTTGTCTTCAGTTTTCACCCGCCGCAAAACTCGTTGAACGTTAATGTGACCTAGATTCATATCAGTGATGTTTTCATATGCTGACTTAATGGAACTAGGAGGGATAATTCCTTGGAATTCTTATTTCAGGGTGGATTTGTTAGATTTCTCCACTAGCTTCCTTGATCTTCCCGTGGATTTGGATTTTTTGGTCATTATGAATTTTACAAAAGAACGACTTAGCTACGCAAGACAACACAAATGGGGCCGGGTCTCAATCTCTGAAACCCCGTTGATGCAAGAAAAATATTTTTTTCCTATATTATTATTATTATTATTTTAAAAATAATAATAATAATTTTCCTGAATTACATTTTTTTAAAAATGTCAATACAAACATATCAAGACTAAGCTCGAGTTCTAAATCTGGTGATAACAATGATATTTACTTTTTAATTAAAATCTCCCAATTTTAATATTTTATGCGGATCAATTTTAATCTTTTGCTATTCTCCTGCTTTGTTATTTCTCCTTGGTTGAACGTTGATCTCTATGCATGTGTGGTGGACATTATTTTCTTGAAGTGTTGTTTGCCTCTTCCAATGCATGGAATGAAAATAGTTTTTTGTCCTTCTCTAACTTTCTCACGCTTGAGATTCCTTCAAATGGCATGGCTTGTTTTTATTTTTTATATGTTTTAAAAACTGTTTCTCTTTTCCTCACGCGTGGAAAGGAATTTTTAAATTTTTGTTTTATTGAAAACTTCTCCTTTCCTCTTCCCAATTCGTGGCTTTTGGTGTGAAAGAAAATAACCAAACAAATTTTTTGAGGACAGCTTTCCTCCTTAACATGGACTCGTCCTTTATTGGCTGCGCCTTTTGAGTTTTTAATTTTCTTTGAGTACTCTTTTCGCCTTTGCATGCATGGGAGCTCTTTTGGATGGGTGCGTGGAAAAATTATCTAAAATTTCTAATCAATTTTGTTTTCCTCCTTTTTACTCACAGGGCGTGGATATCTCCTCCTTGGCTAGGCGCAGGGTTTGAAAATAGTTCCTTTTCCCTTTCCTTCACACCTCCTCCAATGCGTGAAAAGAAATTTTTGTTCTCTTAGTGTCTTCCTCTTCCTGGGCTGTGAATGCGTTGAAAATCGCTCAATAAAATGTGTTTTGGATAGCATATATAACCAATGGATGCGTGTACAGGTATAACTTCTTTATTCCTAGCACCTCCTCCAAAAAGTAATGCGTGGAAATCTTCTTATGTTTGGGTGTGGGATTAAAAATGTTCTTTATCTCTTTGCCTATTCTAAAATACTCTCTCTCCCGAAAAATGGGTGGATATCCCTATTGTTTCGAAGCAAAGAAATTTCCTTGACTTGTGTGTGTTGTATTGTGGGATATGACAAAATATTATGTCCTTCAGAAGAAATAAGAAGCAATCGATAAGCTTCGCACAAATTTTTCCAACATGTTTAAAGAAGGAAGTTACAAGGATTAATCCAACTTCCTCTCTTCCCAGGTAGTGGGCTTAAGTGCCAAGGGGAAATGGGGAAATCAATGGCCAATTGCCAAAAGGAATGGAAAAGTGGGCTAACAATCCCCGCTTAATTTCCTCGTGTGGAAAATTGGGGATTTCCTACCCATTAGCCAATCCATGATTTGGGAATTGGTGGAGAAAATCCCACATGCGGAAATTAAAAAAATTGCTAGGAAGGGAAATCGGTTCGGGAAGCCAAATTGGCATTCCTAACAGTTGGAAGCATAAGCTTACTTCCCCGGCAATAAAAATTATCAAATGAAATTTTAATTAATATTTATTTAATTAAATACTCTCAAGTTATTTAAAAGTTAATTTTATCAAACAAGGAGCGATTAATTAATTAAATATTAATTAATTAATTTAAATGTATTTTAACGTGATTTAAAGCTCCCATGGCGGAGAGTTCTCACCAAAAGATGAAATGAAGACCGAAATTATCACAAAAATGAGATGATCGCGATGAGGACATTGAACCATGTAAAGTAACACTTTTTAAAAATTTCAAAATTTTCATTTTTATTATTTTTTATAATAATTTTCAATTCAAAATTAGTGATAACATAACATAACTAATCTCCTCATGCATACAAAGATATAATAATGATAAAATATATGGGTGCACACATCTAGGCCAACTAGTAGATAGAGAGAGAAGGGTATGGGAGTTCTACCTAACTATATAAATCCATAACCACCCTCCCTTGGTTATTTCAACTGATCCATGGACGTTGGGGATAAAAATTAATGATTCCTAAGAGCTTTTATCAATAGAGTTTTTTTTTATATGAGGAGAGGAAAGGTTTAAGTGTAGGTATTATATCAATTGGTTCATTTCACTTAGTTATATAGAGATAGGGTCCTATCCCCGCTTGAATTATTACCAATTTTGAAATTTTGTCCATATTTCATGAATTCAAATGAGACTACTTTGTGACATGTAGACATAAGGGTAGGGTCGGGCCAGCTTACTTACTAATAAGGCAAAAGGGAATGCATTAACTTATATAGATATAGGGGCACATCTGGTCAATTAAGGAAAATAATACATAGACATGGAGGTTCACATAAAAACTATGGGTCTATCTTAATTCTGGAGAGCCATAAATTTAGCCAAATATTGAGCCACAATCATAAATTTGAAGTCACATTTTCCATATATACTATACTTTCCATATACACTATGCTTTCCAATCTAGAGGCATACTTAACATGCCCATGAAAATAATATTCACAATCAATAATGTAGGGAGTGACCTTCGTGCTCATCCACCCATAAAGGTAATCCCTTGATCATGATAATATAGATTAGCAATAATGAGGGTTGAGAAAAAATATGAACTATCTAAGGACCCCATGATATATTCATTTTTTCAAATGAATAAAAAGAGATAATTGGTAGAGTTGGAAACTGAAAGAGTGCATCACATTGAAATTTATATAAATTTCAATAAAATTCAAGGTAGGAGTTTGTGGAAAATGTGCTAGAGATTCCAAACATTGATTTCCTTTCCCTAAACACTAAAACCCAAACTAGCTAGGGTATTTTTGCCAAAAAAATCCCAACAAACTTAATTATGATGATTTGATGCAATTTTGGGATGAATTGACCTCAATAACATCATGCACATTAAATAAATCATTATTATATGATGTGATTTTGGGTTTAATGGGCCCTAATTACATCACTAGTTGAAAAACATAATGAGATAGTTTAATTAGAAAGGCACTTTTGGCCATTAAGGGCCCATGTAATTTATCAGTAACTATATACAATGTGATTTTGGGATTAATCAGCCCTAATTCATCATTACACATACTAATTAGTTGATTTTATCAACTAGAGTGTAAATTTAGGCCACTGTGAGACATTAATCTAGGGTTAAGTTTAAGACCCTCCTTCGAAAATTTGTTTAGAATTGGTGGCGAATCTTTTAAATTGACTTTCATAGAAATATCAAATTTTTGAAAAAATGTTTCATGGCAAAGCAAACCGGGTGGGATAATCATCCATCATCTCACATAAATGGCCCTCCAACCCAAGTTGGATGGATGGTTTAGACAATAGACAATGGAATACCATGAAACCCAGGTTGGATGGTCATCCATCATTTGTTATAACTTGCATTGGATGGTGTCTAATGTAGGTTGTATGGTAGATGATAGAAGGTTGTCGATCTAGGTTGGACGACCGCTCAATGTCTCATGTCCAACCTAGCCATACAACTTGGGTTGGAATACTTTCCATTGTTTTCCATCCAACCCAACCATCCAACATGGGTTGGACAACCGTACATTATCTTTCGTCCAACCTAACCATCCAACCTAGATTGGATGAATTTCCATCATCTATTGTCCAACCCACCATCCAACCTAGATTAGATGACCGTACATTATCTTTCATCTAACCTAGTCATCCAACCTAGGTTGGATGATCATACATTATCTTTTGTCCAATCTAGGTTAGATGGTCGTACATTATCTATTGTCCAACCTAGTCATCCAACCTACATTAGATGACTTTCCATCATCTGTCATACAACCCAGCTTGCCAAACTTGGGTTGATGACCGAAAATTATCTGTCGTCTAACTTAGTCATCCAACTTGCGTTAAACAATTCGTACATTATCTCGTCATCCAACCTTGGTGGGACGATTGTCCATTTTCATCTGTCCAACCCAGCCATCCAACTTGGGTTAGACGACCATACATTATCTATTGTCCAACCTAGTTTTCCAACTAAGGTTGGGTGGTTGTACATTATCTCTCGTCTAACCCGTGTTGGATGGCTAGGTTGACGAAAGACAATGAATGATCATCCAACCGAGGTTGGACGCCATCCATCATCTGTCATCCAACCTAGGTTGACAAGATAATGGTTGTCCATCCAACCTAAGCTGGAAAGATATTCACTCTTTGTTGGATGTCATTATTAAACGGCTACCCACCTACAAACCCCCAAGTTATGTATTATAGCTCGATGACTAAATTCATAAGTTAATTTTTAGATATGAATATTATAAAAACTCGACCCATACAAATGAATTGTCGGATGAAATTTTGGTGAACTAGGTAGCATCCCATTGATGAAAATTCACCATTTCCAATTTCCAAAATCCGTAACATTCACGAGTTTATGAAAATTCACCACTAAAATTTTCCCCGCACTAATCATAATTGTGACTATTTGATGTGATTTTTGACTCAATTGGTCCCCTAATTATATCATGAATTGCATATTTAGTTGATTTGTTCAAGAAGAGAGGAAATATGGGTTAATTTGAGCCATTTGAAACTAGTTAGAAATTTAAGCTATTATTTGTTACTTAATTTCTCTAATTATAATTTTATATCAACTAATCGGTTAATTTATTTGAAATAGAACAGTTTTTTTATGCAGATGATGAATGAAAATCAAGGTGTATATAAGTGTAATTTTGATTTGTTGAGGTCTAGGAATTTATTTTGTCCAATAATATATGTAATTTCATTTCTCCTTGTTAGAGATCTCCAATCGCCTTGAATCAATTTTCCTTAAAAAAATAAAAATTTGAAATTTAAACTTGTAAGTTAGGATTTTAGGCCATTCTAAGGTCTAAATCTTGTTATATTTACAGGTTTCCTTCAAAGTGAGTAAATAAAACTATTGAAATATATAAGAATGATTTATAACCTTATTATTTGTTACTTAATTTCTCTAATTATAATTTTATATCAACTAATCGCTTAATTGATTTGAAATAGAACAGTTTTTTATGCAGATGATGAATGAAAATCAAGGTGTATATAAGTGCAATTTTGTTGTGTTGAGGTCTAGGACCTTATTTTTTCCAATAATACATGTAATGTCTTTTCTCCTTGTTAGAGATCTCAAATTAGCTTGAATCAATTTTCCTACCAAAATTAAGAATTTGAATTTTAAACTTGTAAGCCAGGATTTGAGGCCATTCTAAGGTCTAAATCTTGTTATCTTTACATGTTTCCTTCACAGTGAGTCAAGAAACCTATTGAAATATATAAGAATGTTTTATCACCTTGTGTCTTGCACACACATGTACTAACCTAAGAAAAACCCCATTGTTACCATCTTGGGTTGATAAAATAAAGGTGGTTACGTTCCTTGTAAGTAAATTTTTGAAAAAGGAGGGGTGTGAACTCTCATTGATGTGAATAAAGAAGGCTTCAAAAACTTGGAAGAACATGGTTTTGTATCAGTTCTATCTTATAAATCCCATGAGGACTTTCCTAAATATGTCAAGGATTTAATAACAATGATTTGGTCATGTATTTTATTCTTTACTCAATGATTATGTTTGTAATTTCATCAAACTTTGTTTTCTTACATAAACATGACTATGTGGTGTTTCAAAATTTCTCTTGATATACCTAAAGATGTAAGTGGTTCCTCAGGATCTAGTTAAGTGTGTAGATGCTAGTGGTTTGATGTAAATCTCTATGAACCTTCCATATGTCTCAAGGGTGAGTTATCGACCATGCATGATCTTTACCAAAATAATAACATGTTTTTCTTAAGATATTTATTCTCTATTATATGAAATCATTTATATTGGGTCTATAAAGAAGAGTCTAAGGTATGATTTCCTAAATAACTTTGTTTTCTACTCTTGTCTCAGTAGAAACCTTGATTTGAGGTTGGAAACCATTGATAGTATTTTTAAATGGGTACATTCAATTGGATCACTACAATAAATTAGATAAGGATCAACATAGACTTGTTTTTAAGTGGAAAATATCATATATGATGGAATTCATGCATTTAGTCAAGACTGTCACAACCTGAATTCTATCTCATCAAGACACTTGTTTGAATCCAACTTATTGTTTAATCATTTAGAAGTGAATCAGAGGCATTACATCATCATCAAGGTAGATTTTTAGGAGTGTTTAATTGAGTCAAATATCTTGAATCCATATTTCTCCAATAGTAACTATCTCAAATTGATTGTAAATATCAAGAACCTTGTTTGAAATTCATTCTCCACTACCTTGTGTATGAGATAACACCTCCATATTTAGAGTTAAAAGAGTGAAATGAATACAATTCTGATGGTGTAATAATAGTGATAAATTCCCTAGAATAATGTTTTTCTTTTTCTAAAATAGTAGATATGTCATAAGGAATTATGAATTATGTTTGGTAATTATTAAATCAAGGAAATTTACAAGTTATTTTCTCTCACATGAGACTCCCACTTGAACATTTGAGAAAGAACACATGAAAAAAACACTCCTAGAGTGTTATTTGATTGGAAAATCCCCTTATTTAGTTATTGAAAATAGTGACATTCTCATTTTGATCATTAATCCTTGTTTAGAAGTTAACCCCTATTCAAGTACTGGAAGGTGAGATCCACAAATTGAGACTCCATCATAGGAAAAATATGAGAGAATTGGATATATTGCATAAGTCTTGAGATTTTATCTTAGTAAGGGCACACAAAGGATGGTAAGTAAGAAAATGGATCAAGGAAAGTACAACATAGAAGTTGGGTGATGACAACGAGTGCATAGGGCTTGTGTAGATGTATTGTGCAATGGTTTGATTACACAATGCACATTGGTTACACAAGGTAAAGAGGACTATGTTTCCATGAATTTATGAGGGAAAGAAAGATTTTTTTTCATTATGGTGTTTTCTCAAATTTTTCACAATGTCACGATATATTCATTTCATTTGAGCACAAATCCTTAGGTCAATGGCTAACTGACACATAATAATAGTGCACAAGATGACATGACTTGCTAACAAAAATGTTAGAGGAGTGAAAAAGAGTCATGAAGATAATCTATCTATGGACATGCATCACCAAAAGAAACAAGGTCAACATATAGGCACGTCTCACAAATTATCTTATAGATATGTAGCAAGATCTCAAGGATTGATTATCCTCAACCACCAGATCTGAAAAATGTAGTAGTGCAGAAAGACAATGTGGTGTTTTAGAGGAGTTATTGAACTCACTTCCAATGCAAAAATATATAGAACTTGATAAAATATAAAGGGAGTTAATTTCACCATTTTAGGGGGTAGAGTGGTGAAAAGAAGAGAAGATAGTCAAGACGAACTGAACAAGTGAATCTTGTGAAGGGTCTTGGAGAAACACCATTGTAATAGGTCTAGGATATTAGCTCATTTTATTTGTAAGATTCCTAATAGTGGGAGTATTATTTGTAGATGTCGTTAAGGATGTTAAAATTGAGATAAACCTAACTATATGTTTGTTGATCTAATGTGTATTCTAAGGAAATCAATGAGTCCATATATTCAAGTAAATGTCAATATATTGGGAGTTGTGAGGTTTGTAAAATTTAATTTTGACACATCCAAAACTCCTATAAATGTCAACGCAACCAATCTAGGAGACCAAAACCCTACAAAATGACTATATATTTTTTCAAAACAAATATAGACTACAATATTTATGCCCTAAAAGCTTTGGTCATGGCTAAAATCCTTAAAATGAGTAAGCAATGACTAGATTAGATTTTGAAAAACTAATTTCTAAACTATAGTTGTTGGAGCTACATGAATGGTTATATCAAGTGCATAGTGACCCTAATTTCTTATATTTACTAAAATAAACTTAACATTTTTTTAGTAAATATTCTCCATTCCCTCAGCTACAACATAAATAATCTATCAAAAAATATTACTACCAATAACATGTACATGTTCCTTAACTATAGAAACATGTACGCATTTTATTATTTCTTCACACAAGCCAAGCCCTCATCGACCCAAAATGCTTGATTTTTCCAAGTCTAAGGCCTGGAACTAATAAAACACAACAAGCTACACATTTTGGATTAAACGTGTATAAATTCATCTTCTTCCATAATAAATCATATAAAAACTATTGAGACCTTTATTAAAAATATGCCTATGATGTCAAACAAACTATCCTCTTTCTAAATATTAAATTTTCAATTTGTTTGACTATTGTAAGGTTTCCATCTATATTTATTTCAAACTATGTTTTTATACCTCTATTTTTAGTGATTATACACGTCTATATTTCATCATGTATATTTTTTTAACTCATCCAAATTGAATAAAAATTATACAGTCCCAAACTAGGACTAATTCTATACATATTCAAATAATTTAAATTTTGATATTTTTAGGTAGGTAGAGGGTCCTCGGTTGGATGTCCCTTATTTTTAAGATTTCAATATCCTTTTACTTGGAAAACCATTAAAATAATCTCTAAAACATTATGAAAAAAAAACCTATCCCAAAATAGGTGGTCCTATCCATCTTTCTACCATAAGGTTGTTAAAAATATTAAATAGTGCTTAAGAATGAGGGGGGCACAATAAACTCTCTACTATGTTTATTAAAAAAATATGAGCACCTTGTATAATTTTACCTCTTTGACCCATGTAGAATTAGCCATCTTCAAAATCCTTAAGTAGTTTAGAAACTAGACTCAAAATTATACAATCCATTCTATTATAACATCTTCAAATTTTGAGTGTAGCTATCTCAAATAATTTGTACAAATTAAGGTTCTTATTTTTCAAAAAAAATAGTCCATGTAAGAACCCATTTTGACCCTCCATTTTCATGCACTTACTCGTAGGTGGTAGAAGAAAATGAAATATATTATGGTCATGTGTGGGTAGTTCTGTAAAAGGAGATATTCCTCTAAATCTAGGGCATGAAAATAAAGCATTATGAATGAAGGAATTGTATCATAAAACAATTTCTTCTTGAGAATAAATATTAGACCACAATAAAATATTTATTGCATTTCTAGATCAATGGGTTGATATAATAAAAGGTGTCTATTTGTTTTATATCATAAGATAGAACCATCTACAAGCTTAGTATCATCTTGATGCAAGGATGATAAACACTCATATGTACAATATTTTGTCCTTTAAGATGGCTACAAAGTGGGAAATAAAACCCTCTTTAAGCTTAATAAAATTACTTAAGGATCCATTATCTAAATATCATTGAACCAAAAATTTGTGTCACATGTGAGACTCCTAGTAAAGGCTTTGAGAATTAACATATATTTATTATATTAATCCATGAGTGTGTGATAATGTATCGATTCACATAAAGGTCTAAAGTGTCGTCAAATAATTGGAATGAAGGCATAATAAAACCCTAGGGAACAGAGATTGAAATATCTTACGTCAAATAGGATTGTCATAAATACTATTTTAATCAAGACTAGCATAGTATGCCTTACTTTCTTGAGGTACGGTATGTATTTTACGTTGCAAAAACCTTCCACAAGCATAAGGAGATAAATTATTAAAGAGGTGTGGAATAGATACCTAAAGTATCATTCAAGGGATGTATTTTACCATTAATTGTAGCCATAGGAACACTTTTCTATATAAAAACAATATGGGAATTAGTATCTAATCTATTTCTTTGGGTATATTATGAGGTTCTATATGTGTGGGATCAAATGGGGTGTTAAAGGAATATAACTATTTGTTTCAACCAAACCATCCATACTAAGAGAAGAAACATGACTATTTGTATTACAAGTAATAAGAGGAGAATCTATATGTGTGTATTTGATATCAACATTCACATTATCATATGAAAGTCATAAAGGGAAATAACAATAGGATAATTTCTTTTATTTTCATGGAGATGGATAGAGACACAAGAGGCATCATTCATAGTATGCATGAGAAGATCAAAAGTTACATCACTTCTTTTTAATTCAAGAGGAATAGAAATCATAACTTGTTTTAGTCATGGTATTTGTAGTATAATTATTGTTGCATTCGAGAGGAAGAGTATAAACACAAAATGCATCACTCATAGTAATAGAGGTATCATATATATGTTCATCACTAATGTAATCATTACTAAGATTATTTCTATCAATATTAGAACAGCAATGGATAATGTCAATGAGGGTGTCTATGGAATGAATATTATCCAAACTAGGCTTTAAATACTTTTAGCATCATTACATTCTAGATCTTTAATGTCCCGAGTAAGAGTGTCCACTTGGGGAAGGGAAGGGGCATGTTCACAATCACTAGGCCATACATTGAAATCAAATGTGTGAAAAGAATAGGTATCATCATCTAGATAAGTGGAACTACATTCATCATTAGTATCTAATTCACATATATTGGGAGGAATAGAATCACTAGTAAGAGAAGCATTAATATTTGCAGGTGTAACACTTGTATGTACATTATTGTCAAGAGAAGGAATAAAACCATTCAACATAGATCTTACACAAGGAAATTTAGATTCTCAAGGAATGGGTAATGTACAAAAACGTGGTGAAAGTTTATGATTTTGTTAGTATTAAGTAGTTGGTTCACAATTAGAGATCACATCATCCCAATTAGTATATAAAGAATGAGCAACAACATTCACAATCCCAAAAGTGGTATAGATCTTATTAAAGGGAATGTAACCCTTATGGTTTTGAAAATTTCTATGGAATTCCATGGTAAAATAAATAATAAAAAGTATGAAAGGAAACATCATACATCTATTATCAAAACTTTAGGGTTTTGAAAATTAGAAGGCCCAATCACGGAGGCTAAGTACCTACATTAGGTGAAGGGTTTGAACAAAAGTGGGTTCACAAAATGTATCAATCCTAATTTACATTCTAGTTATTTTATACATAATAGTAAATATGATTAGTTTTAAATAGATTTGAACACTCTATATTACATATTATAGAAATATATAGTCATTTAAATAGTTACAACAAAAATTATTTTAATTAAAATCATACTCAATTGATAAATCAATTAAAACTACAAAATAGGTTAATGGAATTACTTATCTAATGTTCAAATAGGTTTCAGACTATGTCACCACAAGAAGTGGGAACCCTACAAGCTTTTGGATTAACCCAAATCAATTATTCTTTTAAAATAATTTCCATGGAAGGATCATAAAAAAATTGGGACTGGAATATACAAACCAACCTTTGCCTACTATCTTGGACCATTATATCTTTGGAGTTTGAATTTGTTAGGGTTCCTTCACGGTCTCTTATTCAACACTTTTATATATTAGGATCCACCTGTAACCCTATATTTAATGCACGAACCTACAAAAGAAAACATAGATATTCTACAAAACATTTAAGAACTTAATAGATCTAAAAATAACGATGTTAATGCTTGATTAAAATTGACCTCGAAGGTCACTAAGCACTACACTACATTTTAGACATCATGTAGTTATCCTCGTGTTTTTTTCGATGTGCATGCAAGTATCCCTCGACTTAAGTTGGCCCTTATGCTTCCACACCAATATCGAGATATGCTAGTTCATCCCAATAGAAACCATTTTGTGTAGATGAAAAAATCATATATATTCCCTCATATGATATGTATGTAATATGTAGATGTATCTCTTGTTTCTTGAATTCAGTAGGTGGTAGATATATAAGTGTTTACTAGGTAATAAATTCCTATAAGGAACTTGTATATATAAGTTCTTAATTTGAAATTTGAACCTTAGTGCTTTGGTAAAATCCGACTTGGGACATAGTATCTAAAAGAGAAAAGAGTAATAAATGGGCCCATGAAGAGAAAGAAACAAACAATTAAACATGATCATGACCATAGTATGGTCCATAGCCTGTTCACAGTATGACCTTGGATCAATCTCAAATATAACATAACAATAAAAATTGTCGATATTTCGTAAGATAGCTCCAAATAAAATCAAACATGTAAAATAATGAAATACAAGTTCAAATCAATTAATAAAGAGCAAGAAAAAAAAAAGACTCATGCTACTAAGACTGATTTTAGTGATCATAACACACATACCTAAAAATCCAATAAAAGAATGACATAATAATGATTTTGTGCTTATTTTAGGGTCTACACCATTTCTTATATAAAATATTTCTAATTTTTTAAAGTATCATTAAATAAAGAAGAAAGTATCAATCGCTGTTATGATTTTTATCTATTATTCATAGCTAATATTTATCAACCCAAATTTATTTTTTATCATGGAATGGAATGTTGAACATAATAGGCATAAGTATATGTAAATGATTTTTTTTCAATCTATATTCTACTTTCTCAAGGAAAAAAATCCAAAAATTATTTCAAAACATTTTGAGAAAATAAATATGCTCAAATATTTTGTAGCTCTATTAAATTTTTGATATTCATCTCACATACCAAACTTTTAAAATATAGAAAAAAATTAAACTATTTATTATCCTCTCGAATGCATGTATATTGTCTTCACATTAACAATTAATTATTTTTATCACTTTTAATTAAATTGTGCCATTTGTATTTAAATGGGATTGAAATAAAGTTTTATGCTGTATTTTTTTATTTTGGCACCATTTTATTAGTCACCACCTTATTTGTCACTGTCGGGAAAATCTGATGTCCGACATGCATTTAATGAATTCATTGTATATTATGTGGGTTTGGTTGGTTTTATGTGGCTTGAGGCTAGGCCTATCTATTGCTTTGAGAAAGTGAAATTTCCCGTAGCATTTCCATCGACTTGGAGGGAAATAAACCAGTTTTAAGAGAAGAACCATGCTGAATTTTTTTATGTCAATGTTTGTGAACATCCAAAACTCGAGTCTAAATTAAATAGGAAAATAAGCATATATGAATCTCTGCTAGTATTATATCATAGTCACTTTTTCACAAAACATTTTTCCCAAATATTGTAATATTTAAATTTACTAAAAATATATTATTTTAACAATTTTTAGTTTACCAAGAAATATATTTACTATGATTCATTTTTTTAACAAATTTTGTTTCTGTCCCACATTTGCATTGGTTTCTTATATAGGAGGCATCTCGACATGTTGTAGAAACCTAAAATTAGCACCGTTAATCCCCGTGTTCATGTCTCGCTATCTCCCCTTCATTATCACATCACCATCATATTATACATTAAATCCATTATCACATCACTATCATATTATACATTAAATCCTTATCCTAAGTCTTATTCCTCCCCCTTTATATTTACTCCCTATAAATATTATTCTATAGACTGTAAAATCCTATTTTATCCTCTCCTAAACCACTCAAACCACTTACAAACCAAAATAAAATAAAACAAAACAAAATAAACACCTTCTCAACCATTTAACAACATTCCTAACTTGAATAAAATGTTTATAACATATATCCTTCAACAAATAAACGAAAAGCTTGATTTAGGAAGCCGTTACAACCTTTTTCCTATGTTTCTGGATTGCCGATGATTCTAACCAATCGTCGGTGATTATCCTTCACTAATATAAACTTATATAAACATGTCTCAAGCCTTCATTTCGGGTTAGCTTCTCTCATCCCGACTTATTAAATGGATTTTCCTCTCGCATTGTAACATTCTTGTATCATAATCTTCTCACAAAGCTAGATTTCATCATAAAGAACACTTAAGACATCAGATATCTTTTCTCCTTCCTTCAAAGGTTATTCAAGCACTTAGAAAGCAAATCAAATGAACTATTAGCATCTACATTCTTCTCCTCTTTGGTGATATCATCCTTTTAGCTTTATTCATCAACTGGAACAAGGTAAGTGCCTTCCCTTTTACATCATTGTCTTGTTTATTTATCATTTGATAGATTCAATCAATTTTATCTCATTTATTATCAACCTACACACTACTTCAACAATCATCGGCAATTCTCCTAATCATCAAAAATTTGGCCAAATCACCAACTATCAGCCTTAGTTTCTAGTGATTCCTATCTGTTAGACTATTTAACACATCATCTTGCCCTTCTGACATCATATCTCAATCTTGATTATCACTTTTCCTTTGCAAGTGTCTATCCAACCTTATCAAGCTCTTTTTAACCATCTTTAGCATTTTACCAATTATCTAAATAAAATCTATCATCCTTCTCATCTTTGTGATTACATAGCTATCTATATCCTTGCTCATTTCAGCCATTTTGTGGTTCTCATATTCCCTTTGGATCAGGTATCACCATCAAACCATCATATATTTGTCGACCATGTCACCCTTTGCCTTTGCATTGTTAGTTATATCATCTATTTTATCAATTTATCTTATCATTATTAGATTTATTTCTTGAACGTGGATTGAAATCCTTCTAAGGAAGTCCATTTCGTTTTGGGGACTCTCCTTTTCCAGAAATCCACCATATATCTATCTAATCCCATCTTCTTCTTAGTGTCTATTATCTGCAGGTTCTTTTGTCAATGAAAGAAGGAAGGAGCTTTCATTCATCACCTACAACACCAATCTCTATTGGTATCAATAAACCTCGTGTATCTCGAGGTTAGTTTTGTTTTTATATTTTCAGTTCATTAATTTAAAGTAGGAAGGAAAAAAATCTGTGAACACATGCAACTATTCATTCTCATGCGTGATATGTTTGATAAAATCTATGTGACTAAGAAATAATGATAGTTATGCTACTATGTAAACATGCATCCCTCCACTATTGTATCCCTTGCTATTATGTTGTGTATATAGTATCTTGGATTAATGTTTAGTAAAATGTCTTCAAGGAAACCATGTGAAGCCAAATATCCTCTATTTTGAATGCAACAAGAAAAATAGTAGCGGATAATATTTTCCATTTGGTTATTTTTTTCAATTTATTTCCTAAAATATTCACAACTTAAAAACAAAGATTCCTTTGATGTTTATAAGCCTACAATTTTCTCTTCTTGGAATTCATCAACACTCCATCTTAAACATATAAAATCTTACACAAGCTAAATTTTCATTTTTTTCTAAACTTACATAAATTGAAAATTAATATTTTTAAAAGAAACATCTAGTGATTTCTAATCTTATATAATTGTTTGCTTTGTTCATATAGCTTTTTTTTCTTTCTTCAAATAATTAGCATGCATTCACACAAAGATTGACATTCCCAATACCGTAGAAAAGTATAACCTAAATGGACATTTGGCTAAGAAATTCTTTTGAGATATCAACCCAAATCCAATGCGAGATCATGTATCAATTCACAAGACCATATAACAAACCTTTCACACAAGAAAATTTCAATACGATAGGATGATCTAACCAATTATACAACTTTAGAAAACTAATCAGACTTGATGCATAAAAAACTCCACAAGAAATGGAATTCTTTTATTTACACAACTAAAGTATTGATATACTAAAAAAACCCACATTTCAAAATCACTAGCTGGGAACTGTAAGGAAAGACCCACATCCTCAAAATCATTTGTTCTGAAATGTGGACTGTGCTCAATTTAGTGTTTTTTTGTTTCCAAGGGTTTGGTTCATTTATGAATGTAGCATGTACCCATTGACAAATATTAGCAGAATGCCTCATATTTTCATAGGTGAATATTTGTGAAAAAATGTTAGGAAATAAGGGATAAATTATACGGAACAATCCCTCACAAAATAACAATAGTAGAAACTAATATGAACAAAATATTACAGATCCCAAATGAAACTACAACATACAATGACACAACACAAAGAGACATTATTTAACGTGGTTCACCCAATTTGGGCTATGTCCACCAAGAATCACTTGCTCAGATTTTATTACAAGCCACTACTCTCTCTGAATACAATACCCGATCTATTTGGAGCTATGATCAATAAACTCTGCTGAATTCACACCCAAATTCGAGACACATCTACAATGTTACATAATACCTACCATATGCACAAAACCACATAAGTAAAGAACTTCTAAAGCAGTTTTACAAAACCGTGGGTATCAAAACCATGGGCCAAAACCGTCCCATAAACGTATGGGTCAAAATCCCGCCCATATGAGAAAAGCACATTTCCTGGTATATCGAGGACATTTTTTTGAGGCCAAATAAAAATTTCTCGGGGGCTACCTATGGAAAGTGTACAGTACTCTTAGTGTATAGTCTTCAACACTTTCACACATGAAAACAAGCTCCACAACCTAACAAAACCCCCTCACAACTGAAATAACTTTAATTATACTCTTTTTGACTAAAATTTTGTAAAAGTACGAGACACACTATCTATAAAAAAATAACAAATATGTTGACTTGATAACATAAAGATAGATTTTACCGCTAAACAAGAAAAAATGTATTATCAAATCATATTTAAATTTTTCTATACAAGGTTTTCATTTGAATTTTATTTAATGTTTTGAATTGAAAATTATTTACCAACCTTTCTAATACTTAAACCATTATACATCCAAGAATTCGCAGAATTCTCTAGGTTTGAATATCAGTTCAGATAAAAAAATACTATAAACAAAAATCTTTGAAAAAATATAAGCATTGATTTCTCCTAATAGACATAAGAAATTTTACAGAATAACAAGAATACGTTGAGCATATCATCACATTATTCCAAGCCTCATTCTGATAAGTTGTTTTCCATCCTAGCTAAATAAAAATTCTCAAAAAATAACATTTATCTCTTCACGTTTCTTTGGGCTTCCTTCTCCTGAACACTCTTGACTTGATTATCATTTTCCACATTGACAACAATATCCATCTGCATGGAAAATAAAACAACCATTCCTCTCATCAACCAATCCTCTTTATCTAACGCTAGGAGAATTTGATATATGATGATAGTCATTAAGACCAAATTTTATGAAGACTTCTCACAAAAAAATTGTGTTACTTCTAACTGCTTACATTTTTTGCATATTCTTAACTCCATCTAAGATACAAATATTTCACTTGCATTTGATGGATACGAAAAACTGTTCCAAACTTCTTAGTTGGTACATCCTAAGAGATTCCTGAAAAAACTAGCTAAACTTATCTTTTTATCTTTCAAAAGCATTTTTTTGAGAATATCATATTTTGTTCATTCTTTCATTCTCATTCAACATGAACTCAAAATTAACCCATTATTTTGTGATAATTTTTGACACGAATTTTTCTTATTTACCCACTAGTTTGACTGGACATATCGTGCTCTCGACTTTGTCCCTCTTCATATATTTATGGTTTATTTCACGAACTTTAGAATGAAAGAATATAGTTTATGTTTGAACTGAAATACATTTTTATCTCCAACTTTACACCTTCTCTGACTTGAAATGAAGTTTATCCTCATTGAACATGAATTTGAACTCAAACCTTCTAACTTAGCACCTGACAGTAAATAAAATCTCCAACTGTAATAACTAGACCAAAACCTGATTATAATGATAATAATCTAAACACACGTGCACTATTGTTGTCTACATCGTTCGGCTCTACTTTTTTAATCTGTCAATCTGAAAAAAAAATCCCATTACAGACCTTTTGTATCTGAATTTGGTACTTAAATATAAACTAGTGTCTTGTGTGTTGTTTTTTACCAAAATCAGCCTCTGCCTCATATTTCTGAGCCAAACACTTTGAGCTATCAGACTATAAAAGAAGTGGTGCAATTCATTTATGTCAAAATTTGCACCAAATTTTCTAAAAACATTATGTTTCACCAAACTTCATTCTCATTGAACATGAACTCAAACTCTTATCAATTTTCTTTGTAGGAGTTTTGACATGATTTTGTTTTATTTTAAAAATGTGTGTATATACATATACCAGCATCATTATTTAAAACATGCCTTGTTTTACAAAATAAACATTACTTAAATTTTCTTTGAACACAATCATTATTTATTTTAAATATTAAATATAAAATTAAACGAGACAATATTAGATTTTTCTTTTCATTCGCGAATAGGAAATTAAGTCATTTTCTCTTTTAGATTTTGAACTAAAAAAATGCTTTTTTCTCTGACTTTACATATGGCTAGACTTGAAACAAAATTTATCCTCATCGAATTTAATTTTGAACTCAAACATTCTAAATTATCACCTTCCTATCCACAAGCAAATCCAGCTTCAATAATTAGACTAAAACCTGGTTACGATGATGATCGAATAAACATGTTTGCGGCACTATTTTTTGGAATCATATGGTTTTAACAAAATAATCAGCCACGATACAAACTTCTTATATTTGCATCTATGATTTAATGGCCTATTCATTTTCTCATGTATGTTACTTGAACTACTCCTTTGATAAGCATAAGTGTTATTTTTGGCATATAATGTGGTGGTGTTGTTAAATTATGCTTTGATGCTGATTTAAATGCATCAAAAAAACTTTGTTTTTCTAAACACATTCTTGTAAAAAACTATATTGGATGTATAATAAATTTCCTTTCATTGCAAGTGTCGACAAAAAAAGAACTAAGGGGCTTTCACTTACTGTCACTTGTATTGCTTTACATCATGCCCCTAAGGTATATACATCAGCCTTCGATTCCCAATTCTGTTCATCTTTACTATTTCCCTAGGAAAAGAAAAAACCTCAATTTAAAAAGATATTCTATGTCAATGAAACCTATAGACGTAGAGAAATATACACCGTTCGATCATGTTGTTGAATACATTGATGTTTTTTTTTATCATTTTCACCTTTGCCAAGATAATGCATTCAAATAAAATGTTGCCAAATGTTTGTCTGATGCTTTTCCAATCCAATAAGGAGAGTCGCAATGAGTAGTTGGCAAGTTGATCAATTGGAGATTGAGGAGCTCGGGAGAATACTACGTTGCTTAGGATTTTGATCAAGCTTGAGAGGTGTTGGTAGTGGTAAGACTTGGGGTTCACCGACAGAGCACATATAGAAGACATAAGATTTGGATGAGGTGTACAAGAAGAACTAGGATTATCTTGAGAAACATCCTTGAGATGTTGGATTTCTACTTTAAGAGATGTAATTGTGGTTTTTATAACTTGAAATTTATCAAGAAAAGCATGGTGTAAACCTTGGATTAACACTAAGATGGGCTGATTGGATTGAGTATAGGACCAATAGGGTCATCGATAGAAAACTGAAAACGGTAGTGACTTGTGAAGGTGGTGTATTGTGAGGGAATCGCATAGTGTCCGGGGATTTTGGTGAACATCTTCGCAAGGTGGGTGCATTTGAAGTAATTCATGCAAGGAGATTAGAGTATTTTTAGGAGCCATGAAAGAAGATATGGTAGAATGGGAAAATAAGGATTCAAGTGTTTGATAATGAGTGGGGTTCACCAAATGATATAATTTAATTTTAAATTATTTAAATCTATATTTCGAGTAACTATTATAATAAATGATATATAAATAATGAAATATACTAATGACACAAGCAATAAGAAAGAAAATGGTTTTGAAACCCTAAGCAAGAAGGAGAGATAGGAAGACTTAGCTGATTTCTCGAGTGAATATGAAGTGACCTAGGTAAGTAAAAGTGTTGAACATATTGTAAACAATATCATTACTGCTCACAGTAAATTCTGAACTTAGGAACAATTCCAAATAGGGGCCCTAGTATAAGGCGAGAGACATTTAGGCGTTCATGACTCGAATCTACACATTGGTGAATCTACATAATCTCATGAACTTATTTCTTTTGTGTTGCAAGGGGCTTGTTTTTGATTCATGTTTTTTTCCTAATATTCACTCCTTGATCACTGAAGGTACCTATAATCCACAATAAATAAGTTCACATGAACATACCCAAAAACCACATCAAACCTAAATGCTAAAATGCATAATGGGGATTCAGATTGACCCCAACGATCACCAAAAGAGTGAAATTATGACCAAGTGTTAGCAACATCTCATAATTCATGTAGCTCTTGTGCATGTGTGTATAAATAACTCCCTAGGATTCCCTTGTTCAAATTACACAAATGATAGAGAGCTAGATATAGCATGTAGAAATGTATAACATGGTTAGATGAAATAGAAAAGACTTCCCCTTCCTATGTAGTGCATGCAGACCTTATCCCTTGAACGGATGCTAGATAGATGCCTTCGAGGTCCTTTAGTGCCTTTAGAATGTAATATTACGTGGTAATAGTAATGCTTAGTACTTGGTCTTATACTTTGAAAACATAACTATGTATTTATATGATTCCCTTAATTGAATTTTGCAATTGAGAACTAGAAGGATGGTCCATAACTGAAAAATATTCCCGGAAGATAAATGAGACCCAAAAAGAGTAAGGAAGGTGAGAAATGGTTAGGGGCATCTAGAGGGACAAGAATGCCTAAGCACTGCTATCATGGTTAGGCGTTGGTTTCTAAAGCCATAAAAGATAAATCAAATAAGTTTTGACTGGGCTTTAGAGTGTGGAAGACCAAAGAGAGAGCAAGAGATACAAAAAGAGGCCAAAGATAGTTGTCAACCACTAGTTTTCTTGCTTAGGAATTGTGTAAATGCTAGAATGCTTTTAGGACTTAGAAATGTTTCCAAGTGCATGATTTTGTGTCTATATTTTCCCCCACTTTATGTTTTTGGGCGGATACTTGATAACATAAAGTAGATAGAAGATGTGTACCTTATGATCCTGTAGAGAATGTGGCGAATAACATGTTGAGTGAACAAGTGAAGCGTGGAGTGATTATGAAGTGAAATGTGCAGACTAGGAAAGGGAGGTGGAACCTAGGGGTGAAACATATGTATTGTATCATGTTGTTGTTACTTGTGTGTGTTGTTTCTTGTAAGGACAAACATGTAAAAGAAGAGCAAGAAAGTATTCAAAGTTCTATATATGATAGATCAGAGAAACATGTGTATAAGTATGTAAAGAGTGTAAAATTGTGTAAAAGGAAAGTGTGCACCTGATATGTAAGAGAGTAAAAGATAGAAAAGTGTCATGTTGCTTGAAGTTGTTGATTTGAATGTTGAGGGTGAGGTTTTGGGAAATATCACGCTAAGAGCAATATTTTTGGGCGATATCACACAAAGTGTGATTTTTTAAGCGATCTCATGTCAAATGTGATTTTTTTGGGTGTTCTCTCGCTAAGAGAAAGTGATGGAGAGAGAGAGATAGTTTTACTCTCCTTCCATGAATATTCCCAATAAGCACGATTACATATGGAACATCGTGATTTATTTTGATTGTCTTGATTTGTTTCGTATTAGTTCTCAATTATTCAAATTATATCGATTGAAGAAGATAGAATGCATTATGTGATCAAGGGTAGTGCATGTTGCTGTAGAAATTCTCTCAAGACATCTATAAATTGTGTTTATATGATAAGATGAATTTTTCTTCCCTAGGACATTAGCACCTGTGGAGGAAAGGAGCACCCAGATGCTAGTGTCTTGTTCTAGGCGCTAGTGTTTGTACTATTTTTAAGACCCAAGTAAAATTCTAGGTCATTTTATGACTATGTTCTTGTGTAATTTTTGTACTATACTGATCTGAATTGTAGCTCTAAGTCTGTTATAGGGTGATTTATTCAGCCAATGTATGCCCCCTCGTTTGGGGTGCATGTGATCACAAAGAAGAGAATGCGGTCAAAGGAGAGGACCAGATGTTGTTCGGAGTGGATACTCGCATGGGGTAGGGATTTCATGGTAGAAACCAAGGAACATGAAAACAAAGTGGGCTAGTAATAATTGTTAGTAGTAAAGCTAGCATGCAAGATAAGACAATGTAACAAGAAAGCAAGAAGACAAGATGGATTGTGAAAATTGGGTTTCAAACATGGGACATTGCTCACAATTCACAAGATAATCAGGGTCGAAGCAGCCAAAATAATACAATGATCACATAAGACATAGGGTATATCCCGCAAACAATAGCATACAATAGAAAACAAGATCAAGAAAAAGGTAACAAATAACAATGGTCAAATAGGCTTGCAAGGAAAATGCTACACATTAAGCACTCATTAGCATGTTATAAAGATAAAGAGTATGCCAAATAGTGTATAGATAAAAAAAATTTAATTAATTACAATGATAAGTAATGCATAAGGTAGCAATAGAACATCGGATGTGTAGAATGTGAGAGTAGTGAAACTGGATGCCCTTAGGAGCCTCAGTGAGACTGGTAAAATGTATAGTGTCAAGAATCATTGTAACATGTAAAGAATTATGAGAGATTTACATTCACCTCAAAATACCAAGGGAAGGTGCATGTGTATATATAGACATTTGATTACTTACAAAAATCCTTTTAGCATGGAAAATAAAGTGTAACATGTTAAGTAGACATAGTCTAACAAGAAGAGATGCAACCAAGATATGCAAATGCAATGTGCGAGTGTGATGGTATGATTTACAAAATGTGAATATGGGAGGATTTTCATTGTCCCCTAGAATATGTGTATGAGAGGAGGTTCATTTATAAATTCCCCTCGGTAGTCAAGAGTGTACTATAGAACAAGAGTGCATCATTAGAAAATGCATTTGTCCCATGTGAGTAGATGCTAGAAAGATGTATCATGAATCACATAGTGTGAAGTATAGTGGATGTGAGGTTCATTTCAGAATTAGACCCTCAGTAGTCAAGTATGAACCATGGAACTAGAATGCATCATAGGGTAATGATGATATAATGTGTGTATCCAAAGGTGTACGAGTGCTTAAGAAGATTAAACATGAACCGCGGAGTGTGAAGTATGACAAAGATGCTAAAAACAACCGATAGTGCTAGAAAGAGGAACGTCATAATTCCCCCAAGTGTTTTAATGATGGAGATCTATGTGCTGATAAAAGATTGATATTGCGATGGTGACATAGTTTGAAGTGCACCATAAGAAATAATATTGTCTTCACAATGAGTGGTAGAAAAAGTGTAGGACCATGGTTGGGTTTTGATTTGACCAGGAGGATGGATTTTGAAAAGAGGTTGCTTAGATATATTGGATAACTTTATAGAGTAATTTGTAGGAGGATAGGATGGAGGATGGATTTTGAGAGATGGTTGTTTATCCGGAATTGGTAATGTTATAGAAGACTCGAGAGGAGGATGGGATGGAGGATTTATTTTGAGAGGATTTTTCTTAGTTAAAATTGTTTAGATAGGTGTCTCTTGATTAACGAAGGAACAATAGTAACAATGTAATGATGCTAATTAGACATAGAGGGATTGGATTTGGGATCCCATTAAGATTTAGCAATTACGGATGTAGGAGAATTTTGTGAAGTAAACTAAATAAAACCATGATGCTCAAGGTCCTTAATTCTTCAATTTAAATCATAGCAATCATTATCATGATGTCCATTAGGTTAGTGATAATTGCAAAATGGGAGACCTATGTATGTATCAAGATGATAAGGATGGTAGAAATGATTACTTGGCAATTTGATCAATTGGTGATTGGGGAGCTCAGAAAAAGTAACATTTTTCTATTCATTTAGATAAATCTTGAGAGGTGTTATTAGCGGTAAGACTTAGGGTTCACCGACATGAGCACATGTAGAAGACATTGGATTGGGATGAGGTGTAGAAGAAGAAATATCATTGGCCTAAGAAACATCCTTAAGATGTTAGATTTCATCTTTAATAGATGTAATTGTGGTTTCCATAACTTGAAATTTATCTTAAAAAACATGGTGTAAACCTTGGATCGACACTAAGATGGGCTAATTGATGGAGTATTAGGACCGATAGTTTCGTTAGATAGATGATCAAAAAGGCACTAACTTGTGAAGGTGGCATATTTCGAGGGAGATATATAGTGCCTAGGGATTTCTTGAGAACATATTTACAAAATGGGTGGACTTGAAGTATGCCATGTAAGAAGATTAAAGATTTTTAGAAGCCATGAAAGAAGATCTCGCTAGACTAGGAAAAATTAGGATCCAAGTGTTCGATCACGAGTGCGAGCTTCATTAAATCATTTAATTCAATTAAAAATTAATTAAATCTATATTATAGAGTACAACTATTGTAATAAAGAAAATATAAATGATGAAATACACTAATGACACAAGCAATAAACAAGTAAATGGTTTGAAACCCTAAGAAAGAAGGAGAGATATTCCTGCCTAAGAAAATCACTAATGTCTTAGGTCTTAAGTATAGCTCCTTGATAAAAAGGAGTCCTAAAACCTGATGGTTCAACTTTCACTACTATGGGAATCATAAACAATCTTGAGTTAACCCTCCATGTATGTCCACATTTGAAAATAACTCAATAGGTGTCAATCATTGATTTTTCCCCTTTTTTTTTCCTTATGTCTATCAAGAAATTTTACTGCTAAAGTTGGTGGTTAATTTTCTTCTGATTGGACCCATATGTTACTCAAGAAAAGGTATGGTACCTAGTTTACGACACAAGCTAAGCCAATATTTTCCTATCATGTAAACTCATATGTCCCATCCCCGTCCAAGCCAATTGTTTCATCCAAGAAATTCAAGACCGTGTTTCTAAAGAACAAAATGTTCCTCCTCCTCTACCTAACCTTATTCTAGATGAATGGGTGAAGAGGAAACATAAATTTGACCCATATGATGAACAGCTTAGAAGCTTATGAAATTTGGCTTGTACTTATTGCATTATTTAAGAAGTTATGTTGCTTTACACGCGCTTAAGAAAAATGAAGTGAATTGTGGTCTATGGAAGTTATACTTTGATGGATCCGAAGAATAAACAAGATGGGAGTAGGAGTCATTGTCATATCCCCTAAGGATGAGAAATTATTCTTTGTGCACAAGTTGTAGTTTACATGTTCTAATAATGTTGCATAGTAGGAGACGTTGGTGCATGGTCTTCTTATTAATGAAAAGTGGAAGATTAAGGCACGACGATCTTTGGGGACACGGAATCAGTTTTCCATCGAGTCACCAAAAAGTTCATGAAAAATAATAATCTTCTCAAAGATTATAAATAAAAATTTTGGAACCTCCTTGAGAGTCAGTAATGCTGTAAATATGCAAGTGGTACCATGCAAAATGAATAAGGAATCCAATCAGATTTTTGTAATTGGTTCGTAGTTCTCTCCCGGTGAGGATTTTGTCAAAGTAAACAATCAACACATAAAGATGTTTATTAGACCATCCATTCCAGATTGAAAAACTAGTTTGGAAAGTGTTTGTGATGATGTACGATCGCATGCTGGTTCATTCAGAGTGAAGCCGAGTTCTCATCAAGTATGCAAGTTGATTTATATGACAACTATGGCGACCAATTGATTAAATTGAATTCAAATAAGTCACCTAAAGGGATGGTCACCTTATAAAAATGTTTATCCCTCGATGATGAGTTCAATGGTGAAGAAAGGTATATGCATGCGGTGTGAGAAGACTGCTCCCAGATCCACATTATGCAGAAAGGAGTTACTTCTCGGTAAATCTTGTATGCACGATGAAACGAAGGCCTTTATCTCTCTCTCGTCAAAAATATAGTGATATTTTCTCATGGATATATGAATACATCAAAGGTTTTTATCTAAGTGTTTCTCAAAGACAAAGATCGACCTTGATCCTAGTATCAAGCCTATTAGAAAAAATAATGGCCTAGTCAAATCAATCCAAAGATAGAGTCCGTAATAAAGAAGGAGTTATCCAAACTCATTGAGGAAAAGATTATTTTTTTCTATTATGTACTCTACCCGGGTCGTGAATCTAGTTCCATTACATAAGAAGAATGGTGAAATTGTACTCTTTGTTGATTTCAAATATTTGAACAAAGCATCCCTAAAGGATCATTATCCCTTGCCCTCAATGGATTAGATTTTCCAAACTATCGTTGACGTGTAAAGATTATTAATGTTGGATGGGTATTTAGGTTTCAATCACATCCTAATCAAGGAAGAGGATCCATTCAAAATAACGTTTATAACCAAGTGGGGAACATATGTGTATCAAAATATTCCCTTTCATCCATCAAATGCGAGCACAAAATTTTAGCGTACCATGGTAATTGCCTTGAAAGGTTACATCAATGAGTTCATCTTGGTTTTCCTTGATGAAATTACAGTCTTCTCAAAGTAGAGCATGGATCACATGGCACACCTGGAGAAACTATTTGAGAGATGCAAAAAGTATGGAGTATCTCTTAACCCAAAGAACTGCAAGTTTGCAGCGTGGCACAAGGCAAGCTCTTGGGTCATGTGGTTTTAAGGCATGGCCTCACAATCGATCATGAGTGTGTTTCAACCATCTTAGATCTTTCCTGTCCGGTTGCACAAAAATCCTTGTATTCCTTCCTCGGTAAGATCAATTTTGATAGTCGTTTGATTCCTAACTTTGAAGGACCGGTTTGACCCATCACCCGATGCTCAAGAAGGACATTAATTTTAGATGGACAACAAATAGATTACCTATGTGCCAACACTTATCAACCAAAATTATTCAAAGGATTTTATCCTTTATGCTTATGCACGCTGTTGATGTTAATGTTGTTCTTGTCCTAACAAAAAAATGAACAAGGACTGAACAACCAGTTGGCTTTCTTCACTAGGGATTAGACGCGATGGATTATGAATTAAGATATAATAATATAGAGAAACAAGTCTACACCATTATGTGCATGCTCAAGAATTTCAAAAGTATGCTCACTACAAATCATATCAAGGTGTTAGTCTCTCACTCTTCTGTAAGAGACTTCATCATGGGAGCTGAAATAAGTGAAAAGAGAGACCGATGGGTGACAAAAATCATGGAGTAGGATGTGACTATCAAAGCCAAAAAATTTATAAGAGGTAGTGTGCTCTGTAAGCAGCTTGTTGAGGATGCACACACCGAACTCCGAGGCTTCCCGGTTTATAGATGAGGACCTCCCACGCATAGAACTCGAGTAGAATACAAATCCTGGCACTCATAATTAGATGAAGCACATGATCACATTTCTTTCCAAGGGTACATCTAAGGTTACAATCTATCCCTTATGTTTTTATTAATGGAATTATCTTCAATAATAATCTTGATGGTGTGCTATTAAAGTGTATCAATGATGTCCAAACTAAAAAAGTGTTAGCAAAATTTCACAATGGATTCTCTGGTGGACACTTATTTTCCAAGAATGCAAGAACAAAGATCATAATGGTAGGTATATTTTGGCCTACTTTGCTTTCAGAGATGCACATAAATGGGTCAAAAATGCAAGGAATTCACTTTCTTTGTAGGGAATAAAAGAGTGGAAGCACTTCCCTTCCGACCAATCCAAGTGGATCAACCTTTTTGTGCAATGGGGTCTCAAATTCATAAGCATGATCAATCCACCTTTAAGCATTGGGCATAGATGGGTACAATCGACAACTATGGAATACTTTACCGGATGGAAAGACGCTTTCATGCTCATAGAATCAACCGAGTCGGTCATCCTTTACTTTCTCATGGGTATAGTCATAAGGTTTAACATTCCTCAAACCATTATCTATGATAATGAAAAATCCTTCCTTAGCACTAAAATAACTAATTGGGATATAAATATGGGCATCTATGTGAACAATTATTCCAACTATTAACCTCAAGGAAAATTTATGGCGAGTCAACAAACAAGAACTTCATCGGGATCATGAAGTGCACAATAAACATCAGCTAAAGACAGTGGCATACAAAGGTCACACATGCACTCTGGGTAGAAAAATCAAAGTTAAAAAGAAATGGGAAATTCTCCTTACAATATTTTATATGGAAAGGAGGCTAACCTTCCTTTGACACTTGAGTTGAACTCTTTTCACTTGCCCGAGTAAATAATTTGAAGGTGTAGACCGAGAGAAGTTGAGATGGCAAAGCTCGTCAATCTGTGAAGAATCAAGAAACTTTGTCATGGTCAATGTATAACAACATCAGAAAACAAAAAAAAAATTGTTTGACACAAAGGATAGACCTCACGCTTTCAAATTTGGGGACTTCGTCTTGAAATGGGATGTTAACAGAGCTAAACTAGGGTTCCATTCAAATTTTGATGCACTTTGGAGTGGCCCATACATCATCAATTCAAGTAAGGATGCTAAATCTTTGAAGTTAACCCATCTTAATGGAATGACACTATAAATCCTTGTGAATTGGATCCATCTCAAACCCTTCCATTAAGTTTTATACATAATTTTTTTATATGCTAGAGTAGTTTAAATTCCTCCAAGTGTGTTGTGTTCACATTATTTGTTTGTAAATTGTTCTTTCTTCTCGCATGCTTCTTGCACACACTCTTCTTTTTCTTCCAAAGATGCCGACATTCTTCTAAAAAATTTAAGAAATTTGTAGGATTCAAAATAGAATGAATAAATGATCCTTCAAGTTACTTCGGGGTAATTCTTCAAAGTGAAGATCATAATTTCATGATTACATATTAGACTCCATGTCCAATGGATGCTCCAGGCTACTAATCTCCTTCATCTAGTAGGTAGATGGACCCATAAATCACCAAAATTGTTATCCAAATAACTCTCCTATTCATCTAGAAAACTTACATACATATTATCACTCGTAGATCTTCATTGTAAGTGGCACGTACCTCGCTTATCTCCTTGACACATTAATTTGGTCATTGTTTCCTCACTCACCTTTTCCTGGTTCCCCTTACCCCTTTCCATTTTCCTTTTCCTCTTTTCCTGTCTTACCTTGTGTGCATCTTTTGCACATTCACCTTCTTCCTAGAATCTATTCATCTTGTGCGCATGCCTTGCACTTTCTTAAATTAGCTAAGTCACTAGTCCTCTCGGGCATTATAAATCATTAATTATTAATAGTTACGCCTTGACCATACATTTCCCACTCACATTTTTTCCCCATTTCTTGCATGCACGTTGCGATTGTGTGCGCCTTCCTTCAATATTTCTCTTACTCCTCATTATTTCGCACACATACTTTTTCAACATCCTCTATGCCATTCGTGTCACGTCATTCTCTCGACATGCTTGAGTGTGCCACATGCAACCAATCAAAGCATGCCAAAAGGCCTCAAATGTTTGAAATAAATCAATAAGTGATATGTGGTAGAAAATGAAAAATCATTTTCACATTTTTCCATCCTCTCGACCTATCGACACATGTCACGTGTCTTGTGTGCACAAGCTACTCGAAAATATTCTGATAGCCATATCTTTTGCAATGAGCTCTAATTGGTGTGCACACAGTCTCAATCAATAGCTGCTGATGTAGGCTAAAGTGCTAGATATTCAAATTCAAATTCTTGGTGGATCTCGTTGATGAGAAATGGGAAAACATTTATCTGGGCATTAGTGAGAAGATTTGATTGCTCCAACTAGCTGATTTGATCTGATCCACCCTCCTTCCTTATCCAACATGCCAAACAGACTTGGGAAAACACATTTGACAGATTTGAAAGTGGATTTGCAAGCATTAAATGCTTCTTGTTGGTGGTTGTATTTTAAATTCAATTTTCCCCTCCTTTTTCTCTTCTTCGATGAATTCATCTATATTTGTAAGATTTTGGCTCATTGTTAACGTTGGGAACTTTGGATCCTTACACATTTTGCTAAGGACTTCATATTTATGTATTTTGAGTTGCAGACCTCTATATTTGGCTTGTGCATGTGGATATCAGCCTCTTTTTCCATTGTAACTATTTTGTGCATTTTTGGAAGTAATTAAAGCATCATTTTGTGAATTTTGTTTATCCTAATCATGTTTGTATTCTTTCTTCTTTCCTTTCTTCTACATGGCATGATTTTTGTGTCAATCTACATCCCTTGAAAATCCATTTTATTTGTGTTCAATGAAATTGATCCGGTAAATGCGTTTTAGTTTTGCTACACATGCTTAGCCTTCATTCATGTCTTAACCTTTAATTGTTTCTCTCGAATGTATGGTATTCATCCCTCTTTTTCTTGTGCTATTTCCTTCCTTAGATTAACTTTCCTTCCTATTATCCTTTTATCCCCGGTCCCTTGATATTGTTAGCTTAGTTATCCCTTTCAACATTTGGAGTAGCGTAGTAGTAGTAAAAATAGATAGAGGACATGACCTTATTTGAAGATCCGTCACAAGCCCGCAAGGTCCTATGACTTGGAGATGGTTCCATTGTTTTGTCAAATAACTCGAGTTCTTTTACATCTAAGATGCAGTGCACATTTGAAGGACCAATATTTTCCTTTTAATTTTAGTGCATGTGATGAAACTTCTAACTAGTGTGTATAGGAATATGATTTTCGACCTAAAACATTAGTTCTCCTCCCTCTTTATCACTCCCTTTACAACTCTTCAAATAAAGTGTTCCCTAGCAATATATTTCTAAATTTTCCATAGGGTCAATGGAGTTCTCCTATTAGATCCCGAACCACAAGGCCACTAGGAAAATACACCTTTCTACTCACACATGCATATATGGAAGCTGCACCGGTTAAGTAGAGGGACTTAGACTCCCAGAGCATTGGCAAGAATTCCATCAATTTTTCCTCGAAAATATTTCTCACAAATAGTTTTTGCGCCCACCGTGGGAAAATTTAGTAGCATCTCGCACCCAAAATATGACCATAAGCTAAAAAATTCAAAATAAATCAATATTGAAAAAAAGAAGAAGAAAGAGTTCATTAAAATCCATTGCTGAATGATATACTATCAATTTCTACATGTGAACTATCATATTCCATAGTGTCCTTTCATATTCCCACTATAAGAATTTCCAAAAGTTGGATGAAAGGAGATACATTAGATTGAATAAATTGAGAGGAATTATTGACCCCTCTTTCAAGGATTTTCAAAATAAGAAATAACAACCGAGAGACAATCGCTACTACTATTCTCAAGCCTCATCTCCATTTGGGTAATCAATTAGTTCACCTGGAAATCCCATCCAAACTTTTGTTGATAACCCCCTTCAAATACTTCCATTTTTCAACCACCATTGAGCATCGAGTTCCCGGAGGAAGAAGAATTTTATGAAATAATTTGTAGAAGCAAGAGTATAAATAGAAACAACGATGGAAAATGAAGCGAAATACCTCAACCCATGGTTATATTGGGAAGAAATATAGGCCCACTCGCTCCCAAACAACATCTCCATGATCTACCAATAGGTTCCAACAAAAATTTCCAAATTTCAAAGCCAATGGCACACAAATACCTGAAGAACACATCACCACTTTCACCACATCATGCGAGATTCTTGGAGTTGAACATGAAGACATTTTCATAAGGTTGTTCATGGAATCTCTCCAAGAAAAAGAAGTAGAATGGTTCTACCTCCTTCCTGCTTGATCCATCACTTGTTGAAATGACATCAAGAATTCCTTCAAGGAAATATTTAAATCAACTGAAGACTGTTAGGACCTCTTGGTGCATTTGGCTCAAATGAAGAAAGGAGAAAGTGAAACTATGAGAGACTTTTTTGCATGTTTTAAACAATTGGTTCATAGGATACTAGAAGAAGATTCACCATCTAAAAACAATAGCAAGAGATTATTCATCAATACTCAAGCACCGGAGGTAGGTTTTTTCTACAAAGATTTCAACAAATGAACATTGTAGAATCATAAAGGATGGCCATTGAACTTGATGACGATCTCATCCTATCTGGAAAGATCAAGAATCCATCAAAGGGAAAGGCCTAATGAACTGGGGACGAGAGAACCAATCCATCACCGCAAAAATTGGAAGGCGAGATGGCATCTTTAAAGAGGGAATTATTTGAATAAGTATCTTCTCTAAGAAATAACACAGATTAAGTTTTGGAACATCCTAAAGAATTTCCTTGGAGGCCCCTCCCTTGAATGCAAATTACGGGATTCAGGGAAAGTGAAGGTGATGATCTCCTAGAAGTTGATGATCTTGAGAGTGATACAAAAATAATATTTTGTGATTATTCTGTAGGAATTGAATATGACGAACAAGATACACCCAAATTCTTGTGCGCGGTATTCACTCATTCTCAATCGAGAAAGGATCCTCTTCCTCCACTCTTTAAAAAAACAAGAAGACTGATGATTCTCCTATGGCAACTCTACAAAACAAAATAATTAGTCAAGGATATCCTCTCCCACCCTCCATGGAGTCTACATTGTTGAAACTTGATCCTGTAGCAAGTAAGAAGGCTCCCACAATTCCAAGTAAGTCTTCTAATGCCTCTTCCAATTCTAAATCTAAATCTTCTCCTGTAAAATCTAGTACTTTGAAATCTCCTAATGTACCATTCAAAATTCCCTCCATTCCGCAAGAATAAAAACTTGCTTCTAAACCTACCCCGACTCAAAAATTAGTCCCTTTATTCCCCTTGTCCACATCTACTCCCTTTGACTTCATAGAATATGTGAACAGAGCCAAGGTGTAGATTATCAAAATTGAATATCTGTGGACTCACCCTAAACAATTTAATAGATTTTTTCAATACATCTGGAGTGGTAGTTTAAGACCGTTCTAAAGGAATACTACCAAACCCACCTACACATCCCTCACAGAACATGCTTTCTTTGAGTTCATCCAAGATTGATAAGGTTGAACCTTTCTATATCTCCCTTCTCGTTGGATAATATGTATTGAACAACTACATAATAGATTTTGGTGCCTCCGACAATGTGATGCCTATAAAGGTCGCCAAGGCTCTCAAACTCACCATGACTCCACCCGGTGGCTCTTGTTACTCCCCGAGTCAAAATTTGTCCAAATTGTAGGGAAAGTCAAAGATGCATAGGTGGCTCTTGCCAAATTTCCAGATAAAAAGGTTTTAGTGATGATTTTTTTAGCAGAAATTCAAAATTCATTTGTAACGTTGCTAAGTAGGGTTTGTTATCCAAATAACTCTCCTAGCTATTTGGATGAATTTTACTTTCACTCTGGCTCTAATGCTTCACATTTCAGGTTGTGAACCCACAGGATTTCTCATTTGGCACCATTTTTATAGGCTTTAGTTCTTTAGTGCACTCCTGTGCTATGTAATTATTCCTTAGACTCCTTCCAAATTGGCTAATTTCTTGTTTGGCCTATCGCACACCCTTCCTCAGTCATATATTCACACCCCACTTCCATACACTCATTTCACATTCTTCTCCTCTTCCCATTTCCCCCTTTAAAATGTTCTTCTCATGCATGCACTTTCTTCTCTTCCTCCCCTGTGTGTACCTTCTTTTATGTCCCCTCACACCTTATGAACACACATCCTCTCTACTTTCCTCTTTTGCACTTGCATCTTGTCATGTGCCCCGCTTCTTCTCGGCCTTATTTTCACACGCCCTTATGTGCCTTCTTGTTTCTTCCTTCATATTCTATTATCCTGCCATTTTCCATCTTCCATCTAGTACGTAGTGTTCACTCAAGGCCTGAATCAGATAAGTACAAAAGGGTTAGCAGAAGCCTCTATGTGTCTCTTCGATGGACTTTTGATATGGTGTATAGAAGTGTAGAACCCAAACAAACATGAGCTCTCCACATGTCTAGGGCCTAGAATAGTTACATCGAGCATTGAAAAGTTGAAGCAAAGTAACAAAACCAAAGGGAAGGAGCCACGTGTTAGCTTGGCACAACTCCAAAGGAAGAATCCAAAGGAAATCCCCAAACAAGTGCATTCCCTCCACGTGTCTAAGGTTCGAGAAAGTAGAACTGCAATTGAAAATTCTTAGATCCAGCAAAAGCCTCTACCTACCTCATCACCCAACCTTATAGGTAAGACCGAAAAAGCCGATTACTAAATGAGCACAGGGATATCCACATGTCTAGGGTCCGATATAGTTTCTCCACCAAACAATAAGGACTTAGCCAAAAATATTTAAAAGTTTAAGGCTAGCAGAAGGAGCCATGTGTCATCTTAACGCAACTTCAAGGGTAGAATCCAAAGACATACTCCAAATGAGAACACGCCCTCCACGTGATCGATTCAAAAATGTAGTGCCAACCATTGAGTCGACTAAGTATAAAAGAGTCAACGAAGCCTCTATATGTCTCATCGGTGGAACTCCAAAGGTAAAATCTGGAAGCAGGTCCCAAATGTGCGCTAGCCCTCCACATGTCTAGGGTCAGACATAGTGCTCTGCCAAATAGAAGGGACTAAGCCAAAACACAAGGGAATGAAGCAAAGATGTTCACAGATTATGCCAAGTTTCCAACCATTATAACTTCGTGGAGTGAAAGGAGGAGGTGAAATCTTAAGATGCGTGGGGCTTCCATGTGGATCTTGTATGGACATACTCTTTTAAATATTGTGATCTCACATTAAACACCTAACCCTGACCTTCAGACATCCATATATTTCAACTGGGAACTCAGATTTGAGAAAGGGAGGACTTTCTGGAAAGCTCTCGATGTCTGATACCCACCTACCATAATAATGCTTTAGTGTCAAATTTTGAGGCTTGAACGCTTCTCACCTACCACCATAATGAAGAATGAGCTTCCTTTCTTTCCTAACAAGGAACATTAATGGAGGCATGGGCTCTGTCAGGGAACCCATCATTGTTGCAGGTGAATTTCAATGCTTTCTAGGGTGGTTGGAGTAGGTTAATTCAATGCATTGTTGGGGTAGTTGAAGTAGGATTCGAATTTTCCCTCCTTCCTTTCTTATTCTTCTTATATATTGTAAAGCAGGGGAATTTTTCTAAAGGCTAGTCATTTTTCTCTCCTACCCCCTCTCTCTTTCTTCCCTAGGGTTGAGTGTGGAGTTTAAGCTTCCTCTCATCACTTTGTAATGGTATTTTTTTGCCTCTTTCCCACTAATGATATACTATGTGAAATCATGGAGTAATAAAATATGTTTTGTGATGCATTTCATCCATTCATCCTTATTTTATTGTCTCTTCTTGCCTCTCATCATTGTAAGGTATATTGTGCATACTTCATATCTATTGTAGGTTCCGGGTGTTGTATTTAATGGGTTTGAAGTGGTGTTCTACATTAACTCTATCTTTGGTCTATAATGCATCTGTCCATCCTCTCCATTGCTTACCTATCTCCATTTTAGGAAGTTGGATTTGTGATCAAAGAACCCCCTTTTCTAGTGTATCACCACTTTAGTGTAGGTTTTTTTCATGTACTCTCCTTCCCTATCTCCTTTGAAAGTTAGATTAGAATTAGATAGTTTTCCTACATTAGAGTATTTCTTGGCATGTATTTTAGGAGCAACATCCGGTTTTCTCCGGAGGGCCATATTAAGTTCACAAGTCCCACAACTTGAAAGATGGTCCCATGATATGCATATTACACCAAATGCCCTAATCAAAATCATGCCATTTGGGGGGTGTTGTAATTTCACACTAACAGCTTTGGAACACCCAATGGGACAGGTTTGAATCACCTTACCACTTCAATTCATCAACTTTTATGTGCTCCCAGCGAAGATGTCAGCTTTTGGAGGCACTTTCAAGCACATCTGTTGAATCCATCTAGTTAAAAATTGATTCTTTCGATTTGCAGACTTTCTTTCCATCCATTTCCACCCATTATTCATTCCACATCTTTTATTTTCTTCCATTCCATGAAGTTGTGCACTCATGACTTCATTCCCATCTTGGAATTCATGCTTGCATCAATAGCAGTGCAGTCCACCTCTAATATGTTTCATGAATCCTCCAGATCCGCATTATGATCAGGTTAATAACCATCATGCTTACCCATATGAGCAGTGTCAAAACCATTTCGCCTATGGGGTGTATCAAGAGTTATATGGATAACATTGATTTGATGGAAAATATTCAAAGGATAGAGGCTAGCATGGTTCAATCAAGGGCTACAACAAAAATGAATGTATTCAAAAATTTTTGTAGGGAACCTTGTCCATGGGAAGGCCCTTTTCTAAGACATTAAATCCCGCAGGAGAATCTCACTTCATGGTTGAAACGGTGCTTCAACTTGGACAAAGGTGGACCGATGAGATAGAGGCCTATGAACTTGGTGTTAGGCAGCCCTATCAATGAGTAAGTCCTACACCATCATCTAGTAATTTTCTCCCCATTCCCCAAATAGCACCATCTCAACCTGAGCTTCAATTTCCAAGCTTCCCATCCACTGCTTCTATTGTTGAATTCTCTTCTCCATCTTCTAGTCTCCCATCTCATCTCAATTTGTCTGCCCTTTTCCCTTCCAAATCAAAGTCCCTCCACAAGAGTCAAAATAAATACCTTCCCCACCATCCACGCATCCTACTTTCCCCGAGCCCATGTCGAGAAGAAACTCAAGATTCTAGTCAAGGGGAGTAACAAGAAGAAGATCCAAGAAAAGAAGAAATTATTAGAAGCTTGGTGAGCTTGGCTCTTAGATTCGAGATTGATAAAATTCCCTTGTTGGTTAAACCAATGGAGTAGAGTGAGGTCAAACCACAAGTGGTGGAAGATTCATCTGCAGAGAAAGAGAGGGGAGAGGACCTACTCTAAATCCAAAAGAGGGGAGTGCATTCTGGCTGTGGACGAGGACCATATAGTTCCAAAGGCTTCGTGTAGATTAGGCCACATAATAACCTTCAATTGTTTCTCACACTTCATCCCCTTCAAACTCTAATGTCGAAGAAGAGTTTTAGATTTCAAACTTCATGTTTGAGGATGAGAGGAACCATGGTGAGAAATTTACAAATCAGGAGGACACCATGGAGGAGGTCGAGCACACGCAGCAGGGAAATGAGGAGGCATATTATCTTTCTCGACTTGGATGATTGCTTCGATGATGAGGATCCCGGAGATCACATCATTTTCTCCTCCATCATCCACATTTCAAAGCACATGATTCCACTACCATGAAGGAGAGCATTCAAGTGCGGCAACCTATATTTCACAATGGCACTTTGGAACTAAGGTTGGAGGATCATAATCTTCCATGCCCTTCTTAGGAGGAGAAAGGAAAAGAGCATGAGGATTCCATATCTCCCACACCATTCACCGAAGAATTTCTATATGAAGACTACATTCTTTGAGTTGAATTTCAAAACAATGGGCACATCCATCGAATGAGACCGTTCCTAATCAAGTACTTGGCTTGATTGGAGCTTAGGAGAAGCCAAAACCAGTCATTCCCAATTTAGGGCATGAGGATGAGCATCAAAGCACCAAGGGTCACCATCAACACCTAGAGGAGTCCAACTCCAATCAGCTTGAGAAGGTATTTTTGATTGATGCTTTGGTTATTTAGGTAGAGGATAAACCTCTTGTCGTTTTTCATAATAATAATAAGTCATGTTCAATGCCAAATCATATACATGGCTACCTATTTTGAGAAAGGGAATCTATTTCTCCCTGCCTGTAGCATGCTTTGTTTAGCTTTTCTTTGTTAGGGTTAGTGTAGGAGTAGGAGTATATTTTATTTTGGTAGAAGAAGTTCTTTTACACACTCTAGATGTTCCACTTGGGGTGTGTATGATTTTTAGTTTTATACATAGTGGAGTTGTGGTTATTTTTTTCTCCAAGGTTGTATCGCTATGCATTTCAAAGGTACCTCTGGGTGAATGATGTAAAGGTCCATTTCAAGAACAAGTGAAAAACCTAAGTAAAGAAAATTTTCTACTCTAAGAAATCTCACCTTCAAGATTTTCTTATGAAAATTGAGAGTGTGGGCGGTGAGGTAGGTTTGAAGATCGCCAAGTACAAGCATTCGAATTCAGGTTTCAAACAGATCAGTGTCAGCTATCAATTATGACTCCATGCCAAATGGATACATCAAGATAATTGATCTCTTTGTCTAGTAGGAAGATGTCCCTGTGAGTCACCAAATTATTATCCAAATAACCCTCCTAGCTATTTGGATGACTTTTAATTTCATTTTAGCTCTAATGCTTCACATTCCAAAGTTATACACCCATAGGATTACTCTTTTGGCATCGCTTTTATATGTTTTAGTTCTTCTGCATAGTCCCCGTGCCATGTAATTCTTCCGTAGATGCCTTCCAAATTGGCCAAGTTCTAGGTTGTCATGTTGTGCACCCTCTTTCCTTTCTATCATCGCATCCCCTTTCTCAGTCCAATATCCACGCCCTACTTCCATACTCTCCTTTCATATTCTTATCCCCTTCCTATTTTCCCCCTTTTTCATCTTCTTCTTGCATGCACACCTTATTTTCTTTCCCCTCGTACGCTATACGCACACATCCTCTCTCGCACTTGTATCTTGTCCCGCACCCCGCTTCCTTATCACCTTCTTTCTACACATTGTTACATGCCTCCTTCTTTCCTCCTTCCCATTATGCTCTCAATGCATTTTCCATCTTACATCTAGCAGGAAATGTTCAATCGAGGCCAAAATCAGCTAAGTACAAAATGGTTAGCGGAAGCCTCTACATGTCTCTTCGGCACACTTTTGATATGGTGTACAAAAGTAGAGACCCCAAATAAGTGTGGGATTTCCGCGTGTCTAGGTCCCCTAAAAGTTGCATTGGCCATTGAAAATTTCAAGAAAAGCAATAGAACCAAAGTGAAAGGTTCCATGTGTCACCGACGCAACTTGAAATGTAGAATGTAAAGGAAGTCCCCAAAAAGCACAGCTCTCCACATGTCTAAGGCCCGAGAAAGTAGAACCGAAGTTGAAAATTCTAAGAGCTAGTGGAAGCCTCCACGTGCCTCATCGGAGCAACTTCGAGGTAAGACTCAAAAGGTAGGTCCCAAGTGAGCATGGGATCTCCACATCTCTAGAGTATGATGTAGTTAATCCGCCAAATAGGAGGGACTTAGCCAAAAAATGTTGAAAATTATAAGGCTAGTGAAAGGATCCACATGTCATATCGATGCAACTTCAAGGGTAGAATCCAAAGACAACCTCCAAACGAATGCAGGCGCTCCACGTGGTTGGAGTCCAAAAAGGAAGAGTCGGCCATTGAGCTGGCTAAGTATAAAAGAGTTAACAGAAGCCTCCATGCATCTCTTCTGCATAACTCCAAAGGTAAAATCTTGAAGTAGGTCCCAAACATGCATTGGCCCTCCACGTGTCTAGTGTCGGACATAGTCCTCCGACAAATAGAAAGGACTAAGCAAAAGCACAAGGGAAAAAGTAGCAGAGGCTTATAGATTATGCCAAGTTTCCAACTGTTACAACTTCAGGAGTGAAAGGAGGTAGTAAAATCTTAATAAGAGAAAGGCTACCACGGGGATCTTTCATGGATAGAATCTTTTAAATATTTTGATATCACGTTAAACGCCTAACCCTGACCTTCAAATAGCCATATCTTTCAACTGGGAACTTAGATTTGAGCAAGGGAGGACTTTTTGGAAATATGTCAACGTATTCTATCCACCTACAACCATAATGTTTCAGTCCACCATTTTGAGGCTGTCACACTTCTCACCTACCACCATAATGAAGAATGGGCTTCCTTTCTTTCCCGAAAGGAACATTAATGGAGGCATGGGCACTTTGTTAGGGAACCCATCATTGTTGTAAATGAATTTCAATGCTTTTAGGTGTGGTTAGAGAATGTGGATTCAATAAATTGTTGGGGTGGTTGAAGTAGGATTCAAATTTTCCCTCCTTTCTCTCTCATTCTTCCTATATATTGTAAAGGAGGGGCATTTTTGTAAAGGCTGGTGATGTTTCTCTCCGGCCCCCTCTCTTTCTTCCCTAGGGTTTAATGTTGAGCTCAAGCATTGTCTCATTACTTTGTAATGGAATTTTATTACCTCTTTCCCACTGATGATGTACTGGGTGAACTCATGGAGTAATAAAATATGTTTTGTGATGCATTTCATCCATCCATCCTTATTTTATTGTCTCTTCTTGCAAGGAGTGAAAGGAGGCAGTAAAATCTTAATAAGAGCAAGGCTACCACGGGGATCTTTCATGGATAGAGTCTTTTAAATATTTTGATACCACGTTAAACACCTAACCCTGACCTTCAAATAGCCATATCTTTCAACTGGGAACTTAGATTTGAGCAAGCGAGGAATTTTTGGAAATATGTCGACGTCTTATATCCACCTACAACCATAATGTTTCATTCCACCATTTTGAGGCCGTCACGCTTCTCACCTACCACCATAATGAAAAATGGGCTTCCTTTCTTTCCCGAAAGGAACATTAATGGAGGCATGGGCTCTGTTAGGGAACCCATCATTGTTGTAAATGAATTTCAATGCTTTTAGGCGTGGTTAGAGAATGTGGATTCAATAAATTGTTGGGGTGGTTGAAGTAGGATTCAAATTTTCCTCCTTTCTCTCTCATTCTTCCTATATATTGTAAAGGAGGGGCATTTTTCTAAAGGCTAGTTATGTTTCTATCTCTGACCCCTCTCTTTCTTCCATAGGGTTTAATGTTGAGCTCAAGCATTGTCTCATTACTTTGTAATGGAATTTTATTACCTCTTTCCCACCGATGATGTACTTGGGTGAACTTCATGGAGTAATAAAATATGTTTTGTGATGCATTTCATCCATCCATCCTTATTTTATTGTCTCTTCTTGCCTCTCATCATTGTAAGGTATATTGTGCATACTTCGATGTCTATTGTAGGTTCCGGGAGCTGTATTTAATGGGGTTGAAGTGGTGTTCTATGTGGAATCTATCTTTAGTCTATAATGCATCTGTCCATCCTCTCCACTCAAGCTACCTCTCTCCATTTCAGAAGTTGGATTTGTGATCAGCAACCCCTTCTCTCGTGTATCACCACTTTAGTGTAGGCTTTGTTTTCATGTACTCTCCTCTCTATCTCCTTGGAAAGTTAGATTAGAATAAGATAGTTTTCCTACATTAGAGTATTTCTTGGCATGTAGTTTAGGAGCAACATCCGGTTTTATCTCGGAGGGCCATCTTAAGTTCACAAGTCCCACAGCTTGAGAGATGGTCCCATGATATGCATATTACACCAAATTCTGAATCAAAATCATGCCATCCGGGTGTGCTGCAATTTCACACTAAAAATTTTGAATGCCCGTTGGGACAGCTTTTGAATCACCTTACCACTTCACTTCTTCAACTTTCATGTGCTCCTATTGAAGATGTCACCTTTGGAGGAACTTTCAAGCACATCTGTTGAATCCATCTAGTCAACCATCGATTTTTTGAGTTGTAGACTTTCCTTGCATCCATTTCCACCCATTATTCATTCCACATATTTTATTTTCTTCCATTCCATGAAGTTGTGTACTCATGAATTCATTCCCATCTTGGAATTCATGCTTGCATCAATAGCAGCAGTCCACCTCCAATATGTTTCATGACTTCCACATATCCACATTATGATCGGGTTCATAACAATCATGCTTACCTATATGAGCAGTGTCAAAACCATTTTGGCTATGGGGTGTATCAAGAGCAAGGGTACGCATATGATGGTAAGAGTTATATGGATAACATCGATTTGATGGAAAATATTCAAAGAATAGAGGTTCAGGCAGGGTTCAATCAAGGGCTACAACACAAATGAAGGCATTCAAAATTTGTTGCAGGCAATCTGTCCCTGGGAAGGCACTTTTCCAAGACATTAAATCCCGCAGGAGAAGCATGGCTTCATGGTTCAATCTGTGCTTCAACTTGATAGTGGACCGAGGAGATAGAGGCCTATGAACTTGGTGTTAGGGAGCCTTATCAATGGGTAAGTCCTACACCATCATCTAGTAATTTTCTCTCCATTCCCCAAACAACACCATCTCAACTTGAGCTTCAATTTCCAAGCTTCCCATCCACTTTGCTTCTATTTTTGAATTCCCTTCTCCATCTTCTAGTCTCCCATCTCATCTCAATTTGTCTTCCCTTTTCCCTTCCAAATCAAATTTCCCTCCATAAGAGTCAAAATAAATACCTTCCCCACCATCCACGCATCCTACTTTCCCGAGCTCATGTCGAGAAGAAACTCAAGAGTCCATGCAAGAGGAGAAACAAGAAGAAGATCCAAGAAAAGAAGAAATTATTAGAAGCTTGGTGAGCTTGGCTCTTAGATTCAGGATTGATAAAATACCCTTGATGGTGAAGCCCATGGAGGAGACTGAGGTCAAACCACAAGTGGTGGAAGCTTTAATCGCCAAGAAAGAGAGGGAAGAAGGAGCTACTCTAAATCCAAAAGAGGGGGAGTGCATTCCGGCTGTGGACGAGGACCATACAGGTTCCAAAGGCTTCAGTGTGTAGATTAGGCCACATAATAACATTCAGCTTCTTCCTCACACTTCATCCCCTTCAAAATCTAATGTCGAAGAAGAGTTTTAGATTTCAAACTTCATGTTTGAGGATGAGGGGAACCATGGTGAGAAATTTGCAAATTAAGAGGACACCATGGAGGAGGTCGAGCACACGCAGCAGGAAATGAGGAGGTAGATTATCTGTCTCTGCTTAGAGGATTGCTTCGATGATGAGGATCCCATGGAGATCACATCATTTTATCCTCCATCATCTACCTTTCAAAGCACATGAGTCCACTACCAAGAAGGATAGTATTCAAGTGCGGAAACCTCGTATTTCATAATGGCCCTTTGGAACTAAGGTTGAGGATCATAATCTTCCATGCCCTTCTTAGGAAGAGAAAGGAAAAGAGCATGAGGATTCCATATCTCCAACACCATTCACCCACAAATTTCTGCATGAAGACTACATTCTTTGAGTTGAATTTCAAAACAATGGGAACATCCATCGAATGAGACCGTGCCTAATCAAGTACTTGGCTTGATTGGAGCTAAGGGAGAAGCCAAAACCAGTCATGCCCAATTTAGGGCATGAAGATGAGTATCAAAGCACTAAGGGTCACCATCAACACCTAGAGGAGTCCAATTCCAATCAGCTTGAGGAGGTATTTTTGATTGATGATTTTGTTATTTAGGTGGAGGATCAACCTCTTGTCGGTTTTTCACTCATAATAACAGTCATGTTCAATGCCAAATCATATACATGGCTACCTATTTTGAGAAAGGGAATCTATTTATCCTTTCCCCGTAGCATGCTTTTTTTAGCTTCTCTTTGTTAGGGTTAGTGTATGAGTAGGAGTATATTTTCTTTTGGCGGAAGAAGTGTTTTTACACACTCTACATGTTCCACTTGGGGTGTGTATGATTTTTAGTTAAATTATACATAGTGGGGTTGTGGTGTTTCTTTTCTCCAAGGTTGTATCGCTATGCATTTCAGTTTGCCTCCGGGTGAATGTTATAACGGTTCATTTCAGAACAAGTGAAAACCCTAGGTCAAGAAAATTTTCTACTCTCAGAAATCTCACCTTCAAGATTTTCTTATGAAAATTGAGAGTGTGGGCAAAGTGAGGTAGGTTTGAAGATCACCAAATGCAAGCAACAAATTTAGGTTTCAAACAAGATCAGTATCAGGCTATCAATTATGAATCCATGCCCAATGGATACATCAAGATAATTGATCTCTTTGTCTAGTAGGTAGATGTCCATGTGAGTCACCAAATTATTATCCAAATAACCCTCATGGATATTTGGATGACTTTTACTTTCATTCTAGCTCTAATGCTTCACATTCCAGTTGTACATCCATAGGATTGTTCATTTGGCATCATTTTTATATGTTGTAGCTCTTTTACATACTCCTTGTGCCATGTAATTCTTCCATAGATGCCTTCCAAATTGGCCAAGTTCTAGGTTGTCGTGTCATACACCCTCTTTCCTTTCTATCATCACATGCCCTTCCTCGCCGATATTCACGCCCCTTCTATACTCTCCATTCACATTCTTCTCCCCTTCCTATTTCCTCCCTTTTTCATCTTCTTCCCGCATGCACACCTTATTTTCTCCCCTTGTACCCTATGTGCACACATCCTCTCCGATTTCCTCTCTCACACTTGTATCTTGTCTTGTGCCCCGCTTCCTTATCACCTTATTTCTACACGTTGTTACGTGCCTCCTTTTTCTTCCATTGCATTATGCTCTCCATCCATTTTCCATCTTACATCTAGCAGCAGTGTTGTTCAATCAAGGCCAAAATTGGCTAACTACAAAATGGTGAGCTAAAGCCTCCACGTGTCTCTTCGGCACACTTTTGATATGGTGTAAAAAAGTAGAGACCCCAAAGAAGTGCGGGATCTCCACGTGTCTAGGTCCCCAAAAGTTGCATCAGCCATTGAAAATTCAAAGAAAAGCAATAGAACCAAAGGGAAGGTTCTATGTGTCACCGACGCAACTCGAAATGTAGAATGTAAAGGAAGTCCCCAAAAAGCACAGAGCTCTCCACATGTCTAAGGCTTGAGAAAGTAGAACCGTAACTTGAAAATTCTAAGAGCTAGTGGAAGCCTCCACATGCCTCATTGAGTAACTTCGAGGTAAGACCTAAAAGGCAGGTCCCAAATGAGTGTGGGCTCTCCACATGTCTAGAGTCTTCTCAGAGTTACTCCACCAAATAGAAGGGACTTAGCCAAAAATCTTGAAAATTCTAAGGCCAGCGGAAGGATCCACATGTCATCTCGATGCAACTTCAAGGGTAGAATCCAAAGACAACCTCCAAACGAATGCAGGTGTCCACGTGGTTGGAGTCCAAAAAGGAAGAGTCAGCCATTAAGTTGGCTAAGTAGAAAAGAGTCAACGAAGCCTCCACGCATCTCTTCTACACAACTCCAAAGGTAAAATATTAAAGCAAGTCCCAAACATGTGTTGGCCCTCCACATGTCTAGGGTCAGACATAGTGCTCTGACAAATAGAAAGGACTAACCCAAAGCACAAAGTAACAAAGCAGGAGGCTCACAGATTATGCCAAGTGTCAAACTGTTACAACTTCAGGAGTGAAAGGAGGCGGTTAAATCTTAATAAGAGCAGAGCTACTATGAGGATATTTCATAGATAAACTCTTTTAAATATTTTTATGCCACATTAAACACCCAACCCTGACCTTTAAATATCCATATCTTTCAATTGGGAACTCGATTTGAGCAAGCGATGACTTTTTTGAAATCATCGACATCTTCTATCTACCTATAACCATAATGTTTCATTCCACCATTTTGAGGCATTCACACTTCTCACTTACCACCATAATGAAAATGGGCTTTCTTTCTTTCCTGGTAAGGAACATTAGTGGATGCATGGGCTCTATTAGGGAACCCATCATTGTTGTAAATGAATTTCAATGCTTTTAGGTGTGGTTAGAGAATGTGGATTCAATAAATTTATGGGGTGGTTGAAGTAGGATTCAAATTTTCCTCCTTTCTCTCTCATTATTTCTATATATTGTAAAGGAGGGGCATTTTTGTAAAGGCTGGTGATGTTTCTCTCCGGCCCCCTCTCTTTCTTCCCTAGGGTTGAATGTTGAGTTTAAGCCTTGTCTCATTAGTTTGTAATGGAATTTTATTACCTCTTTCCCACCGATGATGTACTTGGGTGAACTCATGGAGTAATAAAATATTTTTTGTGATGCATTTCATCAATCCATCATTATTTTATTGTCTCTTCTTACCTCTCATCATTACAGGTATACTATGTATACTTCGATGTCTATCGCAGCTCTGGAGCTATATTTAATGTGTTTGTAGTGGTTTTCTATGTGAACTCTATCTTTGTTTTGTGATGCATCTGTCCATCCTCTCCATTGCTCACCTCTCTCCATTTTAGGTAGTTTGATTTGTGATTAGTAACCTCATTCTCTAATGTATCACCGCTTTAGTGTAGGCTTTGTTTTAATGCACTCTCCCTCACTCTCTCCTTGGAAAGTTAGATTAGGATTAGATATGTTTCCTACATTAGAGTATCTTTTGGAAGGTAGTTTAGGAGCAAGAGTCGATTTCTCTAGAGGTCCATCTCAATTTCACAAATTCCAAAACTTGAGAGATGTCCCATGTTATGTAGATTACACCGAATGCCCCATTCAAAATCAGGCCATCCAGGGATGCTGTAATTTTGCACTAATAGGGGTTCGTGTCATCTTTTTGGGGTAAAATTAAGATGAATTGGTCTTCCAAAACCATACCAGTGAAGGGAGACATGGAGAAATTTCTTCTAGACAAGAAGATGATGTACGTTGTGTGAAATTCTAGAAGTCCAAGAACCAACATCTTATATCCAAATAACATGTAGATGAATCACTTTATGACAAACAAGGAGGAAGTTGATATTCCCATCTTGAAAGGTCTAGACATGCCTTACCAAAGAGGTATTGACCTTGACAAAATACTGAGGATATTTTAATTACAAGAGGGAAGCCCCAAATTACCAAACGATGAAAAATGTGAGGAACTTGAAATGGTTCTTGGATATTTTCAATTAGAAAAATAAGATTATGTTCTTATATGTGATGAGGAAATAAACACATTCCCATTCAAAGATGAGGACTCCCTTGATCATGTCACCTAAGAAGAGAACAAGCTAGTCTATAATGAGCCCTCAAACAATGAGAAAAAATCATATGTACAAGAATTGCTAAGATCTGTTGAATAAACAAAAGATCCTGAACCGAGTCTCGAACTCCTGATGCAAACCATGAATCTACAAGACAAGAACGAATATGATTTCAAAGCCTCAATAAATGTGAATGTCGGCCATGTTAAAAGAAATAAAGATGAGAAATATGATGCCCCCTGAGCCAATGGTTGACAGATGTAATGATGAAATAGAGGTATTTTCTTTCCCATTTGAAGAGGAAGAATCTTTCAATGATGAAGAAATTGAAGCAAGGAGTTTTCAAGCATTTAAAGATGAAGCTCCTCTTGAAAAAAGAGTTGTAGAATACATCAATTCTTAATATGATGAAGTAATCCCTCTAGATAGTTACCTTGAGATACAATATAAATATTTCTTGAAGGTGTACAAAGATGAACTACATGAAGTAACAACAGAGATCTCCGTGCAAGAACTATTGGATGAAGTAGAAGGTGTGGAAGACCCCAAGTTGATTCTTGATCTATTAGCTCGTTCCATGGCCATTCAAGATAATTATGAATTTTCTTATGATCCTCTAGTTAGTACTAAAACCCATCACAATGGAATAGAATAGAAGGATAAGTTATAGGTTTCTCATGGAAAAGAGGTCAATGAGCATATACTTGGGAAATAAAAGAGTCTGGAAATATTCAAGAAATTTGAGCAAAAAAAAATCTTGGAGTAGTATTAGGATGCTCAATGAAGAATCAACTACATGGATAAACACGGAATGTAACTGGCACTATGAAACCAATTTCAAAGAGAATGAAGGTAGTGGAATTTCCAAGAGAATGCCTAAGCATCAAGAAGATCACATGTACTCACTACTAAAAAAAGATAGTCATGAAAGCACCCATCTTTCATAAACAGTTAAGGGGAGGAGGTTACTTTTTAGAACCAGTCATGGCTTCACAAAAAAACATCACTCAATGTTTCCCACTCAGTGGTAACTTTTGAGGAATGAAAAGTACTTAAGTGAAAGTGGGTTGTCCCACTCCTTGTACCATAGGAATTTGTTAGGTGTGTTTCCCTTTCTGTTTTGTGTGTATTTTATTTTCTATGTGTTGTGTGTTTCCTTTTTTCATTTTTAGTGTGTGTGGGTTCTCTCTCTCTCTCTCTCTCTCTCTCTCTCTCTCTCTCTCTCTCTCTCTCTCTCTCTCTCTCTCTCGTAAGTTATACATGACTATGTAAGGACCAATGGATAAGGCACTAGTCAATGGATCATACCATCTAAAGTTTGGATTTTTTATTATCCATGTCATGTCTTAGCTATTCTCTTTCTATGCCATGTCCCAAAGATATAGCCGGTTGTTGTCATGCAAATGTGCAACAAGGAAATTTTCAATTTCTACGCATGACAACTATACCCCGTGTCAAAAATTTCAATTTTTAATCTTCCGAGACACCCTGAGTCTACCCAGTCAGTTCAGTGACCTCCAAATTAATGTTAAATCATACCCCTAGGAGATTTAGGAGGGTTAATTCAAAACCCCTAGGTGGTTTTAGGAGTTCAGTGAAAAAAGCAAACTTTCGTAGCAAAGAAATCATCTAAAATTCTTTGATTTTAGGAGTTTTATTTTTGGAGCAACCCCATGGAGCAGAAAAGAGAAGAAAAAAATAAATGGAAGTGAATCAAAGGCCTTGGAAATTAATGGAAGTGATTTAGGAATATTCAAGAAGAATTCTGAAAAGTTGGGGAAGTTTCACTAAAATTAGGGTTCACAATCCTAGGTAGTGCATAAGCCAAAAAGGATACTAATCGTCAAAAGGTGATTTCGGGAGCTTCGGATTGATTTAGGAGAAAAAAATACATCGTTGGAAATGGAATTCCAAGCCCTAAAAGGTGGTGAAATCATATTTTTCAAAACACCTTTGTGTAATAGAGTTATAACTGGTTTTTCTATATATAGCTAGCAATCCAATCAAAAATCAAAATTTTAAGGGATAAAATGGAGTAATAAAGACCTAAGACCCTAATAATTTGATTTAGAAGGAAATTTTCAGTCAATATCATATAAAATATCATCAAAAACGTCCATATGGAGCTCAAGTTATTTCCGCTTCAAGTTGCCCTCTAGGTGTGAGTTCGGGAGTTAATCGATTTTTAACAGACAAATGTCACTCTAGAAGCCTCGCAAAATTTCATGTTGCTTAAGTGCTTTGATAAAATGGACATAAAGGTTAAAAAATCTTCACAACCTCTATAATCCCTCTCGATCCTCATGTGACCACTCGATCGCCGCCTCAGCCTCCCGAGCTAGTGGAGCATTCATCCCCTCTCGTTGAATCAAGTGCCACATGTCATCTTCTCAGTGCGCCAAAAATTTGATGTCCTTTATGATGAGGCATATAAATTTATACAAAAATAACATATCCCCTCCAAGAATCCTCATAGTTCCTCATATGACCAGCTTCCATCCCCTCAGTTCTTTAAAATTGCTTTTGCTAAAATCCTCTGCCGTCCGATCTCTCGCCACATGTCATAACAAGCCACCACATGTAATTTGGTGTCCTCACATCCATTAATGATTAATGGACATAAATGACATGAAATTTTTCCTCACTCCCATTTGTACTTTATTTAAAATTTTCAAAACTCTCTTGCTTCCCGCTTAACATCTAACCTTTTCGTGCACAACCTTCTCTGTAACTTCCTCTGCTACATCTCATCACCTCCCACCATTACTAAAGCTCAAACCAGATCCCTCACAGAAATTAAATACTCTATTCCATGATAATACATAGGTACCAGAAGAAAAATTGACCAAACCAAGGAGAAAATGAAGAACAAAGAAGAAGAAACAACAAAATCCTTCATGGCAACGAAGTAGAAATTTGAAGACATCGTGGTAAACGAATGCATGGATTGACAAACCAATTTTTTTGTTCATTAATCTATTAAAACCATCAGAAAAAACCTTCAAACCCTCCTTCCATGGCATAGAACGTTGCTAGCAAAGAAATCCATTTCTTTGCACAACGGGAGGAAAAGCTCATTTCTCATCGACCACAACCGAATCGAGGATTAATTTCAATGGTGATATAAGAAAAGAAAACCCATATCAAAAACGTAATTTTTATCATGAACAGAGGATAAAACCAAGGTGCTATTATTTTTGAGGTCTATCAATGGCTACCTTGTCTATTAGCACTCGCCACGTCAAAAATTTAAAAGTTTAAAATCTCCTAAACTATTGATCGGGTAAGAAAAAATTTCAAAAGAGCAATATTGGGAAAAACCCCATATTGGAAATCTTCATTCCTCCTCAATATGACATCTAGAATCCCACTTTCTAAAAATAGCAGGTCTTTTACATAGAGGACTACTATTTTGGGAAATTCATCAACAAAAGAACCTGTGAAGGAGACGTTGAACAAAGAGGGTGCATTATAGTTGAAATTTCATCAGAATGGGCATCTTGGTCCAAATTTAACACTTAATAAAAATAGTAAGTGGTCCCATAAGAACCTACAAAAAGTGATCCTCGAAGGTGAGAGGAATAGAGGGAGAAGAGGAAATTAGAGTCACAACATCAAGTTGAGGTTTGAGGCGCTTGATTTTTCATACTTACTAAAAACAGTAAGATGTTGTTTCATGCTAAGGAACCATGAAGTAAAAATGGAAAGGGCGAAGCCAATGTATTCTTTCACTTTTGAATAGGAGATATAAAACAATACAGCTCTCTCTATCATCAAACTATGCCGCAGAGTAGGTGATAGCAAGGATATCAATAGTGTCTTTTGACTTTCATTTCATGCTTCAATTAGTATGTGGGAGGTGGAATTTGTAGCTGAAATTGTCATACCACTCATCAAGATCATGTTTGAATCATCCGAACAATGTGGAGGTGTTGTAGGGAGTCAGCAAAGATTTTTTCCAGGGTTTCATCCTTTCAGATGGATCTTCATGGTGCTCGTGGTCACTAAATGAGTCATTCGCTAGCGTCTTCAAACGCTTAGTTCTTGGAGTTCACATGTCATCCAAAGGAATTTACTTAGTGTGCGCAAGAGTTCGAGATTCATAGTTTATCACATTGAGCACTTCATCGAGTCTTCTATAAGGATCAGCGAGCTTTATCAAAGGTAAAATCTATCTTCATTGACTTTATTCTTCCTTCTTCTCCTTTTTTCTATCTCTTCTCTCCCCCTAACTTTATCTCTCCTCAAGTTTATAATATGGCGTGTCGATTGCACTTTTTCATGTCTTAATGTTTCTAATGTAATAAGTCACCTTTACGTTATAACAATGGACTTAATGTTTTCCTCGGAAGGTAAAGAGTATTATGTCATTTCGAGACATACGAAGAGTCATTGGGAGTATGTTTTCCTATATATTGTAAATCCATTCCCATTTCAAAGGGTTGGCGATTTATTTTGTAAACTCAAGAGTGCATTGAGAGAGCAAAGGAGATAGCCAAATTCTTCCTTTCCTCATTCCCAAATTTCCTCAATTTCTCCACTATGTACAAATTTTGTTTAAGTAATCAATACAATAAGAAGGATTTTCTAGCTTTCTTTGACTAAGTAGTTTCTTGATATTTTGTGCTAGTTAAATTCTTTTGGTCTTATTGTTACTTGCAAAGTTGTTTCCTCTTAAATTTAGTGAATGTGATGAAAATTCTAACTAGTGTGTGGAGCATTCATCCCCCGTTGTCGAATGAAGTGCCACATGTCATCTTCTCGTGTGCCATAAAATTTGATGTCCCTTTGTGATGAGGCACATAAATTTATAAAAAAACAACATATCCCCTCCAAGAATCCTCATAGTTCCTCGTATGACCAGCTTCCATCCCCTCGCCTTCTTTAAAATTGCTTTTTGCTAAAATCCCCGCCGTCCGATCTCTACGCCACATGTCGTAACAAGCCACCACATGTAATTTGGTGTCCTCACATCTATTAATGATTAAGGGACATCAAGGACATGAAATTTTTCCTCACTCCCATTTGTACTTTATTTAAAATTTTAAAAACCCTCTTGCTTGCCAAGCTAACATCCGACCTTTTCGTGCACAACGCTCTCTGAACTTCCTCTCGCTACATCTCATCACCTCCCACCATTACTGAAGTGCAACCCAGATCCCTCATAAAATTGAATACTCTATTCCATGATAATACATAGGTACCATAACAAAAATTGACCAAACCAAGGAGAAAAATGAAGAACAAAGAAGAAGAAACAATAAAATCCTTCATGACAACAAAGTAGAAATTTGAAGACATCGTGTAAACGAATGCATGGATTGACAAACCAATTTTTTTGTTCATTACTCTATTAAAAACCATCAAAAAAACCTTCAAACCCTCCTTCCATGGCACAAAACGTTGCTAGCAAAGAAATCCATTTCTTTGCACAACGGGAGGAAAAGCTTCGATTTCTCATCGACCGAACAACCGAATCGAGGAGTAATTTCGATGGTGATATAAGAAAAGAAAACCCATATCAAAAACGTAATTTTCATCATGAACAGAGGATAAAACCAAAGCTACTATTTTTAGGTCTATCAATGGTCACCTTGTCAGAAGCACCTTTATTACGTCAAAAATTTAAAAGTTTAAAATCTCCTAAACTATTGATCGGGTAAGAAAAAAATTTCAAAAGAGTATTATTGGGAAAACCCCATATTGGAAATATTCATTCCTCCTCAATCTGACATCTAGAATCCTACTTTCTAAAAATAGAAGGTCTTCTACATAAAGGACTACTATGTTGGGAAAGCCATTAACTAAAGAACCTGTGAAGGAGACATTGAACAAAGAGGGTGCATTGTAGTTGAAATTTCATTAGAATGGGCATCTTGGTCCAAATTTGACACTTAATAAAAATAGTAAGTGGTCCCATAAGAACCTGCCAAAAATAGAAAGTTGATCCTGAAGGCGAGAGGAACACAGGGAGAAGAGGAAATTAGAGTCGCAACATCCAGTTGAGGTTTGAGGGAGTTGATTTTTCATACTTACTAAAAACAAAGAAAATGTTGTTTCGTGCTAAGGAACCATGAATTAAAAATGGAAAGGGCAGAATCCAATGTATTCTTTCACTTTTGAATAGGAGATACAAAACAATACAAATGCCTCTATCATCAAACTATGCCGAGTAGGTGATAGTGAGGATATCAATAGTTTCTTTTGACACTCATTTCATGCTTCAATTAGTATGTCGGAGGTGGAATTTGTAGCTAAAATTGTCATACCACTCATCAAGATCATGTCCGAATCATCCGAACAATGTGGAGGTGTTGTAGGGAGTCGAGTAAAGATTTTTCCAGGGTTTCAATCCTTTCAGATGGATCTTCATGGTGCTCAGGGTCACCAAATGATTCATTAGCTAGTGTCTTTAAACCCTTATTTCTCGGAGTTCACATGTCATCCAAAGGAATTTACTCAAGTGTGCGCAAGAGTTCAGAGATTCATAGTTCATCACATTGGAGCACTTCATCGAGTCTTCTAGAAGGATCAACGAGCTTTATCAGAGGCAAAATCTATCTTCATTGACATCATTCTTCCTTCTTCTCCATTCTGGTATCTCTTCTCTCCCCCTAACTTTATCTCTCCTCAATTTTATAATCTTGTGTGTCATTTGCACTTTTCATATGTCTTAATGTTTCTAATGTAATAAGTCACCTTTACGTTATAACAAAGGGAATTAATGTTTTCCTCTCAAGGTGAAGAGTCTTATGTCATGTCTAGACATATGAAGAGTCATTGGGGATTATGTTTTCCTATATATTGTAAAGCCATTCCCATTTCAAAGGGTTGGCGATTTATTTTGTAAACTCAAGAATGCATTGAGAGAGCAAAGGAGATAGCCAAATTCTTCATTTCCCTCATTCCCAAATTTCCTCCATTTCTCCACTATGTACAAATTTTGTTTAAGTAATCAATACAAAAAGAAGGATTTTCTAGCTTTCTTTGACTAAGGAGTTTCTTGATATTTTGTGCTAGTTAAATTCTATTTGGTCTTATTGTTACTTGCAAAGTTGTTTCCTCTTAAATTTAGTGCATGTGATGAAAATTCTAACTAGTGTGTGTAGAAATATGATTTTCTAACTTGTAACATTAGTTCTCGTACCTATTTTATCACTCCCTTTCTCACTCTCCAATAAAATTCTTCCTTAGTAAGAGATTGCTAGATTTTCCACAGGTCGGTGAAGTGCCCCTCTTGGATCCCTAGCCGTAAGGACACCATTAAAATCAACCTTTATACTCACGCATGCATATAAAGTATTTGTACCCGATTAAGTAGAGGGACTTATAATCCCAAAGTGTTGGCAAGAAGGACATCAATTTTTCCCTGAAAAAATTTCTCACCAACAATTACTAATATTAAGATACAATCTTTATATTCTACATTTGTAATAATCGTTATACAATGAGTAGGTTGTTTGGCTATATCTAATTTGTTTTAATACTATGTGAATACGACATGAACATGAATGTATGTTCTCGTTATAAAATACTTATTTGATATGATCGTAGATATTAGCTAAGAGTAGAAGATCTATAAACATTTGGCTAATGTATTTCTCTAAGATCTGAATTATTTTTATGGATTTAAAATGGATATTTAATTATCTTCTTGATGTCTTGTGTATGAAGAAAAAGGAAGAAAATATAAATTTATATCTTTTATTATTTCAGTTTGTGAGATTAAAGTTCACTAAAATGGTTCAATGTTGTAAATTATAAGGATAAGGTGGAAGACTTTTCCATGTCAGTTCACGTAAACCTAACCATGTACATTTATGTGTAATATCATATTCAGATGCACGAGATAAATGGGTTCTTCAAGCCGACAAAATGAAGAATGATTGATTTGCATTGATTTTATGTCCTTAATTTATGAAGAAAGAATGGTCTTATATTGACTTATAAGGAAGGGTGTTATTGTATTTTTTTAAATGTATTAAGGAAAAAATAGTTGTTATATTGATGCTAGTAAGCTTGATGTAAGCTATGATCTTTTATATTGACTCGAAATAACTTGTAATATGAATCATTGAATGTCAATATATATAATATGGTCAAGACATATCTTAGATCACAATGATTATGATTGAAATAATGTATTTTGTCAATTTCAATGATAAAAGTTTAATTGAACCACATAGTGAAAAAAATATAATTGAGTGAATTACCACTATAATGTTTGAGAGGATAAATTTTCCATTCTCATTATTATCTCGCTTTAAATGAAATAATGAAATATGTATTCATTATGACTTGAATTGCATCAGATATTTGTAATAAATTATCTTAACATAGTTATGTGAATGATTGTAATTAAGGAGAATCATTATAGTATATCAATACATGTATGAATATGATGTATTCTTGGCATGATACATGCATGTGGTATTAATGATGAATAAATTTAATCACATGGATGTGATTTTAAAATAATAAAGTATGTAATAAAATTATGGATTGTTGCAAATGTTTGGAATTAATCCTATTATGTATAATACTATATTTAACACTTTATTTGAGAAAAAATATTAAATTACGATATAAGTACTACTCTTGACATGATTCACGGTTAGCATTAATAGCTAAAATATGAAAGAGGGATTTAATGCAGAATTCCAAATTAAATCTTTAACTAGAAAGTGTAATGATCATGATGGAATGTCTCTAAGCATGCCATTAGAATACGTGAAAACTTTGTTTGAGATCTATAGGTTTGAATTACACAAGAGTTAGAGTTTTTTTGAAACTTGGATATTGATATGTCATAGCTTAATTGAATAACCATATTAACCATAAGATATGATGTTCCCATTTAGTGGAACTTGACGAGCCTAATAGCTAAGATATTTGCCACGTTTTACGTACTTAATGACTAAGGTCATTATTTGGTTACAGATGGGGCAAATCAAGCTATGTCGAGCTATGTTGTCAAGATTCTCTAAATGAGAAGGTCATAATGCACTAAGATACAAGTATTTTCCTAGGTACAAATGTGGATAGTGCCACATGGTTAAGTACCAAATGTCATCTTATGATGACTACGGGAAAGAGAGTGACCCGTAATGATGCAAATCATTACGGAGATGCTCACTCTCCCTTAGTCATCCTAAGATGACATTTTGGGACTTACCCATGCAGGCTGATCTAAATAGGTACCTTGTACACGCAACTTGTAAATGATTAACACTTCACGATCTAGTCCTAATCCATATAAAAATAATAATAAGGAAATGGACAAGTTCCTAGTGACGAGTGTGTCATCATGGAACCAAGCATGACATACATGTCTCTAAAAATTTGGCCAAAGTAGTGTAAGATGTTGATTACACTATCTTGGAGTCACCAAAAATCTAAGTCTAAGATATTGGATTAATTATAGATACCTATGTAGACACTCGTAATGCAATAATTGACTATCTTGGATAGTTAAAAACCATTAGTACACTTTGTAAACACAAAACCAAATGATACACTTAGTGCAATCACTCATAAAGAGTAAAAACACTCAAAAAGAGTATTAAGGTTTTAGTAGGATCTGTATACTCATGGAACTGCACATGGTCTATGACTATTATAGAATGGATTGAATGAGATGATGTTAGTTCTAAATCATGACAAGTTAGAACAAGAAAACATGAGATATGAACTTAAGATTTATGTTGCGTTTACATATATGGGCATTTAAATCAATGAAGCATAAAGTTAGATACTAAAAATTCCTAGTAAAAAGTGTAATAAAGTGGATGTTATCTGAATTTTTTTAATCTTCACAAAACAATTGTTTTAATGCATTTAGTCTATGTTAATAAAATCATGTGCAAGTAACTAGATTATTTTTCACAAAGAAGTTTCCGTCATGGAAATATGAAAGCAAAGGCTTATCTTAAGGAAGAGTTTTATGATAACATGTACAATTTCGCAATATTTGTAGTAATAGGAAACCAACAATGTTTTACATTAGAAAATATGGCAAAAATAAGTTGGTGGACCTAGTTAACAAATCATGGAAAATATATTTTTAATTCTTTGTTGCAAGTAATAAGGAGGAATATGATTTTTTAAAATCAATGTAACCAATATAAGACCTCATAATTTTTTCCAAATTAGGTCTATAATTGACATATTTTGCAATCAATGTTTGTCTTTTTAACTTTCCTTTTTGATTCTAACCCAAACAACATCCAACTTGTTTTATAATTATTTTTATCACCTTGAATAAAATATTAGTAATATGAAGATAAAATATGCAATCAAAATTTGGCATCTCCCATTATGTTACTTTTTGATATGATATTGTTCTTGTAGTGGCTTCATTGTAGGGTTGGCAAAAACATAGTGTGGGAAAATTAATTTCCTCATAAATTTGTCTTGAAAAATGCCAAGCGATGTAAATTCCTCAATGGGAGCGATTTGTATCATTTTTATTTGAATGAGTGAATAGTTGTATGGTCCATAAATGCATGAATTAGTATGTCACATGTGTCAATGTCATCATTGTCATCACTTGAAGAACTAATTTCATAAGGGATTTGAACATTTTTATTGGTGGTTATTTTCTTTTCCATTAGATGCCAAAAATGTAGATGATCCCAATAATGGTACAATTTTATGTCTTGCATGTGGTACAACATTGTTGGACATAAATATTTAAGAGTTTTCATAATGGATGTTGTACGCACATTTCCTAATTGGTAAGGGTTTTTATATTCAAGTCTTCATTTCAATGTAATGTCAATTGTTTTTGTTTCTTCTACGTAGCGTGGAAAAGCTTATTGGACTATATTAACGTTTGTTAGGACATTTATAATTGTTCCCTTTAAGGTGAATTAGGGTTGATTATGACTACGATGTCTAATATGAGTGAATGCAAGGAAAAATAAAAACATCTTTCTTTAAATTCAGAGAGCATTGCAACATGCATGAGTAAAGGAGTCACTTTGATGTGATGTGGAGATGCAATTTTGGCAAATTTTCATTTAACGAGTTTTTTTGAAAAAGGATGAAAAAGTATCTTCTCGTCATGGCATAGTTGCGAAGAGGTCAATTTCAAGTATTTTTTCCACACCAATGAAAGATGTCATGTTGAACTTGAAATGGAGTTGTTTACAAATTAAACATATATGGATCGGTGTGTCTTTTGTGCGAGCATGAAAGTGAGATATGCAATGAACTGATTTTGTTGTTTGTTGTGTATGTTTTTGTATTGTGTTTTTAAGAAATGAAGAGACAATGTGGTTGATGTTTCGCATTATTTTACAATTATTGATGTATGCATGTGTTAATTTTTAGCTTTTGGTTGTGTAAGTCTCTCATTAGAGGCTATTTCATGTGTATGCAAAGAGAAAAGTGCACATGAAAAATCATTGTTTGGAGTCGAGAGTTCATAATGAAACTATCCTTAAGCCAATACAAAGCGTATAAGGTTATATGTTGTGAATGGTGGTGGTTGAATGGAATATACCTTAAAATTTTGAATTGGGTTTGGATGCAACAATTGAATATTTATACTAAAAAGGAGGCATAGCCATTGTAAGCATAATTTTTCCTCCTCTATTGTGTTTGGTCGATGGAACATGGCTATGTTCACTATAATCCCTTTATAATTTTCCTTAAAAGATATGTTTTGTAAATGAATTTGATCAAGCCAATTGTAAATAATGTCCAATGTTTTTGTCTCCGCATAGAAATGAATTGCAAAATGATTGAGAAATGTACTAGTGAAGGAATTGAGGGTAAAATTCATCATTGCAAAGTCATTAAAATAGAACCAAATACGGTACCACTACAAATAGTTTTGTTTGTTATTAACTTAGAGAGAACAAATTATTGGAGATGATTGCAAAATTTTTCCCAATAAGTCTCGATAGACACCACAAAGGGATCCCAAACATGTGTGATTAGTTTAATGGTTATAGTCAAAAAAATTTTCCCCAACAAAGTGGATTATAATGGCTAGATAGAGGGTTAGAATCATGAAAAATAATACAATATGGGAAACTACGAGTAGTTGTATTGAAAAAAATATAATTGGTGCTCCTAGTGGCTAACAAGACCCATATTGATATGTCAAGCCATCTAGAAACCCAATACATGAAAAAATTGTCCCCCATAGGATGGTCTAGGTATCTCCATGTCTATGGATTGCTGATTATAGTAGACAAAAAATTATGCACTTGGGTACATTTCTAAGTCATAAGATCATTCTAGCATTTACATGATTCCTAAGCAAGAACACTAGTGGTTGATGATTGTCTTTGGCCTCTCTTCTTTATCTCTTTCTTTCTCTTTGGTCTTCCACACCCTACAACCTATTATGAACTTAATTGATTTATATTTTCTTTCTTGACACATGCTCCTAGCCGGATAGTAGTGCCTAGGTGCTCCCGACCCTTTCTTACCGTACTTACTCTTTTTGGGTCTCTTTTCTCTTTTGGGCACATTTTTCACTAATGGGTCAACTTTCCAATTGTCGATTCTGAAATTCAAATAAGGGAATGATATAAATACATAGTTATGTTTTAAAAATAAAGAACCAAGCACTAAGGTTTATTATTACCACCTAAGATTGCATTCCAAAGGCACTAAAGCACATCGAATGCATCCTCCAAAATATAGTCAAGAGAAAAGGGATGTATACTTCTACATACACTTTGCATATGAAGGGGAAGTCTATTCTATTCCATTAAAACATGTTATACATTTCTATATTCTAGATCTAGTCCGCTATCATTTGTGTAACTTGAACAAGAGCATCCTATGGCATCATTTATACACACTCACACAAGAAATTCATGGATTCTAAGATGTAGTGTAGTACTCGATCATAAGTTCACTCTAATCCCCATTATGTATTTTCATTTTTAGGTTTGATGTGGTTTATGGGTATGTGCAGGTAAACTTCTTCCTTGTAGGTTAAAGGTACATTTTTGATCTAGGAGAAAATATTAGGTGACAAAAAAGAATCAATAACGAGGCCCTTGCGACAAAAAATAAATCATTTCTTACTATCTACACAATCACCAACACCTAGATCTAGTCATCGCATGCGTAGGAACCTCTCGCCATATATTGAGCGCCCTTGTCTTGCTTTGTTATTAAGTTCAAAAATTTACAAAGTGAGCACTAACGATGATGTTTACAATCTATTAAGAACTTTTACTTGCCCGGATAACTTCCTATTCACTTGGAAATAAAATAAGTATTCATGATAGAAGTACTTAGCACCTTAGTCAATCATGCGCTTATGGACAATATTTTTCCTATGATCAAAGACATATAGAAGGGTGGGGTTTTAAGGAATTTACTTAGTTGTTTCTCCTCTTCTTGGTAGATGTTGATAGAAGCACACAAATTTTGTATAGTTGGATCAATGTATGGGAGTTTCCCAGAGATTCATGCAATAAGTCACTTTGGGATGGAATAGTGAGTACATCCCACATTGTGACATTTATGGTTTTTCTTCTTCATCTCGTCAACAACGGTGAATGGAATACCCACTGACTTGTGCAATTGAGGTACAAAAACGTCCTTCCTTGATTTCTCGGTTGCATTGGATGTATCCTTAGCTATCGTAGAGGATTGACCTCTACAAAAGGAGGGGCGCATGTTACTTCGGGAGAAGATTTGTGTAGAGCCTTGCATGTAGGAACTTGAGAACTTTTATCGTTGGATGCCTTGGCTTCCTCCTTTTGTTTTCAAGGATCGACTGTGTTGTTTGAATTGTGACCTACGCATCAGAATCAAGCATTATCCTTTTGTATATTATGTTGTCCACATTCTGGCACGTAATCTACTTACATTATTTGTAACTTGGTTGTGTTGATGCTCATTTTAAATTCGCACTATTTGTTCGAATGTCTTAGTCCACATGGTTTGAAAGTATTTTTGTCTCCCTGTATGGATTCATGAAATCTTTCTCTTTCATTTGGTTTCCACTATTAGTCTTCTCCTTGAGTCATGGATCACTTTGAGTATGGGTTTTGATTACGGTTTCAGTCCACGAGAAATAATTTATAATTTTGGCATGAATTCAGGGTTTCCCCTCCCTTCTATTTTTCCATAGTCATGTTTTCCTTGTCAAATTTTGTCCCGACATCCATGGAAACATGGTCCTTTCTGATTAGATGCGACCCGACAGTCTTTTGGTGAAATTTGTTACTTTCCTCACATTTGTAAAAAAATGCCAAATTGGCCCCACGGCCCCGATTATATCTAATTTGTTATTTAATAAACATGAAACAACAAGGAAAAAGTCTTAATTTTACCCTAAAGAAGGACACGTGGCATGTTTTCAAGTTACCAGGGGGAAGGCGGGTCACCGGAGCATTTTGCAGATTTCTGTCTTTTTTGTATGAAGGAGTGAAGTTATGAAATGATTCAAAACTCCGTCAAGGCCCACATCAAGAGTTAAAAGTAGAGAGATGGGTCACTGGGGAATTTTGAGATTCTCAGGCCCACTTAAATTCAAATATTGTCCATGTGGAGGGCCTACGCTCATTTGAATATTCACCCCTCATTTTGACCTTTGGAGTTGCGCCAAAGAGACACATGGAGGTTTCCGTTGGCCCTACCCATACTTCGAATTTTCTTCAAGTGGCTAGTGCAGCTTTATCAAACCATGGACACATGGGGGCTCACACTCATTAGAAGATCTACCTTTGGGTCCTACCTTTACTGACAGCTTGTGCCTAGGAGACACATGGAGGATTCTACTGGCTCCTCTTTATACTTAGACTTTTTAAGTACATTCGGTATAACTTTGTCGGACCCAAGACACGTGGAAGGCCTGCAATTGTTTGGGAGTCCTTCTTTTGAGTCTCATACCAATATAGCACCGAATGGACACATGGAGGTCTTTGCTCACTCTATCAAAACTTAGAATTTTTCAACGGCGAATGCATTTAGATTATATTTTGGACATGTGGAGGGTCTAGGCTTACCTAAGGGTTCACCTTTGGGTCCTACCTTTAGATTTGTGCCAAGGAGACATGTGGCGGCTTCCCCTGGATCCTCTCTATAATTAGACTTTTCAAGAAAATTTCTAAGGCACAGGACATGTGGAGGGCTCGTTCCTATTTGGGGAAATGCCCCTACATTTTACTTTTGAAAGAGCGCCGAAGGGACATGTGGAGGTTTCCATTGGATCTTCCCATACTTATACTTTTCAATGGTGGAGAAAAATTTCTCAGACCCTAGGCACGTGGCACCTTTCAGTTGTCCTTAAAATCTTTTCAACAAATTTTCCAGGCTGAGACACGTGGTGAGCTCGTGCTTGTTTGGGGTCTCCATTTTTCGGCTCCATATCAAAAGTGCATTAAAGAGACACACGGAGGGTTCTGTTAGCTCCTCTTTATACTGAGACTTTTTAAAAGGCCGAGGAAAAATTTCTCAGACCAAGGAACATGGTGAGCATGCGCTCATTTGAGGTCTCACCTCTAAACTTCATCTTTGAAGTTGCACCAAACAAACAGGTGGAAGCTTCCGTTAATCCTTCCCATACTCTTACTTTTCGAGTAATTAGTTCGACTCTCTATGGTTCTAAACATGTGGAGGTCCCACACTCGATTGGGAACTTGCCTTTGGAATTCACGTTTACAATTGCACCAAGGAAATGTGTGGAGGATTCCGGTGGCTCCTCTTTTCACTTGGTGACTCGGAATCACAACTCACGAATGCAGTACCAATGTGAGGGCAATAATTTCTCAAGGTGTTCTCGCAGAGGTAAAAGGGATTGCTTGTCCGATCAAGCCATATGGAGCCACCTCAAAATGATTAAAAAGGGGATTTCCTACACGACAAAGTAAAATAATGATTTAGAAGGACTATGAAATAATTATGATATGACATCCCAGTTATAGTTGAGGGTCTGAGAAACATGATCAGTTCATGATTTATCCACCTAGCAATTTTGGGTGTAAATTTGTTAAACATCACTTTCTAGGAAAAACTTTTAACAAGTAAAGGATTCCTCAAATATTCTTATTTTTAGGGGAAAATTGGGATGAGTGAGCGAGTGAATTGTATAAATGCAATGAGAATACTTTGTTGCGTAGGGTCGAGAGGTTAAATTTTCGAGAAATTCTCGAGAGAAACAATTTTTCCAAGTGTACAACCATTGACAAGCTCGAGATTGTTTAAGAAACTTTCCCCTGCTAATGAATTTAATGAACTTTGAATGACTCTATGTTGATCGTGTGCATTATTATGTCTCCTTTTATTTCAGAATAGTTTCAAATGATTTTTACTTGTTCCCATTGCAATCTTATGTTAAACTCTCTATGAGCCACACAAGATCTCGTATGTAGGTCGGTGTTGTGGTATTTACAATTTCATTATGAGAAGAGCCTTCATCTGGTAATGAAATAAACAATTTAAAATCACTTTACTCTCACTATGTTGATAAATATTGTTTGTAAGCCTATGAGTGTATCTTAGGCATGACGAACCAAGGATTTCTAGCATTTAATTGAGTCTTTAGCATGAGCCTTTGTGTTGAATTATCGAAGAGTGTGAAACCATGAATCTATGGGATTCCATTGATGCACACCTTCTGGTTGAAGGAATATTTTGGCTATTCTAAGGCATTCTGTTTGTGAGTTTTCCAATTTCTATAAAGGCTCTCAAAGATTTGGTATAATCAACTTTATCCTGCTTAACTTCCCAACAATATATTTCTCATAAAAAAATTCCTACACGAACTACCCCTGTTTGTACTATGTATCCACAAATGAATAAATTCCATTGCCAAAGTATGTAGGGAAAATCAAGATTCATTTATTGTCTTTAGTAACCCAAACCTTTGTCCAAGAAACATCTCCACTCTCTAGTGTGACAACTCGTGAGAGTTAGATTGTGTTGTATTGATCATATTTCCTCAAGGTTCTCATTAAGATTGTGTAGAGAAGGATCTCTCAATGTCCTTCAACAACGTGGGTTACAGAACGGGTCCTCTCACCCTGGTTGAAGGCACAACCTAAAGTAGTGGGGGTAGATCAAACCCTCAATGAGGTGCTATCCATTTCTCCAATGCCCGAGTGACAAAGAGTCATATGAATCCCATCCCCGGATACAAAATGACTCATATTGTGGTCCATTTGTCCATAACCATTCCGCCAGTCTCGGGATGCTACTCATCCCCTATGGGAGAATAAATCTGGATAGCAATACCAAAGTCGAGCCATTTCCAGGGAATATTTTAACAAATTCATACACATACCGACCTTGGTAATGTCTCTCGGCATAATTTAAGTACAAATACATTTTTAAACGTCATCCTTTGTCGAGATCTCGTAATATTTGTGCAATATTACGTGTTCATTATGCAAGATTTCAAATTTCTAGTAGTTATTGCACTGAATTTGCATCAATAGTGATAAATTTAGGTAAAGGAAGGTCATATTTGTTAAGCTTTAAAGAAATTAAGCATTGATAGACATTTGGCAAGTTACCTATAGTGCATATGCACAACTAAGGTGAAAATCCTTAGTGGTGACTACGTGGTGAATTGAAATTTTGAATAGTTACCATTGCATTAACCTATGTCAAGTGAAATTTTTCATCAATCTGTGCAAAGATGGAAGGAAGAAGATCTATCTTCACTAGGGACCCTACTAGAAAGTTATTTCCAGAACTTGGAAAAGCAAATTTAGAAGGAAAACAAGTCTAGAAAGTTGTTGGAGATTAGGAATCAAAAAGGAGGATACTATTCCTAAAGGGTGACCAATCAGTGGTTGAAGATTACCATACATCTTCAAGTGACTTTGAATTGAGTAATATTTATATAAATTTGAGTTCTCCATCTATAGAGCATCCATCATTTGTGTCTGAAAAGTGTGATTCTCAATTTTCCCCTATTTCTTCCAAGGTTGATAGGGTTTTCCAAGAATCTGAGTCATTAGAGAATATCTATTTTGATAATTATATTCTTGTTCTCTAAAGACCCCTCGTTCCCTATCATTATGTTTCTCCTGTAAAATCACCCCCTCAAGGCAATATGGCCCAACCTCCACCTAGACCTCTATTTTTTGTCAACACTTTTGGACCTATAGATTTTAGAGGTATGAATGGATATCCTAATATAGTGCCACAAGATGTTAGAAATAGGTTGCCAAAATTTCAAGGGAATAATTCCATCATTAATGACCATATTCAAAACACTTTATCGAAATGATGGAAGACATTAAAATTGAATTTTAAGACGTTTATATAAAAAAATATTCATAATCTTGAGGAGGATGCACATGACATGTACAAGGATTTACCAGATAATTCAATAGATTCATGGACCATGATTAAATGTGCCTTTATATTGCAGTATGGGGATAAGACAAATCCTAGGTTCCTATCTGAATTTGAAAATATAAAGAAAAATCCAAATGAATTTGTTCATGACTTCAATAATAGGTTCAATAATACCTTGAATAGGCTACCTATAAAACTAAGGCCAAGTGATGTTTCATGTTTGATAAAATATTATGATGCTTTTGATAAGAAGGTTGCTTATTAATTGAGAGATAAGAACCCAGGAACATTAAGGCAGGCTTTCACCATGGCCTTACAAATAGAGAATAATATCAAAGTAGTTGGAAAGCCTCCTAAGAGGGAAGGTGTTAAGTTGATCAATCCTGAAAATCCTCAGTCAAGTAAAGTTGTGGATCTAGAGGAAGTCAGTAAAAACTTTGGCTGGAGGAGTCAAAGAAATATCCTATAAACTAGCCACAACAGAAAATGGGATAGGACAAAGTTCCTAGGGTTAGCATAAGCCACATAGTCAAGAGAAGTCTGGAATTCATCCCAAGGGTGATCATAGACCAGATGACATAGGGAAATGTCTCATGGGATTGGGAAATAAACAACCTTGACCCAGGGATAATAGATCGGTTCCCATCATTTCACCGTTAGGGTTGTTGTTGTGGAGGAGGATAATGTTATTGAGTGGTGTGATAGGTGTTTCTTAACACACTCCCCATGTGATGTAGATCACAAAGTTAAGGAATATGATAATTATCAGACAAATGATGATGTGTGCATGATGAAATGCCTTGCAAACTCACGGCAGTGGCAATCTCAACTAAATTGATAAGTTCTAGAACCGCTGAAGATTTCTAGGATTACGCCTATTGAGTATTGCCTCTTCCTCCCATTAATACTTTTTAAATTGATAAGGTACAAAAATTTTATCTACCCAATCATGATTTTGAATACTTAATGGCTTTGATGATTAAAAATTATGATGGAGGGATCCCTTTCGAAGAGGATAGGAAAGTATTGATGAATGCATTAATTGCTCAAGAGAAATAATATAACACCGAAGTAAGGTTTTCAAAGGGGGAGGGCCACAAGCCAAACCAAAGGTTCTAATCCTCACAAGTATCCCCAAGGATAACCCTAAGAAAGATGCATCTGGCAAAGTCCTAATTACCCAAAATAAAACATATGCTCTTGTCCACGCCTAGACTCTTAAAATTCCTATACTATCAGATGAAACTGTAAATCTCCCTCCGAACATTTCCCTACCCAAATATGTTCCTTGTGACATAGCCCAAATTTTGAGTCAGATCAAGGTCACTATTCCCATTGTTGAATTACTTAGGATCCCTAAGCATAGGAAAAGGGCATTCAAATATTTGGGATTTAAGGAAGAAAAGATTACTCAAGGAAAAAGTGTTAATAGTATAGAGGTTCCTCCCATTATTGCAGAATCAGAAATACCACAAGCATTGGAGGAACTATGTGAATCATTTGAGGTATATTTGGGAACTTCTATGGTTGAGTCTCAGCTTAATGTGGATCCATTTTTTACCACTTTGATTATTAAAGACAGGCTAGTACATAACTACATGTTTGACTCAGGAGCCTCATGTAATGTAATGCCTCTTGAGGTAATGAATGAGTTAGATATCAAGGTAACAACATATTTTGGGAAATGTACTACCATGGATTCAAGAGAAGTGCCAGTAATTGGGTATGTCAAAGGGTTAGTAGTGCAATTGGTAGCTTTTCCAGGAAAGTGCTTAACCATGAATGTGGTTATTATTGATTGTCCTACCAAATGGGGGATGTTATTATCCAGAAAGTGGGCAGCTAGTGTTGGTGGAAGTGTGCAAATGGATATGTCTTATGCAACCATACCAATTGAGGGGAACCTTGTGAAGTTACATGGTGAGAAGAAAATGTTGCATATTATTGAGGACCCTAACAATGCTTCTTATGAAGTATTGTACATAGATGTTGATGTTGGTAACTTTGTGGGATATGTTGATTGTAAGGAGCATAAAATTGATGAGTGCAAGCATCCTGAGAAGGTTGGTTCTCCTTGGACCTTGATGTTTGATGGGGCTTGTTCTAGATCTGGAAATGGCACTTTGGTGTTGTTTTGATATCTCCAAGCCAAGAGGAGTTTAACTTTTATTTTAAACTCAATTTTGAGTGCAAAAATAAAATTTCTAAGTATGAAGCAATGCTCTTAGGTCTAAGGATTGCGTGGAAATATGGTGTCAAGGACATTGTTGTTAAAGGAGATTCAGAGTTAATAATCAAACAAGTTAGAAAGTTGTATGCTACAAAGAATCAAATAATGAAACAATATAAGCATGTAATTTGGGACTTCATTGAAATGTTTGATTCCTTCAATATAATACATCCTGATAGGAACTATAATACTTTTATGTAGCAAAAATTAGCGATGTATTAGGATCTAGGTTTGAAAATTGTACAATGTCTCCCTATTGTGAATATGATATTGAAATATTGACCAGCCGTCTATCTCTAACAATATTAAGTCTTGGAAGGTGTTTAAAGATGATGCTCAAGTCCAAAGGTTTCTGCTGAATGAAGTGGAATTCATCAATCAAAGTATGGAATGGGAACCAATGGTTTGTGTAAATGATGGAAAAGAGACTCTGTTTGGTAAAGAAATTATCCAATTGAAAACCAATACTATTCCCAAAGGTTTGGTGGCACTGGAATCAAGTTTTGATAATGTTGATTGCATTATTAATAGACACATGTCAGCCTCGAGGGATGTTGAGGAATATAACCTAGGCACAGAGGATGAGCCAAGGAGAATATGGCTTGGTAGCAACTTCAACAAAGATGAAAAGAAGTCATATGTCTAATTGCTAATAATGTACCAGAATGCTTGGATTGGTCATATTTAGAGTGGAAAGCATACAGGAAGACTGTTTCAACATGAAATACCCTAGAACCTAATGCAAGACCTTTTAGGCAGAAAACAGAGACCAATTAATCCCCTCCTTTCCTCAAAAATGCAAGAAGAGTTAAATAATTTAAGGGATAGAGGAATTACACACCTACATGATACTCCTCATGGGTAGAAAACATGGTACCTATACGAAAGAAAAATGGGGATATAAGATTGTGTGTTGACTTCAGAAACTTAAATAAGGCATCAATTAAAGACAACTATCCCCTACCAAATATGGATAACATGTTGCAATTGGTTACAGGTTTAGAGTTGTTATCCACTTTGGATGGTTTTTATGGGTATAACCAAGTGGTTGTGAAGCAATCAGAAAGAATCAAAACTACTTTTACTACCCCATGGGGAACCTATGTGTATGTCGGAATGTTGTTTGGCCTAATGAATGTTAGAGCCACATTTCAAAGAGAAATGGATGTAGCTTTCTCAGGATATATAAATGACTTCATTGCTGTGTATCAGGATGATGTGACAGTCTTTTCAAGAAAAAGGAGTGATCACCTGAAACATTTAGAAAATATGTTACTAAGATACATGGAGTATGGTATATCACTGAATCCCAAGAAGTGTCATTTTGGGGTTCAAAAGGAAAAGCTACTTGGACATATAATGTCAAAGGAAGGGGTCACGATTGATCCTAAGAGAGTGGAAGCCATTAGAAAAGTTCCTATTCAAAGAACCAAAAAGGGAATTCATTCCTTTTTCAGGAAAATAAATTTTATTAGGATATTTATGTCTAACTTTTATAAATTGACTATCCCAATCACTAGTATGTTGAAGAAGGATCAGAGTAACAGATGGGAGGAAGCAGATATTCAAGCCTTTTCTAGGATCAAAGAAGCGTTGATGAATGACCCTATTTTAGCAGCTCCCGATTACAATAAGGACTTCTAAATGTTTTCCTTTTCTTCGAGAATACTATTGCATCGTGTTATTACAAAAGGATGATGAAGGAGATGAAATGACAATTTCTTTCTTTAGTAAATCATTACAAGGGGCAGAGCTAAAGTATACTATCATGGAGAAATAGGAATTTTCTTTAGTGAAAGCCAAAAAAATCTTCAGGCCGTATATTTTAAGTTCTAAAGTTATAGCCTATGTTCCCCATACCATGGTTAAAGATATCCTGTCAGAAATGGACACTTCAAGTAGGAGATGTCGATGGGAAAAAAATTGCAAGAATATGACATGGACATCCAAACTACAAAAAATTGGTCAAAGGTCTAGGCCTAGCAAAGCTAATGATAGAAAGAAACCTATAAATAGTTGAGATAAATGTGTTTGAAGAAGAAAAAATGAATATTCTTAAGAAACAAAAAAATTCTGATTGTACAAGGATATTATTTTTATCTCAAACATCTACATAAGCTAAGTATTTAAGAAAGAATCAAAAGAGATCACTTAAGTTATCCTCCGAGAAGTACATCATCACCGATTATGGGTTATCTTCAAACAACCCCGAGGGAGTTCTTCCGAGATGTGTCACTGAAGATGAAGCCACAAAAAATAATTGATGATTTCCATGGAGGAGTTTGTGGAGGGTATTTTTCTGGAAGAGTCACAACCCATAAGATATTAAGGGCTGGTTACTGGTGGCCAACTCTTTTCAAGGATGTAACTCTGTTGGTAAGAAAGTGTGAGAGTTGTCAATGTTTTTTAGGAAGACTTAAAGCTTCAGGCTCCCTCCATTTGTAGCTCGTATCACTTGAATACCCATTTAAGCAGTGGGGAATGGACTTCATTGGCGAGATTTCAAAACTTTCAAGTGTAGGCCACAAGTGGATATTAGTGGCCATTGATTACTTCACCAAATGGGTGGAGGAAATCCCTACCAATAAAGCTACTCACCAAATAGCTATGGAGTTCATTCTAAATCATATAATCTGCAGGTTTGGAGTGTCTACTAGGATAGTTCTGACAATGCTATGAGTTTTCGAACCAAACCTTTAGTAACCATGTGTCATGAGTATGGGATCATTTTAACATATGCTTCAAATTATAATCCCCAAGGTAATGGACAAGTAGAATCAAGCAACAACAACTTATTGAAGATAGTCATAAGGACCTTAGAATTAAACAAACAAAATTTTCACGAGTAGTTGAAGTTTGTTTTTGGGCTGATAGAATCACTATTAAAAGAGATATTGGAAAAATCCCATTTGAATTGGTATATAGAACTCAATATCTACTTCCCCTGCATATGCAATTATCTTCTTACCAATTTATCCAACAATTAGAGGACCAGGAGGTTAATCCCTATGATTCTCGTATAAATCAAATTTTTGAATTGGATGAGAAGAGAAGAGAGTCCCACCAAAGACATGTGAAGTTCAAGGAGAAATTGAAGAATATATTTGATAAAAAGGTGAATCCAAGAGGTTTCAGTGTGGGAGATATGGTGCTACTATGGGATAACAGACATGAGGATAATGCAAAACATGGAAAGTTTGACACATTATGGATGGGCCCTTATTCTATTGACATTCTGATTGGAGAGCACACTTTTTTCCTAAAGGAATTAGATGGGGAATTGATTGATTTTCCCGTTAATCACCAGAACTTGAAATACTTCTTGAAATTATTTCTCTGAATCAAAGCATGCATCATTGTAAAGTGTACAGTCTTTTTCTTTTCCTCTATTTTTACATTTTTTTTGTTTCTACTTCTCCTTGTCCTGGTGACAAGTTTTATTGGTTTCTCGGTTCATTCTTGGGGATTTGGTTATTGTATTTTTGATCTCGAAAGCTTGTTCTTGCTCTGTTTCCCAATGGATTTTGGCACATGATCTAGTTTGTTGTTCTTGCAGAATTCGCAAGGAGTGCCAATCCACCTGAGTCGGATCCAATGTTGGTGCTCCTTTTAAATTCACCTGTTTGTTTAGAATGTGTTAGTCCACATGCTTTGAAATTATTTTTTTCTCGCTACATGGATTTGTGAAATATTTCTATTTCATTTCATTTCCATTGTTAGTCTTCTCCTTGAGTCGTGGATCACTTTGAGTTTGGGTTTTGCTTACAGTTTCTCTGTCCATGAGAAAGAATTTATAATTTGGGCGTGAATTCGGGGTTTCCCCTTCCTTCTATTTTTCCATAGTCATGTTTTCCCTATCAAATTTTGTCCCAACATTCATGGAAACATGGACATTTCATATTGGATGTTGCACTGAAAGGTCTTTTTGGTGAAATTTATTACTTTTTCACATTTTTAAAAAATACCAAATTGGCCCTGTAGCCTCGATTGTATCTAATTGGTTATTCAACAAACATGAAGCAGTATGAAAAATGTAATACTTTGATCTAGAAGGACACGAGGTAATTTTTAAAGTTACCAAAGCAAGGAGGTGGGTTCAGAAGCATTTTACAAATTTTCACCTTTTTGTATGAAGGAGTGAAGTTATGAAATGATCTCAGTAACTCCATCAAGGCCCACATCAAGAGTTAAAAGTAGAAAGGCGGGTCTCTGGGGCATTTTAAGACTCTAAAACCCACTTCAATTTAAGTCTTGTCCATGTGGAGGGCCTGTGCTAATTGGAAATTTCACCCCTCGGTTTGACCTTTGGAGTTGTGCGAGGAGACACGTGGAGGTTTTCACCGCCCCGCCCATACTTAGAATTTTCTTCAAGCGGCGGTGCAGCTTTTTCTGACCATGGAAATGTGAGGGGCATGTGCTCATTGGAGGATTCTCCTCTGAGGTCCACCCTTCACAAAGTGCACCAAGTAGACACATGGTGGCTTCGATTGGCTCCTCTTTATACTTAGACATTTTAAGTGTTTGGTGGAACTTTTTCAGGACCTAGGACATGTGGAATATCTATGCTTGTTTGGGAGTCCTTCTTTTCATTCTCATACGAAAAGAGCACCGAAGGGACACATGGAGGTCTCTTCTCACTCTTTCCACACTTAGAATTTTTCAATGGTGGATGCATTTCTATCGGGTTCTGGACACGTGGAGTGCCAACGCTTACTTAAGGATCTACCTTTGGGTCCTACCTTTGGAGTTGTGCCAAGGTGGCATGTGGAGGCTTGCACTAGCTCTTCTCTATAGTTAGACTTCTCAAGTAACTTTCTAAGGCCTGGGACACGTGGAGGGCCTGCACCTGTTTGGGGACCTGCCCTTGAACTTTACTTTTGAAAGAGCACTAAAGGGACACGTGGAGGTTTCCGCTAGATATTCCCATACTTCAACTTTTCAACGGCCGAGGAAACTTTCTTGGACCTTAGGCATGCGACACCTTTTGCTGGTCCTTAAACTCTTTCAAGAAACTTTACTTGGCCGAGACACGTGGTGAGCCTACACTTGTTTGGGGTCTTTGTTTTCGGGATCCATATCAAAAGTGTGCTAAAGAGACACACGGAGGCTTATTCTGGCTCCTCTTTATACTAAGACTTTTCCGAAGGCTGAGGAAAATTTTCTTGGGCCTAGGGCACGTGGTTGCTTTGTGCTGATTTACGGTCCTACCTCTAAACTTCATCTTTGAAGTTACGCCAAATGACGCATGGAAGCTTCACGGTGGGCCTTCCCATACTCTATCTTTTCAACAATATGTGTGACTCTCTATGGTTCTCGAACATGTGGAGGGCTCGCGCTGATTTGGGAGCCTACCTCTGGACTTCACCTTTGCAGGTTGTACTAAGGAAACACATGGATGCTTCTACTGACTCCTCTTTGCACTTGGCCAACTTGGACTCCCAACACATGAATGCAGGTACCCATACAAGGGAAATCATTTCACAAGTTATTTTCTCGAGCTACAAAGGATATCTTATCAAATCAAGCCATATGGAGCCACATGAAAATGATTAAAAAGGGGATTTCCTACACGACAGAGTAAAAGAATGATTTATAAGGACTATCAAAGAATTATGATATGGCATCCCAGTCATAGTTGAGGGTCTAAGAAATGTGATCATTTCATGATTTATCCACCTAGCAGCTTTGGGTGTAAATTTGTTAAACATCACTTTCTAGGACAAACTTGTAACAAGTAAAGGATTCCTCAAATATTCTTTTTTTTTTTTTTGGGGAAATTTGGGATGAGTGAGTGATTGAATTGTATAAATGAAATTTGAATAATCTTGCATTCGTTCGAATTTAAATTTTCTGAGAAAGTCTGAGAGAAACCATTTTCCCAAGAGGCCTTCGAGAGACCAGTTCATTTCCTGTGTTGTTTAGATTCAATCATGTCAAGGTGGTTACAAGTGTACAACCATTGACAGGCTCTGAGATTGTTTAAGAAACTTTCCCCTACTGATGAATCTAATGAACTTTGAATGACTTTGTGTTGATCATGTGCATTATTGTGTCTGCTTTTATTTTAGAATAGTTTCAAATAGTTTTTACTTGTTCCTATTGCAATCTTATGTTAAAATCTCTCTGAGTCACACAAGATTTTATCCGTAGGCCGTGTTGCGGCATTTGCAATTTCATTATGAGAAGAGCCTTCATCTGGTAATGAAATAAATAATTTAAAATCACTTTACTCTCACTATGTTGATAAATATTATTTGTAAGCCTATGAGTGTATCTTAGGAGTGATGAACCAGGGATTTATAGCATTTAATTAATCTTGTAGCGTGAGCCTTTGTTTTGAATTCTCAAAGAGTGTGTGAAACCAAGCATGTCTGGGATCCATTGATGCACACCTTCTGGTTGAAGGATTATTTTGGATTTTCTGAAGCATTCTATTTGTGAGTTTTTCAATTTCTGTAAAGGCTCTCAAAGATTTGGTATAATCAACTTTATCCTACTTAACTTCCCCCCAATATATTTCTCAAAAAACAAGTCCTACACAAACTACCCCTGTTTGTACTATGTATCCACAAATGAACAAATTCCATTGTCAAAGTATGCAGGGAAAATCTAGATTCATTTATTGTCTTTAGTAACTAACCCGAACGTTTTTCTACGAGACATCTCCACTCTTTAGTGTGACAACTCGTGAGATTTAGATTCTGTTGTATTGATCATATTTCCTCAAGTTTCTCATTAAGATTGTGTAGAGAAGGATCTCTCGATGTCCTTAAATAACGCGGGTTACAAAACAAGTCCTCTCATCCTAGTTGAAGGCATAACCTAAAGTAGTGGGGGTATATCAAAACCTTAATGAGGTGCTATCCATTTCTTTAATGCCTGAGTGACAAAGATTCGAGACCAATCCCATCCCCGGATACAAATTGACTCATATCGTGGTCCGTCTATTCATAAGAATTCTACCGGTCTCGTGATGTTGCTCAACCCCCGCAGGAGAATCAATTTGGATACCAAAAGGTTGATTACACAAAATTCCCTAACACCAAAGAACATCAATTTTCCCTCTCGAGGAACTTCTCGCCTCTCTTGATTATTTGCTTTAGGAGGGCTTGTTAAAGGCTCATAGTTGGAAACATTGTGGATCATGTAGGATTGTGCACACACATCATTGGCGCAATGATATTGACTATTAGGAATATTGTTAGGAAATCACCATTCAGACTCCTGTTCCATATTATTTTGGACTGGGATAATTGCTTGACTTATGTTGGGCATTGGAAGAGGTTGTGTAGGATGAATAACTTGCAAAGGAAAGTACGCATTAGCATGCCATCTTTTATTTTTTTGGTTTTTTATGTATCTTGTATTCCTATATTGAGTATGCCAAAGTTGATTTCTCTAGCTTTACACCTGATTAGAACTACGTCTGTAGGCTTTTGCCTACTGCTTCTCTAATGATATGACCTAACTAGACAAGTTTCTAATCAAGGCCTTCATTTCATCATCTTCTTTTCGATGTGAAGTAGAGTAGGGTGTAGACGCAACTGGTTGTGCAATTTGTACTGAAAATGGAACAATATAAGGATGGGGAGATGGAAAAATCTCTTGGAACACGGGTTTAGGTTGCCTAGGTGCTAACTTACCACCTAAAAGAGACTATTTTCTGCCCTTATTGCAAGATTGTTTGCAATAGGTAATTTTCTACCAACCATGGAATGAATCATGACTAAGATGTCACAATTTAGAGCCCTTAGATAGTATAAGAAAGCATGTTGGGTTGTAGGTCTTACAACTTGAGGAATTCTCGTCCCAAGTCTTCTCGAATGTGATGTTGAAATAAGTCATCTAATCATTGGGTGCACGCTTTACTATAGTCATCTGTTCCACCAGTGATAGATGATCTAATTTATCTTCAAATTAATTACATAAAGTTGTTCTAAGCCCATCCCAGCTAGCAATAGAAGCGGTCTCGAGCAATGGTACCATTGGAGTGCTTTACCTTTGAAAGAGGCTGCAAACAACCTAATAGCCACATCATCATTTTTAATGAGATAGAAAGAGCGTACATTGGCCACATCTTGAATGTGTTTAACATTGGTGACTTTATTTTCTCTTGTGAAGTATGGAATACTCTTGGCGGGACCACTAGCATACCATGTTGGGCATTGAGATTGAGTTGGTTTCACTAGTGAAACCGGTGAAGTCCCTTGAGGAGGAGGAGGTTGAAGCACCATTGTAGGGTGTTCTTGTTTATTTTGAGGAGGAGTAGAGTGCGTGTGACATGCTAGAGATGGGGATGAACACGTGAAATATCTATTTCATCTGTTTCTCGGTGAAAGATGGAGGTATTCAAAGGATCCTTCATTGTAGAAATCTATTTCGTATTCACTCTTCTCATAAAAGGTGATCAAGACTACAAAACAGAAGCAAAGAAAATCTTGGGAGTCGTCAGATGTGTTGAAATAAGCCTCCAAAGGATGGAAATACTTAGTTCACACACCAAAACTTAGGAATATGAAATTTAATATTTCACTTCTCGTCCCATTGGGTGTGCCAAAAAAAATTGGTTGTTAAAATGTGCACCCGCATCTCGGATCTGAAAGAATCGAGCTATTTGAGACAACATTGGAACCTTACGGGCTCTGGATGGATCTTAAGAAAAGCTTGGTTCCTCTATTTATTTCTATTGTTACTGCTACTCCAAATGCTTTGAAAGGGAAAATAAGCTAACAATGCCAAGGGACCAATGATAGAAGGATAATAGGAAGGAAAGTTAATCTAAGGAATGTGATAACACAAGAAAAAGAGGGATGAACATCATCTATTCTGAGTGAAATGAAAAGAGAAGGCATGAAAGAAGGCTAAGCACATGTAGCAAAACTAAAACACATTTACCAAATCGTTTTATGGAACATAACTAAAATGGAGTTGTAAGGGACATAGATTGACACAATAAGCACATAATGTAAAATAAAGGGAAGAAGAAAGAATATAAATATGCTTAGGACAAAGAAAAGTCACAAAACGATGCTTCCATTACTTCCAAAAATTCAAAAATGGTTACAATAGCAAAAGAGGCTGATATCCACATGCACGAGCTAGATATAGAGGTTTCGAACTCGAATACAAAAATATGAAGTCCTTAGAAAAATGTGTAAGTATCCAAAGTGTCCAATGTCAACTATGAGCCCATCTCTTACATATATAGATGAATTCATGTAAGAATAAGAGAATAAGGAGGGAAAACCTGAATTTGAAATAAAACCACCAACAAGAAGCATTCAATGCATGCAAATATGTCAAATGTGTATTCCCAAGTATGTTTGGCATGTTAGAGAAGGAAGGAGGACATATCGATCAAAGTGGGTAGTTGGAGCAATCATATCTACTCATTAATGCCCAGAAAGACATTTTCGATTTCTTATCTACCAGATCCACCATGAATTAGAATTTGAATATCTAGCATTGTAGCCTACCTCGGAAGCTATAGATTGAAACTAGGCATGCACAGATTAGAGATCTTTCGCAAAAGATATGGCTATCGGAATATTGTCAAAGTTTCTGTGCGGTAAGGCACGTGGTGTGTGCTGATTGGTCAAGAAGATGGCCAAATGTGCAAATGCTTTGTCATTTTCTACCACATGTCACTTATTGATTTGTTGCAAAGATTTTGTGCCTTGTTAGCACACTTTGAATGGTTGTGTGTGGCACACTCAAGCATTTCAAAGAATGATGTGGCATAGAATATTTCAGAGGAGGGCACAAAAGTATGTGTGTGGAAGAATGAGGTGTAGAAGAAAGATAGAAGGAAGGCACACACAATCCCGGTGAGCATGGTGGAAATGGGGAAAACTGGTGAGTGGGAAACATATGGCCAAGGTCTAAATATGAAAAAACAAAGTGTGGGGGCATGCGAGAGGGCCAAAGGTGACTTAGCTGATTTAAGAAACTCGAAAGGTGCACGCATAGGATGAATAGTTTCTAGGAAGAAGGAAAATGCGCAGAAGATGCGCACAAGGTAAGATTAGTAAAAATAGGAAATTCAAAATGGAAAGGGGATAAAACAAAGTGCGCAAGGGTGCGCGATGAAATAGTGACCAAGTGAATGTGCCAAGGAGACAACAAAGGTGCGTGCCACTTGTAATGAAGTTCTCTCGAGTTAGAATATATATGTAATTTGTTCGGATAACTAGGAGAATTATTTGGATAACAAAAACAACTCTCGAAGTAGTAATAATACCAAATAGAATTTAATGAGCACAAAATATCAAGAAATTCCTTAGTCAAAGAAAGCTAGAAACTGCTTCTTCTTTTATTAATTTCTCAAACAAAAGTTGTACATAGTGGAGAAATGGAGAAAATTTGGTAATTAGGGAAAGGAAGAAATTGGCTATCTCCTTTGTTCTATCATTGCACTTTTGAGTTTAATAAATCAATCACCAACCATTTCAAATGGGAATGGATTTACAATTTATAGGAAGAGAAATGACTTTTCACGTACTACTCAAAGACTCTTCGTATTTCTTGACTTGACTTAAGAATCTTCGCCTTCCTAGGAAAACATTAAGTCCCTTTTTATAACATAAAGGTGACTTATTACATTAGAAACATTAAGACATATGAAAAGTGCAACCCCAATGCAAGATTAGAATATTGAGGAGAGAGAAATTTTAAGGGAGAGAAGAGAGAGATAGAGATAGAGAGAGAGAGAGAGCGGAAAGGAGAAGGAAGATTGATGTCGATGATGACAGATTCTTCCTCTGATAAACCTTACTAATCCTTCTAGATGACTCGATGAAGCACTCCAATGTGATGAACTCTGAATCTTTGAACTCTTGCACACACTTTGAAAAAAGTCTTTTGGATGACATGTGGACACTTGTGAACTAAGTGTTTAAAGACACTATTGAATGACTCATTCGTTGACGTTCAGCACCACTCATGAAGATCCATGCTGAAAGGATTGAAACCTTGGAACAAATATTACCCTAACTCCCTACAATGCCTCTGCACATCTCGGATGATTCGGACATGATCCTGATGAGTGGTCTGACGGTGTCAATGTGAATTCCACCTCACGCATACTAATTGAAGCAAAAAATGAGTTTCGAAAGAAACTATTGAGATCCTCATTATCACCTACTCCTATATAGTATGATGATAGAGACTCGCATTTTTTTCTATCTCTTAATCAGAAGTGAAAGGCTACGCTTGGGCTTCTACCCTTTTCATTTCTAGTTCATGGTTCCTTAGCGAGGAACAACAACTTACTATTTTAAGTAAGGATGAAAAATTAGCTCCCTCATACATCAACTAGATATTGCGAGTTTGATTTCCTCTTCTCCTTGTGTTCCTCTCACCTTCGTGGATCAACTTTTTATTTTTTTGTAGGTTCTTATGGGAAAATTTAGTATTTTTAGTAGGTGTCAAATTTGGACAAAGATGCCCATTATGATGAACTTTCAACTATAGTGCATCCTCTATGTTTAGCTTCTCCTTCACATGTTCTTTTGTTGATGAATTTCTCAAAATAGTAGTCCTTTATGTAGAAGACATGTTATTTTTAGAAATTGGGCTTCTAGAGGTCGGATTAACACAAAACGAAGTTTTTTGGTATGGGTTTTTGCTCAATATCGCTCCTTAGACATTTTTGCTTACATGATCAATAGATTCGGAGATTTTAAACTTGTAAATTTTTTACCTGATAGTGCTTCTAGACATGGCAGCCATTGATGGATCTCAAAAATTGTAGGGCTTGTTTTATCCTCTGGTAGCGATGAAAATTACATTTTTGATATGGGTTTTCTTTTCTTATCTCACTAGTGTAATTTCTTCTCGATCTGGTTTCTATTTTGATGAGAAACTGATACTTTTCTCCCATTGTGAAAAGAAATGGATTTCTTTGTTGTGAACATTCTGTTCTATAGAAGGAGGGTTTGAAGGTGTGTTTCTGATGGTTTTTGATAGAGGAATGAACAAAAAAATTTGGTTTTTCAATATGTCCATTTGTTTGCATGATCTCTTCAAATTTATACTTCGATGCCATGAAGGATTTCAGTTTTTCTTCTTCATTTTTCTTCTTGGACTGGTCCATTTTTCTTCTAAAACATGTGTATTATCATGGAATAGAGTATTTCATTATTGTGATGGATCTGGTTTGAGCTTTAGTAATGATGGGAGGTGATGAGAAGTAGCAGAGGACGTTACAAAGTAGGTTATGCATGGAAAGATGGGAGTGATTCACAATTTCATGATCTTGATTTCCCTTAAGCATTAAGGGACGTGAGGGACATAAAATTACATATGAATTCTGGTTGTGACATGTGGCAGAGATTCGATAAAGAGGGGATTTTAGCATAAAGCATGTTTAAAGCATTATCAGACGGCTGAAAGGTGGTTACATGATGAACCTTAAGGCTTCTCGGAGGGGATAGGTGCATTTTTCAAACCTTGATGTCCGTTGGCACAAAGGGACATAAGGTACATCAAATTTCACAATGCACTATAATATGACACATGGCACTTGATCCGACTTTAAGGGATGAAGTCTCTACTAGCTCCCAAGAGCTTAGGCCGGAGGTCTGAGAGGTCGCATGAAGATCTAGAAGGCTTATAGGGGCTTGGCACATTTTTTTGAACTTGATGTACCTTATCCAAAGGGATGTAAGGGACATGAAATTGTGCTAGGTTCCTAGAGCTGACACGTGTCCTGTTCAAAATTTGACTAACTCCCGAACTCGCTCCTAGAGGGCAACATGAAATGGTGATAAGTTGAGCTCCCGATGGAATTTTTGATGAAATATTATATGAGCTTGACTTAAAATGGCATTTTGAATCCAATGATGGGTGTCTTAGATCTTAATTCCTCCGTTTTATCCCTAAAAAGATTAATTTTGTATCTAGCTTACTAGTTGTGAATGGAAAACACTAGTTATAAACATATTGCGCCAAGGTTTTGTGAAAAATATTATTTGACCATATTTTAGGGCATGGAATTCCCTTTTGAGGATGTCTTATTTTTCTCCTAACGCTCAACCTCCTTTTGGCTCGTGCATTACCTAGGCTTGTGAACCCTGATTTTATTGAAACTACCCCAACTTCTTTGAATCCTTCTTGAATCTTATTGAATCACTTCCTTGATGTTCCATGGCCTTTGATTCAATTTTTTTATTATTATTCTCTGCTTCCACTCCATGGGGTTGCTCCACGATCCTATGAAGGCCGGTGATAGCCCTTCCCACAACTTCCCGACGTTTTCTTTTCGAACTCCTAAAATCACCAAGGGATTTTGAATTGACCTTCCTAAATAACCTAGGGGAATGATTTAACATAAATTGGGAGGTCACTGAACTGACTTGGTAGACCTAGGGTGTCTTAGAAGGGTACAACTTGAAATTTGTGACATGAGGGTATAGTTGTCATTCTTAGAAATTGACAATTTCCTTATTGCACATTTTCATGACAATAGTAATATAAATAATCCATTACAAATATATAATATTAACATCATCCACTTAATAGTTTAATATTATCACAACTCATCATTAATCGGTACATTATTTATCAACCAATAATGTACATATTCTACAACAATTACTAAGAGCTTTATTAACAATAACAATTTATTAAACAATGAGAATACAACCCTTAGAATTACCTTAAATTATACGAAGATACCTTCATCCAACCAATCTATGTCCTCTAAATCAACCCAACCATTTCGAATATCGTAACTATATTCCTCACGGTGGGTGGTAACGCAACCCGGAGGATCGACTACTTTGTGGTCTTAAGGAGTGACACGAACCACAAGTGATAGGGTTTGAAATATTTCACCCTTCGCTGATACATTTATCTGCAACTAAGACGACTATATAACATGATTATAAACAATCCAAAATAAAATAGTTAAGGATGGTTGAACCGTATCAAGTCTATACCGACTTGCAAAGCTAAGTCTATTATGGACACCCAAAAGGACATAAATTAAGACAGAGGTGACCAAGTCACCAAATTCTTACAAACACAAACTATAGTGTCAAACCAACATTTATACATAGTGTCATTAAAATGGAAAGGTACAGGAATGAACACCCAAGCTCAAATAACAATTTCACCAGTCACTCCATTTGGCCAAGTTAATGGCTCATGCAAGGCCCTATAGCAAAGGAATATTCTTAAGATGATTCTACCTCAATCACTACAATACTTAATGAATAAAAACAAATAGTTAAGGCCATTCATAGAAACAATGAATACTAACAAGCTCTAGCTCATTGTAAGAATCGTCACATGTATTTATACTTACCTGCTCCCATAATAAAACAACTCTATCTCAAATGGGTATTAATTTTTTAACCATAAAATTGATACTCAATTCTCCTAAGTAACCCAATAATACTCGGTTCATTTTCATAGTCCAAGGAAACACTAATCCGACCAAACAAGGCCTTGAGTTCATTACAAAACCCATGCATTTATTCCTTCATGTACTAGTACAACCCGAAATATTTATAACGTCAAAGATGTGTTATGTGCACGATCATACAAACCATAGTTCATAAATGATCAACAAAACAACTTAGCCATAATCAAAGGCGTACATACATAGTCATAGGAAAAGCCACCAAGAAGAAACCCAATCACACAAATATTCTAAATCCATAACACTTTATGCATGTTAAGGTGAGTTCAAGAACTGAATAAATCATAGACATCATGCCAATTCCATTTAAAACATTTAATGTTAAAAATGAAAACGATAAGAGAGACATGATTCCATGCCCGAAAAGGCTTGAAGAAGCTTTCCTAAACCACCCCTTCATCATCCCTGTCTCTTTTTTTTTCTTCACAAAATCTTCCATAAACCATCCAGATAACTTGAGATAGAAAAATATCCTCAAGATAATACAAAATATCTAAAAAAATCCATAACTCCCACATATATAGTTATAGAACAAAAAGAGTTAAAACTACATGAAAAGTCTCAACCGAATGCCACCAAGTGTAGACATTATCTATTTTCTCGCAAAGCTCAAAAATACCAAAGCAAACAAAAAAATGAAACAACCCTTCCATCTTTCCCCAAAATACCACTTGCACATTCTTCAAGGCGATGGAGGAGGTTTGAGGTCCATATTAATTTCATGCAAGGATCTTGTCATTCCTCACTAATTTCCCACCATCCAATTTGACTCAGGGTTCATAATAAGAGACCTCTTGGAAATCGGAGGTTGAAAATACTTGGCAAATATCCCTAGAACCAATTTCGCAGGAAGGTGAATTTTTTGGGGGTTATATGCAAATTTTTCTCCTAATTTTCAAGTGGTGTGACGTAAAATTTACTGACACACGATAGGAGATTTTTTGTCATGTGAGAACAAACTTGTTTTTGCACGACACCAAACCTCCGGCCGTCGTGCGTCAACAAGGTTTTTTTCACACGACAACAAACTTGCTATCAAGTGACAACAACCTTATTGACATATGTCCAGGGTGTCGTGGACACACCCTTAGTGACGCACATCAACAAGGTTGTTATTGTGTGACAACAAGCTTGATGTCACACAAAAAAATCTTGTTCACACATGACAGGAGGTTTTTTGTTGCAAGATAGAAAATATCATGTCACATGTCTGTAGCCTCCACCCTCTTGTCACACATCAACAATCTCTCTGTGTCTCGCATCAACAAAATCTCTATCGCACGTCTCCAACCTCTACACTCCTATCACATGTCAACAAACTCTCCATGTCATGCATCAACAACCTCTCTATCACATGTATGCAGCCTCCAAACTCCTGTCGTGTGTCAACAAACTCTCCCTGTCACGTGTCAACAACCTCTCTATCATGCATCTGGATCCTCTGCACTCTTGTCGTGCTTCGACAAACTCTCTATGTCCCACATCAACAACCCTCTATCACACGCCTACATCCTCGGCCCTCCCGTCATGTGATAAAAAATATTTGTTGTGCTTTTGTAGCCTCCACCCTCTTGTTAGGCATTTATTGTACTTGATAATACATATGCCCCCAAGAGGTATGTGTGAGTTAGTAGTGTTCTACCTAGTGAATAATCTAGGATTATATAGGGGATATTTTCAAGGCTAGGTGAAGCTGACCCCTAAAAAAATTTAAACTATAATTTTTAGGCCAACAGTCACCGACCCGCATCGGAAAATTCGACATTTCATTTTTTTCAAAAATGGAATATTCTCCATATTACGAATATTCACCACTAAAAAGACCCTAATTTGAGCTTTTAAATTTAGTGGAATTCAAACTTATCTTAACAACCTGTTTTCCAATTTGTTTATGCAAGACCATCACCTGACCTCTAAATTTATCTAAGCCTTTCATTAACTCGATAGTGGTGCTTAATAAATATAACTTCATAAATGTGGCAGAGTGCATGCCAAGAAGGAGGTGGAAACTCATCATTTGAATCCTACGCCACAAATATAACATTAGCCCCAAATTATAACCATAGTTCGGCTTTAGCATTTTTGAAATATCCACATAAGTGTTAATAAATAGGTCCCTTTATATATATATATATAGGACTTAGTTATCCTCGATTTAGTCTTAATGAATCAATTCATGATCCTTAACTTAGAGGAAGGTTAGGTCCCATATAAACATTGGACCATTAATTTAGTAACCTTAGAGCATTGTACAAATAAATCAATGCATTAACATTGCAAATCCTCTTTATCATGATGACTCAAGATAATAGCCTAGGCCTTAGTATACTGAACCAAGATATTATCCTAAAGCATCATCCTTACATAATAATCAAGTGGGTCTCACATTAAATTAGACCAACCCCATATTTACTAAGCCCACGATTTGTTCAAGAACACATAATAGAAAACACTTTAGAGCTGACCTTGAGCTATGTCAACATTATTCTCAATCGAGTCTAGATCATATTAACTAAGTACTTGGATTCACTATAACTTATCAAAATGATCATAAAAACCAAAGGTAAGAAAATAAAAACAATATGATCATAGTCTACAAGCATATCCAAACGTCATATCATAAAATATTGAATCCTAATGATCAATATATGCAAGTGTGTTACATAAATAGAGTTTAGTTGCAATGTGTTGACATGCTTCAACAATGCACAAAAATACAGGTCCCCAAAGAAAGAACACCAAGCGAGAATACCATTTCACTATTAAAGCATGTCAACCTAACACATAATTAAAAGTAAGAGTGACAAGAGACAGGTTGGGGTGTTACATATCTTCCCCCTTAAAAGCATCATCATCCTAATTATTCACGCAACTCATAACAAAATTTAAGCAAATAATAATAGGTCACTTATTCAATCATCAAATATCCAAACAATAAAGTTTAAAACTTACAAGAATCAAGTTTTCAAGACTTCATAACAATGTTATGCCCACTAATTTTGACGAAAAGTCATCGTTTCCCATATAAATTTGAATTTTTCAGATCTGAAACTCAAATTTATCATCTATAATAGCCTTTAAACCAAGTAAAATTGTCACACAATCATAAATATGACATAATTTTTGGCATAACAACCAATCCTGACAACATATAATATTATTTAATATATAACAGATAGTAAAAAACAAGTTACAAAACATAGCAACAAACAAGGAAAAAAATGTTTTTAGTTTTCCCACAAGTCTTCCTAATTTGTTTTCTTCCATTACTCACTTGCTTTTCCAGACCTTTGCCTTGTACAATGCTCAATTTTATTTGCAATTCACATAGTAATTTTCCTTTTACGGTTGGTTTTACCAAAATACATATGTAGTTTTTACCCTTCGATATCCTCATCATAAGTTCATAGTCAATGATTACTTAAATCATCCAAATTTTCCTCTCTTTACCTTTTAGGATTGTTATTTTCACATGCTTCCAGATATTGGCTATCTTCCATATCAGCAAAACGTTGATTTATGTCAGAACAGTTGAAAAGTTAATCGATGTCTTAAATCCTTTAAGAACTCATTAACTCCAAATTCCAATATGAGGCTTAGTCAACGTCAATGTCAGTGTTGCATTAACAGTCATAAGTTTGCAATGTTTCTTCATATGCAAGGGATAAACCAAATTTCTAATTATTTTTAAGTTAATCACTAGATACTAAGAATTCAATTGCACTAATATCAACTTAAAACAACAACAAGAATTTCTACTTAATCTACCTAGTGTCGAGTTAGGAAATATTATTCCTTTATCTTAGCTTATTAATCACCGCAGCATTGTTCTACTACTTGCTAGAATTTGTAGCAAGTCTTTCTTGTTGAAATAATTATGGTAGTCTACATTTGCTACCACATTGTTTCCACCACTTTTCCCAAAGTTCCAAGTGGAGAAGAGCTAACGCTCTTATATTCTTTTTCTCATTTCAACTCATAATTTATTGTAGATTTCATTAAATCCTAATTTTCCTTTCCAATCATTGTTGCTATAGTAAATAGTCCTCTTCTCTATCTACTTCATCTACCCTTTGTGGGATTTTATATCATGTTGGATTCAAGTTCCAAAATCTTTCATCATGACAATTCAACAATAAATAAACTCCCTTATTGATTTTCATCAATCAATTAAAGTTGTTTTACAAAGAACTGATCATTTTCACACTTGACCAACTGCTCACTGCATCCTTCTAGTTTTGTGTGTCATGAAGGACTGTTAGAGTATGTTATCTAACTTATTTACTACCAAACCTAAAGCATAATTTGGTCTGGTTCGTTATCCACGGTACATCCTTCTCCCATTATTTTTATCTTGTTAATAAAATCATAATTCAAAGCATAAGGTCCCAATACACAAAACCATAAGAAGGTCATAATAATTCAATAATCGTAAGGACCCAATAAGTAATCGTACTTAGGGAAATACTTGCATCTTAGTGTATTATGACCTTCTCATTTAGAGGAGCTTGACATGATAACTCTACATAGCAGTTGCCCATTGTAACCAAATAATGACCTTAGTCTTTAAGTAGGTACAACGTGGCAATGGCCATGTCGAGTAAGCTCACCAAGTTTCGCTAAATAGAAATGTCATATCTTCTAGTCAATATAGTTATTCGATTAATTTACGACATATCAATTTCGAGGTTTCAATGAAACTCTAACTACTATGAATATCAAGCGATGGTTTTACTCATCCCAAATACATGCTTAGATACATTCCATCATGATCATTACACTTCCCAGTTACAAATTTAATTCTACATTCCACATTAAATCGCTTTTTCATATTTTACTTATTAACACTAGCAATGCATCATGTCAAGAGTAGTATTTATATCATAATTTAATCTTTTTTCTCAAATAAAGTGTTAAGTATAGTATTATACTTAATAGGATTAATTCCAAACATTTGTAGCAATCCATAATTCGATTACATACTTTATTATTTTAAAATTACAACCATTTAATTCACTTTATTTGTCATTAATACCACATGCATGTATCATGTCAAGAATACATCAAATTCATACATGTATTGATATACTATAATGATCCTCCTTAATTACAATCATTCAAGTAACTAAGTTAAGAGACTTTATTACAAATATATCTAATGTAATCCAAATCACAATGAATACATCTTTCATTATTTTATTTCTAAAGCGAGATAATAACAAAATGGCTAATTTTTTTCTTTGAAACAATACGAAATAATTCACTCAATTACAATTTTTCACTATGCAATACAAATAAACTTTTATCATTCAAACTGACCAAATACATTCTTTGAATCATAATCATTGTGATCTAAAATATCTCTCAACCATATATATATATATATATATATATATATATATATATGATATATATATATATATATGATTCATATTACAAGTTCTTTCCAAGTCAACTAAAAAGGATCATTGCTTACAACAGCTTACTAGCCCGAATATAACAAATAATTTTTCCTTAATACATTAAAACAAATATAAGAACACCTTTCCTTATAAGTCAATATTAGACCATTCTTTCTTCGTAAATTACGGACATAAAATCAATGCAAATCAATCATTATTCATTTTCTCATTTCAAGATCCCATTTATCATTGCATCTAAAAATGATATTGCACATAGAATAGAGTACATGGTCGGGTTCTACACAAACCGGCATGGAAAATTTTTTCACCTTATCCTTATAATTTATAGCATTCAATCATTTTAACGAGCTTTAATCTCAAAAATGAAATCATAAAAGATACAATTTTATCTTTTCTTCATTTTCTTCATACACAAGACATCAAGAAGATAATTAAATATCCATTTCAAATCCATAAAAATAAAATCAGATATCGAGAGAAATACATTAGCCAAATGTTTATAGATCTTCTACTCTCGAATAATATACTTGTAATATCAAACAATTATTTTATACCCGAAGATACATTCATGTTCATGTTGTATTCGCATAATATTAAGACGAACTAGCTATAGCAAAACAACCTACACATTGTATAATGATTATAAAAATGTAGAATATAAAGATTGCATCTTAATATTGGTAATATTAAGAATCCATTACAAACTGATAATATTAACATCATCCACTTAAAACTTTAATATTATCACAACTCATCGTTAATCAGTATAATATTGATCAACCAATAGTGTAGATATTGTACAACAATTAATAAGAACATTATTAATAATAAGACTTTATTAAACATCACAAATTCATCCCTTCGAATTACCTTAACTTCTACAAAGCTACCTTAATTCAACCGAGCTAAAACCTCTAAATCAACCCCAACCATTTCGAATACCATAACTATCTTCCTCGCGATGGGTGGTAACACAACCCGGGAGAATCGACCACTCTATGGTCTTAACAAGTGGCAGTGACCACGAGTGACAAGGTTCGAATCCTTGCACCCTTGGGAGATACATTTATGCGCAACTAAGTTGACTATATAACATTCTTAGAAACAATCCAAAATAATTTTTTTAAGGATGGTTGAACCGTCTGAGGTCTACACCGACCTGTGCAAAGCTAAGTCTATTATGGACACCTAGAAGGACACAAACTAAGACAGAGGTAACCAAGAGGCACAATTCTAAAAACACAAACTGTAGTGTCAACCCAAAATTTATACACAGTGTTGTTAAAACGGAAAGCTACAGGTATGAACATCAAAGCTCAAATAACAACTTTGCCCAGTCACTACATTCGGCCAGGTTAATGGCTCGCAAGGCCATATAGAAAATGAACATTCGCAACATGATTCTACCCGAATCCCTACAATATTTAATGACCAAAATCGAAGAGAAACAATGAATACTAACAAGCTCTAGCTCAGTATAAGAATCATCACGGGTATTTATACATACGTGATCCCATGATAAAACAACTCTATCTCATATGGGTATTAATTTTTTTACCATAAAATCGATACCTGATTCTCCTAAGAAACCCAGTAATATTCGGGTTCATTTTCACTGTCCGGGAAAACAATAATCCAACCAAACAATGCCTCGAGTTCACTATAAACAGCGTAGTTCATAAATGAGGAACAAAGAGTCGAGACGTGTTATATATACATCCATACACAGCGTAGTTCATAAATGAGGAACAAAACGACTTAGCCATAATCAAAGGTGTACAGAGTCATAGGAAACCTTCCAAGCTGAAACCACACAAAGATTCGAAATCCATAACACTCCATGCATGCTAAGGTCAATTTGATAAGCAGAATAAATCACAGACATTACACCAATTCCATTAAAACCATGTAATGTTAAAAATGACAAGGATAAGGGAGAGACGATTCCATGCCTGAAAATTCTTAAAGAAGCTTTCCTAAACCACCCCTTCGCTGTCACCCATATCTGTTTCTTTTTTCTCTTCGCAAAAATCCTTCCACAACCCAGCCAGATAATCAGATAGAAAAATATCATCTAGATAATTCAAAATCTCTACAAAAATCCATAACTCCCACATACATAGTTGCATAAAACAACCAGAGTTAAAAATGCATGCAAAGTCTCAAACGAATTCCCCAAGAATAGCCATTATCGATTGCATGAAGAGCTCAAAAACACCAAAGGAAACAAAAAATGAAACAACCCTTCTATCTATCCCCCACAACACCGCTTGCACATTCTTCAAGGCGGTGGAGGAGGTTCGAGTTCCATATTCAATGCGTGCAAGGATAGTGTCAGTCCTCACTAATTTCCCACCATCCAATTCGACCTTTAAATTTAGAGGATTTCAAACTTAGCTTAAGAACCTCTTTGCCAATTTGTTTATGACAAGACCATAGCCTTTACCGCTAAATTTAACTGAGCCTTCCTTTAACTTGATGGAAGTGCTTAATAAATACAACTTCATAAATATGGCAGAGTGCATGCTAAGAAGGAGGTGAAAACTCACCATTCGAATCCTAGGCAACAAATATAATATTAGTCCCATATTATAACCTTAGTTCTAGCTTTAGCATTTTCGAAATATCCACATAGGAGTTAATATATATATCAAGGCTTAGCAATCCTCGGTATGAGTCTTTATGAATCAATTCATAATGCTTAACTTAGAGTAGGGTTAGGTCCTATATAGACATTGGCCCATTAACTTAGTAACCTTAGAGCCTTGTACAAATAAAACAATGCATTAACATTACAAATCCTTTTTATCATGACGACTCAAGATAATAGCCTAGGCCATAGTAGACTGAACCAAGATATTATCTTGAAGCATCATCCTTGCATAATAATCAAATAGGTCTCACATTAAATTAGACCAGGCCCATATTTACTAAGGTCATGCTTTGTTCAAGAAAAAATAATAGTAATCACTTTAGAGCTTACCTTGAGCTATGTCAACATTATTCCGCTCCTGAGTCCAGATCATATTGACCAAGTACCCAGAGTCACTAAAACTTATCAAAATGATCAACGAAAACCAAAGGTAAGCAAATAACAATAGTATGATCATAATCTACAAGAATATGCATTTAGCATATCATAAAATACGTAATCCTAATTTCCAAGAATGAAAGTGTGTTATATAAATATAGTTCAGTCCCATCTGCCGACATGCTTCAACAATGCACACACAATGAATCCCGAAAAGAACACCAAACATAATACCATTCCACTTTGTAGAAGCATGTCAACCCAACACATAATTAAAAGAAATACTTGATAAGATAGAAGGGTTGTTACATTTGAAGAGAAATGCATGATTACTTTTGGATCCCAAAATTCCAAAAATACAGAAACGCCCATAGCCACTAGCTAATATGGGTAAAAATGCATGCATTTACAAATATAATGACAATAAAACCATTGAGTCTTTTGTAGAAAACTATATGACATGTAACACCGATATGTTCCTCCGGATATAGCACAACTATAATTTCGCCATCACACACAAAGTCAGTAAAAAAACATCTAAAGTGCAAATACAATTTCCCCCAACCGCCAATGAGATACACAAAAATAATCTAACCTTGTGAAATATAACCAAAGTTTTGATTGTAAATGCAATCTCTATCGTCTTTGTTCTTGAAAAAAATCTATGAAAAATTAGGTACATTTGACATGTTATTTGAATAACTTAGAATGGACAAAATCATTTACACACACGTAATCCAATTAATAATTAAATTACTAGCATTTTTCTTGAAAAGAAACCATGTCCAATCATGGAATAAAAAATTTTACCAAGAAAATTCCTTTGTTTCGGAAATAAAATATTGATGCTTGATATGTACTTCATGTATACATAGATGGAACTTACTTTTTCTCATATTTGAAAAAGATTGACCACACTATGACAAAGTAATTTACAAGAATTCATTCTAAACATCAAACAATGCATGTTGATGTCATTCAAATGAATCTGTGTCCTTGGAAATGAAATGTTTAACACGCATCAAATGTATGCACAACAAGCATCCCATATAGTGTTTTACATTCTTGTAAACAACTCACAAAAAAATGTGTATTCATTAACACTTCCCATTTTGAAGACCACACATTTATTCTAAAACCTCCAAATTTACTCCAATAACCATCATGTGTTAATCCATCATAGACCATTACATGGCACTCCTATTTCACTTAACCTCGTGTGTTTGGATTATTTTGTTTAATTGTGTACTAAGAATGGTAAAAATACAACCCATATCTAAGCCATATATTGTGCGATTTGTCAATTACAATAAACATTTTAACATTGAAAACTTTTTCCGTGAAAGACTTATGTTTTATGTGTCATTTGTAAATAATGAATAAATGTTCAAAAAAATTTTCAACATGCAAGGATGTATGCATATTGCACCAATAAACCATTTGTATTAATGAATCCAAATTTTTTATGTCATCAATAATAAATGGGGAGATATGGAAGTGGTCATTCAGGATTTGCATATTGTTACGCAAAACTTTGACAAATCAACATCCTCCCATAAACAAGAGTTGGAACCCTTTGAAAACTATGACATAGAACACCATTTCCTTTTCCAAAATCATGTGTTGCATTTGACATGAACAAAAAAATTGAAATAGGTAAACACCCTTCTATACAAGACAATGTAACATACTACAAAAACATGTAACTTCTTAACAAGATACAATTGACCATCATAAAAGATGTTTTCTTTAAAAAAATAAAGACCTTTCTACTCTAATTTACCTTTACCTAACTGGAGGTGCAGGAAAAGGAAAAACCTATGTTTTAAAGCTCATGTTTGAAACACTTGATAATATTTACAATGGTTTGATTAATAGTGACCCCCTCAAAATCAATGGCTTGATTTTGGAATTCCAAGGAAAAGTTACTTACAATGTTGGTGGAATAACAATCCATTCTACTTTTCTCTTTCATTTCAATATATTTGAAATATGGCAATTAAATAATGAACATTTGGATGCCTTGGTAAAACATTATTAACAATTGCAACTTGCTCTTATAGAGGATGTTTCCTTAGATTGAGGTCGACTTCTATACTTCGCAGACAAGTAACTTAGATAAATAAAACACATGGGTACAACTTCTTTTGATGACGTTGACATGGTATTTTGTGGTGAATTTTACCAAGTGCAACATGTTAATGATTTTCTTGCCATTGATGGCCCCAAAATATCAAGAGAGATAATTGCATATGACTTTTGGAAAAACATTATCATGGCTTTTGAGATAATTAAAACTATTTTCAAATAAGATCCAATATTTTGTTATATACTCAACAAAATTCATATTAGAATACATTCTGAATATGATCTTGCATTCCTAAATGACTTTTTGTATTTGCCTAATTCCCCGATGATCCAACATTCTCGTTCCTCTTCTACAAAAATTAGGATGTTGTTAAACACAATAATAATATGTTGTTCATTGCTCCTAGAGAAACATTCATTATCTACTCGATTGACCAACAAGAAACATCATTCAAAGAGACATGAGCCTACTCAAAAACCATGGAGTTGTTAATAAAAATAGAGCTAAAAAGTGCATCCTCGTTAAATTCTTTCTTTAAGTAACAATGGCATTCAAGATGGGCTACTTAATGGCTTTGACAAAGTTTTCAAATCATACAAAACAACACTTGATTTTGATGTGATATGGATAATATTTAACAATTAGTCATATAGTAAACATCAAATATCCAAATATGCACACATATTTGCTCCTCAAATTGACCTTGACGGGGTTCCATTTATTCATATTGTTATACCCTTATGTATAACATCGTACAAGACACCTTTCATAATTTGAAAAAAATTCCCGTGCAGATTTGTTATGTTCACACAATACACACAGAGCCAAAGGACTTACCCTTGACAAATTTTCATTTAGTGTTGTTGGAGTTTCAGCACATGGTCTACCATATACGGTTATTTCATGTGTCAAAAGCATTAGCACTTTGTACTTGTTATCCCCCCTTACAAAAAAAAATCAACATTAAACAATCAATTGTTATGGAAATGGCTCATCCGCATACCAAAACAAAATGGTATATTTATCATGACTTGTCCTCTATTCATTTGTCTTTTTCTATTATGTTTTCATCACTAAATACATGCAATCCTTGAGCTCATACAAAAGACATTCTCCATGATCATGATTTAATGCAATCTAAAATTATATGGTTGTAAGAAACTCATATGACTTTTCCAATCCCAATAGAATTTCTTGCAGGATACCAATGTTTCTATGCACATCATGTGCAATAACTTGTAATTTGTACCAAAACCCATATATCAATCTTGCAGACATCGCACTTTCAATACCCAAATGTAGAGGAACTTCTTACAAATACATTGTTACATGGCAAGTGCATAACCGTTATAAATGTATATGTTGCACCTAACACAAATGTTCTAAATATCATTGCTACTTTGGAAAGTGCCTTCATTAATTTTGATGTTACTATCTCAACTTATATTTTTGGAGATTTCAATATCGATATGCATAAACACACAAAAAAAAAAAAAAATCATTACTTCTTGCAACATATATGAAAAAAAAGTTTCAGTTTCTATGTGGAACACAAAAGAACATTAAAAAAACATCATCAACCCTATATGGTCAAACACAAAATAGAAAAATTGTCAATCCTATGAGAAATTTGCATATTGGAGCAATTACCATGCAGATAAAAATGACAAATCATTATTACTCTAAACATCAACAACAACTTTATTCAAACATTTGTAGTAAAAGTTTTGTAGGATTTCGCTTGTATATTACAAACTTTGTTCTCAAAGAAAAATCAACGTATGAAAGAGGTTATGCAATTTGTTCCCTCTCTGTAATTACAAATACAACAATAGAGAACATTCCTACCTTTTTTGAATCTTGAAAATTGATACAATGACATGACAATATAAGATATTGTTGACTCACTGGATCCATTCTCAATTGGCTCCTTTAGTGCAATTTATATAGGAATCCATTATAGTATTGAACAATATATCCTCTATGTTAAAGACGCCGACACCGACTATGGAAAATAAATTGTAAATACTACTTTCCCTTCTCTTTTTAACATATTTCTACTAGAATATTTGTTCGTTTACTTACATCGATACATGCTTCCTCTTTGTTTCGGTACATCTAGGAAATTTCCATATACCCCTATGTCATACAAAAATATAAAGGGTTTCCATTGGAACCATGCAACTTCTTATTTTGAAAAATTCTTCATACAGGGACAAGGAGGCCCCCGTCACCATACGTGTAACCCTTTCATCATTCATTGACCCTTTAAATTATGATCCTACTAAAACATATTTATAATCTCTCCTAAATTCCAACATTGAGGCATGTTCATTCCCTTTCACTCAATAACTTTAACAAAATCTTTTTCAATACCTCTATTCTTTTTCTTACACCCTTTTAACAACTCCTTTTTTATTATGTAGGTCATTGGCATCCTGTGTGCAAATAACATACACATTCCTTCATTCCAAGCATTTTGTGTGTAATGTGGTCATCTCATTAAACAATACCCTAACATACAGCAACATGTTTCTTTCTTCCCAAAATTCAATTTTGGAAAACCATATCAATATAAACACATGCTATAATGCATTGTTCGAAAAATGATGCCTACTTCAAGTGTACTGCACTGACCACTGCTAGATACAAATTTCCCACAATCGTTTTTAAAATATCATATGAGGAATATCAAAATTACATTTCCATAACTATATTTCTTCTCAGTGCCATCTCGGATCAATGGAACATTCCCTCTATCAATTGACAACAAAATTGTGGTAATCAAACACACCTAGTTCTCTTTCTTCTTTTGTGAGTTCTTCCATCCAATTAAATTTAATTAACATACTCAACTTCAATTCTCTACAATACTATATGCATACACTTAATTCTAGAAAAAATAGACACTGACATGACAATATAAGATATTGTTGACTCACCGCTCCATTCTCAACTAGCTCCTTTGGTGTAATTTATATAGGAAGCCATTATAGTATTGAACAATATATCCTCTATGTTAAATACGCTGACAACGACCATGGAAAATAAATTATAAACACTACTTTCCTGTCTCTTTTTAACATATTTCTACTAGAATATTTGTTCCTTTATTTACATCGATACATGCTTCCTCTTTATTTCAGGTACATCTAGGAAATTTCCATCTACCCCTATGTCATACAATAAAAAAGGATTTCCATTAGAACCATGCCACTTCTTATTTTAAAAAGCTTCTTCATGCAGGGACAAGGAGGCCCCACACCATACATGTAACCCTTTTGTCATTCATTGACCCTTTAAATGATGATCCTACTAAAACATATTTACAATCTCTCCTAAATTCCAACATTGAGGTATGTTCATTCCCTTTCACTCAATAACTTTAACAAAATCTTTTTCAATACCTCTATTCTTTTTTCTTACACCCTTTTAACAACTAGTTTTTTTATTATGTAAGTCATTGGCATCCTGCGTGCAAAGAACGTACACATTCCTTCATTCCAAGCATTTTGTGTGTAATGTGGTCATCTCATTAATCAATACCCTAAAAGACAAGAACATGTTTCTTTCTTCCCAAAATTCAATTATGAAAAACCATATCAATATAAACACATGCTATAATGCATTATTCGGAAAAATGATGCTCGCTTCAAGTGTACTCTGCACTAGCCACTTTGCTAGATACAACTTTCCCTCAACTGTCTAAAATACCATATGAGGAATATCAAAGTGAAATTTTCAAAAATATATTTCTTCTCTACCAGCGCAGATCAATGGAACATTCCCTCTATCAGTTGACAGCAAAATTGTGGCAATCAAACACACCTAGTTCTCTTTCTTCTTTTGTGAGTGCTTCCATCTGATTAAATTTAATTAACATAATCAACTTCAATTCTCTACAATACTATATGCATACACTTAATTCTAGAAAAAAATAGATTGCAAACTACTAGCATTTTCATTTCTCATTTGACTTTGCACATTTCTTTTTTAAGGATTCTCTAATTTTTGCACGACATCCATCAAAATCCAATCAAATTCAATGATTATCTTAATTCAAGGATGACTGTCTCCATATTTTTCTTGCAATATGCTATGTATTTCACTATCTACGTTGTTTAGAACGAATATTTTGAAGTCTCATCTATGTTTTATAGTTCAACTCAAACTTACTTTGTTTAAAATTCTGTTATGGAACTTGTCGATGTTTATAGAAAAGCTTCAAACTTCGATCCGACTTTTCAAAATTCCATGCTCTCTTATTCATTCAATAGAATTTAAACTAAGGCAACAACTTCGTATTTTCTCCATTCACAAACAAATTTTTTTGTGTTCGAGTTTTGTAAGAAACTCTTATTAATGTGATGCCTTCCTAAACTCTTATTACTATGATTATATTCCCACTTTGTAACTCAATTATTAAAATATGGAATGATTACTATTTGGAAAAGAACACATGATCAATCTATATTATACCTTAATCATTACCTTAATTATAGTCTAACTAGACTTGAATATAGAGAGCATTTCAGTACCACATAATACTTGCAAACAAACATGTTCTTTGTTCTTCTTACCATTATCGTCTACTAACAATGCTATCGACTCACCCTTCATATGCATCCTTGTATACAAAGTGGGTTTCGATCCTCTCAAGTGACATTAAAATAGTAGTTACTCATGAATATATCTACTTTTTTATATACTTGATTTCAAATTCAATTCATTTATCTTATCTACTTTTCTCCTACTTGCAACTAAGCAAAGTTTCATAGCGAAACAATTTTTTTGTAAATATCATATGCTTTGTTTCTAAATTTTTATTGAACATGTATCTTTTGCATGGGTGTGGTGCACAATATTCTTAGGATTAGATGCCAAGGACTAAGGGGTTTCCATTCCTCCAAATTCATCTCGAGGCATGATTCCAGCCTCATCCCTTATTACAGTATCTCTGGGCCTTTGTACTCAGCAACAATTGAACCCTAGTGGGCTCATTTTAGGCTTTGTTCCATGTCAGCGACTCTATCCTTTTACGTATGGCTTTTATTGTTCTCCATGGCTATCTTTTGTCCTTAATGGCTTTTCGGTTCTTCGCAGTTTTTCCCCTTATGTGTGGCTTCCTCAAGACTTCCTTACTCCCATGGCTTTGCCTTATGGCTATTCATACTTTCGCAGCTCTTCCTTCACATCTGCGGCTTCACCTTTCTCACTCATGGCTCATCCTTTAGATTATTTTTACTTTACGGTGTCATCCTTTTACTCGTGGCCTTCACTAAGATTTTGCTTCTTCTTCTAGAGTTCATCGGCTTGCTACAGACTTTGGCGGCTATATCCTTATGTCCAAAACTTGCATAAAAGTTGATTAAGTCCTTTATAACTTATCCTTGACCATCTTGAAGCCTCTGTGAGATGACACTACCAATCAACCTTCATCTTTCTTGCTTTCTCACTTTACCAATTAACCCTTTTTTCATCAATGCAACTTGACATCAATGAAACACATATGACAATGAAAAAGGTCTAACAATCTCCCCTTTTGATTGATGATAACACCTCAACACTTCAATACCACAGAAAACTACACCCTTTTGATGGAAAAATAATACTTGAATACCGGTTTCAAAACACTTTGTAACTCTCCCTTGGCAGATTTTTCTTTTCATCTTCTCACCCATTTTGTTATTACTTGGCTAGTTTCGCGTCTCTCCCTCTTTCATTATGACTGCATGGTTTCTAATTTCAACAATTGACATCGTCAAAACCACATGAATTTTGTATTCCCGATGAAATCTCGGTTTACATAACATTATGGATTCCTAGATTAAATAAATATCCCTCACCTTCAACGTTTTGCTATTTCTTCCTCCCACCATGCCATAAAACACCACATTCAATAGGATTTGTCATATTATGACCTTTTCCATTATGAAAATGTGGCATTTATACAAAGTTAGAAGCTTCGACGAAGACTCCAACCTTCGTTATAATATATACAAAGTTAAAAGCTTTAATTTTTATTACCATCATGGAATAAATAAGTAGAGTTTGAGTTATTTAAAGTCTCCATAGCTCACCCGACAACTTGAGTTGTGTCATTCATGATGGAGGTGGATTTTCAATCCTTGTGGCAGTCAGAATGTTAAAGCAGGTTCCCTTTTGTTTGACTCAATTATCTAAACCTAATGCGAGAAGAACGTTAGCGAGAAGAACGTTAGTGTTGAATGCTAAATATGATCACTGATCTTCTCCCTCTTCTCTAATTCATTACCTTGAAAATGAAATTCAATTATGGCTCCAAGAATACTGCCATCGCTATTATTCTGTTGTTTTATCATGGCAATTCCCAGTTTTAGTCTCGTATTAGTAAGATTATTGAAATTTAAGGAAAACATATCTCGTCCATTAGAGACGATATTGTATGTAGTGATTGGGCTGTTGGGAAAAGTAGCACTACGGAAAGACTTAAGGCCCTTCCTTTCGTCTGACAACACAATGCTCCTATACATCTGAGTCTACCTCATTTTACAATGGTGATCCACATTCTATGATTCACTTATTTTTATTTCAAATTACATTGAGCAGAATTGTTTTCACTTCGTAGTTTGGCCGAGTGGTCTAAGGCGCTAGGATTAGGCTCTCCTCCGAAAGGGCATGGGTTAAATTGTCATAGATGTCATTGGTTATTTATTATTATAAAGGTGTCCTCTAAATTATATGCGTGGACGGTGAAGACTTGGTTCTGACACACCGTACCACTGCAAAATCGTTTTGCAGCAGTAAGTAAATATTAAGTATGTTTTCTTCCACCATAAGCGGTCAACACAGAATGGAGCACATGTGGAGTCAGATAACAATTAAATCCACCAAACGCTAAGTGCAACACCATATGGAATGTGGGGTATTGCTAGGGTGGCATGTCGAGTGGGATTAATATATCCGAAAAGCATTTTTATGAAATATGGAAGCTTATTAATAGGCTATATGTGCTAGAGATCACAAGAACTAAGATGGGATTGAATCTGTGCAAATTAAAATTAGTTTACAAAGTTATACCAATTCACAATTTCTTAGATTTGAGCAGTACTATATCATGTGCATTTCATCAAACATATATTAGATAGTAAAACACCGAACACAAAATTTATAGTGGGAAACCCTTTTAGAAGAAAAACCCACTTGAAACCAAGGCTTTATTAGGAACACCAATTCCAAAGCTTACAATGGTTTCGTTTGAGCACCCACTCAACCTGTGAAGCACCCACTTCACAACTTCAAGCACCCACTTGAAGATTTTTTGAGCAACCACTCATCTAATTTTAGCAAGAACCAACCCCTAATTTAATAAGCTACAACTGATATTTTGCAGGTACCCACCCACAAGGATGCCGGAACCCCATGAATATGCTAAGCTACAAATTAGACTTATTATTTTTACATACAAATTTTGATCATCTAGTTTCAAATTGCTTACACAATAGATTATGATCACTTTTTTTGTATATGTCTACGTGTTCTCTATTTTCACTCTCTTACGCTCATTTTATTCAAACTCTTATTTGTTTAATCAATCTGTCACATTGATGTTATTCTCATCTGATATATCTTCTTCACTTCATTTGTCTTCTATGTTCCTTCCTCTCTCTTTTATTTCTCGTATCTCGTTTAGCTTTATTTCATCATCTTCTCACTTGAGCAACACACGTCATTGGCACAAAATTTTCTCTATATAAACATTTGACCCATTACAATTCTTCGTTTTGTGTGTCGTGTAATCTTTCCTACTCTTTCACCTAAAAATTTGGTCTATTAAATGAATATAGGTAACTCCATATTTTTCTTACTATATTCGGCTTGATTTCGCCCTTTGTATGCATTTTCCGGAAAATATTTATTAAGGGATACCTAAAAATAGATTTCTCATCTTTCTAAGATTTCCATCATGATAAAGATGAGTGAGCCGTTTTCCTCTCTCGATATTCAATTTCGCCTTAAGATCAAGAATTTCATAGAGAATGTAATCGTATTTTCAAAAATTCAATAAGCATTAAATGTTAACAACTAGAACTATAGCTTTCTTCATTATTCGTGGAGCTCAAGTCGTATACTCAGCGACAATCACCAGACAATCAAATCACCATCAAGTTTGGAGAAAAAAAGCTCACTTGTCCATATTTAAATCAATTTGATTATTCTCAAGCCATTTCTAGTTCTACTTGTTCAATCAAAGGTGGCTTTCCTTAGCTTCTTTGAATTTTTCTTTGTATCACGAAATTTCCTTTGATCTGCTTGTTTTCTCCTCTATTATGGTTTTTTCAACTATCTCGCGACTTTTTTTTTACATCACGGTGTTTTGCAATGTTATGCAGATTTTCTTATTGTCTGTTGCCTTCCCACGACTTTGTTCCATGTCAACAACTCTATCCTTTTACGTATGGCTTTTATTGTTCTCCATGGCTATCTTTTGTCCTTACCGCTTTTCGGTTCTTCACAGCTTTTTCCCCTTATGTGTGGCTTCCTCAAGACTTCCTTACTCCCATGGCTTTACCTTATGACTATTCATACTTCCGTAGCTCTTCCTTCACATCTGCTGAGCCTTCACCTTTCTCACTCATGGCTCATCCTATAGATTCTTTTTACTTTTTGGTGTCATCCTTTTACTCGTGGCCTTCAAGATAGCTTTTGTTTCTTCTTCTAGAGTTTAGCGGCTTGCTATAAAATTTGGCGGCTATATCCTTATGTCCAAAACTTGCAAAAAAGTTGATTAAGTCCTTTATAACTTATCCTTGACCATCTTGAAGCCTCTATGAGCTGACACTACTAATCAACCTTCATCTTTCTTGCTTTCTCACTTTACCAATTAACCCTTTTGCCATCAATACAACTTGACATCAATGACAACACATATGACAATGAAAAAGGTCTAACAATCTCCCCCTTTTTCATTGATGACAACACCTCAACACTTCAATACCACATAAACATACACCCTTTTGATGGAAAAATAATACTTACATACCTGGTTTCTGAAAACAATTTGTAACTCTCCTTGGCAGATTTTTCTTTTCATCTTCTCACCCATTTTGTTATTACTTTTCTAGTTTCGGCGTCTCTCCCTCTTTCATTATGACTGGTTGGTTTCGATTTTCAACATCTCTCACCCTTTGAAACAATGACAAAGGGCCATCTATGCCGCATTAAGATGAAAAATATGGTAAGTTGGATATAGCATGTTCCTTCCTCAAGAATCTCCCCCTTGGCACATGCTTATAATCCATATGACCTTATATGCTTGTGACAATGCTCCCCCTAAGTTGATGCATGTATTTATAATCTTGAGCTAGCAAAATAGCTTCCCTATCACAAATACTATTTGGCACTGATTAGGAGCTGATATTACCTAAGAATTTTCCCTCACCTTGTCTGCACACCTTTAGTTGTTGTTAGGACCGGAAAGACCCCAATTCATTCCTCAAGTGCTCAAAAGTAGATTTTGGTAGTGGCTTCGTCATAATGTCTGCGATTTCTTCTTTTGTGCTCACATATTCTAGACTGATTTTCTTGTCATTCATTTGTTCCCTCAAGAAATGATATCTAATTGGAATAGTTTGGTATTTTGAGTGGAACACGAGGTTCATATCGACACTTATTACACTTGTGATATCACAAAACAAGGGAAATGGACTATCGATTTTACCTTATAATCATCTAATGTCCGCTTCATCCATAAAACACGAGTGCAACAATTGCGGAAGATATATATTCTACTTCACATGTAGAGAGTTCCACTAATGATTGTTTTTTTCTCAACCAAGAGACTAGACAGCTTTCGATAAACAATGCTCGCCACCCGTACTCTTTCTATCATCAACATTTCCTACGAAATTTGCATCTGTGTATGCTTTTATACTAAAATAATTACTTTCATGGTACCACACCCATAATAAATTGTTCTCATGAGATATCTAAGAATTCTCTTGACTATTTTGAAGTATATTTCCCTTGGATCCTCTTGGAATCTTCTAGGAAAACCTACCTCTTGCATGATATTTGGTCTGGATGCAATGGAATAGGGTAGACTTCCAATCATGAATCTATACAAGGTTTTGTCTACTTTTGGTGAGTTGTCCTCTTTTCTCAGCTTACATCCCACTTCCATTGGTGTTCCTATAGGTCTACAATCTTTCATCCTAAATCTTTTTAACATTTCTTTAATATACTTGGTTTGGGATATGAAGATAACTTTTTCTCGGTGACCGATTTGTAATCCCATAAAGAATGAGAGGTCCCCAAGCATAGACATTTCAAACTCTTTTTTCATCACATTAGAAAATTCATAAGTCATTTTATCATGATCTCCTCCAAATATGATATCATCCACATACACAATGACAATGAGCAGATGGTCTCCTTCTTCCTTGATGTAGAGATTATCACATCGGTAACACCTTTTCTAAAACCTTGCTCAATGAAGTATGAATTTAATCTGTTGTACCAAGCTCTAGGAGCTTGTTTCAGATCCATACAACACCGTTTTCAACTTGCACGAATAATCTTTATCTTCAGTTAGTGAAAATCCTTCAGGTTGTTCAATATATACCTCTTCATTCAGAAAACCATTAAGGAAGGTTAATTTCACATCTATTTGGAACAATCTAATCTTCTTGTAAATCGCATAAGCCAAGAACAATCTTATTTCCTCCATCCTTTTTCATTGGTGCAAATGTTGCATCAAATTCGATTCCTTTAATTTTTGTGTAGCCTTTGCACACAAGTCTTGATATATTTCTTGTTACTTCTCCTTTTTCATTTAGTTTATTTCTAAAGACCTACTTTGTTCCAATTACATTTTTATCCTTTGGGATTAACATGAGATCCTAGGTTTCATTCTTTTCTATTTGATCCGACTCTTCATTCATTAGGTGCACCTAACGCTGATATTTACTTGCTTCTGCAACATTATTTGGTTCTATCATTGACAGGAGTTTTATATCTTCATGGTTTTGCTGCTCTCTTAGTCTTCTTCTTGTGAGAATGTCACCTTCTCTATTTCCAATTATCTGATTTGAGGGATGATACCTCTTTACTTGTTTTGAGGGTTTCTTAGTTTTTGGTCTTTCTTCCTCTTCATCTACTTCTTCACATGGACTTTCCATTTTTTCACAGAACTCATCAAACTCATTAGACTAGATTTCTTTTCCTCTATCCGATCTCAAGCATTTTCTCTTTTTGTTCTTCTCATTCTCCAACAATGCTTTTAATTTATTGAATCTGTATAAGGCATCTAAATTTTTCTTTAAACACACCACCCATCTCATTCTAGTGTAATCATCTATCGAAACATGAAATAAACCTCACCTTGTATACTTTCGATTCTGGTAGGACCATAGATATCTTCATGAATCATCTTGAGAGGTCTAGTTGTAGATTATTATTCTAACTTGCATGATCTCCTTATTTGTTTACCATGCAAGCATGCTTTGCAAAGTCTATTTGCTGATTTTACAATTTTTGGCATATGTTTCACACACCTTTTAGTGCTTTTTTTACTAGATTCTCAAATCTCATTTGTCCAAGTGTCCTATGTCACAACCAGCTGTAATCAACCTTACTTGTGAAACATTTCTCATTATTTATTTCATTTAACACATAAATGTTGTTCTTTGTCCTTTTGGCTTTTGTAACTTTATTTCATGTTTTACCATTGCTGATATCATAACCTTTGTCATGGAAGATAAAATTGTATCCCCTTTTGCACATTTAACTCACACTTAATAGATTTTTCTTGACACCTTCAACGTATATAACATTTTATGTGATAGTTTTTCCATTATCTAGACTTAAGGTTCCTTTTCCAACTATGTTTTTTGAATTTTTATCACCAAATCTCACAACGATGCACTTTTTGACAGATGAAATGAATTTTATTTTGTCATGTGTCATATGGCTAGAGCATCCACTATCCATATACCATATTTTATCCTCCTTTTACACATGAAATGTGGTTTGTACTGCTAGAGCAAGATTCTTTTATTTCATTTGCATATTTATTTAGAACATACACCCATTTCTCTTGTTTTTTTGTTTTTGTTTGTTTGATGAAGCTACATGACCTTTCTTATGATACTTGTAGTGAAAAACATTATAGTTCATTCTAGTGTAAGATGAATTATAGTTTCTTCTATGGCCTCTAGTATATCTTTTACATTTCATGGCTTTATGTCCAAACTGATTACATGAAAAGAAATAACCATATAAAGAGTGAGTGTACCTCATTGCATAGGTGATTCTAGGATCAATTTTCCTTCTCTTAACTATTTTTATGTCTTCTTTATTTGCAGAAAAGAAGTGCTTGGAATTGATGCGGTCTTGTTTCCTTCATTCTTTGCACGTTCCTTTTCCTTGCTTTCTTCCTTGAAACCAATTCCAGGACTTATAATTTCACATTGTACACTTAGTATACCAGTCAAAAACATTGGAGCTCTTTTCTAGTTTTTCATACAATATCATCTTGTTGCCCATTCGTTCCATCTCAAATTTTAGTCGGTCCCAGTTCAAATTTCAGTTTCATGCATTCATCCTCCTTTGATTTTTAAGAGTTTGAGATATTTCCCAATTGATTTTCAAGTTCTTTGAGTTCATTAGCCTCTTCTTCTTGTCTTAGAGTTTGTCTTTCCTCAAAAATGGGGTATTTTTCTTCATAATCATTTAATTTACATCTCATCTTTTGATTATTTTGTCTACATAGTCTCAATTCCTCAAGAGCACATACTAATTTAGATTTACTTTAACTTCTTCTTCATTAGAGTCTTCAAAGTCAAATGTATTTTTTTCCTTTGGAGTTGCATTCTTCAAATGCATTTGTGGCCATAAACAAACATTCATACTGATCTTCATCATTTTCATTTTCAGAGCTTCCTAGGTTGCTTGAATCAGATTCACTTGAATCTTCTTTTGAATAGAAGTTCATTTTGTTTGTAAAGAACTTCTTGCTATTTTTCTTTTTAAATCCAGTTTGTCTCTTGTTGTTTTTATGATTATTCTCTTCATGTTCGATTAGGCTTTTTTTGAACATGTAAAAGTAAAATGACCTACTTGTTCACATGTGAAGCATTTGAAAGGGATTTTTTCTTTATAATTACATGAACCTCTTTTTAGTATTCTTACAAACATTGCTTCAATCATTTCATCATCTAATTAATCCTCTGAATCTGATTCTTCTTGCTTAGATTGGGTTTCTTTCTTGACCTTAAATTCCACCTCTTTCTTGGTATTCTTGGTTCCAATCATCCTCATCTCGTATGCTGAAATAATGCTCTGTAGTTCATCCATTGTGAGAGTCTTCATGTCTTTGGATTCCTCCATAGCTAAAAATTTTGCATCAAATTTGATAGTAAGAGATCTCATAATATTTTGGACTATAAGAGATTCTTATAGTTTCTCACCTAGGCCTCTGATCATGTTGATGAATTCATCTATTCTCTCGCATATAGGGCTGTTATACTCTCATCATCTTTCATCTTTAGATTCTCAAACTGATCTCTGTAGTTATGTAACTTTTCTAACTTAAATTTTTCATCTCCTTCATAAATACTCTAAAGTTTGGTTATATATTTCCTTTTTTGTTTTGTAGTGCATAAATTTCACAAAATGTTTTTAGTCACCCACAAAGGATGGCATTCATGGCTCTTGCATTTCATTCATATTTTTTTAGATTCTCAAGAAGTTATTGGCGCACACATTCTTGGATATCAAAATCAAGTGACATCGATATGTTTTAATCCTTATTGTCAAGAATGCATAGTTTTTTCAATTGAAGAGAGGCGATCTTGAAAGTGATAAACCACCTTGTTCTTGATTTTCTGCCATGTTGTGAAAAGAGGATCTCATTGAAGATGTTAATCTTCCGATATAAGAACATCGCTATGATACAAAGTTTCGAGATCACAAGCACTAAGAGGTGGGGTGAATTAGTGCGGATTAAATTAATTTAAAGAGTCATACTAATCCACAATTTCTTAAATTTGAGTAGTACAATATCATGTGTATTTCATCAAACATATATCAGACAAAAAAACACCGAACATAACATTTATAGTGGGAAACTCTTTTAGGAGAAAAACCCACTTGAAACCAAGGATTTATTAGGAACACTAAATCTAAAGCTTACAATGGTTTCGGTTGAGCACCCACTCAACCTGTGAAGCATCCACTTCACAACTTCAAGCACCCACTTGAATATTTTTTAAGCACCCACTCAACTAATTTTAGCAAGCACCAACTTGCAAGGAGCACCAACCCCTAATTTAATCAGCTACAACTAATATTTTGCAAGAACCCACCCACAAGGAGGATACAACCCCCTAAATATGCTAAGATACAACTTAGACTTATTATTTTTACATACAAATTTTGATCATCTAGTTTCAACTTTCTTACGGAATAGATTATGATCACTTTTCTCGTATCTCTTTGTGTTCTCTCTTTCCATTCTCTTCTCGCTCATCCGATTCAAACTCTTATTTTCTAAATCAATCATTGCCGATTTTCTTCTTATCTGATATATCTTATTCACTTCATCTATATTCTTTGTTCCTTCCTCTCTCTTTTATTTTTGTATCTCTTTTATCTTTAATGCATCGTCTTCTCACTTAAGCAACATCCGTATTAGTTCCAATTTTTCTCTATATAGACATTCGACCCATTCCAATGCTTCCTTTGGCATGTCATGCAATGTTTCCTTTTGTCTCCTAAAAATATCATCTATTAAATGAATACACCTAACTCCATATTTGTTCTTACTATATTTGACTTGATTTCACTCTTTTCTATGCATTTTCATGAAAATATTTATTAGCTGATACCTAAAAATAGATTTCTCATCTTTCTAGGACTTCCAATGTGATAAAGATGAGCGATCCATTTTCTTCTCTTATATTTAATTTCTCCTTGGGATGAGTAATCTCATAGAGATTGTAACTATATTTTCACAAATTCAATGAGCATTAAATGTTAAGAGTTAGAAATTTAGATTTTTTCATTCTTTATGGAACTCAACTCATATACTCATCCGTAATCACCATCAATTTTGGAGAACAAAATTTCACTTGTCTATATTTAAGTAAATTTGATTATTCTCGAGCCCTATCTAGTTCATACTTGTTCAATTCACGGTTTTCCTTAGGTTCTTTGATTTTTTCTTTGTATCGCGACACTTTCCTTTTATCTATAATTTTTCTTCTTTGTTATGGCTATTTCAGCTATCCATAGTTTTTTGCAATGTTACACGGATTTTCTTCTTATCGATTCCTTCCCACGATTTTTTCCATGTACGCAACTCTATCCTTTTACATGTGCCTTTTATTGTTCTCCGCAGCTATCTTCCATTATTAGCAAATTTTATAGTGCTTCGCGGATTTTCCCCTTATACGCGTCTTCCTCAAGACTTCCTTACTCCCATGACTTTTCCTTAAACTATTCATACTTTCCCGACTCTTCATTCACATCTGCAGCTTCACCTTTCTCACTCATAGCTCATCTTATACATTTTTTTGTAGCTTCATCCTTTTACTCATGACCTTCACTAAGCTTTCATGACATCTTCTATAATTATGTGGCATCCTATAGACTTTAGTGTATACTTCAATACTTTGGAAGCTATGTCTTTATGTCCAAAACTTGTACAAATGTTGATTAAGTCCCTTATAACTTATCCTTGACCATCTTGAAGCCTTTGTGAGCTGACACTACCAATCAACCTTCATCTTTCTAGCTTTCTCACTTAGCCAATGAACCCTTTTTCCATCAATGCAGTTTGACATCAATTACAACACATATAGTAATGAAAAACGTCCTAACAACGTGAATGAAAAATTGATGAGTATTACAGGATTAATTCCCACTTATAGTAGTCGTTGATCCTAAAGGAGAAATTGTACATGAGTAGGGTGTGGAAGTAATGTTGGCCATAAAGTTTCAATTCTTTGTTTTTTCATAAATGTAATGTGTAAAACTTGAGTTCATATTTTTCCATGGTTTACTTTTAATATGGAAGTTGTAACCTAATTGTCACCGGTATGAAAAGGGATCGTTTGTAAGACATTTATTGAATACTTAAGGGAATTACCTTGAATTTTTTTCCATTGCAAATGGACGGTCAAGGAGACGTTTAAATTTATTATAAAAAAACATTTTGTGAGGTATGTTTGTTGGAGATATATATTATTTTAGTTGCGTAAAAAAACTACTGGGTATGTTGCAACCGAATGTAATATTTTTTTGGCTTTCCATTCATATGGTCTACTCAACGATGCATATATCAAAAATTGCTACGACCATTAAACCATAACTGAAAACCAAATACGTGTATCGAAGATAGTGAAAGAACAATAATTATTGCATACGAGGGTAGGTCTAAATAAAAGGAAATGTGTTGTGATGCACCGAGTAGAAATGGAAGTGAATACCTCTATCCATGTATAACATAAAGAAAATGAGATGATCGATATACATTAGCACACAATCCAATAAATAAAGTAGGAGGTAAGAGGAAAGAAATGGAAAGGGGTAGATGAGAGAACCAAAACACCTTATAAATTGTATAAAGTACTATTAGGTAAAGGAGGGAACTAAGTACAATCTTACATTACATATATTGGGGCTAAGCATTACACAAAATACAATAAATTGAATAAAGAGGACAACAAGAATTTACAATGACGGAGATCTTCCCTTTATAAATTGAATATTGTAAAAGGGGAAAATAATGCAACTTCTTCTACCCACTGCTAGAAATAGAAGAGTATTCATTCTAGATAGGATTTGATTTTTAGCCATTGTTCCTTTCAAGTTTCGTGAATTTTCAGCAACTCAAGAAATCTCTACAATTAAATCATACTCATGTTGTCTTGCTGCTACTCACTTACTTCAACTTTTAATCATCCATTAGGAAATGGGACGCTGGATAAAACCCACTAAACATGCCTACATGGCATGCATGTGTGGGTACAAAAGGTTGAAGAAAACATGAAACATGTGTAGTGTTTATCAAAATGCAACTAACCCTGGCTAGTTCCCACAAAAATTGTTGGACATGCACAAGATAATGATAGGAAAACTAGTTAAAATACCTCTCTATTTTGGTGCAAGTTATATGGAAAGATGAATTTTGCATTTATTTCTCCGCATGCCCATTCAAAGATCATTTTTTCATCACTGGAATTTCCTAGAATTTCTAATAAATAAATATTATAGATTCTTGAAATGTTTCGACACTAAAATATTCCTCCGTAATTTCTATTTTATTAATGTATGTATTAGGAATAGGATGTTGTTAAGTATAATTAGTAGTGGTGTCCAATAGAAGATAACATGCGCCATAAGTAAGGTGCCACCAATAAAGTAGAGTACGGTAATATCAAAGTACAATAGGAATGTTGTAAAAAGTAAATATTTGTCGTAAGTGGTCCAAAGAATGTTAAAATGTCAAAGTTTGGATAAGTAGAGAAGTAGGGTTTACATGATTAGGAATTAGAAATATTATATTTGTAATAAGGACAAAGAGTGATGTCATAAATGTTGTGTATTTCATTTGTGGAAAAGTCGAAAAGGTTGAACCCATGTGAGATGATAAGGTTTATCTTATCTTAGAAGATAAACCTACATGTAAAGACAAGAGTTTAGGCATGATATATGATTGGCCGGAAGAGATTTCCTATCCTATCTTAGAGATAGGGTGGATAAGCCTGAATTCCTATAAATAAATAGGCCACCCCCCTCATTTAATATAGAAGGAAGTAGTGAGAAATATTGTATGAGTAAGTGTGTAAAGGAAGCCATCATTTTGAAGGTGTGTTAAAGAAGCCATTAAGAGGTGTAATTGTGAAGTTTCTCCCATAGTTATTGTTGGAAGGCAAGTGAAGTTAGTAACACTTGAAGTACCTCATGGGTGAGATTGTAACAATTTCATATTGATATCATAATTTACACTTATATTTCATATTTTTCCTCATTCCTTTGTATTATAGTCTATGGTATTCTTGTGTTATGTTTGTTGTTGTGTTTCCAGATTACATCCGCCAAACTAAAGGCTATGCATTATTAAATAATCATAGCACGAGGATTTCCCGTGAAGAATTATCATAGTGCCGGATTGGTGATGAAATTTTGGTTTCGTTTACGGGACCATTCCTCGTTGGTGGATTTTCTAGAGAAATATTCCCCCTTAGTCAGAAATCATTTGGAGGGTAACCTTGTTTTTACTCAGGCATAGTAGTTACCATGGTAAAGTCACCTTTTACCGTGAATAGTATTTACCACAACAGTAACTTTAATTTTTACCATGAATAGTATTTACCATAGTAACTTCACTTTTTACGGTGAATAGCATTTACCACAGTAAAGTTATTTTTACCACAATAAGTCAAGTTTTATCGTGGTCATTCCTATTTTACTGTAGAAAGGTGTAAAGTCACTTTCTATTGTAGTGAGTCCAATTATTTGTGCACACAATTCTTATTGATTGTACTTGTGAATTGGTATTTCACTGTGGTTACTTTTAAAAATGGGTAAGATTCTTGTTTTTCAGCCCAATCTAATGAAGATGCTTCCTCTTTCATTCAAGAGTTTAAATGATATTGCATTTGTAATGGCCTCATAAGAAGAGAACAATGGACTGAATTTTTCCTACCTTTTTAGATGGCTCAACCCTTAGGAGGTTTGAAACACTAGATGATAATGTGAAAAAATCATGGGATTTATTAACTGAAAGTTTTCTTGAAGAATTTGGTGAACAACGAAATATGCGAGATCTCATGATCGATGTCACAAAGCTATCCCAAGGAGAGAATGAGAAGATAAGGGATTATCATGCTCATGTTCTAGAGCTAAGGAGGAATCTCGATGCCCAGATTAGGAAGGAAGGATTAGCGGATGGGTTAATGAATGGTGTGGATAATCTCCTCTCGTAAGTACTTCATTCTTGGGATGAAGCCGGAGATCGACAATGAGTGAAGTATGACCGCCCGCTACCATTGAATAAGCAAATAAGATTACAAGAAGGCAAGAAGAAAGCATGGAAGAGGAGCCCAAAGAAATTGTTGCTAAAGTAGAGCCTACACCAACACCTTTGGTCCAGAATCCACAACCACTCTTGGTGAGCACAAATATTTCTCCTAGTACATCTACTGAGTATGAATATCTACTCAAGAAGATGGGTTAGTTAACTATTAATCTTCTTCAAGGAAAGGAATTTAGTTCTTAGGGAGGAGATAGAGGTCCAAAAAGAAATATTTCTGAAGTTTTATGTTATGGTTGTTATAAAAAGGGTCATTATAAGTATAATTGTCTAGATAGAGCTTCTACATCCGTACAAGAGATAATGATAAAGAAAAAGCACTGTTAATTCTTTTTATGTAGTAGATAAGAGCATAAATAATGAAGTAGATGTGTTTGTAACAAAAAGAAAGAAAGAAAAAGATAACCAAGATGGAAATGATCCTAAGAAGATGAAAGGAGAAACTAGTAAGAAACATAGGATAAAAAAATTGGGTGTGCAGAATTTTCTGATTTCATAGGGACAAGGACCATACTCCATCTTAGAAGATCTAGCCAAAAGGCTGCAAATATTACATATGGTCAACTCTTGGCTATGTCTTCTGAGAAGAGGCATGAGCTGCGAAGTGGATTCAATGCTTGATGAAGGAAGGATGTTGAGGTCCCTGTTTTAGAGGTAGAGGCGGATCCCTATACTCCACAAGTGAGGTATTATGTAATGGTATTTCAATTCATGATGTATTAGTTGATGGAGGTGCTGCGATTAATGTAATGACCGAGTCCTGTAATGAATATGTTGGGTTTAAAATTGATCACCCCTTAACACTTATGTTAAGTTCATTTAATAAGGGAAAAACAAAACCGAAGGTGTTGTTTCAAATGTGGCAATATCTCTGTTATGGGTGTTGTATGTGTGGTAGACTTTCGTGGTGATGAAAAATGGTATGCATTACGTACCCAATGTTGTTGGGAAGACCATGGCTAAGGAGAGTTCATGCAAGAAACTACTGGAATTAAGGCTTCATGACACTTGGACGTGGTAGAGAGAGGGTGAATATAAACATGATCCCTCAGCATCATAAGATAGAACTTGTGGATTCAAGTGATGAAATTGATGATTGGACATCCTCTGATTACTCTAGTACCAGTGAAGTGGACAGAGAAGATGAAGAAAGTGAGGTTGATGTTTCGGTCATGGATATCCTTACAGTCACACTGATTCATGAACCCATAAAATTATTTGAAGAATAAATTGATGATCATCTCCAACAAATAAAGATTGGTGATGTTGTGATGGAGAGTGAGAATGAATCCTACCTCCATCTCTTTCAAAGCTACATACACATATTCACTTTTGATTACAAGGAACTCCATCAAGTAAGTTGGGTAGAACATTCTATTGAGCTGGTAGATGATGCTAAGCCCATAAAGTGAATGCCATATAGAATGAATCCTAATTTTTCCAAGACCGTAAAAGAAGAAATAGAAAAGTTGCTTGATACAGATTCATAATTGCTTTGAGAATTTAGAATGGGTTTCTCCCATTGTGATCTCAATAAAAATAATGAGAAGCTATGCATTTGTGTTGATTATAAGAAGCTCAATAAGGTGACAAAGAAGGATCATTAGCGTCTTCCATTCTCGATCAGATCTTAGACGAAGGATTTGGCTAAGAGTGCTATAGTTTTTTGATGGATATAATGGATACAACCAAGTTCGTATAACGAGAAATATCAGCATAAGACCACGTTCACCACTCCTTGGAGAACATTTTCTTATAGATTTATGCCTTTTGGGTTGTGTAGTGCTCCAACAACGTTTTAGCGCTTGATGAATAGGGTTTTGAACCCTACATTGGGAACTTCATCGAGTATTTCGGATCATTTTTGCATCTATGGGAGCAAGATGGACCACCTGCACTAGATGGAGATATCATTTCAAAGGTTAGATGAAGCACAAGCCACACTAAACCCTACAAAGTGTGTCTTTGGATGTTCTAAAGGTGTTTTGTTAGGGCATGTTGTATCCAGAGATGGTACTTGTATTGATCCTGATAAAGTTTCAAAAATCAAAGAGTTACCATTTCATATGAATAGAAGTAAGTTGAGATCATTTTTAGGCCATATGGGTTACTATAGAAGGTTCATCAATAATTTCTCAAAGATTGCACACCACTACCACGCTTCTTGAAGAAGGACGTTACTTATGAACCAGAAATAAGGCGCATGAGAGACTTTTAAACAATCAAGGAAGCTTTGGTGTCTTCACCGTTTTAAAAAATTTAGATTGGAGCAAGCCATTCATTGTGGATACTCGATGCCTAAGATGTAGCACTAGGAAGTACTCGAGCCAAAAGGATGAAAATGGGAATGATCATCCAGTTTACTTTGGGAGCGATAAATGAGCAAAGTCTTGTACGTAAATTATACTGTAATTGAAAAAGAGGCTCTAGCAATCACTTTTTCTGTAAAGAAGTTTAGAAATTACTTGCTAGGGAAGAAATGTATAGTTGTAATAGATCATCAGGCTTTAAAATATATTGTAAATAAGCCTAACCCATTAGGGAGGATAGCAAGATGGATAATTTTTCTACAAGAATTTGAATTTGATATTATAGATAAGCCAAGAAAGAAGCATGTCAATGTAGATGCACTCTCTCGAGCCTATGATGGTTTAGGTTCATCTTGTGATGATGATGATTTCCTAGATGCAAAGATTGTTATCCGTTGACACAATCCCTAGTGAATACACATATATTTGGAATTATCTCGAATGAATTCAAGTTTCCTAATAATGTCAATGCAAATACTAAGAGAAATATTACTCATGCCAGGTCATCCATATTCTATTCTATATGGAGTGTTATTTAGAATAGGACCTAATGGACAAGATCTGAGAGGGAAGTTGGACGTGATCAAGGGAAGGAGCTGATAGAAGAATTCCACAATGGTACATGTGGAGGACACTTCTCTAGACAACTTATAGCAAGAAGGATCTTGGATGCAAGTTATAACTAGCCCACTCTATTTAGAGATTGTTATAATTACTGTAAGACATGTGATATTTGTCAAACACATGGTAACCGTAAGACTTAATCAGCTACATTATGCCCTATTCTTCCACTTGATCCCTTTGAAAAGTGGAAAATAGACATTTTAGGTCCACTTCCAACTACCCCATGCCAAAATAAGTATATTGTAGTTACCACAGTTATTTAACCAAGTCGGTTGAAGCTAGGCCATTGAAAACAACTTCCGTGGATGAAGTGGCAAGGTTCATATATGAATGCATTATCACTAGATTTGGTTGCCCATTAGAAATTGTAATAGATCAAGGACGCCACTTCATTAATGAGGTGGTAGAAGCCCTAGTCAACAAGTTTTCTATTAAGCACAAGAAGGCAACAACATACAAGCCAAACACAAATGGACAGTGGAATTGTCGACATTAAAATTTTCCTCTGTAATTTCTATTTTATTAATGTATGTATTAGGAATAGGATGTTGTTAAGTATAATTAGTAGTGGCGTCCAATATAAAATAACGGCGTCGTCAAGATGCAGGTGCCGCCAACAATGTAGAGAACGGTAATAGTCAAAGTATAATAGGAATGTTGTAAAAGTAAATATTTGTCATAAGTAGTCCGGTAATGTTAAAATGTCAAAGTTGGCATAAGTATAGAAGTACGGTCTACATGATTAGGAATTAGAAATATTATATTTGTAATAAGGACAAAGAGTGACATCATAAATATTTTGTATATTTTATTTGTGGAAAAGTCTTAAAAGGTGGAACCCATGTGAGATGATAAGGTTTATCTTATCTTAGAAGATAAGCCTACATGTAAAGGAAAGAGTTTAGGCATGGAATATGATTGGCCGGAAAATATTTCCTATTCTATCTTAGAGATACGGTGGATAAGCCTGAATTCCTATAAATAAAGAGGCCACCCCCCCTCATTTAATATAGAAGGAAGTAGTGAGAAATATTGTATGAGTAAGTGTGTAAAGGAAGCCATCATTTTGAAGGTGTATTAAAGAGGCCATTAAGAGGTGTAATTGTGAAGTTTCTCTCATAGTTATTGTTGGAAGGCAAGTGAAGTTAGTAACACTTAAAGTACCTCATGGGTGAGATTGTAACAATTTCATGTTGATATTATAATTTACACTTATATTTCATATTTGTCATCATTCCTTCGTATAATAGTCTACGGTATTCTTGTGTTATGTTTGTTGTTGTGTTTCCATATTACATCCACCAAAATAAGAGTTGTGCATTAGTTAATAATCATAGCATGAGGAGTTCCTGGTGAAGAATTATCATAGTGCCATATTGGTGTTGACAAAACGAACAAATTTTGTGTTATGTCAAATTCTAGCAAAAGATGTAGCCTTGCAGGTACATAAGTGGGATAAAAGGATTCATGTAGCATTATGGGCATATAGGGCAACATCAAAGTCAGCAACAAGATACTCCCCATTTTAGTTGGCTTATGGCATTGATCCAGTTCTTCCTATTGAGTTTGATATTCCCACTATGAGAGTTATGAAAAATGAAAGGATGGATGAAAGTGATTTAGTAAAAGAAAGGTTGGTGCATCTTCATTTGCTAGAGTAAATGAGGGAAATAGCGAAGGATACAAGCTATAAGAAGAAAATGAAGCAGAAGGAATACTTTGATCAAAAGATCCGTTGGTCTCCATTTCATGTGAATGACTTGGTTCTAGTATATGATTCCAGATACAAAAAAAGAAGGCAGAGAAAATTTCTTCTCAAATGGATGAGGCCCTACTAAATAAGCAGAATTGCATACGTGAAAATGGTACATATCGACTGGAGGAATTGGATGGTAACCCCATTATGAAATGGGTCAACCACGAAAAGTTAAAGATTTTCCAAGCATCATAATAGTCTACTTCGAGGACGGAGTAAAAGCTAGGAAGGGGGAAAATGTCGACATTAAAATTTTCCTCCGTAATTTTTATTTAATTAATGTATGTATTAGGAATAGGATGTTGTTAAGTATAATTATTAGTGGCATCCAATAGAGGATAACGGCACCATCAATACGGTGCCACCAATAAAGTAGAGTATCGGTAATCAAGTCACTTTTACCGTGAATAGTATTTACCGCAAAGAAAGTCACTTTTTACTCGTGAATAGTATTTACCGCAAAGAACTTCACTTTTTACTCGTGAATAGTGTTTACCATAGTAAAGTTAGGTTTTACCGCAGATAACTTCACTTTTACTATGAATAGTGTTTACCACAAGTAAAATCAATTTTTACCGCAGTAAGTCAAGTTTTACCATAGTTTACCATGGTCATTTCTATTTTCTATTATAGAGATTCCAATTATTTATGCACATAAGTCTTGTTGATTGCACTTGTGGGTTGGTATTTCATTGTGGTTACTTTTAGAAATGGGGAAGATTCCTATTTTTTCAGCCCAATCTAATGAAGATGCTTCCTCTTTCATTCAAGAGTTTAAACGATCTTGTATTTGTAATGGCCTTATAAGAAGGAAACAATGGACTGAATTTTTTCCTACCTTTTTGGGTGGTTTAGCCCTTAGGTGGTTTGAAACACTAGGTAATAATGTGAAAAACTCATGGGATTTATTAATTGAAAGTTTTCTTGAAGAATTTGGTGAACAAAAGAAATATGCAGATCTCATGATCGATATCACAAAGCTATCCCAAGGAGAGAAGGAGAAGATAAGGGATTATCATGTTCATGTTCTAGAGCTAAGGAGGAAGCTCGATGCCCAGATATGGAAGGAAGGATTAGCGGATGGGTTAATGAATGGCATGGATAATATCCTCTCAGTAAGCACTTCATTCTTGGGATGAAGCCAGAGATCAAAAACGAGTGAAGTATGACCGCCCAACTACCATTGAACAAGCAAAGGAGATTGCAAGAAGGCAAGAAGAAAGCATGGAAGAGGAGCCCAAAGAAATTGTTGCTAAAGTAGAGCCTACACTAGCACCTTTGGTCCAGAATCCACAACCACTCTCGGTGAGCACAAATCCTTCTCCTCATACATCTACCGAGTATGAAGATCTACTCGAAAGATAGGTCAAGGAGTTAACTATTAATATTCTTTAAGGAAAAGAATTTAGTTCTCAGGGAGGAGATAGAGGTCCAAAAAGAAATATTTCTGAAGTTGTATGTTATGGTTGTTATAAAAAGGGTCATTATAAGTATAATTGTCTAGATAGAGCTTCTACATCTGGTACAAGAGATAATGATAAAGGGAAAGCACCTGTGAATTCTTTTTATGTAGTAGATAAGAGCATAAATTATGAAGTAGAGGTGTTTGTAACAAAAAGAAAGAAAGAAAAAGATAACCAAGATGGAAATGATCCTAAGAAGATGAAAGGAGAAACCAGTGAGAAACATAGGAGAAAAAAGTTGGGTGTGCAGGATTTTCTGATTTCATAGGGACAAGGACCATACTCCATCTTAGAAGATCTGGCCAAAAGACCTGCAAATATTACATATGGTCAACTCTTGGCTATGTTTTCTGAGAAGAGGCGGGAGATGCGAAGTGGACTCAATGCTTGATGAGGGAAGGAGGTTGAGGTCCCTGTTTTGGAGGTAGAGGCGGATCCGTATGCTCCCACAAGCTAAGGTATTATGTAATGGTATTTGAATTCATGATGTTTTAGTTGATGGAGGTGCTCGCATTAATGTAATGACCGAGTCAGTAATGAATATTTTGGGTTTAAAAATTGATCACCCCTCAACACTTATGTTAAGGTCATTAAATAAAGGAAAAACTAAACTAGAAGGTGTAGTTTCAAATGTGGCAATATCTATTATGGGTGTTGTATGTGTGGTAGAATTTCAGGTGATGAAAAATGGTACTGCTTGTGTACTTACCGTTGTTGGGAAGACTATGGCTAAGGAGAGTTCATGAAAGAAACTACTAGAATGAAGGCTTCATGACACTTGGACATGGTAGAGAGAGGGTGAAGATAAACGTGATCCCTCGGCATCATAAGGCAAAACTTGTGGATTCAAGTGATGAAACTGATGATTGGACATCCTCTGATTACTCGAGTACTAGTGAAGTGGACACTGAAGATGAAGAAAGTGAGGTTGATATTTCGGTCATGGATATCCTTCCAGTCACACCGACTCATGATCCCATAAAATTATCTGAAGAATAAATTGATGATCATCTCCAACAAATAAAGATTGGTGATGCTGTGATGGAGAGTGAGAAGGAATCCTACCTCCAGCTCTTTCGAAGGTACATACACATATTCACTTTTGATTACAAGGAACTCCGTCAAGTAAGTTGGGTAGAACATTCAACTGAGCTGGTAGATGGTGCTAAGCCCATAAAGCAAATGCCATATAGAATGAAGCCTAATTTTTCCAAGACTGTAAGAGAAGAAATAGATAAGTTGCTTGATGCAGGGATTTATATTTGCTATGGAGAATTTATAATGGGTTTCTCCTATTGTGATCTCAATAAAAAAGAATGGGAAGCTATGCATTTGTGTTGATTATAGGAAGCTCAATAAGAAAACAAAGAAGGATCATTACCCTCTTCCATTCTCGATCATATTTTGGACGAAGTAGGCTAGCCAGAGTGCTATAGTTTTCTTTGATGGATATAGCGGATACAACCAAGTTCGTATAGCGATAAAGATCAGTGAAGACCACATTCACCACTCCTTGGGGAACGTTTTCTTATAGAGTTATGCCTTTTGGGTTGTGTAACGCTCCAAAGAACATTCTAAAGCACTTGATGAATAGGGTGTTTGAACCCTATATTGAGAATTAGAGTATTTATGGATCATTTTTACATCTATGGGAGAAAGATGGACCACCCGCACTTGAGATAGAGATAGCATTTCAAAGGTTAGATGAAGCACAAGCCTCACTAAACCCTACAAAGTGTGTCTTTGGATGTTCTAAAGTGTTTTGTTAGGGCATGTTGTATCCAGAGATAGTATTAGTACTTGATCCTCATAAAGTTTCAAAATAAAAAAGTTACCATTTCCTATGAATAGAAGTAAGTTGAGATCATTTGTAGGCCATGTGGGTTACTATAGAAGGTTCATCAAGAATTTCTCAAAGATTGCACAGCCACTAACCCAGTTCTTGAAGAAGGATGTTACTTATGAACCAGAAATAAGGCGCATGAAGATTTTGAACAACTGAAGGAATCCCTGGTGTCTTCACCTATTTTAAAGAATCCAGTTGGAGTAAGCCATTCATTGTGTATACGATGCCTCGAGATGCAAAAGCACTAGGAAGTACTCGAGCCAAAAGGATGAAAATGGGAATGATCATCCAATTTACTTTGGGAGCGACAAATGATCAATCTTGAGGTAAATTATACTCAGAATCGAAAAGAGCTCTAGCTATCATTTTTGCTGTAAAGAAGTTTAGAAATTACTTGCTAGGGTAGAAATTTATAGTTATAACAGAATCATCGTCAGGCTCTAAAATATATTGTCAATAAGCCTAACCCATCAGGGAGGATAGCAAGATGGATAATTTTTCTACAAGAATTTGAATTTGATATTATAGATAGGCCAGGGAAAGAAGCATGTCAATGCGAAGCACTCTCTCAAGCCTATGATGGTTTACTTTCACCTTGTGATGATGATGATTTCCCAAATGCAGAATTGTCATCTCTTGACACAATCCCTAGTGAATACATAGATACTTGGAATTATCTAAATGAATTCAAGTTTCCTTATGGTGCCAATGCAAATACTAAGAGGAAGATTACTCAAGCTAGTCATCCATATTCTATTCTGCATGGAGTATTATTTTGAATAGGACCTGATGGAAAGTACAAGAGGGTAGTTGGACGTGATCAAGGGAAGGAGATAATAGAAGAATTCCACAATGGTACATGTGGAGGACACTTCTCTGGACAACTTACAGCAAGAAGGATTTTAGACGCAGTTATCACTGGGCCACTCTTTTTAAATATTGTTATAATTATTGTAAGACATGTAATAGTTGTCAAACAGATGGTAACCGTAAGACTTCATCAGCTCCATTATGCCCTATTCTTCCACTTGGTCCCTTTGAAAAGTGGGGAATAGACATTATAGGTCCACTTCAAACTACCCCAAGCCAAAATAAGTAAATTATAGTTGCCACAGATTATTTAACCAAGTGGATTGAAGCTAGGCCATTTAAAACAACTTCCATGGATGAAGTGGCAAGGTTCATATATGAACGCATTGTCACCAGATTTGGTTGCCCATTAGAAATTGTAACAGATCAAGGAAGCCACTTCATTAGTGAGTTGGTAGAAGCCCTAGTCAACAAGTTTTCTATTAAACACGGAAGGCAACAACATACAAGCCAAGCACAAATGGACAGTGGAATGAACAAATTTTGTGTTGTGTCGAATTCTAGGAAAATATGCAGCCTTGTAGGTACATAAGTGGGATAAAAGGATTCATACAGCATTATGGGCATATAGGGCAACATCAAAGTCATCAACATGATACTCCCCATTTCAGTTGGCTTATGGCATTGATCCAGTTCTTTCTATTGAGTTTGATATTCCCACTATGAGAGTTATGAAAAATGAAAGGATGGATGAAAGTGATTCAATAAAAGAAAAGTTGGTACATCTTCATTTGCTAGAGGAAATGAGGAAAATAGCGAAGGATACAAGCTATAAGAAGAAAATGAAGCAAAAGGAATACTTTGATCAAAAGATTCGTTGGTATCCATTTCATGTGAATGACTTGATTCTAGTATATGATTCCAGATACAAAAAAAGAAGACAAATAAAATTTCTTCCAAAGTGGATGGGGCCCTACAAAATAGCAGTTGTGCATGAAAATGGTACATATCGACTGGAGGAATTGGATGGTACTCCCATTACAAAATGGGTCAACCATGACAAGTTAAAGATTTTCCAAGCACCAGCTTTAGAATGTCCATAAGATTCTACTCCGAGGACGGAGTAGAAGTTAGGAAGGGGGAAAATGTCGACATTAAAATTTTCCTTCGTAATTTCTATTTTATTAATGTATGTATTAGGAATAGGATGTTGTTAAATATAATTAGTAGTGGCATCCAATAGAAGATAATGGCGCCGTCAGTATGGTGCCGCCAATAATGTAGAGTACGGTAATAGTCAAAGTACAATAGAAATGTTGTAAAAAATAAATATTTGTCGTAAGTGGTCCGGTAATGTTAAAATGGAAAAGTTGGGATAAGTAGAGAAGTAGGCTACACATGATTAGGAATTAGAAATATTATATTTGTAATAAGGAAAAAGAGTGATGTCATAAATATTTTGTATATTTTATTTGTGGAAAAGTCTGAAAAGGTGGAACCCATGTGAGATGATAAGGTTTATCTTATCTTAGAAGATAAGCCTACATGTAAAGGCAAGAGTTTAGGCATGGAATATGATTGGCCGGAAGAGATTTCCTATCCTATCTTAGAGATAGGGTGGATAATCCTAAATTCTTATAAATAAAGAGGCCACCCCCTCATTTAGCATAGAGAAAAGTAGTGAGAAATATTGTATGAGTAAGTGTGTAAAGGAAGCCATCATTTTGAAGGTGTGTTAAAGAAGCCATTAAGAGGTGTAATTGTGAAGTTTATCCCATAGTTATTATTTGAAATCAAGTGAAGTTAATAACACTTGAAGAACCTCATGGGTGAGATTGTAAAATTTCATGTTGATATTATAATTTATACGATATTTCAGATTTATCATCATTCCTTCTTATCATAGTCTATGGTATTCTTGTGTTATGTTTGTTGTTGTGTTTCCAGATTACATCCACCAAGATAAGAGTTGTGCATTAGTTAATAATCATAGCATGAGGAGTTCCCGTGAAGAATTATCATAGTGCTTAGGATTGGTGTTGAGCGAACGAACAAATTTTGTGTTATGTCAAATTCTAGCAAAAGATGCAAATTACCTTGCGTACATAAGTGGGATAAAAGGATTCATGTAGCATTGTGGGCATATAGGGCAACATCAAAGTCAGCAACAAGATACTCCCCATTTTAGCTGGCTTAGGGCATTGTTCGAGTTCTTGCTATTGAGTTTGATATTCCCACCGTGAGAGTTATGAAAAATGAAAGGATAGATGAAAGTGATTCAAGAAAAGAAAGGTTGGTGCATCTTCATTTACTAGCTCGGAAATGAGGAAATAGCGAAGGATACAAGCTATAAGAAGAAAATGAATCATAAGGAATACTTTGATCGAAATATACGTTGGTCTCCATTTCATGTGAATGACTTGGTTCTAGTATATGATTCCGTAGATATAAAAAAGAAGGAAGAGAAAATTTCTTCTCAAATGGATGGGGCCCTACAAAATAAAGCAATCTGTGCATGAAAATGGTACATATCGACGAGGAATTGGATGGCACCCCTATTATGAAATGGGTCAACCACGACAAGTTAAATATTTTCCAAGCACCATTAAATAGTCTACTTCGAGGACGAAGTAGAAGCTAGGAAGGGGGAAAATTTCGACATTAAAATTTTCCTCCGTAATTTTTATTAAATTAATGTATGTATTAGGAATATGATGTTGTTAAGTATAAATATTAGTGGCATCCAATATAAGATAACGGTGCATCAATCGATGGTGCCACCAATAAAGTAGAGTAAGGTAACATCAAAGTACAATAGGAATGTTGTAAAAGTAAATATTTTTCGTAAGTGGTCCAGTAATGTTAAAATGTCAAAGTTTGGGTAACTAGAGAACTAGGGTCTACATGATTAGGAATTAGAAATATTATATTTGTAATAAGGAAAAAGAGTGATGTCATAAATATTTTGTGTATTTTATTTGTGGTAAAGTCTAAAAAGGTGGAACCCATGTGAGATGATAAGGTTTATCTTATCTTAGAAGATAAGCCTATATGTTAAGGCAAGAGTTTAGGCATGGAATATGATTGGCGGAAGAGATTTCCTATTCTATCTTAGAGATAGGGTGGATAAGCCAATTCCTATATATAAGGGCCACCCCCTCATTTAATATAGAAGGAAGTAGTGAGAAATATTATATGAGTAAGTGTGTAAAGGAAGCCATCATTTTGAAGGTGTGTTAAAGAAGCCATTAAGAGGTGTAATTGTGAAGTTTCTCCCATAGTTATTGTTGGAAGGCAAGTGAAGTTAGTAACACTTAAAGTACCTCATGGGTGAGATTGTAACAATTTCATGTTGATATTATAATTTACACTTATATTTCATATTTTTCATCATTCCTTCGTATCATAGTCTATGGTATTCTTGTGTTATGTTTGTTGTGTTTCCATATTACATCCACCTAACTAAAGCTGTGCATTAGTAAATAATCATATACGAGGAGTTCCTCGTGAAGAATTATCATAGTGCCAGATTGGTGAGGATAGTACACACCCTCAAATATGTTCTGATTTATTTATTTTAGTTATTTTGTTGTTCTTTTTGTAGACGGTATAATTTGTCCCAACTTTGGTTTTTTGTCCCAGATTTAGTATTGTTGTCACTTCCCTAGGAATAGTGATTTTCCTCTTTAAATTTTTACATTTTTTTGCGTAAGCTGACTATCAAAATGCCTTCATGAAGGCCCCTAAGAAAGACGTAGTTTTAAAACAGTTAGTCATTTTTCAAAATTTTGTGTTTTGAGGCTTTTTCTTTGTTATCCAAATATTTCGTGTTTTTTTGTCCGAAGTTACTCTGGGCCATCTATTCTCTAATTTTTTTCTTCTCCCACATAGTCATGATTTTCCTTTCATTTTGGTCATTTAAGATTTCTTGGTAAATCATGTCCCGATGTGCAAAGGGCTATATGTGTCAAATTTTTTTGACTTACCCAATTTTAGTATGATGCAAGCATTTCAGATTTTCATTTCCCAAGTGTCCCAGTGCTCCCTAACCTCCATTTCCTTGCAAGACCTCTTTTTTTTAATTTTCATTCACTACGGCTATTTCAGCTCCATGCGTCCTAGATGTCTCAAAGTGTCCCATGGGCCATTGTGCACATTTGTTCCACCTTTTCTGATTTTCATTATCTTAGGTCGGCATAGAGTATTTATTACCTCATTTATTTAACCTCGCTGACCTACCTTACTAAGAATGTGAATAAATATTCGGGTAATTGGTTTTTTTACCTTCTCACCTGTATTTGCTGAAGACCTTTCAGTTTCACCCTCTCCACTATTCGTAGTTGTGGTCAAGTCCTGCTCCATTATTTTCAATTTTGTTGGTGTAAGAGAATTTGTGAATCATCAAAGCATAGTTTGAGTAACTAAATAAATTTTTCTCATAAAGACCTTCTGCTCTTGCCATAAAATGAAGATTAGTTTTAATGGACTTGAACACCTATCCTCTTTGGATACAAATATATAAGAGATAGGTGATAGTGAGGCTCAACACCTTGATTTGGAAAATTTTGGAGAATGCATTAATTATCAAAACCTTTCTTGCATCGCTCACCAAATTAATGAGAGTGGAATTGCAGAGGTGGGTGGTTTTCCAATTTCTATCCAATATACCAATACAATGTTAGCATGTTGGTCATGCTTCAATCCAGAGATAAAGGAAATTGTTGATTCTCAAGGCAAGTAGACGATCCACTTGGTGAAAATTTTATTAGCACTGCTTTCAGAATCCCCACAATTGAAGGCTCAAACATTCTTACTAGAGATTAGGCACAACTTATTTTTGATCAAGATAGTGAACAATATAAGAGCAGAGTGGCCAAGTCTTGGTTTAAGAACCCAAAGAAAGGAGCCTCAAGGCTTCCCAAAACAATGTACAAGGTTGATTTCAATGAATAATTGTCAAATGTTATCACTCTCCTTGTCAGGATAATGGGAATTCCTTCCACCAATGTATTTCATTATTGAATTTTCCCTTATATCAATATTATATGTGAAGGAAAGAAAAGTTTTAATTAAGAAGGAATAATCTATGAAAGCCTAAGCGAACAATTGGAAAATGTTCAAAGGACTCAAACTTTCTATATGACCTCTTATCTAATGTACACCATTGCCACTTACCAAGAATGGTTTGGTTTTTCCCATGTTGAAGATAAGAAAGATGCACCTATCTATGTGTATTGTCCGATTAACTCGAAGGTCAACAATAATCATTTCAGGAGGGTGAATAATGCATTCACTATGTACATCGTCATATTATTGGAAGGAGATACTGCTGGAATATTCTCTGATGAAGTGAAACAACTAATCAATGTCTATGGACGCTTTTTCACTCAATTTAGGAAATTCTCATATATACAGTTGGCTGGATTTTAGGGACAACCCCTAAAATTTTATATGTACTGTAATGAAAAGATGGCTTTGGTTGAGACATGCAAACAATTAGATAAGTTGCATAGAACCTGCAGGGATAAGAAGATTCCAAGTATTCAGTTCCCAATGACATTGGGTAATTACACTTGCAAGATTTCCTTAGATGCTTAGAACGTTCATAGAAAAATTCTCCTCTTACCCTTTGCTTTATTATTAATCTAGACCTTTCTTTGATATTAAGGAGTTCATTTCCACCAATTTTAGAATGGGTTTTTAACACCTTGTCGATATTGAAGACTACTTTGGGATGATTATGAGGCTCGAAGAAGATACTATGGAAGATTGTCTCTATAAAAAATCAAGGATTTTGGTGTATATAATGTTCTGAAGGATTTGAGGATGATGATATATAACTGCACTTTCTTGAGTATAAGAGATCAATCAAGAAAACTCCTATTGAAACCATTGATTGGTTTGTTAAGGAGAGACATGATCTAAAGAAACTCAACAACCCTGTCTTGGTGAGAACTAGGATTTGATTTGATAGGAAACTTAAGATGATTAAAGTAAGAAAATCTAGTTCTACATCGCAAGATACTTCCACCCCTCAAAAATAAATACCTTCATCAAATCTTGAAGCACATGAACAATCTGTTCCTTCTCCACTAGAATCTTCAACTCTGGTGTACACAAAGAAGGGAAAAGCTAAGAAGGATGATAAGGTGGAGGATGTTATTCAGAGAATGATAATCTACCCTCTCCTAATAAAATTGAATCAATACTTGATGTGGGGGCAATTGTGGACCTTGGTGATGATGAAAATGAAGAAAAGAGAAAGGAAAGCCAGAGGAAAATATCCCTAAGGAAAGTAGTGTGAAGGAGGATCAATTAAAGAAACCACTTTCAGAATATATAGAAATATCTACTAAGGAAGCTCCCACTACTCAAATTGAGACCTCTGTGTTAGAGGTGGCTATTGTAAAAACTCTAAGGGAAATGAGTACATCTACACTTGGGCCCATTGCTCCCTCCACTTCTAGTTCTTCCTTTTCCTAGGTACAACCATTATTGGAAAGAAAGAAAAGGAAGGCCACTTAAAGTATTGTTTCTCCTACATTTGATGCAGTGGCAGCACTTTTAGGTATTACTCCTCCCCCTCCAGTGAAAAAGGCTAAGGTCACATCTAGATTAGTTTTAGATTCTCAAGGCCAGCAATTCATGGAGATTGCAAGGCCTAAGCTTGACAAAGATGAAAAGGACCTATCAATGGGTGATTTGTAATTAACAAGAATTTCTCTTGGTGAATCAACACCTGAAAGTGAGGTACATAACTTTGGGAGACAGTTCTAAAGTTATTCAAAGAGTTGAAAAAGGGAGGGAAACACATGATCATTTGATGATGCAAAATATGCCCATTCAATGTACAATAAATGATCTCATCTTACTCTCCTTTTTATTAAGTTTCACTGCATTTTGTGACTTTTGTTTGATCTGATATAAGTTAGGATGTAATTGTCCATATTTTGTTGATTATGATTCTAATGTTTAAAATCTTTGTAATTCCTAACAAAGTGTTTTGGAAATTCATTTTTGTAATAAAACAGGTCACAATCAGGTGGAAGAACAAATATGAAGTGGATAGCATGTTTTTAGAAGCATGGGGATCAATACGGTTTAGTTCCAGAATTACAAGACTTAGTTTTGGAACTCCACCACATAATTATGAGTTTTGTCACTTAGTTATGGAACTTTCAGACTTAGTTTCAAAACTCTAGTACTTAGTTTCAAAATTATCAAAATTAGTTATGAAACTCATTAAGATAGCTCAAGAACTCTCTTGGTTAGACTTGGAATGATTTCCTTTAGTTCTAGAACTCTTCTAAAGTTCCATAACCGATAATAATCTATTCCAAATGGCTGATGATTTTTCAAATCAATGATCCTATCAATCAGGAGTATATTAAAAGACTTATGACTCTCCATACTTGCAGATCTATGATAATTATCATATAGTTGTATTCCAAGCCATGTTCTAATTCAGGCATCTATTCAGGGCACAATTCTATTCCATCATATCGGTGGAACAATTATGGCCATAAATGCACCCCCTAGAAGAAATATAGACATATACGAGATCTATAGATATAGATATATAGGAATATAGATATAGAACAGGAGATAAATATAGATTGATATACATAGATCCAACACGTTTTGTAGTGCGAATGTTTTATCAATAAAATAGTCATTTCTTTTGAGAGAATTTTAAATCATGAAATCCTTATTCAAGGAGGAGCAACGACCCACTTCCCCAATAACGAGGATATTTTTTTTTGGTATTTATATTTTTAGAGAAAATAGTTTAGATCAGTTAATTATGTATTGATTTTAATTCTTCAAGCTAAAATCATTATATACTCATTCCCGTAGGTGTCTAGATTAGATTCTTATTTTCTTTCCATCATTTTCCATAATTTCTTTCTACAAAGTGTGTTTATTTCCAATAATTCCTTTTTGCAAAGTTTTTTTTTTCTAGCAATTCCTTTCTATAAAGTGTGTTTACTTCCAAGGAAAAGTGTGTTTATTTCCAGCAATTCATTTCTATAAAGTGTGTTTACTTCCAACAGGTTTTCATAGTTTGATTCCAATAAGGTTTTTAACCAAGAAGTCCTTAAGACATTGAAAATATCCCCCAAAAAATATAAAATACCTACAATCAATTACTAGATCACTAAGATTCTTCTTGTTGCATATAGCTTTAGACACACCCCTGGTTTGAATATGACATCAACAAAAATTTGATTAAATGAAGGGAATAACGACACCCATCATTTTTGGCATCGTTACTGGGAACCACTAGTTAGAATTTTCTAATTAGGTGTCAACAAGAGCAACAATCATACATCTAGTAGTTGAAGGATCTTCCCTATGTTATCATAAAATTTATGAGTAGACCAAGAGACTCAAAGGGTAGATTCCTCCCAAAAATATCTCCACAAGAATTAACATCATCCTCTAGTTTAAATAAGGAAGTTGACCAAGAATTGGAGGCACCATTATCCCTTGTAAGACAAGAAGCAGAATTGCCACCTTTGGAATTCTTGGATCAGTCACCAGAAGGAAGTAGAACTTTTAGGAGAAGGATTATTTCTCAAGATCCATTTAGGGTAAGTTTTGATTCTCAATTGAGTATTCAACCTCCTACTCCTGATTTTTCACCTTCCCTAAGGCATACCACATACCACATTGATTGGGAAAGAAGTTTAGAAAATACTTCAGAAATGGCATGAGAAGTTGAAAGGGAACCTGATAGGACCTTTAATTATCCAATTCAATTGGATGATGATGATACACCAATGAAAATAATTTCAATGACACATTTACCCACATTTAGAGGGATGTCATCTGAAGACCTTGACTAATTTCTATTCGAGTTTAAGGTACTATGTCAGACCTATGACTACAAAACAAATAATCAAAAACTCAAGTTGTTTCCATCCACTCTGAAGAATGCAAAAATGAGGTGGTTTATATGATTAACATTTAATTCTATTACCAATTGGGCACAAATAGAAATTTCCTTCCTAGACAAATATCAACATTCTTGTAGAGGAAGGAAAAAAATTTCAAAATGAAATAGGAAGATGATGAAAGTATGGAAGATTATTTGGATAGATTCCTCTTTGTGAGTAAAAGATGTGGATTTTTACTTCAAGAAGAGTTAAGTAAAACCATTTTTCTTAAAGGTTTGGAAGATGAATCTAGGGAAGCTCTTAACTTGATAGGAGGTGGAAACATTGATCAATTAAGGATGAATGAAATTAAAGACATTTGTAGAAGCTATTCCAGAACAAGGGGTGGACCTAGGAAGGGAAAATCAGTGAAAAGTTTGAATCCAGATATGAAAAAACTAATGGATGAATTAGCAAACTTTAAAACAGACATTTTAGTTCAATTAACCTCTATTGTGGATGGATTACAAGCTAAAGAAAATGCCAAAACTAAACCATTAGCCATTGATTTTCCTAGATGCAGGAAGTAGCATGCAATAATGGAATGTCCTCTAGATAAAAAAGAAGTATGTCTTATCTCAGTGAATCTAAAGAAAATAATATTCAAGTTTGTTCTCTTCTTCCACTTGTAAAGAATCAGCTCAAACAAACCAGTACCTCATCCACAACAAAGAATTGAATTTTATTCAGAGATAACCTAGCCAAGGGTATTTTACGCCAAAAACAGTTCCTAATCCTTTGATGATGCCATGGGCTGCTCAAAAGTACCAAAAATTGGGGAAACCCACCTTGGGCACCTCAACCAACTTTGAACCCCGTGATTGGGCAAGTCAATCTTCGTATACTCAAGGAAACCAACACACGTGGACTGGTCAAAATAACCAGTATGCTTGGTCACAACCTAGATAGAGCTCTAATAACTATGCTCAAGGGAAAACATATCCTAATCAGAACCAAAAAGCCATAATGGGTGCCCTAGCACAAAATTCATAAACTAAAAATGTGGTTCAAATGAAAATGTTAGCATAGCTAGTAACAAACCCAAGAAAAACAAAACTCTTGTCTATGGAATAGAACTAGAAAAATCAGTTGATCTAAATGCTATGGATTGTAAGGATATTCAAACTAGATCTGGAAAAATAGTTAGCAGTCCACCTGTTATAATCACTAAAATGACAGAAGAAACTAAAACCCCTAGTACAATTGTTCCCAAGAAAGATGTAAAAGAGAGAGATAAGGAGCCAGATAGCAACTCTACTGAGACTCCATTTCCAGAGAGATTTAAAGAAGCTATAGAAATCAAGGAATCTAAATTGGTACAGAAATAAGGAGATTGAATATTGAAATACCACTATTACAAGCAATTAAGGACATTCCAGAATTGAACAAATTAATCAAAATTCTATGTTTGAAAAGGCTCGGAAGAAAGAAACAAGACCCCAAGACTATTAAGGTCAACGGAAACTTGCTGGTGTATTAGCATGAAAGGTGCTACTTCCCAAATATGGAGATCCTGGAAGCCATGATATTTTTGTTTCTATAGGAAATAAAGATATACATAATGTTTTGGTTGATTTGGGAGCAGCTGTAAATGTAATGCCAAAGTGGACACTTTGAAAACATTCCAATTAATAGGAATATAACCTACTAACACCATATTCTGATCACGACCATGGCTGTAGGAAAACTAGAAGGAGTTATCAAAGATGTGGTGGTTATGGTGGAGTCATGGGATTATCCAATTGACTTCCTTATATTGCAACCAAAAAGGTAAAACATTGGGTTATTCCATTATTTTGGGAAGACTATGGTTAGCTATAGTTGTTGCCTTAATTGATTACAAGTCTTGTGATATGACTACCTCAAATGGTAAGAATTCTAAGAAAATTTTCTTATATCCTTCAGTGTGACCTTTTATATATAATCAAGAACAATTGTGGGTTGATTCTCTTGATACTAATAAGAAAAATTTGTTTTTGTTGGCTATGATAACATTACAGGATCATGTACGCACCATTGAATGTACACCAATTGTCATTGGACCAGTTGGGAATAGTTCTTGAACCTACGAGAATCTATTTCAAACCATCACAATTAGTTCCACAACAATCACAATTAGTTTTGGTACCACACCAACAATAATTCCTTGCAAATCAAGATAATTTTACTCTAGAGGAACGATATTTCTCTTGGGGAGAGGAATAATAAGTAGCTTGACTTCACATATTTCAGGATATGATGATTAATTTATGGAAAAAAAAAAGTGATGAAGAGTTCGACCTATGACAAGATAAGTATTATAATTCTTCTTCTTGTCCTTTTCCAATATTCTGTCTCAAGGAAATTTTGGAGATGTTACTACATATCATATGTTGTTGACACATGCATGTCCACTAAACACCTTAATGGAACCCTTTCAACAAATCAGTTCATCATACAATGGAACCAAACATGTTGAGATTCAGCCGAGTAAAATTTTAAACATTAAGAGATTGTTGAATAATGATGAAGAGGATAAACTATTTGATTTTTTGAAAAACCATACTAGATATTTTTCTTGGGATTATAAAGATATGAAAGGAATCCACCCAATTATTTTCATTGATCACATCTATACTGAAAACATTAGACCAATTAGGAAACCTCAGAGAAGGTTTAATCCAGCCTTAAGGGATATAGTCAAACAAGAAATTGAAAAACTATTACGAGTAGGTTTTATCTACCCTATCTCAGATAGCCAGTGTGTGTCTCCTCTTGTAATTGTCCCTAAAAAGAATGGAAAATGGAGAATTTTTGTTTACTATAGGGAACTAAACAAATCCACGGTGAGATATTAGTTTCCCTTACCTTTCATAGATCAATTCTTAGACAACCTTTCGTAAAGAGTACTTTTCCTTCTTGGATGTCTTTAGTTGATACAATCAAATCTGATTTGCTGGTAAGGATCAAGATCAAACTACATTTACATGTCCATGAGGTAACTTTTCCTACAGGTTATTACAATTTGGATTATGCAATACTCCAACAACCTTTCAAAGAGTTGTGTTAGCAATTTTTGCAGACCTAACAAATGATTATGTAGAGGTATATATAGATGAATTCACTATGCAAGGAGACACATTTGATGATGCTTTGAGGAATTTGGATATATTATTACCGAGATGTGAGCAACTTAATCTGTCTCTTAGTCATGAAAAATGTTTAATGATGGTTGATGAGGGGATTGTATTAGGACACCACATTTCAAAAATAGGAATTCAGGTTGACCAAAATAAAATCAAGATTATTTAATACTTACCTATTCCTCAAACCCCCATTGATATCAAGTCATTTTTAGGGCATGTTGGATACTATAGATGCTTTATCAAGGATTTTAGTACAATTATTGCCCCCATGTTTAATTTGCTTACCAATGAATGTAAATTTCTTTGGGCGAAAAGTGTCAACATGCTTTTGAATAAGTTAAAGGAAATTAATAATTGCCCCAATATTGAGAGGACCTAATTGGGAGAAACCTTTTCATATCCAAACAGATGCCTCAAATAATTCCATTGGTGCAGTTTTGGGATAGAAAGATGAAGAAGGGAAAATGTATGCTATCTATTACCTTAGCAAAAATCTTACTCCCACTGAAAGAAATTACACCACCACTGAAAAATAATTTCTTGTTGTGATCTATGCAATTAATAAGTTTAGACATTACATTACAGGGTACAAAATATTTGTACATACAGATCACTCAACAATTAAATATTTAATGAACAAACCAATGGTTGGAGGTAGAATAATTAGATGGTTATTGCTTTTACAAGAATTTGATATTACCATTGTGGACAATCTAGGTAAATCTAATGTGGTAGATGATTTCTTGTCAATACTAACCACTATAGGGGAGAAAGATCCAGTCAAGGAAATCTTTTCAGATGAACAATTGCTTGTTATTTTTGCTGATACACCATGGTTTGCTAATATGGAAAATTATCTTGGAATGGATAATTTTCCTCCTTCTTTCACTAAGAAACAAATAAAGAAGTTAATCAAAACCATTGTATAATTAAAATGGTTAAATGGAATGCTATTTAAATGTGGTCATTATTTTATTTTATGCAGGTGTGTAAGAGAAGATGAAATCTTTGACATCCTTTGGGCATGTCATGATGAACCAAGTGGAGGACACTATTCAATGAAAATAACAACTCACAAGATACTTGGCACTGGTTATTATTAGCCATCTCTATACAAATATGTGAAGAGATATATCAAGCACTGTGATCCTTGTCAAAGAATGGGATAGCCAAACTTTACCAATGAAATGCCTCTGCAACCTCAAGTAGTGATTGAACTATTTGAGAGATGGTGGTTGGATTTTTTTGGACCCTTTAGTCCTTCTTCACAAGGGAAGGAACATATTCTTCTGTGTACTCGTAATGCGATTATGTGAAAAAGTGGGTAGAAGTTAAATCTTTAACAAATGCCACTTTGAAGAAGCAGTTGTTGATTTCTTTTGGCATAGGATTATGGTAAAGTTTGGAGCACCAAGGAGCATAGTTTCAGAATAGGGACCACACTTTATGTCTAATATGATCCAGGATTTCACAATTTATTATCAGATCAATCATAGGAATTCATCTCCCTAACACCCACAATCAAATGGAAAAGTTGAAGTAACGAATAGAGAATTGGAAAACATCCTTACCAAAACAGTTGAAGTAGGTAGAAATGATTGGGTAAAGAGACCTCCTAAAGCTATCTGGGATTACAATACAACTTGGAATACTACAACAGGTTTTTCACCATATGAGTTAGTCTATGGGAAAAATCCCTTGTTTCCTATTCAGTTTGAAATACATACATTGAGGATAGAAGTTAAGGTGGGTATTGAATCAGGATGTAGCTCAAAAGGAGATAATGCTTCAACTCAATGACTTGGATGAATTTAGGATGGAAGCAATTTAGTAGATGAAGATAATCTAAGATCAAAGGAAGTAATGGCTTGACACACATATCAATAAGAGGCACTTCAAGGTAGGAGACTGGGAATTATTGTTTGATTCTAAGTACCAACAATTCAAAGGAAAATTGAGAACCGGATGGTTGGGACCCAATTAGATTGAGAAAATATTTAACAATGGTTCTATTCAGCTTACCTCACATTGATGGTAACAGAGAACACTCTTGGTCAATGGACATAGGATAAAAATTTATAGGAAGCCTCGTGCTAAAGGATGAATTCTTGAGGTAGATTGAAGCAATAAAGAATTGGATCATATGGAAGAAATTAGTTCTTCCAAAATGATCAAATAATCAGATGGATAGATCTAGAATAAAGGGAAGAGAATGAAAACTAGTAAATGGTGTTCTCTTCCCCCCAAAAAAAAGAAAAAAACAAGGGAAGAGAGTGAAAACCAGTAAATGGCATTCTCTTCCCCCAAAAATGTTTCTCTCAGAGATCAATTGAAAACCAACAATGGTGGTTGATCTTCTCAAATAAATGGCTAATTCAAAATAAAAAATTCTTTGGAATTGTAGTTGTTTTTCTAATCATTTTCCTTTTGTTTCACTTTTTAGGAATGATGAGTCATCATGATAGAGGGATTACATCATCAAGGATGGTAATTATATCTTTAACTTATTAAAGGTTAGATTAAAATTTTGCATGTGTGATTAGATTTAATTTAAAGGTTGGTATGATGAGCCATCTATTTTACATTAAGATTAAAAGTGAGTAATCATGAGAAATATATTGATGAAATAAATTGGTGGAATAATTATAATGATTTATCATTATTGTAGAATGAACAAAGTAAAAAATAGTTGCGATAAACTCCAAGGAAGAAGCAAAGAAATTAGGTTTGCATTCCGCAGCTACAACATAGAAGTTCCATAGCTAAGTATAGTAGTTCCATAGATAACTTCATCGGTTCTGTAGCCAAGTGAAGAGTTCTTCAGTCAACCCACACAAGATTAAAGGAGAACAAATTTGAATCACCTCGGTATCACGGGGATTAAAAATAAGCCCAAACCAGAGGATGATTCCCAACTCATTATAGATGAAGAAGTGGCAGGTATCTTTCACCAAGCAGGATGGATGGAATTCATGAGGGAGTTCCCCAAGTATAATGATGAATTGGTGAGAGAATTCGTTATAATTTTTTACCAATCCAGGAAAAAGGTTATAAATATATCGGAGTGCCAATTGTGCATGTCCCAAACCCTGTCAAAGGGACATTAAAAGAACTAGTTGAAACCTTTCTAAAAAGGTGGGAAGTTGAACCCCAATATATTTACAACACGAATAAAATCATAAAAGGGGTCACAAGGGCCATCTCGCTGAAACCCTTTAACAGAGTGGCCTTTTGGATAGTCAAGTATTTAACCTATGATGGGCAATTCAAGTCGGTAGGAAGAGAAGTTATGTAGATACTCATATATCTTAGATATGGAGCTAAAAAACTATAATATATAGTAAACCTTCTAGGGTTTATTTTTGACTCCATACATACAATGGACCAGAGGTATTCCTGGGGTGTGGGAACAATCATACATCATGGGTTAGTGCATTTAGTATGCCAACAACATTTTATTTTGAAGAAAAATGGAGAAGAAATGTGGGATAAATTTCTTAACAAGTTTAAGCAGAACCCTGATATTATGAGGAGAGTAATAGAAACACCTTCTACTCCTATAACTAATTTGGAAATTGATGCCACTGCAGAGGAAAAGAAATAACTAGGTGGAGAGGAAATACCGAAAAGAATAAGATCTGGAAGAAGGACTAAAAGCTGTATAACCTAATTTTCCTTCTAACCAAATTCCTTCTTCTGCAGTAGCTACAGGAGAGCTAATATTTGTTTTTAACAATGATAGTTCACCTAGGCAAGAGAAAGAGGTGAAAATCAAAAGAAGCTCTAGGAGGAGACCCATTTTTGTACATTTTAAGGCTCCTCAAAGAAGAATAATTCATAAGAGGTCTAGAGAAATCCCAAAGGAAATGAGAGAACAAGAAAAGATGGAAAAAGAGGCTACTGATATTTTGGGTAACATGGCCATGACTCCTCCTAGACCAAGCCAAACAGAGATAGAAAAATAAGATGAGAGATTTGAGGAATAATTTTTCCAAGAGATGGGTGAATCAACAGCACCATCACATGAAGAAGATGAATTGGCATCTTGGAAATGAAAAGGGAAATCCCGTCTGGTAGAAGAATAATTTTTGACCCCTAAGGAAATTTCAGAGAAAGAAGAGAAACAACAAGTTAAACATGCTCTTCTGCTTTCATCCAGAGCGAACTCATTATTATAGAAAAGGATGAGGAGTTGAATTTTCTCAAACTTAAATTAGAATAGAGAGAAATGGTCATTGGGGAATTAACAACTCATCTCACTGACAAGACTGAGGAATTGACAAGAGTTAAACAACAGATAATGGAGAAAGAGGAAGAATTTTAAACTTCCGGAGACGAATGATGTGTCAATAGTTTCTACTCATACTGAATTAACATATTTTCCACTTAAACAACTATGGGATGATACTCATGCAGGGAACTCAATGAAGTAAAAACATCCAATGAGGATTTGAAAAGCAAGATTAAAGAAGAAAAGAAAGAAAGAAAAGAATGGGAAGAAAAGTTTTACAAAGAAGAAAAAGAAAAATTTAAATATCTTGTGAAAATACAAATGGTTTGCATGATGAGTGAGAAATTGCTTGCATGCAGGAGACCTTCTCCTACATATAGTGTTTTTGGAGGAACAATTCATTCGCTAGTAGTTGTCAAGGATAGCATGTGGCATTCCACATGAAATAAAATATGAATTTGATTTCACGGTAGCCTATTCCTTAGCTAATGCAAAGCAAAAAATATTCTATGAAAATTTTATCTCTATAATTTTATTCTCGGAAAAGAACTCGGTTTTATGATCAATTTGTATGTAGGGGAGAGCCATCCTAATGCATTTTTTTCTGTTACTGTAGAAACTAGATTACATGGAAGGAGAGGGAGTCAAAGCATCCATTAAAGGCTAGTTCATCCGGTCTTTGTATGAGGATTCACTATGGTAAACCATCCGCCTTCGCTACACATTTAAAATTCCATGCATTTGATAAAAGGTTGAGAACCTTATCTTACCAATTTATAGAAAAGTATTAATGCCTTCACCTCTTATGAAGAGGAAAAATTTGAAGATATTTATGAGGAATGTTTGAAAAGATGGAAATTTCTCATGGTGGCATTGAGAAGAAGGGAAGTAATATCTCCCAAAAAAATTTCTCTGGAGTCTAGAATGAGAAAATTTTTATACACAATAATTCCTCATATCAATGAAAATCACAAAGGCATATGGATGGGAATGAGAACAAGACCTCCACTCCTTCTCACCCCCATGTCACCATGGAAGAATAGAGAACCACAAGATCCCACTGAATTTGAGGCATGATTGAAGAAGGTAGCATTAGGATCAAGATATAGCACCTTTGAATTAAAACACTGGAATATTCAGTATCAACCATTTGACTTGAGCAATCAATTGGATTGCAGAATCAATAACCCCAAATTTGAAGAGTAAAGTTTGTAAAGGGACATACAAACAAGTAAGTATGGGGAAATGATGAGGCCAGAATATGCCCGTTCAACGTATAGTAAATGATATCATCTTACTCTCCTTTTTATTAAGTTTGACTGTATTTTGTGACTTTTGTTTTATCTTATATAAGTTAGGATGTAATTTTCCATCTTTTGTTGATTATGATTCTAACTTTCAAAATCTCTGTAATTCTTAACAAAGTGTATTGGAAATTCAGTTTTGTAATAAAATAGGTCACAATCAAGTGGAAGAACAAATATGAAATGGATAGAATGTTCTTGGAAGCATGAGGATCAATATGGTTTAGTTTTGTAAATACCGGACTTAGTTCCGAATCGCACCATGTAGTTATGAGTTTTTCACTTAGTTCCAAACTCTAGTACTTATTTTCAAAATTATCATAGTTAGTTCCGTAACTCCTTCATATAGCTCGGAACACTCTCGATTAGACCTAGAACAATTTCCCTTACTTACGAAACTCTTCTAAAGTAATGAAACCGATAAGAATCTATTCCAAATGGTCATTGATTTGTAAAATCAATGATCTTATCAATCAAGAGCGAGAATAGAAGACTTGGACTCTCCATACTCGTAGATCCAGGATAATTATCACATAGTTGTATACCCAACCATGTTCTAATTCAACATCTATTATAGGCATGATTCAGTTCCATCATATAAGTGGAAGAGTTACGGCCATAAATGTACCCCTAGAAGAAATATATATACAGACTCTGTAGATATAGATATATAGGAATATAGATATAGAACATGAGATAGATATAGATTGATATACACAGATCCAACATGTTTTGTAATGTAAAACGTTTTATCAATAAAATAGCCATTTCTATTTTAAGAGAATTTTAAATTGTAAAATCCTTATTCAAGGAGGAGTAAGGGCCCACTCCCCCAAGAACCAAGATCTTTGTTATTGGTATTTATATTTTTAGAGAAAATAGTTTAGATCTGTTAATTCTGTATTGCTTTTAATTCTTCAAGTTAAAATATGTTTTATACTCATTTCTAGATTAGATTCTTATTTTCTTTCCATCATCTTCCAGCAATTCCTTTCTCGCAAAGTGTGTTTATTTCCAGCAATTCATTTTTTAAACTGTGTTTACTTCAGAGTTTTCATAGTTTGATTCCAATAAGGTTTTAAACCAAGAAGTCCTTAAGAAATTGAAAAGATCACCAAAAATAAAAATACCTACAATCATTTACTAGATTTCTAAGATTATTCTTATTTCATATAGCTTTAGACACACCCTTTGTTTGAATATGACATCAATAGAATGTTGATTAAACAAAGGGAATAATGACACCCATCAACAAATTGGAGGAGAATAATCAAATTTTTTCAAGTTTCATCTAATCTTTATTGGCAGAGGATAAGGTACTTGACCTAACTCCCTTAACCTCAATCCCACCACCTTCCATTCTCTCTAATGATGAAGTTAAATCCATAAAATATATTCATAATCATGCCACTTATGGGAAGGAAATGGAAGTCATGGTTGATGACCTCATAATCATAGTATTAAATTTCATTGAGGACGCATTAAAGACATATGCCAGAATTATTAAGATTCAGTTAAAGTTCACTACAACACTCAAAGGGTATGAATCGGAAACTAAAATTATAGAGTGAATGTATTCAAGATCGTAGACTAATGAGTGATACGAGATGTTCAAATACTTTTGGAAAACAAGGTATTTGATTATGCAAAGTTGAATTTGTCTAGGAAGTGGGTTTTCAACATTGACTGGAAGATAAAGGTTCTTGAAGAGGCCATTGGAGAACTCATAAACATGTTACAAAAAGGATAAGACTTAAAATCTTGTCTCATGACCGCTTTCCAAGATATGAACTTCCAAATCTTCAAGAATAATTCAAATGATAAATTCATTATAAAAAAATCAAGTTTATGTTTAAGAAATTTGTTAAAGAAGATTTGTTCAAATAGGATGCCATATCAAAGGAGAAGATTAATAAAATTTATAGATTGTAGGAAGCTACCACAGATGCCAATAAGGAGCTCTTATAAAATGTAGTGTTTGGAAAAGAAATGGAAAAGTGTTTGGGAAGTTGAAATCATGCAACAACCAATACAACAATTCCTCGGGGCATGGAAATAGATGAGGCATTGAAAAGATTCATAAATCAAGTTGTTGTATATATCTCCCCGGGTAAATATAGTCAGCACAAAGTGTCAACATGCAAAAATTTGCACCCAAGGCGCAAGTTGGAGCGCACAACACAAAGTGTCGACATGTGAAAATTCGCGCCCGAGGTGCAAGTCAGGGGGTGCACAGCACAAAGTTTTGACATGTGAAAATTTGTGCCCAAGGCGCATGGTGGGTGCACAAAGACAAAGTGTCGACATGTAAAACTTTGTGCCAAAGGCGCAGTGAGGGGGCACAAAGACAAAGTGTCGACATGCAAAAATTCACGCCCGAGTGCGGTGGGCGCGCGACCTAAAGTGTCGACATGCGAAAAATTTTTCCTAACGCGCAGGCTGGGGGCACACATCACAAAGTGTCGACATGTGAAAATTCATGCCCAAGGTGCAGGTTGGGGGCACACATCACAAAGTGTCGACATGTGAAAATTTGCCCAAGGCGCAGATGGGGCGAGACAACCCGAAGTGTCGACATGTGAAAATTTGAGCCTGAGCGCAGTGGGCATACAAAGACACAAAGTGTCGACATGCAAAAATTCACGCCCAAGGCGCAGGCTAGGGGCGCATAGCACAAAGTGTCGACATGCAAAAATTCACACCCAAGGCGCAGGCTAGGGGCACACAGCACAAAGTGTCGACATGCAAAAATTTGCACCCAAGGCACAGGCTGGGGGCGCATAGCACAAAGTGTCGACATGTGAAAATTCGTGCCCAAGGCACAGGTTGGGGGCGTACATCGAAAACGTCAACACCACATTTTCAGCACCTATGGCACACTTAAGAGTATGTTGACATAAGGATTGATGTGCCACGGTGCATCTTCAGGAGGTGCAACATTTTGGTCGTTGACACCCTAGACGAAAAAGCAAACCACGGCGTAGATATTCAAATGGCCATAACTTTTCACAGGGAGCTCGGATTCAAGCAAGGTTGGACTTTTCAGAAAGCTTATGAGGTCCTTTGTCAAAATATGACTAGATGTATTTAATTAGGTGAGAAAAAGTTCTTAAAAAATTCAAAATACAATTTGCCATTTTTGGGTTTCTTTAGGGTTCTCACCTACCGCGAAATGAGATGAATTAAATGCAACCTAGAGGTGGTTGGGGTAGATTTGGAATTCCTTTCTCTTTCCTCTCTCATTCTTCCTATAAATTTTAAAGAGGGGATTCTTTATAAAGGTGGGACATTCTTGTTTTTCCCTCCCTTCTTCTCTTTGGTAGGTGAATTTGTGGACTCCAAGCCTCCCATCTAAAACCGTAATGCAACTTTGCCTCTTGGAATTTTGTAGTGTGTTGTATCAATCTTTGGAGAAACTAATGCATGTCTATGGATGATTCTCAACCCTATCTATGTTCATTTGCATCCTCCCGATCTTTCACTACAAATTTTTTTATCTCAGCATGATCTTGCATTACATTTTAATGTTTTGTGTTTATTGGCAAGAGTGTGTTCTTCATTCCTCGGTGCATCACCTTTGTTAGTTTAGGTTTTATTTTATGCATCTTATTACCCCTGTCTCCTTGGAAATTCAGTTTAGGTTTTTGAGTAAACCCTCTGCATTTTTACATGTGCATCTCGAAAGAGGAATAGGAACCGCCTTCATCCGAAGAAATTTTTCGATTTCGCAAGGTCCCATACTTGGAAAAGCTCCATGTTACACAATCACACTGAGAGTCTCAACCCATTGAGTTGCAAACAATCAAGGGTGCTGTGATTCGCCATCAACAGTTTTGGCATGCCCGATGGCGGACCAAGAGGTCATTCCACAAGATTTGAAGGAATTTTCAAGAAATTTGGACTTAGAAATTACAAGTTCTCCAATTTCAGATTTTTCACTTTCTAGGCTGAACTCTAAAATCAATTTTCAAGGGCTTAACTTGCTCAAAACAAGTAAAAAATTCACCACCTAATAGATCGGGGATAATCTTCAAAAGGGTATTCTTAGATTTTTGAGATTTTGACTTTCAAAATTTCATAGTTTTTAGTATTTCGGGTTTTCCCAGGTGTTGAGCATGTCCCAAGTTTCACCTGTACCTTTCGGGATTAGTAGCTGCACAACAAGACCTGATAACCGAATTGAAGAACTATATCTTTCAGGTCCTTCAAAGTTTTAAATTCTATTTTTAATATTGTCAGGTTTGGTGTGTAACTTGGCAGAATCTAGCCTTTTGAGGCTCATTATCTAACACATCTGGTGACTCCAAAGGGATAGAATTCAGTGGTGTAGTAGCACAGGTTGCCCAGGTACATGAGAAGAATTCGAACCAGGTCTAATACTCGAGAAGAAGGGTTATTTGTCTACTTGCAGCTATCACCAGGCAGAGGAAGGAGAGGAAGAAGACCACAAAGATCACCATCTCCACCTAACAGGACTTTATCAACCCCTCCACCTGGTAGACCTTTCATCCAATCAACAAGGGTTCTCAAGCCAATCAAAATGGTGCAACAAAACCCTTTTGTCAACTTCACTGGCAGCAGCCCACTTTCCCTCAATGCACAGAATCTAGTTCCAATTGCAGCATTGAAGAACATTCCATTTTTCACTGGAGAAAATCATACCACTCCTGGTGATCATGTCAAATACATTGCTAACATTTGTGCAATCCATGAGATAAATGAAATGGATGTTGCTGTCAAATTACTTTGGAATCTTCGTTCAAAGGGAAGGCATTGCAATGGTTTAGGAGCCTTGGAGCTGGTTCTATCCAAAATTGGAATCAGTTATGCATAGTTCTCCATGAGCAGTTTGGAGAAAAGGGAGACAATTTGTCTCTACTAGAACAATTGACAACTATCAAGAGAGCTCCCAATGAGTAGTTGACTGACTTCAACTTCAGATTTCAAAGGTCTTGGGATAGGATTCCAGTGGCCATTAGGCCAACAGCTGAAGGTGCTTTTCTATATTATCTTAAGGCTTTGAATTCTGATATTTCTATGTTAATTCAATCTATGGGAGGCACAACCTTATTGCTTATAGCATTGCCATTAGGGCTGAAAACTATCTTATTCAAGCTGGTAAGCTGGCTCCTAGGCCTCCCATGCCCTTGTATCCAAACTTATAAAATCCAAGCACTAGTCAAGCACCCACTTTGGCTCCTATTCCCACTCCTAGAAATCAAAGTTCAAATGAAACTTCTACTTCATCCTCTAGTGCTTCAAATGAACTCCAAGAGGTCATGAAACAATTGAAAAATTTGGGAAATGAGCTAGTTACACTCAAAACCTTATTATTAGCCTCAAGCTCAACCTAATAGGCAACCATACTAGCCCAATAGGCCACCCAATCCAGCTACAAATCAAAGCCAAGTAATTCCTCCCACTAATAGACCATTTCAGCCCTATAACCCCAATGTTGCATCTTCTTCTAAAGCATTAGTGCCAGTGCAAAAAAACATAGCTCAAGAGTATGATTGGTGTTTCCCATGCAATGAACCTCACAACCAATCTATGTGCTTCAATGGTGCTTTGAACCAAGCCTTGATGGTGACAAATCCTGGCGTGGAGGGTGAAGTGAGTCAAGAAACAAATCAGCAACAAGGGACATCTCAGAAAAACACAACTCCAAATGATACCGCACTTGTGAATTGGCAAGCTGAGGATTTTTGTGGCATGAATCAAACAATTTCTCAGAGTGTAGAAGCTAACACAAGATCAAAGAAGAGGAATATTGGTGAAGGGTAGTCATTGGCTCCAAGTCATCTACAACCTTCCATCACTCCACAAGGTATTGGTAAGTAAAGTACGATTCCAAACACACAAGGACAGCCCAAACCACCTTCTAATCCAACTCAAATTCCAGGTTGTTGTTGCCCATGCGCAAGAAATGAATGTGCAAGTTAAAGGACAACAAAGATATCTTTCATCCCCATTTAGCATCATTGATCAAATGAAGAAGAAAAATGTGAATATATCAATGTGGGAATCTTTATCCATCCCAGGCCAAAGATATCTTCTACAAGTTGTCATGAAGAATTGGTCAACTTCGAACTAGCAAGTCCCTATGCAAGAGAATTTCCTCAAAAATGTTGCTCAGCCTAAAGGGAATCATAGAGGACAACAAGGTAAAGTTCTGAAACCCCCTCCATTCTATGTTTCATTAATCATTGGGGATAAACTAGTACACAATTGCATGATTGATTCTGGGGCAAGTAGTTCTGTCATGCCCAAGAAAATAGCTGATCAGTTGGGTCTCCAATATGAAGTCATATCAAAGGGGGTAGTGCAATTGGATGGGATAGCAGTAGCAATGGTGGGAGTGATTAAAGGTTTGAATCTTACCTTACATGCATGCCCCAACATTACCGTTTTGCAAGATGTGTCAGTGATAGATTTTCCACCACTCTTTGCCCTATGCTTATCAAGGGATTTCACAGCTAGAATTGGAGGCTACTTATCTGCTGACTGGTCACACATGTTGTTTAGAACAAGATATGGTACTAAGGTCACAATCAGATCTGAACCAATTGCAAACTTTCATATTGAGCCTCATACTCCAAGCCAAATCAATGCCAATTGTTCAACATTTGATCAAGAAGATTATCCAAGCACAGATGAAGCTGACACCAAAGTTGGAAGCATCCTAGATTTGACTCTTGATGAATGGGCGAGCAAGGTACATGCTTTTGATCCCTACCAAGAAGTAGAAGAATTTGAGCTAGGAGTCTATTGCATACATGAAGAAAACTAGCCTATTCCTAGCATCACCAAACAAGACCATAAGGATGACAATGAGGTATGGCAATTATTTTTTGATTGATCAAGGAGTAGGCAAGGTGCAGGAGGAGGAGTTATGCTTGTTTCACCTCAAGGCATCAAATATTATTCATCTTTCCATTTCTAGTTTTCCTGTTCAAACAACACAGTGAATATGTGGCCTTGATTCATGGACTTCATTGGGCCAGGAAAAAGGGCATAAAGAACTTGCAAGTGTTTGGAGATAGCGAGCTAATCGTCAACCAAGTCAGGGGACAACATGCTACAAAGAATGACCTGTTGAGGAACTACAAGAATAGGGTATGGGACCTCATTGAGGATTTCAAAGCTTTCAACATCGTGTCCATACCCAGGAATAAAAATGAAGCCGTGGATAGGCTCGCAGCAGTTGGAGCAATGTTTGATGTGGTTGACAACATCAGAAGGGGAAAAACACAACCACATATGCATGTGATTGTGAGGCCAGTAGTTCAAGATAATAACACAAGCTAGCAAGTGTTTGAGAATGATCAACAGATTGTCAATTTTTTAAAAGAAGAGGTGGAATTCTCACTAGGAATCGGGACATACTAGAGCGGCGAGGGGATCAAGTAGTGCAGTGCAAGGAAAAACAAGATTCCTAAGGGTTTAGTAACGTTGGATTCTATCTTCAACCCTAACAACTAGTTCCATAAGGAAAAGGCTAACATACAGGTCAAGAGAGAGATTCAGAGCCAATTCTGGTTGGAGAAGGAAAAACACTTCAAATTGGTAAAGTGGCCATTGAGCGGAGAGAAATCAGATTTCATACAGCTTTGCCAAGAATTTCTAGATGTCTTCACACTGGAGCTATAACGACTTGAGAGCATTCAATCCAAAGTTGGCACAACATACCATAGAATTGGATCCAGATGCTAAGCCCATTAGGCAGAAGCAGAGACCAGTCAACCCTCACATTGAGCCTCTAATGAAGAAAGAGATAAAAAAGCTAATAAAGGAAAACATTATATTCCCGATAAAGCACTCAAGTTGGGTTGCAAACTTGGTTCCGGTCAGGAAGAAGAGGAGAAATTAGATTGTGTGTGGACTTCCGAGACCTCAACAGGGCATCTCTCAAAGACCATTACCCACTTCCTTCAATGGAACAAATATTGCAAGTGGTGTCTGGTTCGGAGAGATTCTCTCTCCTAGATGGCTACTCAGGGTATAATCAGATAATGGTGAAAGAAGATGACCAGTTCAAGACGGATTTCACCACCAAATGGGGTACCTATGCCTACAAGAAGATGCCATTTGGGCTATCAAATGCTAGAGCCACTTTCCAAAAGGCAATGGATATGGCATTCAAGGGATTGATCAACAAAATAGTTCTGATATATCTTGACGACATCACTGTATTCTCAAAAAATGTAGTGGATCACCTCTTTCATTTGAGGCAGGTATTTCAGAGGTGTAGAAGATTTGGGGTATCATTGAATCCCAAAAAATGCATATTCTTGGCTCACGAAGGAAAACTTCTAGGCCATATTGTTTCAAAGGAGGGGTTGACGATTGACCCAAAAAGAGTTGAAGCAATTCGAGTGTTGCCATTGCCAAGTCATAAGAAGGCTCTTCAAAGCTTCTTGGGGAGGATCAATTTTCTCTGCGCAGGTTTGTTCCAAACATTGCAGCTCTCGTAAAGCCAATAATGATGATGTTAAAGAAGAGCATGGCATTTAAGTGGACATCTCAGGGCAAGGCAAGTTTTGAGGGAATAAAAGAGGCTATATCTCAAGCTCTAACTCTGGTCAATACAGACTTTTCAAAAGACTTCATGCTATATGCCTTCGGTGGTGGAGACACCATTTCGCAATCTAGGTACAACAAAACAAAGAAGGATTAGAACAAGCAGTTGCTTTCTTCAATCAAGGCTTAGAGGAATACGAAAATAGGTACTCTTTCATTGAAAAGCTTGTCCTTGCAATGATCAGGAGCTTAAAGAAATTCAAGCACCTAGTCTCAAATAACAAGATCCAATTGTTGGTCTCTCATGCGGAGTCAAGGACTTCCTTCTAAACAAGGATCTGAAAGAGAAGCATGCGGGATGGATCACTCATGTCATGGAGTATGACATTGAAATTAAGGTCACTAAACTATTACATGGAAAAGGACTATGTGAACAACTAGATTTGAGTCGGCAAGTTGAAGCGAGTGATGATGAAAAGAGACTGTCTTGGTACTACAGGATGGTCAAGAACAGGAAAATGATGACGTGCCCGCTCCTTGTTGGACTCGAAATATGAAACACTTCGAGCAGGCCTATGCCCTCCGAAATGAGAAAAGCAAAGAGGAGATACTTTAGATTACAAGCCATTCCATATGTGCTTGTTGATGGTGTTTTTTTCAAGAAAGACATCAATGGAGTTCTACCGAGGTGCATTGGGACAAGTCGAATTGAGAGGTTGTTACAAGATTTTCACGATGGAGATTCTAGAGGACATTTTTCCGCACCGATAACATCTCTCAAGATAATGAACGTAGGCTATTATTGGCCCACGTGTTCAGCGATCGCTATACATGGATAAGAAAGTGTAAGAAATGTGCACTCTTCACGGGTAAATAAATACTAACAGCGCTTCCATTGCACCAAATTTTGGTTGACCAACCATTTATGCAATGGGGATTGGACTTCATCGGGGTCATCGGTCCAAACTCAAGCCAAGGCCACAAGTGGATTCTCACGGCAACGGACTATTTCACCATGTGGATCAAGTAGTAGCGCTTTGTTGGTCGTCAAATAGGACTTTTAAGAAGAGCAACAGTCAGGGGACAAGAAGTCCCTCCTCTTTAATGGGAGAGGTTCCCTTATTCAGAAACGAACTTATTTACAAATATACAAAACATGATTTTATGGTTGAACTTGGATATTACGAAAGTGTTTTCCACAAGGATCATCAGTTACAAAAGGACTGAGGAAAGGAAATACGAGGATGAGCAGAAGAGCAACATGCAGAATTATAGATAGCAGAATAATCCTTTATGTATACGAAGTTGCAGTGAATTTAAAACAAGATCGTTTGCACAAGATGAGATTACCAGACACAAAGTTCTGTAAATAACCTTCTTTAGATTCATTAATCAAGGACACAAAGTTCCTTCTTGGTTATACAAGATCACTATACTCGCAATATTTGAAAATATGCAATCAGTGAGACTAACGAACTAGAAACAAATGATCTCCACGAAATTAAAAGAAAACACAGAGATAACAGAGATTAGATAGACAATGAATGGAAAGCCCTTTTGTATTGATTTCTTTCTGATCTATTTACACTTTCAGAAAATACGCCAAGTTCTTCCTCCCCTTTGGAATGGCGTGGAAAGGCCATTATATAGCTTACAAATCAGTTATTCTTTGTAACCGCTTCTTTAACCGAGAATAGTTAAGGACCGCCAATCGTAACGCCTTAACTTCTTACAAAGAAAACGGAAAAAGAAAGGGAAGAAGAGAAAAGAACAAGGAGAAGAAGACAGGTGGCCAGTCACTGAGAGGGACCCACTGACTTCAGAATCCGCTGCCTGAACTTCTTTAACGCCTCAGCTATGTCTCTGCCACGAGGGACTGACGTGTTGGTCATAGACTGAGTCCAAAATCCAAGACACTTCTCCATCTCATTATCAAACTCGACATGAGTATGATAATCTTTGTTTGCTTCTTCAATGGCGATTGAAGAGAGCAAATCTCCTTCATTTTCTCCTTGGACATGGAACTTTCCTTGAGTAGGTTATCTTTGACAAAAGCTCTGAATTGAGCTTTGATTTCTTGCAAGGAAAGGGAAGTACCAAAAGTCTCATCCTGGAGATGACAGTGTATATCTTTGAAAGCAGAGACCACCAGTGTCTTGAAAGCTTCACCCTTCTGCCAACTGTTCTTCAATTCTCCCAAAGCCTCCTCCAGGACTCTGATCTTCCACTCCACACTGTAGACCCAAGACTTCGACAGATTATCCTTTGCATCATCAAAGACTTTACTCGCCAACAGAACGTTCTCATCTGCTTGTCCCATGAGTCGGAGGTCTACAATGCAACTGCTCCAGAGTTTGAGCTCTTTATCCATGATAGTGATAGTGGAGGAGAGCTTCAGTTGTACATTGCTCACCTTTTCATGGAGTTTGAAAGCTTCATCGATGAAGTTTAATCCAGCAACAAGCATGTCATCTACCATGGCTTCCATAGCTCTGCCATAGACAGAATACTTGTGCATATCTTTGATGCTCTGTACTTCATCTTGGCTTAGAATTACAGGAGGTGGGAGAGTAGTCAATGGGGTAGGGTCCAAAACTTTGTTCTTAGACAAAAGAGACTTGATGAAACCTGTGAGAACTTGGGCTTGTTCTTCCAACTGTTCAATAGTTTGTTGCCCTTTCTCTACCCTTCCAATGACTCTTGTGACTGTTTCCTGAAGGTTGTGAATTTCACCTTCAGGAGTAGACTCCCCCATTGGGATTCTTGAAAGCTCCAAGTCAGATGCCAGCAAGTCTGATTCTGATTTGTCTACTGTAGGCTTGGCAATCTCCAGGAAATACCGACCTTGAGCATCCGACACTATTCTCGAAGTAGTTCTCGGCTTTCTTGCACGAGAAGGAGTGGTGCCCAACAAGGTCAGCAATAAAGATCGAAATTTGGTCCCAAGCTCCGAGAGGAAAGTTTTCTCTTCTATTGTCAACCGCAGGTTGCACCCACGCAAAAGAGGAAGAGGAATCAACAGAGGGGCAAGGGGACCAGAGACAGAGAGCTCATGACGCTCAAGGTCTCAGCAGTAATTTGTTGATTCGAGTTGAGAAGTGAGTGGGGCAATTGGGGCAATTACGACGTAAGAGTCAATGTCACCCGAAAGCTCGGTGCTCTAGATTTTTTGTCTTTATCACCGGATCCTCGTGGAGCATTTGCAAGAGTTGGTACTTCACTTTCTTCACTTTCACTGAGAACAATGATGTTCTCTGGTCCCATAGGCAACTCTGCCTGCTTTCTTTGAGGATCACTTTCCACAGGCTCCTTCTTAACTTCCTTGAGCTTCTTCTGGTACACTTGAGTGGATGGAGAAGGAGTAGAAGCTGCAGGTCCTTGTATTGATGAAGCAGGAGGGGTCTTCACTGGTGTTTCTAACCTTGGAATAGATGCTTCTCTTCTTGGTGTCGATGCATCTTTAGAAGAAGATTCTCCTAAATGCCTCCTAAATTCTCGAACCATCCTGTCAAACCAGACCTTAGTCCTGACTAAGACTGGAGCAAGAATCTCAGCCAGATCATCCCTCTCTTTCCTGTTCCAATCCAGGTCCTCCAAAGGGGTGTGCTTAATCACATTTTCATACTCATACGAGTATAGATCAGAATTGTCATCCTGGAGACCTTCAGGAACTTGGTACATACCGAGTTCTTGGATCAATTGCAGGGAGAACCTGCCACAATGCCTTCTCCTGGCTTCAAAATCATCTGCACAGTCAGCCCAGTAGTCTTCTGCATCTGCCCTATGATGGTAGATTATCTTGATGTTCCGTTCAATAAACTTCTTCAGGTCAAAGCAGGTCCTTGGCTTGAAGAAGTGAACGGTGATAGGAACAAGGGCTCTCTCTATATTCTGTGCGTCCAGGGCTGTTTTGCAAGTGTAGTTTCCCAGAGAGATGGGAAAGTGCAAGCCAGAAATCTTCTTATCTCTGCAAGTCCTGTGCAACTTGTCTAGTTGCCTGCATATTTCTATCAAGGCCATTTTATCATTGCAGAACATGGGAAGCCGCAGAGGAGTGCTCTCATAGCCAGCAAGCCTGATATAAGAAAATTTCCTGAATTGGATGAAATAAGCACCATATTGCGATATCAGGTTCATGGCTTCATCTGAAAACCTTCTAGCAGTATCACCTTCGAGCAGTCTAACCACGTACATGGTGAAAGCATCATTGACCCTTCTGAAATTACGGTTGCTGTCTCTGTGGTGAATCTGCGGGGCAAGAAACATATATCTGGATCATCTTTGTGTGCATCTATATAAGAAAAACCGAACCACTGCCTTGATGCTGCCAGAGTATACATCAGATACGAAGTCATGTAGAACTTCTTCATTTGCTGCACATTGGACAGCTGCTCCGCCAAATTCATGCTTATGATTTCCGCCCAATTTATGTTTTGCATTCCTTCGCACACCATGCTGATGAGCGGGCACATCCAGAAGTGAAATTCGTTGGTAGAGGGCAAACCCATAACCCGAGCCAGCAAGATTATGAAGTCTGACAACTCTTCATTGAAATCTACTCGGAAGAGGGTTTTGGTCAGACGAGAAGCTCCTTTCTTAGGGTTCTTCAGCCAGGACTTCGCCACTCGTGCCTTATATTTGTCACTGTCTTGGTCGAACAGGGTCTGTGCTTGATCTCGGGAAACGACTATGGCATTATCCATCTCTGGAATTCTCAGAGCAGTGCTAATGGCAGCGGCATCCAATTTGGCGATGAGTTCCCCATGTATATTAGTCAATTCACTCGAAACGGGTCGAAGTGAGCTCCGCATGAAAGCACGGTATCAGCACACTGTACTGAGATTGGGAAACCTCCAGCAAAAGCCAAACCACTATCGTGAATCATCTGCGCCATTGGCGTAGGGTTTGCGTCCGCCATTCTTGCCCAAAAATCACCGAAGTCAAGATGACGAGCTTCGCTGTCCCCAATATTGCAAACGGCAGACTCAAGTGGAGAAATTTGTTCCTGTCCCTGGAATTTGATCTTCATATTGATAGTCTCTGAGGGGTAACCTAGACTCTGGAAGGAATTACAGAGGGAGGGGAACGCGCGCAAGTTTGCAAATTGCAAGATTTCGAGCAAAAGATAGCAATGGAAGTAGTGTGAAAATGCAAAGGGGAAATGCTCGTTAAATAGCCGTTTAGGAGAGAGAAAGACCATGAATGCGCATTTAATACATAACCACCAATTTGAATAAGCATGATAATCGGGTAGAGTGGGAAAAATAGCACGAATGACACTTGGTACGCTTGGGACATGTGAGACGTGAATGTGCGAAACACGCGGCTCGGCCCCGCTTCGGGTGAAACAGGAGAAGATGCACAAATGCATTTTTGGGACATTCGGGTGTTTCAAATAAAATGGAACAAGAGGCCCGTTTGGACTTGGACGTTTGGGGCGAAAAGTTCGGCACGCGACTCGGCCGGGTGAAAATGGAACAACTTTCACTTTTTGATTTGGGCGTTTGGAACAAGAAAGTGCGAAAGTCGCGTTCGGTGTTTCGGGGAACAAGAGGCCCGTTTGGACTTGGGACGTTTGGGATGAAAAGTTCCGAAGTACGCGACTCGGCCGGTTCGGGTGAAAATGGAACAACTTGCACTTTTTGATTTGGGACGTTTGGAACAAGAAAGTGCGAAGTACGCGGTTCGGGTGTTTCGGCCGAAATTGGAACATCTCGCACAAAAAGTTTTGGGACACTTGGGACAAAAAGTTCCGACGGGCCCGAAAATGGAACAACTTCGGGGATTTCGGCCGATCGGGGAACAGAATGCACTTTCGTACTTGGGACAGGCGGGACAAAAATGTCCGACAGGCCCGAAATACATACAAAATGACCCAAAACACAGATTTTCTCAATTTTCACGGCTTAGGCACTTTAGAGAAAACACTCATAACTCAAAATTTTGAAATTTTACTTTTATCAGAGCAGGGAATTTTGAGTGGACAACAGCTGGCTCCTTCTGGGGATGACTTGGCATAAATTCAAGGAATGAGGCAAGGCAAGAACCTAGACAAACTCGGGGAAAGCAGACCAGTGCCTTATCCATTGGGCCACGGAGTCAAAAGAACACCAATACAGAGGGCAACACACCAAAACAACAAAAGGAAAACACACCAAAAGCAGAGAAGCAAAAACACTGTACAGAATATACAAGGGACTCCCTAATCACCTAGGACTTGAACAACTTGAGATACTGCCCACTATAAGGAAGTGGGAGAGAAGAACCATCCATGTAATCAAGATAAAAGGAATTCTCACCAGCAAAGTGTCTGATCTTGAAAGGTCCGAGCCACAGGGAATCAAATTTTCCATGGCTGCCACGAGGTTCATGTCTTTTGTCCCATAACAATATGGATGTCTCCAACTTGGAAATCTCTGAACCTAGCTTTCTTGTCAAACAGGACCTTTACCTTCTGCTGGTGAACAGATATCCTATCAAGCAACCACCAATCTGCTTCATTCAAATGTGCAGTACATAATTCTCTTGTCCAGGCATCTCTGAAACTAGTATCCTCGATGGCCTTCATTAGATGCAAGGCCGGCAGTTCCACTGTCACTGGCAATTGAGCTTCTACTCCATATACCACTTGAAAAGGAGACATTCCAATAGCTCTCTTTGGTGTGATCCTGTCTGCCCAAAGAGCATCATAGAGCTTCTTGTGCCAGTTTCGCTGAGACTCATTGACTAACTTCCTTATGATAGTCACCAGATTTTTGTTAGTAGATTCTGCCTGCCCATTTCCTTGAGGGTAGTAATCTGAAGAGTGAGCCAAAGAAATACCATACCCATAGCAGAAGTCCATTATCTCAGCTGAAGAGAAATTCGAGGCATTATCTGTTACAATCTTGTTAGGCACACCATACCTTACCAAGATGTTCTCTTTGATGAAGCTGCATACCACTTCAGAAGTAGTGCTCTTGACCGGAATAGCTTCCACCCATTTGGTGAAGTAGTCAGTGGCAGTAAGTACATGAGTGTGACCAGCACTAGAAGCAGGATTGAGTGTACCAATGAAGTCCAAACCCCACTGTTGAAATGGCTCCTCAATCACAACTGGCTTGAGAGGCAAAGAAGCCAATTTAGGTCTTCCCACAAAGGTCTGGCAGGCCTCACATTTATCCACCCACTTGGATGCATCTCTGAACAAAGAAGGCCAGTAGTATCCTCCCCGGAGTATCTTATGAGCTGTAACCGTTGATGAATAGTGCCCTCCACATGCCTGATCGTGAAAAGCTGAGAGCAACTTTCTCTGTTGTTCTTTGTCCACACACTTTAGAAATCTCCCATCCAAGCCACGTTTAAACAAAGCATTTTCCCATAATACATATTGTGCTGACCTCAATTTAACAGTCCTCTTTTCTTTGGCAGTTAAATGAGAGGGGCATTCCCCATAGGTGAGAAAATGGGTGATGTCAGCATACCATTCGTCAAACTCCGAACTAAGGAATGTAATAAAGAGGAAGGTCAACTTTCTCCAAAGTTCATGCTTAGCTCCTTCAGCAATGAGCTCACAAAGATCTTTTCCACAAACCAGCTTGGTCGGCTTAATGTCAATGTCATACTCTTGGACCTTAGCAACCCAATTCCCTCTTTTGGATCCAAATTCTTGTTGTGTGAGAATTGACTTAACAGTGGTATCTGGAACCAGCACTATGGAATGAGAGTTGAGGATGTAAAAGTGAAATTGCTTGACAGCTTTAACCACCGCAAAAGCATGTTTCTCCATCATAGTATATTTCAACTCATGATCCTTCAGAATATAGCTCATGAATGCGATTGGTAGCTCATGCTCATTAGAGTCTTCTTGAGTTAAGACAGCAGCCAGGGTATTATCCGTAGCATAGCAATAGATGATGAAATCTCTATTGAAATCAGGACAGGCTAAAACAGGAGTTTTAGCGATAGCTCTCTTGATACCTTCGAAGGATTCCTTTCCTTCAGAAGACCAACCAAATGTTTGTTTTCCTTTCATCATCTGAGAAATATTCAAAGTTAATTCTGCAAAATCAGGGATGAATCTTCTCAAGAAATTGATCTTACCGAAGAAGGAGTGCACGCCCTTTTTACTGGTTGGGAGAGGAATTTGCTGGATGGCTTGAACTCGTTCAGATCAATCTTAATCCCATCCTTGGAAACGATGTGCCCTAATAAATTTCCCTCGACACAAAAGACAGATTTTTAGGTTCGAGAGATCCCATGCTCTCTCGCATCTCAAAGCAGAATCTGCTCTCTAGGTGGTCAAAATGATCCGTTCTTGTCTTGGAAAACACACGCAGTCATCAAGGTAGATGACAATACACTTCCCTTTTAAGCTTCCAAAAGCCGATCCATAGCTCTCTCGGAAAGTGGCACCAGCATTAATAAGCCCAAAAGGCATTCTCTTGTAAGCAAAGGTGCCCCAAGGAGTAGTGAAAGTTGTTTTATGTTGATCTACAGTATCAACCTCTACCTGATTGTATCCAAAAAATCCATCAAGCATAGATAACATTTCGAGCTCACACGCTTGCAATATTTGATCCATCATGGGAAAAGGATAATTATCTTTCGAGAAGCCCGATTCAGTTCCCGAATTGACACATGCGGATCTCACCATTTTTCTTCCTGACAGGCACAATGTTTGCAATCCATGTTGAATGGTGAATAGGAAAGATAATTTTAGCTTTCAACAACTTTTGTATCTCCTGAAAGATGGTGTCAGCTACTTTGGGGTTGTATTGTCTCTGTTTCTGCTTGAAAGGCTTAATTCCAGGCTTGAGGGGAATAGAGTGCTGCATATCTTTTGGTTTGAAAGCTTTCAAATCTTCATAAGAGTAAGCGAGAACATCTTTATACCTTTTTAGAAGATCAATTGCTTTTCTCCTCTCATTTGCTTTATGCAACATTTCCCAATGTTCACTAGCTTAGGGTCAGTAGGACTCCCAATGTCAATCTTATCGTACTCAGCTGATTGCTGAGGCCCAGAAGAAGCTCTAGATTTCACATACCTGTCATGCTTATCAAATAGTTCCTCCAAACTCACCAACCCTTTAGGAATCTTGTTTCCTTTGAGATTGATGCATCCATCTTGATCTGTTTCTTCTGCATGGGCGACTGTTTGGTCAAAGGGCACACTCTCACGAGGCAGGTTGTCACTTCCCTCAAAATACAGTTGTTCGAAATTGCCCTTGAGTTCCAGGAAGGAAAGCAAATGTTGATCATTATTGAAGACTTGCCAGTTATTGGCATTATCAGGTACACTAGGCCGATGGACCATCTCAATGGTGAACTTATCCTGAGAAAAGTCAGGATGAGGAATCAGTAGTGATCCTGAGACTGCCAACGAATCAGCCCTGCTGTTCTTTTCCCTAGGTACTGCTTCAATAGAGAAAGCATCAAGGAACTCAATAGAATCCCAAACCTGATTCCGGTAATGCCTTAACCTTCCATTTTTTACTTGAAAAAGGTTTCTGACCTGCTTTACAATCAACTCTGCATCACCACGAGCCAGAAGATTCTTTATACCTTGTTCTTTGGCCACCTGCAATCCGAGAATGAGAGCCTCGTATTCTGCTGTGTTATTAGTATTCTCGAACTGTAACTTGAATGAAAAGGGGTGTAGGCTTCCTTCAGGTGACACTAGCAGGACACCAGCTCCAGAACCAGCTGAGGAACAACTTCCATCAAATTCTAAAATCCAAACCCCGTTAGGATCTCTAGGGGACACTTTGGGGGGTGGGATTTCATCAGGGGACATAATCATGTAATTACCATGACCCATATCCTCATAGAGTATTTGTGCTTTAGGATCATCCGTCTTCTGCACAATATACTCAGATTGTTTCTCAGGCAGCAGCTTCTTCATTTGTCCATTAACCGGTACAAGGGCATGCGACCAATCCATTTGAATTTCCCCACCCACATCTTTACAAAAGTTCCTACTTAGCAACATCCCGTATGAAGGAGGGATATCTGCTACTAGGATGGTAGCCAACACTTTCTTTTCAGGCAAGGCAGCAAAGGCCACTTGCGCATCTTTAATTCTCCCGACCAGGGGCACTTCTTTACTTTCCATGGAGTAACAGGATCCATAAGTGCGAGTGAGGGTCAGGCCTAAAGCATGAGCTACTTTAGCAGCATTACGTTATCTCGAAGCTCCGAGTCTATGACACACACACCATCGAGCTTATGGCCAGCTATTAGTAGTGTTACGTAAAATGGTTTAATTTTTTCACCAAAGTGAGGTGACAAAGCCTACTGATCACCGGGTGGTGTGAAGGAGGAGTAGGTAGAAGGCCTTTAGAAGTGGTCTTAGAGCTGGAATTGACAAAGTGGATCATTTTGGCAAAGGCTTTGGGATGGGTTTGATAGTACTCAGCTTCTGAGATTTGGACCTTGGTCTTTTTCAGGTGATCAACAATATCAAAGGATCCAGAGGTGGACGGGCCATCATCATTTGAAATCCTAGGCTTATCAACTTTAGGAGAAAAAGAAGAAACAACTTTGGTAGCAGGATTGATAGGACTCACCTTTGGTGCAGAAGGAGTAGGGATAGGAAATCCTCTTTTTGCAATAACAGGGATAGTTGCCGACTGCTCCTTAGATTTCTTTATGGGCTGTGTCACCTTCTCCTTCTGCTTTGTCTGTTCTCGAGTCATGACAGCAAATGATTCACTATTCATGTCTGCTACCACTTCATCATAATCATCTCCATCATCGATGCCCTCAAAGGGTAAATAAATTAACCCGAGATCCCTCAAGTTCTTCTACCTCATCATCAAATTCTTCCACATACTCCTCGCAAGCTTCATTGTCTTCATCATCATCTGGTTCTTCAACCTCACAAGTTGCATTCACGGGAACTTTAACGGAGGTCCTTCAAGTGCTAGTCTTGTTTGAGAAGCCGGCAAACGATTCCTGGGCTGGAAATTTCTTCTTGGAACATCTGCATAAGGGGCATGCTGAGCCAATTGTTTCTTTATAGCAATAAGATCATTCGCAAGTTTCTGAACTAATGGATCAGTGTTAGGTCCAGGGGTGGAAGAGGAAGAAGCAGCGGACCTAGATTTGGGAGGGTCTCTTCTCAACTTCCCTGACATGATCAAGTCATCCTCGATACTAACAGCAAGAGTTTGATCCTCGACCAATGTTGCGAGATTAGCCCTTCTTAGTGCATAACTAACCTTGGGCGTTTGAGCATTTAGGAAGAAACACTTTTGAATTTGATCAACAGGGCGAGTATTTACAGGAATCTTGTTGATCAGTCTGTTGAATCGGGCCACAAACTCTCTCATGGGTTCTTGTGAATCTTTCTTTATCTGAGAAATTTGGGCAAGCAAAGCATGCACATCTTCTGCCGGCTTGAAATGGTTTTCGAACTGAGTTCTCATCATGTTCCAAATGGTGATAGCGTTAGGCTGGAAGGTGGTAAAACCAATCAGCAAAGATTGTCTTATAACATCTCAACGAATAGCCTCATGGAGACGTCTTCATGTTCGACTCCCAGAACTCCACAGGCAACAATGAAAGCTGCGATGTGTTCATCAGGATGCACTTTGCCATCGCCTTTGAACTTGGGGAAGTTCTTCCGGTTACCTCTAGGTAACTCATGCAAAGGCTGAGTAAGGGCCAGAGGCCCAACATGATGACCCCATGGTAATGGTGCCGCCATTCTTGGAAAAACGGCTTGGAGAGGAACTTTAACACCAGCGAGGATCAAAGCTCGTAGATTGGGACTAGCAGGCTTTGAAGGAATACCACCCGCAGGACTTCTTTCTTGAACAGGTGGAGTGCTCGTCGAACGAGTTCTTCTATTTCTTGTGGAAGGAAGAGGAAAACCCTGCTGCTCCAAAAGCTGAAACTGAGAGTCTTCAATACCAAGGGTCCTTCTCCCTCGAGTAAAACGCGGAGTCGCCAGATCAAAAGATGATCGAAAAATTACGGAACTGGAATATGATTCCCCGGAGTCGCCAAAAACTGTTGGTCGTCAAATAGGACTTTTAAGAAGAGCAACAGTCAGGGGACAAGAAGTCCCTCCTCTTTAATGGGAGAGGTTCCCTTATTCAGAAATGAACTTATTTACAAATATACAAAACATGATTTTATGGTTGAACTTGGATATTACGAAAGTGTTTTCCACAAGGATCATCAGTTACAAAAGGACTGAGGAAAGGAAATACGAGGATGAGCAGAAGAGCAACATGCAGAATTATAGATAGCAGAATAATCCTTTATGTATACGAAGTTGCAGTGAATTTAAAACAAGATCGTTTGCACAAGATGAGATTACCAGACACAAAGTTCTGTAAATAACCTTCTTTAGATTCATTAATCAAGGACACAAAGTTCCTTCTTGGTTATACAAGATCACTATACTCGCAATATTTGAAAATATGCAATCAGTGAGACTAACAAACTAGAAACAAATGATCTCCACGAAATTAAAAGAAAACACAGAGATAACAGAGATTAGATAGACAATGAATGGAAAGCCCTTTTGTATTGATTTCTTTCTGATCTATTTACACTTTCAGAAAATACGCCAAGTTCTTCCTCCCTTTGGAATGGCGTGGAAAGGCCATTATATAGCTTACAAATCAGTTATTCTTTGTAACCGCTTCTTTAACCGAGAATAGTTAAGGACCACCAATCGTAACGCCTTAACTTCTTACAAAGAAAATGGAAAAAGAAAGGGAAGAAGAGAAAAGAACAAGGAGAAGAAGACAGGGCCACCACCACGAGAGGGACCCACCGACTTCGTAATCCGCTACCCGAACTTCTTTAACACCTCAGCCTATGTCTCTCGCCACGAGGGACCGACGTGTTGGTCGGTCGAGATTGAGTCCAAAATCCAAGACACTTTTCCATCTCATTATCAAACTCGACATGAGTATGATAATCTTTGTTTCGCTTTCTTCAAGGGCAGATCAAGAGAGCCAATCTCCTTCATTTTCTCCTCGAGATGGAACTTTCCTTGAATAGGTTATCTTTGACAAAAGCTCAATTGAGCTTTGATTTCTTGCAAGGAAAGGGAAGTACCAGTCTCATCCTGGAGATGACAAAGGTATATATCTTTGAAAGCAGAGACCACCAAAGGTGTCTTGAAAGCTTCACCCTTCGCCAACCTGTTCTTCAATTCTCCCAAAGCCTCCTCCAGACTCGATCTTCCACTCCACACCGTAGACCCGTGACTCTCGGCTCGACATTATCCTTTGCATCATCAAAGACTTTACTCACCAACGAACGTTCTCATCTGCTTGTCCCATGAGTCGGAGGTCTACAATGCAACTGCTCCAGAGTTTGAGCTCTTTATCCATGATAGTGATAGTGGAGGAGAGCTTCAGTTGTACATTGCTCACCTTTTCGTGGAGTTTGAAAGCTTCATCGATGAAGTTTAATCCAGCAACAAGCATGTCATCTACCATGGCTTCCATAGCTCTGCCATAGACAGAATACTTGTGCATATCTTTGATGCTCTGTACTTCATCTTGGCTTAGAATTACAGGAGGTGGGAGAGTAGTCAATGGGGTAGGGTCCAAAACTTTGTCCTTAGACAAAAGAGACTTGATGAAACCTGTGAGAACTTGGGCTTGTTCTTCCAACTGTTCAATAGTTTGTTGCCCTTTCTCTACCCTTCCAATGACTCTTGTGACTGTTTCCTGAAGGTTGTGAATTTCACCTTCAGGAGTAGACTCCCCCATTGGGATTCTTGAAAGCTCCAAGTCAGATGCCAGCAAGTCTGATTCTGATTTGTCTACTGTAGGCTTGGCAATCTCCAGGAATTGCTGACCTTGAGCATCTGACACTATTCTGGAAGTAGTTCTGGCTTTCTTGGCACGAGAAGGAGTGGTGCCCAACAAGGCTGCAACAGCATCGAAATTTGGTCCCGAGCTCCGAGAGGAAAGTTTTCTCTTTCTATTGTCAACCAGAGGTTGCACCCACGCAAAAGAGGAAGAGGAATCAACAGGAGGGGCAAGGGGACCGAGAGACAGAGAGCTCATGACGCTCAAGGTCTGTGCAGCTATTGATTCGAGTTGAGAAGTGAGTGGGGCAATTGGGGCAATTGCGACAGAAGAGTCAATGTCACCTGAAAGCTCAGTGCTCTGGATTTCTTTGTCTTTATCAGCTGGATCCTCAGGAGCATTTGCAAGAGTTGGTACTTCGCTTTCTTCACTTTCACTGAGAACAATGATGTTCTCTGGTCCCATAGGCAACTCTGCCTGCTTTCTTTGAGGATCACTTTCCACAGGCTCCTTCTTAACTTCCTTGAGCTTCTTCTGGTACACTTGAGTGGATGGAGAAGGAGTAGAAGCTGCAGTCCTTGTATTGATGAAGCGGAGGGGTCTTCACCGGTGTTTCGACCTTGAAATAGATGCTTCTCTTCTTGGTATCGACGCATCTTTAGAAGAAGATTCTCCTAAATGCCTCCTAAATTCTCGAACCATCCTCAGCAAACTGCATCTTAGTCCCGACTAAGACTCGGAGCAAGAATCTCAAATGATCATCTCTCTCTTTCCCCGCTCCAATCCAGTCCTCCAAAGGGGTGTGCTTAATCACATTTTCATACTCATACGAGTATAGATCAGAATTGTCATCCCGAGACCTTCAGAACTTGGTACATACCGAGTTCTGGATCCATCACAGGAGAACCTCGCCACAATGCCTTCTCCTCGGCTTCAAAATCATCTCGCATACCAGCCCAAAGAGTCTTCGGCGTCGCCTCTATGATGGTAGATTATCTTGATGTTCTATTCAATAAACTTCTTCAGTCAAAGCAGTCCTTGGCTTGAAGAAGTGAATGGTGATAGGAACAAGGGCTCTCTCTATATTCTCGTAAGGCCCGTGGCTGTTTTGCAAGTGTAGTTTCCCGAGAGAGATGGGAAAGTGCAAGCCGAGAAATCTTCTTATCTCTCAAGTCCTGTGCAACTTGTTTAGTTGCTCGTATATTTCTATCAAGGCCATTTTATCATTGCAGAACATGGGAAGCCGCAGAGAGTGCTCTCATAGCCAGCAAGCCTGATATAAGAAAATTTCCTGAATTGGATGAAATAAGCACCATATTGCGATATCAGGTTCATGGCTTCATCTGAAAACCTTCTAGCAGTATCACCTTCGAGCAATCTGACCACGTACATGGTGAAAGCATCATTGACCCTTCTGAAATTACGGTTGTTGGTCTCTGTGGTGAATCATGGGCGTAAGCATATATACTTGGATCATCTTTGTGTGCATCTATATAAGAAAAACCGAACCACTGCCTTGATGCTGCTAGAGTATACATCAGATACGAAGTCATGTAGAACTTCTTCGTTTGCTGCACATTGGACAGCTGCTCCGCCAAATTCATGCTTATGATTTCCACCCAATTTATGTTTTGCGTTCCTTCGCACACCATGCTGATGAGCGGGCACATCCAGAAGTGAAATTCGTTGGTAGAGGGCAAACCCATAACCCGAGCCAGCAAGATTATGAAGTCTGACAACTCTTCATTGAAATCTACTCGGAAGAGGGTTTTGGTCAGACGAGAAGCTCCTTTCTTAGGGTTCTTCAGCCAGGACTTCGCCACTCGTGCCTTATATTTGTCACTGTCTTGGTCGAACAGGGTCTGTGCTTGATCTCGGGAAACGACTATGGCATTATCCATCTCTGGAATTCTCAGAGCAGAGCTAATGGTGGCGGCATCCACCTTGGCGATAGTTCCCCATGTATATTAGTCAATTCACTCAAACGGGTCAAAGTGAGCTCTGCATGAAAGCACGGTATCAAAGACACCGCATCGAGATTGGGAAACCTCCAAAGAAAAAGCCAAACCACTATCGTGAATCATCTCGCGCCATTGGCGTAGGGTTCATGGCCCCCATTCTTGCCCAAAATCGCCGAAGTCAAGATGAAGAGCTTCACTGTCCCCAATATTGCAAACGGCAGACTCAAGTGGAGAAATTTGTTCCTGTCCCTGGAATTTGATCTTCATATTGATAGTCTCTGAGGGGTAACCTAGACTCTGGAAGGAATTACAGAGGGAGGGGAACACGCGCAAGTTTGCAAATTGCAAGATTTCGAGCAAAAGATAGCGATGGAAGTAGTGTGAAAAACGCAAAGGGGAAATGCTCGTTAAATAGCCGTTTAGGAGAGAGAAAGACCATGAATGCGCATTTAATACATAACCACCAATTTGAATAAGCATGATAATCGGGTAGAGTGGGAAAATAGCACGAATGACACTTGGTACACTTGGGACATGTGAGACGCGAATGCGTGAAACACGCGGCTTGCGGTTTCGGGTGAAACAGGAGAAGACGCACAAATGCATTTTGGGACATTTGGAACAAGAAAGTGCAAAGGACGCGGTTCGGTGTTTCGCCGAAAATGGAACAAGAGGCCCGCTTTGGACTTGGGACGCTTTGGGACGAAAAGTTCCGGCACGCGACTTTGCGGCGGTTCGGGCAAAAATGGAACAACTTGCACTTTTTGATTTGGGATGTTTGGAACAAGAAAGTCGAGCACTTTTGTTTCGGGAACAAGAGGCCCGTTTGGACTTGGGACGCTTTGGGATGAAAAGTTCAAGTACGCGACTCGCTTCGGGTGAAAATGGAACAACTTGCACTTTTTGATTTGGGACGCTTGGAACAAGAAAGTGTGAAGTACGCGGTTCGGTGTTTCGGCCGAAAATGGGAAAGCTCGCACAAAAGTTTTGGGACACTTGGGACAAAAAGTTCCGACGGGCCCAAAATGGAACAACTTCGGGATTTCGCCGATCGGGAATAGAATGCACTTTCGTATTTGGGACAAAGTGGACAAAAATGTCCGACAGCCCAAATACATACAAAATGACTCAAAACACAGATTTTCTCAATTTTCACGGCTTAGGCACTTTAGAGAAAACACTCATAACTCAAAATTTTGAAATTTTACTTTTATCGAGCGGTAATTTTATGTGGACAACACGCTCAAAGAGGAAAATGAGTCTAACATACTAGTCTTTTATGAAGGAATAGTGACTGTGTTCGGTGTGCTTACCACTATCATATCAGAAAATGCATTGGCATTCATACGTTCCAAGATTACATAATGGGCTGTCAAGAATGGAATCTATTTGAGCACCTCTTCAAATTATTACCCATAGGGTAATGGACATGCAAAGTCCACGAACAAGAATTTCTAAGGATCATCAAGGACTCTGGATGTAAACCAAAGAACATGGCATACCAAGCTAAAATTAGCATTATGGGATGACAGGATAACAACAAAGAGGTCTACAGGTAGTTCTCCTTACAAGTTGGTCTATGGGAAAGAGGAAATATTGCCTATATCATTAGAATTCCCAGCATCAAGCTTATGGCTAGCTTGGAGTTTCGAGTTTGAACCAATGGAGGCTAGATATGCAGAGTTGATGGAATTGGAAGAAATCGAGAGAGCATGTAGTTCGGACAATTGAGAAAGATTAGGCCTTAGTAAAAGATTTTTGATAAGAAAGCGAAAGCAAGGACCTTCCGTGAAGGGGACCTGGTTCTAAATGGGATGCAGATCGGTCAAAACCAGAAGGCATTCCAAGTTTGATGCCATTTAGAGTGGCCCCTACATGGTCATGAGATGTAAGAGTAGTAATGCCTTCTAATTGTCTACATTGGATGGAGAAGAACTCCCAATTCTAGTTAACGGAATCTACCATAAACATTGCTACTAAAAAAGGAAAGGTTTACCCTTGTAAATATTAGCCTAGTTTTCAATTCCTCTAAGTGCCAGCAGGCACATTGTCTTGTCAGAGTTAGGTATCGCTTTCCTAAGTGCTTTGGCATGGGTTTTATTGCTCTCGGGTTGAATTTCTATAGTTTAGTGTGCTCTCTGGAGAAGGAAATGCGATATCATGGCTCGGATCGTAGATCAAGTGGGTTTCAGTGTTATCGCTTATGACTCCATGCCCAACGGATTGCTAAAAGGCCACCGATCTTCTACCTAAGCAGGTGCACCCCCGTTGAGTCACCAAATTGTTGTATATATCTCCCCCGTAAATATAGTCAGCACAAAGTGTCGACATGCAAAAATTCATGCCCAAGGCGCAGGCAGGGGCACACAACACAAAGTGTTGACATGAAAAATTCACACACAAGGCACAGGGATGGGGCGCATAAAGGCAAAGTGTCAACAAGCAAAAATTCGCACCCAAGGTGCAAAGCAGGAGTGCATAGCACAAAGTGTCGACATGTAAAAATTCGTGCCTAAGGCGCAGGCAGGGCACACAACACAAAGTGTTAACATGTGAAAATTCACACCCAAGGTGCAGTCGCATAAGCACAAAGTGTCAACATGCAAAAATTTTTGCCCAAGGCGCAGTCAGGGGCACACAAAGACAAAGTGTTGACATGCAAAAATTCGTGCCCAAGGTTCAGCCGGGGGGGCACAAAGACAAAGTGTCGACATGCGAAAATTTGCGCCAAGGCGCAGGATAGGAATCACAAAGACAATGTGTCGACATGTGAAAATTTTTGCCCAAGGCGCAGTCAGGGCGCAAAGCACAAAGTGTCAACATGCAAAAATTCACACCCAAGGCACAATCAAAGGTGCACAAAGACAAAGTGTCAACATGTGAAAATTCGTGCCCAAGGCATAGGCTAGGTTGTATAACAAAACTCGCCGACATGTGAAATTTCGTGCCCAAGGCAAAGATCAAAGGGCGCATGAAGACAAAGTGTCGACATGCAAAAATTTGTGCCCTGGTGCAGGTTAGGGCGTACATCGTAAAACGCCAACACCACATTTTCAGTGCCTATGGCGCACTTAAGAGTATGTTGACATGAGGATGGATGCGCCGAGGTGCATCTTCAGGAGGCGCATCTCCAGGAGGTGTAACATTTTGAGCGTTGACACCCTGACAGAAAGCAAATCCTGATGTAGATATTCAAATTGCCATAAATTTTTACAAGGATCTCGGATTCACTCAAGGTTGAAATTTTCAGAAAGCTTACAAGTTCTTAAAAAATGTAAAATACAATTCACCATTTTTTGGGTTTGCTAGGGTTCTCACCTACCGCCACAATGAGATGAATTAAATGCAACCTTGAGGTGGTTGGGGTAGATTTGGAATTCCTCTCTCTTTCCTCTCTCATTCTTCCTATAAATTGTAAGGAGGGGCTTATTTCTAAATGTGGGACATTCTTATTTTGCCCCTCTCTTCTTCTCTTTGGCAAGTGAATTTGTGGAGTCCAAACCTCCCATCTAAAACTGTAATGCAACTTTTCCTCTTGGCATTTTGTAGTGTGTCAGATCAATATTTGGAGAAAATAATGCATGTATGTGGATGATTCTCAACCCTCTCTATGTTCATTTGTATCCTCCCGATCTTTCATTGCAAATTGTGTTATCTCAGGCATGATCTTGCATTACATTTTAATGGTTTGTGTTTATTGGTAAGACAGTGTTCTTCATTCCTCGGTGCATCACCTTTGTTAGTTTAGGTTTTATTTTATGCATCTTCTTACCCCGTCTCCTTGGAAAGTCGGGCTTTAGGTTTTCGAGTAAAACCTCTCGCATTTTTACATGTGCATCCGAACAAAGGAATAGGAATCACCTTCATCCGAAGAGCTTTTTCAATTTCGCAAGGTCCCACACTTGGGAAAATCTCCATGTTATGTAATCACACTCGAGAGTCTCAACCCATCGATTTAGCCAATCATGGGTGTTGTGATTCGCCATCAACACAAGTTCTTAAGAAAAAAGGAACTATGAGCGCTTCTTCAACATCTTAACATCCTAGTTTATAACTTCCTTTGTTATTTTAAATATCTAATTAAGGTGGCTTTTTCTCTTTAGTCATATGTTATGTAAACAAGAGATAAAGTGGGATTATAATATTTAATTAGATATTACCTTTTGAGATTCAAAGAAAGGAAACTAAAAAGGTTCTTTTTAACCATTTTTGATTATTTAAAGAACTTTTCTTGTCATTATAAAGGATCGAGATTTTGATATCTTGATGTAAAATAAAATTAAACTACTGATCAATACAAAAGAAGTTTCATTATCTCTCATGCTCTATCCCTTTCTTTTCCATGTTTGGTTCATATGAAGCTATGCGTATTTAAGCAAGAACTTTGTGTCTTTCAATTCATATTATTCATAGAACTTTGTGTTTAATACATGGTGTCATGTGTTTTTAGATGCATAGTTTAAATCTTGTTATGTTACCAAGCATCGCAAAGATATCATCATGCAATCTATGTGTTTGAAATGCTCCCCTCTCTTAAGCTTCGAATACTAGTTCCTCTATTCTCCTTTCTTCTGTATTGAAAATATTTGAATGAAGGCATCTGAAATATCAAAATCTTTTACCAAAATATTGAAAAAATATTTATATTGTAAATAAGTGTTTTGGTTTTTCTCTCTTTTTTCAATAAGGGAACCTCTCCCATAAAGAGGAGGGATTGTTTTCCCCTGACATTACTTGTTTTCAAGATCAAATCCTACAACCAATATTTTTTGGCACCCACTGTGGGGCACATTTTTTGCATACCCACCAAAACAACTTCAATCAAACCAGAAGCAATAGCACCTTGGTAGACATAAGATATACACAAGGTCAAATAGCACGTGGTATCAAGTTCCATATTTTCAGTTACTAGAAAAAGAAGGTTTTGTGTGGAATCCAAAAAGGAGGTGAACAAGATCCACAAGTACTTCCCCTATCAAAAATATAACTGCAAGAAACATAGACCCAAAAACACAATCAATCCCTAGTATTCAAGATTTGGTGTTGGCTAGAGTCACAATCCCATTAGCAAACCATTTTTCCAAGAATGGTAGTACCTCTACCTTGGGGACAACAGGTTAGACCTCCGGACCTTGCTCAACCATTGTATGATCTTCAAAAGGGAATAGGAAAATCTTCCCTAAATTCAGAGGTGATGGAAAAGTGCATTCATTGTGGCATGTGGGATACTTGGAGTGGAGCATGAAGATGTTTTTGTTAGAATTTTTGTGGAGACATTACAAGACAATGTTGTCAATTGGTTCTATCATCTCCCTATTGGTGCTATCACTGACTAGACCACCATGAGAACCTAGTTTGAGGATTGATTCAAACCTGTTGAAGATGTACACACTCTCCTCACTTAGATTTCTCAGATAAAGAAAGAACCATATGAGCCTATGCGAGATTTTGTTGCCAAGTTTAAAAAATTAGTTAATAAGATTCTAGTGGCCACTCATCCTGTGGATCAAATTCAGAAATGTTTTTTCCTGAATGCACAATTACCAGAAGTGAGCTATGCATTGAGAAGAGCCAACCTTGCTACTCTGGATGTTGATCAATGCTTAGCCATAAGTGTTGAAGATGATTTAATAATTTCGGGAAATTAAAAAGGAACCTACTAAATCTAAGGATTCTTCTTCGAGAAATAATTCAAACTAGTTAGTGGAAAATTTGGTAAATGATCTCATAGATATCAAATAAAAATTGGCCCAGAATAATCCTTACAAAGATATTCCGAGAAAGAATTTTCATCCTTGAAATCGTTTGCCTCTTGTTCATCAAAAACTCACAATTGAAGGGCCACCTCTCAAGGTTCCTATCAATGTGAAGTCCAAGAACTTGAGCATGAAGATGAAGTTGAAGGATATGGGAAATTTGAAGATGAAGCATATAAAATACCTGAAGAGGCTAGTGATGCTCAGGTTAGTTTTCGACCACTAGCAGAGTTGATAATGATACTGATGATTATGATGAAGTAGTGGTAGATATGAATAGCAAGTCATATTTTTCATGACCAAAAACAAATGAACAAGAAAAAAATAAGTGGTCCAACACACAAAGAGATCCCAGGAGGTTCCAGCTTCCCATATCAATTGTTGTGAAAAGAGGATTCCCTATCCCTACCACTTCTACTCAAAAGGTAAGTAGTGTTAATACTCCATCTACTTCCTTGTCATCACCTATGATGAAGACAACCTCAAATGGTGAAGCTGATAGACCTAATCATTCCTCCCCCTCTTACAGACACCACATCTACCTTAGGATCCTTTGACATAATTGACCATATTAATAAAACAAAAATTCAATTTTTTCGAGGCTGAGTTATATTAGACACATCCCGATGCCTTTTCTCAAGTTGTCAAATTTGTCAAATCCAAACCCAATCCTACACCCACCACCTCTAAAGGCTTTTTACCTACTCCCACCTCTTCACCTCAGCAGAATCTAATGGCTATGACACCTTCTGTAACTAAGAAAATTGAGCCTTTCTATATCACACTACTTATAGTGGTCATAGGCTCAGTAATTACGTCATTGATTCAAGAGCATCAAACAATGTAATGCCTGCTAAATTTTCTCATGCTTTAGGCCTAAATTTAACACACACATTTGGTTCTTGCTATTCCATGGAAAGTAAAGAGGTGTCATTGGTAGGAAGGATTAAGGATGCACAAGTAGCTTTTGTTGCTTTCCCAGAGAAAAGGGTCAAAGCTACCATCTTAGTAGTAGATATTCCCCCATCCTATGGTATGTTACTGAGTATAAACTTCTGTAAAGAAGTGGGTGGAGAAATTCAAATGGACTAGTCATGCACTCTCATTCTAGTTAATGGGAAAATGAAGAATTTTTTACCTGAGAGGCAGACTGAGTACATTGTGTAGAAAACCGATGACCCTAAAGAAAAAAAAATTTATGAGGACATTGGTCACAGGAACTACATGATCATGTCAGAGGAGGAAATGAAAAATTCCAAAGGTGTGACGGATGACCCTAATGGTGTCTGGACTCTTGAATTTGATGGTAGTTGTTCTTTAGCTGGTTCTGGAGTAGGAGTGGTCTTGTTCTCCCTTGAAAAGAAGTCTTATCCTTTCTCTTACATGCGTTAATTTGAAAACATAAATAATACAGCCGAATATGAAGCTATTCTTTTAGGAATATCAATGGAAAGGGAGATGGGAATTAAAAACTTTGTGCACGAGGAGATGCAGAGCTCATTGTTAAGCAAGTTAGAGGGATTTTCCAAGTTAAGAACAAGAGGTTAAAACACTATAAAAATATGGTTTGGGATTCTATTGAATTATTAGATTCCTTTTCTATAGAATTTTTTCCCAGAGAAAAGAATACTAGAGAAAATGCTTTATCCATCTCAAGATTCTTGTTGATCCCTCATCCCAAATTTGCCTAAGAAAAGTTCACAATCGAAATGATACATAGGCCCAGTGTGTCGGATAATGCTAAAAATTGGCAAGTATTCAATGACCATCAACATTTTCTCTCTTTTCTAGAACTTCAGGATAATTTTGGTCATCTGTATTTTGAAGGAAGTAAAACTACTCCTCGTCAATCTATAGCATCCACCATGACTGAGGAAGGAATTGAGGAAGAATATGATAAAGATGGTTTCATTAATTTAAAAGGTAATAAGATGCCGAGAGGATTATTAATCCTAGAAGATTTGTTTGATAAGCATGATGGGTATATCAAGTTAAGGATATCACATGAGGTTCAACAGTGTACAAATTATGAAAAAGTTAATATTGGAAGAAAACAGGAACCAAATTTGTCAACATTGGAAAATGTTGCACACTGGAAGAAAGGAATAAAATGATAAATTTATTAGAAATATATGTTGATGTGCTTTCCTATTCATATGATGATTTGAAATATTTCAAACCAAGAGAAATGCAACATTATATTCCTCTGAAACTAGGAATGAAGCCTTTTCCAGCGAGAAACAAAGGCAATATAATCCCAAGATTGCAGACACCATTTATCAAGAGATTCAGAAGCTCTTAAAGGCAAAGATAATTTTTCCAATTCATCACTCATCTTGGGTGGCCAATATTGTGCCAGTAAGGAAAAATAATGGTGAAATATGGATTTGTGTGGATTTTTAAAATCTAAACCAAGCCTCCTCAAGGAAAATTATCCACTTCCCATGATGGATCAAATTCTGCAAGTTGTTACCAACTTTGAAATGTTGTCTATGTTGGATGGATTTTTAGGGTACAATCAGATTGAAGTTGATGTCCCTGATCAACACAAGACGACTTTCACAACTCCATGGGGAAATTTTTCTTATAAGAGGATGCCATTCGGTCTAATTAATGTTGGTGCCACTTTCCAACGAGAAATGGATTTGGATTTCAGGTATTTGAAAGGAAAATGTATTGTTGTGTATCTAGATGATTTAACTATCTTTTCCAAGAGAAGGGAAGACCATTTCCAACATCTTGAAACTATCCTTCTAAAGTGTAGGGAACATGGGATATCTCTCAATCCAAAAAGTCTATTTTTGGAGTCACTGAAGGAAAGCTGCTTGGACATATCATTTCCAAAGAGGGAACCAAGATAGATCAAGATGGGGTTCAAGATATTCAATGAATTCCTCTCCCCACAAGTAAAAAAGGTGTGCATTATTTCTTTGGAAAGATAATTTTTTTAAGGAGATTTATTCTTGATTTTGTAGAGCTAACTATGAGTATAGCTCGATGATGAAAGGAAAATAGTATTTTTGTTGGACACTAGAAGGGAAATAAGCTTTTGAAAATATCAAAAATATAATTGGCCAAACTCGATTCTTTCTTGTACCGATTTTGAGAAGGATTTCTTGATCTATTGTTATGCCACTGAGAATACTTTGGTTGCTATTCTAACATAGAAGAATCATAAGGATGTGAACTACCCATTGATTTCATGAGTTATGTCCTTAAATCTCATGAATTGAAATATACTCAGATTGAGAAACATGCTTTCATTGTGGTTAAGGTAGTCAAACAGTTCTGTTTCTATATCCTCAGTTCTCACTCTATTGTCTTTGTACCGAAACAATGGTTAAGTCCATTCTCACACAAAAAGAGTTCGGGACCAAAAGAGGAAATTGGGTGACAAAGGTGCAAGAGTATGATTTGGACATCAAGCCAACTAAGTTATTCTAGGGAAAAGGGATTTGTGAATTGATTGCTACAAGTCCTGAAGATAACTCTCCCAAGGAAGAAACATATTTTCCAACTATTCTCTTTATCAGTTCAACTGATGAATGGTATGTTGATATTGCCTATTTTATTACTTATGGAGAATGTCCATCTCATCTAAATGCTAAAGAAAAGAGATCTATTAAATTTATATCTTCGTAGTATGTCCTTTGGAAAAATTCCATATTCAAAAGAGGAATTGATGGAATATTTCTCAAATGTGTTGATAGAGAACAACAAAAAGGTTTCTTAGAGCATTTCATGATCAAGCTTGTGGAGGACATTTCTCATCTGTTGTGACTACTCATAAAATCCTTCGTGTAGGTTACTACTGGACAACCCTATTTCGAGATGCAACTAAATGGGTGAGTAAATGTGAATCTTGCCAAAATTTTATGGGACGGCCCAAGCTAGCCACTCTACCACTCAAGCCAGTGGTGATAGAAGAACCCTTTCAACAATGGGGACTAGACTTCATAGGTACTCTTAACCCTAATTCTAGTGTTGGAAACACTCATGTATTAACTGCCACTGATTATTTCACCAAATATGTTAATGCTAGTCCATTAAAAAGTATAAATTCTAAAGTGATATGTAAATTTATCAAGGAAAACATTCTAATTAGATTTGGGATACCAAGTAAAATTGTCACTGAAAAATGCTCCTAATTTCTCTCTTATGAAATGATGGATTTTTGCTATGGGTATGGAATTTCCCTTGCACATTCTTTTGATTACTACCCCCAAGGAAATGGACAAGAAGAATCAACAAACAAAAATTTGGTAACCATCATTCGAAAGCTTGTTAATGAATCACAAAGGAATTGACATAAGAAGTTGTATGATGCTCTTTGGGAAGATAGAATTACCCCCAAAAGGGAAATGGGATGTCTCCTTTCCAAGTGGTGTATGGAACTGAAGCTCAATTACCGGTGACTATGGAACTGCCAACTTTGCAGTTGATGAAGGCCATTGAAGATTCAAACTTTACTAGTGCTTTGGAGAAGAGAATTATGTACCGCAAGTTGGATGAAGATAGGTTGCAGGTGGTGGATGGAATTATTGCACATAAAAAAGAGTAAAAACTATTTAATAAGAAGGCAAGACCTAGAGACTTCCAGGTTAGAGACATTGTTCTACTCTGGGACAAGAGGTGGGAGCCTCGAGGAAGTCATGGAAAATTTGATTCTCTCTAGTTGGGTCCTTTCAAGATCAGACACTTCGTTAGAGAAAATTCTTTCTACTTGGACTATATGGATGGAACATCTCTTCCATTACCATATAGTGGACAATACTTGAAGTTGTTTTAGTCCTAGGTTACTAGGCAGTCCTTTGTATAGTCTTGTATAGTTTTCATTTTTGGTCTTTGTGTGGTGTTGTGTGGGTGTCTCTTTTGTATTGTTCATCCTTGACTCTATTTTCCCAATGGATAAGGCCCTGGAGATTCTAGAATTCTTGATCCTTCTTTGTTCTTTTCTAATCAAAACAGTCCATCCCCAGAAAGAGCTAGTTGTTTTCTCTTCCCCATAAATGGTGATTATTAAAATGACTATTAAAATGTCTTCATGCGAAGGTCCCCTAAGAAAGAGATAGTTTCAAACAGTTAGTCGGTTTTTAAAATTTTGAGTTTTTAGGATTTTTCTTTGTTATGCAGATATTTTAATTTTTTCTATCCTAAGTTCCTCTAGGCCATTTGTTCCCGATTTTCCACTTTTCCCGCATAGACATGTTTTCCTTTATTTTTGGTCATTTCAACTTTTCGGGAAATAGTGTTCTGATGTTCCAAAGGCCGTATCTGTGTCATTTTTTTACCGACTTACCCAATTTCGGTATGATGCGGGCATTTCAGCTTTTCATCTCCCATGTGTCCCGAGTGCTCCCGACCCCCATTTCCCGCAAGACTACTTTTTCTAGTTTTCATTCATTGCAGCTATTTTGGCTCCGCATATCCCGATGTCCTAGTGTCCCATGGGTCAATTGTGGACATTTGTTATGCCTTTTCTGATTTTCATTTTCTTATGTCGGCATGGAGTATTTATTACCTCATTTATCCGAACTCACCGGCCTACTTGAATCAAAATATGCATAAATAGTGAAGGTAATTGGTTATTTTACCATCTTAATTGTATTTGTTAAAGTCCTTTCAGTTTCTCCCTCTCTAATATTTGTATCCATGGTCAAGTCTGGTTCCATTATTTTCAAATTTTTAGGTGCAAGAGAAGTTGTGAATCATCAAAGCGTAGCTCGAGGAAATAAATAATTTTTTCTCACAAAGACCTTTAACTCTTCTCTTAAAATAAAGATCAGTTTCAAGGGACATGAACACCTATCCTCTTTGGAGACGACTATACAAGAGATAGGTAATAGCGAGGCTCAACACCTTGTTTTGGAAAATTTTTAGGAACACATTAATTGTAAAAACATTTCTCCCATCGCTAAGCTAATTAACGAGAGTGGAATTACAGAGGCAGATGGTTTTCCAACTCTGTGGAATGTGCCGATATAGTGTTAGCCTATGGGTCATGCTTTGATCTAGAGATAAAGGAAATTTTTGATCCTCAAGGGCAAGTAGTGGCTCGACTTGATGAATATTGTATTAAGAATGCTTTCAGAATCCTCACGATTGAAGGCTCGAACATTCTTACTAGATATCAGGGACAAAATTTTTTTATCAAGATAGTGAATGCTATAAGAAAAGGGTGGCCAAGTCTTGGTTTAAGAACCGAAAGAAATGAGCCTCAAGGTCACCCAAAACAATATATAGGGTTTACTTCAATGAAGAATCGTTCGATGTTATCACTCTCTTTTCCAGGATAATGGGAATGCCCTCCACCAATGAATTTCATTATTGGATGTTCCCTTATATCAATATTATATGTGAAGGAAAGAAAATTTTGAATTGGGCAGGAATAATTTGTGATAGCCTGACTAAACAATTGGAAAATTTTCAAAGGACTCAAACTTTCTACATGACCTCTTATTTGATGTACACCATTGTCGCTTACAGAGAATGGTTGGGTTTCTCCCATGTTGAAGATAATAAAGATGCTCCTATCTATGTGTACCATCCACAATTAACTCTAAAGGTCGACAACCATCATTTTAGGAGGGTGAATGATGCATTCACTATGTACATTGTTAGATTGTTGGAAGGAGATACTGCTAGAAGATTCTTAGATGAAGCAAAACAACTGATCAATGTCTATGGCAGCTTTTTCACTCAATTTAGGAAATTCTCATATATACGGTTGGCTGGATTTGAGGGACAACCCCTAAAACTTCCTATGTACTGTAGTGACAAGATGGATTTGGTTGAGATATGCAGACAATTGGATAAGTTGCATAGAACCTACATGGATAAGAATATTACAGGTATTCAGTTCTCAATCACATTAGGTAACTACACTTGCAAGAATACCTTATATGCTCAAAACATTGATAGAACAATCGCTCCTACTACCCTTCACTATTATAAACCTAAAACTTTATTTAATAATAAGGAGCTCATTTAAATTAATTTTATAATGGGGTTTCAACACCTTGCCGATATTAATGACTACTGGGCTGATTTTTCTGATGATTATGAAGCTCGGAGAAGATACTATGGAAGATTGTCTCTACAACAAATCAAGGATTTTGGTGTGTATAATGTTCCTAAAGGATTTGAGGATGATGATAAAGAACTGTAGTCTCCTGAGTATGAGAGATCAATTGAGCACACTCCTCTTGAAACCATTGATTGGTTTGTTAAGGAGAGAGATGATCTAACGAAATTCAACAACCCTATCTTTGTGAGAACTAGGCTTTGGTTTGACAGGAAAATTAAGATGATTAGAGAAAGAAAATCCAAGTCTACTTCTCAAGATACTTCCACCCCTCTGAAAGAAATATCTTTATCAAATCTTGAAGAACATGAACAATTTGTTCCTTATTCGCCAAAATCTTCAGCTCTGGTGTACACAAATAAGGGAAAAGCGAAGAAGGATGACAAGGTGGAGGAGGTTATTCAGGGGAATGAGAAGATACCCTCTCCTAAACAAATTGAAACAATACTTGATGTGTGGGAAATCATGGACCTTGGTCATGATTACAGCAAAAAAAGAGAAAGGAAAGCCGAGGAAAATATCCTTGAGGAGAGTAGTGCGAAGGAGGATCAATTAAAGAAACAAGTTTCAGAATCTATAGAAATATCTACTAAGGAAGATCCCACCACTCAAACTGAGACCTTTGTGTTAGAAGTGGCTATTGTACAAACTCTAAGTGTGATGAGTGCATCTGCACTTGGGCCCATTTCTCCCTCCACTTCTAGTTCTTCCTTTTCCTGGGTACAACCATTATTGGAAAGCAAGAAAAGGAAGGCCACTTCAAGTATTGTTGCTCCTAATTTTGATGCAGTGGCAACACTTCTAGGTACTACTCCTCCCCCTCCAGCTAAAAATGCTAAGGTCACATCTAGATTGGTTTCAGATTCTCAAGATTAGTAATTCATGGAGATTGCAAGACATAATATTGACAAATATGAAAAAGACCTATCAATGGGTGATTTGGAATTAACAAGAATTTCTCTTGGTGAATCAACACTTGAAAGTGAGGTACATAACCTAAGGGAGATAGTGTCTAATGTGATTTAAATATTTGAAAAAGGGAATCAGACATAGAAGCAGTTGGAGGAGCAAAATCAAATTTTGTCAAGTTTCATCAAATCCTTATTGGTAGAGGATAAGGTACTTGACCCAACTCCCTTAGCTTCCATCCCACCACCTGCCATTCTGTCTAATGATGAAGTTTAAGCCATCAAATACATTCATAAGCATGCCACTTATGGGAAGGAAATTGAAGCTATGGTTGATGAGCTCATAATCACAGGTTTAAATTTCATTGAGGAAGCATTTAAGGCATATGAAAAATTTGTAAGATTTAGTTAAAGTTCACTACAACACTTAGTGGTTTGGATAGGGAACTGAAATTGTGGAGTGAATGTATTCAGGATCTTAGACTAATGAGTGATACAGATGTACAAATCCTTTTGGAAAACAAGGTATTTGATGATGCAAATTTTAATCTGCCTAGCAAAGTGGGATTTCATCATTGACTGGAAGATAATGGTTCATGAAGAGGCCATTGGAGAACTCAGAATCATGCTGCAAAAATGAGAAGCCTTTAAAGCTTGTGTCATGACCGCCTTCCAAGATATTCACTCACCATATCTAAGGAGAAGATGAATAAAATTTGCACATTGCAGAGCTGTCACAAATGCCAATAAAGAGTTCTTAGAAAATGCAGAGTTTGGAAAAGAAATGGAAAAGTGTTTGGGCAGTTGGACTCATGCAACTGCCAATACAACAATTCCTCGGGGCATGGACATAGCAGAGGCATTGAAAAGATTCAGAAATCAAGTGCTCAAGACAAAAGGAACTATGAGCGCTTCTTCTAGCATCTTGGCATCCTAGTTCATAATTTCCTTTCTTATTTTAAGTATCTAATTAAGGTGGATTTTATCTCTTTAGTCATATGTTATGTAAACAAGAGATAAATTGGGATTATAATATTTAATTAGATACTAGATTTTGAGATTAAAAGAAAGGAAATTGAAAAGGTTATTTTGTAACCATTTTTGGGTTATTTAAAGAACTTTTCTTGTCATTGTAAAGGATCGGATTTTGATATCTTGGATGTAAAAGAACATTGAACTACTGATCAATACAGAAGAAGTTTCATTCTCTCTCATGCTCTATCCCTTTCTATTCCTTGTCTGATTCATATGAAGCTATGCATATTTAAGCAAGAACTTTGTGTCTTTCAGTTGATATTATGCTTAGAACTTTGTGTCTAATACATGATGTCTTGTGTTTTTATATGCATAGTTTAAATCTTTTTATTTTATCAAGCATCAGTAAGATATCATTCTGTAATCTATGTGTCTGAAAGTGCTCCCCTCTCTTCAGTTTCTGAATACCAGTTCCTCTATTCTCCTTTCTTCTGTATTGAAAATATTTGGATGAAGGCATCTAAAATATTAAAATCTTTTTCCAAAATATTGAACAAATCTTTATATTGTAAATAAGTGTTTTTGTTTTTCTATTTTTTTCAATAAGAGAACCTCTCCCATAAAGAGGAGGGGCTATTATCCCCCGACTTTTGCTTGTTTAAAAGATCAAATCCTACGACTAACAGGGATTTTGGTATTGTGCAACCTTACTCAAAGTTGTACATACCTATCTCAAACTAACAAGAGTCACTCATGTAATTTCTAGCAAAGCACTATAAATTACCAAGCCCTCGACTAAAGCTAACTAGGGAAAACACAAATGTATGACCACACCCTTCATTACAAGCATGTAGTTGTATTATTCTTATACGGAAGCCTAGGGTGCAAGCATAAGATGTATTAGGGTGGAATGAAGCAATGTAAAAAAGTGGTTTGTTATTTTAGAGGATAAGCCCAGCTTGCACACATTGCATACTGATTTGAAAATAGTTGTGCAACGTTGCACTTCTAGGAAAAGCCTACACAAATTTCAAACACCTGCATTATTAAGTTTATAATTGTAACTTGGGCGACGAGGTGAGTGATCTAACCGTCCATTATAACCAGATGGTATTGGGGCTTGAATGAGACTATGAGTATTGACAATGATTCAAAACCCTACACCTGAAAAAATTAAAAACAAAGCGCAAACAAAAATGTGAATTTTTAATTTATAATACATATCGAATTTAGTTGCTAAAAAGTCTGACTGAAACTCCTTTATAATTCTCAAAAATTACAAAACTAAGTGATGTTAAAATTAATTCAATCTCTGTTGAAACTTAAAGTAGAACCATTATATAATAATTCTAAGCATAGATGAGATGATATAAAGTCGAATGTCAACTCAACCCAAAAATCAAAGTTAGTACACAATAAGAGAAATACTATTCTATAGCCTCTTATATTCTATCGAGATGGGAAATTTATAGGTCAAAATATTTTCTTTTTCCTACCATAATCATCGAAAACATTACATTGCAACAAAAATAGTCGGCTCGAGGATCCTGAGAAGGTAATGTCAATGACACATTTTTATTTATGCATTTATAGTATGACATTTTGCACATGTAGATATAGTGATCTTTTTGTGGGAAAAGGTGTATCCACTCTCCCCCACATCAATTATAACCATTAAAGCACCAAAAGAACCACCAAAAATAATATACATAACATATAATGAGTTAAGTTGAAAATAACCAATTGGGATCTTACATCTTTATTGATGTGATATCATGGGAAAAAATGATTGGGATTGTTAAGATTTTATAGCTTTAAGCTTTGCAAGCTAGGGTGGCTGATCTTATAGTTATGTTTAATGTAATTGATAGTTGCTTTGGGACTGATGCATCTCGAAGCATCTACCAAACGAAACATACTAACATGTTCAGATATTGAGGAGCATGTCTACTTACAAGTGATACACCTAATGGGATACCCCTATGTGTGTGATTTTGTTGGTGCAAGAGTATCGTATAAGTTGAATGTCTGCAGCTTTTAAATGTGTCCAATTGATCCTCAAAATTTGAAGCACTTTGGGTTTGTAACTCGCACCTATTAGCATTCGTGAACTCTGTCACTATGTTGTGTTGCAGAAAGACATGGGTATGTAATAAAGGATCACCTTACCCTATAAACCAAAAACCAAATAAACACACAAAACTGAATCCCACTGACCAAAAAAAGGCCATTAAAATAGTTTTTAAGGAACTTTTCCCCTTTACATGTAACATAATCCGCCAACTTCAGTGAATCTCCAAATTCTTACACGAAACATACCTATGTTGTCTTAGTATACTCCATTTTAAACTGCTAAATGTTTTACATAACACATCCAAAGACTCCCACTATTTTTTGGATTGTAAGGATACCCAGTCTTAGATTGCATTTTCATGTGAGTAGGATTGTCGAGAGAGGTTTCAACCTGGGCATTGTTAGGAAGGAAGATAATGCAGCTTTAAAGGATCATGATGCAAATAAGGCCAGCCTTTTACGATTATTACTGGGGCCACCTCATCCCATACAACAAATTCGGATTTAAATTGGATTAAAATAGAATCTTCTATAGATGACGTCTGCCAACATGGCAGCCTAATTACACCCGTGTTAAATGCCACGAGATAATAAATAATAAAACTTTGACTGCCACGATGTAGTTTAAAATTTAAAAATAAATAGATCGCACAAATAAAGTTACACCGGGGGATCACGAGGTGTCAAGTCAACATGGCATTTCTCGAAGGGAAACATTTTGCCAGAAGTTTTTCGAATGGACGGAAAAACATAAAAATTAGATCTCCTCGGGGCATTCTGAATTGTGGGGGAATCCTTCGCAATCCTGCGTCGTTTCCCTAAACTATTTGGCGCCATCACCATCACACTGGTTCTGCCTCTTTCTCTAGTAGCTCTGCTCCACACTTTGATATCACTACATCTTTTTATAAAACATGCGGTGGAGCACTATATGCGATTTATATCCCTTATCCCTATAAGGGTTTTTTTATAATGCCAAGGGATAAATTATTTATCCATGATATTTAGGTCCATGGAGACTATTAAAAGCACCCACTCATTGAAATCTTCAACAAAATTCGCTACACTCCAATCCTCGCAATCCATGTGAAGAGGAGCGCGGAGGAGCTCAATGAGCTTAAGAAAGGAGCGCAAGGAGAATCTCGCGGAGAGGGGTTAAGAAACGAAGCACGAAGAGCTCGTGGAGTGAGACGTCATAGAGCGTATGGAATAGCCCAAGGAGTTTTCGGTGTTCATAGAGACTAGCACGTAAAGCACACGAAGTAGGACAAGGAGCTAATAGAACTTATTGGAGCGAGGCTCGTGGAGACAGTGTAAAGAGCACGCAAGACAATACATGGATTTTCTCGGAATCAATTAATGTAAAGCCTGAAAATAGAGATGATCACCCGCAAAGCTCAAGATTGGAAATTATCTCCCCGAGTTGCCGATACGAGAATTATCACTCACAGATCCCATTCTAGAGGCATTATTGTCGTTTCAATCAAAGAATTAAATTTTTGAATGACAATATTGAGTCAGAGTACCTGAATGATCTTGTAACTATATGATCAATATGCCATTCAAATTTTGGATCCAGCGAGGTCTTTAAGAGGTCAAATCTCATCAATCGACATAGTTTCAAAGATCCTGTCGACAAGCTATTCGAAACGCAGAGAGTTTTTCGACATCATTTCCAGTAACTTGAGAGCTATCAGTCGACGATACGAAGAGATTTTAGTATGTCGAGACCATTGCCAGGAACTAGAAAGCTTATCATTTCAGTGACTTTATTACGAAGGAGACTATAGAGTAAAAGATATCGTATGGCGCCGACATCATCGTCTCTGGGTCGGAGTGCCATTACAGAGACATTGTTCTGCCATCCAAGAGAGACGGTTCATCCTTACTATTGGTCGAATGGAGGGCTTATATTTCGGAGCCAAGTTTTCGTTGAGACATAAAGTGTCGAGTTAAAGCCAATTCGATCGATGTTGCTAAGCGTAAACAATTAACTAGTGTAAGAAATTTGTATTTTCTGAATTGGGTATATATCGGTTCATCTTTTGAATTCACCAAAAGATATAGTCCATTGTGGGATGAACTCGATTATCGTTTTTATGTTTATTGTTGTTGTGATTTTGTGGTTTTGCATTTCTGTTGTGTCTGTGTTTGTAACTTAGCAATCGCATGTGTACAATGCAATGTGAACGCCGAATTGTATATGTTATTTGTTTTAGAGGGATAGTTATTACTTTTGTAGTAGATGTTGGTGAGGGGTGTGATTGTTTTTGTAAGTGTAGAAATATAAATGAACTATTTCATTTAAAGGTTCTATCTCTACATTTCAGATTTGTTACAAATTCGTACATATACATTTGCAAATCTTATATCATGAGTGGTAGCATTTTGTGGAGTAGTTTATTTGAATTAAACATGAATACATGAAGACCTCCGTATAGTTGTAGGGTTTGTGTCAATTTTCGTTGGTAGATGGCATTCATTTGACATATCAGGCCACTCTTGCTTGACTATTGCATATTAGCTAAACATTGCAATCATTAATATGCAAATGCTTTATGTAGTCTGCAACTATAGTTGTAAATAATATTATGAAAAAATGGTTGTGACTATTAATAAACATACACTCTTGTTTGAATTCAAAAGAGTAAACATAATATTATGAAAAACTTTTTATGTGACTATTTTTTCAATGTTTGTCACATCAACATTTACTGGACTTACCTCTTAAGAACATAATATATTTGTTGAATCCGTAAAGTAAATTAAATTGCAAGCATCCAATCAGACCATCTGATGTCTTTGTTACCAGACAATCTAGGGGCATTCTCAGAGGGCATTTTCCAGAACATAGAATGTTCACAAATATTGTGTTTTAGCTACTTAGATTTGTTGATTGCACAAAACTGGGGAAAAATCCAATGTTCAAAGTAGCTAAGAATGATTTACAAATTATGTCATAATATAATTATGTAGTGGATAAAAATGAAAGGTAAGTGTCAGTGAGTGCATTCAGTTGAGCTGAACCTGGTCATAACTTGGACATTTAGTAAAAAAACAATTAGAGAAAGCTCATAAAGAAGAGGTTGGGAAGAATCCGGTTTGTATTCCAATCCATGAGGACTTAAAAAGAATCAAAAGAAAAAGAACACAATCCCAAGATGACTTGCAAATTGGGTTGAGAACGTCTTAAAAGCCACCTTCATAGATGAAGACGCTAAAGGAAAGGATGATAAGGCCACATTAACCTCCAATAAGAAGGCCCCAAGGAAGTAAACTATGAAATGCAAATCAAATAAATAAAGAAGACTTAAAGTAAACCATGTCTGTGGATCCCAATGATGAATCCGAGAACCCTGTGGTAAGGAACAACAAACAATATAGGGTTCAACAACAGATGGAGGCATAAGAATAAGATATTGTTCTAGAAGAAAAGCTTGCTAAACCCATGCATCACAAGAAAATAGAAAACACTCTGTCAGGACTATAAGCTATAAGTACTGACCAGGGACTGTGAGGATATCAAGAGGATCTTATAGATGTAAATCACTCAGACTGATCGTACATGACCATGCCTCAAATGTGTTTCCCGACTCCCAACAATCCCAAATCAATTTTTTCATTAAATGTTGGCAACAGAGCTACCTATGCAATACTTACCCCTTACTTAAATCTCGTGTATCATGACCAAGATTCCATTGGGTTCTTAGTGAAGTTTGATCTAGGCCTGAAGAAAATCTTTCAAAGGAATACAACCAACATAGTAGGCTTTAAGGCATTTATTCTCATACTACTTGATGACAAGCTTAATAAAAGTAACATTAATCAAAAAGTCATGAGAAGTTTCACTCGTTACCTTGTCATAGACCATGAGAACACATTTTCTCTCAGGTTTGGGAGTCTTTCTCGCTGCTTGGATGAGTTCCATATTTTAAGACAAAAGCGGACTGATGAAATAACAAAATTTAATACCCACATGCTTAAAAATCCCACAAAGGCGGTATAGATAGTGGGAGTAAGTGACAAGACAATAGGAATGGGAGGTGACATGTAAAACCCTAGCAGATCCAAAAACTCACTATTAACCATTATTTATTGTGTGAAGATATTATTTGAATGTTTTCATATATTTTTTGTCTATATGTTAAATTACAACTTCTGTCGAATTTTACAAATATGCGTCAAAAGTTTTATCATCATCCAACCTCGTTGCATATTGAATAACACCACTTATTAATAATTTTCATCTATTAAAAGAATATTAACAGTGAAAATAATCTGAGATAAATCTTTGAAACTCATTTGTTAAAAAAACACTAAAACAAGGCTTCTGATTAAAAAGAGAACCCCGTGTGTAAAAATATAGTATTCAATGCTAAACAGAGCCCCTGTTTTATCAGGTTAAGTACAAAAAATCGTGAATGAAATCAACACACTCCAAAAAAACATATAGAACGATAGATGCATTTCTAAACCTGGAAGTCAAATAAGTCATTATTCCTTGAAGTTGGAACTCTTCAGATGCCACTTTGTAATGTTATCTCTTTTAACCAGTAGGTAAAGGGCTCCTTGACGTAGACATCCTCCTTCACCTTCTCCTTCATGGATTCTCTAGAACAATATTTTCTTTGTTCTAGATGCTCTCCCTTGCCATCATCAGAGCCCTTGCCAACATCTCAGAGTTCCTTATTTCTAGATCAACTGGATGATGTGGAGCTCCAGTTGTACCCCGTGGGGCAGACTGATCTGAACTAATATTGGACCCGTGGTTTGAGTTCACCAATGTACCCTGTTTGGCATGCAAAACATGACTGTCTTTTGGCATGATTATGAACTTCCTCCCTGACAATGATATTCTTCCACATTGTTGATATAACACCTTGAGATCAAATAATGTTTGAGTAAGCCCTTTTTTAAGGATTCATCAAGGATTTGTCTTACTGTTTTCACAAAAATAAGCTTCTCAAGAATGGTTGTATTTCTGCTACTGGTGGAAGAAATTAATAAGATAAACAATGCACTAGCTCCAATGAGAATTGCACTTTATCATAACACAGTTTTGGATGTTGTTCTCTTCAATGTTGTTACTAAGGGTTCAGATGGTTTATCAATGGATTGGAGGCCCGAGGGTAATGATGAGGGAAGTGTCCTTGGAAATGTTTTGTTGGGCTCCATTCCCATTGGTACTCCTTTAGAACTAATACTCCCTACTCTTAATTTGATATCCTAGCAGCCCTCATCTTTTGATTTACATTGTAAGGTTGCACTGCAGTTTTGTCTTTTCCCCATTTGTATACTTGAATAATTTTTGGAGGTGAAAACATGTACATTTACAGAATATACATTGCCTTTTATAACAATGGCATCCAGTCCTGACCTTCATTTGACAGAATGCCTCAAAGATTAATACCAGTATAGATAACAACGTTGAGTCCATAATTACTTGTGGTTAAAGTATTGTTATTCTAAGAGTTTAGTTAGAGCATTGATAGGGTCAACCCATAAATTGAGGAAGAGAGATCTCAAGCTTTAAGTCTAGTATTGTATTACAGAGGAGATGATGGAATGGGACACATGTGAAGATTTAATAATTAAGAATTTGATCTTTGTATGGAATTTTGTAAGTTCTGATTAACTATATCTGAGGTTTATCAGGGAACAGTGGGTTAAAAAACCCTACAAATGTTTTATCATGCTCTAAATTCCTAACTGCAACAAGAAATAGGAGGAGGACGTTATTTAAAGGACATACCAAATTTTAATTGGCCACTACAATTCAACAATACAGGTTTTACATGCAGATTTCCATACACAAGTCTAATATAGGGCATCAAATATCTATTGATTGGCCTGATAAAAACTCTCCAAATTTCAACCATTTTTCTACCTCGGCCCATAGAGGAGGTCTACAAAATTTCATATCGAATGGTTAAGTGTGTATGAAGATATCTATACCAAAAATTCGTGTAGCAGGGGACAAGTAAACACTGCCAGGCAATACAAGAAAAGAGTTAAAATTTTATTTAAATAAATGTTTAAAGGTTTGTTTTGTTTCATATTATCACTGAAATATGTTCAAATATGCTGAAAATTGTCATTTGATTTAACAATTCCTAATTGAGGTTGCATAAAAGGGACAAGACTCAAAAGCTAAAATATGTAATTCTTTACAGTAACATGCTACAGATGAATAACTCCTGACCTTTTTACATGTGTTGCAGTTCTTCCAACCATCTTCATCTGCATGAAACATTTCGCAAAATCTCATGTTCTCATATGCAGACCTGTGTATAAAAATAATCATGTAAATAAATGATTTAAGATGTCAATACAAAAATATAAATTAAACTGTAATATTTCCACAAAATTTGGCATTGGAATTCAAAAAAAGATGAAACGATCTAATCGTCAAAATTCACACAGACTCACTTAACAAAGGGTCCGTATTTAATTCAATAAATGATGCAGAACATGAGAAACAAAATTTGAACAGAGGAAGGCACACTAATGTTAGCAAATCATACAATTTGGCTTTGAAGTCGATAATATACGGAACCTTCACAGACTTTTCAATGTCCGATATGCGTAAATCATAGAGCCAAGGAGATAGGTAAAAAATGCAGTCCATACTCGTGTTGGTGCTTTAAAAGATTCCCAATTAGGCTAACTTCGCATTGGGTACCCGGAACGGCAAACAAAATCTCATCTTGTAAACAAAAATCCACACCCGAAGTTTTCACTCACCTCGGATTGACACAAGTAAACTTACACTCAGGCCCTGGTGCGACCAGTCGAAGAAGCAACTGTCCATAAAAAGCAAAAACGTACAAATGACCGTCAAAGTTAAACACTTTGGAAAAACGCTCGAAGATCACAATTTTAACATAGTTACTGGCGCCCACAGAGGCCTTTCCCATAGGGGGAACGCCTTCGGCGTAATTAATTTAACCATTAATCATGTAATTGGAAAAATTTGAAGTATCATGCGAGGAACCGAAAGTTGAGTCCGTCAAATAACTCTCGTTTTCATATCATTTTAATTTCCAGATTTTATTCATGTCTATATTTTAACTATTAATTTAAATGTTTTCCAATCAAAAGCCTTGGTGCCATGAAATAAAATATTAAGCAAGGGTGATTGAAGGATATAATCTACCTTTCGTTAAACATATTGGACTTTTGGCATTGTTTATTTTGGCAAAAGTAAGCGTAAATTGCATTCATGTGGATAGCAAGAACGAGATGATACGGTGCAACACATATAACAAATGTTATTTGGGTGAGAACAATCTGAGCCATGGAATAGGTGTTGGACATGTAGTATTCTAATCCCGACCTTTTTATTTCCAACTTTATATTCATGTCCTCACCTTATCCGTAAAAAATAAATATGTGTACTCAAAAACTTGACGCCATATAAAATTAAAATAACAAAATAGAAAATCTTAATCAACGGATAAAATCTTCCTTTCGTTCATATGTCCATTCTGTGAAGGCCCTTAATTATTGATGTGTTCTTATATCGACTATGTCTTACCTATCAAATTAACAACCATCCATTCAAAATCCTTTCCGGCGTATGAGATTGAGATGATTTAGTGGAACACGATATAGTAAATATTATTTGGGTAGAAACAATTTTCTCTATGGAATAGGTGTGGGACATGTAAGTATTTAATTCCACCTTTTAATTTCCAACATTCCATTTATATATATGTCTTACTAATCAAATTAAACATCGTCCAATCAAAATCAGACGCCATGAAATAAAAAATAGCATGCTTGATTGATAAATATAATATACCTTTCAATGAGTTTCTCGATGGCTCAAGGGCCTCACCTATCGATGGTTGTTCACACACCACCTATTTTCCTACAATTACTTGAGCTTACAACTAGAAACCAAGTTTAAAAATTTCTACAAGACATAAGCATTCCAAATGGGTTTTGATCCTTGAACCTTTTTGAGTTTCCCCATTTTTTCTTTTGTCCTCTACGTGAAATTTAAATGTTTAAGTGGAGAATGGATAATAGATGTTACTTAAGTAGGAAATATTTCATGAGTGGAATAGGTGTGGGACATACAAGTATTTAATTCACGGATTTTAATTGACAACATTCCACTCATGTTTGTGTCTTTTTATCAAATGAACAACTAAAAGGTGGGCTACAAATCAATATAAGAAGTAAACATTGTGTTTGGGTTTTGAACCTTATACATATTGGAACTCCCATTTTTCTTTGACACCTTAACTTCCTGTGACCACTCCAAGCAATATCACAACTATAAAGTTGAGCACATATACCAATTTTTTTTTGGCGAGGAATAATTGAGCCATGTAATAGGTGCGGGGCTTGCAAGTGGTTAATTTCCATTATCTAAACATATTCTTCAACACCCTAAAGAATATATATATATATATATATATATATATATATAGACAGACACACACACACACATTTATCATACTCCTTTTTATTTCTCTTCATTTAATTAAGACACTATCGATGTAACGCCTTCTAAAATATCCCACTTGAGACCCATGAACAACCTAGGTTTAGTTACAAAATTATGGAATAATTTTATTTTTTAAAGTGTTAACAACCAAAGTCTCAAGGACAAAAATTAAATTCAATTGATAAATTTTCCCATTATAATAATTACTAATTCCACATTATAAAGCAACAAGTGTAATAAGTCCACACCTAGCTCAAATCTCCTTAGGGATTAATTTAATCATTGATTACATTGACATTTTAGCTAAATATTCCCTGATTAAAATTTTAGGGTTAAGGGACCAAAACAATTAAATACCCAAGGTATTTAATTCCACAAGATCTAAGACAAGAGCAAGGTTTAATTATAGTGGGGGAAAAGAATACATATTTAAAATCATCAGAGTAAATTCTTACTTACCCACTCCCAGAACTCGGTTAAAGATTCAATTTGATTTTTCCCATGATTAACGCAATTAAAACTTCCTGAAAACATTCCCATTAGATAGGGAATTTCCTCACCTTTTGGTGATATAAAGAAGTCCTCCTAACTCCTCATATTTCTCAAGTTATGGACCGGCGGAACTTGGGGTGAAAATTTTCCCAAGAGCGGGCCTACGGGCCTGGGAGGAAAAATTATCCCCAACTCAGGCCTGTGGACTTTGCAAAGAAAATTCACCTAGAGGAGAAAAGTGGACCGAAGAGTGGGGAAGAAAACTTTTCCCAAACGCAGGCCGACAGAAAGGTGGAAGGCATTTAGGGATTTGTTCCTTTTGGGACGGCGAATTTTACACTGCACCTCCGCCGACATCCGAAGGCCACATGGCAGCTCCTTATTGGGTACGGGTCAGTGGGTCGGCAGGGAACATTTGGAAAATGTGACTATCCAAATGGAAGGTCAAAAAGGTCGAAAGGAACTCGCACCTCTGTGCCGTGAGAAGATGCCATGTGTCACCAACCATTAGTTTGTGGTTTGGACGGGTTGGCATTTTTCTCAAAAGTTTTATGAAGTGTTAAGGCTTAAAAAGATCTTCTCCTCTTCCGACACCTTGTGAAGCCACATGGCAGCGCCGATCACCTAGCTGCCGAGCCGACGGCGTTGTGGGGAAAACTTACAAATTTTTCAAATTTATTTTTGAAAGTGCTTAAGGTTAAAATCAATCCAATCCTTCGTCGACGTCCAACGAAGCAACGTGTTGATCAATGATTGGCTGCGAGGTGGTGGGGTTGTTGAGGAAAAATTACCAAATTAACTTTTTGGACTTGGATCATTTTTAGAAAAATGACGGCTTCACTGGATTAATGGATCGGCGAGAAACTTCATGACTTTGCACCTTTTGGGAAAAAAATAAAAAAGGAAAGTTTTAGCCCGCGGGTCCACCCAAGAATATTTTATTCATTTAAAATTTGATAGTTAGATTATTTTGAGCCCGAAATGAAGTAAAAACTTTAGAAGGCCATAACTTTTGATTGAGAACTCGGTTTTTGGAAAATGAGGACTTTCTGGAAAGCTCTTGACATCCTCTTTTCACAACATCCTTAGGAATTTTTTTTATAAAGTTTAAAGGTTCAATTTTGAGAAAATTTCTTTTTGTCACTTAGAAGTGAACTGGTATTTTTAACTTATCAATTTTGTTCAAATTTGTTATTAATTCTTTTTCCACTTTCCAAACAGGCATGGAGGATTTTACTTGGAAGATTTTAGGATATATTTAAAGGTTAAGTTTTCTTGATTGATTTGCATTCAAAATTTATCAATTTTATATAACAAGAAGTCTGCAATTTTTTCTTTGCCCGATTTGAAAGGTTCTATAAAATTTTCATAAGTATTTTGTTATGTTTGGGATCTTTTTTACCTTACAAATAAAATATGATATTTCATTTTGTCTTTTTGATGTCAGGGTCATTCTATTCAATTTCGGATTAAAAATTGCCGAGTATGAAAGTTATCGGAACTTTAAAGAGCTCAAATTCGAATGGATTTATTTTCATTTTCCAACTTTAAAGTATGAATTCATTCCAACCTAGACTAACATTCTAAGTTCACTCAAGCAAAGTATTCAAATTCCAAATTACAATTCTGATTTCTAAAACATTTATTTAAAAAAACAAAGTATTATGACATTTCTCCATACGTATTCACTTTTTCATCCTTCCAATAGAATTTCAAAATACATTCAACAATCATATTTCAATACCCAATAATGCCATTTGAGTAAAGTAATACAATCCTTTATTGATTCAAAGAGATACCTTTACAATTTCTTCTTTCATTCCTCAATTACAATATACAGAATATGATTTCTTTCTCATTCTTTCAAAAGTAGAAAAACATATTATATCTCTTTCACAATTCAATTTACAACTTTCATGGCCCATATAGACCATATTTCCATTACATATAATATAAAAGATCATCCACTTCAAGTGGGAAAAGGTTACGTTAGGAAATGATCTCAAAGAAGGACTATCAAACTGTCTTCTCTCGGTTCCAACAACATTATGAATTTCCATCGTTCTCCAATTTGATCACAACAGAATAGGGAAACGTAATGCTCTCCTCCCAACCAAGACATCCAATGAAAGGGAGAATCCATCCTTCTTCATTGGCCCCAGAGCCCCAACAATAGTGCAATAAAATATGTGATCCAACTTATGGGAACATCAGGCTTCCATAAACACACAAACAACATTTTCACAATAAAAACATAGTCCAAAGCAGAATGTGGTTTAAAACTACATTAAAACATGAAAAACATTACTAAGGCTTCATCAAGCAAGCCAAAGGAGCAAGAAACTATGGGGTTTCTTCTTATGCCTCCCAAAAGGGGAAATGGGTATCACCACCTAAATTACAAACCACCAAAATATAGTATATAAAAACCCGACATTCCTTATGCCTCCCCAAGTACACCTTATTCCTCACATTTCCTTATGCCTCCCAACATCTTTGGCACCCCATAATGAGTAAAGAAATGAAAGATATTTCTTTTATAAGGTGGAACCCAAATCCCAACTCCTCAACACTTATACCTCCCAAAACACTTATGCCTCCCACAAAATGCCCCATAGTCTTCTCCTACACCATCCCTAGGCCATCTACCCAACACTCCACAAATATGCCAAACACTCACACATTAAAATTTACATTCATTAAAGAAGAGCATTTAAAGATCCAAGCTATTACCTCTCCATGATGGAGTTTCCCAAGTTCCAAACAAGTAGTTGTTTCTAAGAAAACAATAAAAATCCACCAAACAACAAGCATGAAAATCTTCAAGCTTCTCCAAAAGCAAGAGATTCTAAAATTGCAAGGAATTTGCCCTAAGAAAAAAATGAAGTCTCCAAAAATGAAGCCACACCAAAAGAAGGAAAGGAATTCAAATTTAATAAGAAGAGGAAATGAAGAGGAGGAGGTCCATGTAGGATGTCACATCACATATCTTCAAATCCAAACCCTAATGTCAACTTCATTCTCCAATGCATAATTTGAATAGTTCACTTACACACTCAAATCCAACCCACACCCAAAAGGACTGAAATTAAATCATGTAAGAAAAGTGCAATTAAAACCTATAATTTTCCTTCTCAAAAATCATTAAAAAGTCTAATTCAACTCTCCAACCATAGGTATGGTTGGTAATTAAAATTAAGAGGTACGTGACAAGTTTAACTTGTCCCACAAGCCTCCAAACTCAGCCTCAAAGGAAAATTTCAATTTCTAGAAGGTGGAGTGTTTCACACTCAAGTTAACTTACACATCACTTACAATGTCACAACAATTTAATGCAAGGCCAAAAATCTATTATTTACTTTCTTATGTCCAAATTTCATTAATTAATTTTAACAACATGTTTACTCACATTAATTTACCACAATTAATAAATAATGAAAGGGGTAAACACATCACTTAATAAACACATACAAACATCAATAAAAGGAACCAAATAAATAAATACACATAACCCTTGGTCACATTTAAAGGTGATCCCCCCATGGGAATCCCTAACAATCAAACACACACACACAAACAATACAAGTTGCCATGGTGACCTTGTTGAATTCATCTAGAATTCCAATGTGGTTGGTCTCTAATCCCCCGATGTTTGTTGTGATATTTTTAACCTACACAATACAAATACCCCTTCGGCCTCATGGCCATATCAAAACATCCAAATGAATATAATATAATTTCAAAATCATCAATATATATATGAATCACAACAACATCCAGACAATCAACAATATCACTTACAATTTCATCAACAACTATATAATCATCAATTTTAAATTCAATTTTCTCAGTCTACTCAATATATCCAAATATCACATGTCCTAACAACATCCATAAATATATATATAACCATCTCCAATAAAGCATGTTACCATCTATATAAAATATCTCTAACAATCATCATGCATCATATATGAATCAGAGTCAATAATAATCCATGATCTGGAATCTAACACCATACTAACTTAAAACTATAATAATGTCCATAATATAGTCAGCAGTATCATGATCAATATCAAAAGTGTCGAAGGGAAGTGCGCTACATCCCCCTCCCCTTAGACTCGAATTCCTCCTGGAAGTCACTGGAAAGAGAGATAGGAACAAATGCAATAGAAAAAGGATCACTCCATTATGGGATTGCTTGCTTCAAACAAGTGTGGGTCTACAGAACCTAAGTTTGGTCCAATGCAATTCAACAAGAAGAAGGAAGATTGGAAGGGATGATTTCTAAACTTGCATGGAAGGCTATGAACACTTAAATCTAGAGAGTAAATATACGCTATCAACTTGTAAGGAAGATATTATAGTGCTCTCATTATTAATAAGTGCAAATATTGTAATATTATTAATCTAAGTTATATTGTAACTCATTATTAATAATATAGATTTGTTATATTCTTTCAACAATATATTTTTTTATATCCGTAATGATATTAACAGTTGTTTTCTTGTGTGACTTCCCGTTTGTTTTTCATGGCTATTTATTAGCCTTAGTATTGATTGTAATTATATTGAATATAATATCATTTTACTATTCACCGTGTACAAACATTTGGTATCGAGCAGGGAATCAGGTGATAAATCTAAATTTGGATATATGCTCATATAATGGAAGAATAATCTCTTACCAGGGCATCTTGAAATCTGTAGGTTTCCCAGGTTGATGGTTACACAATAATAGAGTTCGCCTATCTCAGGAGTGGTGATTCTGAGAGGACGCATTGTTATAAATGAGGAATTGAAAATTAATTACAGAAGATTCCTTCTATCCTCCTATAGTTATGCATACGTATGTTTTGAATTCACATTGATCTTTAGTGTGTTGACAAGGAGTAATCGTGAATTTTTTTAATTCGGTGCTTAACATCTTTATCATATTACATATCAAGGATGTTCTTCCAGAGGCACATTATAGCATAGAAGCATCATTGTTAATGGTCTGCATGTTGATCTACTGCATTCAAATCTAGTATGTGATCTTCATAAGTGGATCCACTTCTATCTTACAAGCTTAGAGATCTACTTTGTTGGCTTTGCACAACCCAATTATCTTCAACTTGAACTACAAATCAACATGCAAGAAAACTTTGAGGAATGGAATTTTTCCCAATATATGTGCACAACAGATTAAATAGTTGTGCATGTAGTCTTCAATCGATGACTTGCTTTAGTATAGAATCATTTGATTTTTTCACTTTGTATTGAATAATTTGGTCACTTTGGTTTTGCATCCGCATATATATTCAAGTGATATATTTAGTACAATCCTATACAGAGGGTTCAAGCAATATTTTTAGCATTGAAATGTGTGGTCACTATTAGCAGATGCCTGAATAAAGAAATTTTGGCAGTGATCTTTATTCTAAATCCCATCTTTCTAAAATCTGCTACCTTATATCGGTGAGTCGGTTAATCTTTAGTCAAGTTCTTATATATTTCCTTTATTAAAATCAAGTATCTCTCGCTAGTATAAATATTTTATTATTGTCTAGTTCAAGTTTCCCAATTTTGTGGAGTTTCAAAATGTAAAAGATAAATTTAATTGAAATATTTGACAGGAAAGACTTCCACACATGGCAAGTACAAACCCAATTACAATTGATTGATAAAGACTTATGGGACATTTTCAAGAAAAATTAAAAAACTGAATGATGCAGATGAAGCAACAAAATGGGAAAGTAAGGATCAGAAAGCAATAGAAATTATCGGCCTTGGTCTATCCGATGCATATTTGCATCATATTGATCTAACCAAGTCATATAATAACATTTGGGTGACATTGAACAAGTTATTTGGATCTCAAGCAGTTAGTGCGGCAATGGCGCAAGAAAAAACTTTTTCCTTCATATGCTAAATATGGGAGAAAATGAAAATATGGTTCAACATATCAGTAAGTTTTGATCCATTTTAAATCAATTAAGCAAATAAAAGCAAGGTAGATGGAGAAGATGTTAAAGCAATCTTACTAAATAGTTTGCCAAAAGAATATTTGAGTATTGTTTTTGCTCTTAAAGGCTACGATCAATCCTAGTTTGAAAATTTAATTTCCTCTTTGCTTGATGAGGAAGAAAAAATCAAAAGGTATATACCAGTAAGAAGAAATTTTCATGGTTCAGAAACAATAAATCATCATTCCGAAAGGTTAAAAAGGTTTGTATCGTCCAAAGAAACATCTTTTGTGTCATTACATCAATAAATTACTTTCTGACATGGTTATGTTAATTATAAGAAAAGAGCACAAGATCTCTTACATGATAAGTTAGATCAAAATGCTTTAGCATCAAGAATATTGGGATTATTATTCTAATCCTATAAGTGAAAATGAACCTATTAATTATTCTAGTGATGAAGATTATAAAGATTGAGCATCTATCCTCTTATTGGAGGATGGAGGCAGGAGGACAATCAACATCCTCAAGTTCGTCACTACCTCATAGGCCACAAACTACTTTAGTGACATATTGGTGTTTTGTGTGATGAATAAGAATAGATGAGCATCCTATTCCTTTGTGTAATACATCCAAAATTATTGTGTTTCCCAAATGATGATAATGATTTCTACCATTGATACTATTGCAGGAAGTGTTCTTGATCAATATCATTTGATGGTTTATGCGAATTGGTCGAACGGTCCCAATTAATGTATTAATCTAATAGGTTGAATAGTCCTCGGATGATGTAGTTCCATAGTTTGTGTTGAGGATCGAGACCATGTGCAAAGCACGAGTGGCATGCATGCTTGGTCAAGATGGTGTTTTCCCCATGTTCGCACTAAGGGGGAGAATGTATGGAAAATATTATAGTACTCTCATCATATTAATAAGTGCATATATTGTAATATTATTAATATGAGTTATATTGTAACTCATTATTAATAATAAAGGTTTGTTATATTGTTTCAACAATATATTTTTGTTATACCCATAACGATATTAACGGGTTGTTTGGTTGTGTGACTTGCTAATTTGTTTGGGGTCGGTTTTCTATTTCCATTGCTATGTATTAGCCTCAGTATTGATTGTAATTATACCGAATATAATATCATTTTATTATTCACTATGTACAAACACAACCAAGATGCCACACATAACAATATAACATGAAGAGTGAAAAGAGTCTTAAGAGTAACCACCAAGTAAAGGAATAATAAGGAGAATTCCATGAGTTTGAGAATGACCACATAGTTTCCCAAGGAATACACCATACTACAATAATAAAATTTAAGGTTTCTACTAAATTTAAGCCATGATTTCAAGGTTTGTTGTCTAGATAAGAATAACAAATATCAACTATGACAAAATTTTCATGAGGAACAAGTCTACTCAAGGTCCCACAATTTAAGGATCACACAGATGAGGTTAATCAACAAGGACACCTAAATCAGCAAAACATTTTAAATCAATGAACTATTCAAGGAAACCACTTCTATAACTCGAGAGGGTACAATTAACCTTTCATGGTAATACAACCGAAGTCAAGACCACAAGTTTTCCTATAGTCCGATTTTTACACTTTTGTTTTAAGAATCAAACACACCATACCAAACAAATCTAAAGAAGTCAACCATTTAGCAAAATAACACACACACACACACACACACACACACACACACACACACACACACACACACACACACACACACACACACACACACACACACACACACACACATATATACATACATGTCCCTTAATATAACTAACATATCAATACAAGTACCATACATTATAGCACAATGGGATTTATTTATCTTATTTCCTACTCAAGCTCAGAATAACCATAAAGAGAGCAAAAGAAACACCAAGGACCACTCAAGGTTGCTAGGGAGAAAAACAAGTAACACGGGGTCCAACTACAATCCAAGGGTGCATCATATCAAAAGTGAATAACATCATCTTACACTTTCCATCCTAATGGAAAAGGGGCAACAATAACAAGGTGACCCAAGAAAATATGAAGAAAATAAGACTTCCCAAAGTTATTTTATATCCTTAACATATGTTGCCTTAAAATTACAATAACTTAGGTCTCCAAGGACAAGACAACACGCAAGGAGGTTGCTTCTTAAACAAGAGATAAGTCTCAATCCAAAAAGGACCACAACTCACACTCATCAAGCTACAAGATGATAAGGGCATGATGACCCAATACTCCCATAAGAAAGGCAAATACATCTATGAATAAGAAAGTACTAAGCAACTAGAACACATTGTTATCCATTAGGTGTTTCACAATTTCAGGTAGGTGACAGAACTACAGGTTGACTAAACATTGCACTCAATACACATAAATATTACTTATTTTATAACTCAACTAATTAAGTCAAAAGTTGTAGTTTCATTTTCTAAGCACATTCCTTTACAAGTTTTCTTAATTAAACTTCCTCCTATTATGACATCACAACTTTGTGTTATAAGGACCACTAAGGGGGCATGATATCTCGCCATTTTGTAAAGGTAGAAAAGAGAAAAAAGTATTTATTTTACTCCTAGGGGAGGTAGATGGACAAAGTTTTCCTTTTCTGTTCTTCTACATGTTTTTTTTTCTTCTATTAATCTACCAAGGTTAAAGCAAGAACCATTTTCTCTTTCTATGTTCCAGTTTATTTGTTAAGCTTTAAGGCCAAATCTCCTTAATTATAGTTTTATGATGTTTGGGTGAGTCAACTTATCAATTAAAAATTTAATGAGAAGGAAGGGTAAACATATCACACTGTTACTTTTATGGGAGAGAGAGGTAAATCAACACATCAAATTTTTAATTCTAAGGAAAACAAGGGACATTCAACATAGAAAACACATTATTACTTTTGTAAGAACTAGGAACTTTTTTTTATTAAATTAGGTAAAAAAGAGATTTTGAAGGGATCAGGAACCCTATACAAATGCAAGATAAAGCATTCAAAGCCCAAGAGAGAAACTAACAATAAACAAGATTCCACATGCTTATTGAAAAATAAACAATATGAGAAGCCGTATGTAGGAGCAGGAAACACCAAAAGGAGGGAGCCCAAAGGAAATTTGGTCAAGGAAACTTGGCCAAAAAGCCCAAGGGAACTCAACATCCAATAATTTTCCCTTTATGAGATCTAAGGCTCATCTTGAGAGGCACATATCCATCTTTTCCTTTTTGTTGTTCACCATCTGCCATCCCTCCCCCCAATTTGGATCAGCATTCTCATCCGGGTTAATAGGAAGGCTAATTTTGAGAGACGCAATGTTGAGATCTGGAGAACACAAAGAAATAGGGGGTGACAAAGGTACGACCCCCTTATCTGCTACAATTGGTTCATTAACAGGAAAAGTGGGAGAAGTGACAGCCTCATTCAGATTCTTCACACCTTCCAAAACCCTGTCCTTCTCCTTTCCTAGTTTGCCAATGTGACTATCTAAAACATTCAAAACATCATTTTCCTCCTCAGCCTCAACTGTCAAATTCTCTGGATTAAAATCTTTCCACCACGATACCCGCCCTTTAATCTACTTCTTCACAATGTGACAATCAGCAGCAAGATGTCCAAGGGCGAAACATGTTCTACATCTGAAGGGGAGACCTTCATAATCAAGATTTTGAGTCCATATAAAATCCCTAACTTTGAGCTCCATAGTGGCTGGGAGATCAACCGTCATGTCCATTTCCACCAATATACGAGCATAAGTTGTATGATCAAAATATTTTGTCCTAGGATCAACATCGAGGAATCTACCCAAAGCATCCCCCATAGATCTGAAGCACTCCTCACTCTAGAAGTGCAAGGGTAAATAAGGCATCCTAATCCACATAGGTCTGACAGTAAAGGTTTCAGAAACCGGGTTAAAGTTTGGAAACCAGGGCTTCATCATAAGATGATGCGACTGAAAATTCCATATTTTTCCAAAAATCTTGTCCTTATCAGAGGAAACCTCAAAGACAACAATGAATATTCCATGTGCAGAGGGATAGATATTAACTTTACCTTCCATAAAGGGCCTCCATTGATCAGAAATCCATTTGTGAAGGGCTAGAAGGCCAGGACAACAACTATTGAATCTATAGATCAGGCCCCATTTTTGATAAAAATCCACAGTTTCTGAGACATCCTCACCAAAGGAGACCACTGGAGTTGATTTGGCATAAGCCATGCATTTGATGAACACCTTTACACTAGATCTCGACTACCTCTTTAGGAAAGAGGTTTCCCTTACATTGGTTTTGCTTCCCAAGACACATCCCTACACCCGAGCCTGCAAACGCCAAAGAACTCGTAGTAGGAAAATCATCATTATAGATTTGATGAGAGATTGATCAAGATGGGGTGCTAGATCCGTAGCCACCACACCATAGACTTGACCAATAAGGTCCAGGATGTCACCTCTTCCCTTCCATTACAAAAGGGGAGGAAATAGAGATCAGCCCTCCAATTGGGCGGGAAAGACTGACTCGAGCTAGGGAGAAACCGACACTCACCGCCATGAATAAAAACACCACCATTGCTTGAGCATTTTCATGGATTTCTCATGGAGACTAGGGTTTCGTGAATATTACAGGGCAATCGAGCATATCAACTTCAAAATAATAAGTCTTGATAAGTCCTCGAAGTCGCTTGTGACCAATGATATTTTTGTCTTATTTTGTTCTTAAGGGAATATAAGAACTAGAAAAAAATCAACCAACATCGATCACAACAATATTTTGAGATTTTTTTTTCCACTAATTACAAGTATCATTAAATATTCCTAGTGGGTTTCTACAAGTTCTCAAAATAAGTTACAAGGAAGGCCTATTAAGGAAGCATAATTACTTTTACTTCGGTCTATTAGGGTTTAACAATGTTTCTTGTTTCCCTTGGCAAAGACATTTTACTCACCCGATAAGACAAGGAAAGTTTTCAAATCTACATCCATATTACCACGGATTCCACCAACCAAACAATCAAAATGACAAGGAAATATTTTAACTATAAGAACACCACATACTCACTAGAAAGCGTCAAATGTAAGTAGATAGTCAACTATCTATTCAACATGGCTTTACGACCAAGAGTTACAGTTTTGCAAGAAGAATCACATTATAAAATACCACCAAGATTAAATTATCAAGGTCTAATTACACTATCATCACCAATGTCATGGTCCAAAAGACTCAAAGCATCCATAAGTGTCTCCATGTAATCCAAAATTAATAGGTCATAGAGTATTATTCATAGTAACTAAAAAAAAGTTAAGGAAAGGGTAGACTTATTTATAGGTCAAGAGGGAAAACAAACACACTTAATTTACACACAATACTCGAATGGGATTAAATATAACCATAATTACCAAGATGCATACAATCCTCAAGTCACTACTTAATATAATGAAATGAGGAACTCTTGATAAAACTTAGCATGCCATCGAAGAGAAGCCACTACCAGACAAACACTTTTCCACTAACATCCACAACCAGCTAAAAGCAAACTGATCCCACTATAATTCATCAACCCACAATTAAACACCTCTACTCCGATGAGGTTCAAGCTCTTACAGGATTGTAAGAGAATCACCACCACCCCTAACCGGATGCCAACTAGAATGCACAATGCAACAAACTCTCTTCCCAACAAGGTCGAGCAATGAAAAGGTCACTCTAAGATCCTAGATACACTCAAGGTTCCGTGCATCTAAAACCAAGGCATAACTTTAAGAACCTATGCTATGTACCTTGGGATATGATAATATAATATATATGGGTTGATGGAGATGCTTTGACATTTAGCACGCATACCCTTAGTTATATGTATGGGTTCACATGGGATATAATAATATAATGTATATGGGTTGATGAAGATGCCGACATGTGGCACACATCCCCTTAGTTAGTTATATGGGCTCACATAGGAATTAATTATATTGCATAATGGGTCGGCCTACATTGGGATTAGTGTTACCCATCCTATTTAAAGGATGTGAGTATAATTATGAGGGTGATGGATGTATGATTTGAGTCTTCCATTTGGTAGAGGTATATAGAAGGTGTCCCCGTACGTACCCAAAATTGTAGGGTACCGCACTACCCGGAAAAATGTTATATGTGCCCCAATGATGATACAGGTCTCCTCGCAAGGTGTTTAGGATCCAGAAAATATCTCAAAGTATGTGTTAACATCCCGCATGTCCCACTTAGCCCCGTGTGCTTTGTTTTTCTCTTCTTCCTCTTTTTCCTTGCATTTTGTCTTCGCCATTCTGAACCGCCACCCCGCCTCGGCGGCGGTCTCGTGACCGCCTCCCGTAGTAGGGCGGCGGTCTCATAACTGCCACCCTTCTTAGGTGGTGCGGTCCTTCACGCGTTTTGAATGTTATTTTTAAGCGGCTCATGTAAACTTTCAACGCTTACAAGCTTTTTCACCGCCTTTGCTTGTATTTATGATTTTGGTTCCCTAGAATAGTGTTTTTGCATTGTATATGGTTAAAGAGTTCAATTTGGTTTTCACCTTTTGTAAATGGGAATTCTATAAATAGTTGGCTTGTGCTCAAGCAAATGGCCCCTTAAATTTTCCTCTCAATTTTTCATTGCAGTAGTTTAGTCTTTTGATTGTGCCTAGATTCATAGTTTTATTTATTACATGCATAGTTAGTGTTGTCTTGATGTTAGGAAGCCACATAATCTTCTTGTGCTAGTGTTATTCTTGCTTTCATGCAACCCATCGATTAGGATAGTTTAATTTTTAGTAGGAAGCCATTAAAATTACAGGTTTTTTTCATCAAAAAGAATAGTTTCAGGTTCTGGATGTTTTGTGTTGCATGACTCGAAATAAATCCCACTAGGAATTGCATAAGCCAAACTTTGTTCTCTTGCGCTATCCTCTCTTCTACTCGCATTATATTCAGCCTGCATCCTAAGATGCCATTATTTCGATACCAACTTTTGTTGATGTTAACATCACACGCTTTTCTAGATTCACATGAGCACGAAGGAACGAGGAGATCACACTCGAGGGACAAATCCATACACAACAGATTAGACACTATTCTCGCAAAGTCCAGTTCAAGCTTTCAAAGTTCTAGTTAAAACATATCAAATAGAGTAGTCAATCATTTCATTTCAGTTAATCTCACTTTCGATATTGCCGAGGAAGCTATGGGGATTGATAGTTTCTGAGAAACTATGATTCACTCCTCACTTCTGAGGTAGGATCGAGAGTCTTTCAAATAGATTAGATCAGTTATCTGGTTACTTAGAATAGATTTACAACTGCACAGGCAAGTAGCCATACTCGGCTACTTTGTTTGTTTTAAATTTCATCATTAGTTTAGTTGTCAATTTCTAGATATATTAGATAATTGCTCTTTTAAATTTTGTTCAATAGTTTATCAATAAAATCAGATTTAGGAATATACATAGATATATCTTGCGTAGTTAATTTATTCTGTCATTAGTTAGACTTATATCATTTCCTTTTTGCATGACAATCACGGGACCTAGAGAGCCTAGAGAATACGTATTCGAGCCAATCGTGCCTCAACCCAATCTTATTATGGAAATAACTGATATAGATCAGAATCTTAGAATCCAAGTCTTCCAAACAACAACAGACTTACAATAGATCAGTTCATAGTTAAGAGGGTTAAACAATGAAGATGACCAAGCACACACGTTCCTGGGTCACACTAGCCAAACTACGATTGCTTCTAGATAAATATCCACATGACCGTAGAAGGGATTGAAGAGAGAAAACGTTCGGTTGTGACCCTTTGGTCCCATAGCCGTACGCAAGAGACATTCTCACCGACATAGACATCGGCTTAAGAATTGTGGTTGTCGTAACACCTATAAGGTACTCGAGAAGATCGCACAACTTGTAGTTCTAAATATAGAGGTTGAAAAGGCATATGACTACTAGATACTAGGGATTAGAGATTGATTCTTCGTATGACCATAGTAGGTCCACAACAACCAAGAATCTACGATTGTGATCCACAAATCCCACAACCCAATGAGTCCACAGAGTCAATCCGACGCGTTGACGCCGGCTTATACACATTAGTATTTAGATCCACTCCACTTCCACCAACCATTATCACACAGTTATCCTTGTTAAACGTAGCAGCTGACGAAGCTAAGGATTTATGGACTAGACCAGAGAATCACTCGTAGAGTCCACTATATCCATCATCTACGTTATGACCCTATTCGAGATATACACGAAAACAATTCCAGTGTCATTTTCATCGTATCCCACAACCTATAGACCGGATTATGCGAGAGCTCAATATCATTGGAGCCTTCAAGCATTCATCCTCGCGACCGATCTATCACACCACCTGTGTTAGGAGGGATTTCTTTTCCTTAGATTTGCAGATTCCATTAGTGCATGTCAAAGACATAAGATTACCCAATTAGTTTGCGCACCCAATACATTCCATCCCCATCATTGTCTCAAATCATATCGGGAGGTCACTTTAAGATGTTACTGTGATTCCTCTGCTCACTTGTCACTTTTCCATCGAAGGCAAGTGGATTCCCATCTATGGGAGATCATGGGTTACTTTTCTTTGGAGCATTGAATGGTGTCGCGCTACCTTAAGGGTATTATTCTACATATATTGATATTATGGCATCTTCCCCCATATCTCTTGTTTTTCCCATTATCTTCTCTAATTTATTGATTTATTATATGAAAGGTTCTTATCAAGTGGTATCATAGAACTATTTTATCCTTTTTTACAATGAAAAATTGATCCTAATGTTGGTGATTCGCCTATATCTTGAGATATGACTTGGAATGTTTAATATATTTTTTTGCAATATGTAATAGTTGATACATAGTTTAAATGATCTTAAGGATTCAACTTTATGTAATGATAATCCGAATTTCAGATTTTTAACTATAGGGAGCTGTTTGGTTAAGCAAAAATGCATGTGAAATCATGGTACTGAGCTTTAGGTTGAAACCTTTCTAATTCTAAGGTTTTGTCTATATCTTCACTAATAATGATGAATTAAAACTAATATTTTTTTGTATAAATTTTAAAATATAAATGTGTGATACCACTTAATTTCAAAATATGTGGATCTATTTTAACAACGTTATTTTAAATTTTTTGTTTTCACTATTTTGCTCCACAAGCTACAATTTGAGGAATTTTCTTAAATTTCTTACATTTTCATAAATATCTATAAATTTTAATAAGGGTTACTTCATATTGGTTTCAAATTCATTTGAGATTAAATGATCGACTAAATCGTCATTTCAAATATTGGTCAAAGGAGTAGGTTTGTGAAACCCTAATTTTTATGGATCATGGATATACCAATTTTCTATGGTAATGGGGAAATTGATGCAAAAATGGTGGATACAATTTAAACAAATGTATTTTGAATAATGTTTAGTATGGGTTAGTTTTTATCTTCATCTTGGTGGTGAAGCACGATTAGTTTTTAAGTATTCTTATTCATGATATAGATCTATTGGATTGGGATTAGGAGGAAATGGAGGATATTTTCTTAATAGATAGGAAACAAAAAAAAACACAATTTTGTTAAAGAAGAAGAAGAAGAAAAGCATCAAAAGAAGAAGAAGAAGAGGAAGAAGAAAATGTTGATGATTAAGTAACACGTTTACATTATAAATGGTCATCTCCACAGGAAGGAAGCTTCAATATTTCATTTGATGATGGGTGCATTCAAAGAAAAAGGTAATTGTTTCCATAAACCCTAGTAGCTTCTTATATAACTTCATCAATATGGATGTAGCTCACAATCTACATGTGCAAACAAACCATATCAAGGAATCTCAAATGGATGGTAAGTGATATTCAAGTTTTTGAAGATTTAAAGCTTTCATGGATAAATATGTTTTACATTCAGATTTTTAAGCTTTAGATATGGATGGTATGGATATTGTTCTCGGATATCCTTTCTTGTGACCAAAGTTAGAGACATCGGGAACAATTAATATTAATGTGCAAAATAAATTCATGAAATTATGGTACAAGATAAAGAAAATTACATTGCAAGATATCACACTTAAGAAAGGAAAAAATAATGTAAAATCGGATCATGAAGATGAATTAAGATGGTGAAGAAGGGAATAAGGATGAATCAAGGAGAGGATGAAGAACATGATGAAAAAGTCAAAAAAACTCTAATCAAGAGAGAAAAGAAATAACAAACAAGTTGGAAGAGGAAAAGAGTGGAGGAAAAGATTGATAAGATTGAGTATACTAAGGTACCATTCTATGTATCACCCACATCATCATGAGAGGAAAAATTCATGGAGACATGCTAGACGCATAAGATTGGCAGCAATCTATATAGATATAAAGGGAATTTTCTAGGAGTAATAATTTTGGCTATACATGGAATCACATGAATAATAATTATGGATATACATGGATGCCGAGGAGGAACACATATGGACCAGATGGAATCGATGAGCACAATGGAATATGGAATCAGTTTGGAGCAAAGATCACCCCTTATGTTTTCATATAGGTGGTTAGATGATCGAGCATGGAGACAAGTGTGCAATAATTTAAAGTGCACTCATTATATGGCTTTTCCCCTATGTTTCTCACTCGAAACATGTCAAAGAGGAGGCAATGCTATGTGGTTACTCCTTATGGTAATATAATATATATGGGTTGATGGAGATTCCAACATGTAGCACACATCCCCTTAGTTATATGTAAGGGTTCACATGGGATATAATATTATAATGTATATGGGTTGATGGAGATGCCGACATGGGCACACATCCCCTTAATTAGTTGTATGGGCTCGCATAGTAATTAATTCTATTGGGTAATGGGTCGGCTACATCTGGGATTAGGTGTTACCCATCCTATTTAAAGGATGTGAGTATCATTATGAGGGGATCGATGGGGTATGAGTTCCAGTCTTCTACTTGGTAGAGGTATATTGGAAGTATCCCACCTCATCTACTTATGTCCCCTCATCAAGTGGATTCCCATCTTGGGAGATTGTGGAGTTACTCCTTCCTTAAGGAGAATTGTATGGTGTTTCCCCACCTTAAGGGTATTATTCTGCATATATTGGTATTAGGGCATCTTTTAAGTTTTTTTTTTTTATTATCTTATGCAATTTATTGATTTATTATAGTGAAGGTTCTTATCAACCTAAGAGGACATTCATGGACACCTAGGTGTACCCCCATAGTAACAAAATGTATGAATACAAGTTAGATATAACAAACTCATCATCATGTAAGAAGAAATCCATGTAACGTTTAATTTGAATAACAGTGGTATGTCAAGCTTGAGTCACCAATCAAAATAAAGTCCAAGAAATATCAACAATCAAGGAAAGTGGTTAAGTAGCCGTGGTTATTGCAAAGTCTGAAAATTATCGCAAAAATATAAATAACTGTAAGAGCCTCGTGAGCTTCTCAATCCAATCATAAAATAAGATGTTGGTCCTCGATAAATGACACAATTTTACAAATGTAAAATACAAAACATTAACACCATCATTCACTTTTTAAAAGTCATGGCCACCAATAGGGGTACTCTCCTCGAGGTCATTTCAAAATTTTTGACACATTGCACATGAAGGATCATAAATGACACCCAAACTTAATGTCCACTCTCCCATTTCTCAAAATGAAAAACTAACAACGAGATCAACTTGCATGGGTCCACCATTAAGGAAGGTTTACTTCGATGTAACTTCTAATTAACTCCATCAACCCTAGGACACAACCACCATTTAGTCCGGGGCCACAAGCTTCACACCATACAATTTTCATTCCAACAATTCCAATACTAAGGGTCTCAACAAAGTTAACGATCATACAATTAAATCAAGTTTTAGGACTTGGTGCCAACACATTTTCAAGGGGGAACCAAGTTTACACTACACTATAAGTTCACAAAAATCAATTTAATTTGACATTATTAGTTACTCGGGTTCAAAAAAATGCCACTTAGCGAATGAGTACAACAATTCAAACTACTTATTATTTTAATTTTGAAGTCCAAATGAACATATTAATGTAATATTTCTTCATACGCATTTCTTTTTCAATTCTCAAACAAGTTTATTTTCTTAGATTCAAAAGTTTGCTAGGTTTACAACTCATGTCTCAAGTTTTAAAGGTGGGAGCCCAAGGGTCCAAGCTTCTTCAACCCACCTTCTGATACCAATCTTGTTGTAACACCTTAAAATCTCACACTTGACACCCATAAACAACCGAGGTTTAGTTACAAAATTATAGATTTTTTTTGTAAAGTGTTAACAACCAAAGTCTCAAAGACAAATTAAATTCAATTGATAACTATTCCAATTACAATAATTACTAATTCCACATTATAAACGAACAAGTGTAATAAGTCCATACCTAGCTCTAATCTCCTTAGGGATTAATTTAATCACCGATTACATTAACATTTTACCTAAATATTCCATGATTCAAATTTTACATTTAAGGGACCAAAAATTAGATACCCAAGGTATTTAATTCCAAAATATCTAAGACAAGATCAAGGTTTAATTATAATGGGGAAAAGAATACATTTTTAAAATCATTAGAGTAAATTCTTACTTACCCACTCCCAGAACTCGGTTAAATATTCAATTTGATTTTTCCCATGATTAACGCAATTAAAACTTCCTGAAAATATTCCCATTAGATAGGAAATTTCCTCACCTTTCCGGTGATATAAATAAGTCCTCCTAACTCCTCATATTTATCAAGTTATGGACCAATGGAACTTGGGGTGAAAATTTTCCCAAGAGCGGGCTTGCGGGCCTGGGGAGGAAAATTTTCCCCAACTTGGGCCTGCAGACTTCAAAGAGAAAATTCACTGGAAGAGAAAAAGCATTGTTTGATGGGGAAGAAATATTTTCCTAGACATGGGCTGACGTAGTGGGAAGGCATTTAACACTTTTTCCCTTTTGGACAAAGTGAATTTTACACCCGCACTCCACCAACGCCCTGGGATGCCACATGATAGCTCCTTATTTTTCATGAGTCAATGGGCCGGTGGGGAACACGTGGAAAATTTGACTATTCATAAGGAAGGGCAAAAAGGTCGAAAGGAACCCGCGCCTCCATCGACGCAAGAAGATGCCACATGCCATCCATCCATTAGTCAGAGTTGGTAGATGGATAATTTGGAAATTTTTCCCAAAAATTTTATGAAGCATTAAGGCTTAAAAATATCCATCTCCTCCGCTGATGCCTTGTGAAGCCACGTGGCAGCACTTGATCACCTACGGGCATGGAGCTACGGGAAAACTTACAAAATTTTCCAAATTTATTTTTAAAAATGCTTAAGGTTAAAATCAATCCGAGCCTCTACCGATGCCCAATGAAGCCATGTGTTGATCAATGATTAGTTACGGGGCGGCGGAGCCACGGAGGAAAAATTGCCAATTTAACTTTTTGGAATTAGATCATTTTTAGAAAAATGATAGCTTGATTAGCGGAGCTGGCAGGAAACTTCATGACTTTATACCTTTTGGGAAAAAAAAAAAAAGGAAATTTTTAGCCTGCGGGTCCACCCAAGAATATTTTATTCATTTAAAATTTGATAGTTAGATTATTTTGAGCCCAAAATGAAGTAAAAACATCGAAGGCCATAACGCTTTGATGGGATATCCATTTTTGGCAAATACGGAACTTTCTAGAAACTTCTCGACGTCCTCTTTTCACAACATTATTAGGAATTTATTTTCATAAATTTAAATGGTCAATTTTGAGAAAATGTCTTTCTCATCACTTAGAAATGAACTGGTATTTTAACTTATCAATTTTGTTCAAATTTGTCGTTAATTATTTTTCCACTTGCCAAACAAGCATGGAGGATTTTACTTGGAATATTTTAGGATAGATTGCAAGGTTAATTTTTCTTGATTGATTTGCATTCAAAATTTATCAATTTTATATAGCAAGAAGTCTGTAATTTTGCCTTTTCCCGATTTGAAAGGTTCTATAAAAATTTCATAAGTATTTTGGTATGTTTGGGGTCGTTTTGACCTTACAAATAAAATTTGATATTTCATTTTGTCTTTTTGATGTTGCAGGGTCATTCTGTTCAATTTCCAATTAATAATTTCCAGTTTGAAAGCTATCTAACAGAGCTCAAATTCGAATAGATTTATTTTCATTTTCCAACTTTAAACTATGAATTCATTCCAACCCAATCTAACATACTAAGTTGACTCAAGCAAAGTATTCAAATTCCAAATTACAATTCTTATTTCTAAAACATTTATTTAAAAAAAAGAGTATTATGACATTTCTCCATACGTATTCACTTTTTCATCCTTCCAACAAAATTTCAAAATACATTCAACAATCAGATTTCAATACCCAATAATTCCATTTGAGTAAAGTAATACAATCCTTTATTGATTCAAAGAGATACCTTTACAATTTCTTCTTTCATTCCTCAATTACAATATACAAAATATGATTTCTTTCACATTCTTTCAAAAGTAGAAAAACAGAGTATATCTCTTTCACAATTCAATTTACAACTTTCATAGCCCATACAAACCATCTTTCCATCACATATAATATACAAGATCATCCACTTCAAGTGGGAAAAGGCTACATTAAAAAATGATCTTAAGCAGGACTATAAAACCGTCTTCTTTCTTAGTTCCATAACAACAAATGAATTTCCATCATTCTCCAATTTTGTCACAATAGAACATGGGAAACGCAACACTCTCCACCCAACCAAGACATCCAATGAAAAGGGAGAAGCCATCCTTCTTCATCGGCCACCAAGCCCCAACCATAGTGCAATAAAAGATGTGATCCAACTATTGGCAACAAAAGGCTTCCACAAACACACACGTAGCATTTTCATAATAAAAACACAATCTAAAGCAAAATATAGTTTACAACTACATTAAAACATGACAAACATTACCGAGGCTTAATCAAGAAACCAAAGGAGTTACTCCTTCCTTAAGGAGAATCAGTATGTGTTTCCCACCTTAAGGGTATTATTCTCGTATATATTGATATTAGGGCATCTTGGCCCCCATATCTCTTTTTTTTCATTATCTTATGCAATTTATTGATTTATTATAGGAAAGGTTCTTATCAACCTAAGAGGACATTCAAGACACCTAGGGTGTACCCCCATATAACAAAATGTATGAATACAAGTAGCATATAACCAACTCATCATCATGTAAGAAGAAATCCATGTAACGTTTAGCTAAGTAGCCAACAACATAACAAGCTCTGAGTCACCAATCAAAATAAAGTCCAAGAAATATCAACAATCAAGGAAAGTGGCTAAGTAGCCGCATTGCAAAGTCTGAAAATTCTCGCAAAAATATAAATAACTAGAAGAGCCTCAGAGCTTCTCAATCCAATCATAAAATAAGATGTTGGTCCTTGATAAAATGACACAATTTTATGAATGTAAAATACAAAACATTAACACCACATTCACTTCGCAGCCCTTCATGGCCACCAATAGGGGTACTCTACCTCGAGGTCAGTTCCAAGGACACATGCACATGATTGGGTCATAAATGACACCCAAACTTAATGTCCACTCTCCCATATGGGTAACAAAATGAAAACTAACAACCAGACCAACTTTCCTAACTACTGAAGGAAGGAAGCTCTAAATAACTTCTAATTAACTCTTCCCAACCCTAGGACACAACCACTATTGTCCAACCACAAGATTCACACCATACAATTTATCATTCCAACAACTCCAATAAGGAAGGGTCTCAACAAAGGGCTTAACGCATCATACAATTAAATCAAGTTTTAGGACTTGTAAAACAACACATTTTCAAAGGGGAACCAAGTTTACACTACACTATAAGTTCACAAAAATCAATTTAATTTGACATTCTTAGTTACTCAGTTCAAAAAAAATGCCACTTTGAAGCGAGTACAACAATTCAAACTACTTATTATTTTAATTTTGGTAGTTTAAATGAACATTAATGTAATATTTCTTCATACGCATTTCTTTTTCAATTCTCAAACAAGTTTATTTTCTTAGATTCAAAAGTTTGCTAGGTTTACAACTCATGTCTCAAGTTTTCTAGTGTGCCCAAGGGTCCAAGCTTTGAACCCACGACTGATACCAATCAGAACACCCGCTAAAATCTCACACTCGACACCCATAAACAACCTAGGTTTAGTTACAAAATTATAGATTTTTTTTTAAAGTGCTAACAACCAAAGTCTCAAGGACAAATAAATTCAATTGATAACTATTCCCATTACAATAATTACTAATTCCACATTATAAACGAACAAGTGTAATAAGTCCATACCTAGCTCTAATCTCCTTAGGGATTAATTTAATCACTGATTACATTAACATTTTAGCTAAATATTCCGTGATTCAAATTTTACGGTTAAGGGACCAAAACAATTAAATACCCAAGGTATTTAATTCCACAAGATCTAAGACAAGAGAAAGGTGTAATTACAATGGGGGAAAAGAATACATATTTAAAATCATTAGAGTAAATTCTTACTTACCCACTCCCAGAACTCGATTAAATATTCAATTTGATTTTTCCCATGATTAACACAATTAAAACTTCCTGAAAATATTCCCATTAAATAGGGAATTTCCTCACCTTTCCTGATATAAATAAGTCCTCCTAACTCCTCATATTTATCAAGTTATGGACCAACGGAACTTGGGGTGAAAATTTTCCCAAGAGCGGGCTTCATGGGCCTAGGGAGGAAAATTTTCCCCAACTTGGGCCTGCAGACTTCGGAGAGAAAATCTTCCCGGAGAGAAAAAGTGGACTGGTGGAGTGGGGAAGTAATATTTTCCTAGACATGGGCTGAAGTAGCTGGAAGGAATTTAACACTTTTTCCTTTTGGACAAAGTGAATTTTACACCCGCACCTCCACCAATGCCCGGGATGCCACATGATAGCTCCTTATTTGTTGCGAGTCAATGGGTCGGTGGGGAACATTTGGAAAATTTGACTATTCAAAAGGAAGGGCAAAAAGGTCGAAAGGAACCCGCGCCTCCATCGACACGAGAAGATGCCACATGCCATCCATCCATTAGCCAGTAGTTTGGTGGCTAAGATGGATAATTTGGAAATTTTTCCCAAAAATTTTCTGAAGCATTAAGGCTTAAAAAGATTTGCTCCTCCGCCGATGCCTCGTGAAGCCACGTGGCAAAGACTTGATCACCTACGGGCGGCGGAGCTACAGGTAAACTTACAAATTTTTCCAAATTTATTTTTAAAAGAGCTTGAGGTTAAAATCGATCCGAGCCTCCGCCGATGCCCAACGAAGCCATGTGTCGATCAATGATTAGCGGCGGGCGGTGGAGCCACTGAGGAAAATTGCCAATTTAACTTTTTGAATTAGATCATTTTTAGAAAAATGAAAGCTTGGATTAGCGAGTGGCAGAAACTTCATGAATTTATACCTTTGGGAAAAACAAAAAAGGAAATTTTTAGCACACGGTCCGCCAAAGGATATTTTATTCGCTTAAAATTTGATAGCTAGATTATTTGAGCCCAAAATGAAGTAAAAACATCAAAGGCCATAACGTTTTGAGTGGGATATCCATTTTTCGCAAACGAGAACTTTCTAGAAACTTCTCGACGTCCTCTTTTCATAAAGATTATTAGGAATTGTATTTTCATAAAGTTTAATGGGTCAATTTTTAGAAAATGTCTTTTTGTCACTTAGAAATGAACTCGGTATTTTTAACTTATCAATTTTGTTCAAATTTGTCGTTAATTATTTTTCCACTTGCAAAACAGTATGTACAATTTTACTTGGAATATTATAGGATAGATCAGTAAGGTTAATTTTTCTTGATTGATTTGCATTCAAATTTATCAATTTTATATAAAGAACTCTGCAATTTTGCCTTTGCCCGATTTGAAAGGTTCTATAAAAATTTCATTAGTATTTTGGTATGTTTGGGGTCGTTTTGACCTTACAAATAAAATTTGATATTTCATTTTGTCTTTTTGATGTCAGCAGGTCATTCTGCTCAATTTCCAATTAATAATTTCCAAAGATGAAAGCTATGTAATAGAGCTCAAATTCGAATAGATTTATTTTCATTTTCCAACTTTAAACTATGAATTCATTCCAACCCAATCTAACATACTAAGTTGACTCAAGCAAAGTATTCAAATGCCAAATTACAATTCTGATTTCTAAAACATTTATTTAAAAAAACAGAGTATTATGACATTTCTCCATACGTATTCACTTTTTCATCCTTCCAACAAAATTTCAAAATACATTCAACAATCAGATTTCAATACCCAATAATGCCATTTGAGTAAAGTAATACAATCCTTTATTGATTCAAAGAGATACCTTTACAATTTCTTCTTTCATTCCTCAATTACAATATACAGAATATGATTTCTTTCACATTCTTTCAAAAGTAGAAAAACAGAGTATATCTCTTTCACAATTCAATTTACAACTTTCATAGCCCATACAAACCATCTTTCCATCACATATAATATACAAGATCATCCACTTCAAGTGGGAAAAGGTTACATTAAGAAATGATCTCAACAAGGAATGTCAAACCGTCTTCTTTCTTAGTTCCAAAACAACAGTAATGAATTTCCATCATTCTCCAATTTGGTCATAAAAGAACATAGGAAATGCAACACTCGCTCCACCCAACCAAGACATCCAATGAAAGGGGAGAAGCCATCCTTCTTCATTGGCCACCAAGCCCCAACCATAGTGCAATAAAAGATGTGATCCAACTATTGGCAACAAAAGGCTTCCACAAACACACACGTAGCATTTTCACAATAAAAACACAATCTAAAGCAAAATGTAGTTTACAACTACACTAAAACATGACAAACATTACCGAGGCTTCGTCAAGCAAACCAAAGGAGTAAGAAAATATGGGGGATTCTTTTTATGCCTCCCAAAAGGGGAAATGGGTATCACCACCTAAATTACAAACCGCTAAAATATAGTATATCAAATCCCTGACATTTCTTATGCCTCCCCAAGCAACCCTTATTCCTCACATTTCCTTATTCCTCCCCAACCTATTATGGCACCCCATAATGAGTAAAGAAATGCAAGCTATTTCTGTCGTAAGGTAAACCAAATCCCAACGCCCTCCACACATATACCTCCCCAAAACACTTATGCCTCCCACAAAAAGCCCCATAGTCTTCTCCTACACCATCCCTAGGCCATCTACCCAACAACGCACAAATATGTCAAACACTCACATATTAACATTTACATTCATAAAAGAAGAGAATTTCAAGATCAAAGCTCTTACCTCTCCATGATGGAGTTTCCCAAGTTCCAAAACAATAGTTGTTTCCAAGCAAACAATAAAAATTCACCAAACCACAAGCATGCAAAAATCTTAAAGCTTTTCTAAAATCAAGAGCTCCCAAAACAAAAAGGAATTCGCCCAAGACAAAAATGAAACCTCCAAATATGAAGCCACACCAAAACAATGCAAGGAATTCGATTTAATAGAAGAGGGAGGAGAAGAGGATGAGGTGGTCCATATAGAATGTCACATCACACATCTTCAACTCCAACCCCCAAATTCAACTTCCTTCTCTAATGCATAATAAATAGGGTTAGGACCTGGAATTAAATCATGTAAATAAAGTGCAATTAAAACCTATAATTTTCCTTCTCAAAAAGTGTTACACAAGTCTAATCTCAATTCTCCAACCATAGGTATGTTTGGTAATTAAATTTAAGAGCTATGGGACAAGTTTAACTTGTCCCACAAGCCTCAAAACTCATCCTTCAAGGAAAATTTCAATTTCTCGAAGGTGGAGTGTTTCACACTCAAAAGTTAACTTACACATCACTTACACATCTCTTACAACACTTTAATTCAAGGCCAACAACTCTAATAATTACTTTCTTATGTCCCAATTTGATTAATTAATTTTAACAACATGTTTACTCACATTAATTTACCACAATTAATAAATAATGAAAGGGGTAAACACATCACTTAATAAACACATACAAACATCAATAAAAAGGAACCAAATAAATAAATACACATAACCCTTGGTCACATTTAAAGGTGATCCCCCATGGGAATCCCTAACAATCAAACACACACACACACACACACAACAATACAAGTTGCCATGGTGACCTTGTTGAATTCATCTAGAATTCCAATGTGGTTGGTCTCCAATCCCCCAATGTTTGTTGTGATATTTTAACCTACACAATACAAATACCCCTTCAGCCTCGTGGCCATATCAGAACATCCAAATGAATATAATATAATTTCAAAATCATCAATATATATATGAATCACAACAACATCTAGACAATCAACAATATCACTTACAATTTCATCAACAACTATATAATCATCAATTTTAAATTCAATTTTCTCAGTCTACTCAATATATCCAAATATCACATGTCCTAACAACATCCATATATATATATATATATATATATATATATATATATATATATATATATACCATGTCCAACAACATGTCAACATCTATATAAAATGTCTCTAACAATCATCATGCATCATATATGAATCAGAGTCAACAATAATCCATGATCTGACATCTAACACCATACTAAATCAAAACTATAATAATGTCCATAATATAGTCAGCAATATCATGATCAATATCAAAAGTGTCGAAGGGAAGTGGGCACTACATCCCCCTCCCCTTAGACTCGACTTCCTCCTAGAAGTCACTGGAAAGAGAGATAGGAACAAATGCAATAGAAAAAGGATCACTCCATTATGGGATTGCTTGCTTCAAACAAGTGTGGGTCTATAGAACCTAAGTTTGGTCCAATGTAATTTAGCAAGAAGAAGGGATATTGTAAGGGATGAGTTCTAAACTTTCTTCATGTAAGGCTATGAACATTTAAATCTAGAGAGTAAATTTACGCTATCAACCTATAAGGAAAATATTATAGTGCTCTCATTATTAATAAGTGCATATATTGTAACATTATTAATATAGGTTATATCAGAACTCATTTTTAATAATATAGGTTTGTTATATTCTTTCAACAATATATTTTTGTTATACCCTTAATGATATTAACGGGTTGTTTGGTCATGGTGACTTCCCGGTTTGTTTTCCATGGCTATTTATTATCCTTAGTATTGATTGCAATTATATCGAACATAATGCCATTTTATTATTCACCGTGTACAAAAATTTGGTATCGTAGTAGGTGAATCGGCCGACAAAAATCGAGTGTGGATATATGGTCATATAATTGAAGAATAATCTCTTACGAGGGCATCTTGAAATCTCTAGGTTTCCTAGGTTGATGGTTACACAATAATAGAGTTCACCTATCTTAGAGTGGTGATTCTAAGAGGACACATTGTTATAAATGAGGAATTAAAATTTTATTATAGAAGACTTATTCTATGTGTGTTTTTATCCTCCCGTTGTTATTCATACGTATGTTTTGAATTCGCATTCATCTTTGGTGTGTTGACAAGGAGCAATCAGAATTTTTAAAATTTTGTGCTTAACATCTTTATAATAGTACAAATCAAGAACTTTCTTCCAGAGGCACATTATAGCATAGAAGCATCATTTTTAATGATCTGCATGTTGATCTACTACATTCAAATCTTGTATGTGATCTTCATAAGTGGAGCCGCTTCTATCTTACAAGCTCAGAGATCTACTTTGTTGGCTTTGCACAACTCAATTATCTTCAACTTGAACTACAAATCAACATGCAGGAAAACTTTGAGGAATAGAAGTGAATACAAAAATCCATATCTTATCTCTAAGATTTGAGGAGAATATATGTGTGCAGCAGATTAAATAGCTGTGCATGCAGTCTTCAATCGATGAATTTCTTTAGGATAGAATCATTTGATTTTGTCACTTTGTATTGAATAATTTGGTCAGCTGGTTTTGCATCCATGGATATATGCAAGTGAGATCTTTACTACATTTGATAAAGAGGTTCAAGTAATATTCTCAGCATTGAAATGTGTGGTCATTATTAACAGATGCCTGAATAAAGAAATTTTGGCTGAGCGATCTTTATTCTAAATCCCATCATTCCAAAATCTACTAGCTTATATCGGTGAGTCGGTTAACTATCAAGTTATGATATATTTCCTTTATTAAAATCAAGTATCTCTGCCAATATAAAGATTTTATTATTGTCTCGGTTCAAGTTTCCCAATTTTGTGGAGTTTCAAAATGGAAAAGATAAATCTAATTGAAATATTTGATGGTAAAGACTTCCACACATGGCAAGTACGAACCCAATTACAATTGATTGATAAAGACTTATGGGACATTGTTGAAGGAAAATTTAAAAATTGAATGATGCAAATGAGGTAGCAAAATGGGAAAGTAAGGATCGGAAAGCAATAGTAATTATTAGCCTTGGTCTTTCTCGATGCATATTTGCATCATTTTGATCTAACCAAGTCATATAATAACCTTTGGATGACAGTAAACAAGTTATTTGCATCTCAAGTAGGTAGTGCAACAATGGCGTTGAAGTAAAAAAAATTTTGGCTAAATATGGGAGAAAATGAAAATATGGTTCAACATATCAGCAAGTTTTGATCCATTTAAAATCAATTAGCTAGAATAAAAGCAGAGGTAGATGGAGAACATGCTAAAGCAATATTACTAAATAGTTTTCCAAAAGAATATTCGAGTATTGTTTTTACTCTTAGTAAGATCAATCCTAGTTTGTAGAAATTTAATTTCCTCTTTTCGCTTGATGAGGAAGAAAAAATTAGAAGGTCTCGTACTTAAGAAGAAACGGTCATGGTCAGTAAAACAATAAATTATCATTCCAAAAAGGTAAAAAAGGTCAGATTGTATAAATCAAAGAAATGTCTTTTGTGTCATTACCGTAAACAACCGTGACATGGTTATGTGAATTGTAAGAAAAGAGCTCAAGATCTCTTAGATGATAAGTTGATCAAAAGGCTTTAGTCAAGAAGATTGGGATGATTATTCTAATCTTGCAAGTGACAATGAACCTATTAATTATTCTAGTGATGAAGATTATCTCAGTATTGAGTATCTATCCTCTTCGGAGGATGGAGGCAACAGAGGCAGAGGACAATCAGCGTCCTCGAGTTTTTCACTAACTCGAGGCCACAAACTACTTTAGTGACATATTTGTGTTTTTTGTGATGAATAAGAACCGATGAGCATCACTATTCTTATGTAATACAGATCTTGAGTTTCCCTCGTGATGATAATGATTTCTACCATTGATACTATTTCAAAGAAGTGTTCTCGATCAAACCGATTTGATGGTTGATGTGAATTGGTCAACGGTCCCAATTCATGTATTCATCTAATAGGTCAACGGTCCTCGGATGATGTAGTTACCACAATCGCTTGCCGAGGATCGAGACCATGTGCAAAGCTACGGCGGCATGCCGCTAGTCAAGAATGTGTTTTCCCCATGTTTGCACTAAGGGGGATAATGTAAGGAAAATATTATAGTGCTCTCATTATTAATAAGTGCATATATTGTAATATTATTAATATGAGTTATATTGTAACTCATTATTAATAATATAGGTTTGTTATATTGTTTCAATAATATATTTTTGTTATACCCGTAATGATATTAACGGGTTGTTTGGTTGTGTGACTTCCTTGTTTGTAGGAGGTCGGTTTTCTATTTCCATGGCTATTTATTAGCCTTAGTATTGATTGTAATTATATCGAATATAATATCATTTTATTATTCACTATGTATAAACACAACCAAGATACCACACTTAACAATATAATAGGAAGATTTCAAAAGAGTCTTAAGAGTAACCACCAAGTAGAGGCATAATAAGGAGAATTCCATGATTTTGAGAATGACCACATAGTTTCCCAAGGAATACAACATACTACAATAATAAAATTTATGTTTTTACTAAGTTTAAGCCATGATTTCAAGGTTCGTTGTCTGCATAAGGCTAGCAAAATCAACTATGACCAAATTCTGCAAGAGGAACAAGTCTACTCAAGGTCCCACAATTTAAGGATCACACGGGATGAGGTTAATCAACAAGGACACCTAAATCAACAAAACATTTAAAATCAAGTACCTATTCAAGGAAAGCACTTTTATAACTCGAGAGGGTACAATTAACTTTTCATGGTAATACAAGTGAAGTCAAGACCACAAGTTTTCCTATAGTCCGATTTTTACATTTTTTTTTAAGAATCGAACACACCATACCATCTAAATCTAAAGAATTCAACCATTTAGAAAATAATATATATATATATATATATATATATATATATATATATATATATATATATATATATATCCTTAAGAACTAACATATCGATACAAGTACCATACATTATAAAGACAATGGGATTTATTTCTCTTATTTCCTACTCAAGCTTGGAATAACCATAAAGAGAGCACAAGAAAAACACCAATGACCACTCAAAGTTTCTAGGATAAGAACAAGTAACACATGGTCCAACTATAATCCAAGTGTGCATCGTATCAAAAGTGAATAAAGATCATTTTGCACTTTCCATCCTAATGGAAAAGGGGCAACAATAACAAGGTGACCCAAGAAAATATGAAGAAAAGAAGACTTCCCAAAGTTATTTTATATCCTTAACATATGTTGCCTTAAAATTATAATAACTTAGGTCTCCAAGGACAAGACAACACGCAAGGAGGTTACTTCTTAAACAATAGATAAGTCTCAATCCAAAAGGACCACAACTCACACTCATCGAGCTATGGGACGATAAGGGTATGATGACCCAAAACTCCCATAAGAAAGGCACATACATCTATTAATAATAAAGTACTAAGAACTAGAACACATTGCTATCCACCATGTGTTTCACAATTTCAGGTAGGTGACAGAACTACAGGTTCAACTAAACATTGCACTCAATACACATAAATCTTACTTATTTTATAACTCAACTAATTAAGTCAAAAGTTGTAGTTTCATTTGCTAAGAACATTCCTTTATGATTTTTCTTAATTAAACTTCCTCCTATTATGACATCACAACTTTGTGTTATAAGGACCACTAAGGGGGCATGATATCTCACCATTCTGTAAAGGTAGAAAAGAGAAAAAGTATTTATTTTACTCCTAGGGGAGGTAGATGGACAAATTTTTCCTTTTCTGTTCTTCTACATGTTTTTTTTTCTTCTATTAATCTACCAAGGTTAAAGCAAGAACCATTTTCTCTTTCTATGTTCTAGTTTATTTGTTAAGCTTCAAGGCCAAATCTCCTCAATTATAGTTTTATGATGTTTGGGTGAGTCAAATTGTCAATTAAAAATTTAATGAGAAGGAAGGGTAAACATATCACACTATTAATTTTATGGGAGAGAGAGGTAAATCAACACATCACATTTTTAATTCTAAGGAAAACAAGGGACATTCAACATAGAAAACACATTATTACTTTTGTAAGAACTAGGAAACAATCAACCAACATGGATCACAACAATATTTCAAGATTTTTTTCCACTAATTACAAGTATCATAAAACATTCCTAGTGGGTTTCTACAAGTTCTCAAAAGAAGTTACAAGGGAGGCCCATTAAGGAAGCATAATTACTTTTACTGATCTACTAGGGTTTAACAATGTTTGTTATTTTGGCAAAAACATTTTACTCACCTGATAAGACAAGGAAATTTTTCAAATCTACACCCATATTACCATAGGATACCACCAACCAAGAAATCAAAATGACAAGGAAATATTTTAACTATAAGAACACCACATACTCGCTAGAAAGCATCAAATGTAAGCAGCAGACAGACTATCTATTCAACATGGCTTTACGACCAAGAGTTACAGTTTTGCAAGAAGAATCACATTATAAAATACCACAAATATTAAATTATCAAGGGCTAATTACACTATCATCACCAATGTCATGGTCCAAAATACTCAAAGCATCCATAAGTGTCTCCACGTAATCCAAAATTAGTAGGTCATAGAGTATTATTCATAAGAACTATAAAAGAAGTTAAGGAAATGGTAGACTTATTTATACGTCAAGAGGGCAAACAAACACACTTAATTTACACACAACACTCAAATGGGATTAAATATAACCATAATTACTAAGATGCATACAATCCTCAAGTCACTACTTAATATAATGAAGTGAAGAACTCATGATAAAACTTAGCATGCCATCAAAGAGAAGCCACTACCAAAAAAACAATTTTCCACTAACATCCACAACCAACCAAAAGCAAACTGATCCCACAATAATTCATCATCCCAAAATTAAACACCTATCCTTCGATGAGGTTCAAGCTCTTACCGAATTGTATGAAAATCATCACCACCGCTAACATGCCGCCAACTAGAATGCACAACACAACAAACTCTCTTCCCAAAAAGTTCGAGTAATGAAAAGGTCACTCTAAGATTCTAGATACACTCAAGGTTCCATGCATCTAAAACCAAGGCATAACTTTAAGCACCTAAGAGGACATTCAAGACACCTAGGTATACCCCATACGAAAATATGTATGAATACAAGTAGCATAAAACCAACTCATGATCATGCAAGAAGAAGTCCACATAACATTTAGCTAATCAGCCAACAACATAACGAGCTCGAGTCACCAATAAAAATAAAGTCCAAGAAATATCAACAATCAAGGAAAGTGGCTAAGTAGTTGTTGATGGTGAATCACAAGACCCACGAATGTCCGCAACTCATGGGTTGAGACTCTCGCGATGGACGATAACATGGAACTTTTCCCAAGTGTGGGGCCTTATGAATAAGGAAAACTCTCCGTATGAAGGCCGGTTCCTATTCTTTTGTTCGATGCACACATAAAAATTTAGAGGGTTTACTCAAAACCTAATCTAACTTCCCAAGGAGATAGGGTAAGAATATGCATAAAAATAAACCTAAATTAACAAAGGTGATGCACCGAGGAATGAAGAAACACCTATCTTGCCAATAAACACAAACCATTAAAATGTAATGCAAGATCATGCATGATAGCCAGATTTGCAGTGAAAGATCAGAGGATGCAAATGAACACAGAGAGGGTTGAGAATCCTCCACAGACATGCATTATTTTCTCCAAAGATTGATACAATACACTATAAATGCCAAGATGCAAAGTTGCATTATAGTTTTAGATGGAAGGTTTGAACTCTAAAATTCACTCGCCAAAGAGAAGAAGGGAGGGGCAAAACAAGAATGTCCAACCTTTAGAAAGAAGCCCTCCTTACAATTTATAGTGAAGAATGAGAGAGGGAAGAGAGAGGAATTCCAAATCTACCCCAACCACCTTCGAATTGTATTTAATTCATCTCATTATGACGTAGGGTGAGAATATTAGAAAACTCCAAAAATGGTGAATTGTATTTTGATTTTTTGAATAACTTGTTCTCACCCAATTAAAGTCCTCAGAAGCTTTCCGAAAAGTCAAACCTTGCGTAAATCTTAGATCCTTGTGAAAAGTTAAGGCCATTTGAATATCTCAAGCGCTGTGGTTTGCTTTCGGCCAGTTCGGGTGTCAGTTGCTCAAAATGTCAGCACCTCCCGAAGGTGCACCTGGGCACATCCATCCTTATGTTAACATACTTTTAAGTGCACCATAGGTCCTGAAAATTTTTGTTGACATCTTCTCGATCTCGCGCTTCTAACCTCGCGCCTGTATGTAACTTTTCCATGTCGACATCTTCTTATCTATGCCTCCAACCTCGCGCTAGGTGTGTAACTTTTTCCATGTCGACATCTTCTGATGTGCACCTCCAACCTACGCCAGATGTAAATTTTTCCATGTTGACATCTTCTGATATGCACTCTAACCTGTGCTAGGGCACAAATTTTTCCATGTCGACATCTTCTGATCTGCGCCTCCAACCTAGCGCCAAGGCACAACTTTTTCCATGTCGACATCTTCTAATCTGTGTTTCCAACTCGTGCTGTGGCACAACTTTTTCCATGTTGACATCTTTGATCTACGCCTAACCCGTGCCGGACAGACGTAAATGTTTCCACGTTGACATCTTAAGATCTACGCCTCCAACTTGCGCTAGGGTGCAAATTTTTCCATGTCGACATCTTCTGATCTGCGCCTCCAACCTGCGCCAAGGTGCAACTTTTTCCATGTCGACATCTTTTGATCTCAGTGCGCCAACTCGCACTGTGGTGTAACTTTTTCCATGTTGACATCTTCTCGATCTATGTCTCCAACTCCGTGCTGCATGTAACTTTTCCATGTCGACATCTTCTCGATCTACGCCTCCAACTTGCGCAAGGACATAAATTTTTCCATGTCGATTTTTTCTAATCTCGCGCTCCAACTCGTGTTAGGGTGCAACTTTTTCCATGTCGACATCTTCTGATCTGCGCCTCCAACCTATGCCAGTGCCCAAATTTTTTTCATGTCGACATCTTCTACTCTACGCCCCAACTTGACGCGCTGTGGCGCAACTTTTCCATGTCGACATCTTCTAATCTCGCACCTCGTAACCTACATCAAGGCGTAACATTTTCCATGTTGACATCTTCTGATCTATGCCTCCAACCTATGCCATGGCACAACTTTTTCCATGTCAACATCTTCTGATTTGCGCCTATAACCTCCGCCAGGGCATAACTTTTTCCATGTTGACATCTTCTCGATTTGAGCCTCCAACCCGCACTGGCGCAACTTTTAGATGTCTCGTTGTCCGAAAATCTGTCGCTTGGGCAGATCTATGGATAAACAAGCCAACAGTGTGTAGGGCATAGCCCCTCTTTGAGTCAGCAAAGCGAAACTGGTTTATTGCTATTCTACCAGCAGGAATCTATGCAAGTCTCACAGATGCATTCTCTTCGGGGTTTGGGATCTCATCCTGGGGTGTTTCCGACCGCGAAAAGAAAGGAAAGGAAGAGGGATGAAGAAAGAGCAGGTCCGAAGGAAGAAAAGAAATGAATTCCAAAGTAGAAAGGTCAGAAGATTTATGTTTTGGGATTGGTAGTAAACAGAGCCAAACCTACTTGCATAAACAAACAAAGCAATACTGATGATGAATAAATGACAAAAAAGTAGATATGAATCTAATAGAATAAACACATACAGATCTAACATAAGAAAGGTCTGATGCATAACACAAATATTCAGCACAAAGTCTCAATATTTGTATTACATCAAGTTTTCTTCTTCATTAAGAAATCTCAAAGTCTTTTCTCTTCACTTCTATTTTTCATCCGAAACATATTCATCCATTCATCATCAATACAACAAGTGTTGGGGTATTTATAGAAGAAGGAGAGAAAAGAAGGCAAAAAGGAGCCAACCACCTATTTACAAAGATATTTACAAAATATCTCAAAGGGCGCACTTTTCATCGTGTCAGCAGGAACTTATCGCGCCCTTTGAAATGGGCGCACATATCAAAGATGTTGACAGAACTTATCAGCGCCTTTGGCGCACTCTTCAACGATGTCAACAAGAACTTATCAGCACCCTTTGGCACACCATTCAGCATGTCGACAGCAAGTTATCAGCGCCCTTTGCGCACTCTTCAAAGATGTCAACAGAACTTATCAACGCCCTTTTCGCGCACCTTTGTCAGTGTCAACATGAACTTCCTTGCACCTCGTGCACCTTTGTTGTGTCAACATGAACTTCCTCGCGCCTTTCGCGCATTCTTCAAAGATGTCAACAGAACTTATCATCGCCCTTTGGTGCACCGTCAACATGTCGACATGAACTTATCAAAGACCTTTTCTCAAAAGACCGAAAATGGCTAAGTCCTTAAAACTTGATTTTTGGAAGAGAATTTTGGGCTTCTTTCGAATGTTGTCAAACTTCCTTGGGGCCAAAACAAAATTTTTGGGTATGGTTACCTGCAAATTGCCCTTGACAATTTTGTAGGATAACAACTGGCTCTTTCTGGGGACTATCTTTGAGTGAAACTTAAGGGTAGAGAATCCCAGATTTTCATGTGCCTATCCATTGGGTTGGAGAGAGTCAAAAACAAGGGCGACCGGAGGGCGAACAAAAGGGAACACACAACAAACAGAAAGCAAACACACGACAAAAACAAACACACAACTAAAGCAAACTATACAAAGAAGAGAGCAAGCTCTACTTCCTGAAGATCTTCAGATGCTGCCCGCTATAGGAAGCGGAGCTCGGCCTGTCTAGATACGAGAGATAGAAGCTATTCTCTCCGTTGTGCCGCTTGATCTTGAAAGGCCCTCTCTAAAGAGAATCAAATTTTCCATGCATGCCCTTCGGCTCTCTTCGCTTCTCCCACGTAAGGACGAGGTATCCCACTTAGAAATCCCTCTGCTCGGCCTTCTTATCGAATAGTCTCTTAACTTGATTCTCGATGTTCATGATCCCGCTCGACCACTCTTACTCTCTTTCTTTGAGCTCACGATGCATGATCCTCTTTTGAAGAGAATTTTGAAAAGTCTCATCTTTGATTTCCCGTGCAAGCACGCAGAGGTGGATTTCAGCAGAAAATGGGAAGCTCGGCATCGGTCATTGTCATATAACACTTGAAAAGGTGACATACCGAGAGATCTTGGGAGTAATGCGATCTGCCCACAAAGCGTCGTATAAGGACTTGTGCCAGACCACCGATTCTCATTTACCTACTTCCGTATGATGGTCACTAGGTTTTTATTGCTGGATTCTCGCTTGACCATTTCCCGAGGGTAATAACTGAGGTGTGAGCCAAAGTTATCCCATATTCATAAGAAAACTAATAACTTCCCGTGAGGAGAAGTTAGAAGCATTATCAAAGAACAATTTTGTTTGGAACGCCAAACCCGACAATGATATTTTCTTTAATGAAATCGCAAACAATCTCGTAAGTGGCATGCTTGATGGTGTATGGCTTCTACCCACTTGGTGAAGTAATCCGTTCACGTAAGGACATAGCTATGTCCGGACTCGATTGAGGATCGAGTGCACTCAATAAAATCAATTCCCCATTGCTCGAATGGTTCATTGATAATGACAGCCTAAAGGGAAAAGCACCAACTTGGGCTTGCCGACGAATTCGTCGGCAAGGTTCACACTTTGCCACCTGTGTGGTCAGATCTCCTCGAAAGAGCATCGCCAATAGTACTGCTCGAATGATCTTGTGTGCAAATACGAGGAAGAGAAATACCCCCCACAGTGCTGAATTGTGAAAACTTTCTAGTAGTTTTACCTACTGAGGTTTGTCAACACATCGCAAAAAGACACCATCTATCCCACGTTTATATAAACCGTCATCCCAGATGACATATTTAGCTGCTCTGAGCTTTATAGTGCGCTTCTCCTTTACAGTTAGGTGCATTGGGCATTCACCGTAGGTGAGAAAGAAAGTGATATTGGAATACCATTCATCACTAGTCGCAACAAATAGGAACAGAGGCAACGAATCGGGTTTTTCCAAATCCGTCTTGTGCTTCGTCGTTGTAGTCACCCCTTTCATCGTGGTTTTCAATCTTTGTTTTCAGCCATGTTTCGACACAGCCCTCGCCCTCACCAGCTTGGTTGGTTTAATATCCGTGTCATACTCCCGGACTCATGCGATCCAATTTCCTCACAAGCTTCCTAACTCCCGTTGAGTTAGAATTGATTTGACCGCCGTGTCGTGGACCAAAGACCACCGTGTGAGAATTTAGAATGTAATACCTGAAATTTTTCACCGCTTTAACAATGGCGAAGGCATGCTTTTCCAAATGAGACATCTTTAGTTCGTGAGGCTTGAGGGGAGAGCTCATGAATGCAATCAGAGATTCAATATCCTCCGAATTATTTTGCATCAAGATTGTGGACACAGATGCTCGATGCGTAACTATACATGATGAAGTCCTTGGAGAAATCGGACATACCAGGGGGTCAAAAGTGAGCAATGGAAGCTTTTATTTCTTCAAATGACCTTTTCCCTCTTCGCTCCATCTGAAAATTGGTGATCCCTTCATCATGTTCAATATGTGACGGTCTTCTCAAGAAAGTCAGAACAAAACACTGAGAAAGTTCACCTTTCCGAAGAAAGAGTGAACACCGCCTTTCTTGAGGCAAAGTAAGGCTCAATAGCCTTAACTCTTTTGGTATCTATCTTTGTTCCTTTTTGCTAACCACATGCCCTAAGAACTTTCCTTCCGTGACTCCAAAATAGACTTTTTTGGGTTTAGGGAAATCCCATGTTCTCGGACTGCCAATACTTGCTCCAATTGATCACAATGATCATTTCGTTGTTTAGAGAACACGGTTAAGTCATCTAGATAAACCACAATGACTTTCCCCATCATACCTTTGAATGCGAAATCCATGGCCCACCGAAAAGTGGCACCAAAGATTAGTTAGGCCAAAAGGCATCCCCGCTTTGTAGGCAAATGTACCCCAGGAGTAGTGAATGTTGTTTTAAACTCGATCTTCAGTGAAACTTCAACTGATTGAGCCTCAAAACCATCAAGCATGGACAAAGATCTCCGATCCAAACCACCGCTACGTAACTTGATCCATTATCGGAAGTGGGTAGTTGTCTTTCAAGGAACTCGATTCAAATTGCGAAAGTCTACGCATATGCGTATCTCGCCATTCTTCTTGCGCACTGGCACAATATTTGCTATCCAAGTACTGTGATGGATGGGAAAGATGATTCTCGCATCCAGCATCTTTTGAATTTCAGCCTGGATAGTCCCCGAGATCTTAGGATTATAGTGCCTCTGCTTCTGGCGAAAAGCTTTGACATCTTCTTTCAACGGAATGTCATGCTGAACGTCCTTTGGCTTAAAATACTTTAGATCGGCATAGGACCATGCCAACACGTCCATATATTTTTTAAGAACTTGACGAATTTCCGCTTCTCTTCGGGCGTGCAACATTTTCCAATGTTCACAAATCAGGTGCTCTACCGAACCTATATTGACCGGTTCGGTTTCGGGATGAGTCGATCGCCTCGCCTCTTCTTTTTCAATAAACGGTCATGCTGGCTTCGACAATTTGCTCCAGAGAAACTAGGCCCTTTGGAATTTTATTTCCTTTAAGCTAACATATGCCGCCGCTCCTTCGGATTCATCGCCTTGATTGGTGACTCGATTCACAAGAAGTGGAAGTAGATCCTTCAAAGTGTAATTCTTTAAAATTTTCCGCCTTCTCCGAGAAGGCAATAAGTTGATTATCATCGTTGAACACCCGCCAATGCAGAGAATTATCTCCGCACGCTCAAGGAAAACCACCTCAATGGTGTATTTGTTTGTTTTCAAACTCGGGTGAGGAAGCATGAGGATGTTTGAAACAACCAATGAATCGCCATGTCATTTTGAGCTCTTGGAATGGATTCAATTGAAAAATCATCAAACTCTTTAATGTCTGTCCCACACCGCATTACGGTAATGCCTGAGCCTTTCATTCTTCACTTGGTAAATCCTTTTAACTTGATTCACAACCAGCTCCGCATCACCTTGTACTTTCAGATTTTTAATCCCTCTTTCTTTTGCGGCTTGCATGCCAAGTAACAAAGATTCATATTCAGTAGTATTATTTGTGTTAAAAAACAGCAGAACTTGAAAGAGAGAGGAATGACTTCTTCCTGGGAGATATTAGCATGGCTCCGGCGCCACATCCGCTGGTTGCACAGCTGCCATCGAACTGCAAGGTCCAGATCTTATTAAGATCTCCTTCTTGAACGAGAACAACCATTTTGTCGGACTCGGTAGACAAGAAATAGTTCCCCATCCCTGATGATTCAAAAAGGATTTGAGCTTTGGGGTCCTCAGAGCTAGTAACCAAGTACTTTTTTTGTGATTCCGGCTCCAAAGTCTGCATTACGCCTTTGACGGGAATTCTAGCTTTAGACCAGTCCATATGAATTTCTCCACCAACTTCGCTGCAAAAACTTCTTCCCAGCAAAATTCCATAGGCTGCCGGAATGTCAGCAACGAGGACTGTCATCTTTACTCTTTTATCTGGGAATGCCGCAAACGTGAATTGCGCGTCTTTAATTTGGCCAACCAACGGAACCTGCTTGGTTTCCAAGGAATAACATCTGCCGAAAGGCTTGGTAAGAGTGAGGCCCAGAGCATGGGCGACCTTCTTTGGCGTACATGACGTTATCGAAGCTCGGAATCAATTATGCGCTTACTCACTTGTGTCCATTGATTAGGAGGGAGAGATAGAAAGGCTCTATCTTGCCTGATGCCGATGTTGAAGCAACATTTATGTGAGATTCAAAGGGAGTGGAAAGGATTCTTTTTGGGGAACTGATTAGATACAACAAACTTGACTCAATATACTTGGTCAATCTTACAAGTTGCTTCGGGATTTGACCAAGGTACTCACTTCAGACATTTGGATCTTGGTCTTTTTGCATGATCTATGATATCAAACATGGCCAAGGGTTGCGTTGGTGAAGGAAAGAGTCCCTCACCTCGCGATGATGGATTAGGATTACCGGGTTTTGGTAGGAACGTGAGAGGACCGATTTAGAGGAGAGATGGGGGAAAGGATTTCCTTGTAAAAGATTTGCCGGGAGTTGCGTAGGAAGAGGATTACCTCTTTTAGCAATGATTGGAGGAGCATTTGACACGGCCTTCTCCCCGCTTGGACATGGGCAAAACTTCTGCTTCTTTTCCTTGTGAGCGAGTAAAAATAGTGTATGACTGTCCGCTTACATATCCCTGGGTACCCTCTTCTTCATCAGATTCCTCCTCATCAAATTCCATATACCCGATAGTAGAGTCGCTAGTCGGTTCACCGACATCTTGATCATCTTCACCCTGAGATGAAGGTTCTTCATAATACTACTCTTCTTCTTCGATTTCAGCCAGAGCGTTGACCGGAGGAGCCTCAAGTGCCAACCGCGGAGCAGCTGTAGGTAAGTGCGGCCTTTGTGAAACATTGTTAGGAATGAAATTCCTCCATGGAATATCCCGGTATGAAGAACTCGGGAGGCTCAGCCAATCGCTTTTTAATGCAAGCAATTCATTCGCCATCTTTTGAAAGGTTCGGATCGGGAGCGAAGTAGTGGGCAAAGGGCCCAAAGATTCAGCTTGGCTGATTCCTTTTTCAATTCGCCATATATTATCAAATTATCCTCTATTCGAATGGCAGTGGCCTGGGTGAGAATCAAGGTAGCCACTCGCTCTCAAGGAGCAAGAAACTAACTTTCGAGCTCATAGTGTTTACGAAGAAACACTTTTGATTTTCCGGCGTTGGAAGCATGGCGACAGGGACACGGTTGATTAGTGCATTGAACCGGGCGATAAAATCACACATGGTTTCATTGGCCTCCTTCTTTAGGTGAGTGATTCGTGATAATAATGCGAATGCATCCTCTGAAGGCTTGAATCTGTCTTCGAAAGCATCCCGCAAGGTGGCCCAACTGGTAATAGATCTGGCTGGTAAATGTTGAAACCATTCAGCTGCAGGTCCTTGTAGGGTTTCCAGAAAAAGGCGAACCGACACATCTTCATGAGTTACATCCAAAATACTGCATGACATGATGAATGCAGATATGTGGGAATCCATGCTTTGATTTCCGCTCCCGTCAGAATTTGGGAAAATTCTTTCGATTTCCGTGAGGGAGCGCGTGAACTGGATGTGGTAAAGCCAAGGGACCCATAGCATTTCCCCATGGTACCGCCATTTGAAAAGCCGGAAAGAGAACACGAGCTGGAAGTATGGTTCCGCTGAGTAGCAAGGCACTACAAAGGGATGTGGATGCCCCCTGCGAAAGACTTTTTCTTCGTGGAGGTGAGACACTCCTGGCTGACCGATCAGCTGAACTTAGTGTTGAAAAACGTGCCGGTGTTACGCTGAAATTGTGCCTTTGAAGCAAATCAAAAATAGGGTCAGTTTCTCCACGAGCTCTCCTACTGCGCGTGAAGGGTTCACCTGCCAAAGATAACTTCCAGATCTCAGTAACGTTATGGCGCAGATTTGAAATTTCTTTTGGTCAGTACTTGCTGATTTTCTCGGTTTTTCCGATAAAAACAACAAAGATGCACTTTTCTAAATATTTAAAAACTATCCTCTTTAGAAAACCGATTGTTAATGACAAATAACAATGAGGATAAGATGGCAGAGAAGATTAGTAAGCTGATTTTCGGATCTAATTTTGACTTTTTTCAAAGGGTTTCAAACTTTTAGCAAACAGTCAAAAACTCAGATCTACGGCAAAATACTGATTTTTATAAAAACTCAGCGAACTAAAGGTCTCCAACTAGGCCAGATCTATGGATCTCAGAAGAAATTTTTTCAATTTGAGTCACTTTTGCAAAATTTTGGATTTTTGACAAAATATGCAGATTTGCAAACAGGCAGCAATTTTCTTATTTTTCTGATTTTCTATCCTACCACCATCATAGATCTGATAGATCTGTTCGATCCCCAGCAGAGTCGCCAAAAACTGTTGGTCCGAAAATCTGTCGCTTGGGCAGATCTATGGATAAACGAGCCAACAGTGTGCAGGGCATAGCCCCTCTTTGAGTCAGCAAAGCGAAACTGGTTTATTGCTATTCTACTAGTAGGAATCTATGCAAGTCTCACAGATTCTGCCTTCGGGGGTTTGGGATCTCATCCTAGTAGGGGTGTTTCCGACTGCGAAAAGAAAGGAAAGGAAGAGGGGATGAAGAAAGAGCAGGTCCGAAGGAAGAAAAGAAATGAATTCCAAAGCAGAAAGGTCAAAAGATTTATGTTTTGGGATTGGTAGTAAATAGAGCCAAACCTACTTGCATAAACAAACAAAGCAATACTGATGATGAATAAATGACAAAAAAGTAGATATGAATCTAACAGAATAAACACATACAGATCTAACATAAGAAAGGTCTGATGCATAACACAGCTATTCAGCACAAAGTCTCAATATTTGTATTACTGTTTTCTTCTGTTACAAGAAAGCTCAAAGTCTTTTTTCTTCACTTCTATTTTTCATCTGAAAGATATTCATCCATTCATCATCAATACAACAAGTGTTGGGGTATTTATAGAAGAAGGAGAGAAAAGAAGGCAAAAAGGAGCCAACCACCTATTTACAAAGATATTTACAAAATATCTCAAAGGGCGCACTTTTCATCGTGTCAGCAGGAACTTATCAGCGCCCTTTGAAATGGGCGCACTTATCAGCATGTCGACACCACATTATCAGCGCCTTTGGAAATGGGCGCACTTATCAGCATGTTGACAGGAACTTATCAGCACCTTTGCGCACTCTTCAAAGCATGTCAACAGAACTTATCAGGCGCCCTTTGGCGCACTGCTCAACATGTCGACATGAACTTATCAGCGCCCTTTGGTGCACTCATCGCATGTTAACAGGAACTTATCAGTGCCCTTAGCGCACCTTTTGTTGTGTCAACATGAACTTCCTTGCGCCTTGCGCACCTTTTGGCATGTCAACATGAACTTCCTTGCACCTTTGGCGCATTCTTCAGCATGTCAACAGGAACTTATCAGCGCCCTTTGGTGCACCATTCAAAGATGTCGACATGAACTTATCGCCTTTTCCAAAAGACCGAAAATGGCTAAGTCCTTAAAACTTGATTTTCGGAAGAGAATTTTGGGCTTCTTTCGAACGTTGTCAAACTTCCTTGGGGCCAAAACAAAATTTTTGGGTATGGTTACCTGCAAATTGCCCTTGACAATTTTGCAGGATAACAATGTTGACATCTTCTAATCTGCGGCCTCTAACTCGCGCTGCAGGAACAACTTTTCCATGTCAACATCTTCTCGATCTGCCTCCAACTTGTGCTGGGCGTAACTTTTTCCATGTCGACATCTTCTGATCTACACCTCCAACCTGCGCCAGGGCGCAACTTTTTCCATGTCTAGATCTTCTCGATTTGCACCTCCAACTCGTCTGGCGTATCTTTTCCATGTCGACATCTTCTCGATCTACGCCTAACTGCGCCTGGGGCACAACTTTTTCCATGTCGACGTCTTCTGATCTGCACCTCCAACCTGCACTGTGGCATAACTTTTCACGTAAATAAATGTCGGGTTTTGAGTTTCTTTGATTTCCATATTCTTCTATTTGTCTATATTTACCCAGGGAGGGAGATATATACAAGAGTAGGCATATTACAAAGTTTGAAAATTCTCGCAAAAATATAAATAACTAGAAGAGCCTCAGAGCTTCTCAATCCAATCATAAAATAAGATGTTGGTCCTTGATAAAATGACACAAGTTTACGAATGTAAAATACAAAACATTAACACCACATTCACTCACTGAGCCCTTCATGGCTGCCAATATGGGTACTCGCCTTGAGGTCATTTCCAAGGACACATGCACAGGATTGGGTCATAAACGACACCCAGACTTAATGTCCACTCTCCCATATGGGTAACAAAATGAAAAACTGACAACTAGACCAAATTTCCTAACTACTGAAGGAAGGAAGCTCTAAACAACTTCTAATTAACTCTTCCCGACCCTAGGACACAACCACTATTGTCCAACCACAAGATTCACACCATAAAATTTATCATTCCAATATGGAAGGGTCTCAACAAAGGGCTTAACACATCATACAATTAAATCAAGTTTTAGGACTTGTAAAACAACACATTTTCAAAGGGGAACCAAGTTTACACTATAGTAGAAGTTCACAAAATCCAACTTAATTTGACATTATTAGTTACCGGATTCGGAAGAAATTCCACCGAGTGAGTACAACAATTCAAACAACTTAATATTTTATTATTATTCTAATTTTGGTAGTTCAAATGAATAGAGTAATGTAATATTTCTTCATACGCATTTCTTTTTCAATTTTCAAATAAGTTTATTTTCTTAGACTCAAAAGTGTGCCAGTTTACAATTCATGTCTCAAGTTTTCTATTGCCCCAAGGGTCCAAGCTTTGAACCCATGACTCGATACCAAGTGTAACACTTGCTAAAATCTAACACTGAGACCCATGACCAAACTAGGTTTAGTTACAAAATTATGGAATAATTATTTTTAAAGTGTTACCAACCAAAATCTAAAAGACAATTAAATTCAATTGATAACTTTTCCCACTATAATAATTACTAATTCCACATTATAAAGCAACAAGTGTAATAAGTCCACACCTAGCTCAAATCTCCTTATGGATTAATTTAATCACTGATTACATTGACATTTTAGCTAAATATTCCCTGATTAAAATTTTAGGGTTAAGGGACCAAAACAATTAAATACCCAAGGTATTTAATTCCACAAGATCTAAGACAAGAGCAAGGTTTAATTACAGTGGGGAAAAGAATACATATTTAAAATCATTAGAGTAAATTCTTACTTACCCACTCCCAAAACTTGATTAAACATTCAATATTATTTTTCCCTTAATTAATGCAATTAAAACTTCCTAAAAACATTCCCATTAGATAGGGAATTTCCTCACATTTCTGGTGATATAAAGAAGTCCTCCTAACTCGTCATATTTCTCAAGTTATGGACCGGCAGAACTTGGGGTGAAAATTTTCCTAAGAGCGGGTCTCAGTCTGGGAGGAAAATTTTCCCCAACTTGGGCCTAAAAACTTCAAGAGAAAATATGCCCAGAGGAGAAAAGTGGACCGGCGGAGAGGTGAAGAAAAATTTTCCCTAATGCGGGCCGAATGCGGGAAGACATTTAGCACTTTTTCCCTTTTGGGACAAAGCGAATTTTACACCCGCACCTCTGCGCCGACGCCTAGGGAGGCCACGTGGCAGCTCCTTATTGGCTGCAGGTCAGCGGGTTGGTGGGGAACATTTGGAAAATTTGACTATTCAAAAGGAAGGGAAAAAATGTCGAAAGGAACCCACACCTCCATCGACGCGAGAAGATGCCACGTGTCAGCCAACCATTAGTTGCGGTTTGGGGCTGACGAGGATAATTTGGAAATTTTGCCAAAAATTTTTCTGAAGTGTTAAGGCTTAAAAATATCCGCTCCTTCGCCAAGACCTCGTGAAGCCATGTGGCAACACCACATTACCTATGGGCACAAATAGGTGCGGGAAAACTTACAAATTTTTGCAAATTTATTTTTGAAAGAGCTTGAGGTTAAAATTGATCCAAGCCTCCTCCGATTCCCAATGAAGCCACGTGTCAATCAATGATTAGCTGCGGAGCGGTGGGAAAATTGCAAAATTAACTTTTTAGAATTAGATCATTTTTAGAAAAAATGAAGGCTTGCAGATTAGCGGAGCGGTGGGAAACTTCATGACTTTGCACCTTTTGGGAAAAAAGCAAAAAAAGGAAATTTTTATCCCATAGGTTACCCCAATAATATTTTATTCTTTTAAAATTTTCCAGTTAGATTATTTTGAGCCCGAAATGAAGTAAAAACATCATAAGGCCATAACGTTTGAGTGATAACTCCATTTTTGGAAAACAAGGACTTTCTAGAAATTTCTTGACGTCCTCTTTTCACAACATTCTTAGGAATGTTATTTTGATAAATTTTAAAGGGTCAATTTTGAGAAAATGTCTTTCTGTCACTTAGGAAGTGAACTGGTATTTTTAACTTATTAATTTTGTTCAAATTTGTCATTAATTCTTTTTCCACTTGCCAAACAAGCATGGAGGATTTTACTTGGAATATTTTAGGATAGATTGTAAGGTTATATTTGCTTGATTGATATTCATTCGAAATTTATCAATTTTATCAAAGAAGAAGTCTCGTAATTTTTCCTTTTCCTGATTTGAAAGGTTCTATAAAAATTTCATAAGTATTTTGGTATGTTTGGGGTCATTTTGACCTTACAAATAAAATTTGATATTTCATTTTGTCTTTTTGATGTTGTAGGGTCATTCTGTTCAATTTCTGATTAATAATTGCTAGTATGAAAGTTATCTAATAGAGCTCAAATTTGAATAGATTTATTTTCATTTTCCAACTTTAAACTATGAATTCATTCCAACCCAATCTAACATACTAAGTTGACTCAAGAAAATTATTCAAATGCCAAATTACAATTCTTATTTCTAAAACATTTATTTTAAAAAAAAAGAGTATTATGACATTTCTCCATACGTATTCACTTTTTCATCCTTCCAACAGAATTTCAAAATACATTCAACAATCAGATTTCAATACCCAATAATGCCATTTGAGTAAAGTAATACAATCCTTTATTGATTCAAAGAGATACCTTTACAATTTCTTCTTTCATTCCTCAATTACAATATACAGAATATGATTTCTTTCACATTCTTTCAAAAGTAGAAAAACAAAGTATATCTCTTTCACAATTCAATTTACAACTTTCATAGCCCATACAGACCATCTTTCCATCACAAATAATATACAAGATCATCCACTTCAAGTGGGAAAAGGTTACATTAAGAAATGATCTCAAGTGATGACTGCCAAGCTATCTTCTTTCTCGCCTGTTCAACAATATGAATTTCCATCATTCTCCAATTTGGTCACAACAGAATAGGGGAAAGGCAATGCTCTCCACCAAACCAAGACATCCAATGAAAAGGGAGAAGCCATCCTTCTTCATTGGCCCCCGATCCCCAACCATAGTGCAATAAAAGATGTGATCCAACTCATGGAAACAACAGGATTCCGCAAACACACAAGTAACATTTTCACAATAAAAACACAACCTAAAGTAAAATGTAGTTTGCAACTACATTAAAACATGACAAACATAACTAAGGTGTCATCAAGAAAACCAAAGGAGCAAGAAACTATGGGGACTTGTTCTTATGCCTCCCAAAAGGGGAAATGGGTATCACCATCTCAATTACAAACCGCCAAAATATAGTATATCAAAACCCTGACATTCCTTATGCCTCCCCAAGCACCCCTTATTCTTCACATTTCCTTATGCCTCCCAACCTCTTATGGCACCCCATAACGAGTAAATAAATGCAAGCTATTTATTTGTAAGGTGGAACCCAAATCCCAACTCCCTCCACACATATACCTCCCCAAAACACTTATGCATCCCACAAAAATACCCATAGTCTTCTCGACACCATACCTAGGCCATCTACCCAACAACCCACAAATATGCCAAACACTTACACATTAACATTTACATTCATAAAATAAGAGCATTTCAAGATCCAAGCTCTTACCTCTCCATGATGGAGTTTCCTAAGTTCCAAACAGTAGTTGTTTCCAAGTAAACAATCCAAAAATCCACCAAACAACAAGCATACGAAAATCTTCAAGCTTCTCCAAAAGCAAGAGCTCCCAAAGCAACAAGGAATTCGCCTAAGAAAAAAATGAAGTCTCCAAATATGAAGCCACACTAAATCAAGGCAAGGAATTTGAATTTAATGTAGAATAGGGAGGGGAAGAGGATGAGGTGGTCCATGTAAGATGTCACATCACACATCTTCAACTCCAACCCCCAAAGTCAACTTCATTCTCTAATACATAATAAATAGGTGGATGAATAATATGATAGTTCAATTACACACTCAAATCCAACCCACCCCCAAGGACTGGAATTAAATCATGTAAGAAAATTGTAATTAAAACCTACAATTTTCCTTCTCAAAAAGCGTTAAAAATTCTAATTCAACTCTCCAACCATATGTATGGTTGGGAATTAAATTTAAGAGGTATGGGACAAGTTTAACTTGTCCCACAAGCCTCAAAATCAGTCTCCAAGGAAGATTTCGAATTTCCAAGAAGGTGGAGTGTTTCACACTCAAAAATTAACTTACACATCAGTTACACATCTCCTACAACACTTTATTGCAAGGCCAACAACTCTATTAATTACTTTCTTATGTCCCAATTTGATTAATTAATTTTAACAACATGTTTACTCACATTAATTTACCACAATTAATAAATAATGAAAGGGGTAAACACATACAAACATCAATAAAAAGGAACCAAATAAATAAATACACATAACCCTTGGTCACATTTAAAGGTGATCCCCCATGGGAATCCCTAACAATCAAACACACACACACGAACAATACAAGTTGTCATGGTGACCTTGTTGAATTCATCTAGAATTCCAATGTGGTTGGTCTTCAATCCCCCAATGTTTGTTGTGATATTTTTAACCTACACAATACAAATACCCCTTTGGCCTCATGGCCATATCAAAACATCCAAATGAATATAATATAATTTCAAAATCATCATATATATATATATATGAATCATAACAACATCCAGACAATCAACAATATCACTTACAATTTCATCAACAACTATATAATCATCAATTTTAAATTCAATTTTCTCGATCTACTCAATATATCCAAATATCACATGTCCTAACAACATCCATAAATATATATATATAACCATGTCCAACAACATGTCAACATCTATATAAAATGTATGCGTAACAATCATCATGCATCATATATGAATCAGAGTCAACAATAATCCATGATCGACATCTAACACCATACTAAATCAAAACTATAATAATGTCCATAATATAGTCAGCAGTATCATGATCAATATCAAAATTTTCAAAGGGAAGTGGGCACTACATCGCCCTCACCTTAGACTCGATTTCCTCCTTGAAAAGAGAGATAGGAACAAATGCAATAGAAAAAGGATCACTACATTATGTGATTGTTTGCTTCAAACAAGTGTGGGTCTACAGAACCTAAGTTTTGTCCAATGTAATTCAGCAAGAAGAATGGAGATTGAAAGGGATGAGTTCTAAACTTTCTACATGCAATTCTACAAAAACTTAAATCTAGAGAGTAAATTTTTGCTATCAACTTTTGTAATAATATATTATAGTGCTCTCATTATTAATAAGTGCATATATGTTGTAATATTGTTAATATGAGTTATATTATAGATCATTATTAATAACATAGGTTTCTTATATTGTTTCAACAATATATTTTAATTATATCCGTAATGATATTAACGGGTTGTTTGGTTGTGAGACTTCTGGTTTGTTTTCCATGGCTATTTATTAGCCTTAGTATTGATTGTAATTATATCGAATATAATCTCATTTTATTATTCACTTTGGACAAAAATTTGGTATCGGTGCAGGTGAATCGGATGATAGAAATCAGAGCATGGATATATGGTCATATAATGGAAGAATAATCTCTTACCAGGGCATCTTGAAATCTGTAGGTTTCCCAGGTTGATGGTTACACAATAATAGAGCTCGCTTTGTCTTAGGAGTGGTGATTCTGAGAGGACGCATTGTTATAAATGAGGAATTGAAAATTTATTACGTAAGACTTCTTCTATGTGTGTTTCTATCCTCCTGTAGTTATGCATACGTATGTTTTGCATTCACATTGATCTGTGACGTGTTGACAAGGAGTAATCGGAATTTTGAAATTCGGTGCTTAGCATCTTTATCATAGTACAGATCAAGGATGTTCTTCCAGAGGCACATTATAGCATAGAAGCATCATTGTTAATGGTCTGCATGTTGATCTACTACATTCAAATCTAGTATGTGATCTTCATAAGTGGAGCCGCTTCTATCTTACAAGCTCAAAGATCTACTTTGTTGGCTTTGCACAGCCCGATCATCTTCAACTTGAACTACAAATCAACACGCAGGACAACTTTGAGGAAGTGAATACAAAACGCCATATCTTATCTCTGTGATTTGAGGAGAATATATGTGCGCAACAGATTAAATAGTTGTGCATGCAGTCTTCAATTGACGACTTGCTTTAATATAGAATAATTTTATTTTGTCACTTTGTATATAATGATTTGGTCAAATTTGGTTTTGCATCTCATGCGGATATGCAAGCAAGATCTTTACTACAGTCGATATAGAAGTTCAAGAAATATTATTAGCATTGAAATGCATGGTCACTATTAGTAGATGCCTGAATAAAGAAATTTTTGGTAGAGCGATCTCGTCTAAATCCCATCATTCCAAAATCTGCTAGTTTATATCGGTGAATTGGTTAACTCACAAGTTTTGATATATTTTCTTTATTAAAATCACGTATCTCTCGCCATATAAATATTTTATTATTGTCAGTTCAAGTTTCCCGATTGTTTGGAGTTTCAAAATGGAAAAGATAAATTTAATTGAAAGATTTGATGGTAAATACTTCCACATGTGGCAAGTATGAACCCAATTATAATTGATTGATAAATACCTATGGGACATTTTCAAGGAAATATTAAAAAAGCTGAATGATGCAAATGAAGCAATAAAATGGGAAAGTAAGGATCGAGAAAGGAATAGCAATTATTGGCCTTGGTCTTTCTCGATGCATATTTGCATCATATTGAACTAACCAAGTCATCAAATAAAATTTGGGTGACATTGAACAAGTTATTTGGATCTCAAGCGGGTAGTGCAAAGCAATGGAACCAAAGCAAAAAAATTTGGACTAAAGACAGGAGAAAATGACAATATGGTTCAACATATCAATAAGTTTCGATCCATTTTAAATCAATTAAAGCAGGAATAAAAGAAGAGGTAGATGGTGAAGATGTTAAATAAATATTATTAAATAGTTTTCCAAAAGAATATTCGAGCATTATTTTTACTCTTAGTAAGATTAATCATAGTTTGAAAATTTAATTTCCTCCTTGCTTGACGAGGAATAAAAAATCAAAAGGTGCATGTATTTAGAGAGGAAGAAATCTGTCATGGTTACAAACAATAAAACATCATTCCGAGAAAGGTAAAAAAGGTTTGTATTGTCAAAGAAACATCTTTTGTGTCATTATTGTAAACAACCGGACATGGTATTGTGAATTGTAAGAAAAGAGCTCAAGATCTCTTAGATTATAAGTTGGATCAAAAGGATTTTGCTCTTTGAAGAAGATTGGGATGATTATTCTAATCCTACAATTGACAATGAACCTATTAATTATTCTAGTGATGAAGATTATCTATATTAAGAATTTATTCTCTTATTAGAGGATGGAGGAAATGGAGGTAGGAGGACAATCAGCTTCCTTGAGTTCATCACTACCTCAGAGGCCACAAACTACTTTAGTGACATATTTGTGTTTTGTGTGATGAATAAGATAAGATGAGAATCCTTTTTCCCTGTTCAATACAATTATTATGTTTTCCCTATGATAATAATGATTTTTACCATTGATACTATTACAGGAAGTGTTCTTGATTAGACTCATTTGATGGTTGATGTGAATTGGTTGAACAATCCAAATTCATGTATTCATATGATAGGTTGAATGGTCCCCGGATGATGTAGTTCCCACATCAATGTTGGGCATCGAAATCATGTGCGAGCTAGGAAGCGGCATGTCGCTTGGTTGAAGATGGTGTTTTTCCCATGTTCGTACTAAGCGGCCAAATGTAAGGAAAATATTATAGTTCTCTCATTATTAATAATTACATATATTTTAATATTATTAATGAGTTATATTGTAACTCATTATTAATAATATAGGTTTGTTATATTGTTTCAACAATATATTTTTGTTATACCCGTAATGATATTAACGAGTTGTTTGGTTGTGTGACTTCCTAGTTTGTAGGAGGTCAGTTTTCTATTTCCATGGCTATTTATTAGCCTTAGTATTGATTGTAATTATATCGAATACAATATCATTTTATTATTCACTTTGTGTACAAACACAACCAAGATACCACACATAAAAATATAACATGAAGAGTTCAAAAGAGTCTTAAGAGTAACCACCAAGTAGAGGAATAATAATTAGAATTCCATGAGTTTGAGAATGGCCACATAGTTTCCCAAGGAATACAACATACTACAATAATAAAATTTAAGGTTTCTACTAAGTTTAAGTCATGATTTCAAGGTTCGTTGTCTAGACAAGGCTAGAAAAAATAAACTATGACCAAATTTGCATGAGGAACAAGTCTACTCAAGGTCCCACAATTTGAGGATCACACAGGATGAGGTTAATCAACAAGGACACCTAAATCAGCAAAACATTTAAAATCAAGGAACTATTCAAGGAAAGCACTTCTATAACTCGAGAGGGTACAATTAACTTTTCATGGTAATACAAGTGAAGTCAAGACCACAAGTTTTCCTATAGTCTGATTTTTACACATTTTTTAAGAATTGAACACACCATACCAACCAAATCTAAAGAATTCAACCATTTAGCAAAAGAATATATATATCTCCCCTAGCAACTAACATATCAATACAAGTACCATACATTATAGCATAATGGGATTTATTTATCTTATTTCCTACTCAAGCTCGAATAACCATAAAGAGAGCACAAGAAACATCAAGGACCACTCAAGGTCGCTAGGAGAAGAACAAGTAACATGAGGTCCAACTACAATCCAAGGGTGCATTGTATCAAAAGCAAATAACATCATCTTGTAATTTTCATCCTAATGGAAAAGGGGCAACAATAACAAGTTGACCCAAGAAAATATGAAGAAAACAATACTTCCCAAAGTTATTTTATATCCTTAACATATGTTGCCTTAAAAATTAGGTCTCCAGGACAAGACAACACACAAAGAGGTTACTTCTTAAACAATAGATAAGTCTCAATCCAAAAGGACCACAATTCACACTCATCGAGCTATGGGACGATAAGGGTAAAATAATTACTAATTCCACATTATAAAGTAACAAGTGTATTAAGTCCACACCTAGCTTAAATCTCCTAGAACATTAACATTTTAGCTAAATATTCACCGATTCAAATTTTACGGTTAAGGGACCAAAAAATTAAATACCCAAGGTATTTAATTCCACAAGATCTAAGAAAAGAGCAAGGTTTAATTACAGTGGGGAAAATAATACATATTTAAAATCATCAAAGTAAATTTTTACTTACCCACTCCTAGAACTTGGTTAAAGATTCAATTTGATTTTTCCCATGATTAACGTAATTAAAACTTCCTGAAAACATTCCCATTAGATAGGGAATTTCCTCACCTTTTCGGTGATATAAAGAAGTCCTCCTAACTCCTCATATTTCTCAAGTTATGGACCGGTGGAACTTGGGGTGAAAATTTTCCCAAGAGCGGGCTCAGTGGGCTTGGGAAGAAAATTTTCCCAACTTGGGCCTGCGGACTTTGGAGAGAAAATTCACCTGGAGGAGAAAAGTGGACTAGTGGATCGGGGAAGAAAACATTTCCCAGACGTGGCTCGATAGAGCGAGGAAGGCATTTAGCACTTTTGCCCTTTTGTGACAAAGCAAATTTTACACCCACACCTCCACCGACACCTAGGGAGGCCACGTGGTAGCTCCTTATTGGTTGTGGGTCAGGTGGGTGAGGGGAACATTTGGAAAATTTGACTATTCAAAAGGAAGGGCAAAAGGTCGAAAGGAACCCGCACCTCCGGCGTGAGAAGCTACCACATGTCGAGAAACCGTTAGCTGCGGTTTGGCGGGGATAATTTAGAAATTTTGCCCAAAATTTTTCTGAAGCATTAAGGCTTAAAAGATCTTCCCTTCGCCTATGCCTCGTGAAGCCATGTGGCGAAGCTGATTACTTGCGGGCTGGTTGGGCTGCGAGGAAAACTTACAAATTTTTCCAATATTTTTTTGAAAGTGCTTAAGGTTAAAATCAATTTGAGCCTCCGCCTATGTCGAACGAAGCCACGTCTCTATCAATGATTGGGTGGGCGCGGTAGGACCGTGGAGGAAAAATTTCCAAATCAACTTTTTGGACTTGGATCATTTTTAGACAAAATTAAGGCTTGCGAATTAGCGGAGCGGCGGGAAACTTCATGACTTTGCACCTTTTGGGAAAAAAGAAAAAAAGGAAAGTTTTAGCTCAAGGTCCTTAAGAATATTTTATTCATTTAAAATTTGACAGTTAGATTAGTTTGAGCCTGAAATGAAGGAAAATCTTCAGAAGGCCATAACTTTTGATTGAACTTCGGTTTTGGCAAACGAGGACTTTCTGGAAAGCTCTTAATGTCGTCTTTTCAATGCATCCTTAGGAATTTTTTGATAAATATTAAAGGTTCAATTTTGTGAAAACGTCTTTCTATCACTTAGGAAGTGAACTGGTATTTTTAACTTATCAATTTTGTTCAAATTTGTCATTAATTCTTTCTCCACTCACCGAATAGGCATGTAGGATTTTACTTGGAAGGTTTTAGGATAGATTTCAAGGTTAGGTTTGTTTGATTGATTTGCATTTGAAATTTATCAATTTTATACAACAAGAAGTCTGCAATTTTGCCTTTGCCCGATTTGAAAGGTTCTATAAATTTTTCATAAGTATTTTGGTATGTTTGGGGTCGTTTTGACCTTACAAATAAAATTTGATATTTCATTTTGTCTTTTTGATGTTGCAGGGTCATTCTGTTCAATTTCCAATTAATAATTAACAGTATGAAAGTTATCTAAAAGAGCTCAAATTCGAATAGATTTATTTTCATTTGCCAACTTTAAACTCTGAATTCATTCCAACCCAATCTAACTTACTAAATTGACTCAAGAAAAGTATTCGAATGCCAAATTACAATTCTGATTTGTAAAACATTTATTTTTTAAAAAACAGAGTATTATGACATTTCTCCATACGTATTCACTTTTTCATCCTTCTAACAGAATTTCAAAATACATTCAACAATCAAATTTCAATACCCAATAATGCCATTTGAGTAAAGTAATACAATCCTTTATTGATTGAAATAGATACCTTTACTGATTTCTTCTTTCATTCCTCAATTACAATATACATAATATGATTTATTTCATATTCTTTCAAAAGCAAAAATTAGAGTATATCCCTTTCACAATTCAATTAAAAATTTCATGGCCCATAAAGACTATCTTTCCATCAAATATAATATACAAGATCATCCACTTCAATTGGGAAAAGGTTACATTACGAAATGATCTCGTGCCGAAGGAATGTCAAATTGTCTTCTTTCTCGGTTCGAGGAACGACATTATGAATTTCCATCATTCTCCAATTTGGTCATAAAAGAACAGGGAAATGCAACGCTCTCCACCCAACCAAGACATCCAATGAAAGGGGAGAATACATCCTTCTTCATTGGCCCTCGAGCTTGAACCATAGTGCGATAAAGATGTGTTCCAAGTCATGCAAACAATAGGATTCCACAAACACACAAGCAACATTTTCACAATAAATGCACAATCCAAAGAAGAATGTAGTTTACAAATACATTAAAACATGAAAAACATTACTTGAGGTTTCATCAAGCAAGCCGAAGGAGCAAGAAACTATGGGGACTCTTCTTATGCGTTCCAAAACGGGAAATGGGTATCACCACCCGAATTATAAACCGCCAAAATATAGTATATCAAAACCCGGACATTCCTTATGCCTCCATTGGTAACCCTTATTCCTCACATTTCTTTATGCCTCCCCAACCTCTTATGGCACCCCATAATGAGTAAAGAAATATAAGTTATTTTTTTAAGGTGTAACACAAATCCCAACTCCCTCCACACTTATACCTCCCAAAATACTTATGCCTCCCAAAAAAAGCCCCATAGTCTTCTCTACACCATCCCTAGGCCATCTACCCATCAACCCATAAATATTCCAAACACTCACACATTAACATTTACATTCACAAAAGAAGAGCATTTTAAGATCCAAGCTCTTACCTCTCCATGATGGAGTTTCCCAAGTTCCAAACAACAGTTGTTTCCAAGCAAACAATCCAAAAATCCACCAAACAACAAGCATGCAAAAATCTTCAAGCTTCTCCAAAAGTAAGAGCTCCGAAAACAACAAGGAATTTTCCCAAGAAAAAAAAATGAAGTCTCAAAATGAAGCCACACCAAAACAAGGCAAGGAATTCAAATTTAACAAAAGAGGGAAGGGAAGAGGATGAGGTGGTCCATGTAGGATGTCATATCACACAGCTTCAACTCCAACCCCCAAAGTCAATTTCATTCTCCAATACATAATAAATAGGTGGATGAATAATATGACAATTCACTTACACACTCAAATCCAACCCACACCCCAAAGGACTAGAATTAAATCATGTAAGAAAAGTGCAAGTAAAACCTACTATTTGCCTTCTCAAAAATCATTAAAAAGTATACTCTCAACTCTTCAACCGTAGGTATGGTTGTAATTAAATTTAAGAGGTATGTGACAAGTTTAACTTGTTCCACAGCCTCCAAACTCATCCTCCAAGGACAATTTTGAATTCCAGAAGGTGGAATGTTTCACACTCAAAAGTTTAAATTTTATTTTGTGCGCATGTTAAAACAATAAGCACCGAGAGAAGTTGGGTTTGTAATTGGGCTCTAGTGCAACATGGCATGGATTCAAACACATACTAATTAATTAATTTTCATTTTATAATAAAATAATTAAAATAATATTGATACAAAATGTACCCCTTTTTCTAAGTATTAAATATTTGGTTGAAAATGATAATCCAGTGCTCTTGGCATCACTAAGCTAGGTTTGTACTTGGGGTCATATATGTTTAAATTTTTCTTTCATAAAAGCTGCTTATAGTATGTGTTAGTACATAGGGTTTAGAGGTTCCTTAAAAATTCAGACTTTAACTCTAGATATAGATAGTCTCTTATATCCCGATGAGCTCTTCCCATTTATAACATTTTTTTGTTCACGATAACAATTATATTTGCTATTTATTTTTTAAATGATAATATTCTTTCTTTAAGGTAAAGTAGATATTCCCTTTTCATTTGCATGCCCATTTTAACAAATCATATATTCACATTTTCATGATTAGTTTTAACACTTATCTTATCAAATGACACTTTCTATTTACATAAGAATAGTTTCTTACATTTTAAAAAGAAAAATTCATGGCTCACTAGAAACATTTTCCATTAGAGATTCAAAAGCTACATGAGCGTGGAAATTATAGTGCCTTCCACTTTACTTCACATATTGAAGAATTAGGATGAATAATTTTGTAACTATTCCATTGAATTTTCCCATTTTTATCTTCTTTGACTCATTTGTGTTGTAATTTCCTAATTTTTATTGTTGCATGTTTTATAGCTCATTCAATCCAATGGTTTGTTGGAAGAGGAAGCCGGGGATTATTCAAGATTGAAAAATAATTTCTTAGGAGTAGTGTATTTTTCTCACTAAAAAACTTTATATATTCTTCTAACACACAATGGTTCGAGGTGAATTAGAAATTCTTGAGAATTTCTTATCGTCCTAGAAGTCTTATGGTGGGATTGATTATTGTAAGATTGGCATAAATAAAATGATCTAGCTAATATTCATAGTCCAAAGATCACCTTTGCATTCCAATGTTTCCCTTTTTCATATATTTTGATGTCATTCCTATTTAGCAAATCACCTTGTTTTCCCTTACGAGATATTATTATTACATGTTTATGACTCCCCATTAGTCAAGTGTAGTGAATGTTAGTTGTATGTGTTTCATGATGTACCTTATATAGTTTCCTCCTATTTTTGTTGTAATTAATTACAGAAATGCAATTTCATTTGATACTTAGTCAAACCATTTTTGTTATTAGAGTCATGGTTTGAGCCCTATTATTTTATTGTATAAATAACTTCTATTGTTTCTATGTATTCTTGAAAATTTGTGTGGTAATATCTCTCATATGATGGTTAAGTTTTTGTACCCTTCTTGAATTGCATTTAAGAAGGAGTGTTGGCGGAGTACACTAATTATACATTAGAATTGAAGTCTACCTCGGTTACTAATAATATCTCATAGGTTATCTATTTTCTACTTAGAAAATAAAAACATGTGATATAGGTAACATGAGAGTCTAAATTGTAACTTGAGGAAAAACGATCAAGAATGTGGGAGGAGCTTTTAAGAACCCCAAGATGAGAAAATCTAAAATGATTTCAAATAATATTGTTTGTTGTCTTTTCGTATACAATCATAAGAAACAATACTAGGCATGAAGTGTGAAAGGAATTATTAGTGACTAGATAGTTATAGAAGCGAATAATACTTGGGGATCATATTATGAAGAGTGTGTTCTTAGATTAGATAGTTAGAGCCTTAAGTGATTGTGATTATGTGAGAAAGGACATGGTTGGTGAAGTCTTAAGACAACTAAGAAAACTAAGGAATAAACATTAAGAAGATGTGAATGTGGATTTTTAAGCTTAATGACCATAAAAATATGTAGGGATTTAGGGAAAAACTAACTCGATAGAAGCAAAAGAATGTATGTGGATTGGAAGCTCGAACAAGTGAAAGAGTAGGGGAACATGGAATGGAAAGAAACAATAATAATAACAAAAATAAATTTTCAATTGTTTCATATTTCATGACAGGTCAATGAGGTTTTTCATGCTGCTGTAGGTGATGGAAATCTCTTTAATGTATTCATAATGAGTAAAGACCTTGAAAACCCAGAAAAATCCCTAAAACAATCACATTTTCTTCGTGGAAGGTTTGACTTCCACCAAGTGTTTGAGGTTGAAGATGAATGAGTACGGATATGAAACTTGGAAGATATCATCGTGCGGATCTTAAGAGATTGTTAAAACTAGGAGGAGCCTTGGAAAGGATAGAAATCTTGAGATATTCGTGAAAGTCCAAAACTGCCCATAAATTGAAATGCCAACCATTCTTAAATTTTGTCGTGATTTTGATGCTCAAGATGACATTGGTTGGGTCTCAAATTTTGTATAATACGTACTTTGCATCTAAAGATCATGTGGAAGAAAGGAGGACCCATGGAAGTGATTGGATGGGAAATATTTCTTTGACAGTCCTCCTTGCTTGCTTTTGTTTGCCTGTAGCTGGAGATGGCAATTTTTTCACTTCTCTTTCTTGCAACTATCCAAGATGATTTAGTTAGGACCTAAAACGTTTTGGATATCATCTTTGAGGTATTAAAATCATTATAAATTTGGATAAGCTTTGGAAAGTCCATGGATCATGATATTTTTATGGCAGTCCTAAAATAGTGTCAAACATTGTATTTATTAAGGTGGCTCAACCACTACTATTGGTAAGGCCTTACTAGTTCTATAAATATATCGTCTCCTTGTCCTATTTTATTGATGGGAAAATTTATGTAAAATATTATAGGAAAATTTTTATGACATAAGTATTGTTATGCAACCCAAAAAAATTGGAGTGTCTTGTGTGTGGTTGAGTGCAAGAACTTTAGCTTGTAATTTCAAGAGAATGCTGAAAAATTGTTATATTGAAAGATTCTACATCCGTCTCACATAGTCTCATGACATGCTTATATGCAATGGTTGGAAATATTCGTATAATTTTTCTTAAAATAAGGACATGTGAAGGAAGAAAAGGCGAGGCTTGGTGCTAAATCCATGTTAACCGCCTAAGATGTTTTTCATTGCGTTCCATGCCATCGGTGACAATTAAAACTTATAGCGAATTGTATTTGTATATCAATTGTGTTAATTGAGTTCCACGTTGGTACTTCCAAACTTCACTCTCTCGTGTACCACGTATTCACATTGGTAAATGGCTAGGCAACACCTTTTACATCATCATACCCATTGTTGAAGTAATGACTTGAAACTATTTAAATTGGTCGAGTTCACCCTACACCTCGAGCATTGGTGAATGATGGCATGAATTGCTTTTGTTGTACAAAATAGGAAGTAAATGTTTGTCCCTCCTCGATCATCGAAACTAAGGCGTGAAGAACCACCACGATCACTCTTCACCGATCATGCTGTATTTTTTTCTTTTAGCTTGTCAACGCCTAATAATATCGCCATCGCCATTGTTGACTTACTGAGCAGCGCTGAGAACGAAAGTCAACTAATAATATCGCCATCGCCATTGTTCTATTATTGTTTTAATCCCACATTAGTGAGATACTCGATTACGAGGTAAACATATTTGATCAGTTAACAGTATTTATGTGTGAGCTGATTGGGCGGTGAGGAAAAGTAGCACACATGGAAGTATTAAGTTCCTTCCTTGCGTCTGATATTACGATGTTCATGTGCATCTGAGCCTTCTTCGTTTTACAACGGCGATCTACACTCGGTATTGTAACATTGACGAGGAACCTTTTTACTTGACAGTTTGGCCGAGTGGTCTAAGGCGCCAGATTTAGGCTCTGGTCCGAAAGGGCGTGTGTTCAAATCCCACAGCTGTCAATGGGTTTTTATTTTTATTCTTGTTCACATTCTAATATGATATGCGCAGAATAAGCCGGTGCAAAATTTGGTACAACTCTTCTTTTTAAGTATTTGATATTTGGTTATAAATGATAATCCAATGCTCTTGGCACGAGGAGTTTCATTTGTGGTTGTCAGATTTATGGAAGTATTAAGTTCCTTCCTTGCATCTTGATTCCTATTGGATTTTGACGTTCAAGGTTATATGTCGCATAAAAATTAGCTGACCTTCCGAAAAATTACAGTGTCTTCTACTTTACATGTCTAGACAACATTTTCTATGTCAGATTCAAAATCTACGCTAACGTATAAATTATAGTGTCTTCTGCTTTACTTCACATATTAAATAATTGGGATGGATAATTTTGTAACTATACCATGGAAATCACCTATTTTGGGTCTTCTTTGACTCATTCACATTCTGATTTCTTAGATTTTTTTAAAACAACATGTTTTTTAGCTTATTACTTCCAAAGGATTATAAAAAGAAGAAGAAGACGAGGGAATTTTTCAATCTTAAAGGAGATTTTCTTGGGAGTAGTGCGTTTCTCTTGACCAAAAGCTTTATATATGCTTGTGACACAATGATTCAAGGGTGCATTACAAAGTCTTGTAAATGTTATCTTTTAGGTACCCTCATGGTGGGATTGATTCTTTTACAATAGACAACAATAAAATGAGCTATGTAACATTCATATTCTAGTACACCTTGCTTTCTACTATTTCCATTGGTTCATATATTTTTATGTCATTTAAATTTAGCAAACCACCTTAGTTTTCCTTAGGGATATTGTTATTACGTGTTTATGATTTCCCATTAGTAAGGGATATTTAATGTTAGTTGTGTGTGTTTGCTTGATGCATCTTCTATCACTTATTGAATTGATATGTTGTAGTTTCCTCCTATTTTTGTTGTTACTAATAAAAGGAAATTCAATTTTTGATATTAATTAGGTAGATATTTCTTGTTATTAGGGTCATGGAAGGCACATCATTTCATTTTATATTTAATTTTGAACATTGACAAGTAGTTTTGAAACATTATACGGTTGAGATCACTTACACAAATCATTTTTATTTAAATTTTAGAGGACTATAAAAGTACATATATGGTTTCATTTTAAGAAGGGCTATATTACATGCAACTAATATGGGAACCATCATATTTGAAAATGATGATCTAGAGTTTACTCAAAGTATTTCATCTCTTTTATTTCTATCCTAATATGTGTGTCGAGAATATTCTTAATATAAAGATGTGTTAGTTGTATTTATTAAAGGAAAACCCATGCAAACTCTAAATTCTAAGACAAAAAAGCTATATCATCTAATTCTATAAAGTAGAACATTTTCAAAAAGAAATAAATATTACTAAATAAAAATAGCCATCTTTAAAGAAGTTCCAACCACTTTCAAAAAAATGGATTCAATATGAGAGGAATCTACCATTTTATAGTTGAGATTTCCAAATTATTGAACTATTCTCATTTTTGGTAATACTCAAAGGAAGAATTTCTCAATTTTAGTTTTACACAACTACAAACATTGGGAAACATTTGCATTTGAGAAGGGATGTACAAGGGTCAAATAAAATGAACAAAACCATATTAAGATAAATTTTAAATATTTAAATTTTTACACTAGAATATTTTCAAATTTTAAAGTTAGATTCACAACTTTCTAAGCATGATTTTTTTTTAATTCTTAATGCATTGAATTTCTCTAGCACTAAATTGTCTTATAATTATGACATTAACTAACACTTTTTGAAGTGAGATGTTTTTTCGTCCGACATTAAACAATGGTGTTTAGAGGAGATTTAGTGCCACTTTTTTATGTTGTTTCTTTCAATAAAATTAGTGTTTAGAGGAATATTTTAGCATCAAAAAATTAAATTTTAGTTTTTACATGATATTTTGAAAATGGGTTGTTTTGATGGTGACACTTTGTATGCCATTGGTTTACTACATGACATTTAGCATTTGTTTTTCATGTCATAGATTCTAAATTTGAAAGAAACTTGTTAGCATCAAGAACCATGTCACATTGATTTTAACATCAAGTCATTGGAGATTATTGAATTTTGATATTGTACTTTTTTAATACAACTAAAGTGTATAATTATTTTTTAAATTATGAAATTTAATTATTTCTTTATTTTAAATTTAATATATATAAAATTTAAATTGGTATTATATAATTATTCATTAAAAATATAATTTAAAACAATCAAACGATATAGCTATATAGTGATTTATAAAATTTTAGTTTTTAGTAACAAATGAACTTTCATATTTCTTTTAAAAATATAAAATTGTTTCTTTAATTTAATTTTAACATTAAATTGTAAAAATACCTTAAATAACAATCACCATTATGTCATTGTTCATACAAAAAGAATAATAATTGAAAGACAAAAATGTTAAATTCCGAAGTTTAATATTTTCTAGTCTAACCATGTTTATGGAACTCACATTATTTTCACAAAAGAGTTTCAATGTAATAAAAATGTTAACATTGTAATCATCATTATTGTAACTCTTCATTTATGTCATTGTAATATTTGTCATCTACGTCTAGTACAATTTTACGACTAATTAATTTTGTAGCCTAAAGTCTCCTCTACATCATCGAAAGTCACCAATATTAAATTTGGCATCCTAAAGTTGGATTTACAATCACAAAATCAAGGTAATCTGGGAAGATGCAAAATTTGGGGTTCAATTTTGTGGCCAATTTGTCAAATTTTCAAAAGGGTGTGCACCCTTAGAAAAAGTGCGTACGTCCATTATAAGTTTTTTTACCAAACAGATTTTGAATAGGTCTAGAAAATCCAAAATAAAAGGGTGTACACTCTTTGTTATAAAAATGGTGTGTGCCCTATTTACAACAAAGGAAAAATACCCTTTTGACTATAGAGGGCATATACCTTTTTACATGATAAACCAAAAACATAGAGTACTTTATCATATTTTACAAACCCATGACTTGAAAGGAGGTTGGAGCTCAAACTCAAAGGAAGTATGCCCTATGCAAAACCATACATGCCCATTTTACTTCATCCTGCAGGGATCAACGTGTGTCCCGCATGAGCTCAAGTGAGTTTATTTTTTAATTTATTTTGTTAATTTGTTGTTTTTGATAAAATAGGGGTTTTTGAATAGAAAGTAAATGTTTTAATTTTGTTTTTTAGAAATATTTATTAGTGAAGGCATTTTCGAAGGAAATGTAGGGGGTGTATAAAATATTGATGGTCCATAAGAAAACCCGCATGAAAACCTTAAAAATCCATAATAATCCCATAGACATGAAGAAGATGAATTATTACAATGATATAATGCAAACCAACAACAATTGGAAATAATAATAAATAGTTCATATGATTCCTCAAATAATCATGCACAAAATAGATGTTGATTGATTGCGGTTGATCAGATAGCTGTAGGATAACTCTCCCTAGATCTGCGTTCAGAAATATTCTCATCCTTTCCTGATTGAAAGGGTCGTAGATGAAAAATATCCAGATGTGGTTAGAATAGATAACTCCCATCAGTTCCGGAACTTTGGAGAAGTTCCAGAACCATAGGAAATTGTTAAGGACCAAAACCATGAGAGTTTTGGAACTAAGTCCAAAAATTCCGGAACTAAATATTGGAGTTCGGAACTAAGTCCGAAAGTTCCGGAACTAAATGATGACTATGTGATGGAGTTCCAAAACTAGCTTGGAAGTTCTCAAACTAAGGCTGTGGGAACAGGATGTTTCACGAAAACATACTGAACGCTTCCTGCTTCATTTCCTCGACTGACTAGACCTGCTTTATTACAAAACTAAATTCAAACACACACTTCGTTAGGAATTCTAGAGCTTTTAACATTAGAATCACAATCAATCAAAATACGTAAAAATTACATCCTAACTCATATCGGATCAACTAAAAGTCACACAATGCAATCAAACTTAATAAAAGGAGAGTAAGATGAGATCATATATTATTCATTAATCGCGGACATAATATGACGTCATCATTTCCCCAAACTTACTTATTTGTAAGTCCCTTTAAAAAACTTCATTCTTAAAAATTGGGGTTGTATGTTCCGCATTCCATTTGGTTGCTCATATCAAATGGATGAAACTGGATTTTCCAATGGTTAAACTTAGATGTCTTTGCCACCTGCCTGCTCCTGCTTCTATTTTCCTCTCCCACTATTCAAATTCGGTAGGGTCTTGAGGTTCTCTATTTTTCCAAGGAGACACGGGGTGAGAAGTAGAGGTGCCTTATTCGCATTCCCATCCATATTTTCCGTAGGTTTCATTAACTTGGGGAATTATTGTGCATAACGCATTTTCCGTATCTAAACTCCATGTTAGATTTGTTGGGGAAATTACTTCTCTTCTTCTCAAAGAAACAGTGAAGGAGTTCCCACCTCTTTGAGCATCCTTCATAAATATCTTCAAATTTTTCCTCCTCATAGGAGGTGAAGGCATCAATACTCTTTTACTGAGAATGGCAAGATAGTGTGTCTTGAATCTCTCATCAAAGCCATGAGTTCTAAAATGTGTGAGAAACATAGAGGGTTTACCATAATGATCTCTCATACAGGTGACTTGATGAGCTATCTTTCAATAAAAATCAAATTCCCTTTCCTTCTATGCAATTTGGTTTTGCAAAACAGAGACAAATACATTGGTGGCTCTCCCTACATAAAAATTGATCATAAATCATGTGTTTTTTTCTAGCATAAAATTGCAAAGATAAAATTCACACAGAAGATTTTTCTACTTAGGACTGGATAGAGAGTAAGTTGTCATGAATTCATATTCATCTTTTAGTTCATGTGGAATTCCACATGCAATCCTTGACAGTTGCCAGTGAATGAACTGCTCTTCTAAAAACACACTATATGAAGGAGAGGGCCTTCTGCAAGCAAGCAATTTTTCACTCATAATATAGACCATATGAATTTTTGAAAGACATTTATATTTATTTCCTTTCTCATAAAATGTTTATTCCCATTCTTTTCTTTCCTTCATTACTTCTTCCATCTTGGTCTTCATTCTTCATTTGATGTTTTTGCTTCTCTAAGTTCCCTGTAAGTTTCATTCCATAGGTGTTTGAGTGGCAAATAGGTTAACTCTGTCTGTCGTGCAGGAGACTGTGGAAACAACACTCTATTTTGGAAGCTGTGAATTCTTCCTCTTTTTCTATCGCTTATTTCTTGGTTGCTGATAATTCCTTAGTCTTGGCTATAAGCTGAGTTGTTAGCTCTCCAATGAGCATTTCCCTTTGTTCCAATTTAAGTTTGAGGAAATCCAATTCCTCATCTTTTTCTCTTATAATGAGCTCTGCTCTAGACAAGAACAGAGCCTATTTAACTTGTTGTCTTTCTTCTTCCTCTGAAATTACTTGAGGAGTTGGGCATTCTTCCTCTATCAAAGGAAATTTTCCTTTTCTTATCCTGGATGCCAACTCTTCTTCTTCATGTGGCAATACTGATGGTTCAGCCAATTCCTAAAAATCCTGCTCTTCAAATCTTTCTTCTCCTCTATCCATTTCAGCTTGACTTGGCTCAGGAGGGGTCATGGCCATGCTGCCCAAAATATCAGCAGCTTCCTTTTCCATCCTTTCTTGCTCACTTCTTCCCTCTGGGTTTTCCTTGACCTCTTATGAATTTTTCTTATCTGGGGAAGTTCAACATGCCCAATAGTGAATTTCCTTCTAGAGCTTCTTCTTACTATTCTTTCTTTCTCTTTCTTGCATGAGTTATCACCGTAAGAGATAGATATTGGCTCCCCCTGAGTCACTGCTACGAAGAAGGAATTTCCTTCATAGATCTGAAAGGCTCTCTATTTTGATCTTCCTCACTCGACCTTATTCTTTTTGGTATTTTTTATTTTTCCATTTCCCTCTGTTCTTACATAGGGCATCAATTTCCAGATTAGTTGAAGGAGAGAGAATGTGGTTGGAATTGTCTTTATGATATTATTAGGGTTTTTCTTGAATTTACCAAAAACTTATCCTAAATTTCTTCTCCATTCTTCATAATGAAAAATAGTGCTTTGGCATATTAAATGAATTAGACCATGATGCCAAATTATCCCAACACCCCGGGAATACCTCGAGCCATGGTTTAGATAGAATCGAAAAGAAACCCTAGAAGGTTTATTATGTACTCAGGTTTGGTGGCTCCATACTTCAGATATATGAGCATTTTTAGGACTTCTTTTCCCACAAACCCAAATTGACCATCACAAGTTAAATATTTCACTATCCAAAATGCTACCCTATCAAAGGGTTTGGGAAAACTAGCCCTTCTGACCCCTTTTATGATTTTCTTTGTATTATAGATGTATTGGGGTTCAGTTTCTCCTTCTTGCAGTAAGAATTCAACCAGTTCTTTCAAATTCCCCTTGGCAGGTTGTGGGACATGCACAATTGGCACTCCAGACACATTACTTACAATATTTATAGAAAAAGGAATAAAGATATTTCTCACCTTTGTCCTAGATTATTCTAGGTTTATGACAAATTCTCTTACCAATTCGTCATTATGCCTTGAAAATTTCTTCAGGAACTCTAGCCATCCTGCATGCTCAAATATGGATGCCACTTCTTTGTCTGCATGCTATCGGGAATCATTCTCCAGCTTACGATTTCTTATAAATCCCAATATCGGCTTTAGTTATGTCTCTTTTGATTTTGTGTGAATTGGTTGCAAGCCATTTTTCTTAGCTGTAGAAATGACAACTTTGGTTGTGGAACCTCTGTTCTTATTAGTGGAACTTCTTCTCTTAGTTACGGAACCTCTATTCTCAATTTGTTGAATTCTTTGTTGCAGAACAAAACTTAATTCAATTCTCCTTCCTCAAAATCTTTGAAACTCATTTCACTTGAGTTTGTAATAATGATTATTAATGATAACCATGTTGCCACTTATTCTATCCAAATTAACTTCATGATTACACACTTGTAATCATAATCTATAAATAGATTACTCATAATAGCACTACATTGTTAAATTATGTCAAATCACATATGTAAACATTTAATCAACTCTAAATAAGTTACAAGATATAATTACCATCCTTGATGATGTAACCCTTTGCTATGATGACTCGTTATTCCTACAAGTCAAACAAAACATGATTAGATAAGACAACTAGAATTCAAAAGAATTCCCTTATTTGAAGTAGCCAAAAGAGAGGTCAACCGCCATTTGCTGGTTTTAAATTGACCTTTCAGATTTTTATTTTTATTTTGGGGGAAGAAAATGCCATTTTCTGGTTTTCATCTTCTTCCTTTATTTTGGATCTATCATCTGCTTATTTGATCATTTTGGAAGAAGCGGGTTCTTCCATATGATCAAATTCTTTCTGCTTCAATATTCCTCAAGAATTCTTCCTTAGTGGGAGGCTACCTATAGAGTTTCGGCTATGCCCATTGATCAAGAGTGTTCTCGCTTTGCTGCCATCAATGGGAAGTAACTCAATAGAACCATTGTCAAAGATCTACTCAATCGATAGGGTCCCAACCATCGGTTCTCAATTTTCCCTTGAATTGTTGGTACATAGAATCAAACAAAAATTCCCGAGATCCTACTTTTAATTTCCTTTTCTTGATACATGTGTCATGGCATTGATTCCTTTGCTCTTGAACTATCTCTGTATGTCAAGTGCTTATAACCTTAATTTATCCAACTCATTGAGTTGAAGGATTCTTTCTTTTTGAGCTGCATTCAACTCAAATCCCACCTTCACTTTATTGTCCTCAATGTTTGAAGTTCAAACTCTATAGGCAATAAGGGATTTTTCCCATAGACTAATTCATATGGTGAAAACCCTTTTTAGTTTTCCAAGTTGTATTATAAGCCCAAGAAACTTCACGTAGTCTCTTTACCCAATATTTTCTCCTAGCTTCAACTGCTTTGGTAAGGATGTTCTCCAATTCTCTATTTGTTACTTCAGCTTGTCAATTTGACTATGCGTCGTAAGGAGATGACTTCCTATGATTGATTTGGTACTACCTTATGAAAGCTTGGATCATATTAGACATGAATTGTGGTCCTTAATTTGAAACCTGTGCTCCTTGGTGCTCCAAATTTTATCATAATTTTGTTCCAAAGAAATTAGCAATCGCTTCCTTAGTGGCATTTGTCAATGCACGCACTTCTACCCATTTTGTCACATAGTCAGTACACACAAGAATATATTCCTTCCCTTGTGAAGGAGGATTAAAGGGACCAACAAAATCCAATCCCCATCTCTCAAATGGTTTAACCACAACTTAAGCTTTGAAGAGGCATTTCATTGGTGAAATTTGGTTGTCCCATCCTTTGTGAAAAGGATCACACCTCTTGATATATCTCTTCACATCTTTATACAAAGATGTTGAATAATAACCATGATTACTTAGTATCTTAGGAGTTGTTCTTTTCACTAAATAGTGTCCTCCACTTGGTTCATCATGAGATGCTTTGAGGATGTCAAAGATTTCATCCTCTCTTACACACCTATGTAAGAAAAATCAAGACCACATTTAAATAACATTCCATTTAACCATTTGAATTGTGCAATTGGTTTTAATTAACTTCTTTATTTGTTTCTTAGTGAAAGAAAGAGGAAACTTACTGTTGCAGATAATTTTCCATATCAACAAACCATGGTGTTCTTGCTGAGATTGCAAATAGTTGTTCATCTAGAAAGTTATCCTTGAGTGGATCTTGCTCCTCCTCGGTGGTTAGTCTTGACAAAAATTAGCTACCACATTAGATTTACCTAGATTTTCCACAATGGAAATATAGAATTCTTGCAAAAGTAATAAACATTTAATAATTCTTCCTCCAACCATTGGTTTGTTCATTAAATACTTAATTGTTGAATGATCTGTGTGTACATATATATTGTACCTATAATGTAATTTCTGAATTTATTGATTGCATAAATCACGGCAAGAAATTCGTTTTTAGTGGTGGTGTAATTCTTTTTAGTGGGAGTCAAATTCTTGCTAAGATAATAAATGGCATACATCTCTCCTTACTCATCTTCCTATCCTAATCTTGCACCAATGGAATAATTTGAGGCATCTATTTGGATATGAAATGGATTTTCCCAATTACGTACTCTCAATATTGGGGCACTAGTTAATTTTGCCTTAATTTCTTCAAAAGCATGCTGAAAATTTTCATCCCAAAGAAATTCACATTCTCGCGTGGTTGGAAAATTAAACATGGGGGCAACAATTTTACTTAAATATTTTATAAAGCACCTATAGTATCCAAAGATGCCCTACAAATGATTTGATATCTGTTGGGGTTTGAGGAATAGGTAAATTTGAAATGAAACTAATTTTGTTTTGATCCACCTGAATTATATTTTTGAAATATGGTGTCCTAATACAATCCCCTCATCCACCATCATCAAACACTTTTCATCACTAAGAGACAGGTTGTGTTGTTCACATCTTGTTAACACTTTGTCTAGATTTCTTAAAGCATCTTCAAATGTATCTCCGTGTACAGTGAAGTCATCCATATATACCTCAACACAATCATTTGTTAGATCAGCAAAGATTGCAAGTACAACTCTCTCGGAAAGTTGCGGGGAGCATTGCATAAACCAAATGGTAACACCCTATAGGCAAAGGTTCCCCATGGACATGTAAATGTAGTTTTTTCTGATCTTTAGCAACAACTCTGATCTGATTGTACCCACTAAAGTCATCCAAGAAAGAAAATTACATGTTTGAAAGGTTATCTAGGACTTGATCTATGAATGGTAAAGGAAAATAATCTCTCATTGTGGTTTTGTTCGGTTCCTCTATAGTCACACATATTCTCCATTTTCCATTATTTTTGGGAACATTTACAAGAGGAGATACCCAATGGCTATCTGAGATAGGGTAGATGAAACCTACTTGTAATAGTTTTCAATTTCTTGTTTGACTATATCCCTTAAAGCGGGGTTCAACCTTCTTTGAGGCTGCTAACTTGGTTTAATGTTTTCAGTATAGATGTGATGAGTGCGAGATACTTGGATGAATCCCTTCATGTCTTTGTAATCCCAAGCAAAATCTTTAGTATGATTTTTAGAACATCAAACAATTTATCTTCTTCATCATCCTTCAACCAATTGTTAATGTTTAAAGTTTTTCTGGTTGAATTTCAACATGCTTGGTTCCAATATGTGATGAATTGATTTGTGGAAGGGTTTCATTAAATTATTTAATGTACATGCATGTGGGAACAACAAATGTTTGTAGCAACATCTCCAAAGTTACTTGAGACAAAATCTTGGAAAAAGGACAAGTAATGAGAATTATGATACTTATCTCTTTACGGTCAAATTCTTTGTCACTTTGCTACTTTCCATCAATTCTTCACCACTTCCCGATGTACTTGAAACTGAGAAGCTAGTGATTAATCCTCTCCCATGAGAAATATCATTCCTCCCGAGAATGAAATCATTTTCAATCAAAGAGAAGCTATGTTGTTGTTGTGGTTCTCGGAACTAAATGTGGTGGTTCCAGAACTATAGCCACAAGTTCCAGAACTAAGTTCACGGGTTTTGGAACTAAGTTTGTAGGTTCCGGAACTATTTCTGATTGCTTTGAGGACAATAGGTTCTCATCCAATGGTGGATTAATCATCTCTTCTACTTCTCTTACATGATCCCGCAATGTGATCATAGCCAAAGAAGAACAAAATTTCTTATCGGGCTTTAGGGAGAATCAACCCACAATTGTTCATGATTATCAGTAAAAGGTCGTGTAATAGGATATAAGGAAATTTTTTTAGAGTTCTTACCATTCGAGATTGTCATATCACCTGACCTATAATCTATTAAAGCAGCAACTATAGCTAACCATGATCTACCCAAAATAATGGGATAACCTAATGTTTTACCTTTTGGCTGTAGTATAAGGAAGTCAACTGGATATTCCCATGACTCCACCATAATTGCCATGCCTTCAATAATTCGTTCTGGTTTTTCTACAGACTGGTCTACCATCTACAATATGGTATTAGTAGGTTGTGTACCCGCAATGGTAATGTTTTCGAGTATCCATTGTCATTACATTGATAGAACTTCCAAATCTATCAAAACATTATGTACATCCTTATTTCCTATAGAGACAAAAATAACAAGACTTCCAGGATCTCCGTATTTGAAGTAAAGTTTTGTTGCTAATAAATCAAACAAGTTTCCCATCTACTTTGATAGTCTTAGGGTACTGTTTCTTCCTTCTAGGATTTTTCATACATGAAATTTTCATTAATTTGTTCAATTATGGAATATCTTTAATTGCTTGTGATAGTGGTATTTCAATATTCAATTTCCTTAGTTCATGTACCAATTTAGACTCCTTGATTTCAATAGCTTCTCTTAATCTTTCTAGAAATGGAGTCTCGATCTCATTACTATCTCGACTCATTTTCCTTTCTTTCTATATCCTCTTTTAGAACAACGATTATTAGGGATTTCATTTTTTTGTCATTTCGGTGATTATAAGGGGTGTCTTGTTAATGATTTTCTCAGATCTAGTTTGAATATCCTTGTAATCCATCGCATGTAAATCAATCGATTTTTTGGGTTCTGTTTCATAAACGAGAGTTGTTTGTTTGTTTCTTGGATTTTTACTAGTTGTCTTGGCATTTGCATTTGGACTACATTTTCAAGTTGTGAATTATGTGCGGGAGATCCCGTGATGGCCTGTTGGTTCTAATTTGGATATGTTCTTCCTTGAGAATAATTACTAGGGTTTCATCTAGGTTGTGACCAAACATAAGGATTTCCTTGACCAGCCCATGGTTTTTGATGTCCCTCATCATACCAAGATGGATTTGCACAAGCTTAAGAGTTCCAAGTTGGTTGAGGTACCCAAGGTGGTTGTCCCCAATTTTTTGGTACTTGGACCGAGCATCCCATGGCATCATCCAGGGGATTAGGAGCCGATCTTGGCATAAAGCGCCCTTGGTTAGGTTGTCTCGAAAAAAATTCAATTCTTTTGTTATAGAGGAGGCACTAGTTTGTTTAATCTTAGTCTTAATAATGGGAAGTAAAGAATAAACATCGGTATCATGTTCTTTAGATTCACGAGATAAGACACATTTCTATTTTATCCAAAGGATGCAGTCTCTTAATTCATGCTTCTTCCGCATCTAGGACAATACATAGCCAATGGTTTAGTTTCTCGGAGTTTGCTTTAGCTTGTAATCCATCCATAGTAGAGGTTAATTGCACTAAAATGTTTGTTTTAAAGTTTTCTAACTCATCCATTAGTTTTTTCATATCTGGATTCAGACTTTTCACTGATTTTCCTTTTCTAGGTCCACTGTCGTCATTACCTGGGATAGCTTCTACAAATCTCTTTAATTCCATTCATTCTTATCTGATCAATGTCTCCACCTCCTATCAAGTTAAGGGATTCTCTAGATTCGTCATCCAAACCTTTAAGAAAAATGGTTTTACTTAACTCCTTAGAAAGCACAAATCCACATATTTTGCTAACAAAGAGGAATCTATCTAAATAGTCTTCTATGTTTTCATCATCCTCCTGCTTGATTTTGAAGAATTCTTCCTTCCTATTTCTCCCTCTATAATAATCCTAGTATTTATCTAGGAAGGCAGTCTCCATTTGTGCCCAAGTGCTAATAGAGTTGGATGGTAATCCCATGAACCACCTCATTGTTTCCTCCTTCAAAGTGGATGCAAACAACTTGATTTTTTTATTATCTATTTTATAATCATATATCCGACATAGTACCTTGAACTCAAACGATATTGATCAAGATCTTCAGATGCCATCCCTCTAAATGTGGGTAAATGTGTAGGTGATATGTTTTTCATTGATGTATCATCATCTCCCAATTGGATTGGATAGGTAAAGGTCCTATCAGGTTCTCTCTTAGCTTCTCATGCCATTTTAAAAATATTTTCTGAATTTTCCTCCCAATCAATGTGGTAAGTGGTATGCCTTGGGAAGGTGAAAAATCAGAGTAGGAGGTTGACTACTCAATTGAGAATCAAAACTCACCCTAAATGGATCTTGAGTGATAAGCCTTCTCCTAAAAGTTCCACTTCCTTCAAGTGACTGATCTAAGAATTCCAAAAATGGAAATTTTGTTTCTTGTCTGACAGAGGATGGTGGTGTTTCCAATTCTTGATCAATTTCCTTACTTTGACTAGAGGATGTTATGAATTGTTGTGAAGATGTTTTTGGGAGGAATATACCCTATGAGTCTCTTGGTCTACTCAGTATATTTTGTGATATAGCAAGGAAGATCCTTCAACTACTAGATTTATGTTTTGTTGCTTTTACTAACACTTAATTAGAAAGTTCCAACTAGTCATCCCCGCAATGGCAGCAAAATTTATGGGTGTCATTATTCCCTTCATTTCATCAAGTTATTGTTGATGTCATATCAAACTAGGGGTGTGTCTAAAGATATATACAACAAGAGTAATTTTATTGATCTAGTAGTTGATTTGTAGTTATTTTTGTTTTTCCGGGGGATCTCTTGATGTCTTAAGGACTTCTTGGTAAAACCTTATTTAAATCAAACTATGAAAACTTGCTAAAAGTAAAAACACGAAAAGCTTTGCTTTGAAAGGAAACATATTGTGCAGAATGGAAACACACTTGTTGGAAATAAACACACTCAATTTAGAATGCTTGAAAACAATTGCAAGAAATATAAGAATCTATCTAAACACTGTAAGAACAAGTATACAATAGAGTTGAACTGAAATTTTAAAACAATACAGAATTAACAAATCTAAGCTATTTTCTAAGAAATATAAATAACAAATAAACAAATATCCCGGTCCTTGGGGAGTGGGCCCTTGCTCCTCATCGAATCGAGTTAACAACTCGAAATTCTCTCAAATAAGAATGGCTATTTTATTGATAAAAAATTTGGTATTACAAACGTAATGGATCTCGATTACTTAGTCTATTTCTCTTCTCTATTCTATATATCTATGTATCTACCGGATCTACTTTTCTATACATTTTACAATCATAGTTGTCTCAATGATTCTAATGAAATCGAATCATGCCCAGAATAGATGTTGAGTCGATTTTGGTTGATCAGATAGCTGTAGATAACTCTCCCTAGATCTACGTTGAGAAATCTTCTCATCATTTCCTGATTGAAAGGTTCGTAGATGAAAAATCTCCGGATGTGGTTGGAATAGATAAATCCTATCGGTTTGAACTTTGGAGAAGTTCCATAACCATAGGAAATTATTAAGGACCAAAACCACGAGAGTTCTGGAGCTATCCCAAGGATTTCTCGGAACTAAGTCAAAAATTCCGAAACTAAATATTGGATTTTCGGAACTAAGTATGAAAGTTCCTGAACTAGATGATGACTATGTGATGGAGTTCTAAAACTAGCTTGGAAGTTCTCGGGAATTAAGGCTTGTGGGAACATATGTTGTTTGAAAAACATACTAAATGCTTCCTGCTTCATTTCCTTGACTGACTAAACCTGCTTTATTACAAAAATGAATTCAAACACACACTTCATTAGGAATTCTATATCTTTTAACATTAGAATCACTATTAATCAAAAAGACAGACAATTACATCCTAACTCATATCGAGATCAACTAAAAGTCACACAATGCAATCAAAGTTAATAAAAAGAGAGTAAGATGAGATCATATATTATACATTAATTGGACATAATTTGGCCTCATCAAGAATAATGGTTTTTGTTTAGCACCCACTCAACATGTAAACCACCCACTTCACAAACTCAATCACTCACTCGATGATTTGCACCCACTCGGCTAATTCTAGCAAGCACCACCCCTAATTTAATGAGCTACTGATATTTTTGCAGGCACCCACCCACAAGGAGGTTGCAACCCCATGAATATGCTAAGCTACAACTTAGACTTATTATTTTTACATATAAATTTTGATCATCTAGTTTCAAATTTCTTACGAGAATAGATAATAATCACTTTTTGTATTTATGCTGTGTTCTCTCTTTTCACTCTCTTCTGCTCATCTGATTCAAACTCTTCTTTGCTCAATCAATCTACTACACTGATATTCTTCTCATCTGATATATGTTAATCACTTCATCTGTCTTATTATTTCCTTCCTTTCTCTTTTCTTTTTGTAGCTCTTTTATCTTGAATGCATCATCTTCTCACTTAAGCAACATATGTATTGGCACCAAATTTTCTATATATAGACATTCTACCCATTCTAATGCTTCCTTTGGCGTTTCATGTAATCTTTCCCAAGCTTCTGTCTCCTAAAAATATGGTCCATTAAATGAATACAACTAACTCCATATTTGTTCTTACTATATTCGAAACTTGATTTCACTCTTTTCTATGCATTTTTATGAAAATATTTATTAGTCGATACCTAAAAATAGATTTCTCATCTTTCTAGGATTTCCAATGTGATAAAGATGAGAGAGCCATTTTATTCTCTGATATTTAATTTCTCCTTGGGATAAGGAATCTCATAGATAGTGTAATTGTATTTTCACAAATTCAATGAGCATTAAATGGTAATAGTTGGAACTGTAGATTTCTTCATTCTTCGTGGAGCTCAACTCGTATACTCAGCCGTAATCACCAGACAATCAACTCACCATCAATTTTAGAGAACAAAATCTCACTTGACTATATTAAAATCAATTTGATTATTCTCAAGCCCTCGTCCGAGTTCATACTTGTTCAATCCATGGCTTTCTTTTAGCTTCTTTGATTTTTTCTTTGTATCATGGCACTTTCCTTTGATCTACGAATTTTCTCCTTTGTTGCAGATTTTCAGCTATCTCGTGGCTTTTTCTTTTAATTCACATCTTTTTTTAAATGGTATATGTCTTTTCTTATTTTCCGCTACCTTCCCATGGCTTTGTTCCATGTCTACAACTCTATCCTTTTACCTACGGATTTTATCATTCTCCATGGCTAACTTTCATCGTTAGCATCTTTTCTCGGTTCTTTATGGATTTTCCCATTCTACGTGGCTTCCTCAAGACTTCTTTACTCCACTAGATTTTCCTTCAAGCTATTCATACTTTCACGGCTCTTCCTTAACATTTGTGGCTTCACCTTTCTCACTCGTAGCTCATCATACAACTTATTTTTTTCTTTGTGGTGCCATCCTTTTACACACAACCTTCACTAAGCTTCCATGGATTCTTCTCGAGTTTCACGACTTCTTACAAAATTCAACGACTACATCAAGAATTTTCCAGCTATCTCCTTATGTCCACAACTTTCATAAAAATTTATTACATCCCTTAGAACTTATCTCTAACCATCATGAAGCCTTTGTGAGTGACACTACCAATCAAGCTTCATCTTTCTCACTTTATCAATTAACCATTTTTCCATCAATGCAGCTCAAGATCAATGAAAACACATATGACAATGAAAAAGGTCTAGCAATATCCCTTTATCATTGATGGAAACACCTCAACACTTCAATACCGTGAAACCTACAACCGTTTTATGGAAAAATACTAGTTACATACCTTTTTTCGAAAAACACTTTGTGTACCTCCTTTTCAAATTTAGATTTTCATCTTCTCTCCCCTTTTTATAACTTGGCTTGTTTCGGTGTCTCTTCCTCGCTTGATATGAATGGGTAGTTTCTTATTTCAACATCTTTGCCCCTTTGACAACAATGGCAAAGTGCCATCTATGCCGCATTAAGATGAAAATCCTGGTAAGATGGATATAACATGTTCCTTCCTCAAGAAGCTCCCACTTGGCACATGCTTCTGATCCATATGACATGATATGCTCGCGCAGAAATGCCCCCTTGAGTTAATGCATATTTTGATAATCTTGACCTGCAGACCGGCTCCCCTATCACAAATACTATTTGGTACTAATTAGAAGGCGATATTACTTGAGAATTTTCCCTCACCTTGTCTCGCACACATTTTAGTTATTGGTGGGATCACGAAAGACTCCCAATTCATTCCTAAATTTCTCAAAAGTAGATTTTGGCAGTGCCTTGGTCATAATCTCTACAATTTCTTATTTTATGCTCACATATTCTAGATTGATTTTCTTTTCATTCACGTGTTCCCTCAATAAATGATATCAAATTGGAATTTTTGGTCTTTGAGTGGAACACGGGGTTCTTAGAGACACTTATTGCACTTGTGTTATCACAAAACAAAGGAATTGGACTATCATTTTTACCTTGAAACCTTGCGGTGTCTGCTTCATCCATAAAAGCTAAGTGGAGCACATTCATGGCAACTATATATTTTGCTTCACATGTTGAGAGTGCCACTAATGATTTCTTCTTGCTCAACCAAGAGACTAGACAATTTCCAACAAAGAATGCTCTACCACTTGTACTCTTCCTATCATCAACACTTCCTACCCAATCTACATCTATGTATGCTTTTATGTTGAAATCATTGATTTTAGGGTACCATAGTCCATAATCAATTGTTCCCATGAGATATCTTAGAATTATCTTGGCCGCTTTGAAGTGTATTTCCCTCGATCGTCTCGGTATCTTCCAACAAAACCTACCTTTTGCATGATATTTGGTCTTGATGCAATGGAATAGAGTAGACTACCAATCATGGATCTATACAAGGTTTTGTCTACTTTTGGTGAGTTGTCCTCTTTTCTCATCTTGCATCCCACTTCCATTTGTGTTCCTATAGGTTTACAATCTTCCATCCTGAACCTTTTTAACATTTCTTTGATATACTTGGTTTGAAATATGAACATACCTTGGTTTGATTGACCGATTTGTAAGCCACATGTCCCCAAGCATAGACATTTCAAAGTCCTCCTTCATCGATTAGAAAATTCATAAGTCATTTTATCATGATCTCCTCCAAAAGTGATATAATCCACATACACAATGACTATGAGCAGATGATCTCCTTCTTCCTTGATGTATAGATCACCGTGAGAAACACCTTTTCTTAAACCTTGGTTAATGAGGTATGATACAACACCTTTTCAACCTGCATACATAATCCATATCTTTAGTTAGTGAAAATCCATCGGGTGTTCAATATATACCTCTTCACAAAAAAACATTAAGGAAGGCTTATCTCACATCTTTCTAGAACACTATAATCTTCTTACAAGCCATGTAAGCAAAGAATAGTCTTATTTCCTCCACCTTGCCACTAGTGTAAATGTTTCATCAAAGTCAATTCCTTCCATGTGTGTGTATCCTTTCCACACCAGTCTTGATTTATTTCTTGTTACTTCTCCTTTTTCATTTAGTTTATTTCTCAAGACCCACTTTGTTCTAATTACATTATTATCCTTTGGTCTTTACATGAGGTCCCGTGTTTCATTCTTTTCTATTTGATCAAGTTCTTCATTCATTACGTCCATCCAATGTTGATCGTTGCTTTATCTTACAACATTCTTGGGTTTTTATCATTGATAGGAGTCCTATATCTTCATGGTTTTTCTTCTCCTTAGTCTTCTTCTTACGAGAATGCCACATTATCTCTTTCCAATGATCTGATTTTACGGATGATCCCTCTTTACTAGTCTTAAGGATGTCTTTATGTCTGGTCATTTTCTTCTTCATCTCGCTTCTTTACGCAGACTTTCCATTTCTTCAAAAATTCATCGAACTCATTAGACTACAATTATCTTCATCTATATGATCTTAAGAATTTGATCTTTTTATTCTTCTCATTCTCTCCCAAAGCCTTTAATTTCTTGAATCATGCTAAGCCTTCGAATTTTCTTTAAACATACTACCCATGTCATTCTGGAGTAATCATACATCAACAAAGCATGAAATAAACCTTGCCTTGTATACTTCAGTTTATGGTAGGACCACAAAGATCTATTTGATTAAACTCTAGAGGTCTAATTCTGAGTATCCATTTGACTTTAATGATCTCCTTGTTTTTTACCATGCGGACATGCTTTAAAAATTGTATCTTCTCATTTTATAATTTTTAGTATATGTTTCACACACACACATTAGTGCTTATTTTTACTAGATTCTCAAAGCTCATGTGTCCAAACCTCATGTGCCACAGCTATCTATAATCAAACTTACTTGTGAAGCATTTCTCATTATTTATTTCATTTAGCACATACATGTTGTTCTTTTTCCTTTTGGCTTTTGTAACTTTCTTTCCTATTTTTCCATTGATGATATCACAACCTTTGTCATGGAAGATCAAATTGTATCCCCTTTTTCACATTTGACTCACACTTAACATGATTGTTCTTGAGGCATTAAACGTATATAACATTTCATGTGATATTTTTGTCATTTATAGACTAAAGGTTCATTTTCCATATATGTTAGTTGAATTGTTATCACCAAATATCATAGCTCTCCATGCATTGTTTGTGATGAAATATTTTTTTTTCACATGTCATAGGGATGGAGCATCCACTATCTAGATACCAGATTTTATCTTCATTTTGCACATGAAATGTGGTTTGTACTACAGAGGAAGATTTTATTTTATTTTTTTGCATCTTTATTTATAACATACACCCATTTCTCTTGTTTGTTTGCTGAAGTTACATGACCCTTCTTAGGATACTTGTAGTGAACAACGTTATAGTTCATTCTAGTGTAAGATGAATTATAGTTTCTTCTATGGCCTCTAGCATATCTTTTACATTTCACATCTTTGTCTGCAAAACATATTACCTGAAAGCATTAACCATAGAAAGAGTGAGTGTACCTCATTACATAGGTGATTCTAATTCTCTTAACTATTTTGATGTCTTCTTTATTTGCAGTAGAAGAGGTGCTTGGAATTGATTTAGTCGTATTTCCTTCATTCTTTGCAAGTTCCTTTTCCTTACTTTCTTCCATGAAACCAATTCAAAACTTATCATTTGTATCATGTTGGCCACTTAGTATACACTGCAAAACGTTGGAGATCTTCACTAGTTTTTCATACACTATCGACTTGTTGCCCATTTGTTCCATCTAAACATTTAGCCGCTCCAGCTCTAAGTTTATATTTGTGCATTCATCTTCCTTTGATTTGTAAGAGTTTGATATATTTTCCAGCTAATTTTTAAGTTCTTTGAGTTCATTATCCTCTTCTTCTTCTCTTAGAGTTTTTCTTTCCTCAAATATGTGGATTTTTTCTTCATAATATTTCAATGTGCATCTCAACTTTTGATTATTTCTTCTACATAATCTCAATTCTTCAATAGCACATACTAATTCAGCTTCAATATTTACTTCAGCTTCTTCTTCATCAAGTCTTCAAAATCAATTGTATTCTTTCCTTTAGAGATGCATTCTTCAGATGCATCCATGGCCATAAACAAACATTCAGACTGATCTTCATCATTTTCATTTTCAAAGCTGCATGGGTTGCTTGAATTAGATTCACTTGACTCTTCTTTTGAATATAAGTTCCTTTTGTTCCTAAAGAACTTCTTCTTGTAATTTTCCTTTTAAATCCAGTTTCTCTCTTGTTGTTTTTATGATTATCCTCTTCATGTTCAAACTAGGATTCTTTATTTTTGTTAGGCCATTTAAATGTAAAATGAGCTACTTTTCCACATGTAAAGCATTTGAAAGGGATTTTCCTTTATACTTACTATTGTCTGCGTTTTCAACTTCCTGTCTAGATGAGTGTACGAGTAATCAAGAAACACGAAACAATGTCGAGTATACAAGGGCTTAGTACCTTAGAGATGATGATGGATGATACAGGCGCAAATTTGATATTGGACTCCTCGGTGTGATCCCGAAAAACCTACAGCTCACATACACTAGAAAAATAATAATTAGAGATTTTATGTGGGAAATGCCTCAAAAAGAAGATTCAAGAAACGTTAAATTCCTCGGTGGCTTCAATCCTCGTGTTCACAAGAAAATAATGAATATCTAATGATAAATGACATGCCAAAACTAAAAATATTTACAATATGTTGAATAAATAATATAAATACGATACCGTGCCGTTGTTTTGATATAACAAAAATTGATCGATAGAGTGAAAATATTAGACTAATAGAGCTTCACCTCTAAACACTCCACAATATGATTCAAAGTTTCACAAACAAATATTATGAATTTAAGCTTGAGAATTTCAATAATTTTCCACCTCCTCTAGAGGGGAAGAAAGAGTCCTATTTATAATTTGAATGTGGATTAAAATAAAGGATTAACGAATAACTATAATTTGCAAAATCAATCTTGATTAAGAGGACATGATGAAGAGTTGATTTGATGGTAGGGTTCATGATGTGAGAAAAGGAAAAGGTGTGATGTGGAGTGGGGACATGGTTAGGTGTAATAGTGAAGTCATGTGCTCACTTTACACTATTGATTTTTGGATTTGTTGTCGAGATAGGGAGATTTTTGAATTATTGACTTCATGGGTGGGGTTAATAATTTAATAATTTGAAGGGATTGAATTTTTAGGTGGGAATTGGTTTTTAGGTGAGAATTAAGTTTGTTTTAAGTAGGAACATATGGGGTTATATATATATATATATATATATATATATATATATATATATATATATATATATATATATATTATTTGTGAATTATTTAATTATTAAATAGGATGATATGACTTATTTGAAAGAATGAATTATTTAGCATAATATAGTTTTGGCATGTGATAAGAGATTAATATAGTTATAAGATTAATTAACTGAATATGAATTGTCGGTAGGAAATGAGATTTGAGTAAGCGTACTGAAGGAGACCAAAACACGAGGTGATACCAAAATTTGGTGTCTACATTTTCCCCTTTTTGTTGAGTGGTTTGCGATAGCAAGCCACAAGACAAAAACAAAAAGGGTTAGATGAAATATGTGTCCAAGGATGGATGAAGACATGACCAAAGGCAAGATGCCTCGGTCAAAAAGGATTGCAAAAAAATAGTATGGCGGTGACTCCAATATCACATTAGTAGAGGACAATTGTGGTCTCAATGGAGACAGACGACGATGTTATGTAGACCAGGTGAGTGGATGAATACCACTACAATATGGATGTAAACAAAGATGTCCAATGGGTCATAGGAAAACATCAAAATATGTGTAATTGAATGCAAAATATGTGTGAAATCCTTTGTTTGCGAGGAATCATGCAATTAAATCATGCCCCTACAAAAGGGATGAAGATGAAGATAAATATGCCCCAACACATGGCACGAGAAAGACACAAAGTGAGTTATATGTGTTGACAAGTACAAGGATGAAAAGGTGCCTCAACATAAGACATAGAATAATCATAAATGTAGACAAGATGAGCAGATAGGATAGAAAGGTGAGATAAAATGCCCTAAAGGTGTGATAAATATAACGGTAATCATGTTTCATAGGAAAGATGCATAAGTGTCAGAAAATTAGAAGATAAAAGCAATCCTACTTGTTTGGTAAGTAGGACAAAAAGTCAAGATACTTTTGCGAAAAAACAAAAGTAGAGAAAATATTCATGGAAGAGTACAAAATCATATAGATGTTGGCCGTTATGGTATCCTCCAAGACAAAAATGTTCCAGGAAGATGGGGTGAAAGATGTGGATGATAAACGATAGAGAAAGTGGACATGGTTGGGGTAGAAAGACATGGTAAAGGAGAGGGATCAAATAGTAGAGAAGGATGATAAGAGAGGTGAGAAGATAGATGAAAGAGAGAGAGAGAGAGAGAGAGAGAGAGAGAGAGAGAGTGACATTCAATAAGAGGGTAGTGGAAATAGATAAGGGGGAATAAATAGGTAAGGTACGAGGGATCGGAGAAAATAAAATAAAGAAAGAGAGGAGGATAAGAAGGAAGCGGTAGGTCTAAACAAGAAGAAGACAAGGTGAGAAGGGAAAAGCGATTAGAAGGAAGGTGAATATACAATGATATATCATGGTAAAGAAGCAGCAAAAAAAATAAAGAGGAGAAATGGTGAAAGAAAGAAAGCGATGAAGGACAAAGAAGAAGACAAGAAAATGATATAAGAAGGGATGAAAGGAGATGGAGATCAAAATAGAGGGAAATGAAGAACGGATCACGAAAGAGATGACAAAAATGAGAAAGAAAAGTTGTGAAGAATATGAGAGAAGGATGATTGGAGAGATGAATATGTATAGTAGGATGGAAAGATGAAGGAGATGAAGAAGATGAAGAAGTTAAAGAAGATGGGGGAGGAGGTAGAATGGAAAAGAGAAAGAAAGGCACCATGAGGAGCTAGGAAGATAGGGGTGGTAGAGAAAGAAGCTCAGTAATGGGGGAAATGAAAATAAGAGGGAAAGAAGGGATGATAGAGCCAAAATAGGAAAGGAATTGAATATGAAACCAAACACATGGAAATGCATGTGGATGGTGAGATGATTAAGAAGATGGGACAACGCTAGTGAGTCGGTTATTAATGGAGAAGTAAGACGAAAGTGTGAGGAGAAGAGAAGGTGAAGATGATACAAATGAAATGAAAGAAAAATAGGGGTAGAAAGGAGGAGAGGACAACAAAGAAAATGATGCAAAGGTAGTATGTGATGAAGACAGTAGAGATATTGAAAAAGGTGAAGGGAAGATGAAAAGGCAATACCGGTGGATGGATGTTAGGGGGTAAGTGCACGAAGTTGGGGGCTGAAAAGGTTTTAAAAAAGTAAAATGCGCTCACATTTTAATTTTTTTGGCTCGAGAGTCACCGAACCATAACGCGCACACGTTTTGAAACAAGCCAAAACATGTACGTGTTATGTAACGCATATGCATTATGTAATGCATACGCGCGTTATGAGTAGTATGGACCATACATATGTGTTTTGGTGGGTTATACTTACAAAAATAAATGTTTAAGTATAAGATTTATTTTATTATTTCTTATACTTTAAATTTATTTTAGTAAATATAAGAAATTAGGGTCACTCTGCACCTTATGAAAGTGGTCTCGTAGCTCCAATAGTTATAATCTAGAAGATAGTTTTTCAAAATCTAATCTAGTCAGTACTTACTCATTTTCAGGATTTCAGCAAACGACCTAAAACTTTCAGGGCATATATATTATAGTCGTTCTTTGTTTTGGGAAAGTATATAGTCATTTTTAGGTTTTTGACCTTCTAAAATGGATTTTGGCCCTACCACTTGCTTGAATTGGTAATAATTTTCAAATTTGGTCCATAATTCACTTTAGTGACCTTGAATTAACTCTATGATGTTTGTCTACTTCTTACTAAAAAGAGATCCTCACTTTGTAGCTAGAGGATTGTTCCTTGAATGGGATTCTTGTCCTATGGCCAAAATGAGGTGATTGCAATGTGCCTCCTCCTTAAGGTGTGATAACATTACTAGGTGTTGAATGAGTTACGTATTGAATAGTACCAAGTGAATTACATTAAGTGAACTCAAATAATTGCTCATTCTTAGAAACATGGTGCTCCATATAAAGATAATCCACTCACCTTTCCTAGCTCTAAAAGAATCCTTTTATGGAATCAAATTCATGATTCTCATACATGCTTTTGCTCATATGTCTCTTATGGAGACAAATGATGCCTTAGTACTTCACAAATAATGGTCCCCGATAACTTGATGACATGACTAGCTCATTTTAGCTTGTTCTAAAGGGTGTTCAATTAACTACAAAATGGCAAAAATGCCTTTTTAGGCCTTCAAAGTAGTCTCTCATAAAAACTAATAGGTCGATAGATCACCTTAAACATTATTCCCTATAAACTAAAACAAATTGAATGATCTTTTCGTGACTTTCCTTTGGGTGAGGGTTTATGATTTAAGGTTTAGGGTTTAGGGCGCGAGGTTTAGGGTTTAGGTCTAAGGGTTTAGGACTCAAGGTTTAGAGTTTAGGGTTTAAGGTTTAGCGTTTAAGGCTCATCTATCGATTTTAGGGTTAAGGGTTTAGGGCTCGTGGTTTAAGGCTCGGGGTTTAGGATTTAGGGTTTACGGTTTAGGGTTTGAGATTTAAAGGTCGTGGTTCTGTGGTTTAGGGTTTAAGGCTCGAGGTTTAGGGTTTAGGTTTTAGGTTAAGGGTTCAGTCATAGATTTTAGGGTTTAGGGTTTAGTGTTTAGGGCTTAAGGTTTAGGGTTTAGGGTTTAGATTTTAGAGATTAGGGTTTAGGGTTTATGATTTAGTGCTTGGGGTTTAGAGTTTAGGGTTTAAAGGTCGGGGTTTAGGGTTTATGATTTAGTTTTTAGGGTTTAGGGTTTATGATTTAGTTTTTAGGGTTTATGGTTTAGAGTTTAGGGTTTAGAGACCTTTAGGATTTAACATTTAGGCCTTAAGGTTTAGTGTTTGATTTTACAACTAAGGGCCTGGGATTTATGGTTTAGGGGTTATGGTGCATGGTTTAAGTTTTACGACTCGGGGTTTGGGGTTCGAGTTATGGGTTTAAGGTTTAGGGGTTAGTTACGAGTTTAAGTTCTAGGGGTTAGAGATCATGGCTCTAGATTTAGGTTTTAGGACTCAAGGATTAGGGTGTAGGGTTCAAGGCTTAAGGTTTAGGGTTTATAGTTTAGGTATTAGGGTTTAGGGTTCACGGTTCATGGTTTATGGCTTAAGGTTTGGGGTTTAGAGTTACTTGTTTAAGGTTTTGGGTTTTGAGCCTAGGGCTCTGGATTTATTATTTAGCGTTTATAGTTTATGGTTTAGGGTTTAGGTCTCATGGTTGAGGTTAAGGGTTTAGGTCACGATTTCATGGTTCATCAATTTGTAGAGCGTAACATTCAAAGAGAGTCATTAAAATTTGATGTTTTTCATCTGTTGATATTTCAAAACATCCATGGGTTTATCATATAAAGAATTATAAATGAATGGTAGGTGACTTTGTCATAGGCCACGTAACTACCGCTCGGACCTAAACAAGAAAGATTTACTAGGTGATTGATAACCCTTTAGTTGTCTTAGTCATTCTCCTATTTCTATGCTTATTTTGAACAATTTAGGAAGTTCTCAAAAATTACTATCCATTCCATTAGAACACTTAAACTTTATCTTTCTCCTGGAGGAGAGGATACTACAGGAATTTCAATTATGATCCTACACCTCTCGCATTGATATATTCTCTATGTTTCTTTTGTTTCCTTTAAGATTAATTTTTTTGTTATGATGGTTATTTTTTCCACTTCCAACGGTCATCTTGGCTTACATAATACCATATATGGAAATATGAGAAATGTGAAATTTGTTTCGAGTGTGAATAAATTTACATTCAAGAGCGCAAGTATATATGGGGAGAAACAAGTTTGGAGGAGATGTGTAATGTATGCATTACAAGGCATAAGTTAAATGTCATATCCATTTAGTTACTTATCCCCCTCTCATAAACAATGTAGTTCTATAAGTAGACTAAATGATGGTTCTAGGCATGAGACTAGGAAATATTGATGAAATATGGTTTGGGGTTTAGGGTTCGTTTTATGGCTCATGATTTAGGGTTTACGGTTAAGGGTTTAGGGTTCGGGGTTCAAGGTTCATGGTTATGGTTTAGGATTTAGGTTTTAGGTTTAGGGTTTACGCTTAGTGTTTATGGTTAGGGTTTACGGATTGAGGTTAAGGATTTAGGGTTTAAGGTTTAGGGTTTAGGGTTTAGTGTTTAGGGATAAGGGTTTATGGTTTACGGTTTAGGTTTTAGGGTTTAAGGTTTATGGTTCAAGGTTTAGGGTTTAGGATTTAATGTTTATGGATTAAGGTTTAGGGTTTATGGTTTAGGATTTAATGTTTAGGGATTAAGTTTTAGGGTTTATGGTTTAGGGCTTGAGGTTTAGGGTTTAGTTTTTAGGGCTTAGGGCTTAGGGTATATGGTTTAGGGTTTAGATTTTAGGGATCATGGATAAGAGTGTAGGATTCAAGGCTTAAGGTTTAGGCTATAGGATTCGGTGTTTCGTGTTTAGGGTTTATGGGTCAAGGTTTAGGGTTTAGGATTTAGTTTTTATGGTTCATGATTTAGGGTTTAACATTTAGGGCTCATGGTTCATGGTTTAGGGTTTAGGGTTTAGGGCTTAAGGTGAAGGTTAGGGTTGAATGTTTAAGGTTTAGGGTTTAGGGTTTATGTTTTAGGTCTAGGGACCATGGTCAAGGTTTAGGTTTTAGAGTTTAGGGCTCAAAGTTTACAGCTTTAGTATTTAGGTTTATAGCCTATGGTTTAGGGTTCGATTGTAGAAGTTAAACACTAAAAGATTTAGGTTGAATGCTAAAATCCTGAAAAATTACCTATGTACTAAATCCAGATTATACTTAAAAGCCTATCTCCTAAACCATGACTCATGCAATATGAGACTAATTCCATAAGGTGCGTTGCAATGACCCTAATTTCTTATATTTACATAAATAAATTTAAAGTATAAGTTTTTCATTTATTATTATTTACATAAATAATCATAAATGAAAAAAATATACTTTAACATTTATTATATTTATTATTATTTATATTTTATTATTTCTTATACTTAAACATTTATTTATGTAAATAGAAGCATGTCAAAATCATACATAATGTTTATACTACATAGAAGGTTCAAAGCATACAAGTGTGTCCCACTTTGTGGCCATAAATATTTTAAAATCGACTAGTAAATAAATAATTAAAAATACTATACAAATTTAAAAAATCAAGTAAATTCTGGATGCCCCGCACCTTGGTATTTATAGCCTCTTAAAAATGCATGTTTGGTCATTTTATATGTATTTGGTCATGTTTTGGTTGTCGGACATAGTTTGTCAAAGTACAAAAGCTACAAAAAAGTGGGACATAGTTATATGCTTTGACCCAGAACGCGTACGCGTTATGTAACGCCTACGCGTTTTGCGTTTTCTCTTTTCCCAAGCCATGCCTCAAGGCTTGGGATCCGCCTGATCCCCAAGCCTCGAGGCATGGACTCGCACAAACACAACAAACAACATGTTTTTATAAGAAAATGTAAAAATGTCACTTCTCCTATGATAAATCAAAATAAAACAATCGATCCATTTTTAAAAAATTATACCATGACGTAGAGCAGAGTCTCTTCTTTCTAAAAATATAATATTTCAAATTTTGTTACTAATATAAGGTTTCCATATTATTTATTTTCTAATTATGCCTTTTTATAGCTATTTTTGGAAGTGTAAATATGTCTATCTTTCATGGTGTATCTTCTTTTGGGTGATCAAAATTTTAAAAATTATAATAGCCCAAACTAGGCATAATTCTATACATATTCAAAAAAAGCTCTAATGTTCGATATTTTTTTAGGTAGTTAGGGGAGGCAAGGTAAGAGCTCCATTATTTTTCAAAACATATAATTTCTCTACCGTAAAAATCATAATTAAAAAATATTCGCTAAAAATATTTTTAAAAATAGAGCCCAAACATAGATTCTCCTAGCTATCTTTCTACCAAAGGGTTTTCAAAATTACTAAATGGTGCTCAAAAATGGTGGGGCACGAAAGTCACTCTATTATGTATTTTTAACAAAAACAGAGTATCTCGTTGGTATTTTAGTTGTTTGAGTGACTTAAACTTATCCATTTTCAATAAAATTTAGTAGCTTAGAAACTAGACTCAAAATTCTACAATTCATATTTCTAAAACATCTTCCAATTTTGAGTGTAACTATTTCAAAAAACTTGTACAAGTTGATTTTTTTTTCAGAAAAATGTGTCCACTTAAGACCCCTTTTTGGCCCCCCAACTTGGTGTAATTACCCTAGAGAAATCCTCCGATAATAATCGAGGGGCACAAAAGAAAAAATGAAGGGAGTGAAAATGGAGGAGGTAGAAAAGAGTGAACCGATATTAGTAGAATGGGGAGAAATGAGTTTTAGGAGAATCGCATCGATAATTCTTAGTGCGAGAATGGAAGTTGATGATGACATAATGTTAGATGAAAAATGATAATGATGAGTAAATATGGTGATAGTTATGGGGAAGTATTTTAGAAAATGGACCAGAAAGTAAAGAAAGGAGGGCTAACGATATGTAAGAAGGTAAAGGTGAGGCGAGAATGTAATGGATGAGGATGTGGATGAAGATGATGAATAAAGATGAAGGAACAAGACATAGTAAGAGAGGGTATGAAGTAGTCAAGCTGGATTTTAAATGAGGGATGATGGAGATGATATTTGAGGAAGTTTGAGATATTTTATGTGAGGAAAAAGAGAAGGGAAGAGGATGTGTTTGTGGGGAATGAAGAAAAATACTGGATGATGGGAGTATGAAGGAAAGAGGAAAGGAAAGGAGACAGATCATTCTTAAGAGAGACTCTTAAGTAAGATCACCATGCCGTAGGAATGGTTAAGTAGGATCACCAAGACGAAGAAGAAGAATGATGAAAATACTGAGTGGTGTATACCAAGATGGAACAGAAGTGAAAGGAGGTAATAACAAGGAAACAAAGGAGTGTGACATGAGTGGATGGAGGAATGTATGCAGTGTAAGATGGAGAGTGTAAGGATAATTCTTAATTAGGATGCCTATGTTGTACGATTGATGATGTCGAGCATTAAGCATAAGCTATGGAGTAGAAGATGTTTATAGATTGAAGGGAATGGAAAACAATGAAGGAATTTCTACAAAGTGGTAGGATCTTCGAAAGAGCTACATCAGGTCAATAAACCTATGTTGAATGGGTGATTAAGTAGGATCGCCAAGCCAAAAGAAGAAATAAAATGATAAAATAGATGTCATTACAAGTATGTTAAGAGAAAAACACAAAAATAATGGCTCGTGTGGAGGACATGTGAAGTATCAAACAAACAATGGAGAAGGATGAAGTGGGTGAGAAGAGCAGTGGAGAATGAGATGAGGTGAATTTTAGGAGAAAATTTGGTTGATAAAGAGGACTAGGAGGAAGGAATGGTCAACGAGACACAATAACGAATGAGACCTTGTCCCGAGTAATAGGTCTACCTTGAGTAGGGTTTCTATGATGCAGGGGAATTACGTAGATGTTCCAATATGGGGATGAAAGGTCTATGATGATGAAGAAGATTATGTCAATACCAGATGACAAACAAAAATAAGAGCGATGAGAAAGGGAATTGGTGGGTGATTCTAGAGAAGAGAAGGATGATGCGAAATAATGGATGGAGAAAGATAACATAGGTCATGGTGAAGGATGAGAAGTTTCCAGATAATGGATGTACTTGAGATATAATCTCAAGTAGAATTCCCAAACCGAATGGTGTATTAAAGAGATTGTGTATAAACAATAACAGACTTCATAGATTCGTGGAGAATATTGATAGGGGACATTCTTAAAAATATAGATGTATACTTAATGATATAAAATTTGTTTATAATTGTAATAAAATATAAATTTGATGAGATGGGTGTTATATAACTATAGAAAGGTCCATGTAAGAAAATTATACATTTAACCGAACAAGAGGTAAACATGAAATATGCTACTCAAAGCATCGCACTTGCAAATGATAGCAAGTTTAGTACATAACTAATGAGAATTTAATATATCACAAGACCAAGAGGAAGATATGGATGAAATAATCTTAATGTCATCATGATGAGGGATTTGAGATGTAACCTATATGTGGCAAGAAGGTTCTCTAAAGGTGGTGTTCCTTAAGTCTATGCCCCAGCTCTAGGAAAGGGAAGGAACAATAATAGAAGAAAGTTGATTAATGCGGGAAGCTTTCTGAATGCCATAACAACAGAATAGCAATCCTTCAAGGGTATGGTCTACTATATATACAACATAGATGGCAAGGATGATAGCCGTCCTTTGAGGGATCGTTCTATTTTAATACATAACGTAGATGCCAAGAATAATAGTCATCCTTCGAGGGATCGGTCTATTTATTTTGATTTTTATTTGATTTTTAATTTGTATATGTATTTGTTTTTTTAGATGAACCGTCCTTCAAGGGATTAGTATGTTTTTGGATAATTTTTGACCTTTCTTTTCACATATACGAATTGTATCTTTTCATAGGGAAGAGTTGGGGATAGCTAGGTAGACCACCTAGGAGGGGAGAATGAATGTACAAGAGACACCCCTAGACCCTCTACATGAGTACAATAGGAAAATGAGATGGTGATGGATGTAATGATCATGGGGTTCTCACAAAATGGGAGAACTTATCCATAGTGAATATGCTACGAGTAGAGTCGTGGTACTCATATTCAAGGTCATATCAAAGTAGTGACGGAAGACCACATAATTCATATCATTACCATGATATATGGAAGTGGATGATATTAGAGACAAGGTCTAAAGATAAGACTATACTCATAAGTGTGTGTACTAACAATAGAATGGTTGTAAGTGCAATGCATTAAGAGGTTCAATCTATGGTTTACCATCAGGAGAGGCTAAATGATAAGCCCCAGACCCATACTTATGTGTGATAATATATGGTCTGATCCAGTTAGGAGAAAATTTTCCCCATTGGCTTCTTTCTAAGGTAGTGACATTTTGATTTTATTTTAGAACCAGTCACCTATTTTAAAATCATGCTCTTTGATGTGTTTATTATAAGCACGTTGGATATGATCTTGATAGACATGATGGTGCTCAAGAGCAAGAAGGTGACACTTGTCTAATAACTCAAGTTACATTAGATGTTCCTGCGATAATCTTCATCAAAAATGAAGTTGTGAAGAGACACACGTAAAGATGGAATTTGGACTTCAAGGGGAAGAATGGCCTTAGAGCCGTATACCAGAGAAAATGGAGTAGCTCCTGTGGAAGTGTGAATGCTAGTGTGATAGGCCCACAAAGAAAAGGGAAGTTGGAGATGCCAATTTCATCCTGCTCGATCAATAGTTTTAGCCAAGATATTCCAAGGATTTTTATTAGTGGCCTCACTTGCCATTATCTTGAGGATAATACGGGAAGAAAAGATAAGTTTGATCTTAAATGTATCACCAATCTTTTTAAGGTCCTTGTTTTAAAGTACTTTCTATTTTCCATAATAAGTTTATGAGGAAAGACAAAGCGACAAATGATATGTTGATTTATAAAATTAATGATCAATGGTCAGATTTAGTAGAGGTGAGTGGGATTGCCTCCACCCATTTAGTGAAATACTCAGTAGTAGTGATGATAGAATGATGTTGTTGTGATGAACGAGGATTTATTAGACCAATAAGATCAAGGCCCCACTGTGAAAAGGGCCATAAATCTTGGGCAGGCTATAAAGCTTGGCTAGGAATACAGATAAGATTAGAGTGTTGTTGACATCTTAGACACTTCTTGACATATTCACAAAAATCATGATTTAGAGAAGGCCAATAATAGCCAAGATGAAGAACACATTTGGAAACAGATAATCCACTGAAATTCCCACCAAAAATACCATCATGAATTTCTTGATAGCTTTCAGAGGCTTCATGGATTGAAGGCATTGAGAAGGATACCAAAGAAACCCACACTTGTAAAGAATACCACCAAGGATTACATAATGAGTAGCACATTAGATAAACGATCCCTTAGCATTTTTAGAAATATCAAGGGAGTAATGGATTTGGATAAATAATCAAAATTTGTGAATACTAGAGGTCCTGATGAATTAGATTTGACTCGCATGAATCTGAGATTTGTCATAGAACGGTTGTCTACGATGATGTATAATAAAAGAAAGCTTGGATTCTTGCGTTGTCCAAGGGATAAGGGCCATAAGGGATGCCATTGTATCAGCAAAATGATTGGTCAATGTGGGATAGATTGAATAGTGTAAGAATCGAAGGATTTAAGAAGATGATGAGAAATATCATGATATTGTTGTAAAATATCATTTCTACACTGATACTCTCCAGTGACCTACTTTATTATTAGTTCAGAATCACCAAAAATGTCAAGGATATGAACGCCTAGAAATATAGTAGTTTCTAGTCCTAGTATAAGGGCTTCGTATTCTACCATATTGTTTGTACATTCAAAATCTAATTTGAAAGCTAAGGGGATTGGGAATCCCTGGGAGGAATAAGAACAACTCTTGCCCCGCCTTGCTGGAATTTAGAACCATCGAAGAAAAGAATCATTTTAAGGAGATCATGATAAAATTGATTGATTGATTCATCTGGAAATGATTAGAAGGAGTCTGTGTATTGGAAAGAGGGGCCTCGGCTAATTGATCCGCAATAGCTTGACCCTTAATTTCCTTTTGAGGAATGAATTCCAGGTCGAGCTCGGCCATGAGAAGGAGCCATCGGGTGATGTGATCGTTGTGATATGGCTTAGAATGCATCACTTTGAGGGGTTGAAATTTAGTAACAATATAGGTTTTATGATTAAGAAGATAGTGTCGAAGTTTTGATGCAACGAAGAAAATAGCGCAACACAATTTCTCTACTTCAGAGTATCATGTTTCACAATCATGGAGAGTACAACTGATATAATAAATGGCATGTTCACATCCTTGATTATCATGGTGTGCTAACATAGCTCCTAGAGCATGATCAGTTACAAAAACATATAAATAGAAGGGTTCTCCTTCACGTGGAGGTGTGAGTACTAGTGGAGATAACAAATATCGCTTAAGATCTTCAAAATCCTTTTGACAGTTTTGATCCCAATCAAAGGTTATGTCTTTTTGAAGAAGGTGATGAAAGGGATGACAACGATCGAAAGTTATGATATAAAGCAACAAACAAATTGATGTCGACTTGAAGACTCAGGAAGTTGTTTGAGATTGGAAGGAGAAGGAATTTTGAGAATTACATTGATTTTTATGTGGTCAACCTCAATACCTCCGATAGAGAAAATGAAGCCAAGGATTTTTCCAAAGAAGAACTCCAAAAACACACTTCACCGGATTGAGGCGAAGGGAGAAATGAATGAGATGCTCGAAAAGTATCTCAAGAACCGAAAGATGGTCACATCTATGTTTAGATTTTGCTAAGAGGTCATCAACATAGTCCTCTAAATTTTGATGATAGAGGTCATGAAAGATATACGCTGGCTTGTTGATATGTAGCCCCAACATTCTTTAAACCAAAGGGCATGACACGATAACAAAAGGTACCCCATGGGGTGATAAAAGATGTCTTGTGCTGATCTTCAGGTGCAATCAAAATCTGATTATAACCAGAAAAACCGTCCATTAAAGAGAGCATCTCATGTCCCGCTGTAAGATCTATAAGTTGATCAATACTTAAAGAGGGAAAATCATCTTTAGGACATGCGAGGTTAAGATATAAAAAATTAGTACATATACGAATCTTTCCGACACTTTTTGCACATGGGTACACTGTTAGAAACCCATTGGAGACAATCAATGGGGATAATGAAGTTGTGCAGATAGGTGACATCGCAATTCTACTTTCACAAGAAGAGAAACTCGAGGATGCATTCGACGAAGCTTATGTCTAATAGGTTTAGCATTGGGGATAACAACGATGTTGTGGACAACGATGGAGGGGTTAAGACCTCGCATGTCCAAATATGACCATGAAAATGCTTTGCTATGTTTGCAATAAAAATGAAGTGAAGGCTTGAGCTCTCCGAGGTTTCAAAGACTAACCTATTTTAAGGATGTGATGCTCCCGAGGTGCTCCAATAGTAATTTTGATAGTGGATTCATTCAAAAGATTGGATTTTTCCGATGATGAGTTTTCTCGATCTTGAGAACCTTGGGCTCATATGTAAGAGAAAATGGAAGTGTCATCATCGCATCAAGAATGTCAATTATAGGGAATCTTCCTCTACCATCTCCTGATATTTAAGGGGAAAATATAGGGTTTCATTTTTGGCTTGATAAATCATCGTCCAAGAAAGATGGTCAAAATAAAAATGTTAGGGGAATAGGAACCGTATCATCTTGATCTAGATCTGTGAGATAATTAGATGGAGAAAAATCATTATCTGAGCTAGAAGGATAGTTGGAAGGAGATGAGATATTATTTGAATCTGTAGGATAGTTGGAAGGAGAAGAAATATGTTCTGAATCGGTAGTATATTTGGATGGAGAAGAAATGGATGAATCAATATGAATGGGAGAAGATGCAGATGTGTCGAGGGTGTATGGTGGGATCATCATATCCCAAACCAAATTTTTGACATGATTCATGGGCTTGAGCAAAGATATTACCATGAGGGCCCTATTCATAGTGCCCTAAACCAAACCCCTTCCATGCACAATGATAGAGGTATGTGTGAGTGAAATATGGTTTACTAAGAAATCCGAAATCACCTGTATATCATTTGGCATGAAAATGATTTTTAGTGTGAGAAGAAGGTTGATCAAGGCCACCATATACTAAATTGGTTTTGAGGGAAGAAGGGCCAAATGAGACAATTTCCCCAACATTCAATTGATACATAGGGGCTTTATCAGGGTGACTAAGGCGATTGGGAGAAGGAAGGGTATTGAGAGTGAGGAGTTGATATTCCCCTAAAGCAAGATTTTGCATTATAGGATCAGAAGAATCTATATGAGGTAGGGTAGATGGAAGTACAGAAGAACTGGTGGATGCATCAGGAGAAAAATTGGTTTTAGGAACAAGGACATCTTTAGGTCTGTAGATCATGCGACATGTCTTGGAAGGGGGGATCTCAGCTGGAAGAGCATAAGTAGTCCCTTCATGTTCATATTTGATACAACGATGAAGAGTAGATGGAACGTAATGCATAGCGTGAATCTAAGGACGTCCCAGCAAATATTATATTGGAATTATCCTTCAATGATGTAGAAACTTTCATGGAGGAGTTTAGGGCTGACACGGATAGGAAGGAAAATCATTTCTAATGGGGAGTGACAACATCGTTAAATCTGCGAAGAATGGTGGGAGACTTGGAAACAATGGTATTGGGAAATTTAAGTTGATTGAAGGTATGAGAAGAAATGATATTAATACTAGCACCATTGTCAATCATAGTCTGGATGATACATGTGTCAACCGTCGATATAGATTATGATGAATAATGGTAGATCATATTCTTCTTGTGGTATCCTAGGGATTTATAAACCTTCAAATGATACGGTAGCAAATGTTGCGAAGGCATGACCTAAAGCCACGAAAGGTCAGGGCTCATCATAGGATACTGGGATCTCATTGCAAGACCTCCATAAGATATTGGTTATGATGTGAGAGCTTTGAATGAACTTCAGAGTGAAATTTTGACAGGGCCCGGTGAAGTTGTTTAATAATTGTATGTTCAATGGAGGAAGGATTCGGGCGCCAAAATAGATACCTGCTTTAGAAGAAGATGAAGGCATTGTTGCGAATGATTTGTAGGAGAAGCAATGACAACCTTTGGTCGTGATGGAGGTGTGGAGGCAAAGAAGATCCTTATGAGGAGGGACAACGACATAATTTTAAAGGATGGTGAGGCGGACTTAGAGTTATATGGCTTTAAATGGGTGGTTATCCGAACAACGTTGATTACAAGAGGATGACGGTCCTTAGATCATCCTCTTTTGATAATATGTTGGTGGCATCATTGGGGTTATATCTTTATTCGATAGTGGAATACCGATGGATTTCTTAATGAAAAGGGTGATTGAGATGTTTGAATGCACGCATGTTGGGATATGGAGGTTGATGGAGGAGATCAGAGAATTGGTTTTTCATCATTAATATTTTTATTGACAAAATGATGCATGATGGCTTGAAATCTTTGCAATGTTTAGTGTCATGTTTAGGGGCATGGTGAAATGCACAAACAAGATTGGAATTTTCTAGAAGGCCTTGGTGGCGTTGGGATCGAAAAATTTAATCGTGGTAAAGTGATGGTTGAGGCTTAGAGTAGTTGGTCAAACATAGTGGTGTAATAACCTAGTGTTATTAATGGACAACTTTGGAATGATGCATGGGAAGGTGGTGACGAATAATGGATTTAGACATTGTTTTGTATTTGGAAAGGGCAGATGAATGTGCTTGATGCGGGATAGTAGTGGAAGACACAGACACCTTTGAATTTGCTTTAAGATATTGGTTGGAAAAGGGTGGTTGCATTGTTCTAGTAGTAGTATGTGTTGTTGGTGAAGGGAAGGTTCCTAAAATGGAAGAGGAAGATGAGGGGTGTGGTCCTAAAATAGAAGGAGACAATGTGGTTTCAAGGAGCTTCTATCGGGAATAGTGAGGTCTACTTTTGGACAAGGATGTGAAGGAGAACACTTGGGAAATGGGGGTCTAGGTCTTGTATATGAATGTGGATTGTTAGAGGGAATGACAAGAATCTCTACAGGAGGAACTGGAGATATTGAAGTGGATATTTGTGGGGACCGTGCGAGGTGTGAGTGTTTAATGGTGCAAATAATGGGGTGATAATTTTAAATTAAGGAATGCTAGAATGTTTTCCAAAATGATCGAGTAATGACATGGTCTGTGGAAGAGGGAGATTAGATAGATGATTGTAAAATGGTAGATTTAGTAGGTGTTGGAAGTGCGTAAAGAGGGATTGGAAGAGAAGCTAAGGATGAGATAATAGTAGAGGTGGGATAATTTTTGACAAGGTGATTGGGTTTAACGGAGTAGATGTAAGGGGTAATGACACAAAAGTGATATTTGCATCTGAGGAGGGGGTGGTAGGTGTTGAGATAGATGTGAGTATAGGAAAGGGTACCGACATGGGCATGGATGTAACTAATGTTGATGTGAGATGAATGTTGATGCGTTTGGGGATGTAGATAATGTATCAAAGGGGACTAGTGTAATGGTTGATGAAGAAGGTAAACTTGTGGGGGAAACTAGAATTTTATCACCAATGTGGATAGTGTTTATGGTGTGGGTACTAGGGGTTTGAGATATAGAAGTAGGAGTAGTCTGGTTTATGGATGTGGGTGTATGATTTGGAAATGGTTATTTAAAAATATCTAAAGGTTGATTGGATGAGGCATTCAGGTTATCCAATTGAAGTTCTCCCTGATTGATGAGTCTTTGGATAGAATCCTTGAACGTGTGACATTTTCTTATGACGTGTCCTCAGACTTGATGATACTTGCAATAGTGATCATCTTGATACCACACAGGTCATGGCCTAGATTCATTAACAAGTTGATAGGCGGTAGTGTGATCAAGTGTGTTGTTATCAACTTGTCAAATATGACACTGTATGATTCTCCTAAGGGAGTATAATTGGGCATTGGACATGTGAATCGTTGTTGCGTCATTGTAGATTTTTGGTAGAATATGATCTAACAATGATGGCGCTACAAGCGCTTGTCTTCGATTTATCATTTGATATGGATGGTCTGACAAATTCGGTTTTTGGCTTATTGGTCTTTAATTTTAAATGCCCCTATTCTAAGGCACATGTCTCAAGCTTGCAGGCCATGGTAAAAGCCTCTTCAAAAGTGTGAAATGATTGGATTTGCAAGGTGGAGGAAATATGCTTGGTGCAAGAGCATGTGAAGAGCTTGATGAGATTAGTTTGAGGTAGTGGAAAAGATAATTGATTTATCATATTGTGCCATCATGTGACGAAATCCATGATGGATTCATCTTCGAATTGGTGGATAGTATACGGTCATTGATGGTTATTTTACACACAATATTAATGGAGAAATGCTCAAGAAATAATTGTGCAAGCTGGGAAAAAGAAAATATGGAGTACTAGGGAATATTATTATACCACTCTAAGGTGGACCAGCCAAAGACATGGGGAAAGTATGAAGCATCAAGTCTTGGTCATGCACAATGAGATAACATGTATGTTTAAATGCTCTGAGATGTTGTTGAGGGTCCTCCTTGCTGTTAAACTTGGAAAACTTTGGAAATTCCCAGTGTGGAGGATATGGTTTCATGGGCACGGATGGATGGATGGGTTCATTACATATCTATTCATAAGACAATGTGACTTTGGACCCTAACGTAGCAGCCTCTAGGTTGGCTAACCGACCTATCAAGATTTACATGGGGTCATTAGGAAGTGCCTGTTGAGTAGTGAAAGGTGGTGGTTGGACTTGCGTATGTGTAGGTATCTGAGGGACTTGGTATGGGTGAGTGTAAGCTACATGTGATGGATAAGGTGGTTATTGATAAAATGTGTGTTGGTGAGAAATAGGGCATGGTGTGATTGTTGATATTGTGTCGGTTGTGGAAGTAACTAACTGAGTGGGGATGTGAGTATATGTGGGTTGATATAATCGGAAATGACACTCTATGTCAGTGAAAGGTATGGTTGGAGGAAGTTGAGAAGTGAGGGTATAGACTTGTGATGTAGAAGGAATTTGTTGTTTGGATAAGGGATTTGACACATGGGATGGTTGAATGAAGGTACTAGTGACCATCGGAGATGTTGTAGTGGTAGGGATGGCAGTCACGATAGTCATGTTGATGTGAGGAAGATTGGACGGAATGGGTGTTACACACTGGTGTTCTGTGTACCGATGGGTTGGTGGAGGATGATGTAAAATCATGTAAGGCCATGGATTGAGGAATTTCAGAACTAGTATTATAAGGATAGACTGTTGAGCGGTGGGCCATCCAGAGAAGGTATATGTATCTCCTTAAAAGATAGTCTTTAAGGGCCACATGGTTGGCGCCAAGAATCTATTTGAATTTTGGGTCCCCAAGAGGGAAGATGGAAGTACTAATAGGCTCTGATCCGATAGAGGAGAAGTTGCTAGCCTAGATGGGATGGAATGTTGGTCTAATGTCATAGTGTGGGCGAAAGGTATTGAATGAGGAATATTAGTGAGAGAATGGGTCCTGTAGAGTGAGACAGAAGAAACATGGATGATGAAATTGTTGATGTAGTGATTGATTGGGATGAAGCGCTATGTGTGGCGAGGTTGTGTTCCATCTTTTTAGCAGTGGATCGAGTGATTACAGGAATAAAAATGAAATCATTGTTATATCAACAAAAAAGTGAGGCAAACAAGTTTTTTTTTTTTTTTATCAAGAACGTGTGTAAAAAATATGGCTGAAAGAGGACCTAGAAGAAGGTAAACTATGTTTGGTTTTAGGTAAGTTATGGTTGGGAAATGTCTAAAATGGTTTTTTTGGGTGATCAAATCCCAATCAATGAACCAGGTGCAAGGAATTTTTGATGTGTTGATTAATTTGTGAAATTTTAGGCAGTGTGTGATGATAGGTGTGATGCAAATACTTAAACCCTAGTTACACTATGTGAGCAAGCAGAATGCATAGGTTCATTTTACTCCAAAATTGAAATATGAAATTTGATGTTGACAATCAACCAGGAATGGGAAAGTACAATGCAGAAAAGAGAAAATAGGGAAAACTGAAGAATACATGTATATCACTTTTCCTTTTATGTGAAAGTAGGTTAAGCCAAACAAGGAGTATGCTTTGAACAATCGGTGTGGCAAGTCATAAAGAGAGAAAATGACAACAGATTCTAAAGAAGTATTAAAGAATGCATTCCCTGTTATTTGATTGCATGTGATGATGGTGTACTTTGAAAAGTGCCACTCAGTGATCTAGAATACCCGAGTACCCTAAAATGGCACCATTTATGATTGCAGATGAGGTCGATAAAAATGTTTTGCACGATGTGTTTGATTTCAATATTGGTCTTTGACAGTGTTATTTTGTGATCGCAACATTGTAGACGTTATCCTGCAAAAAGGAAAACAATTGTAAGACACGAGGCCAAAAATAGTCTATTTAAGTAATAAAATATGGTGGTTGGAAATGATGAAAATAAAAATGATATTAAATCAAAATATTAAAGATGGAAAGTGAACCAATATACTATCAAATAATTTAAACAAAGTGAATAACCTCATTAAATCAAAATCATTGAGCTCTTAGCTAAAAATTATAAGCAAAGGATGGATCTAATGATCGCGATAAAAAGGTATGAATCCAAACTCCTGCCGACTGTATTTCTGCAGTCTATATGGTGTTGTCCCGTAGACGAGGGCACATTTTAGACATATGATGACACAATGAGAATCATAAAAATTCTAAACAAACAATGGATGTTAATGCCATAAACATTGTTTGTAAGTGTGTTCTATAGACTTGTAAACAACCTACTTTAAGGAGACTACACAGTTACTGTCCACAGAGCTTTGCATGGAGTTGAGACTGAACCAGAGACAATGGAATAGAAGGACGTGATAGTCTATGCGCACAAAGCTTGCGTGAAGTAGAAATGGAGCTAGAAACAGTTGGAAGGACCACGTATCGGATACAATGGACATAGTTCTACACTGTGTGTCTATCAACAATATTATCTATCAACTGTACAATCGCTAATATGAAACTGGTGTGAATGTAATGCTGAGATGGAAATAATTAGAAGCAATTCAAACACCAAAATCTCGTGAATCGACCAGACAGCGCTAAGGAAATCAATAACATATGCTTTATAATGAATTATGAACCGATCGACGCGAATTTGATATCAAAATTTATAGATATATGATTTTATATGTATACAATACGTGTTGAGAAGTCGATAGAAACATTAAAATACCATAATTTATAACTACCAGTAGGAGCTAAGTCAGTTAACTAATCGTAATGCTTTGATAGGGATCTTATACACCTGTGTGGAATAGAAGTCAATGTGGAGTTGAGGCAGTAAAATAGTGTAGGGAGTCAAGTTATATGAAAGAGAGGTGAATGCGTCAAATGGGAGCTCATGACGCCATAAATTGCCATAAATTACCATTATTTTGCCCTTCCAAGTTACCTTTGAAAGTGGATTTAAATGTAATCTAAGAACTTATAATTTGCTTAAGATAGAATATAGGATATATATCTTGTTCATTATTTATAAAATATTTTGTATCCATTTTTTGACTAATCCTATTGATTATTTGGGAAAATATAAAAAATCTTGTGTATGTAGGTTATAAAGGAAAGATAATGCTAGTATTGGGAAAAGTGAAATTGATCATGAACATTACATTTAAAATCAAATCTGATTTCATATTCAGATTCCTCTCAAAAAATTATGCAAGTTAAAACAAATAATCATCTCAACTGATGTCACCTGCAAAAGTTATAGTTGTTTTAAGTTAGCTTTGGAACTCGCAGAGTTAGTTCCGAACTTGCAGGTTTAGTTCTAGAACTCATAGATTTAGTTCTAAAACTTGTATCAATTGAATGATAGTTAGTTCCAAAACTTTCAATTCATGGAGAAATCAGATTTAGTTCCGAACTTGTATAAAAGGAATGACAACTTTAGTTTCAGAACTTGCACCAACAAAATGACAGCTTCTTGAGAGATTGTGAAAACTCAGAGATTCAAATGGGAAATATGAGAGAGGTTTTTTTCATAAAAATGTGTTTAACAAAAACTCATTCATATTTGCTACAAGTTTTACCAATGAATAGAGATCTAACTTTTAGTGAGTTGCAGTCCGAGGAAAACATATCAAATGAGCACTAAAAGTTCCATAAACAGAAATAGAAAAGTCAAATGGAAAATATGAGAGAGGTTTTTGTTCATAGAAATGTTTTTAACAAAAATATCATTTATATTTGTTATAGGTTTTACCAATGAAGAGAGATCTAACTTTTAGTGAGCTGTAGTCCGAGGAAACATGTATCAAACGAGCACTAAAAGTTCCATAAATAGAAACAAAAATTCAAATAGAAAATATGAGAGAGTTTTTTTGTTCATAGAAATTTGTTTAACAAAAATCTCATTCATATTTTCTATAGGTTTTACCAATCAAGAGAAATCTAACTTTTAGTGAACTGCAATCAGGAAAAAGCATATTTGACAAGCGTCAAAAGTTCCACAATAAAAACAACAAAGTCAAATGGAAAATCTGAGAAAGGTATTTAGTCAAAATAATATTTTGAGAAAAATCCTCCTTCCAATAATGTAGAGGAATAAAATCATTATGATTCTTGTTACCGAAAAGCAAGGAGAAGATTTGGGAGCAAATCTTCCTAAAATAAGTGAGATAAGATTTGACTTCAATAATATATCTCTCTCCATATTTTTTTGAGATGGAGATCTTAGTTGTTAGGATTTGAATAAAGATAAGATCTAATTGTATTTCCTAAAATAAGGATTTGGTTGATGCATGAATTATAAATGCAACCTTCCACACTTAGATATGTAATGCTTTTCTCCCAAGAAATAAAGATTTGTTCTTTCCTCTCAAATATTATGTAGTTTTAAGATCTCATAAGTATGATTTAAATCCTCTTCCAAGGAATGAGCTGGCCACTCATTCCAAGCAACATAGATCTTTGTATTTATGTTTATGTTTATTCATTTTCCTTTAATTCATTCTATTGTATTGTTTTTATCTTCGTATTGTGAAAATTCAATCTGTTGTAAACCTGCAGGTGTTTCATTTAATTTTACTTATTTCCCATTCAACAATTTCAATTTATGCAAGTGTGTTTTATTCCTGCAAGTGTGAAGTGTGATTTCCTTTATGCAAGTGTGTTTACATTTCTACAAGTGTTATTTCTTTTATGCAAATGTGTTTACATTTCTGCAAGTGTGCATTTAAATTTCCACATGTGTGCTTTTAATTTATGCAAGTTTGGTTTGTGTTTAAAGGAGTTACTTTCAAAGATCTTCTTCTCTTAATACATACAAAATGTCGGACATAAGCCGTGGATTGACATTATTAATGACGAGGATAGACGACCCTCATCATTTTAGCGTCATTGCCCGGGGACACGGTGTTATTAGGAGATTCAGAGTTCTCTAAAAGAATATTCTAGTGACAGAGAATACCTTTTAGAAAATTCTACGACAGAGGTATTTGATAAGTAGTTTATTTAGACTTTTATTTCCTACAAGTAGATTAAAATTGCATTTCGCAATTAGAAATATTAGATTATAAATATTTATCTCCTCACAAACTATGTGTATAAGAAATGACTATGATGTTTGATGAAGAAGGTATAATGGTATGAACAAAGAATTCAAATCTTGAAATGGTAGAATATCATATTGAATCTAGAAGTAGATCCAAATGAAATATCATATATAATTCTTAATAACCACCACCATTTCCCCTTGTATCAACTAACAGCTCAGTGATCTTATTACACATAACCTTAGTAAAAAATTGGCTTATCCAATTTGTAATAATGAAGTGGTAGCATTTCTAATTAACTCCATCTATATTCAGGGATTTCATTAGATCCAAAATAAAAACTCACTCATAATAAATCCACCCATCCAAATTAGTTTTCATTCCATAATAAAATTCAATCCTTGAACCATATCCATTAGAAAAATTTGTTTTCATGTCTTTCAATTTCTTCATTTTTGTATATGCTTGTATAACATTAAGAAACAATTATGTTGAATATCAAGGAAAGATTTTTTTGCATACTAACATCTGAGGACTAGATCTATAGGAATTTCCAGAATTGTTCTTGATACCAGCATGCAGATTTTGGAGCACCAACAATAACAACCAAGGAGCATGCAGATTTTGAAGGGACACATTGATACCTTCACTCTCTCTTTTAACAACTCCTGAGATCACTAGTCCGGGCTTTGAAGATTACTATGGTGATTCCAATAATGCACAATTCAAGATGGGCTTTGAAAACCTAGAGATTATCCACACAATTTTTGAAATCTTCTTGAGTTACCAAGTATACAAAAAGGTTTTTATGAGATCTCAGACATTGCTTCCTATTTTACACAAGTTGTATTTTAATGAATATAGTATGATGATGGATCAGTTTTTTCTCTAATCCTTCTCATGCTATCATTTCAAAAAAAAAAATCAAAATTTTGTGATTGGAAGACTAGTTCTATTGGCCAATCAAAGGCAAAAAATCAAAAAAAAAAATAAAAAAACTTTGATTGGAAAACCAGCTTGTTGGCCAATCAAAGGCAAAAAGAAATAACTTTGATTGGAAAACCAGCTTGCTGGCCAATTAAAGACAAAAAAGGGTGGTTGTTCTTCAAAAGAAATCAACTATTACCTGGTGGCTTCTTTCTCGACACTATTTTACCATATTAACAATAGGATGACAAGGACAACTAGAGGTATGATCAAATTATTTTATTCTACTATATTATTTTTAAGCTTTATTGTAAGTTTCAAGCTTTGTTGTATGGTCAAATGGAGTTGGGGAGATGACTGGGCTCGGGTAGAGAGAGAAATGAGAAGCGGGTGAGTGGAGATGGAGTGGAGGAGGTGGCCAACGTGGGATGGAGAGTAGCGCAGGTAAGTCTGTGTTGAGGATATGGGAGCTCGGGTAGGAGAGTAGGGTGTATGTGTGGAGAGGGATGTGGGGCTCAACAAGCAAAGGAGATAGCTCGGATGGAGTGGAGGTGGCCGAGTGAAGAGGTGAGGAAATAGTTAGGGGAATGGGTTCTATGGAGTAGTTTAGGATAATAACAATAACAAAAAAGGTTATATATTTTTTTTTATATTTTGTTTTTGATATTTATGTACTTTCCTATTTTTCAAGGAATATAACAATAAAATTTTATAACTATTATAAAAAAATTAAATAATAACCTTATTCAAAATGACAAAAACCACTTACCTCATGGCGAAGACAAAAACGACTATATGTACAAAGGACACCACACTAGCGAAGATAATTAAATCCTGCAAACAAGTGAGTTTCCAAATGAAATATTCACAAAATATATGTCAAGTAATGAAAACCAAAAACAAATAAGATAACCGTCATCTTAACGACACCTGCACACAACAAGTTACGCAATAAAAATGACAAGATCTCGGTCCGGTCCCACCAAAAGTGTGCAAATGTTGATCTTCATTTTCATCTTCCTGTCTAGATGAATGTATGAGTAATCAAGAAACATGAAACAATGTTGAGTATACAAGGGCTTAGTACCTTGGAGATGACGATGGATGATACAAGCGCAAATTTGATATCGAGACTCCTTGGTGTGATCCCGGCAAACCTACAGCTCACATACACTAGGAAAATAATAATTAGAGATTTTATGTGGGGCTGCCTTGACAAAGTAAATCCGAGAATAATTAACTTCCTCGGTGGTTGTCAACCCCGTGTTCACAAGAAAAGAATGAATATCCAACGATACATTACATTCCAAAACTAAAGAGATTTGCAATATGTTAAATAAATAATATAAATACGATACTGTGCCGTTGTTTCAATATAACAATGAATTGATCATTAGAGTGAAAATAAGAGACTAATAGAGCTTCACCTCTAAAAACTCCACAATATGATTCAAAGCTTCAAGAATTTTCCACCCTCCTCAAGAGGGGGAGAAAGAGTCTTATTTATAATTTGAATGTGGATTAAAATAAAGGATTAACGAATAACTATAATTTGCAAAATCAATCTTGATTAAGAGGACATGATGAAGAGTTGATTTGATGGTGGGGTTCATGATGTGAGAAAAGGAAAAGATGTGATGTGGAGTGGGGACATGGTTAGGTGTAATAGTGAAGTCATGTGCTCACTTTACACTATTGATTTTTGGATTTGTTGTCGGATAGGGATATTTTTGAATTATTGACTTCATGGGTGGGGTTAATAATTTAATAATTTGAAGGGATTGAATTTTTAGGTGGGAATTGATTTTTAGGTGAGAATTGATTTTGACTTAAGTGGGGAACATGTGGGGTTGTTGATTTATATATATTTGTGAATTATTTAATTATTAAATAGGATGATATGACTTATTTGAAAGAATGAATTATTTAGCATAATATAGTTTTGGCATGTGATAAGAGATTAATATAGTTGTAATATTAATTAACTGAATATGAATTGTCGGTAGGAAACGAGATTTGAGTAAACGTCTTTGAAGGAGACCAAAACATGAGTTGATACGAAAACTTTGTGTCTACACTTACATGAAACTCTTTTCACTTATTATAAACATTGCTTCAATATTTTCATCATCTAATTCATCCTTTGAATCTGCTTCTTCTCCTTGTTGTTGATTCGACCGGGTTTCTTTCTTGACCTTAAATTCTACCTCTTTCTTAGTAGTCTTGCTTCCAATCATCCTCATCTCATATGCTAAAAGAATTCTCTCGTAGTTCATCCATTGTGAGAGTCTTCATGTATTTGGCTTCCTCCACACCTGAAAACTTTGCATCTAATTTGGGCAACATGAGATCTCGAGAATATTTTGGTCTATAACCAATTCTTATAGTTTCACCTAGGCCTCCGATCATGCCGATGAATTCATGTATTCTCCGTATATAGGCCACTATATTCTCGTCATCTTTCATATTCATATTCTCGACCGATCTCTCGTAGGTCTACATCTTTCTAGCATGAATTATTTATCTCCTTCATAAATACTCTCGAAGTTTGGTCTAGTTTTCCTTTATAGTTGTGTAGTGCATAACTTTCACAAATTTTGTTTCAAATCAACCCGCATAAGATGGCTTTCATGGCTCTTGACTTGTATTTATAATTTGCTTTATCTGTTGAAGAAGTGATTATCATGGTCGGAGGATTGTATTCTTTCTCTACACATTCCGAGATATCAAATCTGAGTGACATTAGATATTTTTTCATCCTTATTCTCTAGAATGCGTAGTTCGCTCCAAAGTGAAGTGAGGTGATCTTGACAAAGTGATAAACCACCTTGTGCCTGATTTGTTACCATATTTGTGAAAAGAGGATATGCTTGAAGATGTTAAGCTTTTGTTATAAGGACATCACTTTTATACCAATTGTTAGAGATCACAAGCACTGAGAGGGGGTGAATCAATCTTTGATTAAAATAAATTTACAGAGTTATACTAATCCACAATTTATTAAATTTGAGTAGCACTATATCATGTGCATTTCATCGAACATATATCAAAAATTAAAACACCGAACACAAAATTTATAGTGGGAAAACTATTTGGGAGAAAAACCACTTAAAACCAAGGATTTATTAGGAACACTAATTCCAAAAGCTTACAATGGTTTTGGTTGAGCACCTTCTTCACGACTTCAAGAAATCACTTAAATTTTATACACACACACACACACATACACACACACACATATAAACATACATACATACATACATACACGCACGCAAGCATGCACACATGCACGCACACACGCACGCACGTACACACACACACACACACACACACACACACACACACACACACACACACACACACACACACACACACACACACACACACACACACAAATGTATATATCATACCCTTTTTATTTCTCATCATTTAATGAAGACACCATTACGGATGTTGATAAAGGAAACCCTACTCAAGTTTCCACAACAACAAATTGCTTACTTTCCATCTCTCCTCCACCCCTTCCCTTTTGGCATTCATAAAGCGATGGATTTCATTTCTTCCTTTGATTACAAACACAAAAAAATGTATGTTGTATTCAATTTTTATGGGAATGTTTCCATTGTGGTTATTATATCAATGACATCGATGCTTGTTTATGTTCAACACCATCATGACTATTGCTTACAAATAACTTTTTTCCGTGATAGCTAGAGAGAAAACCCTAATCCAAAATACCAATGAAATTGCTACATTTTAATACTCTCCAATCCACACCCCCGTGTCTTTTTGTGTCCCATGGAACATGCATTTGAATTCCCCTTACATTTACATGTCTTCTAACTATTCAATAAATGCAATAGATGAAATTACAAACAATGTTTCACTTCTTCGTGTTTTTCGACCACTCCTTATGTTATGAGAAATCTCCATAAAACTTTTTATCAATGTCTTTCTCAACCCACCTTTTTTGCTACAAATTATTATTACATTTATGTCATGCACTTATTAGAAGGTGGAATTTACAATGCTTACCCATTCCAATTTTATCACCCTAGCATTTCTCCACTTTCCAACCCATTATTTTTTTCCCCTCTTACTCTCCCATTTTTCTCTCCCTCCACTTTGACTTCTTCACTACATCCCCAAGGTGTTTCCATCATACATTTCACGTACACTTTCTAGTTTATTTTTTATTTTGTGTGCATTTAATATATTAGGTGCAAAGAGAAGCTCACTTGTAATTGGGCTCTAGTCCAACATGACATGGGTTCAAACACATACTAATTAATTAATTTTCATTTTAAAATAAAATAATTAAAATAATATTGATACAAAATGTGTACCCCTTTTCTAAGTATTAAATATATGGTTGAAAATGATAATCCGGTACTCTTGGTATCAATAAGCTAGGTTTGTTCTTGGGCTCATATATGTTTAAATTTTTCTTTCATAAAAGTGCATATATTATGTGTTAGAACGTAGAGTTTAGAGGTTGCTAAAAAATTCAAACTTTCACTCTAGATATAGATAGTCTCTTATATCCCAATGACCTCTTCCCATTCATAACATTTTTTTTTTTCACGACAACAATTATATTTGCTATTTAATTTTTTTAAATGATAATATTCTTTCTTTTAGGTAAAGTAGATATTCCCTATTCATTTGTATGCCCATTTTAGCTTGTCATCGCCTAAAGAACCACCACGATCACTCATCACTGATCATGCTGTATTTTTCCTTTTAGCTTGTCAACGCCTAAATAATATCGCTGTCACGCCATTGTTTAGGCGATGGCAATATTATACCCATTGTTGACTTACTGAGCAGCGCTGAGAACGAAAGTCAACTAATAATATCGCCATCGCCATTGTTCTATTATTGTTTTAATCCCACATTACTGAGATACTTGATTACGAGGTAAACATATTTGATCAGTTAACAGTATTTATGTGTGAGCTGATTGGGCGGTGAGGAAAAGTAGCACACATGGAAGTATTAAGTTCCTTCCTTGCGTCTGATATTACGATGTTCTTGTGCATCTGAGCCTTCTTCGTTTTACAACGGCGTTCTACACTCGGTATTGTAACATTGACGAGCAACCTTTTTACTTGACAGTTTGGCCGAGTGGTCTAAGGCGCCAGATTTAGGTTCTGGTCCGAAAGGGCGTGTGTTCAAATCCCACAGCTGCTAATGGGTTTTTATTTTTATTCTTGTTCACATTCTAATATGATATGTGCAGAATAAGCCGGTGCAAAATTGGTCCAACTCTTCTTTTAAGTATTTGATATTTGGTTATAAATGATAATCCAATGCTCTTGGCACGAGGAGTTTCATTTGTGGTTGGCCTTCTCTATGTTCAATTTTTCCTTGCAAAAAGTAATTATAGTATGTGTTAGTATACATAGCGTTTAGATGTAGCGTTAGTAATTTTTCCGCAATTACATTTCACAAAAAAAGTAGGTGACATTCCGAAAAATTATGTAAATGTTATTTGGTGTTTAAAATTTAATATAAATGTCAAAAATGTATATCAATTATTAACAAATGCATAAATTAATTTATATTATACATTTAAGAGAATATTTGAGATAAATAACTTGTTTTATAAATCCTTGGCCTCCTCTATATTCAATTTTGTTCGCATTTTAATATAATAGACGTAGAGAGAAGTTGGGTTTGTAGTTGGGCTCCGCTATGTTGTACTCTCATAGGCACTCAAAGATACGCCACAAAATGAAAGGGTGATCTTCTCTTGTCTTATATTTTCCAAGGATGTCATCCACGTAGTCCTCCATGATATCATGAATCGTATCATGAAAATTACTGTCATTCCCCGCTGATAAGTAGCTCCTGCATTTTTGAGACCAAATGGCATCACCTAATAATAGAAGGTACCCTAAGGAGTTGTGAAAGTTGTTTTGTGTTGATCTTCCTTAGCTATCTTGATTTGGTTGTATCTTGAAAATCCATCCATGAGAGATAGCATCTTGTACCCTTTGTTGAATCGACAATCATGTCAATATTTGGTAGCGGAAAATCATCTTTAGGGCAAGCCTTATTAATGTCTCTAAAATCCGTGCAAATTCTAATACCGATAGGCTTTTTCTGGACAGGGACGATGTTGGATATCCATTCAGAATAATCAATAGGCCAGATGAACCTTGCCACAAGCAATCCTTATAATTCCTCTCTGAATTAGTAAGGCTACCCTTGGGTGCATATTTCTGAGCTTCTGTTTGATAGGCTTAGCATCTACGTGCACAACTAGGTTGTGCATGACCAAAGTTGGATCTAAGCCTGACATGTCTTTGTAAGACCATGCGAACACGTCCATAAACTCTCACAGCAAGATAAAATGTCTTATATTCTCTAAAGCAGAGTGATGCTCCCAGTTTTACTATCTTGGGGTATTTTTTTCTGTACCAATATTCACATCAATGGTTTCTTCGACTAGTAATTTGGACAAGTCCTCCATACGCGTAGGATCAGGAGGAAGGTTGAGATCTTCGTCCAAGGATGTCTCCATGATATTTTCATCCTTGGCATGGTCACTTTGTTTGTCCTTTGATTTTTTTACTTGTTTTTCGGCCAGTGCCTCAAAGAGGTTTTCACTGTGCAACTTGGACTTTGATTTTTTCCAAGGCTTTACATTGGAACTTTTACCCTCACTTTTCTTTAAGTTTTGTTGACCACGGCTGCAGCCTCCGCCAGTAGGAGGTATCCAAGTCAATAAAGAAACCCTTCTTGTGGTCTCCAATGGGAATTGTATCCCGAATGCCCATGAACTCTGTGATACCTTGTCATTCTCAAATAAATCTAGCAACATGTGACGTTGTTGGTCCCATTCAACAAGGGAAGGGTAAACAAGGTCAAGGGTTGGCTCCGTAGGGGTTATGGTTAGGACAGCATTGTTCAGAATAGGTTAGTGGAGGGAAGATCCTCACATTGGCTAGCAATGGAAATCAGATATCATTGTCAGATAGTCGTAGGTATCCTCAAATTTAGAACAAATAGCATTTTGATAATTGGGGTGTGCTCCATAAGGGAAAATCCCAATGCCGTATCTTTCTCGTTTTAAAATGCAGAAGAGGAATTGGCTCTCATTTGTCCTTGTTCGCTTCTTCCACATCCTAGGCCCTCAGTAGCCCATGGAGTACATCATTTTACTTGGATTTCTCATATTCTAGGGTTTGATTAAAGGATGGTTGAGTATCCTCTGGGACCCAAGTCAGAGGTGGATCTAACAATTTTTCCTCGCCAACAAGCCTCCAGGTAAGAATGACCCAATAATGTGTTCATTTCTAGGTCTTCTGAAGCGATAGTTGGGTCGACCTCTAGTCTTGGGTGATAATGAGAGGTCTAAAACCAAGAGCGCTTGTTGTACATTGTATTCCCCGCAGCCATATTCAAGGATTTTCATCTCCCATGAATCAAAAGGAGATGTTGATGTAGATGCCCCATGGGCGCAAGAATTGAGAGAATCTAAATCTATCTAGGATTCCATGGCCTCATATTGGAGAGGGACAACTATATCAGCGGAGAGGGACATGCATAAGTGCCCTTTCATGCAAAGCTATTGAGAGCTCTACAGTGAGTGAAGGGCTCTAAATCTCCTTGTATTGTAATGGTGTGTCCCTCATGCTTCAATTTAATGCATTGATGAAATGTCGATGGCACGGCCTGCATGGCATGAATCTATGGTCGGCCTAGAAGAATATTATATGGAAGTTCCAAGTCCAGGACATGGAATTTTTTTGATGGCGAGTGAGACTCACCTCCATGGGCAACGTGATTGTGCCCATTGACTCCCTTTCTGCATTTTCGTATGCGGTGATAGTGATGATAATAGACTCAAGATTTGCCTCAAGTGTGCCCTAACCGTTTAACCAACTTGAGTGTGTAAATGTTCAACCCTGATCCGTTGTCCACAAGCACTCATTTGATCTTCCTGCAGGTGACAACTACCTCAATATATAAAGGAAGATTATGTGTCATATTTTCAGTAGGGATCTCCCTATGGTTGAAGGCAATATGTTCATTTGGTACAATGTTTGCAATTATGGCTTGCGGTTGTGTGGGGTCGACCTCTAATAGCACTCCCGACCCCACGAAGAGTTTGGTGCACAGTAATGTATTTGTGTACATTGGACATCTTGAGAACATCTAAGATTGAAATCTTAGCAGATGTCTTCCCAAGTTGCTCTAAGAGGTTATATTTACTACTTTGAGGGGTTGACGTTGAGAAGGTTTCTCAAATCACAAGTGCATGCATGGCTTATTACCGTGGCACACTCCTTTCCCTTGATTTGAATAGTGTTGACATGGTCAGTAGGAGAGCGAATACATCCAATAAGAGAATCATAATGATTGTTGTCTTTTTGTTGTACAAAGTAAATCGCTTTTTATTACCTTGGGATGACTCTCCCCGATCCGGATTTGACTTTTCTGATTTATCATGATTGGGGAATGGCTCTTTATATATCCCCATTTTCTTGTTAGGTGTTTGTGTTTTTCCTAGGTTTTCCACCTCGATCTCCCCATTGTCAATGAGGTCTTGGATATAATGACGGAGTCACAGACATTTCTGTCTTATGCCCCTTGACACGATGCATTTCGCAATATTCATGCTCCTTGTACCATGAAGGTTTTGGAGCATTTTCATCAAATGGTTGCATCGTAGGATATGTCATCATGTGGGTTGCATCCAATTGTTTTAGTATAACTAACAAAGGTTCATTAAGAGAGGTAAACATTCTTCACTTTGGTGGTGGTTGAATTGGTCCTTTGGTTAGTTTAAAAGGTTGACCAGTTTGGACCGTTTGTACACGTTTGGAATCAGTGATCCCATCTCCCACCACATTTTTTTTTGTTAAAGACCTTCGGCTTCTCCATGGATTTGATATTTTGATTATCTCTAGATTGAGTTTTGAGAGTTCCTTTGGCAATGAGAGCTTTCTCTATCTGAACCCCTTTTTTGATGACCTCCTCAAAAGTGTGAACACAATGCATTTGGAGGTGGAAGGCTATGTCCAGGTTTAGATTGGGAATGAAAATACTAACCATTGTTTTTCAGGGAAAGTGCAAGGGAAGCGGCTAGCTATCCCTCTCCATCGTTGGAGGAAATTGGCAAAATTCTCATTAGGGCGTTGTTTGGCGCCACATAAATCTGCCATGGTGACATCACTCTCTATGTTGTATAAGAAGTGACACACAAACCTTTCTACCAATTCCCCAGTGAAAATTGATCCCGAGGTAAACGTGTGAACCACTCCAAGGCTTGACCTCCGATACTTCTAAGGAAAAGTATTATAAGATAGTTGTCACTATAGGAAACCTCTTGATATGTCATATAGAAATATTTGACATGATCCCGTGGATCTCCCTTCCCTTATATTTATCGAATTTTGGCATATCGAATTTCTTGGGAAATGGTTGAAGGGTCATAGTCTTGTCAAAAGGATAGGGGCATAATTCTTCTTATTAATACTTTCTAATGCTTCCTATATTGCTCTCTTGGAGGTTTGTGAGTGTTTCTTTCATGTGACTGTACTCTTGTGCGAGCAATTGTTCTCTAGTGGGAGACATGGGGAGATATACCCGATAGCATTGCAGTATCACCTTCTTCTTGGTTTTCTCTATGGAGTTCATTGATCTTAACCTTAGGCCTTGAATTTTGAACATTTTTTCTTGCTTCCTTCTATACATGGGAGGTTAGCAAAGCTAGTTTTCAGCTTAGGTTACTAATCTGTTGTTGAATTGTGGTTTCTTCTTCTAAAGGTTCCTCCTCTTCCTCGCATTGTGGAGGTTCTTCACCATTCTCATGTCCTGTCTTGTTTCTACGTGGCACTTTGATAAAGGGTATTCTATGTCCCACCACTTTATCATTTCCTGCATTGGAGGTAGAAGCATGTCCATGCATCAAAATATCCTCCATATTGATAAGGGTTCGTTCTTCCTCATTAGCATTATTTGCAGGTGGGATTGTTTCATTTTCAGTGGGCAATTTGGCCCCTAATTCTACAACCCGTGCTAGCACTCTATCTTTATTTCTGAAAAGAAACTCATCTAATAAAGTGGGATCAAAGTCAAATTCTACATGTGGAGATTCCATTTCATTACCACTATGATCGACCATATCTTCTATCTCTTTCTCTGCAGAAAACAGAGGTGCTAGATCATGTCCTATAAAGGGTTTGACCCTTCTGCATTAGAGGCTTCCCAAGCTTGTGCTTGTTGTTCCTCGTATGTTTGTTTCTTGAGCCCTAATCACATTTTAGGAGCCATGTTTTGTGATAGTTTCACTAGGGTAAGTTGTAAATGTGTTCAAAACTTTGTGACCACACCTAAGTGAAATGCCAGATAAAATGTCAAGAATATGAATGAATTAACAATGTGAGAATACCAATGTGATAGAGTGATGAATCACCAGTGACACAAATGTTTGGTATCTAAACCTATCAAATGAAGCACTTCCTAGACTACGTCTCGAAAATTAGTTTAGTGTCGCAAGATAATTAACAAGATGTTCTCACTTATGCCAAGTTCAAGAGAATGAACAAAACGTAAGTAAATACAAAAAGTCAATGTGACCTCCTAACAAGATATACTAGAAGCGAGCTCAAACTCGATTAAGACCTATATCTCAAAAAGTGCCAATTACAATTTGTGAGTGACACAACAATATCACCAAGATATGTTAACCAAACTTTGTGAGAAAGTAAGGTATTGATATCAAGATGCTATTGATATAACACGCACGAGTGGTAACACCTAACACTCTTCAAAATCAAGGTAATAATAGAATCAAACTAAAAAGCTTAAAGTATAGCTAGGAATAGTTAAAATGTGTGCAATATAACCTTACAATATAGATATTTAGGTCGAGTTTACAAGAAACAAGATGTAAATATAAAAATTGTAGTGATACGATACAAACAAGCTAACCTTTCTAAGGAAGTTCAAGATGATGAACCACACCTAACTACAATGACGATCTTGACATGGGTATCAAGATCACAATGGTCACCAATGATATGAATACGTCTCCGCACACTTTAGATGTTTAACTTACCTAGCCTGCAAACATGGATGGGCGTAAATGGACAAAAAGTGGCAAAAACAATCGATTGGTAACACAAAGGTAGTCACCCTTCTTCTGATCAACAAAGTGTCAAAAGAATGTGAAGGAAGCAAATAAAAATGGGATGAAAAATGTTGGCTTCACTTCGGCAGAGTTTCACCTCGCCCTAAGGCAAGTAAAAACTAAGCGAAAGTAACGCGTCACACGTTTCGCAATAAAAAGATGGTTCACAACTCAACACTGTTTTAGAATGGTCAAAGTGGGCTCCTAGCCAAATTATATTTTCCTAGGTGGTTCTCTCGTCCTATGTGTTCAAAGATTATCCATGAGCGGACAATTTACCCAAATAGTCTCGACTATCTCTGGGAGTATCTCGACTTTACACCCTTTAATCACCGGGGAAATAAATGTGTCCATCGTGTACTTAAAAGGGTCACATAGGGACAACTTATAACTCTATTTCACAAAGGAATCACTAGTCGATAGGTAGTGTGGAGCACTTCCCATTTCATCCACAAGGTTCCCTCTTGCATGGACTACTTTGTTTCTCGAACCACCCCCATTGTTGTAGCTTAAGGCGTTATGACAAAGGGGTTATGTTCCATTGAGCGGAGAGGGACGAACCATTTTCGAAACCTACAATACAAAGTGTTTTGAATATGTTGTTCATTTTATCTTCTTTAATTAGGTGTGGTTTGCTTAAACATCATTTGCAACCTCAGTATAACAACTATATTAGTAGTTTCGACCTTGTTTTGATTCCTCCGTTCTTTGACAATCGTGGCCTTTTGGTCATGTATGACGATTTTTAGTAGTTTTCCATCAAAAGTGAAAACACCATTTTTGATTCTCTAGATCATCCAAGGATGCAAGAGAAGAGCATACGTGATGTTTAAAAAATCCAAAAAGACATCAAATGGAAAAACACTTTAATTCAACTACACCAAGTTAACCAATTCCAATTCAAATACTCCTAACAACCTCAAAGCATCAAAAGGACTTAAGAATCATTTTTGATTCCCAAGATCACCCCAAGGGATGCGAGGGAAGAGCATACGTGATCTTATTCCTAAAAGTAAACGTGCAAAGCTTATCTAATCAAGTAAAAACATGTAAAAACAGCTTGCAAAGACAAGTATGTGATTAGATAAAACTTGCAAGAATGTTAGCACCTCAACACAATAATTTCAAGAAAACAAAAGGACACATGTGCCTCTGTCATCACAAATCGCACTATGATAATTCTCCACCGGGAACTCCTCGTGCTATGATTATTTACTAATGCACAACCTTTAGTTTGGTGGATGTAATCTGAAACACAACAACAAACATAACACAAGAATACCATAGACTTTGATATGAAGGAATGATGACAATTCTAAAATATAAGTGTAAATTATAATATCAACATGAAATTGTTATAATCTCACCCATGAGGTACTTCAAATGTTACTAACTTCACTTGCCTTCCAACAATAACTATGGGAGAAAATTCACAATGGATTCTTTAACACGCCTTCTAAATAATGTCTTCCTTTATACACTTACTCATACAATATTTCTCACTACTTCCCTCTATGCTAAATGAGGGGGATGGCTTCTTTATTTATAGAAATTGGGCTTATCCACCCTATCTCTAAGATAGGATAGGAAATCTCTTCCAGCCAATCATATTCCATGCCTAAACTCTTGCCTTTACATGTAGGATTATCTTCTAAGATAAGATAAACCTTATCATCTCACATGGGTTCCACCTTTTTAGAATTTTCCACAAATAAAATACACAAAATATTTATGACATCACTCTTTTTCCTTATTAGAAATATAATATTTCTAATTCCTAATCATGTAGACCCTACTTCTCTACTTACCCCAACTTTGACATTTTAACATTACCGGACCACTTACGACAAATATTTACTTTTTACCACAACATTCATATTGTACTTTGACTATTACCATACTCTACTTTATTGGTGGCACCATACTGATGGTACCGTTATCTTCTATCAAACACCACTACTAATAATACTTAACAACATCCTATTCCTAAAACATACATAATAAAATAGAAATTGCTGAGGTAAATTTTAATGTCGACATTTTCCCCCTTCTTAGCTTCTACTCCGTCCTCAAGTAGACCATTCCGGTGCTTGGAAAATCTTTAACTTGTCGTGGTTGACCCATTTCGTAATGGGAGAGCCATCCAATTCCTCCAATCGATATGTACCATTCATTTGGGAAGAAATTTTCTTTGCCTTCTTTTTTTGTATATGGAATCATATACTAGAACCAATTCATTCACATGAAATGGAGACCAACGATATTTTGATCAAAGTATTCCTTCTTCTTCATTTTCTTCTTATAGCTTGTATCCTTTGCTATTTCCCTCATTTCCTCTAGCAAATGAAGATGCACCAACATTTCTTTTATTAATCACTTTCATCCATCCTTTCATTTTTCATAACTCTCACAAAGGGGGAATATCAAGCTCAATAGGAAGAACTGGATCAATGCCATAAGCCAACTGAAATGGGGAGTATCCTATTGCTGACTTTGATGTTGCCCTATATGCCCACAATGCTACATGAATCCTTTTATCCCACTTATGTACTTGCAAGGCTGCATCTTTTGCTAGAATTTGACACAACACAAAATTTGTTCGTTCCACCTATCCATTTGTGCTTGGCTTGTATGTTGTTGCCTTCCTGTGCTTAATAGAAAAATTGTTAACTAGGGCTTCTACCACCTCATTAATGAAGTGGCTTCCTTGATCTATTACAATTTCTAATGGGCAACCAAATCTGGTGACAATGCGTTCATATATGAACCTTTCCACTTCATCCATGGAAGTTGTTTTCAATGGCCTAGCTTCAACCCACTTGGTTAAATGCTGTGGCAACTACAATATACTTATTTTTGCATGGGGTAGTTGGAAGTGGACCTACAATATCTATTCCCCACTTTTCAAAGGGACCAAGTGGAAGAATAGGGCATAGTGGTCTTTGAGGAAGTTTTACGGTTACCATGTGTTAGACGGATATCACATGTCTTACAATAATTATAACAATCTCTAAAAGGAGTTGGCCAGTGATAGCCTACATCCAAGATCCTTCTTGTTGTAAGTTGTCCAAAGAAGTTTACTTCACATTTACCATTGTGGAATTCTTCTATTAGCTCCTTCCCTTAATCACATCCAACTACCCTCTCAGATCTTGTCCATCGGTCCTATTCGAAATAATACTCCATGCGAATAGAATATGAGACCGGCTTGAGTAATATTCCTCTTAGTCTTTGCATTGGCACTATCGGAAACTTGAATTCATTCGAGATAATTCCAAATATTTATGTATTCACTAGGGATCGTGTCAAGGGATAGCAATTTTGCATCTAGGAAATCATCATCATCACAAGATGAACCTAAACCATCATAGGCTCGAGAGAGTGCATCTACATTGACATGCTTCTTTCCCACCCTATCTATAATATCGAATTCAAATTCTTGTAGAAAAATTATCCATCTTGTTATCCTCCCGATGGGTTAGGCTTATTTACAATATATTTTAGAGCACGATGGTCTATTATAACTATAAATTTCTACCCTAAAAAGTAATTTCTAAACTTATTTACAACAAAAATGATAGCTAGAGCCTCTTTTTTCAAGCATATAATTTAGCTCAAGAATACTCATTTGTCTCTGCTCCTAAAGTAAACTGGATGATCATTCCCATTTTCATCCTTTTGGCTCAGAGTACTTCCTAGTGCTGCATCTGAGGCATCAGTATACACAATGAATGGCTTGCTCCAATCTGGATTCTTTAAAATAGGTGAAGACACCAAAGCTTCCTTCAATTGTTTAAAAGCTTCATGTGCCTTATTTTTTGGTTCATAAGTAACATCCTTCTTCAAGAAATGGGTTAGTGGTTGTGCAATCTTTGAGAAATTCTTGATGAACCTTCTATAGTAACCCACATGGCCTAAAAATGATCTCAACTTACTTCTATTCATAGGAAATGGTAACTCTTTGATTTTTGAAACTTTATCAGGATCAGTACCAATACCATCTCTGGATACAACATGCCCTAACAAAACGCCTTTAGAACATCCAAAGACACACTTTTTAGGTTTTAGTGAGGCTTGTACTTCATCCAACCTTTGAAATGTTGTCTCCATCTGGTGCAGGTGGTCCATCTTGCTCCCATAGATGCAAAAATCATCCAGAAATACTCTGATGAAGTTTCCAATGTAGGGTTCAAACACCCTATTCATCAAGCGCTGGAACGTTGCCAGAGTATTACACAACCTAAAAGGCATAACTCTATAAGAAAACATTCCCAAAGGAGTGGTGAATGTGGTCTTCAGCTGATCTTTCTCTGCTATACGAACTTGGTTGTATCCACTATATCCATCAAGAAAACTATAAAGCACTCTAGCACCTACTTCATCTAAGATCTGATCTGAGAATGGAAGAGGGTAATGATCCTTCTTTGTTGCCTTGTTGAGCTTCCTATAATCAACACAAATGCGTAGCTTCCCATTATTTTTCATTGAGATCACAATGGGAGAAACCCATTCTCAATTCTCCACAAAGAAATATGAATCTGCGCATCAAGCAACTTATCTATTTCTTCTTCTACAGGTCTTGGAAAAATTAGGATTCATTCTATATGGCATTTGCTTTATGGGCTTAGAACCATCTACCAGCTCAATAGCATGTTCTACCCAAATTACTTGTGAGTTCCTTGGAATCAAAAGTGAATAGTCAGTATGTACCTTCGAAATAGCTGGAGGTAGGATTCTTTCTCACTCTCCATCACAACATCAACAACAGAACCAAAATGTCATCACCAATCCAAAGCACTATGATAATTCTCCACTAGGAACTCCTTGTGCTATGATTATTTACTAATCCACAACCTTTATTTTGGTGGATGTAATCTGGAAACACAACAACAAACATAACACATGAATACCATAGAATTTGATACGAAGGAATGATGACAATTCTGAAATATAAGTGTAAATTATAATATCAACATGACATTGTTACAATCTCACCCATGAGGTACTTCAAGTGTTATTGACTTCACTTGCCTTCCAACAATAACTATGGGAGAAACTTCACAATGTATTCTTTAACACGCCTCTAAATGATGGCTTCCTTTACACACTTACTCATACAATATTTATCACTACTTCCCTCATGCTAAATGAGGGGTTGGCCTCTTTATTTATAGGAATTTAGGCTTATCCACCCTATCTCTAAGATAGGATAGGAAATCTCTTACGGCCAATCATATTCCATGCGTAAACTCTTACCTTTACATGTAGGCTTATCTTCTAAGATAAGATAAACCTTATCATCTCACATGGGTTCCACATTTTTAGACTTTTCCACAAATAAAATACACAAAATATTTATGACATCACTCTTTGTCCTTATTACAAATATAATATTTCTAGTTCTTAATCATGTAGAACGTACTTCTCTACTTACCCCAACTTTGACATTTTAACATTACCTGACCACTTACGACAAATATTTACTTTTTACCACAACATTCCTATTATACTTTGATTGTTACCATACTCTACTTTATTATCAGTACGTCTTCGATTTACGTCATTATCTTCTATCGGATGCCACTACTAAACATACTTAACAACATCATATTCCAGGATGCATACATAATAAAATAGAAATTACGGAAGAAAATTTTAATGTCGACATGCCCTGTTTTGGTGTATCGCACGTGCGTTTAGGTTAGGGTGTATATGCCACTCTGTATTTTTTTGATTTACAAGTACACTGTGCCACCAAAGAGGCGTGTGCGCCACCAAAATAACATGTGCGCTACTCTGTGTGATTTTGGCTTACCATGTACCTGCGCCACCCGAGAGGCGTGTGCACCACAAAAAGAACCTATGTGCCACCTTCAATAGAAATAGATGGAAACTTAGATAGGATGCTTACACTCACCGAAAAGCATGTGCACCACCTTTAAAAGTGTGCATGCCACCATTTTTTAAAATAGTCCTTGTTTCCGACGAACACTGCGCCGCCAAAATGTGTCTACACCACTAAAACAACGTGTGTGCTCGGGTTAGGGTGTATGCGTTGATCTGAAAAGTTTTGATTTGTAGTGAAGGTACAGTACAAAATGACGTTTGTGCCTAGGTTAGTGCATCTCGCACACTTGTTGTTAGGGTATGTGCATCGGGCTTAGTGTGTATGCACAAGGGTCGATAAGCGAGAACCAGTTTTGACAAAGGTGCACTGCGCCACTGAGAGGCATGTGCACCACAAAAAATGTGCTGTGCTCCTAAAAATGTGCCTGCGCCACACCTGCAACCAAAATATGGAAAAAAACACAAGAAAGCTCACAATATCTCAAATTTTGACAAGTTAGTTTAAAAATGGCAACAACCCATTAAAATGATGGCTATGAACAAGAACTTACACATATAAAATTAGTAAAAATTCCAAGAAAATGGACATTAATTACTAAATGTGCATATCAAAAGTTAGCCAAAACAATGAAACTTAAACTAAAATGCCATGGGACTAAGGGTCCCACCGGCATGCCAAATGTGTGCATGTGTTGTTTTTAAACTAATGCTAATATGAGTAAAAGACTAACACCTAAATAGCCTTAATTAGCAAGAGTTAAACAAACTACTTAGCACCATCATGATAAGAATTAAACAAGGGTTAGATGTTAAACATTCATCAATAAAACTTTGAAACTAACAATGTTAAAACATCTAAAATCCTCTATTCTCTAACAACAAATAAATGAAATGGACCTAGGTAGGCTCCATGGCTATCAAAAATGGTTGTCCTTAGTGTTCCAAGAACCTAGGAATGAGGGCTAGTCAAAGTTGGGCTACAAGACCCTTTTGACACCTCCCATATGACCTAAGCACTTAGGAAAGAGGCTTAACTCTTCAAGATGATGAACTCCCAAGAAAACAAAAGGCAAGCTCTTAGTCTATTTTTCTATATGCTTTGCATTTGCTTTCTTCAAGAGTTTAGATGTAGGTATAAAGGTAGAAGGAGGTCTCCTTATATAGCCCAATGGATAAAGGAAACACTTCATCCCTTTGCATGTGGGAAAAAGGTAAAACATGATTAGGAATGGATAAGGTTGCTTTATAAAAGGTAACCTTACTTTAGAAGGGTTTAATTTATAATTAGCAAGTCATGGGAGTTGGGAGTTGTCTAAATTTATCAAAGGTTATTAACTAATAGGTAGATGTAAGCTTATAGAAGCTAATTAGAGGAATATTAGTACGGTTTAGGCCATTAGAGGGGATTAAATCAATTAAATATTGATTTATTGGTTAAATGGAAGGGAAAGCTAATTAATTAATAATAATTAATTAGTCTAGATAGAAGGGGTGAATAATTAATGAAAGGTCATTAATCAGGATGTTAGTTGGATCTGTGACTTAATCAATTAGTGTATTGTAATTAATTAATGACAATAAGAGGGAAAATGATTGCTTTTGACGATATGTCATCGATTTGTGGGAAAGGAGATAATTAGCGCAATTTAAGTATTTAAATTGCTCAAGCATAATTATGGGTGTCTATAAGGATGAATGTAAGCATTAGAAAAAAGATTGTATTTTGTGCTCACATTCGAGATTATCTTCAAAGAAAGCAAGAGAGAGAGACTAATTTTGGTGAAAATGGAAGGATCCAAGGGTATCTAGGGTGATAAAAAGATGGAAGTAATATGCAAGACTAATATATAGTGTTCTAATAAGGATCCAAGTAGTCGATCATGGCATGGGGTTCACCAAATGATTTAATGATATTTGAATTAAACCTCATTTCATAGTAACTATTATAGCAAATGAGATTTAGGTGATTATATACAACAATATTCAATTTACAAGTCTTTAAAATTGATTAACTCTAATCAAATGCAAAGGGATATAGACTTATCCGATGTCGATGATCTGGAAGTCATTGGGACTGTACGAGTGCTAGATATGGCTAGAAACAGTGTCAAAATGACTAGCTAAAGGTTCTAGAACTCAATAGTATCTTTGATGTAAATGCCCTCGGGAGGACGGAAGTGCCCTAGGTGCTAGTGATCGTCTTCTGAAGGTGCTTGTGGGATCGCGTGAATGTTCATGGTATGGTATTGTTTGGGAAAGATTATCTTCATTTCCATTTTTCTTTATCACTTTAGTTTCACTATTAGGGTTCATATCGCATAGATAACCTACAAAACAAACCCTAGCTATCTGCACAAGCTCACAAACACATTAGATTTGAATAAAATATGCAACATGTGAAGTCAAAATGACCCTAGCGCTCACCCAACCAATGAACTTATTATCTCGTAACTACACTACATCTCGGACTTCATGTAGTTCTATGTGTGTGGGTCTCTGTATTTCGTGTCTCGTGCCCTAGGTTTCCCTTTTACAAGTTGCACGATGATAGTGGGCTAGATATAGATTGTCCCAAATATGAAAAATGTGTGTGATGGAATAGAATGAACTCCCATCTACGTATTATATACAAATCAATGCAACCCTTGTCCCTTGTATGAATGTGCTAGATGTATGATTTGTAGTGCTCTTGTTCCTTTGTGTAAGATTAGTGGTGATAGATAATGTTTATATTGTTTGGACCTTTATTTACAAGAAGTAACTAAGTATATATATGATTTGCTTGTTTGAATTTTGTAACTAAAAATCAAAGGCTGAATCAAATTATTAAAAGGTTACCAAGAAGCGAAAAGGGACCCAAAAGAGTAAGAAGATGAAAGATAGGGACATGATCACACAAGAGGGATAGGAGCGCTGAGTAGTTCTATCTTATCTAGGTGCTAGTATCTAAGGCCATTAAAAGGTAAATCAGTCAAGTGTGGTGTATTTAAACTCATGTTATGAAAGTAAAAGGTCACTCTTACACCGATGAGGAATACATTCTCGGAACTTAATCACTTACATGAGACATGAATTTTTATCGATATAAGGCTCCACAAATTTACTAATATGGTGGATCTTGTACCAATTATATTTAATCCTGAAATCAATGACCTCTTTAACACTCTTTTATATCTCTCATGTTATTCCCCCTTCATTTCTTGATGATGTACTATATTCATAGGTTTAAATTGATCGTTGACGCAGAGCGGTTGGACACACAAACCTCAATTTTCACACACACATAGGGGAAATCTTGCTTCCCATATTTAGTTGCATAATCTCTATCTATTCCCCTCTATGGGGGCATTCTTGGATCACCCTTCCTTCTCTTCAAAGAATATGTTTTCATCTATGCCCTCTTGGAGGGCCTAAATTATAAAAACATTCAAATATTTGTAATAATACAAAATCAAGACCTATTTTTATATAGCATACATTGTTTGCACTTTACATTATACATGTTGTTTATTCCTTTAGTTTGATAGATAAAAACATTTCTTTACATGCATGTGTTCATGTGATATATTGAGAATAATGTAGGAAATTCACAAAGGCATGGTACATGATGATAGGTGTTAGCTTTCCTTTTTCTAGTATCATAACCTATGGGGGCATCTAATTTTACATATTATCTCTAGGTGTTATATTTCCATTATAATTCTTTTCTTTCATCGTTATGCTTGGTTACATATCTATATTATGTATTTTCTATATTTTCGACTAACATGACTACCACGTGTCTTTTCGGTGCTTATAGTTATTGTTATATATTTTATATCATATGTTATGTGTTTTTCATCACATTTGGATACACTTACTTTTTATACATGCTTGCTAGTTGTGTGTGTATGTATGCTTGTTTTCTACTCGATTGTAACATATAGTCCTTGTTCATCTTGGTACACCATAGGTGTCCCATGTTTGCAACATTATGCCTTGTGTGTGGTTGTGTATCTCTCGCTTTTAGGCTTAAGGGCCTTGATTCTCTTATGACACCGTGACTATCCCATACTTGGATACATTTTTACCTTTTGTGTGAGACTGTTTGACATGGTTACACTTTTTCTCGCATTATATGCACTTGTTTTCTACTAAGACATCATTTTCTATTGTTATTTTGTTGCATTGATATTTTTCTTGTTATCATTCTTCTTGTTCTTGTTTCTCTTGTTTTGCATTGTGGTATCTACCATGTGCATTCCCCATATACAAACATTTCTTCTTAGTCACCACCACATCATCATTCAAAAGGGTATATACAAATTTTCATATACTCAGTGTATGAGTGTACATATTTTCTTTTGAGCCACATAGTCTTGAATTATTCATTATACACACCTCAATAGAGAGGGGAAACATCTGGGTGTTATGCGGTTTTAGTAGATACAAACATCTTTACGGGAATAGCCATATGTAGGGATGGATAAAAATTCCTCAAATTGGATTTAAGAACAAAAAATAATCAAAATCTATAGAGGTCAAAAGCGTAAAGCCTATTTAGGACCACAGCTTTTCCTAAGGGTCATTTCTCCAAATATTTCAACAATATCAGGTTTTTCATCACTGTTACAACATTTTCATATGGTTTCATACTAAAATTAACTCGATTCGCACAAATTTAGGGGCCATAAAGTATCTCATCCTCTATTTCTCCACAAGATTTAGTTACATCTTTAGTTTTGGGAAAATTGGGGGCATGGGTATACTTTCTCCTTTCTCGATTCGTATGTATTTATTTCTATTTAGTTTCTACTCAATTACGTGACACATACAAAGAGTATTCAATTGTTTCAGGTTTCATGATAGGTCAATGAGGTTTTTTCATGCTTCTAGAGGTGATGGAAAGATCTTAAATGTATTCATAATGCTTAAAGACATTGAAAACCAAAAAAACTCCCTACAACAATCATATTTTCTTCCCGGAAGGTTTGACTTCCAACAAGTGTTTGAGGTTGAAGATGAATGAGTACAGATATGAAACTTGGAAGATATCATCATGGGGATCTTAAGAGATTGTTAAAACTAGGAGGAGCCTTGGAAAGGATAGAAATCTTGAGATATTCATGATAGTCCAAAAATTGCCCATAAATCGAAATGCCAACCATTCTTAAATTTCGTCGTGATTTTGATGCTCAAGATGACATTGGTTGGGTCCCATATTTTGTATATCACTTACTTTGCATCTAAAGATAATGTGGACGAAAGGAGAACCCTTGGAAGTGATTGGATGGGAAATATTTCTTTGATAAATCCTCCTTGCTTGCTTTTGTTTGCACAGTGGAGATGGCAATGTTTTCACTTCTCTTGCTTACTGAACTATCCAAGATGATTTAGTTGGGACCTAAAATGTTTTGGATATCATCTTTGAGGTATTAAAATCATTATAAACTTGGATAAGCTTAGGAAAGTCCATGGATCGTGATATTTTTATGGCAGTCCTAAAATAGTGTCAAACATTGTATTTATTAAGGTGGCTCAACCACTTCTATCGCTAAGGCCTTACTAGTTCTATAAATATATTGTCTCCCCTGTCTTACTTTATTGATGGGAAAATTTATGTAAAATGTAATAGGAGATTTTTATGAAATAAGTATTGTTATTCAACCCAAAAAAATTGGAGTGTCTTGTGTGTGGTTGTTTAAGAACTTTAGCTTGTAATTTCATGAGAATGCTTTGGAAAATTGTTATATTTAAAGATTCTACATCCATCTCACATGGTCTCATGACATGCTTATATGCAATGGTGGGAAATATTCATATATTCTTTCTTAAAATAAAGACGTGTGAAGGACAAAAGAGGCGAGGCTTGGTTCTAAAGCCATGTTAAGCACCTAAGATTTTTTTCATTGGGTTCCATGCCATCAAAGACAATTAAAACTTATAGCGAATTGTATTTGTATATCAATTGTGCTAATTGAGTTCCACGTTGTTACTTCCAAACTTCACTCTCTCGTGTACCACATATTCACATTGGTAAATGGCTAGGCAACACCTTTTACATCATCATACCCATTGTTGAAGTAATGACTTGAAACTATTTAAATTAGTCACGATTCACCCTACACCTCGAGCATTGGTGAATGATGGCATGAATTGCTTTTGTTGTACAAAATAGGAAGTAAATGTTTGTCCCTCCTCGATCATCCAAACTAAGGCGTGAAGAACCACCACGATCACTCATCACCGATCATGCTGTATTTTTCCTTTTTAGCTTGTCAACGCCTAAATAATATCGCCATCTCCATTGTTTAGGCGATGGCAATATTATACCCATTGTTGACTTACTTGAGCAGCGCTGAGAACGAAAGTCAACTAATAATATCGCCATCGCCATTGTTCTATTATTGTTTTAATCCCACATTAGTGAGATACTTGATTACGAGGTAAACATATTTGATCAGTTAACAGTATTTATGTGTGAGCTGATTGGGCGGTGAGGAAAAGTAGCACACATGGAAGTATTAAGTTCCTTCCTTGCGTCTGATATTACGATGTTCTTGTGCATCTGAGCCTTCTGGCCGAGTGGTCTAAGGCGCCAGATTTAGGCTCTGGTCCGAAAGGGCGTGTGTTCAAATCCCACAGCTGTCAATGGGTTTTTATTTTTATTCTTGTTCACATTCTAATATGATATGCGCAGAATAAGCCGGTGCAAAATGATAATCCAATGCTCTTTTAAGTATTTGATATTTGGTTATAAATGATAATCCAATGCTCTTGGCACCAGGTGTTTCATTTGTGGTTGGCCTTCTCTATGTTCAATTTTTCCTTGCATAAAAGTAATTATAGTATGTGTTAGCATACATAGCGTTTATATGTAGCGTTAGTAATTTTCCCGCAATTACATGTCGCAGAAAAAGTAGGTGACATTCCGAAAAATTATGTAAATGTTATTTGGCGTTTAAAATTTAATATAAATGTCAAAAATGTATATCAATTATTAACAAATGCATAAATTAATTTATATTATATATTTAAGAGAATGTTTGAGATAAATAACTTGTTTTATAAATCCTTGGCCTCCTCTATATTCAATTTTGTTCGCATTTTAATATAATAGACGTAGAGAAAAGTTGGGTTTGTAGTTGGGCTCCGCTATGTTCAATTTTTTTCTTTCAAAAAAGTATGGTTTATATGTTGCTTAAACATTCAATAACCTCATAACCTCATTTATTTAATAACAATTATATTGTTATTAGTTTATTGTTTTAATTATACATCCTTTGCATTGGAGAATGTTTGTATTTTTCCTTAATGACCTTGAAGTAGCTTTTCTTGGGCATCATGTGTTTCTCTCAAACAATATTGTGAGAAAAAAATGGTCTTTAAAACAACCTCTCCAAAAGGTTGTGAATGTTGTTGGAAGGAGCATCAAGCTAGCAAAATATTTTCCTCACTCTAGAAGATATTGAATACACGACCGGAGAATCCTATAGAGTATAAAAGTGCATATAGGTTTAAATATATTCATAAAAATGTAAGTACAAATGAAATTTAAAGTAACATTGTTTGAAATAAAAAATTACAATTAAATTGTGTTCTCACCACTCGAGTAGCCTCCAATTTTTTTGAGTGGAAACTGGGTGATGGGAAACATCCCCCTTGATATATGCTCATTTGGTGTTGGTTGTAATGGAACCCCAACATGTTACAATTATTGCACAAATAGAGCTAGCAATCTACCAACATCATAGACGATAAATAAATCAACAATATCTCATTGATTTTGAAGATGTATCTAGATATATTCATGTGAGACACTAATAGTTGTTCAACAACAAAATTTAATTCGGAGGGGTGGCCATGACTGCGCACTCATCAACTTTAAAAGTGTAGACACTCAAATTTGGTAATGTATCATTCGACACATGGTTACTCTTGACATTACACACTTGCATGTACAAATTCACTCTCCTCACTCTTGCTTAACGCACCCTAATAGCTCTTTGATTACTTGCTTATCTTTTCACATCTCTCTATCCTTAGTTTCTAAAGTTTAATTGAACAAAACACACCTAGAAACATTCATCCTCTGACCCATAAAGTCAAAACATGCTTCTTCGCTCCTAGTAAAAACTACTATTTCATGTCTATTTGTTAAAATCTACTAGCGGGTCCTATTATACGAGCTTTGGACATACATGTTTTGGGCTAATTATTTTGATCCTATCACATTATTATGAGAAAATATATCCCCTTGGTCAGCCTTTCATGACATAATAACTTTCATTAGCAATTTAATCATACCTCATTAACTAACACAACACTTTAAGAACTCGTGTAAAAGAAAACAAAAAAGGAACTCCAAGATCCATAAAATGTGAAATCACTCATGCACATCCATTAGGAAGCACCCTCTATAGGTTTGAAGTCTCCTTCCAGGTCTAGGATGTTGGGAATTTGGTACTACTGAATAGTGCTATGATTTAATAACAAAAAAATCATGGGTACATGATCTAAAAATTCCCAAAATGTACAAGTAGAGGGAAGTATAAACTGGAATAATCTAAATCAAAACAAAGTACACACACATAACACAACATGTACCATGGTTCACCCAATGTGGGCTACCTCCACCAAAGATAGAGATCTCATATATATAATACAACAAGAGTACAAATCAACTCCTCAATACAAGAGTACAATGCATCTCTTCAAGAGTATCTCCTCTTCTCTAGATCTCTAAACGGATATCCATGAGTGCATTACAATCATGCCACCAAACACCACCAACAGATCTCACATAACCCAAAACTACTGCATCTATAATCTGCTACCAAGTTCTCTTTGAATCTGAGACAAAACCTATTGCATGGGTCTTCCAATGTGCAATATGTGTGCACTAAGAAGTAAGTTTGTTTCTCTATCACCGCATAACCTTTGTGTAAACATGAAGACAACCTCCTCTACAATATCTAGATCTACATGGATCAAAAATACAATATGATCTCATGGATCTACAATACAAGATCTCACCAACATGTGGATCTACAAGAAGAAACTCTATGTGCTTTGCATACTATGCAAGCCATTACTGATGAGACAATAACTATACAAAAGGAAATATAGTAGAAGATGTTACCCTCTTCTCACCATTCAGATGTACCTGCTATTTCCTTCTATTTAGCTCCTCTCCATGGAGACTTTGTCTTCATGTAACCTATTCTTTCTCTTCTTCTTCTTCTTCATCCTCTCAATCTAGGAGAATCAAGGATCTAATTCAATCCTTCTCTTAATTCTACTTCTAAACCCTAGCTTTCATGCTTATATAGGCGTATATAAACTTAGGGCACTTAGCCATGCAATTACAATCAATAGATCTGCTTTAATGCTAAAAATAGATCTAATTCCCGAGAGTTAATTAAAACATCCTCGCATAGGTAACCGATGTCGGTTCCTCCTTGACTAACCGATGCCGGTCTTGGGTGACCGATGCTGTTCCCCTAACCGATGATGGTTACTATGTGTTTTCCAGTCACTTTGTAATGCATGCTCCAGTGAAGCTATTTATCTCCACAACCTAACATAGGAGTCTCCATATTCATTCTACAAGCAAGAAAAGTGACCCTTCCCAAGTATTTGAGCAAGTGTGAAACTCAAGCAAAGCATTGTCAAAGCACATTTGTCAAGTTCGACTATACTATGGTAGATATCTCATGCTAGGAAAATGACAATTAGTTTGATCCCACTTCGGATTAGAGGAAACATTGGAAGTGCACATGACTACCCACAACCCACCTAACTTTATTTTACGAAACTCCTTCTTTCATTAGAAGGGTTCTAGGGTTTGGTCAGTGTTTTCAAAGCCATTTTGAAGGTGAGTGAAGAAGACCAACACATAATGACATTCATTTCCAGGAAGGTGAAACACTAAAGAAGTTGGAGATCCAATTTCCAAGCTTGTTCAAGTCATACATAAGGGTTGGCATTGTAAGGTCACTTTTGACCTAGTTGTACAATTTTGACAAGGTTCAATTTCAGATGTCAATTTCTGCAATGAAGCATTTTCAGTCTTAGATCATCTTGTTCCTACATTCATATCAGCCACTCTTCCAAAATCTACACAAAATCAGCTAAGTGCATTTATCCCTTGTGCTTTTGATATTTGTTAGATCAATTGTCACTTTGAAAAGTATTATTCTAATTTGTGCAATTAATGTTGGAAGTTAATTAAATCAGAATATCCAGCTATAACATTATTTCATATTTTGTATGCATGTTAGTTACAAATTCTTAAAACTTAAAAAGGAATGAACATATTCATGAAAAAAGTGAAATCCTTTAGTTAACTTTGACATTTTATAATGAAACAACATAGCTTTAACCCTAGTGGCCCTAGGGTTTCCTTTTATACTCATAATCTATTAGATAATGTTGTGAAACACCACCGATGCACCTAAAATTTATACCGATAGTGATGATGGTACACTTGGACTCATGGATGATAATCTACAAAAATTCAATTTTAATCCTATTGATGTAGATGAATCTATGTTTCATTCTCTATTTATATCCACTAGACCTATACATTATTGGCTTAAGGACACTTCCCCAACTGCTAGTCTTTTGTCTTTTTTTGATCATATTGACTCTAGTAATACACACATTGATCTTATGACCAATACCATCAATACCTTGGATGTTTCACCTCATGTCACATCTATCGTGATTCTAGCTCATCTTGATGCACCACATGAATTAATTTCTATTTTTCTTGATAAAGGTCTCATTACATTACCTTCTAAGCATCATTTTTCAACTTGCAAGATTTCTAGACAACACAATCGTGATTTTGTGATTACCACCATGTTACAGGTCATGACACCAATAATTTTTAAGCATTAACCAAATAAATCAACATTCTAATGCATAATGAAACTCTTACTATTTTACATGATATATTGCCTCCCTCTAAGGGGAATCCTCATTTTGATACATTTACTAGCATTGTGTATATTCATGAGTGTTATTGGCCACATGTGCCTCTTAATCTCAACCAACAAAAAAATATTTGCACTTATGAGGCCTTGACTACCCTAGAACTCACACAATATAACATTACACTTTCTCTCACTCCCGCTATCAAGTATCAAGGATATATTATGCTTATGATAGCCTTTGGGTTGATTTTGGGTTTCTTTTTACTGAACCTACCTCATTTTTGGTAGATCTTTATTGTGTATTTCCAAGTATTGTTGGGAAGCACAAAACCGGCATAACTTTCCCACTTACTACTATCCTAGTGTTGTCACCCTCAGAATTCCCCTCATTTTTTAAGTCAAGCTTTCAAAATTTTTGAGTTGGTGCCTTTGAGAGATGTTTGAGCAGAGTGAGAAGTCTGGAGAGAGAGAGAGAGAAAATTCATGCTTTGAAGAAACTGGTGCTCATTTGCAATCTCGCCTGTTGAAATCTTGCAGTCCACATGGTTTGATGATTTCTGTCTTCCCATCTGGATGCTTGAAATTGTTTCCTTCATTTGAATGAAATTGTCAAATCCTTTCTCTATGACCGTGGATCATATCGAGCCTGGTGTTGTTTACAGTTCTCCTTTCCACGAGGAGTAATGTGTTATTTAGGCGTAAATGGTGGAGTTTTCCCTCTCTGTATTTTTCCACAGTCATGAGTGACGGGCGTATCTTCCTTGTCAATTTTGGACCAAACGCCCACAAGTATGTGGATATCTCGATTGGCTCGGAAACCTCCACGTGTCTCTGGTCGACATAAAGCTTTCGCCAAAATGAAGGAAAAAAGTCAAATGTTGAGCCCGCATCAAAATTCAAAGCGGGAAGGTGGGCCGGCGGAGGACTTTGAGGTTTTTAGCCTTGTTTCCATAAAAGGCGTAAAGTAAAAAAGTGAACTGCGCCCCCGCTCATGCCAATGGAAAATTCAAATATCAACCCCATATGAAGAGTCAAAGCAAGAAAGCGTATCATCGGAGCCTTTTGAGATTTTGAACCTTGTTTCCAAGAGGGAAAAGTCAAATGTTGAGCCCGAATCAAAAGTCAAAGCGGAGAGGCGGGTTGGCGAAGAAATTTGAGGTTTTGAGCCTCATTTCTAAAAGAAGTAAAATTATAAAGTGAGCGCGACTCCGTTACCACTTAGGTAACGCCACGTGTCAGACCCAAATGCAAAATGTGAAGTTGCGGGATTGCGGGGCTGTGGGGAACTTTTGCACTTTTGCATCTTTTTGCGCTAAAGGTGCAATTTCAATTTCGGCCCACGGATCCATTTTTGCATTTTTGCCATTTTTGTATGGGTTTGATTCAAATATTCAAATGAGCATAACTTTCACTCCAGTGCTCGAAATTTGACAAATTTATACTTTGTTGGAAAGATCTTGGTCTCCTCTACTCCATGGAAGCATAAAATATTATTTTCAGTAGGGTTTGGTGGTTGGAAATCTAGAAAACATCTTTCAAGCCATTAATACGGGATCTAATTGCTTCAACTACCTAGATCTGATCCGATCTTCCATACTTCCTTCTCCAACATGCCAAATAGACATGGAGAACCAGCTGGATATCTTGATTCGGGTGAAAACCTGGAAAACATCTTTTGTGCCATTAATATGTGATCAGATTGCTTCAACTAGATCAAATTTGGTCTGATCTCTCATCCTTCCTTCTTCAAAGACGCAAAGACATGCATAACTAGATTTGATAGATTGTAGGTGGATTTGCAGGGGCATTGATAGTTGGTGGTTGGGTGCCAAATCATATTTTCTTCCTTCTCTTCTTCTCCTCTCTTGGCTTCATCTATAAATGTAAGATCTTGGCTCATTGCAAAGGGTTGGACTCTGATACTTTTGAAGTGTAATTATAGTCAAAAGTAAATCAATACAGAAGGATTTTCCCCTTTTCTCTATCTTCCTCCATTGTCCCTTCTTGCTCATCTGAAATTCATGGATCATTTACTTTCTGTGATAAGAAACTTTGTGTTCTTATTGATATGATTTCTGGAACTTTGTGTCTATGGAATGATATCTTATGTTGTGAATGTGAATGATTCTATTCTGTATCACTCTTGCTCAACACGTATAGGGTTATACTCTTGCTATCTATATTTCCTAAAAGTTTTGTTATATTCTGCTCTTTCCTTTCTTCAGTTCTTCCATTCATTTGTATTGATAATCTTTTGGTATAAAATCATTTCAAGATGTCAGAGGTCCAACCTTAAGATGAAAACTATACATTTGTATATAAGCTTTGCTACTTGTTTTCAATCAGGGAACCTCTCCCATAAAGAGGAGGGACTTGTTGTCCCTCGACTTTGGTTTTGATCAAAGTACCAATTAAAACCCAATATTTTTTGGTGAATCTAATGGGGATTTTATTTCAAACATATCCCTTTTAAAATAACAACTTCAAGATAATTTTTTATTTGGTGATTCTACGATATACACATGGGAAGAAAGCTCTTGGTGTTGAAGATCCTCATTTTAACTTGTTTGAGAAATAAAACTTCCCTCTTGTTTCAACAATAAGGAACATAGGAACTCGTTCTTCAAGCACACCCACTTGTTAAGGATAGAACTTAAAGAATAACATTCCTCTTGAAAAAATCAGCTCTAATCTTCTTGATCGATACTTGCTTGGTGTCTCACTTCCCCTTTAGACAATCTTCCCAAAAATGGTAGTGCCTCTGCCTTGGGAAAACGAATTGGGCCTCTTTCTCTTCCTCAACCATTGCTTGAGTTACCTAGGAGTAGTAGGAAATGTTTTCCTAAATTCTGAGGTGATGGAAAGGTACACCTAGATGAACACATTGCATCCTTCAGGGTTACATGTGGGATTCTTGAGATTTATCATGAAGACATATATGTCAAACTCTTTATAGAGACATTGCAGGATAATGCTACTAATTGGTTCTATCATCTTCTGCATGAGGTCAATTATTGATTGGACCACCTTGACAACTCAGTTTGAGTAATGTTTCAAACTTGTTGAAGATGTGCATGCTCTCTTGGCTCAAATTTCTCATATCAAGAAGGAACCACATGAGCCCATGAGAGAATTTGTGGCCAAATTCAACAAGCTCATTCATAAAATTCCACAGAACACTCATCCTGTGGATCAAATCCAAAAATGCTTCTTCCTCAATGCTCAGTTACCTAAAGTGAGCTATGCACTAAGGAGAGCTAACCTTGTAACTCTAGATGTTGATCAATGTTTGGCTATCGAGGTTGAGGATGACTTAATCATGTCTGGTAAACTGAAGAGAGAACCCTCCAAGTCTAAAGCATCCTCCTCTTCCTCTCCTGGAGCCAATTTAGATCAATTAGTGCAGAAGTTGGCAAATGATCTCATTGCCATCAAAAAGTAGTTGGCTCAACATACTCCTTATCAAGATATTCCAAGAAGGAATTTTCAGCCTAGGAACCAGTTACCTCCTTCTCAGAATAAATTGGCTATTAAAGGCCCACCTATCAAGGTTCTAGTCAATGCAACTTGTGAAGTTCAAGAACCTGATGATGAGGAGTTTAATGAAGACTTTGAAGACCTAGAAGAAGAGGTTGATGAAGAATTGGAAGATCTTGGTGGATCTCAAGTTCATTTCCTTACCACTGAAGGTATAGATGATGAAGATGAATATGATGAAATAGTGGCAGAGATGAATAGTGAGTCATATGTTGTTATGACTCGAGAGCAAACAAACAGAAAATAAAAGGTAATACAACCTACTAAGAAATCCAAGGAGTTTCCTGTAACTATTCTAGTGGTTGCTAAAAGAGGAGCCCCTATTCCCACTACCTCCACGCAAAAGGTGAGTAATGCTAATCCTTCTCCTTCTACTTATGTTTCCAAAACTCCTTGTCCTTCAACTCCTAAAACTGATAAATCAAAATTTTATCCTGTTCCTAGTAGTGATGCACCATCCACCTCTAGGTCTTTTGATATTATTGATCACCTTTAAAAGACCAAAATCCAAATTTCAGAGGTAGAGTTTTACCAAACCCATCCAAAATCCTTTGCTAAAATGGTAAAAATTTTCAATTCCAAATCCAAAGCCTCATCCAATACTTCTAAAGGTATTTTACTCACTCCCTCTTCGTCACCTCAACCAAGCCTTGTGGCTGCAGTCACTTCTCCTAATGAGAAAATGAACCATTCTATGTGACTCTCCTCATAGGTGGTTGTAAACTTAGTAATTGTGCTATAGACTCAGGAGCATCGAGACAATATAATTCCTACAAAATTATCTCATTCTTTGGCCCAAATCCAACACGTGCCTTTGGTTCCTGATATTCCATGGAGAGTAGAGAAGTGCCTTTGGTTGGAAGGATTAAAGATGCACAAGTAGCCTTCACTACTTTTCTAGAGAAAAGGGTCTTAGCCACTATTTTGGTAGCTGATATCCCTCCCTCGTATGGTATGTTGCTGAGTAGGAATTTCTATAAAAAGGTAGGAGGTGAAATTAAGATGGACAGTTGCATGCCTTGATCCCGAGTCAATGGAAAAATGAAGAAGTTGTTACCAGAAAAGAAAACTGAGTATATTGTGCAAAATACTGATGATCCAAAAGCACAAATACTCTATGAAGATATAGGGCATGGAAAATATATGATCATGTCAGAGGATGAGACAAATCTCCCTAAGGGAGTGATTCATGATCCCAATGGCATTTGGACTCTGGAGTTTGATGGAAGTTGTTCTTCAGCTGGTTCTAGAGCTAGTGTGGTGTTAATCTCTCTAGAAGGGAAGATTCATCCATTTTCTTTCAAGCTTCACTTTGAAAATACAAATAAAACATTGGAGTATGAGGATCTCATCCTTGGGCTGAGCATGGAAAAATAAAAAATATTAAAGAATATTTGTGCTCATGGTGATGTATAGTTGATTGTGAAACAGGTAAGGGATATTTACCAAGTTAAGAATAGGAGATTGAAACATTATAGAAATCTTGTTTGGGATTCCATCAAATTCCTTGATGCTTTCTCAATTGAAGATGTGCCAAGAGAAAATAATACTAGAGCTGATTCTCTAGTTGTCTCAGGATCTTTGTTGATCCCTCATCTAGATTTCTCTCAAGAGAAATTTACCATTGAAATGATTCATAGGCCTAGTGTACTAGATAATGCAAACAACTGGCATGTTTTCAATGATGATCAACACTTTCTCTCTTTCTTGGAGCTTAAAGATAATTTTGATCAATTGTATTTTGAAGGAAGTGAAACTCGCCTAGAGAGTATGTGCCCTCTAATGAAAAAGACATCAAGGAAGAAATGGATCAGGATGGCTGTATTAAGTTGAAGGGTAACAAGATTCCCAAAGGACTGGTGAGCCTAGAAGATCTGTTTGACAAACAGGATAGGTTCATCAAATCTGAAGCTTCTCAAGGAACTCAACAATCTGCTGAGTATGAGAAGGTCAATATTGGAAGCAATGATGAACCCAAGGTGGTGAATATTGGAAAATGCTGCACTCAAGAAGAGAAGAGGAAAGAAGTAAGCCTATTAAAGATGTATTTTGATGTTCTTTTCCATTCGGATTTGCAATGAAAGGAGATGCAACACTATATCTCTCTCGAGACCTCGGGATCAAACCTTTCAAGAAGAAGCAAAGGCAATATAATCCTAAGGTTGTTGATACTATTTTTCAAGAGATCCAAAAGTTACTAAAAGACAAGATTATTTTTCCTATACATCATTCAACTTGGATTGCCAACATTGTGCCCATCAAGAAAAAGAATGGTGAGATTCACATCTATGTGGATTTTAGGAATTTGAATCAAGCCTCTCTAAAATACAATTTTCCACTCCCCATGACAGATCAATATTTGCAAGATATCTCAGGATTTGAGATGTTGTCTATGCTAGATGGATTCTCTGGATACAATCAAGTGGAATTCAGGACCCCAGATCAGCATAAGACTGCTTTTACTACCCCTTGGGCCACCTTTGCCTACAAGAAAATTCCATTTGGCCTTATCAATGCTAGTGCCACTTTCTAGAAGGAAATGGATTTAGATTTTGGAAGCCTAAAGAGAAGGTGCATTGTTGTGTATCTTGATGATCACTGCTTTTTCCCAAAACAAGGAAAATCATCTTTAGCATCTAGAAATAGTTCTCCAAAAAATAGAGAACATGGAGTTTCTCTCAATCCTAAGAAGTCTGTCTTTTGTGTTATCAAGGCAAGTTGTTGGGTCACAATTTTTCCAAAGAAGCGATCAAGGTAGATCCGAGAAGATTTCAAGCAATCCAATAGATTCCTCTTCCCACAAGCAAAAAGGGTGTTCACTCTTTCTTTGAAAAGATAAATTTCCTGAGGAGATTCATTCCAGAATTTGTAGAGCTGACTATGAGCATTTCTCAAATGATGAAAGGAAAGCAAGCATTTGGTTGGTATTCTGAAGGTAAGGAAGCATTTGAAGATATCAAGAAAGCCATTACTAAAACTCCCATCCTAGCATGTCTTGATTTCAGAAAGGATTTTATTATCTATTGCTATGCTACAGAGAATACCTTAGCTGTTGTGCTAACTCAGGAAAATTCTGAGAATCATGAACTTCCAATTTCCTTCATGAGCTATGTTCTGAAAGCTCATGAATTAAAATATACTATGATGGAGAAACATGCTTTTGCAGTGGTCAAAGCTGTTAAGCAGTTTCATTTTTATATCCTTAATTCTCACTCTATTGTGCTTGTACCTAATACAACCATCAAGTCTATTCTTACACAACAAGAGTTTGGAACTAAGAGAGGAAATTGGGTAGCAAAGGTCCAAGAATATGACCTTGATATCAAACCAACTAAGCTAGTCCAGGGTAAAGGCTTGTGTGAGCTTATTGTTGAAGGGGCTGATGAAGAATTGTCCACAAAAGTAGTTGATGTCCCTATTGTCCTCTTCCTCAGTTCAACAGATGAGTGGTATGCTGATATTGCACATTTTATTACTTATGGAGAATTTCCATCCCATTTGAGTGCCAAGGAAAAGAGAGCTATTAAGCTAAGGTCTACACATTATGTATTATGGGAAAATGCTTTGTTCAAGCGAGGCATTGATGGAAGATTCCTTAAATGTGTGGACAAAGAGCAACAGAAGAGGTTGTTTTCAGCTTTTCATGATCAGGCTTGTGGAGGGAACTTCTCTTTTGTTGTCACTACCCATAAGATCCTTCATGCATGGTACTATTGGCCTACATTGTTCAGAGATACATCAAAATGGGTAGGTAAGTGTGAAGCTTGTCAGAATTTTGTTGGGAGACCTAAGTTAGTAGCTTTACCACTCAAACCAGTAATGATTGATGAACCTTTTCAACAATGGGGATTAGAATTCATTGGAACTCTTAACCCACCTTCCAGTGTTAGACATACTCATGTGCTAACTGCTACAGATTACTTCACAAAGTGGGTAGAGGCTATTCTAGTCAAAAGCACTACTTATGAGGTGGTGTGTGTTAGTACCCAAATTGATTCTCATTCAAAGTCGAGAAGCATCACGGGTTTGTGAGGAAGCTTAGAGACAGGGTTGATCATAGTGAGTCGTTTTGTAGGCCGAGGATGGGATCTAACGGCCCTTAGTCACTCGGATGTGGAGAAATGGATAGCACCCTTAAGAGGATTTGACCTATCCTCACTACTTTAGGGTTGTGCCTTTCAACCAGGTGAGAGGAACCTTTTTGTAGCCTATTGTTTGTGGAGGAGGTGAAGATATCCTCCCTTGTGAAGTTGTTAAGGAGACCTTGAAGAAAATATGATCAATGCAACAAAATCTAACTCTCACGAGTTGTCACTCTAGATAGTGGAGATATTTTCTAGGCAAGGTTCAGGCTACTAAAGACATTTAGAATCTTGATTGTTTCTACATGTTTTGGTGGTAGAGATTATGCATTCTGTATACACACAGGACAAATAGGGGTAGTATGGGTAAGATTAGTTGTTTTAAATGAATTTTGGTGGGAGGTGAGGAAGGATGAACTTGACTCGCCAGATCCTTGAGAACTTTTACAAAAAATAGAGATCTTGAACAACAGAATGCTTTAGGGTAGCTAGGATGTTCCTTTAACTAGAATATGTGCTTCAATGGAGGCCTAGATCAACACTTTTCACATAAATTTCAAGGATCCAAGATGAAGGCTCAAGTTGAAAAACTTAACTAAACATTATCAATCTGTATTTTATCACACCTAAGATACCCTCAAAGGCTAACAAACAATCTTATAGTCATGCTAGAGTCACATTGATTTTAAATTTGTTTATTTCACTATCAAATGAAATCTCTTATAATAAATGAAATTGGAAACGCCACTAAACTTTCACAAGGATAAGATCTTGTGTGATTCGAGAAGATTTCAATGTAAGATTGTAATGGGAACAAGAAAAAAAATACTTGTATACAATCGAAATGAAGTAGACACAAATTTTTGCCCAAAAAATAATGCATATTAACTCAAGTTTGATTAAATTTATCAATGAGGAAAGTTTCTAGAAAAATCTCGAGCTTTTTAATGGCTATACACTCGCAACTAGCTTGACACAATTAAATTTAACACAAAAAGATAAACAGATTTCTTTATATGGTTTCTCGAAAAGACAGACTCTATCAATATTTTCTCTTTGAAAAATCATTCTTGACCTCTAACACTCTAACCCTTTGCAAAAGCATTCATGCAATTTGTAACATTTTACAATGCAGAGCCTTTTCCCAAAAGGTAGAAACATTCAATGTACCAATGCTCGTTATGATCACGATCGTGATTCCTAGAATCAGATCTATAAAACTTTGTCAGGTGCTCAGGGAGGTAGATCTCTTCAAATATCTCAACATTCAACTCCTTCATCTGATAGATCACTCTTCTTCCTTTTTATGCACCAACTACTTTCACCCCTAATCTATCAAATTTGGTCCCTTGCGTGCCAAGGAAGGAAAGATTGGAAAACCAGATCGAACCCGATATCCAAATTACATCTTAATGGTAAAAGATGTCTCCAAATTTTCCTCACCAAATTTAGATATCAAATTAACTCTCCTTCTCTATTTGGTGTGCAAGAAATATCAAGAAATCATGAAGACTTGCATTTCCAGGAGCTTTGGAGTGAAAATGGCGGAAAAATTAGATACAAATGCATAGCTGTCGTTGATTTCTATTTTGAATTTGGGCCGTCCATGTGGGAGATCCAATTTTAAAATGGGCCTGGGGGTTACTTTTTTCCTTTTACAACTTTTTGGAAAAAATGTAAAATTTTCACATTTTGCTCCGCATCTCTACCCTTGAAAAATGGGCCTGACACGTGTCCTAAGGTGGGTCCCAATGGAAACATGCTCCTTTTCTTCACTTTAACCCTTTTTCACAAAAGGAAAATTTTCCAAATTTCCTCCGGAAGTCCACACCTCCGCCCAGTTGACAAGAGGAAAAAAACAAAGTTTCCCTCGATGGTCCACTTCTCCACCCCTTTTGAATTTTCAAACCAATTTTGAACATCCTTTGTCGGGCTTGCGGGCCATTTTGATGATTTTAACCTTTTGATGATAAGAGGCAAAAAATCCAAGTTGCCCCGGATGGTCCGCTTCCTTGCCTTTTGACTTTTCAAACTTCCACACGTCTTAATGGTGCATGTCGAGATGGTTCCCAAGAATTGAGACCCTGAATGAGTGTGGGCTCACCACGTGTCCTAGCCCCGACAAAATTTGTTTGAAATTTGAAATCTCAAATGAAAGGCACCATGTGTCAAGGTTCGAGGCAATTTCCTTTTGCCGTTAAAATGTCCAAGAAAATGCAAAGTGAGCGGAAGACACCAAGTTTCCTCCTAGACATTCTTCTAAATAAAAATCAAGGGCTAGTTTCCAAACATGTGTGGTCCCTCCATATGTCCATCTCCCGCCAAAACATTACCAATCGCATAAAAATTGTCTAAGTCTAGGAAAAGTAGTTGAGTTCTCCATGTGTCCTTCCAAATGACTCCAAGACCAAACCAAAAGAAAACCTTCAAAAGAGCGTCATTCTTCCACGTGGAAAAATTTTGGGTCGAGGAAATCCATATAATTTTTAGAGTGCCCCGCTAAGCCGCATCCAACCAAAAGGAGCCACGTTTCCACTGATGTAGAGATGAAAAATTTGACAGGAAAACTCACCCGTCAAACCATAAAATGCAGGAAACAACTGTCTCCCGCAGATGAAAATTTCTTTAAGGAAAAAGGATCTAGAAATGTTACAAGGCTCAAATGCACTCCTTCAAGCTACATCCATTCATTTTTCTTCAGGTATCTAGGATGAAAACAATAGGGACAACAATTCCCGATTGTGGAAAACAAAAGAACAAGATAGCCAGAGTTTCACATCTAATTTACTGAGACATTTCCTAATGAACAGAGAAACAAGGAAACAACTATGGATCCATAAGTGATTCTCGGCCTAGGAAAGGATTGATTACAAAAAATGGAAAATAGAGTCTTTTCAAGCACGACACGGGGAGATAAAATGTGATAGGGGCCGTAAGGCGAGAGATTTCACTGCGAATGGGGCGAGACAAATACGAGCACTAACATCGGCTCGACTCGGGATGGGCACTCCTTGTGAGTGCCACAAGAACCAAATAATAGACCAAGTGCCAAAATATCCATTGGGCAAAGGAGTCAGCTTGTAGAGCATAAAACCAAAACCGTTTCCCAAAAAGATGAACCAAGAAACCAAAGTGAAACCGGGGCCACCGGTAGGGTTCATTTTAAGACACCCCTATAAAATTGTAGGTGGAAAATACCTGGCGAATATCCCCAGAACCAGTTTGTGAAAGGCGAATTTGACAGTATTCCAAAACCAAAATTTCACCTGGTTTTTCATGGCTGCATCATTGACGAAACAAGACGTCAATAATCATTTCGATGTGCTTTAATGGAACGTCAATAGACATGGGACGTGGCGTCGTCAATCGGTTCCAATTGTCGCGTCAACAAGCTCTATTGACGCTTGCGTCGATCAATACTATTGATGTGTGACAACTAAAATACATTGGCGTGCGACAAATGGATCCATTGACAGCGTCAGCCGAGAACAAATTGGCCGCGGCAATGGATCCTTTGACGCGTGTCGGCTAAGACTATTGACACGTGTCAACTAAGACCATTGACGTGCGTCAATTAAATCCATTGACATCCGATTTATCCTATAAATACCCTTCAACCGGTCATTTTCTTGTTTTCACCTTCCCGCTCTTGAATTTTTACAGGTCTCAATCGTTGTCAAAGATGCAAGTACAACTATAATGTCGACTTCACATGCTTCCCAACTGCAAGTTCAGGAAAAAAATCAAGAAGAGAATCCAATTCAATCGATGGCCAAGATCATCTACAGGAATCCCTTATGCCCTCACATCCATACTGTTTTAAAGATGTCTTCTGAATATAAAGATTTGATGGATGCGTGTGAATTTATAGGGCTCGTTAATATGCCCCATTTCGAAACAGATCCGGATATTTTGAATTACCTTCTATCATCCTACAATTCAGAGGATGGCCTTTTTTATGTGACTCTGAACGATGGCCGAATGTTCCAATTTAGTATCGAAGCAAATGACATCCATCGGTTTACGGGCCTTCCGTTTAGAAATTTACCAATTGTTACAACCAAGGCAACACTCCTGGAAGAAGACAAGAAATTTCTCGAATCAACGTTCGGTTTCCATGTTGATTGTAAGTATAATTCGTTTTAATTCATATTTTTTATTTTGTTTTTATTCGTTTTAATTTATAGTAATTTTCAACTGTTTTACATTTGCAGCCCATGTCAATAAATCCAGGCGTGGTGTGGATACGCAATCAATTGCACACCACTTTCTTGCTGCAGTTATTTCATTTTTTCAATCCAGAATTGTTTTGCAGGGTCACCAAACAGATATACCAAATTGGGCCATTGCATACATTGTTGCCACTATCTCAAAACAAAAATTTGATTGGTGCACATATCTATCCAAAAAAATAAGAACTGACCTAACAAATTCAAAACTTTCAGAAAAACCTATCATTTATTCAACAAACTATCTCCTCGGCCTTTATTATGAGGCACTTTTAAATTTAAAAGATAAAAAAATTCCTACTTGCATTGATGAGGAGTTGATGAAGTTGTCAATTCCATTTGAAGAACAACAGGTATAAACTATTTAGTTTGTAATTGTATTTCAATTTTCGACATTACGGTACGATTATTAACACTTAAATTTTAATGTTTTGTAGAGAAGATTTATTGAAGCCCTTCCCAAAAAAAGCATTATCGAGAGGAAGAGGCCAACAACACGGCCCCGAGGCTTCTGGGACTCCCGATCTGAAATGGAAGCTCACTCCTCTCCAAACCATCAACAGCTTTGAACTCGTTAAACACCGAGAGAAGTAATACCTTCTCATATATTATTTACAAATTCCAAAGTTGCATATTTATTTTTCAATTTAAATTTTAACCAAATGAATTGACAACATTTAATATTGATGAATTGCAGGGACTTTGGAACATACACTTGTTTCAAAAACTCAACCTTCTTCCCCAACTCACTCCATACAGTCGCATGGATTCGTATCTTCTGAACAAACACTGAATACAACTCCTACAAGGCCACCCTTAGCACCGAGAAAAACAACCCCTCGACAACAAGGTACAACTTTTCGATAGTATGTTTAATTTCATAGTTTTTGTCTTTTGAATTGTTTTCTTATTTTTCATTTTTTTCTTGTACTTGTCAAGACATGTTAGTCCCGATCAAACCACACACCGACACCCACTCAACCAATAATTTTTAAAATGCCAACCAGAGGAATAGTGAAAAATAACATTGGTAAACACATGCCACTTGCTCCGGCCCCTAGTGGGACACTAAACATTTCCTCCTCCTTTCGAATTCCAACTCTCTCACTTGGTGGCTTGCCCAGTGCAACGGGCATATCAGTTTTGAACAATATAAATTTAGATGAAGATTATTTGGGCATTGATAGCAATGACCCAACTGGTTTTTTCAATACCCGCGAGATGATTCAAGGCCAGCAGGTATACTTCAAATTTCAATTTAAATATGCTTTACAATTTTGAATTACATTTCGATTTAAATTTATTTATCTAAATCTTGATTAATTTTTTCACAAAGCGAGGATCAACCCACCCAACGATGTAAACAAATAGCAGTTGATCTCACTTTGAAACCCCCATACTTCTCGGCCAAGATCATCTTCATCGATTCGGATAGTGAGCATTCTTACCTTTTCCTTTGGAGAACTTAATTGGTTATGATTATCAATCCCATGTCGGTGAGTTTATTCTTCCTCATATCAATCAGCTTATAGAATGGGAGAAAAGGGATAAATTTCTTATCAATGAGATTATTAGTCGTTATGAAAATTATTGTAGCGGATAGTTTATATCTGCCGCAGTCGAGAATCAACTGCGAAGATGGATTCCATACTTACCCAAGTAAGAAGTGGGGCATCACGTATAACAACAACTATAAGACAACATTTTAGATAAGTAATTAAACAAATTGGAAAATATTAGTGCTGAGGCCTGGCATATTTTAACAAATGGTCCAAGGACAAGGATTTGGTAGCAATTGCAAATGCCGAAAGAGATAGAGCGGTTGTAAGTACTATTACTTTCAAACAATCATTCTTGTTAATTTGAATTTTTCATTTTTTAGTAATATTTTGAATTGACATTACTCTTTTTATGCGATTAAAATATGAAAATTTTAAGAGTCGAGCGAAGGTATTGCAAGTTCACTTGGAAACAAAGAAAAAGAGCGGTTTATCTGCAAAGAACAAATTTGAAGCAAAATATTTTTTTGGTTAACAAATAAAACAATACACTAAAGCGGATAATTAAAGAGCACGGTTTCGACCACGATATATTATTCAATGCTAAAGCGGCGGCTGATCCAAACTTGCTATCGCATGGAGATGTGACAAATCAAGAAGAAAGAATTTTAAAAAATCGGGCGGTGTTCCGGAAGATCTTATAAGTTCAAGGGTTATTTCTATTGTTGGGGAAAGGGTTATAGCCATAGTGGAAGAAGCCATTGGGGAAGGGAGCAGAGGAGTACAATTAGATAAAGAAAAATAGGGTTGAAAACAAGAAACTTTTATTATTGTGGAAACTTTAAATATTGAGTTTGAAAACTTCTAATATTGAGTATGGTATTTGAATTTAATTATATACAATCTTTAATGTTGATTGCATTAGATGGTGATTATCGTGAATTATATGTATGTTTCGGTTTACTTGCATTGTCATGAATTGTATGTGGACGTAGATGATGAATGATGATAATTGATAATTAATGATAGATGATGATGAAAGATGATGAATGACGATAATGATATGATATATATGGACGATGATCAATTTAATGTGGATATAGATGATAAATAAATGGAATGTGTTATAATGGATATAGATGACATTAATGATTAGAATGGATATATATGAGATTAGAACGAATATAATTGTAATGATATGATTATGAATTGTTTTTAGAAAATGGAATTGTTTTAATAAATTTAAATTAGATAAATAATTGTGTTAATAAAAATTGTAGTATCGGGACTCATGATTATGATAATGATATGGTGATGATATGATATATATGGATGATGAGGAATTTTATGTGGACTTATATTTAAAATTGTATAATGTCTTGTTTATCCTACGATTAAAAAAATATATCAAAGGATTTTGCACATATAAAAATAAATTAAATATGATTTTAAGAAATCAAGAAAGAATCATCACTCGATAAGAAATTAATCATAATTATAAATATGATAGCGTTTAGCTTACCTCTTGCGTATTAGGTTGTTGTGAAATCATCAACGGTAACGTGCTAGATCTTTGTTTTGCTGAAATTGTAGATAGAGGGTGAGTTGCCCGACATTGTCGATCTGAGAAGTGCCCGACAACATCTTTCAATATATAGACCAAAACATCTATAAATAAATGTAAATATATAGAATTAGACTGTAACATATTTAATGATAACAAGAGCTGAAAAATGTAAAGTAACAAACAATAAGATTATGTTGAAGAAGATACCTATTCAAAATTGAAATCATCACTCGTAATGTGCTAGATATTTGTCTTAAAAAAATTCAACACAAAAATGGATTAGTAGATAGATGGGTGAGTTTCACGACATTTTCATTCTCAAAAGTAACAGACTTCCTCGGATGGATGTCAACCCACATTTTCAAAAATAAAAAGATTGTATTTAACTAAGTGTAAATACATAGACCATAAAATCTTTAATGATAACCAGAAATGAAAAAAATGAATAGTAACAAACAATAAGATTAAGGGGAAAAGATACCTCCTTAAAGTTGAAATCATCAACGCCACTTTTGGTAATGAGCTAGATATGTGTTTTAACTTTAAGAAAACCCAAGACGAGAAATGGATTAGTAGATAGATGGGTGAATTGCACACATTTTCGAGTCCGAGAAGGACCTATAAAAAGATTGTAGTTAAATAAATTTAAATATATAGACTGTAACATCTTTAATGATAAAGATAAAGATAAAGAAGATACCTATTTAAAGTTGAAACAATCCATTATCAATAGCTTCATCAAACTCGATGTTGTCTTCTATAGAATGTGACGATGAGCCAATTACACTCTCAAGGTTGGGAATATTTATACTTGTAGCTGTATTATTCACACCTCTTCTTTCGCAAAGGGAATTCCAATGCGCAATTTCTTTGTCGAACGGAAAGGTTTCGATGGAGTATCAAGAAACATAACACCTCATGCAACTTTCCATATTTTTATCCAACCTATTTCTCAGTTTTGATTTTATAAATGATAATGCACTGAAAACCCTTTCATCCTCCACAGACCCTAAAATCATTGTTTGGCATAACTCATATAATCTGAAATATTCACTGATATCTTCTTGTAAGATAGAACTTTGATAGATTCCTCACCATAGCCTTGTAATAGCACCACTTTCAGAAGGTTCATCTAAATTCTTATATTGGTTCCTCATTGTTGTTGCAAAATTTGTTGATTGAAAATTTAATAAATCGACATTCAGTATACCTTTGATTTCCATACCCTTGAGCTCTAAAGTCTTTGTAAATTGTTCCATTATTGTACCCATTGATTTATGGAAATGCTTTCTGACAAAGTCTGCATGGCCACCTTCAGTATTCCAAAAATTAGGATTCATCACACCCATGGCTTCCAGAATTTTATCTTTACAGAAACGTTCCCTAATTTCCGATGACAAGGTTTCTGAAAATTTTTTAAGCTTTATTCTTGTTTCAACTATAATAGACTCAAACAAATTACATGTCACGGGAACATCTTCTCGTTCCGATCCTATAATATCTTGACGTTTTTGCAAAATGTGTAGTGGTATTTCCCTCCCATTAACAAAGATGATGCGAGAGGTAATCATGGATATTAAATCTCAAAAAGGTGTTAGGATTTTTAAGATCTAATAAAGCTTTCCAATTCTCAAAAATAGGTGCATCAAAACTATCTTGGGAACATTAGAATATATCAAGACTTTGGCATACCATTTTTCTCATTCGTATAAAATCCACAATATAGATTAATTTTCCCCCGTACATGCTTCATCAGTGTATTGATCTCCTTTAACATTGGAAGAATACCAAACAATGTAAGCAATGTCTCCAAATCGGTTAAACGGAGCAACAAGTCCCTTGCCTATAAACTTCATGACGGTATTTGTGCATGAAACCAACCAATGAAGGATACTCCTCACAAACTCTACATGCGGAGTTCATACAAAGAGATCCATCTAGTCTCCACATCCTTGAAGTTTTTTTCCATCTGTAATTCCAATTGCAAATTTTGGAACTCGAGAAATCGCTTTGGGCTGCTTGACATATAGGCATGAAGTTCTCGTATAAGGTCTTCTAATTTAGCAACATTTTCATGGTTGTTTACCATTTTATACGCTAAATTCATTACGTGAGCCATACATGATGATTGGTAGCATATATGGGGCCACCGTTTGTTTGTAATCTAACACATAGCCCTATTCGGTGACCTGCATGCGGATGCACCATTTGCTCCAACGCATACCAACTTCTTTCAAATGAGAAACAACTATTTTATTTAGGTTTTCGGCATTGCGGTTTTCAACCATTTTCATAACACCCAACAGATGAGGTGTCCTTATATGATTTTCTAAAGTATATACATGGATACATACCCATGCGGTGTTGTCGACTGTTGTCACTTCATCAATTGAAAGAGAGATAAAGTTTGCTTTTTTACATTCTCTTTCAAATCTTCCTTTTCTATCATCGAGAGGCATTTTGCCATTTCCCATCCACTACTTTCAGGACCAATGAGGCCGAGGTACATTCACATTCCGTTAAATTGATACAAAACTTTGAAATCGAGGAAATCCGAAATTGCTCTTCCTTTTTTTAGTATTTGAAAAGAGTAGAGAATTGTATGAATTTTGCATGTAGATTTGTTTCTTTCATCTTACCAATATGTGATGTGATTATTCCTCCCTTTTCCAAAAGATGTCTGTGTTTTTACTTTCTACCTCATATTCATTGCGTATCTAACATGCATGCATTATTTTTCAGTTTTCCACCTATGTGTTTTGATTTTCTAGCCATCTGCCCCCGTTACAGTCAAATATTGTTTTCCACAATGTTTTTCTATAGTGTCCAGCTTCATTTGCATTTTTTGTTGCTTTCCCAATTTCCACATACATATTGTACATGTACATTCATATGGGATCTCTTGAGAATTAGATGATTATACGGGTTCAATAAATGGAAATTTAGTTGTCCAATCAAACTTGTATGTCTGCCAATGGTCCATATATTCTTGTTCGTTTTCAATTCTTTACTTTTTGAGTAGAATTTTGAGCAATATCACAATCACACGGTTTCCTCTTTCTTGGATCGAGTTTGATTTTGATTTATGTCTTCCATTTTGCTTTGAGTGTTTGTATACGTGATATCTAGATGCACTTTTGGTTGCACCCCAACAGGAAAAATATCTTCAAGATCTGGCATATTATCATAGGTTTCATTTGTTTGACTTTGATACTATGCAGAATGCATGTCCACCTCAATAATACCTTCCACACAGTCAGTATTCTGATTCTTTGTGGTGGCATCTATATGGTTGGTATTTTCAATATCTGTATCCATAGAGTTTCCAAAATACTTGAAGAGTGATTTCTGAGATTTCTTACTTACTTTTAGGTTATTCACATTCTTTGAGCTAGCACCTTCCATTATTCTAAAGAGAGTCATGTGTCAGAAAAAGAACCAAGTAGCGACTCTATCCACTATTTGAGGTATCATGCCGTGCGTTCCTATCTGAGGTCTTTGTCACGTGTCAACTCTACACTTGTCGCACGTCAACAACCTATTCCCTGCATTGCGTCGTCCACTATCTCGAATATCTTTGCCGCACGTCAACACTTCCCTTGTCGCCACGTCATTTGCTATACCCAAGTCACGTGTCAACACTGCCACTGTCGAATGTCAAAACTACTTTTGTCACGCATCAACAATGCCCTTGTCGCACGCGTGAACAACTTGTCCCTGTTGCATTTCCACAATGAACAATCACAGGCTAACAGTAATCTGAATCACTGGTGCTTAAGGGTATGCGAGTTCAAATTTCACAGTATTGGTAATTTGGTAAGCTACTTGAGGTATACTACCTGGCGAATCACCTAGGTTTTTATAGGAGATGTTTTCAAATGAAGGCGAAGCCGACCCCCCAAAAAAATATACTATATATTTTAGGCGAATAGGACACCGACCCACTCCAAATAATTCACCTTTTCAAATTTTCCAAAAATGAAATTTTTGCCATATTACTGAATATTCACCACTAAAATTATCCTGCACTATTTGCAATGATTCCTATTGATGTTGAATCGCAGCACCCCTGAATGTCTGCAACACGATGGGTTGAGACTCTCAGTGCGATTGCATAACATGGAGCTTTTCCCAAGTGTGGGACCTTGCGAAATTGGAAAAGCTCTCCGGATGAAGGCCGGTTCCTATTCCTCTGTTCAGATGCACACGTAGAAGATGCAGAGGGTTTACTAAAAACCTAATCTAACTTTCCAAGGAGACAGGGTAAGAAAATGCATGAAATAAAACCTAAACTACAAAAGGTGATGCACCGAGGAATGAAGAACACCTGTCTTGCCAAATAAACACAGACCATTAAAATGCAATGCAAGATCATACACAGATAGCCAGATTCACAGTGAAAGATCAAAGGGATGCAAATGAATACAGAGAGGGTTGAGAATCATCCACAGACATGTATTAATTTGCTCCAAGGATTGATACAACACACTGCAAAATGCCAAGAGGCAAAGTTACATTACAGTTTCAAATGGGAGGTTTGAACTCCACAAGTTCACCTGCCAAAGAGAAGAAGGGAGGGGCAAAACAGAAATGTCCAACCTTTAGAAAGAAGCCCCTCCTTACAATTTATAGGAAGAATGAGAGAGAAAAGAGAGAGAATTCCAAAACTACCCCAACCACCTCTAGATTGCACTTAACTATCTCATTATGGTGGTAGGTGAGAACCCCAGCGAACCCAAAAGTGGCGAACTGTATTTCGCATTTTTAAAATTTTCCTCACCCAATTAAAGATATCCAGTCGTAGTTGGACAGAGGACCTCGTAAGCTTTCCGAAAAGTCCAACCTTGCATGAATCCGAGCTCCCAGTCAAAAGTTATGGCCATCTGAATATCTGCGCCAGGGTCTGCTTCCTGTCAGCGCTCAAAATGTTGCGCCTCTTGAAGGTGCGCCAAGGGCGCATTCATGTGTGTGTCATCATCCTCTTCCATGCGCCAAGGGCGCACCATTTACCCTGTCGACACTCTATGTCGTGCGCCCATTCTGTGCGCCTTGGGTGCACCATTTCCTTTGTCGACACTCCGTGTCGTGCACCCATTCTGTGCGCCTTGGCGCACCATTTCCTCTGTCGACACTCCGTGTCGTGCGCCCATTCTGTGCACCTTGGGCACACCATTTCCTCTGTCGACACTCCGTGTCATGCGCCCATTCTGTGCACCTTGGGTGCACCATTTCCTCTATCAACACTCTGTGTCGTCATGCGCCATTACAATGCGCCTTGGGCGCACTTTTTTCTCTCTATCGACACTCCGTGTCGTGCGCCCATTCTGTGCGCCTTGGGATGTGAGCTTCTTTGATTTCTCCATTCTCCTGCTTGTCTATATCTACCCGGGGGGGAAAAGATATATACAACAATTTGGCGACTCAACGGGATCACCTGCCTGCTAGGTAGAAGATCGGTGGCCTTTTAGCAATCCATTGGGCATGGAGTCATAAGCAATAACTTGAAACCAACCTGATATCTGATCACGATCCTGATATTGCAACTCCTTCGATAGAGCACGCTGAACTGTAGAAAACCAACCTAGGAGCAACAAAACTTGCGCCGGAGCACTTAGGGAAACAGAAACCTAACTACCACAAGACAATGTGCATACGCACTTAGAGGAATTGAAATCTAGGCTAATATTTACAAGGGTAAACCCTTTTCTTTTAGTAGCAATGTTTAAGATGGATTCAGTTAACCGGAATCGGGAATTCTCCTCCATCCAAAGTAGACAATTGGAAGGCATTACTACTTTTACATCCCGTGACCATGTAGGGGCCACTCCAAATGGCATCAAACTTGGAATGCTTTCTGGTTTTGCCGATCTGCATCCCATTTGAACTAGGTCCCCTTCCTTTAAGGTCCTTGCTCTTGCTTTCTTATCAAACCATCTTTTCACCAAGGCCTGATCTTTCTCAAGTTTTTAGGCCCGTATGTTCTCTAATTTCTACCAATTCCATCAACTCTGCATACACGGCCTCCATTGGTTTGAACTCGGCCAACTCAAGCGCTTCATGAACTCCAATGCAGGAAGTTCTAATGATATAGGCAATACTGCCTCTTTTCCATAGACCAACTTGTAAGGGGAATTGCCTATAGACCTCTTTGGTGTTATTCTATCAGCCCATAATGCTGATTTTAGCACAGTATGCAATGTTCTTTGATTTTCATCCGAGTCCCGAAGATTCTTAGCAATTTTTGTTCGTGGACTCTGCCTGTCCATTACCCTATGGGTAATAATTGGAAGAGGTGCTCAAGTAGATTCCATTCTTGACAGCCCATTCTGTAATCTTGGAACCTACGAATGCCAATGCATTTTCTGATATGATAGTGGTGGCACACCAGAACTTGGTCACTATTCCTTCATAAAATTCTAGTATATTAGACTCGTTTGCCTCTTTGGCGCTCTTGCTTGATCCACTTGGTGAAATAGTCCGTTCTTTGTGAGAATCCACTTGTGGCCTTGGCTTGAGTTTGGGTTGATGACCCCGATGAAGTCCAATCCCCATTGCAGAAATGGTTGGTCAACCAAGATTGGGTGCAATGGAAGCGCTGCTAGTTTTTCTTTCCCTGTGAAGAGTGCACATTTCTTACACTTTCTTATCCATGTATAACAATCGTTGAACACTATGGGCCAATAATACCCTGCCTTCATTATCTTGAGAGTTGTTACTCGTGGGGAAAAATGTCCTCCGAATCTCCATCATGAAAATCTTGTAACACCCTCTCAATTTGACCTGTCCCAATGCACCTCAATAGAACTCCATTGATGTCTTTCTTGAACAAAACATCATCAACAAGCACATATGGAATGGCTTGTAATCAAGTATCTCCTCTTTGCTTTGCTCATTTGGAGGGCATAGTCCTATCTGTAGGAAGTGTATCATATTCTGAGTCCAACAAGGAGTAGGCACATCATCATTTTCATGTTCTTGACCATCATGTAGTACCAAGACAGTCTCTTTTTCATCACCTACTTCAACTTGTTGACTCAAGGCTAGCTGTTCACATAGTCCCTTTCCACGTACTAGTTTGGTGACCTTGATCTCAATGTCATATTCCATGACACGAGTGATCCACCACCTGCGCTTCTCATTCGATCCTTGTTTAGAAGGAAGTCCTTGACTCTGCATGAGAGACCAACAATTGGATTTTGTTGTTTGAGACTAGGTGTTTGAATTTCTTTAAACTCCTAATCACTTTGCAGGACATGCTTTTCAATGAAAGAGTACCTAGTTTCATATTCCTCCAAGCCTTGGTTTGAAGAAAGCAACTAGTTGTTCTAATCCTTTTTGTTACATTTATACTAGGATTGCAGAAATTGTGTCTCCACCACCAAAGGCATATAGCACGAAGTCCTTGGAGAAGTCTGGATTGACGAGAGTCGAGCTTGAGATATAGCCTCTTTTATTGCCTCAAAACTTGCCTTGCCTTCAGATGTCCACTTAAATGCCATACTCTTCTTTAACATCAGCGTTATTGGCTTCACAAGAGCAGCAAAATTTGGAACAAATCTGTGGACAAAATTGATCCTTCCCAAGAAGCTTTGAAGAGCCTTCTTGTGACTTGGCAATGGCAATGCTCGAATTGCTTCAACTCTTTCTGGGTCAATCGTCAACCCCTCCTTTGAAACAATATGGCCTAGAAGTTTTCCCTCGTGAGCCAAGAATATGCATTTTTTGGGATTCAATGATACCCCAAATCTTCTACATCTCTGAAATACTTGCCTCAAATGACAGAGGTGATCTGCTGCATTTTTTGAGAATACAGTGATGTCGTCAAGATATATCAAAACTATTTTATTGATCAACCCCTTAAATGCCATATCCATTGCCCTTTGGAAAGTGGCTCCAGCATTTGATAGCCCAAATGGCATTTTTTTGTAGGCATAGGTCCCCCATTTGGTGGTGAAAGTCGTCTTGAATTGGTCATCTTCTTTCACCATCACCTGATTGTACCCTGAGTAGCCATCTAGGAGAGAGAATCTCTCTGAACCGGATACTACTTGCAATATTTGTTCCATTGAAGGAAGTGGGTAATGATCTTTGAGAGATGCCCTGTTTAGGTCTCGAAATCCACACACAACCTGATTTCTCCACTCTTCTTCCTGACCGGAACCAAGTTTGCAACCCAGCTTGAGTGCTTGATCGGGAATATAATGCTTGCCTCTATTAGCTTATTTAGCTCTTTCTTCATTAGAGGCTCAATGTGAGGGTCGACCGGTCTGCCTTACCTTTTGGGCTTAGCATCTGGATCCAATTCGATGGTATGTTGTGCCAAATTTGGATCGAATCCTCTTAAGTCTTCATAGCTCCAAGCGAAGACATCTGGAAATTCTTGGCAAAGTTGTATGAAATCTGATTTCTCCATTTCAGTGGCTACTTTGCCAATTTGAAGTGTTTTGCCTTCTCCAACCGGAATTGGCTCGAATCTTTTCTCTTGACTTTGTATGTTTGCCTTTTCCTTACAGGCTGGTTGTTAGGGTTAAAGATAGACTCTCAATGTTACCAAACCCTTAGGAAGCTTGTTTGTCCATGCTTGTACTACTTGATCCCCATCTTTCTGCTACTCTAGTCATCTGATTCCTAGCTGAAAATTCAGCCTCTTCTTGTAAGAAATTGATGATCTGTTGATCATTCTCAAACACCTGCTAGCTTGTGTTATTATCTGGAACTAATGGCCTCACAATCACATGGATATGTGGCTATGTTTTTCCCCTTCTAATGTTGTCAACCACATCAAATGTTGCTCCAGTTGTGCGAGCCTATCTATGACTTCATTTTTCTTCCTGGGTATGGACACAATGTTGAAAGCTTCGAAATCCTCAATGAGGTCCCATACCCTATTCTTGTAGCTCCTCAGCAAGTTGTTCTTTGTAGCATGTTGTCCCCTAACTTGGTTGACAATCAACTCACTTGTCTCCAAACACTGCAGTTATTTATGCCCCTTTTCACAGCCCATGAATTCCATGAATCAATGCTTCGTATTCAACCGTGTTGTTCAAACAGAAAACTGAAACAAAAAGCTGAAAAATATTTGATGTCTTGTGGTGAAATCAACATTGCACCACCTCCAGCACCTTGTCTGCTTCTCGAACCATCGAAAAATAATTTCCAAACTTTGTTTTCATCCTTTTTTCAGGCTGAATGATGTCGGGGATGGGTGAATTTTCTTCATGTATCAATACACGCCCAATTCAGATTCTTCAATTTCCTTGTATGGGTCAAATTCATGACTCTTGTTTTCCCATTCATCGAAAGTTAAATCAGGAATTCCCTCGACCTTAGTACCTATTTCTAGATCACTTTCGAACACTCCTCTTGATCAAAAGCTGAGCAATTTGCATTGATAGGATTTGGTACATGAGGCTCAATATGGAAATTAGCAATTGGTTCGACTTTGATTGTTGCTTTGGCTCCATACCTTGTCCTAAAAATCATGTGTGACCAATCTACGAGATAAATATCCACCGATTTTGCAATGAAGTCTCTTGATAGACACAACGAAAGAGTGGCGGAAGGTCAATCCACGGACATCTTACGAAGCTGTAACATTAGGACAAGAATGTAGTGTTAAGCTTAACCCCTTGATGACTCCAACGGTTCCTCTGCCGTTCCATCTAGTTGTCTTACTCCTTTCAAGAAGCGGCTCATATTTCAAACCCAGTGATCCGCTATTTGCTTCGGCATCAGCGAACTACTTGCCCCGAGAATCTATCATGCGATTGTGTACCAAGTGGTTTCCAACAATCAATGAAACATAGAATGGTGGAGGCTTCAAATTTTTTTCTTGCACTGGCCCCCATCATGTTGCCTGTTGCATTAGTGAGAACTTTCTCATGCCCCACTGGTTTGATACATTTGTGGCGGACCAATTAGCCATTGTAGCTTGCAATAAATCTCATTGCCACAGGATCGCCAGAGTGATTCCCACATGGAAATGTTCACATGTGTCTTCTTCATTTGATCGATGATGTTGAAGGGGGATGAATTGTCCTTTTGCTGTCCCTTACTTGGTGCAAACTTTTCTGGAGCTTGAGCATGTGCGTGTGTTGCTACAACAGGGACCTTGGGTTGATTTTGCACATTTGGAGCTGCATTTGGTCTACTGACCCCTTGTTGTGTAAGAGTGGGTTGAGAAACAACTGGATTACACGGTTGTCCCTCTCCTATATTTCTCTTCTTTGACCGTGTGTTGGCAGCCATGCCTTGAAAAGGCTGTTGGTTAACTCCACAGAAGTCTTCCGTTTGCCAATTTGCCAATGTGGTTTCTGTTGGAGGTCCTTCTTGTTGCATTTGTTGCTGTTGATTCTCCTCCTGGCTTGGTTCTTGAGCAACACCAATGGTTTGCACCATCAAGGCCTGATTTAGTGCACCATTGAAACATCTTGGTGATTGTGAGGTAGATTGCAAGGGTAACACGGTCGTACTCTATGCCATATTATTTTGTTTCGGGACTAAAGCTCTTGAGGACGTCGTTGCATTTGGATCATACGGTCGAAATGGCCTGGCAGCTTGAGGTTGTCCTTGGTTCTGATTTTGATTTGCAGCTTGAGGTGGTGGTTTATTTTTTTGGTATGGGGGCCTAGCTTGAATGTCTTGTCTTGAGGCTGATATGGTCTAGCACTTTGAGATTTTGTCTTTTGATAGTTACTAGCTCATTTCCAAGGTTACGTAGCTATTTCATAACCTCTTGCAATTCCTTTGAAGTATTTGAAGAAGTCAACGCCTCATTATTGCTTTGATTCCTAGGGGATGGAATGGGATTCAACTCTGGTGCTTGACCAGGATTGTAGGAATTCCCATATTTGGATAGAGAGGCATTGGTGGCCTTGGTGCAAGCTTGCCATCTTGGATCAAACGCAGTTCTACTGCTCACGATAGCTATGTCGTAGGCCCACGGCGGCGTTGTTCCTCCCATTGATTGGATCATCATGGCTATGTCGAATTTATAGCCTTTAAGAAATAAAGGAATGCTCCTTGGCGAGTTGGTTTAACGCTATTGGGATCTGTCCATGTCCGTTGGAATTTGAAGTTGAAATCTGCCATTTGTTCGTTAGGATCCTTTTGATTGTTGTCGGTGTTCCAATAAAGATAAATTGTCCGCCCTCTCCTGAATTGGCTGCAAAAAGCGAGAACAAAGTTGGTTCCATTCGCAATGACCACCTGCTTTATAAGGCTCCTAAACCATTGTAAGGCCTTACCTTTGAAAGATGAAGCCAACGACTTGACTGCAACATCCATTTCATTTATTTCGTGGATTGCACATGCATTAGCAATATCTGGATGTGATCGATAGGAGTAGTATGATTTTCTCTGTAAAATAGGGTATATTCTTTAGTGTTGCAAGCGGAATTTGATTACGAGCATTTAGGGCAAGTGGACTCTTTGCACCTGTGAAATTGAAAAAGGGATTCGGTGGTAGATGTGCCATTATGATTGGCCTAAGAACCACAGGTGGATGCGAGAAAAGGCCTACCGGGTGGAGGTGTAGACAAAGTCTGTTAGGTGGAGATGGTGATCTTTGTGGTCTTCTTCCTCTCCTTCCTCTTCACAGTGAAAGCTGCAAGTGGAAAAATAGCCCCTCTTCTCGAGTATTAGACCTAGTTTGAATTCTTCTCATATGCAGGCAACTTGTCTTTCTACACCCGCTAAATTCTATCCCCTTGAGTTGCAGGATGTGTTAGAAAGTGAGCCTCAAAAGGCTAGATTCTACCAAGTTACACACCAAACCTGACAATATTTAAAAAATAGAATTTTGAAAGACCTGTATTTTTGATATTTTAGAGTTTGGAACTTGATTTGGAATGATAGTCCTAAAATCAAAAATGCCGGACTTCCCGAAAACACAAAATCCGAAAATCAAAAAACCATAAAATTTTGAAAGTTAAAATATCAAAAATCTAAGAATACCCTTTTGAAGATTATCCCCCGATCTATCAACTGGTGAAATTTTGACTTGTTTTGAGCAAGTTAAGTCCTTGAAAATTGATTTCAAAGTTCAGCCTGGAAGGTGAAAAAAACTGAAACTGTAAAACCTGCAATTTTTAAGGCCGAATTTCATGAAAACTCCTTCAAATCTATGGAATGACCTATTGGTCCCACTTTGGTGTGCCAAAGCTGTGATGTTGAATTGCAGGCACCACAATATACTGCAACACGATGGGTTGAGACTCTCAGTGCGATTGCATAACATGGAGCTTTTCCCAAGTGTGGGACCTTGCGAAATTGGAAAAGCTCTCCGGATGAAGGCGGTTCCTATTCCTCTATTTAGATGCACAGTAGAAGATGCGAGAGGTTTAATAAAAACCTAATCTAACTTTCCAAGGAGACAGGGTAAGAAAATGCATGAAATAAAACCTAAACTACAAAGGTGATGCACCGAGGAATGAAGAACACCTGTCTTGCCAAATAAACACAGACCATTAAAATGCAATGCAAGATCATACACAGATAGCCAGATTCACAGTGAAAGATCAAAGGGATGCAAATGAATACGAGAGAGAGGGTTGAGAATCATCCACGACATGTGTTAATTTGCTCCAGGATTGATCTGACACTGCTGCAAAGGCCAAGAGGCAAAGATACATTACAGTTTCAAATGGGAGGTTTGAACTCCACAAGTTCACCTGCCAAAGAGAAGAAGGGAGGGGCAAAACAGAAATGTCCAACCTTTAGAAAGAAGCCCCTCCTTACAATTTATAGGAAGAATGAGAGAGAAAAGAGAGAGGAATTCCAAAACTACCCCAACCACCTCTAGATTGCACTTAACTATCTCATTATGGTGGTAGGTGAGAACCCCAGCGAACCCAAAAGTGGCGAACTGTATTTCAAATTTTTAAGAATTTGTTCTCACCCAATTAAATATATCCAGTCGTAGTTGGACAGAGGACCTCGTAAGCTTTCCGAAAAGTCCAACCTTGCATGAATCCGAGCTCCCAGTCAAAAGTTATGGCCATCGAATATCTCTGCGCTGGGTTTCCTTCTGTCGGCGCTCAAAATGTTGTGCCTCTTGAAGGTGCACCAACGGCACATTCATGTATGTGTCATCATCCTCTTTCATGCGTCAAGGCGCACCATTTACCACTGTCGACACTCTATGTCGTGCGTCCATTCTTTGCGCCTTGGGCGCTTTCATTTCCTCTGTCGACACTCGTGCGTGCACCCATTCTGTGTGCCTTGGGCGCACCATTTCCTCTGTCGACACTCCGTGTCGTGTGCCCGTCTCGTGCACCTTGGGCACACCATTTCCTTTATCGACACTCCATGTCGTCGCCCATGCTGTGCACCTTGGCGCACCATTTCCTCTATCGACACTCCTTGTCGTGCGCCCGTCGTCAATGCCTTGGGATGTGAGCTTCTTTGATTTCTCCATTCTCACCTTGTCTATATCTACCCGGGGAAGATATATACAACAATTCCTTTCTAACTTTCATCCCATCATAACAAATTTGGCTCATGTTATGCAAGCACAAGGTCCACCTTACACCGATGAGGAATATATTGTATAAATCAATCACTTCTATGAGATATGATTTTTATCAATAAATGTTTCCACAAATTTAATAACAATGAGGATCTTGAACCAATTAGATTTGAACTTGACATTGATGATCTTTTTAACACTCTTTTTAGTGATTAAGAAAAATGTTTATTTATGAATATAATTATGCCAATTTTAAGAATGTAAGCGACTATAATAAATATGTATGCACTAAGAATAAATCTAAGCTTGAACTAAATTAAGCTAGGAAATAATGAAACCCTAGTTGCAAAGAGGAGATAAAAGGACTTAGTTGTTTCGCAATTAAATCTGGATTGTGCCGCGATGTGGTGATGAACAAGAAGGTATAAGTGTGTCACGGAGCCTAGAAAATTGTGTAACTATTTGATTTTCTGGACTAAGGTGCCCAAGATGTGTCAAGGGCACCTACGAGCACTAGAGACTAGTTTTGGGAACCTATGTCTCCTAAAAACCTCAACAAACCTCCTTTGGAATCCAGCAAGACATTTGTTTTCCTTCACTCTTGGTTTGCTAGTAGTATGTCGCACAATGATGAGTCGATGTCGTTCTTAACTGCAATAAATATTTCACCTACAAAACCCTCAAAAGTGCATTAAATCCCAAAAAAGAAAAGAATGCAAATGAGGGGGTCGAACTATCCTCATATGTAGAACAAGTGGTCTTATGACTACATTTTGCATTACATTTGAGAACCAATGTATTTATGTGTGTGTGTGCAATGTGTGCCTAGGTGGCTTTTATGCGTGTCGCACTTGATAGCGAGCAATAGCTATATGTAGAAGATGTAAGTAGATGTGTGCATGGAATAGAATGAACTTCCCCTCCTACGAAGTGTATGTAAAATAATGCGTCCCTTTCCCTTGAATGGATGTTAGAATGAATTCTTGTATTCTCTTGAATAGCCTTTATATGCAACCTTAGGCGGTGATAGCTAATTCTTAGTGCCTTGTCCTTTATTATTTCCATGTAACTTTATCTTTATATGATTCCCTTCCTTGAATTTTGTAATTAACCACGAAAAGGCCTACTACCAAAAAGATAAGATGCCCAAACGTATAAAAAGAACCCAAAAGATGTGAACAAAGTGCAAAGAGGTCGGGCCTGCCTGCCTAGGGGACAGGGTGCCTAGCGTTGGCATCCTAGCTAGGCAGTGTCCATGATGAGAAATGCCGAACTATAAAAATATGGACTAGGAAAGAAATATTGTAAGAGAAAAAGTGGTAATAGATACTAAAGAAATATGGCCAAAGATATGGGTTGATTAGTACTCTTCTTACTTAGAAATCATATGAATAGTATTATGTGATCAAGACTAAATGGATACCGAACTACATGATTTTGTGTCTACATCTAGCTCTCATGTTATCCAACCTTCATTTCTTGACTATGTACTCTATTTATAGGTTCAAATTTTCTATTGAGGAGCGATTCCACACCTAAACCTCACTTTTCACACAAACACGAGAAGAAATATTGCTTCCCATATTTAGTTACATAATATCTATTTATTCCCCTCCATGGGGGAATTCTTGGATCACCCTTCATTATCTTTAGAGAATAGGTTTTCATTTATGCCCTCAAGGAGGGCTTAAAATACAAAAACATTCAAATATTTATACTAATACAAAATTAGCACCTATTATTATATAACATACATTGTTTGCACATTACATTATACATGTTTTTATTCCTTTAGTTTGATAGATAAAATTTCTTATTTACACACATGTGTTCACATGGTATATTGAGCATGATGTAGGAAATTCACAGTGGTACACGATGATAGTTTTTGGCCTCCTCTTTTCCCAAAATCCTAACCTCTAGGGGCATATACTTTTACATATTATCTCTAGGTGTTATATTTCCATTATAATTATTTTCTTTCCTCATTACACTTGGTTACATATCTATATTTTGTATTTGTTATCTTTTCAACTAACATGACTACCACATGTGTCTTTTTCAGTGCTTATAATTATTCATATCTATTTTTATATCATATGATATGTGTTTTTCATTATATTTAGATACACTTTCTTTTCATACATGTTTGATAGTTGTGTGTGTGTGTGTGTGCGTGTGTGTTTGTTTTCTACTCTGATTGTGGCCTAAGGGCCTTGTTTGTCTTATGACACCATGGGTGTCTTATGTTTGCAACATTATGTCATGTATGTGGTTGTGTGTCTCTTGTTTGCAATCTTAAAGTTGTTGATTGTCTTGCGACACGGTGAGTGTCCCATATTTAGAGGAATTTTTACCTTTTTGTGAGACTATTTGACATGGTTGCACTTGTTTCTACATTGTATGCTCTTTTTAATACTAAAAATAATTTTATATTGTTAGTATTGTTGTTTTTTTGCATTGATATTGTTCTTTTTATCATTCTTCGTGTTCTTGTTTATCTTTTTTTTCATCATGGTTTCTACCATGTCCTTATATGAGCATTTGTTCTTGGTGGCCACCACGTCATTCATTCAAAGGGTATATACAAATTATCATATACTTAGGTATGAGTGTACATATTTTATTTTGAGCCACATGCTCAAATTATTCATCACACACTCCTAAAAGAGAGGGAAAAGATTAGGGGTGTTATTCTAGATTTACTGAGTGAGATACAAACATCTTTCTAGGCTTGGAAATATGGAGGGTAGATAAAAATACTTCGAATTGGTTTCAAGATAACAATTTATCAAAATCTATAGGGGTCAAAAATTTAAATTCTATCCAAGACCGTATGGAAGGTTTTAACCCTATCATATGGTTTTCTTAGAGGAATCATTTTCTCCAGGATATTTCAACAATATCAATTTTTCATGACTATTACAACATTTTCATATGGTTTCATACTCAAATTAACTCAATTTGGTGAAAATTTAGGGGGCATGAAGTATCGATCTCCTCTTTCTCCATGGTACTTAGTTTCATCTTTATTTTTGCAAAGATGAGGGCCATGGGTATCCTTTCTCCAATTAGATTTCAACATGTGTTTATTTCTATTCAATTTCTACTTAGTTGTGTGACACATGGGAAGAGTATGGGGGAACTTATTTCTCTTTTCTATTGTGTGTCCTAAGTTACAAAATTGGGCTTATATCCATCCACAGGTGATATGATCCATAAAGTTGTGGAAAGTAATGAAGCGGATAAGTTCTTCATAGGAAAAACTTTCCTATCCTCTTTGCACTTAAGGGGAAGATATCATAGTTGTTGAATGAATTTGATACATGGTCTTCTTCCTTGGAGGGTGCTTCAACCCCTCTTTTTAATTCTTCTCTTTGGAATTCATGTGTTGGGTTGGTACACCTAGCACATCGACCTCTCCTCGAAAAAATTGGGGGCTGATCACCCCTAATTATTCATCGGATATCAAAAATAAAAGAATATATAAAGTACGAATAGAAGAACATTCCTCCATAAAAAAACATGTGTATACCTTCCATTATTTACATATTTTATCCCATTTCTTGTTGCACATTTATTTACATTACTTTCATTACATATTGAGTTAAATTTTAGTTTCCTATTTTGGGCATTAACTACACTCTTTGTTTCAGGTTTTATTTTGGAGCGTGCCAACACTAACACAATGGGATACTACAAAACAAATTATTTAAAGAAAAGAAAGAGTGTGTTTACACAATCAAGTATAAATTCAATTCATACTTAAAAGGGGAGAAAAAGTAAACACTAAAATTTTACAATCAATTCTTTAACACTGTTGATCTTGACATTTCGCACTTGTATGTACAAATTTGTTATCTTCACTCTTTATTATCACACCCTAATAGCTTTGTGATTACTCTCTTATATTTACGCATTTCTTTGGAATTAGTTTCTAAAGTTTAATTTCACAAAACAATCCTAGAAACATTCATCCTCAAACCGATAAGTTCAAAACATGATTTTTTTTTCCCGGTCAAAACCATTATTTTCTGAGTCACCGTTTCTACAAATCTACAAGCCAAACCTACTGTATGGTTCTGGAATAACATGTTTTGGGATTATTAATTCTATCCTATCACATTATTATGAGAAAATATATTCCCTTTTTTAGGCCTTTAATGACATAATAAAATTTAGAAGCATATACTGAAGCAAGTCAATCATACTTCATTAAGTAACCTATTACTTTAAAACTCCTCATATAAAAGAAAGCACAAAAAGACACTCGAAGATCCGTAAAAATGAAATAAATCATGTACATCCATTAGGGAAGCACCCTCTATAGGTATGAAGTCTCCTTTCAGGTCTAGGAGTCTCCATCTTCATTATACAAGCAATCAAAATGACCATTTCCATGTATTTTAGTAAGTTTGAGACTCAAGTAAAGCATTGTCAAAATATTGTTGTGAAATTCTAATTGCATTATGGTATATATCACATGCTAGGAGAATGACATGTGGTTTGATCCCTCTTTGGATTAGTGGTGACATCAATGGTGCACAAGGGTGCCCACAATCCACCTAACTTTATTTTGCAGGAATTCCTTCTTACACTACAAGGGTTTTAGGGTTTGAACATAGTTTATAGAGCCATTCTAAAGGTATGTAAAGAATACCGAAATAAAATGAAACTCATTTCCATCTATGAAAAGTACTCAAGAATTTGTAGATATACAAATCCCAAGCAGGTCCAAGAATGTATAGAAGGGTCTAGACCGTATGAACACTTATGACCTAGATTTATGGTTTTGATCGAGGCTCTACTCATATCATATTATTCCTAAGTTCACATCAACCAAAATCTTCCATAATCCACATAAAATCATCTAAGTGTAATTTTACCTTATATTTTTTATGTTTTCTAGATCAATCGTCACTTTGAAAAGTGTTATTCTGATTTGTGCAATTAATGTTGGAAGTTAATTAAATCAAAATATCCACTTCTAAAATTAGTTCGTCTTTTTTATGTATGTGAGTTACACATTATTAAAACATAAAAATGAATGAATAAATTCACTAAACAATAAAATCAAGAAGAAACAAAAGGAAGAAGTCATAATTATTAATTAATTACTTATTGACATATACTAAGACAAATTGATTATTACTTAGATACATGTTGGGTTGAAGAATTACAACCTAAAATAAAAATGCACATAAGGTTAGGGAATGCGGACATGGGGCACATAGAGTACGCACAAAAATGTAGTAGAGAAGGGCGTCTTTGAAAGTAGGAGGTTGAGACTTATTCATTTTTCTTAGAACGAGCTAAAGATATGTATGAGTGTGAGGCACACAAAGGCATGAAGACTTGAATAATAAGCAAATACTACTTTGGGATAAGTGGAAGATTAAACGATATGCAATTTTTGAGCTAATAATATGATTTGAACTAGGATTTAACTATAAGAGATCTATTATTAGAGAAGCTTGCATGCTTTTGTATTTATCTTGTAGTGGCACATGACTATTATTAGAATGCAACCTTTTTTGAGGATGCATAGATGGTGAAGGACAAGTCCTTGGCCCTATATATATGTATTGATTCACATAGATTCAAGATTCTATGAATTCTTGTAAGGTTATCTTTGCTTGGTTTATGAGTGCGCATGACTTAGGGTGATACTTTTATGTATGTATTTAGATTTTTGTTTACTGATGATTAATATAATGGATATTTATGGTTGGATATTGGTTATTGACATGTTTGTTTCTGGATCTTGTATGATAGATCTGATCTTAATTCTTGTTTAATCCTTCATGCACTATGGTGTGATCTAGATATAGTTTGTGTTATAATTTATACTTGATTACTTGTTATGGATCTTGAATATATGTGTGTTTATCATGCTAACTCCTTGACAAAGCTTCCATAAAAGAGAGATCTGGTACCCTTGCATGCTTCGGGTGAGTGATCAGCTTTTACGAGTGATGTGCTAGCGCACCTTGGGCTATTTGGTAAAAAAGGACTACAATTCAAAAAAATATAATTAATTACCTATATGAATAGGAAATCGAAATAGTTATGTCCTTAGTATCTCACTTAGTTTTCCCCTCAAATAAGCTAGTAAGCTGGAGGGGATACTTGGACGTCATGTACATCTCTCTATGTAGCATTTGTAGATGGTGGACTAACCATAAATGGCATAGATTTTTGCCTAGAATACCATTAAAGAAGGGAAATTTTCAAGACCCCCCAAAAAAAATTCGTAGAAATTTGTTGGTGAATCTAGGAAAATTGTTTTTCGCGTACGATGGAAAATCTAGGAAAATTAAATTTTGCGCTAATATTCCTCATCACCCGGTAGCATTTTTTTATGCTACCGACCGACAACATATATTATGTTGTCAACTAATAGTATATGATGTTGGCCAAAAATATATGTAATTTAAAAAAATCATTTTCTAACAATAGAAATTTAAAATGACCGACTTGATGAGAAATATGTCCTCACAAAATATGGCACAAAAAAAATCATGATTTTATGTGAAGAATTAAAAATTTTGCTAGTTTTGTATGGGATTTTTCTTTTTTTTTGAAATTTTTGATGTTAGCTGTTAAAATGATCATTTTAATGAGAAATATGTCCTCCCAAAATATGGTGCAAGAAAAAAACATTCCCATACTTTTTAAAAAAATTATGTCTATTCTATTGACAAGAGTAGCTTTTTGTATTCTACCGATCGATGAGCATATTTTATACTTGGTGACAAGATAAATATATGTTATCGAACAATATCATAAATATGATATCGACCAACAACATATATTTATGTTGTCATCCTGTAGCATATTTTATCTTTGCCGATCGACAACATAAATATATGTCATCGACATGAGTGTCACCATATATTTATGTTGTTGGATTTTATGCTATCAACCGGTAGCATATTTATGCTACATCCGACAACATATATTTATGTTGTTGGCTTTTATGCTATCGGTGACAACATAAATATATGTTTTCGACTAGTAGCATATTTATGCTACCTGATTGAAACATATAATTATGTTATCAATTGGTAGCATATTTTATGTTACTCACGATAGTATAAATATATGATACTAGCCGTAGCATATTTTATGCTCTTGGCTGATAACATATATTTATGTTGTCGATCACAATAGCGATATAAAATATGCTACCAAAATGTGACAATATTGAGGTGAATTTTGTGAATGTCTCTTTCACATGGATGTCAAATAACCCTTAAGATTAACTTGTACCTAGAAACTTTTTGCGAGTTATGCCTACTCCTTCTCGAAAATAATTTCTATTTCAAATTTAGAAAACTGGAATATTCATGAATTAACGAATATTTGCCACTAAAATTTTCCTTTCCGCAAAGTGGTATCACCAGGATTTAAAAATTGGCATGCAAGATATATAGATGTATTCAATGTAGATGCTCTCATACACATCCTCCCACAAGATGTACATGGATGCACCAAAAATTTAATGTCACCAACTAAACTTACGAAACCACTACCACAGAACCATCAAAACTATGATTATCACTACGACTCGAAGTACCATGGGTAGTGCCTATAGTATGAGAACTTTGTTTATCCCTAGTATGTCTCCCATGGGTAATACATGTATTTATTAGATTGGAAAGTGAATGAAGGTCTTTGTGCATGCATTGTGATGAATTTCACTATGGATGACAAGATTTACTTTATCTTCCAACCTCTCGAGGGATGGTTCTATACATTTTGGTCTCACCTAGAACCTAGTATCTCATATGATGACCTACCTAATCTTACGGTGATGCTTTATAAAATCAAAATAATTTGGCTTCCTACTAAGAAAAATTCACAATATAGTTTTTCATAAAAATACAATGAAACCTTGTTATTGTTACATAAAGGCTCTTTAAATACCATGTATCACCCATCCCAAAGTTTTTTTCATTTAAATTCATGATATCGCCCAATCTATGCTAATATGTTTTCTTCTCATTACAATGGATTATTACTTAGGATTACGAAACCAAGAAAAAAATTCTTGTTTTTATATTTTCATACCCTTTATGGCATCACATGACAATGCATTTGAACATATAATTATCTCGCATGCTTCATTTTCAATTTTTTTACATCTAATTGCCATGATTATTGTTTACTTTGTTGCAAAATTTTCCAACATATTTACAATGAACTATGCACATTGTTGGTTGAGGAATCATACAAACTATTTATGATTATTTCCAATTGTTATTGGTTTGCATTATATTGTTGTAATAATTCATCTTCTTCATGTCTATGGGCCTCTTATGGATTTCTAGGGTTTTCAGGTGGGTTTTCTTATGGATTATTAATATTTTATACATCTCCCCACATTTCCTTTAGAAAATTCCTCCACTAATAGATATTTCTAAACTAAAAACTAAAACATTTACTTTCAATTTCAAAACTCTTATTTTATTAAAAACAACAAATTAAAAAAAAATTAAATTAAAAAAAAATCACTTCCAGCTCATGGGAGACATGTTGATGCATGCGGGATGAAGTAAAATGGGCATGTAAGGTTTTGCATAGGGCATACATCCTTTGAATTTGAGCTCCAACCTCCTTTTAAGTCACGAGTTTGTAAAATATGAGCAAGTCCTCTATGTTTTTGGATTATCATCTACAAAAGGCATATACCCTTTGTAGTCAAAAGGTTATGTTTCCTTTTCTTTAAATAGGGCACACACCATTTTTACATCAACGAGCATACACCCTTTTACTTTGGATTTTCTAGACCTATTCAAATTAGGTTCGGGAAAAAATTATAAAGGACGTATACAATTTTCAAAGGGTGCATGCCCTTTCTAAAAATTTGAAATATTTGCCACAAAATTGAACCCCAACTTTTTGCATCTTCTCGATTGCCTTGAATTTGTGACTATAAATCCAACTTTAGGATGCCAAATTTAATATTGGTGACTTTCGGATGATGTAGAGGAGATTTTAGGGTTACAAAATTAATCATCCCGAGTACTTGGCGTAGATGATAAATGGGTAAGTGCACGAAGTTGGGGGCCAAAAAGAGGACAAGAATATGAAAAAAAGGCAAAATGGGCTCATGTTTTAATTTGTATGGCTCGGAATCACCGAAGCATAACGCGTTTTAAAGTACACAAAACGCATATGCGTTTCAAACTACACAAAATGCATACGCATTTCAAACAACACAAAATGCATACATGTTTCAAACAACACAAAACGCGTACACATTTTGTGTAGTATGGACCATGCATATGTGTTTTGGTGGTTTATACTTACAAAAATAAAAGTATAATATTTCTTTTATTATTTCTTATACTTTTATTATTTCTTATACTTTAAATTTATTTTAGTAAATATAAGAAATTAGGGTCACTCTACACCTTATGGAAGTGGTCTCGTAGCTCAACAATTATAATCTAGAAGATAGTTTTTCAAAATCTAATCTAGTCAATACTTACTCATTTTCAGGATTTCAGTAAAGGACCTAAAACTTTCGGGGCATATATATTGTATTCGGTCTTTGTTTTGGGAAAGCATATAGTCGGTTTTAGGTTTTTGACCTTCTAAAATGGATTTTGGCCCTACCATTGCTTGAATTGGTACTAATTTTTAAATTTGGTCCATAATTCACTTTAGTGACCATGAATTAACTCTATGATGTTTGTCTAGTTCTTACTAAAAAGAGATCCTCACTTTGTAGATAGAGGATTGTTCCTAAATGGGATTATTTTCCTATGGCCAAAATTAGGTGATTGTATTGTGCCTCCTTCTTAAGGTGTGATAACACTACTAGGTGTTGAATGACTTGTTATGAATAGTACCAAGTGAATTGCATTAAGTGAACTCAGATGATTTCTCATTCTTAGAAACATGGTGCTCCATATAAAGATCATCCCCTCACCTTTCCTAGCTCTAAAAGCATCCTTTCATGGAATCAAATTCATGATTCTCATATATGTTTTTTCTCATATGTCTCTTATGGAGACAAAAATGCATTAATACTTCAAAAATAATGGTCCTTAATAACTTGGTGACATGACTAGCTCATTTTAGCTTGTTCGAAGGGTGTTCAATTAACTAAAAATGTCCAAAACTGCCTTTTAGGTGATCAAAGGAAGTAGTCTCTCATAAAAACTAAATGAGTCGATTGATCACCTTAAACACTATTCCTTACACACTGAAACATGCTAAATGATCTTTTTAGGAATTTCCTTTGGGTGAGGGTTTATGATTTAGGGTTTACGGTTTAGGGCTCAGGGTTTAGGGTTTAGGGCTAAGGTTTTACGACTCAAGGTTTAGAGTTTAGGGTTTAAGGTTTAGTGTTTAAGGCTCATAGTTTAGATTTTAGGGTTTAGGGTTTAGGGCTCAGGGCTTAGGGTTCATGGTTTAGCATTTATGGTTTAGGGTTTTGAGTTTAGGGTTTATGGTTAAGGGTTAAGGGTTTAGGGTTTAGGGTTTAGGGCTCAAGGTTGAAGTTTAGGGGGTTGGGGGGTCAAGGTTGAGGATTTAGGGTTTATGGCTCAAGCTTTGGGTTTAGGGTTTATGGATCGGTTGAGGGTTGAGGTTTCGAGGTTTAGAGTTAGGGATTCAACGTTTAGTTTTTAGGGTTTAGGGTTGAGGGTTTATGTTTGAGGGTTCAGGTTTAGGGTTTTGTATTAGGGCTTATGGCTTAGGGCATAGGGTTCAGGCTTAGGGTTTAGGGATCAAGGTTTAGGGTTTAGGGGTCAGGGTTTAGGTTTTAGGATTTAGGGCTTAGAGTTTAGGGTTTAGGGCTTAGGGTTTACGGTATAGGGTTTATGGTTTAGGGTTTATGGTATAGGGTTTAGGGTTTAGGGTTTAAGGCTCGGGGTTTAAGGTTGAGGGTTCAAGATTTAGAGTTTATGGTTTAGGGTTTAATATTTAGGGTTTAGGGTTTAGGGTTGAGGATTTAGGGTTTACGGTTCGAAGGTTTAGGAGTTCGTGTTTAAGTTTAAAAGTTCGGGGTTCGGGGTTTAGGGAGCGAAAGGGTTCGGGGTTTAGGGATCGAGTTGAGGGTTTAGGGTTTAGGGTTGAGAGTTGAGGGTTTAGGGTTTAGGGTTCAAGGTTTAGTTTTTAGGGTTTAGGGTTAAGGTTTTATGTTTGAGGGTTCAAGGTTTAGGGTTTTTATTAGGGATTATGGCTTAGGGCCTAGGGTTTAGGGCTTAGGTTTTAGGGTTTAGGGCTCAAGTTTAGGGTTTAGGGGTCAAGGTTTAGGTTATAGGGTTTAGTGTTTAGGGTTTAGGATTTAGGGCTTAGAGTTTAGGGTTTAGGGCTTAGGGTTTATTGTATATGGTTTAGGGTTTACGGTGAGGTTTAAGGTTTAGGGTTGAGGATTTAGGGTTTACGGTTTAGGGTTTAAGAGTTAGGGTTTAAGGTTTAAAGGTCAGGGTTCATGGTTTAGGGTTTAGGGTTTAAGGCTCGAGGTTTAGGGTTTATGTTTTAGGGTTAAGGGTTTAGGTCACAAAGTTTAGGGTTTAGGGTTTATTGTTTAGGGCTTAGGGCTTAGGGCTTAGGGTTTAGGGTTTAGCATTTAGGGATTAGGGTTTAGGGTTTAGGGGTCAGGGTTTAGGGTTTATGATTTAGTTTTTAGGGTTTAGGGTTTAGGGTTTATGGACCTTTAGGATTTAACATTTAGGCCTTAAGGTTTAGGGTTTACAGTTTAGGGTTTAGGGTTTATTATGCATAGTTTAAGGTTTACAGTCGGGGTTCGGGGTTTAGAGTTATGGGTTTAAGGTTTAGGGGTTAGTTACGGGTTTAAGGTTTAGGGGTTAGAGATCAAGGCTCTAGATTTAGGGTTTAGGGCTCAAGGTTTAAGGTTTAGGGTTTAGGGCTCAAGGATTAGGGTGTAGGGTTCAAGGCTTAAGGTTTAGGGTTTATGGTTTAGGGTTCATGGTTTATGGCTTAAGGTTCGGGGTTCAGAGTTATTGGTTTAAGGTTTGGGGTTAGAGCTCGGGGCTTTGGATTTAGTATTTAGGGTTTAGGGCTTAGGGCTCAGGGTTTAGGGTCTAGGGTCAAGGGTTTAGGGTTATGGGTTTAGGGTTTAGGTTTTAGGGTTTAGTATTTAGTGTTTAGGGTTTAGGATTTTATTTTTTTAGGGTTTAGGGTTTATAGTTTAGGGTTTAGGTCTCATGGTTGAGGTTAAGGGTTAAGGTCATAGAGTTCACAGTTCATCGAATTTGTAGGCAAAACATTCAAAGAGAGTCATAAAAATTTGATGTTTTCATCTGTTGATATTTTAAAGGAGGGAAATGTCATATTCCTGATTGTCCAATCCTTCTAAAGATCCCAGTAGTCCTCAATCCTTGGATGTAGAGGAGACATCATTTACTTGGCTTCCATTTATAATGATAGAGATATTTGAAAATTCATATCATGACCTCTAAATCTATATGAATTTCAAGTTCTAGGAAATCACATCACACCTTTCACTAGGATTGATGAATAGCCCTATCTTTTTTTCAAGGTATTTTGAAAACATCCATGGGTTTATCATATAAGGAATTATCAATTAATGGAAGGTCACTAAGTCGTAGGCGATGTAACTCCCATTTACAACTAAATAAGAAAGATTTACTAGGTGATTGATAACCCCTTAGTGTTCTTAGTCATTCCCTGTTTCTATGCTTATTTTGAACACTTTAGGTAGTTCTGTCAAATTTACTATCCATTCCAAAGAGTAAACAATTGAACTTTATCTTTCTCGGGAGGAGAGGATACTACGGAAATTCAATTATGATCCTACACCTATGCATTGATATATTCTATATGTTTCTTTTGTTTCCTTCAAAAATTTTTTTGTTGTGATGGTTATTTTTTCCAACTTCCAATGGGTCATCCTGGCTTGCATAATACCATACATGGAAATATGAGAAATGTGAAATTTGTTTCAGAGTTTGAATAAATTTACATTCAAGAGTGCAAGTATATGTGGGAAGAAACAAGTTCGGAAGAGATGTGTAATATATGAATTACAAGGCACAAGGTAGATGTCATATCCATTTAGTTACTTGTCCCATCTCTCATAAACAAGGTAGTTTTATAAGCGAGACTCAATGATGGTTCTAGGTAGGAGACTAGGAAATATCAATGAAAAATGGTTTGGGGTTTAGGGTTTAAGGCTCATGGTTCAAGGTTTAAGGTTTAGGGTTCACGGTTTAGGGTTCAAAGTTTAGGGTTATGGTTTAGGATTTAGGTTTTAAGTTTAGGGTTTAGGGTTTAGTGTCTAAGATTAGGGTTTACAGATTAAGGTTAAGGATTTAGGGTTTAGGGTTTAGGGTTAAGGATTTAGTGTTTAGGGATAAGGGTTTAGGGTTTATGGTTTCTGGTTTAGGGTTTATGGTTTAGGATTTAATGTTTAGGGATTAAGGTTTAGGGTTTATGGTTTAGGGATTGTGGTTTAGGGTTTAGGGTTTAGGGGTTAGGGGTTAGGGGTTAGGGTATATGGTCTAGGGTTTAGGGTTTAGATTTTAGGGCTCGGGGATAAAATTTTAGGGAGTTCGGTTTAGGGTTTAGGGTATAGGATTTAGTGTTTAAGGTTTAGGGTTTAGGGGTCAGGGTTTAGGGTTTAAGATTTAGTTTTTATGGTTGAGGGTTTATTGTTTAGCATTTAGGGCTCATGGTTCATGGTTCATGGTTTAGGGTTTAGGGTTTAGGGTTTAGGGTTTAGGGTTTAGGGATCACGAGTAAGGGCTGAATGTTTAAAGTTTAGGGTTTAGGGTTTAGGTTTTAGGGTCTAGGGATCATGGTTAATGGTTTAGGGTTTGGGTTTAGGGCTCAAGGTTTACAATTTAGTGTTTAAGTTTATGGCCTATGGTTTAGGGTTTCGATTATAGAAGTTAAGTGCTAAAATACTTAAGGTTGAATGCTTTAAAATCTTGAAAATTTACCTATGTCTTGACCATATTATACTTTTAAAAACTATCTCCTAAACCATGACTCATGGATCGTGAGACTAATTCCATAAAGTGCAGAGTGACCCTAATTTCTTATATTTACATAAATAAATTTAAAGTATAAGAAATAATAAAATATAAATAATAATAAATGAAAATCTTATGTTTTGTAACTCATACGCATTTTGTGGTTTCTCTTTTCCCGAGTCATTCCTCCAGGCTTGGGATCTAGTTTGATCCCCATGCCATGCGGTATGGACTTCCGCACAAACACAACAAACAATGTGTTTTTACAAGAAAATCTAAAATGCCACTTCCTCTATGATAAATCAAAATAAAATAATTGATCCATTTTAAAAAATTATACCACGAGGTAGAGCGAGTCTCTTCTTTCTAAAACTATAATTTTTCAAATTTTAAACTAATATAAGATTTCCATTTTATTTATTTTCTAACTATGCCTTTTTACGACATTTTTTAAAGTGTAAATATGTCTATCTTTCATGGTGTATTTTTTTAAGTGATTGAAATTTAAAAACAATTATACTAGCCCAAACTAGGCATAATTCTATACATATTCAAAAAAAAAAATTCTAATTTTCGATATTTTAAAAGAGGTAGTTAGGGGGTGGGCACGGTCGGAGCTCCATTATTTTTCAAAACATAAAAATTTTGTACTAGAAAAATCATAAATAAAAAATAATTCGCTAAAAATACTTTAAAAATGGATCCCAAACTAGATGATCCTAGTTATCTTTCTTCCAAAGGGTTTTCAAAAATACTAAATGGTGCTCAAAAAATGGTGGGGGGCACGGAAGTCACTCGATTATGTTTTCTTAACAAAAATAGGAGCATCTGTTGGTATTTCAGTTGTTTGACCCACTTGAACTTATCCGTTTTCAATAAAAAAATTTAGATTAGGAACTAGATTAAAAATTCTAGGATTCATATTTCTACAACATTTTCCAATTTTGAGTGTAACTATTTCCAAAAACTCGTCAAGTTGAAGTTTTTTTCTTAGAAAAATGCGTCCACTTAAGACCCCCTTTTAGCCCCCAACTTGGTGCACTCACCCAAATATTACAATGACACAAATGAAGAGGTATACTAATGATGTTTATAATGTTAACACTTTTTCGTACATTGAAACTCTTTTGTGAAAATAATGTCAGTTCCATAAACATGGTTACATTAGCAAATATTAAAATTTGGAATTTAACATTTCTTTGTGTTTCAATTATTATTTTTTGTGTGAAAAATGACATAATGGTAATTTTTACGAAGCTATTCTTACAATTTAATGTTAAAATTAAGTTAAAGAAACAAGTTTATATTTTTAAAACAAATATGAAAGTTCATTTTTACTAAAAACTAAAACTTAATAAATCATTGTATAGATATAAATTTTTATTCTGTTAAATTATATTTTTAAGGAATAATTATATAATACCAATTTAGGTTATATATATATTAAATTTAAAATAAAGAACTGATAAAATTTCATAATTTAAAAAATAATTATACACTTTAGTTGTATTAAAAAAACTACAATATCAAAATTCAATAATCTCCAATGGCTTGATGCTAAAATCAATAGTGACATGGTTCCGATGCTAGCAAGTTTATTTCAAATTTAGAATCTATGACATGGAAAACAAATGCTAAATGTCATCTAGTAAACCAATGGCACAAAAATTTTTACCATCAAAACAACCCATTTTCAAAATATCATGTCAAAACTAAAATTGAATTTTTGATGGTAATATATTTGTAACACTAATTTTATTGAAAGAAACAACATAAAAAATGGCACTAAATCTCCTCTAAACACCATCATTTAATGTCCGACAAAAAAACATTTGACTTTTAAAAGTTTCATTTAATGTCATAGTTATGGCACAATTTAGTACTAGAGAAATTCAATACATTAGGAATAAAAAAAAATAATGCTTAGAAAATTGTGAATATAAAATTAAAAATTGGCAATATTCTAGTGTAAAAATATAAATATTTAAAATTTATCTTAACATGGTTTTGTTCATTTCATTTGAGCCTTATACATCCCTTCTCAAATGCCAATGTTTCCCAATGTTTATAGTTGTGTAAAAATAAAATTGAGAAATTCTTCCTTTGAGTATGACTAAAAATGAGAATAGTTCAATAACTTGGAAATCTCAACTATAACATGGTATATTCCTCTCATAATAAATCCATTTTGTTGAAGTGGTTGGAACTTTTTTAAAGATGGCTATTTTTATTTAGTAATTTTTTTTTTTTTTTTGAAAATGTTCTACTTTATAGAATTAGATGGTATAGCTTATTTTGGTCTTAGAATTTAGAGTTTGCATGAGTTTTCCCTTTAATGAATACAACTGACACATATTTATATTAAGAATATTCTCAACACACATATTACGATAGAAATAAAAGAGATGAAATACTTTGAGAAACCTCTAGATCATCATCTTCAAATATGATGGTTCCCATAATAGTTACATGTAATATATCCCTTCTTAAAATTAAACCATATATGTACTTTTCTAGTGTTCTAAAATTTAAATTAAAAAAGTTCATGTAAGTGATCTTATTGTATAATGGTTCAAAACTACTTGGAAACGTTAAAAATTAAATATAAAATGAAATAATTTAGCTTCAATGACCCTAATAAAAATAAATATCTACCTAATTAATATCAAAAATTAAATTTCCTTTTATTAGTAACAAAAAAATAGGAGGAAACTACTGACATATCAATTAAATAAGTGATAGAAGATGCATCAACAAACACACACAACTAACATTCAATATCCCTTACTAATGGGGAATCATAAACATATAATAACAATATACATAAGGAAAACTAAGGTGATTTGCTAAATTTAAATGACATAAAAATATATGAACCAATGGAAATAGTAGAAAGCAAGGTGTACTAGACTATGAATGTTAGATAGCTCATTTTATTGTTGTCTATTGTAAAAGAATCAATCCCACCATGAGGGTACCTAAAAGATAACATTTACAAGACTTTGTAATGCACCCTTGAATCATTGTGTCACAAGCATATATAAAGCTTTTGGTCAAGAGAAACGCACTACTCCCAAGAAAATATCCTTCAAGATTGAAAAATTCCTCGTCTTCTTCTTCTTTTCATAATCCTTTGGAAGTAATAAGCTAAAAAACATGTTGTTTTAAAAAAATATAGGAAATCACAATGTGAATAAGTCAGAAAACCCAAAATTGGTGATTTCCATGGTATAGTTACAAAATTATCGATCCTAATTATTTAATATGTGAAGTAAAGAAGAAGACACTATAATTTATACGTTAGCGTAGATTTTAAATCGACATAGAAAATGTTGTCTAGACATGTAAATTAGAAAACATTGTAATTTTTGTTATGTCACCATTGATGTGAAATCACAACACCCATAAATATGTGTAACTCGGTGGGTTGAGACTCTCGGTGTGATTGCATAACATGGAGCATCTCTCAAAGTCAGGACTTTACAAATCGAGAGAGATCTCCGGTTGAAGGTCAGATTCCTATTCCTCTCTTCGGTGGACACATTCATATTGTAAAGGATCTACTCTAAAACCTAATCTAATTTGCCAAGGAGATAGGGTTTAGAAAATAAAGAAAATAAACCTAAACTAGAAAAGGTGATGCACCAAAGGAATGTTGGACACCTACTTTGCATTAAATACAAACCATCAAAACTGTAACAAAACCACCATACAAAAATAACCAAACTACAATGAGAGATCCAAGTAAGTAATAAACATAAGAGAGGGTTGAAATCATCCACATACTTATCTTATTGCTCCAAAATTGATACAATGCATTATAATAGCCAAGAGACAAGATTGCATTACAATTTGAATGGGAGGTTCAAAACTCCACAAATTCTCATGCAGAACAGAGAATAAGGGAGGGTGCAAAGAAAAACTATTCAACCCTTTTTAAATTGTCCCTCCCTTATGATATATAGAAGAATGAGAGAAAAAGAGGGAAAAATTGAATCTTTCTTCAGCCACTCCTAAAAGAGCATTAAATTCACCTACTCCATGATGGGTTCTACTACAAACCCATGCCTCCATGTGTTATTCCTTGTTGGGAAAAAAAGAAGCCCATACTTCATTATGGTTATAGTGAGAAGCTTTAGAGTTGAGTTGAGTAGACATTGAGAGCTTTCCAAAAAGTCCTCTCTTGCTCAAATCTAAACTTCAAGTCAAAAGTTATGGCTGTCTGAAGGTCGAGGTCGGGCGTTTAACATGGGCTCACAATATTTAAAAGAGTCTTATCCATACAATATCCACATGGCAGCCCCGCGCATCCTAAGATTTCACCTCCCTCCTTTCACTCTTGAAGTTACACTGAACTGACACTGTGGCATCATCCGCGGACCTACTTTGTTTCCTTTGTGTTCTTCCTAAGTCCCTTCTGCTTGGCGAAGACACTATTTCTGACTCTAGACATGTGGAGGGCTAACGCACTTTAGACCTACCTTCAGATTTTTCTTTTGAAGTTACGCTGATGAGGCAAGCGGAGGCTTCCGCTGGCCTATCCCAAGCTTGGAATTTTCAATGGCCGGTGAAACCTTTCTTGGGCCTTGATTACGTTGAGGGTTGGCGCTCATTTGGGGACCGCCTTTTAGATCCTACCTCTGAAGTTGCACTGAGTTGACACATGGAGGCTTCCGCTTGTCTTTAGACTTTTCAACAGCTGACTCTATCTTTCCTGCCCATTTAGGAACAACTTGTTGGACCCTAGACACATGGAGAGTCTACACACATTTTAGACCCTCTTTGGACTAACGATGAAGGTACATAAAAGAGACACGTGGAGCTTCCTACTGACTCTTGTATACTTAGCCGATTCAAGGCCAACTCTACCTTTTCATACTTTGACCACATGGAGGGCCTGCGCTTATTTGGGGTCTGACTCCGGATTTTAACTTTGGAGTTGCACCAAGATGACATGTGGAGGTTTCCGCTGGTCATTATAATTTTCAATGACTGAATTTTTCTTTCCCACCCATTTAGGAACAATTAGTTTGACCGAGACACATGGAGAGTCTACGCACATTTGAAGATCTTGCCCTGACCTTTGGAGGTGCGTCGTTGAGACACGTGGAGGTTTACGTGGTTCCTTTTCTTTACTTCAGGTTGAATCATTATGGCTTCGATTTTGGGATCGAATGTGAGCCCACACGATTGGGCCGACCCCTCCATTTCTCCTATGCAAGGTCATGTTCAACCAATTTTTCCCAAGTGAAAAATTGATAATAATTTGGCAACTTGCGGGATCACAACCTCAGGTTAATGGATCGAGTGCATTTGAAGTATCCATTGGGCACGGAGTCATGAATGATAGCGTGATATTGATCCTGTTCTTGGAACTTGAATCGACTGCTTGAACTTGGTGACCCTGAACCTATTCCGCTATCCACACTCTCAATTTTCATAAGAAAATCTTGAAGATGAGATTTCTGAGAGTAGAAAATTGTCTTGACCTAGGGTTTTCAGCTGTTCCTAAAATGGACTACTACAACATTCACACAGGCACATCAAACTGTATAATGATACAACCTTGGAGCAACAAAACCTATGCTGAAGTACTTAGGAAATTGAAACCTATACTACAACAAGACAATGTGCATACACACTTAGAGGAATTAAAATCCTAGGCTAATATTTACAAGGGTGAAACCTTTCCTTTCAGTAGCAATGTTTGAGATAGATTTCATTAACCAGAATCGAAGCTCCTCTCCATCTAATGTAGACAATTAGAAGGCATTGCTACTTTTACATCCTGTAACCATGTAGGGGCCACTCCAAATGGCATCAAACTTTGAATGTTTGCTAGGTTTTTCCCGATCTGCATCCCACTTTAGAACTAGGTCCCCTTCTTGAAAGGTCCTTGTTATTGCTTTCTTGTCAAAACATATTTTGATTGAGGTCTAATCTTTCTCTATCATTTGGACTGCATGTTCCCCAATCTCTTCCAGTTCCATCATCTCTATATATCTAGCCTCCATTGGTTCAAACTCATATAATTCCAAATGCTTCATGAGCTCTAATGTAGGGAGCTCTAATGATATAGGCAACACCACCTCTTTCCCATAGACCAAGCTTATAAGGGGAATTACCTGTAGACCTCTTTGGTGTGATCCATCAGCCCATAATGCTGATTTGAGCTTGTTATGCCATGTCCTCTGGTTTTCATCAAGAGTTCTTCTAATGATTCTTAGTAAATTCTTATTTGTGGACTCTTCCTGCCCATTACCTTGTGGGTAATAGTTTGAAGAGGTGCTCAAGTAGGTTCCATTCTTGACAACCCATTCTATGATCTGGAACCTAGGAATGCACAATGCATTGTCTAATATGATAGTGGTGGTACACCAAACCTAGTCACTATTCCTTCATAGAAGTCTAGTATGCTAGACTCGTTGGCCTCTTTGAGTGCTACCACCTCAGTCCACTTGGTGAAATAGTCCATTGTTGTGAGTATCCACTTGTGACCTTGGCTTGAATTTGGATTGATGACCCCAATGAAGTCCAATCCCATTGCATGAATGGTTGGTTGACTGAGATTGGATGCAATGGGAGTGCTGCTAACCTTTCTTTCCCCATGAAGAACATGCATTTCTTGCATTTCTTGATCCATGTGGGCAAGTAATAACCTGCCTCATTATCTTGAGAGCTATTACCCATGGAGAAAAATGACCTCTTACTTCTCCATCATGGATATCTCATGTAATATATCTTCTCAATTGATCCATTTCAATACATCTTAGTAGAACACCATTGATGTCCCTTTTGAACAAAACATCATCAACAAGCACATATGGAATGGCTTGTAATCTAAAGTATCTCCTCTTTTCTTTGCTCATTTCTGGAGGGCACAAACCTATTTGGAGATAATGCACCAAGTCTTGAGTCCAACATGGAATGGGAGCATCGTTAGCTAGTTGTTCTTGATTATTTTGTAGTAACATGACAACCTCTTCTTCATCTGTTGACTCAGCTTGTTATTTGGAAGCGAGTTTCTCACATAGACCTTTTCCAAAACCATCTTAGTCACTTTGATTTCAATATCATATTCCATTACCCAAGTGATCCAACCTTCTCTCTTCTCATTCAAATCCTTGTTTAGGAGAAATTCCTTGACACCAGCATGAGACACTAGTAGTTGAATCTTGTTGTTTGAGACCAAGTGTCTGAACTTCTTCAAACTCCTAATGACAACAAGGACATGTTTCTTAATGAAAGAGTACCTTACTTCATAATCTTCCAGACTTGGTTGAAGAATGCTATGGGTATTCTAAACCTTCTCTATTTAGCTATACCAAGATAATTGAGATTGTGTTTGGCCCTCCAAAAGCATAGAGCATGAAATTTTTTGAAAAGTCTTGATTAATAAGAGTTGGGGCTTGTGATATTGCATGCTTGATAGCCTCAAAACTCTCTTTGCCTTTTGTTTTCCATTTGAATTCGATGACTCTTTCTCAACATTATTGTTAAAGGTTTCATAAGAGTGGCAAAATCAGGAAAAAATCTTCGAACAAAATTAATCCTTCCCAAGAAGCTTTGGAGAGATTTCTTGTGATGTGGTAATGGAAGTGTTCTAATGGCTTCAACTCTTTTGGGATCAATTTTTAACCCTTCTCTTGAGACAATGTGGCCCAAAATTTTCCCTCGTGTGCCAAGAATACACACTTCTTGGGATTCAATGACACTCTGAACCTTCTACACCTCTAAATACTTGCTCTGAGGTGAAAGAGGTGGTCTTTGCATTCTTTGAGAAGACAGTGATATCATCTAGATATATCAACACTATCTTGTTGATTAAGCCTTTGAACGCCATATCCATAGCTCACTAAAACATTTCTCCAACATTTGACAATCCAAATGACATCTTCTTATAAGTGTATGTGCCCCATTTCGTTGGTGAAGGTTGTCTTGAACTTATCTTCTTATTTTACCATTATCTGATTGTAGCCTAATAGCCATCTAAAAAGAAAACCTTTCAGAACCAGCTACCACCTGCAAGATTTGTTCCATTGATGGAAGTGGATAATGATCCTTGAGTGATGCTCTATTCGATCACGAAGTCTACACACAATCTGATTTCCCCATTTCTCTTTCTCACCGCACCAAGTTTGCAACCCAACTTGAATGTTTGATAGGGAAGATGATGCTAGCTTCAATCAACTTGTTTAACTCTTTCCTCATGAGAGGTTCAATGTGAGGATTTACCACCCTTTTCTTTTGTCTGATAGGTTTAGATCCTGGATCCAGCTCAATAGTATGTTGTGCCAAATTTGGGTTGAAACCTCTTAAATCCTTATAAGTCCATGCAAAGACATCTGGGAATTCTTGAAAAAGTTGAACAAATTCATTTTTTCTTGTTGGGTACTTACCTTGCCAATTTGCAATGTCTTTCCTTCATCTATTGAAATAGGCTCTAAATCTTCACCCTTTACCTGAATGTTTTCCTTCTCCTTCCGGAATTAGTCATTTGGGTTGAAGATATATTCCTAATGTTACTAAACCCTTTGGTAATTTTTAGTCTCAATCTGCACTACTTGGTCCCCATACTTGTTGCTCTAATTATCTTGATTCCTAGTTGAGAATTTGGCCTCTTCTATAGAAATTGATCTTTTGATCATTCTCAAAACTTGCCAACTTGTGTTATTATCTAGAACAACTGGTCTTACTACCACCTTAATATGTGGTTGTATTTTTCTCTTTTGATACTTTTACCATATAAATGTTTCTCCAATTGCTAAGCCTATCTATTTGTTGCTTCATTCTTCTTTCTTGGGATGGAATTGATGTTAAAAGCTTCAAAATCTTCAATGAGATCCCATACCCGATTTTTGTAGTTCTTGAGTAGATCATTCTTGGTAACATTTTGTCCTCTGACTTGATTCACAATTAGCTCACTATCACCAAATACTTGTAAGTTTTTAATGCCTCTCTTTCTTGCCCAATGTAATCCATGGATTAAGGCTTCATACTCAGCTATGTTGTTTGAGCAAGCAAACTGGAAATAGAAAGTTGAGTAGTATTTTATACCTTGTGGTGAAATGAGCATAGCTCCTCCTCCTGTGCCTTGTCTACTTCTTGAGCCATCAAAGAATAACTGCCATACTTCGTTATCATCTTTGTGGTCTTGGCTTGGTGATGCTAGGAAGAGGTTGAATCTCTTCATGCAAAATAATAGAATCCTAAACTCAGATTCTTCCATTTCTTTGTAAGGGTCAAAAGCATGTCTCTTGTTTTCCCACTCATCAAGGGTCAAGTCTAGAATGCATCCGATTTTGGTATCTGCTTCATGGGTGCTTGGATGATCTTCTTTATCAAAATCTAAACAATTCACATTGATTGGACTCGGTGTGTGAGGCTCTATGTGAAATTTTGTGATGGGCTCAGATCTGATTATAGCCTTAGCTCCATACCTTGTTCTGAATAGCATGTGTGACCAATTTGCTTTGATAGATATCCACCAATTTTGGCAGTGAAGTCTCTTGAAAAGCACAATGCAAAGAGTGGTGGTAAGTCTATGATTGATACATCTTACAAGATGGTCACATTGGGACATGCATGTAATGTGAGGCTCAAATCTTTGATTAATCCAATGTTTTTTACCATCCCATCCAATTACACCACACCTTTAGAGATGAATTCATATTAAAGACCTAGTTGATCAACTATTTATTTTGGCATGACTGAGCTACTTGCTCCCGAATCAATCATGCAATTATGCACTAACTTGTCTCCAATGATCAATGAGATATGGGATGGGGGTTTAAAGTTTTACCTTGGTTGGTTTCCATGATTTCCTTCTTGATGAGATGCATTGGTGAGCACTTTTTCTTGTTGATTGGGTGGTTGATTTGATGCTAACCAATTTTCCATAGCAGCTTGCAATAGGTCTCTTTGTCTGGGATAGCCAATGAATCCCACATCAAGATGTTTACATTCATTTTCTTCATTTTCTCAATAATGTTGAATGGAGATGAGCCATATTTCTCTTCCCCTTGCTTTGCACATTCTTCTCTTGACACATGGGCTTTATTATAACCAGCACTTGAGCTGGTCTACAAGGTGGCTTGGGATGACCTTGCACATTGAGAGTGGTACTTTGATTGTTAACACCTTGTGGAGTAAGGAGGCTGTGGAAAACATTTGAATTGGATGAATTTCCTTCTCCAATATTTATTTTCTTGGACCGTGTATTGGTTGCTACACTTTGAGAAGGGTTTGATTTATACCACATAAATCTTCAACCTTGCCGATTGATAAGTGTGGTCTCATTTGGAGGTACCTCTTGTTGATTTCCTTCTTGGTTTGTCTCTTGTTCCACACCAATTTTTGTCACCATAAGAGCTTGATTCAAAGCACCATTAAAACACATTGACTCATGTGAGGCATATTACAGGGTTAACACCAATCGTACCCATGTCTTGATGTTGTTTTGTGTTACACTCGGTACAAGGATCTTGATGTTGAAGCCACATTTGGATCATATGGTCAGAATTTCCTATTAGCTTGAGGTTTTCCTTGGCTCTGGTTTGATTTCTAGCCTAAGTTGGTGGTTTATTTTTTTGGTATGGGGGTCTAGCTTGATATTGATTTGGAGGTTGATATGGTCTAGAACTTTGGGCTTGCTATCTCTTGATAGTCACTAGCTCATTTCCTAGGTTTTGTAGTTGTTTCATGACCTCCTGCAAATATTTTGAAGTGCCAGAAGATGAGGTAGAAGCCTCACTTGAATCATGATTTCTTTGGGGTAGGAATGGGAGCTAATGTGGTGCTTGACTAGTGCTGGGAGTTCCTAGTTCTTGATATAGAGGCATAGGCGGCCTAGGTGCAAGTTTACCATCTTGAATTAAACAATTTTCAGCTCTAATAGAAATGTTATAGGATATGGGTAAAGTTCTACCTCCCATGGATTGAATCATCATAGAAATATCAGAATTTAAAGCTTTAAGGAAGTATAGAAAGCACCTTCAAACTTGTTGGTCTCACGGCCAACGGAATCCTATCCACATTTGCTGGAATCTGAAGTTGAAGTCATTCAACTGCTCATTAGGATCCCTCTTGATTTTTTTCAACTACTCCAACAAGGACAAATTATCCCCCTTTTCTCCAAATTGATTGTGGAGAGCTATGCATAAATGGTCCCAATTCTGGATGGATCCCGCGGTTAAACTTTTGAACCACTACAAAGCTTTACCCTTAAAGGAGGATGCCAACAACTTGATAGCTATGTCCATTTGAGAAATCTCATGAATTACATAGACATTTGCAATATCCTGGATGTGATCAATCGGAGTCGTCTGGTTCTCTCCAGTAAAATATGGAATGCTCTTTAGTGTTGCAACTGGAACTAGATTTTGTGCATTGAGAGCCAGTGGGCTGCTGCCAATGAAGTTGACGTAGGGGTTGGGTTGTGCCATCCTGATTGGTCGAGAGAATCTAGTCGATTGAATGAAAGGCCTACTAGGTGGAGGTGTTGACAAGGTTCTACCTGGTGGAGATGGAGACCTTTGAGCTCTTCTTCCCCTCCTTGCTCTATCTGGGGATAAATGTAGATAGAAAAATAGCCCCTCCTCTCTAGTTCTTGACCTTGTTTGTATTATTCTCATGAATTTGATAGACTTGGATTGATGAAACCAATAGATTTTGCCTTTGAGTGAAAAAGGCATGTGTAATTTGCTTTTAAAATCCTCTAAAGGATGAATTTTACAAGACAACACACATCAATCTTGTACATAAAAATGAAGACTTCTGTCCCACCGGGTGTGCCAAAACTATTGATGCAAAATCACAACACCCCTCGAATGTCTTGCAACTCGATGGGTTGAGACTCTCAGTGTGATTACATAACATGGAGCATCTCTCAAAGTGTGGGACTTTGCAAATCGAGAGAGCTCTCTGGATGAAGGCTAGTTCCTATTCCTCTATTTAGGTGCACATGTTCATATTGCAGAGGATCTATTCTAAAACCTACTCTAATTTTCCAAGGAGATAGGGTTAAAGATATGCAAGAAAATAAACCTAAACTAACAAAGGTGATGCACTAAAGGAATGTTGGACACCTTATTTGAAATTAAACAAAAACCAGTAAAATTATAACACAACCACCATACACAGATAACCAAACTACAATGAGATACCAGGCAGATGCAATGAACACAAGAGAGGGTTGAAATCATCCATAGACTTATCTTATTGCTCCAAAATTGATATAGTGCATTACAGTAGCCAAGAGGTAGAAATTGCATTACAATTTGAATGGGAGGTTTGAAACTCCACAAATTTACCTGCAGAATAGAGAAGAAGGGAGGGCATAAAGAAAAATTGTCCAACCCTTTGAAAATTTCCCCTCCTTACAATATATAGGAATAATTAGAGAAGGAGATAGAAGAAATCTAAATTATTGTTCAACCACCCCAAAAGAGAAATGAATTCCTCCTTGCAACAATGATGGGTTTCTCTACAAACCCATGCCTCCATTTCCTTATTTGTTGGGAAAGAAAGGAATCCCATACTCCATTATGGTGGTAGGTGAGAATCTTAACAATGACTTATATTTAAGGATATCTAGTTGAGCAGAACATCAAGAGATTTCCAAAAGTCTCCTTTTGTTCAAATCCAAGCTCCTAGTCAAAAGTTATGGCCATCTAAAGGTCTAGGTCAGGCGTTTAACGAGGGCTCATAATATTTAAAAGAGTCTTATTCCATGCAAGATCCACGTGGCAGCCCCATGCCTTAAGACTTCACCCCCCTCCCTTCACTCTTGAAGTTAAGCCAAACTGACATGTGGCATCATCATGCTGGCTGCTCTGTTTCCTTCACATTTTACCTATGTCCATTATGCTTAGAAAGACACTACATCTTACCCTAGACACGTGGAGGGCTAGCACATGTTTAGGGACATGCCTCGGGATTTTTCTTTTGAAGTTGTGCTTGATGAGGCACATGGAGGATTCTCTTGGCCTATCCCAAGTTTGGAATTTTCAATGGCCGGTGAAACCTTTATCGACCCGACCACGTGGAGAGGTGTGTCACTTGGGGACCGCCTTTTACATCTTACCTCTAAAGTTACATCGAGCAAGACATGGAGGCTTCCATTGGTCCTTAGAATTTTCAACGGGTGACTCTATATTTTTCACCCATTTAGGATCAACTTGTTAGACCTAGACATGTGAAGATTCTATGCACATTAGGAGACCCTACTTCGACTTGGCTTTTGGAGGTGTGCCATTGAGACGTGTGGAGGCTTCTACTAGCTCTTTTATACTTAGCCGATTCATGGGCCAGGTCTTCCTTTTCAAACTTTTTCCACATGGAGGGCCTCCGCTTGTTTGGGGTCTACCTCTATATTTTAACTCCGAGTTGTGCCGAGATGACACGTGAAGTGTTCCATTGCTGGTCCTTAGAATTTTCAACAAATTGGCGCAAATTTTTCAAAATCTTTGGCCACGTGGAGAGCTGCACTGCGCTAGCTTGAGAACCCCACTTTGGATATTTCCTTGGAGTTGTACTGATAAGGCATGTGGCACCTTTCCTTTTCTTTTCTTTGGTTTGAATCATTCGGACTTGATTTTGGGATCGAATGTGAGCCCACACGATTGGGGCAATGACCACTCCATTTCTCTTGTGTAAGGTAGCATTCGATTAATTTTTCCCGAGGGGTAAAATTGGATAATAATCACCTAACTTTTAGAAGACAATAATATAACAATGGCGATGGTGATATTATTATTTGACTTTATTTCTCAAAGACTATTCAAGAAGAAAATGAATTAGATTCTATTAGGCATTGTGAAGCTAAAATGGAAAAATACAAAGATGATCGGTGATGAGTGATCGTGGTGGTATAGATTTAGCATTCTTCACGCCTTAGTTTAAGATGATCGAGAAGGGACCAACATTTAATTCCTATTTTCTACAACAAAATCAATTAATGCCATCGTTCACCAATACCAGTACTACATTTTTCAACTCCCTCATACATGACATTACTTGAGGTGTAGGGTGAACTCGGACCAATTTAAATAGTTTAAAGTCATTAAATGGTTGTAGTTCAACAATGTGTATTATGGTGTAAAAGTTATTACCTAGCCATTTACCAATGTGAATATGTGGTACACAAGAGAGTGAAACTTGAAGTACCAATGTGGAATTGAATTAACACAATTGATATATAGATACAATTCACTATAATTTTGAATTTTCACCGATGTCATGGAAACCAATGAAAAACATTTTAGGTGCTTAACATGTCTTTAGACCAAGCCTCGCCTCTTTTTCCTTCACACGTCATTATTTTAAGAAAAATTATATGAATATTTCCCACTATTGCATATAAGCATGTCTTGAGACTATGTGATACGGATGTAGAATCTTTAAATATAACAATGTTCCAAAGCATTCTCTTGAAATTACAAGCTAAAGTTCTTAATCAACCACCCACAAGAAAATCCAATTTTTTTGGGTTGAATAACAATACTTATGTCATAAAAATCTCCTATAATATTTTACCTAAATTTTTCAATCAATAAAGTAAGACAGGAGACAATATATTTATAGAACTAGTAAGGCCTTTACAATAGAAGTGGTTGAGCCACCTTAATAAATACAATGGTTGACACTATTTTAGGACTAGCATAAAAAATATCACGATCCACCGACTTTCCAAAGCTTATCCAATTTTATAATGATTTAAATACCTCCAAGATGATTTCAAAATGTTTTAGGTCGTAACTAAATCATCTTGGATATACGCAAGCAAGAGAATTGAAAACATTGCATTCTCTAGCTACAGTGCAAAAAAGGAAGCAAGGAGGACTGTCAAAGAAATATTTCCTTCCAATCACTTCCATGGGTCCTCCTTTCTTCCACATGATCTTTAGATGTAAAGTAAGTATTATACAAAATATGGGAGCCTACCAATGTCATCTTGAGCATCAAAATCATGACGAAATTAAATAATGGTTGGCATTTTGATTTATGGGAATTTTTGGCCTATCATGAATATCTCGAGATTTCTATCCTTTCTAAGGATCCTCCTATTTTTAACAATCTCTAAAGATCCCCAGGATGATATCTTCCAAGTTTCAAATCCGTACTCATTCATCTTCAACCTCAAACACTTGGTGGAAATCAAGCCTTCCACGAAGAAAATGTGATTGTTTTAGAGATTTTTTTGGGTTTTCAACGTCTTTAAGCATTATGAATACATTTAATAGCTTTCCATCTCCTCAAGAAGGATGAAAAACCTCATTGACTTATGATAAAACATGAAACAATTGAAAACTTGTTCTTGTCTTTATTTTTATTTCTTTCTATTCCATGTTCCCCTACTCTTTCACATGTTCAAGCTTCCAATCCACCTACCTTCTTTTGCTTCTATCAAAATTAGCTTTTCCCTACGTCCCCTACCTATTTCTTATGGTCATTAAGCTTTAAAATCCACATTCACATATTCTTAGTGTTTATTCCTTAGTTTTCTTTGTTGTCTTAAGACTTCACCAACCAAGTCATTTCTCACATAATCACAATCACTTAAGGCTCTAACTATCTAATCCAAGCACACACTCTTCATAATATGATCCCCAAGTATTCTTCATTTCTATAACTATCTAGTCACTAAAATTTCCTTTCACACTTAATTCCTAGTATATTTTCTTATTATTATATAGGAAAAGGCAACAAATAGTCTTATTTGAAATCATTTTAGATTTTCTCATCTTGGGGTTCTTCATAGCTCCTCCCACATTCTTGATCGTATTTCCTCAAGTTACAATTTAGAATCTCAAGTTTCCTATATCACATGTTTTTTATTTTATAAATAGAAAATAGATAACCTATGAGATATTATTAGTAACCTAGGTAGACTTAATTTATAATTTATAATTAATGTACTCTGCTAACACTCCTTAAATGCAACTCAGAAGGTTACCAAAAACTTAACCATAATGTGTGCGATATTACAACACAAATTTTCCAGAATACATAGAAAAATTGAATTTATTTATAATATAAAATAATAGGACTCAAACCATGACTCTAATAACAAAAATATTTGACTAAGTATCAAATGAAATTGCATTTTTGTAGTTAATTACAACAAAAATAGGAGGAAAGTATATAAGGTACATCATGAAAAACATACAACTAACAGTCAATACACTTGAATAATGGGGAATCATAAACATGTAATACCAATATCCTGTAAGGAAAACAAGGCATTTATAAATAGGAATGACATCAAAATATATGAAAAAGGGAAACATTGGAATGCAAGATGTACTTTGGACTATAAATATTAGCTATCTCATTTTATTTATGCCAATATTACAATAATCAATCCCACCATAAGAATTCTAGGAGGATAAGACATTCCCAAGAACTTCTAATTCACCCTTCAACCATTGTGTGTTAGAAGAATATATAAAGTTTTTAGTTGAGAAAAATACACTACTCTTAAGAAAATATTCTTCAAGCTTGAATAATCCCCTCGCCTTCCTCTTCCCACAAACCATTGGATTGAATGAGCTATAAAAATGCAGCAATAAAAAAATAGGAAATTACAACACAAATGAGTCACAAAGACAAAACATGGGAAATTTCAATGGAATAGTTACAAAATTCTTCATCCTAATTCTTCAATATGTGAAGTAAAGTGGAAGGCACTATAATTTCCATGCTAAGGTATTTTTTGAGTCTCTAATGGAAAATGTTTCTAGTGAGCCATGAATTTTTCTTTTTTAAATGTAAAAATTATTGTTAATTAGGAGTTACATAGTAGTACATCATAATGCTTATAAATAGAGAGTGTCATCTGATAAGGTAAGTGTTAAAACTAATAATGAAACTATGAATATAGGATTTGTTAAAATGGTCATAAAAATGAAAAGGGAATATCTACTTTACTCGAAAAGAAAGAATATTATCATTTTAAAAAATTAAATAGAAAATATAATTGTTATCGTGAACAAAAAAATGCTATGAACATGGGAGAATACTCTTTCCTTGGAAGAGCTCATCGATATAAGAGACTATCTATATCTAGAGTGAAATTCTCAATTTTCAAGCAACCTATAAACCCTACATACTAACACATATTATAAGCACGTTTATCAAAGAAAAATTTAAACATATATGAGCCCAAGCACAAACCTAGCTTATTGATGCAAAGAGCACCGGATTGTCATTTTCAACCATATCTTTAATACTTAGAAAAAGGGGTACACATTTTGTATCAATATTATTTTCATTGTTTTATTTTAAAATGAAAATTAATTAATTAGTATGTGTTTGAACCCATGCCATGTTGGACTAGAGGCCAATTACAAACCCAACTTATCTTTGTCCCTATTATATTAAAATGCGCACAAAATAAAAAATAAACTATAAATTGTATGTGAAATGTATGACGGAAACACATTAGGGGATGTAGTGAAGAAGTCAAAGTGGAGGGAGAGAAGAATGGGAGAGGAAGAGGGGAAAATAAGAATGGGTTGGAAATTGGAGAAATGCTAGGGTGCTGAAATTGGAATGGGGAAGCATTGTAAATTCCACCCTCCATTAATCGCATGACATAAATGTAATAATCATTTGTAGCAAAAAAGCGGGTTGAGTAAGATATTTATACAAATGTTTACGGAGATATCTCGAACATAAGGAGTTGTTGAAAACCCAAGAAGTGAAACATTGTTTCTAATTTCATCTGTTGCATTTATTGGATAGTAAGAAGAGATGAAAATGTAAGGGGAATTCAAATGCACATTCCATGGGACACAACAAAGACATGAGGGTGTGGATTGGAGATAGTATCAAAATGTAGCGATTGCATGCAAATTTTGGATTAGGGTTTCTCTCTCTAGCTATCAAGGAAAAAAATATTTCTAAGCAATAGTCATGATGATGTTGTCCATTAACAAGCGTCACATCAATGATATAACAACTACAATGGAAACATTCCCATAAAAACTGAATACAACATACATTTTTTTGTGTTTGAAATCAAGGAATAAATGAATTCCATCTCCTTTATAAATGCCAAAATGGAAGGGGTGGAGGAATGAAATGTGGAGGAGAGAATGAAAGTAAGCAATGTGTTCTTGTGGAAACTTGAACAAAGTTTCCTTTATCAAAAACACTGATTGCGTTTTCATTAAATGATGAGCAATAAAAGGAGTATGATATATATATACAAATATATATATATATATATATATATATATATATATATATATATATATATATATATATATATATATATATATATGTATATATATATGTATGTATATGTATGTATGTAAGTATGTGTGTGTGTGTGTGTGTGTGTATTTGTATATATATGTGTGGGTGTGTATAAAATTTGAGTGGTTTCTTGAAGTCGTGAAGTGGGTGCTCAACCAAAACCATTGTAAGCTTTGGAATTGGTGTTCCTAATAAATCCTTGGTTTCAAGTGGGTTTTTCTCCCAAAAGGGTTTCCCACTATAAATTTTGTGTTCGGTGTTTTACTTTTTGATATATGTTTGATGAAATGCACATGATATAGTACTACACAAATTTAAGAAATTGTGGATTAGTATAACTCTGTAAATTAATTTTAATCCACATTGATTCACCCCCTCTCAGTTGCTTGTGATCTCTAACAACTTATATAAAATTGATGTCTTTATAACAAAAGATTAACATCTTCAAGCGTAACCTCTTTTCACAAATATGGCAACAAATCAAGCACAAGGTGGTTCATCATTGTCAAGATTGCCTATTTTCACTAGAATGAACTATGTATTCTAGAGAATAAGGATGAAAACATATCTCGATGTCACTTAGTTTTGATATCTAGGAATGTGTAGAGAAAGAATACAATCCTCCACCATGTTAATTACTTCTTTGATAGGTAAAGCAAAATATGAATGCAACTAAAGAGCCATGAAAGCCATCTTATGTGGGTTGATTGAAAAATAATTTTTGAAAGTTATACACTACACAACTACAAAGTAATATTGGACTAAACTTCGAGTATTTATGAAGGAGATGAAAAAGTCAAGTTGGCAAATATGTAGACCTATAGAGCTCAGGGCTTGAGAATATGAAGATGAAAGATGATAAGAATATAGTGGCCTATATGCAAAGAATAGATGAAGTCATCAACATGATTAGAGGCCTAGGTGAGAAACTAGAAGAATTTTTATAGTCCAAAATATTATGAGATCTCTGACTTCCAAATTTGATGCAAAGGTTTCAGTGGTGGAGGAAGCCAAAGACACGAAGACTCTCACAATGGATGAATTACAAACCATTCTTTTAGTATATGAGATGAGGATGATTGGAACCAAGACTACCAAGAAAGAATTAGCATTTAAGGTCAAGAAAGAAACCCAATCCAAACAACAACAACAAGAAGAAACATATTCAAAGGATGAATTAGATGATGAAAATATCAAGCAATGTTTAGAAGAATACTGAAAAGAGGTTCACCTAAGTATAAAGGAAATCTCCTTTCAAATGCTTTACATGTGGAAAAGTAGGTCATTTTACATTTAAATGGCCAAACAAAAAAATCCTAGTTTGAACATGAAGAGGATAATCATAAAAACAACAAGAGAGAAACAAGATTTAAAAAGAAATATTGCAAAGAATAAGTTCTTTAAGAGCAAAAGGAACTTCTATTCACAATAAGATTCAAGTGAATCTGATTCAAGAAACCTAGGCATCTTTGAAAAATGAAAATGATGAAGATCAGTCTGAATGTTTGTTTATGGCCATGGATGCATCTGAATAATGTAGCTCCAAAGGAAAGAATACAAGTTCACTTTGAAGGATCCGATGAAGAAGAAGTTGAAGTAAATATTCAAGTTGAATTAGTATGTATCATTGAAGAATTGAGACTGTGTAGAAGAAAGAATCAAAAGTTGAGATGCACATTAAAAGATTATGAACTCAAAGAACTTGAAGATTAGCTAGAAAAAATCTCAAACTCTTACAAATCAAAGGAAGATGAAATCACAAATCTAAACTTAGAATTGGAGTGACTAAATGTTGAGATGGAACAAATGGGCAGCAAGATGATAGTGTATGAGAAAACTAGACAATAGCTCCAACGCTTTGACTAGTATACTAAGTGGAAAACGTGATACAAATGTTAAGTTTGGAATTGGTTTCATTGAATAAAGTAAGGAAAAGGAACTTGCAAATAATGAAGCAAACAAGAATTCATCAATTCCAAGCACCTCTTCTCGCTGCAAATAAAAATCCATTAAAATATTCAAGAGAAGGACAAGGAATCTCATAATCACCTATGCTATGAGGTACACTCACTCTTTCTATGGTTATTGTTTTTCATGTAATCAGTTTGGACACAAAGATGCAAAATGTAAAATATATATTAGATGCCATAGAAGAAACTATAATTCATCTTACACTGGAATGAACTATAATTTTGTTCACTACAAGTATCATAAGAAGGGTCATGTAGCTTCAACAAACAAACAAAAACAAACAAGAGAAATGGGTGTATGTTATAAATAAATATGCAAACAAACTTTAAAAAATATTTCTCTCAGAGTTAAAACCACATTTCATGTGAAAATGAAGTTAAAATCTAGTATCCGGATAGTGGATGCTCTAGCCATATGACAAGTGACAAAAAAATTGCTTCATCAAAAAATGCATCGAGAGATGTGAGATTTGGTGATAACAATTCAACAAACATAGCTAGAAAATGAACCTTGAGTCTAGAAAACGGAAAAACTATCACATTAAATGTTATATACGTTGAAGGCCTCAAGAACAATCTGATAAGTGTGAGTCAAATGTGAAAAAGGGGATACAATTTGATCTTACATGACAAAGTTTGTGATATCATCAATGGAAAAATAGGAAATAAAGTTACAAAATCCAAAAGGCCAAAGAACAACATGTATCTCGCTAAATGAAATAAATAATGAGAAATTCTTCACAAGTAAGGTTGATTATAGTTGGCTATGGAAAATGACGCTGGACACATGACCTTTGAGAATATAGTAAAACTAATAACTAAAGGGTGTGTGAAACATATACCAAAAATTATAAAACCAGAAGATACACTTTGCAAAGCATGCCTGCATGGTAAACAAACAAGGAGATCATTCAAGTCAAATGAATACTCTACAACTAAACCTCTGGAGTTGATTCATATATATCTTTGTGGTCCTACAAGAACTGAAAGTATACAAGGTGAGGTGTATTTCATGTTGCTGATAGATGATTACACCAAAATGACATGGGTACCATGTTTAAAGAAAATTCAAAAGCCTTAGAAAGATTCAAGAAATTAAAGGCACTAGGGGAGAATGAGAAGGAAAAAAATATCAAATGTTTAAGATCAGCTAGAGGCAGAGAATTTTGGTCTAACGAGTTTGATGAATTTTGTGAAGAAATGGAAAGTTTGTGTGAAGAAGCGATGAAGTGGAAAAATGACCAAACACAAAGACACCCTTGAGACAAGTAAAGAGGGATCATCCATCAAATCAGAGCATTGGAAAGAGATAAAGTGGCATTCTTGTAAAAGGAAGACTAAGGGAGAAGAAAACCATGAAGATATAACACTCTTGTCAATGATAAAACCCAAGAATGTTGTAAAAGCAAGCAAAGATCAACATTAGATGGACGTAATGAATGAACTAGATCAAATAGAAAAGAATGAAACTTTGGAGCTCATGTAAAGACCAAAGGATAAAAATGTAATTGGTAAAAATTGGGTCTTAAGAAATAAACTGACACGTAAACTTTGTTAATCTGTTACAAAATTCTTCAATATGTGAAGTAAAGTGGAAGGCACTACAATTTCCATGCTAAGGTAGCTTTTGAATCTCTAATAGAAAATGTTTCTAGTGAGCCATGAATTTTTCTTTTTCAAACGTTAAAAATTATTCTCATGTATTAGGAGTTACATAATAGTACATCATAATGCTTATAAATAGAAAGTGTCATCTGATAATGTAAGTGTTAAAACTAATCATGAAACTATGAATATAGGATTTGTTAAAATGGGCATAAAAATGAAAACGGAATATCTCCTTTACCTAAAATAAAGAATATTATCATTTAAAAAAATTAAATAAAGCAAATATAATTTTTATCGTGAACAAAAAAATGGTATGAACATGGGAGAATACTCTTTCCTTAGAAGAGCTTGTCGGGATATAAGAGACTATCTATATCTAGAGTGAAAGTCTGAATTTTTAAGCAACCTATAAACCCTACATACTAACACATACTATAAGCACGTTTATGAAAGAAAAAGTTAAACATATACGAGCCCAACCACAAACCTAGCTTATTGATGCCAAGAGCACCGGAATATCATTTTCAACCATATATTTAATACTTAGAGAAAGGGTACACATTTTGTATCAATATTATTTTAATTATTTTATTTTAAAATGAACATTAATTAATTAGTATGTGTTTGAACCCATTCCATGTTATACTAGAAGCCAATTAAAAACCCAACTTCTCTTTGTGTCTAATATATTAAAATGCGCACAAAATAAAAAAATAAACTAGAAATTGTATGTGAAATGTATGATGGAAACACCTTAGGGGATGTAACGAAGAAGTCAAAGTCGAGGGAGAGAAGAATGGGAGAGGAAGAGGGGAAAATAAGAATGGGTTGGAAAGTGGAGAAATGCTAGGGAGGTGAAATTGGAATGGCGAAGCATTGTAAATTCCACCCTCCATTAAGCGCATGACATAAATGTAATAATCATTTGTAGAAAAAAGGTGGGTTGAGAAGGACATTGATGCAAATGTTTATGGAGATATCTCATAACATAAGGAGTGGTCAAAAAAGCTGAAGAAGTGAAACATTGTTTTTAATTTCAGTTGTTGCATTTATTGGGTAGTTAGAAGACACGTAAATGTAAAGGGAATTCAAATGCACATTCCATGGGACATAACAAAGACATGCGGGTGTGGATTGGAGATAGTATCAAAATATAGCTATTGCATGCACATTTTGGATTAGGGTTTCTCTCTAACTATCATGGAAAAAAAGGTTATTCCTAAGCAATAGTCTTGATGGTGTTGTCCATCAACAAGCATCATTGTCAATGATATAACAACTACAACGGAAACATTCCCATAAAACCCAAATACAACATACATTTTTGTGTTTTTAATCAAGGAAGAAATTAATTCCATTTCCTTTATTAATGCCAAAAGGGAAGGGGTGGAGGAATGAAATTTGGATGAGAGAAGGAAAGTAAACAATGTGTTGTTGTTGAAACTTTACTAGGGTTTCCTTTATCAACAACCCACGACGTGTCTTCATTAAACAATGAGTAATAAAAAGTGATATATATATATATGGGTAAGTGCAACAAGTTGGGGAAAAAGGGGGTCTTAAGTGGACGCATTTTTATGTAAAATTAAAACTTCGACTTGTACGAGTTTTTGAAAAAGTTACACATAAAATTGGAAGATGTAGAAATATGAAAGATGTAAAGGGAATTCAAATGCACATTCCATGGGACATAACAAAGACATGCGGGTGTGGATTGGAGATAGTATCAAAATATAGCTATTGCATGCACATTTTGGATTAGGGTTTCTCTCTAACTATCATGGAAAAAAGGTTATTCCTAAGCAATAGTCTTGATGGTGTTGTCCATCAACAAGCATCATCATCGATGATATAACAACTACAACGGAAACATTCCCATAAAACCCAAATACAACATACATTTTTGTGTTTTTAATCAAGGAAGAAATTAATTCCATTTCCTTTATTAATGCTAAAAGGGAAGGGGTGGAGGAATGAAACGTGGAGGAGAGAAGGAAAGTAAGCAATGTGTTGTTGTGGAAACTTGACTAGGGTTTCCTTTATCAACAACCTGACCAGGTGTCTTCATTAAACAATGAGTAATAAAAAGTGATATATATATATATGGGTAAGTGCAACAAGTTGGGGAAAAAGGGGGTCTTAAGTGGACGCATTTTTATGTAAAATTAAAACTTCGACTTGTACGAGTTTTTGAAAAAGTTACACATAAAATTGGAAGATGTAGAAATATGAATTGTGGTAGTTTGAGTCTAGTTGCTAAGCTATTAAATTTTATTGAAAACGGATAAGTTTAAGTGGGTGAAATAACTAAAATACCAACAAGTGCTCCTATTTTTGTTAAAAAAATAATAGATTTACTTTTGTGCCCCCACCATTTTTTGAGCACCATTTGGTATTTTTGAAAACCCTTTGGTAGAAAGATAAATAGGAACATCTAGTTTGTGCTATAAGTTTTTTAGATTTTTTTAGCGAGTACTTTTTTAATGATTTTCTAGTACAAAAATTTTATGTTTTGAAAAAAAAGAGTTCCGACCGTGCCCCTCCATAACTACCTCAAAATATGTCAAAAACTAGTTTTTTTAATATGTATAGAATTACACCTAGTTTGTGCCTAAAAACTTTTATTCAATTTCGATGAGTCAAAAAAAAGATACATGAAAAAGATAGACATGTTTAAACTTCAAAAAATAGCTTTAAAAAGGCATAGTTAAGAAACTAAATAATATGGAAACCTTGTATTTGTTAGAAAAATTGAAAGATAATATTTATATACAAAGAAAAACTTTACTTTATGTCGTGGTATAATTATTTTAAAACAAATCGATCATTTGATGTTTATTTATCATGGCAAAAGTTGCATTTTTGTGTTTTCTGCAAAAACATGTGGTTTGTTGTGTTTGTGCAGGTGCATGCCTCAGGCTTGGGGATCCAAACCGGATCCCAAGCCTTGAGGCATGTGCAGGAAAAGGTAAAAGACATAACACATATGTGTTATAATGTGTACGTGTTATTCTTTTGTTTATATGTTGTGGCCCCCAAACGTCCCTTTCATCTCTTTCATGAGAATTCTCCTAATATTTTGTTTGGTCTGCAATTTTCTCTACATTCTTGCATGATTTTTTAGTATTTATTTTTGTCCCCTACCCCACTAGTTGATTTTTTCTAATCATGGGCGATAAAAGTTGAGCTAAGGACAAGAGGAAAGTCAAGAACAAGATACCAGAGCAATTAGAAGAGAAGAGAATAAATAAATTGATGAGAATGCAAAAACTTCATGCAGGCAAGGTACATCTGCTATATCAAATGAAGCTACTTGTATTAGAAAATGGGGATGAAATACATAATGAAAATGTAGAGAACAATGATTTTTCAATGAATAATGATATTGAATTGAATGATAATGTTGGTATGGATAAAGAAATTGATATGAAACCAAATGTTGAACCCTTACCCGAGAATCCAAATGTTAACCCCAAATTTGTATGAAAACACCGAATGTCGAAAGTAAGCTTGTAAACGAATCTTCACCTCTAAGAACACCTCCTTTCATTTTGCGAATAAAACTAATTCACATAATTTAAATTGATGAAAACATTATAAAACTAATGCCTAACAAAATATCCGAAAGAAATGTGAGAAGAAAAGCTAGTGGAATTTGGGATAATTAATTTGAAAATTTAAATGGCATGCAAAGATATAAATTATTTGTTACATTGATGAAATTAATTAAGATGAGACCTATAATGAAGACCCCAATGTTAAGAACATCTAATTTTGTTGATCAAAATGCGTCAATTATTGAAAACATACATAAAGAATACCAAACCAGTAGGTGGAAAAATACACATCAAAGATAGTAATGCTACACGGCGTGCACTTACTAATTGTGTGGTAAGTGATAAAATAGTTAATAAACGCTTGATTAGAAAAAAAAGCAATGCTTTGAAGCTAATGATAAAACACTAATGAAAGCAATAGAGAGACGTAAACGTCTTGAGTCACCAATAACATTGACTATTGGGCTTTCTCTAGTAAACTTCCATGAAAAGACAAGAATACATCCGATAGTCTAAGATAATTAATTGTAAATTTTTGAATGAGAACACAAGGGTGTCACCGAATATAAGATATACAAGTAAAAAGAAGAACGAGTTTCTGTAATCATGAATCGTGTGAAAAACATTTCTTAGATATGACTCAAACACAATTGTTTTGGAAATTTAATAATGAAAATCTGCAAATTAACATTAGCCAAAGATTCTTGATTCTCGAAGTTTAACTTGATGTTGTAGGCATCACGTTGAATTTTCAATGCATTATGATGTTTTTTTGTTAAATACGTCATGTTTTGCATACTTGAAATCATGTTGCGAGTGTGGATTAAATGTCCCACAAAAATATTCAAGGGAATTTATTCACTATATTGTGTGAAAAATCAACTAGACAAGTTTTTGTAATAAAGCATTTTTGGATGGAGTGTGCAATGTATGTGGTGGCTTGCCAAATCTGAAAATTTACATCCATGAGGAGAGTATAGATTCAATAGGAAAAGAATTGGTTGATTTCACCAAGTATAAATTAGTGGCATATCAATTAAAATATGGAAAATAATCTAAGAGGTGTGAACTTGTTAAAAACAATTACACCGTATCGAATATATGGTCAAATTCGTAGAGAGAATTTTTTTATGAGTATCTAAGGCACACATTTAGAGCTTGATGGTTGGATGAACAATTCAAGTTAAGTAAGGACACATTCCTAGTTGGTACTATCATTTCAGTAGTTGACTTCGCAGAGAATTACACATTGCGACCCACAAATGGAAGTTCACTCAATATTATAACTCACCTCAAGTTGTTATTTTCATGCATATAACATTCATGCACTCTCCGAAATCACTAAGAAAAATAAAAAATATTAAGAGAGTATAATTTCTACATTAGTGATGATTGGACATATTCTACGAGTATGTACAAGGGTGTTTCGTGTGTTTTATGTGAACTTGAATGAGAGGAACATTAGTTTCGATCAAAATTACATTTGGTCGGACAACTACACATCACAATTCAAGAATGCATAGATGTTTTATTGGCTAAGAAGGATGCACAAAGAAACAAATGTACAACATATCTGGAGTTTTACTAAGGTGGGGCATGGAAAAGGAGAGCATGATGGTGCATGAGCATGTGTGAAAAGAGAACTTGCAAGAAAAGAGTTAAAGTTCAAGGATGGTGTTAAACTTAAATATGCAAAAACATTGTTGATTGGTGTGTCAAGAATATGGGCCATGAATCCCAAGAGAGATCAATGGTTCATAGATATTTTTTTGATAGAGGAACAAAATTTGGCAGACTTTGAAGATTGTATGACAAACAGTAGGATTAAGTGATATAAACTCATTCTCGTAGTTCGGATGTAAATTCTTGGACTATTTATACTAGGTGCATGACATGTTTTTGTACATCATGCATTGATTTTGTATGGAATGAATGTTTGTCATGGCATTGAGTGGATGAATGGACTTGTAGACCTCTAATTCCACTTGACACATATCAAGTTACATGAGCATTACAAGTTGCGAGGGTCTTAAGATCAAATGACAACATCACCTAACTTTGACCAATTCTTTGATTTAGTGCAATAAGGTACATATATATATGTACATGCCACATGTTTTAGATTTATAAACTATTAAATGGTCAACTCTTAATGTATTTTAAATCTGACTAAACATTTACTTTGTGATACATAGGCCATGTTTTTGTAGTTATTGCGAAGGAATTTAACAAAGAGAGAACAAACTACTTCTTGTCTCGTTGTGTAGAGGGGAAAAATTTGACTTCCATAGTCATTGATGGTGAAGACCTTGAGTATCCCACTAGGTCAAGTGGTAGTCACTGGAACTTGGCTTCAATGATATCCTATCAAAAATCAAACATTTGGTTATTTGAAGACTATGAAGTACATCGAAATATAATTCACTATTCACATTTGGTCCTTGTAAAAAATATTAAATTGATCAAATATCAAGGTCGGCCATTAAAAAAGAATCATGGAAGGTTTGTGAATCAAATCATGAAACAATTCTTCACTCTTGAGTAGAGTTGATCCCTAAGGTTCATTGGATTGAATTTGCAAAGGTATGTTCTCCATGAATTTAATTTGAATATTTACTTAAATGATTTTGTTTAAATTTTGTATGATTTAAAATTCTATTTAATTGCTTACTAACATGTTTATGTAGGTTAGTGGTGCTAAGAGAAATTAAATATTAGAAAGGAACAACAAACAAAAATTCTCATTTCACCACCTATATTGTAAAATATCTTATTAAAATTCTCATTTCACCACCTATATTATTCAGGTGATTGGCAATGGACAACCTTACACTAACTAATACTACATGATTTCACACATTTACAAATAATAGGAAAGAGAGAGAACCGAATGGAGATGGAAAAAAAGCTGTGAGATACTTTCGTAAAGGGCCCCAACATGGAGGTTTCAGATCTGACGAGACATTTCTAGGTGCCGCAGTCCAAGAAATCACTGTCGAAGATATAGCATGTTTTAGTCCTGTGGCTCTTAAGAGACTATGTTCGAACAATGTAGCCCAAAATCATGGGGAGTGTAGGGAATAGAAACAAATCCTCCCCTAGCATTTACCTAGCCACCCTGACGTGTTGGTGTAGAATATGAACTTAGTTTTGTTAGGAGACCACAAATGTTCCAACTTTTCATTTTGAAAGAATGAATATCTTCAATCAAATAGAGAATGAAGACCCTGATTTTTTTAGACATTACAAAAGGTTGTTTGTGCCCAAAGAAGCCAAAGGCCATATAATTTTTCAGTCTTCAACTTTAGATGATAATGAACATCGTGAAGAAAAACAATTAGGTGAAGATGTCACTATGATTCAAGAAGAAATGCCTCCTGAAATTCATAAAGAGTCAATTCTGATTACCCAAAAACATCTGGAAGAACTTAAAGAGAAGATAAGAGTAGAAGAAAAGGAAAAATGGGAAGTGTGGAAGGATCACAACTTAACTGGAATGGAAGATCTATGTGATGTTGTCAATAGAATCATGGATAATCTTAAGGAAAACATGCCAAGTTGATTATTTTTATTAATCCCAGCTGCTTCAACTTCACAAATCAAACCAGGTAGTTCCAAAAGTAGCAAACTGGCAAGAAAAACTGCAATGAAGTATTGATAATTGAGCCTGAAACTCGTTTAGAATTGTACTTTATTTTTTGATTGAGCATTCACCCATAGTTTCTTTTTTGAAGGAAGAAATTCATTTGATATGTGAGAAATAGAATGCTGATTTAGTCTATTACTCTGACTATTTAGGTTAGATTTTTGTAGTTGTTCAATGAAAGTTGTTGCAAATATGAACAACATGAGTAGTTGAGACTGTATAAATTATAGAGTTATCTTGATATCTGTCGTAGAAATGGGAGATGAAAGGAAATACTCCTTTATCCTTGGAGTAGTAACCTAGATGAATGCAAAAAACATGATGTGTGTGATTCAGCTATGAGCCTCACTAGCTCAATTTTTTAAAAAAGACTTGGATACATGTTGCTTGGAATCATACTTGTGACTATGGTATGTATGTACTACTAGGTATATTTATGTATTTGATAGTTGTAGAAGTAGAAAAGTAGAGGGAGGATGAATTGTTGGTTGTTGTGGTCATGATAAGAAATTTATGGCTTGATGTAGGTGGCCACATATGACATCTTTTTATGGGATTTATATTAACTTGGTAACTTTGATTCCTTTCAGGCTCTTCATTCTCTATTTGATTGAAGATATTCATTCTTTCAAAATGAACAGTTGGAACATTGGTGGTCTCCCCAACAAAAATAAGTTCATAGTCTACGCCAACATGTTTTGGTGACCTGGTAAACACTAGTGGAGGCTTTGGTCCGGTTCCTTACACTCCCCATGCTTTCGAACTACCTTGTCCGGCGTAGTCTCTAAGATTTTTGAGACCAAAACACGCTATATCTTTGATGGGTGATTTCTCAGACTCCGTGGCACCTAGAGATGTGTCGTTAAATCAAAACCTCCATGTTGGGGCCTCTAAAAAAACATCTTGCAGTTTTTTCCATCTCCATTTGGTTCTCTTGTTGTCCTATTGTTTACAAACACGTAAAATATTGTAGTCTGAGTCAATGTAAGGCTTCCAGACGCAATACTTTGCAAACAAAATCTCTTGGGACCAAACCATCTTGGCCAACATGTTTGGATGGCCTGGTGAACACTAGTGGAGGATTTTTTTTGGTTCCTTACGCTCCCTGTGCTTTGGGGCTACCTCGTTCGGGCGTAGTTTCGTAAGAGCCCTGAGACAAAAACATGCTATATCTTAGACGAGTGATTTCTTGACTCCATTGAACCTAGAGACTTCTCATTAAATCCAAAACCTCCATGTCAAATCCCTCTACGAAATCCTCTCATGGTTTTTTCCATCTCCATTCAATTCTCTTATTGTCCTATTGTTTGCAAACCCGCGAAATACTGTGATGCAGTCAATGTAAGGTTACCTAACGCAATACTTTACAAACAAAAGATCTAGGGACCAAACCATCTCGGGTCAACAATGTCTAGATGTCTTGGTGAATTCTAGTGGAGGAGTTTTTGTTCCCTACACTCCCCGTGCTTTCGAACTACCTTGTTCGAGTGTAGTTTCTTTAAGATCCCCGAGACCAAGATACACTATATCTTTGACAGTGATTTATCGAATCCATGGCACCTAGATACATTTCTTCAGATCCAAACCTCCATGTTGAGGCACTCTATGAAATCCTTTCATAGTTTTTTCCATCTCCATTCGGTTCTCGTGCTGCCTATTTTTTACAAACGCGTGAAATACTGCAGTTTGAGTCAGCCAGAAGGCTTCTAGACGCTATATTTTGAAAATGGTAGCTCTTGGGACCAAACCATCCAGGCCAACACATACGAATAGCATGGTGAACACTAGTGGAGGATTTTTTTGTTCCCTACACTCCATGTGCTTTTGGGCTACCTCGTTCGGGTGTAGTCTCTTAAGAGCCCCAAACCAAAACACATTATATCTTCGACGGTGATTTCTCGACTTTGTTGCACCTAGAGACATTTTTCGCATTCAAAACCTCCATGTCCAGCCTTTCGGTTCTCTCACTGTCCTATTGTTTGTAAACACATGAAATACTGCAGCACTGAAAGTTAGTGTAAGGCTACTGCAGACACAATACTTTACAAACGGAAGCTCTTGGGACCGAACCATCTAAGCCAACACATCCGGATGGCTTGGTCAATGCTAGTGGATGATTTTTTTGGTTCCCTACACTCCCCATGCTTTCGGCAACCTCGTTCGGCGTAGTTTCTTTAAGATCCCTGAGACCAAAACACACTATATCTTTGACAGGTGATTTCTGGACACCATGGCACTTAGAGATGTCCCATCAAATTGAAAACCTCCATGTTGAATACCTCTACAAAATAATCTCGTGGTTTTTTCATCTCCATTTGGTTCTCTCGTTGTCCTATTGTTTGCAAAGACGTGAAATACCGTAGTCCGAGTTAGTGTAAGGCTATCGGACACAATACTTTGTAAATAAAACCTCTTGGGACCAAACCATCTAGAAAACACATCCGAGATGGCCTGTCAATGCTAGTAGAGGATTTATTTTGGTTCCCTTCAGCTCCCCATGCTTTCGGGCTACCTCGTTCATGCGTAGTTTCTTTAAGAGCCCGAGACCAAAACACGTTATATCTTCGATTTAATAATTTTTTGGACTCTATGGCACCTAAAGATGTCTCATCGATCCAAGACCTTCATGTTGAATCCCTCTACGAAATAATATCACAGCTTTTTTCATCTCCATTCGGTTCTCTCACTGTCTTATTCTTTGCAAATGCATGAAATACCGCAAAGTCAATTAATGTAAGGTTGTCGAGACACAATACTTTGCAAACCGAAGCTCTTGGCATCGAACTAACTATGCCAACATGTCGTGGTTACCAGCTTAAACGCTATTGAGGATTTCTTTGGTTCCCTACACTCCCATGCTCGGGCTACCTCATCCGGGCATAGTCCTTTAAGAGCCCTGAAACTAAAACATGTTATATCTTTGACAGGTGATTTCTCGGACTCCATGTCACCTAGACATGTCTTGTCAGATCCGAAACCTCCACATCGAGGCCCTCTATGAAATTGTCTCGTGGTTTTATCCATATCCATTTGGTTATCTCATTGTCTTATACTTTGCAAATGTGTGAAATACTACAGTTTGAGTGTGTGTAAGGATACTAGATGCAATACTTTATAAACAGAAGCTTTTGGCGCTAAACCAACTACGCCAAATGTCATGGTTGCCAAGTAAATGCTAGTGGAGGATTTTTTTTTGGTTCCCTACACTCCCCATGGCTTTGGGCTACCTTGTCCATGCATAGTTCCTTAAGAGACCTAAATATTTAGATTGGATTAAGATTTAATTTGATAGGGAATGTCTAATAACACATGGGAGTTATCAATCACCTAGTAAATCTTTCTTGTTTAGTTCGAATGGGAGTCAAGTTGCTTAGGACTTAGAGACCTTCCATTCATTGATAACTTATGCTATGATAAACACATGGATGCTTTCAAAAGTGTCTTCAAAAGGATAGGGGTAGTCATCAATCCTATTGAAGGGTGTGATGTGATTTCAAATAACTTGAAATGCTCATAGATTTAAAGGTAATAACACGAATTGGACAAGATTAGACAATCAAGAAGCATTGAGTTTCGAATCATAATGTCATTGCATCCGAGACATTATCAACCATTGGAGTAATGTATATGGAGAGACATTCTCAAAATATCAATAGATGAAAGGCATCAAATTGTGACAAATCTCGGGGGTTTTAACAGGGAGAGTACTAAGAAGCATACAAGAATGTAGTAAATGCATGATAAGATAGGAATGAGTCTGAAGAGACCATGAGCAAGAAGAAGCACAAGTAAGGTAAATACACATATACACATTGTAAAATTGAATGAATAATTACTCGATTAGGTAACTCTTTATATACATACATTATATAAATATTGATTTCCAAAGTTTGATGCATATTATACATTGAAAATGCTAGTACATGTACATCACCAATAAATGAAAAAATAATCCATAATGTCTTAAATATTGTCAAGTGCACATCATATTAGTTTCATGCAAAAATAATCTCAGAAATGTAAGGTCTCATACAAAAATATCAAGTTCCAAATAGTATTTTAATGTGCATAATAAATATAAAAATTCCCAAATAGGTCATATACCATCAAGTTCAAATGCCATATAGGCATACATACAATGCCATGCACATAGGCATACAAAAAAATGTCATGTAAGACATATATATATTTCCTAATCATCAAAATCTATCCTCTCTTAGCCTTGCTCAAAGAAGGCCCTCCCTTAGACGAAGATGGAGATCTATGAGATGACTTTGGATCATCCGAGCCCATGCTATGAGTCCTCTTCCACTGAATACTCACTTGTAGATGAGCCTGTAAATGCAAACAATGTTTTTTTTTCAAAACTTAATTTATATATGTTTTCAACATGTATTTAAGACCATGCTAGAATGAAAATATTTACATAAATACACAAACTTACTACAAGTTGTCAATCACGCTGAATTTGCATCTCACGCTCAGATGAGTCATCGGGAGCTCTTGGAGTACGAACGGGGGTACAAAGATGACGAGATGGAGGATTCTGTGCCCTCGAAGTCAAAATGGAGGGGGTTGAAGTTCCCTACATACACATAAGATAAAAAATATAACATCAAAATTAGCGAAAATAGAACTAAGTACATGTATGTACATAATGACAATATTTTAACTAATTTTATCAATATAGAACTATTATTTTTACCCCACCACGCCTGTGAATCAAATGAACAAGGTTGTTACCTATCGCAGTAACTCCTGCATATACACAATGAAGGACATTATTAACATAATTTAATAATTCTAAAATGAAATACATTACTAACATGTAATTTAACATAATATGAATTACACAAGAAATTTAACAAAATTTACATGTTGTTTGAATACCTCAGTGAGTTGTTGCGCAGATGAAATCACAACGGCAACACCTTTCTCTACTTGTCACAGAGATGGTGGGGTGTCTAGTGAAGTCAACATATTTATCAAACATGTATCACGTGAGTTAGATGAACATACAAGAACATACATATATTTTACTTCAAAACTAATATATATATATATATATATATATATATATATATATATATATATATAATTGCATGTATGTGAAAATTTTCCATAAGTTAAATTCTAAATTACCTTTTTGAATGTATGTGTATGCATGGTTCTCACCGCTTGTGGTCGGGATGAAGATGTGCCTCCCGCACGCTATTATATCAATGCATGTACATGTACAAATACAATTATTTAAAAACTTTAACATATATAAGTAAATCAAATACTCCAAACTTTTTGTAGCATACATAATAAAACATAATAAATACCTGAAGGTGACGCCTTGATGAATATAATCCAAATGTATTGCTTAAAATGACATTTGACATACTTACATTATCATGTGTACCCCTAACACGAACTCCACCAAAATCAGTACACATGAAAGTTTCATCCTCCTCGGGCCCTAAACATATGCTACCACAAGACGAGCAAAGATGTGGCCTCATCTAGTACTCCCGAGGGAATACTCATGTACCTCCACAAGCATCTAGCTTAGAAATCTCCCTTGTATGTCAAACAAGGGTCACAGATATCCCCTGAAGTGCGTGGAGTGTATCAATATCTATTGTATCCTTCACTGCTCGAGGGACTATCTCAAGGTGAGAGGGCTTCTATTCGGGGAATCTACCCTACTAAATAGGTGCACGTTGTGCACATAGTCAATCATGTGTAGATCCTTTTTCTCGGCTCCGAAATATCAAAAATCAAAATAATTTGGGATCTTGTTGAGGATAAACTCACAATAGAGTTTCCTCAGAAAGTATAGTGGCACCTCGTTCTTATTACAAGGTGGAAAATCAAACACCATCCACCATTGGTCCCAAAAATAATTTTAATCAAATTATTATCGTACCAATGGATGGGAAACCATTTACATGACAACAAAACAAGAAAATTAGTGTGGGGTTCCGTGAATAAGGTGCATATGAGGTATTTTGTGAAAAAAATTCTCTACATCCACATATGATTTTTTTGGAATAATAAACCCTACAACCCTCTCTATAAGTTGTCCAACAATCAATTTTCCATATTGTTGTGTCAACTTAAGCAAGTAATTCCTCCAATGTGTTTGCAAGAGAGGAGTGGTGGGGTTTTTAGATTATGAATCCCTCATTCTTTTGATTAAATCCTCAATTTCAATTTTGTTTTAAACTATATGGGATGATAAATCTTATTGACTACCCGGGGGATGTTGAGAAAATGTGGGAGTGTTGGGAGGAATGACAGGAAAAGTAGGGTTTGGTTGTGGTTGATTCCCTTGACCTCCAACTGTAAGAATAAAAAAATGTATTCAATTCAAATTTTAATCTATAATTATCATATTTAAATGTAATTTTGAGAAATTCATTGTGCCTACCTCTTCTCCATGACACCATCATCAATTCATATCTTCTCGGTGATACAGAAATGATCATTTGAACTTGAGATCCAGCTGAATGAAAAAATATGAGGGCATGGTTAAGCTCTGAAACTCATGTTTGAGGGAGATAAAATGATAGAGGCTCGGACCTCTTTTTTTATTTATAGCATACATAATTCATACATGTTATAACACATACACATTATGATGTGTACATGTTATAATGGATACATGTTATAACACGTACGTGTTATGCTTTAGTAAATCCCAAACCTAAGAATTTAAAATGTGATCACGTTATAATAGAACACATACACATTTTGCTTTTTTCAGTTTTTGTCCACTTTTTGGCCCCCCAACTTCATGCACTTACCCATATATATATATATATATATATATATATATATATATATATATATATATATATATATATGTTTGTGTGTGTGTGTATGTATGCATGTGTATATACATACATACATACATACATGCATGCATACATACATATATGTATGTATGTATGTATGTATGTATATATCTATATGTCTTGGCGCTGTGTGTGTGTGTGTGTGAGCATAAAATTTTAGTGGTTTCTTGAAGTCATGAAGTGGGTGCTTAACCAAAACCATTGTAAGCTTTTGGAATTGGTGTTCCTAATAAATCCTTGGTTTTCAAGTGTGTTTTCTCCCGAATGGTTTTCCCACTATAAATTATGTGTTTGGTGTTTTACTTTCTAATATATGTTTGATGAAATGCACATGATATAAGATTGTAAAAATTTAAGAAATTGTGGATTAGTATAAATTTGTAAATGAATTTTAATTTGCATTGACTCACCCCCTTTCAAAGTGTTTGTGATCTCTAACAATTGGTATAAGAGTGATATCCTTATAACAAAAGCTTAACATCTTCAAGGAGATCCTCCTTTCTCAAATATGGAAACAAATTAAGCACAAGGTGGTTTATCACCGTCAAGATCGCCTCTTTTCACCGGAAATGAACTATGCATTCTAGAGAATAAGGATGAAAAATATAATGTCACTTGGTTTTGATATCTAGGAATGTGTAGAGCAATAATACAATCCTCCATCCATGATAATCACTTATTCAACAAATAAATAAAAATATGAATGCAACTCAAGAGCCATGAAGGCCATCTTATGTGGGTTGAATGAAATAGAATTTTGAAATTTATGCACTACACAACTACTGAAAACTGGACCAAATGTCATAGTTTTTATGAATGAGATGAAAAATTCAAGTTAGAAAGATGCAAACATACAGAGCTCAGGTTTGAGAATATGAAGATGAAATATGATGAGAATATAGTGGCCTATATGAAGAGAATAGATGAAGTCATCAACATGATTAGAGGCACTCCGGGTGAGAAACTATAAGAATCATGTTATAGTCAAAAATATTCTACGAGATCTCTCCGCCAAATTTGATGCAATGGTTTCAGTGTGGAGGAATTCAAAGACACGAAGACTCTCACAATGGATGAACTATAGATAATTATTTTAGGATACGAGATGAGGATGATTGGAACCAAGACTACTAAGAAAGACGTACCATTTAAGGTCAAGAAAGAAACCCAATCCGATACAACAACAAAGAAGAAACAAATTCAAAGGATGAATTAGATGATGAAAATATTGAAGCAATGTTTATAAGAAGACTAAAAGAGGTTCAGGTAAGTATAAACGAAAACTCCCTTTCAAATGCTTTACATGTGGAAAATTAGGTCATTTTACATTTAAATGGCCAAACAATAATAAAGAATCCTAGTTTGAACATGAAGAGGATAATCATAAAAACAACAAGAGAGAAGTTGGATTTCAAAAATAATTGCAAGAAGAATTTCTTTAAGAACAAAAGGAATAAGTTATATTCTAAAGAAGAGTCAAGTGAATCTAATTCAAACAACCCAGAAACTCGAAAATGAAAATGATGAAGATCAATCAATGTTTGTTTATGGTCGTGGATGCGTCGAAGAATGCAGATCTAAAGGAAAGGATACGATTCACTTTGAATGATCTAATGAAGAAGAATCAAGTAAATATTGAAGTCCGAATCAAAAGTGAGATGCGCATTAAAATATTATGAAGAAAAAATCCACATTTTTTGGGAAAGAAAACTCTAAGAGAAGAAGAAGAGGATAATGAACTCAAATAAGTTGAAAAATAGCTGGAAAAGATCTCAAACTCTTACAAATCAAAGGAGGATGAATGCACAAAAATAAACTTAGAACTGGAGTGACTAAAAGTTGAGATGGAACAAACGGGCAACTAGATGATAGTGTATGGAAAAACTAGAGAAGATCTCCAATGTTTTGACTAGTATACTAAGTGGCCAACATGATATGAATGATAAGTTTGGAATTGGTTTAATGGAAGAAAGTAAGGAAAAGGAACCTATAAAGAATGAAGGAAACAAGACTCCATCAATTCCAAGCACCTCTTTTGTTGTAAATAAAGAAGACAACAAAATAGTCAAGAGAAGGAAAACTGCTCTTAAAATCACCTATGCAATGAGGTACACTCACTGCATCTATGGTTAATGCTTTTCAAGTAATCAATTAGGACACAAAAACATGAAATGCAAAATATATTCTAGAGGCCATAGAAGAAACTATAATTCATCTTACAATGGAATGAATTATAACGCTCTTCACTACAAGTATCATAAGAAGGGTCATGTAGCTTCAAAGAAAGAAACAAAAACAAATAAGAGAAATGGGTGTATGTTGTAAATAAAGATGCAAATAAAAAAAAAAAATATTTCTCTTGTAGTACAAACCACATTTCGTGTGAAAAATGAAGATAAAATATGGTATCTGGATAGTGGATGCTCCGAGCATATATGACATGTGATAAAAAAATATTTCACTACCAAACAATGCATTGAGAGTTTTAGATTTGTGTTAACAATTCAAAAACATAGTTGGAAAATGAACCTTGAGTCTATAAAATGGAAAAACTATCACATAAAATGTTCTATATGTTGAAGACCTCAAGAACAATCTATTACGTGTGACTCAAATATACAAAATGGGATACAATTTGATCTTCCATGAAAAAGGTTGTGATATCATCAATGGAAAAATAGGAAAGAAAGTTACAAAAGCCAAAAGGACAAAGAAAAACATGTATGTGCTGAATGAAATAAATAATGAAAAATTCTTCACAAGTAAGGTTGATTACAGTTGGCTTTGGAAAACAATGCTTGGACACATGAGCTTTGAGAATATATTAAAACTAATAACTAAAGGGTGTGTGAAATATAGCCAAAATTTTATAAAACCGAAGATACACTTTGCAAAGCATGCTTGCATGGTAAAAAAACAAGGAGATCATTCAATTCAAATGAATACTTTATAACTAGACCTTTGAAGTTGATTCATATAGATCTATGTGGACCTACCAGAAACTAAAGTATACAAGGTGAGGTTTATTTCATGTTGCTAATAGATGATTACACCAGAATGACATGGGTAGCGTGTTTAAAGAAAAATTCAGAAGCCTTAGACAGATTCAATAAATTAAAGGTACTAGGGGAGAATGAGAAGAACAAAAATATCAAATGCTTAAGATCGGATAGAGCGGTGAATTCTGGTCTAATGAGTTCGATGAATTTTGTGAAGAAATGGAAAGTCCACGTGAAGAAGCGAGATAAAGAGGACAAAATACCAAACACAAAGACACCCTTGAGACAAGTAAAGAGGGATCATCCGTCAAATCAAATCATCGAAAGAGATAATGTGGGTCAATTATAAATCCCAAGAATGTTGTAAAAGCAAGCAAATATCAACATTGGGTGGATGTAATGAAATGAATAACTAGATCGAGATAGAAAAGAATAAAACTTGGGAGCTCGTGTAAAGACCACAGGATAAACATGTAATTGGAACAAAGTGGGTCTTGAGAAATAAACTGAATGAAAAGGGAGAAGTAACAAGAAAAAAAGCAAGACTGGTGTGCAAAGGCTACACGCAAATGGAAGTAATCAACTTTGATGAAATATTTTCACCAAAGTGGAAAGGATGGGGGAAATAATATTGTTCTTGCTTACGTGGCTTGTAAGAAGATTAGAGTGTTCTGACGGATGTGAAATTATCCTTCCTTAATGGTTTTTCACTAAAGAGGTATATATTGAACAACCTTGATGGATTTTCACTAACTAAAGATAAAGATTATGCATACGGGTTGAAAAAATGTGTTGTATGGACTTAAACAATCTCCTAGAGCTTGGTACAATAGATTGAATTCATACCTCATTGACCAAGGTTTAAAAAAGGTTTTATACACGAATGTCTACATCAAGGAAGAAGGAGATCATCTACTCATAGTCATTGTGTATGTGGATGATATCATTTTTGGAGGAGATCATGATAAAATTAATTATGAATTTTTGATATGATGAAGGAGGAGTTTGAAATGTCTATGCTTGGGAACTCTCATTATTTCGGGCTTACAAATCAATCACTGTACTGACAAGGTATCTTCATATTCCAAACCAAATACATCAAAGAAATGTTAAAAAGGTTCAGGATGGAAGATTGCAGACCTATAGGAACACCAATGGAAGTGGGATGCAAGTTGAGCAAAGAGGACAACTCACCAAAATTAGATAAAACCTTGTATAGATCCATGATTGGAAGTTTAATCTTTTACACTGCATCAAGACTAGATATAATGCGAGAAGGTAGGTATTGTTGGAAGATACCAAGATGATCCAAAGGAAATACACTTCAAAGTAATCAAAAAATTCAGAGATATCTCATGGGAACAATTGATTATGGATTGTGGTACCCCAAAAGAAATGATTTCAACATAAAAGCATACATATATGTAGATTGTGAAGGAAGTGTTGATGATATAAAGAGTACAAGTGGCGAGCATTGTTTTTGGAAAATTTTGAGTCTCTTGGTTGAGCAAGAAGCAATCATCAATGGTACTCTCAACATGTGAAGCAAAATATATAGCTACCGCGATGTGCTCCACTCAAGTTTTATGGATGTAGCAAACATTGGAAGATTACGAGGTAAAATCAGATAGTCCAATTCCCTTGTTTTGTGATATCACATGTGCAATAAATGTTTCTAAGAACCCCGTGTTCCACTCAAAGACCAAACATATTCCAATTCCGACATTATGACCAAGCCACTACTAAAAGCTACTTTTGAGCACTTTAGGAATGAATTAGGGGTCTTTCTTGATCCCACCAACAACTAAAAGGTGTGCAGTTAAGGTGTGGGAGCATTCTCAAGTAATATCAGCTCCTAATAAGTAGAAAATAGTATTTTTGATAGAGGCATCCAGTCTGCGAGGTCAATATTATCAAAATATGCATTAGCTCAGGGGGGATTTCCATGAGCATATCAGGTCATATGGATTAGAAGCATGTGCCAAGGGGAAGCTTCTTGAGGAAGGAACATGCTATATCTAGTTTACCTACATTTTCATCTTCATGCGACATAGGTGGCCCTTTGCCATTATTGTCAAAGGCGAGATGTTGAAATCAGAAACTAGCCACCATGTCAAAAGAGGGAGAGATGCCAAAACAAGCCAAGTAATAACAAAAGGGGAGAGAAGATGAAAACATAAATTTGCAAAGGAGAGCTACAATGTGTTTTTTTAGAAACCAGGTATGCAATTATTATTTTTCCATCAAAAGGGTGTAGGTTTCTATGGTATTGAAGTGTTGAGGTGTTGCCATGAATGATAAAGGGGGAGATTGTAAGACCTTTTTAAATTTCATATTTGTTTTCATTGATGACAAGTTACAATGATGGAAGGGTTAATTGATAAAGTGAGAAAGCAAGAAAGATGAAGGTTGATTGGTAGTGTCAGCTAACATAGGCTTCAGGATGGTTAAAGATAAGTTCTAAGGGATTTAATAAAAAAAAATTGAAAGTTGTGGACATAAGGAGATAGATGGAAAAGTCTTGAAGTAGCCTCTCGAAGATTTTAGGAAGTCGCAGAACTCTAGAAGAATTCACAAAGCTTAGTGAAGGTTGTGAGTAAAAGATGACACAACAAAGAAAAAATAAGCTATATGATTAGATACAAGTGAGAAAGGAAAAACCGTAGATGTTAAGGAAGATCCATGGAAGTATGAATAGTTTGAAGGAAAATCCACATGAGTAAGAAAGTTTTGAGGAAGCCACACATAAGGAAAGAATCCATGAAGAACCGAGAAAAGATGCTAAGGATGAAAGTTAGTCAGGAGAACGATAAAATCCGTGAGGTAAACCGATAGAGTCACGGAGACATGGAACAAAGCCGTGGGAAGGTAGTCAAAAAGAAGAAAATCCATCTAAAATTGCAAAAAGCCGTGAAGTAAAATAAAAATCCAAAGATAGCTGAAAAGCCACAAAAAGGAGAAAAAGCTGCAAATCAAAGGAAAGTGTCGCGATATAAAGAAAAAGTCAAAGAAGCTAAGGAAAGTCGTGGATTGAACAAGTATGAGCTAGATAGGGCTCGTAGAATAATCAAATTGATTTAAATATAGACAAGTGAAATTTTTTTCTCCAAAACTGATGGTGATTCGATTGTTTGGTAATTATGATTGAGTATACGATTTTAGCTCCACAAATAATGAAGAAATCTATAGTTCCAACTATTAAAGTTTAATGCTCATTTAATTTATGAAAATATAGTTATACTCTCTATGAGATTCCTCATCCCAAGGAGAAATTAAATATAAGAGAATAAAATGGCTCCCTCATCTTTATCATATTGAAATCATAGAAAGTTGAGAAATATTTTTTTAGGTGTTGGCTAATAAATATTTTCATGAAAATGCATAGAAAAGAGTGAAATCAAGCCGGATATAGTAAGAAAAAATATGGAGTTAGGTGTATTCATTTAATAGATCATATTTTCAAGAGACAAAGCAGGAAAGATTACATGACATGCCAAAGGAAGCATTGGAATGGGTCGAATGTCTATATAGAGAAAATTTTGTGCCAATATAAATGTTGCTTAAGTGAGAAGACGATGCATCAAAGATAAAAGAGATAAAAAAGAAAAGAGAGAGGAAGGAACAAAGAAGACAAATGAAGTGAACAAGATATATCAGATGAGAAGAACATCAGTACAATAGATTGATTGAGAAAAGAAGAGTTTGAATCGGATGAGAAAAAGAGAATGAAAAGAGAGAACACAGAGATGATACGAGAAAAGTGATCATAATATATTCTATAAGAAAGTTGAAACTAGGTGATCAAAATTTGTATGTAACAATCATAAGTCTAAGTTTTAGCTTAGCATATTAAGGGGGTACATCCTCCCGTGGGTGGGTGCCTGTAAAATATCGATTATAGCTGATTAAATTAGGGGTTGTGCTCCTTGCAATCGGTGCTTACTAAAATTAGCTTAGTGGTGCAAATCATTGAGTGGGTGCTTCACAGGTTGAGTGGGTGCTCAACTGAAACCATTGTAATATTTGGAATTGGTGTTCCTAATAAAGCCTTGGTTTAAAGTGGTTTTTCTCCCGAAAGGGTTTCCCACTATAAATGTTTTATTCGGTGTTTTACTATCTTGTTTATGTTTGATAAAATGTACATGATATAGTATTGCATAAATTTACGAAATTGTGAATTAATATAACTCTATAAACTAATTTTAATCTGCACTGATTCACCTCCCCTCTCATTGCTTGTGATCTCTAACACATGTAGCCTATTAATAGGCTTCCAAATTTTATAAAATTTAGTTTGGGATATATTAAATCCCACTCGACATGCCACCCTAACCATCCCCCACATTCCATATGGTCTTGCAATTAGCATTTGGTGGATTTAATTCTTATCCCATTCAACATGTGCTCCATTCTATGTTGACCACTTATTGTGGAAGAAAAATACGTCCACATTTACTTACCACTACAAAATGATTTTTAAGCGGTATGGTGTGTCGAACCAAGTCCTCCCGTCCACTTATATAATTTTAGAGAATGCATTCATTGTAATAAATAACCAATGAAATCTATGGGAATTTTACCCATACCCTTTCGAGACAGAGCTTAAATCGGTGCCTTAGACCACTCAACCAAACTATCAAGTAAAAATATTACGCTCAATGTCATTCCGAATAAAAATATGTGAATCAAAGAATATTGGTCGTTGTTATAAAATGAGGAAGACTTATATGTATAGGAGAATTGTGATCTCGATTTAAAGGAAAGGACATAAGTCTTCTGTAGTGCTATTTTTCCCAACAATCCAATCACTACATACAATATCTTCTCTAATGGACAAGATATCTTTTCCTTAAATTTCAATAATCTCAGAATGCGGGACTAAAACCGGGAATTACCATGATAAAATAATAGAACAATAGCAATGGCGGTATTATTGGAGCCATAATTTAATTTCATTTTCAAGGTAATGAATTAGAGAAGAGGGTGAAGAATAGTGATCATATTTATAGTGTCGGACAAGAGGCATAAAATATCTTTACAATCAAGAGCATATTTTATGTTATTGGCCTATAGTATAATTATATGCCACTTTGGTTGGTAGCATATTTTATGTTATTAACCTATAGTATAATTATATACTCTTTGGTTGGTAGCATATTTTATGCTACCGACCACAACATAAATTTATGATGTTGGTCGGTATCATAAAATATGCTACCACTAAAATATTAAGGTGAATCTTGTGAATTTCTCTTTCGCAAGGATGGCGAATAACCCTTAAAATTATCTTGTACCCAAAACATTTTGGCGAGACAGGCCTACTCCCTTCTGAAAAATTCACCAATTTTAAATTTAAAAAACTGGAATATTCGTGAATTAAAGAATATTCACCACTAAAATTTTCCTGCCGCAAAGTGGCATCACTTTGGATCTACAAATTGCCATGCAAGATATCTAGATGTATTTGATGTAGATTCTCTAATACACATAATCCCGCAAGATGTACTTAGATGCACAAAAATTAAATGTCACCGCTACTTGTGTAACCAATTAAACTGTTGAATCCACCACCACCCGAACCATCAAAACTACGAGGATCACTACGACTCGAACTACCACTTGTAGCCCCTGCAGTTGAGAACTTTTTTATCCCAAAGTATGTCTCCCATGGGTAATAAATGTATTTATTATATTGGAAATTGAATGAATGGTCTTTGTGCATCCATTGCGAAGAATTTCACTATCAATTACAAGATTTACTTTTATCTTCCTACCTCTTGAGGGATGGTTCTAGACATTTTGGTCTCACTCTAGCACCTAGTATCTCATATGATGATCTACATGGTCTTCACAAAGTGATGCTCTAAAATCAAAATAATTTGGCTTCCTATTAAGAAAAAATTCACAATATAGTTTTTCATAATAAATACAATGAAACCTCGTTATTTTTACACGAAGGATCTTTAAAGACCATCTATCGCCTATCCCAAAAAAAAAATCATTTTTTCGTGGATACACCAATCTATGCTAAAATGTTTCCTTCTCATTAACAATGGATCATTACTTAGGCTTACGTTCAACCAAGAAAAAAATTCTTATTTTTACACTTTCATACCCTTTATGGCATCATATGACAATCCATTAACATATAATTATCTTCATGCTTCAGTTGTACTTTGTTTTACATCTAATTGCCATGATTTTATATTAGTCTACATTGCATTGCAAAACTTTCCAACATATTTACAAGAGAACTATGCACATTGTCGGTTGAGGAATCATACAAACTGTTTATGCTTATTTCCAATTTTGTTGGTTTGCATTATATTGTTGTAATAATTCATCTTCTTCAGTCTATGGGCTTCTTATGGATTTCTAAGGTTTTCTGCGGTTTTTCTTATGGATTAGCAATATTTTATACACCCCCACATTTCCTTCAGAAAATGCCTCCATTAATAGATATTTCTAAAAACATTTACTTTCTATTCCAAACTCTTGTTTTCTCAAAAACAACAAATTAACAAAATAAATTAAAAATAAATTCACCTAAGCTTGGGAGACATGTTGATGCGTGCGTGATGAAGTAAAATGGGCATGTAAGGTTTTGCATAGGGCATACTTGCTTTGAATTTGAGCTCAACCTTCTTTCAAGTCATGGGTTTGTAAAATATGAGAAATTCCTCTATTTTTTTGGTTTATCATCTACAAAAGGCATATGCCCTTTGTAGTCAAAGGTATGTTTCCTTTGTTGTAAATAGGGCACACACCATTTTTACAACAAAGGGTGTACACCCTTTTACTTTAGATTTTCTAGACCTATTCAAAATATGTTTGGGAAATAACTTATAAAGGACATATGCACTTTTTGAAAGGGTGCACGCCCTTTCTAAAAATTTGACAAATAGGCCACAAAATTGAACCCCAAATTTTTGCATCTTCCCATTGCCTTGAGTTTGTGATCGTAAATCCAACTTTAGGATGCCAAATTTAATATTGGTAACTTTCAGATGATGTAGAGGAGACTTTAGGCTACAAAATGTTTCCCAATGTTTGTAGTTGTGTAAAACTAAAATTGAGAAATTCTTCCTTTGAGTATGATTAAAAATGAGAATAGTTCAATAATTTGGAAATCTCAACTATAACATGGTAGATTCCTCTCATATTGAATCCATTTTGTTGAAGGGGTTGGAACTTCTTTAAAGATGGCTATTTTTATTTAGTAATATTTATTTCTTTTTGAAAATTTTCTCGCTTTATAGAATTAGATGGTATAGCTTATTTTTGTCTTAGAAATTAGAGAAGATGTGAAGAATATTCTCAACATACATATTAGGATAGAAATAAAAGAGATGAAATACTTTGAGAAACCTCTAGATCATCATTTTCAAATATGATGGTTCCCATATTAATTGCATGTAATATAGCCCTTCTTAAAATTAAACCATATATCTACTTTTATAGTGTTCTAAAATTTATATTAAAAATAGTTTGTGGAAGCGATCTTAGTGTCTAATGTTTAAAAACTACTTGTGATGTTCAAAATTAAATATAAAATGAAATAATGTGGCTTTCATGACACTAATAACAAGAAATATCTACGTAATTAATATCAAAAATAGAATTTCCTTTTATTAGTAATAATGCGAAATAGGAGGAAACCACAACATATCAATTAAATAAGTGATAGAAGATGCATCAGCAAACACACACAACTAACATTCAATATCCCTTACTAATGGGGAATCATAAACATGTAATAACAATATCCATAAGGAAAACTAAGGTGGTTTGCTAAGTTTAAATGACATAAAAATATATGGACCAATGGAAATAGTAGAAAGCAAGGTGTACTAGACTATGAATGTTAGATAGCTCATTTTATTGTTGTCTATTGTAAAAGAATAAATCCCACCATGAGGGTACCTAAAAGATAACATTTCAAGACTTTGTAATGCACCCTTGAATCATTGTGTGTCACAAGCATATATAAAGTTTTGGTCAAGACAAACACACTACTCCCAAGAAAATATCCTTTAAGATTGAAAAATTCCCTCGTCTTCTTCTTCTTTTTATAATCCTTCGGAAGTAATAAGCTAAAAAACATGTTGTTTTAAAAAATCTAAGAAATCGAGAATGTGAATGAGTCAAAGAAGACCCACAATAGGTGATTTCCATGGTATAGTTACAAAATTATCCATCCCAATTATTTAATATGTGAAGTAAAGCGAAGACACTATAATTTATACGTTAGCGTAGATTTTGAATCGACATAGAAAATGTTGTCTAGACATGTAAAGTAGAAGACACTTTGTAATTTTTCTAAGGTCACTAATTTTTATGCGACATGTAACCTTGAGCGTCAAAATCCAATAGGAATCAAGATGCAAGGAAGGAACTTAATACTTCCATAAATCAGACAACCACAAATGAAACTCCTCGTGCAAGAGCATTGGATTATCATTTATAACCAAATATCAAATACTTAAAAAGAAGAGTTGTACCCAAATTTTGCACCGGCTTATTCTCGCGCATATCATATTAGAATGTGAACAAGAATAAAAATAAAAACCCATTGGCAGTGTGGGATTTGAACACACGCCCTTTCGGACTGAGCCTAAATCGGCGCCTTAGACCACTCGGCCGGAAGGCTCGGATGCACAAGAACATCGTAATATCGAGCCCTTGAGAGGAACTTAATACTTCCATGTGTGCTACTTTTCCTCACCGCCCAATCAGCTCACACATAAATACATTAATCGATCAAATATGTTTACCTCGTAATCAAGTATCTCACTAATGTGGGATTAAAACAATAATAGAACAATGGCGATGGCGATATTATTAGTTGACTTTCGTTCTCAACGCTTTCCGGAAAGTCAACAATGGGTATAATATTGCCATCGCCTAAACAATGGAGATGGCGATATTATTTAGGCGTTGATGAGCTAAAAAGGAAAAATACAAGATGATCGGTGATGAGTGATCGTGGTGGTTCTTCACGCCTTAGTTTCAGATGATCGAGGAGGGACAAACATTTACTTCCTATTTTGTACAACAAAAGCAATTCATGCCATCATTCACCAATGCTCGAGGTGTAGGGTGAACGTGACTAATTTAAATAGTTTCAAGTCATTACTTCAACAATGGGTATGATGATGTAAAAGGTGTTGCCTAGCCATTTACCAATGTGAATATGTGGTACACGAGAGAGTGAAGTTTGGAAGTAACAACGTGGAACTCAATTAGCACAATTGATATACAAATACAATTCGCTATAAGTTTTAATTGTCACCGATGGCATGGAACCCAATGAAAAAAATCTTAGGTGCTTAACATGGCTTTAGAACCAAGCCTCGCCTCTTTTGTCCTTCACACGTCTTTATTTTAAGAAAGAATATATGAATATTTCCCACCATTGCATATAAGCATGTCATGAGACCATGTGAGATGGATGTAGAATCTTTAAATATAACAATTTTCCAAAGATTCTCATGAAATTACAAGCTAAAGTTCTTGCAAACAACCACACACAAGACACTCCAATTTTTTTGGGTTGAATAACAATACTTATTTCATAAAAATCTCCTATTACATTTTACATAAATTTTCCCATCAATAAAGTAAGACAAGGAGACAATATATTTATAGAACTAGTAAGGACTTAGCGATAGAAGTGGTTGAGCCACCTTAATAAATACAATGTTTGACACTATTTTAGGACTGCCATAAAAATATCACGATCCATGGACTTTCCTAAGCTTATCCAAGTTTATAATGATTTTAATACCTCAAAGCTGATATCCAAAACATTTTAGGTCCCAACTAAATCATCTTGGATAGTTGCTGAAGCAAGAGAAGTGAAAACATTGCCATGTCCAGCTACGGGAAAAAAAAAAGGAAGTAAGGAGGATTGTTAAAGAAATATTTCCCTTCCAATCACTTCCATGGGTCCTCCTTTTTCCTCATGATCTTTAGATGCAAAGTAAGTATTATACAAAGCTTGGGAGCCAACCAACGTCATCTTGAGCATCAAAATCACGGCGAAATTTAAGAATGGTTGGCATTTCGATTTATGGGCGTTTTGGACTATCATGAATATCTCAAGATTTCTATCCTTTCCAAGGCTCCTCCTAGTTTTAACAATCTCTTAAGATCCCCATGATGATATCTTCCAAGTTTCAAAATCCGTACTCATTCATCTTGAACCTCAAACACTTGGTGGAAGTCAAACCTTCCAGGAAGAAAATATGATTGTTGTAGGGAGTTTTTTGTGTTTTCAATGTCTTTAAGCATTATGAATACATTTAAGATCTTTCCATCACCTCTAGAAGCATGAAAAAACCTCATTGACCTGTAATGAAACTTGAAACAATTGAATACTCTTTCTATGTGTCGCGTAATTGAGTAGAAACTAAATAGAAATATATACATATGAATCGAGAAAGGAGAAAGCGAGACCCATGACCCCAATTTTCCCAAAACTAAAGATGTAACTAAGTCTGTGGAGAAAGAGAAGATGAGATACTTCATGGCCCCTAAATTTGTGCCGAATCGAGTTAATTTTAGTATGAAACCATATGAAAATGTTGTAATAATGATGAAAAACTGATATTGTTGAAATATTTGGAGAAATGACCCTTAGGAAAACTGTGGTCCTAAATAGGCTTTACGCTTTTGACCTCTATAGATTTTGATTATTTTTTGTTCTTAAATCCAATTTGAGGAATTTTATCCATCCCTACATATGGCTATTCCCGAGAAAGATGTTTGTATCTACTAAAACCGCATAACACCCAGATGTTTCCCCCTACAATTGAGGTGTGTATAATGAATAATTGAAGACTATGTGGCTCAAAAGAAAATACGTGCACTCATACACTAGTATATGAAAATTTGTATATACCCTTTTGAATGAATGATGTGGTGGTGACTAAGAAGAAATGTTCGTATATGGGGGCATGCGGATGGTAGAAACCACGATGCAAAACAAGAGAAACAATAACAAGAAGAATGATAAAAAGAAAAATATCAATGCAACAAAATAACAATAGAAAATGATGTCTTAAGTAGAAAACAAGTGCATATAATGCGAGAAAAAGTGTAACCATGTCAAACAGTCTCACACAAAAGGTAAAAATGCATCCAAGTATGGGATAGTCATGGTGTCACAAGAATCAAGGCCCTTAAGCCTAAAAACGAGAGATACACAACCACATAAAAGGCATAATGTTGCAAATGGGACACCTATGGTGTACCAGAGATGAACAAGGCCTATATGTTACAATCAGTAGAAAACAAACATACATACATGCACAACTAGCTATGAAGCATGTAGAAAAAGCAAGTGTATACAAATGTAATGAAAAACACATAACATATGGTATAAAATATATAACAATAACTATAAGCACTTGAAAAGACACATGTGGTAGTCATGTTTCACATGACAAAATGTTTCTGTTCTAGAATAGAGTTGCTTCTATCCTTTCATTCTCTTTAGAAAGCAGAGATAAGGGTTAGGGCTAGGAGGAATACCGTTGAATGTTGAGAGGGTGTGTGCGTAATGCGTGCAGAGAGAGAGATCAGATTGATTGCGAAGAACTCCTTTTTGTCTAGGAAGGACTACCTGCAAGTAAGAATACAAGACCACCAGATTTTAGTTAGACAATAAATGAGGGAACTGCCTTGGGCCCAGGAAATATTGGACTTCCTTTCGAAGGTGGTCAGTTCCCCTCTTAATACGAATTAACACAAATTCTAACAAAGAAATTATTGCAAAATTACAATTTAGTTACCTCGTTAAAAAGCACTAGAGGAAAGGTTGGTTTTGGTTTGAGTCACAATGGGATCGATGCCATCACTATATAATCGCAGATTATTGATTGCGATAACCGATATCAGTAGGGGCAGTGATTTAGGGGCTTTTAATAAAGGTTGGCTATAAGGCGGCTATGGTGTTTATAAGGTTGGACAAATGATTAGGGATAGGCAATGGGGTGATGGATAAGACTCAGAGAGTGTGGGGGCTGTTCTTGGGGCAATGTAAGGGTAGAGGAATGACAGTTAGATGCAGGGGCTACCGGGTAGTAGATCTATGAGTGAACTTGTAATTACTGTGATTCAGAAGTTCAAGAAATGTTATTTAAAAACATACAAGACACTACTTACTAGTTCCTGATGAAGATACAGGTCCAAGGACTGTGATGACGAAGGCAGGGTTCAGGTGGGATGATCCGACAATCAAAAGTGAGCTATCTTCTCTCCCAATGCTTGAATGAGTGTCACTGGATCTCTGTTACTCGGTTTGCGATCCCGGGCTCGATGTCCTTCTCTGCAAACTCTTCTCTTTTCTTCACTTGTCTTTGCCCTACCAAGTGAATTTTGGATCCTTCAAATGAATTCCAGATCCCTTGTTTTTGGTTGGGAAGGTCATTTACAGGGAACCGATGGCGGTTACGTAACCGATGGCGGTCGAGTAGGAACCGATGTCGGTTAAGTCAAAGTGGGCTATTTTTAGTAAAATAGCCAACTTTCCCTCCTTTTCTCCCGAGGGATTAGTTGTGGGCTTGGTCAAGTCATTATTAGGTTGGTTTTGGTGTGGGTGAGGAGTAATTAGTCATGGGTGTGGATGTAGACCAAGTTATAGGTCTTAATTAGGTTAGTTTAGGGTTAGGGCTAGGTCATGATGAGGTGGTGAAAAATGAGGTGGCAGGTTTGGAGATGTGGATTTATTAATTATAAGGTAATTAATAAATAATTGTGTAAGGTTTAGGTGGTGAGGTTAGGTTGCGAAATGAGATGCGGGGCACAGGGTGTCGTAAGACACAAATTTGGTGTCTACATTAGCCCCTTGTTGTCGTGTAGCTTGTTTTGTAAAGCTGCACTGACAATAATAAGAAGTGGTTACTCCCGTTAAGGGTATAGGTAATCCCCCTCAAATCTATTATAGATTGAGGTGACGTGAAATCAGGGATAGGGTTGATAAAGGGTGAATGATGATGAGAGGATGGTAAGATGGGTGGGATAAGTTCAAGGAAGCGGACACACACGTTGAAATGTAGTAGTGCGACCCGAGGTACACGATTTGAAGAGTAAACAAGCAATACATAGGCAAAGGTCGATAGTTTATCCAAACAAGGTTGATATAATCTTGGTATCCAAGGCATAGAAAGTAGCTCCAGGGATATAACGGGTAAGGTACACAGAAACGTTTAGGCATGTTCTGGCAGTACTCAAATGGTGGGTTTGGTTGAGATAAACGTCATGGTCTTGGTCTAGGCAAAGTTGGTCGACCGATCAAGTCAAGTATCCTAGTCATGCTAAAACACGAACAATTGAGTTCGGTTAAACAAAAAGCTACATGATGGGTGGATAAAATCGTAATTTAAGGGTCTTGGTCGAGGTACTTAATCGTGTGGCCTTGGGTCGGTCCGAGTGATTAGTTGTGGCCATGGGTCGGGCCGATTGGTTGGTTGCGCGCTTGGGGTCGGGCCGATTGGTTGGTTGTGGGCCGGGGTCGGCCGATTGGTTGGTTGCGCCTTGGTCGGGCCTGATTGGGTTGGTTATGGCCTCGGGTTGGGCCGGATTGGTTGGTTGCGGCCAGCTTAGGTCGGGCAAGTGGTTGATTTGTCAGTGGCCGTGGGTCGGGCTGATTGTTGGGTGCAGCTTGGGTTGGCCAACCGGTTGGTTTGTTATGGCCGTGGGTCGGGCCTAATGGTTGGGTGTGGCCTTGGTCGGGCCGATTGGTTGGTTTGCGGCCTTGGGTTGCCCAAGTGGTTGATTATTCGCGTCAGTGATTTTGGGCCAATGAAGTCAAAATAATGCTATTTATCAAATTCGGGGAGGCGATGTGGTGAGAAAGGAAGATTGGTGGATATCCGTTGGAGGCCTTACGGGAACTATATGGTGACAGAGAACATAGCCGAGGATTTGAGGGGTGTAGAAGCGATTTAAGGTGGATCGCGGGGTAAAGACCAGTGAGTATGAGAGGATCCCTCTAGATCGTGTGCGGCGACAATTTGGATTTGTTCGGGATATACCCATGGCTTGTAGACCATACATGAGGATCGACGCCGAGGCATCATTCTCACCTCCTCGACGACACCTCCGTAGGACCAAGAGATAGCAGCCCATCACAGGTAATGGATGCGGGAGCGACAGAGGCTTATAGATTATGGTGGGTAGCAGAGCTGCGCGGTTTACATGAGAGGGCCAATCATCCGGACATAGCTGTGATTACAACAAAGAGATCACCTACAGAGGTTTAGTTTACCACTTTCAAACGCAGTGAATGAGACAACGGGATTGTTAGCGATTCTTAAGCACGCGATCATGAGTGGAGAGACTAGAGGCGAGATTCTCGCCATGTGAGAGGGCGTATTCATATGTTATAGGAGAGATTGGCAGATCAGTGGGAGGAACCAATAGCAGTGGCACCTTTGAGGATGGAGAGGCTAGGTGAGTGGCGTCGACGATCTAGTTCGGGATGAGGCGCAAGGGTCTAAGTGAATTTCATAGGGGTAGAAGAATAAATAAGGATGCTGACTTACGCGTCGATGATAGAGAATATGTATTTGTTTAACATATAAATAAAACTGAATATGTATGTTGATTTGAGTTATGATAATAATAAGAATGGTTGTGTTTTGAATGTTTTGTTTTGAAAAAGAATAAAGATGAATGTGATCAAATAGAAATACACAAAAATATTTATATTTACAACACATGATAGGTTATGGTAGGGGATGGTCGAGGCTAACCTTGGGAGACCGCATGTCTCCTAAGTGCTGCCTACATAGCCCATTACACAAAGCAAGGAGGGCCTCGAGACCGATGTAGTTCTCCCTTAGGACCAGGGAGAGGTGAATTCAGGCAATTTGGTTGTGGTTAGGCAATTTGTTGGTTGGTAAAAATATTGATATTGGTAGGGTAATGTTGTTGGTGTTGGTAAGGGATTGACGTTGTTGGTGTAGGTATAGGTGAAGCGAAAGTTCACTTACCCAAGTAGTAGGGAACCGTGTCCTAATTAAGGTCAACACATAATCCTAGATTCGAGTAAAAAGAGGCAAAAGTGTCCCATAGTTGAGAAGAGCTAAACAAACCACATATTAACGTAGGATGAGCTTGAATCCCTAGGTACCTTGCATATGCGAGAAGTCGATAGGTGAAAAGAGTTGTATAATCACAATATATCGGATATACGTCACGTCCCTTGAGTTTTGTTGCTTTGACGAATGGTGAGGTGAGGTGGCTGGTAGAGCTGGGGCGCAGAGAATTTGTTATAAGGTGATTATGCTGACAAAAGAGAACCAAACCTAAATAGACAAGTCCATGACTCAAAAGTGCTTTTGAATACTGCTTTTATTTTTCTGGATATAGACTGATCGATGCGGGAAGTCTACATGGGATATGTATTTTGTTGTTCTTGAGGTCTTCATGAAGCTGATCAATGCGAGAAGCTTCTGATAAAGGCTGAATTTGTATAGCTGTTCTTCAAAGGAACAGTCTATTTATGGTAGCATATGTGGCTTTTGTGTATAGCTATCCTTTGGGGGAGCAGTCTATTTATAACTTAGAGGTCTTAGATGTTCGTTTGGCATGAAGCATCTAGTTTTGTAGGAAGTTTGACTCAAGAATATCCCATAAGTGTATAATCGAGAACATGTTATTTTGATACTTTTAAGTCATGGACCAAACTAAAAAGGGGAAGGCATTTGTAAGAAGAGGTGATGACCAAACCACATGAGCTTGATTCTATTTTGAGATGCATGAAACAAAGCGTATGAGGTGGTAAACGAGCTTAAGGGACGAGCGCAAGGTAGATAAGAAGTGATGTAACACTAAATTCAACAAGTAGAATGGCTAAAGATGCAAGGCATTAAGGGGTTCAGGCTCAGGTTTACCATTAAGCGAAGCTAAACGATAAGTGCCTGATCCATAAGTGTGAGTGATAATGTAAGGCCCAATCCAATTTGGAGCAAATTTGCCACGTTTGCTCTTTTCTAGTTTGGTTACATGTTGATTCTCTTTGAGGACAAGATCACCAACCTTAAAGGTACGCTCATGAAGTCACTTATCATAAGCATGCTTGATGCACTTTTGATAGATTTGAAGGTGGTCAAGAGCTGTAAGACGATGCTCATCAAGAAGCTCCAATTGGGCTAACCACTCTTGGCGGAAATCATCATTGGTGAGAATATCCTGAAGAGATATTCTTAGGGAGGGTATTTGTATTTTGAGAGGCAAGACAGCCTCGGTACCATATACCAAAGAAAATGGGGTGGCATTAGTGGAGGTACGAATGCTGGTACGATAAGCCCAAAGGGCAAAGGGGATGTGATCAGGCCAATTTTTTCCAGAATCGTTAACGACTTTCATGAGAATTTTGGTCAGGGTTTTGTTAGAAGATTCAGCTTGACCATTTGCTTGTGGATAGTAAGGTGATGAGAAGCTAAGTTTGATACCAAAGTTGTCACAAAGGTCTTGTAACAACTTATTTTTGAAAGATTTTCCATTATCTGTTATCAGGCGATGAGGAACACCAAAACGACAGATAATGTGATGGTTAATGAATTCTACAATTTTTTCTTTTTTGGTTGAAATGAGTGGAATGGCCTCCACCCATTTAGTGTAATATTCGGTTGCTGTGATTATCCAACGGTGACGTTGCGAAGAGGGTGGGTGAATCTCACCAATAAGGTCTAAACCCCATTGTGAGAAAGGCCAAAGATCTCGTGCGACCTGTAGCGGATGGCTAGGAGTATGTTGAAGGTTGGCATGTTGTTGACACATAACACAATGCTTAACATATTCGTAGTAGTCATTATTAAGAGTAGGCCAATAATAGCCTAGGCGAAGGATCCGTTTGGCCACGGTAAGGCCACTAAAATGTCCACCACAAATACCGTCATGGACTTGTTGGATGGTATAGGTAACCTCCGTGCTGGTTAGACATCGAAGGAGGATGCCATCAAAGCCACATTTATAGAGGAGTACCCCCATGATGACATAATGAGAAAACTTTTAAGAAAAACATGTTTTCCATTACTAGTAAGGTCAGGTGGGAGAACAAAGGTTGTAAGGTAGTCGTGAAATTGGTGATACCAGGTATCCTGCGAATTAGTAGACACATTATTTATCATACAAACATCCGGGGCTAAGTAAGATGGGGCAAAGAGTTGTTGGACCAAGACAAATATGTCAGAGTCGGTTGGTGAGGTAGGAATTTGCGAGGCTAAGCAAGCCATAGTATCCGCAAATTTATTAGTAGAGCGGGGAATGGTTTGGATAGAATAATGAGTAAATAAGGTCAAAAGTGAATCCACGTAATGTTTGTACTTTTGAAGTTCCTCATTTTTACATTGGTAGATGCCCATAACTTGATTGACAACCAGTTGAGAGTCACCGAAAATGTTAATAGATTTTACACCTAAGTGTAACGCAACCTGGAGACCCAAAACAAGGGCCTCGTATTCCGTTGTATTATTAGTGTAGGGGAAATCAAGCTGGAATGAAAGAGGCATAGGTTCAGCGTCCAGAGGAATGAGAACAACACCGGCCCCTCCGCCGCGCTGGCATTTGGATCCATCGAAGAAGAGGGTCATTGGATACGACTCCTCACTAAGTGAAAGAGTGGCAATGAGTTCGTCAGGGAAAGTAAAATTAGTAAACTGCTCCCCAGGTAAAGGGGCTTCCGCGAGTTGGTCTACGATAGTTTGTCCTTTGATTGATTTCTGGTGTACAAACTCAAGGTCAAGATCGGCGAGGAGCATAAGCCATCGGGCGATGCGTTGGTTTAGATGAGGTTTGGCGTACATATAATGAATGGGGTCCGCGTTGGTGATGACAAAATTTTTGTGATTCAGGAGGTAGTGTCGAGTTTGGTGGCCACGAATGATAGGGCTAGGCACAACTTTTCTACATGTGTATACCTAGTCTCGTAATCCACTAGAGTACGACTTATGTAATAAACGGCTTGTTCTCGATGCTCAGAGTCACAATGTGTGAGCATGGCTCCTACAACATGGTCGGTGGTGGAAAGGTAAAGGTAGAAAGGGCAATCATCTTGAGGTGGGATAAGCACGGGTGGCTGCAAGAGATAGGCTTTAAGAGCCTCAAAGGCTTGGTGGCACTCTTCGCTCCATTGAAAGACAATGTCCTTTTTAAGGAGATGATGGAAAGGTTGACATCGATCCGAGAGTTGTGAGATGAAACGCCGGATAGATTGGAGTTTTCCCTGTAAACTACACAATTGTTTGAGGTTAGTGGGTGGGGGCATTTCTAGGATAGCTTTGACTTTAGCTGGATCGACCTCGATGCCACGCAAAGAGACAATAAAACCAAGGAGTTTTCCTAAAAGGACACCAAAGACACATTTCTTTGGTTGAAGACGAACACAGATATTGTAACAGTGATTGAAAATAATGGTTAAAACATCGAGATGCTCACTGCAATGTTTAGATTTGCCAAGAAGATCATCAACATAATCCTCAAGGATAGTGCGCATAATGTCATGAAAAATGTAAGTCATAGCCCGATAGGTCACACCAAAGCATTCTTAAGGCCAAACGGCATGACACGATAGCGAGAAGGTTCCCAAGGAGTTATGAAGGTGGTTTTATGTTGATCGGTGAAATACCAAAATTTGATTGTATCTCGAGAAGCCATCCATGAGAGAAAGCATCTCATGGCCCACAGTGAGATCAACAAGTTGATCAATACTTGGTAGGGGGAAGTCATCCTTTGGGCAAGCGAGGTTAAGGTCCCGAAATCCATACATATCTGAAGTCCCCCCGTTGCTTTAGTAACAGGTACGATGTTAGAAATCCATTGAGGATAGTCAATAGGTAAGATGAAGGAAACAGAAAGGAGTCGTTGAAGCTCTTCTTTGACCAAGAGGGCAATGCATGGATGCATTTTTCTCAGTTTCTGTTTAACTAGTTTGGAATCGGGTTTCAGGGTAATGTTATGGACAGCAATGTCAGGATCAATTCTTGGCATGTCAGCGTAGGACCAAGCGAAAGCTTGGTTGCGGGCACTGAGAGGAAGGTAGTGAAGGTAGTTTGTTCTGATGCGTTAAGAGATTGTCCAATCTTCACAATGTGAGGATCATCCTTTGTGTGGATGTTGATTTCTATAGTCGACTCATTCAACATGGTTTGAGTTTCAGATGGTAAGGCGCGTTGAATATAAGAGTCGTCCACACCAAGGTAAGTGAGAATGGAGTCATCATCCTGGCACTCAACAACATTAATTGAAGGCGAGTCCTCTTCGATCATGTCTGGATACAGAAGGGGAAGAGAAGATGGGTCTTCATTATCGCATTGATAAGTGAGAGGACCTAGGAAGATAGCGTTTATGAAAAAAAAAAGTTAGGAGGGATGGATTCAGGGTCTATCGACTCTGTGGGTGACGATGGCAAAATGGGTGATGATGGTTCGGAAGGAGTGACTTCGTCGTCTTCCTAGATACAACGGATATGTGGTGTCTTTGGTGTAGGTGGTTCAGAGAATCCAAGACCACGACGATCTTTGTGTTTGCGTGTAGTTACAGGAATGATCGTATGTCGGCCTTGTTCATAAAGACCGAAACCAAAGCCCTTCCAAGCACAACGCGTCAAGAAGGTGAGGGTGAAGCGACGATTAGTTAGATATTGAAAATCAGATTGGAAGGGAACCACACGAGGGAGGTTCGGGGTGACAGAGAGGATGTATCGACACCTCCATATGTTAGGTTGGTGTGGCGATTATGTGGTCCGTAGGAGATTACTTCCCCCACACGATGGTCGTAGGTAGGATGCACATGTAACTATCCGTACTCCTGTGGGGTATGGAAAGTGCTAACATTATATAGGTGATACTCCCCCAGCGTAAGGCATTGAAAAACATCTACTAAGGGATCTGAGGTGGGGATGTTATCCGTGGGAAAGGAAGTGGTATGTGCGCGGCGGTTTCATTGGTTGAAGGTGTAGGTGCGGTTGAGATGGATGGTTGAGGTGTGGTTGAAGTGGATGGTTGGGTTGGATGAATTGGTGTCTTAACTAGTACAAGCACATCATTAGGGTAATATAACATATTGCAGGTTTTGAAGGGGGGAGCGTTAGCTTTTACGGTGTAGGACTTCCCCTCATACTCGAATTTTATGCATCTATGTAAGGTGGAGGGAACGCATCCCATAGCCCAGATCCAAGGGCAGCCTAACAACATGTTGTATTGGAATTCTCCTCAAGGACATAGAAGAGTTTGGGTAAGGTACGTGGCCCCACGAATGTTAAGGATCACGGTGCCTAAGGTAGAAGTAATAGCATTGTTGAATGAACGCAACATGGTGGGGTTGGCACACATGCATCTAGAAGGGATATTCATTTGTTGGAAGGCTTTGGAAGAGATGATATTTAGGCTAGCGCCCCCATCAATCATAACACGACGTACTCGGATGTCCCGAACGTAAGCTGAGATGAAAAGAGCGAGTCTGATCTTACGCACCAAAGTCAACAATTTCGTCTTTGGAGAAATTGTGGCAGCGGCTTGCATGCGAGAGGCAGTGGTTGGGGAGATAGGTTGTTTAGTGAGAGAAGCAACGTGATTGGGTGTTAAAATGGAGGCAACGGGCACGGTTTCGTTAGGTAGGACATCTATCCCTTAAAGGATTTCAATGAGAGCTTGTCAATGAGATTCGAGAGGTTTGAATGAGATCATACAATGTCATTTTTACAGTGATGATTGGTGAAGTTGTTTGATCATGGTACGGTGGGCCACTCCATCGAGGCAGGGGTAGGCGGTCCATGAATAACCACTTTAGGTGGTGGTGTGATCGGGATGGCGGACGGAGAAAGAGAGGTTGCAGTGTGCTTTCTTTAGCTTTCCCATTGGTTTTATGCCCTCGAGTAAAGCAATGCTAATAATGTTGATCTCGCGAACACAAGAGGAGGAAGATGGTAGGGACCAGTCATTGTCTTCGAGAGGTGGGGTTGCAATAATGATATTTCTTGGTGAGGTGAGGATAGGCAGTATAGGAGAGGGATTGAAGCTAAAGGTTTCTCCCTTCGTAAGTTGTCTTTCTTAACCTTTCTATCCGAGAGAGGTGATTGACGAAGGATGGCTTTCAAAGCTTTGCATCCCTCTACATCATGTCCTGGTGTGCGGTGGTAAGCACATATTTTAGACTCATCATAACCTATAGGTTGAGGTTTAGATGGATCATAGGGTCTAAGTGGGGGTAGGGAAATGGTCGCATTCTCCACCAACATATCAAGGATCTTGGCATAAGATCCTTTGAGCGGGTCAAAGTCAGAGGAAGATGAGGCTATTGATTGGGTGGGTTTTGGTAATGTTTGGGTATGGTTGGTTCGTACGGGTGGTGGCTTAGACAAGGGGTTTTGATAATTGGATTTAACTAAACGTGGCTTCTTCGGCGCAGAAGTTATGTTTAGCTAGTCAGATGACGTGGTAGCAGAAAATAACCACGGAGAAAGAGGAGTGATAGCAAACAAATCCTTTGATGATGGAGTTTGTTTAGGGTTGATAGGTGGACAAGATACTTGGGGTGACGGTGTTGATACACCCATGGATCTCTGTATGGGTGTAGAAGGTGTAGGTCATTTTAAAGAAAACGCAGGAGGTATGATGTATTGAGGCAAGGTGGAGGGGTGAGGTCCCAATATAGAAGGTAGGTGTGATGGCGAGGGTTTTAGTTGTGACAGAGGCATAGATTGGACTTGAGGAGATTGGGTTTGTCTCATAGGTGGATGGATGGCTTTGTTTTTGGATAAATCTAAGCATTTAGGTGGGTGTGTTAAGTTGCGTATTGGTAAAGTCCCAAGCATAGGGGAGGTTTGGTTAGGTTAATAGAGGTGGATGAGGTATCCGGTAGAGATGAGGGGGTGAGAATGAGGACATAGGTGTTTTGAGCTTTTGTAAACACTTCGGGTATATGGTAGAGGTGTCTGGATCGGTCATCTGCATTTGAGTACAAACATGGTGTACTCAAACGCTCCCATAGGACTCGCCTATCTTCGAGGGATGACAATCTTCACGTGTGAATAGGAACTTTGTATGGAAGAGAGGTGGGTTGTGATTCTAGTCCACTTGTGGGTGTGATACAGGGGGTAAATGAGGCACTGTATTGATGGGCATTAAGAGGTCAACCGTCGCTGAAAATATTTAGGCAATGAAGAACTAATAGGTAGGAGGGCATGTTTGAGAGGATCCGTCATGATTAAAGAATTTGGTGATATTGGTTTGAGAGGTGTCTCTTCTAAGGATGACAAGAGGTGATTTAGGAAGCCTTTCCTCTTGTACAGCAAGAGTGATAGAAGGAGATGTTTGGGAAATAGATAAGTTAGATAACATATGCTCACGGGGTAAGTGCAGGAAGTTGATGGACAAATATAGGGTCATTCGTGGACATCATATTGCAAATAACAACATAATATCAACTTGTAGGGATTATTAGCAATACATACACTCAAAATTAGACAAAATTATATTAATATGAATTGTAGCATCCAGAATCTAGTTTCTAAAATACTAATTTTTGTAAAAAATGGACAATATTAGCTATATTAAACACTCAAAATTTAATGACTTGGTATTTTTTTTTAAAAACGCTGATAAGATTATAGTCCGTTTGCCCACAATTTGGATGACCAAAAATTGATATATATATTTTTCCTTTGGTGAGAAGTTATATGCCACTATCTATCTTGGGATGGATTTTATTTTGTATTTTTTTGAGTAATATTTTATTTTTTATGATTTTTTCCGTGAAAGTGGTATGAAAACATAAAGAAAACAGAGCACTTTCCTGTTTGCCGCCATAACTTCATCAAAAAATATTGAAATCAAATAAATTTTTTTTTGAACATGTATATAATTTCACCACGGTTGGGATGGTATAAGTTTTATCACATTCTGATAAGTGAAACAAATTTTGCAGTCTTAAACGTAGACATAAACATTCATAGGAAAAAGTGTCTTAAAGACCTACTATTAGTAAAAATTATAAAATGATATTTATCCTCTTCTATTCACTTTAAAATTAGTATTTCTACAAATCTAATAGTCTCCCTATGCAATGGTACCATTTTTATGACATATTTTTACTTTTCGGCATGGTTCAAGTCCACGGAAGACTAAATTTGATGTTTTGCTTTGTTTTTAATGTAAAATTCGGGATTTGATGTCCACTTAATTGTCCCCCAACTTGGTGCACTTACCCCACAATCTTGCAGGGATGTGGTGTAAGAAGGCTCATCTGTGAGAAGAGAACTCTGGGTGGTTAATTCCTTTATGGGTAAAGGAATGGTAAGGTTATCATTTTGTCTTGATGGGGGTGGAGGGGGTTCGGATCCCTGCGTTAGTGAAGAGGCTCGATTCAGAATTTCCTCGATAGGAGCTTTTGGTTGGGAGTCAAAGACCACATGGATTTCATGAACACTCTCCTTGGCTAAGATATCTTGGTTTATGTTACTGTTAGATGAGTGGTTTGGGAATGGTTTGTTGAAGATTTTCAAATTTCGGTTAGCAGGGGCATTAGGATTATCGAGGGTTATATCCCCTGCATCAACCATTTCCTGCACTATGTTTTTCAACATCTTGCGCTTTTCGTGATCTACAGTCTCTTCACGCGGTGGAAGTTACAGAAGTCATTTTCTTTGTACCAAGAAGGTATAGCGCGGGTGGAATCAAACCCGGAGTGAGGTTTAACAAGAGGTAAGGTGATAGCTCCTGCTTTGAGCAATTTTTCCAAAATGACACCATAAGTTTCTCCCAAGGAGTGTAATTGATGGGCTTGGCTTTATATTTATAGGTGGTTTTGGTTGGGTATTAGATGGTGCTTGGGATTTGACCATCACCATGTGTACAGCTCCTTTTGATTACGAAGCAGTCGATGCATGAGAATTGGTGGTGTTGGGTTTGTTGGTGGAGTCTTGGGTTCAGAAATTAGGGTTTTTGTTGCGCAACTGCAATTTCTCTTCCTCTAAGGCTCGAATCTCTAGTTTCCGAGCCATAGTAAAGGCCTCATCAAAGGTGCGGAAAGTTTGAATTTGGAGGGTAGGAGAAATGTGCTTAGCACAGGCCCATGTAAAGAGTTCGATAAGTTCGGCCTGAGGCAAGGCATAAGTAAGTTGGTTGATAAGGCCCCACCATCGTCCAACGAAATCTGCGATAGATTCGTCTTCAAATTGTCGGATGGCATAGAGGTCGAGTGATAGATACTTTCTTGGCAATGTTAATGGAGAAATGATCCAAGAAAGATTGGGCTAATTGGTTAAAAGAGAAGATTGAGTGCTGGGTTAAAGCACTGTACCACTCCAAGGTGGGTCCTGATAAGGACATGGGAAAGGTGCAGAGTAGTAAGGCATCGTCATGAGCAATCAGATAGCAGGCATGTCTAAATGATCGCAAGTGTTGTTGAGGATCCTCTATTAAAAAGAGTAAATTTTGGTAATTCCCATTGAGGAGGATATGAATGAAGGGGAACAAAGGATGAATAGGCTCCCAACAAAATTGCTCGTATGTTAGGTGCTACGGCTTCTGGCCCGAAGCCTCCAGATTTTGCATCTTGTCCATCATTTGTTTGATTAAATCAGTGGTTGGATGAGATGATGGTGCGGTTGTCGTAAACGGAGGAGGATTGGGCCAAGGGCCACCACTAGACAATGGTGGGGTTAAATGTTGATAAGGTATTAAGGACGAATATGTTGAGGCGACCAAATAAGGATGTCCTATATAAGATGTTGAAGCCACCGGATAAGTGTGTGGAAATGAAAAGGTGGGCGGAGCTTGAGAAGGAAAGCTCGTGTGGATAGGTGGCAGAGAGCAAGTTATGAAAGGGGCATGCATGAGAGAGATGAGGTAGGAGGAGCCAGCGGTAATGATATGTGGGGCCCCAGATTAACCAAAGGAAAGCCAATCATGCCATATGAACCTCCGAAGTCACCGAGTTGGGAGGCGGAGCTAAGGATGGAGAGGGTAAGGTGGAGTTATTAGGTGGGGAAGGAGCTAAGTGAGCTTCTATACTAATAGGCATACCAACAAGGAGTTGACCATCGGGTGTACGGTCAGGGGTATGAGACAAATAGTATTGTATGACAAAATAGCTAGGATTAACATCCAAATTTTTTGCAAAATTCCTTATCTCCTACAGAGATTTTGGGAACCTCACTGGTGTCCGTAGGATTCCCCATAGGATGTGAAGGGGGTGATTCCGGCAAAGGCATGGAACAAGCATGTGAAACCATGGCTGCAGCTTGTTTCCAAGTGATAACAACCATGGACAAGAGTACACAGCAAGGATTCAATCTATCAGGGACAGAAACAGCCACAAAATGTTGGAATTGGTAGGTTGCTGGTTTGTCGAATCATGAAAGACGAACCGATATCGGTCGAAATGATGTCGGCCGATCAGAAATGCTTGGCGTCGGTAAGTTAAACAATGTCGGTAGAATAGGACCGGTGTAAGAAGTCGTAAGAAGTTGCTGATTTAGGGTTAACGATGCTTAGTATACCTACAAAACTGTTGCAAGTGATTAATTTGAAACAAAGTGTATGACAGAGAAACAGAACTAAAAACAAGCAAGATGCATAGGCAAATCAAGAGACTAACCCTAGGATTAGTTTTAATTATTGTGGGTTTATGCCTTAGACGCAAGATGATGTCAATCCTAAACAAAAGACCTAAGGGAGATGTCAAGTTTGTTTTGGCTTATAAGGTTACCTCAATCGGGCGGAGGAATACCATGGAAAAAAGGGGGATGTTTGAGCTGTTGTGTTGATTATGATGTGATTCGGTATGTGTTGTGTAGTGAAAGTAAGATTAATTTCTTGTCAATACCGTGGATATCACCCCCACGTGTACGACCTGTTACTTAACCTATGTTCACTAGAATTGAAAACAACAAGCAAGAATGTGATGCACGTGTTTTAAACCCAAATCAAAAATGATATTCGATGAAGCAAAGGAGATGACTTTCACTAATGCAAAGATGTGAAAGCAAGACAAATTCTTTTACCAAAATGACAAAATATTTTGTGAATATTTAGCAGAAACAAACAACAAGTATGCTCCCTATATGAAAGCAAGCAAGAAAGAAAGAAACCCGAAATGGGTCCCACCGGGCGTGCCAAAATGTTTCGCACAGAATGTTTCCATTCCTAGAATAGAGTTGCTTCTATCCTTTCATTCTCTTGAGAAATAGATAAGGGTTAGGGCTAGGAGGAATACCTGTTGAATGTTGAGAGGGTGCGCGCGTCATCGTAGAGAGACATCGAGATCGATTGCGAAGAACTCCTTTTTGTTTAGGAAGGACTACCTGCAAGTAAGAATACAAGACCACCGGATTTTAGTTAGACAATAAATGAGGGAACCGCCTTGGGCCCAAAAAATATTGGACTTCCTTTGAACGTGGTCGGTTGCCCTCTTAATACAATTACCACAAATTCTAACAAAGAAATTATTACAAAATTACAATTTAGTTACCTCGTTAAAAAAGCACTAGAGGAAAGGCTGGTTTTGGTTTGAGTCACATGGCCGATGCAGTCATCCTGTATAACCATACCGGTTGCTAATAACCGATATCTCGGTAGAGCGATGATTTAGGGGCTTTTAATAAAGGTTGGCTATAAAGGCGGCTATGGTGTTTATAAAGGCTGGAAATGATTAGGGATAGACAATGGGGTGATGGATAAGACTTAGAGAGTGTGGGGCTGTTCTTGGGGAAATGTAAGGGTAGAGGAATGACAGCTTAGATGCGGGGGCTACCGGGTAGTAGATCTATGAGTGAACTTGTAATTACTGTGATTCAGAAGTTCAACAAATGTTATTTAAAAATGTACAAGACACTACTTACTAGTTCCTGATGAAGCTACAGGTCCAAGGACTGTGATGACGAAGGAAGGGCTCAGGTGGGATGATCCGACAATAAAAAGTGAGCTATCTTCTCTCCTAATGCTTGGATGAGTGTCACTGGCTCGGTTACTCGATTCTTGCGATCCCTAGACTCGATGTCCTTCTCTGCAAACTCTTCTCTTTTCTTCACTTGTCTCTGCCCTGCCAAGTGAATTTTGGATCCTTCAAATGAATTCCAGATCCCTTGTTTTTGGTTGGGGAAGGTCATTTACAGGGAACCAATGGCGGTTACGTAACCGACGGTGGTCGAGTAGGAACTGATGTCGATTAAGTCAAAGTGGGCTATTTTTAGTAAAATAGCCAACTTTCCCTCCTTTTCTCCCGAGGGATTAGTTGTGGGCTTGGTCAAGTCATTATTAGGTTGGTTTTGGTGTGGGTGAGGAGTAATTAGTCATGGGTGTGGATGTAGACCAAGTTATAGGTCTTAATTAGGTTAGTTTAGGGTTAGGGCTAGGTCATGATGAGGTGGCAAAATGAGGTGGCAGGTTTGGAGATGTGGATTTATTAATTATAAGGTAATTAATAAATAATTGTGTAAGGTTTAGGTGGTGAGGTTAGGTTGTGAAATGAGATGCGGGGCACAGGGTGTCGTAAGACACAAATTTGGTGTCTACATTAGCCCCTTGTTGTCGTGTAGCTTGTCTTGTAAAGCTGCACTGACAATAATAAGAAGTGGTTACTCCCGTTAAGGGTATAGGTAATCCCCCTCAAATCTATCACAGATTGAGGCGACGTGAAATCAGGGATAGGGTTGATAAAGGGTGAATGATGATGAGATGATGGTAAGATGGGTGGGGTAAGTTCAAGGAAGCGAGACGCACGTTGAAAAGTAGTAGTGTGACCAGGTACATGATTTGAAGAGCAAACAAGCAATACATAGCAAAGGTCAATAGTTTATCCAAACAAGGTTGATATAATCCTGGTATCCAAGGCATACGAAGTAGCTCCAGGGGATATAACGGGTAAGGTATAGGAACGTTTAGGCATGTTCGGCGATACAAATGGTGGGTTTGGTTGAGATAAACGTCACAGACTCGGTCTAGGAAAAGTTGGTCGACTGATCAAGTCAAGTATCCTAGTCATGCTAAAACACAAACATGTGAGCTCAATTGAACAAAAAGCTACATGATGGGTGGATAAAATCGTAATTTACGGGTCTTGGTCGAGGTAATTAATTGGTGCGGCCTTGGGTCGGGCAGATTGGTTGGTTGTGGCCTTAGGTCGGGCCTGATTGGTTGGTTGTGGCCTTGGGTTGGGCCGGATTGGTTGGTTGTGGCCGTGGGTCGGGCCAGATTGGTTGGTTGCGGCCTTGGGTCGGGCCTGATTGGTTGGTTGCGGCCTTGGGTTGGGCCAGATTGGTTGGTTGCTGCCTTGGGTCGGGCCAAGTGGTTGATTTGTTGCGGCCATGGGTCGGGCTTGATTGGTTGGTTGCGGCCTTGGTTCGGGCCGACTGGTTGGTTTGTTGCGGCCGTGGGTCGGGCCGACCGTGTTGGTTGCGACCTTGGGTTGGGCCAAGTGGTTGATTTGTTGCGGCCGTGATTTTGGGCCAATGAAGTCAAAATAATGCTATTTAGCAAAGCCGAGGAGGCGATGTGGTGAGAAAGGAAGATTGGTGGATATCCTGCTGGAGGCCTTATGGGAAATATATGGTGACAGATAACATAGCCGAGGATTTGAGGGTGTAGAGTGATTTAAGGTGGATCGCGGGGCACAAAGCCAGTGAGTATGAGAGGATCCCTCTAGATCGTGTGCGGTGACAATTTGGATTTGTTCAGGATATACCCATGGCTTGTAGACCATACATGAGGATCGATGCCGAGGCATCATTCTCACCTCCCTACCGACACCTCCAGAAGGACCAGAAGAGATAGCAGCCAATCGCAGGGTAATGGATGTAGGAGCGACAAAGGCTTATAGATTATGGTGGGTAGCAGAGCTACGTGGTTTACGTGAGAGGGCCAATCATCTAGACATAGCTATGATTACAGCAGAGAGAGATCACCTGTAGGGTTTAGTTTACCAGCTTCAAACGCGGTGAATGAGACAACGGGATTGTTAGCGGTTGCACAGTCACGAGTGGAGAGACTAGAGGCAAGATTCTCGCCATGCAAGAAAGCGTATTCATATGTTATAGGAGAGATTGGCGATTAGTGGGAGGAACCAATAAGCAGGGCATCTTTGAGGATGGAGAGGCCAAAGCGAGCGGCGTCGATGATCTAGTTCGGGATGAGGCGCAGGGTGTAAGTGAATTTCATAGGGGTAGAAGAATAAATAAGGATGCTAACTCAACCGTCGATGATAGAGAAGATGTATTTGTTTAACATCTAAATAAATCTGGATATGTATGTTGATTTGAGTTATGATAATAATAAGAATGGTTGTGTTTTGAATGTTTTGTTTTGAAAAGGATAAAGATGAATGTGATCAAATAGAAATACGTTCTTTTTGTGGCACACACGCCTCTCTGGTGGCATAGGTACATGGTAAGCCAAAATCACACAGAGTAGCGCACACGTTGTTTTTGTGGTGCACACGCCTCTTGGGTGGCACAGTGTGTACTATAAATAAGAAAAATATAGAGTGGCATATTCACCCTAACCCGTGTGCAGTACACCAAAACAAGGGCATGTCGACATTAAAATTTTCTTCCATAATTTCTACTTTATTATGTATGTATTAAGAATATGATGTTGTTAAGTATGTTTAGTAGTGGCATCGATAGAAGATAACGATCTTTGTCGATGTATGTCGCTAATAAAGTAGAGTATGGTACAATCAAACTACAATAGGAATGTTTTGGTAAAAGTAAATATTTTTCGTAAGTGGTCCGCAGTAATGTTAAAATGTCAAAGTTGGGGTAAGTAGAGAAGTAAGGTCTACATGATTAGGAATTAGAAATATTATATTTGTAATAAACACAAAGAGTGATGTCATATATATTTTGTGTATTTTATTTGTGGAAAAGTCTAAAAAGGTGGAACCCATGTGAGATGATAAGGTTTATCTTATCTTAGAAGATAAGCCTACATGTAAAGGCAAGAGTTTAGGCATGGAATATGATTGGCTGGAAGAGATTTCCTATCCTATCTTAGAGATAGGGTGGATAAGCCTGAATTCCTATAAATAAAGAGGCCACCCCCCTCATTTAGCATAGAGGGAAGTAGTGAGAAATATTGTATGACTAAGTGTGTAAAGGAAGCCATCGTTTAGAAGGTGTGTTAAAGAATCCATTGTAAAGTTTCTCCCATAGTTATTATTGGAAGGAAAGTGAAGTCAATAACACTTGAAGTACCTCATAGGTGAGATTGTAACAATGTCATGTTGATATTATAATTTACACTTATATTTCAGAATTGTCATCATTCCTTCATATCAAAGTCTATGGTATTCATGTGTTATGTTTGTTGTTGTGTTTCCAGATTACATCCACCAAAATAAAGGTTGTGCATTAGTAAATAATCATAGCATGAGGAGTTCCCAGTGGATAATTATCATAGTGTTGGATTGGTGATGACATTTTGGTTCTGGCATTCTTTGATGATGTGATGGAGAGTGAGAAAAATCCTACCTCCGGTCTTTCGAAGGTACATACAACTATTCACTTTTGATTACAAGGAACTCACAAGTAAGTTGGGTAGAACATGCTATTGAGTTGATAGATGGTGCTAAGCCCATAAAGCAAATGTCATATACAGTGAATCCTAATTTTTCCAAGACTATAAAAGAAGAAATAGATAATTTGCTTGATGCAGGATTCATATTTTCTATGGAGAATTCATTATGGGTTTCTCCCATTTTGATCTCAATAAAAAAGAATGGAAAGCTATGCATTTGTGTTGATTATAGGAAGCTCAACAAGGCAACAAAGAAGGATCATTACCCTCTTCCATTCTCAGATCAAATCTTGGACGAAGTAGCTGGCAAGGAGTGCTATAGTTTTGCTAATGGATATAGTGGATACAACCAAGTTCGTATAGCGAGAAAGATCAGTTGAAGACCACGTTCACCACTCCTTTAGGGAACATTTGCTTATAGAATTATTCCTTTTAGGTTGTGTAATGCTCTGCGCAACGTTCCCAGTGCTTGATGAATAGGGTGTTTGAACCCTACATTGGAAACTTCATCAGAGTATTTCTAGATGATTTTTGCATCTATGGGAGTAAGATGGACCACATGCACCAAATGGAGAAAACATTTCAAAGGTTGGATGAAGCACAAGCCTCAATAAAACCTACAAAGTGTTTCTTTGGTTGTTCTAAAGGTCTTTTATTAGGGCATGTTGTATCCAGAGATGGTATTGGTGCGATCCCGATAAAGTTTCAAAATCAAAGAGTTACCATTTCCTATGAATAGAAGTAAGTTGAGATCATTTTTAGGCCATGTGGGTTACTATAGAAGGTTCATCAAGAATTTCTCAAAGATTGCACATCTACTAACCCAGTTCTTAAAGAAGGATGTTACTTATGAACCGGAAATAAGGCGCTGAAGCTTTTGAACAACTGAAGGAAGCTTTGGTGTCTTCACCTGTTTTAAAGAATCTAGATTGGAGCAAGCCATTCATTGTGTATACTAATGCCTTAGATGCAGCACTAGGAAGTAATCTGAGCCAAAAGGATGAAAATAGGAACGATCATCCAGTTTACTTTGGGAGCGAAAAATGAGCGGTCTTGAGGTAAATTATCTTCAGAACCGAAAAAGAGGCTCTAGCTATCATTTTTGCTGTAAATAAGTTTAGAAATTACTTGCTAGGGTAGAAATTTATAGTTGTAACAGACCATCAGGCTCTAAAATATATTGTAAATAAGCCTAACCCATCAAGGAGGATAGCAAGACGGATAATTTTGCTACAAGAATTTGAATTTGATATTATAGATAGGCGGGAAAGAAGCAGCATGTCAATGTAGATGCACTCTCTCGAGCCTATGATGGTTTAGGTTCATCTTGTGATGATGATGATTTCCCATATGTAGCATTGTTATCCCTTGACATGATCCCTATTGAATACATAGATATTTGGAATTATCTCGAATGAATTCAAGTTTCTGATGGTGCCAATGCAAAAACTAAGAGGAATATTACTCAATCCAGTCATCTATATTCTATTCTCGCATGGAGTATTATTTTGAATAGGACACGATGGACAGTATAAGAGGGAAAATGGACGTGATCAAGGGAAGGAGATGATAAAAGAATTCCACAATGGTACATGTGGAGGACACTTCTTTGGACAACTTACAACAAGAAGGATCTTGGATGTAGGTTATCACCGCCCACTCCTTTTAGAGATTGTTATAATTATTGTAAGACATGTGATATCTCACAAACACACAGTAACCGTAAGACTTCATCAAAGCACCACTATACCCTATTCTTCCACTTGGTCCCTTTGAAAAGTGGGGAATAGATATTGTAGGTCCACTTCCAACTACCCCATGCCGTATAAGTATATTGTAGTTGCCATGATTATTTAACCAAGTGGGTTGAATCTAGGCCATTGAAAATTACTTCCATGGATGAAGTGGAAAGGTTCATATATGAATGCATTGTCACTGATTTGGTTGCCCATTAGAAATTGTAATAGATCAAGGAAACCACTTCATTAATGAGGTGGTAGAATCCCTAGTTAACAAGTTTTCTATTAAGCACGGAAGGCAACAACATACAAGCCAAGCACAAATGGATAGGTGGAACGAACAAATTTTGTGTTATGTCAAATTCTAGCAAAAGATGCGGCCTTGCAGGTACATAAGTGGGCATATAGGAAACATCAAAGTTAGCAATAAGATACTCTCCATTTCAGTTGGCTTATGGCATTGATCCCGTTCTTCCTATTGAGTTTGATATTCCCACTGTGAGAGTTATGAAAAATGAAAGGATGGATGAAAGTGATTCAGTAAAAGAAAGGTTGGTGCATCTTCATTTGCTAGAGGAAATGAGGGAAATAACAAAGGATACAAGCTATAAGAATAAAATTAAGAAGAAGGAATACTTTGATCAAAATATCCATTAGTCTCCATTTCATGTAAATGACTTGGTTCTAGTATATGATTCTAGATACAAAAAAGAAGGCAGAGAAAATTTCTTCCCAAATGGATGGGGCCCTACAAAATAGCAATTGTGCATGAAAATGGTACATATCGACTGGAGGAATTGGATGGAACTCCCATTACGAAATGGGTCAACCACGACAAGTTAAATATTTTCCAAGCACCGCAATAATCTGCTCAGGACGGAGTAGAAGCTAAGAAGGGGGAAAATGTCGACATTAAAATTTTCCTCCGTAATTTCTATTTTATTATGTATGTATTAGGAATATGATGTTGTTAAGTATGATTAGTAGTGGCGTCTGATAGAAGATAACGGCGTCATCAGTACGGTGCCACCAATAAAGTAGAGTACGGTAATAGTCAAAGTACAATAGGAATGTTGTGGTAAAAAGTAAATATTTGTCATAAGTGGTCCGGTAATGTTAAAATGTCAAAGTTGGGGTAAGTAGAGAAGTAAGGTCTACATGATTAGGAATTAGAAATATTATATTTGTAATAAGGAAAAAGAGTGATGTCATAAATATTTTGTGTATTTTATTTGTGGAAAAGTCTAAAAAGGTGGAACCCATGTGAGATGATAAGGTTTATCTTATCTTAGAAGATAATCCTACATGTAAAGGCAAGAGTTTAGGCATGGAATATGATTGGCCATAAGATATTTCCTATCCTATCTTAGAGATAGGGTGGATAACCCTGAATTCCTATAAATAAAGAGGCCATCCCCCTCATTTAGCATAGAGGGAAGTAGTGAGAAATATTGTATGAGTAAGTGTGTAAAGGAAGGCATCATTTAGAAGGCGTGTTAAAGAATCCATTGTAAAGTTTCTCCCATAGTTATTGTTGGAAGGAAAGTGAAGTTAGTAACACTTGAAGTACCTCATGGGTGAGATTGTAACAATTTCATATTGATATTATAATTTACACTTATATTTTAGAATTTTCATCATTCCTTCGTATCAAAGTCTATGGTATTCTTGTGTTATGTTTGTTGTTGTGTTTCTAGATTACATCCACCAAACTAAAGGCTGTGCATTAGTAAATAATCATAGCAAGAGGAGTTCCCGGTGGAGAATTATCATAGTCTTTGGATTGGTGATGACAGGCTCATGTGTCCTTTTGTTTTCTTGTAATTATTGTGTTGAAGTGATAACATTCTTACAAGTTTTATCTAATCACATACTTGTCTTTGCAGCTATATTCATATGGTTTTACTTGATTAGATAAGCTTTGCATGTTTACTTTTGGGAATAAGATCACGCATGCTCTTCCCTCGCATCCCTTGGGGTGATCTTGGGAATCGAAACAATTCTTAAGCCCTCTGGATGCTTCGAGGTTGTTAGAAGTATTTGAATTGGAATTGGTTAACTTGGCGTAGTTGAATTAAAGTGTTTTTCCATTTGATGTCTTTTTAGATTTTGGAAACATCACGTATGCTGTTCTCTTGCGTCCTTGGATGATCTAGAGAATCAAAAATAGTATTTTCACTTTGGATGGAAAACTACTAAAAATATTCATACATGACCAAAATTCCACACTTGTCAAAGAATAGAGGATCAAAACAAGGTCCGAAACTACTAATACGGTTGTTATACGGGTTGCCAAATGATGTTCAAGCAAACCACACCTAATTAAAGAAGATAAAATGAACAACATATTTAAAACACTTTGTATTGCGGTTTTGGAAAAGGGTTCGTCCCTCTCCACTCCATCGGAACATAACCCCTTTGTCATAACGCCTTAAACTACAACAATGGGGGTGGTTCTAGGAACCAAAAAGTAGTCCATGCAAGAGGGAACCTTGTGGATCGAAATGGGAAGTGCTCCACACTACCTATCCGACTAGTGATTCCTTTGTGAAATAGAGTTACAAGTTGTCCCTATGCGACCCTTTTAAGTACACGATGGACGCATTTATTACCCCATGTGCTTAAAGGGTGCAAAGTTGAGATACTCCCAAGATAGTCGAGACTATTTGGGTAAATCGTCTCACTCGTGGGTAATATTTGTAACACATAGGACGAGAGAACCACCTAGGAAATATATACTTTGGCTAGGAGCCCAGTTTGACCATTCTAAAACAGGTTGAGTTGTGAACTATCTTTTTATTGCAAAATGTGGGACGCGTTACTTTCGCTTAGTTTTTACTTTCCTTAGGGCGAGGTGAAACTCTGCCGAAGTGAAGCCAACATTTTTCATCCCATTTTTATTTGCTTCCTTCAAATTCTTTTGACACTTTGTTGATCGAAAGAAGGGTGACTTCCTTTGTGTTACCAATCGATTGTTTCGCCACTTTTTTTTCTGTTTATGCCCATCCATGTTTGTGGCTGGGTAAGTTAAATGTCTAAAGTGCACAGAGACGTATTCATATCATTGGTGACCATTTTCATCTTGATACCCATGTCAAGATCGTCATTGTAGTTAGGTGTGGTTCATCATCTTGAAATTCCTTAGAAAGGTTAGCTTTTTTGTATTGTATCACTACAATTTTGATATTTACATCTTGTTTCTTGTAAACTCGACCTAAATATCTATATTGTAAGGTTATATTGCACACATTTTAACTATTCCTAGCTATACTTGGAGCTTTTTAGTTTGATTCTATTATTACCTCGATTTTGAAGAGTGCTAGGTGTTACCACTCATGCGTGTTATATCAATAGTATCTTGATATCAATACCTTACTTTCTCGCAAAGTTTGGTTAACATATCTTGGTGATATTGTTGTGTCACTGACAAATTGTAATTGGAAATTTTTGAGATATAGGTCTTAATTGAGTTTGAGCTCGCTTCTAGTATATCTTGTTAGGAAGTCACATTGAATTTTTGTATATACTTACATTTTGTTCATTCTCTTGAACTTGGCATAAGTGAGAACATCTTGTTAATTATCTTGCGACACTAAACTAATTTTCGAGACGTAGTCTAGGAAGTGCTTCATTTGATAGGTTTATATACCAAAAATTTTTGTCACTGGTGATTCGTCACTCTATCACATTGGTATTCTCACATTTTTAATTCATTCATATTCTTGACATTTAATCTAGCATTTCACTTAGGTGTGGTCACAAATTTTGAACACATTTACAACTTACCCTAGTGAAACTATCACAAAACATGGCTCCTAAAATGTGATTAGGACTCAAGAAACAAACATACGAGGAACAACAAGCACAAGCTTGGGAAGCCTCTAATAGACAAGGGTCAAACCCCTTTATTGGACATGATCTAGGGCCTCTGTTTTCTGCAGAGAAAGAGATAGAAGATATGGTCGATCATAGTGGTAATGAAATGGAATCTCCACACACAGAATTCGACTTTGATCCCACTTTATTAGATGAGTTTATTTTCAGAAATAAAGATAGAGTGCTAGCACGGGTCGTAGAATTAGGGGCCAAATTACCCACTAAAAATGAAACAATCCCACCTGCGAATAACGCTAATGAGGAAGAACAACCCCTTATCAATATGGAGGATATTTTGATGCATGGACATGCTTCTACCTCCAACACAGAAATGATAAAGTGGTGGGACATAGAATACCCTTTATCAAAGTGCCATGTAGAAACAAGACATGACATGAAAATGGTGAAGAACCTCCACAATGCAGGGAAGAGGAGGAACCTTTAGAAGAAGAAACCACAATTCAACAACAGATTAGTAACCTAAGCTAAAAATTAGCTTTTCTAACCTCCCATGTATAGAAGGAAGCAAGAAAAAACATTCAAAAGTCAAGGCCTAAGGTTAAGATCAATGAACTCCATAGAGAAAACCAAGAAGAAGATGATACGGGGTACCGTCGGGTATATCTCCCCGTGTCTCCCACTAGAGAACAATTTCTCACACAAGAGGTACAGTCTATGAAAGAAACACTCACAAGCCTCCAAGAGAGAAATATAGGGAGCATTAGAAAGTATCAATATGAAGAATTATGCCCCTATCCTTTTGACAAGACTATGACCCTTCAACCCTTTCCCAAGAAATTCAATATGCAAAAATTTGATAAATATAAGGGGAAGGGAGATCCAAGGATCATGTCAAATATTTCTATATGGCATATCAAGAGGTTTCCTATAGTGACAACTATCTTATAATACTTTTTCCTAAAAGTATCGGAGGTCAAGCCTTGGAGTGGTTCACACGTTTACCTCGGGGATCAATTTTCACCTGGCCAGAATTGGTAGAAAGGTTTGTGTGTCACTTCTTATACAACATAGAGAGTGATGTCACCATGGCAGATTTATGTGGCGCCAAACATCGCCCTAATGAGAATTTTGCCAATTTCCTCCAACGATGGAGAGGGATAGCTATCCGCTTCCCTTGCACTTTCCCTGAAAAACAACTTGTTAGTATTTCCATTCCCAATCTAAACCCAGGACATAGTCTTCCACCTCTAAATGTATTGTGTTCACATTGTTGAGGAGGTCATCAAGAAAGGGGTTCGAGATAGAAAGCTCTCATTTCCAAATGAACTCTCAAAACTCAATCTAGAGATAATCAAAATGTCAAATCCATGGAGAATCCGAGGTCTTTAACAAAAAAATGTGGTGGGAGATGGGATCACCGATTCCAAACGTGTACAAACAGCAGTCTAAATGGTCAACCTTTTAAACTAACCAAAGGACCAATTCAACCACCACCAACGAAAAGAACGTTTACCTCTCTTAATGAACCTTTGTCGGTTATACTAAAACAATTGGATGCAGCCCACATGATGACATATCCTATGATGCAACCATTTGATGAAAATGCTCCAAAACCTTCATGGTACAAGGAGCATGAGTATTGCGAAATGCATCGTGTGAAGGGGCATAAGGCAGAGAAAAATGTTTGCGGCTCCATCATTATATCCAAGACCTCATTGAAAATGGGGAGATCAAAGTGGACAACCCAGGGAAAACACAGACATCTAACGAGAAAATGGGGATATATAAAGAGCCATTCCCCAATCATGAAAAATCAAAAAATTCAAAGACGGATCGGGAGAGTCATCCCAAGGTAATAAAATAGCGAATTACTTGTACACCAAAAAGACAACAATCATTATGATTTGCTTATTGGATGTATTCACTCTCCTACTAACCATGTCAACACTATTAAAATCAAGGGAAAGGATTGTGCCACGAATGTAAGGCGTGCCCACCTTGTGATTCTGAAACCTTCTCCGTCAACCCCTTAAACTGGTAAAAATAACCTCTTAGAGAAACTTGGGAAGACATCTCGATAAGATTTCAATCTTAGATCTTCTCAAGATATCCAATGTACACAAATACATTCTGTACCAAACTCTTCAGGGGTCGGGAGTGCCATTAGAGGTCGATCCCACACAGTCGCAAGCCATAATTGCAAACATTGTACTAAATGAACATATTACCTTCAACCATAGGGACATCCCTACTGAAAATATGACACATAATCTTCCTTTATATATTGAGGTAGTTGTCACCTTTAGGAAGATCACATGAGTGCTTTGGTGGACAACGAATCGGGGTTGAACATTTGCACACTCAAGTTGGTTAAATGGTTAGGGCACACCGAGGTAAATCTTGAGTCTAATATCATCACTATCACCGAATATGACAATGCAGAAGGGAGTCGGTGGGCACAATCACATTGCCCATGGAGGTGAGTCTCACTTGACATAAGACAAAGTTCCATGTCCTAGACTTGGAACTTCCGTATAAGATTCTTCTAGTTCGACCATAGATTCATGCCATGCAGCCATGTGTCATCGACATTTCATCATTGCATTAAATTGAAGCATGAGGGACACACCATTACAATACAAGTAGATTGAGCCCTTCACTCACCGTAGAGCACTCAATAGCTTTGCATGAAAGGGAACTTATGCATGTATCCCTACTGATATAGTTGTCCCTCTCCAATCGAGGCCATGGAATTCCCGAGACGATTTAGATTCTCTTAGTTCTTGTACCCATGGGGCATCTACATCAACATCTCCTTTTGATTCATGGGAGATGAAAATCCTTGAATATGGCTACAGGGAATACAATTTACAAAAATCGCTCTTGGTTTTAGACCTCTCATTATCACCCAAGACTAGAGGTCGACCCAACTATCGCTTGAAGACCTAGAAATGAACACAATATTGGGTCCTTCTTACCTTAAGGCTTGTTGGCCGAGAAAAATTGTTAGACCCACCTACACTTAGGTCCCGGAGGATACTCAACCATCCTTTAATCAAACCCAAGAATACGATAAATATAATAAAATGATGTACTCCATGGGCTACAAGGGCCTAGGATGTGGAAGAAACGAACAAGGAAAGCGAGAGCCGTACCTCTTCGCATTTTAAAACAGAAAGATAAGGCATTGGGATTTGCCCTTATGCAGCACACCCCAATGATCAAGACGCTATTTGTTTTGAACGTGAGGATAGCTCGACTATCTAGACAAAGTGATCTGATTCCCATTGTAGCCAATATGAGGATCTTTCCTCCACAAACCTATTCCTGAACAACGCTGTCCTAACCATAACCCCTACGGAGCCAACCCTTGACCTTATTTACCCTTCCCTTGTTGAATGGGACCAACAACATCACATGTCACTAGATTTATTTGAGAATGATGAGGCTATCACAGAGTTCATGGGCATTTGGGATACAATTCCCATTGGAGACCACAAGAAGGGTTTCTTTATTGACTTGGATACCTCCTACTTCGGCAAGGAGGCTGAGCTTCGTGGTCAGCAAAACTTAAAGAAAAGTGAGGGAAAAAGTCCCAATGTAAAGCCTTGGCAAAAATCAAAGTCCAAGTTACATAGTGAAAACCTCTTTGAGGCACTGGCCAAAAAACAAGTAAAAAAATCAAAGGAAAAACAAAGTGACCATGCCAAGGATGAAAATATCATGGAGACATCCTTGGACAAAGATCTCAACCTTCCTCCTGATCCTACGCGTATGGAGGAATTGTCCAAATTACTAGTTGAAGAAAATATTGATGTGAATATTAGTACAGGAAGAATACCCCAAGATAGTAAAACTCGAGAGCATCACTCTCTGAGAATATAAGACATTGGCTATGTTGATGTGAGAGTGTATGGACATGTTCGCATGGTCTTATAAAGACATGTCAGGCTTAGATCCAACTTTGGTCATGCACAAGCTAGTTGTGCACGCAGATGCTAAGCCTATCAAATAGAAGCTCATAAATGTGCACACAAAGGTAGCCTTACTAGTTAAAGAGGAATTAGAAAGATTTCTTGTGGTAGGGTTCATCTGGCCTATTGATTATTCTAAATGGATATCCAACATCATCCCTGTCCAGAAAAATCCCATCGGTATTAGAATTTGCCTGATTTTAGAGACATTAATAAGGCTTTCCCTAAAGATGATTTTTGCTACCAAATATTGACATGATTGTCAATTCAACAACAAGGTACAAGATGCTATCTCTCATGGATGGATTTTCAAGATACAACCAAATCAAGATAGCTAAGGAAGATCAGCACAAAACGGCTTTCACGACTCCTTGGGGTACCTTCTATTATTAGGTGATGCCATTTGGTCTCAAAAATGCAGGAGCTACTTATCGCCAGAAATGACAAGGTAATTTTTCATGATATGATTCATGATATCATGGAGGACTACGTGGATGACATCCTTGGAAAGTATAAGACAAGAGAAGATCACCCTGTCATTTTGTGGCGTATCTTTGAGTGCCTACGAGAGTACAAGGTCAGGTTGAATCCAAAGAAGTGTGTATTTGGTGTGCTATCAGGAAAATTGTTGGGCTTCATTGTATCAAGATGAGGAATTGAGGTAGACCCTGCTAAAGTGTCTGCTATTACTAAAATGCCTCCACCTAAGAATATTAAGCAACTACGCAGCTTACAGGGGAAAATCCAGGCCATTCGCCACTTCATCTCTCGGCTCTCGGATGAGTGCCACTCGAGATAACCACTTTTTAAAAAAGGATGTCGCCTTCATCTGGGGACCTGAGCAACAACAAGCCTTTGCTTTGCTTAAACAATACTTGGCTAATCCACCTATCCTCATGCCTCCAACTCCTAGAGAACCACTCTTGCTCTATATCTCTGCTACGCAATTTTCTATTGGTGTGCTACTCACCCAATACGACCTTGGTCATAAGGAAAAAGTGGTGTATTATCTCAGTCGCACTCTCATTACCTATGAGCTCAACTATCCTCAAATTGAAAAAGATTTCTTGGTTGTTGTTTTTACTTTTCAAAAACTTCACCATTATCTATTGAATACCAAAACCAAGCTGATATCCAAAGTTGACCCACTCAAGTACTTGTTATCTAAACCTACCCTCATAGGTAGAATGGCTAATTGGATCATTCTACTAAGTGAGTTTGACATAGAATTTGTGCATTAGAAGTCAGTTAAAGGAAAAGTACTCACTGAACAGATAGTAGAAGCACCTTTGAAAGGCACTGAACCATTGAATCTAGATTTTTCAGATGCCTCCTTGCTCTACATTGAATAATCTGTCGTGTGGCAAATACATTTTCATGGGTCCTTTACTTTTCATGATTCAGGTATAGGGGTAATCCTTATTACTCCTTCTGGCAACCCTATACCACCGGCTTTTCATTTCCTTGCACAAACAATATCACCGAGTATGAGGCACTTATCATAGGGATGAAGCTAGCTATCAAGTGGAACATTCATCATGTCAAGGTTGTGGGTGATTCTCAGTTAATTATCAAACAGGTTAATGATGAATACAAGGTTAAGGATGACAAACTCATGCCTTACAAAAAGTTGGTCGAAACTATAAAGGAGTACTTCGTGTGCATTACATTTGAACAAATCGTAAGAGTACATAATAGATCGGTAGATGCCGTGGTGACAGTGGGTTCTATTCTTCGTATTCCTGCCAGGGAATAATGACATGTTGTTCTTTGTAGAAAATTTACGCCACCACATTATGACATGCCGAGATTTTGTCTGCGGCTTGTGATGTTGTTGGTCCTAATTCCCCATGGTACAATCCCATCTTTACTTATCTCAAGGAGAACACGTTCCCTCCCGATATCTCCCGTTCTAAAAAAAATCTTGATTTTCCAAATAGCACAGTACACCCTTTTAGGAGGTACACTTTATTGTCATGACTACGATGTGAATCTTTTACGTTGTCTTGATGTGATGAAGTCAATCTAAGTGATCAAAGTAGTACATGAAGGGTGTGTGGAGCACATACGAATGGAATGGTTTTGGCCAAAAATTGTTAAGAGTGGGCTACTATTGGCCTACCATGGAAACCCATTGTTGCAATTATGTCAAAAATGTACGTTGCAGTATGGAAACTTCATGCATGCTCCATCGCAACCATTGTAACCTATCACCGCCCCATGGCCATTCTCTAAGTGGGGATTTGACTTGATAGGAAACTTACCCTACCTCATTTAATGGTCATACACACATCATCATGGCCACAGAATACTTTACAAAGTGGGTGGAGGTCATTTCTTTAACTTATGTAACAGAGCTCGATTTCTAAATTTATAATGAATCATATCATTTGTCGATATGGCATCCCCGCACCATCGTTACAGATAATGGGAAGTCATTTAAGAACAAAAATTTAAAAGTTATTTGTCAACGGTTCTAAATCACGGTTAAAATGGTCCACACCGGATAGGCCGAAGCCATAAACAAGACTTTGGTGAGAATAATGGAGAAGATGGTCAGTAAAACAGGTTGTAATTGGCACTTGCAAATCCCAGCCCTTTAGGCTTACAGGACCTCCATTTGTACTCCTACGGGTGCGACACCATACTCTCTAGTATTTGGGACAGAATCCATCATCCCATTAGAAATTGAACTTCCTTCCCTGAGAATTTCTCTTAGGGACTATTTGGATAAAGATGAGGATTACCAGGTAGCAAGATTGGCTGAATTAGAACTCCTAGATGAGAAGCACATTCACACTCTTAATCACCTAAAAGTGTATCAGAACAGAGTCTCTAGAAACTACAACAAGAGAATCATCCCTCGTCAGTTTGAGGTTGGTGATTTAGTCATGAAGGAGAATCAGTTCAACACAAGAGTGGAATGAGAAAAGAAAGGGAAGTTCAAACCACATTGGTTGGGACCCTACATTATTATGGCCAAATACGGCATAGGGGCATACAAAATTTCTCACCCTAATGGTGATGAACTCCATGAGCCCATGAATGCCATGCATCTTAAGCGGTTCTATGCTTAAACATGGCGCAAGGAATCAAAAAATAAAAAACTCAAAAACATGGTAAAATGATCAAAAATACAAAAAAATCAAAAAGAGAAAAAGAAAAAGAGAAAACAGGTCATCCACAAGTGAAAACCACACAATTTTGGCACTTTGGATAAGTCCTTGGGTGAAAACCAGTTTCCGGCACCTTGGGAGGGTTCATTGTTCACAAGCATCTTGCATCTAGAGGGTAGTTTTACTTGGCCTAGCCCTAGTTCTACCTTCGAGATTCCCTGTGAGCCCCATCCTGTCAGGCCTTGATCCGGCTTTGTCTTCTTTTATTCATCTGTGAGGGACATGGTCTTTCACTATTTCCCATCTTACGCTTGGGGCAATTCAATAACTTCACATTCTTGTTCATAAGCGCGTGGCTTCTTCCCTTGTACATTCCCCATCTAACACTGGGGGCATCCACGCTTTCTTGGTTACCTATGCATAACTCGAAAAACCATTAGAAAACCACAAAATAATAGAAAATTGTTTCTCAAAACTGTAAAAACATTAAAAATATCCAAAATACAAGAAAAAATATATATATATATCACAAAAATCCAAAAATAGGGCAAATTTTTCACAAAATCCTAAAAAGTAAAAAACCTACAAAAATGGTAACTTGCTTATTGCGGCTGAAACTTGTGTCTTGCACATGGTATTTTCTCCATATCCTACTAGTTTGTTTCACATCTTCCCTGATTAATACGACTCGTGGATCACCAGATTCACAACCATTCATAAAGCTAGTTGCTTTTCAAATCGTGCTTTGGGGCATGTTTGTTGTGCAGTGCTATTTCTATATGTAAAACACTTTTCTTGGACCCCGTGTCCATTTTCATTTCCCCTTGCATGTATCCTTTTTCGGGGCATAATTTTTAACCTTTTTCGTCAATCATGAACATGTGTACATCTTGACTTGATAAAAAAACATTTATACAACTGTCTTAACTGTTGTTGGGTTGGATATGTGCATTCGTACTTGTTTTCCTTGTTAAATGAGCTTGTTTCCTTCTCATATTGCATTGCATTGTTGTGTGTTGTGTGGAGTTGGTATTTTCAGCAATGGACAATTGTTCGTAGTATGGCTTTTCATGTCATTCTACCTTTGTCGTATGCTTATATTTTCATAAGGACCGATGATGTAGATCTCTTGGCAATATGATGACATCAAAATTGTTCCAATACATAGTAGCTAGAGGCTAAGATCTTCTCTCCCTCCTCCATATTTATTCTACATCACTTTTCATTCACCCCCTAATCTTTTGTCTCACCGGGCATATTTCCCCTTCCCATTCTTCTATCTATCTCTCACCTTTTTGATCGTCGATCGTCTTCTTTCATCATCCCATCAACGCTCAAGGGGCATCTCTCCCTCCTACTAATTTTTCTTCTATCCCTTCAAAATTTTCTTCCCTCTACTATCTTTGAAGTGGCGTCACTTACGCCATCCTAAAGAGGGGCAAATGTAGACACCCATAATTATGCTGAGCAATTTAAATACTTAAATTTTGCTAATTATCTCATTTCCATAAATCGACAACATATCATCAAAAGCACTTGTATTCCCTCTTATTTTCATTAATTAATTACAATACGCTAATTGATTAAGTCGCCTATCCAACTAGCATCCTGATTAACGACCTTTCATTAATTATTCACCCCTTCTATCTAGACTAATTAATTATTATTAATTAATTAGCCTTCCCCTTCATTTAACCAATAAATCAATATTTAATTGATTTAATCCCCTTCTAATGGCCTAAATCATACTAATATTCCTCTAATTAGCTTATATAAGCTTACATCTACCTATTAGTTAATCACCTTTGATTAATTAAGACACCCCCAACTCCCATGACTTGCTAATTATAAATTAAACCCTTCTAAAGTAAAGTTACCTTTTATAAAGCAACCTTATCCATTCCTAATCATGTTTTACCTTTATCCCACATGCAAAGGGATGAAGTGTTTCCTTTATCCATTGGGCTATATAAGGATCCCTCCTTCTACCTTTATACCTACACCTAAACTCTTTGAGAAAGCAAATGCAAAGCATATAGCAAAATAGACTAAGAGCTTGCCTTTTGTTTTCTTGGGAGTTCATCATCTTGAAGAGTTAAGCCTCTTTCCTAAGTGCTTAGGTCATATCGGAGGTGTCAAAAGGGTTTTGTAGCCCAACTTGACTAGCCCTCATTCCTAGGTTCTTGGAACACTAAGGACAACCATTTTTGATAGCCATGGAGCCTACCTAGGTCCATTTCATTTATTTGTTGTTAGAGAATAGAGGATTTTAGATGTTTTAACATTGTTAGTTTCAAAGTTTTATTGATGAATGTTTAGCATATAACCCTTATTTAATTCTTATCATGATGGTGCTAAGTAGTTTGTTTAACTCTTGCTAATTAAGGCTATTTAGGTGTTAGTCTTTTACTCATATTAGCACTAGTTTAAAAACAACAGATGCACACAATCCTAATACTTCTCCCGAATATGTTTATCATAGATTCACTATGGAATTATATTTTAATGAAGAGCATATTACCTTTACATTTTCTAAAATTTCTTCTCAATCTATTTTAGATAATGATCCACCCTTTATATTCAAGTTTACATCCATAATATAGGGGTTAAACGAGATTTAGTTGATAATGGATCTAGTCTTAACATTTTTAATCTATCATTCCTTTAGCAAATTGGCCTTTCAAAGCCTCCTTAACTCCCTCATTTATTTGTATTCATGGATTTGATAATATTCCTAAAAATGTATTAGGTACAATCACACTTCCCATTACTATTGGGCCATGCACTTTTCCCATCCCATTCCATGTAATGCCTAATAATATTAATTATAATAATATTCTTGGATCCATGCAATGTATGCGGTACCTTTAACCCTTCACACATCTTCAATTCCTATACCAGGTGGTGTGGTCTATGAGGTCCTTATCAGATCCCTCCCATTTTCCTTTTGCAACACTATTGATCATTCACCTGAAGCCCCTACTTCTGCCACATCTCCTCCTAATTTCACAAAGTATGGTCTTGGGTATCAGTATATGCTTCATTATGGTTTCATTGGCACTAGATTAGGAAAATATGGAAAGGGATTCACAAATCCTCTTTCCATTCCCACACAATCCACCAAGATCAACACCGACTATATTGTTCTTCCTTCTCCTTTCACTCGCCACATCTTCTCTTGAGGTTTACACTACTTCACATACTCATAATATTCCTCTATTATACCTTGAGCTTATTGGTGATCTTGCTTCTCCCACTTGGCCTGAATTGGATACATTCCTTACTGATGATGCTTTATTAGAATACATGGGAACTTATGACCATTTCCCCCCTTACCATCACAAAAAAATGTTTTCCATTTGTTCTCAATGTTACAACTTACTTTGGAGAATATGATCCTCCTAACACCAATATCGATACTCCTGATACATTTCCACATCTGCCACCATGGCATGGTCTCTCTCCCATCATTGGATAGATCTCCATCACTCGCACACTTAGGGGGCATCAAAATTTCTCCCCCATATGTGTGTCAATTTTTATAGTTTTATTCATTGATGTCAAATTCCATTAATGGAAAAGGGTGTCATGATGTCAATTGAATCTCCATGAGGTGTATGTTAGAGTCAAACATGAAGGTTGATTGGTAGTGACTAGTTTTGGTGAGTTGTTATGGTTTATAGGTATGGTGTAAGCATGAATGGTCATGTGATGAGTTACAAAGGCTTTCATGAGGTCATACATGGTCCTAGAGGTATGTTACAGGTGCTAATGAGTCTTCATAAGTCATCATAGTAAGTTCATGGGTTGTATGGCTTAACTGAGGTCATTCTAGGCCTATTCCTTGACCTACAGCATGTGGTTTGGTATGGTGGCATGAGTTTTGGTGCAGGTAATTCATGGTCAAGTATGGTTAGAGAATTGTGACATTTCATATGAATTGTATGAGGAGTTTTAGGTCACTTCTCAAATGTATGATGATGTTTCATGGTCCTTGGGAAGTAAGAAGGTGAAGCCAATGTAGAATAACATAGCTAGGTCACAAAGGATAGAAATTATTAGGAATATTTGAACAAGGAAGTTAAATTTTTCAATTAGATAATGTTTTCATGATGCTTCATGAAAAGTTTCAGGTCAAAGTGAATAGATTTGTGCAAGATATGTCATTTTGGAACAATTGAGTTTTGAAGAAGGCAAATCTAGCTCAAATTGGGAACTTTAGATGCTCACCTTCTCAAACACACTTTTCATGGGACCATGTGATTTTGGAAGATTAGTTTACATCACACTTTGTGAGTTTTTGAAAAAAGAATGAGTTGGATTGATTGTGGGATTTTATGAAAAATCATTAAGAAGATAAGTTGGTTTGAAACCTTAGCCAACCCTCATTGCAAAGTGACTTGGGGAATTTGTTTTTAGTCTCCAAATTAACTTGGAAATAAAAACAGGATGCAGCGGGGTTGTAGATGATTCCTCGGAGCTCATTTTGGTGGTGGTTTTGTGTTCTAACTATTTCAGGAAGAGAGAAAAACCCTATTTTTGTGGAGATTTACAGCTTGTGGCTAACATGGAAGCTTTGGGATGAAAAGAAAACTTTAAAAATCCTTAGGAGATGTTCTAAAAACACATGAAAATTTTCAAATAGTTTTCTTGGAGAAAATGGAAGATACAGGTCCTCAAAGTAGCACTACCGATTTTGGCCTTAAGGGCTAAAATGCTAGTCTTGTGGTTTGAGTTGAGTTTGATCATTTTCTTAATGGAGCTGATGTTTTTGGTCATGAAAAATTGTTAGGAACTTGATATGTGTTATTATTTTCTTGGTTTTATTTATAAAGGCATTTTATTACATAAAAACTAATGGCCTAGAAATCCCTATTAGGATTTCTCAATAAGGTGACTGAAATAGATGTGCAAGAGTGAAATTATCCACATGAGCTTTGATTATTAGTAATTTTACATGTTGGTATAGGTTTCCATGTTGTGTTCCATGTTTTGGTTGTGCTTGAAAGTTTATTTTGAGGTATTTGAGGTTTATTCTCTTAAGATTGGTTCTTGAGTCTCGGAATCTTTGAATGAGAAGTTTCGAGAGATTGGATAGTTTGAAGTCTTTCCACTTTGTGAGTTGGATGATTAAGTCGATTTTATGGAAAGTAGATTTAGAGAACTTTATAATGGTATATGACTTGATCCATGATTATGAGTTTTTCTATGTGAAGTTTTTCATTCTTTTGGACTGAATTATGGGTGCTTGAAGACCTAGTTGTGCATGCTTGCAACTTGGTGTGTTTCATGGTGGATTTGGATGTTTTAGATATTATTGTGATTTTTTGTGATGCTGACATGATGTGTTTGAATAGTATGGATATATTTGTTCCACAAATTTTTTTATGACTATGGAGGTTCTTGTTCATTTTTAGAGCTTGGAGAGTGCATTTTTAGCTTGTTTGAGAAGCTTTGTGCTTGTTCATGATTTCTTGACCTGTTCGACCTGATTGGGTATTTTTGATGTCTTATATGATATTTTAAATCTATTTTTCATTTGTGGTGATGAACCTACTTGGTGATGGGTGACCTAGGGGTGATTCGAGCTAATGATTGATATATAAGCAAGTATTGTTGGTTCATTTGAACTAGTTGAGTGTGTGCATGCTTGAGTGACCTATATGAGGTTGAAGAAGAGTAAAGAGGGGTTATGGATAAATCCTAGAAGAGTTATGAATACCTAAGAAAGATATAGGATAATTGATGCAAGGCAAAATGACCTAATCAGCCCATGAGAGGATAGATTTGAGCAAGTTTAAGAAAAGCTTGTTTTGAAGAGGTTTTGGTGTTTGGAGATAAACTTAGATCATCATCACCATGGGATTAGAATATCATCTGTTATCATTCATTTATAAAATATCTTATGATGTGTAATATTCATAGGAGTCATTTATTGTGAGTCACATCATCAAAGGGTTAGCGGTGATTCTACCTTGTGAAGTGGGTGCTTCACTAAAGAAATATTACAGGATGTGTATTATTCATGAAATTCCTTTGTTTTTGTAATATAAGAAAATGTTTTCAATGGGGTTTCTTCCCCTTAAGGGGTTCTCACTTATATCTGGTGTCTATGTGTTCTCTCTCATGTTTTATGTTCTTGTGAATGTATGTTGCACACCTAATAATCTCATATTGAATATGTATGATTGAATGGATGTTGCAAGAAATGGTAAATGAAGTAAGAAATTTGTAAGAATGATTCAATATCCCATTTCATTCCATTTTTCTTCTAATAATTGGAATCAAATCTAGTCCTTGAGAAGCAATTTTAATCACTTGAAGGATATCCTTGAAGCACAAATCAATTGGCAACTCATCGATCTTGAAGCAACCTTAATAAAGAAGTATGCAATTTTTACTCCTTAATTTGTGGATTGCAAGAGTAGATCAGTTTCATGTAGTTAGAGCATGGTAAAGCTATCAAATATTTGGAATCACAAGTTGAGAGAGTGACTAAAGCCCTAAAGGATAAAGGAGAATCTTATTCCATGTATGAAGAAAAGTTAAAATCTTTGGAATATGATCTTAAAGGTGCATCTAGCAAATTGAAGATGTATGAAAGGTTGGAAAAAAGGTCTGAATCTCTTGATGGAATCTTGGAGAGTAAAAGAGAAACTAGTGAGGATACATGCCTAGGCTTGAAAGGATAAGATATGGAGAAGTGTGACAATAAGGCTGGACCAAGCAATCAATCGATAAGAAGAAGACAAAGAGGATTGATTTAAAAATGTATAACCCTATTAGATAACCCAATGCAATAACTTATGGTATTTTTTTAATGCATATTTCTATTCATGTAATGAATTTTGACATAGAGATAGAGAATGAAATATAAGGTTATCAAGGATAGGTACTCATGGAATTATGAAAACTCCTTCAAAGGATAATGTTCTCAATGTTGGTCACAAAGCCATGAATTGTAGTTGGAATTTGAGATCATTTAAGTCAATTGAAAATAAAATATTGTTTTTATATTTGTCATGCATTAGGTCATATTACAAGGTTTTGACAAAACAAGAGGGTGATAAAGGTAAGATACTTCAAGATAAGAAAGTGTTTGTTAGAAGGTCTTGAAGGAAGAACTCAACTCAACCAAGGAAACTAAGAATTCTGAAATAGTCATTAGAAAAAAGATGAATCAGATACATGTAAGACACTCAAGGATGTTGAACATATAAAAATGTCAAGGAAAATGATCCTCGGTGTAGTAAACAAATTATGAGGAATGACGAACTACGGTTTGAAAAGAAGGTAAAAATGTAGATGATATAAAGGAGAAAGAAACAATGATAGTCAAAGGAGAGTCCAGCTCAAACAAGGTGCCAATAGGTGTTGAGAAGATCAAGGAGGAATAAATCTGAGTTCTCAAGCCAAATGCAAGTCATATAGGATTGTTTGATCTAATTGAAAATGAACGTAAGCACATGTGTCCAACACGACTTCAATTAGAAGATGACGATATTGGAAATGAAATCATTATACCTAGAAACAAAAATATCTCAAAGGTAGAAAGAGAGAGGATAGAATATTTGAGATCATCTAATGATTGTATACAATTTTAAGTGACCTAATGAGCTTTGTTTTTCTCTTTTAGGCTTCTAAAAGGAATTATTATGACAAAGGAAACATTGGTGTTGGTTGTGAGCTCCTAAATTTTTTTCATTCGTATCAAGTTATATCTTTTTCTAATGTATCAAGTCTTGTTTTGAAAAGTACATAGTCTTAGTCAAAGGTCCGTGTTAATACATCATGAGTCCATATCAGGAATAATATGTGAAGAGGTAATGTTGTTGATCTAATAATGTGAGTTTTTTCAAATAGTTACAAGGTTTTGAAATATGTCTTGTATTTTCTCACTCAAAATGATCTTGAAGTTGTGTTAATAATGTTATCAAATTGTGAAATGTATAATTATGTATTCAATTAATAAACCATATATTGTCATGAAGTTTGTGTTTCCATCAAAGGTTTTTACTATCCCTTGTCAAAGTGCTCGAGTTTTATTGAATATTGTACTTGAATTTGTGTCTCAATCTTTGTCTTATCATCTATCGAAAGGTCTATGGTGTCCTATCTTGATTGAATTTCAAGTCATGTCTAAAGTTGAAAGTATAGTTTGGATTGAGTTATTTTTGTCAAAAATCAAGTTGGTCTACACAATCATGATGTATCTCTCAAAGGTCTTGACATAAGTATGGATTTATATGAAGATCATGGTATCGGGATCCATCAAAAGTCTAACCATGTTATTAAATGTTAAAAACAATATTAAGAAAGTTGGTCTATGATCTGATGAAGATATTCTCCAAGGAATGAAAGGTTGTACTAACTCATGGGGATTCAAGATCCATGTGATCAAGTTGAAGGCCCTTACAAAGTTCTAGACGACTTCAAAGTTTGGGGACAATTGTATATGGAGTTCTTCATAAGGAAGAGTTTTGATTTTTTCTTCATAAACTCGAGAAAGACACATAAAGCTAGGTGCTCTGAGTTACTATAAGGATGAAGAAAATAAGGTGCAGAATAAAGTTTTTCAAGAAATAGGTGTCTAATTCATGAAAATAGTTGAAGGGAAGAGATGGTTGATATGCTTTTGTTGGTCTTGCTAAAGAAATTTTCAATTAGGGTATCAAGTATGAGATGATGTAATCAATTTGATTACTATTTGTGTGCATGGTCGGTGGTGATATTGAGTTATGTAAAATAATTTTGAATATAACAAGGATTATATTCGGTATAATTGTTTACATCTAATATTATGAAGATATGTGTCATGAATACTAGAGCCTAAATGAGTTTTTAAATACTTTGAATTGGTCTAAGTTATTTAAGCATGTATGTTTAATATTTTGTGCTCTCATATCTAGTTAGCGATGCTCAAGTTGGGTTATCTAGAGTTGTTTGACGACCTAACATGTTTCTTGAAAGTCAAGATCGAGTTCTCAGGTATGTGATGTTGTATAAGTCCTTATAAGCCATGTTGTTGCTTAATCATCCATGAAATGGCTTGAGACTATCTTGGAATGGATGGGTTTGTGATTCTTTCAAATAAGATGTTAAAAAATTTGAAAGGATCATGGTATGCTACCGTATTACTATGTGTCTTGAGTTCATGAAGGTCCGAAAGTGCATCTAGATGAAGTATAGAACATTTTAAGGTAGTATCATATTTTGGGCATCATGATCGTGATATTGATGTGGAGTTTAAGTGTTCACCCTCTCAAGGAGATGAAGTCAAGAGTATTTATGCATCATGTAGATAGTATAGATATGGAAAGGTATCATCAAGACTATGCAGAGGTAAGTTATGTTCTTATGTTCATATATTGAAGTATGCTACAATATTGTAAGGTTAAGTATGCACTATCATAACATGTACATGGTGATGTGTGATATTTTGTATTGATATATAAGACTGAGGGGAGCTTAAATAATTATTACCTTGAGAAGAGAAACCAAGAGAGCTGAATTACAAGTATAGATGAATCAAATACATCTTGACAATATACAAGTAGGTCTATGATGTGCTATAGGTCAATGAAGTCTTATTGAAGTAGGGGAGATAGTACTAATTCTCATCAGGAGCATAAGGTGACAAGAAGGGCTAGTATAAAAAGTATTGGTGTTTGCAAATAAAGTGATAGAGAGAAATTTCTATGACCAAGGAAGTCATAATATCATGTAAAAGAGATAGTGAAAATTAAAGAAGTGCTTTACGACCGTGACATTCTTCATGACCCGATTTCATGACACATATTTAAGGTATGATACCTTAAGCTTGTGTTGATAGTTACTAATAGATGATATATTAATAGAGGTAACATCAAGATAATACTTCATATAATTTTCTTCCATAACAAGTTAAACATTGGCAAAAATAGATTGAAAGTGTGTTTTAGATACTTTTGATCCTAAAGGTGATCTTGTTGGTACATAGAGGCAAAACTTGGATTTTGAGCATGGAAAATGCCTAGAGGATGATGTATTGGAAAGATAAAGATAAAGTAAAGTGAATATACTCTTAGGGGGAGCTATGTGGAATCTCATGACATGTTGATGGATCTTATTATTGTTGAAGACAGACAAGAAAAAAAAAAAGTTCGGTCCAAGGGGAAGTCATTTGAGCAAGTATGTTTTGTCATTTTCATTGTTTCCATTATGAGTTGTCTTCTTACATGCCTAGTTATCATTGTGAATCTATCATAGATGTCAAATGGGAGAGTAACTTCAAACATATGGAAAATAAGTCTAGTAGGTGTGTTTCTTCTTGGGGTTTTCATCAATGTTTCGAAGGTGGTTGTCATCTATAGTCACAAAATCACACACTTACTACTATTATTATACCGACAACTATGTTGTTTTGTATATTAATATTGCATAAGAAAAGTATTCACTAATTACCCATTTCATTTTTGAATCGTCTGTCTTGTCGGTATTTACTATTTTTGGTCTTGTATAATTGTCACTCACTCACATAGTTCTAGTCGGGTCTCAAAAATTCCTATCAGTTAGTACTCATTCAATTGTCATCACTTGGTCTCTAACTAGAGCACCTAGGGCACCTTGGTCTTGATTCTAGGCATCATGGTCCCCATAACTCTTAGTTTTTTTTTTTCATTTGTGGTCGAGTCTTTTCAATTTTTCCTTTCATCTCCTAAGGTACTAGTCGGCATGTTGAGTCATTAGTGTCAAAATTTGAACAAGAGATACCTATATAAACACAACATACATACTAACTTATGGGTGGACTATTTCTATCGAGAGCTAGCTATCTACATAGAGCAAGGAACTATATTCGAGAATTATTCTCGCATCACACACTGCATAGAAATAGGAGTCAATTTTTTTATTAGATAGGGTAAAAAATTAGGATAGGCTCCCATAAATGGGAGTCTATTGTTTATATACCACACATATTTCATTTTATCTAGCTACTCGCTTGTTATCTCTACATCGTTGGTGCTAGGAAACCTAGGAACATTATTTCACACATAAGTACACAAAAGTACATTGGAGTCCGATATGTAGTGCAACTCTCATTCTTAAGTCCATCCATTTTGAAGCCGAGGACAACCCGACCCCTTCATTTGAATCTTTATTTTCTAGGGTTTGATGCTTTGTATGGGGTTTTGTAGGTGATTATTCATTATAGGTTTATGGCAACATCAATGAACCAAGTGCGACACTCACCCAGACCAAAGGAGGAGTACTGTGAATACCTAATAGCCATATCATGATAAAATTCTGAGATGTTTCATAGACCAATGTGCCCAAAATTTAGATCGGGTGCCCACAGTCACCCCTATCCCTCTCCAGTGCCCAAGTCTCGATTAGATATGCCTCTGCTACATTTTGTTTAGGTTCGTTATGATTCTCTGCTTCCACCATTTCATCACTTTTTTTTCAGTCCCAAATCATTGGGAGGTAAGACCAATTCAGGTAAGTAGCTTTCCCCTATCATTTCATTTCATTTATAATATCAAATAAATTACTTAGCATTTATATTTCATTTGTGTCATTTATCATAGTTGTACATTTCTAATTTTAATAAAGCACCCATATTTTATGAATCATTTTAGTGAACCCACAGATTATAACATTTTCCCCTAAGATTCAATAAAACCCTAATGGCTAAGGATGGCTCTTATCATTATCGTCTCATTATGACTCGTGTTAGTATCAATCCCATCTATGATGAAGCAACTATAGCTAAGATTACGACTCTAGATTGTAATGTTACTATGCTAGATCATATTCAACAACAACTCTTAGCCAACGAATGCAATATACCTACTAGCTTTGATAGTTCTTACTTTAATATATTTGCACATCCGATTAAATTTTATCATTATCGACCTTGTTTTATAGTTAGCCATGATCCTCCTTTCGACATTTCCAAATACATTCTAGATGACTCTCTTATTGATTTCATGCTTGGTCTTGACAATAGTACACATGTGAAAAATGATTCTCCTCCTAGTCAAACCACTACTATAGCTATATCTCATGTTTCTCCTATTTATGCTAATTCTTCTCATGATACATTACATACTAGTTCCCTTACTCCTTCACGCTATGTTGATGATCTGATTGATGATACACTTAATGACATTTTCATGTTTGAGTCTCTCTCGATTTTGGAAAAATAATTGATATTCATGAGTCTACTAATTTACATATTCTTTGAGTGTGAATCTCCCCGCTCCATTGTCATCTTCTTTTGAGGTTGTATCTAATAATATACATGACTCATCTCCATCTATTAGTTCATCTCCTCCTACCACTTCATCTCCTCCTATCATCACATCTCCATTTGATGCTTCATCTCCTAGGGATGTTTCTGATGCTATTCCTACCACTTCTATGGATTATCCACGCTCTCTATCATATATTACTTCTTCAACACCTACACTTAATGTTCCTTTAGCATCAACATGCCCTACATATCCTCTCGACATTCCTATGATTACTCATAATGGAAAGTTACAACCACTTAACACATTATTTCCATCCTCTACTATTCCTTTACAGTTATATTTTATCTCATGCATGTTGTGGGTCATTTACGGTCTTAGGTTCAATCACTGCATTAGAAATCAAGGCCTATTATTCTTCAATTTATAACAATTCATTGCATGAAAAACCTATTCCTAAGAATATTCATAACTCATAATTTCCCAAGGATTTTCTCATGCCTACCTTTTCATGTTTCGATGGTAATAAAAAACCCCTACTTGCATCTCAAACATTACTGTATGGCTATGGCTTCATATTCTAATGATCAATTATTATTTAAATCCTTTCAACATAGTCTTATCGATCATGCTTTAAAATTTTATACTCATCTACCATTTGGATCTATTAGCACTTATCATGAGATGGAAGAATCTTTTCTCCATCGCTTTATCATCTATAATGGCCCCGAGTTACCTATTATCATCTACCTACTTTATATCGGGTAAAAAAACCTATGATGGATTACACCTTATGATTTAATGCTTGTATACACCAATTCATCTTTCAACCTATTGAATTAGATAAGAAATTTATATTTTGTCGTGGTTTGATTACTTTTTAGAACAAAGATTTTAATATGACACATGTGAATCTTTCACACTTCTATGTTATAGAGTTATTGATCTAGAACATGACATCATTGCTACATATGTTATAGATCCCCACCTATTATTACTACTACTACATCATATAGCTATTCTCCATTTCCATCTATTAAATTTCCTACATGATCTCCATTTCCTCCTCGTAAAAAAGTTTAGCCTACTACATCACGAAACATCCTTCTCCTATTCTATGGCGAAGCTACACCTCAATCTTCTATAAGCTGTTTTGTGTGATCAATTGCATTTCTCTCATCACACTCGACCACATGATGTGTTGCATGATTTTCTCAATGAGCGTTTAATTCACTTACCTTCTAACCAACATCGCTTACAACATCAGTGTGATCAACCCTATTGTAACTATCACCATATCAATGGCCATAGGGATAATGATTGCTTTTCCCTTCATGATTGATTGCAACAATTAGAGGATAAGGGCATAATTTCCTTTGGATCTCACTCACATGAGAGGTCCATATCTCCTCTCCCTCATCCATGAGCTACTAATCCGGTGAGTTATCTCCTTCGTCTAGTCCTAAGGTCATTATTTTTGCATCGCGAGACGTTTTCATTCATGCACACTCTCCATCATAGAAATCCATAATTTTCCCATCTCATCCATCGCATCATGCTACTTCTTTACATTTACTGTCATAGCCCTTGGAATTTTCACCTCCCACTGCCTCTCCACATGACATTCAGTTTGGTTCATACGCTCACAATGCTTTCATTCCACATGCTTCCACCACTTCATATTGCCTCTCTGTCTTTGAAGGTTATTTCTGTCACCGTACCTAAATGACACACTCATTTTCTTACGGTTCTTATATGACTATTGAGGATCTGTTATAATAATAACCTCTCTTTGTGTGCTCTCTTGATTAAAATAGCACACCTTATCGAATCATTTCCCAATGACACACTCTTTCTATATGGTTCATTCTTGACTATTGAGGGGTCTTATATAAATGAACCCTATCATCTCTACACTGAGGGCATCACCATTATATTCCCCCTTTATTCATCATGCTAACATACACTATTCTACACTACTACGACCATTTCCTACTCCTACATTATTTATTTTTGCTTCATCATTCATCACAACATTACATTTCTTTATCATCACCATCACATTACATACATTATCTATCATCATCTAAAATATATATCATCATCGTTATCATCAACAAATCAACAATAATTAACACATCATACATCTAATTACACGTTGCAATCATCACATCAATAAACACCAAATACACCGACATAGGCCAATAATCCATATACATATATATATATATATATATATATATATATGGATTATTGGCCTAAGTCGGCGTATTTGGTGTTTATGATGTGATGATGCAACGTGTAATTATATGTATGATGTGTTAATTATTGTTGATTTGTTGATGATAACGATGATGATATATATTTTAGATGATGATAGATAATGTATGTAATATATATATATATATATATATATATATATATATATATATATATTTTAGATAATTATTGTTGATTTGTTGATGATAATGATGATGATATATATTTTAGATGATGATAGATAATGTATGTAATATATATATATATATATGTCAAATCATAGTGTGTTCTCTATATACTTTATGCTCTACGAAGTAATTTTACTACTCCAAAACCGTGATAATACATCCTAAGCTAAAGGACCTCCATGATGGCCTCTCTAGCTTGTCATGTATCCTCTCGTGAATCATCTCACTCGCTCGGTGTAGCACTATAAATGTCACTTCTACTATAGCCACTAGCTCAAAAAAGTGGGCATGGTATCCCATGATGTCATCCACATGCTCAAACATCCCTCCACCCGAAAGTATGTCGGTGGGCACGGTTTGCATCAATGTGCAGATAGATGTGTCCGCAATCAAGGACCAATATGTCGTCACCTAGAACCAATAGAACAACACATTCGATAATCTTAACCATCATGTAAGAAAGTAACCAATCATACAACATAATTATATAGATAGTCATGCTCTGCTTAGCAGATCACTTTCTACGTTTTGGGGACATGTGCTTGCCCCTCCACTCCTCCTCCCCGTGGTATTCCCGTGGCATCTGCAAATAATGGAAACAAAAACACCCATTGATGTATTTTCCACCATGCATAGTATGCCTTCATATGCCTCACATCATCCACGTCCATCAACTCTATCGCTCCATTAGCCTTGTCTAGCAGCTCCGAGAAGTACTAGTTTCTCTCTTGTGGGCCCTAGTCTAGCTCCAGCCCTCCTCGGTGCTCTAACAGCTCTAACCCACACATATGGCTCGGGGGCACATCTTGGGCCATACCAAACTATCGAGATACCCACTCCACCTGAAATAACTCGATCACGCATAGAAATTAGTCCTTTAACCACATAGTCTTTTGTATGCATCATAACTCTACTACATCCTCTAGCCATCCTCCATAGTCTCGGTATTTCCCCATGTCATTTCCTCTCACCCCATTTAATCTATCAATGATCTATAGGTGTTAGTATCCATCTTCCTCCCATGCACACCAATCCATATCCTAGAAAATATATCTAGCCTAGACCAATCCAATCACAAGTCACCAACTTTCCTTAATATTGCTATATGCCCATAGGCCCATACATGCAATAATGTAGTAGCTCAATTCCACCTCCATGTTCCTCCTACGTAAATTGGTATAGATCCCTATACGGTGGGATAACACACATCATACCCAAGTATACCTTGTACTCTCCTCCTCTATTTGGTGATAAATATTGTGCATCTTATATAATATGCCCACACCACTTCCCTCAACTATAATCAATTGCGCAATAACCTTGGCTATAAACTTCTATAAGAATAGAACCCCGAGCTCAAAATCACATCCAAATTAATGTGTGCCTCGAGGCACTCGATTCCCCACAAAATACCACCTAGCGGCACTCTTATGTCTCTCCATATTCTCCATAGTCATGACATGTACCCTCTCGCTAATAATAGGTCATCGCAATATGCGATATACATCCTCTAATGTAATTGTCATCTCACCTGTAGGTATCCAAACATATAAGTGTCTTCACACCATCTCCCACAAAAATTTCTCAACACCATCATATTATGGGGCACATCCCTATCCTCGTTATGTTCCACAAGCTAACACGATCCCTAACCTCTCAATCATCTTCTAACAAACATAACCCAGAGTAACATAATCAAGTGGAGAAAACCACGTAACTCCTTGAATAGATATCCCTCTACACACCAAAATAAAACAACAATAAACACATTAAAACACTATATATATGCAAACATAACCACTTACTTACATCAATACACATTAAATTTCATGTTTACATCACTCAGGACAAAAATTAGACTTTATGGACATGGGTGCCCAGGAAGTAGGATTGGGGCACTTAGGAGCATGAAACTAGTGCCCATGACTAGGAGCTCTTGTCCCGAATGCCATTAGCACCTTCACTTCTCTTTTCTAGGTCCCAAACACCAAGAAAAACAAGAATAAAAAATTTGCAAAAATCACCAAAAATTACTACTACACGCATATTTTTGAAAAAAATGTATTTACCAACTCCTTCGTCATAGGTGATCTTCGTGATGGTCGCTACCATCTCAAAATGACTAGGTTGTGGTGCTCTAACTTATGACATCCTTACACACTCAAAGCTCACTCTCACACTCGTGTAAAAGACAAATGAGTTAACTAATCACTTTTTCACTTTACTATTTATAGTCACTTTTCATTATTCACTCTACTATGGTCATACTTCACATTCACTACTCAAATAATATACGTTGCACAATTTTGCTAATATCTTGAGTGTTTTTACTCCGATTTATCTAATGTTTACAAAATTCTCTTCAAAATTCCACCTAACATCATATCAAACACATGGCACATGTCATTTCTTCTCGACGTTGTCTTTCACTCAATCTACACATATTTTTATGATATCAATCATACACTCTCTATTAACATGACTACTTTTGTATCGTAGTTCATTCCCATTATCACTTACCCTTTTTTAGAAATGGGGGCCATACAATTTGGTTCATCCAATAATCCCCCTTACACCACCACGTGATCATTCAAAACTTCTAATTCATCATTTTTGAACATTTACTAATACACCATGTGACATTTCATCATTTTCTATCGATTCCCCATAATGACCTAACCTAGGGGAAATGAGCATAAAATATCTCTATGAGTTAAAAATAAAAAAATCAATCAATCAACTAATCAAATATGTTCAAATATTTAACAATAAAAATCACACCATACAACACATTCAGACTCCCAGATGACCTAACTTGGGAGTTACATTTGTCACTTTCCCAGATGACCTATCATGGGAAGTTATTCTACATTTCATGTTTTCTTTCAGATGACCTAACTTGGAATCAATCACACATTGCAGTGACACCCTTGCAGACTTGGGGAAATGAAACATCATTGTCTTTCCTATACTACTCCTATATGGGTCAACATGTTTGATCAAAATCTTTGGATCCAAAATCACTAAAAATTTGATCTATGTCCATCTGCAATGGCTAGATCTTTTGAGGATGTAGTTAAAGGTTGGATAATAATACACCTTTCTCCCTAAACTCTTCCTCTAGTGGTACGATGCCCAAATCCTCCAATTTTAATACACACACAATCGGGTTGGGAGCTGATCACTCCCTACCCCATTACATCGTCATCATACAAAAGTCAAAATTGTCAATCATTCCACATCACAAACATCAGTCTCATTTAGTGCACTTCATCATGATCTTACATCTCTTGTTACACCACATGGATCAACATGTTGATCCATGGTTCGTCGTGTTATATGTTCTCATTCGGCATGCTCTTCTACCATATCTATGTGTTCTTCTACAACATGGGATCCTCTGGAATTCTCTTAGGTACACATCTCTAACTACTTTATGCATAGGGGGTTCATTAGCTAGGAAATATCCTAGCACATGAGTTCATATTGAGGTTGATAAAATTAATAAAAGTAAATTCAATATATCACTAGACATGAGGTTGAAAGGATTTAATTTATTAATATTTTGAATCAGATATTGGGGGTACGTTAGAGAGGTGGGCCAAAGGAAAGGGATGTTTAATTTTAATATAAAACTAAAACTTGTGAACCCTAGTTTTTAAAACTAAATACCTTAAAATTGAAATTTAAGGAGTGTGGTCATAAAGTTAAATTATAATCTCTTTTTGAATAAAGAAATCTCAATTAAGAGATTCTTAACCAAGAAATAATAAGATGGTAGAAAACTAGGATTGAGTATTCTTCTCAAAAAAGTGATATTATTTCACCATCTTAATTATTTGAAGAAATATTGATAAATGATTAAAGCTTAACATTTATAAGGTAATTGGTAATAGGTATTGAATGGCTTCAAACTATCTTTCGAGAGAAAATGCATATTAAAAAAATTGAGTGAGAAATATGATATATTTTCTGTTTAATATATTAGGGTAGAAATAAAAAGGGGTAAATAAAATTGTCATCAAAAATGGGTAAGTAAGGTACATGGAAAAATAGGGGTATTTTCATTCTAATAATAAATGGGAAGGGGTATTATCAATTTAATAATTAGAGGTTAAAACTAGAATTAAGGTTATTCTTTAATACCCTTTGAATGAACGTCCTATACCATACTTTTACTAAGTGAACCCCTCATGAATTTATGTTACCAAGATTTCACTCACCAACATAAAGTGGGGAATATATAGTCACAAAATCATGCTCTTTTTACTATCATTATACCTAGCCAAGTATGTTGTTTTATATATGGATCTTGGGAAAGAAAAGTATTCACTAATGACTCATTTCATAGTCCAACTTGTTTGTGTTGTTGTTCTTTACCATTCTTGTTCTTTTACACTTGTCATTCACTCACACCTGGTTCGGGTCGAGTCTCAAGAATTCCTATCATTCAATATTGACTTGAATGTTGTCACCTAGTCTCGACTAAGGCTCCTAGAGAGGTATTGGGGTGCACGGGCACCCAAAACGTCTTGATTGTAGGCATCATGGTCCTCATAACTCTTAGTTTTATTTTTGTCATTTGAGGTTAGTATTTTCGGTTTTTCCTCTCATCTATCGAGGTACGAGTTGGAATTTTGGGTCATTAGTGTTGAAATTTGAACAAGATATCCCTATATAAACACAACATACATACTACCTTATGGGCAAACTATTTCTATAAAGGGATAGCTATCTACATAGAGCAAGGGACTGCATTTGGGCATTATTATACATCACACACTTTGTATAGGAAAGGGAGTCTATTATTTCCATACCACATATCTTGTATTTTATCTAGTTATTTTCCATTATCTCTATGTCACTTTGGTCTTAGTTAGGAAACCTAGGCACATTATTACACACACAAACACAAAAACTACATTGGTTATGAGATGTAGTGCATTGCTCGATCATATGTCCATCCATTTAGCGAGATGAGGATAGTTTGACCCCTTCATTTGGATCTTTCTTTTTTAGTATTTGATACTTTGTATGGGGGTTTTTAGGTGATTTCTCATTGTAGGTTTATAATGACATCAACGAGACCAAGTGCAACACTCACCCAACCAAAGGTGAAGTACTACGAATACCTAACAACCATATCAAGATCAAATTCTAAGATGTTTCATAGACTAGGGTGTCTGAATTTCAAATCAAGGCACCCACAGGAATGTCTGTCGCTCTCCAGGGAACCCACGGTCCTAATCAAATCTACCTCCACTCCACTTTTTTGAGGTTTGTTGCAATGTTATGTTCCTCCATTTCATCACTCTTTTCATTCCCAAATCATTTCAAGGTAAGACCAATTCAGGTAATTACCTTTCCCCCCATTTCATTTCATTTATAATATCAAATAAATTAATTATCATTTATATTTCACTTATGTGTCATTTATCATAGCTGTACATTTGTGATTTTAATAAAATACCTAAATTTTTGTGAAGGTAATTTTGCATATTTTATTGAATCACCATCAATGAAAAATGGGGAGAGTGTTGGCCATTGTGTCTAGTTTTTATCATTGATTTCAGATTCCATTTATTGCAAAGGGTATCATGGTGTCAAGTGAGTATGTATGAGGTGTAAGTCAAGGTCAAACATGAAGGTTGATTGGTAGTGACAAGGTTTTAGTGAGTTGTCATGGTTTCGGGCATGGTGCAAGTATGGATGGTCATGGGATGAGTTCCAAAGGTTGGTATGAGGTCATACATTGTCCTAGAGGTGTTTTGACAAGTTCTAATGAGTCTATAATAAGTCATTATAGTCAGTTTATGGGTTTTTTTGGCTTGATTCAGTCATTCGAGGCTGTCCTAGACATAGAGCATGCGGTTTGGTATGGTGGCATGTGTTTTGGAGGACCACAAAATGGTCAAGCTTTTTAGATAATTGTGACATTCCATATGAGGTTTATGAGGAATTTTAGGTGACATCTCAACTATATGATGATGTTTCATGGTCCTCGGGAAGTAAAAAGGTGAAGATTTCAAATTTAGCTAAGTATGTTTTGCAAAAATAATTAGGTGGATTGATTGTTAGAGTTTATGAACAATTATTAAGAAGATAAGTTGGTTTGAAACCGTACCTAAACCCTCATAGAATAGTGACTTAGGAGAGTTGTTTTGTTTATTCTCCAAATGAACTTAGAAAGATAAATTGATGTATCAAGGTTGTATAAAATTCCTCGAGCTCATGTTTTTACACAAATGGTGTTACAACTATTTCAAAGAGAGATTAAATACCTAGTTTTGTGGAGATTTATAGTTTTAGGCTTGAGATGGAAGCTTGAGGATAGTAAGCAAATTGTTCCAAAGTCCTTGGGAAATGTGCTACACAAAAATGAAATTTTTAGATAGGTTTCTTGGAGGAAATAGAAGAGATAGATCCTCAAATTAGCACTACCTTTTGGCCTTAAGGGCTAAAATGTTAGTCTTGTGGTTTGAGTTGATTTTGATCATTTTTGTAATAGAGCTGATGTTTTTGGTCATGAAAAGTTGTTAGGAACCTATTATGATGTGATTAATTGCATGGTTTGATTTGTAAAGGTTTTTTCTTGCATAAGACCTAATGGCCTAGAAATACCTATTAGGCTTACTCAAGAAGGTGACTGAAACAGGTGTGCTAGAGTGATTTTCTCCACATGAGATATGATTCTTAGTGCTTTTACATGTTGGTAAAAGTTTCCCTAATGTGTTACATGATTTATTTTTTTTGGAAGCTTATTTGGAGGTTTTTGTGATTGTTTCTCTCAAGACTATTTCTTATGTCCTATAAGCTTGATTGAACGGGTTTGGAGATTGGATTGGTTGAAGGCCTACCACTATGATTTGGATGATAAAGTGAGTTGTTATGAAAATTAGATTAACAAAAATTTCTAATGGTTTATTAATTGAGCCATGATGATGAGTTTTTCTATGTGAAGTTGGTCATTCTTAAAATCAAATTCCTTGTGCTTGAAGACCTAGTTGTGCATGCTTGTAACTTGGTGTGTTTCATGGTGGAGTTGGATGTTTAAGATCTTATTGTGATTACTTATGATGCTAACATGATGTGCGTGACATGTGAATCTTTTTTTTTCATGAAAAATATTTTTGATGACTATGGAGGTGCATGTGCATTCGTTGGAGCTTGGAGAGTGCATTTTGAGCTTGTTTGAGAAGCCTTGTGTTTGTTCATGATGTCTTGACCCCTTTTGACATACTTTGGTATTTTTGATTTCTTATATGATGTTTTAAATCTATTTTTTTAGTTTTGGTGATGGCCTACTTTTTCATGGTTGACATACGGGTGATTTTAGCTAGTGATTGATATATAAGAAAGTGTTTTCGGTTCATTTGAACTAGTTGAGTGTGTGCATGCTTGAGCGACCTATATGAGGTTGAAGAAGATTAAATAGGGGTTATAGAAAGAGCATAGAATAGGTATGAATCCTTGATAAAGATATGTTCCATCAATTATGCAAGGTAAAATGACCTAATCAACCCATGAGAGGAAAAATTTGAGTGAGTTGAAGAAGAGATTGTTTTGAAGGGGTTTGGTGTGTTTGGAGCTAAACTTGGATCACAATTAGCTATGGGATCAACATATCATCTATGATAATTCATTTATAAAATCTCTTATGATGTGTAATATTCATAATATTCTATTATTGTGAGTCATATTGGCAAAGGTTTAGGGGTGGGATCTCCTTGTAAGTGGGTACTTCATAAAGAAATCATGCATGATGTGTAATATCCATGCAAGAGCTTTGTTTTGTGTAATATAAGCATATGTTTCTAGTGTTTTTTGTTTTCCCTGATGGTTTCCCACTTACATCTCGTTTCTATGTGTTCTCTCTCATTTTTATGTTCTTGTGAATGTATGTTACACACCTAATAAGCTCATATTGAATATGTATGATTGAATGAATGTTTAATGGATGTTATAAGCGGTGGTAAATGAAGTAAGACAATTTTAGTACTAATTCACCTCCCTTAGTAAATTGTGATTACAACACCATAGTTACATGTTCTAATAGGAAATTTGTTATCCATACTAGTCACATACACACCTATAGGGTAAGTGCAGCAAGTTGGTGGACAAAAAGGGGTCATAAGTGGACGTTATATTGCAAAAAACAATGAAATATCAACTTTTAGGGATTATTAGAAATACACATATTCAAAAGTAGAAAAATTTATATAAATATGAATTATAGCATCTGGAATCTATTTTCTAAACTAGTAATGTTGTTTTTGTAAAACGGACAAGTTTAGCTATATTAAACACTCAAAATTATATGACTTGGTTTTTTTTTTTTTTAAAAATCCTATAAGATTGTAGTCCATTTGCCCGTGATTTGGATAACCAAATATTGTTATTTTTTTTTATTTGGTGAAAATTTAGATGTCCTTGTCTATCTTGGGATGGATTTTATTTTTTTTTTTTTGAGCAATATTTTTTTTTTTTTTTAACTTTTTTTCCATGAAAGTGATCTAATTTTTTAGAAATAGGAGTGTTTTCCATTTGCCCGCCATAACTATATCAAAAAATTACAAAAATAAAATAAAAATATATATATATATATATATATATATATATATATATATATTAACGTGTATAAATTTCTCCATGCTTGGGATGATATAAGTTTTATCACATTTTGATAAGTGAAAAAAAAGTCGCAGTCTTAAACGTAGACATGAACATTTGTGGGAAAAAATGTCTTAAAGACCTATTATTAATAAAAATTATAAAATGATATTTATCTTATTTTATTCACTTTAAAATCAATATTTCTACGAAGCTAACAGTCTCCCCTACGTGATGGCACAATTTTTGTGAAATGTTTTTAGTTTTTCAACATGGTTCAAGTCTGCAGAAGAGAAAATTTGAAGTTTTTGACCTTTTACACGCATTAATGACCTCCCATATATTTGGTTGGGGAAAAACAAAGATTTCCCTTGAGCCTTATACTCGGATTTGATGATATCGATAAAACTCGAGATTGTGGTATATAAACTACGATTGTGGTTTTGATAACAAGCACCACGATTGTGCTTTATAAAGCGCGATCGCAGTTTATAAAGTGCGATAACGGTTTATAAAGCATGATCGTGGTTCTTAAATCATATTTACACTCATCCCAATGTTTGAATTACCATGTGATTTTTCCTATTTGACCTTACCGTATGAATTACTGTGAAATTTTGTCACTTTCTACATGTTTTTCTTATCACCGAAGAAAAACATCATGGGAGACAAGAAACAAAGTCAAAAAAGGAAATCATTAAGTAAAAAAACCAAACATGAATTAGAGGTAAACAAATTTCAAAATTTTGAGTGAATGCAAAGTCTTCGTGAATCAAGAAGAGGTTCAAATTCAACTCCTACTATTGTAAACAATGAGGAACCAGTAATGTTTCTACTCATCAATGTTAAAGTTCAATTAAATACTCGTGATAAAGATGTTTTTACTATCAATGTTTAAGAAGAATTAATTACTCGTGATGTAGCTAATGTTGAAATTGAAGGAGACAATGAAAATGTGAATAAGGAAATTCATGTGGAAACGTAGACAAGCAAAATTTGACAAAAACACCTCCTAGGATTTTACGTAAGAAACCTAATCATTTCTTTGAAATTGATGAAAACATTTTGAAACCAATGTCCGACAAACTTTCTAAATGGAAAATCGGGAAAAGCCACTAAAATTTGAGATAATCATTTTGAAATTTTAAATGATTCCCAAAGATGTCATTTGTTGGTTAGTTTGATGAAATTGATTAAAATGAGATCTAAATTAAACACTTTAGGATTGACAACATCTAATATACGTGGTCAAACCTCTACAATTGTTGAAAACATTCATTATGCATATCACATTGTTGGTGTCAAGAGACGCACTAGGGATAGTAATATTGTGCGTCATTTACTTGCTACTAGTGTTGTAAGTGAATCAATAAAAAAATGTTTGATTACACAAACAAGTCAAATGTTGAAAGTTAATGGAAAACTCTAATTAAAGCCATTGAAAGATGTAATATCCTTCAATCACTCAATGACACTAACTTTTGGGCAATTTTTTCTAGAGCACCATGCATAAGGACAAAGATAAATCTGATGCTATAAGAGAAGTTATTCAATTTTGGCATAATAACACTAGAGTTTCACCTAATACAAGAGATGTTCTAAAACTAAGAGTTGGTTCTACTAATCGTAACCACATCCAAATCATTTCTTAGATATGAATCAAACTCAATTTTTTTGTAAGTTTGAATAAGAGCATCTAGAAATTAAAATTAGTCAACATTTTTTTGAAATGTTGAAACCATTCTATGGAAAATCAACCATGCTTACACCACTTGTTGTTTTAGACAACATGTTGAATTTGTGATGCATTATGCTAAATTTTTACGTATTTATTCTAATTTTCATTCTGAAACTATGTTATCGAATGTGGTGTTCAATTTCCACCAATATCTTCTAGGGATTTCATACCTATGATATTTTGTGAAAGAGAAGTTGGACAATTTTTTATAGTCAGGATTGTTTAGATGGAAGTTGTGGTACATGCGGTGGATTACCTAAATTGGAAAGTTGCATCCATGAGAAAATTGAAGGTGCAATAAGACATAATTTAGTTAAGTTTGATAAATATAAATTAGTACCATACCCGTTAAAAGATGGAAAGGAGTCTAAACCATCATGGTCTGAGCTAGTTACAAACATATGCTTGTTTTTCAATTTATGAAAAAATTTAAGGATGAAATTATTTATGAGTATACTAGGCATACACAGAGATCAATGGTTGGATGAACACTTCAAGATATGCAAGGACATATTTGCTATTGGTACTATTGTTTTAGTGGTCAATTTTTCAGATAATTACACATTACAACTACAAAAGGAGGTTCAATCGTAATTTTACAACTTAGTACAAGTTGTCATTTTTGTGCATATATAATTTATACATTCTTCGAAAGTACAAAGAATTATCAAATTTTTTTAGAGGGTACCACTTTTATATCGGTGATGATCATACTCATTCTACTTGAATTTTTGCAAGGGTGTTTCCAATTATTTTATGGAAACTTGTCGATAGGAATATCGACTTCAAATAACATTATATATGGTCGAGATAATTTCATGTCTCAGTTTAAGAATGCACAAATGTTTTATTGGATGAGAAAGATGCACACCAAGATGGGTTTGTAACATATTTGGAGTTTCACCGAGGTTTGGACATGGAAAAGGAGATCATGACGGTGCGAGGGCATGTGTGAAAGAGCTCTTGCAAGAGAAGAGTTGAAATACAAATATGGTGCTAAATTAAAAGATACAAAGACCATGGTGGAATGGTATATTGACAACATGGCTTGAGGTTCTCAAGAAAATTCCATAGTTTGCATATATTTTTGGTTGATAGAGGAACAACAAATTACTAACTATGATGATTGTATGACACTCACGAGGGTCCAATGACATGCACTCATTTTGTAGCTCGACGCTACTTCATGGGCCACATTGACAAGGAAAGTTGGCATGTTTTTGTGCATCTTGTATCGAATTTGTCACTTGTTGAGTGTCATTCACAAGAATGGGTGGATGTATGGATTTGTAGGCCTCTAACTCTGCTTCCCAATTATCAACCTCCATAGGCATTACAACTTGTTTCTATAGATGAAGTTGCAACATCCAAGGACTTTGATCGAATTTTGACTTTGGTGCCACAAGGTAAATGGTTATTTAAATTTTTTTATTGAGTTATGCCCATTGGAATTTTAATATGTAATTTAAATTTGAGTTGAAACCTTTGTTTTTTTGTAAGACATGTGTTTACAGTTATTATAACAGAAGACAATGAAGAAGGAATAAACTATTTCTTATGTTGTTGCATCGAGGAAAGAAATAATTTGACTTCTCATGTTATAGATGGTGAAGATATTAAGTATCCTATAGGGTCAATTCGGTGGTAGTTCTTTGGAACTTGGATTTGATGGTATCCATTAAAAAAATCCTCTATTTGGGTATTTGAAAACTTTGAGACACACAGGAAAATACTTTTATATTCACATCTAGTTCTAAGGGACAAATTTTCAGTTGTATAGATATCGAGGTAGGCCTAATAAAAATATTCTTTGGAAGATTCGAGTGTCGAGATCATGAAGCAATCCTATCAACTATTCAGAGTAGATCCAATCCACGATGGTTCATTAGAATGAATTTACATGCTCACGTCTGGTATATATAATTTCTTTCAAGTGTTTAAAATTTTCAACCAGATACTTTGTGTATTTTGTATATATATAGTATATATCTAGTATTTTGTATAATAAGTGTTTAAATTTGTGTATTTTGTATATATCTAGTATACATGGTTTTGATTCAACTTAAATTTCTTTGACTAGTTCATTTTTATGTAGGTTAGTGATGCCAGAAAAGCTTAGACACTTTCACATCCTGATGGTGAACATTGGAATGAATTTACCTGAGCTCATCTGATATATAATTTTTCTTTGAATTGTTTAAATTTGTTAGTTCTAGATTCAAGTTCATATATTTTATTAAATTTGTGTATTTTGTATATATCTAGTATGGTTTTGATTTGAAACTTAAATTTCTTTGACTAACACTTTTATGTAGGTTAGTGGTGCCAGAAAAGCTTCCACCTTCACGTGGTTAGCACTATTAGTAGATAATTTTATATTCTTGAAGCTAAGAGAAGCTTTCATTGTTTTACAAGAAAAGAGAAGCAATTAAAACAACAATTTATGTACTGTTGGGGGTTCTTGGCTCCAGGGAGGTATCCCATAAGCACGAATCTTAGAGAACAAAAATGAAACCTCCCCAAGTGTTTACAAGACCATCCCTATGCATGTACATATTCGGTTTGGTCCCACGACCCACTATTTGCAAAACATAGCGTTTGATAGCCTTACACTAGCTCAAACTACACTATTTTGCGCATTTACAAACAATTTGGCAAAGAGAGAACCGATTGGAAATGAAAAAATTGAGATGTGATATTATAGAGGGTCCATACACCGAGGTGTAGGATCGGCGAGACGTCTCTAGGTGCCACGAGTCCGAGTAGTCATCCGTTGAAGTTGAACGATTGTTTGGTCTTAGGGATCTTAAGGGACTACGCCCAAGCGAAGTAGACCGAAAAAGAAACGACGTTGTCACACACAAAAATATGCCTCCTCTAGTGTTAACTTGGCCATGCGGATGTGTTTGCGTAGTTGGTTCGAAAGTGCCATGACCCACTGTTTGCAAAATATAGATTTTGACAGCCTTACACTGGCTCAAACTACACTATTTCATGCGTTTACAAATAATAGGGCAATGAGAGCACCGATAGGAGATGGAAAAAACTGAGATAGGCTATTGTAGAGTTTCCCTACACAAAGGTTTAGGATCGATGATACATCTCTAAGTTCCATGATGTTCGAGTAGTCACCTTTCAAAGTTGAGCAACGAATTTTTGGTCTCAGGGCTCTTAAGGGACTATGCCTGAATGAAGTAGCTCGAAAGCAACGACATTTTCACGCACCATAAATAATCCTCCTCTAGTCTTCAACTAGCCACATGGACATGTTGGCATAGTCATTTGGTGCAATGATGCACCATTTGCAAAATATAGTGTTTGACAACCTTACATTGGCTCAACTATACTATTTCGCATGTTTACAAACAATATGGCAAAGAGAGCACTAATTGGATATGGAAAAAACAAATATAGGTTATTGTAGAGGGTCCCTACGCTGAGGTTTAGGATCTAATGAGATGTCTCTAGGTGCCACAAAGTCCGAGTAGTCACCCGTCAAAGTTGAATGGTTTTTGGTCTCAGGGCTCTTAAGGGACTACGCCCGAACGAAGTAGCCTAGAAGCAACGACATTATCACACATAAAAATAATTCCTCCTCTAGTGTTAACCTAGACACTTGAACATGTTAGCACAGAGGGTTTGTTGCCATGACCCACTATTTGAAAAATATAGCATTTGACAACCTTGCATTGGCTCAAACTACACTATTTTGCGTGTTTGCAAACAATAGGGAAATGAGAGCACCAATTGGAGAAGGAAAAAATAAGATAGGATATTTTATAGGGTCCCTACATCAAGGTTTAGGATCTAACGAGACATCTCTAGGTTCCACGGAGTCCGAGTAGTCACCCATCGAAGTTGAACGATTTTTTGGTCTCAGGGCTCTTAAGAGACTACATCCAAACGAAGTTTCCAGAAAGCAACAATGTTGTCGTGCATCAAAACAAAGCCACCTCTAGTGTTCACCTAGCCACCTAGATGTGTTGGCCCGATCATTTTTGTGCCACAAACCACCGTTTGCAAAATATAGCATTTGTGACCTTACATTGGCTCAAACTGCACTAGTTCACATTTGCAAACAATAGGGTAGTAAGAGCACCGATTGGAGACAAAAAAAAGCTGAAACATAGTATTGTAGAGGTCCTATGCTGAGGTGTAGGATCTAACAAGACATATCTAGATGAAACGTAGTCCAATTAGTCACCCGTTGAAGTTGAAAGGTTTTTGGGTCTTATGGTTCTTAAGGGACTATGCCCGAACGAAGTATCCTGAAGCAACGACATTGTCGCACACCAAAATGATGACTCCTCTAGTGTTCAACTAGCCAATCGATGTGTGTTGAGTACGGTCGGTTTGGTACCACAACCCACCATTTGTGAAATAAAGCATTTGTGATGCCTTACACTGGCTCAAACTACACTATTTCGCGTGTTTGCAAACAATAAGCGAAACGAGAGCACTAATTAGAGAGAAAAAAACTGAGACATGATATTGTAGAGGGTCCTATGCTTTGAGGTGTAGGATTTTATGAGATGTCTCTAGGTACCACGGAGTCCGAGTAGTCACTGTCAGCCGAATGGTATTTTGGTCTCGGGGCTCTTAAGGACTACACCCAAACGGAGAAGCTCGGAAGAAATGACTTTGTCACACACCAAAATGAAGCCTCCTATAGCATTCACCTAGCCACCCATACATGTTGGCACATTTGGTTTGATTCCACGACCCACCGTTTGCAAAATATATTGTTTGAGAGCCTTAGGCGGCTTGAATCGCACTATTTCAAGGCGTTTGCAAACAATAGGGCGTGATAGCACCGATTGGAGAAGGAAAAAAGCTGAGAATGCAGAATATTATAGAGGTATCTACGCCGAGGTTTGGGATCCATGAAGGTTTGGGAACCATGGAGTTTGAGTAGTCACCCATCAAAGTTGAACGGTTTTTGGTCTCGGGGCTCTTAAGTGATTATGCCCAAACGAAGTAGCTTGAAAGCAATGATGTTATCACACAAAAAATGAAGCATCCTCTATAATTCACCTAGCCACCCATATGTGTTTACATAGCGGTTTGGTGCCGAACCACCGTTGTAAAATATAGTGTTTGATAGCCTTATACTGGCTCCAAATGCACTATTTCACGCATTTGCAAACAATAGGGCAACAAGAGCACCGATTGGAGACAAGAAAAAACCAAGACACAATATTGTAGAGGGTCCCTAAGCCAAGGTGTAGAATCTGGTGAGACATCTCAAGGTGCCATGGAGTCCGAGTAGTCACCTATCGAAGTTGAACGGGTTTTTGTCTTAGGGCTCTTAAGGGACTATGCGAGAACGAAGTATCCCGGAAGCAATAATAAATTTTCACGCATAAAAATAAAGCCTCCTATAGCATTCACCTAGCCACCTAGATGTGTTGGAACAATCAGCTTGGTGCCATGACCCACCATTTGAAAAATATAGTGTTTGAAACCTTACACTCGCTCAACTACACTATTTTGTGCATTTGCAAATAATAGGGAAGTGAGAGAACCTATTGGAGATGGAAAAAACTAGAACAAAATATTGTATAGGGTCCCTATGCTGAGGTGTAGGATCTAACAAGACATTTCTAGGTACCGAGAGTCTTATTAGTCACCCGTCAAAGTTGAACGGTTTTTTGGTCTCATAGCTCTTAAGGGATTACGCCCGAACGAAGTATCCCTAAGTAACAACGTTATAGCGCACTTGAAACGAAACCTACTCTAGCATTCACCCAACCACTAGGACACGTTGACATAGTTGGTTTGGTTCCATGACATCCCAAGGCATGAATTCTCACTACTCACCTCCATTTATTTCCTAGATTTGCCTATAAAAGGTAGTCGATAAACAATTATACCACGAATTCTTAAGGAATGCTAGGAAGGCTCTAGATTGGGTGGTTTGAATCCAAACCAAGCCTCCCTAGAGCCCTCCATAAAGCACCCAAAGTTAGTGACAATTTACTGGACCACGATGTCCCACGTCATGACTTCTTGTGCTACTCGGCTCACATCAATGAGATTGCAACAAGGTTAACACATTACCATGTAAATACTCTAATGATTGTTAAATGATCTCTTTTTAAATCATGTTAATACACAATAGAGTCTTAAGAATATTTTTGCATATCTTGTGCCAACTAAGTTCTACAATGTTTCTGTATTTTTTACAAGCGAATTCAAATTAGGACCTTATTGTTACACACATCAATAACAAGTTTAATTTGGACTAATACTTAACAAATAAATTGTAAGTACACTAAAAACATATAAAATGACTTGTAATAAATCTCTCAAGACCATTTTTAATTGTTTACATTTTTTCCCACTTTGGAGTGTGTTAACCATGTGCTTAAAATAAGAATATTTATATAAGTCCACACTTCATCTCTTGAAAAATAATGATTTTGCACCCAAGAACCTTCAAAACCATTATATAACATAACATCATATATCATATATCATTTGAAAATAACATTTAACAAATCATATATCATATATATGATATCCATAATGGTCACATAATCGAGACCATCAAATCAAATCAAACATATAGAACTAATATGGTTATAAAAACATACATAGAAGGATATCATGCACAATGAAATAAAATCAAACATAGAAGTAATATCGTTATGAAAACCAACATGGATATAATTTATCAAACTAAGTGTGTTGGACGTGTCTCTGAAAATATAAGTTCATAAGATGTATCGAACTAAGTGTTTCATACATATAAGACCACATGCGGTTGCATAAGGCTATATGAAGAATCATGAAGTAGGACTAGATGGTATATATATATCTATAAATCTAGGTCCTATGAATCGATCATGAAAGATCTTCCCTCTCTTCACCTGCTAGAAGAACCATGTCCGTAACCTATGGATGTAGTGGAGGGGAGTTGGCAATAGCCTCAATGCCTAGAGAATATGATGACTGTTAGGCTCCTGTATATAAAAGACAAACATATTAATATGTACATGTACACGTGAAACATTATAATAATAAAAGTGCAATCGAATGAAATTTTAAATGTAAGTACAACTTGAAACTTACATCCGTAACACGCCTAATTGCGATTGATAGCATGTCGATTCCAGATGTTTCCTTCACCGGCTCTTACTGTTTAAAATAAAAAAATTAGTTTTTTTCATGTATGTACATGATGTAATCAAATACATATATATTAAAATCTCAAATGAATTAAAATATTGTATATATATATATATATATGAAATTTACCCGTGAAAGACCAAGATCATTTGCACCAATTCCAAAACATCCACCATCATCTCATCTAGAGAAAATAAATCATGTGATCCAACAAAATGATGTCTCGCTTTGTAGTGCATACATAACCACATGATCCATAGTGGTGTGTTGCGCTAGAGCTAACACCTCCACTAACATTACCGTGATGCAATCTGGTCACTACGCTAGGTCAAAGTGTCGGTGAGCTCCCTTAATGCATGTAGTGTGTCAATATCCATAACCTCCTTCACTGTAGGAGGGATAAGCAAGCATGGTGGATCCTTGGTTGTGAAATGCATGCACCAAGTCTACTCGCATGCAAAGCCACATCCTCACCCATAAAACTCGGAGAATTCAAAATAATTTGGGACCTCATTAAGCACAAACTCATGATAATTTCTTCAAAAATAGAGAGGAACCTCATTGTTATTGCATGGTGATTAATATTAAACCATCCACCATCGGTCCCAAAAAATTTCTTGATTCGGTCATCGTGGCACCAATGGATTAGGAACCATTTGCAAGTAGGTACGGGGGCATTGGTTCTCGGGTTAGTAAATAATGCACAAATGTGGTATTTTGGATTTTTTTACTTTTACGTATGCATGGGATAATTTATCTGCATACCACTACCTAAAATCACCTCTAAAGGTATTCCATCTATCTATTTGGTTGGTTGCAGAGTCGACTTCACCAATCAATGTTTGCAATGTGTTGGCTAAAGTCATGTAGGACAGATTTGTGGCATGATTTTGTCTTATAGTCTAAATAAGGTTCTCAATGGCAATTTTATTTTGTCATATTCTTCCAACGATATCAGCTTGTGTTCCTACTGGTTCTGTGGGGATAGAAGGAGCCACAAGAGGTAGATCTATGTTTGGAGGAGGGTTTTGAGGAATGTTTAGAGGGTTTTGAGGAATATTTGGATAGTTTGGGGATTACGGGCTTGTCGAGAAACTAACAAAACAAAAAAATTATATACATAATTATTTTTGGAAAACCCATCAAAATCCCTAGAAAAACCTAAAATGCAAGAAATTTGATCAAAATCGAGGGCTTACCTCTTCATCTTAGCAAAAGCATTGTTGAAACTTTTGTGATCCAAGTCCAAGGAGAAATTTTTAGGGGTATTCAAATATTGAGTGCAAAAGGTCTATGATAAATCACGGTTCGCAAGGGAAAATGGGGAAAATGAGGAGTCGCGGGTCTATTTTTTTGGTCTTAGAGGACTGACGATCACACTTTTAGGTTCATAAATCACCAAACCTATAAAATAAATTCTCGTGATCACGGTTTAAAAACTACAATCGAGATGTATAAACCGCGATCGTGGTACGTAAATTATGTCCACTTAATTATCCACCAACTTGCTGCACTTACCCTATACCTTACTTTTTCTTTTCACTTCAAGGCAATATTTCTAGCAACACTTTATCTCGTTAGGGAATAAGAGATAAAATATGCGGAATAATCCTTTACGAATTGTAACAATAGAAACTAATATGCGAGAAAATATTACATATCTCAAATAAAAGTGCGTAATAAATAACACAACAAAGAGAGACACGATTTAACATGGTTCACCCAATTTGGGCTACGTCCACCAAGAATCACTTGCTCATATTTTATTACAAGCCTCCACTCTCTCAATACAATACCCAGATCCATTTGGAGCTATGCTTAACAAACTCTCTGCACGAATTCACACCCAAATTCAAAACACATTTGCAATACATTTGCTTGTCTATCTATCATATGCATAAGACCATATAAATAGACAATTGCTTAAGTAGTTTGATACAAAACCGTGGGTATCAAAACCATGGGCAAAAAACCGTTGGTATCAAAACAATGGGTACCAAAAACCATGGGCCCAAAAACAACCCATAACGGTTACCCATTACCCATGGGTTAATAAACCACCCATGAAAATATTTTTTAGAGGGCTTCGCCCTCGAACCCCGCTCGACCCGCTCACCGCGAGTGGGACCGCCATAAAAATACCCGAGTGTAACACATAAAAGGTGTACCACACTCAAACATGAAAATAGGCTCCACAAACATAACAATCTCCCACTTGGAGACTAATTTCCACTAAGCAAGCTTCTCAACCCTTCACTATCATCCGCTGAAAGCCAACCAAAGCTGAACATAGCTTTAGTTTATCCTTGTGACCACCTTGGTCATCATGTGCAGGATTTTGACTGTATGAATATTCTCCAACTTCAACTGTCTTCCTCCAAAGTTGTCTTGATGAAGTGATATCTCAATCATATGCTTCATCCTCGGGAGTGGAAAGCGAGTTCTTAGCTAGGTGTATAGCACTTTGAATATCACTATGCAGCTTATATTCCTCCTACTTATGCCCCAAATCCTCAAGCAATTGTTGTAACCAAATCATCTCTTTTCTTGCCTCTCGTGGCGGAACATACTCAACCTCCGTGGTTGACAAAGCCACCAGCTTTTGTAGTCATGAAATCTAACTCACTGACTGTCCCACCTACAGTGTAAATATAACATGTCATGCTCCTCCTACTATCTACATCTCTAGCCATGTATAAATCTACATAACCACGTAAAGTGGTGTCTAATCCACTGTAGCACAAAACTGTCCCCATGGTCCCTCTCAAATACCGAAGGATCCACTTTACTGCTTGCCAATGCTCTTTACCTGGATCACTCATAAATCTACTCACAGCTCCCACTGCATGGGAAATATCAGGCCTAGTGCACACCATAGCATACATCAAACTACCAACTGCTGATGAGTAAGGTACCTTGATATCTGGTTTCTTTCTGCGATCTATCTTGGGACACTGCTCCTTTGATAACTTAAAATGGCCTGCCAAAGGAGTCCCAACCGGTTTAGCATCCTGCATGTTAAACCTATCCAATACCTTCTTAATGTACTCTTCCTGAGATAAAGTCAGCTTCCGTTCCTTCCTATCTCGAGTTATCCTCATACCAAGGATTTGTCTGGCTGCCCCCAAATCCTTCATATCAAAGGATTCACTTAGTTGTTTCTTGAGTACTTTTATTTCTTGCATGTTTTTACCTGCAACCAACATGTCATCAACATACAAACACAGGATAATATAACTTCCATCCTCAAATTTCTTTTTATACATGCAATGGTTAGAATGACATCTAATATAACCTTGCTCCATCATGAAGCTATCAAACTTCTTATACCATTGACGTGGAGCTTGTTTCAAGCCATACAAACTCTTCTTTAGTTTACACACCATCTCCTCTTTACCTTTAACCTCATAGCCCTCTGGTTGTTGCATATATAGTTCCTCCTCCAAATCACCATGGAGAAATGTAGTCTTTACATCTAATTGTTCTAAGTGCAAGTCTTCTGCTACCACTATTCCAAGAACAGTTCTAATAGAAGACATTTTTACTACAGGAGAAAAGATCTCATCAAAATCTATACCTTGTTTCGTGCAAACCCCTTGACCATCAACCAGGGCATTATATATTTTCTTTCCTACTTCTTCATCTTTAACTCTATACACCCACTTGTTCGCAATGCTCTTTTACCTTCTCGTAACTTCACCAAATCCCAAGTTTGGTTCTCCATGAGATACTTATGCTCCTCATCCATGGCTTGCTCCCACTTCTTACTGGCATCTACCTACATTTCTTCATCAAATCTGTCTGGCTCTCCACTATCAATGAGTAATAAATAATAAAGAGAAGGAAAAAAATGTTTAGGTTCTTTTCTTACCCTAGAAGACCTCCTCACTGTAGGAGTTTGGGGTTCTTATTGAGTCGGTTCCTGAACTGATTCATGGGTCACTATCCCATCTAGAAGATCCTCTACCACTACATATTCTTTCTTGGATTCTTCCCTGTTTTCCTAACTATTGCTTATACATGACTTTCTCATTAAAGACCACATCCCTAGACTGAATGATTTTCTTGTCCTTAATACTCCAACATTTAAATCCAAAGTCATCACCACCATAACCAATGAAAGTACATTTTTCTGATTTAGCCTCTAGCTTGGTCCTATCATCCTTGTCTATATGAAAAAACACCTCACATCTAAAGACTCTAAGAAATGAATAATCAACTTTATTACCATACCAAGCCTCCTCAGGTATGCCTCCATCCAAGGCACTTGAGGGTCCTCTGTTTATCAAGTACATAGTTGTGCTCACCACTTCTACCCAAAAAGAAAGAGGTAGTCCTGCATGTAACCTCATGCTCCTAGCACGTTCCATTATTGTTCTGTTCATCCTTTCTGATACCCCATTCTGCTGTAGAGTTCCTGGAACCATATTTTTCCTATGGATTCCATTCTTAGAATAGTAATCATTAAATTCATTGTTGCAATACTCCCCTCCATTATCTGACCTAAGACATTTTAGCTTAAGACCTATTTCATTCTCTACCAAGGATTTCCATTTTAAAAAAGTGTCAAATACATCATATTTGTTTCTAATACAATAAACCCAAACTTTCCTTATTGCATCATCAATAAAAGTAACATAATAACTTGAACCCCCAAGAGATGATACCTGAGCTGGCCCCCACACATCAGAATACACCAACTCTAACTTACTCTCTTTCTTTGTAGGTCCAACCTTGAGAAACCTTACTCGCTTCTATTTCCCATATATGCAGTCCTCACATAACTCCAAACCTATTTTTGTATATCTAGGAAAATTCTTCTTTATGATTTCCATGCCCTTATGGATCATATGACCAAGCCTATAGTGCCATAATGTTGTATCTACATCTGAAGCCACAAGATTACAATCATTAGTACAATCGTGGATAAATACAAGGTTCCAACCTTCTTACCTCTTGCCACCATAAGACCACCCTTGGTAATCTTCCAAGAGTCACCTGTAAATATCACAAAGACAACTATCACTTCCCAATTGCCCCTTGCCAATATCAAATTTATCCTTAATGTAGGCACATGTCCAAATCCTTCAATAGCCATGTATTCCCATTTTGCATCTTAACTAACAAAACATTTCCAACTATACTTGAAAAGCTCATCATCGCCAAGAAAAATATGCCCAAAATCCCCTTGAACATAATCAACAAAATAATGCCTATGTGGAGTACCATGAAAAGAAGCCCCCGAATCTAAAACCTAAGATTCATAATATGATGTAAAAAAGAATCAAAGCATCTGGCGCATACATTACCCGATGCCACATTTGCCTCCTTGTTTTCTTCCTATTGTTTCTTCTTGTCTCAAAGCTCCTAACAATCCTTCTTTGCATGCCCAGACTTTCTACAGTTCCAACATACAATCTTGCTCTTGGATTTTGACCTTGCCCGATCTTTCGATTTTCCACAATTTCCTCTATTCTTCTATCTCCCTCTAGTTTCCACTGTCAAAGCATTCCCTGAAGTAGAAGATTCCCAAAGATTTTTCTTCACATTTCCTCACTTAGAATCACCCCTACAACATCCTCAAACTTCAACTTCAAGTTAGCTAGAACCGAGTTGCTTACCGCCATTACTAGGCTATTCCAACTTTCAAGTAAAGAGCACATAATTAATAAAGCCCTAACTTCTTCATCAAATTCTATTGAATCAAGCTATCATATTTACAACCATATTGAAATAATTTAAATGATCTCATTATTGAACTATTCTCAGACATCTTCATATTAAACAACTTTTTCATTAAAAATATCTTATTAGAGGTAGAGGGTTTTTCATACAACTTCCCTAATGTATCCATCAGTTCTTTTGTAGTCTTTTCCTTTGAAACATTAAATAATATTGAAGATGCAAGACACAGCCGGATCATTCCAAGTGCCTTCCGATCCAACAAATCCCATTCTGCATCTGTCATACTTGAGGGTTTGTTCACCTTCTCAAATAGCGGAGTATTAAGATCCTTCTGATAAAGGTAATCTTCCATCTGTATCTTCCAAAGACTGAAATTCTACCCCTTGAATTTATCAACCCTAGATCTTCCATCATCTTCCATAGCTCCCACTCAAGATAAAACTTTCCCTGCGATTCAACACTTCAGCAAACCAAACCAGGCTCTGATACCAATTGTTAGGCAATAAGAAATAAAATATGCGGAATAATCCCTTACAAAATCGCAACAATAGAAACTAATATGCAGAAAATATTACAGATCTCAAATAAAAGTGCAGAATAAATAACACAACATAGAGAGACAAGATTTAACGTGGTTCACCCAATTTGGGCTACATCCACAAAAATCACTTGCTCATATTTTATTACAAGCCTCCACTCTCTCAATACAATACCCAGTTGTGTTTGGAGCTATGCTCAACAAACTCTCTGAATTCACACCCAAATTCAAAACACATCTCGCAATACATTTTCTTGTCTATCTATCATATGCATAAGACCATATAAATAGACAATTCCTTAAGTATTTTGATACAAAACCTTGGTATCAAAACCATGGGCAAAAAAACCGTGGGTATCAAAACAATGGGTACCGACAAACCATGGGCCCAAAAACAACCCATAATCGGTTACCCATTACCCATGGGTTAATAAACCACCCATGAAAAAAACATTCAGTGGATTCACCCTAAACCCCCGACCCATTCACCGATGAGTGGGACCACCGTAAAAAAATACCCGCGTGTAACACATAGAAGGTGTACCACACTCTAACATGAAAATAGGCTCCACAAACATAACATTATCTTATCTACACTATGAGCACACCTTACTACATCTATCTATGCTTATGGATTCCCTTTCCACTCCTATGCCACTCCATACATACTTTTCTCCTCATGCTTACTTATGGATCCTTCTATTCATAATACACATATAAATTTTTATATATATGGTATACATCCTTTCGTTCACTATACATACTCTGGATATTCTTGCTCACAATGATCACATCTATTTCCCAAAAACTCTTGATATACACACTTGGGAATCATACTTCCCCCTCCTCACTTTCTTCTTATACCATTACTTCTTCCTATCTATACAACACAATGTTGCTACTACATACTCTACCTCATTATACCCAATGACACACTCTTGTTCTATGGTTCATACTTGACTATTGAGGTGTAATTCCTAAATGAAATTCACATCACAAACATTCTCCGGAGTGAAATTCAGCCCCTCTCATCTACACATCTTACATATCACAACACATCATCACATTCACATGGTGTCTACCTATCTTGGTTTTATTTACTCTTGTTAGCTTATAATATTTACATGTTGCACTTTATTTCCTATGCTAGCCGGATTCTTAGTATGTCATTATATTTTTCTATACACACATACACGTTCACATGGTATCTTTAGGTGAATGAAAGAATTTTACATATTCTTACATGATGCATGATGCTCAAAACTACTCTTTATTAGTCGGGCCACAAAGGCTTCTCGGGAGAATCTACCGTTGTTACTCTCATACTCCACACTCACAATTCCTATTGTTACAATATTAACTACTTCTTGTCACTATAACTTACTTTTTTAATGATTTGAGTTATTATGTATCTTTCTAACATGCTAACTATTGCTTCATGTGTAGAATTTTCCTTGTAGGATTATATAAAACCATGGTTATATCTTCTTGCTTGTTGACTATTATTTATTATTGTTTACTGAGATATGCCCTATGTTATGCTTGATCATTGCTTACTTATGGAAACTTTATCTCTGATTGTCTTGTGACATTATGAGTGATGTCCTATGTATGCAACCCACTTTTCATGGTCCCTCTTGTCTTTATAGTTTCTTGATACATTGTATTCTATTGCATGTTATCTCTTTTACACTAACACTTGTTTCTAGCCTATATTGTTTGCATGTGCCTTAGTTTCTACCATGCACATCCCTACACCCTACAGTATCCAATCTATGATATGCATATCAGTTTTAGGTCCTCTTATTTGGGCTACATCCTCCTACATTCATCACACACACCCCAAATGAGGGGGAAACTATTATATGAAAAAATCACCCTTCCAAGAACAAAGCTCCTAATGAACAACACAGTACAAAATAGGAAAAGGTACATAGTTACAAAGTGGTCTAGAATTAGACTTGGATTAAATACTCGGAAAAACACTAGTGGCCATGTAGTCACAAAATCAAGCACTTTAGGCATTATTTAGCCCGGTCTCATACTACTATTTAGAAGTCTCTTAAGTGAAAAAGTACTAATTAATCCCACCTTTTAGCCATCTTGTTTTACCTTTTATTCCATCATTCATGTACATATTTATATACATGTCCAGCCATTTCAGTACTATCCCGTCATTTTATCCTAAACCAAGATGCCCATGCTCAGAATGGGGTGCCCCAGGCACCTCGGTCCCACCTGGGGCACCCTGATCCTTGTTTTACTTTCCCACCTCTTTTTGGGCCTCTTCTAGCCATTTTTCATCCTTATATTTTTCCTAGTCGGCCATGTCAGGATTAATTATGAAATTAGAGCAAGAGAAACCTATAAATATAAAGTTATGAGACCATAATGAGGGTCTTAGCATCACTTAATACTATCACTCCATCAAGGGTCGCATCCATCGAATAACTCACATCCACATAGTTTCATGTATAAATGTTAGGAGGTCTACATCAACGAACACTTCATAGGGGTGGATTCTATTCTATTCCATGCACACATACTATTACATTTTCTACATTTAGTTATTTCTCGTTACTTCACAAAGTGTGCCCAGTACAAGAGAACCTAGGGCACGACATGTGCACACACTCCATAACTACATTTGGGTCCAAAATTTAGTGCATCACTCAATTTAGTAAGCCCACTATTTTGGTAGATGAGGTCAGTTTGACCCATTCATTTACATCTTTATTTTTAGGGTTTTGATACTTCTCTTGTCTCTTGCAGGTATTCAACTTCATCTTGTTATATTCATCAATTTCGACATAGTTCAGGTGAATCGAGTGTGATAGGAAATGAAGGTTATAGAGCACCTTCCGACCGAAAAAGAACTAGGTTCTAATCTTTTTCAAAGATCAGGGCACATATTTTGCCATACCAAGGCACCTTGGGGTGCCCTAAGTACCTCTTGGGCACTCCAGCTTCTCGAGATCTTCTAGATCCACTCTTTTCAAGACCTCTCAGTAGTAGACATTCTAGCTTTTGTATTTTCTTGTCATACCTACGACACCTACGGCGAGGTCATCTATAATCAACTGAGTTCATTCCTTACCTTCTTCTTACATATTAGGGTTTTATTTTCATTATTTTAATTATTTAAATACTTTATATTACTTTAGTGCATTTATTTACAATGTTTATGTCCTCCTAGATTAGATTAATTATTATTACATTTCCCTATTTTAGTTAATCATTTTGGTGAACCCAACGTCTTTCATGCTTAGGATCCTTATTATTCTTCTATCATGGGTCAAGTTTCTTTATCTGATTTACTTAAGAGATATCCCACTTGTCAGGTTGTTTTCCAAAAATCCCTAGACACCAAGTATTTTGATGACAATATGCCACCACACGAATTAAGTGTTATGCTTCATTGTTTTTGTCAACCCTGATCTTGACAACCCTCCATCTAACCAACCCATCTTAGACTTGATTCAGGCCTTACATGCAAAATTTATTGTCATGGAATCCACAATCACATCTCTTAGATGTGAAATCCAACAACTTAAGGATGCTTCTCAATTGCATACATCCTCTATGTAATCTATGGAATCCACAATCACATCTCTTAGATCTGAAATCCAACAGCTTAAGGATGCTTCTCAATCACATGTTTCTACTCCCTCTACATCTCCTCTTCAATCTATGTCCACTACATGTCATATAGTTGAACCTCAAGTCATGCCATCGCCATAACCTCTCATACTTTCTCGCAATGTTAAGCCACATGAAATTATTACTAAGCTTCTTAGTTGTCAATTGATCACTCTACCATCTATTGATTACTATCCTCCTTATCACCTAAAAAAGTATCAAGATCGTCCATATTTCCATTATCATCAAATCAATGGGCATAATGACCACGATTGCTATGCTTTACAATGTAGAGTCAAACATCTTGAGCATTAGGGATTTATTTCATTCACTGGAAAACATCCTATTGCACACCCACCTACAAATACTATACCCACATGGGCTCCTAATTCTATTCTACCTTTGCTTAGTCAAGATCAATCTAAGCAAGCTCCTACGACTACTAGTGAACCTCCCTTTAATATTTCTATATAAGTTTTAGATGATTCTATTATTCATTACATGCATGATATTGGAAACCCCTCACATGTGCATAGTGATCATTCTCCTATTCCCGATGTTACTTCTTCTTCACTTAATGATCATCATGCCAATGTTTCTCATGTGCGTCCTTTAAAAATACAAGTACCACCAAAGATTCCACCATTCAAGATTTCTCGTCATCCTACTCCACTTATATTTTCTAATCATCTTGTTAAAGAAAATACCCCTCCACTCAAGTTGTCTGTAACATTACCACCTCATTGCCATCAATTTTGTTAAGGAAACTACTCCTTATGTGGATCCACTTAGTGTCTTTTGACTATACTTCCATCGCTTACATACTTGGGGGCATGACATCTAACACAATCCCCCACCTCATCTTAGCATAATCACACTCATCATCTTTTACATTCTCATACATTCATATTCATCATATATTCTAGTGTCATTACCCGATGATGCACTCTTGTGCTTCGGTTCACACTTGACTCGCTTAGGGATTACTATTACACCGAACCCCATAACCCACACCTAGGAATTCACATTACATTTCATCATACATTATCAGTGTCATTTACTATTCATTATACACGTATTCTACATTATACCTGCTCTTCACCATACACACTACATATATTATTAGGCTATCCACACATAACCTATACATAGTCACATCATACACTATACATTTATACATATATTCTACATACTATGCTAGGTTACATTACATATGAGTATAGATTTACATTTTATCATTATATATTCCATTTCTATTTACACCTTATTAAATTTAAACAATCCATAGTATACATATTACACACCCTACACATCCTATGTTACATTACCCACATAGCGCATTTACAACTCCTACTCATCATATGGTCACCTAGTTTCACCATACATACTACATTGTTTTCTACGCGATGCACTCACCACCCTATGATGAACTTTATTTCATCATTCCATACTTGACTACCGAGGGTTTAGAAATCAAATGGACCTTACACTCACCATATGACACTTCATCATGCGAAATTACTACCCTAGTGACATACACTTTAGGGTAAATCATCACCTCTTCTATCATCCCGTAGCTGGTATACACCTTAGGTTACATCACCACTCCCTCCTTTCATCTTGTAGTGACATATGCTTTAGGCTAAATTGTCATCTATTATTTCATTTGTAGTGGTATATGCCTTAGGTTATATCACCACTCCCTCCTTTCATCTTGTATTAACATACACTAAATTGTCATCTATTTCTATTCAAAGATGTAGTGATATACGCTTAGTGCTAAATCATCACTCCATCCATTCATTTTATATCTTGATATACGTTTAGGGATAAATCATCACTCATCCTTTCATCTTATAGTTATAAAATCTTAGGGATAAATCATCACTTATCCTTTCATATTATAGTGATATATGATTCATACTAAATCATCAATCATCCATTCATCTTATAGTGATATACATTTAGGGCTAAATAATCACTCATCCTAATTCATTCATCATATATTGATATACGCTTAGTGCTAAATCATCACTCACTCATTAAAAAATTTCATGATATACGCTTCGCTATGGGGTTCACACACATCCTTTCTATATGTTGCATTTCATAAACATACATATTCATCAAAATGCACTAGACAAAAAATGCTACTTGACCATTTCCCGATGATGCACTCTCATTTACGGTTCATTCTTAACTGCTAAGGGGGAAAACAAAATAAATCTCATTACATACACTTCCATACACTCAGGGGGTATGTTTCTCCTATCATTCCATCTTATATTACATTCCATCCATCCACAACATAATGCATTGTCTTGGGGGAATTTTCTCTTGTTTACTACTATTTTGCATGATCACTTTACTATATATGTTAGATTTATTTATTATATGTCATTATCTATATCATACACACATGCATGTTTGCACCTTTTTTTAGTGTGATCGCAGATACATGACTATTACACGTGGCATGGATGCTCACCTTCTACCCTTCCTATACTTTGGGCGCTAGGGGCATCCACATTCGTCTCATATAGGTGAAATTTTTTCATTTTGTACTTAGATCTTATATTTTTTGATCATAGACACTTTTACATATTGGTTATTTCTCTAACATGCTAACAATTTGTTCCATGTGCAACACTTTTTTGCAGGATTACATTGATCCATGACTACTTGTTTGTTTTTCTCTAATTGTCTGCTATTGTTTGTCTTTGTATGCGGTGCTTTGCCCTATGTTTTTGTGCACACTTGTTTGTTGTTTTTGGCCATCACGACCTTACATGTCTTGCATGCGACATCGTGAGTGATGCCCCATGCTTACAACCTGTTTTTTGTGGCTTACTTGTTTCTGCATGTTTACACTATTGTGCTTGGTATTTCTTACATTTTCTACGTCTTTTACACTTGTCTTATTTCATACATGTGTTTTTAGACTAACACTTGTTTTGACTAGTCATCCTTTTTTGTGCGCCTTGGTTTCTACTAAGACACCCCTTTCCCAATCCAATAAAGAGTGACAAAGTGAAAAGTGTAGTAGGTCCTCTTTTTTGGGCTGCATTATCCTATTAGTGATGTCATATGCAACCCTTAAGAATGGGGGCATAATAGAGGGTTTACATAGTAACACAACAAATTTACACCGTTTGGTACAGCTGTACTTTCCACTCTTGGCATTTTATGTTTACATACAAAGGAGTGGTTTCAAACTAGTCTACGAATCCCATACACAACGACATTTACAAGACATGGTGTCCTTAGTGTTTTGGGAATCAGCTTATAGGATTGGAGGTTATAGTGGGTTTTGTTAGTGCAAAATCACAGCACCCTCAAATGGTCTTAGATGTAAGTGGGGCATCCGGTGTGATATGCATAACATGGGACCATCTCTCAAGTTGTGGGACTTGCAAACTTGAGATCATCCTTCAGAGAAATCCATTCTTCTTCCTAATCCTAATGCTAAACTACTTCTAAGGAAGGAAATGCAACTATCTACTCCTAATCTAATAATGCCAAGCAGACAAAGAGAGAGAGAGAAAGAGAGAGCATGAAAATAAATAAATCCTACACTACAAAGGTGATAACGACCAAGAAAAGGGGGTTGTTGACCACAAATTCAACTTCCTAAAATGGAGAGAGGTGAGAAATGGAGAGGATGGACATATGCATCACAGACCAAAGATAGAGTTCACATAGAACACCACTTCAAACCCATTAAACAAAACTCTCAAAACCTATAATAGACATCAGAAGTATGCACAGTATACCCTGCAATGGTGAGAGGTAAGGAGAGGCAATAAAATAATTGAAGGACGGATAAAATGCATCACAAAACATATTTTATTTCTCCATGAGTTCACATAGTACATCATCAATGAGAAATAGGAAAGAAAATGCCATTACAAACCCAAAGGAGGAGGCTTGAACTCCGCATTCTACACTAGGAAGAAAGAGAGACAAGAGGTAAGAGAGAAGAATGACCAAATTTTTAAAAATGCCCCTCCTATACAATATATAGAAGAATGAGAGGAGAGAGGGGAAATTTTAATTCTACTTCAACCACCCTAGCAATGCATGAATTCACCTACTCCAACCACCCCAAAAAGCATTGAAATTCACTTACAACAATGATGGGCTCCACTAACGATTCCATGCCTCCATTAATGTTCCTTGCTAGGAAAGAAAGGAAGTGCATTTTTCATTATGGTGGCAGGTGAGAAGTGTGACAGCCTCAAAATGGTAGACTGAAACATTATGGTGGTAGGTGAGGAGCATACATTAATATCTTTCTAAAATTCCTCTCTCGCTCAAATCCAGTTCTCGGTTGAAAGATATGGCTGCTCGAAGGTCGTGTCGGGCATTTAACGCAGGCTCACAATATTTAAAAGAGTATATCTATGCAAGATCCATGTGGCAGCCCACGCATCATAAGAATTCAATGCCTCCTTTTACTCCTGAAGTTGCATCGATTGGACACTTGGAATCATCCATGAGCTTTCTTCGCTACTTCATTCCCTTATGTTTTTTCCTAGTCCCTTATATTTGGTGGAGCACTACGTCTAACCCTAGACACATGGAGGGCTAAGCACACGTTTGGGACCTACCTCCGGAGTTTACCTTTAAGGTTGCATGGAAGAGACACATGGGATTTTACACGGCCGGCTATGCATTTTTGTGTTTTGGCTAAGTCCCTCCTATTTGGAAAAGCAATCATTTGGGACCACCTTCTGGTCTTACCTTTGGTCGCATTGAACCGACACGTGGTGCCTTTATCTCGGCTCTTAGAATTTTTGACGATCAGCTTTACCTTTTTAGACTCGACCACGTGGAGGACCTACACTCATTTATGACCTCCCTTTTGGATCTTACCTATGAAGTTGTGCTGAGTTGACATGTGGCACCTTCTCGTTGGCCTTAGACATTTCAATGGCGGATTCAACTTTCTCGAGGATCTCACCACGTCAAGAGTCTCGTGCTCATTTGAGACTCAATTTTTTTCACCTCTAAAGTTGCATAGATGAGGCACATGGAGGCTTCGATTGACAATTGGAATTTTCAACAGCTAATGAAAATTTTTTGGACCCAAAACATGTGGAAGGTCTACACACATTTGGGGTCTCCACTTTTTTGTACCTTTGAAGGTGTGCTGATGAGACACATGGCACCTTCCGTGGAAATGTTGTTGCTTTGCTTCGATTTGACTCACTCTAGGATCAATTTTTAAGTGCAGTTGGGCTTGAGGTGTGGAAGGAAGACAAAGAGAAGGCGCACACACATGGGGAAGCATACCTACGTAAAGCATGGAAACAAGGCATGCAAGAAGCAGAAAAGGAAAGAGGGTGTGCGACAAAATAAGGTGAAAATGAGCACGCAAGAGCAAGAGCATGGACTTATCCAATCTTAGGAAATTTTGAAGAGGGGAATGTGGGAAGGGCGCGAGGACATAAAAGAAGGTGTGTACACTGGGAGGAAGAGAAGAAAGTGAGGAAATGGGAAGGGGAGCATAATGTGAAGGGAGAAGAAAGAAGGCGTGCACAGGTGAGCTGAAGAAAAGAGGGTGCATGGAAAAATAGATCATGTAAGAACATAAGAGGAATGCTGGGGACTTAGCCATTTCAGAAGGCAAGTCTACAGGGGGGCGTGCAACCTGAAATGTGAAGCATCCGAGCCAGAATGAAGATATAAGTTATCCAAAATAACTAGGAGAGTTATTTAGATAATAATTTGGTGACTCTCGGGGTCATCTTCCTATTAGAAGAAGATATTATTTGCCTTAGGAGTATCTATTAGGCACAAATTCATGAATGATAGCCCGATCATCGATCTTGCTCTTTAAACTTGCACCACTATTTGTACTTGGTGACCCCGAACTCCGCCTCTATTTTCTGCACTCTCAATTTTCATAAGAAAATCTTGAAGATGAGATTTATGAGAGTAGAAAAATTTCTTGACCCATAACATTCACCTTCCTTGAAATCGACTTTGCACGAGCAAAAAACACCACAACACACACTATGTACAAAAACTAAAAATCATACACACCCCAAGTGGGATATGCAAAGTGTGTGAAAGCACTTATTCTTTTAAAGCAAACCTACCTACTCTATGCTAACCAGAAGAAAAGGGGACTCAAAAAAATCCTGCAACTGGCAGGGAGAAGTAGCTTCCCTTTCTCAAAATTGGTAGCCATGTATGTGATTTGGTGCTGAACATGGCTATTATTGTGAGTGAAAAAATGACAAGAGGCCGATTCTCCACCTAAATCATCAAGGTATCAACTAGAAACAAGACAAATACCTCTTTTATTTTACCTACATTAGGATTGAAGAAGCATTGAAGCTGATCCTTGGTACTTGAAACTCATCCTCATGCCCTGAAATGGACATGACTTGTTTTAGCTTCTCTATGGCGGTAGGTTCTTGTGGTTGAAGGATGAATGATGGCAAAGATAAAGTTATAATTTGTATGGGGCCATCCTTATCAAAACATTCCTCCAAGTCTCATAGGAGATCAAAATCTTCAATGTCCTACTGCAAGTGTGGATTCCATGAGGGGAATGAAGTCATTATGGCACAACTTCATAGAATGGAAGAGAATGAAAGAGATGGAAGAAAATGGATGAAAATGGATGGGGAGAAGATCTGCAACTCGAGAGAATGGTTTGTTGACCATATGGAGTTGCCAAATGTGCTTTGGATGTGCCTCTAAAGGTTGAATCTTAACATGAAAACACCAACCTACTTTGATTAAGTTGTAAGGTTCTTCAAACTTGTCCCACCGGAGTGCTTAAAACAATTACTTTGCAAAATCACATTACCCCGAATGGCCTTAGATGTAAGTGGGGCATCCGTGATCTACATAACATGGGACCATCTCTTAAGATTTTGGACTTGCAAAATTGATATGGTCCTTTGAGAAATTCGTATTCATCTTCCTAATCCTAATTCTAAACTACTTCTAAGGAAGGAAATGTGACTATCTACTCCTAATCTAACAATGCCAAGGAGACAGAGAGAGAGCATGAAAATAAATAAATCCTACACTACATATGTGATAACACCAAGAAAATGGGGTTATTGATCACAAATTCAACTACGCCTAAATGGAGAGAGGTGAGAAATGGAGAGGATGGACAAGATGTATCACAGACCAAAGATAGAGTTCACATAGAACACCACTTCAAACCCATTAAACACAACTTCCCAAAACCTACATAGACATCAAAAGTATCCACAATATACCCTACAATGGTGAGAGGCAAGAAGAGAATAAAATAAGTGAAGGATGGACAAAATTCATCACAAATATATTTTATTTCTCCATGAGTTCACATAGTACATCATTAGTGGGAAAGAGGAAAGAAAATGCCATTACAAATCTAAGAGAGGAGGCTTAAACTCCACATTCAACCCTAGAGAAGAAAGAGAGAGGGAGGCAGGAGAGAAGAATGACCAACTTTTTAAAAAATGCCCCTCCTTTACAATATATAGAAGAATGAGAGAAGGAGAGAGGGAAAATTTGAATCCTTCTTCAACCACCCCAAGCAATGCATTGAATTCACCTACTCCAACCACCCCATAAAGAATTAAATTGCCTACAACAATGATGGGTTTCCTAAAAGATGTTCATGGCTCCATTAAAGTTCCTTTCTAGGTAAGAAAGGAAGCACATTCTTCATTATGGTGGTAGGTGAGAGAATTGTGAAAACCTAAAATGGCAGATCAAACATTACACTAATGGTAGGTGGGGATAACACGCGAGAGATTTCTAAAAGTCTCTCACTCAAATCCGAGTTCCTAGTTGAAAGATATGGCTACTTGAAGGTCGTGGTCGGGTGTTTAACGGGCTCATAATATTCAAAAGAGTTTATCTACGCATATCCACATGGCAGCCCCACGCGTCTTAAGATTTCGCTTCCTCCTTTCACTCCTGAAGTTGCACTGATTGGACACTTGGCATCATCTGCGAGCTTGCTGCTTGTTCCCTTATGTTTTGGCCTAATCCCTTATATTTGGTGGAGCACTATGTCTTACCTCAAAACATGGAGGGCCTAGACACGTTCAAGACTTGCCTTTAGATTTTACCTTTGAGGTTGCACCGAAGAGACATGTGGGATTGTTCACGGGCCTACTCTGCATTTTTACATTTTTGGCTAAGTCCCTCCTATTTGGTGGAATGACTACATATGACCCTAGACATGTGGAGGGACAACACAAGTTTAGGACAAAATTTTGGGTCTTACCTTTGATTTATACCTGAATCGACACATATATGCACCTTCACTGGCTCTTAGAATTTTCAATGACTAGCTCCACCTTTTCAGCATCGACCACGTGGAGGGCCTATGCTCATTTGGGACCTTCATTTTGGGTCTTACCTCTAAAGTTGAGCTAAGTTGACACGTGGTTCCTTCCACTGGCCTTAAATTTTCTTAGGTTCGACCATGTGGAGAGCTGCACTCATTCATGGGGACTCGCTTTGTATTTCACCTCTGCAATTTGCACCGATGAGGCACATGGAGGATTCTTCCTGACATTTGGAAATTTCAACCATGGGGGTGTAAATTTTTGGAATCTAAACATGTGGAGGGTCTACATGCACATTTTGGTTCTCCATTTTTCACGTACCTTTAAAGGTGTGTTGATGAGACATGTGGCACCTTCTGCGAGACATGTTGTTGTTTTTCTTCGAGTCGACAAACTCACGGGATTGATTTTGAAGTGTGGGATTTAGGCGTGTGGCGGAAGGGAGACAGAGAGAAGGTGCACACACAAGGAGGCACACCTACGAAGGCATGGAAAGAGGGCACGTGGGTGGTAGAAATGAGAAGATAAAGCACGCGGCGGTAATAGGGTGCAAAATTGAAAATGTGCAGAGGGAAGAGCATATAATTAGCCATCTTAGGCAAGTCTGAGAGGGCCATGTGGGAAGGGCGCGAGGGGACAGAAAATAAGGCATGCACGCTGAAGAAGAGGGAAGAAAGTGAGGAAATGGGAAGGGAGCATAATACAAAGGGAGAAGAAGAGATGGGCATGTGTCACATGCGAAGAGGAATAAAATAGGGTGTGTGGAAAAATTTGATCATTGGAGTGCATAAGAGGAATGCCACAACTTAGCCATTTGGAAGGAAAGTCTTTAATGGGGCGCGTAACCTGAAATGTGTGGCTTTCCAATCAGAATGAAAATACATGTTATCCAAAATAACTAGGAGAATTATTTGGATAACAATTTGGTGACTCTTCGGGGGTCATCTTCCTGCTAGATGAAGAGACTAGTAGCCTTAGGAGTATCCATTGGGCATGGAGTCATGAATGATATCTTGATACTGATCTTGCTCTTGAAACTTAAACTGATTAGTTACACTTGGTTACCACAACATGTTTGTCTTATCCACACTCTTATTTTTCATAAGAAAATATTGAAGATGAGATTTATGAGAGAGTATAAAATTGTCACTTGACTTGGAGCATTCACCTATCCCAAGTAAATGGATTGTGCATGAGAAACAAAACACCATAACACACACTATGAACAAAAACTGAAAATGATATGCAACGAGTGTGCGAAATCACTTGTTCTGTTGAAAGCAAACCTACCTACTCTATGCTAACTAGAAGCAAAGGGGACTCAAACAAATCCTACAATTTATAGGAGAAAGTAGCTTCCTTTCTAAAAATTGGTAGCCATGAATGTTGTTTTGTGCTAAACATGGCTATTATTGTGATTGAAAAACCAAAAAGAGATGGATTCTCCACCCAAATCATCAAAGTATCAATTGGAAACAAGACAAATACCTCTTTTAGTTTCTCTACATTTTGATTGAAGAGGCATCCTGAAGTTGATCCTTGTACCTTGAAACTCATTCTCATGCCCCGAAATGGACATGAATCATTTTGGCTTCTCCAGAGAGTGGTGGTAGGTTCTTGTGGTTGAAGGATGAATGATGGGGTAGTGAAAGTTGTAATTTCTATGGGGCCCTCCTCATCAAAACATTCCTCCAAGTTTGATAGGAGATCAAACTCTTCGATGTCCTCGCTTCTAAGTGTGGACTCCATGAGGGGAATGAAGTCATGATTGCACAACTTCATAGAATGGAAGAGAATGAAAGAGATGGAATAAAAATGGAGAAAAATGGATGGGGAGAAGTTTTGTAACTCGAGAGAATGGGTTGTTTTCTAGATGAATTCGTCGGATGTGCTTTACATATGCCTCTAAACATTGAATCTTAACAATAACACATGAACTCTCGCTAAGATGAAGTTGTCGGGTGCTTCAAACCTATCACATCAAGCATGCCAATAAAGTTAGTGCGAAATCACAAAGACACCCGAATGGCCTTAGATGTAAGTGGAGCATCTCAATATGATCTGCATAACATGGGACCATCTCTCAAGTTGTGGGAATTGTGAACTTGAGATGGTCCTCCAGAGAAAGCTTTGGATTATTCTTCCTAATCCTAATGCTAAACTACTTCTAAGGAAGTAAATGTGACTATCTACTCCTAATATAACAATTCCAAGGAGACAGAGGAGAGAGAGAGCATGAAAATAAAGAAATCCTACACTACAGAGGTGATAACACCAAGAAAAGGGGGTTGTTGATCACAAATTCAACTTCCTAAATGGAGAGAGGTGAGAAATGGAGAGGATGGACAAGATGCATCACATACCAAAGATAGAGTTCACATAGAACACCACTTCAAACCCATTAAACACAGCTCTCAAAACTTGCAATAGACATCGAAGTATGCACAATATACCCTACAATGGTGAGAGGCAAGAAGAGACAATAAAATAAGCAAAGGATGGAAAAATGCATCACAAAACATATTTTATTACTCCTTAAGTTCACACACATTACATCATCAGTGGGAAAGAGGAAATAAAATTCCATTACAAAGCCAAGAGAGGAGGCTTAAACTCCACATTCCACCCTAGGGAAGAAAGAGAGAGGGAGGTAGGAGAGAAGAATGACCAACCTTTTTAAAAATGCCCCTCCTTTACAATATATAGAAGAATGAGAGAAGGAGAGAGGGAAAATTTGAATCCTGCTTCAACCACCCTAGCAATGCATTGAATTCACCTACTCCAACCACCCCAAAAAGCATTGAAATTTTCCCTGCAACAATGATGGGTTCCCTAATAGATTCCATGCCTCCATTAATGTTCCTTGTTGGGCAAGAAAGGAAGTTCCTTCTTCATTATGGTGGTAGGTGAGAAGCATGTGACAACCTAAAAATGGCAGACTGAAAAATTATGGTGGTAGGTGGGTAGAAGATGTCGAGAGCTTTCTAAAAAGTCCTCTCTCGCACAAATTAGTCATTTAACATGGGCTCATAATATTTAAAAGATTCTATCTATGTAAGATCCACGTGGAAGCCCAGCCGCGTCTTAATATTTCACTTCCTCCTTTCACTCCGAAGTTGTGGTGATTGGACACTTTCCATCATTCACGAGCACTGCTGCTTCGTTCCCTTGTGTTTTGGCCTAGTCCCTTCTATTTTCTAGAGCACTACATCTGACCCTAGACATGTGGAGGGCCAGCACACATTCGGGACCTCCCTCTAGATTTTACTTTTGAGGTTACACCGAAGAGATAGTGGGATCATCCACGGGCCTGCTCTACATTTTTGTGTTTTGGATAAGTCCCTCCTCTTTGGCGAAGTGAATATGTTTGAACCTAGACACGTGGAGTGCCAAAGCACATGTTTGGGAACACCTTTTGGGTCTTACCTTTGAAATTGCATTGAACTAACATGCGGTGCCTTTAGCTAGCTCTTATACTTTTCAACGACGAACTCTACCTTTCCAGACTCTGACCACGTGTAGGGCCTGTGATCATTTGGGACTTGTCTTTTAGGTCTTACCTCCGATGTTGCACCGAGTTGACACATGGCCCCTTCCGCCGACCTTAGACTTTTCAATGTCTAATTCAAATTTCTTGGGATCGACCACATGGAGAGCCTATATTCATTTAGGGACTCACTTTTTATTTCACCTCGAAGTTGTGCCGATGAGTCATGTGAGGCTTCCGTGATGGTTTGAATTTTCAACAGTCGGTGTAACTTTGTTAGACCCTAGACACGTGGAGGGTCTATGCACATTTGGAGTCTCCATTTTTGTCATACCTTTAAAGGTACAACGATGAGACATGTGGCACCTTTTGTATACATTTTGTTGCTTTACTTCAAGTCGACTCACTCTAGGCTATATTTTGAAGGGTGGGAGTTAGGTGTGAGGCATGGAAGGGAGACAGGGGAGAGAAGGCACACACACAGAGGAGGCACACCTATAGAAGGCATGAAAATAGGGTACGTGGGAGGTAGAAAGAAAAGAGGTGCATGTAAGAGGAAGAGTAGGGACTTAGCCAATCTTAGGCAAGTCCAAAGAGGGGCACGCAGGGAAGGGCGGGAGGGGACAATAAAGAAGGTGTGTGTGTGGGAGGAAGAGAAGAAAATGAGGAAATGGGAAGTGGAGCAGAATACGTAGGGAGAAGAAAGATGGCGTGCATGAGCACGCTGAAGAAAATAGGGCATGTGGAAAAATAGATCATGTAAGCACGTAAGAGGAATGTCACGAGTTTTACGTTTGAAAGGCAAGTCTGCGAGGCGCGTAACCTAAAATGTGAAGCATCGAAGTCGAATGAAGATACATGTTATCCAAAATAACTAGGAGAGTTATTTGGATAACAAGTTTGCCTCTCTACAATACTTTTGCCAATGGCATCGGATCAACCAAAACACAAGGACAATACTGAGATATCTCTTCACACACATTTTAGAAGAAGCAATTAGATCTTGGAGGACACATAACATTTCCTCCTAGAATTCTTCACTAGGGTGGCATGAGATCACCTTAAAAATTACAACACTTCATTATATCCTTCTACACCCTTTTTCTCGACAAGGATCAGTGCATATGTTCTATTTACACATTTTTATTTCACATATTTTACATTTAAGTATTTTACACATTTATATACATGTGTATTTTACATAGCATTTTTACATACATACATATTTGACTACTTGATCATTTTCTCCTTGCAGGTCCAACCGTATGAGAAACAAGTAGTCAAATTTGGGAACAACAAAAAAACAACATTTTGCGATGGCACACACCTTACTAACCATGCGGTACACTACACACCACAGCTGACTACACACAGATTTCACCCTAGGTTCACTCTCATTACTTTTTCTATGCACATTTTTCATCTATAGTTTCCATGCTTCTCCATCTTTTTATCATTCCACATTTTTGTCAAGTACTTCGATATATTTTCTACTACACTTTACATGGATATCGGTATGCGTTCCTATCTACTTTATGTTACCAATTTTTCTTCTCACCAACATAAAGTGGGGAAAAATGTAGTCACAAAATCATGTACTTTAGGCAATATTTAGCTTGGTCTCATATTACTATTGAGAAGGTTCTTAAGTGGAGAAAGTACTAATTAACCCCACCTTTTGCCATCTTGTTTTACCTTTTATTTCATAATTCCCACACATTTATATATATATTTATAGCAATTTCATTATTTTCTCATCATTTTAGCCTAAACAAGGGTGCGAGGCCTATATTGCGGTGCTCGGGAAAATCTGATCCCACAGGGCACCCCATCCTTGTTTACTTTCCCGCCTCTTTTTGGACCTCTTCTAGCCTTATGCGAGCATGAGAATCTACAAGAAAATTTTCTTCATACCCGACCTCCCGACATTGTGTCGAGACAACTGGTGAGAATGGAATTTATACGGATACAGACAAACTAGTTGGGTAATCTTATATCCTCAATACACAATAATGGAATATGTGAATCTAAGGTGAAGAAGGCCCTCCTAACCTGAATTGGTGTAATGGATCATTCGGATATAATAGTTGTTCGGAGGCTCCAATCAATGTCGAGCTCTACCGAGATCCTATTTATTGGTTGTTGGATACGTGGAAAGTGACCTATAGGTGCTTCATGTATATTTCCAAACAAGGTCATGAGAATGGTGATGAGAGGTGTAGTAGATCCTCTAGAAGTTTTATGGATGATTCTTTGGTCTAGTCTAGAAATCCCTAGCTTGATTGGTTGCTACATTTAATATGGAGAATTGTGTAATGATGTCTGGTGGAAGTGGTGAGGACCTAAATATTAGTGTTCATAAACCAACATCAATGTCTGATTGATCAATAGGCCCGTTGGGTTGTGGGACCTGTGGATCACAACCATAAGTTCATGGTTGTGGGACCTCCTATGGTCATATGAGGAGTTAATCTCTCCTTCCGACTATCCAATAATCATACATCTTTTTCAACCTCTATGTTTAGAACTAGGAGTTGTGTAATTTTCTCATAATACCTTACAGGTGTTCTGGAAACTTGAATGCATAAGCTAGTGTCTATGTCGATGAGGAGGTCTCCTGCGTTGGGTTGTGGAACTAAAGGATCACAACCAAATATTTGTTCTCTTTCGAGTCCTTGTATAGTCATACGGATACCCTATCAAGGCAGTCTATAGTTAGGATGATTTGACCAAAATGTGTATGCCTTGTCGTCTTCAATATTTAACTCTCTCAATTGTTCACTAATTGCTCGTAGGTTTACTGTTGTTCGAAAGACTTGGATCCTAAGGTCTTGATCTATATCAGCTAGTGTTGTGGGGAGATTTGGTTGAGGCACTATCGGTTCAAATATGTATTCTCTGGGCTCTCTAGGTCCCATGATTGTCATGCAAAGATGATTCAATTTTAACTAAAATGAATAAACTGATTATGAAAGATGTATCTACACTATGCATATGTTCTTTTATTTTTGTATTTTTGATGAAGTATTTTAACGAAATTAAAAGAGTAGCTATTCTAATATATTTAAAAAAGGACAATTAATCTAATGATAGAATCAAAACAAGCAAAGTAGCCCGATGTAGCTATTTACCTATGCAGTTGTGAGTTTATCCTAAATATCTAAATAACCAACTAGTTTAATAAAAAACTCTCAATCCTACCTCAGAAGTGAGGAATGAATCATAGTTTCTCAGAAACTATCATTCCCCACAGCTTCCCTAGCAATATTGAAAGTGAACTTTAACTAAAATGAAATAATTTACTACTCTATTTGATATGTTGTAACTAGAACTTTGATAGCTCAAACCTGGAGTTTACAAAATAGTGGTAAATCCAGTTGTGTGTGACTTCATCCCCTCAGTGTGATCTCCTCATTCCTTCGTGTTCTCGTGAATCTAGAAAAGCATGTATATGATAGCGTCAGTAGAAGAAGATAGTCAAACAATGGCAGTTTTGGATATAGACCGAATACAATGCAAGTAAGAGAGGGATAGTGCAAGTGAACAAAGCTTGACTATGCAATTCCTAGTAGGATTTATTGTGGGAATACAACACAAATATGCCAAGAATTATGGAAACTATCTTTTGTGAAAAAACAAAACCTGCAACTCTAAATGGATTCCTAATCTAAGAATGAAACTACCTTATCCTAAGCTGACTGTATGGAACAATGATGAAGTAAGATGGAAACAAGAAGATCAAGTGATCTTAAACAACAAAGGAAAAGCTAATAACTGATGCAAAACATGAAACTATTGGAACTCTAAGCAAGAACTTCAAATGAACTGAATGATTTAAACAGAGAAGGAGAGGGGCCTCTTGTTTGAAAACAAGCTGGCTATTTATAGCAATTGCATTCACTAGAAGGTAACTTGGAATTGAACTCTTTTACCATTAAACAAAGAGAAAACACTATTTACTTGGGTGGCCAAAACATAAATGCAAAGCAAAGTGGTTGAATAATGTGGGTAGAAATTTGAATTTTACGTTTGATGAGATCGTTGAACATTCTGGAAAATGCACATGGACCGACCACCCCATGCAGGCGGTGATTTATAGACCACTTGCCCGTTTCTGGTGGTCACAGGACCACCACACCAGGGCGGTGGTTTTCATCACTTAAGACCAAAATGCAAGGAAGAAGGGGGAGAGGGTAGAACAAAGCACACGGAGGCTGACGAGGCACATGGGATGCAAACATATACTTGGTGAGCTTTTCTGGATTTCAACACCTTGTGAGGAGACCTGTATCATCATTGGGGTATGTGTAACCTTTTTACGGCGGTGTAGTACCCTATAATTTTGGGTACGTACATATTGCCCCTCGAGAGAAGCGTCTTAGCCATGAAGAGGCGTAAAATGGTGGATCCGAGTATGGCGGTCCCGAAATGGGGAGTTAGAAGTTATACCTGACACACCCATGTGTCGGAATGTCACCATCCAAATTCCCGCTACCTGCAAAATGAAAAGAGGACTCAAGTGCAGATAGATACAATAAATCGAAAAAAAAAAACTAAATTAATATGAAATTAGGACTTACCATCTGTGCGGGGATTAGAACTTACCTCCGTCGACGCTCCAACCCTGCGAAAAACATTCAAAACCAAATTAGAAAACTATATATATATATATAAAACGAGCTCATTTTACTATTCATTTACACGTGTTGACTTGGTGATTTTTGAGCTCTGGGACCCACGGTGACCATTTTTGATGAGAGTATAGTCAAAACGTCCATTACGAGATCGTGATCATGCCTCCGAGAGTAGGACATCGGCCCGTGAAGTCTCAGGTTAGTTCTTCTCAATTTATCGTTTTTAAACCCAAAATATAGAAATGTTGAAATCTTTGTCGTGGGGGATTATTTTCAAAATGCTAGTCTTAAATGAGTCTCTGGGGGCCCATAGGGTAGGTCTTTATTTCATCTAAAATGATGTTTTTTTGCATTTTTAAAGTGTTTTTAGGGCTTTCGAGCCATTTGGCGTTTCGGGATAGGACCGCCGCCCTACACAGGCGGCGGTCATGGGACCGCCGCCCTATGAAGGTGGTGGTTACAGGACCACCACCTAAGAAGGTGGTGGTTACACGACCACCACCTCTTAAGGTGGTGGTTGGGAAACCACCACTCTACACAAGGCGGTGGTTTTGAATAAAAATGCAAAAAGGATGTAAATTTTAATTGTCTTTGCATTTTTGGCATTTCTATATGTTCTTGATAATTTTTCTAGTCGGATTATGTTACTAACTTACTCTTTTTCTACATTTTTTGGGTGGATGCAGAAGAAGGAAGAGTATATCAGATGGAGCAGAGAGAGGGAGTGTGATTGGCTCCCGGCAGTATTGGATGCATTGTCTCAGGATGAGAGGGACACTTTGCAGAGGGTTGGGATCTACGGATCTCTCGGGTTGCTCATGTTGCTCCTTCCAGTCACATACTATGTGACTTATTTTCATATTGGGATGCAGATCGGAACACTTTCTGATTTCCAGAGTTAGGGGTGAGTGGACCATCACCCTAGAGGATGTTTACCATATATTGGGGTTTCGATTCTTGGGAGGTGGTTGTCTCTCAAGATAGCAGTATCTAGATCTCAGTTGGTTTAGTGGGCCACATATATGGGAGATGTCATTGTTTCCATGGGGTTCGAAGAAGGGGGTGAAGGTCCATTCTATTACAGCCTCTCCTATCCCTGTGATCCACAAGGCCATTATGGGTATCCTTGCCTCACGTTTGATTGGGGACAAGGGAGGGGATACTCTTCTATATTGTTGGGCTCCCATCATTACATAGATTGAGGCCCATGGCCATATTTATGCTTGGGGAGACATCCTCGGGACCACCTACCATGATTTATACAGGGTGGTCAGACTACAAGGACGATAGTCACTGAGCCATCCCACTCTAGTTATGAGTTGGGTGTACGAGCGCATCATTCCTTATGGGAGAGGTATATAGGTGGAGGATCCGGGGGTATTAGGGCAAAGGTGGTGGGCAGGGATGACCGTACTTAGGATGCCACACCAGCCAGTGGCTTCCCTGACTATTACAGACATGGAGGCCACTCCTTATCAGGACATGGCAGGGCTATGGGGGGAGGAGACACTTACATTGATTACCTACTCTTCCACGGGTCAGTTGGTAGATAGGATGGGGAAGCTAGAGGCCCACCCCTTTGATAGAGTACCACAACAGTTTGGCCTCCCTATATTGATATGTTTCCTCCGATGGGGGGCCAGTATATAGATCTGTTCGTGAGGCCGGGGAGGTCCTAGAGGCCGAGGTTGGACCACGGTCACTCCTGGCATTCCTATTGCAGCCAGGAGGGTGGTTCATGTGCCCTGAGGGTAGCTAGTGCTCCTCGAGCACCTTTACTTCAGATTGGCACCGGTCCTGCTCATAGTGGAGATGAGCCCATTGATGTGGACTCCAAGTCTGAGGAGTTCACTAGGGGAGATAGAGGAGGAGAAAGGAGGGTGAGACCGGAGCTGGCGGGACAGGTGAGGAGGAGGATAACGATACTGAGTGGCATGACACTCAGGATATCTTGCGGGCCGAGAGGGTGGAGGAGAGCATAGAGAAGGTGACCCTAATTTTAGAGGAGTTTCCTTCTCAGGATTTAGGGGGAGATGACGAGTCCATGGTAGGCGTCACTTTGTTCCAGATATGGGAGAGGCATGACCATCGGTGGCTACGTTATCAGTAGGCAGGCATATCCTAGAGATCCCACCTGAGGCCTAGAGATCCGAGTGAGTTACTACTCTTTTCTCAACTTCATTTTAGTTAGAATTGTTTAGTTGATGTTTCCCTTTCATTATTTCACTTGTTTTTGGTCTTGTTTTGGACAACCTTCTAACTTGTTTATTTCTCCTTTTTTATTTGTAGCTACTGCTGAGGGATGGCGAGACTTGATTCACAGTGTGCATGGACACTCTACTACTCCCCCTTGAGGGTGTACTCGGCCGAGTTGAATGAGGATGGATGTTGGAGAGCCCTCAGCCATTTGGTGGTACATGACCCGATGATCTTTTCCCCTGTCTGGAAGGCGGCAAAGATCATTACCTCCCTTCACACCGAGCTGGCTGGATATAGGACTACTTGAGTGCTTGATGAGGAGGAGTCACTCTCATAGTGAGACTACAGCCACTGGCCGTGATCATGAGCCCTCGGTTCATTCAGAGTGTCATCGCCGCACAAGAGTCCTAGATGAGGTCGTGCACCTTCTGAGGGATCTCACAAGGATTGAGAGATCATGGTGCCTTTTTGTAGTGATTTTTGGTTGACACCTATACGTATTTTTTGTATTTTCCGGGCTCATTGAGTGTTTTGACCATGCCTTAGTGCATGATGGCATTGTATATAAAACACCATATATATATATATATATATATATATATATATATATATATTTGATCTAGAACTTCTTGTGTCTAGAATTTTGTGATTCGCTTCTCATGTGCACGCTAGATGTTTTTAGAGTACTTGTTTTTATATGCTTTTCATGTATATTAATGGATGAAAATGATAACAAATGGAAAAAATGCTTTACATTATTTTTTTTTTTGTGACATAATGGATATACGATGATGTAGAACATATTGTAGTACTGAACTTTTGGCCTCTTTGGGCAATGTTTGTTGTTTCTTCTTATATTGGAAAAATGTGATGAATGTATAGAGATAAAGAGATGAACATGCCCCATTCCCAAACTCCACGCAACTAGTAAGATGCGAGGGCTCAACACCAAGAGTTGGGAAGGGCACAAATTGTATGAGTTTGACTGAATGGAACGATGAGAGATAGACAAACCAGTGACAGAAACCAAACTTAGACCTACACACTTACTCTACTCAGAACTACCACCAAGCTCAGAAGGCAACTTACTTTTTAGTTTATCTAGTCTTAGATCTATAGATGGCAACCTGGTTGACAAAATATGGTTTTGAGGGTTTGATCTCTTTAGAATTTGGACACTTATTTTCACTTAATATAATTTGATTTGTATTTGTAAAATACCAAGATTTGTTAATTTGTATGAATGGACCCCCCACACCCTGCCCCATGCCACTAGTAAGAAACATGGGTTTTCCACCAAAGGCAGGATATAGGTGAGTAAGGGCACTTCTTTCCTTTCCCAACCTCACACCACCAGTAAGAGATGCGGGCTTACCACCGAAGGTTGGTGGGGCAAAGAAGTGTGTAAAATAAAATATTCTGTTTGCTTGGTATTTTTGATTCTATTTTATTTTGACACTTCTGAACTGTGATTTTGGAATATCCTTGTTTCAAAGAGACATAAGAGGGATAGATGTGACACCAAGAAGCTTCTAGAATAGACCGTAGGTAAGAACAACTTCACCTAGTAGAAAGAAAGAGCAAAACCAAGTATGCAGGCCTTGGTATGGTTTTCATCAACATTTGTCTGTCAAACTTGATGAAAAGATTTTGAAATTACTTGATGATGTATGAAGAGATGTGATTTGAATGTTTTTGCCAATATTTTCAGAAATTTGTAATAGATTGCTTAAGAGTAGGTTCCTTGACTACAATTTTTATGAAACAAGTGGACAAAATGAAACAACTAAATGACTAATGCAATGTAGGTAAATATAATGTACAAGTGGTGATTCTGATGTCTCATGTGTAAAACGTTTAAGATGTAAGGAATTGATAGTTTCATTGAATTCCTCACCTTCTAGTGTACACAAGAGATACACCATTTTTCCATAGTCCTTCATGACTTGGTATGGGCCCAACCACTTGGGCTAGAATTTCCTTCCTTCACGATTTTCTTATCAATCTGGTTGTCTAGTCTTAGAACTAAATCTCCCTCATATATTTCTCGCTCATAGAATTTTTTGTTATATTGCCGGCACATCCGGTCAACATAGGCTCTGTGCCATTGTTCGGTGTTTAGCCTAGCCTCATCAAGGCTTTCTAGTTGAGAGAGGCGTGCCTCTCTATAGGTGTCTTCATCCAAAATCCCTTGTAATGAGATGCGAGAGACTAGGTATTTCGACCTCAAGCGAGAACTGCCTCTACCCCAAATACTAATGAGAAAGGGGTTTCCCCCGTCGGTGTTCTTATTGAGGTTCGATGGGCCCACAAGGCTGGATATAATTTTAGATGCCAATCTCATTTGTTTTCCTTCATTGTTTTGAGGAGAATAGCCTTTAATGTTTTGTTCGTTGCTTCAGCTTGTCCATTGGCTTGAGGATAGTAAAGAGAGGCCATATGATGGTTTATTTTGAATTTTCTACATAGCTCATGGACCTCATCATTTTTAAAGGATGTGTCATTATCTGAGATAATGACTTGTGGGACACCGTACCTATAAATGATTTGGTTTAGAATGAACTTGGTGATTACCGAACTTGGTATGGTGGTGAGAGGCATGGCCTCTACCCATTTGGTAAAATATTCTGTGGCCGTAATTATAAAATTATGGCCATCTGTTGATGAGGGAGAGAATTTCCCTATCAAATCTAGACCCCATGTGGAGAAAGGCCATGGGGTTGCTATTGGTTGCAGGGATTATGTTGGCATGTGAATCTCATGAGAGAACTCTTGGCATTTGTGGCACTTACGTACAAACTCTACTACGTCATGTTCAAGAGTGGGCCAAAAATAGCCCATCCGATGTATTTTGTGAGTAGTGGCGTGACCACCAAAGTGGCCTCCACATATCCCACTGTGGGATTCATAAAGAATCTTCTTGGATTCTTCTGTGTCATGCGCATCTTAAAAGCATGCCATCGAAGGCTTTACGATAGAGTACTTGTTCTAAAATAACATATTTAGCAGTTATAATGCGTAACCACCTTCTTTGTTGTGATGTGGCACTTTCTGGGTACGTATGGTCCATGATAAAATTGATGATATCGGTGTACCAAGGGCATGTAGAGATGGGGGGTCTAGTCTCGACAAAGTATATGCACTCATCGGGAAAGTCTAGATTTACCAGATCACCTCCATCTAATGGATTGTCAGCTAACTAGTCTGCAATGATTTGACCCTTAACAGATTTCTAGTTTACAAACGTTAATTCAAATTCACCCATTAAGGTTATGAAACATCCAACCTTTTTAGATAAAGACCCTTGTGTGAGGAATGTTCATAAATGATCTGTCTTTACAATGACCCTTGTTTCTTGATTTAACATGTAATGTCTTAAACATTTTGTTGTAAAGACTATGGCAAGGCATTCTTTCTCTTGCCTATGTATAACGTGTTTCATAATCGAGCAACGTTTAGCTAATGAAATAGACTACACGTTCTCATTTATCATTGTCCTCTTGAGCCAACATGCAGGCTAGTGAGACATCAGTAGCCCATGAGTATAGGATCAAAGGATGATCTGGTCTGGGAGGCATTAGCATGGGTGGAGACAACAAGAAGCGTTTAACTACTTCGAAGGCCTCGTTGCATTCTTCCATCCAATCAATGCTATAATCTTTCTTTAATAGATTGTTGATTGGATGAATAGAAAACTTAAATCAGGATGAACCTTCGGATTGCACCGAGTTTCCCAAGAAATGATCTTGATTCCAGACTATCGATGGTGGAATCATCTCAAGAACAACCTGGATTTTGGTTGGATCTACATCAATCCCTCATGAAGATATAATGTAACCCAGAAGTTTGCCTCCTGTCACCCCAAATACGCACTTCTCTGGGTTTAACGTGACACCATATTCAATTAATCATGAGAGGATGATACGGAGTACTTCTGGGTGATCACATGCTTCTTGGCCTTGGCCAACAAGTCATCCACATAGGATTCCACAATTTTATGAATAAGGTCATGGAATATGTATGTCATTTCCCACTGGTATGTAGCGTTGGCATTCTTAAGACCGAACGACATGACAACGTAACAATAAGTTCCCCAAGGAGTTATGAACGTGGTTTTGGCTTGATCTGTTCAAGATATTTTAATCTGATTATACCCTAAGAACCCATCCATGAGGGACAATAGTTCAAATCTAGTTGTTGCATCAACAATGACATCAATGGATGGTAACAGGAAGTCATCTTTGGGACATGCTTTGTTAATATCCCAAAATCTATGCAAATGTGTATCTTCCCATTCTTTTTTAGAACAGGGATGATATTAGATACCCATTGTGAATAATCAATGGGTTTGATGAATCCTACTTGGAGAAGTTTCATTACTTCTTCTTTTACCATGAGAGCCACTTTTGGCTTCATTGGTCTTGACTTTTGTTTAATCGGTTTTGCATCTAGTTTAGTGACAAGATTATGTACCATGATATGTGGTGCAATTCCTGTCATTTCTTTATAATTAAACGCAAAAGCCTTTTGATGCTCTTTGAGGATTTGGGTGTGTATTTCTATCTCCTCTGGAGTTAACGAGGATCCCAACTTCAAAATTTTGGTTCTTCCTCCGTTCCGATGTTTATGTCAATTGTTTCTTCGATTAAAGAAGTGTTTCCTTCTTCAAATTCAGGCGGGGCTAGAGGTAGTTCCAAACTTTCTCCATTCTCTACCTCATAGATATCGAGATCCTTCTATGGGGGAGACTCTACCATGGGATTTCCAAAATAGGAAGAGGAATGTGGTATTAGGGAAAGATCTATTATGTGGTGAGCATGATGTAACTCTGCATAGGCATTTAGATATTCGAGGGTGACTCTATCACTTTGTCAAAGTGATCTAGGATAGCAAAATCATTTTCAGCTTCTCTATGAGTCAGGAGTGGGTTTGTTGGTATTTTACACACTAATGGTTTAGTACAAAGTGATACTTGTGAAACTTGTATCTTCCAACTCACTTGTTTGGAGTGAAATGGGAAGCTGAGGTTGCTATTGAATCTGAGAAGGTTCTGCTCTCGTGGGATTGCTTCAATTGATATGAAGTTGAATCCTTTGCTTAGATCTAGCACCGTTGTTTTGTAGAGTTGTAAATGTTTAGCTCTAGTCTCATATACCTCAGAGACTTGGTTTGCAACTAGTTGTGAGTCTCCTAGTACTCTAATGTTATCGACACCCATTCTTTTGGCTAGGATGAGGCCAAGGAGGAGGGCTTCGTATTCCACCCCATTGTTTGTACACTCAAAGTTTAATTTAAAGGAAAAAGGTAGGATCTTTCCCTCAGGAGAAGTAAAGATCACTCCTACCCCAACTCCAAAGTGACATCTAGCTCCATCGAAGTGGAGAGTCCAATATTTTCTTGGGAAAATGGATGTTGGGATATTCGTCATATCTATTTCTTCTACCTTGGTTACTTCTACCATACAAACTTCGTCTGATGGAAGGGAACCAATTCCTAGGGTGTATCCCATACCCATAGAATCAAATGGTAGGAGAATGGGTAGATATTTCTCTAGTAATTCTACAATCTTTGTGGTAGTCCCTAATGACACCATTTCTATGACGTTAGTCTCATTTTGAGTGTTGGAATGCCCTCGACTAGATTTGTAATTTCCAATTTTGTGGTAGGTATCAACTTCTCTTCTAGGTTTTGAATTAATTGGTTTGCTAAGTTGATTCGTTGGGAGTTCAAACTTGGAGTGAATTCTTGGTCTTTTCTTCAAATCAGCTAGGTGTATATCGAAGGGTTTTGGGTCACCTTGTGCCACAAATATTTTCCCTAAGTGTAAAAATCTTATTTCTTGGAATAACGTGGAAGGGATTGCCTTCATGCGGTGTATCCATGGTTGACCGAGGATCATATTATAGTTGGTTTCCCGATCTATAATATAAAATTTGGTGAGGACCATCTTGGGTCCTAAGGTGACTGGTAAAACTATGGTTCCAATTGAAGTGGCCTTGAGGCTATCATAACCTCTTAGCGTATTTCGTGTTGTGGAACAGTTTGTTTCTCCATATCCTAACTTTTGAAGAAAAGTGAAGGGGACTATGTTAACTACTACCCCATCATCAATCATTGCACGTTTAACATAATTATTATAAACCCATACTTGTAAATGTAAAGTTGGGTCACCTCTACGCATAATTTCAACGTCCGTTGGCATTTTGCTTATATCAAATATAAACTCAGTATCCCTATTTGGCTGCCCTGGAGGGTAGACATCAAAGTCTACATGGTTTACTTGCATTTTTGGAGGAGGGTAATATTAATTAAATGACCAAGGCCTAATGCTTCTAAGAGAGCAGCCCTATGGGTGGGAGAGTTCTTTAACAAATCCAAAAGGAGATGTGAGAGAAGGTCTTTGTTAAGTCATTAATTAAATCATAAGTGCCTATGGGTTTTACCAATGTTTGTTGAATGTTGTCTAGTTCTAATGGATAGCTTGGAACTGGTTGAGAAGAATAATCCATGTTCTTGTTATGGTTTCTATGGGTAGCTCGGTGTCTAACTCTACCAGACCAACTATCTTGGTTTGTGGTCGAGTTCCTAATTGGGGTGCGACCGGTGGATTTAATGAAGTTGAAGCTTCATGATCATTATTTCCTGTTATAACACCCTTATTCATTCCACTTGGATCTAACCTGTTATTGTTAGTATGATTTGGGAGCGGATCGTTAAAGATCTTGAGGGGTGCATTTTGAGGGGAAACTACCCCTGTGTAAGTGTTTGGCACGAACTACAGAATTTTCTAAGAACATATCTATAAAGAGTTGTCTTTGGTCTTCTAGAAAATGTTGCATGAATTTATTGTAGTCACGACAAGTCCTAGTATCATGGCCTTGAATCTTGTGGAAACCACAATACAAATTGGGATTATAATTTTGAGGTTGTTGATTTGAAACTGCTTGTGGCCCAAAATTCTGATAAGGTTGTTGGTTATTAGAGTTAAAATTTTGAGGTTGTTGCCTTTGGTTTTGACTCTGATATCTAGTTGGGTTTTATTTGGACCTTGTGTTTGGATTTGTCTTTGTTGTTGTTGTTGTTGTTGTTGTTGTCATGGTGGATGATTAAAATCCACCACGTTGATTGTTGGAGTAAAATTGTTATTTCATTGATTGTTAATGGTGGTGAAATGTTCACAACGTTTTCTCTTTTAACTTGGTCTGTTACTCCATCTGTTGTAACCCTCATGGTTTTTGTTAAGGATTTTAGGTCCTTGATTGGTATTCCCGAGTACTAGGATAGGTCATAGTGTTTTGATTGGGAGTGATTAATTTCCCTGTTTGTTCCATATGTCTTACGACCACTATCTATTGCCACTTGGTCGATTCGGAGAGCACTCTCGAGTACTTCATCATAAGTTCTTAGTGGGAACTTCTGGACTTCTTCCTTTATCTCTCTATTGAGGGAATGAAGGAATAAATCACATAGTTCCATCTAATCCATGTTTGGAGCACTTGTTGATGAGTAGAGAACCGTACACCATCTTTGAATAAAATGAGCAGTGGATTCATTATGCTCTTGTTTAATATGCAAGAATTCCCTGATTCCTATTCTCAATAATTTGTTCATATCAAAATCCTTGATGAACTCTGACACGAGTTGTTTAAATGAGTGTATCGAGGCTTCAAGTATTCTGTAGTACCAATCAAGGGAAATGCCCTCCAAGGTTTTAGGGAATATCTTAGCAACAACCCCATCCCAAGGGAGTAATTCCCATATGGCCATGGCATAGGCTTTGATGTGTGCATTTGGATCTCCCTCCCCTTTGTATTTGGGTAAATCGGGAAGAGGTCTTGGAAGCAAGACACTTCATATGGTGAAGTCTAGGGGCTCTTTTAAATATTCTGAGTAAGTCCCTACCACATAGGCTTCGACCATCGATGGTGTTTGCTGAGGGGGTGGGGGTGGAATGGGTTGTTGATATGGCATAGCATATGTATTTGCAGGGGCATAAGGGAATCCCTGTGGTTGAGCGAACATCCTCGAGAGAGGAGAACATGTCTCCCTGTGGTGATTTTGAATAAATGTTTAAGTAGGGAGGAGCATTGTTCTAGTATGGGTTGTTTGGTGCTAAGCCGGGAGGTATCATATTTTCAACTAGAGCGGCATTTGAAAACGCGGTTCTAGTTGGTGTTTTTGTGGATAGTTATACGAATGTTGAGGAGGCAAGCCTAACGTACCTATTCCTATAAGGAGGTCAACCTAGTTGGGATGATGTGGAGGGTTGGGGATTCCTGCTTTCCCGAAATATGAATTTTGATTTGCTTGAGCAAGTTCCAATCCTCTAACTTTCTCAACTAAGGCTGAAATGACCTCGATTGGTGAAGACACGGTGCTTTTCCTTAATGGCATTTGTTGTACACTTTGAGGTTGTAAAGGGGTATGATACCCTACTATGAATTGATCATTACCTTGCCAAGCTTCACCGAGAGTATTTCCCATAGGTGGTGGAATGGGGTGTTTTCTTGGAGTAGGGTATCGGTTTGTGTTTGTAAACTCCCTATAGGTGGGTACATGTTTTGGAAGCATTGTTCACTTCTAGCGTAGCATGCTAAATACTCCTCATCTAAAAATGGGAGTGGATTTGACTGTCTACTGATTTGTGGTCTAAACAAAACCCGAGGAGATGAAATAGATTCTCCAGTAAATCATATTGTTAGAGCCTGAGGGCTCTTGGTTGTTGCATTTGTGCAAGCTGATCTAACTCCTCAATTCGGAATGAAGAACTAGAGCTAGTTCTTTGAGGGGGAGTTTGAGATGACAAGTAATTACTTGAATAGTTGTCAGCCCATGCAAAAAGTGAGGGTGATGGTTGTCTATTTGTTTGACCATAATTTGCTTCAAGACCTGAGAGAGGTCTACCATATGCATCGTATCCCGACATATTCGGGGGTATATGAATACCCGCAGAATAATGGGAAAGAGCGAAGGTGAATGAAAGAAAGAAATGAAAATAAAAGGGGAACAATTGTTTGTTTCACGTTGGGTTCACCAATTTTGTATGATGGAAAAGTGACATGCGAGCATGAGAATCTACAAGCAACTTTTCTTCATACCCGACCTCCCGAGGTCATGCCAAGACAACTGGTGAGAATGGAATTTATACGGATACAGAACAAACTAGTTGGGTAATCTTATATCCTCAATACGTAATAATGGAATATGTGAATCTAAGGTGAAGAAGGCCCTCCTAACCTAAATTGGTGTAATGGATCGTTTGGATATAATAGCTGTTCGAGGCTCCAATCAATGTCAAGCTCTGCCAAGATCCTATTTATTGGTTGTTGGATATGTGGAAAGTGACCTATAGGTGCTTCGTGTATATTTCCAGACAAGGTCATGAGAGAGGTGTAGTAGATCCTCCAAAATTATATGGACAATTCTCTTGGTCTAGTCCAGAAATCCCTAGCCTTGATTGGCTGCCACATTTAATATGGAGAATTGTGTAATGATGTCTGGTGGAAGTGGTGAGGACCTAAATATTAGTGTTCGTAAACCAAAATCAATGTCTGATTGATCAATAGGCCCATTGGGTTGTGGGACATGGATCACAACCATAAGTTCATGGTTGTGGTGGACCTCCTATGGTCATATGAAGAGTTAATCTCTCCTTCTGACTATCCAATAATCATACGCCTTTTCAGCCTCTATGTTTAGAACTAGGAGTTGTGTAATTTTCTCAGAATACCTTACAGTGTTCAGCAACTTGAATGCATAAGCTAGTGTCTATGTTGATGAGGAGGTCCCCTGCATTGGGTTGTGGAACTAGAGGATCGCAACCAAATATTTGTTCTCTTTCGAGTCCTTGTACAGTCATATGGATATCCTATCAAGGCAATCTATAGTTAGGATGATTTGACCAAAATGTGTATGCCTTGTCATCTTCAATATTTAACTCTCTCAATTGTTCACTAATTGCTCGTAGGTTTACTATTGTTCGAAAGACCTGGATCCTAAGGTCTTGATCTATATTAGCTAGTGTTGTGGGGAGATTTGGTTGAGGCACTTTTGTTCAAATATGTATTCTCTGGCTCTCTAGGTCTCATGATTGTCATGCAAAGATGATTCAATTTTAACTAAAATGAATAAACAGATTATGAAAGATGTATCTACACTATGCATATGTTCTTTTATTTTTGTATTTTTGATGAAGTATTTTAACAAAATTAAAAGAGTAGTTATTCTAATATATTTTTAAAAAGGACAATTAATCTAATGACAGAATCAAAACAAGCAAAGTAGCCCGATGTAGCTATTTACCTGTGCAGTTGTGAGTTTATCCTAAATATCTAAATAACTAACTAGTTTAATCGAAAAAATCTCAATCCTACCTCAAAAGTGAGGAATGAATCATAGCTTCTCAGAAAATATCATTCCCCACAACTTCCCTGGCAATATTGAAAGTGAACTTTAACTAAAATGAAATAATTTACTACTCTATTTGATATGTTGTAACTAGAACTTTGATAGCTCAAACACGGAGTTTACAGGCAATGTAGTAAATCTAGTTGTGTGTGAATTCATCCCCTCGGTGTGATCTCCTCATTCGTTCGTGTTCTCATGAATCCAAAAAAGCATGTATATGATAGCGTCAGTAGAAGAAGATAGTTGAACAATGGCAGCTTTGGATATAGACCGAATACAATGCAAGTAAGAGAGGGATAGTGCAAGTGAATAGAGCTTGACTATGTAATTCCTAGCAGGATTTATTGTGGGAATACAACACAAATATGCCGAGAATTATGGAAACTATCTTTTGTGACAAAATAAAACCTACAACTCTAAATGGATTCCTAATCTAAGAATGAAACTACATTATCCTAAGCTGACTATATGGAACAACGATGAAGTAAGATGGAAACAAGAAGATCAAGTGATCTTAAACAACAAAGGAAAAGCTAATAACTGATGCAAAACATGAAACTATTGGAACTCTAAGCAATAACTTCAAATGAACTGAATGATTTAAACAGAGAAGGAGAGGGGCCTCTTGTTTGAAAACAAGTTGGCTATTTATAGCAATTGCATTCACTAGAAGGTAACTTGGAATTAAAATATTTTACCACTAAACAAAGAGAAAACACTATTTACTTGGGGGCAAAACATAAATGCAAAGCAAAGTGGTTGAAGAATGTGGGTAGAAATTTGAATTTTATGTTTGACAAAATTGTCAAAACATTCTTGGAAAACACACATGGACCGCCACCACCTATTGTGGTGGCGTGCGGCGGTATAGGACCGCCACCTGTCTGGGTGGTAGTTTCATCACTTAAGACCAAAATGTAAGGAAAAAGGTGGGGGGAGGGTAGAACAAAGCATGCGGAGGCCAGACAAGGCTCATGGGATGCAAACATATACTTAGTGAGCTTTTCGGATTCCGAACACCTTGCGAGGAGACCTGTATCATTATTGGGGTATGTGTAACCTTGTTATGGTGGTGCAGTACCCTATAATTTTGGGTATGTACAGACACCCCAATACCCTCTTAGGTGCCCCAATCTACTCATATCTTCTAGATCCACTCTTTTCAAGACCTCTTTGTAGTCATTCGAACTTATGTATTTTCTTGTCGGACATGCGACAATCATCCATAATAATTTTATTGAGTTCATTCCTTACCTTCTTCTTGCATATTAGGGTTTTATTTCCATTAGTTTAATTATTTAATTACTCTATATTACTTTAGTGTATTTATTTACAACATGTTTATGTCCTCCTATATTAGATTAACTATTATTACATTTCCCCCATTTTAGTTAATTTTAGTTAATCACCTAGTATCGACAAGAATGGTGGGCACTTGTGTCCTATGGGAAAAACATATAATTTTTGAATTCATTACAATTTCCAGCAAGTTACAATATGGATCTACGAATGTATCGGATACTTGACTTCAATTAGAAAATTCAGTCAATTTGGTTACAAATAAGTTACTGATTTGGTTCTCAAATCATTTACAAATTAGTTAGAAATTTGGTTACAAATTGGGATGTGCCAATCTGGAGTGGCATTTATCATTTGAGAAGCATCATGAAAGGAGAGGAGAATAGACATATCTCCTAAAAACTCTTCTCTTAGCCTAAGATCTCCCAAAAACTTATCATTGGCATGAAATCACCCAAAAACTCATCCATGGTGTGGGATCACCCAAAAACCTCATCCTTTGTGGCAGGATGCCCAAATCCATAGCTCGACACTTTCTTGATTGGGAATTGATCACTCCCAACCCAACTAGAAACATCCCATGACAAAGAGGATAAATTTTTATCCTATAATCTCTCATACATCAGGTACACTCTTTCCTTAGCTATTACTTTTACACACTTTTTACTTACTTATACATACGTTACTACTCGATTTTCGGGACTTTGACTACTCTTTTTCTCTTCTTTTGACAGGTTCATCCTTACAAACAACAAGAAGCATCTCACATCAACAAGCACAAGCTCCAACAACATGCTACTATGCATACAATTAACCCCTAGGGTTTACCTCCCTTTCCTAGTTGCCACACTTCACATTACGATCACTTCACGCTTCACATGGCTATTTGTTCACTAAGCATGCTATCTGGATACACTCTTCTTTCATTTACATATACATCTTATATCTACTTTATACTATCGAGTATTCACTCAACAACATAAAGTGGGGAAAATGTAGACACAAAATCTATGCACTTGGAGTACGTTTCTAGGTCCTAAAACATAGTAATGTATAAGGCAAGAAAACTAATGGTTTACAACTCCTTTTTCCTTTTGGTTACTTTATATATTACACTTTACTATGTTTTTGACCTTGAATGAGTATCCTTTTTGCTTTACACAACATACGCTGCGTAACTTAACATATTTACCTTTTAATGGCCTCGGACTCTAGTGCTGGTTAGGGGATGAACACCCTGCGATCATGTCCCTCTTGGGCACTTCTCTCCATCTCTTTCTTCTTCTTACTATGTTGGGTCCCTTTTCAATTCTTCATCACCTTTTGATACTTTGGGTTGACCTTTCAGTTGTCAATTACGAAATGCAAACAAAGGAATCATATATATACATAGTTACTTCTTCTAAATAAGGGCCAAACACTATAAGCATTATCTATCACCACATAAGCTTGCATATAAAGGCACGAGAGAACTACAAATCATACATATAACATATTCATACATGTTAGGAATCAATTAGTTATTTGTCACATTATGTTTTTAGTAAGGTTATTAATGTAAACAACCATGTAAATATGGTTTAATATGTTACAATTTCTTTTAAAAACTCATAAATATTTGTGAGTGGTTTCCTATTTTATAGGATATGTATTTCCTATATATATGTAATAGTTTTTGAAGGAGAAATGCAATATAGAAATCAATTTTTGGTATCCATTTTGTTGTTGTACTATCATTTTGGTATCGAGTGATTGTAATCCGAATGGAATTTTAATATATCTTAAGGGATATTATCATTCCTCGTACCTGTAATAATGTTTACAAGTTCGATTTATGTCTCTCCTATTATTGTGTCCTTGAATGTTATGACAAGGTTGTCGAAGGAAACTATCACATTTTTATCTCCTTGGCATAATTTATGTATTGGAAATGTACTTACAAAAATAAAAACATAATCTTAGAGTGTAGTGATTCATATCATCACCACTAATTCATCTCATTGTTGTTTGATCCTTACTTTCATTACATGCATCGATTTTTGTATTCGATATGGATTGGAGATCTATGCATTTTATAGATATGTGAGGTGTCCTTATATCTAACTTTCCATCCATGTGGATGAAAAATACGTCACCTATTCTTCCCAACATGATATCTCTTAGCCACACGTAGAGTTCATTGGAACCCTATGTGACAGCCATCACCTATGTGGAGATCTGCACCGTTTCTGAATAAATTAAAGTATTGGTATATAATTCATTGCCGAGGATACGATCGTATTTTCTCTATCATGGTTGTGTTCGTCATAAAATGAAGTTCTAGTAATTTGTATCTTGATTCGACCTTTCCTCGAGTTTTAATAATTCCTCATCTTGCATTGGAATCGTAATGGATCCAATTTTTGCACTAATAAAATTGATAGATTTCACCCTTTCTCGTAATGCGTGTTGTTTTTCATTCCATGTAAATGATTTAATTTTATTTCAATTAAATATAAATATTGTGAGAGTAACTACTAAAATAAATGATGTAAATATGATGAAATACAATGACACAAGAAAAATAACATTTAAAATATGAAACCCTAAGCAAGAGAGGGATATAGAAGAATTTAAATGATTTACGCATAATCTGGAATTGATCTGGGTAGGGAGAAGTGATGAATAGGATGCAAACAAAGGTCATAATTAATCTTTGTAAACTTTGCTGACTCACGAATAAGGCTCAAATGAGAGGCTCACATGGCAAAGACAAGGGTGGCTAGGTGTTGATGACTCAATCTAGGCACTTGTGACTGTGTAAAATCTCAAAATATAATTTTTATTGTGTCGCAAGAGTGTCACAATTTCCTTAAGTTGATCACCTATTATTTGCACTATGATTTTCGAGGGTACATGTAACCTCAAAAAGATATGTTCACCTACACAAGCACACAAACTGCATTAAACCTAAAAAGTAACATATATAATGGGGATTCGAACCGACCATGGAAGTCACCCCAAGAGTGAACTTACGACTGAGCATTGTACTACATCTTAGACTCCATTTAGTTTTTGTGAATGTGAGTAGAAATTGTGCCCTAGGATGCCCTTGTGTAAGTTGCACTTGATAGGAGGATGTAGCTAGAATGTAGTAATGTAGTAGAATGTGTGGATAGAATAGAAATAGATTCCCCTTCCTATGCAAATGTTGCAATCTCTTGTCCCTTGAATGGATGTTATAGATTCCTTTGAGTTCTTTAGGTTCCTTTTAAATGCAATATTAGGTGATGATAGTAATGTTTAGTGCTTGGTCCTTTATTTTGAACACATAACTATGTATTTATATTATTCCCTTGTTTGAATTTTGTAATTGAAAACTGGAAGGCTAACCCATAAGTGAAAAAGATTCCCAAAGATAAAATAGACCCAAAAGAGTGAGTAAGGTAAGAAAGGGTCAAGGGCACCCATAGGGGATAAGAGTTCTGGGCATTGTTTTCGTAGCTAGGCGCTAGTGTTTAAAGCCATATAAGATAAATTAGTAAAGTTTTGGTACTGAGTTGTAGAGTGTATAATACCAAATAGAAAAAAAGATACAAATATAGTTGTCAATCACTAGTTTTCTTGCTTAGGAATAATGTAAATGCTAGCATTCTTTTAAGACCTAGAAATGTACCCAAGTGCGTGATTTTGTGTCTACATTTTCCCCCACTTTATGTTGTTGAGTGAATACTCAATAAAATAAAGTAGATAAGAGATGCATACCTTATGATCCTATAGAGTGTGCGACATAATGCATGTTGAGTGGACAAGTGAAGCATGGAATGATGTAAAGTGAAGCGTGGAGACTAGGAAAGGAAAGTGACCCTAGGGGTGAAGTGTATGCATTATACCATGTTGTTGTAGCTTGTGGTTGTTTCTTCTTGTAAGGATGAACCTATAAAAGAAGAGAAAGAAAGTAGTCAAAGTCCTATATATGATAAATCATTGAAAAATATGCATAAGTATGTAAAGGAAAGTGTGCACTGATGTATAAGAGTGTAAAGGATAGAAAAATGTCTTGAAATGTTGTGAAGAGAAATTGTTTTGGGTGATCTCACACAAAGAGCCATTTTATTGGGTGATCTCACGTAAAGTACAATTTTTTTGGTGATATCATGCCAAGTGTGAAATTTTTGGGCTATCTCACACCAAAGAGCAAGTGTTGGGGAGATATTTTTAGTTTTATTTTCCTTCCATGACTCTACCCGATAAGTACCATTTGTAGATTACTATCCCGATTGTTCTAAATTATTTTCAAGTTGTGTCATTTGAAGGAGATAGAATGCCTTATGTAACTAAAGGAATGTGTCTCAAATCTGTAGAATTTCTCTCGAATTATTCTCAGATCCGTACACATATGAGAAGATGGATGTGTGTGCCCCAGGATAGTGCCTATGGGAGAAAATAGGTGCAAAGTGCTCTGTCTAATTATGGGTGCTAGTGTCTATGTTGTGTTGAGGACCCAAGTCAGATTCTGGACCATTCTATGACTATATTTCTCGATGTTCTGTGTGCAGATCTATCTTGTATCATTGAGCTGTTGTAGGAGTGATTTTTTCACCCAATGTATGCCCCCTCATTTGGGGTGTGTGCGACATCGATCGTAGGATAATGCGGCCCAAAATAGAGGAGTGATACCTATAGGGGTAGGGGATGTTCATGGTAGAAACCAAGACACATGCAAAAAAAATTGGCTAGTAACGTGTGTTAGTAGAAAAAATAACAATTAATAGAAGACAATATAACAAGAAAGTGTTCATACAAAGATAGACCACGAAAAGTGGGTTTCAAACATGGGACATCGCTCACAATGCCACAAGAAAATTAGGGAGGAAGTGTCCAAAAGAAGCATACAAGACATAAGGCATAGCCCACAAACAATATCATACAATGCAAACATTGTCAAGTAAAAATGTGTCGAGATAAGCATCGTGGCATATAGTCCTACAAAGAAAATTCTATACATGAAGTACCTATTAGCATGTTAAGAAGATAAATAATATTTTAAGGTATGTACACATCAATGAAAATTAATGTGCTAGAAAGAATACAGTAGTATATAATGAAATAATAGCACATGTAATGTGTGAGAGTAGGAAAGGTATATGCCCCCATGATCCTCGGTGGGCGACAATGGATACAATGTCGAGCATCATTGCAGCATGTGAAAATATATTATAGATATATATTCACAATTAGAGACCAAGTGAACATGCATGTGTATATGATAAAGATAATGACATATTGAGTATCCAACTAACATAGTAACCAAAATGCATCATGTAAGTAGTGTAAACAAGCAAGACTAAGCGCAACCAAGATATGACAATACATTGTATATATGTGTGATGGAATAATATGTAAAGTTTGATGATGATAGAATCGTGTGCCCCCTAGCAGATGTGTATGAGATGAGGTTCATTTATAAAATAACCCTCAACAATCAAGAATGAACCATAGAACAAGAGTGTGTTATCGGGAAATGGTTTGAGAATGTGTACTAGAAAGATAGATCATAAAGCATAGAGTGTGAAGAGTGAATGCGGTGAGATTCATTTCAGATTTATACCCTTATTTGCAATGATTATGAACTATGGAACTAGAGTGCGTCATAGGATAACGGTTTGAGAATATGTGCTAGAAAGATAGATCATGAGGCGTAGAGCGTGAAAAGTGAATGAGTGATGTAAGGTTCATTTCAGATTTAGACCCTCAGTAGTTGAGTATAAACCATGGAACTAGAGTGTGTCGTAGGGTAATAGTTTGCGAATGTGTGCTAGAAAGATAGATCCTAAATCATAGGCGTGAAAAGTGAATGAGTGATGTGACGTTCATCTCGATTTAGACCCTTAGTAGTCGCATGAACTGTGGAACTAGAGTGTGTTGTAGGGTAAGGATGATACAAAGTGTGTATCAAGATGTGTAAGAGTACTCAAAAATATTAAGTGTGAAGCATGGAGTGTGATAGTAGATAATATAAAATATTGATGATGGTAAGTGGGGGAAAGAAAGCGTGACCCCCAATTTTTCTAATGATGGAGAATTATGTGATGACTCAGGAGAGACCTTTCCAAGGTGGTGGAGTTTTAAATGTGTTAGAAGAAAACATATGGTTGTCACAATGGTAGTTAGGAGCAAGAGTAGGACTAGGGTTAGACTTCGAGTTGACAAGAGAAGGCCTAAAGAGGGATCTAGAGTTTTTGGTCTTTCTTAGAGATTGGTTGCCGATTTGGAATTTTTAACATCGTAGAATACTTGAGAGGGGGAGGGGATGGATTGATTTTTAGAGGAGGTTTCTTAGTTGGAGTTGGTAACGTTGTAGAAGACTTGAGAGGAGGAGGGGATGAACTGATTTTTAGAGGAAGTTTCTTAGTTGGAATGGGTTGGATAGGTAGCTCTTGACTAACCAAAGGAGGAACATTAGTAATGATGGAATGATGCTCATTAGAGATGGAAGGACCAGATTTAGGAGCTCATTAGGATTTAGTAATTGAAAATGAACATGAAGTAGAATGTTGTGCAAAAATGAAATAAAACCCCAATTCTCATGGTGCCTAATTATTATTTTTAAAGCATAGCAATCATTGTCATTATGTCCATTAATTATGTGATAATTACAAAATGGAATACCTATGTACTTGACAAGCCGATAAGGAGGATAGCAATGAGTAGTTGGAAAGTTGATCAATTGATGAGTGAGGAGATGAGGAATAATATCATGTTGCTTAGCATTGAAATCAAACTTGAGAGGTGTGGGTAGCGGAAAGACTTGGGGTTCACTAATATGAGAACATGTAGAAGTCATAGAAGTAGAATGAGAAGCATCCTTGAGATGTTGGATTTTAGCTTTAAGAGATGTAATCATTGTTTCCATAGCTTGAATTTTATCTTGAAATAAACAATGTAAAAATTGAATTGAATCTAATATGGGTTGATTAGATGGAGGATTATGGTGATAGAGTCATTAGATAGATGACCAAAAATGGCACTTACTTGAGCAGGTGGCGTATTACAATGGAGATACATAGTGTCTAGGGATTTTGGAGAGCATCCTTGTAAGGAGGATGCATTTGAAGTAGGTCATGCAAAGAGATTTGAGGAATTTAAGGAGCCATGAAATAAGAATGGATAGAATAAGAAAAATGAGGATCCAAGTGTATGATCACGAGTGGGGTTCACCAAATGATTTAATTTAATTTAAATTAAATATAAATATTATAGAGTGCCTACTAAAATAAATAATATAAAAATGTTGAAATGCGGTAATGACACAAGAAAACTAAGATTTAAAAATGAAACCCTACGAAAGAGAGGGATATATAAGAACTTAGATAATTTACACGTAATCCGGAATTGGTCTAGGTAGGGAGAGGTGATGAATAGGATGCCAACGAGTGTCATAATTAGTCTCCGTAATTTTCTACAACTTACTAACAAGGTTGGGAAGGGGTGGCCATGGTCAAATAGGGGCACCTAGGCATTGATGACTAGATATGCTCACACCGAGACTTGAGAGAAGCCTTAAATCTTTTTTTGTTGAAAGAGTGTCGTAGTTGCTCTCTGTTGATTTCATGTTGTTCTTACTATAATCACTAATGGTACTGTAACTGCAAAAGACATGTTCAACTACATAATCCCATAAACCGCATCAAACATGAAAAGGAAAATGCGGAATGGGGATCGAATGACCCTAATGGTCACCCCGAGAGTGAAATTATGACCAATCACCGTAGTACATCTCGAGAATTCGTGTAGTTCTTATGAGTTTGAGTAGAAATTGTGCCCTAGGATGATGTTGTGTAAGTTACACTTGATAGCGGGAAGAAGCTAAAATGTAGCAATGTAGTAGAATTTGTGGATGGAATACAATGATCTTCCCCTTGTTATGTTGTGTATGTAGAATATGCAATCCCTTATCCCTTGAATGAATGCTAGATGGATGCCTTTGAGTGCTTTAGGTTCCTTTTGAATGCAAGCTTAGGTGATGATAGTAATGCTTAGTGCTTGGTCCTTTATTTTGAACACATAACTATGTATTTATATGATTCCTTTGTTTGAATTTCATAATTGACAACTGGAAGGACAAACCATAAGTGAAAAGATGCCCAAAAGATAAAAGAGACCCAAAAAGAGTGAGTAAGGTAAGAAAATGTTAGGGGCACCTAGAAGGGACATGAGTGCCTTGGCAAAGGTGTCTAAAGCCATAAAAGAAAAATCAATAAAGTTTTTTGATTTGGGTTGTAGGGTGTATAACACCAAATAGAAAACAAAAACAAAGAAAAGAGGTCAAAGATAGTTATCAATCACTAGTTTTCTTTCTTAGGAATCATGTAAATGTTAGTATGATTTTAGGACCTAGAAATGTACCCAAGTGCATGATTTTGTGTCTCTACAACAAAGTGTCGTATAAAAGGTATTACACATTTTATTTTTAAGATATAGTTGTGTCTCTCTATTGGCTATTAGTGAGTTGTTCGGTTTAGTATATTATCATCACTTGAGTCAAATAGCTATTAAAAGTCCTTTAAGCTTCAAGTTCATTTGGTATTTTAGGTCCTTAGCTTTAGTTTTAAGTTTAGTGTATTTAGTTTGGTTTTGATTTTGTCTTTTATGAGTATAAATGTATTATCAAAATTTTCTCAAAGGTCTATTTTTATATGCACTAAAATTTAAGTGTCAAAGTTTTTTTAATAGTTGTTAATAGGGTTATTATTATCAAGAGTTTAAATATGTATGTCAATATTGTTAAAATAGTTTATATTTGAGTCAAAGTAAAAAGATTCAAAATAGTCAAAATCAAGTTAATAGTCAAGTTCTCAAAAGAGTTGAGTCATTGTAAAAGTCTAAAAAAATCCTTATAGATGCATTTTTGTGGGAATCGAATCCGCGTCCTAAAAAATCCATTGATCCTCAAAATCCAAATTCACTGAGTTAGCGACATTGCACTAGAGGTCAGAGGCATCAAAGGTTGGAGGTCGATTAATGACCTCTCGCGAGTCACCAACGACGGGCCGCATGAAGCCGTGTGGTGGCACATTTTTGTGGTGTAAGGTTTCTTTTACAGGTTGTGCTTCATTTGAGATTTTTAGTGTGGTGTGTATTGTGGATGCTAGAAAATGATTGTATTGGAGAGAGAAGATGACTATAGATATCCTCTAACTATGGTGATCCTCTGATTTCCATACTTTATTGGAAGATGATCGGTCAGTGAATACATTCATTGGAAATGGTGATCATGTGTAGCAGATCTAACACAACAAGATCTGGTTAGTATTATGTAGTTCGATGTGATTTTTAGGAAAAGTTTAGTGGTCAATATGCATAATTTGTTGAATAGTAAGATTTCGGAATTTGATTTTGACGATTTTTACTGGCCTTGACGAAACAGCGAAGGTTTCTCCCAAAATTCCACAAACAATAATCTGTCCCATGCGAATAGCCAATGAATCTCCAATCCCAATGTATATTTTTATATTGAATCACTACATGATCGATGGGATGGGATTTAAAAAAATCTTGGATCGCCAAGAAATCTATGGAACCTTATTAGTCCTTTGGGCTCATTCACTAACATGTATGGGAGTTTTTTTAGGAATTTTATTAAATTCACCATATATATATATATGTAGATGTAGATTCTAGAATCACTAAGAATTAAGAAAAGTTTGAAGGTTTTTAATCTTTTCCGATTCATCTCCCTCTATCGAGATGTTGCTCACCAACAATCCTTCTTGTATATTTTATTCTCCCTTCTTTTTCCTCGCTCTAGGTTGTTGCATGTATCTTCTCTATTCTCCTTCACTATATGTTTTATGTTGTTGCATAAATATTCCTATGTCGATATATTTTTCTTAATATTCCCCCTTTTCTATATTCTCCACTTTGCATATATCGTCCTTTGACCATGTTGCAGACCAAAACCCGAACACAGAAATCTTTACCTATTTCCGTTGAATCAAGGCGTGAAGTTTGCTCAAACCCATCACTATAGAATGTGGCGAAATCATGCCATGTATCTGCATGGACATTCGAGATGATGCTGAATGTATTGAGAGGGGCTAGGCCCGAAACACAATACAATGTAGCATATTTCGCATGTTTTACGTTTGTTTAGGGGAGTTTGTAGGGAGTGCAGTGGATGTTTCACGTGGCTAGATATTTTAGTGGGGTATTTAAAATCCAAAACTAAAAATATGTTAATTCTCATTAACAAAGTGGTCAGAGAGGAAACAAGTTTGAAATCCTGCGGGAGGCTCAAGATTACTAGCAGCCAATAATCTCGATGATTCGGTGAGTGGAACATCGGTGATCGCCACTAGAGAGAAAATTTGTCAGAGGGTATTCACCAAACTAGTTTTAGGAGATTCACCATTCGATTTCTAACTATTTTTTATATTTTTACCATTTTCTTCCTAAGAATGAAATTGGTTACAGGGATATTCACCACAATTTCTATAAGTTTTATCAGGAGGTTCCTTAAAATTTTCCTTGGTGATTTTATTTTTCGTTTTCCTAGTTGTGTGAATGCTGGAAATTTCACATTTTTGGGGGAACATGACACCAATGTTTCATTTCTATTATGCGCCCAAAATGGCTAAAGTCAAAGGAAAATTGTAGTGGTGGTGGAAGTTTCTTATGTTGTTAGAAATCGAGTGGTAGTGATCAACAATAATGACTACAATTAATAACATTGCAACTCTTATAAAAGTAATGTGAATTCTCTTTCAAGTATGTGTGATATTGTTATGTTTTGTAATAAGAAAGATGTTATTCCTATATACTTCCCTAATGTACAAGCAAAGTGGCGAACAAAATAACCAGAGAAAATTAAATCATGGATCTTGAAAGGGTTTGTGGGAGGATCCAGAAACCCACCGAGAGGTGGAAAATTGATGGGGCATGTTCACATCAAGGTTTGTGGTAAGAATTTTTAAACCATGGAAAGAGAAATCCTTTATTTTAATCAAGATCATGAATCCCATAATAGGACATGTTTCACAAGGGTGGGCATACTGCTGCAGGGAGTGTGTGGATGTTTTTTCTACCATTTTCACACTACGGGTGGAATGTTAGGAATTAATTAGTTATTTATCACATTATAGTTGTTAGTAAGGTTGTTAATATTAACAATCACGTAGTGGTTTCTATTTTATGACCTAAACTTTACACCATTATCTAACGTACCATTGCCTCTAACCATCATTCCTTAGCTTCTAACCATCCCATTTCTCAATACTATCCAAAAACCAGCCATTACAAACACCACAACCAGCCCAGAAGATCCTAGAACCAACCGGTATCGGTTATCAGTGACCGCCATCGGTTATAGATAACCGGCATCGGTTCCTTTGATCAAAACCAAGAAAAACAGCCTTTTCCCTACCCAGTTCCACGAAACAATTTAATTAGTACTCTACAGTATTTTGTGTTAATTCATATTAGCAGGGGAACTGACCACCTTCGAAAGGAAGTTTCATACTTCCTGGGCCCAAGGCAGTTCCCTCATTTATTATCTAATCAAAATCTTGTGGTCTTGTGTTCTTATTTGCAGGTAGTCCTTCCAAGACAAAAAGGAGTTCTTCGCAGTCAGCCTGATCTTTCTCTACGGTACGCGCACATCATCTCGACATTCTACAGGTATTCCTCCTAACCCTAACCTTATCTGTTTCTATAAGGAACGAAGCATTTCCGAGTGAAACATTTTGGCACGCCCGGTGGGACCCATTTTGGGTTTTTCTTTATTTCTTGCTTGCTTTTATTATAGGGAGCATACTTGCTTGTTTTCTTCTTCTAGAGATATTCACGGGGTATTTTATTATTACGGTAAAAGAACTTGCTTTGTTTTTGCATCTTGCATTAGTAAAAGTCATCTCTTTTGCTTCATCGAATATCACTTTCGATTTGGGTTTTAAAACACATGCATTACATTCTGCTGTTGTTTTCAATTCTAGTGAACATAGATTAAGTAACGAGTCGTACACGTGGGGTGATATCCACGGTATTGACGGAAAATTAACCTTAGTTTCACCTTTGCACAACACATCTTGAATCACTTCACAATTAACACAACATCTCAAACATCCCCCTTTTCCGCGGTATTCCTCACTTGATTGAGGTAACCTTATAAGCCAAAACAAACTTGACATTTCCCCTAAGTCTTGTTGTTTAGGATTCTGACATCATTCTACGTCTAAAGGCATAAGCCCACAATAATTAAAATTAACCCTAAGGTTAATCTCTGCATTTGCGTGTGCCTCTTGCTTGTTTTCAAATCCTGTTTTCTCTGTCATACTTTGTCTTCTGTGATCAATAAGTTGCTAAACTACTCAACGTTGCTAAAAATCAAATTAGCAACCCCTTTGTATCTTCTTATTCTAGATTTTTGACACCGGCATCGGTTAAGGGACCGACGTCGTTTTCCCTGTGACCGACACCGGTTACCAAACCGATATCGGTTACTGTCTCTCTCAGCCCCTGACAAACCAGCAACTTGCTAAATTCACCATTCTGAGGTTGTTTTTGTCCTTGATAGATTGAAACTTTCCTGTGTGTTCTGGTCTATGGTTGTCATCACTCGGAAGCAAGCCGCCGCCATGGTTTCACACGCTTGCTCTGTTTCTTTGCCTGAATCACCCCCTTCACATTCTATAGGAAACCCTACGGACACCAGTGAGATCCCCCAAATTCCTGTAGGAGACAAGGACTTTGCCAAATTTCTGGATGCTAATCCCAGCGCTGTACAATACTATTTGTCTCATACCCCTGACCGTGCGCCTGATGGTCAGCTCCTTATGGGCATGCCTATTAGTATAGCTGCTCATTTAGCTCCTACTCCTCCTGATAACAATACCTTACTTCCCGCATCACTAGCCCCGTCTCCCAATCCGACAGCGGCAGAGGTTCATACGACCCCGATTAGCTTTCCTTTTGTTAATCTTGGACCCCACGTATCGCCACCACCAACTGCCCCTATCTCGTCTCTCTTTCAGACCACTCCATTCATGACTTACTCTCTGCCACCTATTCAAACGAGCTTTCCTTCTCAAGCTCCGCCTACCTTTTCATTCCCATACACGTATCCAGTAACCTCAACACCTTATATGGGACATCCCTATTCTGTGGCACCATCACCTCATCCAACCACAGATTTCATCAAGCAAATGATGGACAAAATGCAAAACCTGGAGGCTTCCGTTTCAGGAAGTCGTAGCGCCTTGACATACGAGCAAGTTTGTCGGGAGCCCATTCACCCTTCTGTCCCCCTTCATTCATATCCTCCTCAATGGGAGTTGCCAAAGTTTACTCGTTTTAACAGTAAAGAGGATCCTCAACAACACTTGCGATCATTTAGACATGCTTGTTATTTGATTGCCCATGATGATGCCTTGTTACTCCGCACCTTTCCCATGTCCTTATCAGGGCCTGCCTTGGAGTGGTACAGTGCTTTAACCCAGCACTCAATCTTCTCTTTTAACCAACTAGCCCAATCTTTCTTGGATCATTTCTCCATTAACATTGCCAAGAAAGTATCTATCAACGACCTCTATGCCATCAAGCAATTCGAAGACGAATCTATCGCAGATTTCGTTGGACGATGGCGGGGCCTTATCAACCAACTTACGTATGCCTTGCCTCAAACCGAACTTATCGAACTCTTTACGCGGGCCTGCGCTAAGCACATCTCCCCTACCCTCCAAATTCAAACTTTCCGTACATTCGACGAGGCCTTTACTATGGCTCGAAAATTAGAAATTCGAGCCTTAGAGGAAGAGAAATTGCGGTTGCGCAACAAGAACTCCACTTTCCGAACTCCTGATTCTACCAATAAACCAAATACCACCACTCCTCACGCGTCAACCTCTTCTAAATCAAAAGGAGCTGTCCACGCGGTGATGGTCAAATCCCAACCACCGTCCAATACTCCACCAAAAACCACCTATAAATACAAAGCTGAGCCCACCAATTACACTCCCTTGGGAGAAACTTATGGCGTCATCCTAGAGAAATTGCTCAAAGCTGGGGCTATCACCTTGCCCCCTGTAAAACCTCACTCTGGGTTTGACTCCACCCGCGCAATACCTTCCTGGTACAAAGAAAATGACTTTTGTAACTTTCACCGCGTAAAAGGACATAGTCATGAAAACTGCAAGATGTTGAAAAACATAGTGCAGGAAATGGTTGATGCAGGGGATATAACACTCGATAATCCTAACGCCCCTGCTAACCGAAATCTGAAAATTTTCAACAAGCCATTCCCGAATCACTCGTCCAGCAGCAACGTAAACCAAGATATCTTAGCTGAGGAGAGTGTTCATGAGATCCATGCAGTATTCGATACCCAGCCAAAAGCCTCTATCGAGAAAATTTTGAATCAAGCCTCTTCACTAACACAGGAGCCCGAACCTCCTTTACCACCATCAAGCCAAAGCGAAATCATTCCTTTACCCATAGAAGAGTTAGCTGCCCAGGCTTCCCTTCCCATTAATGAGTCTTCTTACACCACATCCCTACAAAACTGCGAGCGGATGTTGTCTAATCTATCCATTTCCCAGACGTCTCCTTCTACCACTCTTGCCGCACAAGAGGAAGGTACACCACTCCTTTTGACATCCTTAGATGAGAAATCTCTCGCACCGACATCGTTAAATTCTTTAGCCATGACAGACCCCCTCCAACATGCCCTTCTGCCTATTAGTCCCTCATCACCTAAATCTTTTCAACAACCCGTCGACCTCTTAGCATCTACTGATACAGTGCCTCATCCGCCTCCTGTGTCACACCCGCAATGGATTGGAATTACAACTCACTTTTCCTCTGTACCAAAATTACAAATTACACCTGGAGACTGTCATTCCACAGAAGATAGACAGGCCCTATGGGAACGTTTGAGTACTCCTGTTTCTACTCAAATGCAAATGACTGATCCCGATGTCTCCACCATCTACCCGAAGTGCTTACAGAAGCTTAAAATGCCCCTGTTCTCGCCTTCACCCCCCTCACCTCTACCAAATTCCCCGTCCACTTCTATCAACTTAACCAGATCTTCCCCTACGCTTGGGACCTCACCAATGCCCAGTCTAACACACCCGCCTAAGCGACTCGATTTATCCCAAAATAAACCCGCCCCGCCACCTAGGAGACAAACGCAATCCGGGCCTCTATCAAAACCCTCATCTTCACACCCACCTTCCATATTGGGACCTCATCCCTCCACCTTACATCAATATATCATACCTCCTTTGTTTTCTGCAAAACAACCTACGCCTTTTACACCTATCTGAGAGATCAAAGGGTATCACAACATCGTTACCCCGCGTATCCGGTCCACCTATCAACCCTAAACCAATCCCATCATCAAAGGATTTATTTTCTGTCACTCCCCTTTCTCCGTGGTTGTTTCCCTTACCATGCCATCTGTAGCCTCATCATCTAACCAGGTGAGCGTAACCATGTCCAGAAACCACGTTTAGTGAAAAACATGTGTCGGCACCCTCGACTAAACCACCACCCATCTGACGAACTAAACACGCCCAAACATTACCACAACCCACACAATCAATACCCTCATCTTCTTGATTTTGACCCACTCAAAGGATCCTACGCCAAAATCCTTGCTATGTTGGTGGAGAATGCGACCATCTCCTACCCCCACTTAGACCTTATGACCCGTCTAAACCCCGACCATGGATTATGATGAGTCTAAAATCTGCGCCTATCACCGCACACTGGACATGATGTAGAAGGATGCAAAGCTCTAAAAACCATCCTTCGCCAGTCACCTCTTCCGGATCGAAAGATTAAGAAAAACAACTTACGCAGGGAGAGACCTCTAGCGTCAATTCCCTCTACTATACCATCTGTCCCCGCCTCACCAAGATCGATCATTATTACAACCCCACCTCTTGAAGACCATGAATTATCCCAACCATCTTCTTCATCTCGGGTCTACGAGATTAATATGATTAGTGTCATTGCTAGAGACGAGAAAAACAATGGGAAGCGAAAAGAAAACACACTGCGGCATCTCTTTCTCCTTGACCATCCCGATTACACCACCACCTAAAGTGGTTATTCGCGGACCCGCCTATCCGTCTCTAATGGAGTTGCCCACCGAACCATGATCAAACGGCTTCATCAATCGCCGTAAAAATGACACTATATGATCTCATTCGGACTTGAATCTCATCGACAAGCTCTCGTTGAGATCCTTGAGGATAGAGGTTTTACCCAATGAAACCACCCCAGTGGCCTCCATTCTAACACCCAATCACGTTGCCTCTCTCACCAAACAATCCATCTCCCCCACCATACGTCTCAAAACAACAAGCCATTGCGGTTAGTTTCTCGGAAGATGAAATTATCGACTTTGGTACGAAGACCACGACCACTGCCCTTTTCATTTCCGCTTACGTCCGAGACATTGAGTGCGTCGGGTTATGATTGACGGGCGGCGCTAGCCTAAACATCATCTCTTCAAAAGCCTTCCAACAAATGAACATCCCTTCTAGTTGCATGTGTGCCACCCCATCATGTTGCGGTCATTCAATGATGCTTTATTACTTCTACCTTAGGCACCGTGATCCTCAACATTCGCGTAGGCCCGTACTTTGCCCGAACTCTTCTATGTCCTTGAAGGAGAGTTCGATATAATATATTGCTAGGTCGTCCTTGGATCCGGGCCATGGGATGCGTTCCTCAACATTACATCGATGTATAAAATTTGAGTACGAGGGAAGTCCTACTGCTTGTAAAAGCTGATCCTCCCCCTTCAAAACTTGCAATATGTTATACCGCCCCAAACGATGTGCTTATACCAATTAAGACACCCATACATTCAACCCAACCATCCTCTTCCAATATACCTCAACCGTCCACCTCAAGCGCACCTCTGTTGATGAAACCACCGTCGCACAAACCACTTCTCTTCCATGACTAACATCCCAACCTCCGACCCCTTAGTAGGCGTTTTCATCGCCTTACGGCTGGGGAGTATCGCTTCTATATAACGTTAGTTCTTTCCCTACCCGCGAGGAGTACGGACAATTACATGCACACCCCACCTACGACCGTCGCGTGGGGGAGATAATCTCTTACGGACCACCCCATTGTCGCACTAACCTAACATATGGGGGTGTTGACGCATCCTCCATTACCCCTGAACCTCCTCTTGGTGTGGTTCCCTTCCAATCCGATTTTCAATACTTGACAAATCGTCGTTTTGCCCTCACCTTCTTGACTCATTTGTGCGTGGAAGGCTTTGGTTTTGGCCTTTACGAACAAGGCCGACATACTCTCATCCCCATCACCACACGCAAACATAATGATCGCAGTGGTCTTGGTTTTTCCGAAACACCTACGCAGGAGACACCTCCTGTCAGCTGTATCCTGGAAGAAGAGGACGTCGCCCCTACCGAACCATCATCACCCACTTTGCCATCATCTCCCACAGAATCGATGGACCCTGAATCTATCCCTCCTAACTTTTTTTTTTCATAAATGCTATCTTCATAGGTCCTCTCACTTATCAACGCGATAATGAGGACCCATCTTCTCTTCCCCTTCTGTATCCAGACATGATCGAAGAGGATTCACCTTTGATTAATGTTGTTGAATGCCAGGATGACGACTCCATCCTCACTTACCTAGGCGCGGATGATTCTTATATTCAACGTGCCTTACCATCTGAAACTCAAACCATCTTTGAGCAGAATCTACTATAGAAATCAACATCCACACGGAGGAAGATCCTCACATAGTGAAGATCGGACAATCACTTGACACATCGAACAGAGCCGCCTTTACCACCTTTCTCCGTGCTCATGACCAAGCTTTCGCATGGTCTTACGGCCGACATGCCGGGAATTGATCCTACCATTGCCGTCCATAACATCACTCTAAACCCGATTCCAAACCAGTCAAGCGAGAAATTGAGAAAAATGCATCCACGCATTGCTCTCTTGGTCAAAGAAGAACTCAACGACTCCTTTACTGTTTCCTTCATTACGCCTATTGACTATCCTCAATGGATTTCTAACATCGTACACATCACGAAAGCGGCGGGGGACTTCGGATATGCACGGATTTCCGGGATCTTAACCTCGCTTGCCCTAAGGATGACTTCCCCCTCCCAAGTATTGATCAACTTGTTGATCTCACTGCCAGGTCATGAAATGCTTTCTCTCATGGATGGCTTTTGAGTTCTGACCAAATTTTGGTTGCCCTGCCGATCAACACAAAGCGCCTTCATAACTCCTTGGGAACTTTACATTTACCGTGTAATGCCGTTTGGCCTTAAGAATCTTTGGTGCGACCTATCGGCGGGCTATGACCTACATTTTCCATGACATTATGCACACTATCCTCGAAGATTACGTTGATGATCTTAAGGGCAAGTCTAAACATCGCGGTGAACATCTCGATGTTTTAACCATTATTTTTGATGCTTTGTTACAATATTACGTCCGTCTTGACCAAAGAAATGTGTCTTTGGTGTCCTTTCGAAAAACTTACGGGCTTTATCGTCTCTTTACGTGGCATTGAGGTCGATCCATCTAAAGTAAAAGCTATCCTAGAAATGCCCCCCCAAAACCTTAAACAATTGCGTAGTTTGCAGGGTAAACTTCAATCCATCCGGCGTTTCATTTCCCAACTCTCGGATCGATGTCACCCTTTTCATCACCTTCTAAAAAAGGACGTTGCCTTTCAATGGAGTGAGGAGTGTCACCAAGCCTTCGAAGCTCTCAAAACATATCTCTTGCAGCCACCTGTGCTTATCCCACCCCAGGACGACCGTCCTTTCTACCTTTATCTTTCCGCCACTGACCATGCTATAGGAGCTATGCTCGCCCATCGAGACCCGGCACGCCGAGAGCAGGCCGTTTACTATATAAGTCGTACCCTCGTGGATTACGAGACTAGGTATACACATGTAGAAAAATTGTGCACAGCCTATCATTCGTCGCCACCAAACTCCGACATTACCTCTGAATCACAAAACTTTCGTCATCACCAACACAGACCCCATTCATTATATATCGCCAAACCACACCTAAACCAACGCATCGCTCGATGGCTCATGCTCCTCGCCGACCTCGACCTTGAGTTTATACAACGAAAATCAATCAAAGGACAAACTCTTGCGATCAACTTGCGGAGGCCCCTCTGCACAGAACAATTTACCAATTTTACCTTCCCCGACGAACTCATCGCCACTCTTTCGCTCGGAGAAGTGTCGTATCAAATGACCCTCTTCTTCGATGGATCTAAGTGCCAGCGCGGCGGAGGAGCCGGCATTGTTCTCATCCCTCTTGACGCTGAACCTATGCCTCTTTCATTCCGACTTGATTTCCCTTGCACTAATAATACAGCGGAATACGAGGCCCTTGTTCTAGGTCTCCAAGTTGCGTTACACTTAGGTATCAAATCTATCAACATTTTTGGCGACTCTCAATTGGTAGTCAATCAAGTTACGGGCATCTACCAATGTAAAAACGAGGAACTTCAGAAGTACAAACACCACGTGGAGTCACTTCTAGCCTTATTTACCCACTATTCTATACAAACCATTCCCCGCTCCACTAACAAATTTGCGGATACTATGGCTTGCTTAGCCTCGCAAATTCCCGCCGCACCAACTGACTCTGAATTATTCGTTGTGGTCCAACAACTTTTTGCACCATCCTATTTAACCCCGGTAGTTTGCATGATAAATACTGTGTCTACTAATTCACAGGATACCTGGTACCACCAATTTCATGACTACCTTACAATCTCTGTCCTCCCACCTGATCTTACTAGTAACGGAAAACGTGCTTTTCTTAAAAGTGTTTCGCGTTATGTTGTCATGGGGGGACTCCTCTATAAACGTGGCTTTGATGGCATCCTCCTTGACTGTCTAACTAGGCGGAAAATCACTCATACCATCCAACGGTCCATGATGGTATTTGTGGTGGACATTTTAGCGGCCTTGCCATGGCTAAACGAATCCTTCGCCTAGGTTATTATTGGCCTACTCTCAATAACGACTGCTACGAATATGTTAAGCGCTGTGTCATGTGTCAACAACATGCCAATCTTCAACATACTCCTAGCCACCCGCTACGGTCGCATGAGATCTTTGGCCTTTCTCACATGGGGTTTAGACCTTATTGGTGAGATTCACCCGACCTCTTCACAACGTCACCGTTGGATAATCACATCGACCGAATATTACACAAAATGGGTGGAGGCCGTTCCACTCATTTCAATCAAAAAAGAAAAAATTGTCGAATTCATTAACCATCACATTATCTGTCGTTTTGGTATTCCTCATCGCCTAATAACAGATAATGGTAAATCTTTCAAAAATAAGTTGTTACAAGACCTTTGTGACAACTTTGGTATCAAACTTAGCTTCTCATCGCCTTACTATCCACGCAGGCCAATGGTCAGGCTGAATCTTCTAATAAAACTCTAACCAAAATCCTCATGAAAGTCGTCAATGAATCTGGAAGAAATTGGCACGATCACATTCCCTTTGCCCTTTGGGCTTATCGTACTAGCATTCGTACTTCCACTAATGCCACACCTTTTCATTGGTATATGGTACAGGCTGTTTTGCCTCTCGAAATACAAATACCCCCTTAGAATATCTCTTCAAGATATTCTCACCAGCGATGATTTCCGCCAAGAGCGGTTAGCCCAATTAGAGCTTCTTGACGAGCGACGTCTTACGGCTCTCGATCACCTCAAATCTATCAACAACGCATCAAGCGTGCTTATGATAAGCGACTTCATGAGCGTACCTTTAAGGTTGGTGATCTTGTCCTCAAAGAGAATCAACATGTAACCAAACTAGAAAAGAGCAAACGTGGAAAATTTGCTCCCGATTGGATTGGGCCTTATATAATCACTCACACCTATGGATCGGGCACTTATCGTTTAGCTTCGCAATGGTAAACTTGAGCACAGAACCCCTAATGCCTTGCATCTTCGACCATTCTCTTTATTGAATCTAGTGTTATATCACTCTTATCTACCTCTTGCTCGTCCCTTGAGCTCATTTACCTTCCACATACACTTGTTTTCTATATCTCGAATAAAATCAAAATCACCCCTCACCTCCCTTGATAATGCCTTCCCCTTTTTAGTCTAGTCCATGACTTTAAAGTATTAAAATAAGCCGTATTCTTATGGGATTTTCTTGAGTCAAACTTCCTACTAAACTAGATGCTTCACGCCAAAAGAACATCTAGTTATCTAAAATTAAATATATTGCTCCCTCGAAGGGCATATATGCCAAACTATTCTTTGCTACTATAAATAGTTGCTCCCTGAAGGACAGACTATGCACTAAAATCATCTCTTTCTACTATAAATAGAATTTGCTCCCCAGAAGGACAGCTATACACAGTCGACCTTTATCGAAGCTTCTCGCATTGATCGAAACTTCGTGAAGACCTCAAGAATAAAACAATCAATATCCCTTGTAGACTTCCCGCATCGATCGGTCTACATTCATAAAATAAAAGCCTCATACAAAAAGAAATTTTTGGGTCATGGACTTGTCTATTTAGGGTAGATTCTCTTTCGTTATAACAAGTTCTTTGTACCTCGGCTATATCATCCACATCACCTCACCATTTGTTTCACTCAAGGGACGTATAACGTACACACGATATATTGTGATCATCTGACTCTTTTCAACTATGGACTTCTCGTCATACACGGCACTTAGGGCTTCAGGCTCGTTCTACGTTGTGTGGTTTGTTTAGCTCTTTTCACCTACGGAACACTCTTTCCGCTTTGCCTCGCATCTAGGATTGTGTGTTGATCTTAATCAGGACACTATTCCCTCCTACTTGGGTATGCTAACCTTTGCTTTACCTATACCTACACCAACAACATTATCCTACCAGCACCAACAACATTACCCTACCAACATCAAATTTTTACCAAACGACCAATTGCCTAAACCATACCAAATTGCCTAAATTCACCCCTCCCTGATCCTAAGGGAGAACTACATCGGTCTGAGGCCCTTCCTTGCTTTGTGCGATGGGCTATGTAGGCGACACTTCGGAGACATGGGGTCTCCCAAGGTTAGCTCGACCATCCCCTACCATAACCTATCTTGTGTGGTGAATGTTTGTGTATTTTTATTTTAATCATAAATATTTTTTCTTATTTCATATTTTAATCACATTCTCTTTATCCTTTTTTGTTAAACAAACAAAAATCGACACATGCAAAAAACATATACTCGGACCATCAACATCCCGAACTATTATGATCATAATCGCAAATCAACATACATATTCAATTTTATTTAGATGTTAAACAAATACATCTTCTCTATCATCGACTCGACCACTAGGTCGGCATCCTTATTCTTATACCTCGCTAACATATACTCTTCAGGACCATCACAACTCATCCCGAACTAGGTGATGATCGTGATCGTCGACCCTCGCGGGCCTCTGTCCCACCATAATCTATAGGCCTCTGTCCTCTGCACCATTACCTCGGCTATGTCTCGAGTCCTGCGGAGGTGTTGGCGGGGGAGGTGAAATCTTTGCCTCCACGCCCCTCATATATGGTCATCTCTCCCGGTATGTACTGCTGCCTCAATGTGACTCCGCCGATCTATGAGAATCCTCTCATATTCACTGCTTTTGCCACCTTACCCCCTCAATCGCTCTCACCTCTCAACTCCTCGGCTATGTTCTCGGTTACCATATAGTTTGGAGTCTAGAACCTCATGAATATCCTTATGTCACTCTCTCCATACATGCCTATAATACTCAATGTCACCGTCGGCTCTCGTCCTCTTGTTGCTGCTGGACCCATCGTCAATCGGCAGCCTCTGTCTCTTCCTGTATCGGCCTATTGAGTACCTGATGTGCTCATAGGCCCTAAATCTCCTGTAATAAGTATGAGCAATACGGAGGTTGTCCTGGCGTGACTTCGCTGGGGCCCATAATCTTGTATAGCTCCATAAATATCGATGCCTCATATGTAATGTTCCTTTCTATCATCTCCCGGATAACACACATCAATGCCTTTGGAAATTTTCCCCTTCCTTGGCCTCGGTAATGCATAATACCCTCTCTATCATTAATATCACTGCTAACCTTGTCTCCTCGGGTGTCTGCATACATTACCCCATATGTAAACGATAAACCTCGCTGTGTCAAATCTCGTGCGTATGGACCAAATACTCTGTTATCGCTCCCCATGCCTGCCTAGGTAGTGCACGATATCTTGGCTCTCTGTAATAGGGAGTCTCAAAATCGAAACACATCTTCGAATTCTTGTCATCTCACTGTTGGCAGATAGAAGGTATTTGTCTCAGGATTCCATCTCTCAATCAGCGCCTGTAACATACCATGGTTACGTGCGATTCGTGAATAATAACGGATTCCACTTAACCCCAAACGATTTATCAATGTCCATTCCTTTGGTGTTACATCCGCTCGGATTAAACAACCTGTACTCACCTATCATTCATCCTCAACTCTGTCTGCTGCATACACCAAAACAACAAACAACCATTCAACCCGTTAGGGTCTTTTCAAACATTACGGAAATTTCTCCGATGCTTAGGTACCCTTATACGTAACGATATCGGTTGAACAACCCGATACCGGTTCTCCCAAACCTGCTACCCCAGGTCCTTTATCGATTTTATACACTTTCCTTAAAAACAACCACCTACGACAATAATTTGCTCGTTTCTTCGTTTTTATACATATAAACATACCTGAAACCCCTGATTGCCTACCCGGTAACACTTACCTCACCTGCAACCCTTGTTATCATGTTTTCTTTCTCATATTTACCCACCTATTCTACCCCATCTTCTTCACAAAACCATGCAGAAATCAAATCACAACCAAAACGTTTACCTCTTGGGTTGCAGTAGCTTGCGGTGGCCCTTGTCTTCTCTCTTGTCCCTGCCTGCTGGATGTTTCTCCTCGTCCTGCCATTATCACCACCTTTTTTCAAACCTGCCTTGCTATCTTCTGAATCTCAGATCACAATTCCCTTTTCTTGTCTCTTCTCTCCTTATCACTCAGATTTCTCATGCAAAAACCTGTCGCAGTCGTCAAAACGCGTCGCGTTCGCGCTTTTAACCTCTTGCATGGCTCTAAAATTAAAACTTCAGTTGCCACCCTAGCTTTTTTATTTTTAGAAAAGCCCATACCTAAATAACCGGTATCGGTTGCTTAACCGATATCGATCCTCTCGTTTAGCTCTCAGGACATCGGTTACCTAACCCGAACCGTCTAGGTTACACCCCCTTTTTGAAACAGGGTTCTTTTCTTCATTTCTCATCTAAATTTTTGTCGCGCCCGCCTCTTTGCCTGCATAAACAACACAATTTACCACATTTTGTTCATCCACCACATATAACATTACATTTTCATTAAACATCATTTATACCAATACACAACCCTCAACTACAAATATCAAAAAACTATCAATCTATACATCATTTGGATCCAACTCATCAGTTACATATATCACACTGTCACAAAACCACCAATTTATCACATAACCTGTCATTCATATATACGCACAAAAACATCAGCATCATCTATCTATCAACATGTCAATTAAACTCATCACACATTCTATATATTACCAAACCATTAACAAAATATTTCAACACATTTTAAAAAAAACATGTGGATCAAAACATCATCTATATATATATATACAAATTTTCAACAATACAATGTGCCCTACATCGGGGCCTCTGTGATCACATAATATACCAAAGCCGGCACGCAGGCCGCAATACCTACCACAAATCTCGACTCGGCTCGCAGGCCGGTCTCTCATATCAAAAATATACTCGGCTCGCAGGCCGGTATCAAATGTACAACCCGTACTCGGCTCGCAGGCCGGTATATAATAAATAAATAAATCAAAACAATGAATAAATGTAGGCACGCAGGCCTCTATCAATCAATCTGACCGGTTCGAGGCCGGTGCCCAGTGTCCCTATCAAAACCACGTCGGGATCTGTCGATCTCCCCACCGCCCTCGCCACCTCTCTCAAATAGCTCCTCTCACCTCACTGCACCCACCTCAAATCAATCTCCACGTCGTGGCTGTCAATTTTGGATTACAATCAAAAAAGTGACAATGACAAAGTCTACGTATGTTTCTTTTTATAGGTATTTCGACTCTACACCGATGCTATCGGTTTCCTTTACGCTAATAAACCTGAAGTCTCCCTCCATTAACCGATCTCTGCGTCATGATGGTCGATCGGTCCCCTGCACCTGATCACACCGGCACAGCTACCTGGCTTTACCCCATTCTTTCCCCTGCAATCCTTTTCCATTGCCTTTGATGCACACACTATTCCAATACCATCGTGCCTGTCAAATTGACTCTACAGTGCCTCTCCTGTATATTCACCACCGATTCTTTGTGAATTCACAAGGTCCCTACCTTTGTCATTAGTTTGATTTGTTGAGGCTTTACCTGCCCTACCAATGTTGTCCCGACCCAAGGCCTCACCCTACCTAATTGGCCCGACCCAAGGCCTCGCCCTACCACTCTGGCCCGACCTAAGGCCTCAACCTACCTATTTGGCAAAATCATCCCAGGCCTCGCCCTACTCTCTGTTTGCCCGGTGGATCCCGAGGCCTCAAACCATTTGGCCCGACCCAAGGCCTCGCCCATCTTTTGGCCCGACCCATGGCCTGCCACCACTCGACATTTGGCCCGTACCTCAGGCCTCGCCTTACCAATGTTTCTTGGATCGACCAAGTATCCTGCCTACCTCTGTGGCCCGAGCATAGATAATGCAGGCCTCGCCCCTACCATGTTGGCCCGACCCAGGCCTCGTCCTACCTGGTGTGGTTCCTGGACCCCAAGGCCTCGCCACTGCCAATCATTGGCCCGACCCAAGGCCTCAACCCGAGGCCTCGGCCTACCATTGGCCCGACCCAAGGCCTCGCCTACCTGTTGGCCCGACCAGGCCTCGCCTACCTGTTGGCCCGACCCAAGGCCTCGCCTACCATTGGCCCGACCCAGGCCTCGGCCTACCTGTTGGCCCGACCCAGGCCTCGCCCTACCTGTTGGCCCGACCCAGGCCTCGCCCTACCTATTTGGCCCGACCCAGAGCCTCGCCCTACCATTTGGCCCGAGGCCTCGCCTACCTGTTGGCCCGACCAAGGCCTCGGCCTACCCGGCCCGACCCGAGGCCTCGCCTACCTGTTGGCCCGACCCGAGGCCTCGCCCCACTGTTGGCCCGACCCGAGGCCTCGCCCTACCATTTGGCCCGACCCAGGGCCTCGCCCTACCCATTGGCCCGACCCTAGGCCTCGCCCTAACCATTTGGCCCGACCCGAGGGCCTCGCCACCACTTCCCGATACCATACCCACAATCACGTTTTATTTTATCCATCCATCATGTACCTTGTGTTCATCGAGCTCACTTGTTCGTGTTTTAGCATGATTAGGGTCCTTGACTTGATCATGACCAACTTTGCCTGACCTGAGACCGTGACGTTTATCTCAACCAAACCAACCATTTGAGTGCTTGCCGAACATGCCTAAGCGTTCTGTACCTTACATTATATACCACAGGAGCTACTTCCATGCCTTGGATACCGAGGATTATATCACCCTTGTTTGGATAAACTATCGACCTTTGCTATACATTCTTTGGTTTGCTTGTCAAATCATGTACCCTAGTCGTCTTATTGCATTTGACATCGTCTGCTTCCTTGGACCTACACCATCACCTTACCATCCTCTCTACCACATATACCCTTTATCAACCCTATCACTGATTTCCCGTTCACTCAATCTGTGATAGATTTGAGGGGATTACCTATATCTTTAACATGAGAAACCACTTCATATTATTGTCATGCGCGACTTTACTGAGACAAGCTACACGACAATAAGGGGCTAATGTAGACACCAAATTCGTGTCTCACGACCCCTTGTGACCCGCATCTCATTTCGCAACCTAACCTCATTACCTAAACCTTACACAATATTTATTAATTACCTTGTAATTGATAAATCCACACCACCTTACCTACCACCTCACTTTGCCACTCATCATGACCTAGCCCTAACCTAAACTAACCTAATTAGGACCCATGACTTGGTCTAGACTCACATCCATAACTAATGCCTCCTTACTCGCACCCAAAGCCGACCTTCTAGCCACTTGACCAAGCCCGGCCCGATCTCTCGGGAGAAAGCGGGGAAGGTGGGCTATTTTACTAAAAATAGCCTACTTTTTCCTAACCGATGCAGTTCTACTCGGCCGCCGTCGGTTACGCAACCGCCATCGGTTCCTGTAAATGGGCTTCCCAAACCAAAACAACGGATCGAATTTCATTTTGGAGATCGGTCGAAGGATTTTTAATCAAAGGAGAGTCAGCGATCGGCGAGTCGAACTTCACTTGACCAAGCGAGGCGAGTAAAGAAACCGAAAAGAGTTGCGTGAGGAGATCAACTTGCACCTTCATCAAAAAAACCAGTAAGTTATATCTTGCATGTCCTCCATTATAACATTTCTTGTGCTTTTGGAATTGTAATCTTCCCAAATCCGTTCCTGAACCCATTATCTAACGTACCATTGCCTCTAACCATCATTCCTTAGCTTCTAACCATCCCATTTCTCAATACTATCCAAAAACCAGCCATTACAAACACCACAACCAGCCCAGAAGATCCTAGAACCAACCGGTATCGGTTATCAGTGACCGCCATCGGTTATAGATAACCGGCATCGGTTCCTTTGATCAAAACCAAGAAAAACAGCCTTTTCCTACCCGTTCCACGAAACAATTTAATTAGTACTCTCTACGGTATTTTGTGTTAATTCATATTAGCGAGAAGCCGACCACCTTCGAAAGGAAGTTTCATACTTCACAGGCCCAAGCGAGTTCCCTCATTTATTATCTAATCAAAATCTTGTGGTCTTGTGTTCTTATTTGCGGGTAGTCCTTCCAAGACAAAAGGAGTTCTTCGCGATCGGCTGATCTTTCTCTACGATACGCACATCATCTCGACATTCTACGGGTATTCCTCCTAACCCTAACCTTATATTTGATGTGGTTTATGGGCATGTGCAACTAGTCATTTATTTTTCAATTTATAGTACGACCGGAGACCTAACAATGAAAGAAAATTGAAAAATAATGAGCAACAATGAATACCTTCTAACCTAGAAAGACCATATTTTTAGCATCCGAGTAGATACACGCGTCCAAATCAGTCATTAGTGCTTAGGACACTCATGTCCTCTTCGCAGTGCTTCTATCATGTACATTCCCAGGGTTTCTCAACCCTCATCGAGATTTTGTGACACTATTTCCAACCTCGTTCTAATATATATACAATCTCGATCATTCCTGTGTGCACAAAATCAAATGAGTCATCTTTCTCCCTTCATTTGCTTAGGGTGTTACATATTTGAATTCTTATTTCTTTCCTATTATCACTTAAGTATCTAAATATCATTTATTACAAGTAAGCCCCTATGAAATAAGGTTTAATTCAAATAGTATTAAATCAATTACCAATATCACTCATGACTATACACGTTTTAGTACATGTATCAATATATAGAGTCCCATTAGAGGGAGGTGTTATATGATGTAAGATAGTAAGAGTGTCAATATGCTTTAGAATGTTGATTTCATTGTTAACACTTCACAATTATTAGTGTCATGACTTGTAACATGGTGGTAATAAAAAAGGATGATTGGTCTAGAAATCTTGCATAATTGAATAATGCCACTTAGAGGGAAATGTAATGAGACCTTTCTAAAAGAAATAATTAGTTCATGTGGTGCACCAAGATGAGATAGAATTGCCATAGATGTGACATGAGATGAATCATCCGTGAGTATTGATGGTATTGGTCATAAGATCAATGTGTGTATTACTAGAGAAGTGTGCGAAGTGACATGCAAAAGTGTGAAGAAGCATGCATGAAGGTTTATGAACATGCACAACAAAGACAAGAGATAGTTAGATTTCCAAAGAAGACTAAAAATAGGAAAAAGTAGAAGTTGGCATGATAGAAAAGCATGGACATAATTAGGAAAAATCAAGATAAAGCACATACATGGCTAATAATAGACATGAAGTACGCATGAAGAAGGAAGATCTAATTATAACATGGCACATGATTAACACAAGTTTTTTTAGAAGACACGGGAAGAAATAGATCTTCTAAGAAGAAAGTAGGTTGATGATGGAGATCCACGGGTTAGAGTCTATTTATAGAAAATTACGAGTTGTGAAAGCATGCAAGCTATATATAGAGTAGTCTAATTTTAGATTAAAGTATTTCAAGCGATGAAGGACAAATTCCCCCTATAAATACATGTAGATATCCATGTAATGAGTAGTTCGAGTATCAGTAAGACTCCATATTGAGTCTTTCCTAGGGCATGAGTTCTAGATGGTGATTGTTTGAGTTTAAATTGAAGCTCTACTATTGGATATCATAAAACATCATGATTATAATAGAAATACAACTCCCTTTTGGTTATTATTAATCATATTTGTGCATGTCATCAAGATAAGTTCATGTTCTTCATAAGGTATGTTTTCATGTTATGATAACCATGAGTGCATGATTTACATATTGGAATACAACACAATAAGGTACTTGGTAGAGTTACGTGTGCTTTGAGTCAACACTTAGACTCTTATTTGGGTGATGTTTCCAGCGTGCCTAACTATGTTGTGCTACAACTAGATTACAATGCAACAACAATATTCTAACATGTTACAACATTGCAAGGCCGGTTGAAGGTGGTGGCATAAAATCCAGTGAGACATTTACAATGTTGTGATCCTCTTCCTCTGACGAGTTCAATTCAACACCAACATGGGAGCCGAGTGTTACATTTCTTTCAAATAAATTTTATCTATGATTTCTCTCTTAGGCCCCAAATTTTCCTTTGTAATTCCTTCCATCAATTTACACAATGAGTTTCCACCTATAAATATAGTTAAAAGGAATTTCAAAATATTCTAGTAAAAACACTCCAAGGTCAAATATCGCAGTCATTGCTTCTCCATTTTAGTAGTTCAACAAATGTTGTCATGATGTTGCTGAAATAATTAATTGGGTATTGTAACCAACTCTATATTGTTTTATAGAAGCAACCCACTACAATATAGAAAAAATCATCGTGCATGTCAAACAAGTTATATGTATTGTTAAATATTGTTTTTTTCGCATCCAGATACACATCAAAATTAATGAACCATAATTTTTGTTTTCATACTAAATAGTAATCAATCACAAAATACAAAAAGCGAATAATGGTGTAGGTACCTAGAAAATTGTAGTTGAGAACATAGAAGACCATGGAAAACTACACTTTATTCTCCAATGGATTGATGGGTTTGAGAGCTCAAAAATACCACGGTTATGCAATCACAACCTATCATCTTCATGTTTATCAAGTAGCTCTACGAAAATGATAGGATAAAAAATCTTCACTTTTCTCGCTCCTTGGCCATTTGTACTAAGCCTATAACATAATCTCCAGGATATGGAGAGGAAACTGATGTTAGTTATCTTGGAATAACCACCACAAAATGTTATCACTAATGTAAAAGGAGTTGCGTAGGTCCTAATCAATAGTTCTTTATTCTCCATTTATAATGTAATATTTGTATTAAGACCAGCTTAATTTTCATTTATTTAGAATACAAATTGATAAGTATAAGATTAAAATAGATCACTATGATGATAAACAACGTCGTTATCAAGAATGTTCACTTATAAAGACTTATCAACAATTTAGAACCCTATGGTGTGCCATTCGACACACTATATGTGTGAAGGCCAACAAGAAAAACCCACAATCTACAATAAACCCAAAAAAGAGTTTGAAGGGTCTAACCCAAAATTATACATTCATGATACTAAACAAGAGCCGTGTAGTATTCACATTTCTAAAAACCTATAAACTTTTCCACTAAGAAACAAGAGCCACGTAGTTGTCGTTCTACCATATGTGTTGTTAGATGTTGAGTTTAAATTGTTATAACTGTATTGTTAGGTGTTGAATTATGAATTTAAATTATTGCCATGTGCAAAATAAGGAGATCCATTGTTTTGTTTTATATCTAGTGACAAGTGGCAAGTGACAATGAAATTTGAATAGATTTGATGTAACTTTGAATTAATGCTCAACTATTTCATTAAAGTGAAGTTGCCATGTTAGTACATGTGTTAGTACAAGAATTTTTGAATTAAAAATTTATAAAAAGTTTGACTGAATAAGGGCAAAAAAATTGTCCATTCGGTAAAACCAATAAACATCAAACAAAGTAAGAGTTTGCTTTTATTTGATTTTTAAAATTGTTAAATTAAAATGTCAACATTTTAAAAGTGAATAAGTAATGCAAAAAAATATGATATTTTAATTGGATAAGAAGATTGTGACTAACGAATATGGAAAGTATAGTAACATGCATTTGGCAGGAACAAATAAAGAGGAGGGAAGAAAAGAAAATTGGTTGGAAAAAGTCACCCACCATAAACACAGAGCAAAATACTTTGATAAATGTGTCAAAATATATATTTATATATAGACATGGGTTAAATTTGATGGCCACCTATATCTCATCAAACAATTTTTGGGTGATGGTCATTTTAAATACTAATCTTCGAAACAAATAATAATATTATTTATAACAACTATTTGATATATTTTTAATTACTTGTAGTATATATTTTGTAATTTACATATAAATTTATATAAAAATGACGGTCACATTTTAAATATACAAGTGTAACATTTATTTCAAATATTTGTAAGTATTTTACAACTAATATCACACAAAATAATGTCTAAACGACCGTCAAATTTAACTCGTATATATGTATGTGTGTATATATATATATATATATGACAATTTCCACAATTAATAAATGCCAAGTACATATAATTAGGTACATATAATCACCTTGGCAACAAAATTTGATTTAAATTTTGGTAAATAGAAATCTCCGCACGCTAAAGACATAGAAGGATGTGACATTCACGTGCCACACAAACTCCATGTTGGAGTCTAACCTAAAAATCACGAAAAGCTTTCAAGATTCATAAACCATAATATATGAATAGAGGAGGATGGTGCATAATTTTTAATAATATGTCGCTATTGTCTTGGTAGAATAAATGTCTACAACCTAACCTAACATATGCCACCCTCCACATTAATATTTTTAATCGGCTTTTCCCCATTGTATCAGTTTTCTCACTTCATAATTATGAGGTGAGGGATTTATTTAATGTCACACTAAGCATATATAATATTAATAAAATGGTTTCGGTTTCTTTTTTCTTTTTTAAAACCTTTTGGTTAGGGAAATATGTGAGTATTTGCGAAAAAATATTTGGAGAAAATGTGAATGTAATCTACTCTTTTGGACTTTTACTTTCAAGTTCATTTTTTATTAATATTTTTTTGGAAAATGTATTTCATTTGTAGATACATAAAATAATTTTATATTAGTAATGTATTGCAACTAACTATATATGTATATTAGCTACAAATATAAATACATATATAAAATTAAATAAATTAATTCGTATAAAGAATTATTCTTAGAGTAATTAAAATGATAATGGAGATGAGATTCTTATCATTTCCAACATTATGGATATTCATCTTGGCGAAATGTTCTTGTCTACGGTCTCATAGCTTCACTCTACGAGCAACATTTTGTAAAATAGAAAAAAAAAAATTCGAATCTATTTCAATCTAACCCATTTTAAGGAACAAGTCTCCAAAGCACCACAAAATGTAATTCAACACACATTATAGCATAATAGAAGTTTCTTGAATTCTTATATTTTTAATGGATGCGATAATAAGTAAATGTTTCTAGACAATATATCAATTCTCTTTAGATTTCCTTCTATGTGAATGAGCTATTATGTGTCTCTACTTATAGGCGTGAGTTGAATTTAAATTAAACTATATGGACACTCATGTTTGCTTCCAACAATTAGGACCATAAAAGACGAAAAGGGGTAGTACAAGTGCACTTGACTTAAAGAGGGGGATGTTAAGGGGTCTAAGTATAAAATCGATGAGGATAAGATGGGTTTTAAAATAAGATGAGATAAGCTAGAAGATGTACAAGAGTTAGGGGTATTAGTATGGTGGAAGTGAATAAGAGGTTCCATTTTCATAGTAAATAAAAACTATTTAATAAACACATAAATACACTAGCACCATTAAAATTAATTAGTTTTGTACCAAAATTAGGCGACTTCAAAATACCCCACTTTGATGTGTGTGTATATGTACATATCAATGTACAAAACAATCATTTAATGTTGTTTTGTAGTTTTCTCACCATCCATGTGAGAGTTCTCAAAGTCGGCATATGAATAATAACGATCTTAAAGTCAAAATGAAAGAGAGATCCCTAATCTCCACAATGGAGGGTTGAGAAGATCTAGGAACAAACATATTTGTGATCTTTTGTATGGGATACGAGAAAATGTGCTTTTGAAAACATATGGAAATATATGCAAGTGACTCAATGTCTGCGTATAAATGTGTAATTAAGGAACTATTGAAATCTAGGAAAGACGAGAATAAGAACCAAGACACCTCAATGTTGTGAAGACTTTGAAGTGGACTCTATGAAATTCATATTTATAATTTGTATTCTATTTGAATCTACTCTTAGTATGTATCCAACATATCAAGTAAAAAAATCTATGTATCGCCATGTTTTATTTACTTCTTGTAGACACCCAAATTTGTTCATTTGGCATTTGATAATGTTAGTTTTAACTTATATCCCTTATAACAACTTGTGTGCATTAATTGAGCTCAAACACGCTATCTCACTCTACCCTAAGGCTTGTAATGCTTTATTCTAGTTCTCAATCAACTACATCAAAACCTTGTCACAAGGAAAACGACCTTATACCTCATGCGAAACTTCTCCAAATCATTAATCATTTTCAAGACTGGTAGAAAAAATCATATAATAGGGACATAATCGACTAGCCCACTAATATTTTTACCTAAATAACTAATACACCTCAATTTTTGAATACTTTGAAGTGGACTTTGTGATTTAATTGATATTTGGAATTTTTATGTGTATTTGAATCTCGCCGAGTACATCTCATGATCATATCAAGAAAAATTTCTATGCATCGCCATGTAGTTTCTTCTTTTCAACACCCAAATTTGGTCATTTGGTATTTGATAATGTTAGTTTTGGATTACATCCCTTCTATATAACTTGTGTGTAAAATTGAGCTCAAACACACTATATTACTTTATCCTAAGGCTTGTAATACCTCATTCAAATACTCAATCGGTATAGGAAAAATAATGTCAAAAAAACACCTTATACCTTATAAAAACTTCTCCATGTATCATTAATTGATTTTTATCTCTAGTAGAAAAAATCATCTAGTAGGGAAAAAATCAATCGGTATATTATATCCCTTCTAGTTGATCCTATCTATAAGATTCTTAAGGTCAAAATTTCAAATGGGAACCTTTCTATGAGTCAATTTTTTCCTCTTCACATTGTCTTTCATGTGAAATATTACCTTTTTGAGAAATATAAATACAAATCAATCCCACTCATTTACTCACTTGGTTATCACTTTGCAATCATTTAGAAAACACTTGGTCTTCACCATCAAAACATCAAGAAAGCTACCCTATTATTCCCTATCAGCAGAACATACACTAGGAGTAGCCCATAAGAAATTCTAAATCACGCCAAACCAAGTCAAAAGCATTCCAATCCAATTCAAAGAAATCATTATAAAATATAAAATAGCCAAATTATAGTTTGCATACATATAGTCGAAAAGAGTTCTAATGCAATTACACTTATATATAGGAAGGATAACTACATTTGGGTTTGATCTTTATGTAGAGTAATATAGGTGGCTCCAAGGTGTCATAACCCAAAATTACCTTAACCATATTCCCCCGATCTAATGGAAATTCATGTTCTCATGACAGAAAGTTATGGTTTTCTATTGCAATAACATGAGAGAATATATATAAAGCGATTAAAAAAAGGGCACAAAATGCTACGAAAAGATGCACAAATGGAAACCGAGGCACAAATACGAAAGGGACAAGTCCATGCGATAAGGATATGATAAGAAGGTCGATTTATCCATTATGGTCATCAGTAAAGGTGGAAAGACATTGACATTAACCTTGTATTTGATTATTAAGAGTGGTCTATTGATGAATATACTTTAAAGCTCACTATTTAGTTATTTATAATTGATTCTAGTTGCTAAGGTCTTAAATCTAAACACACGACTACCGATAGTTTCATGGGGATGATTGTTTAACTTGAGGTAAATGTGAGAAGGTAACTTTATGACCATTATTGAATGAAATATGAGCTGATAAATTATCTAGTTATATAAGGAAAGAATGAGTTGACCCACATGAAAAACTTAAAATCAACCGAGCGCGTAGTTTATCATTATGTACATAATCAAAGCATAGAAGATCTAATACGGTGGTAAGAGTAATTCTTTTCCATTATATAAGCAAATATTAGGTGGAATAAAACCACTTGGAAAGAAATAATCCAAGACATCAAGTGTTTGTGTGATTAATAACACATCATGAGAAGTGATCTAAACATTTATCCTAAAGACCTAGAGATAATGTTTAAACCCACTTTTATAAACCACCCAATACATTTATCATTCCAGTTTGTTTTTTAAGGATGTAAAATAATTAGTAGTAGAATAAATTAGAATATAAGAGGTTGAAGAAGTAAAATAAAAAGAAACTTTTAAGTGGTTGGGTTTGAGGAAGAGAAGATAAAAGTTGAGAAGACACAATTAGTTTATGTGTTTTTAATGATAATCTGCTACTAATTAATATAAAATAAGTTAAACTACATAAAAGAATTTTAAATTGTATTATTTTTAATTAAATTTGGTATGTTTTAAATTTTATTTATGAAATTCAATTAATTTGATATTAATCAATAATGTTTATTAAAAACGCTACTAATTAATATAAAATTCATAATCGAGACTGATTACTTCACTATGGATTTATTATGGCTTCTTGATTTAGCATGCTAGTAGATATCATAGACATTGGACTGTTATTGATTTGATCTTTATATGATGCATATGGTTTACTGGTGGACATTTGATGACGATATTTGTATACTTTTGACAGGGTTATTTATCTTAATTATGACATGTGATATATTTAATCATATTGAGTAGAACTTGATAATTTGACTAATGTGATGATCGTTTTGACATAAATGAAATGTGGAATAGAAATGTGCTAGAAAGTGTAAGTGATATCGTACTTGCATAGATGATAGTAAATCATGTGTCGATTATTTTAGATTATATTGTATATTTGGCATGAATGTTTTAATGCGCCAACAACAGCCAAGGAGGTATTCTTCTGCTCGCAGTATATTATATTCACAACAATATTGGGGAGTGGAGACCAACCACATCGGAATTCGAGAAGAATCCAGCTAAGGTCACCATGGCAACAAGTAATTGTGTGTGTGTTAGAATTATCTGGTAAAGGGAAAATTGTGACCTAGGGATCATGTGTTGTTTTGTTTTAATTTTTCCTTTTATTATGTTAGTATGTGTTGCTCTTAAGAAGTGAAATTTTACTTGTGTTATTATTCATATTCTTTGATTGAGTTTACCCCTTTGTTAGCCATGGGTCAGAGTGGCTTAATTAAGTTAATTTGAAATTTTCCTAAACTAATTAAAAGATGTGACCAAAGAGAGTTCATTTATTAGGATTTGATTTACTTGGGATTTTGTGTGGATTGATGTGTGTTTGAGTTTGAGTGTAGCACACTCTACCCCACATGGGAAACTCGAATTTGGCCTTGAGGCCAAATTTCAAAGCTTGTGGGACAAGTCAAACTTGTCCCACACCTCTTAAAACCCCATGCCAACCCTACCTATGGGTTGAAGGCCAAATTTAGGGTCTTTTAGGTGTTTTGGGGGGATAAAAGGGTAAAAATATTAATTGCACTTTCTTTCAAAATTTAATTTTGTCCTTTGGGGGAGTGGGCTTAGTTGGAGTGTGTAAGGTGCTTGCCTTTCTTTCAACCACTTATTAATGGTGCATTGGAATTTGATGTTGACCAAATGATGTGGAGTGGAGGGAAAAGGAGGTGGCATCCTACTTGGAGCCACATCATCCCTCCCTCTCTTTTCTCTATTTATTTGATCCTCTTGTTTGTTTTGGGGGTTGGAAGTTTCATTTTTTAGTCTTTTTGTATTTTGGAGAGGAGAGGATTTGGAAGGAGCTTGTGAATTTTTGGAGCTTGTGGATACTTGTGAGAACTTTGTTGGAGCTTGTGGATGCTTGCTTGATCCTTGGAGGGATTTGAGACTTCATACTTGGAGCAAGCTCTACCATGGAAAGGTAGGAGCTTCACCTTTGTTTGCATTATGTTTTCTTTTTGTTATATGAATGTATATTTATATGTTGTGTTGAATGTTGTTGTTTGAAATGCTTGTTGGGAATGGGTAGAATGCCTAAGTTGGGAGTGGGAGGAGACTATGGGGAGTTTAATTGAGGGAGGCATAAGAGATCATGTTCTTGAGGAGGGAGTTTGGGTTGGGTGCCCACCTTGTAAGAGAAATGCTTGCATTTTCTTCTTGTTTTACTTTGAGGGAGCCATAAGAGCGAGGGAGGCATAAGAGTGAATGGAGGGATAAGGGGTACTGAGGGAGGCATAAGAGTTGTTAGGGGTATTGTGTTTTGCATTGAGGCTTTTAGGTGGCACCCATTCCCACTGGGAGGCATAAGTGGCCTCCCATAGGTCTTACTCTTATGGCTTTCTTGATAAGCCTCAGACTTGTTGTTGTGATTGTTTTCCTCTTGTTGTGTTGTTGATTTTGTTTTGAAGGATTATGGAATGAATGTGAAATGTTATGTTTAGTTATGTGGAAGCTAGTAGTTGCCATGAGTTGGATTTTCTCCTATCAGATGTGGTTGGGGTTCTGGGGCCAATGGAGAGGATGGCTTCTCTTCTCCATTGGGTATTTTGTCAGGGGAGGAGAGCGTTGCCTCTCCCCTTATTTTGTCAGTGAATCAAGAAAACTATGGAGGAGCCACCTGTTGATATTTGGAGCATTGGAACCTTGTTGATGACAATGTGAAACCACCATGTATTTTTACCCACCTTGAGTGGAGGAAAAATGTAATATTGCTTTGTATTTTAGCTTCCATTATTGTAAATTTGTTCCCACATTAAGTAGAAAATGTCAGAATAAGATGTCAAGGAAAGTTGTTTTGAACTTCATTAGTAAGCTTGTAATGGGGATGGAATTAAAAGTTGCAAGAAAGACAATCCATTTATTCTCCTTTAACTTGGCTTGGAACCTCTTATGAATGTGTTGATCTTGTTGAAATGTTAGTAGTTCTTGTTTAAAACTTAATGGAAATATTGTTGAAAACCTCTTGAGGAATGTTGGGAAATTTACAAAATATATATATATATATTATAATTTCATTTTGTTACTTAAAAGAGATGTATTGAAAAGTTGGAATATTAGTGCATTTCTATTCTTGTATTGTTGATGGAATGACTTAAGTTTTAAATAGTTTTAAATATGCCAATAAAGTAATCTATGCTCTAGCTCTATTATGCTTTTCTTCATTTAAGAATCCATTGTAAATCTATTTGCAAATTGAAAAAGGAAATGAAATCAAACCTACTTGAAATCCCATTCAATGCCTATTAGATTGTGTAGAAAGGAATTTTAATGTAAAAGCTCTAACTTATCAAGTCCATTACCACATGTCCTTAATGTTTAAGAAGGAAACTAATATTTTAAATATTACTCATATTAAAGTAATACTAAAATAACTGAATTTATTATTATCAAGTTATATTATATTAATATATTATAATACTATATTAAGTACTATTATATATTATATCCAAGAGAATATATAATATAATATGAAAAAATACCTATGTTTATGCAATATCTAAGGAAAATTTTAATATTCAACACAATCATATGATAAATGCAAAACAAAAACCAAATACTTACATTAAAATCATACATTCATATAATATAAAACAATTAGATATGTTATATCTCTCAAAAATCATCTGAATGTAGATAATGAACACCGAATTTTGCACGTTTTAGATGCTCATGCAAATTTCAAAGTTGCAAAAACAAACATATCGCTTCATGAATATTCTGATATGAAACAGATCCACCTCTATGAGATTTTCTTCTCCACGAGCTACACAGTTTAAAAAGTAAGATCTCAATAGAGAATCTCTGTAATAAATTTCTTCAGGCTCCTCGTAACACTCTCTCCTGTCCCTTAATCGATTTTGATAAAAATATCTCGAAGGAGAATCCCGAATTTTGAGGATGCATTCGATATCGAATGATAACAACATAGTTGACAACCCGCTTGCTTGTAAAGCGCAAAAAAAAAATTTTGGAAGGGGCCGCCTTTCACACTGTGCTGTCATCAGCGCCTGTATGCCTCGCCATGCACACACTCGCAGACACCCAATGAAAAGTGAGGTAACTCCACCGCTCAATTGACGCCACAGTGCCTTCGATCAACCACAGGTACATGGCCAGCTTTTCCGCCTAACCACTCAGCCTTCGTCTTCACTCCCCATATCTCCAAGCCAGAATTCGCACGGCCAGGTGGCCTAACTAAAACGAGGTCTCAAAATCCTGTTTAAACTGCTACCTCCGTAGCTTCATCTTAAAACCAACACCATTCATCCATCCATGCCAGACAAAAAACAAGCAGTTAGATCAGGTGTGAAATTGCTGATGCAGATTTTGCAAAATCTAAAAGTGATTAAAATGCAATAAATAAAGTTGAAAACCTTGCCAAATGAGTTAGTCAACACGCAAGGGGATAGGGAGTTTAATGATAATGGCAAGGTGTGGCAAGTAAGCCACCCACCCCCCAACCATAATTTTAAACAAACCTAAAATTTGAAAATACTTTTTGTTTCCACACTTTAATTCTCAAAGGCCAATTTTGGGAAAAATATGTTAAGCTTTATGTTTAATGCCCATGTTTATAAGTGATTTTAAAATATATTTGTTTTTCATTATTTTTTACATTTTAAATGATTTAAGTTGAATAATTCATAATAATGCATATATATTTTAAATTATTGAACATGAACATTTTTATAAGTAGCATCATATAATTTGAAGCCATATATATGGCTTAACATCAATAAAGTGCTTTAAAATATAAATAAGTTTGAATAAATGTGGCTATATTGATGGCTCATGAATATATCATTATATATTTGATTGGTATATATATTAAACTAAACTCATCATTAATAAAACAACTCAAATCATAATATTCATTTAAATTGTAATAAATAAAATTAATAATTTGAATATTAATCAAAAAATTGGTTTATAAATATAAACTCTGGTATATATATATATATATATATATATATCATATCTATATCTTAACATTTGAAATATTAAATTATATATATATCGTATTTACTAATCAAACTAAAGATTAAATATAATACCTCAAATGAGAAAATATAAAACTTTGACCTTAAGCATTATCGTGACTTTTTGTAAAGTCAAATGGAATACCTTCAAAAAAAAAAAAAAATTAGTCGATATTTTCGGGTTATATGTTTATGGAAGCAAGTTCTTCTGTCTCGCCGTCATGCCAGCTGTCTTTTTGCATTACATTTTGGTATCGTGAGCTGGGGGTCAAGCTTGACCCTTGGGCACACGCAGAAAACATGAAACATGAACATTTAACTTAGTGCAGAGCTGATTCTTTTAAAATATAAAACCACAATGTTGATAATTATAGGAAACAACAAATTTAGAAAACTGGCACAAGACCTAGAACAATGAACTAACTCTCACCTTGATCTCAGGCAGAGGCGCGATTGGGCGAGGGGTCTCTTCATATAGACCTAGATATACCACCGCCAGAGCAGCCGTAGCAGCCATTCTACCTCAGATCTTGCAGACACTCCAGGATGTCAATGCCGCTATACGCGGAGAGCCCTTGGGAGGACGACTTGCAAGACATAGTTTGAGCCACGCAGATGCCTGTGCATCCCTCGACACAAAGAGGAGCACAGGCGGTAGAACTTCCGTGCGGAGTCGGCCAGGCAGAGTCACCACAGAGAGGACATGGGGACAGATCTCAGACATGTGGACAGTCTCTGAGCCCTGCAGACAGGGGAGGAGCATACAGAGAGACCTAGGATTCATCATATACGTCACCGCAGCATATATCGTGAGATCCTAAGCTACGACCATCTCACTATTCGGGTGATACAGTGGTTTTCAGCAGAGGCTGGTCAGAGCTTGAGCGATGCTTCAAGCTCGCTCTCAGACTAAGAACACGAAAGCTCGTGTTGCAATCCATCTTCTGAAGGATGGAGCAGGAGTCTGGTGGAGGACCGAGGAGCAGAAGCTCCATGTTGACTCGAGACGATTACCTGGGAGCTATTTGAGGAGCGTTTCAGGAGCAGGTATTTACCTAGGAGATTTATACAAAGAAATGATGATGAGTTTCATGACCTCCGCTGCATCGATGATGAGAGCCGAGTATGAGAGTCGATTTCTGGACCTACTCCAGTACGTCGACTATATGCAGGATGAGCAGGTACGGATTCACAGGTTCATCCGGGCCTAAACTTGGATTTAGGTGGCGCAGTGCGCATTCACTACCCACAGACATTAGCAGAGGCCGTGGAGAAGGCCTATATTGCAGAGGAGACACGGGGAAGACGCAGCAGGCTAGAGACAGAGTTCGAGCCGTATCCAACAGATGCAGGATGGTAGGTCGAAGGGGTCAGTTCCTCCTCCACGGGTGGACAGAGTTCAGGGCAAGCTTCATTCAAGCCACCACAAAGAAAGAGCAGCAGAGACCCGCCCACCTTACCGACCTCCTCAGAGATTTGATGCAGAGAGGACGTAGTATGGGGCCTCCTCCTAGGGGTCCCATCAGGACACAGGGTGCACCGAGAGCTCACCAAGCAGAGCTCACACAGAGACCTCAAGCAGCCCATAGCCGATCGTCAGATCTCGTATCTCGCCATCTAGAGTACCACTGAGCCGCTCCCACCGGAGAGGACCAGCAAATGTTATGGTTGTGGTGTTGTTGGACATCATTGGAGAGATTGCCCACAGAACCCTAACAAGGGTAAGACGCAGAGCTCAGAGCCTACTGTTGGAGATATGGCACAGAGTCATCGATCTACGCAGCGGTCGAGAACCGCCAGGCTGAGCATCAGAGTACTGTGATTGAGACGACAGGTAGTATTGGTGGTATTTCCACCTCTATATTATTTGATTCTGGTTCTTCTGATTCTTTTATTGCACCATCCTTAGTAGAGCAGTCAGAGGCTGGGTGCGGCTAGGCAGGGCCGTAGTTGGGACGCTTGAGATGGCTTCGAGCCAAAATTTCTGTAGACTCCTTAGTTAAGGAGTGTGTAGTGGATTTGGGACCCTTCACCACTACTTCGATCTTTGATCCTTCCATTAGGATCTTATGGCATCATTTTAGGCATGGATTGGTCATCCGCTCACAGTAGCTAGAGTGGATTGTTACCATAAGACTATTGCTTGCATAGATGATCTTGGAGTAGAGTCAGTGATATCAGGAGTTAGGAGGGCCGTATCCATTCGCACCATCTCCGCTATGCAGCTTAAGCGGTGTGCGCGATGGGGTTGTCAGTTGTTTGCTATTACGGTCAGTGACAGATCAGAGGATGAGTCCAGAGGACCTTCCCTCGATGACCATCCCATCTTATCAGAGTTTGCTGATGTGTTCCTAGGGGAGCTACCGGGGTTACCTCCCCCACGTGAGATCGACTTCCATATAGATCTAGTTCCGGGCGCAGAGCCTATCTCACGAGCACCCTATCGGATGACTACTCCTGAGTTATGTGAGCTCAAGTTGCAGCTTGAGGACCTTCTGGAGAAAGGCCTAATCCATCCTAGTGTATCCCCTTGGGGTGCACCAGTGATCTTCGTAAAGAAGAAGGATGGATCTCTTCGGTTGTGTATTGACTACCGTCAGCTGAATAAAGTAACGATCAAGAATCGTTACCCCCTTCCACGCATTGATGATTTATTTGATCAGATGAAGGGGGCTACAGCTTTTCTAAGATAGATCTTAAGTCGTCGGTACCATCACTCAGATCATGGAGACGGATATTCACAAGACAAAGATTCCGCACGAGATATGGCCACTACGAGTTCACAAAGTGGTACCTTTCGGCTCGACGAATGCCCCGCAGTTGTTTATGAGTTTGATGAATGGGGTATTCAGACCTTCCTTGATCGCTTCGTGCTCATCTTCCTTGATGACATTCTGATTTACTCACGCACACGTGAGGAGCACGAGGAGCACCTTCGCCAGTTCTTCAAAGTGTCTTCGCGAACAACGCCTTTACTGGGAACTCGAGAAGTGTGCGTTCTTTCACCCGAGGTGCAGATTGGGCCACATCATTTCTCGGGGAAGGTATCGCAGTCGATCCTTCCAAGATTCGAGCCATCATGGATCGCCAAACCCACTAGTGTGACCGAGGTGCGTAGTTTCATGGGTCTAGCAGGTATTACAGAGGTTTTTGTTCAGGATTTTTCTCGGATTGCGCACCCCATCACTTCCCTTCAGCTGGAAAGGGAAGAAGTTTTTATGGTCAGATAGATGTGAGCAGGCCTTCAGTACACTGAAGGAATGCCTCACGAGAGCACCTATTCTTGCAGTGCTAGATCCTCAGGGTGAGTTCTACGCTTTGCACGCATGCTTCCTCGGCAGACTTGAGGTGTGTTAATGCAGGAGGGTAGAGTAGTTGCCTTTGAGTCTCGCAAACTCAAAGATTATGAGCTCAATTATCCGACCCATGACCTTGAGCTTGCAGCAGTGGTACATGCCTTAGTGCGGTGGAGACATTTTCTTCTTGGCCGAGATTTACACTCAGGACTGATCACTTGAGTCTTCGCCACCTCTTCACGCAGCCCAATCTCAACGCTCAACAGCGGCTGATGGAGTTACTCTCGTGAGTATGACATGGAGATAGAGCATGTGAAAGGGAAGGAGAATGTGGTCAGCAGATGCCTTGAGTAGGTGGAGACATGTGGCTATGGCCACCTCAAGGCACAGATTTCATGAGTAGTAGATCTGCAGCAGCCTTCCTCAGGATAGTTTCTACCTTGCAGCCAGAGCAGAGATTGAGTCTCAGAGACCCCTTGAGGGGAGATTTGATGGATTTTCATTAGAGGCAGATGGTCTTCTCAGACACAGAGGTCGGATATATGTTCCTAGAGATGGAGGCTTGAGACATGACATTTTGACAGAGGCTCATCGTGCACCTTATTCAGCCCATCCCGGGGTGAAGAAGATGCACGCCACCCTGAGACAGTTGTATTTTTGGAGAGGACTTCGAGAGACGTGGCTTTGTTTGTGTCACGCTGTTTAGAGTGCCAGAGGGTGAAGGCCGAGCATCAACATCCAGCTGGCCTTCTCTATCCTCACGCCATACCGGAGTGGAAGTGGGACACCATTTCCATGGACTTCATCGTTGGGTTACCTACGTCGAGATACCATCACGACGCCATCATGGTCACGGTGGATAAATTGACGAAGGTAGCTCATTTTTCTCCAGTAAAGACCACCTATACAGCAAGTGTCTGTGGCACGAGTATACCTTGATGAGATTGTCAGATTACATGGGATTCCGCTGGAAGATCATTTCGATCACGACCCTTTATACACCTCCCATTTCTGGACCACCATGCAGTATGCCCTCGGACGAGGATTAATTTCAGCACAGCTTATCACCCTGAGACAGATGGACAGACAGAGAGGGTGAATCAGATTTTGGAGGATATGCTCAGGATGTACGTGATGGATCATCAGTCGAGATGGGAGGAGTATCTGTATTTGGTGGAGTTTGCCTACAATAATAGTTTCCGTAGTTCTATAGGCATGGCTCCTTTTCGTGCATTATATGGTAGAGAGTGCAGACACCTCTTAGTTGGGATAGGATTGAGGACAGGTTTCCTCGGGGCCAAGCATTATTACAGATATGGAGCAAAGTTACCTTGATCGACAGAGATCGCAGGAGGCGCAGGATGTATGTAAGAAGTATGCAGACCAAAGATAGACAGATCGCAGTTTTGAGGTAGGCACGAAGGTGTTTCTTCGTGTCAGACCGCATAAGAGCCCTATCCATTACGGAAAAGGTTCTAAGCTTGCTCCTAGGTTTGTGGGTCCCTTTGAGATCTTGGAGCGCCTCGGTCCCTTGGCCTATCGTCTAGCATTGCCACCTAGCTTATCTCGCGTCCATGATGTGTTTCACGTTTCTGTGCTTAGGAGATATATTTCTGATCCTTCTCATGTGCTAGATCGACCGCATCAGCAGTGCAGGATCGTGGGGTGTGATGGTGGAGCCCATGCGCATTATAGATCGCAGGACCCTGGGCCTTCGCGGCAGAGAGATTGATCAGGTTCGGGTCCAATGGGACAGGTATGATGAGACTGCAGCTACTTGGGAGGATGCTACTTTGCTACGAGGACAGTTTCCACACCTTTTCCAGTGACTTCCAGGAGGAAGTCGAGTCTAAGGGGAGGGGGATGTAGTGCCCACTTCCCTTCGACACCATTTTGTTTTGTTTTTTTTGAGACTGATTACTTCACTATGGATTTATTATGGCTTCTTGATTTAGCATGCTAGTAGATATCATGTATATTGACTCGTTATTGATTTGATCTTTATATGATGCATATGGTTTACTGGTGGACATTTGATGATGATATTTGTATACTTTTGACAGGGTTATTTATCTTAATTATGACATGTGATATATTTAATCATATTGAGTAGAACTTGATAATTTGACTAATGTGATGATCATTTTGACATAAATGAAATGTGGAATAGAAATGTGCTAGAAAGTGTAAGTGATATCGTACTTGCATAGATGATAGTAAATCATGTGTCGTTTATTTTAGATTATATTGTATATTTGGCATGAATGTTTTAATGCGGCCAACAGGCCGAAGGAGGTATTCTCTGCTCTGCAGTATATTATATTCACAACAATATTGGGGAGTGGAGACCAACCACATCGGAATTCGAGAAGAATCCAACTAAGGTCACCATGGCAACAAGTAATTGTGTGTGTGTTAGAATTATCTGGTTAAGGGAAAATTGTGACCTAGGGATCATGTGTTGTTTTGTTTTAATTTTCCTTTTATTATGTTAGTATGTGTTGCTCTTAGTAAGTGAAATTTTACTTGTGTTATTATTCATATTCTTTGATTGGAGTTTACCCTTTGTTAGCCATGGGTCAGAGTGGGTTAATTAAGTTAATTTGAAATTTTCCTAAACTAATTAAAAGATGTGACCAAAGAGAGTTCATTTATTAGGATTTGATTTACTTGGGATTTTGTGTGATTGATGTGTGTTTGAGTTTGAGTGTAAGACACTCTACCCCACATGGGAAACTCGAATTTGGCCTTGAGGCCAAATTTCAAAGCTTGTGGACAAGTCAAACTTGTCCCACACCTCTTAAAACCCCATGCCAACCCTACCTATGGGTCGAAGGCCAAATTTAGGGTCTTTTAGGTGTTTTGGGGGATAAAAGGGTAAAATATTAATTGCACTTTCTTTCAAAATTTAATTTTGTCCTTTGAGGGAGTGGGCTTAGTTGGAGTGTGTAAGGTGCTTGCCTTTCTTTCAACCACTTATTAATGGTGCATTGGAATTTGATGTTGACCAAATGATGTGGAGTGGAGGGAAAAGGAGGTGGCATCCTACTTGGAGCCACATCATCCCTCCCTCTCTTTTCTCTATTTATTTGATCCTCTTGTTTGTTTTGGGGGTTGGAAGTTTCATTTTTTTAGTCTTTTGTATTTTGGAGAGGAGAGGATTTGGAAAGAGTTTGTGGATTTTTGGAGCTTGTTGATACTTGTGGGAATTTTGTTGGAGCTTGTGGATGCTTGCTTGATCTTTGGAGGGATTTGAGACTTCATACTTGGAGCAAGCTCTACCATGGAAAGGTAGGAGCTTCACCTTTGTTTGCATTATGTTTCCTTTTTGTTATATGAATGTATATTTATGTTGTGTTGAATGTTGTTGTTTGAAATGCTTGTTGGGAATGGGTAGAATGCCTAAGTTGGGAGTGGGAGGAGACTATGGGGAGTTTAATTGAGGGAGGCATAAGAGATCATGTTCTTGAGGAGGGAGTTTGGGTTGGGTGCCCACCTTGTAAGAGAAATGCTTGCATTTTCTTCTTGTTTTACTTTGAGGGAGCCATAAGAGTTGAGGGAGGCATAAGAGTGAATGGAGGGATAAGGGGTACTTGAGGGAGGCATAAGAGTTGTTAGGGGTATTGTGTTTTGCATTGGAGGCTTTTAGGTGGCACCCATTCCCATTGGGAGGCATAAGTGGCCTCCCATAGGTCTTACTCTTATGGCTTTCTTGATAAGCCTCAGACTTGTTGTTGTGATTGTTTTCCTCTCTTGTTGTGTTGTTGATCTTGTTTTGAAGGATTATGGAATGAATGTGAAATGTTATGTTTAGTTATGTGGAAGCTAGTAGTTGCCATGAGTTGGATTTTCTCCCATTGTGATGTGGTTGGGGCTCGGGGGCCAATGGAGAGGATGGCTTCTCTTCTCCATTGGGTATTTTGGTTGGGAGGAGAGCGTTGCCTCTCCCCTTATTTTGTTGTGAATCAAGCAAACTATGGAGGAGCCACCTTGTTGATATTTGGAGCATTGGAACCTTGTTGATGACAATGTGAAACCACCATGTATTTTACCCACCTTGAGTGGAGGAAAAATGTAATATTGCTTTGTATTTTAGCTTCCATTATTGTAAATTTGTTTCCACATGAAGTAGAAAATGTTGTAACAAGATGTTGAAGGAAAGTTGTTTTGAACTTCATTAGTAAGGTTGTAATGTAGATGGAATCAAAAGTTGAAAGGAAGACAATCTATTTATTCTCCTTCTTACTTGGCTTGGAACCTCTTATGAATAAGTTGATCTTATTGAAATGCTAGTAGTTCTTGCTTTAAAACTTAATGGAAAGATTGTTGAAAACCCTCTTGGGGAATGTTGGGAAATTTAATTTAAAAGAATATATACTTTAAATTCCATTTTGTTGTTTACAAGGAGATGTATTGAAAAGTGAGAATATTAGTGCATTATCTCTTGTTGTAGTGTTGATGGAAAGAATTAAGTTTTATTTAATTTCCATTGTGCCAATAAAGTAAATTATGTCCTAGCTCTACTATGTTTATCTTCATTTAAGAATCTATTAGAAAATTATCAAATTAGTAAGGGAAAGGATATCAAACCTATAAAACTTGAAATCCCATACAAATGCCCCCATCTAAAATCGTAGAAAGAGATTTTAATGCAAAAGTTCTAATAACTTAATAAGTTCATTACATGTTACGTTTCACAATTTGCAAAATAAATTGGGCTTCATCTTATTCCGATATGTCCTCCCACTCCCGATCAGATTCTCTCCACGGCTACACCTAATAAGGAGTATGATCACAATTGAATATCATGGTAATAAATTGCTTCGTGTCTTCTGCAAATGTCACTCTCACCGTATCCCTAATCGATTTTCTGATATTTATATGCTTCGATACGTCCCGGTCAGGATGCACATATTTGACCTTACGATAAAACGATAGTCGACAAACACCGGGTCTTATCGCCCTCTCTGTTCCTTGACCGATTTGAATCGAAATATCTTATAAACTAGTCCTTCTACGACCCGAGGATGCATTCGACTCCGGTCTCCTGCAACCACCCGATCACAACGTAGCCGATAAACCACGCATGGGATTAAAGCACTCAAAAAAAAAATTTAAGGGGATCAGTGGTCATTTGCTGCCGCGCCCGGACATATCTCCTCTCGCCGTAGCACCTTCTACACCCTCTTTCTTTGCTTAGCGTGGCAAGGGCTATTTCAGCATGATCTCACGCCTTCCCTCTGGTCCGTGGCTTTATCTTTAACCACCATATTGATTGCACGCACCAAGACCGTCAAAAAAATGACAAAGGCCGGGAGTGCTAGATTGAACACCGTAGATCTTAAAGTCAAGTGCATTAAACGCCATGTACAGGAAAGTATGCGTCGGTTAGGAGAAGCCAAAGACGCAAGGAGGCAAGTGGAGTCTTAATGGTGGACAGTGATTGCTGAGACACCCACCGCCACATCCGTAATGTTTGACATAAGTTTGAAATACCTTACCTTAACAAATTTTAATGGTTTAAAATCTAAACACTGACAACTAGTTAGGCAAGTTAAGTCCTAAATTTAATAATATAATAGTGGCATTTCCACAGACACCCAACTCCCCCAAATCATAATGCTACCACATAAGTTTGAAATGGTCGAGCTTATAGTGAGGTGACCAAATTATTAAAACCACAACGTGGGAGCAACTAAACTAGTTAATGACCGAGCTTAAATATATATAAAGGTTGAGTTCAATAAAAGTGGGCAAACATATATTCATAATTAAATGTACCATGACTCAATAAGGAAAGTTGAATAGAGTTTAACTAAGGCATGTAATTAACAATGCAATAGTATAATGAACTTGCCTAATAATAACTCAGTGAACCATGTAGTCCAATTGAATCGAATTAAATCATTGATAGCTAATAATAAATTGAATTGGCTCGTAATAATAATGCGAAGTATTATAAAATTGAGTGGTTAGTGTATTCACTTCAAAATAAATTATATCATACTCTAGAGTTAACATTCAGAAATATTGTTATTACGATATTATCAGACATTAGTCTAATTAACTCGAAAGACGACCCTTCTTATCTTTTGTGAAACGTCGAATGAGATAAAATTAAACATCGTTATTTAAAGACAAGGTAGTGTGGTAGATGGTGGTGTTGCATGCATGTTGGTGTTATTTTTTTCCTTTTCTCTCTCGATGAATGATGAACCCGTTATCTAAAATCATGTAAACGTCATGTATGTTCAATTATTTTGTATGTCAAAATATCATTTCCCCAACATTTCAAGACTGTCAAGACCCATGTTTTTCTCCAGAATGAAGTTGTGTAATACCTATCCATTCTTGCAATGGTTTGTGTTGAATACTACATTCGACCTTAGAGTTAGAACTAACATATGTATCATGTCATGTGTATCTGCGGTAGTGCGTAAAACATGCCATGGTCTGTAGTTGTGTTTGAACATGTCCCAAGTTTTTTTGATGTCATGTGGTATTGAACCAAATTCGAAGGTAATATTTTTGAAAGGATTGTATAAAAGGATTTCTTACCAATACAAAATTTTATTGGGACATCCAAAACATCCTCAAAATCTCGGAACAATTGCTTTAGTCGATCGTAATTTCCATTTATCACCTTTATGGTTCTTGTTGTAGCTCCAATTTCAAGCAACCTAAATAAGTGATAGGCATTCCATTGTTGCAGGGTGAACTCTATATGCATCCAAGAAATTGGTTGTTCCTTGTACATCGGCATCACTTTCAAAGACAAGTATCAAGATGTTTTCCCCAACATTTAATGATACAAATGAACAATTGCACATAACAAGTGGCATTTTTATAGCACAGGCATTGCATGTTTCTTGTGCGCTTATATCATGTTCAACAATGATTTATGTGATAATTTTATAGATCATGATATGTGTGTTTGGAGAATATGTGTCTGTATCTCTTGAAAATTTGGATAACATTTGTGATAGGTTTGTTAAACATTGGTCTACTTTTCCAAGCATATTTTGCAATATACTTAAGAACTACATGGTGGGAAAGTACCAGTTAGAAATCAAAATTTTGTCTTCATATGGATATCATAGTTTGATTGTGGATGTTAATCCATCATTGTTTCTCAAGGGATGTACTTAATTTTCCCATCACTTTCAATGAGTAGGGATGAAGTATGTTGTGTGGCCTAAGGTGTGTTATACATGTGCTACAACTGTGATTGCTTTCTACGTGGGCATATATAGTCTAAAATTTTTGTGTAGAGATGAACACTATTAAGGATTTCTTCAAGGTCCATATGTGGGGAGAAGGATATAATTTGTCTTGTATCTAGCAAAAAAGTGTCATTCAGGAGTGACCTGCGAACAAAATCCAAGCGGTTGCAAGCCGAACGAGGGTTCCAGGTAGGGAAGAGCTTGTCAAAGTATTGTTATGTTGCCTCAATAATTGTTGTATCCTCCCAGTCCATTGCATCAACTTTAGGTGTGTTATCAAGCCACAATAAACCTTGGACATGTGTTAAGCCTCTATGTTTCCATTCATACCTGTGAAATGAGGGAACACAAATATTAGCTATGTAGTCTAGAACAAACTTATTAAAAAGTAGATTTTATTACCTGTACCAAAATTCTACTACTCCAAGTTCCTTCTACAATATTTCTTCACGAAATAGCATGTGGAGTTCCAATGGGAACTATGCATAAGAGGTAACATTTTGAGGATAAAAAATAACATTTGTTGCTTAAGGAAAAGAATATTAGTTATATGGAAAGATATAGTACATTCCAATAGTATACAAGGATGCAAATACGTACATAAAAAAAGTGCACATAATTTTCCTTTTTTTTTTAAAATTACTTTCAATCCACATAGGGCAATAGTATGTCAGAATCAATAAACTATATACAATTGAAATGCATGTGGAGTTCCAATGGGAACTACTCGTAAGAGGTAACAGTTTGAGGATTAAAAATAATTCAAACACACTCTCCCATAAACTGATATAGACAATAGTTTTATACGAATAATTATCACATGCAATGATGAGAAATTGGAGGTCGTCTCATTTTATAAATACTTGGGCTTTGTATTTGACTCTAGTTATAACTAGAATTCTTGTGTGGAGAAGCAGGAAATAGGATGTCTAAATTTTTTTATTACCATATAAATTCCATATTCAAAATTGTGGACCAATGCAATGAACAACATCCATCTCAAAATTGACAATTGTTTGCATCTGTTTGGGTTCAATAATACTATTGTGCATAATTATAGCTTTGTACCGTTCAAATCATCCAAAGGCATTTACAAAAAGCTCTGCAAACAAAATGAAGCAAGGTCATATAACTAACATGGTTAGACATTCTCAATCCATATATCTAGGCATGTGAATTTATATATATTATGTTTCAGACTCATTAGTGATGTTCATATGGTGGTGATAGGATTACGCAACACGCTTATGGTCAAGTACATATGTTAAGTATAGTTGTAATGGTTTAGCTCTACCCTTGCTTCTATAAGGTTTCTGAAGACCATTCTCATTATACTTTTCTGAGGCTATGCGTCATTTAATATACAACTTTTTCTACTTATTAAAATATAGCTCAGGGGAGACATAACTGCCAGTTACACTGAATAAATCACAAAAATTCATAAGATATGGCTCTAATTGTCTTGAAAGAAGCCAATTCAAGAGAAATGTTGACCGATTATCCATAACAACTTAACTATTGACTAACTTTAACTGGGACTATGACCAAATTTGAAAGGAAAAAGAAAACAAAGCTACTAATGCTAACTACTCGTTTAACAGACATATTTAGCATCTTGGAATCTAGAGATGCTCAAAACAATGTGTTGCTAAAATGGAATCAATACTATTTTATTTATAGACCATGACTTTGAAAATAAAATCAAGTATTAATTTCCCAAAAGTGAGAACAATGTAAAGGTAAGTGTAGGAAAGAGATGAAATGGAAACCCCCAGATAGTCTCATTTTTATATAACAGCTAAATCAAATCTAGGTGTGTAGCAGGTGCATGGGCTATTTTCTATGATTATAAGGGATAATTTCTAGGTGAAGATGACCACCAAACAAGTGGAAGGTAGAGCCATTTTAAGATGTATGAAAATAGCTCAATAACAAGGATGGAAAGATCTTATCATTGACAGTCCCTTAGGACCAACTGTATGTAAACCGATAGACCTAATATTTTGTCCTCTAAGCCAAAAATGGGAAGAAACTCTAAGGAGACAGTCTATGAAACTTTGTAGACCTACTAAACTGTGACAACAAAACAAAGCCATAGTAGATGTAAGGAAAATCTTGTGAATTGGACTCCACCTTCTTTTCTGATCAAGAGATCATGATAACAAGGTTGAAACAGGTAATTAGAACAAGATAGACCTCTGTAAATCTCAAGTACTCCGAAGTTGGTATTGCTTTATTATTATACATTGGAAAACCAAATTCTTACCTAAAATCTAACATGCAATCTGTGATGATAATTGAGCAGATAATTGTGTTGGAATTTCTTGGAAATAATATAAATTTATGCTTTACAATGAATGCAAAAACTAATCAATTAAAATAAAATCCAAAAGATAATCGAGAATGGAGTCGTTTTGTGTTTTTATTGCACGAAAGTTCTTGTATTGCGTCAAGATATTCCCGAAGAGCCATATTAGCCTTTTTAGCCAAATACCCGGATACCCAAAATTGTTTTATTACATCGTCGGGATTTATGCTGCGGGAAATTTGTATTTAATTATTTTGAGCCCGTATGAGGCTATTTGCGCTCTGTTTTAACTCTATTATGATCGAATATGTTATTATTCCTATGTGCGAAAGGGTTTTAACTTATTTTAAGTTTTGGGCTTTATTTGTAACTTTTGGCAATTTTCGTGTTTTTGTGGTGTCCGTTTCGTTTTTACGTGAAATTTCTCTAGAACAATTCCTTTCTTAGGTAAGCCCGATTTTGGCACTGGCGGTGGAAAACATATCGCACATTATGCCGGAGGAAGTCACCATCGGAGTCTGGATCAGGGGAAAAAGCGAAGTCGTGCACGAGAAAAGCCCCTGCGAGGATGGGCGCATTTTGGAAAACAAAGGATTTAAGGCTGCGATGGGAAAAATAGAAGCCGCGGGGCATTTTATGTGTTACTGCCTTGCAGTACTTTTTCCCGTGTTATGGTGGGAATTTTATACACGGGCGGTGGGATTTATGCACCTTTCAGGGTACTTTTCCGTGATATAAAATTCACTTAAGCTGCAGTGGGAAAAATAGAGGCTGCAGGCAGGCGGGAATTTATTGCCTGCCTTGCAGGGTAAAAATTCCCATGGTGAAATAAAAGAAAAGTGACTTAAGTGAAATCATGGGATTTTATTGCACACTTGCGGGTAAATAATCCCATTGTCAAAGTCAAATCACTTAAGTGGATCATGGGATTTTTGGGGCTGCCTTGCAGGGTAAAAAATCCCATTGTCAGAAATTCTTAAAAATAGAATTCTATTATGCAAAAAAGTGCGACCCACCTTGGGTGAATAATAATGCATTAAATAAATATTTGTTAATATTTATTCACCCAATTTTGGCACCTAGGCTTGTGGAAAAGTCAACAAAAGCAAAGGGGAATAAATCAATTGGAAATAGAATTCCAAAATTAAATAAATTTAATTTATTTAATGCAGCCCCTTTTGAGAAGGAATTAATACTTTTTAAAGTATTAAATGATTATATTAATTCTATTTTCGGTGGCTATGGTCAAAGCACCTTTGTGAAGCTTAAGTGAAGTGAAGTGTGAAGATTAAATTGGATTAATTTAATTTATTGGATGGTTGTCCTTAAACATGCTATTTTTAAAAGAGAAAGAGCATGATTTTTAATTAATTAATTGCCTTTAATTGTTAGGGCAATTATTAATTATAAAATTGTGAAGGTTATATAAGCATGGGCAGCCATATGGGTGAATTATTTAATTCACGGGTAAAGAATTGCAGCCAGAGGAAAAAAGTGCCCCATTTGAAGAAGGATTTTGCTCGGGCAAGGTGGAAACAAGGCTAAAAGCTTCCAAATTTGGCGCATGCTTTGAAGGAGGTTGATCTTTGTCTGCATAATTGTTTGCACGGGTTTACGGGAGCTCGGTGTTGTTGAAAGGATTCATGCTCTCTTTATGTGTGCAAATTAAACACCATTTTTTTGGGGCAGCGAGGCTTGAAAAGTGCAGATTTTACAATTAAAATTCACTATTCATGCTCAGGTGGCCATTTTTATCTGAATAAATTGCGAGAATTCATTACGGGTGCTTTCTGAAAAGAAAAGGAGCTTTTATCGATGTCGATACATTGCATATATCCTCTGAATCTAAAGAATTGTCCAGATCTGCACCGGTTTTGAAGAATTCCAGTCAAATAAGAAGAAAAAGAATTATTCAGACAAAGATAGACAAAGCTATGGCGAAGAAAGATGAAAAAGAAAGCACTGAGAGTCATGCATCACTTCTAAATTTGCAGATATTGGAGACACGGATCTAGGCTCGAAACCTCTTGCTGAATTGATAGACAGATCCAGAGCAGGAAAGACTTCACTCATGCGTGCAGGAGAAACTTCACTCATGCGTGCAGATTAAAAGCAGTGGAATTATTCGAGTGCAGCTTTTCCATCCATGCCCGATTGCGAAATTTGTTATGCGAGTGCGAGATCCATATCCAGATGCGAGATGCGAGATGCACGAATCCATATGCAAATCCATATGCGAGATCCAGATCCGAGATCTCATAGTTGCAAAAGCTTACAGCCAAAAGGCTTCATCCTCTTGTTTGAATGCAGCCATGAAGAAGAAGCGGTGCGTGGAAAATTCCTTCGAAGATCTTGTGCATGTGCTCTCATCTTCGAGTTGAAGCCTTCATTGAATTTTCATTCACCACAGTGCTTTCGAAATTTTTAATTGCTCATATGCGATTAAAAATAAGGATGATGAGTTATCTACGACCACCTTGCATTGATGCATGTACAATGAAAGAAGAAGCTGCAAAAAGCTTGAGGATAAAAGAAGACAATGCGAAGGCAAAATTCGGCTTGCTTCCAATTCCAAGCTTGCTTGCAATTCCGACTTGTTTCGAGATCCGGCCGCTTCAATCCAGACTTTGTTTCAGATCGATTTGAATCAGTGCAATGCGAGACATGAAAAAGGACAAAGTCGAGCTTTCCTCTTCCTTCTTCTTTCCTCAACAAAAAAGTCAACTTTCCTCTTCCTTCTTCTTTCCTCAACAAAGTAATTGAGCGATCAATTAAATTATACAACTTAAGTGATTGGTTTAAAAGCCATTACTTGAAGAAGTCAACTACTTGGAGATAGGTGGCGGACGTGTGCGAAATAGAAGGTTCTATTTTCGATTGCAAATCATACATGTCATGCGAAAGAGAATTCGGGGAGGAGATTGCCGAGTTGTTTCTTTCCGACTTCCACATGTGCCGGTTCACTAAAGCTTCCACTTGTAATTGCCCCTCTACATTACATAAGTAGAGGAAGAACCTTCGGGTTAATCATCGATCGAAATTTGTAAGCAGCAATCTTGTGTTCTAGACTTTGTCTTGAACCCTGAGAGAGCAACTTGGAGCGAAGGAATACAAAGGAGCGAGGTTTAGGAGAACTTTGTGTCACGGTGTCTTGTGTTTCTTGCTTTTAATCTTAGATCTCTTAATAAACTTTGTGTTATTTTAGATCTAGATCTAGAAGCTTTGCCTTTGTTTTATAATTACATGTGTGTTCATATCTATTAAGTTTCTTACTATGTGCATGCGATTAGCTCTGCTATCTACTAATTGGGATGCACATCTTCCCCATTTCTTCTCTGTATTTCCTTTACTTCCTTCTTACATAAAATTTCCTTTCTTAAGCAGTTGCTTACTTACTTTGCTGAGAACTTCTTAGTTATGGTTCATGAACTAAGTGGTTAAAGTAAAACCCACGATAGATAATAACACATTTTTATTGACAAATCGACACGGGAGCCTCACCGGTTAAATGAGGAGATTTATCTCATGTTTGCCTAGGTTTGATCTTTATGCGAAAAATCTAGCCAACGATTTTTGGCGACTCATTTGAGAGCAACTATCTTTGCGGATCAAAGCTTATCTTTTGAAGATCAGTGTTTTCCATACAAATCTCAACACAGGCTGACGTCCATTCACCCGATCCGTGAAGGCGCGAGGAAGGGCCCGATCATTTCTTGATTGCGGGAGCAATTCAATTTCAATCATCCTCCTCAAGTTAGAAGCCCGAGATCTAGTCTTTCACGGGAAGAAGAGTGCACACTCATCGAGATCGGATCATCTTGACATAATCCGGCGGTGGAATTATTCATCAAGTCTACTCTTGGAGAGGACGTGCCCCGTTCATCATGCTGAACCGAAACCCACTTGCCCCTGCAGCGCCTGTTCCATGGGGTGCAACCTTTGGACCTCTGAATCTGACTCCTCCTATGCATGATCTACCTAAAGGGACGAGAAAGAATTTTCCAAAATTCTTTGGAGATGGAAAGCAAAATCCGGATGACCACTTGGCTGCGTTTTTCATATCCTGTGGAGTGCTTGCAGTCGAACATGAAGATGTATCTGTCAGACTCTTCATAGAGACTCTGCATGACTTGGCTGGAGAATGGTTCTACCGGCTAGCTCCTGGCACCATAACCAAGCCCAGCTCTTATGCGGGATGCGTTCTGAAAAGATTGAGGCGGCGAAGATTCCAGCACTTTGATAACTCAAGCTCACTCAGTTGAAGAAGGAACCACATGAGCACATGCGGGATTTTATTGCAAAATTCCAAAGATTCTTGTACAAAAATTCCGGCTTACTGCTTCTCGAATGATGAGAATCAAAGGTGTTCTTCATCGATGCTTTGCTTCTGACAGTAAGCTATCAAGCTGCGAAAGCACGTCCTGCTGATTTGTTAGCGACTCAAAACATGGCGGTTGAAATTGAAGATGACCTCATCATGGTTTGGAAAGATAAAGAGCAACACTTCCTAGAGCTGAAAGTTCATCCTCTGCTACTACTTCCGATTCACTATTGCAAAGTTAGCAAATGAGATGATGCAGATGAAGAAACAAATGGCTCAAATGGCTCAAGGCAACAATATTGCCCCTGCTCGGAATTTCAACAACAACAACGGAACCGCATTGCTGGTTCCCAAAGATTAGCAATTGAAGCTGCTCCCAGAAACAACGTGGAGATGAATGAAGAAGACCAGGAAGCTGATGTTGATCAGTTCGAGAATGATGATTTTGTAGCTCCTGTTGGCGACTCCAACATTAATTACCTAAACTACAAATTTGAACATGACGATGAGAAACTTCATGAAGATGATCATGGTCATGCATATGCAGTACTTACAAGATCACAAACTCACCAAGTGAGGCATTAGGCGAGACGAACAAAAAGAAGGGCAGCCCTTTACCTTCTTCTTTAGCTCTAGAGATAAGAATGCAAGTTCTTCATCTCGAACCACGAAAAGCGGCTCGGGTATACTGAATCTATTTCTTCTTTTGACATTATTGATCATGCGAAAAACTAAAGTTCAAATGTCGAAGCCGAATACTTGAGAGCTTTTCTGAGCGATTAAATATGCTAGTCAAATATGTGCGATCACGGGACAATCCGATACATCAAAGGCCTTTTGCCTAAGCCCAGATACTCCTCCCAAAACAACACTGCGGTTGTTAAATCCTCACCATCTTAAAAAGTGGAACCATTTCTATGTTTCCTCTATTGCTTAATGGTTTCAAGTTAAGCAATTGCATTTTAGATTCGGTGCTTGATAATGTCATGCCGGCTAAAGTTGCGAGATGCTCTTGGGCTTACCTTGCAAAGACCATAAAAGGTGCTACTCCATGGAGAGACAAGTCCCTTTAATCGGACAAATCAAAGATGCACAAGTGTTACGCAGCTTTTTCTGACGAAAAGATTAAAGATGACAATCTTAGTTGCGAGATATTCTGTCTCTACGGGATGTTCTTTGAGTAGAAACTTTGCGAAAGAGTTTGGGAGGAGAAGTAAAGATGGATTGGTCCTGTGCTCATATTCCTATCAAAGGGCTTAACCATAAGCTGGAGCCGGAAAAGAAGTCCAGGTACATGGTCACAAAATCTGAGGATCCAAGATCTCAGATTCTTTTGAGGAATCGGCCAGTGGGGTCTATTTCTTGGAAATGGAAAGAAAGATGTTCGAGCAAAAATTCAGCGAACTGAGACTAGAGCCAGCAAAAGAAGAAGAAAAAGTTTGGACTCTAGAGTTTAAAGGCACATGTTGTTCTTTTGGATCAGGAGCTGGCGCTCTACTAATATCTCCAGATCATGAGGTATTTCCATACTCCCACAAGCTGATGTTCGAGAACACCAATCATACGGCGGAGTATGAAGCATTGCTTCTAGGAATGGAGCAAGCTAAAAAGAAAGGAGTAAAACTCCTCAAAGCCCGAGAGATCTTGAACTTCTAGTAAAGCGAGTTCGAGGCAAAGTCAAATCAAAGAGATAAGCTGGAGCATTACAGAGATAAAGTGCTTTCCGCCACATTCGATTTTGCAGCCTTCTCTATTGACTTCATTCCAATAAATCAAAACTCCAAGGCAGATTCTTTGGCAGTCACATGTACTATTGAATCCGGATAGACCACCGTCCATATTCAGACAAGGAAACTATAAAGTGGAGATGGTCTACCACCCCGAGAATCCTGAACAAACATCTGCGTATACTGCATGTTGAAGGAGTAAATCACCACCACGACAAGCGATCAAAAAAAAGTTGATCCAGGTTATGATGATAGCGTAGTGGAATAGTCGACCAAAAGGTAACAAAATCCCCAGGGTTTAGTTTCCTTAGTGGAGACTTTAATGAAGCATGATCGATATACGAAGAAGAACAAAAGAATATGGTGATAGTTCTTCCTCAGAAATGCAGCAAATAAATCTAGGAACGGAGCAAGTTGATGCAGACTTACCCACCACAGAGAGAAGAAAGGATGAGCCACCACCAGATGAAGTTGATAAGGACTTGCCTAGAGTATTTGACAAGAAGGCCAAAGAAAGGAAGTTCAGATCGGAGATTGGGTACTCTGGTGGGACAAGAGACATGAACCGAAGGGCATACATGACAAATTTGATCCACTCTGGAAAGGGCCCTTCGTGATCAAAGAGTTGTGCGGGAATGGATACTTTCTTCCTTGCCTACTCGGGATGGAATTTGAGTTACCATTGCCTTTCAGCGGCAGCATCGAAGTTGTTCATCAGCTGAAAAAAGCGAGGTTAAAACACTGTATGTATATAAATAAAACTTTGTTTGTTTTTCCTTGTTTTGTTTTTGTTTTTGTGTTGTGTTTGTTTGCGACCCCGTGCCCAAAGACAAGATCACGAAACCGAGAGATCTTTGGGATCTCATCTTTTCCCTTGTCATTACGACGAGAGAAAAAGATGTCCACAGACGGAGCAATGGTGTCACCAGTTTCATCCTGAAATCTGCGACTACCCTATCAAAAAAAATTTTCGTACTTTTAAAATAATGGGTCGTTTTGTGTTTTTATTGCACGAAAGTTCTTGTATTGCGTCAAGATATTCCCGAAGAGCCATATTAGCCTTTTTGCCAAATACCCGGATGCCCAAAATTGTTATATTACATCGTCGGGATTTATGCTGCGGGAAATTTGTATTTAATTATTTTGAGCCCGTATGAGGCTATTTGCGCTCTGTTTTAACTCTATTATGATCGAATATGTTATTATTCCTATGTGCGGAAGGGTTTTAACTTAATAAGTTTTGGGCTTTATTTGTAACTTTTGGCAATTTTCGTGTTTTTGTGTGTCCGTTTCGTTTTACGTGAAATTTCTCTGGAAGCAATTCCTTTGCTTGGTAAGCCCGATTTTGGCACAGGCGGTGGAAAACATATCGCACATTATGCCGGAGGAAGTCACCATCGGAGTGGATCAGCTTAAGTTTGAAAAAGCGAAGTCGTGCACGAAAAAAGCCCCTGCGGGGGGATGGGCGCATTTTTGGAAAACAAAGGATTTAAGGCTGCGATGGGAAAAATAGAAGCGCGAGGGCGGGTGGGAATTTTATACACTTTGCGCAGGGTACTTTTCCCGTGATATAAAATTCACTTAAGGCTGCGGTGGGAAAGTTAGAGGCTTTGCGGGGGGGCGGGAATTTATTATTGCTGCCTTTGCTTGCGGGTAAAAATTCCCATGGTGAAATAAAAGAAAAGTGACTTAAGTGAAATCATGGGATTTTATTGCACCTTGCCTGCGGGGTAAATAATCCCATTGTCAAAGTCAAATCACTTAAGTGGATCATGGGATTTCGGGGCTGCCTTGCGGGGTAAAAATCCCATTGTCGAAAAATTCTTAAAAATAGAATTCTATTATGCAAAAAAAAGTCGACCCACCTTGGGTGAATAATAATGCATTAAATAAATATTTGTTAATATTTATTCACCCAATTTTTACCCGGCTTGTGGAAAAGTCAACAAAAGCAAAGGGGAATAAATCAATTGGAAATAGAATTCCAAAATTAAATAAATTTAATTTATTTAATGCAGCCCCTTTTGAGAAGGAATTAATACTTTTTAAAGTATTAAATGATTATATTAATTCCTATTTTCAGTGGCTATGGTCAAAGCACACTGTGAAGCTTAAGTGAAGTGATGTGTGAAGGATTAAATTGGATTAATTTAATTTATTGGATGGTTGTCCTTAAACATGCTATTTTTAAAAGAGAAGAGCATGATTTTTAATTAATTAATTGCCTTTAATTGTTAGGGCAATTATTAATTATAGAATTGTGAAGGTTATATAAGCATGGGCAGCCATATGGGTGAATTATTTAATTCACAGGTAAAGAATTGCAGCCAAGAGGAAAAGTGCGCCCCCATTTGAAGAAGGATTTTGCTCAGGCAAGGTGGAAACAAGGCTAAAAGCTTCCAAATTTGGCGCATGCTTTGAAGGAGGTTGATCTTTGTCTGCATAATTGTTTGCACAGGTGTTACAGGAGCTCAGGTGTTGTTGAAAGGATTCATGCTCTCTTTATGTGCAAATTAAACACCATTTTTTGGGGGCGAGGCTTGAAAAGTGCAGATTTTTACAATTAAAATTCACTATTCATGCTCGGTGGCCATTTTTCTGAATAAATTGCGGGAATTCATTACGGGTGCTTTCTGAAAAGAAAAGGAGCTTTTATCGATGTCGATACATTGCATATATCCTCGAATCTGAAGAATTGTCGAGATCTGCACGGTTTGAAAATTCCGGTCAAATAAGAAGAAAAAGAATTATTGAGACAAAGATAGACAAAGCTATGGCGAAGAAAGATGAAAAAGAAAGCCTGAACGGAGTCATGCATCACTTCTAAATTTGCGAGATATTGGAGACACGGATCTAGGCTCGGAACCTCTTGCTTTGAATTGATAGACGATCCGGAGCGGGAAAGACTTCACTCATGCGTGCGGGAAAACTTCACTCATGCGTGCGAGATTAAAAGCGTGGAATTATTCGAGTTGCAGACTTTTCCATCCATAGCCCGATTGCCAAGAATTGTTATGCGAGTGCGAGATCCATATCCAGATGCGAGATGCGATCATGATCAAATCCATATGCGAGATCCAGATCTAGATCTCATAGTTGCAAAAGCTTACAGCCTGAAAGGCTTCATCCTCTTGTTTGAATGCGGCCATGAAGAAGTCGGTGCGTGGAAAATTCCTTCCAAGATCTTGTGCATGTGCTCTCATCTTCGATTGAAGCCTTCATTGAATTTTCATTCACCACGAGTGCTTTCGAATTTTTAATTGCTCATATGCGATTAAAAATAAGGATGATGAGTTATCTACGGCCACCTTGACCTTGCATTGATGCATGTACTGAAAGAAGCTGCAAAAGCTTGAGGATAAAAGAAAGACAATGCGAAGGCAAAATTCCAGCTTGCTTCCAATTCCAGCTACTTGCAATTCCGACTTGTTTCGAGATCCGGCTTGCAATCGAGCTAATTCCACTTGTTTCCAGATCCGGTTTGAATCAGTTTGAATCGTTGCGTCGGACATGAAAAAGGACAAAGTCAGCTTTCCTCTTCCTTCTTCTTTCCTCCTTTCAAAGTCAACTTTCCTCTTCCTTCTTCTTTCCTCAACAAAGTAATTGAGCGATCAATTAAATTATACAACTTAAGTGATTGGTTTAAAAGCCATTACTTGAAGAAGTCAACTACTTGGAGATAGGTGGCGGGCGTGCAAAATAGAAGGTTCTATTTTCGATTCTGAAATCATACATGTCATGCGAGGAATTCCAGGAGGAAGATTGCCAGTTGTTTCTTTTCCGACTTCCACATGTGCCAGTTCAACTAAAGCTTCCAACTTGTAATTGCCCCTCTACATTCTATAAGTAGAGGAAGAACCTTCGGGTTAATGATCGATCAGAATTTGTGAGCAGCAATCTTGTGTTCTAGACTTTGTCTTTGAACCCACGAGAGCACTTGGAGCAAAGGAATACAAAGGAGCAGGTTTCCGGAGAACTTTGTGTCACGGTGTACTTGTGTTTCTTGCTTTTAATCTTAGATCTCTTAATAAACTTTGTGTTATTTTAGATCTGGATCTAGAGCTGCCTTTGTTTTATAATTATGTGTGTTCATATCTATTAAGTTTCTTCTATGTGCATGCAATTAGCTCTGCTATCTACTAATTGGGATGCACATCTTCCCCATTTCTTCTCTGTATTTCCTTTACTTCCTTCTTATAATAAATTTCCTTTCTTAAGCAATTTGCTACTTTTGTGCAGAACTTCTTAGTTATGGTTCATGAACTAAGTGGTTAAAGTAAAACCACGATAGATAATAGCCTTTATGGGAGCATGTGCTCACATTAAGCAGCCCACTTGAGACCGAAAACTGACCTAGGATTAGTTTAGGAAAATTATGGAATAATTTTTTTTTTGTTTAAAAAAGTCTCAAACTGGTTCATGATCACAACATTAAACTGTCGCTAACGAGTTCGAGATACAATTCTAATCCACTTCAGAATATAATTTTGCTTTTATTAGCAATTATGTATGCGAGCAGTCCTGAGTCCTCTACCCCCATTTGGGTTAAGTTGTATTAGAATTGAGGGTAATTCCTCACTTAGTACCCGACTCTCTAATGAGGCTTTTTGATTGAATTGATTTTTATCAAAATTAGCATTCATTCAAAATTTTCCAGGCACATAAATATATTCCCATTGGATGAGGAAATTTCCTCACCTTTCCATGATATAAAAAGTCCATCTAACTCCTGTCATGATATTTATCATAGTTATGGGTATAGTGCTGAGGCCTTGGGGTGAAAATTTTCCCCCGAGAGTGGCTTATGGGCGTACAGGTGCGGGGAATTTGGTGCATATTTCATCCGGAGGATTTATTTGGGTCAGCCCAGGGTAGCATGGAGACATTTTGGAATATCTTCATAGAGCTGGGAAAATAAAAATTTTGTTACATCTAAGCTGGTTGAGTACATCTTATTCCTTGCTTCCTATTATTCGAGTGGCATTCTAAGCCCAGTCGGAGGCCAAGCGAAAGATCACGGAAATATTTCCCAAAAATTGTAGTACCTTGGGCGAACAAACTCCACTTTACAGAGCCCGTGAGAATCCATGTAGGTGACACATGATTTGGCTATCTGCTTTCTAAGAAAGTGGAGAATCTTGGAAAGCGGGAAGTGGTAGAGGCTGAAAAGGTTTGATTATTGATGCTCTTTTGAAAGGTACTTTTGAAAGGATCTACAAATCCAATTCACCCTTTTTGGTCCTCCATGAGAGACCTTAATGATTCCCACGTGCAGCGGGAATATTGAGCAAGTTACTGAATTGGGCGGCAACGGGGAAAAGCTATAGGCTCTCCACTATTTATCCCAAATTTTCTAAAAATTAAAAGGAAAAAAAGGGTCAGCCCACTCTGATTCCCGTGCCTTTGTGGTTGTATTATTTAGCAGACCTCTGTTGGTTGGGTTCTTGGTAAGCGATGCGACGGGAAAATTCTTGGAAAATTTCCCCTAGGATTTTTTTGGAAAGTGCGCTAAGTTTAAAGGATCAGCCCTCATGACTTTGCGCTCGTTGCCACATGGTAGGCCTTTGATTGTCCTCTTTACGGGTTCGATGGGTTGGAAAATTAGGAAAAAAATTAGGAATTTTTAACAAAGTGCTAAGGGGAAAAATTTGAAGTACATGGCCAGTCGGATGAAAAAATATTTTTCTAGCTTTTTCATTTGACGGATAGGAGTTGTATTTATTGAGAGCAGAATGAAAAAAGACTTGAAAATGCCATAACTTTTCTTAGAGAGCTTGGTTTCATTGGACCTACGCGTGAGAACTTTTTGGAAATACTAGCAATTGTGCCTTTGTAGTTCTTTGCCAGAAAATTAAATTTGATTATTTTGATAAAGTTTTAAGGAGTAGAAATTTTAGAAAACGATCTTTATCATTTTCTTACGTTACAGTGATTGGTAAATTTTAACTTATAAATTTATTCAAATTTGCATCTTAATTCAGCCTTCGAAACATGTGACAAATAGACATGGAGACATTCCTTCTTAAATATTTTATGAATAGATTTTTAAGGGAATTAATTTTTGATTGATTTCTGATTTGAAAATTTCCCCACATTTCTTGTGAAAAATGACAATATTGTAAGAGGGTTGAGCCTTGGATTTTGCATGAAGGTTTAAGCCAAACTTTCCTTAAGTGCTTATCTATCGTTAATTGATTTAATAACCTAGCAGGCTTGTGGAATTTTAATGTTTCATTTCCTCATTTGAATGTACCGGGATTCGATCTAACACTCATTTTATGGTAAAAGTCGTAGTTCTTTAAAGTTTGAAAGCAATGATTACTCTCTAACAGATCAATGTTAGTTCTCAATGGATTTGCCATTTTACTTTCGATTCTTCCGAAAATGAATTCATTTGATGTTCGGCTCTTGGTCAAATAGGTGTATTCATTCCTTGATCAAACTGATAAATACCGTAATGTTGCAATTTTATTCTTCTCTAAAATCTTTTACACTTAATCAAAGAGCAGAGTATGACATTTCCTTAAAGTACAACATTTCTTTCTTTAGGACACAAGAGATTTGACTCACATTTAAGAGATCGAATCTGAAATGTATGGCTATGGTAAGATTTGAAAGGTAATAAATCATTTATTGTGATTCTTGAAAGACAACTTTGACTTAACTCTCCTTATTTTCGTTCTTATAATTCATAGTAATTCAAAAATTTAATAGCCATGCTATTCTATCATTCTTTCAATTGAACAAAAGCCGATAGGTTATATCTCTTTCACATTTCAATTGCTACTTTACATCATATGTCTGACAACATATTTTCTGGCATTACAAAATCACGTTTACCAACATGTTCATCCACTTGATGTGGAAGGTTGAAATAAAATTATATCAGCAATTGAACTATCCAAATTGTCAAGGAATCGTAATGCTCTGAGAACCAACAACATGTGATCTATCTCATTCTTCCAGATCACAAACCCTGAAGAAGTAGCAAGGGAAAGGCATCCTTGATTTCTTCCCAGGTTTCTTAGACATCATGATGAAGGAGAAGTCATCCTTCTTAGGTATTTGGCCCTAAACTGACCATAATCACGCGATAAAAGATGTGATCAAACTCATGGCAACTAACGAGGCTTCCTGAAACACACATCAAACAAATTTTCACAATAAAAACATAAGTCCAAAATCAGATACTAGTTTACGACTACGATTAAAAAACATTTGACAAACACAATACACGAGGCTTCATACGAAGCTCGAATCCAAAGGTAAAACTTATGGGGATGCTTCTTATACCTCCCAAAGGAAATGCAGGGTTTCACCACCTAAATTAAAATGAAGCCAAAATATAGTATATAGCAAACCCCTGACATTCCTTATGTACTCCCTAAAGATACCCCTTATTCCTCACATTTCCTTATGCCTTCCGACCTCTTATGGCGACCCCATAATGAGTAAATCGAAATCTGGAAATATTTATTTCTTTTTAAGTGGAGACTGAAATCCTGACTCCCTCCAGCCACTTATACCTCCCTAAAACACACTTGGAGTGCATCCCACAAATAAACCCCATAGTCTTCTCCTACACAATTCCTAGGCCATCTACTGACAAACCCATGCGATAATGCAAGTATGAAAACATTTCACATATTAGCATTTACATTCATAAACTGAAGAGTATTTGAGAGCGTATGACACTCTCCCGTGATGGAGTTGTCCCAGGGTTGGACTACAAGAGTTTTTCCAATACGAAACAATCCAAATGAGACCACGAAGCACAAAGCATGCAACAAATATTCAGCCAAAAGCTTCTCCAAAGCACGAGATCACAAAGCAACGAAAATAATTCGATTTTAAATCGAAGTTTCCAAAAGTGGAAACAACCCCAAAACAAAGCGAAGAATTCAAATTTGAATATAGAAGAGGAGGAAGTGGATGGCAAGTGATGTCCATGAACCTTGGATAGATCCACATCACCCATCGATGGGAAAGGTCACTTTTAAGTGATAATGTCAACTTCATTCATCTGATGCATAATAAACTTGTTGGGTGAAGCCCTAATATGACAATTCCTTATCACACTGAAATCCAACCCACACCCAAAGGTGCACTTAGCATGAACAAGTAAGAAAGTTTTGTTTCAAACCTCTGGTTATCCTTCATCAAAATTATGATTCACACTTACAATTAGATGGGAAGTCTCCAACTATAGGTATGCTTGGTGAATTTTCAATCATTAATGAAGTCATTTTCCTCGAGATTCAGCTTGTCCATGTTCTATCAATCATCATGATGACGCCATTTCAAATTGGCCATAAATTACCAGGTGGTGTTTGTCCTTCCAGAGATTACCTTTAAAAGTGGATTTAAATGTATCTATGACACACTTTAATTCAAGGCCAAAAATCTATTGAGATGGACTATAGGATATGACATATTGGTTCATTATTTCAAGAATTATTTTGATTATCTATTTGTTGACTTACACTTAGCCAGTTATTAATTAATGAAAGATGCCAACTCTTGTGTGTGCGGACCATAAGAAGAGATAGTACTAATTGTCTGGCTTCAAACAGAGAGTGATAATGAACTATTAGCCCATAAAACTCCATGTGATTTCATATTTAAAGGTGATCCTCCTCAAAGAATCTCATACAAGTTCACAGCCAATCATCTTGATCTGAATGATATTCATGTAGTTATGCCATTGTGACTGGCAGTTGGAAACTGGAATTCCCAGATGTGAGTTAGTCTCACGGAATGCCTCTGATGTTAGTTATGAAAATTTTAACTTTATAAAAACCACGAAATACCTTATTTGTGCTTGTGGCTATATGGGAAAATCAATGGAATAATATGAGAGTGGTTTTGTTCCATATCGTTTAGATATATGAATCATGACTACCTTGAGCAATATAACAATATCATTATGAGGTTTTACATAACAACTGTAGAATCATCCAAAAATTTCTATTTTTAGGTGCGTACTCCCAATATCTAAAGTGTATAGGCGAGCAGAAAGTTCCCTTGATCGAGAAGCGAAAAATCAATATGGAAAATGAGAAAAGGATTTTTTCATAGTAACTTGTTGAACAAAAACCTCCTTATTTTTCTCTAATAATCATCATGCATCATAACTTAATCAATTCGAAAAATAATCCATGATCTAACATCTATCATCATGCTTATAATAAGGTCCATAAAAATCAGAGTCCATAATATAATCGGCATTATCATGATTGTCTCAAGAAGATTAATCGAGGATGTGGGCACTACATCCCCCTCCTTAGACTCGACTTCCTCTTGGAAGTCACTTTTGGAAAAAATATGGAAAGCTTAGCTTATAGCAAGTAGCATCCCCTACGTGTAGATGCGGTCTCGTCGTATCTATCCCACTTTGCACAGGACTGAAGTCAGCCTCTCTGCACTTTCCGAAGGCCCGAGGCTCCTGCGATATATGATGTAGAATGGGATCCTCCATCACTTTCTGATGCTTTTCTTGACTGATGTATGTCTAACACATGAGAAGGATCTGCCATTATATCTCCACAAGCTAAGAACATGAAACACACATCGTATGCATGAGAAGAAAAGATGGGTGTGTGATGCTTTAGAAGGTGAGGCCAAAGGTCGATGCACTCGAGATCTCCAAAAGGAACCTACGAATATAGAGCTAACTTAGAACACTTTTTGTAATGGATGGGGCTGCTTGTAATGGCACGACACGAAGGAAAACCTTCATGCACATCATAACTATAATCCATCTTATGTTGATCTGCATGCTTCTTACGTAAATCACGAGAGCCTCCTCTGATCATTGTTTGATCAAAATCATCATGCTTCTCCATGTCCTACGCGACAAAGAACAGTGCTAAGAGAAACCTGTCCTCTAACTTGTCCTAACTAAAAAGGTGTCTACCGCAATCTACATGTAGAAATCACGAAAGGAGGCCATGCCTTAGAACTACGAAAAACTATTATTGTAGGAAAACTTCACGAAATGCTGGGTAATCCTCCCATCTTGACTGCAAGTCCATCACATGTACATCTACGAGCATGTCCTCTAAAATATGATTCCACATGCTCTATCCGCCCATCTCTCTCGGGGGTGATATGGTGTCTTTGAGATTGATTCACCGTCAGGCGTCGCTGCGTAGTGGTCCATGCAATGTAGAAGTGTACGAAAGGATCGTAGTCACCTTAATGATCTTCCGCGGAATCTGTGCGGCTTTGAAAATCTCATCTAAAAATATACCCATGCCACTACACTAGCTAGTATAAGTGGTGACCAGGAAGAAGAAAAGTGAAGAAAAGTTTTGTCAGTTTATCAGTAGTGACAATGGTGGCGTCATTAGGTGATATCTACGTTTATCGGTGTGTAATGATGAATTAAGAGCTGGAAATGGTGTCCACTTCCGATTACGGTATAAGCATGAGAAAGAAGGCCAGGTTTGGATGCTGTAATGCTTAGCGCTGCACTTTCCCCGGCACTCCTAAACATTGTGACACAAACTAAGCCCATTAGTCTCTATGAATTCCTCTCAGGTGATAAAACTACACTTAAAGTAGTGCGCAGCGTCTTCTTCAGCCTCGAGATGGGGTGAGATAGGGTTTTACGATGTTGCCTCTACCAAGATGTCTGCACTTTCGAAGCATCCCTCTCTTGGAACATAAATCACGACCTCGTGCACGAAGGTTAAGCGCCTTTAGTGAGAAACCATGGAAACTTCCCCTCGAGGGTCTTGAACTTGATCTCTCTGGCCTGTGCAAAGAGAGACATTACAGAAGTTTAGAAGCAATACGTAGCA